>OY728123.1:1000356331-1005156331 GCA_963277665.1 Viscum album
AGTATATACTTGAGAGGCTGATATATATTAAAATTATATGGTACTTAAGAAAATTAAGTCCTACCTTTTACTTATCCATGAAATGCAATAACATCCAAGATATAAATCAACAGTGGATGTTGACTTTAGGTTTTTAGATAAACCTACCCAATCCACATCTATAAATTGCAATAAATACTTAGGTGATGTTATATGATAAAATTCCCCAAAATAAATTGGATGATTGATATATGATAGTATCCTCTTCAAACATATCATGAGACTCTCCTTATGGAATCTTGGGTAACATGTATCTTGGCTTGTAAAAAACAATATACTAGGTCACGTGACAAGTAGGTAAAACAATCTCATAATAATTCACCAGTAATCGATCAAATAAACTTAGTTTCTATCACCATATTTTGAAAACTTTATCTAGTTAGTAATTTGAGTTTTAATCATCTCCAAATCCTCTATTCCACACCTCTTGAAAATATTTTTATCATGTTTTTTTGAGAAAAAATGGGCCATTTTTCCCTACATCACCTATAAGATAAGAGAAAAGGTTTTTTAATACAATCATATAAATTTCAAATTCACACCTTATATACTATAAAAACAGATTATAATGTGAATTATCCAAGCCTCCAAATATTATTTCATTGATTTTTATAGTATAAATATTATTTGATCCTTTCCATTCTTGATTAATATGTTGTGATCAACTCCTCTTATTTGGAATATGAGTTTCTTCCAATATTGGTTTGGAAAATTGTACCAAGATATTGGAACTAACTTTAAGACATATTGTTACTTATTCAACCAGAAAAACTTGTTATCATATTCATATATAAGAAACCAATCACATTGTTCAATTTAAACTTCCTCCCCAAGTACTCTATTATGGAAGGCTTATTTTACACCCATTTGATATAATTTAAACATTCTTTTCACTTCCATAGTTATGAATAGTTGTATAGTCTCCAACCAGGACACAAGTGTAAATGTATCATCAATTTCAATACCATCAATTTGGGAATATCCCTTGAAAAACATGTGCGATTTATTCCATGCCACCATTTAGAACTTCATTATGTTAATTATGGAACATCCACTTTTTTTGATGATGTTTTTACCTCCAAACTTGTAAAAAATTCCCATGTTTGGTTCTTTTATATTTGGTTAATATATTACTGCATATCCTCAAAAAAATTATCATCTTTAGTAACATATTTAAAACATTTAGGATCTATCTGAGATAAGAGATATGTTTTCTATTGAACCTTAATTATTTGAGTTTGAGCTGGAGCAGTCTAATCACAAATAATATTTCCGTCACTGATTTGATCCCTATGGCTAGATGTCATTCTTACTTATGAATCTATTTTAATTTATTCATTATCAGTTTGTTCTTTTAATTAATCCATATCCACATGATCTACTCCTAATTTTCTTACTTAAACATTACTTTCTTCCTTAATTTTTCTATTTCTCTGTTGTGTATTATACTCAAAAGTTTAGAAAATCTTATCATTATCTACAGTAGTTACATCATGAAATTGAACAGCTTTCTCAAGCCTATTAATATATAATTTTGAAACATTAATTTAAGATGAATATCTATGAAAAATACCTTCATACCCATGAGTCTAGAACTTTTTATTCTTCTCCTTATTGAGAATAAAACATTTTCTTCCGAAAAATTAAAAGTATTTTAGTGTTATCTTCTTCCCATACCATAACTCGAAGGGGGTATTTTCTTAATTAAAATGAAAAAAATTATTTATTGGATATTCATAATGATATAATAATATCCTCTTTCTAATATTTATCTAGTATATTCTTCTTTATGATAATTATATGAGCCATGTTTTTGATAATACAGTTCCACCACTTAATAACACCTTTTTGTTGATAATTCCTTACCACTAAAACTTAATACCAAATTACTTTCTTATTAAGATACTCTTACACCAAGTTATTAGTGAAATATATACCATTATCATTCCAAAAATTATAAATTTTCACATAATATATCTTTTTTACTAGTTTATGTCATTAGGTGATTTATTTTAATACTTCAAATTTATAGGTAATAACCATCAGCTATGCTATCCTACACTAATCACCAATAAAAAAGATATAATACCATTTTTTATATCTATGGATTTGGGTGTTATGGGTACAAATATATCAATATGTACTAGATTGATAAACCTTATTTATATCTTTTTTTTCTTATAGGTATTTCAAACAATATTCCCCATTTGAAAAACATCACACATGTGAGTGTGATTACATGCGATCTTAGGGATGTATTTGGATCCTTAATTCATTACTAAGTAATATAATTATTTTTTTCTCAAATTTAAAATAAATTTATGCCATAGTTTATTTTATTCCTCCTTGGATAAAAAAACATATATCCTCTTCTTCATTGATGAGATTTAGATTTACTTTGGTTCACCTTCCATGAAAAAATATAGCTATATCTTTCCTTTAATGATATATGTTTTCTTATAGAACACCACCACATATCTCAAGTCATAAAATTAACTCAAAGTAGATTGTGATTGAGACCTTTAACCAACTGTGAATCCATGAACATTATGTCTTTTACACCTATCTTGTCCTTCCTGAAGCTAATGATCTTCCGCCCCTCATCATTTGAAAATAAAACAACTCATTTTTTTTAATATTTTATTCTTTTGATAAGATAATTATTTCCCATAATGTGGGAAGTAAAACTGCTATTTGGAATCTAGGTTTAATATCTATCTGTTTATTTAAAGTAAATTTCAATGAAAATTTTCTTCTCAATTTTTTATTTTTTGATCCATGTCAACTACTTAGTTACCTTTAGAAGTGAATGTATTTTTTCTTCCTCCAGATCCATTGATTATTCCTCATATTGTTAGACTAAAGAACAATCATGTTTTTTCAAATTACTCAATGATGCTTACAAATACACCATATACTTCTCATAGTCTCTATTGGAACCTTTATTTGCTCCCTTGAAGCATAATTAATTACCTTAAGCCCAAAATATTCACAAAAGAAGTTGTGACCATTAAAATCATATTGAGAGTAATAAATTATACTGGGATTTTCATTATTTTTTCTTCCTAAAATATCTATTTTCAATGGACCACACATATTGGGTATTCTCCATTTATCTATAATAATAACACCATATTCTTATCATCTTTATGTGTACCTTTTCTACATCAATAATAGCTATCAAATCCTTTTTTGTACCATGAAATTCAATATTATTTTATTATGTGAGTGCTCTAGTTTTTATATTAACCACCACTTATTTTCCTTTGTCTCTAAAAAACTACACTTATGGGAGAGACACAACCACCTTGGAATATTCCTTGAGAACTCCCTCAGACTATTTGGAGGTTGATGCACTCAGACTTCATAATGTTATCAGGGAGTAAGAATTCATTATTGGCCATCACACTCCCATATCAACAACGCGACTTCACATTCATATTACTCAATTATTATCACTTTTTCTTTAACTGCATTGTTCAATCCATCTATGATCCATGTATGTTATTCAATTTCAAGCCTATTCTCAACTTTCTTCACCAAGTTTCTTAAACATCTGGCTTTGATGCATTTAATATATGTTTTCAATTCATAATTCACATCTTCTTAATAATTAATGTAAATATTAGAGTCACATATATGACCATTATATTTCTTGTGTTTTCCCTTTAAATTTATATTTCTTCAATAGATACCTCATGTCCAGCTTCAAGGAAAACTCTATCCAAAAATTTAGCACATTAATTATCCATAACATCCACTTTTGTCTTGTCTATGATAACCAAAAGAACTTATTTACTGGGATCTTCATAGTCCAAAATGTATTCCACTTATATTTCCTTTGATATATCATCTTATTGAGATAATAAGTTCTTCTTATTAAATAAAATAATTTTCTGTTATCATTTTTTGTTTATGAATTTGAATGATTTCTTCATTTGTTCTTATTCCTCATCATCATTCTGAATGTAAGGAAAATGATTCTTTCCATTTTATTTCAATTTTACTCTTTTAAAATTAGAGGAATCAAAAGACATGAATTTATAAAATTATTCTTTAGGAACCACTTATAATGAGAGTTTCTTTATTTACTTGAATTGAACCACCTGAGAATTCTCTGAGGTGCCCCAGACCCACATTACTAGGTCTGGTGATAAAAAAACATAATTTTCATACTAGATTTAATACCAACTAATGAAACATAAGTTAAATATATATTTATTTTATATAATTTACATAAGTTAAAAATTATATATCATAAATAATGTTATAGTACCAAGAACCAAATGTTTAGAGTCATTAAAGAATAGATATATAAGAAACTTGTTTTACAATATACATTAATATTTCTCTATAATATTACCACACTATACTCCCTTATAGACTTATCATAAGTAATACTAATATTTATAACTCAGGGAATGGGAACATAACAAAGGGGTGAGATCAAACACTCACTAAGGAAAAAAAATCATTAATATTCCATAAAGGGATAAATCAAAAAAATATGAGAAAGTACGACCATAAAAGAAATATCTTTAAAAATGAACATGGAATAATAAAATTTGTCCAAAATTTTGGATAAAAGGACATGTATTCTCAAATGATGAAATCATGTACCATGTAAAGAGTGTGAGATAATAAACATGATCCATAGAGCATAATCATAGGAATATAAAATAAAAATGTGGTATTTCATGGAAACACAACATAACAAGGAATTATGGATCAAACATAAGCATATTAAATCATAACATTATTAGAAAACTCAATAATTACCAAGAATTAAATTGTGAAAAAACCCATTATTTCTACGCATTAGGTTATAAACAAACTCATTATTTCCACGCATTAGGTTGTGAAAAAACCCATGTTTTCCATGCATTGTATTTGGAAAAATGAAATAATTTCCACACATTATTATCTCCTGAGATGTAAATCCATAACCAATTCATTTTATGGTGATATAGAACCCCAACCATAAATATCCATACATATGAGTGCCATAAGATATCAACAATTCATCATATCATGAGAACCCATAGAAAGAAAATGGGTTTCATACCATTTCTAAATGGTATCAAATAATGGATATTAAAAATAAATCGATTGATACCAAAAATTTATTCATCCAAAATGAGTATTTCTTAAAATAATTTAGAATGTTATTCATAAAACATAACTCAATAGGCGATAGATATTTTGGAGTTAATGATTAATCTGAAAGTGAAATGTAAAAGAGTATCTAAACAATATTTCTTAACAATTTAATAAAAAGTAGAAGTTATAAGACACTTTTGAAAATATAATGTTTGAGAAATTCAAATAAAGACATTTTCAAAAATTATTTGGAATGAATTTTTTGTAATGGATCACTAAAATGATATAATGTTCATCCAGTGGAAATTTGGAGTGGAAAATAAAATGTATGATCAATAATGGAATAAACTTTCAAAAAATTTAAAAATAGTGATAAATATTCAATTTTAAAATAGATAAATAGAAATTTAAATATCTCAATAAATTAAACATATTTATATTTTTAAAATGAAATAGTATAACATTTAAGGGATAAGTGAATATGGACATTGTGACACCCTGAGATTTTGTGAAATATTTATTTTTTCAATTAAATTTAATCTTTTTGATATTTTTTATTACAAGAAACATTGATTTTAGCTTGAGTTACACAAAATACTGAGTATATAGCGAGTTATAAAGAACACTAAGTTTATCTTTCATTAAACACAACAACGTTAACATGCATGACATGTGACACTGAGCTTCAATGAACCATAACATATTATTATTTTGAATATGAAAATTATCAATTATCTGTTAAATAGGTGGTTATTAATAGTATATACTACTTTAGGAAATATAAATATAAATTTACTACTAAATATATATTTATTTATTAATTCATAGTAAATAATCAATCAATTTTTAGTAAAGTAATCACGATCTTCAAAAAATATTTTTTCTTGAAAAATGATTCTTATTGCTCTTTATGAGAAAATATTATAATTAATTATAGAGATTTATAAAATATATTTGAAAATAATGTTCAATTTTTAAATCATTATATCAAAATTAACTTAGGGTGAATTTTTGATAATTTTCTAAAAGGATTATTTTTTTGATGAATAGTGAAAAATACTAAATTTTAATTAAATACTGCATTTTTGTTTAAATTACTTATAAAGGTAAATTATATTTTAAATTGGTTTTAAAGTACCATTAGTTAAATTATATATCTATTTATCCAATTTAGGCCATTTTACTCAATTTAATATTGAAATTTGATATAAAAACATTATAAACCATTGAATAATTTCTCTTTGAAAACCCGCTTTCTCATCACGTCTGTGGGATTAGTTTTAAATTAAAATTTACCTCTTAAGTGAATGGAATTTTTCAAAATGGATTCAATATTTTTAATTATAATTATTATATTATCTAATAAGGTTAACTTAATTTTTTACCAAAATTAATAGTGAAAATAGTAAAAAATTATTATCATTGTGAATGTAAAAATGGTTTTACCGGGGGTTAAACTAAAAAGATATGTGTAAAAAATGACCAATAACTTTTAAAACACCAATTTTATGGATTTATTTTGACCTTATACCTTCTAGGATAAAAAATGGTCAATTATTCGTGTATAGTGACATGAAAAAAATGTGGATGGAATTCATTCTTTCAAAATATTACAATTGTGCTACTCACCTCACTTATAAAAGGACACCCATTATCCTCTCCTATTCGCACATTCGAACTATTTTTATTCAAACAATATCTACCCAAATAAATTACAAAAATCCCTTATCTCATCTTAGAAGCCTTATTCTTAACATAAATCCAACTTAGGAAGGGTTTGAGAGCAAACCTAAGGAAAATACCCAATGATGAGGTAACACTCATCAACAAGTGTTTTTGTATTATTTCTTCCCAAAACTACATAATTATTATTAAAACATGTTGATATAATATAATATGTATATTACATTTTCTGATATGTTGTTATGTTAAGATAGTTTCCTACAACTATCTCCACTTCCATCAAATGAGTTATGAAATCATCGTTCATTTGTATATCGGACTACCGCCTCGTGAATCAGTGTCATTCATTTTTCCATTACCATATCTAACGGTTGAAAATAATGATGGATTTTTTATATTTTATGTTTATGATATTATATTTCTTCTAGAATTATTATATCACACATACCTTTTTTCTTTATATTTTTCCGGAATATGATAATATCTCTTGTGTGTATGACAGACTACCAACTTATGAAGTAAGGTGATTTGTTCAAACTTTACGTGGAAGGTAATAATAGTGGTTTTAATGAAAATATGCGATATATATGACATAAAAATTATTTTTTAATAATAATATATCATTTAATTTTATTTCTTTCAATACTTCAAGAAAATGGAAACAATGTTCATGCGTATGTATGACTTACTGTCTCCATGAACAGTGTATTTAATTTTATATCTCTATCTTGTATAGATTACTATAAATATATACATGATGAATACATATGATATTTATATCATGGTTACAATTTTGATATTATGAAATCATGATCAATATAAGAGGAAGAAAAATGAAAAATCAAAACTTATATGAAAAATAAAGTGGTTATTACCTGAAACGTACCTTTAACATGAAATTAATAATAAACAGGAAATAAAATGTCATAAGTAAATCATATATGATATTATTTATATATTTATAGTTATTTAATATATTTATAATAAACTTATATATATTATACATGTGGTTTGAACATGTATACAGAAATTCAATACTTATAGTAAGGGATTTCTGTCTCACTTTTTTACTAATGTGAGACACATGATATATTTACAACCTATTTATTTATACGGTGTATATATTTCCCATGAATTTATTTCATGATGATTATAATTAAAATTTTAGATATTTATATGTCCATTTTAGTATCTATGTTTCATGGGGTTTACGGTTCAAAAGTTACCAAAGCTGTAAGGGATTTTTATCTCAATTTTCCTTCTTTGAGATGTACATTATGTTATGCACCTATATTATTTAATGAGGTGTATATATAGAATCTTTTACATGTTATATCATAAATTTATTTATCCTCATGATATTTAGAATTCCATTTTATGTTATTTCTTTATGGGGCTTGTGATTCAAATTTACCAAAGTGAGAATGATTTTATGTTACAATCTCATCATTTGTTGGTATTGTTTTTTATTATGTTTTTGATGATAAAATAGCATGGTCTATATCTCAATAAACTCATGAATTTTATTCTAATATTTTTATTAATGATATTTTCTAGTAATAGTTCCATTTTCCCAATCATTGGTAAATAATTGAGAAAATGTTTATAAGAAAATCTGAATTTATTTCTCTCTTTGGCCGGAAACCCATTTTCTTTCAAAACTATGTTTTCAAAGAGTTTCCAAAAAAGTTTTAACATTAAAAAAATTAATTTATTAAGATAATTTTTCCATTTCTTGAATTTTTAAAATATTTTTTTAAAGGAATCTTCAGGTTATTTTTCAACTAATACCCATTTTGATTTTACCAAAATTGAGAAAGGAATATTTTTTTAACATGTACAAAATGCATGGAATTTCGAACATCATGACCTCAAAATGTTTTAAATATTACTTTATAATTTTTAAATTTTATTTTTAAAGAATATAATTTTCTAAAATATTTTTTTTTCAAAGTAAAAAGTATATTTTCCTTAATAATTTTTTTAAATGTTTTTTTTAAAATATTACTTTATAAATTTTTAATGTTACTTTCAAAGAAAATGATTCTGATAATGTTTCATATTTTAAAAATTGGTTTTCAAAGAAAGCTTATTTCCCTTAAGAAGTTTTCTAAGTGATATTTCAAAATCCTTATCCATATAAGATGACATATTTTGAGTTTAATTTTGCTTTACTTGGGATATGATATAAGGATTTCATTCTTATTCTTTCTCTGAATGGTTTATGTTTGTAATTATGTGATTTTTATGAAACCCATTTCTCTTCCATGAGTTATACCATGATAGAACTACTATGAAACCTACTGCTTTTAACAAGTTATGATATAATGAAATGTTGAAAGGATTATGAAGATTTTCTCTTTTCCACATGTTATAATATGATGAAATGTTTATAAAACCTATTAAATTTCATGGTTCATGATATGATGAATATCTTATGATATTGTGGAATTCTTATGTATGATATTAATTATGTGACATCGATTACATTATAACTAAGGAAGATGGTCATGTTATAACCAAAGATGGGTGGTAACTATATATCCCTCCAATGTATTGGGTAAATATGGAAAAATCATGAGTAAATATGTAATGTTTGAACCTGATTACATATTCAAAATGTTATGTGTGAACCTGATTACATGATCAAAATTTTCTGCGTGAACCTAATTAATTGTTCATAGTTTTATGCATGGACCTGTCTTTCAAGTTCACAATGTTATGCATGGACCTGGTTTCATGTCCATAAATTTATAAGAGGGACTGATTTCATGCCCTTAACTTAATGAGTGAAACTGTTTCTATTTACACATGTTCACAATGTTATAAGTTAATGTACAAGCAAAAACTTTATGTCTTATGACAATGTTTTGCTCTAAAGTTTCATGTTATTTTATTACCTTATGATTTATTTTTTTATGAATTGCAAATATTTATTCCATGACTCATGATTATGATATTTTATATTAAGGGTATGGTTTTGAAATATTAATTTCATGTTATCATACTTTTATGTTCATGTTATGCTTACATATCTCTCTTATTTACCCTTACTGAGCATGTGAGATCACCATTTCTTATGTTTCCTTTCCCAAGGTTATGAATAAATATTTAATTAGGGTGTTTTTATTAATATTACTAAAAGGATAATATGTTTTTAGATAGATTGAATAAATTTTACCAAATTAAGAATACTGTGTTCCATGTTTCAAGAGTCAGTAAACTATAATGGTCATCAGGTGTGTGTTTTTGTAGTGTACTGAATATTCATTTGAGAAGATGTAATATCCATGTGTGAGAATCCTGAGTTGCTATAGTTGGTATCATAGGAAAGGTTTTGTTAACCTTTGGAAACTAGGATGATAAAACATTTGTGAGATCACTAAGGATATGTATAAGGATAAGTATATTAATGATTCAAACTATAGAAAAATCTCCTAGAATTTTGGTAATGGATGGAGTGAGTGGTTTCCAAGAAATTACATCATGTTATGGACACTACAGGTGGATGTGTCTCTAGCATAGAGGTACCTAGGGGTAATAACTCTAAAAATGTAACATTGAGATAGACTCGATCATCACTTGGTTCATGAAAATGGGCCTTGCTGCACACCTAGTTTGAAACTCTCGGGGGAGATGTTTTAGAAATTCATAAACTCTTTAATAACGATGATAAATGATTTAAATAGATGATTACTATTAATAAACTCGGATAAACCTATGGTTTCATAGATTAAAAATAAGGTTTCATGATTTCGACAACTTATAAGTGATTTATCATGATTATGTGGTTCCCTGCTATGATTATTAGTGCTTATACTATACTTTTTGGTTTTAGTCAATGGATGGAACCTAAAAAAACCATGTTAATGCTAAATAGAATGAAAAATGCAACTAATTTTCCTCCTGATTAATTTAATTTCATGGGAGATAAAATGTAAAAACTCATTTCTATGCTCACATGACTTTCTTAACATATGAATCATGGTAAAATTTCAAACAAGAAAAGAAGGGAACAACATTTTGTTGAGTCCTTCAATTGGAAATTCCCACCTTTTTTGTTGATATACTAATCCACTAGTTTCTAAGAAATGTATCGATACCAATGAAACTATATTTTCAGTTCTTTAGTGTTCAGAGCATGAAAAACTCATTTTTTATTTCTACTATTTGGAAGGTGTGGTAGATCGATGGTGAAATATTATTAAGAATATGAGTCAATAAGAAGAAATTTATTCTATGAAGAGAGATGACTTTAAAATCTTATTTTTTAACAATTAATCTCCTCATATTATTCATAAAATAATGGATAAGGAATTTCTTAATCTTTAACAAAAGGATGATGAATCTTTTGGTACCTATAAAGAAAATTTTAGAAGACTTACAAGGTATACTTTAGGTATTATCATTCATCCTAAAAGTAAGGTTGACTGATTCTTCAGTGTATTAAAACCAAATATCTGAAAGGAATTATCCATAAAGGACTTTGGATTCTATGAATAAATCATTCAAAGTTCACTAAAAGTGGAAATGGGTGTAAAAAACCCTCCTGGTTCTGGTGATAAGAAATGGAATATGGGGTTCCATGGAAATTTCAATGATATGCTACATGGATGGAAGACAAAGTTTCAAACTCCCACTTTCCAAAAATGTGGGAAGGAGCACAAAGGTGGGTGCCTAAAATGAAAAATAATGTGTTCCAAATGTGTTAAGCCTAGCTATAGAGAAAAATAATGTATAAGTGATGTGAAGAGACTAATCAATAAAATTATTGGATAGAGAGATCAATAGAATTCACCTCCTACACTCCAGTGTTTCAAGTGAAAGGAGTTTGGAAATTATTCAAATAAATTCCCCAATCCAAGGGCTAATGTGGATGATAATCCAAAACAACCTCAAAAGAAAAAAGTAAAACAGAATGATTATTCTGTCATAATGGATGAAGTGAATCATGATAACTAAGTGAACAATTATCCGCTCTCCTTAGCTGTGAATTTCAAGTTTGAATTTTTATGAATGAGACCTATAAAAATATTATTGAAAATTTTCATGAAATTATCTCCCTCTACATGGATTTTGGAATGATGAAATCATATTTGATAATCTATCGATATAAGGATGAACCCAAGATTCCAATGAAAATGTTTTTGTATAAGATAAGACATTATATAAGGGATAAATGGTGAATTATCTTTTAGAAGTGTATATGTCTCTATGAAAGATTAACTTAAGAGTTATGGATACCATCATTGATTTATGATATTAAGATTGATCATAAGTTCAATGTCATTGGAACCCTTTTTGAGGTTTCATGTGATAACATTTTATCAAGATTAAGGATATTTAATGTGATATTTATAGTAATACATCCCTATTGTTTTTATATGTTTTAGTGAAAATGTTATTACAACTTGTGGAAATATGATTAAATGTACCAATAAAATTTATGGTTTATCCTATATTTTATATTTATATAATTATGGGTTGTATCCAATTGCCTTACAATGTCAACTCACTTCATTGCTATTAGAGAATATTTTTCTCTAGATCCTCTTGGAAGAATATACATTAAAGAAGTGTTAAGGTTACATAAAGTTCCACGATCAATTTTATATGATTATGATCTAATGTTTATTTTTAATATTTGGAAAAGTATTTAGTAAGATCTTTATATAGAGTTAAGTTTCAGCATTGTGTATCATCCTTAGACAGATGGTCAATGTGAGAGAACAATTCAAACCTCATAGGGTAAGCTAAGATCTTATTATATAAATTTCCAAGGTGGTTGGGATTAAAACATTCCTCTATGTTGAGTTTCTTACAATAGTAGATTTCACTTGAGAATTCAAATGGCTCCTTATGAAGTCTTTTATGGAAATATGTGTAGACCTACAACATAATGTAATGAAGTTACTGAAATAAAGATATTGGGACCTGAGAAAGATGATGAGATGGAAGAGAATGTTAGAGGAATTCAACTACACATAAGGGAATAAAAAAGTTTATAGAAATTTTATGATGATAATAGTCAATGTGATTTATACTTTTATGTTGTTGATAATTTTTTTCTATAAATTCCTCCATGGAATAAGGAAGGAGAAACTGATCCCTAGTTATATCAGTACATTTGAAATTATTTGTTATATCGGGACCATAGATTATCACTTGGAGCTTCCATTGAACCTATCTATGGCTCATGATGCATTCCATGTATCTCTACTTTGGAATTACATACATGATCCTTCATAGGTATTTAAATCATAGGTCATACCATTGGAGAATGATCATTCTTATGAGGAAAAACTGGTGTAAATTCTAGATCGAACATAAAAAAAGTTCTATAAAACACAAACAGTCACCTCATCAAAGTTTTGTGAAAAAAAACAAACTCAAGGAAGCTATGTGAGAACCTGAGGATGTAATGCGACATAATTATCCTGAATTCTTATACCAAAGTGATGAATTTTTATGGATAAATTCATTTTAAGGGGGGTAGAATGTAACAACCCTATATTTTTTTAAAATATATGTTTTTTCAATAAAATTTAATATTTTAGATATTTTTCATTACATGAAACACTAATTTTATCTTGAGTTACACAAAAATACAAAGTATATATTGAATTATATTAAACACTATGTTTATATTGTGTGACACACAGTAGTGTTAGTATGCATAACACATGACACCAGGATTCAATGAATCCATAAATAGTATTATTTTGAGTATGACCATTATAAACTATCCATTAAATAGGTGGGTATGAATAGTATAAAATAATTTATGAAATATACATACATATTTCCTACTCAATATAAATTAATTTAATAATTCTTAGTAAAAATCAATCAATTTTTTAGTAAAGTAATTATATTCTTCAAAAATGAATTTTCATCAAAAATGATTTTTATTTCTTTTTATGAGAAAATATTATAAGTAATTGATAGAGATTTTAGAAAATTTATTTGACTAAATAATGTTAATTTTTAAAATCCTCATATCAAAATTTACTTAGGGTGAATTTTTGAGAATTTTCTAAAAATATTAATTTTTTGATAAATAGTGAAAAATATCAAATTTTAATTGAAAACTCTCTTTTTGTTTAAATTATCTATAAAGTTAAAATATATTTTAAAATGGTTTTTAAGTATTATTAGTTCCACTATATATATATTAATTAAACTTAGTTCAATATAATCAATTTAATATTGAAATTGGATATAAACACTTTGTATACTTTTGAACATTTTCTCTTTGAAAAACTGCTTTCTCATAACATCTATGGGATTAATTTTAAATTAATATTTGACACTTATTTGAATAGAATTTTTAAAAATAGATTCCATTTTTGAAAGCAACATAATTTATATTATCTAATAATTTTAACTTAATTTTTTACCAAAATGAATAGTGAAAACTATAAAAATTAATTACCAGGGTAATGGTAAAAATGGTTTTATCAGGAGGTTCAACTAAAAAGATAAGGGTCAAAATGACTGAAAACTTGTACAAAAATAATTGGATGGAAATATTTAGACATTATACCTTATAGTATTTATAATTTATCATTATTGGAGCCTTGTAACAAGAAAAAAATGGGTATAATTCTTTCTTTCAAAAAATTACAGGTGTGCCACTCACCTCACTTATAAAAGGACACACCTTCTCCTCTCCTCTTCACACCTTAAAAAGTTTTTTTCCAATACCTACCAAATAACTTCCCAAATTCCCTTATCTTGTCCTATAATCCTTTGTTTGTATATAAATCCAACCTAAGAAAGATTTTGGGGCAAACCTAAGGTGGATACCTGAAGAAGAGGTAACATTTATTAATGAGATTTTTTTTTATTTATTCCTCAAAATGATTCAATTATTATTATAACATATCGATATAATAACCTAAGTATCTTCCATATACTGATATATTTTTATTTCAAGGGATTTCCAAAAGCTATCTCAAATTCCATTAAATGTATTATGAAATCATCATTCATGTATTCAACAAAATACTGCCTCATGAATCGATGCCATTCATTTTTCAATTACAACCTCTCACAATTGTTCATAATGATGTAATTTTTTTAAAAGTTGGGGAAAAATCATTTTTATTATGAAATCAGAGGCCTCTTTCTATATTGGTATAGGTAGAACCATTACATAGCTTATAGGCCCAAGGCCAAGTGGCCCATAATCAAGGCTTGATGGCCTAGTGAAATATCATGCCTACATCATGAGGCCTACGTCATACCTACGTCACTGCCTTCATTCATCACGCCTGTGTCACTGCCGACCATGTGTAAAATGGAATACCACCTCACAAAGTGAAGTGATTTGTTTATTATTTACATGTAAGGTTGTAAAGACCCATAAATTTCAAGGATTTTTTTTAAATACTTTCGAATTTTACGAGTCTGTGGCTTCTGACGACACTTGATTTTGAGGCCCAGTGTGCCCAGAATCAATTTCCGAAGTTTAGCTGGGGTACGTTAAGTGAATGAACGAGCGAGTTTTTCTAACATTTGAACCGGTGCTCAGAATTAAAATATGAGGGCACCAATGAAATCGCAGCGCCGATAATTGCTTAAGGGGACACTTACCGTAGTTGTGTTCGTCATGGAGGAGAAGATAATTTTGGGGGTTTATTTAAGAAGTAAATAAAAAATTGTCGGAACAACTTTTATTTTATAAGGTGGTTATTCCCTCCCATGGCTAGTTAAGGGTGGGGCCCAGATCCACTTAACAACCCAAGTGTGGATGTTAGAGGTGTGGGGCCCACACGAGCCCCACCATTTAATTCCCTCTAAACTCATTAAGAGCCCCTCATTAAATTGGAAAACCCCCCATTTAATTTCCAACGCGTCTAATTAATGGGGACCTTCCCTCTCCCTTCCTTTAAATCAATGGTCAACATGTTATTAAATATGGTGATTTAATTCTGGGAGTTTCTTTGAATGTGTAATTAAATAATAGGAGGAACCTATTATTTAATTTGGGGAAGAGCTTTTGTTGTGCGGGAGAGATTGGGAGAGCTTTGGAGCTTTTGGAAAAATGCCGGTCTCCGACGAAGAATGACGAAGAACGTCAGCCTCTAATGAAGAATGACGAAGAACACCAGTTCCTCAAAGATCAACAATGTGCCACCAATCCTCTTCTCCGTGACAAGAGAGGAGACACCGCTTCCTCCTCGACGCACTCCAACGATGCCTAAGAACCCTTTCCCCGCGACGCCGTCTACCGAGACGCCGATGTTCATCTTCATTTGTTGTGGTAGGGGAATTTGTATATTTCTTTATGTGATTTATACCCTCGGTATGGCGTGTTATTGTTAGGTGAGGTTTTGAACCACTAACGTGGTGGGTGCGGACTAACGAACAAGTCCGAACCCACCGCTATTTTTGTTCTTGATGCGCGGAATATTTGGAGACTTCAAAAAAGGACCGAAATGGAGATTGGAGGCCTTCACAGTAATGTACGGGTCCCGAGGTGACCACATGCACAGACGAGAGCAAAATCAAACCATCGGAATGACTCTGGTGGCCCGCGGAAGTCCCCGGCGGCGCGGGTCGCCGGTGGCCGGCACCGGCCGGCCGCCGGCAGGAGCCCACCGCGGCTGAAGCTGCAGCAGCGAAGACTGGATCCCAGGACCACGCAGGATCCAGGGGAGCAGTAGCGCCACCCTGGCGCTGCGTCCACGGAAAGCGGGGGCCGCCCCCCCGTTCGGCTCGCTGGCCGAGCCAGCGCGCCCCCCGGCCGGGCCGGGCCTGGTCACGAGGACCGGTCCGCGCCCAGCTGGATCAGTCCGCGCCCATCCGGGCCAGGCCATGACCTACCGGGCTGGACCCAGACCCGGGTTGGGTCGACCCGGTTCGGGCAGACCCAAGGGGGGGGATTGGGTTGGGTCGGGCAGGGCCCAGACCCCCCCGCTTCGGACCGTTTTCGGTCTTTTGCCCATAACTTGAGCTACGAACCTCCGATCAACGCACCATCAGTTGCATATGAATCCTTTGATCGATACGGTCGTTTTGTAATATTACACTCAAGGTTTCATCAATTTTTGGGTATGGCCGGGTTGGTTCGAACCCGAAACAAACTGGTCCCTTGGATCAGACATTCTTACAACTTAAAGACCGGACGTCCGATTGACGTGCCGTCAATTGTGTTGAAATCCTTTTGTTGAGATGGTTCTTTTGGATTACTCCAATTTATGTTTGGATATAGTTGTAGTACGGTCGGGTTGGTTTTAGCTTAAAAACCAACCGGGCCCCTAGGACGGAAAATCCAATAACTCTCAGACCGGGCGTCCAATTGACGCACCGTCTGTCGCGCTGGGTTTCTTTTGACGAGATGGAACTTCGGGATACATCAAATCTGGACTTTGTGACAGTTGATGTATCAAACCCCTTGGATCGAGGAGTGGAGCCTCCCAGAATCGAGCGTGCTCTGTGCGGGGACCCTAGAGCTGGCTGCGACTGCGACAATAACGACTGTACTTGGATCCTCCGTGGGTTCGACAGCGAGGACGACTGTACTTGGATCCTCCATGGGTTCGACAGTGAGGACGACTGTACTTGGATCCTCCGTGGGTTCAGCAGTGAGGACGACTGTACTTGGATCCTCTGTGGGTTCGACAACAGAGACGACGGTACTTGGATCATCCGTGGGTTCGGTAGCTAGGATGATTGTACTTGGATCCTTCGTGGGTTTGGCCACGAGGACGGCTGTACTTGGATCCTACGTGGGTTCGGCAGTGAGGACGACTGTACTTGGATCCTCCGTGGGTTTGACAATGATGACTACTGTTCTTGTGTCCTATGTGGGTCCGGCAGTATGACCTCTGTACTTGTATCCTGAGTGGGTCCGACATAGTAGCTGGTCTTGTATCTTTTGTGGGTCCGACAAATTAGCTAGTCTTGTATCCTTTGTGGGTCCGACAGCTTAGATGAATCACTGGATTCATCTGATCATCTCTATTGCTATACGAAAGTTGTATACCTATGTGAGCTGAGTCTTGATTCTCAATCATTATCATCGATGTGATTGACTTTATTTCCTGTGTGGATTGGGTTGTGATTTCCTGTGTGGATTGGGTTGTGTTTTCCTATGTGGAATGGGTTGTGCTTGGGCTCGAGAGTTGGGGCCGTTTTGTAATTGATGACTTAGGTATATGTATGGGAATATACCTAAGTAAAGTCGGTTGATACTTCGTGATTGTATCTTTTCTTTTTGGTTTATCCTTCGTGTATTCTGAGAGACCTTCGAGGGTCTCGGGGTCTCTACTGAGTATCGTATACTCACCCCTACACGGGCTATGCCCGCACTACATTGTGTTAGATGAAAACGATGGACATCACTGATCTAGGTGGAGGCTTGTGGAGCTGGACGGTACCTGGAGGTGGACCACTTGGCGGGATGTACACGGAGCGGACGGCCGGACCCGAGGAGCTGAGGAGACTATCTGTACCCACCCTTCAGGTGGGATTTCTAGAGGAAGACTCAATGTTTCTATTTTACTTCCTGCTGTGGTACTTTCCTTTCAGTTTTACTGTACTTTCAGGTTGGTTTTTATACTGGCCCATTTAGTTTCAGCACTTACTTTGTACCCAGTTTTACTTAGTGCTTACTTCACTTGCATACTCTGTTGTGTTTATGTTTACTTTATAAAAGGAAACTCCTTCCCTTTTATTGGGATTTATGCCTTTGGTGCTAGTCGCCAGCCCCTGACCTATAGAAGTCGGGCTTGGGGTAGTCACGACATGGGCCCTGAGGACGGGTCGTGAGAAATTGGTATCATAGGAGTCGGTTCTACCACAGAACTCAGGACTCTGATCTTTCCTTTATGTGAAGCAATAGTGTTAAGAGTATTGAGTATGGTTTCAGTCCATGGAGTCTAGTGTTGGTGCGGTGGCCGACGTATCCATACACTAGGACCCCGACCTCTTATTTCCAACTCAGTGCATGAAAACACTGATTGCATGTGTGTTTCCTTTCAAAGTTTTCTTTGTGATTACTTTGAGTCAGCTCACCAGGTATACTGTTTGACCATGTCACACCTGTTTCTTTTCAGGATGGCCCCATGAAGGCAGCCAACTAGGGTTCCTAGTTACGTATGGGATGATATCCCACCAAGCGCTGAGGCCTCAGTGCAGGGCCCCATTATAGCGGAGGCACCAGCAGTACCACTACCCGCTGAGCCACCGATGCTACCAACCCTAGCGGTGGAGAGTGCATGCCGCCTGAGTGCATTGCATGAGTTTCATAGGCAGAGGCTTCCCAAGTTCCGTGGAGAGGCGGATCCTCATGCAGCCGAGGATTGGCTGGAGGCTATCGTCAGAGTCTTCAGACTGGTAGGGACACCAGCAGATCTTATGGTGATCCTTGCCGTGAGTCTCCTGCACACAACAGCAGGTAGATGGTGGAGCCTGATGCTCCAACTGCACGATGAGGCATCACTACTTTGGATGGACTTCGAGATACTCTTATTCTCAGAGTTCGTTCCAGCCACCCTTCATGTGGTGCACATCCATGAGTTACTACAACTGTAGCAGGGAATCATGACAGTAGCCCAGTACTCGGCGAGGTTTACCGACCTCTACTCCACATACATGATATGGGACCCATTCTTCCAGGCCCGGACCTTTGAGCAGGGACTCTAACATGAGATCAGGTCTTCGATGATCTCCCTCAACATCCCGATGCAAGCGGGGGTGCTGGGGAGAGCCCTCCTAGTGGAGAGTTTCCTCACTGAGCAGTCACTAGCGGTGAGACCCTCCGCAGGATGACACGTAGAGGAGTCTTCTGCAGCAGGTAGTAGAAATCAAACTCAGGGGTCCAAGCGGACCTGACCGTCAGGTGGGCGACCTCAGGATACAAGTTTGGCTGTGCGGGGCACACGACACAGAGCCAGCCATACGAGGAGCAGGCAGTGCTATGCATGCGGCGAGCAGGGTCACATGGCTCGAGACTGCCCGACCCGCCCTGCAGATGAGCAACAGGCGGTAGAGGGACATCCTAGGTAGAGGTTTGACCATGGTGGTCCGCTGGGAGCAGGCAAACATGGCAGAGGGGCTGGCCAAGTAGTAGGTAGTGGGAGACGTTTCGAGGCCCTACCACCACCACCACCTGGAGGACCACATCGACCGCAGGGAACGACTGGACATGGGAGAGCTCAGCTTCAGGCAGCTGAGGCCTATGACCATAGAGCTCCGGGAGTAGACAGGCATGAGCGGGACTAGCTCTAGGCATGGAGACTTTTGTTCACATTGCTTCTAACTTTGTTAATGTTGTATTTTGTTGATGCTTTGTGTCTTGGTACTTTGAGCTGTAGTAATAAAATAAACTTGTTCTTGTGACGTTTTCTTCCTTGTCCTTTTTATGTGGTTGATACTGAGAGGTTCCGGTTAAAACAGTTGACTTGACCCTCACTTTCGAGATTCCTACTGGAGGAGACCTAGTGACCACACACTGCTGCCGACAGTGTGACTCGACCCTTGGAGGCGAGAGTAATGGTTGGATCTCTTGGTAGTAGCGTCGAGGCCTTACGACGTCGTCCATGGCATGAAATAGTACCGTTCATGTCAGTATTGACTGTATTAGGCAAAGAACGTGTTTCATCCAGGGGATGAGATCAGATTTCTCTTTTCGGAAAAGGATAAATCCTAGAAGCTCTTGTGGGACATAAGCGATTAGGGGTGTATTCGAGTTCTTTACAATGGCCAGTCACACCCATGGTTCGTTGAGCGAATGGTTTACGGTTAGTCTAATCTCAAAAGTCTCAGGTGTGTCTTCTCATAGAAGGACCAAGACCTGAGACGATGTCATTGACTTGAGTTCCATGGGGACTATGACTTTGAGATAGTCTATACTCCTGGGAAGGGGAACACTGTAGCAGAGTTCGTTTCACGATGCCCCACTTTTAAGAAAGTGAAGGTGGAGCACCAGGTACTTGTAGACCTGGTACAGAGAGGTCCCAGAATAGAAGTGGGATGGAATATCTATGGATTTTGTGACGGGGCTTCCATGTACATCCAGAGGACACGACACCATCTGGGTGATCATAGACTGACTCACCAAGTCGGCCCTCTTCATACCGATGAGAGAGCAGGGGTAAGTAGAGAGGTTGTGATGCCTCTACATTCATGAGATCGTACGACTTAATGGTGTTCCATCATCTATCGTCTACGATTGAGATGCTCGCTTTACTTCCCGGATTTGGAAGGGGTTACAGGAGGCTTTTGGGATGCAGCTACGCCTGAGCACTGCCTTTCACCCTCAGACGGATGGGCAGACAGAGAGGACCATTCAGACACTTGAGGACATGATCAGTGCATGTGTCCTTGACTTTGGTCACAGCTGGGAGGATCACCTACCCTTGGTGGAGTTTTCGTACATCAGCAGCTACCACTCCACCATCGGGATGGCACCTTACGAGGCACTGTACGACCGACCATAAAGATCACCTCTGTGCTGGACTGACCCTGGGGAGTCAGCACTCGTAAGACCATAGATGGTTCGGGCTATGACGGAGAAGGTGTAGGTCATCCAGGAGCAGATGAAGACTGCACATAGCAGACATAAGTCCTATGCTGATAGGAGGCGGAGACAACTGGAGTTCGAGGATGGCAACCACGTTTTCTTATGGGTCTCACCTCGGCGTGGATTACAGAGATTTGGCTTGGGTGGAAAGTTATCTCCATGTTTCATCGGGCATTTTTAGGTCCTCAGCAGGGTAGGCGAGGTGGCTTACCACCTGTCCCTTCTACCTCAGTTGCATCGGGTGCACGACGTCTTCCACGTATATCAGCTGAGGAGATACGTGCATGACCCGATGCATATCATCGACCACGGGAAGCTGGACATCGATGAAAGGGAGACTTTTGCAGAGGTCCCAGTGGAGATCGAGGATCAACAGGAGCAGGTCCTACGTGGATGGTCAATACCTCTGGTGTGCATTCTTTGGCCGCACGAGAACCTCCTGGAGAGCACATGGGAGCGGGAGGCTCAGATGCATGCTCAGTACCCTCATTTGTTCCCCTAGTTTATGTTGTAGCTTTAGGGGGATGCAAATCCCTGAGGTGAGAGTAATGTAAAGACCTGAAAATTTCAAGGATTTTTTTTAAATACTTTGTAATTTTACGAGTCTGTGGCCTCTGAAGGCACTTGATTCCGAGGCCCTGTGTGCCCGGAATCAATTTCCGAAGTTCAACTCGGGTACGTTCAGTGAACTAACGAGCGAGTTTTTTCTAACTTTTGAACCGGTGCTCGAAATTAAAATCTGAGGGCACCAATGAACTCGCAGTGCCGGTAATGGATTAAGGGGATACTTACCGTAGTTGTGTTCTCAATGGAGGAGAAGATAATTTTGGGGGTTTATTTAAGAAGTAAATAAAAAATTATCGAAACAATTTTTATTTTATAAGGTGGTTATTCCCTCCCATGGGTAGTTAAGGGTGGGGCCCACATCCACTTAACTACCCAAGTGTGGATGTTAGAGGGGTGGGACCCATAAGAGCCCCACCATTTAATTCCCTCTAAACTCATTAATAACCCCTCATTAAATTGGCAAACTCCCCATTTAATTTCCAATGCGTCTAATCAATGGGGACATTCCCTCTCCCTTCCTTTAAATCAATGTTCAAAATTTTAATAAATGTGGTGATTTAATTCTGGGAGTTTCTTTGCGTGTGTAATTAAATAATAGGAGGAACCTATTATTTAATTTGGGGAAGAGCTTTCGTTGTGCGAGAGAGATCCTGAGAGATTTGGAGCTTTTGGAAGAACGCCGGTCTCCGACGAAGAACGAAGAAGAACGTCGGCCTCTAATGAAGAATGACGAAGAACGCTGGTTCCTCCAAGATCAACGACGCACCACCAATCCTCTTCTCCGCGACAAGAGAGGAGACGCTGCTTCCTCCTCAGCGAACTCTGACGAAGCCTACGAACCCTTTCCCCGCGACGCCGTCTACCACGACGCCGACGTTCGTCTTCATTTGTTGAGGTAGGGGAATTTATATATTTCTTTATGTGATTTATACCCTCGGCATGGCGTCTTATTGTTAGATGAGGTTTTGAACCACTAACGCGATGGGTGCAGACTAACGAAAAAGTCCGAACACACCGCAATTTTTGTTCTTGATACGTGGAATATTTGGTGACATCGAAACGGGATCGAAATGGAGATTGGAGGCCTTCGCAGTAATGTATGGGTCCTGAGGTGACCACAGGCACAAACATGAGCAAAATTGGACCACCGGAATGACTCCGGTGGCCCGCAGACATCCCTGGCCGCGGCGCCCCGGTGCGCCGCCGGCAGGAGCCCACCGCGGCTGAAGCCGCGACGACGAAGGCTGGATCCCACGGCTATGAGAGATCTAGGGGAGCAAAGATTCCACCCTGGCACCGCGTCCGCAGAAAGCGAGGGATGTGTCCCCCGCTCGGCTCACTGGCCGAGCCAGCGTGCCCCCCGGCCGGGCCGGGCCGTGTCACGCGGACCGGGCTACGCCTGCCGGGCCAGGCCGTGCCTAGCCGGGCCGGGCCGTACCTAGCCGGGCCGGGCCACGCCCTACTGGGATGGACCCAGACCCAGGTCATGTCGACCCGGTTCGGGCCGACCCAAGCGGGGGATTGGGTTGGGTTGGGTCGGGCCCAGACCCCCCCCACTTCGGACCGTTTTCGGTCTTTTGCCCATAAATTGAGATATGGACATCTGATTGACGCAAAGTCAGTTGCGTAGGAATCCTTGGATCGAGAAGTTTGTTTAGGTATATTACAATTGAGGTTTCAGCAAAGTTTGGGTATTGCAGGGTTGGTTCGAACCCGAAACCAACCGGGCCCTTGGAGCGGAGATACTTATAACTTAAAGACCGGATGTCTGATTGATGTGTTGTCAATTGGGTTGAAATCCTTTTGTTGAGACAGTTATTTTGGATTACACCACTTGAGGTTTGGACACAGTTGGAGTACGGTCGGGTTGGTTTTTGCTTAAAAACCAACCCGGCCCCTGGGACGGAAAAGCCAATAACTCTCAGACCGGGCATCCGATTGACGCACCGTCTATCGCATTGGGTTTCTTTTGAAGAGACGAAACTTAGGGATACATCAACTCTGGACTTCGTGAAAATTGATATATCAAACCCCTTGGCTTGAGGAACAAACCCTCCCAGAATTGAGCGTGTTGTGTGCGGGGACCCTAGAGCTGGCTGCGACTGCGACGATAACGACTGTACTTGGATCCTCCGTGGGTTTGGCAGCAAAGACGACTGTACTTGGATCCTCCGTGGGTTCGACAACGATAAAGAATGTACTTGGATCCTCTGTGGGTTCGACAGCGAGGATGAATGTACTTGGATCCTCCGTGGGTTCGGCAGGGAGGATGACTGTACTTGGATCCTCCGTGGGTTCGGCAGCGAGGATGACTGTACTTGGATCCTTCGTGGGTTCGGCCGCGAGGAAGGCTGTACTTGGATCCTCCATGGGTTCGGCAGTGAGGACGACTATACTTGGATCATCCCTGGGTTTGACAACGATGAATATTGTTCTTGTATCCTATGTGGGTCTGGCAGTATGACCTTTGTACTTGTATCCTGAGTGGGTCCGGCATAGTAGCTGGTCTTGTATCTTTTGTGGATCCGACAACTTAGCTAGTATTTTATCCTATGTGGGTCCGACAGCTTAGATGAATCATTGGATTCATCTAATCATCTCTATCGCTATACGAAAGTTGTATACCTGTGTGAGCTGAGTCTTGATTCTCAATCATTATCATCGATGTGATTGACTTTCTTTCCTGTTTGGATTGGGTTGTGATTTCCTGTGTGGATTGGGTTGTGTTTTCCTATGTGGAATGGGTTGTGCTTGGGCTCGAGAGTTGGGGTCGTTTTGTAATTGATGACTTAGGTATATGTATGGGCATATACCTAAGTAAAGTCGGTTGATACTTCGTGATTGTATCTTTTCTTTGTGGTTTATCCTTTGTGGATTCTGAGAGACCTTCGGGGGTCTCGGGGTATCTACTGAGTATCGTATACTCACCCCTGCACGGGCTATGCCCGCACTACGTTGTGTTGGATGTAGACAACAGACATCACTGATCAAGGTGGAGGCTTGTGAAGCTGGACAGTACCCGGAGGTGGACCACTTGGCAGGACGACCGGACCCGAGGAGCTAAGGAGACAATTTGTACCCACCCTTCAGGTGGGATTTCTAGAGGACGAATCAGTGTTGCTATTTTACTTCCTTCTATTGTACTTTCCTTTTAGTTGTACTGTACTTTTAGTTGGGTTTGTATATTGGTCCATTTACTTTCAGCACTTAGCTTGTACCCTGTTTTACTTAGTTCTTACTTCACTTACGTACTCTGTTGTGTTTCTATTTTCTTTATAAAAGGCAATGCCTTCCCTTTTATCGGGATTTATGCCTTTGGTGCTAGTCGCCAGCCCCTGGCCTATGGAAGGCGGGCTTGGGGTAGTCATGGCACGGGACCCAAGGACAGGTCATGACAAAGGTAATAAGGATGATTTTAATGAACATATGTGATATATATAACATAAAAATTATTATTAAATAATAATATATCACTTATTTTTCATTCTTTCAATACTTTAAGAAAATGGAAACAACGTTCATGCATACCTACTACCTAATGTCTCCTTGAATATCATATTTTATTTTCTCTATCTATCTTGTATAGATTAATATAAATACATATATACTGAATATATATGAAATTTTTATCATGTTTATCATCCTATAAATGATTAAATCAAGATCAAAATATAAGGACCAAAAATAAAAAATCAAAACATATACAAAACAAAGTGGTTATTAACTAAAATGTAACTTTAACATGGAATTGTTAATAAACAGGAAATAAAAGGTCATACGTAAATCATATATGGTATGATATATAAATTTATAGTTATTTAATAGATTTATAATAAACTTATATTTATTGTATAGTATGCTCAAATGTATAATAAAGAAGTCAAGGCTTATAATAAGGGATTTTCATCTCGCTTTTTTATTATGCGAGACACATGCCATATTTACTAGCTATTTCTTTTATGTGGTGTATTTACTGACCTTGAATGAATTTTATGATTCTTATCATAAAATTATGGATATTTATATGTACTTTTTAGGATCTATCTTTCATGGGTTTTACGGTTCAAAAGTTACTATAACGGTAAGGGATTTTTATCCCAATTTTCCTCATTTGAGATGTACGTTATGTTATACACCTATATTATTTTAAGAGGTGTATATACATTCCCTTTTACGTGTAATATCATGAATTTATTTATCATCATTATATTTTGAGTTCTATTTTACGAGGCTTACAATTCAAATTTACCAAAGTGGTAATGATTTTATGTTACAATATCATTATTTATAGGGATTGTTTATGATTATGTTTCTAATGATAAAATATTATGATCCATCTCTCATGAAAATCATTAATTTTATTCTCCCATTATCCATGAAATTTTCAAGTAATAGTACCAGTTTCTCACTCCTTGATACTTAGAATAATTGAGAACTTTTTAAGAAAATCTGACTATATTTCTCTCTTTGCTCAGAAACCTATTTATTCCAAAACCATTTTTTTTAAATTTTTTTAAAAAATGTTTTTAAAATTTCAAAAATGATTTAATAAATAAAATTTTAACCATGTTTTAATTTTTAACTTTTTTTGAATGGAATATTCTGTTGAGCAAAGTACTATTTTCAATAATGTGTTTTAATGTTATTTAAAGGGGGAGATTATTGAAAATAATACTCTGTCTATTTATGATAATTTTTATGCTCACAAATACCCTTAGTTATTTTCTAATGATTTTACTTAGTATTTTTTAGGAGTTTATTAATTTATTTTACTCTTGAAATAACAAGAATTTATTACTTAGCGTGGAATCTGTTTTAGCGCGTTCTGGAAACACTGTTCACATCTTACGTAGATGAATATAGTGCAGAATCTATTTTAGTGTGTTCTGGAATCACTGTTCATACCCTACGTGGATAAACGTAGTGTAAGGATGAAAAGAATGTATACTTTTTGAGATAAGAGAAAAGTATGGTTAAACAACCATACGTTTTCAGCAAAGTATGGAAGAAGAACTTTACGTTAGGAAGGAACCCTACGTTTTGGTTATTAGCAAAGTATGGAAGGAGAACCGTACGTAAATTCTAAAGGTTACATTTATTTCTCAAAAGTATGGTTCATCAACCTTACTTTTGTAAACAACCATACGTTCTTGGAAAAGTATGGATCAAGTAAAAGTATGAATCTTTTACCACTAACTATATTAATTTTGAATTAACTAATAAATAAAATTTTATTAACACTAACTATATTAATTTTGAATCAAGAATAAAATCACTACAGGATAAAGTAGAATCTTACAAATATGCTGCATTGGTTTTTACAAAAGGAGATAATTCATTAAATGAAATTCTTGGAAAAACTGTCATTAAAAATGAGAGATTTCGAATTGGCAGTAAAGGAGAAAAACCAAAGCTATATAAAAATTATTTTATTCCTAGCTCTAAAAAGATTAATTGTAATTTTTGTGGGGTAAAGGGACATGTAGCTAAAAACTGTTTCTTAAGAAAACCTCAAATTTTTGGTATTAAGAAAGCCTATGTTTCAAAAGACTTTTATGATTTAGCTACTTTTAAAAGAAAAAAGTAAATCTGAATACCCAGATCATTGCTTACTAACACTCCTGGACCCAACAAAATATGGGAACGAAAGCAATTTGTTTGAATGTATTTGCAGGTAGCAGGTCACCAGAGAAGAAAAGATATATGGTATATGGACAGTGGCTGCTCAAGACATATGAGTGGAAACTCATTGAATTTTTCTTCACTCACTCAAAAGGAAGGAGGACTTGTCACATTTGGTGATAATGCCAAAGGAAAAATAATTGGCATTGGAACTGTTGGAGATCCAAAAATAGTCTCAATCAACAAAGTACTTTATGTACAAGGACTAAAACACAATCTGATAATTATCTCGCAACTTTGTGATGATGGATATACTGTTGATTTTACTAACAATTGTTCTACTGTTTCTAAAGATAAACTGTTTAAATTTAAAGCACCAAGAACTGAAAATGTCTATACTTTGGATTTAAATTCCTTGTGTAAATAACAAGTAAACTGCTTGACTGCTAAAGTAAGTGAATCCTAGATCTGGCATAGAAGACTTGGTCATTGAAATGTATATGTTTTACATAAGTTATCCAAGAAAAATTTAGTTTCTGATTTACCTTGTCTCCAATTTGAAAGTGACAGATTTTGTGATGCATGTCAACTTGGCAAGAAACACAAATCATCCTTCAAATCTGTTAATAAGGTTTCTACATCTAAACCTCTAGAACTTATTCATATGGATTTGTTTGGACCTTCAAGCGTAGAAAGCTTAGATAGTAAATTATATGTATATGTTTTAGTTGATGACTGTTCAATATTTAGATGGATTTTCTTTTTGAAATATAAAAATGAAGCTTTTACTTTATTTGAAAGTTTCTACAAATCTATTCAAAATGAAAAAGGTTTCAATATAATATAATTAAGAAGTGATCATGGTGGAGAATTTGAGAATCTTGAATTTAATTCCTTTTGCTCAAATTTGGGTATTAAACACACCTTTTCTGCACCCAGAACACCTCAACAGAATGGGATTGTAGAAAGAAGAAATAAAACAATTCAAGAAATGGCTAGAACTATGTTAAATGAATATAGCCTACCTATATATTTTTGGGAAGAAGCTGTGAATACAGCTTGTTATATAATTAATAGAGTTTTAATTAGACCTATTTTGAAAAAGACACCCTATGAACTATGGAATAACACAAAACCTAAAGTAAATTACTTTAAAGTTTTTGGATGCAAGGTTTATATCTTAAACACCAAGGATAATCTTGGTAAGTTCAATCCAAAATCTGATAAAGGTATTTTCTTAGGATATTCTGCTACCTCCAAAGCTTATAGAGTTTATAATAAGAAGTCAAGGATTTTTGAAGAATTAGTTCATGTGAAATTTGATGAATCTGATACTTTTGAGAAAAGGACAGAACAAATGGATGAACTTGACTCTAATGATAACATGAGACTTGAGAATTTAAAGAATGATTTTGAAAATGATATAAAAGAAATTCAGTTCAGTTCATAGGAACATGATACTGAAGAACCTTTAAATATATTACCTAGACAGTCTAGAACCCTAAAGAATCATCCTTTAGAAACTGTAATAGGTAATTTAGAAACTGGTGTTCAAACTAGAAGAAAATTAGAAAAACTAGTGGAATTCTCTGCCTTCCTATCTCAACAAGAACCCAAGACTATAGAAGAAGCTTTAGATGATGAAAGCTGGGTAATAGCAATGCAATATGAATTAAACCAGTTTAAAAGAAATGAAGTTTGGGATTTAGTAGAAAGACCTAAGGATTATCCTGTAATAGGAACCAAATGGGTTTTTAGAAATAAACAGGATGAACAAGGCACAATAACTAGAAATAAAGCAAGATTAGTAGCTAAAGGATATAATCAAGAAGAGGGAATGGATTGTGATGAGACTTTTGCACCTGTATCTAGGTTAGAAGACATTAGAATCCTTTTAGTCTATGCATCTTATATGAATTTTAAATTATTTCAGATGGATGTTAAATCTGCCTTTTTAAATGGTTATTTAATAGAGGAATTTTATGTTGAGCAACCTTCTGGTTTTGAAAACTCTCAAAAACCTGATTCTGTTTTTATACTTAATAAAGTTCTTTATGGCCTTAAACAAGCACCTAGAGCTTGGTATGAAAGATTAAGTTCTCTTCTTTTAAAAAATGATTTTTCTATTGGAATGGCAGACCCAACACTCTTTAAGAAAACTGTGAAAAATAATGTTTTATTGGTTTAAATTTATGTTGATGATGTAATCTTTGGATCAACTAATAAAACTCTTTGTCATGAATTTTCAAAATTAATGCAAGAAGAATTTGAAATGAGTATGATGGGAGAATTAAATTTCTTTTTGGGTCTTCAAATATTTCAAAAAGATTTTGGAAATGTTTTAAATCAAAGCAAATACATTACTGATTTACTTAAGAAATTTGGACTTGAGAACAGCAAGACATTTACAACTCCTATGTGTACTAATACAAAACTTGATTTGGATGAAACCGGGAAATCAGTTGACAACAAGTTATATAGAGGTATGATTAGTAGCTTGTTATATATTACTGCTAGCAGACGAAATATAATGTATTCAGTATGTCTTTTTGCTAGATTTCAATAAAATCCTAAAGAATCCCATATAACTGCTGTTAAAAGAATTTTTAGATATTTAAAAGGAACTGTTTTTCAATCTCTTCTTTATCCTAAAACTTCTGATTTTAATTTGATTTCATATTCAGATGTTGACTTTGGAAGTTGTAGATTAGATAGAAAAAGTACATCAGGTACATGTCACTTTTTAGGAAAGTGCTTAGTATCATGGTCTAGTAAGAAATAATATTCAGTTTCCCTGTCAACAACTGAGGCAGAATATGTTTTTGCTGGTAGTTGCTGTGCGCAAGTGTTGTGGATGAAAAACAATCTTATGGACTTTGGATTTAATTTTAATAATACACCTATTTTATGTGATAATAAGAGTGCAATTAATATTTCAAAAAAAATCCTATTATTCTTTCTAGAACTAAGAATATTGATATAAGGAATCACTTTTTAAGAAATCATGTTATTAAAAAAGATATATTTTTAGAATTTATAAATACTGAAATTCAATTAGCAGATATTTTTACTAAACCTCTTCCCACTGCAAGGTTTGATTTTATTAAGGAGGAGCTGGGTTTATTTAATTTTAAATAATTTTTTATTTTATTTTGTTTATTAAATACTATTTAAGTTTTTCTTTCTTTCATCGTATGAAAAATTTATTTGTTTTTAAATATATGTAATGATGAGTGATTACATGGGAATCAAGGCTGTCAGAGCCTTTTCGACTTCTAAACCCTTTCACTTCTATCGAAACCCTTTCGAAATCTGAAAATCGCACTTCCTCTTCAGAAACCCTAACCTTCGAAATTCTAAAACCCTAACCTTCAAACCTTCAGAGACTCTCGCAGCAAAGGTAAGGACTAAAAGTGCTAGTGAGGCTGAGCCGAGCAATGCCAAGAGATAACGCACTGAGGGGAGAAAAATCTTATAGGGTAAGGTAATCGATCTTGACTGGTTATTTCAAACGAATCTATTGTTGAAGCAAGTGCTGTCATTTCAGAATCTTGAACAGATGTTCAACAGTGAAAATACGGAATTTCTGTATGAAGTAGAACTTAGATACTTCTAAAAATCTATACAGTTTAGTCTGGGAGATACCGAAGATAGTATGATGGCTAAAATAGAGGATAAGGACTTCTCAATTTCTTCAGTAGAGATTAGTCAGATTCTCAACTGCCCTCATGAGGGAGTTTTTCATTTTGACTTAAAGAATATAGGAGATTCTGAGCATAAATCCGAATACATTATGTCTTTTCTTTTCAGTACCATGAAAATAAAGAAAATATTTGTTAAGGATTTGGAGTCTGATCAGAAGATTTTGGTAAAATATATTCAGACCGTAATAGCTCCACGGATGACAGAAATGGAGAAGATTTTGTACCCTGATATGTATATAATGTTTCTTATGTTAAGTGATATTAAGTTAAACTTTACAAGATACATGATAAGGTATCTTAGTTACTACTGTCAAAGTGAGGCCAGGATGAATTTCTATCCCTTTGGTAGATTTATTTCAAAGATGCTGTTTAAGAAATACATGGTGAGATTAGTGGATGTAAGAGTTAACTGTCATCACAGTAATACGTTTAATGCTGGAAACTTGAGGAAAGTTGGATATTTCTAGAGCACAATTAAAGGAAATTTTTTGCCAGTAGGAGCTGAGGAAGACTTAGAGAGTGCTCAGGCTCAACCTGCTAAGTACAAGGAGGGAAAAGCTGAATCCAGAGTCAGCAATGTAGAAAGAAGGACTCACTTTGAAGTGGTAGATGTTGAGGAAGCCAGAAGCCAGGAAGGACTTCAATCAAGAAGAAAAAGACCAGTAAATGAGGAAGTCACTTCCACTGCTTTGGAAACTCTAACAGAACCTTTATTTTCTTATTCTTTTGTGAGAGAAGATGTTGCTGATAAAACCATGGAAGATGTTACTGAGAGAACGACTCCAGTAGAGAAATCAGGAGCTCAAGAAGAAGCTAAAAGGGAAAATCAGGAACATATTGTTGCTGATGTTGAAGTTGCACTTCAACAGGAACAGGAGATGGAGGCAGTGCATGGTGAAGAAGTGGACAGACCTCAGGAAACTTCTGAAAATTTTTTCTTGAAATTTCAGAGGAAGAAAAAGATGCAGATGAATGTGATGAGCATGCTTCTGAAGCTCAAACAGAGGTATTTCAGGAGGATTTTTCTATGGAGGAGTTTGAAAACTCTAAGGAAAAGTCAGTGGACCAACCTTCTTAGGACAAAGAAAAAGAGAAATCTGATGTTGAATCATTGCCTTTGGTATTACTGCATCAACTTGAGAATGTGAATCAAGCACAAGGTGCATCTGATTCAAGGAAAGAAGAAGTTGAAGAACTGTACAGAAAAGTATCTCAGTTGGAATCTGAGAATGCTTCTATGAGAAATGCTTTAGACTTAGAACATTTGAAGTTTCAAAAGCTGAAGGAGTGTACAGTTTCAAGGCAAGAAGTTGAAATGTTTAAAGAAGATATGCTGACTGCTGTTACACAATTAAAATCCGAAATGGTTATGAAGTCAGATTTATCAGATCTGAAGTTGTTTATGGAAAACCAATTTGCATCAGTTGCAAATAATGCTGTTAGTGGATCAGGTACTTAACCTGATTTAATTAGAAGGTTTGAGGCTATCACAGCTAAGTTGAGCAATATGAATGACAGGATACAAGATCTTCAATGTAACAGTGATCCTTTGTCAGTGTTGCTGGACAATCAGAAATTCTTAGTGGATCAACTTACATCTAGTGAGCCATCAATCAGAATTCTGTTAGGTCAGTTATCAGAGAAGCTGTTATTATTTTTTGAAAAAGAGGAAATGATGCATGAGTTTTTCAGAGTCAATTTAATTGAGGATATTCATATGACTCAAGAGAACAGAGAGCTCATTATCAATCTTGGAGATGGGATGATGAAGAGACTTCAGGAATAGTTTACAGAAATCAAGTCTGCAATTCAGAGGAGATAGACCCTATTGCCAATCTTACCCAAAACTTGATTCATGTGTATATCATTGTCATGTATATACTACTGTTTTTGAATGAAAATTTTCTTCATTGTTTATTTATCTCTTTCCTTATTTGTTTTACTAACTTTATTTTTAATATTCCAGTACTCCAGATTTAATTATTGATAAACAGTTCGTAATAGCATTTACTAACAGTTTAGTGCAATATTAAATGTGTTAAAATCCCTGATTTTTCATTCTTTTTGATATCACAAAAAGGGAGAGAATTTGGATAAACACAACATGAATATTTAGAGGGAGAATTAATTTTATTGAGGGAGAAAATTAGATGAGACATTTGGATTTATAATTATCTTTTTGGTGGATAAGTTTTTATTTAAAACTTTATAACAAATTTTTAAAGTTAATTTTGTTTTGTTTAATTAATTTTAATTATTTTATGGGTTTTGTGATCATCAAAAAGGGGGATATTGTTGAGAAAAGTATTGTTTTCAACAATTCGTTTTAATGTTATTTAAAGGGGGAGATTATTGAAAATAATACTCTGTCTCTTTATGATAATTTTGATGCTCACAAATACCCTTAGTTATTTCTAATGATTTTACTTAGTATTTTGCAGGAGTTTATTAATTTATTTTACTCTTGAAATAACGAGAATTTATTACTTAGCGTGGAATCTGTTTTAGCACGTTCTGGAAACACTGTTCACATCTTACGTAGATGAATATAGCGCGGAATCTGTTTTAGCGCGTTCTGGAATCACTGTTCATACCATACGTGGATAAATGTAGCGTAAGGATGAAAAGCATGTATAATTTTTGAGATAAGAGAAAAGTATGGTTAAAAAACCATAAGTTTTCAGCAAAGTATGGAAGAAGAACCTTACTTTAGGAAGGAACCCTATGTTTTGGTTATCAGCAAAGTATGGAAGGAGAATCGTACGTAAATTCTAAAGGTTACATTTATTTCTAAAAAGTATGGTTCATCAACCTTACTTTTGTAAACAACCATACGTTCTTGGAAAAGTATGGATCAAGTAAAAGTATGAATCTTTTACCGTACGTTTGAATGTTGAAGAAAAAGTATGGATGATAAATCCTACGTTTGTTATCAACCTTACATTGTCAACCCTATGTTTGAAGACTATGTTATTAACCCTACGTTTGGAGGCCACATCATCAACCTTACGTTTGGCGTCAGAAATTTTGGCAGACGGTATTTATGTACAACGATCAGTAAGCTGATTTCTGGGCGGATTTCAATCCGGATTTAAAGTCATTTTTAAATTACGACTTTGACTGATTCAAAGCCATTTTATTAATGGATTTAAGATCGAATTAAAAGGATCTTTTTATGCTGAGTCTTAAGGGAAGTTACGACTTCTCTGTAAATTCAAATTTTTGAATATCGCGTATCAGAAGGCGACTTTTATGGATCTAAATGTGCAGGAGATATGATTTATTATATATGATCTCTCTGAAACACCAGGTACAAGAGGGTGTGATTGATCTATTATTAAAACAGGTGGAAAACAGAGATTACAACTATTCACGATTGATCTGCGATTCAACATTAGCGTAAAAGCTCTGTTTGTTCACGAAGAAGGAACTCGATAGAAGATTCACCTGTTATACATCGAATAACTACTGTGGATCTACTACTGCCGAGGTTGTGAACTATATATCTATATCTACTACAACTGGATCAACTCAGAACTGCTTCATTTTGAAGATCAATATTTCTAGAGACTTCGATCCATCTGCTGTCAATTGCATTCTGTTGCAATTGTGAAGATCAACTGGAAATTTCTTTCCGAAATTATTTTTATTCTTGGGTAACCATCTTCTCGTTCTAAGCTGTGTAGGTTCGTGTTTGAACCAGAAGGCTTTGTTTTGCCTTGGATTGTAAAGGTGTCAACTGCCTGTACTCAGTTGTGAATCGGTCTGTGGAAAAGAGGACCAGATAGTGAAATTCACCAAGATCATGGAGTAGAGCGTTGGTGGAGTGGACTAGGGGATTTCTGTTCCCCGAACCACTGTACATCTTTGTGTTCTTAATTTTAATTTTTCCGCTGCACGATCAAATCTGATAAAGTATAAAGGACATAACTCGTTCAAGATAAGAGTTATTGAAAAAATTGAAAAAGACACAATTCACTCCCCCTCTTTTGTATAATCTGTAGATTCAGATCCAACATATTCATGTATTTTTCCAACTAATTACCATGTGACTTTTAATGAAAATGTGAATGGAATATTTGTTATAATGTGTACGACATGTATGGAATTTTCCTCTTTCATGACCTCAAAATGTTTTAATGTTTATTTTATTAGTTTTCAAATTTATTTTCGAAGAAAAGATTTTTAGAATGTTTTAAAATGTGTTTTTCAATGTTAAAGGGATATATTTATCAAGAAAATTTTTAAATAAATTTTAAAAGAGTCCTTTATAAAATTTCAATGTTATTTGAAAAGAAAATTAATTTTGATATATTTCATATTTTTAAAAAGTTATTTTCAAATAAAGTTTATTTCCCTTAATAAATGTTACAAATTATATTTAAAAATAATTCTCATATAAGTTGTCATCTTTTGAGGTTACTTATGATTTACTATGGATATGATCTAAAGGTTCCATTCGTATTATTTCTCTGAATGGTTTTTGTTTATGATAATGTGATGTTTATGAAACCCATTCCTTTTCCATGGGCTATACCATGATATAACTCTTATGAAACAGAGTTCTTTTCATGTGATATTCTATGATGAAATTTTACAATGATTATGAAACTTGTCTCTCTTCCACAGGTTATGATATGATAAAATATTTATGAAACCCATTTAATTTAATGGGTTATGATATAGTGACTGTGTTAGGATCTTGCGGAACACATATGTTTAATATTCATTATATTACAATGGTTATGTTTTAACCAAGGATGGTGGTCACGTTATAACCAAAGACGCTTGAGACCTTTATCTCTCTCAAATGCATTATTTAAATATAGATAATTCATGAGTAAATATGTTATGTGTGAACGTCATTACATGTTCACAATGTTATAAGTGAACCTGATTACATGTTCACAATGTTATGAGGGAACTTGATTACATGTTCATAGTGTTATCTGTAGAACTATATTTCATGTCCATAATGATATGCGTGGACCTTGTTTCATGTCCATAAGTTTATACGAGGGCCTGATTTCGTGTCCTTAACTCAATGTGTTAACATGTTTCTATTTACATATGTTCAAAATATTATAAAATGATGTTCATGCCAAAAAATTGTGTCTTATAGCAATTTTATGATCTCATGGCTCATTTTATTTGACTCCCTTATGATTCTTGTCTTGTGAACTGCCAATCATCATTCCATGAATCAAGACTATGATATTTGATAACCAGAGTATGGTTTTGAAAAATAATGCTCATGTTCTCATACCCTCACTACCGGAAAAATCAGTTTTTGAGACGGGAAGAAATCCCGTCTCAAATAACCCGTCTATGAAGCTATTTGTGACGGGGAAAGTAGCCCGTCACAAATAACCAATTATTTGCGACGAGATTTCGTCTCCCGTAGCAAATAGTTTAGCGCGACTTGCGCGCCAAACCGTGCGAATATTATTTGCGACGGAGAGATGTCTCCCGTCGAAAATAGTTTGGCGCGACTTGCACGCCAAAACGTGCGGCTTGCGCGCCCAACCGCGCATGGGTATTTGAGACGGGTCCCGTCGCAAATACCCGACGGCGGTCAACACTTTTTTGCGACGGGATGTCGTCCCGTCGCAAAAAGACTGTCGGCAGGTACTATTTGCGATGGGTCCCGTCACAAATTACCTTTTAACCACCGATTATAATTAATGCGGGCGAGGGTATTTGCGACGGGCCCCGTCGCAAATACCACTCTTTGCGATGAGCTTCTCATCGCAAATAAGCCCGTCGCAACTAATCTAACCTATATATGCCCCCATCCGTTTTTTCCCAAATCATTCAGATCTTGCTATCTCTCTCTCTTTATTCTTCAGTTTCAAAGAGAAATTTTCTTTTTAGTTGAGGTTTTTTATACGAGAGCAATCAGAGGGCGTCAATATCTCAGAATATCAAAGTTTAAGGTATTTATATTTATTTTATTTTTTATGTTAATTTTAATTGTTGTTTATTAGTTCTAATTTAATTATATTTTAATTGATTTTTATTTATATTTAGTTTTACTATAAGAAATTTATATTGTTAGTTATAATTATAAATAATTAGTTATAATTAATATTAATTAAATATAATTAGGAATAAATAGATATAATTAGCAATAAGTAGATATAATTAGTAATAAGTAGATATAATTAGGAATAAATAGATATAATTAGGAATAAATAGACATAATTATGGAATAAATAGATATAATTAGGAATAAATAGATATAATTAGGAATAAATAGATATAATTAGGAATAAATAGATATAATTAGGAATAAATAGATATAATTATGTATAATTAGTGATAATTATGTATAATTAGTAATAATTATATATAATTAGTAATAATTATGTATAATTAGTAATAATTAATATTAGTAATAATTATGTATAATTAGTAATAATTATGTATAATTAGTAATAATTATGTATAATTAGATATAATTAGGAATAATTAGGAATAATTATGTATAATTAGTAATAATTAGGAATAATTAGGAATAATTAGTAATAATTAGTAATAATTAGTAATAACTAGTAATAACTAGTAATAACAAGTAATAACTAGGAATAACTAGGAATAACTTGTAATAACTAGGAATAACTAGGAATAACTAGGAATAACTAGGAATAACTAGGAATAACTAGGAATAACTAGGAATAACTAGGAATAACTAGGAATAACTAGGAATAACTAGGAATAACTACGAATAACTAGGAATAAGTAGGAATAATTAGTACTAATTAGTAATAATTAGGAATAATTAGGAATAATTAGGAATAATTAGGAATAATTAGGAATAATTATGAATAATTAGGAATAATTAGGAATAATTAGGAATAATTAGGAATAATTAGGAATAATTAGGAATAATTAGGAATAATTAGGAATAATTAGGAATAATTAGGAATAATTAGGAATAATTAGGAATAATTAGCTATAAATAGGAATAATTAGCTATAAATAGGAATAATTAGCTATAAATAGGAATAATTAGCTATAAATAGGAATAATTAGCTATAAATATGAATAATTAGCTATAATTAGCTATAATTAGGAATAATTAGCTATAATTAGGAATAATTAGCTATAATTAGGAATAATTAGCTATAATTAGGAATAATTAGCTATAATTAGGAATAATTAGCTATAATTAGGAATAATTAGCTATAATTAGGAATAATTAGCTATAATTAGGAATAATTAGCTATAATTAGGAATAATTAGATATAATTAGGAATAATTAGCTATAATTAGGAATAATTAGCTATAATTAGGAATAATTAGCTATAATTAGGAATACTTAGCTATAATTAGGAATAATTAGCTATAATTAGGAATAATTAGCAATAAATAGGAATAATTAGCTATAATTAGGAATAATTATCTATAATTAGTAATAATTAGCAATTATTAGTAATAATTAGCAATAATTAGTAATTATTAGCAATAATTAGTAATAATTAGCAATAATTAGATATAATTAACAAGAATTAGATATAATTAGAAAGAATTAGATATAATTAGCAAGAATTAGATATAATTAGCAATAATTAGATATAATTAGCAAGAATTAGATATAATTAGCAATAATTAGCAATAATTAGCAATAATTAGTAATAAAAAAACCATATTATCAATATTTACGAAAAAAAATATTAATATTATTAAAATAATAAAAAATTTATAAAATATTAAAATTATCAATATTCGCAACAGGATTTGCACTATTCTTAACATGTTCTAATCTCAAAGGGTCACCAATTGTCAAGTCATGCACAATAAAAAGTTTGCGTCAGTCATGTCCAATGTAAACTCTATAATTGTCCTTGCATGGTTGATCACCTCGCAAGTAGTGTTGCAATCAGATAAACCAAGTCATGCACTTCTTATCTATAAGAATTATCTCACATGAACCTTTACATAGACCATTATTCCTTGAAAATTTAAGGGAAAAATATTGATATCCCCTCAAATTTTTAAGGAAGAATGATCTATGTAAAGTGTCATATGAGATGATTCTTAGTGATAAGAACATCATTACTTAGGTCATCCTATTACAATACTACTTGCGAGGTGATCAACCATGCAAGGAAAATTATAGAGTTTACATTGGACATGACTGACACAAACTTTTTATTGCACATGACTTGACAATTGATGACCCTTTGAGATTTGAACATGTTAAGAATAGAATAAAGTCTGTTGTGAATATTGATAATTTTAATATTTTATAATATCTATGTCACTCCCTAGTCTTTTATATCAGGTTAATCATTCAAAAATTCTCCAAGTTATAAGAATAAATTATTTATAAGGATTGATAAAGTTAAAATTTTATTAAATGAGAGTCTTATTCATGATTCATGAAGACAAAATCAGTGACAATCTTATTTCAATAATTTTTGATGAGTGAAAGTTGGTATGTTAATAATGAGATAAATATTAATATAAACATTAAAAAACATTTATCATGGCATAAAAATAATTTTAATTAATTAAACACATTCTTATAATCATCCATTTAGGATTATTATGAAAAATTAAATACATTATACCATGGAGGCGGTAGTCCACACTTAAAAAAGGATAACATTTTTTTCTAAAGAATAGAAAGAAGATAGAAATTGATTTATATTTTAAGAGTATTAATAATGTCTTAAATATCATATATATTCATTAAATAACTATTTTTAACCATCCATGTATGGTTTTTATGAAAAATAAAAAATTCATTCCTGGAGGGGATAATATGCACGTAACCCGAATGACATTTTCATTATTCCAAGAAAAGGGGAAAAGTTGTTAATGGTTATTCTATCTATATAAAAACATGTTATTATAGTAATAATAAAAATTAAATTACATTATAATGGTTAGAATATATTTAAGAATATTTATAATAATAAGAAATGGATGAATGATTATAGAGGATAAAATACATATGTAGAAACATTTGATTTCTTCTTGGAAACCTGCTGGATTTAGAAGGGATTTGAGAAATCACTCAAGAAAATAATCTCATGAACATGGGAGATGATTATTTTAGAAGGAAATAGGGAATAATATAAGTGATAATTATTATTTTTTGTTTATCATTGAAGGGGTGGTGAGAGGATCCTTTTATAAGTGAAAGAATTTCATTTTTATAAATATAATTTTTGATATAAAAAATAATATTCAACTCAGAATGTTAATCTAAAGTAGACATTTATGGAGAGGGTGGAAAAATGTAAAAGTAATAAACACCTCAAATAATAATTTGGAGACATATTTTTAACATGTTTTAGATATATTACCACTTTGATTTTACCTTTTTACCATTTTGACTTTTAATATGGTTACCAGTTTTTTCCGTGGTAATTTATTTTTATGAATAAAAATAAAATGTATCTTATTACATAATTTGGAAATTATAATTCAAAATAAGAATTCCATTTTATAGTATAAAATTTATAAAATTGGCCAAAATTAATTCTAAAATAATAAATGTATAATGAATTAAAATAGTTTTAGAGAAAAACTAAACTGAAGAATATAGATTTTTAAATTAAACATAATGTTTTTAAATGTATAATTTTTCATTTAAAATACATATTTTCTCAAGAAAATATTTTCAAAATTTTTATATAATTCTTATATACTAACAATCTCATAGAAGTCACACAATTTATAAAACTGGTATTTTTTTCTACTCACCTTAAAATCAAGATTTTTTAAAATATAAAAAAATAATCCTAAGATAATATTATTATTCTTAATAAAATAATGAAGTTATTTTTTTTTAAAATTAAAATTATGAATTGTAGTAATTTAACTTTTAAATGGAAGCATAAAATATAATGGAAACACTTTTTATAAGAAAATGAATTTTTAAAACATTAAATATTATTATCAGTTACTAATTAAATTAGTTTTGATATACTTTTCATATCAAAAATATGTTTTTTCATTATATAAGAATTATATATTTAGTTTCTTAAAATAAAAAAACATAGTGCATAAATTGAAAATATTTTGAAGAATACATTTTAAGAATAACATTAATTTATTCTTATTACTTTCCATGTAATAACTATGAGGTGATTATTAATTTATTTTCTTATATAAATTTTTAATGCATTTCATTAAAATAATTATTTATTAGCTATTTATTTTTTAAAAATATAAGTACACAACAATTTTATAAAAATAGTTTTGTAAAGAATGTCTCTTTTATATTAAATGATCTTAACCCAATTATAATTAAAATTAACTATATAAATTATAATCATTTAATTTTTTAACTATATTAGTTTTAAAATATTTATTTTAATTTTAACACATCATTATTTAATAATAATGTTTTTAACTCATAAATATTTTTAAGATAAAATATTTTAATTAAATATTATATTTATTTGTTTAGTTTTTTATTATATATTATTTTAATTATTACTAACAATACACAACATCAGTATACCTATCAGATACATGTATATCCAATTACTATATTTCCAATGACCATATTTTAAATGACCATATTTCCAATGACCATATTTATAATGTTTATAATTGTTCCTCTATATATCCACACTGCACTCATTTATTATATTCTCACTTCTTAAGTCACACTTCTCATTCCTCATAATGCTTTGTCCTATTATAATTTTCTTTCTCGTTGTAGGTTTAGCTCTATTAATGGTGATTCTTAAGGGTAAATATAATCATGGGATCTTCTAGTTTTAAAGATATTATTCATTTCTATTTACTTTCCCCTTTTGGTTTTTTAATTTTAATGGATGTAATAATCCATGGTATGTAATACATAATTTCATGTACTTTCTTTGAAATGTTTTATCTTAATTAAATGTATCCCATTTTCTTAGTCTTTTTTTGTGTGTGAGAAAATTAATTCAACATAATATTTATTTAAAGGGAAATTAACACTAAAATGTTTGGGCGTTACATTCTGCCTAACTTAAATAAATTACATCCTCACGATTTTAATTATCACTTACTAATGAAAATAAAAAATGGTATCCATAAAATCTATATGAAACAAGATATAATTTCTAAATATATATCAATATTATAATATCCATAAGATCTATATGAAACAAGATATAATTTCTAAATATATATCAAGATTATAATATTAGGAAACATACTTTGTAAAGATCTCAAGTATAGTATCCTAGAGATAGTGATTACTTTATCGCATTAGCATAAGATACAAGCGATAACATCCTAAAGAACTAAATAGTTTTGTAGTCTTGGTAAACTAGATACATACTTGAGTCTTGAAATACATTTTAAAACATAAGTTACAATGTATTGAATGTAAATATTATGCATCCTTGAACTCATTTAAATATTCCTTCTTTATATGCTAGGTAAAGGAAAACAAATAAAGGGTGAGATCAGATTCTCAGTAAGGGTTATGTACAATAGAAACTATCATGAATAAATAAGGCATAATCAATGTGGAATAATAAAAAACTAAAAACACATTCTATTTAATGAATAACTTGAGCAAGAATAATAATATAGTAGGAATAAATGATGTTCAAATCATGCAATATAAATAATTATAAGATCTTGAAGCTAATCTATGTATAATATAAATTTAGTAATATCATGGATAATAATAGTTTAATTATCAATGAAGGAAATACTTAATATTAGATGTAATGATCTCAAGCATCATGATATTTTTATTGTCAATACCATAATCCATGAAAATTTAATCGATGGGTAGGTATACACCAGAAACCCATTTAATGTTAGATTATTTTTTACATGATAACTATCAATGCATAAAGGGGATAAATAATTCATGACCCCCTAGTCACTACATGTCCAATGCATTCCTCATATATAGAATGATATATTTAATTCATAAAAATATGTCTTATCAATAAATATCCATTTTGAGTAGAGAACAAGGAATACCAACAATTCCCCAATCAATCAAAAAATTTCAATGTAAAACAACATATATATAAATGATATATGGTTTAAAAAATAATAATATCCTTGATAAAAAATCTGGAATTTAACAAAAATTTAATTTCTAATGATTACAAGAAAGTGAATGTTTCAAGGGAAATTTAAGGATTGAAAAATCAAACAAGAAGGTGAATTTAAATATTTCCCCAAGTCAAACTGATCGTAAACCATCGAGAGAAATAATAATGATGGTATCATTACATGATATCCCTAGTGGATTATAAGTAAAATAATGGTTTTATGTCATTGATAAATGTAAATACCATAAAGATATCATTAAAAATTCTTGAATAAAACACACTTTTTTAGTTTAAAAATATCTTTTAAAAAATAAAAAATCATAAAATATTAGGAAATATTTTTCTTTAAAAAACATTATAAACTTGTAAATAAATATTTAAATCAATGAGTGTTCATGATGTTGATAAATTTCTATTCATTACATGTATGTTAAAATAAATTTTCCTTTCACATTTTTGTAAGAAAAGTTAAAAAGAACCTTGTTCGAAAAATGATAGAAAGATTACTTTTATGAAATTTTTTAAAAATTAAAACATTGTTATAAATGACTATACAAAATCATAGGATAACATTAAAAAAATTATTGAAATAATTTTAAAAAAAATGGATATGGAAGAAAAATAATTTTCTACACAAAAAAGAAATAAAGCTGGATTTTTTTAAAAACATTTTCTAAATAATTTGAAGTACCCAAGATAGGAAATTTTTTATATTACATTCAAAATTCATGAATAACTAGAATAGAAAAGAAAATTAATCATATTTTTGAAAAAATTGTTAAATAATTCCCTTTAATGGGAATTTATGGATAAAAAATCCTCACTAAAATGATATTAAAGTATAAACCCTTTTATCTTTGGTAACTTTTGAATTATAATCCTCATGAAATGAATAAATTCAAATAAAACATTAAATACAAAAAATACTAATATAATCTTGATATAAAATAACAAAGGTGAAGTATATTCACCGCATAAAAATAAATAGGCGCATAATACCAAATACGTCTTAATAGAGTTGAAATTGAGGTAAATATCTTACAATGATCATACCATTTAAGTGAGAAATAATCAATGAATTTATTATGTGTATAAAATTTAGATCCACATAAAACAAATGGAAATAAAATATAAAATAATAAAAATACATTACACACATAATATTAAAATATCAAATATATTAAACAAGTAATATAATCCAATGAAAAGAAGTTGAGTTATAAAATTCCTTACCAGTTGGTAAGTTTCAATTCAAATCCCAATTAGAAGAAATAATTAAAATTGAAACATAAAATACCATTTAGTGTGAATTATATATGATATAATATTAAAATTTTTATTATATACACCATATAAAATAATTTTTTTCATAACATTAATATTTACCCCAATGAAAGGAAATTGAGGTAGAATCCTTGAACTCGCGCTTGCATTTAGTTAAACATGATTTAATCTCCTTTATAATGGTTTTAATCATGTTATTAATTTATTAAAGAAAAATATTCATATTTATAATATCACATATGATCCTATTATGAAATATTACCACCTTTTCATTAATAATATTTCATTATTACAATTGTTTCATATGTTAATTGCTTCATTTTATCATGCATGTTTTGATGAGGAAGTTCTGGTTCTTATTGAGAGGATATAGATACATAATCATAAGAATTGTATTACTATTATTAATTTCAAATTTATTCATTTGATTCCATTTTTTTAACAATTATTTAATGTTTTACATGGAAAATGAATCACATTACTTCATAGAGAAAGTAGGTTGTACGTACACATGAGCAGCAATATCATAAACTTAATGGGTGAAAAGGTAAGTAAGTGGATGAAATATTAATTTTACATAATTAATACCATTTCATATGTATCATATATATTCATTATTTCTATAATTATTTCTATCCAATTAAGTCGATGATGGAAAATAAATTACATCAGTTCGTGAGGTGGTGGTTCTTCAAACACACAAGCGATTGATTTTTTCCCATGTGTTGGAGAAGGAGATGGATAAATATTATGAGATAAATATAATAACATATAAGTATATAATATATAATTGTGTTATTATATTGGTAGTGTTAATACACAATTGATGATGTTAAAATTAAAAGTAAAAAGAAAGAGCTTAGTGAAGACAAATAACTTCCCTACCTCTTTTGGATCTCTTATCAAGTACCATAGGGTTGGTATTTTGGGAAGAAAAATAAATTTATAATGTTGATAAGGTTTTTGGGGAGATATATTTATAGGTTTTGGTCGAGATAGATCACTTATATGTGTGAATATGTGAGGGTAGGAGGTGCCCTTTTATAAGTGGAGGAGGGGACCTTCTTGGAAACCACATGAAAATTTCATAAAAGAATACAAAATGATAAAGTCATTACTAAGAAAAATGCTTCCAAATGACCTTATATTCAATGTTTTTATAGGATAAGGTTGAAATATGAGCATAAAATAAGATATTTTCATGTTTAATTGACAAACATACCATTATCTTTTGGTTTAACAGCCCCGGTAAACCCATTATAACATTTACTGCAGTAATTAATTTTTTATTATTTTCACGATTCGTTATGAAAAAAAGTTAATTTTAACCTATTAAAAATATTAATTATTAATATATAATACATTTTACCGAATTCAATTCACCTAAGTATAAAAAATTATTTTATATTTAAACCTATAAACACGCTGAAAAACAGTTTTCTCAAAGGGAAAGTTTTCTTATGTATAAAATGTTTTTATATAAAAAATAAAAATAAAATTGATTACAATGAATTAAATTGTATTAATAATAATTTAATTTAATTAATTTTACTTTTAATTTTTTTTAAAAAAATTAACTCTATAAATGCTATTAATGAAAAGGATGTTTTCAATAAAAATCATTATGTTTCATTATTCATCGAAAAACTATTCTTTTCAAAAAATTGTAAAAAATTATCCTTAAAATAATTTTTAAATTATAATTGAAAAATTGAATTTAAAATTTTAAAATATATTTTCTAAAATTGTAAAACAATAATTTTAAAATAAATGTAAAAAACGTGATGAAACCATTTTTTAGAAAAATACAGTCATTAAGCATAAAAATATATTTATTCTTATCACATGACTATAAAAAATATTAGATGAATGATAAAAAATTTAATTGAACATAACTTAAAATCATTCAATAATAGTTATTAATTCAATTTAATTAGATAAAAATTCAATGTTGTCACACTACTGGTGTTTTAAGTTTTTTCGACAACGCATTAGAGATGGATCCTCATCGCTAGAGGACATTAGAGACAGGAATTAATCACTAATAGAACATTGTAGAAAGTTGTGTTGAAAACATGATTTATTATGATGGTCCATCTCAATTAATAGTTATTTTTGATGGATATTGTATTCTTTTCAAATAATATCATTAAAATTTTTAAAAGAACAATTATGATGGGATATTGAGAAAAACTTTTAATTGTGATGGATAAATTATCCATCTAAGGGTAAAGAAAATTTTGAAATGAAAATTGAGATGAGTTACTATATTTTTCACAATTTCTTATATTATGAAAAAATAAATACTAAAATTAATTAAAAAAATAAAATAAAAAAAAATGAAAAAATATAATAAAAACCATCATAACGTTATTACATCATTTCAAAGATAAATTTTTAACAAAATAAAAATACAAAACAGTAATAAAACAATTCAGAATAAACTTATATCAGGGGGAGGAGAATCAACCAAAGGGCCAGTGGGAGGAAGCTTTAATCCAACACCATAATCAATTCATCACATATACTCCAAAATCTTATCTTCCCTTTGACACTAAGGCTCATTCTCCTCCTTCTACTCTTTCAGAATCCGCTAGATGATCTTATCTTGAGATTGGAACCTCTTGTAATACTGTTTAGTGGATGATGATGATGATGAATCTCCATGATCTCCCTTTTATTTGATTGATGAAAACAAAAAAGCACTATAATAACTAGTAGGTATCAATCCTGAACCAATACCAATAACCCAACCTTTCTCGACACCATGAAAATTAACTTGTATCCAAGCCCACTCATGAAAACCTTACTCGTAAGTGGCATATGATTCAATCTTGAATTCAATATCTCATGAATGAGAATTCATAGACTCATACATTTCCTTCAAATATAATTATAAATTTAAATAACAATAATATTAATATCAGTATTTTTTTAAAAATAATTACAAACAAAAATATGACACCATCGATCGATGACAAGCTATCCTATACAAGGATCTTTTTAAATATTCTTAAAAACATTGAAATTTTTAATAGAGTTATTATTAGAGTCCTATATAATATAAAAAAAATTTACATTTAAATTATATATAGATTAATAAATATTATTACTTTCAATATTCCATCAATGTATACAAAATATATGCCTCTCTAGCCTATGTGTGACCTATTTCCCCCCCGCTTCTAATGTCCAGATGATGAAATCCACCTAAAAGTCTCTCATAGCCAATAGAAGAACAATATATCCCAAACCAGAGAAAAGATATAGTAATTTTTATAAGAGACACAATATTGGTCGAACATAGTAACATAAGCTCTATCCATGAGATGCTTTTCGAGGATGTCTAAAAAATGATAAAAAAATTCATGTACTTAAATATCCCTTGCCTCCTAAATAAGAGATCTCAGGTTATCATCAATTAGAGTCCATAAAATCTATAAGATATTTAAAAATAACGTGTTAATAATTAAATAAATTTGAAATAAAATTTATTATTTAATAATAAACAGTCTAGTGTTTGAACATCTAATGAATGAAATCAATAGGAACTTGATCTCCTAACACCCATGGACGAGAAAGTAATTTCTTAGAGTTTCATAAGTATTCCCAATATATAAATATGAAAAAATGTGCAAATAAAAAATAATAATCAGAATATTATTACCAAAATTAATAAAAAAACTTAATATAAAATAAATAACCTAAAAATTGAACATACCACCGTAAACGTGGATCAAAATCAAGAGATGGAAATATTTGTAGAACAGGGTCCTGAATCATCAATCTAACAAGGTAATGCCCCCTCCTAAAAGGAGGTGTTAAAGCATTATCCTATAAGTCATATGAATTGGGATCATTATCTGGAAGTATGAAATCAGTGATAGAACTAAATAGATCACCAAGAGCATCTATGTCCATTTGAAACAAATAATAGTTTTGGTAATTATTTTTAATTAATATATCAAATAAAAAAATTATTAAACTTCAGAATATAATAATATTACATATAAATAATTTCTAACACAAATATCAAATATAAAAAACTAAAAAACACAAGAATATAATAATTACCTAAAAATAAATATCAGAATGTAATAACACTCCCAATAAATAATTGTTAATATAGATATAAAATATAAAAAACTAATAAATATCACACAGAATATCATATTCTTACCTACCAATGATTTTAATATATATATCAAATATGAAAAGCTAATAAATACCAATTTCAATGAGGGAACAAAATAGATCATTGGGAATATCCCTATCCATTTGAAACAAATAATCTTACATGTTAATAGTTATTAATAAATATATCAAATAAAAAAAAATAATAAATAACTGAATAAAATACATCATTCATCATCTTCATCCTCATCTTCATTGATGAGAATATTTTCATCTTCCTCTTTATCATTTAAACTTCTATATGACTTTTAGTTTCTTCACCCCTTATTACTTCATAAACATTATCATTATCATTATCCTTTAACAGGGGGTATTCATCATCAATATTTATATCTTGTTGAGTAATAAATTTTTGACAATCTATTTTATCACATGAATGAAAAAAGTGAAAAAGGAAAATACCTTAGAAAAATAGGAGAATATAGATGAAGAAAGAAAAGATTTGTAAAGCCTTAGAAGGTGGTTCTCCCAAGGTACCCCCAAACACTGTCAACACACAAGTATATGTGCGCCGCACACTTGTGTGACAAGTCACGTTCACCCAGGGTCCCATATTTGCCTATAAATAGACCCTTGGTGTCTTTATTTAGGGAGACAAATTTCCCTAAAGGAAAGTTTCTTGTCTAATCACCCTAGTGCTTTTACCAAGTCCTCAAAAACCTCTAAGGTAGTTTTCTAACATCTAAAAAGAGGGAATTAAAGGTGGATAGTGAGAATTAAGTCCAATTAGTGTTAACAATAAAAAACACTTGCATGACTTATTCACTCAACCACCCTTTTTAAGAAGACTATAATGTCCATCATTCCTAAAATAGGAACTTGTGATACTCCCTTCTGGGAATACCTATGGAGACCCTTGAAGGCTTGAGTAAAGTGTCACCCAAGTGTAGTCATCCATGTTGTTTTTCGCCCAAGGTATAACTAATTTTCCCAAGCCTACTTTCATGGTGACCCCTTGCGAGGATCACCCCTTTGCATGGTCCTACTTAGTTCACCTCACCTTTCAGCCTATGTGAGCCTTTCATGAATCCTCCTTCAAATCCATCCATGGCAGGCCTTATTCTCCTTTAGATCACTTATCCAAGAGGGATCAAAGAAAAACCTCCACCAAGACCTCCTACTTTACAAAACCTTAGGGGAAGACACATAAATGTGTCTCCCATTTGGATTTGGATTTCTATAGTCTGAGGTTTCCCACACTTGTCCTACAAGAGGGTAAGGATCCTCAGGATATCTATAAATTTGTTTATCTATTGTCACATTGACCCTTACCCCAGGGACAATTTTTAGGAGTTACTAGACTCTTATTCTAGGGATCAGACTCTGTCTATCCCATCTCATCTCTGAGTACTAGAGCCTGCAGTTCCCAACTGGGAGGATAAGGATCACATTAACTTTTCCCTTAAACATGGTATTATATCCTCCTTCACACATGGAAGATGTTTTAGGGAAACCATCCTGGTGAAAGTCCCTAGCATTTCATGTAGGTGGTTTTAGTATTTTTCCTCTATAAATCATTCAATTTCATTATTTATATACCTTGGAACCATGTACAACATAAAGTGAAGATAGGGAAGTTTTGTATCCAAGGCCTCTTCCGCCATAGCCCCGACCTCTTCCATGGTCACCTTGACCTCTTCCACCTTCATCCTCCCCCTCTTCCATCAATAAAGGAAGAAAAGTGTGTGGTTTGTTGAATCTTTCACATCCTATTATTTCTCACACCACGCATGCATAACAAGGAATTAGAGGTTTGTAATGATCGCAACATCCACACAATCCACTAGAAGGATTTAACTACGAGAACTCTGATTAATTATTTAACTAGGATATATAGGAATACCACTTATGGACCGATCTCAAGGGGCATTAACCTTAGGATTGAACCCCGATTATAATTACCTTAATATTATAATTTTCCTTTGGAATAAGCCCTAAATTAAACCCAAAGACATCATGAGTTAATAAAACACTCATGGTTCCATTTACATAGAATACTCTTTAGAAGTAAACCCCAACTTTTTTCTCTCAAAGAACCATACTCTCATTCAAAACTCACCGAACTATATGTTATTTGATTCCCATCTAAATGGGATACGTAGTAAGACTCCCTAAGGTTCAAATCCAACACCCCAAATCAACCCTATTCTCTCCGGTCCATATCTCCAGTGGGATCTAATCCAACATGGAATCTCATATCCTTTCCAGGTTCCTTATGTTACTCGGTATAAGTCCTATACCAAACTTTTACTAGCTATCTTCCACCTAGATTTCCTTGCCACATGGCCTTAAACTATATGGTTAGGTCCTTATCACATGTCCTTAAAAGTTATGATGTGTCCCATTATGCAGCACCGAACTACATGGGTTCTGATTCCTTTTATAAGGATACATAGGTAGCCCATTTATGGGTTCTATTCCAACATCATAACAACTTATGTATCCTTGGATGATGATAAACTCCAAAGCGACATTCGTCTACCTAGATGACCATAAACTTCCGAGTTCCCCACTATGTGGATAAAAAACCAGCATCATCATAATAACAAAGAAATAATATTTAAGTAGTATATGAGGGGATACCATTGATAGAGAACCTTGAATGCATACAGATATATCCATTGATGAAGAACCTCAGATTCATATAGATGATTCTTATTTTTATACATGCTAAAAATTTATTGATGATTTTGGGATGACCTACTTTATATATGGGAATTTAATGAAGGATTCATGAACATATCTTAAATATATAAGAGAGTCATGGAGTTGGAAATAATTACCCTTAAAAGAGTGTGATGAACTCGATATCTGATTCTCTTGACCAATGTGAGTTCTTAAGAATATTAGGTCAAAAAATCTAATGAACGCTTGCCTTTGGAAAGCAGGTATATTTGGATACAGAACCATTGGGTGTTTCTAGTTTCAATAATAAACCTGTTGGACACCATCCAGAAATAATGATTTTTTATCTCAATGAAGTTACATTTACAGTGGAAACAAAAAATGGTAAACCTTACATGAAACTTTAACCAAGCTAATAGTGTTACCCATTTTTCATGCCCCTGTCAATTGATAAAAGAGGGAAGAAAAGTAAATCCAACACATGGGTTCATCTAAATGTATTTTTCCTTAACAAGGTTCTTGTTCATATTTTTACCACGTATACAGGCACTTCTTTTCAGAACTCTATTTAATACAATGTCTTCCCTCAAGTTTACACCCGTAAATGCCCTAGCTGCTACTCATGCGAGAGTATTGTCTGCACAAAGGACACCATCATCAAATCAACATCTTCAATGCTTGGTCTCTAATTCACTAGTTTGAGAGTACCATCGACATAATACCATACAGACTTGGAGGATACCCGATAGGACCTCCAGATAAAAAATCACCCTGATTATCCGACCAGTGATGACTGGTGGTCCAGAAGCAGATGATGATGACCACCATCTTCGACCATTTTAAGATTTTATCCCTAGAAAAAAACCACCAATCCCTCCCATATTCTAGGGAGGTTGACCAGGTGGCCACTTATGGCCTCATCTCAAAGATACATGGGTCCTTCCTAAGGGATCCTGCAAATAATCTCTGCTGCCAACACCGCATGGCAGTAAACCCTTAACATGATGAGGGTGTGACCATAGACTATCTATCCTTGGTTCCTAAAACACAAGAATAGAATACAGCCCAACAAGGATAAAAATAGGCCAACAGGAATCAGTTACCAATGTTTTCCCCCTGTGGATAATCCCCCAACCCAGTTTGGTGGAAAATAGCGAGCGAACACATACACCCATCCACCTTCATTCTACCAGCCAGTAGACTCGTCTGGAGGCACCTAATTAATCTCACTATACTAATCCAGTGGAGTACTATAAGAAGGAACCTACACCTACCTATACTCATCAAGCCTACCATCAGACTCATTTGGAAGCCTTGAAAGAAGTTTTCCAACCAAATACGGCGACAACCTGCAAGCAGGAACATACACCAGCCAACAACCACCAAGCCTACCAACAGCCTCATTTGGAAGCATCTGTAGAACTCAATTGGAAAGTCCCAATGACAAGAAAAGGAAAGAATCAACTCTGTTCCCCCACACATGAGTACTATCAGTGTCCACTAGAAGGAAATTAAGTATAAGAGTAGGAAAATAAACATACTCCAAACACAGAATAGATTTATATTCCAATTTTAGTCATTGAAGTCACCAAACATATATTGTAAATGGTGAAGGGGAACATGAAAATTCCTTCCTATATCCTAGAAACTTTCTATAATATCATAATAGCAGCAACAACAACACCCAAGGGAAGAAAACATAATTATATCCCCATAAGTTGAGTGAATTATCAACATATCACCCCAGAGCAGATACATACCTCTTTTACCATCTAGGACAATCATGGGGAACACTCCCCCATATCATATGGACAATCAGATTGAGAATATACACTTGTTACAACTGGAGATAATCATCCTATCTTGATGGATAATCTAAGGCATGCACACATACCTACCCATTGCAGCTACTTATCCCAGAAAGTGTCCTTGACTACTTATAAGAAAGTATCCAATAAAAAGTCTTATAAAAAATCTTTGGAGAATCAAGAGTCGATCTACGATCTGGATCTGCTCAATTCTGAAGTTCTTTAAGCCCTAAAACATTTATCTATTGAATCTCAAGATCTTATCCTCCCATTACCAAATTATGGGAGTAGTAGTAATAATTTTGAAAGTCCTCATCAGGCACTTCTTCATGAAGGATTTCTTTATGAGAATATGGTTAATCTTGAGATCCTATCTCTTGAAGAGAGCCACAAAAGACCTCTATGTGTCTAGAAGATAAAAGATAAATAAGGTACAACACTTGATGTAATACACCATGATGTTTTTACCCATGATGGAATTCTCTATGAAAGTTCTCTTTGCAGTAGTGATTCACATTGTCAATAGAATTATCTAATTGAAAATATAGTAATGAGAATGCACTCTTATCTTGAGGAACTTTCAAACATGTGTAAAATCATTTCTAATTCCTTTTAATTGGCTAATGATGTACTTTATAAACTGAAAGATATCCTAAGGCAACTATCATTCTCCAAACCACTATTGGGCCAGTTGTCTTTCAATGCAATAGAGGAACTCCCTATTGATCTTACTGATCCTGATAAAATGATAGGGAAACACGAACTTTGGTTCGGTCTGGTAAAATAACCTCTAGAAAAAGAAAAGGAGGATGTGTTAAACCTGAGGAAACAATTGGCTAGAGATGAAATACTACTCATGTTCTATACTTTGGATAATCCTCTATACAACATTCCATAAATGTTAGCGGAATATTATATGCATGATATCTGACTCAACATGTGGAAAAATGTTCATCACCTGAAGGAAAATACATTTCCTTATGACGATTATCCACATAATGTAAAGGTAATAGAATAGTTACAATTCCAAATTGACTTGGAATCTCTCTTGGATTCTCGAAATCCAAAGACTGAGAAGCAATAGAGATCCCTTCAACGTGCATGACTCAATGCATTAATTAGGATGCGGCAATTTATCATAGATACCCCATCTGGTATTTATATCATAGGATAGGGTGCACATGGTTTTTTTCATTTCACTATGATCAAAAACCAAAAAATCCCACTGAAAGTGGTATCATGCAATGTTATTTCCCTAGGATGATTACAAAAAAAAGATTTTGTTCATGACCGAAGATATGATCAACAAGAATAGTCCTCGACCAAATCTCACTGATGTCATGCCAAAATAGAGAAATATGTTAAGATAATTTTGCACCAAGAATCTGAGAATATTGATCAGGACTACCATTTATAGTATTTCAACCATTAGATTATGAAAATGTCTGAAATAGAACAATGGTCTTCTAAAATAGGAAATTTAATTGTGTTTCCAATAATGCACCCATCCCAAATTCAAAACAGACTCCATAAAATCATAAGATAAGTTGTGATAATGTCATCTATAGTAGTTAAAGAGCCACCCCAACCCATAGGGCTATGGGATTTTTTAACCCAACCCCTAGAGCCAACTAACCAATCCCAGAGGGTTGAGAAAGAATAACATGAACAACCCCATCACTCAAGGATGGGGTATTTTTCACATCATCAGTCTCCTCCTCAGTGACGGTCAATTTTCCCCTAATTAGGGAATAATGTACAAATTGAATGCATAACTAAACTTTAAATGGATTCCAATCAAGTTACTATCTGTCGTAAAATTCTCAGGGAATCAAAAAAATGGAAGAAAAGGTCTCATGGAGGGTGCCGAAGAAGAAAATCTCACATAAATACTAACATAATTCCTGTAATGTACTACACATATATGAATTTCATCAATGATATTATTGAAGATCATCTAGAACATGAGTCCAATTCATAGGAATCGGGATAATATGTTCTTGTTCATGATATGGTCCACACCAAATCAAATGAATGAGGTGTGCACACCTAAAATCATAGGATTACCCAAAATTTGGGTATCTTCTCGAATAATCAACCTCTACCTCATAAAAAGGAACCTAATAGGGGAAACTGTACGGGTCAGACCATGTATTACCTTCCCCCTAGAGAAGGTCAATCCCTTTCATTAGAGGAAATGTTTTCTCAACAAGAAGAGGAGAAGAGAGAATTGAGAAGACTCAATGTAGAGTTACTCCAAGGTAGCATTCCTACTAGATATTCTATATAAGTAGATCCTCAACATGAACTTCTAGTGGGATCACATAAAAAAATAAGGATTTTTATAACCACTAATGCAGATCATGAGTTCCCTCTATTGCAAGTTACATTAAGTCATAGTTGAAAACATCATAACAGGCCTACCCACATCTGTTATCCAAGGAAAATTATATTAGTACCACCACCAATGGTCATACCAGCCGCCACACCAATTAAGGATATGACTGCCACACCTATTTTGGTGCCGGATCAACCATATGTTTTCTAGTTTCTTATAAACACCATTGAGTCATTGGTGACTCTATAGGATGCTATGGAAGAACGACACACACTAGTGTAGCTGGAAAATAAGGCTTACCTCAAATGGGTATACCCTACTCCTCCCCCGCCAAACTTTGGGAATAAAAAATTTATAATATTCAAAAGATCAAGAGATCTGGAGTAGTACTTGATGCATTTAATCTTTCTCTAAAATCCCATGATGGGGACCCCTGAGAAATAGGAAGCAGTGAAACTTAGATGCTTCGTACAATCATTGCAGGGACCGGCCTTTATATGGTACACAAGTCTATAGTATTGATCAATCATTGGATGGGAATATCTCTATCAAAAGTTCTTTGTCTAGTTCTATTCAATGCTATAGAAGAAAACAATATTTGATCTAATGAATTTAAAGAAAAGGGAGAATGAAAGAGTTTCAAATTTAATTTCTCAATGGAAAGGATTGACATACTCCTTGTATCTTACCACTCCCTTAAGAAGGCCTGCTAATCATTTTTTTCATTTTCTAAAGGTCGATTTAAGGGATGTCGGTACCCATTACAGAACTTCATCACTACCACAACACTACTTCAAAACCTTCAAGTCAAACTTAAAATTCAAAACACCTAAACCAAAAAACAACGAGACAGGACCTCGACGTGCACCTTCCATCATACCACACCACTGTCTGCACATCGGTCCACACACCAGCCATCGGTCCATAGACCTTCAACACGCTCCACCATTCATAGAATAATGACAGCAGTAATCCGTCGTCATCATCACTGAAGCACAGTCAATACCATAAAACCATCTACTAGATAAATAAACAAGATTAACGAGCCACACTACCTCGAAAAAACAAGAAAACTTCATCTGCATCATAAGAAACACCAAAACGCCCCTGAAGAATAAGTGGATCCCCATCCAAACCATCCATGGAAACATTGCCAACAGATTCATCACCTCACCAAAGATAACAAAAATCATAGAGAAACCAAAACAACAAAACATTCATACATCACGTCGCCAATACATGAGTTGTAGGGGGGAATCAAAACCATATCTGAACTGGTCTTGATAAAATCCACAAAAGCAAAATGGGTATCATCAAAATCAAACCATACTGCACAGAAGAACCACCACTTACAAAGCCCCACCTTCCAAATCCTATGTGAAGCCTCTATAGAGGACCTTGGAACAAAGAATTATCATCTCAAACCAAAGTAAGATCCTGACTCCACCAACCGCAACCTCCAGAGAGACAACGCTCAACCTCCAAGCACCCAGATCTAAGGATGAAGTGACGATCGCGAGCTGCCGGGATAGGAACTCAGGCGCAAAATCAATACTACATCAAGAAGATAGACACCAGTGCACACAGATGAGCCATCATTGCCACAACGGCAGAGAACCACCACCTTGAACCACCGAATCTGAGAGAAGAAGAAGAAAAGATCCGGGAAGGGGAAGGCGGTGTGAGAGGAACCCTATCAGAGCGACGTTGTGCCCCTTACGAGCTCATCCCATTCTCCCCATTTCTTCTCCCTTAAGAAGAGTTGTTGCCCATTTGTGTATAAAATCTTTGTGATGAGTTGCGCACACCATTGATCCCTATGAAATATATAGGAGGGTTTTGGGACCTTTATTAAATTTCTCAACAGGAATAGAATTCCATCACAGAGACCAAATCTAAGTCCTGAGTAACCCCATCAGCTCCTAAAAGAAGAGCAGGAAAAGATGAGGCCACTACAATTATACTTAAGTAGGACTTTGTATCCAATCCTAATTCGATGACCACATAATACCGTAGGGATCCACCTCTCAAGCATTAGCAGGAATGGTTTCCACTTAAAGATGATCAAAGAGATCATAGGAGGATATAGTTTGAGGTGTTTAAAAACAAGGTCTATTCTTTTCAAAATGACCAAGTCCCTGACTACTTCATCTCAACTTTGGAAAGCAACATAGATCAATTTCCAAAGCCCAAGAATCCTAGAAAAGAAGGAGACAATGGTCTCCCAAACTATTTACCCTTCCATAAAATGCTGGGGCACACTATACAAGAATGTTTTATTTTTAAATACACCCTATAGAATATGGTAGATTATAATTAAGAGAAATTAAAGAATTCACCATCCCAGGAAGCATGTGTTTCTAATACCAATCCGGAGGAGGAAAGTGAGTGGTAGGAAGTAAAAAAGTAAGAGTGGGTGTATGTTCAATGAATTTATGGTTAGGAAAATAGTTAACCAAACTCATACCATTCCATGAACATAGTTAAAACATCTGGTGCCTTCTGCTGATTCTACTATAGAACATCCAACTTCATCAAAATCCAATTCCTCTAAAGGACAATCCTCAAAAAAGAAACATAAACAGAAAGATAAAAAGAAAATAGAAGAAGATGAGTTCATATAAAGGACAAATTTTTTCCTGGGCTTTGCATATTTGATGCCAAGCATCTCAAAAGAACAGGAACCTCCTCACAAAATGAAACAACAAGATCCAACCTGTCAGGTAGAATCTTCATCAGATGATGAGTTGATCTTTGGCTCTGTTAATGTTATTCACTTAACTAATCCCTATGAACATAATGATTCTGATTATGAATCTAGTTTTCCTAAGATTTATTGGGGAAGTTAAAGATATATTCATAGAGACTGAGGATACAGGGGAAGATGTGGACGTGCCACAAGACACTACTTCAACAACACCCCTTATAATACCATTTATGTAGTAAAAAATCGTGGGAGAGCCCTACAGTGGGCTCATTAGGAACAAGGGAACTCCCCCACACATGATAGGGTCTTCCCTAATATTATTATCTTGGAAGATTGGTTACAGGTTATGCCACAACCTCCTCAGAAATTGGGAAGACCTAGACAACCTAATCCACTAGAGCAGAAGTGCATCCAACTCCTTCTTCAAAAGAAGGTCCATCCACATCAGGAACATCGACTCCCAAGGCACCTAAAAAAGAACATATCCATGCTAGGAAATTTTGGCCTCTGGATCAAAAGTACGATGTTTTGAAGCAACTGGCCCAAGTACCATCAAAATTCCAATCCTAGATGCCCTCAATATTCCAAAGGATATTCAAGAAGCACTTATTGTGGCTTTGTCAAGACCTCAATATTTTGAAGTCAAAGTTTCTTCCGTAGAGTTTTACTATATAGAGAATGATCTAATAGAATTCCAAGCAGTCATATCATTCATGGACCCGGATGAGGATGCTATCATATAAGGACACATTAGGCCTATGTACCTATCTAGTAAGATTAATGACATTGATGTCCTATAAGTCTTCATTGACTATGGATCAGTGGTTAATCTCATTATGATTTGGATACTTTTCTGATTGGGTCTCACTGAATCCTATTTTTGTCCTTACACTCCGATGTTATAGGGTTATGATAAGTGTGAACACGAACCTCTCAACAAGGTTACTCTTAGAACTTAGTAAGGGGATCTTGTGTCTGATTCAGAATTCATGGTTATCTGACTAGATATAGCTTTCAATTTTCTTCTCAGACGACCTTGGCTACATCAGCATGTGTCCATTCCTTGGTCATACCATCAATATCTCAAATATTGAATTAATGGTCAAATTGGGAAATTTCATGGTGACAAGGACCCATTTAAATCCGTTTAATCTCAGTACATTGATACATCATTCTATCACTAGGGGAAAAATGATCCATAACAAATGATGTTACTTGAATCAATGCCCTGAATGGTCTGAAGAATATCCCAGCTAACCCATTCAATAATCTTAGTGCAGATTACGTGTTTCCCATTAATCAAATTGAAAGGGTAAGCCTAAATATAAACACTCATTATGTGGATTTCATCATGTCAGTTGTGGCCACTAAACCTGATGATACAAGAGAAGTCATTGACTCTCTAAGCAGTGATGAAAGCCTGAGTAGAGATTTCTTCATTTCATTGACCGAGCTTTATAAAATCTTTTCCTCATCATCCAGGTGGGAAGAAGTTGTCAAAATAAAATAAAAAAATAGGGATACTGATTCTCAATCCTTTATCTTCCCTTCATATCTTTAAGAAGTCCTTTCATCATCAGTTAGGACAGAAATGGTTTCCTCCTATTCTGGATTTCCAAATATTGACTCCTCCCCTAGCTCTAAAAATCTTGCCTCATCACCTGACATTCAAGAAGAGGCAGAAGAAGTAACACATGAGGTAGAAGAAGAAGAGGAAGATCTCAGGGATTCCCCTATAGTATTTTGGGAAGGTGTCTCTACCACATTGTATGAACTTAGAGAAATAAATCTGGGTATAGAGGAAGATCCAATACCCACTCTAATTAGTACGACCATGACTTGAAAAGAACAATAGGTGTATACTTACTTTCTAAAACAACACCGATATGTGTTTTATTGGAATTAAATAGAGATTCCAGGCCTTGACCCTGAGGTGGCCACCCATCATTTGGGTTTTCCATAAGATCATCAGTGATACAAGTAGGCAAGAAGAATAAAACACTAGAGTCATGCTTCCAAAATTAAAGATTAAGTTGATAATATCATCAAGTACAACTTCACCCGAGAGGTGAAATACCCAAAATGGTTATCCAATATTTTTCCTATGAAAAAGAAGAATGGGAAAAACATATTTTTCATCGATTTTAAAGATATCAATCGGCACTATCCCAAAGATGACATCATTCAAATAAACTCTTGATTGATGAAACAATTTGTTACCATGACCTCTCTTAATGAATGGATACTATAGGTATAACCAAATATATATGGACCCAAAATAGAAATAATACACATCCTTTAGATCCCCTTAAGGAATATTTTTCTATCGGGTAATGCTTTTCAACTCGAAGAATGCTGGTGCCACATACCAACGTACAATGCATCATATCTTGAAACCCTTCTTGGGATAGTTTATTGAATTCTAAATTAATGATCTAGTGGTCAAATTAAGGAAACACTCTGATCACCTGGGTGACTTAGAAACCATTTTCAATGAGCTTCAACAATATAATATGAATATGAACCCCTTGAAATGTGATTTCAGGGTAACCTTGGGAAAATTTATTGACTTTTTTATATGCCATAACAACATCAAATTTGATCCTGAGAAGTCTAAAACTATCCTTGGAATGTCACCTCATTTAAATTTTAAAGATTTAAAAGGACTTCAAAGAAACTTTTCCTATATACGGTGCTTTATATATAATCTAGAAGGCTAGTTATTTCTCTTCACCAAATTAATGAAGAAGGGGTCACATATAAATGAACCAATTATTGCTAAAAATTATTTGATACCCTCGATAAATAACTCTTGATCCCACCAGTATTAATGCCACCTATTGAGGGAAATAAACTCATTATTTATGTGATAGCCTTAGAGTGATTCTCCATTCCTTCCTTGAACAAAAAAATGATGCTAGGAATGAAAACAACCTTTAATATATCATTCAAACCATGATCAATGTGGAGACTCAATATTAAGATATTGAGAAGAGCTACCTAGTGTTAATATTTTCATTTCAGAAGCCGAGGAACTATCTGCAGCATCATGTGGTCCACTTGGTCAGTCGTAATAACCCACTCAAATTTATCCTCAGTCATTCTATGCTGACATGAAGTATGGCATGGTGGGTAGTTATTCAATTGTAGTTTGATATACAAATTTTCACTCAGAAAGTAGTAAAAGGACATGGCTTGGTAGACTTCCTTATCGATAACCAATATATAGAAAACACACCATTAAATACTGAGCTACCTGATCAATAAATCTTCTTTATTTAGGACAACCCCAAAATATGGGAAATCTATTTTGATGGTGATTCTAGGAGTCCAATGAGAAAGAGAATGGAAGAACCTAAGATCAATAAATTTGGGTTAGAAATTGTAATTTTGTCCCTAGAGAAGGAAATATTTCCATATTTCTTCCTATTATCAAAAGGTGGTACCAACAATGAGGAAGAATATCAGGATCTCATTGTAGGATTGGAATTGGAAGTCCTAGTACCGGGGAACCATCTAGAGGTGAATGGTGATTTATAATTGGTGATCAAGCAGATCAACAAGGATTACACCATTAGAAAAGAAGATCGATTCCTCCTATGTGATTATGTCTGAGAATTAATGAAAAAATTTCTCTTAGATCCAACATTGTCTTAAATCTTGCGATCAAAAAATGACTTGGTTGATGCATTGGAAAATGCATCCACAACCCTAGAATATCCAAACCAAGATAAAATAATCATCAGATTTCCCATTGTCATATGTTTTCAACATTTTTTCAAATAAAAATGAAGGAAATTAATGAAATCAGCCCCATTCCTGAGCTATATAGTCCTACCATGGGATGAATGATACCCATCATGGAATATCTCCAAGACAGAGTAATTCTACAAAATAGAGTTGGAAGAGAGAATATTTGATGATGAGTATCTAATTTCACTCTTTATGATGTCCAAATCACTGGAAGGTCCTCTATAAGTAAGGATTCAACAGAATTATCCTTAGATGCATCGATGGGGAGGAAACAACGACTATTATGAAAGAAGTGCATGTGGGTGCCTACATTTCCCACCATTATGAGTATAATATTTTTGATAAAATCCAAAGGCTGGGATACTTATGGATTTCGATGATGCGGTATTTCACAGAATTGACTTAGAAGTGACGTTCTTACCAAGTGCATGCCAATTTCATATGTCAACCCCCAGAGTTTCTAAATAAAACCAAATACTCTTAGCCATTTTCTACATGGGGAATGGATGCAGTGGGGACTTATCCTCTAGCTATGACTAAGAAGTTTAAGTATATCCTTACATCTACCGATTTGTTCTCCAAATGAGATGATGCAATACCTCTTAAAGAATTATGTTCCAAAAGAATTGTCAGCTTCCTCAAAACTGATATCATTACTAGATTTTGTGTCCCTCATTCCATATTAATGGACAATGGAAATAGTTTATGTTCCTCTAAGGTAAAGTAGATATATTAAGAATATTACATCAAATCCAACCTTTCATCCTACTATCATGTAGTGACCAATGGAAATATAGAGGATTTCAACAAGACATTGTTCAACATACTCCAAAATATAGTGGATAAAGATAAAAATTATTGTCCTGATAAGTTCTTGTATGCCTTAAGGGATTATTGGACTACAACTTGTACTACCACACGATCAACCCCATACTCATTGGTGTATAGAACATAAGCAGTTCTGCCCATTGAAATTTATTTTCCATCACTCTGAGTTTCCTTCTATGATCATCTATCCACAAATGGTAAATATCGTAAATTACTGGATGAGTTGGAGTTATTGGATGAAAGAAGGTGGAATAACTTTCATCACTTGGAAGTCTATTAGAACTGAATAGAATGAGCCTTTAACAAGAATGTACGCCTTAGTTCATTCCTCTAAGGAGAGTTGGTTTTGATCCTTAGGACTCCAATGATACCAGGAAGGAATCCTCCAAATCTTGATCCAACATGGGAAGGACCTTATTCCATACATAAGGTCCACTCCAATGGAGTTTATTTCTTAATCTCAATGGATGGTGAACTCACTACAACTCCAACCAATGCAAGGTTCCCGAAGAAATAATTTGTGTAATCACACCGAGTTTATCCTAGTTGAATGACAATAAACTACATTACAACCATTGTCTTAGCTACAGGACATTAAACTTCATAGCACCATATAAATCCATTCTCCACAACATTAAACTACATAGAATTATCATCCTTGTTGCCCAATGGTAAATTGCACTACATGAGGTCCTAGCTGCATGACCTAAAACTGCAAGGAACCTTTGTACTCACCACATGACATTAAACTTTATGGTTAACATCTCCCTTATTTTACATTAATAAATTTCTCAAAATACCATGAGTTGATATTACTTGTGATCCCTTAAAAATAAATGGATAACTTCCTTGTGTAAGTATCAATCACCTTAGTGTCACTACCTAGTTCCAATCGAGACCCATTTCTACCTGTGTTTGGATTAGACCTATATAGGGAATAATTACCAATAACTTCATGTGTCTTGATGCTTTCTCCAAAAATATACATAGTGACACCTGGAGCTTATCTCATGGTCCAGCCATAATATTTCTTTCATGTCAGGTGAACCACATCCTCTCCACATGATGACAAACTGCACTATTCTTCAAGAACTATGTAGGGCTTGATTCTCATTCCAATGAGATATGTTGGGACATACAGATCTCCAATATTGGCCCCATACACAACCATAAAAGAAACAATTTACCCTTTCATTGTATATGATCCAATTTTATACTAGGAACCCTTCCAGAAAGCATGGCTTGATTCTTATACCATTTTGTATCTTGTGCCCCACCATTATTCTGGAAAGTATTAAAGTCCCTGTTTCTCACATAAAAATTTAGTTGGTGTGTGGAACCATCTTCAATAACTACACATTTATTTATTCTCATTCCTATTAGATATTTCGTGATGCCTTGATTTCTAATCTTAGGTCCAACCATGACAAAAAAATCCCCTTCACTCCCCATGTGTATGGATCAAACCTACCTAGGAAATATTTATTCAAGAATTATGTGTGGATTGATTCTCATCCAAATGAGATAAGTAGTGACACCTGGGTCATATCCCATGGTCCATCCTCAATTTATAATCCCCCAATCCCTATTTATGGATCATAATTTCATGGGGATATTTATCAAGAACTATGTGTGGCTTGATTCTCACTCATATGAGATACGTAGTGACGCCCAGACTTTCAATCTTGGGACCAGTCACAACATGATGAAAATAATGTCTTTTTCTCCCATGTATGAGTTAGATCTATGTGAGGATATTTAATATGAGTTCTCATCTTATGTATGAACTCGCATTCAGAGAAACCCCTATTATCCTCCACTTATAAATTATATCTAGGTGAAGGAAATTTATTTAAAAACTACACATGGATTGATTCTTCCCCCTATGAGATACGTAGTGAAGTAAAGATCTTCAATGTTGGGCCTAACCATATCACAATATAAAAAACCCTCTACTCTCTTGTGTACAGATCAGATCTATATGAGGATATCCAATATGAGTTCTCATTCAATACATGAACCCATATATGTTAGAACTATGTGTGTCTTGATTCTCATCTCATTGAGATAAATAGTGAAGACTAGGTATTAAACCTAATCCCATCCATATGGTAAAGAAAAATCCCCCCTATCCCACATAAAACTAAAAATATTTGCATGATATTTTATTTTTGGATCCTCTCCTTAGAGAGACCACCTTGGAAATAAGAGATATCCCCATTTTACATATGAGTCAGATCTATATAAGGGACCTCAAACTAATGGACAACATCGATCCAAATGTTTCCCTTGTGCATTGGGCATTTCTCCTTCTACATGTAGAACTCCTAATCTTGAATACTTTTAGATCTTCATAATATTTCCACAACTTCTAGTGGTAGAATGTCTGATACCTAGGAGATCCTTTACCTGACTATGCAGTATGTGACCCCAGTTGGCCTTGAATAATTCACCTATATATCGATCCTATTAGCCAAAGGATGCCACTATTTGTTTATGTAGTAGGTTCCCCTAGTTTGAATTGCATAAAAAATCCCCGATAATAGGTTTTTCAAATTGTGGTAACTTTTTTATCAAGAGAATTCTCTTTTTCCCCTTTTAAGCTTTGATGACTGTATACTGGAACCCATGAATCAACAGTCATCGCTTGTATATTTTTCCCATATCCTTTCTCCTGACTTGAATGTCTCCAAGAAAATGGTTTACAATTTTACCCTTTCACTTGTTCAAAGAATATTGGAATAATCTTGGGTTATTTTACTATATATCATCCACTATTTCCATAATATTTTGGTCCTAGTCATATGACCTAAAACAACATGCACCATACATTCTACTTTTGGGTCAGACCTTCATAGAAAGCCCATCCCATCAATTATTTGGAAGTCATGACTTGAAATACCCCTTATATATTTAGACACTTTTATCCACAAGACAAAATCTATGCTTGGGAATATCCAAATCTCCATAAACTTCCATTGTATTTTAGAAATAGAATATCAGAATTATTATGAGCTCATTTTCCTGACCATGCAGTATGAACCCCAGTTGGCCTTGCATAATTTTCCCACAAAACCGATCTGTTAGCGAAAGGATGCCACTATTGATTATGTAGTACGTTCCCTAGCTAGAATTGCATAAAACAACCCCCATAATGGGTTTTTCAAGTAGTGTTTTATTTTTTCCTAGAATAGACCTCCTTTAATTCCATCATACATCTTTTTCGTATCACTCTTCAAATATGAGAATCCCCAAATTATAGCTTAAAAATTTCTCCTTCCATACCTGAATGTAGTATCACATTTTCAGATAGATTACCAATAATTATAAAATCATTAAACCTTTGGTCGAAGCTAAAGAAATTAAATTACAACTCCCCTAATGTCTTCGCTGGATGACTTGAAACTGCACAACTCCCCTAATTTTCTTTTTTACATGACTTGAAATTGCACAACTCCCATAATGTCCTTACTGTAAGACTTGAAACTGCATTTCTCCCCTAATGTCCTTGCTGCATAACTTTAAATTTCACAAAATAATATTATAAATTCCTTCTATGAAAAAATGTACCCTCTTTTACACATTAAATTCATGTAGGAGTGGCTTCCCATTCATCGCCTAAGTCGGTACAAATGATTCCTTTATTCTTAGACATCCCTCCTTGAAAAATCCACCCACAGTGGTCTTGAGACATCCAAATATTAAACATTATTTATTCATCAGTAAAATATTTTCATAATTAGTGAAAAATAATTTACCTAACTATGTAATATGTTCCCCCCAGTTCTCCTTGCATAATTTTCCCACATAATGGGCCTGTCAGCCTAAAGATACCACTACTTGACTATGTAGTACATGACCTAGTTTTCCTTGAATAAAACATACCCCATAATGAGTTTTTTAACTAGTGATAACTTCATTCTTTGGAGAGACCTTTTCTATTTCTAAATACCATGAGTTATATTTGGAAATCATAAAATTATCTTAGGATTACCCTTGTAAGTATATGAAGAATATCAGAACATTCCAAACCACCAAGACTTGTTTGGGTGATAATTTCAAAATTCATGATCAAAGATGTTTGACCTAAAATATTAGATTTATTAGTATCATATTCATGACTTTAAACTACCCAAAAAAAGCGACATAGTACTCACTAGACTGAAAACCCGAAAAGGTAACTCTAGAAAAAATTTGAGTCTCAACTCGCTAGACCTACACTGTATTTGATTACGGTAATATCGAGCAACAAGAAGTAAAAAGGTAAAAATATTATTAGGTTTAAAACCCAAAAAATGGAAGTCTAAGCAAAAGACAAGTCCCACCCACTAAGTCTATCTCATATTGATCTTAGGAATTTTTTTTGGTGAAAACACAAAAGAAACAAAATTTATAGGGTTGTCCATACAACCCATGTAACACTCAAAATACGCTCACTAGGACCATTGGATTAGGTAAAAATTATATCACCCCCATCCATATCATTGTAATTATGATTATCTAGTATGAATATATAATGCTATTAAAATCATTTGTGACATTATGATTATAATAAAAAGGTTGGGATGAAGACATAGATGACCAAAAACAAAATTATTTTCATTTATTGGAATAAAAATACCCTAGAAGAACATCCAAAAAATGGAGTCTCTCTATCACAAATAACAAGATACCTTCAACATAACTTTGTCAGAGGCCTATTTAAGTTCATTCAGTCAACCAGCCATAGTCTCCTCATCCTGAAGAAACACTTCCTTAACAATAACAATGGAACTAGCCCCTTCTTTTTGAGCTTCTCCTAATGAGTGGTGATGTTGTTCAAGTTCCCCTTGAGCATCATCTAACTCTTGCTGAAGCCGTAGCACTTGAATGATATTCTCCTTGATTTTATTCTTGAATTCCTCTATCTTTGTGCTATGATTGGCCTCTGTTTGGGATAATTCCACTCAAAAACCATCAATATTGGAAATAAGTTTGACTTTTATGAGATCTTTACAAATTTTATTCTCTTGTTATCACATATGAATAGTATTCTTCAACATAGTGTGGATTGCATGATAATCAAATCCATTGAATCCCAACATGATGAATAAAGTTGAAAGTCTTGGGATTCGTGAATAAATTTATTTGAGGGGTGTATCAGAGATTATCTTACATATATCTCACCAAGCCTTGCGACGTGCAATACGGAGAGAGCTCTGCAACTCTAGATCTAACTTAGAGGCACTGTCATAAGGAGGGATGTACTCGAGAATTAAAGTACTCAAAGAAGTGCCATGTTATTCTCCCCCTGAACAACAACTACCTCGAATCCTGATGTTGGTTGAGCTAACATAGAAGATTCCCCCTTAGACCTAGCCATATAAGATGATAATCCTAAATGATGAATTAAAACCATGGTTAGATTTAAAATAATTTAAAGAGTGGGTCACAATCACAATAATTGTTAATCCTTACCCAATAGTAGATCAATAACTTGAGAGGATTATTACCCACCATTCCCATCCTCAGTAGTCTAAGTAGGCACCTCTTCATAAGGGATACTTCCTAGGGTCTACTTAGGACTCACCAGATGAACATCAAGAAGGATCCTTGTTTCAAGGTTCACTTAATCTGGTTCCTCTTCAATAGTGGGGTTGAGAGTGATTTCAACATCCTCTCCATGCACCATTATTGTAAAAGTTTCTATATATGGGGATGCATATTCCAACCCATCGTGATTATAGAATCAAGCATAAAAGGTTAATTAGAGAGGGAATAAATACTCCTGTCCATTTGATTTATTAAATGCCTCAAATTCATCTAAAGTGGTAGTAATATTAGTATGTCCCAATATTTCATCAAGAGACATTCCAAGATTCACCATAGCTTATATTGATATCGCAAGACTTGTGTTAGTCTCACTAGTGGGAACACTTGGAGCGGTTGGTTCATGAATCTCCTCCAATGACTTAAGACCCCGAAAAACCTCCTCAATGACAGTTGTAGGGTCAGCATCAGTCATCATAGGATTTTCTGGTGCATGCAAAAAACCTGAAATATTATAAAAATAGAAGTCAATTGTTGATATATAGCTTCTCATGAATAACTTATGACATACAAGATGCCTATACCCTCATAGTAGCAGTGATAGGAGAAGTGCCAAGAGTAGATGATATATTCTCTAGCCTAGATGCCTCGTCAGTCAGTGAACCATTTGACTGGAAGAAATCTGCACTTGATCTAAAATTCTCCTTAGGTTCTTGGAGGCTCATTTGTAATTTCCTTGTGGGGAGAAACATAAGAAGTTTCTATAATCAAAATAACTTTAAAAACTTTCTCTGGATGAAGCCAAAATTAATGATGTCATAAAGACTTACCGATGCTAACAAAGAGCACAACCAAGGACTTCACCCTTCAACATCCTTTCGTATTCGTCTTCTTCAAAGGAGAACTATAATAACCCCCCTAAAAAAAGTATTATAGGTTGAAATTCTTCTTCCATCTCATCCTCTATGGCCTATCATGCTGGATATAATTCTCCTCATTTGAGGGGTGACCTAATAACCCTAATCGTGGTACCACCAGGGCTATACCATAAGGATGGAACCTCAGTTAATTTTCCTTTAGCCATATTCAAATTAAAATGGTATTTACCTTGAAAAATAATACTCTAGATAAAATATAAAGGAAAATAAAAAAATAATATGAGAATAATAGAACTTACATCTTTGAGATCAAAATGATCCTGACATTTCTCAAGAGATGAATGGTTGATCCCTTCAGCGGCACCACTTTCTATCATGTCCTTCACCCTCTTTGTGGTAGGGAATAGATTATCAGATGCATAGATATGCAGCTCTAGCTCCCGAATATAAATTCCCACTTTAGAAAGATTATCCTCAAAGTAAATACCAGATGAGGCATGAAGATCTCCTATCCCTGGAATATGAAACCCCTCACATAGAAGCTCCCACATAGTTTTAGTATCAAAAGACAAGTATTTCCATGTTTTGACTGCCTTTGGTTGTATGAAGTCTGAATAAATTCTAGCATGTTGTGAGGATGATCATACAACCATAGAATTGATGAGATTCCCAATTCATACCATCACAAATGGTGGGTGAGAAAATGGAGCTCGATTGTCTTCATGACTGTGGTGACTAGACCACCTAGTTGCAGCCTCAGTTGGTAATTATGGTGTAGCCCTCATGATTCTGATAAGTGGATTATATCTTGCACGAGGTTGTTTCGATAAACCACGAGCCTCTTTATCCTCGATCTCTGACTTTGATGACTCAACCTCTAAAGGATATGGTGCATCTTCTACATGAGAAGGTTCTTTACTGCTCTACCTCTTTACTCCAACCCTAGTAAAATCATTGTCCATCACCCCTTTAGGGTATGATTCAATCTAAAATTCGACATACCAAATGTTTAATCTATTATTCTCATCAGCCAAATGTAGATTAATCATCACCCTCGTTATTTCCACAGATGTAAGCAACCATAGTTGTCAAGACACCATTATATTTTTTTTGATTCTAACATGCAATGGAGGAGATACATTAATTTTTTATAGGCATTTTAATTGGTGTGAAAATATATAAGGAGTAAAATCTCACATATAATTTCACCGTCGATCCTGGTTTAAAAGACACCATCCTTGCAAGCTAGAAAGTATGACCTCAGCTCAATGTTGTCCATACCATCCTAAAAAAATCTTCTCGTGGGAATATTACTATTAGGAAAGAATTTGAGATACTTAAATAAACTTAATCTTGTATGAATATCATGAGTTTTTAAGTATTGAGGTAAAATACTATAGAAATCCTAAATGGATGGTTAGAATGAACTCTCAAGGACTTGGATCCCACTCTATATAGCATATGTCCTGAAATGAGTTGCGATCCATTCACACAAAACCTATAATGGGCCTGAAATTCTTAAAGGAGACTTTACTCCATGAATTTGCAACAAGATTCTATGGATATGTGCTAAAACAAGGGTGGATCACCACACCATTTTATTCTCTACCAGCATGGCCGCTACAATAAATGTTCTAGGACTTATACTGCCTTTGGAATCTTTGACAAGCAAAGATAAATACTAAGCCACATAGATAAAAAACCTACAAGACACGTCTTGGAAGAAATTTTGGGATTGAATTCATATCCCCTCTTTTCCAACTCTCCTCTATCTAGTGTCAACCGGAAGGTGTCATGCACACTTCTCTATACCACCTTGGGATAGGTTGTTGGATGCTTTCACTTGGGTAATTCTACCTTGTTCTTTAAGAAAAATACCATCCACATATCTATATGAATATCCCCTATTGTGCGAGGATTTACCTTCTTGATATCATGTGCTATTTTCAATGGCTCACATGCTAAAAATGGCATCCTGTCAGTGTCATTCCATGTTGCCTTTGGAGGAATGAATTTATCATACATATCTCCAAGGATTAGAGCCCTATAAATATTGTGAATGTCCCAAAACTAACGCCCACTTTGCCATACATCCAATGGAAACAATTCATCTATGGAATCCACTGGCTCAATTGTTCTGGAATAAAAACCTTCATTCCTATACACATAGATCTTCCCTACCCACATGTCCTCGTAAATCATGACACCTTCCAGATCACTTTTTAACTCTACACATGTTTGGAACACATAGTATCCACATCCATGCGGTATTAAAACCCCCTCCTAGGCAAAATTCCCAACTCTTTTTCTATCCTTTTGATTGATCTATTTATGAGTCTCGAAAAATAGAAGAGTAATAGTGCAGATTTATTTTGAATTCATGTGGTTTATGATCTGGAGCAGATGGGATGTGATGAATAAAATAGGTAATGTATTCTTTCCCAGCATTAATATATGTGCCTGTTCCAGAAATATTGGTATATAAGAAGTTATTATAATCTTAAAACCAAGAGATCGGGAGATAACTATTTTGATCTGGAATATGTAATTCCTGTAGATGGACGTAACATTAAAGTGACAAATAAAATCTCTTGGGAAAATAACGGTGATATTTATTCAGATAAATTGACATATCTGGAAGAGTGGTATCACAGATATCATAGTAATCATGCCCTATGATCTTTATAATTTCCTCAGTTCCCTTGCTATCCAATTCATTAGCAGTTGCGATCTTATTGGGAGCCATTGAACCTACAACAAATCATCAAGTTTATTTCAGAATAGGTTCATTTTGAAATTTTTTGGAAAATAATGGAAAATTTGGAAAAGGAATTGTGGTTTTCAAGTATATGAGGTGCACAAGTGTTCCTCTCAAAGTGCCACACACAAATGTATTTCTCAAAATATGTATTGTATCTGCATGATAAAATCTGTAGCAAGTAAAGTGTCTATATGGAAAAATTTCACAAGGAGATATCAAATTTCTGAATCATGAGAGTTTTCAGCAAATTGAAGGCCTTATTTATAGATGAGGTAAAGGCCTTATTTATAGATTAGGTTGTCTACCTATGTGACTAGATTGCACCACAAACCTACACAATCAACCAAACGTAGATGCCTGTGGAATCTATCAATATTTTTTCATCCCCTTTCCTCAGGATTATACCGTCTTTCTTCAATGGGATCCAATACTAAGGTGAGGGGGATTTTTCTGACACTCTATATCATAACATGGTTGAAAAATTAACAAAGGTAAATACCTTATAAAAAAGAGGAGAAGATAGATAAATAAAGCCAAGATTTATAAAGCCTAAGAAATTAGTTATCCAAAGGTACCTCCAAACACCTTTGGCACACAAGAATGCACATGCCACCCATTTGTGTGACCAGTCACCTTCACCCAGGGTCCCATATTTTCCTATAAACAGACCCTTGGGGTCTTTATTTTGGAAGAAAAATTTTCCAAAAGGCCGATTGCTACTCTAATCACCCTAGTGCTTCACTCAAGTCCCATGAAAAATCCAAGGTAGTTTCCTAACACGTAAAGAGAGGGAATTAAAGGGGGATAGTGAGACTTAAGTCCATTAAGTTTTAAAAATAAACAACACTTGCTTGACTTATTCACCCAACCCCATTATTTAAGAAGACTAGCACGATTACCCATCCTCAAATAGGAACTTATGCTACTCCCTTCTGGGAATAACTATGGAGACCCTTGAAGGCTTGATCAAAGTCTCACCCAAGTATAGTCATCCATATTTTTCATCACCCAAGGTGTAACCAATTCGACCAAGCCTACTTGTGCAGATACCCCTTGCACAGATCACCCCGTGTATGATCCTCCTTGATTCATCTCACATTTCAGCCTATGTGATCCTTTCGGGAAGGCTCCTTAAAATCCATCCATGGGAGGAATTCTTATAATTTGGATCCCTTTCCTGAGAGGGATCAAATCAAAACCTCCACCAAGACCTCTTGATTTACAAAACCTTTGGGAAAGGAACATCAATGTGTCTATTATTTTGATTTGGATTTCCACCATTAGAGGTTTCCTGCACTTGTCCTATCAGAGGGTAAGGATCCTCAGGAAATCTGCTGATTTAGATATATATGGTCACATAGACCCTTTCCCTAGGGAGAGTGTTGAGGAGTTTCTGGTCTTGGATTTAGAGGATAGGACTATGTCCTTCCCTTATCATATCTAAGATATGGAGCCTCCACAAAACAACTGGGAGGATAAGGATCATACTTTCTTTTCCCTTCTACTTGGGATTAGATCCTACTAAAACCATGGAATCTATTTTAGGGAAACTATCTTGGTGTAATCCCCTAGAATTTTAAATAGGAGGTTGAAATATTGCTCCTCTATACATACTTAATTTTCAGTCTTTCCTTTATTTTGGACCCATGTCCAATGTAAAGTAAAGATAGGGAAGTGTTGTAGCCATGACCTCTAACGTCATATCCTAAACCTCTTCCACAACCAAATCGGCCTCTACCACCATCCTCCTCCTCCTCTTCCATCATCGAAGGAAGGAAAGTGTGTGGTTTATTGAATCTTTCAAATCCTCTTGTTTCTAACACTAATCATGAATCATGAGGGCTTAGAGGTTTGTAATGACCACAATATCAAAAAAATATACATGCAGGATTTAAGTGTGAGAACTCTGATTCTTTCTCTAACCAGGATACATAGGAGGCCCACTTAAGGCATAAGATTAAGGGGAATCCTCATTAGGATAGAACCCCAATTATAATTCCCTTAATCTGGGAATCTTTATTTGGAATAAGCCCTGAATTAAATCCCAAAACCAACACGATTTATTACATCACTCAAGGTTTTTTTTACAAGGAATACTCTTCAAGAGTAAGCCCCAAATTATTTCTCTCAAAGGACCATACTCTTATGTGAATATCACCTAACTATGTGGGATTCGATTCCCATATAAATGAGATACGTAGGAAGCCTCCCTGAGGTTCAAATCCAACACCCCAAATCAACCCTGTTCTCTCTGGGACATATCCCCAATAGATTCTAATACAACTTGGAAGCTCATATCCCTTATAGGTTCCTTAGGATACTACAGTATAAGTCTCACACCAAACTTTTACTAGGTATATTTCTCCTAGACTTCCTAGCCACATAACATTAATTTGTGCGGATAGGTCCTTATCATACAACCGTAAAATGTATGATGTGTTCCATTAAGCGGAAATGAACTACATGGGTTCTAATTCCTTTTACAAGGATACGTAGGAAGACAATTTAATGGTTTAATACCAAAAAAATAACAACTTCTGTCTCCCAAGATGAAAATAAACTTCAGAGTGACATTCGTCTACCTGGATGATGATAAACTATAGAGTTCCCCACTGCATGGATAGAAAATCAACATCGTCATAATAATGACCAAATAATATTTAAGTAGTATATGAGAGGATACAATTGATAGAGAACTAAGAATACATACAGATATCTCTATTGATGAAGAACCTCAGATACATAAATATGATTCTAATTTTCATACATGCTAAAAATTAACTGCTAATTTTGCGATGGCCTACTTCATACTTGGTGTAACGCCCCGACCCCAGTTACCCAGAGTCGGTGAATTATTGCGTAACATTGGCATGATCACAAAAGATCAAGTCTCAAAAGACTGATTAGTTTAGTAGCCTTGGAAACACTAGATACATTCATAAATGTTACATTACATCATAAAGTGAAAAATCACAATAATATAGTCTCCATAGTCCACACTTCTATCCCCTTTAGACTATCCCTGTAGGTCAATCATAAAATATTTTTTCACATCCTGGAAAAATAAAACATTGAAAGGGGTGAGCTCAGATGCTCAGTAAGGATAACAATATAGCGGAAGCTTTCATAAATAAAAATAAATATTTAAGGAAATGTATGTCTAAAACAAAAGCCTTTTAAACTTGAACTTCAAAATAATATGGAAAAAATAAAATGAGTTAATGCCATTTACTTATTCACATGGATATTCTACTGGTCGAATAATCACATGAAATATCAATAACCACTTTCATAATGATGGAATGCATAATGTCAGACTATCATAACCACATAGCCAAGGCCTCGTGCCAAGACTACAAATAAGATTTTGTCAAGGCCTCATGCCAAGACACTAGTTTGTCTCATGAGACCTGCCGATGGATCGAGGAGCTATAGCGGGATCCACCCGTCACTTATTAAGTCCAATGCATTCCTCATATGAATAGGTTTGAACATATCATAAATCATAACATAATCATATCACATAAAACATGCATAAAGGAAACATAACATTTCCACATTTCGATCACAAGATATCAATACAACACATTGATATAAAAAAATACTTTCAAAACCATTTTCAATACTAAAATAAAAGAAAATTAAAACATTGTATTTATTTTTCATTAAAAAAAAGTTTTGGCTTATAGAGGAAGCCGAAACTCAAATAATATTCATAGCGGCGGAGAAGTCGTTGTCGCCGCATACGTAAGAAAAAAACATTCCTTTTTTCTTTTAGTAAAAATGCTTCGTATAAAAAGATTCCTTTTGAATAAAAGTAAAATTCAAAGGGGTTCATACACCATATAAATGAAAGTTGTGTATAAAACCAAATATGCCTCAATGAAAGGAGATTGAGATGAAGTCCTTACAAAGATCATTTTTAAAATAAAATAGATCTATTATGTGTATTCACTATAATTACAAATAAATAAATTACAAATACAAGATAGGACATAATAATATCAGGACATAATTTGAAAGTAGGAGATTAACCCAAAGAATGGAAATTGGGTTAAGAAATTCCCTTACCTCATGTCCGACTTGACTTGATCGTTCTTTAATCTCCTGAATAATAAACTAGAGTTAATTTCTATTTTCTTAAGAACATTTTTCATGTTCATTATTCCTTTTATATCACTTATTACCATGTTATGAACATTATGTAATTATTTAAGTTAATAATGGTCATTTTGTCGATCTTTTGTACTTGAGTCAAAAATAAATTTCTTATAATTACAAGTTGTTCATGTGGTGAAATATCCATTATATCCAGAATTATATTCATGATGTAGATATCATATATATCATATATATCTAGTATATACATGCATTTATAATATTACATAACATTTAGAGGTATGAAATGAAATGCACCGTTCATGGAGACGGTAAGCCGTACGTACGCATGAACGCTACTTTCATTTCTATTTCATATTTAATGGAATGAAATTATAATTATATAAGGGTATACTATAATTCCAGTATAATATAATGTTTAATACCATTTACTCCACCCTTTATACATCCCACATATGGCATTAACGATTCAAATCACTTTGAGGGGGCGGTAGTCCGCACTTCCTAAAATGAAATTATCGCGTTTACCCATAATGGAAATTATAAAGGTATTCCATAAATGAAAAATACAGAATCATAAGAAAAGAAACATAATATATATAATATATAAAAATATTTTCATCATAATGGCCACCATGAGAGGTGTTAAAAGAAGATTGAACAATCATCGTTTCGTGAGGCAGTAATTCCCCACCCACAGAAACAGTATGTTCTTTAACCATTAGACAAAGGTGTGTGTAAGTGTAAATCAAATAATTCTCATAAAAAAATCGTAGTATATTGAAGATACTGGTGTTGTTACAAAATAAATGAATAAAAAGAGTTTAAGTGATTGGAGAAGCAAAATAAAACAAAATAACATAAGAGAAGACATTACCTTAAAATCGGGTAACTCTTTTTGATTTGAGCCAAAGGCTTCCTTGGAAAGAATTCTGCCCAAAGTGAGGCTTCTAGGAGTAAGAGAGGGAATTTGGGAGAGTATTTGGGAATTGGTTGGCCTATCAAATTGTCTTGAATGTGTGAATAAGGTGGTAGTGGTGTGGGCCTTTTATAAGAGGAGAGGATGGTCACTCTTGGAAAGTCATGAAATGTTACTTTATTATATAATGCGTTTCGGATTTTAAAGGTCCCACACTTATATATTTTGATGATAAGGTGATAAGGGTTCGAAATATACTCATCCAATAGGTTTTTGACAAGTTTAAGGCTTATATTTTACATTATCTGTTTATTTTATTTAAATCATTAATTAATGAGGTAATCGCTGCATCATCATGGTGTCAAAAAATATTTAATTTATTTAATGTATAAAAATTATAAAAAAAATATCATGATGTAGGAAATATTTTTATCTTTCTAATTAATATTTAGAGTCAAAAATATGACTTGTATAACCCCATTTAAAAATTGTTTTAGTAAAACAACTCATGTTTGTGACATTTTTATTTTAACATTAAATAAAAAGTTTTTAATGTCATTTTCCTACCAAAGTGGCTCCATGGGGTCCCCAAGTTGACCCATGGATTTTATTGGTCGGACATGACTCATAAAATAGGTGTAGGACAAGTTTAAAGGTATTTTTATATTTTTATAATATCATTTTTACCTTAAATTTTACTAATTACCTTTAATCGCGATTAATTAAATTTAAAAGTTACTATTCACAAAAAATTATTTTAATCCCATTGAACCACATTTTACTTCCTAATGACAACCATGTATGTAGGATTTTTGAAAATAAAATCACAGAAGTGGTAATGTTTCATTTAAAAGAAAAATCAGTTTTTTAACTACCACTTAGTGGTTTCACTATTCAACAAAAATTGAAGTTTTTCAGAACAATGCCAAAATTTCACCCTAAGCTATAATTGATATTCCGAATTCAAAAATGATGTATATTTTACAAAATTACAAACAAATAAGTTGAATTAATTAATTTTATAATTAATTCCCGTTGTCACAACAAATAGCATGTTTTTAAGAAACAATATATATCCAAAGATTGACAATTGTTTATGTCCAATTTCAAAGTGAAATTAATTCTAATGACCAACATTGGATAAAATGGTAAAAATATATTCTAATTAAACTTTAAAACCACTCAATAGTGTAATTTATCACTATAAATTATTTTTATTAAAAAATTTGTTTTTAAGTATTTTTCACTATTCATAAAAAATTGGAAGTTCTCAGAAAATTACAAAAAATTAAACATAGGGTAATTTTGATATTACGAATACAAAAATGAAGTTCATTTTGAAATATAAAATTTATATAATTTCAAAAAGTGGGTATTACTATTCATAACTGCTATTTTTATTGGTCGTGGTGTGTTAGAATCTCTAACTTGCGTACAATGCTAGCTATTGCATTATTGAAAGAGAAGCATATCATGAAAGCTTGGGGTGTTACACTTGGTAATTTAATGAAGGATTCATGAACATATCTTAAATATATAAGAGTGTCACAGAGTAGGAAATAATTCTATTCAAAATGGTGTGATGTGCCCGACCTCCCATCATTTTTACCAATGTCAATTCTTAAGAATATTAGGTCAACAAACCTAATGAATGCTTGACTTTGGAAAGTAGGTTACTTTGGATACAAAACCATTGGGTATTCCTGATTCTTTGAATGAACCTGTTGGAAACTGTCTGAAAATAATGATTTTTTATCTCAATGAAGTCATATTTATAGTGGAAACATAGATGTATTTTGGGATGTTTCTTAAAAAATTACAATATTTTCTCTTCTACAGAACGATTTTCATTTTCAAGAAACTTATTTTCGTGAGATTTCATTTTTATTACACTCCATCAGTAATTTAAATCACTCAAAACATCACAATAATTTTTATAATAAACATGATGTGCCAACATAAATGGTTCATCTGAGGGAAGAAGATAGTTATATGTAATGAAAACGACTCCATGTCATGGATGAACTCACAATCCTATATTAATATCAAATGAATAGAATTTAAACATTATTATATAATTTGGTCATAGATAACATAACTCAATTATTTCTTCCAGTATGCCATAAAATTCAACTTAACTTTATTTGTGATCATGTACTTTTAAACTAACTCCATCATACATTGATTTCATTTATTCACCATATATGCATTTATGAAATTTAAATCCATTATCCACATCCCCATTATAAGATTTTATCAATTTCAATGGAGGGTTTTTAAGAACACATAATCAACTATCAATTTTAATTTCATGTTGTATTTTCTAAAAACAATAAAAAATATTAATAATAGATATTATTAAAAATTTATTAAATGTTCCATCGTAAAGAATAGAATTTACCAGTCTTTGAAACCAATATGAAAAATTATATTGTCCAAATTCTTTAAGAGAAGTAGGGGTAATTTGTATAAATTGTTTTTTGATATGGTTATCATATAGCTGAAAAATCAAATAATTTATATAAAATTTTCTTTTAAAAAATTTAAATAAATAATAAAAATTAGTACTAACAGTAAAAATTGTGTCATTTATTCATAATTGGGGAAAATGTTGTACCTCTCGAACCCCTCAAGGTTTTATTTTCATGATCACAATCACCCTCATATTTATCTAATCCTCTTTCAAGTGTTTTTGGTTGATAGGAATCAAATCAGGTGGCCAAGGAATTGGGCCAAGAAAGAAAGAAGGCAAAGTGGACTGAAAATCAGTCCACCGGCCAACTGGTGGCTTCACCACCGGTCGACCGGTGGACCCTGGGAAAAAGGCAGAGCCACTGCCTCCACACCGGCCAACCGGTGGCCAAGCACCGGCCAGCCGGTGGCACCCAGATTGAACAGGGTTTGCTACTGCCTCACCACCGGCCAGCCGGTGGCTCTGGCACCGGTCAGCCGGTGGTGCCTGGAAAAGAAGACTCAGCCTCTGTCAAGGCACCGGCCAGCCGGTGGCCCTGCACCGGCCAGCCGGTAGCACTGGTCAAACTAGCCGTTGGCTTTGACCAGTCAACTCCAAAAGCCTCCCAACGGCTCCGAGGCCTTTTCCAACGGCTCCAAAGCCCTCCAACGGATACTTGAAGGTTCCTAGCCTATAAATAAAGGCCTAGGAAGCCCCGGAACTTCACACAAGCCACCGGACACATTTTTACATCTTTGGCGAAGCTCCGACGGATTGTTCCAAGGGAACCCAAAGTGCTCCAACAACTTCCACATCCAAGAGCACCTCCATAGAAGCTTGGAAGCGGCCCTCAAACATCATCAATCAATCAAAGGCGCCCAAGGCTTCTCCATTACGAGTTTTATTGTTTATCTCTTTTTGAGCTTTAAAATTGGGTTTGTGCCTACAAACCCCAACTCTTTTCTCATCTCCCCTTCTTTGGGTTCTCACACCACCACTAAGGTGTGAAGAGGTTTTCTCAAGCTTTTCCTTTAAAAGGCTTGTGTCTCGGTGAGCTAGTCTTCACCCGTAAAAAGACTAGTGGGTTATTGCTTAACCATTAAAAGCATTGGGTTCTTGCTAAACCACTAAAATTAAGCTGTAATAGGTCCTAGTGCTACCTCAAAGCCTAGTGGGTTTCTTGCTAAAACCATTGAAAAGCAAGCGGTAGGAATCTCTCAACGGTTGAGTTGGGAGCGGAGACGTAGGCCGGGTTTTGGCCGAACTCCGTTATCAATTTCTTGTGTCTTGCCTTATTTATTTCCGCTGCATTCTTCAACTTTGATTTTAATTGTTAATCAATTTTTTAAAAGGCAATTCACCCCCCTCTTGCCATCTTCCCTCGGGATTCTTCCGCCCAACATTTGGTATCAGAGGGAACTTTGAGTAATACCCTAACCCGGTTTCAAATTTAAGATCCATTTAGATGGCATCAACTTCTTTCGCCCCCGAGGGCTACTCATTGGGTCGGGCTCCATTTTTTGATGGGACCGACTATAATTATTGGAAAACCCGCATGACCACCTTTTTGAGAAGTATAGGATATCCCATTTTTAAAATAGTCATGCAAGGTTACACTCTCTCTTCCCCCGACGAATCCAAATGGACCCCCGCCGATATTAAAATTTTTGAGCTTGATGGCAAAGCCATGAATGCTCTTCATTGCGGGTTAGATAGAAATGAATTTAATCGTGTATCCACTTGCACCTCCGCACATGAAATTTGGAAGCTTTTAGAAGTGACCCATGAAGGCACTAATAAAGTCAAGGATACTAGATTAGATATGTATAGACAGGATTTTGAATCTTTTTCAATGCATCCAAATGAGTCTATTTCTGAAATGTTTACACGATTTACTGACGTGTGCAATGGGAGAAAGTCCCTTGGTGATGATGTTTCAGCTGAAACTATGGTGAAGAAGATCCTATGGATCCTACCAAGCAAATGGGCACCGAAGGTCACGGCGATTCAAGAAGCAAAAGACATCAAAAATATGCCGGTAGAGGAGCTCATCGGATCTCTCATGACTTATGAGATCACGATGAGGAGGCAAGCTCAAAAGGAGGGCACACCAATCAAGACCCCAAAGAACATCGCCCTCAAGGTACAAAAGGAAGTAAGCTCCTCCTCATCTTCTTCCTCATCTCCTTCCTCATCATCAAGCGGCGACTCAGAAATGGAGAATCTCGCCCGCCAAATGCACAAGTTTATGAAGAAGCACAAGAAGAAGAAGAGATCCCGCAAGGCACGTAAGCAAGAACCCACCGCAAGATCCGAGCCCAAGGTGAAATGCTACGGGTGCGGCGAAAAGGGCCATTACAAGCCCGATTGCCCACTCAACAAGAAACGGGCCACGCAAAAGGAGAAAGGAAAGAAAAAAGTCCTAAAGGCCACATGGAGTGACACCTCCTCATCCTCCTCCTCCTCCTCCTCAAGCGACAACGGTAACAAATGCCTAATGGCATTCCATGAGGTAACTTCTTCCGATTCCTCTTCCTCATGTTCTTCAAATTCAAATTCTTTAAATCATTTATCCTATGAAGATCTCCAATACGCTAGAGATCAACTAGAAAAAGGTTTTCATACTTTATCGTCAAAATTTGTTGCTTTAAAAAAGTCTTTCAAAAAACTCTCTTCCGAAAAAGAACAACTTCTTAAAGAGAAGGAAGAGTTGACCCTTAAAATCCAAAACCTCCCGGATGTTGATTCCATGGAATCAACCATCAAAGACCTTAGGGAGACCCTTGCTAAGTTCACCCAAGGGGAACAAAATTTGAACAATTTGCTTGGTTCCCAACGTATATCTAGAACCACCCAAGGGTTAGGATATACCAACCGAGCTTCCTCCTCCCATGCTCAAACTGTTTTTGTAAGGGGGAGCTCCGATTACAAATTTTGTAATTATTGCAAGAAAACCGGGCATCTCATTTATGAGTGTAATTGTAAAAACGCCCGGTATGGCCAACCCAAGTCTATTTTCTATAGTGACGAGTTTTATAGGAGAAGACCCGCCATGAGACAAGTTTGGATTGAAAAATCCCTCCTTGCGAGTCTCTCCGGGCCTAAAATTGTTTCTTTTCAAAATCCCACTCCCCGGTGATTCATTATTTTTATTTAGGGGGAGAACTTTCTCATTTTTAATTCAAAAATTACATTTGGTTTCAAATTTCAATTTTCAATTCTTTTTCAATTCAATTTAGAATTTTCAATTTTCAATTGGTTTCCAACAGTTGGTATCGAATTTGTTTTTGTTTCAAAACTTTCAATTCAAACTGTTATTCAAATTTTCATTTCAATTTCAAAAATCTCAATTGATTTTCAAATCTCAAATCTTGTTTTTAAAATCTCAATTTCCCTCAATCAAGTTTTATGCCCCACTCTATTTTGATAATCACAAAGGGGGAGAAATTTCTTGATTGATTGGGGGAGAATCCTTTTCATCATGGTTAAGCACTTCCTTTCAATTTTAGTATTTTTCATTGTTTGTTTTGGTGATTGTGATCATCAAAATAGGGGGAGATTGTTGTACCTCTCGAACCCCTCAAGGTTTTATTTTCATGATCACAATCACCCTCATATTTATCTAATCCTCTTTCAAGTGTTTTTGGTTGATAGGAATCAAATCAGGTGGCCAAGGAATTGGGCCAAGAAAGAAAGAAGGCAAAGTGGACTGAAAATCAGTCCACCGGCCAACTGGTGGCTTCACCACCGGTCGACCGGTGGACCCTGGGAAAAAGGCAGAGCCACTGCCTCCACACCGGCCAACCGGTGGCCAAGCACCGGCCAGCCGGTGGCACCCAGATTGAACAGGGTTTGCTACTGCCTCACCACCGGCCAGCCGGTGGCTCTGGCACCGGTCAGCCGGTGGTGCCTGGAAAAGAAGACTCAGCCTCTGTCAAGGCACCGGCCAGCCGGTGGCCCTGCACCGGCCAGCCGGTAGCACTGGTCAAACTAGCCGTTGGCTTTGACCAGTCAACTCCAAAAGCCTCCCAACGGCTCCGAGGCCTTTTCCAACGGCTCCAAAGCCCTCCAACGGATACTTGAAGGTTCCTAGCCTATAAATAAAGGCCTAGGAAGCCCCGGAACTTCACACAAGCCACCGGACACATTTTTACATCTTTGGCGAAGCTCCGACGGATTGTTCCAAGGGAACCCAAAGTGCTCCAACAACTTCCACATCCAAGAGCACCTCCATAGAAGCTTGGAAGCGGCCCTCAAACATCATCAATCAATCAAAGGCGCCCAAGGCTTCTCCATTACGGGTTTTATTGTTTATCTCTTTTTGAGCTTTAAAATTGGGTTTGTGCCTACAAACCCCAACTCTTTTCTCATCTCCCCTTCTTTGGGTTCTCACACCACCACTAAGGTGTGAAGAGGTTTTCTCAAGCTTTTCCTTTAAAAGGCTTGTGTCTCGGTGAGCTAGTCTTCACCCGTAAAAAGACTAGTGGGTTATTGCTTAACCATTAAAAGCATTGGGTTCTTGCTAAACCACTAAAAGCAAGCTGTAATAGGTCCTAGTGCTACCTCAAAGCCTAGTGGGTTTCTTGCTAAAACCATTGAAAAGCAAGCGGTAGGAATATCTCAACGGTTGAGTTGGGAGCGGAGACGTAGGCCAGGTTTTGGCCGAACTCCGTTATCAATTTCTTGTGTCTTGCCTTATTTATTTCCGCTGCATTCTTCAACTTTGATTTTAATTGTTAATCAATTTTTTAAAAGGCAATTCACCCCCCTCTTGCCATCTTCCCTCGGGATTCTTCCGCCCAACAGAAAACATATATATGAGCGATGTTTAGTTCTTCATATGAAATCAATCATTCATGATAACCACTAAAACCAAGATTGGGGTGATTAAAAACTAATTTTTTTTTTGGTGACATTATCAACATTTGACTCATTGCAACCCATATGATCATGATTTCACTAGTACAATCATGACCTTTAGCGGCCGCCAAAAGTCGTTGCTAAAGGCCTATAGTGGCCGCATTGGGTCCGCCAATCGACAGCCGCTTTTGGCCCGTCACTGTTGCTATCAGCGACCACCTTTTGGCGGACGCTGTAGGAAAGCCAGAATAGACTTTAGCGGCCACCAATCGGTGGCCATTATATCCTAGAACAATAACAGCCACCATTCGGTGGCCTCTATAGGTTGTGATGGAAACACCTGTAGAGGCCCCCAAATGGCGGCCGCTATAAGTTTTTAATTTTTTTTTTAAATTTCAATCACATAATAAAATATACAAAAATAAATATCATCATTCAAACTTACTGTAACAGATCTAAAGTATTTGATTTTCAAAATATATTCATAATTTTAATTACCGTTATAAAAATTTCAAATCATTAATTCTATGGTTCTAATTAGATTGTTTCCTTGTGATTTTAGGTCAATCTGATGTCGTCCGTTATGAATTTGACCGTTAAACGCCTGTTTTGGCCGTTTATGACACCGGAACTGCGTTCTCGGTCACCGTGGGCACACGACACCTTTGATTGACTTGTCGTATGTGCGACCACTTAAAAATTAACTCACCCTTTGTTGTCATATGATTTCAGGCCATTCAAACTTCTTTCGGCCCGTTTGGACCCCCCCACGCGCGTTTATGAAGCGCGCCCAACACTTAAAAAAATGCACATTGAGTCGTACCGTGCACACAACACATCCGATGGACGTGATGTATACTAGAACACATCAAAATTCACTCTCCCATTGATGTCGTCTGATTTCAGGCCATTCTGACTTCGTTCGGCCCGTTTGGACCCCCCCATGCGTGTTTTTGAAGTGCACCTAACACTTAAAAAAAAAATATTGAGCCGTACCGCGCAAACCACATGTCCGATTGATGCGCCGTCTATACGTACACATCAATAATAATAATTATATTGTTTCACTTTGATTTTAGGTCAATTTGATGTCTTCTGCTATGAATTTGACCGTTAAACGCCTGTTTTGGCAGTTTATGACACCAGAACTGCGTTCTCAGTCACCACGGGCACGCGACACATCCGATTGATGTGTCGTCTACTCTACCACTTCAAAATTCACTCACCCATTTCTGTCATATTATTTTAGGTCATTCCGACTTCGTTCGGCCCATTTGGACCCCCCACACGTGTTTATGAAACGTGCCCAACACTAAAAAAATGCATATTGAGTCGTACCGTGCAAACCGCACGTCCGATTGATGTTCCGTCTATGCGTACACATCATGAATAATAATTAAATTGTTGAACTGTGATTTTAGGTCAATCCGATGTCGTATGCTATGAGTTTGACCGTTAAACGCCCGTTTTGGCTGTTTATGACACCAGAACTGCGCTCTCGGTCACCGCAGGCACACTACACGTCCGATTGACATGTCGTCTACTCAAACACATAAAAGTTCACTGACCCATTGCTGTTTTCTGATTTTAGGCCATTCTGACGTCGCTCGTCCTATTTGGACCCCCCCCACACGTTTATGAAGCGCTCCCAACACTTAAAAAAAGAATATTGAGCCGTACCGCGCAAACTGCACATCTGATTGATGTACCGTCTACGCGTACACATGAAGAATAATAATTAGATTGTTTCCCTGTGTTTTCAGGTGAATCCAATGTCATCTGCTATGAATTTGACTGTTAAACGCCAGTTTTGGCCGTTTATGACACCAGAACTGCGTTCTCGGTCACCACGGGCACACGATGTGTTTGATGGACGTGCCGTCTACTCAAAAACTTCACAAATTACTCACCCATTGATGTCGTCTGATTTCAGGCCATTCCGACTTCGTTCGGCCCGTTTGGACCCCCCCACGCGCGTTTATGAAGCGCGCCGAACACTTAAAAAACACATATTGAGTCGTATTGCGCAAACCGCATGTCCGATTGATGTGTCGTCTATGCGTACACATCAAGAATAATAATTAGAATTTTGAACTGTGATTTTAGGTCAATCTGATGCCGTCCTCTATGAATTTGACTCTCAAATGCCCGTTTTGGCCGTTTATGACACCAGAACTGCGTTCTCGGTCACCGCGGGCACACAACGCGTCCGATTGACGTGTCGTCTACTCGACCACATCACAATTCATTCACCTATTGATGTCATCTGATTTGAAGACATTCCAACTTCGTTCGGCCCGTTTGGACCCCCCACGCGCATTTATGAAGCGTGCCCAACACTTAAAAAATACATATTGAGCCGTACCGCGCAAACCGCTTGTCCGATTGACATGCCGTCTATGCATAGATGTCAAGAATAGTAATTAAATTGTTTCTCTGTGATTTCAGGTCAATCCGATGTCATCCTCTATGAATTTGACAATTAAATTCCTGTTTTGGCCGTTTATGGCACCAGAACTGCGTTCTCGGTCACCGCAGGCACACGACACGTCCGATTAAAGTGTCGTCTGCTCAACCAGTTCACAACTCACACACCCATTGCTGTAGTCTGATTTCAGGACATTCTGACTTCGTTTGACCCGTTTGGACCCCCATGCGTGTTTATGAAATGCGCCCAACACTTAAAAAATGAATATTGAGCCGTACCGTGCAAACCACACATCCGATTGATGTGCCATCTTTACGTACACGTCACGAATATTAATTAGATTGTTTCCCTTTTATTTCAGTTCAATCCGATGTCGTCCGCTATGAATTTGACCATTAAACGCCCGTTTTGGCCGTTTATGACACCAGAACTGCGTTCTCAGTCACCGCGGGCACACGACGCGTCCGATGTATGTGTCATCTTCTCGACCACTTAAAAGATCACTCACCCATTTCTTTTGTCTGATTTCAGGCCATTCAGACGTCGTTCGGGCCCTTTGGACCCCCCCCCGCGCGCATTTTTGAAGCGCACCCAACACCTATAAAACACATATTGATCCGTACCACGCAAACCGCATGTACGATTGACGTGCTGTTTATGCGTACACATCATGAATAAAAATTAGATAGTTTCCCTATGATTTCAGGTCAATCCGATGTCGTCCTCTATGAATTTGACCGTTAAATGCCTGTTGTGGCCGTTTATGACACTTGAACTACGTTCTCGGTCACCGCAGGCACACAGCCTGTCCGATTGACGGGCCGTCTTCTCGACCACTTGAAAATTCACTCACCCATTTATTTCATCTGATTTCAGGCCATTACAACTTAGTTCGACCTATTTGGACCCCCCGCGCGCGTTTATGAAGCGCACCCAACACTTAAAAAATGCATATTGAGACGTACCGCGTAAACCGCACGTCCAATTGGCCTTCTGTATGCACGTACATGTCAAAAATAATAATTAGATTGTTGTCCTGTGATTTTAGGTCAACCCGATGTCGTCCTCTATGAATTTGACCGTTAAATGCCCGTTTTGGCCGTTTATGGCACCAGAACTGCGTTCTCAGTCCCCGCAGGCACACGGCACGCCCGATTGACTTTCCTTGTGCTCGACCACTTCACAGTTCACTCACCTGTTGCTGTCGTCTAATTTCAGGCCATTCCGACTTTGTTCGGCCCGTTTGGACCCCCACGCGCGTTTATGAAGCGCACCCAACACTTAAAAAACGCATATTGAGCCGTACTGTGCAAACCGCACGTCCAATTTATGTGCCATCTACAAGTACACGTCACGAATAATAATTAGATTGTTTCTCTATGATTTCAAGTCAATCCGATGTCGTCCGCTATGAATTTGACCGTTAAACACCAGTTTTGGCCGTTTATGACACCAGAACTGTGCTCTCGATCACCGTGAGCACACGACACGTCCGATTGACGTGCCATCTTCTCGACCACTTCACAGTTCACTCACCCATTTCTTTTGTCTGATTTCAAGCCATTCTGACTTTTTTCGGTCCGTTTGGACCCCCCACGTGCATTTATGAAGCGCACCCAACACTTCAAAAATGCATATTGAGCCGTACCGTACAAACCGCATGTCCGATTGACATGACATCTGCGCGTACAGGTCAAAAATAATAATTATAATGTTTCCCTATTATTTCAGGTCAATGCAATGTCGTCCTCTATGAATTTGACCGTTAAACCCCCATTTTGGCCGTTTATGACACCAGAACTGCGTTCTCGATCACTGTGGGCACACAACGCGTTCGATGGATGTGCTGTCTACTCGACCACTTCAAAATTCACTCAAGTGTTGTTGTTGTCTGATTTTAGGTCATTCCGAGTTCGTTCGGCCTGTTTGGACCCCCCACGCGCGTTTATGAAGCGTGCCCAACACTTAAAAAATGCATATTGAGCCATACCGTGAAAAAAACACGTTCGATTGATGTTCCGTCTACGCGTACACGTCACAAATAATAATTAGATTGTTTCTCTGTGATTTCAGGTCAATATGATGTCATCCGCTATGAATTTGACCGTTAAACGCCCGTTTTGACCGTTTATGACACCATAACTGCGTTCTCGGTCACTGCAGGCACATGACGCATCCGATTGACATGCCATCTACTCGACCACATTACAATTCACTCACCCATTGATGTCGTCTGATTTCAGGCCATTCCGACTTCGTTCGGACTGTTTAGACCCCCCATGCGCGTTTATGAAGCGTGCCCAACACTTAAAAAACACATATTATGCCGTACCGCGCAAACCGCACATCCGATTGATGTTCTGTTTGCGCGTACATGTCACGAATGATAATTAGATTTTTTTCCTATGATTTCAGGTAAATATAATGTTGTCCTCTATGAATTTGACCGTTAAACGCCCATTTTGGCCGTTTATGACACCAGAACAACATTCTCAGTTACTGTGGGCACACGACGCATCTGATTGACGTTCTGTCTGCTCGAACACTTTACAATTAACTCACCCATTGCTGTCGTCTGATTTCAAGAAATTCTGAATTCGTTCGGGGTTTTTGGACACCCCCACGCGCGTTTGTGAAGCGCGCCCAACACTTAAAAAATGCATATTGAGCCGTACCGTGCAAACCGCACGTCCAATTGATGTTTTGTCTATGCGTACACATCACGAATAATAATTAGATTGTTTCCCTACTATTTCAGATCAATCTGATGGCATCTGCTATGAATTTGACCATTAAACACCCTTTTTTGCTGTTTATGACACCAGAACTGCGTTCTCGGTCACCGCGGGTACACGGCGCATCCGATGGATGTGTTGTATGCTCAAGCAATTTAAAATTCACTCACTCATTTCTATCGTCCGATGTCATGAAATTCTAACCTCGCTCGGCCCGTTTGGACCACCCCACGCGTGTTTATGAAGCGCGCCCAACACTTAAAAAACACATATTGAGACATATCGCGCAAACCGCACATCCGATTGACATGAAATCCACGTTTACACATCAAGAATAATAATTATATTGTTTCCCAAAGATTTCAGATCAATCCAATGCCGTCCGCTATGAATTTGACTGTTAATTGCCCATTTTGGCCGTTTATGATACCAGAACTGCGTTCTCTCTCACCGCGGGCACACGACCCATCCGATTGATGTGACGTCTGCTCGGACACTTCAAAATTCACTCACCCATTGTCGTCGTCTAATTTCAGGACATTCTAATTTCGTTCGGCCCTTTTGGACCCCCCACGCGCGTTTATGAAGCGTGCCCAACACTTAAAAAACGCATATTGAGACGTACCGCACAAACCGCACTTCCGATTGACGTGCCGTCTGTGCGTACACGTAAAGAATAATAATTAGATTTTTGTCCTGTGATTTCAGGTCAATATGATGTCATCCGCTATGAATTTGATAGTTAAACGCTCATTTTGGCCGTTTATGACACCAGAACTGCGTTTTCGGTCACCGTGGGCACACGACACGTCCGATTGATGTGCCATCTACTCGACCACTTCACAGCTCACTCACCCATTGCTGTCGTATGATTTTAGGCTATTCCGACTTTGTTCGGCCCATTTGGACCCCCCACGCGTGTTTATGAAGCGCACCCAACACTTAAAAAATGCATATTGAGCAGTACCGTGCAAAACGCATGTCCGATTGACGTTCTATCTAGGAGTGCACATCACTAATAATAATTAGATTGTTTTCATATGATTTCAGGTCAATACAATGTCATCCGCTATGAATTCGACCGTTAAACGCCCGTTTTGGCCGTTTATGACACCAGAACTGCGTTCTCGGTCACTGAGGGCACACGACACATCTGATTGATTTGCCATCTACTCGAGGACTTCACAGTTCACTCATCCTTTGATGTCATCTAATTTCAGGCTATTCCGACTTCATTCGGCCCGTTTGGACCCCCCACACGCATTTATGAAGGGCACCCAACACTTAAAAAATGCATATTGAGCCGTACCGCGCAAACCGCATGTCCGATTGACGTGCTGTATACGCGTACATGTCATGAATAATAATTAGATTGTTTCCCTGTGATTTCAGGTCAATGAGATGTCGTCCGCTATGAATTTGACCGTTAAACGCCCGTTTTGGCCATTTATGACACCAGAACTGCGTTCTCGGTCACCACGGGCATACAACACGTCCAATTGACATTTCATCTACTCGACCACTTCACAGTTCACTCACCCGTTGCTGTCGTCTGATTTCAGGCCATTCCGACATTGTTCGTCTCGTTTGGACCCCCCCACGCGCGTTTATGAAGCGTACCCAACACTTAAAAAATGCATATTGAGCCGTACCGCACAAACCACACGTCCGATTGACATGCCCTCTGCGCGTACATGTCATGGAAAATAATTAGATTTTCCATGTGATTTCAGGTCAATCTGATGTCGTCTGCTATGAATTTGACCGTTAAACACCCGTTTATGACACCAGAACTGCGTTCTCGGTCACTATGGGCACACGACACGTCCTATTGAGGTTTCTTCTACTCGATCACTTCAAAGTTCACTCACCCATTTCTGTCGTCTAATTTTAGGCCATTCCGACTTCGTTCGGCCCTTTTGGACCCCCCCACGCGCGTTTTTGAAGCGCGCCCAACACTTAAAAAATGCATATTGAGCCGTACCGTGAAAACCGCACGTCCGATTGACATTCCTTCTATGCGTACATGTCACGAATAATAATTATATTGTTTCCCTGTGATTTCAGGTCCATCCGATGTCGTCTGCTATGAATTTGACCGTTAAATGCCCGTGTTGGCTGTTTATGACACCAGAACTGCGTTCTCGATCACCGCGGCCACACGGCCCATCCGATTGAAGTTTCTTATGCTTGAACACATCAAAATTCACTCACTCATTTCTGTATTCTAATTTCATGCCATTGCAATTTTTTTCGGCCCATTTGGACCCCCCACGCGCATTTATGAAGCGCATCCAACACTTAAAAACGCATATTGAGCCGTACCGTGCGAATCGCACATCCGATTGACGTATCGTCTACGCGTACATGTCAAAAATAATAATTAGATTTTTGTCCTATTATTTCAGGTCAATATGATGTCATACTCTATGAGTTTGACCATTAAACTCCCTTTTTGGCCGTTTATGACACCAGAACTGCGTTCTCGGTCACCGCGGGCACATGACACGTCCGATTGACGTGCTGTCTGCTCAACCACTTCAAAGTTCCCTAATCCATTTCTTTCATCTAATTTCAGGCCATTCCAAATTCATTTGGCCCATTTGGACCCCCCCCACACGTTTATGAAGCGCCCCTAACACTTAAAAAACACATATTGAGTCGTATCGCGCAAACCGCACGTCCGATTGACATGACATCTATGCGTACACATCATGAATAATAATTTGATTTTTACCCTATTATTTTAGGTCAATCCGATGTCATCCTCTATGAATTTGACCGTTAAATGCCCGTTTTGGCCATTTATGACACCAGAACTGCGTTCTCCGTCACCGCAGGCACACGACGCATCCGATTGACGTTCCGTCTACTCGAACACATCACAATTCATGAAGATGTCATCCAAAAATACTAAAAAAAACTAATATAGGTAAGAAAAGAAGATTTATTCATCAAGGATATAAAAAATTCTAGAGAATTCATCAACACAAATGAAATTACCTCATGCATGGGGTTCATTCTCATATGGATCACCTATATCACTGCGATGTCCACCAGCTGTATTCAAAGCCTACAATATATATCAATATTATGTATGTTAAACATAACAGTAAAAGTAAATCTGAGTATGGTTTGTTTTATTATTTACCTTTGGTGCCACTTGTTACGTCCTCATTTCATCGATACGTGATGACATCTGTGACAACGTCTCCTCATAATCCGCACATAACTGCTGAAACTGTGCATCAAAATTGCACTGCATATCCTGCATGGAAACATCTATCTCAGCCTATGTGCGCATCCCTAACTCTCTGCATGCACTCATCACATCTTCTCTAACAACTACACGTCGTGGGACACCACCTCCATAAGTCAAAAATAACAATGACCATCACGCCCCAAGACACGGTGAAATATTTCATCTCTACGCACAGTACTATGACATTGCTCCTCTGGAAACTATGATAACTAAGCATCAAACTGAGCCTATAGCATATAATGAATCAATGAACAAATATGAATAATTTATATAAAATAAAAATACATTTATTAGTAAATAATTTGCTTACTATAACACCGGAAACAACGGGATCACGCACCCTACGAGTCCTCACCCATATGGAAATCCGATCAATTGGCTGACCATTTTGGTGTAACTATAATAAAGGGGTTCACCATGTTATACTAAAATATTTTTAATATATGAATGAAATAGTGAATTATAAACTTACATCATGTCTGAGCTGTGACACATGTCGAGTGCCAAGTCTGGAAGGCGTGCCTTGCATCGCCTGAATATGTGAATGACGAGAAGACTCAGTCTACATTCAACGTATTTAATTAATTGAAATTTGAAAAATTATTCATTTATAGATTTAAAGTAATAATCTTACCATCGCTGCCTCACTCGACCAAAATGCAACCAAATCCTGCCACTACGTAGGAAGAATGCCCGAAGGGACTCACTGTAGAATGTCTGGCACACCCTCAATTGGTGTTCAGTGATCTCTCTTCACCCTTGAATTATAATCCTTCTATAATTTTCGGCATTTGGACATACATACAACCCGATACTCATCTGTACAGGATGTCAAATTATCCTATTAATTTTTTTTTCAGTAGATGGGACAATAATAATAACAATATCATGAAAAATTAAACATTGAATTTACCCGAACCTCCCTCCATAATCTGTCCATCGTATAATGGGGGAAATAACTCTATTCATGAGTCGTTAGAGGGAATATGTGTGAGTCTGGTATCATATGCCCAAACTGACGACTCAATACAGTAGCACCATCTCCAACTGGATGAAATGTGTCGTCAAATAACACATCCAATTGGGCTCCAGAGTTCCAGGACCGAACCCCTCTACCAAGAACCCTGCATCTGTTGGAAGACGCACTAGATCCTGATAAACATAAATTCATAATTCAATTACAATATAAATTAATGATTAGAAATAGTTAGGGAAATATACACATAAAATTACAATCAATTAATTTAGAAAAATGAAAACATACATATCGACAACATCAGGTGAACCACTGTGACCACCCTGTGACATACCTATATTAAAAGAAATTATAGTTAAATCAAGAAATTTTTATACATATATAACTCCTAAATATTTTTACAAATAATAACTGGGGATATAATTAAAATTTTCACTAATAATACAAGTCTATCACATCTCCTTCAACTGTCTCTCTGGCCCATTGTATATCTTCATCTCATATAGCTACTGTTGTTTGGTCAAGTGCTTGATCAGTAAATGTGACAAATTCAGGTTCCTCTTGGTCAATCTGTGAAAACCCTCTTCTAGACATTTTTATCACAACTTTCCAATCAGAATCAATGTCGAAAAAGTAAACTTTTTTTGCCTGCAATGTCAGTATGAAGGGATCATTTCCAACTTGGTCATCTTTATATAGCATATTATTAAAGTTTACTAATGTAAATTGGAACTTATCAACTTTCGTTCCATGAAATGGATCAACCCAATCACACCTTAACAATATGTGTTTTAAGCCCCGACCATAAATAACCTCAATAATATCTCTCAAAAATCCATAATAATAACCTTCACCAACAAAAGAACAACCAACACCACTATTTTGTGTGGCTCAGTTCATTTCAACATCGCTAATACGAAATCAGAATCCGTTAGCATGCAAATAATTATAGCGACGAGCTGTAATAAATGGACTATCATCTAGTTGGTTGAGTTCTTCGCTCACATGCTGGGTTAAATCATGTAACTTTTGAATCCGCAAATTTCACATATATAGTTTAATGGATAAAGGATTATGAAAATACAACTAATTTTCACTATAAAAATATTAAATCAATTATACGTACATGAGTCTTGAACCACTATTGAAATGTGGTGAAATGATGTTTTTGGATTTGATGGTCAGTTGCACGAGGCCTTTCATGTTTTAACTCAGCGATATACATCCTAAATCACAACACAATATAAGGTAAGAAATAAAATAAATATAGAAACAAAATACACATCAACTATGAAACTTATTGCATCAATGACATAACTGATGGAGTGTTGAACAACACATATCGATGATATTGAACCCACTCGCCGTTCCACATATCAAATGTTATTCCTTCTCCAATTAGACCCTCGTCATTCTGGGTTGGTTTATCTATATTTGTTTCAACCTTATCAATATATGAAGCACATAAATTAGTACACTCATCCATTAAATATCCCTTGGAAATTGAGGCTTCCAGATGAGCTTTTTTGCGCACATACCATTTCAATGTATTTAAGTATTGCTCTATTGGATACATCCACCTGAATTGAACGGGACTGCCAGCAATGACTTCACCTATTGAATGCACGATCAAGTGAACCATGAAATCAAAAAAATATGGCGGAAAGAGTTTTTCTAGGTGACATAGTGCAAGTACAATATTATCCTGTAGCTTTTTCAAATCACTCATGCGATGATTCCTAGAATAGAGCTGTCTGAAAAAATTAGAAACTCCAATCAACGGCTCAACAACCTGGGAAGGTAAGCAATCACGAATTGCTATAGGAATTAACTATTGAAGCAGAATATGATTATCGTGACTTTTCAAACCCTGTAATGTCATGCTTTTCATATTCACATGCTTAGAAATATTAGAGCAATAACCATCTGGCACCTTAACGGTCTTCAAGATTGATAGAAATGTTTGTTTCTCTTTTTTACTCATTGTGTACTGTGCAGTAGGCATGTATGCCTGATTACCTTCACCCAACTGTAAATGTGAAGGTTTTGTCAATACCATTTCTTGAAAATCACGTTGATCATTAGCACTATCCTTTGATTTTCCCTTGACGCCTAAAATGGTGCACAAAATATTATCACATACATTTTTTTTCAATGTGCATCACATCCAAATTATGTCTTAAAATATTATATTTCCAATAAGGCAATTCAAAAAAAATATTCCGTTTCTTCCAATTATGACTTCGCTGTCTATTTTTAGTAGGAATAGAAGGCAATACAGGAACCAATAAATCTTGAAAATCATACATTGTATGGATGTTTTCTTGATCATGTTGTGCACAAATTTTAACTCCAAACAGTATTTGTGGTGATGGGTCATACTCTGTATTCCCATAAAATGATACACGATCTTTTCTGAACCTGTGCAATGGATGAAGAAAGCGTGTTGTGACCAAGATATTCCCACTTTCTACAGTTCTTAAGCCATATATATTTCTTACTCTTATTACAACAAGGGAAAGAAAATTCTCCTTTTGTACTCCAACCTGATAAGTTAGCATACAATAGGAAATCATTAATTGTCCATAACAAAGTGGCCCGAAGTCTAAACATTTCATTATCTACCGAGTCAAAAGTCATTACACCATCGACCCAAAATTCTTAGAGCTTATCAATCAAAGGTTTCATATAAACATCAATTTTATCACCAGGTCCTCTTGGTCCATCAATAAGAATTGACAGTAAAAAAAGGTTGCTTCATACATACCAATGTGGGAATGTTGTATGGAACCAACACCATTGGTCATGTACTATGTGTCGCACCAACCATGGACCTAAATGGGTTAAAACCATCTGCTGCCAAACCCAGTTGAATATTACGATCATCTCTGGAAAAGTCTGGGTGTATTTGATCAAACTCTTTCCATGCCAAAGAATCTTCCAAGTGAGTTAATTTATCAACCTCTTTATTTCTCTCTGAATTCCAAGTCATCAATTTAGGAATTTTAGTGGACAAGAAGAATCTCTTCAGTCTCAGTTTTAGTGGGAAATAATGTATCTGTTTAGTGGCAACTTGTTTCCCTTGATTCAAGACTCTCCTAGGAAGAATCTGACTACCTTGATTAATCTCATTGTTTTTCCACCTAGATGTATAGAAAACAGTACAAATATTTAATTCTGCATTCTCTTTTCTGAACAACATACAATTATTGCGACATGTATCAATTATATCATATGTAAAACCAAGATCATCGGTCAACTTATGAGCTTGATAGAATGACTCCAGAATCTTCGCTCCAACAGGGAGTACCTTATTCAATAATACCAACAACATGTCGAATGAGGTGTATGACCATTGGTTCAAGGCCTTCAGGGGGTGGGGGTTGTCGGGTCGCGGGGGTGTCGGGGTCACGGGGGGTGCAGCGCGGAGGCAAGGCGGTGGGGGTCATCGGGGTTGCGGGTGGCGCAGCACGGAGGAAAGGGGGTGGGGGTCGTTGGGGGTGGGGTTTGGGGTTGCTGGGGGTTTCCGGGGTCATCGAGAGGTTTGGGATCAGGGGTCAGGGTCGTCGGGGGTTGGGGAGGGGTCACTGGGGGTCGGGGAGGGGTTTCCGGGGGTCGGGATCACTGGGGATTGGGGTCGCCGAGTCGAGCAGTCGGGGTCGCGGGGGTCGCGGTCGTGGTGTCGAGGAGGGGTGGGTCGCGAGGTCAGGGAGGGGATAATGGGGGGAGGGGAAAATTAGATTTTTTTTGTATTAAAGTGCAGCAGCCGTCATTTGGTGGCTGCTGTTGATAGTATTAGTGGCTGCCAAATGGCGGCCGCTACAAGTCCCCTGCCTCGAAAGCCAAAAATTCTAGTAGTGTTTAAAGGATATTTTGATTAAAAATAATAAGAGTATAAATTTTAAATTTCCTCCTACAAGTACGCTTTAGTAATTAAACCTTATACTGATGATTTATTATATATTTTATTTTAAAATTTTTATAGACATCTCTCAAATGAGTAAATCTATTGAAATTATACTAGACTTCCACATTTATCTCCAAATAAAAAAAATGTAATTTTAGATGTTTTATTGAGTCAAATAATGTTAGTGGGAATATGTTCTCCAATTTATATAAAATTAAAACCACACCTTCTTAGAGAATATTCAATTCATCATAATCTGATGTTTCCATAAAAATATCTCAGAATAAATATTATATTTTTGCTAACATGTATTAGATTGAAGAATTTAACAGCCTTATAAGATCAACAAGTTGTATTCTTTCCATTATGACATGGAAATCATGATTTTTTAACATGGTAATATATATATTTACAACTTAATGAGGAGAATTAAAAGAACAACAATCTGGTGACCTCAAATATCCAATCCATTCACAAAATAATAAATAACTTTCTTTAGAAAGTGTGTGAGATACTTTTGGTTTCATTAAATTATGTGATCTTTCATCTTAAAAAAATTCAAGTTTCGGACACCTCTAAATATGGGTTTGATCTAACAATTCCATTACATTATCTTTGGTCTTACTGATTGTTTCCAACATAGTATAAATTATGTTATAAAAAACAATCTTCTCAATATGAATTACATCTAACATGTGATGAATGAACAAATCAATAAAATATGGTAGGTCCCAAAAATACACTTCTTTATCTAATTATGATCTCTACCAAAACTTTATATTTTTTGTTCATTTATAATTGGTCAAAATGTAATATAAAGTAATGAAGAGATGATGGATTTTACCTGAATACCTGAGAGAAATGTTGTTGGTTCGTCTCTTTTAATTATACCTTTTGTAAAATTATTTATATTCTTTTGAAAATGATGATCCGCAAAAATAAATATCCAATGAAAGTAAAAGTAACTTGAATTTAATCAATTGAAAAGAATAATCACTTTATTCTCTGTCATAGAATGTGAACATAATTTTAGACCATGTGTACTTCATCCAGATAACGTACAATATATTGAAAATTCACCGATTTTCCACATTAATGAAACCTTTATTATAAAAGTTTGATATGAAACTACATCATATATAGTCGCACCTTCATTACATAATGAAATAAACTAATCAATAAGTGGATTCAAATAATAATTGATATTATTGTTTAGATGTCCTCAAATTAATAGTTACAAATATATATATTGTTTATTCATCAATATCCAAGGAGGTAAGTTTTATGGAGTTATGAAAATAGTAAAAAAATAATTTTGACTGCCGTAAGCAAGAAATGGACAAAAACCATTAGTAAAAGACTTAACCATATGTTATGAGGTCCTAAAGCAAAATAAGAAAGTATATGATCAAAGTGTTTCAATATATCACCATCACATGGATGATTTAAACTTATACAAACCGAAATATTTGATTTATTTCATGTCATTAATGAAACTGTGTTGTGATACATAAATAAATGTTATAAATGGTGTTTAATTGGAAAATATCTCAAATTTTCATATAAAATATCTAATTTCCTAATTGTGCCTCTTTATACCTTGATACTCTACATGTTCGATAATTAACTAACCATTCTTAATCCCTATAATATATGACGCATTTATTTGAACATATATGGATCTTCTTATTACTAAGACCCAAATTATAGACTAGCCTTTTACTTTCCTAGTAACTTGCAGGTAATGTATTTATATCTGTAAAAAGCGATTTAACCAAAGAAAATATTAGATCAAAGAAACTATTTTACATTCCAAAATCTAATTTAATAGACATAAATTTTGTAACAACTTCAAATTTTCATATATGTTATCCTAAATATATGGAATCCTCATAATATTTCAACAAATTGTAAAAGTGAGATGGTTTTGATTTAGGATTTGGAATATAATTCTACATTGTTGTTTCCTGAATAGATAGTCCAACAACTTGTCAAACAATTCATGTCTTCTAAGATGACATTTCTTACATGGAAATTTAATTGTTTCTTTAGAAATAAATTTCGATTTTGTTGATGAAAATGATATATAAGCTTCAACAACCTCAATATAGACAAAATTTAAAGCAAATCCATTGGGATTTTTTGATGATTTATCCAATCACAATCATGTAATAGAAACTGGCGCCTACTTCCTAGGTCCGTAAATATCTAAAAAACCACATAAATAAGAATAATTACTACCCATTTCCACTAATTACAAATTATTTTTATATTTTATTTCTAGATAATTAGAACTACTTATCATGATTTTTGACAAATTATTACAAGTATTTTTTAATTTGTACTAATTGATAAAATTATTTATTATATAATACTCATTATTTATTATCTATAACTTAATTTTTAAAAAATATTACTATTTTCAAAAAATTATTATTATTTCATATAGTTTTTTTTAATTTTAGTACAAATTATCCCAATTTCGTCATATTAAATAATTATTAATATTATTTTGTAATTAACCCAAACTTTTTCTATTTATTTCTAATATTAAAAAATTAATTATTAATTATTAAAAATTATTTAATGATTATTAGTAATTATTTTAATTAATACTAAATTTTTACTAATTGTTGAGAATTTTTAACAGTTGTTAGTTTTTTTTTTATATTTTTAAATGGTATTCATTCTTTTACTAATTATTACAATTATTTTAATTTTTTACTAATTGATACAATTATTTAATAAGTAATACTAATTATTTATCAATTATAACTTATTTTTTAATAAATATTACTAATTTCTAATAATTATTAGTATTTCATATATTTTCTTTTACAATTTATTACAAATTATTATAATTTCATAATATTTATAAATTATTAATAATATTTAGTAATTTACACTAACATTTAAGAATTTTTACTAATATTGAAAAATTATATACTAATTATTAAAAATTATTTAATGATTATTACTAATTATTTTCATTAACACTTTACGAAATTTTAATATTTTTTATTTTTTTACAATTTAATGAAAAATTATTACTAATTATTACAATGATTTATAAATTGTTTCTAATTGATACCATTATTTAATAAGTTATACTAATTATTAATTAATTTTGACTAAATTTCCAATAAATATTAATAATTTATAATAATTATTAGTATTTCATATATTTTCTTTTATAATTTGTTACAAATTGTCGTAATGTCTACATATTTACAAATTAACAATGATTAATACTATTTATTTAAATTATTACCACATTTTTACTAATCATTAGGAATTTTTAATAATAATTATTACTTATATATTTTTTTACATAGTATTACAATTTTTTTAATAATTATTAATAAAAAAAATTTTAAATGTTATTATTTATTTTAGATAATTATTATTTTTTCATTAAATTTTTTTATAAACTTTTTATAAAAATGCTTTTTATATAAAAAATGTTTTGTTCAAACATTTTCTTTAAATTTATTTTATCATCATTTTTATAAAATACCCATTTCCTATTTATTTGATACGTTATATATGTATATATATATATATTACATGTTTTCTTAATATATATATATATATACAAAAAATATATTTTTACATGTTTTTAAACAAATATACGTATCAAATATATATATATATATATATCAAAAACATTACACATTTTTTTATGTTTATATATATATGTATCCAAATGTTTACAAAACTATATTCCCATGATTTAAATAAATTAAAACCAATTCATAATATAACAATCAAACATGGTTTTATATCACAGCCATAATCCAAGCATTATCATAATTCATCAAAAATTATATAATCATGAACATGCTTTCAAAATATTCAAAATAAGGCATAACATTCCACCATTTCATTACAAAAATTATATATATATATATAATTATATAAACATTTAACATAATTATATATATCTATATATAGGTATAAAAAACCATTCAATGTTTATATATATATATATAAGTTTAAAATGTTTCCATGTTTATAGATATAAAAATATAAGCTGCAATATTTTTCAATCATATATATATATATATATCATATATATCATATATATGATTATATATATATACACACATGGAGTGAGTGAGATGTTAGCAGGCACAAGCATGCGCAATTGCGCACATGCACATCGGGAGTCCGCAGTGTGGCCAAATATCTCAAAATAAACAAACATCACCGCTCAAAAAAAAATTATCTTAAATATAATAGTTAAATATTGAGAAAAATACTTTAAATCAATTGGAATCAACATGTGAAGTGTTCAAACACATTGTATTCGATGGTGGGAACCCAAATAGAGAATAATAAACACGTACTAACCCTAAGTACTAAATAAACCATAAAAATCAGGTAAATTTATTGACATAGGGTTTGAGAAAAACTATTTCTTCATTATTGAAAGGAAAATACCAAAAATAATGAGGGAAGAGAGAGAAGAGGAGTCTGTACCTTGGAGATTTGAACCTAAATCTATAAGAAATCAAATACAATGAGCGATTTTGGGACTGAGTTGTCGGAGGGTTTCATAACCAAATATTGTGTGCGATGGAAAAAAGAATTGGGGAGATGAGAAGAATGGGTCACACAAATTTAATAAAAGATTATTTGTGATGGTGTAATAATGATATAATTTAACCCTTTTCAATTTTTTTGAGAACATTTTGTAATGGATGATGAAATCTATCACTAATAATCATTTTTGATGACAATTAGTGTCACATAAAACATTCCATCACTTTTAGTCATCACTAATAATGCCTCTTGTAGAAGGGAATTCATGCATGCTAAATGTATTTGTGATTTGAATCGTTTCCAAACATAAAAAATGATAAAAAAACACATATTTTCAATATAAAGGAATTTTCGTCGCAAATAAGTGTTATTATGGGACTATTTTTGATGGGACTCTCTCCCATCGCAAATAGTCTGGTGCCATTACCTATTTTTCTAGTAGTGGAATAAGTTTTTTTTTCAGAATAAATTTTCTTTTACTTTCAAATGTTTTTATTTTCATTTATAATCAATTGATAACCAATTAATTTATTTTATATATGTTTAACCCTTATAGTTTTAATAATTTAGTTTTTCATATTCATTCCCACCAATTTAAAAGCTAGGTTATAGCTATCATCACCTATTTCATGGGTCATTTAAGATCAGATTTGTGTGTCTTATACATTATCAAACAAAATTTTCTTCTTTTAAAATCTTAGGGTTTTACATTCTCCCCACCTTTAATAAATTGTATCTTCATAATTGGAAACTACACTTAGAAATAAAGGGATTGATATTTGAAAATACATTTTTTGAAAATCCACAACGTAAAAAGGGTTAATAAAACCTATTATTGATAAGAGATAATGGAAATTATTAAATTCATTTATAATAACACAAAACTAAATTTCAAAGGAAAGGATAAATAATTATGTAGAGTGATTTCGATCATTGATATCAAGAAAGTGAATGATCAAGAAAATGTTAACTACCACAAAACCGTAAACAAATGAGGTGTGATAAATACCATTAATTCATCATAAATGAAGTTAATATGATAAATTTTTTATTCCAAGTTCCTTTTACTAGAGTTGAGGAATTCCATTACCATCTAGACGGAGAACATAAGGAAATATACTTTATTTTTTTTAAAAAAAATAGGTTTGAAGCCTCTTTTTATTATGAAATAAAATACCAATTTATATCTGGGTAGAGGGAGACCCATTACATAACCCATAGGCCCAAGGAAAAGTGGCCCATGAAAATGGATTGAAGGTCCAGAGCAGTGCCGTGGATACATCATCTTACCTGTGTCACTGGGCCTACATCATGGCTACATTAGCACTTACCAAAATCATACTTGTGTCACTGACTGCCTGTGTCATGGATAAAGCACTAAAATAAACTTCTAATAGATCACATGATCCATAAAAGGATAAAAAGTTATTCATGCATTCTTTAATAATCAAAATTATTATCACAGGTTATCCAATTTGGATAAATAAAATACAATAATCTCTAAAATTTAACAATAAAAAGAATGTTTTAACAACAATAACCCTATATCCCAAATAACACCAATAACATTAACATTTAAAGAGTGTTTTAACCACAAAGGTTAACTCATAACCTTTAGGTTGCACCTCCAAAAATATAATATCATTCTACTTAAATGATCCTTTATGTTAAACCTAATAGTTATATATATATATATATATATATCAACATAACAAAATGTCTCCAAAAATATCATTAATCACCTCAAAATCATAAAAATTCCAAAAATATTTGATACTATAATATGTTTCCCAAAATCAACTTAATATTTATCCATAAAATCATTTGAGTTCATATAATTTCATACTTACTAGGACATTATGTTGTCTAGTGGTAGGAATTGCACCCTTTTCACCCTTCAGTTATGGGTTCAAGCCCCATGGCCTTACCAGATGCGATAGGTTGTTGACTGACATGTGGGTTGTCTTTTTTCTAAAAAATTTGCTAATATAAATACAATAATGTTCCCAAATTGTAATGACACATAATTACCACAATATAAAATATAAGAAAAATTTTAAAGGTTACTAATACCTATAATCTTATGTCCACAAAATGTAATGGAATTATTCCTTAAACAACTTTTTTACTAAAACATATATTAACCCAACTAGTTATATTACAATAAATTTCTCCCAAAATATATTTAATCTTGATAAAATCCCGTCACATAAATCCTTAAAAGAGGTGTTTATAAGACATTGATATGATTAGAAACCTTAAACTCATAAACGCAAGATGGTGTCCCCAACTCTTTAATTAATATTATATAAATACATATATGCTTCCAAAATTAACACAATCCTTATATGATTCATTACTCTTATAACCAAAATACCATTAGTAAAAACACTTACGCAACATATTTTCTGAATCCCATTACAAAAATACTTCAACCCCATTACTCTAATGATTGGTATAGCATAAGTCATCCCATATTCTGGGAGTTAACCTTTAAAATAAGGCATTGACTTGGATAATTACTAGGTTCCCAAAATTTAAGAAAATTCATTAAAAATGGATCTCTAGAATGAAATTTATTTATCTTTGTTTAACTCCTAACTTCTCCTCATAAATTCAATTCTCCATGCCCTTATTTTCCACTCATAAAACATTTTCTTATTCCTTTTAGATTTTTTCCTAGGTGTATATTTCTAAATTTTTGACATGAAGGAATTCAATCCTTCTTTTCTCCATGGTCTCCACCACTTGAGCTCTTAGAAGACTCCATCCTTATCTTATTTGGTGATTCCAAGAGTCTGTTAAGGTATTGGTTGTTAATAATATATTACGATAACTAATAAGTCATAATAAAGATATATTTCTCTCCAGTCACTGTCACATTTGGTTTATCAGAATTACAATGTTATTTATCACTTTAAGTGTTACCATCAGTCCTCCTAGTTCTATCCATAGAGTAAAACTAAAAATCATGGTTTGATCAACAATATTGATGAATATGAAAAATTATTTTATAGGATGTATAAATCATAACACCTTATTTTAAATCTATAACACATTAGGTTTAACCTAGTTCATTCAATATCATAATCTATTCAAATCCTTCATGATTGTTCACAAAGAAAATGTGAATTAACTTACTATTTCCATTGGGAGTGTAAAACTAGGAGTGAAATAAGGACCATTATCTTGAACGAGGTGATGATAGAGTCAAATCTATGTGCCAATTTTAGTGTTATTACTAATAGGTACAATTTTGTAAGAGACACATCCACCTATAGTATTGAGATAGGGATGTATTTTTAGGTAAACCAAAAAGTATATACCTTAAAAAAAATTTAGGATTTTTTCCTATACTTATACTTATCCTAAAAATCAGTCATAGTGATATATTACCTAATCTATATTTTACAAAATGTAGTTCACACAATTTCTACTAAACCTCTACTTGATACCAATTGTAAAGACCCTGACTGTAGTAGTCCAGAGTTGATGGTTACTTTATTACATTGGCATAAGATATAATTGATCGCATTCTAATGGACCAAAGAGTTTAGTAGTCTTTGTAAACTAGATACGTACTTTAGTCATGAATTATATTTGAAAACATAAACTACAACATAGTGAAAGTAAATATTATACATCCATGAACTCATTTAAATATTCCTTCATCATATCCTAGGGAAAGAAAAACAAATAAAGGGTGAGATTAGATACTCAGTAAGGGTTATATATAGTGGAATATATTATGAATAAATATGGTATAATCAATATTTTAAGGTAAATAACATAAAACACATGAAATTTAATCAATAACTTGATCATGAAGAATAATATGGAAAAAATAAATGATCATCAAATAATTCATTATAAATAATCACATCATCTTAATGATAATAAGTATACAGTATCAATGAAATAATCTCATGTATAATAAAAACTAAATTCTCCATAAAGGAAATGCTTAATATTATACATCATGATGTCCATAACATCAAGAACTTGTTCCAAGGAAGTTTAATCAACGTATAGGTATACACCAAAAACCCATTTAATGATAGCTTTCTAATTTGTCTCATGATACCTATTGATGCATCATATGGAAATATAATTCCAGGACCCACCAATCACTCCATTTCTAATTCATTCCTCATATATCTAATGATTAATTTAATTCATGAACAATATTTTTTATCAATAAATATCCTAATGAGTAAGGAATAAGAAATACTAATAGTTATCTAGTAAATCAAAAAGAATTCCATGTCAAAAACCATATGTGAAAATGATATATGTATTAAGAAATAAGAATATCCATGATAAAGAATATGAATATTTAATAGAAATATAATTTCCAATGATCAAAATAAAGTTAATGTTTAAGGAAGGTAAATTTCAATACTTTTCCTAGTCAAACTGATCATAATCCATAGAGAGAAAGAATAAGGATGGTACCATTACAATATATCCTTAGTTTAGTATAAGTAAAACAAAGGTTTAGTGTCATTGATGAAAATAAATACCATAAAAAGATCATTAAAAAATTCTTGAGGAAAATTCATTTTTTTTACTTTGAAAATCTCTTTTAAAAATGAAAAAAATCACAAAATATTGGTGAAAATTTTTTCTTTGAAAATACTCTTCAACAATTTTCAAATAATCTTCAATGAAATAAGTCATCATAATGGGAGGAAGGTTCCATTCATTATGAGTATGTTAAAATAAGTATTCCTATCATATTTATGTTAGAAGAGTAAAAAATTACCTTGTTGGAAAAATGAAAAAAATGATTCATTTTATTTTTTTTGTAAAAAGTATAACATGGGTATAAATTACTTTATAAATAATAGGGTAAGATTAAAAAAAAATCTTAAAGACATTTTTACAAAACACATATATGGAAGTAAAAAAAATTTCAATTGAAGAGACAAATGAAGATGGATTTTCTTAAAAATAATTTATCAATCATTTTACGTACCAAGGAGTGGGAAATAATTATATTACTTGAAAATTTTATGAATAAAAATAGTATAATAAAATTAAATTGGTTTATTAGACTATTATAAAATAATTTCCTTCAACATAAATTTAAGTATAAATAATATTGATTAAAATGGATCTAAATCATAAACCCTACTGCTTTGGTTACTTTTGAATCATAACCCTCATGATAGAAATAAATTAAAATAAAAAATTAAATACCATGAATATTAAGTGATTAATGATATAATATATCTAAATGTTATTGGATGTTGGATTCGGTTCCATATAACCAACTTTTGTATACTTTATGATAAATTGTATTCATAATTTTGAATATTGATAAACTCATTATTACATCATGATTTTTCTTCTGTGTAACATAATATGTGATATTTTCCTAAGAGTAGCTTTCGCACTAAAAGGTTATAAAAGTTCCTTACTATGATGAGAACCTGGAAGTGCTATGACAATATTCTTAAATATATGTTCTATATTCAGATGATATCATTTGAGGGACACAAATGATATAGGCTATCATGGGTGGAGACTCATAGGACTTTGAGGCACCTTCTCACGATGCACACACTTGGTAATATCCAGTGTAAGATATTATGAGTATGAGACCCACCAGTAGTATAACGGCCCAATCCAGACCACGATCATGATATTGTTTGATTTGGGCCTATCCCACACAGTTTTTCTTTCCTTGGGATCTAGAACTCAGGCATCCCCTAGGAAAATCCCTCATAATGGGAGAGGTATCCACATTTATATGTGTCATTGGATGTTCATATCTTCCAACATGTGTTTCGATCCTTAGCCTTTAAGATTATTATTAATGAGTATTATGAGTCATGTACTTTGATGTATTTACAAAAACCATGATTACAAATTTTCACCACAATGTAGGATACGTTGGGTGCATCACGAGTAATGTTTCATTAATGAATAATGTGAGAAAAGATTTTCCCCTTCTATTCTTTAATGAAAGTTAATATATCAGGAACTTTAATGGAAATGATATAGCCTAAATAAATACATGGCCATGGTTTTATATAGAAAAGTTTAATTTCTGAGAAGTCAAAGAAAGAGATATCAAACATATAGGTTGATGAAACCAGCATGTAACCCGCTTGATTAGAGATATCGTGATAAATGGATTATATTACACAGTAATAATCCGTATGAGGTATTATATCATTGTGGTAATAAATTTTTTCTCCATTGGCGCCTTGGTGTGTTTCAAGATTCTAACCTTGGACTTTAGGCTGTTTTTCCTAATGTCAATAAGAAAGGGTCCTAGAGGGTCACACACTAAGTGTGTCCAAAATCTTAGTTAAACAACAACAATATTATTTATTATTTAATAAGTTTATTAAATATTATTCCAACATGTGGTTTAATAATTTTTCATATATGCTTGATCTCATTTATTACATCACGAGTTATTTGAGATAATATAATGTGAGTGGAGTATTTAATATTTTTTTTCTATTTAGTGAATATAATATTTATTTATTTATTAGAGAATAATTCCATGATATATATTCAATAAATAAATAATCATTATTTAATGACCGATAAATATTTTAGAGGTATGGTGTATTGAGTATAATGGTTTGGTGAGAAATAATAAATATTGAATATTATTTTATTAAATAATATTTAATTTAATTCGCATGTTAAGCACATGTCAAGAAATAATAAAAATAATAATATTATTATTTGAAATGGGGTTCTATAGGGATTAAATATATAATAAATGGAACTTGTGTAATTATTTTATTTTAACCCTAACAGTATATACACCTAATTGTATTATTTTAAAAGGGATCCAATTCATTTTTCTGGTTGTGCACAACTGATTTGGAGAATCATTTCAATCCATAGAGATCTCCCTTCTCCAAGAACACTCCCAGGAATGAAGAGTGATCTTCCTCCACCTTCCACTCTCAAGTCAAAAGAGATAAAGGAGAATTATTTGGATGTGGTTCTTGAGGTGATCAAATGAGGAAGACGCAAGTGATAGGATCTTCTATGCTAGCACCCAGATATTCCTACAGTGATGTTAAGAGATTTATGGAACACGTGTGGATCATAACTAGAATAAATCCTCTCTTGATTCCTACAACGTAATAACGATACAATGCAGATATATTGTCAGAACCATTACGAAAGAAATAATTCCAACAAGGTAATTCTTTAATTAATTAAATTGATTATAAATAATATGTGAGGATCCTATCTCTAGTTTAGAAATTCTATATCATGTCTCTATTCTTTGATTCAATTCTGTAGATCATGACGTTTATCATTGTGTAAATCTCAGATTGATCATCGATCATAGAAAAAATCAAAGTTAGGTACGACCCAACACACGCTTCCACTACAACCAAAACCTAAAAGTTATATCATAGCAACCACATAATTATTTAAAGATAATTGATTTATTTATGCATATTTGTGATTTAATTTTATATTCAAATTTAATCATTCTTTTCATCTGAATTGTGAGATACGCTTCTTCCTCCTTCATTTCTCGTAAATTTAATCAATACAATTAATTATTTGAATTAAAAAAAATTGAATAACTCATTTTGAGGTGGAAAGAATTCTGTCTGGATAACAGAAGAGTACACACTGTGTAATTGGAGTTACATGTCATTTACTTGTGTTCAATGCATCAAGAATTAATTTGGAAATTAATTCAAACCATGTGCATTGATGACATGAAGTGTATTTATTTCTTACACCACATGTTGACTGTGTCAGGGTGGTTCACGGTCAACCAGAGTACACACTATACAGCCCATGTACATGGCATTTAGTCCCTTTGAGTCACATATGGGCCATGTATTACCAAACACGACCTACTTGACTGGTTACCATGTAACAAGGAGACCACATGCCGCATAGTCGATTATACATGCCTTGTGCTCTAATTTTTCGAGGCACTTCTTACACACTGAGTCCCTAGGAGTGTGGCTCAGATACATAGTGAGATATGAACATGCTGTGTGGCTTGTATGTACATGCCATGTACTTATAAAAAATTACATATATTTGAAATTTATTTGTTATAGTATGTAAACCGTATCAACATGTGCTTGTGTGTGGTCATTAATTTGATAGCACACACCATGTGATAGGTTTTAATATATATATATGTAAATGTTTAACTAATATCTACGTAATTTTCAGATCTTCATATCATGTATGATTCATATTAATAATTGTTAATCTATGTGCATTGAAGCATAACACGTGGATGATTTTTTTTTAATTTGTGTAATCATTGAGTTGATAGTACATGTCATGAAGATATGTGATTAGTCGTGTGTGGAATATGTCACAAGAGTAAATTTTATATGAGTATAATAAATGTTGGGTAGATTTAGATAGGTATTCATTGTGTTGAATCCAAGTTACATTTATGTACATAGTTAATTTTAAATAAATTTTTTTAATTTGTTAAAAATTATAATGGATGAGAATTCAAGAAAATTTAGGTGATAATTAAGATAAAATAATTGATTAATTATAGATGATAATTAATTTATTGGAGCATGATTTGTCTTAAATAATAATTATTAATAATTGAATTCCTATTTTATTAAATGAGTAATTTTTTGCATGCATGTGGATGATCATGATCCTAGAATAGACCTTTGTATGCAATTGGTTTCATTTAATTTATTATTAAATTAAATTTTTGGCCTCTATGCCATCTCTCCTATTATTATGTAAGGGCCTACATACCCATGGTTTCTATTATGTAAACCCATTTCCCCTCACCTTTATATGAGTAAAAGCATATGTAATGGATGAAGATCCCAAGATATTGGAGGCGGTTTAAGTATGAAGCTAAGGGAAAAACAATTCAAAAGAGATACATAGGTGGAAAGTTGGAAATCTATAACATGAACCATAATTGGTTCAATGTTTCCCCCCCTAAGATAATGGTTAGTTAATCAACAGATAGATAAATGGACCATTAGTAAAAGCCCATGATTATACCTCTTTGTTATTTTATTTCTGCCAAGTTTCATGGTTATTTCATTGTGGATTTTTTGTTGTTATTACATGAATTAATGAAATTAATGAGCATGTAAGATAAAAAAATTGGATTATGCATAAATATTATTTGAGACATGATTAATCACTTAAATAAATCCACTTAATATTAACAAGCATTTAATAGATATAATAATTTATAATTTACGCATAAAGGATAAATTCCATCAATTACATATATTAAGTCAGTATAGCCTTCCACTACTTCAGTTAAAATCAAACCATTGTTCAAAGTCCTTCACCAACCAAAGATGGGATGTTTCAAATTATCAAGGAACTCTATCTTTATGTTTTGGGTTGAATTAAATTAGGTCACATAAAGGGTTGATTTCCAAAGTAGGACTTGGTGTAACTGAGAGGAAAGCGTTGAGGAAATCTAATTTAAGGATTTTAGGACTGTGGAGTCCACTCAATAGATCAAGGAAATTTGAGTTAATGCAGTTGGGATTTGAAATGCTTGCATAAAACCATTAAATTTACTTTACCATTCGAAGTTATGATAATGAGAAGGGGAATATGGATTCTTTCTTCTAGAATGTCCAAAAAATAAGATATTATGAATCCAATGGTGAGAGCTATTGGGTTTCGATAAAATAATGGGAGAATAATAAATTTAATATTTATTTATTTGTCTAAATTTTATTAGTTAAAGTTCTAAAATTCTAAAAATCTTAGTTGTAGAAAAAACATTAAAATGACTTCAAACATATTGCTGCGATCCATGCTTGAGAAGGATAACCTTATCATTGATATAAATTTTGAAGAATGGAAAAGGCACTTACATGTTATCCTTCACCGTGAAAATAAATTATATGTAATGGAAGAACATATTCTTGATGTTCCTAGTAAGGAGGCAAGTGATGAGGAAATATCACTCTATGAGAAACATTTGAAAGATTCCACAAATATTCAATGTTTCATGCTATCATCCATGTCCAATGAGATTTTGAATCAAAATGAGGACATGGATGCATATTTAATGATGTCCCACCTTTGATATCTCTATTAAGAGAAGGAGAGATAAGAGAGGTATGAGATCTCTAATACTTTGTTTACAACTAATCTTAGAGAGTTTTTTCCAGTTGGGCCTCATGTAGTCAAGCTTATTGGCTATATTAAATGGTTAGACATCTTAGGGATTAAATTACTAGATGAGTTGTGTATAAATATCATACATTCATCACTGTCCAAGACCTTATTTGGGTTTATTATTAATTATAACATGATAAATAATGAAAAGGGTCTTTCAGAACTTATAAATTTGATTCACCAAGTGGATAAGGACATGGGGTATGATAAACACACGATCCTTATGGTGTGAAAGAAAATGAAGAACAAGGAACATATGACTAAGACTCATAACAAGTCTAAAGCACCCGACCACTATCCTTCAAAAAGGGTAATATCCATAGGTAGGGTAAGGAAAAGAGGTGGTATGTTTTACATGTGGAAATCCAGGACACTAGAAGAGGAATTTAACCTAAAATTAAGTGTAAAATAAAGATTCATTGGTTATCAAGTGTCATCTTTCAATATATACAAATTGGGTATTAGATATAGCTTTTGATGCTCACATATATATCTAAAAAAGGGAACCAAGTATATTTAAAAATATTTCTTGAGGAGAGGTGGATATGAGAGATACTAATTATGTGAGGCTGGCTACTATAGCCATTAGTGACTACCACCTTTCATTTACAATAAGATTGATTTTGGTTTTAAAATATTTAATTATGTACATAAGGTTACCAAGAACATAATTTCTATATCATGCCAATATGTAGATGGGTTTATTATCGTGTTTGGAAATAAAAGTTATTTATTTTACAAAGAAAACATTATTTATGGTATGAAACATCTAAATAAATATCTTTATGTGTTAAATTATGAAATCCAATTATTAGAAAATGATAAAAAATCTTGTTTACATGACGCATATAACACCTAGCTATGGCATCAGTGTCTTAGTAATGTAAATGAGAAGAATTTGATAAATCTCTGTCAAGATGGTTATTTAGACTCTTTTGAGGTAAAACCAATTTGAAAGATTTCATTATTGTTTGCAAGAAAAAATTACCCAAACAACATTTAGTGGATAGGGTGAAAAGGATGAATAGCTTCTAGGATTAGTATACACTGATGTGTGTGGACCATTTATAGTAGAAGATATAGGTGGATATTTTTACTTTATAGCATTTACCGATGACATGAGTGGATATCACTATGTCTACTTGAGGAGTTATAAGTCCAAGTCCTTTGAGAAATTCAAAGAATTCAAGAATGAAGTTGAGAATCAACTTGGAAAGAAGATAAAGAAGTGTTGATCAGATTAAGGTAGTGAATATCATAAACAAGAGTTAATAAAATTTATAAGAGATTTTGGAGTTCTATCATAACTCACTCCACCTTACACACTATAGTATAATGGTGTTAGTAAAATGTGGTGTTAAGTGAATGAGTTCTCTTATGATTTTTCAATTCCTTTATGTTTTGAAATTAGAAATCACATTTTCTTAAGGAAATTTATCATTCTCTAAGAATTATTTTCTTAAGTAAAAATTTCTTTATCTAAGAAAAGTTTTAACTTTACCTATGGTTTTCAATGATTTTTATGTTACTTCTTAAACCAAGTCTAACCATATTTTTATTAAGTCAAAATTCATATCATTATTTAAAACCTCAGAATATTATAGTTCCTTAGATATCGAGTCTTACTATTTTCAGATTCGGAATAATAAAAAATTATGACTCTGAATTCTCTAAAATTCAGACTCTGTATTCTATGAAATTCAGACTTTGATTTCTATAAAATTCAGACTCTGAATTCTATGAAATCTAGACTCCAAATTCTCTGAAATTCATACTCTGAATTCTCTAAAATTTAGACTCTGAATTATCTAAAATTCAGACTCCAAATTCTGTGAAATTTAGACTCCCAATTCTCTGAAATTTAGACTCTGAATTCTATGAAATTCAGACTCCGAATTCCTTATAATTTAGAATATTAATTCCTCAGAATTTAGACTTAGAATTCCTCAGAATTGAGACACTGAATATCTATTTTTCTAAAATCCAATTGTTTATAGTTTTAGACTCCATTAATTTTCCTAAATTATGTTTAATCATATTTCTTAAAGGTACTTTAGTTTCCTAACATATTGTTTCAATTTTATAGGATCCTTATTTGTTAAACATGATATTATTTTCCTCCCATATTATTGTTTCTTAAATATTATAATGTTTCCCATGTTTTCCTTACATAAAATTATGTTGTAAAATCTATTTTAAACTAACCGTTTGTTGAGTGACATGTGTACATGTACCTCAGAAATTCATGAAAAAATATGATCATTGGATGAGGGAGTTGACTATTGAAGTTTCTGCTTATAAATAGGAGGTCATTTGAATGAGATCAATATTAGTCATACACATTGAAAGAGATTACATGTTGTGATGTTGTGAAGTGATTTATAGAGAGATATGATCTTATGCCTTGTGTGATCTATGAATATCTTGTTCAGTCATGAACAACCTTTTCACCTTGCTTTGTGTGACTCCGATTGTTGTTTTGTATAATTGAGGGATTTCGAGGATAAGAAGACGAAGGTGTATAATACTTTAAATTTCAAAGAATTTTGGGGATATGAAAACATAGGTGACAACTACCTTAAAGTTAGAAAGATTATGGGGGTAAAAAAACAGACTCTGATATCCTTATCGAGGGCTTACTCAGGTGTGAGTAAAACAAACTCTCTTGAAAGTATAAATCAAGGTACCTTTATCCAAGTTTGCTGGATACCCTTTCTCTTTAGGTTGAAATATTTCTTAACTATTTACCTGTTTTTGTTACAAGTTTTTTTTCAAATATAATTTGTTAAATAAATAAATTATAACTTTCTTATACTTTATTATACTTGTTTAACTATGATATAAATAAGTTTATATACTCTTAAAGGTATAATATTTCTCTAAGTAAGACCTGCTTAAGTTTTTTTAAGTTTACCTTGTCTAAGTTTATGTTTCTTATAATTGGACTTGTGCCCTTCCAATTATTCTTTTGAGTTAGAACCAAAGAGGGTTGGTGAATTTACCTTTTTTAACTTTGTTAAGCATATATTTCCTTCAACTTAAAAGCAAATGTTTTTAAACTTACAATTCACCCCTCTTGTAATTGAGCATATTCATCTATATTTCGATCCTACAATTGGTATTAGAGTATGACTCTGAAATACTTACACTTTCATATATGTTTTTTTATTTATGTTTTTCTTGCTCAATATTTTTGTTCAAATTTTTCTTAAATATTTTATTGATAAAATATTTTTATATTAACCATTTTTTGGAAATATATTTTTATTATAGAATGGATGGGATGAATTTTGGATCTATAGACAACATAAATCCTACCAGACCACCAATATTTGATGGTAATGATTATGGGTACTAGATAGATAGGATAAATTCTATTGTTATTAACACTAAAGTAGAAAATTTTTTCATGCTAACTGGAGAATACAGTATTCCTGATAAAGAAATCAAAACCTTCACAAATCATGAAAAACAAGAATATAAACTAAATTACAAGGAATGCAATAATATTTTATGTTCCATGACTAGGAATATCTACATTCAAATATCTTCTTTTGAAGCTGCTTATATAATTTGGAAGAAACTTTAAGTTACACACTTTGGAACTTCAAAAGTGATAGAAACTAGAAGAGTTATGTTAAGATCTGAATATCATGGATTTTTATTTCATTATAGAGAACCTGTTTGCAAAGTACTACAAAGATTTATGACCATCATCAATAGTCTTCAATCTATGGGATAGAATGTTCTTTATGATGAAGTTCTTATGGACAAGATAATTGATATCATGCCCAATGAGTGAGAATCTAAAAGGATAGCTATTGATAAAATAAGAAAGTATCTAACATTACTATTGATGAGAAATCTGAAACACTTATTCAATATAAAACAAGAATGAAGAGAGATGTTGATTTAAACAAAAAGAATAATGGTAATGGAAGTGTATCATTCACTACTACATATAAATCCAAGACTCCTGAAGGGTAACTAGATTTAAAGATAAGAAATATGTTGTTATATCTAAATCAAGTGACAGTGATCAGTTTGAGACTGAATTAGCCAATCTTTCTGAAAGAATGAACAAGATTGTGGGAAAGAAAGATTTTTAGTATAGATATAAGAATAAAGATAGAAATTACAAGAAATATTTTGAAGTAACTTGTTATGAATGAAAAAGGGATGGGCATATAAGACCTGATTTCCCTATGCTAAAGAGAAAATACAGAAATAAAGATCATTCTAAAAGGAATAGAAAGAATAACTACAAATCTAAGGCTTATAAATTATTGAATGCTAATGACACATGGAGTACCGGTGGTGGTAACTCTTCAAATGAATCCTCAGAATATGAATTTTTTGGTCAGAAGAATATTGGTCTTATTGCCATATTACCTATGGAAAATTATTTTCATATGGATAAGTCACACAATATTGAATCTTTAACCAATATTTCTTTAAATTATAATTTTCCAAATGAAAAATATTATGAATCTTCAGATGAAGAATCTTCCTTATGAGAAGATAATACCTTACCTTCATTTGAAGAAGTCTCTAGATTTACTAAATTACTAGATAATGAGAACTGTAAGATAAAAAAGAAGTTAGATAAAGAACATTATAGAATTTCTATTTTAACAAAATAAGTATCAAATATTTCAAAATATATTGATAAAAAACTCTTGATTTTGGAAATATTTCTAAAAACCTTAAAGAAGATAATTCTGATAAGGACAAACTTTCAAAGGATCTTCAAAATGTTATTTCCAAGAAAAACGATTTTGAGATTAACTCAAACTCTAAAACTAATGACTATGATTATAGGAATTTAATCATCAGACTAAAATCTAAATTTTTTTCCATAAAGAAACTTTTATCAAATTTCACTTCTAGAAGGAAAGAATTTGATAAAATATATTCAAAACTTTGTTCTCTTAGAAATAGTTATGGATTTGGTTATACTCACTCAAAGCCTATTTTTAGTCATAACTATTTCCCCCCAAAGTTCTCCTTTTTGAACCAAGTTTCAATGTGGTGGAAATTAGGAGAATTTTTTTTCTCAAAATAAAACCCAATCCATTGGTTTTCATAAGGATTATTTTTTTATGATAATGTGGATTCCTAAGATTTTACTTTCTGAAATTTCTGGATCCAATAATGTTTGGATTCCAAAAGCCTAACTATTTTATTTTGAGGAAAATAAAGTAATTACCAAAAAAAATACATAGTACATGGATAGTTTATTTTCCCAGCACATGACTGGTAAATTTTTTTTTTGAAAAGATTATCAAGATGAAAGTAGGAAAATTAACTTTCAGAGATAATGCTCAGGGAGAAATTGTTTGTATATGCAACATTGTTCTTTTTTGAAAATATTTAATTTCAAATGTTTTGTTTTTTAAAGGTCTTAAGAACAAAATTATAAGAATAATATAATTATGTGATGAAGGTTACCTTGTGAATTTTAGGAATTATGAATGCTTAGTATACAATTACAAGGTAGAGTTTATTATCTCTACCTGTAGGAATGAGAATGTTTATACACTTAACTTATAAGACCTTAGGATCTAAGATCTACCTTTCTTTAGTGCAATGGAAGATCAATTTTGGTTATGTAATAGAATACTAGGACACTGTAACCTTATAAACCATTAAAAACTCTCAAGGAAAAGACCTGTTAAGGATCTACGAGAGCTAATATTTGATTCTTCAAAAGTTTTAGATCCTTATCAATATGAAAAACAACATAAGTAAAGATCTAAATCAATCTGTGAAGACTCAACTTATGTTGAATTAGAGCTAGTGAACATGGTTCTTTTTGGTCTAACACAAACTGGAATTATTGGAGGAAAATACTACGTATTTTTTCTAGTTGATGATTACACTAGATTTATGTGGGTCAATTTTCTAGAAAAGGAATCTGAATCATTTTCTTATTTTAAAACATTTATATCCCAATTTAAAAATGATAAAAACCTCGCATTGATAAATATTAATAGTGATCATGGGGGAGAATTTCAAAAATCATGTTTTGAAACTTTTTGTATTAAGAAAGGCATTAATCATAACTTCTCAGCACTAAGAACTCCTCAACAAAATGGTGTTGTTAAAATAAGGAATTGAATTATTCAAGAGATAAATATAACCATGTTTATTGAATATTATATTGATAAAAATTTCTAGGATGAAGCTGTTAGTACTTTTTTTATACTATAAATCAAGTTTTAATCTGGCCATTCCAAAATAAAACACCTTATGAATTGTGGACTGGTCGAAAACCTAAAGTTTGTTACTTCAAAGTATTTGGATACAAATTATTCATCTTGAATACTAAAGATAACTTACATAAATTCACACCCAAATCCGATGAAAGAATTTTCTTAGGCTATTCCACTACTTCTAAGGGTTATAGTGTTTTTAATAAAACTTCTTGTACTAATTAAGAAACAATACATGATAAATTTTATGAAACTGATCATTTTTTTAAATAACCCCAATGTACATCTTCAGATGTGTTTTCAAAAAAAGTTGTCAACCTTTGATGGAAGAATCTTCTAACAAGGAAAATACTCATGAAAATGTTTCTGAAATATTTACCCCAGAATATTTTCTACTTTATGTTGATGAATAGGTTTTACAAACCCCGAATAACTTGTTTTTTAAAAATCTCCCCAATGATAGTATCATTAGTGATGTAAATCAACCTATAAGGACTACAGGTTCTTTAAGAAATAATGTAGAACATCTAGAATTTCTCTCCTAATTATAACCTAAGAGAAATGATGAATATTTAGGTGATAAAGATCGGATTAAAGCTATGCAAGATGAACTAAATGAATTTGAAAGGAATAAAGTCTGAAACTTGGTTGAAATTCATAAGGAAACTTCTATAATTGGAGTAAAATGGGTCATTAGAAATAAACATGATGAAAATGGAATCATTGTTAGAAATAAAGATAGATTAGTTGCAAAATTATATAACCAATAAGAAATAATAGACAATGAATAAACTTATGATCCAGTAGCTAGACTTGAATATATTCGTATTCTACTTGCCTTTACAACATTATTTAATTTCAAAATTTTTCAAATGGATGTGAAATGTTTTTTTATTAATGGATTTGTATAAGAGAATGTTTATGTTGAACAAACTCCTAGTTTTTAAGACAAAAAATTTTCTGAACATGTTTTCAAAGTTACCAAAGCTTTATATGGACTTAAACTAGCCCCTAGATTCTGGTATGATAGAATTACATGTTTTTTGTTACAAAATGATTATGTCAAGGGAACGACTGATCCAACCCTTTTTATAAAGAAATTTAAGAAAAATGTTTTTATTATTCAAATTTATGTTGATGAAATTATATTCATATCAACTCAGCAATCTCTAACTGATTCTTTGAGAATCTCATAAAATCTGAGTTTGAAATGAGTATAATGGGTGAGTTAACATTTTGCATTGGTTTTCAAATTTCTCAAAAACCATAAGGAACTTATATATCTCAAAATAATTATATTAAAATATTTTTAATAAGTATGGATATGACAACACTAAAAGTATAATTATTCCAATATGTACCTCAAATTCTCTTGATCTTGATGAAGTTGGAAAACCAGTAGATCAAACATCTTTTATAGGAATTATAAGAAGTTTATTAAACTTAACAAATAGTCATATAGGTTTAATTTTTTCAGTATGATTATGTGAAATATATCAATCTAATACAATGTAATCTCATTTAAAATCAATGAAAATAATTTTTTTATATTTAAGGGGAACCATGGACTTAGGACTTTTTTATTCTTCTTAAAATGATTTGGTTTTACAAAGCTTCTCAGATGCTGATTTTTGTGAATATAGAATGGATAGGAAAAATAAATCAGGAACTTAAATTTTTTTAGTAGATTCATTAGTTTCATGGTCATGAAAGAAGAAACACTCAGTAACACTTTCTACTATTGACGCTGAATATGTAGCAGTTGGAAGTTGTTGTGCTCAAGTGTTCTGGATGCAACACACACTCACACACTATGGAATGAGTTCTACAAAAACAAAGATATTGTGGGATAATACAAGTGCCATTGACTTAGAAAAAACCTGCACATAACTCTCATAAAAAACACAGAGATATATGGAATCACTTTCTTAGGGATCACACACTTAAAGGAGATATCATTATTCAATTTATCAGAACACAAAATTAATTTTCTCACATTTTTACAAAATCTTTAACCTATGATAGATTTGAATACATTAAACAAAATTTAGGAATAGTAACTGCAAGGTAATATTCCATATTAACTTATTGTTTAAACCTATCTCCTTACATTAAGAAACTTCTTTTCATAGAGGGAGTGCGTTTTTTTTAAAAATTAATTATTTTTTTTCAGAACCAATTTTTTCCCTTAATAATTTTTTTAGGAACCTAAAATTTTCCTTTCCCTAATAATTTTTTTCTTGAATCTATGTTTTTAAGAAGAAACTCATCAATATTGAAAATTATTTCTATGTAATCTGGAGGGTATGTTTCCTTACTTAAATCTTCGTAATTGTATTTGATTACTTATTGGTGTTTCTATACTGTTTTAAGAAAACAATATCAGATTCACTTTCCTTAAATATGATTTTTCCTTAAAACCTCAAAAGATCAGAACCTTCAAATCCTTCTTTGGAATTAATATCAACCTTCAGATCAGATCAAGCTTATTTCAACCATTGAATTGAATCAGGAATTTGAACCTTCGCTGCGAAGCCTATATAAAGGCCACACTTATCTGTATTCCACATCGGTTCTCTCATTATTTTGTTCCAAATCTCTTCTATCCTAAAAATAATATGTTTAGTTTTTCAGTTTCCTTACATTCTGGATGTCTCTTGAGATTTCTTATCAAAATTAGTTGGACTCAAACAGGGAAATCAAAGATTGTAAAATTTACAGAGAAAGGTTGGTCAAACAAAATTTCTTTTTGAATTATGATTCTATAATTTTAAAAGTTATAAATAAGAATAGATGGTAAAGTCTTTGTGTAGGCATATTGAAGAATCACGATCCGGTTTATCCTTACCTTCTTATAGAGTTGTATGATACCATCAGTTTTTATGAAAAAGGAGGAAGGACAAATTTTTCCTTTAAGAGCTACGGAAATACCTATACATTATCCTTCAACATGGATGCAAACATTCTCAGCATTACTTATAAATGTGAAGTAATATTTTTCTCTCTCGAGCTTCCATAAAAGGAAGGAAGTTTTGAGAAGGAAAAGGCAATTGAGTGCCTTGTACTCAAGGGAGTAAACTCACCAAATATAAATCATCTTTCAACCAAATTTAGATTTTTAGCCTTGTGTATGTAAGGATTTCTTATTCCGAGAAAGGGAGGTAAGGATTACCTTAAGAAGTGTGATATTTTCATGATGGATTTTCTGGTTAATCTAAGAAAGGTAAATCTCATCAAGTATATTATTCTTACCATTACTAATATCAAGAATGGAACTCTCAAATCTTAGATTATTATGTATCTGATGATCTTGTCAAAGATCATTGTTCATTGTTTAAAATCCTTTAAAATTACTTGTAGTTCAAAAACAATAACCTTTAAGATAATGTTGTTGAGTGATGACACTCTGAGGAGGATAAAAATTGGTTTTATTATCAAGTTAGGATAATTCTAAGATCTTCTTGAAAGTGAGATTCAAGATATCAACAAGAAAGGGGAAGTTGGTGAATCCTCCAAGAAAACCCATAATAAGAGAAAAAAAAAGAACCAGAACCAAAAGAAAACACTCCCATTCAGGAAACTTGGTTAGATCCACCCAAGATGAAAAAGAAAAGTACATTTTCTGATGAAGTGGTAGAAAAGTGGAGAGAGAATAAGAGGAAGAAGTAGGAGGGTGTTGCAAGTTTTGGTTTAGAAACTCCTGAGGCCAATGCCTTGAAGATTCAAGAATAAGAAGAGCTTGAAAAACAAGATAAAGAAAAGAAAGTGAAGAAGAAGTTTTCAGAATATGAACTTGTCCATGCTTTGGTCAAAGATACTAAGAAATCATTTGAAAAAATCTAGGTACCGAAATACTTTTTGCTAGAATCAGTTCCTTTTGAATCTATGGGAAAGAAAATTTTAATTCTAGAACCTATTGTGGAAGAAGAGGTAGTTTTGAAAGCATAAAAAGAGGAAGAAGAAGAGGAAAGTGAAGATGTGATCAAACAGGAGGAAGAATATCATGAGAGGGAGAGTCCTTATGACAAGTTTTCAATCAGAACATCTCAAGTAGAATTAACCCTGATAATATCACAAGGGAAAGATGATGATGCACAAGATGAGGTTGATAAACCTACTGATGATGAAAGAAGCAATCACAATTTCATTCATCCTAAATATATTATGGAAGGTGGTAGGAAAGATGATGCTAATGAAGATAAGATAATCCAAGTCTCTAGTAGCGATCCCGAGTCTCCTAGAGCTGAGAAGGTAGTTTCTAAAGTTGATAAAGGAAAATAGGTGGTTTTTCATTCACCCAAAAAGGCTGTAGTTGTGAAATCTAAGAAAGATTTAGCTGGAAAATCTAAGAGGAAAGCTAAAGAGCAAGATAATGTTTCCTCACTAGCAAGGGAATCTACTTTCTAATCATTATCCTCCGTGGAACTAGATTTTTTTGTCCAGTATTTCAATAATCTAGTAAACAAAATACCCTTATTCCCAAGTATCAATTTGAGATATCAGTTGCTTTAGTATTCTATTAATCAAAAGTCATATTCAATAAGTATGCTCATGGAAAACTTTATGAATATTGAAGCATAGTTCCATAATTTTTACACTAGTTATGATGATCATAGGAGATCATGAAAAGAAATAACCAAGTGGTCTAAGTTATTAATTTCAGATCTGAAAATTATAGATGATTTCTGTGACTCAGTAAAATATTACTTTGATCAGTCAGATGGCACTGTGAAGAACCTTATATCAAATCATTCAGACAAGTTAAATCAAGAGAAAGCAACTGAGATTCAAGAGGACAAAGACCTGAATGGAGAGCTCAATTCAGTTGCTTTAAATTTGAAAAGTTATAGAAAACTAAGGGAAGAATTAGAAGAAAAATTCAAATATAAAAAATAATTGGTTAAGTCTCAAGATTAATTTATTAATCCCCAAGAAGAAAGAATCAATGTTATCAAGAAGAAAAATCAGGATCAGGATTAGCTGCTCAATAGATTTAAGGATGACCACAAAGAGCTCAAGAAGTTGAAGGCAACCTTAAGAAAGATGATGCCGAAGGAAAATAAGGATGAATGATATTTCTAAAAATCTGATGTTTTGTTGTATTCTCCTTGTAAAAATTTTCAATCATAATTAAATTTTGTTATACTTCCATTGTTTTTCTTGTATTTTTTTAACCTTTTAGGTATATTTTTTCCATTCCCTTCATTCCTTTTTGAAAATCACAAAGGGGGATAAAATAATGATAAAAATATTATTATGAAGAGAATCCCTAAGTAAGGGGGATATTACTTAAAGAATATATTCTTAAGAAATAAGAAGTAACATCTCTAATAACGAAAAAATAAGATCCTTGGGGATTTCAAAACCTAAGGGTGGAGTTAGTCTTATTCATTATGGGTCAATGAAAAGAGAGATAAGTGTTTCTTTTAAAGATAAAAAAGATAAGATATTATTCCTTATATTATTTTTCCAAAAGTTTTTTGTGCTTTCCAAAAATGGGTAGATTGTTAAGTCAATAAGTTTACTTATGAATTTTACATTTCTTTGTGTTTTGAAAATCATAAACACATTTTCTCTAAAATCACAAACACATTTTATTCAGTGAGGTTCCCATATATAAATATTCTCATCTGACTGTGGTACATAATGATTACTTTAAGGATTCCTTCACAAATATGGCTAGGTAGGTTACCGATTCAGGATTGTAAAAACAATCATATGAGTGATAAGGAATTAGTTTAGGGGACATAAAATTATGTGATTCCTCCAGGAGGCTTGGGAGTATCAACCCCTCCCATAAAGTAGTAGTTAGTATCATTAGTTCAACCTGAGGATACACACCGGATTAATGCACTCCATGAGTTCCACCATTAGAGACTGTTGAGGTTCCACATTGAAGCAGATCCCTAGAGAGTGGAGGATTGTCTTGAATATATGGTTCAATTATTTAGGATGGTTTAGAACCTGATAGATCATATTGTTTCATTGGTTTCTAGTTTTTTCCATGGAGAATTCAGGTTCTGGTGGAGTTTCATAACACAAACCTATGAGGAGAAAACACCCTCATAGTTAGACTTCTAACAAGTGTGTTGTGAGAATAATTACCCTTTATTCTTGCACTTAGTTAGGATCCCAAAGATTCTTTTTCCATATTGGGGTGATATATCTGTGGATGAGTTTGTTGTGAGGTTCACCGACCTTATATAGTACACCCTTTATATGGTATGATATGACTTATTCATGAAAAATAAGTTCAATAAGGGTTTTTTGTAGATACATTCAAGCCACTGAATTTTATATACAATTTCCCATTTATTCAAGATTAATATAGTGGGATATAGTGTTTGATATCTTCCTAGTGGAGTGGAATTGGGTGGTTGGAGTCAGTGCTATGAATCATGTGGTTGAGTTATCTGCAGTAGGTATAAAGCGATAGACATTGAGATCCCAAAACTAGAGTAATTATCATTCCAGGACTTAGAAATTAGGATATATGGATCAGGGTCACGTAGAGTATCTAGTTAGAATGAAGAGAGGTGATTTTAAACTTAATACAAGTGATGTTACTTAGCTTGTGATTTTTGACCTGTCATATAGAGCAGGACAAGAAGACAGTGGATATACCTCCCTGGAAAAGGGAGTGTCATGATTATGGTTCCCTCAGATGTGTCTAGGGAAACCCTCGTAGAGGTGGTTCTAGAAGAGGTTTAGGAGTAGATTCAGTGGGATGACTATTTGTTGGAAATGAGGTTACAAGCTCCCACCACCACCACCACCACCAGTTGGCCCATGTCATGATCATGGAGCTAGCGATCTGAGTCATGGGTAGTTATAAGCCATGTAGGGCTACGACTAGGATATACATGAGATGATATTAGGTTTTATCTATGTTTGTTCTACATTTTTCTTATTACTAGTAGTAAAATGTGATATTTATTCCTTCATCTCCTAATTTCTAGTGTGAGATCTGGGGTTTCAGTTGAGACTTTAGCCTAACATCCTTTTCCAGAGGTTCTGAATGGGTTTTATTCTTCAATTTGGATTATCTATTGGTAGTGTGAGATATTTATTAGTAGAGATAGTTTCATGTGGGACCTATTGGTCATCATGATGAAACCTTATGTCATCACACTAGGTATGGGGTAGTGTACATAGTTTGATCCTAGATTGGTTGTCATTGCAGGTAGGTTTGATGAATTCAGATGGATGTGATGAGATTATCCTATGTGGATGAGATATACCTCATGGATGAGTGAGTGAGCCTTAAATATAATAATTTTCATCCCATCAGTCATCAGTTAGTGATTTTATCCATTGGTGTAGTGGTCTCTTCATGTATCTATATTTCTTTAGTAGTAGGGTGATTTATGGATGTATTCCTAAAGGATGTTTGGTGGACTACTTGTCAAGAAGAAGATGGAATTATATATTTACTAGAATTGTGAGACCATATTGATATCTTTTTCAGGATATCATAGGCCCCCTACTGAGCTTCAGGAGCTGAGGGTGAAGTTGGAGGACCTTCTAGATAGGCGTTCTATTAGACCTAGTGTGTTCCCTTAGGATACATTGAGTTTTTTTCATGAGAAAGGAGGATGTGTGCTTGCATATTTGTGGTGATTATTATCATATGAACTAGGATATGATAAAGAACAAGTACCCCTTACTAAGGATTGAAGACCACTTTGATCAGTTATGAGGCATGGGTTGGTTCTCGAAGATCTGCCTCAGTTCCTGCTACTACTAATTCATGTTTTATGAGGCTATTATTATAAAGCTGGAATTATAATTCCCCTAAAAATAGTATGATTTCTTGGTGATCCCTTTCAGTGTGATGAATTCCCCTACTTTTTTCTAGGATTTGATGAACCATATCTTCCATCCATACTTGTACTAATTTATGGTTGTCTTCATTTATGAAATACTCATTTATTCTATATTAGAGGAGGAGCTTGGAAAGCACTTGTGGATGGTGCTAAAATTTATCTAAGAGCACTAGATTTATGGTAAGATCTCAAAGTTCTGGACTTGGATATGCAAGGTTCAATTTCTAGGGAATTTAATTTTTGAGTGAGGTTTGATATGGTCTTCACAAATATTGACGCAGTGCTTTCTTGGGATCCACCCAAGATCACGTCAAAGGTTCGGATTTTTATTAGCTTAGAATGGTACTTAAAAGGTTATTGGAGGGCTTCTCTAGGATTATACCCCTTTAAAAACCCTAACATAGAAACATAAGATTTTTACCTATACCTAGAAGTGTGAGACGAACTTTGAGTATATGAGGCTAATGTTTACCAGTGCTCATATGTTCACACTCTAAGAGGAGGGCATAGAGTACATAGTGTATTGTGATGCTTATGGATCTAGGATCAGTTTTGTGTTGATGTAGAGGTAAGAAGTGATCAAATATGGGTTGATGAAATTTAGATCCCATGATAATAACTACATGAATCATGACATGGTGTTTGTATTATGAGTCTTCACTCTAAAGATTTGGAGGCACTACCTTCTAGGGGACCACTTTTCTTTTTACTAAAACCAATAGAGCCTCAGGTATATCTTCACATAGAGAGATCTGAACATAAGATAGAGGTATTGGTTAGAGATCTTACATGACTATGAATTAGAGATATCCTATACTTCATGGATGGGAAACATGGTGACATATTACCTTGGAAGGAAGTCCCATTCTCATTTAGTGTAGGAGGATTTGAGTTGTTGGATTCTTTGCAGCTGAACCTGATGGAGGGGAGGGGTGTATCTTGTCTTCAGTCAATTGTGTTGACCACTATGATTTTATAATGTGTTAGGTAGACTAAATTAAGAGACATATAATGTGAGGTTCATCATGACTATATATCCAGAAGATATTTACCATAAGGATTTTAGGAAGTTGGAGAGCATTTAATCCTTTTCAAGGGATGGATGGTTATTCTTCTTGTAAAGTGAAAAGAGATGGTGATGGAGTTTAACACTTCTACTTTGGTTTTAAATAATGATTTAGGGAAGATTTACAAGGACCTTTAGAGGAATTTTCAGTGGTTTGGAATGATGAATTTTTTTGACAAGTTCATCTCTTAGTATCTAACATGTCAGCCGATGAAGGATGAAAACTAAGTTCTAGTTGGTTTGATAGAACCTCTTGAGATCCCAGAGTGGAAATGGCTTGGAATATCCATTGAATTTGTTTTATGGATTCTATAGATAGTGAGAGTCCATGATACCATCTAGGTGATTTTTTAATGATTCAGGAAGTCAGTACATATCCTTTATATCTAGAAGAATATTTCAGTTGAGAGTCTAGGAAAGTTATATATGTGGGAGATCATCTAAATCAATGGGGTACCCACGATGAATTTCTATGACCATGATGCATGGTTCATGTCATGGTTTCTGAGAGGCCTGCAAAAATAATTTGTGTCCTAGTTGACGATGAGTACAACGTTACACTTCCATACGAATGGGAAGACCAAGATCACAATCTAGGTGTTAGAGGATATGTTGAGTGATTTTGTTTTAGACATAGAGAGGATCAATTCTTGTGGATAAGTTTTATTAAAATTATAGTTATCACTCTAAAATTGGAATGAAACCTTTCAAGGCCTTGTATAGGAGACCGCGAAGGTCACACTTGTGCTAGACTGAGATTTAAAAGGCATCTGTTGTTGGGACAAATATGTTAAAGGAAATTATAGAGGAGGCACATGTGATCCATGAGCGAATGAGAATAGGACAGAGCCGGAAAAAATCTTACACAGATCAACATTATAGACTCTTGGAGTTTGAGCACAGAGACCATGTTTTATTGAGAGTATCTTTATGATGGTGATTGTGGAGGTTTAGTGAGGGAGGAAAGAAATACCCAAGGTTGATCAGTATATTCGAGATCCTGTATAGGAGTGACGAGGTTGCTAACCATTTATCCGTACCCCCATAGTTTGAGTGGTTTCAGGACATCTCCCATTTTTCATAATTGTGGAGATACATGAAATGGTCCTACACATGTCATTGAATGTGGTGATTTGGACATCATGGATGGATCCACCTTCACAGAGTACCTAGTGGTGATATAGGATTGACAAGAGGTTATCCCATGAGGATGGATCTTCCCTTGATTCTTGTAATCTGGTAGTATGAGAGCAAGAAGAAGGTCTCTTGGGATCGGGATAGCCAAAACCAGGCTCAGTATCCCCACCTTTTTATTTATCTTATGATTTTTGGGGATGAAATACTTAAAGGGGTGAATAATGTAGTGGCATTTTTTTTCGTGTACTAATTTTATATATATTAAGGTATATTTTTGGAGATAGGTGCTTAGACGGTGTGAGATTCCGAGGCTTGGTAAGCCAGAATTGGTATTTTTTAAAAATATTTTTAATATATTAATATCACCTGAATGAATTTTTCCTAAAAAAGTGTAATAACTTTAAAATGGATCCTATAATTAGAAATATGAGATCATAATTGAGTTTGGAACACATGTTATACCCTAGGAGAAACCTAAAGTTAGTTGTAATTGGGAATTTCAGTTAAGGTGATCATTGGCAGTGTGTTTAAATGAAATAAATTATTGAAATAATTTAATTTTTTATTTATTAACCAACATACCTAATTTCCTCTTTTTAAAAATATTATAGAGATTCGACAGGATTAGTTGCATAACCCTAGGAGTTCTTATAGGAGGATATTAATCATTATTCATTGACCGATCACATTAGAGGACGATGAGATATCAGATCAAGGTGGATCCACAGACATTTAATACAACATGATCTCCACATCAATTTTGAACATGTTCTTCTCAAATGATTGATCCATAATCAGGGTAGTGCTCATGAATTTTGGATTTCCTCCATTTTTATTAAAATTGTGATCATTGGTCTATTATTTTTTTTGATTCAATGATTATACATTCATGAAATGATCCCATAGATGAGTTATATTTATTTAATTAAATTTATCTATTATCATGTAATGTTTTCACCCCAATTTACGTGATATATGATCGTTGTCCAAGAACACTTGGTCAAAAATATCTACACATTTTTCTTATTCATTTTCCCAACTCTATATTCATGTTTTTATTTATTGGACCATTGGGTCATAGTTTAAAATTTTTGAGGGTGGTTAAAGCATGATTTAACCCTCATATTTGTAGTAGTTTGATAGATGAAGAATGGATCAGTGGTTTAAGGAAAAATCAAGATAGATCATGAGTTGTAGATGAAGCTTCGTGGATCTAGGATCTAGAGACACTATTGAATTAGGCGAAAGGAGGTGTGACATCTAGTGCTGTGGGTGTCGAATGGATCACCAAATTCCATTTTTTGGCCACCAGAGGATGGAAAGTGATGGCCAGAGGTGATTACATTTTATTTAGAGTAGTCAATGAGAGAGAATCAAGATGATAATTTAAGATCAGGAAACCACATGAAGAAAAGTTAGTTTCTAAAAAAAAACTGACTATATTCCATGTATCCCAGAAGAACACAATGTCTGTAATCCCCAACCTGTGGCACTAGGGTTTCAAAAAATTTAAGTATCACACGCCATGTGGTCAGACCAAAAACGGTTTGACCCTACCTGGGTGGCCAAGCTGTGTGCTAGCTAGCACATGCCTAGGACCCTATTTGGTCTATTACACCATGTATTTTGGATGTAAAAAGACATTGGATAGTACCCTAGAATTTCCAAGTGCACGAAAAAGTACATAGGTTCAACCTGACTTGCACATGCATTGAAAAGAACACATAGGTAGGCCCTGAGTGGATGAGACATGTCATGTATGACCCATACACACCATGTACCATTACATGGAATCTAATAAATTTATGTAGGAGAACATGGTCAGTAAATGAGGTGGGGTCACATGGCATGTGGAACCCCATACACATCATGTATTCCATCCAACTCATTCCTCTCATATATCCTTAATAGGGACTCAGATTGTGGGCCATGAGTAACCTATCATGAGTATTTTTCCACATAGAATGTGATGGTGTCCTTAATTGTAAAAAAATATATGATTTTCGATATTTCTATCATGATTCTTTTTTAGGTGATACCTAAAGTTGGCAATGACCCATGTAAAATCATCAGTAATATGATGGGGTTAGTACTCCTCTATCACACTAGGGTGTGGGTTCCCAATACCATTAGTGATATTTTAGGGTTAGTAATACCATATCACACCAGAGAATAGGTTAAACATATTATTTATACAATTATATTCAGTACTATCACATACTTTAGAGAGAGCTTGTTCTCTATCTACTTAGTGGTACTCCCTTATATTTGATCCTTGGTGCGGTGTGGGTCATCCATAGGAGTTGTGGATCCCTCGGTTGTGAAGCACTAGTTGTAGGGTGTAGGAGCTTCCTCTCATATTATGAATATGTTATATAGGTTACATGGTTTTGAGTTTTGGATCCCACATCTTTAGTGCATAGTGGTGAGGAGTGATCCCCTCTAAACAGTTTCTTATGAGGCTGTATTTGATGCTAGGAATCTATGAAGTACTTTTAAAGATGAAAACATACTCATCAAATTTGGATGTGATATTAGTTAGAGATAACCTATTTCTCACATCTGGTTTTATTTATGATCACACAAACACATAGATATATATATATATATCTTCTGGGTTTTATTTATATTTTTTTGGATTAAGCTGTTTATGGTAGCATCTCTCTATCACTCCCTTTTAGCTTTTAGGGATTTCTTCTGGGTGTGTAAATACTCACCCCTGTATGAGATTTTCCTACAAGTGTCATGTATTATATAGATGATTGATAGATCAATAGTGATTATAGTGAAATATAGTGATACCTAGGAGTATTGACCATGTATAATGGTCAGTCTTAGAGATATGGAGTCAGGATCTCTCAGATTTCTTCATTTCCTATCGTTGTTTGGTTTGGAATTCATTTCTAAGTGGATGTTTATTTTTTCCCATTACACTTTGGTTTTATTCTCTTTTACATTTATTTATTTTCTAGAGTTTATTGCATTCATGTTTTACCTCTGTATGTTATAGTTTTTACTTTATATTTATCTACACTACTGCATGGAGATGGTTGGGTGTGTGTGTTCAAGTACATTATCCAAAGGCTTCCCATTATTGTTATTCCATATCAACAGTTTTCTCTAGATCATGGACTATTGAATGCATGCATGGGGTTGTGGCAGCCTAGCTTTCTACTGTCCATACAAGCCTCAGTGGGTCGGGTTGTTACAAAAAATTAATTATCATGTTTAAAAACATTAGTTTCCATGGTAAAAGTAAAATGGGTAAATAAAGTCTTACTAAGTATAAAATACCTAACACATTTAAAAAAATTCAACTCCATGTGTATGTATAATATTGGTATCTTTAAAACCCCTACACTCCATTATTTTAATATTTGTATCCTTTTACCCTTGAGTAGTTTCATTCTATTATTGAAAAGTAATATGTGCTTCCAAAATTACCCTTCTCTTCACTAATGAAAGGGAATCAAATCCAACATTATATGAAACAAAATCACTTCTAATTTCATCCTAAAACACTTATATTTTTCTCCTCCCCAAATTCTAACTCAATTTCATAACATAGTTCTCTATATGTTTTAGCCTAAGGCTTCCAATTTTGAGAATATTTGTTAGAAAAATCTAAAGTTCTCAATGTGTGTATTTCTTACTCAGTCTTTTCTTCTTATTCTCCCCTTCTAATGTTTTTATAGAAAACATAATATAATTAAATAGGTACTAGAAATATAATTAAATGTTATTATATGAATATGTAAACCATTATTTTATCCTTTCTATCCACTAATAAAAATATAAGTACATCGCTCGTGCATACATGGGAACTACCACCTACGAAAAGTGATGTGGCTCTTTTTTCATCAATGCCTCTCATGGATGGAAAACAGGATAGATTTGATGAATGGATATGTTTAATATATAAAAATTATTATTCTAAAATTATAATTTATCATTTAACTGCATTACACATCATTCATTGATAAATGGAAACGTTAGTTATGCATACATGTGGAATAATTCATAGTACCTTCTCTTCCTCTTTGATGGAAAATTAAATTTTAATTCAAATATTTTACTTTGATGAATTTATATCTCAAACATTATACCACAGTTAATAATAATTCTCATCCTCTTTAATGATGGTTTTCCCTCCTTGTCAATATTTTTCTATTCCCTCTAATATTCTCCATTATATATGGAATACCAATTATCTGTTATCTCACGTGACCTTCACATTTTCATTTTTTTACAAGGATGATTTTTTATCCCTTCTTTTGATGTGGGTTTCAAAAAATGTATTTGAAAATAATAATATGATTTTCCTTATATAGTAATTTGATTTACCATCCACCCCACATTACCTTAGGGTAACCTTTTTGTTTTTTTTCAGGTCTCCATTATTGATGATTCTTTTTAAAATTAAATGTTTCAGAAGTTTTCCCATCACCCTTTCAAAGAAATGTATTTTGAAAGTGACATGTAATGTCTTCTTTTATGAAAATTCTAAAACTTTCTCTAAAAAATATTTTTATGGTTTAACTTCCATTTTCCACTTTATCAAAAGTGGGTTTTATTTCTTTGAAAATTATTTTTTATAAATCACCCTATAAATTCTCTGATACTATTTTGTGGGATTAAATTTAGGGAAATACATTGATGATTTTTTATTTCCTAACCACCCACTATGTATAAAAATGGTTTTTATTCTAATGTTGTTCCTCAATTAACACTCTATATTTCATTTCTTTGATTTAAAGTTGTTCACCTGGACACCATACATCAACTGAATAGTGAAATTATTAAATTAATCATATACTCATTTTATATTCTATTTTTTAAAGTTTGAGGGTCAAGACCCCTTTTATTGAACATAAAAAATAAGAAGATCACTTTTGAATATTGGGAAAAGATGAAACCCATTATAAGAAAGGAAAAAATGACTTAATGAAATAGGACTCTAAGGTATTAATGTTAGTAAGTGTCTAATGGCAAGAAAATATTAAGATATGCGATAGAAAAAATGTCATTACCCCCTGACAGATAATGAAATAGTGAAAGTAATTGATGAAGATGTGTCACCCAATCACCTACCAACAAAACATGGTATAACACTCCTCCCACACACACGAACACATGGAAGGAGTACTAGATGATAGATTCTATCACACCTATCTATATTTCTAGACACCCTCTAGATAATGTCTATGAGGAACTCACTATACTATCAACCTAATGACATACAAAACCAGATAGAAAACACTGTATAGAGTCAATTCTAGGGTACTCATCCATCCAAAAATAAGAGTAAGGATAGATGAATGATGGGTTTTAGAATACCCATCCCTATTTTGAGGATACCCACCGAGAAGTACCTATAATAATCTACAGCACCATACAAATTCAATGAGACAAAATGTAATGATCACAGAGACATCTGCAACCCAAATAGTCAAAAAATCCCAAAAATCAACATGCTTCCAAACTGATCTCAATTAAAAACTGTTGAATTAGTGCTTCATCCACTGAATATGGAACCAATCTACCATCCTCAAAATTATTGTTGTCCAAGAGAAGTCATCATCCCTATCCCGCATCAACCATCCATGCAAACCACCACTATAGTCCATCGATCTCACCCATACGAGACCCACACAACCCCTAGACACCACCTGATTATTGATCCATGTCGTGGCCACCGAGCATCACTGTATAAATAAATACAAGCTGTCACTAAACTTTAAAACACCACTAACTTTGTAGATACACTGGAAAGTCTTAGTATGATGAGCCAATCACCCAAACTCTAAATTGAAAATGGAGATCCAAGCCAGGAGAGCCCAATTATAAACCATATCCAGGGATCAGGAATGATACAAAATAAGGGAATACCCAATGATTCTATCAATTGACTTTGTGTAGAAATGGAATTATGATAAGTATTCAATGAATATTGTGGACACAAATACCACTATATATTTTATAGAATAATTATGGAGAAAATTATCCTCCAAATTTCATTCAATGAAATTGAGAAGAGGAGATTGACACCACATTGGAAATAAAAAAAACTTAAGAGAGGGTGTCAAATGATATTTAATTAGAAATTTATTTAATATATTGGGATACCCATTTATTTTTCATGGGTTTATAAAGTTATTATTATTTATATAATTATGAATAATTTCTTTTTGCGATTCCATTTAAAAAGTATAGAAAACCAATTTTATTTCTATGGGATTTTTATTATATGTTGAATGATTGATATTTTATGTGAAAATATATATATGTGTAATTATGGGTGGGGACCTATATTTCCCTCTAATTCATTGTTTATGGTTTTATATATCATGAGATAATATAGCGTGAGAATTATGGTATATTCACATAAATTAATGGTGGGCCTTCTTGGATATTCCCAAAAAATAAAGGGTGGGACTACTTGGATATTATCACATAATAAAGGGTGGGAATTCTTGGATATGTCCACAATATGAAGATACCTTGTTATAATTTTTCTCTAGGTTTCTTTATTATACTAATTTTTAAGGGAATGTTACATTACCATGCCTTGTGGCTATGATTATGATTCATGGTTCATGTTTATTATATCATGATTCCACAATATTTTTCCATGGTATATGTTTTTTTTATTTGGGATTAAATATCCTATTATCATGACTTCTGGAAAAATTTTATTATTCCATGTTATTTTTAATAATAAATTTCTCCGAGTTCTGTTTTTATCACATCATTAGGATCTAAATATTGATGAAATATTGGTGAGCTTTTCCCTCAATGAGAATTTTATTTCAACCCTTTCTTATGTTTCTATTCCTGAGGTTATGAATATGATTATAAATATTTATAATTTCCAGAAGATATTCTAGTGTAGCTCAATTATGGAGAAGTGTTCACAAGTATTTTATAATAATTTTCTCATGTAGATAGATGTCAGAGACACTAAACCTTCTATTGATGAGATTGTGTGATTATTGCGAGATTTAATGTTTAAATGATTGAATTATATGTACGTTTAGTTCGGGATATCTCACTTTTTTTAAAAAATAGTTGTAAACTTAGTGTTTTTAGAACCATCCCCTAGAGTGAGAGTTTAGGGAATCTCAACCAAATTTTTTGTGTCATTGCGGACTTTATATATAAGAAACCGATTTTACAATACCCATAAACATGTCTCTAGAATCTAATGATTCTAAAATTCATTATATAACTATCATATGTTATACTCAGATTTATTACCCAGGGAATGTAAACATAAGAAAGGTGTGAGATAAAATGTTCTATAAGGGAAAAAATCATCAACATATCATCATAGTTTAAATAATAAGCATATGATGAAACATAAGCATGGAAGGAATATCTTCTTAAAAAGAACATTGAACAATAGGAGTTTCCTAAAAGTTATGATATCTTGGAATGTAAACTCAAATGATAAAAACATATATAGTGGCAAAAGATTTTGAGATAATAAACATGATCCCTGTGATTTAATCATAATAATACAACATAAAAATAAGTAATTATATTAAAATATAACATAATAATGAATTATGGCACAAATATATGCATTATAAATAATAACATTTTGAGAAAACCGAGTCATTCCCATGCATTAAGTAGCAAACAAATCCATGGTGTCAACACATTAGGTTGTGAACAAACCCATGATATCCATGCATTTTGTTGTGAACAAATCATGATTTCCATGCATTATATGTGAAAAAACATAATAATTCCCATGAATTATTATCTCATGTGATATAAATCCTTAACCAATGCATTAGTGGGAGATATAAGATCTCAATTATCACACCCCTACCTTAAATTTAATATTATTTTATTTATTTAATTATTTTTAAATGAATTCTCAAATTCTAGGCTCAACTAGTATTAATTTTAAAATTTTAAGAATTTCTACATGCACACATAGTTGGCGCATGGTTAGTGAAAAAAATATGAAAATGCGGCTCTATCTTGAAAAAGAATAATTTCATGTTTGGTGTATGGTTTTTATAACCATGAGACCTACCCATGGGGGGTAATCTAGAGCCTCTAGTAAGGCTCACATTATTGGTGTATGGTTTTTCTAACCATACAACTAAACCATGCATGATGCCCATTTTAAAAAATAGTATATATATATATATATATATTATTTTCTTCCCACCACCTTTTATGTCCTTCATGACCCAGCCCCCTGATAGAGCCCATCCCATGTGAGACCTATCCCCTTTCTAGGAATGCGACTTCACATCCCTCGGCCTCTTTAAATCATGATTTTGGTGTGTCTGACCTTGGTGTGGGTCTCTTCTCATCTTTCTATTCCTTCCTTTTCTCTTTTCTTTATCCTCTCTTATTCCCCCATGATGCCTACATTTGAGGTTGAAACCTATTTGGTGTTTTGGTTTGATTACTGTCTCATGGAAATTTTTCATGGTGGTACTTTTGGTTTAGGATTCCTCTCACCATCTTGGAGTTATTGGGACCTTTTTAGGTGATTTTTCAGCATCAATTGTCAAATGTGACGAGTTCTAGGTAAGTTGCCCCTTGTTTTAGGTCTTTAAATTTTGGAACCTTTATTCCTTGAATTTTTAATCCCTTTATTAGATATTAAATGATAATAATAATTATATTAAAGAGTATTTTACGTGGAAATAAATTCCACATGATTTACAGTTTATTTCAAAGGTTTTCTTTTAACTGGATGTTTATTTAAAAATTCTACTATAATTAATTTTCTATTCTGGTTGTCTTTGTAAATTCACGAGTGGTCTTTAATTAATAATTTAAATGTTTTGGATTTAATGTGGGGTTTCTCCATTATTAATTTTTTTTATAAAATATGTATATTTTTTAAAATTCCTTTTACCACACACACACCCATGTGTGTGTGTCTTTGCGTGTCTATATATATATACTGGTTCTATACATATATAAGTATATATATATATATAAACTTATTTGTACAAATTCACATAATAATATGTGAATTTGTGAAATGTGATATATTTATATATATATGAGTAAGTGTATATGGGTATAACAATAAAAAATGGTGGCCTTTAACCTTATTATTGTTCCAAGTTTTGGTTTTCAAAATGAAATGAAAAAAGATAATTTTTAGTATGGTTTCCAAAATATATTTTGAAGGCCCGTATGGAGTTTTGTAACAATAATATTTCTCCATGATGATATTGAAATTTATTTATATTTTACTTTTTATACTTTAAATGTTTTACATTTATCCTAAGAAATGAAAATAGGTTATTTTGGCATGCATTTATTAGATTTTAGTTGAAATTGGTAATGTGATTTGACAGAAATCCGAAAATAAATTACATGGGAAACTTGAGTACTTAGGTTGGTAGAATAAAACAATAATTATAGGCAAGGATCCTCTTCCCTATCCTTTTGAATATGGTGCAACACTAACTAAACCATATGATGATATAATATGGTTACCACTAGAACATTGGATCTTTCCTCTATAGCAGATCATGCATGGGAACAATGTTGTGTGGTTAGATCACTGAGTGTATTTGGATTCTTGGATGAAGCCTAACCTTAGTGACCATGAGATTCCCATTTTTCTTAATTTATTTATTTACCTTGTCTTGTTTATTTTAAAAATAAATAAATTTTTTGAATTATAAAATATGAAATGTTTATTTTAAAACAATGTTACCTTCCACCAAATGTTTGAAATGACTGTTTTATAAAAAAAAATTCCCCTAAATGTTTTTAAAAGATACTACTTTTGAAAATTAATGAAATCATTTATTTTTTATCTAAATAAAAATAGTAAATAAACCTTTTTTATGATGTATTTAAAAATAGAATAAAAGAATCTTTTATTTAAATACATGGTCATGGGGTATAGTTTCCTTAGTATTCCCATTGAGCTTAATTGATCACATGTATCTTTATTATTTATGTTTCAAGTTCTGGTTATATTTATAACCATTCATTTAGTATTTATTAGTTAGATGGTGAATGTTTTTTTTCACATGGAGTTATTTTGGTAGATTTATTTTATTTTTAGTTTTACATTATAACATCATCCATATATGAATTTATTATTTTCTATGAACATAGGGAAACTATATTTACTGGCCAAAGAAAAGTGTTCGTGTGGTGGATTTTTGGGTTTTTATGCTTTGTTGGGGAGGGATAATGGGGGTGAGTGGAGTGTTTACTACTTTATTTTTATATTTTATTTTGTATTTTTCTTTAATGATCAATTTATTTTTGCTAATTTGATTCGGATGGATGTTCAACATTTCGACGGGGAATGACGAAATTTTATTTAATTTATAATACTTGTTTATTAAGTATTTAGTTATAGAAATAATTTCAACTTGGTTCACTTTGATGCTGGACACTAGTTTCCTACCAGTGGGGATCAAGAATGCCCCTCGATCCATGTCACGAGCTAGTTCTTGCATCCAATAGAGGGATGGATCATGTTATTACATGACACCACCCATCAAAATCAATATATATGTGTGACATAAGATATCAATCATTAATCATGTTATGAGAACCCATTTAAAGAAAATTAGTTTTGAATAATTTCAAAATTGTATCTGTAACACCCCCAAGATTGTATGGTATGTCTTTTTTTTAATTAAATTTAATCTACTCGATAACTTGTGTCGCATGCCACACCGATTTCAAATGGGAAATGATCTATTATTATGTGACCATTATAACATAGATATTAAGTCACTGGGTATAAATATAAATAAATATATTTTGAAAAATATATTTTTTATATATTTATGGAATAAATTCTTTGGTTATCAATTTATTTGAAATAAATTTTCTCATAAAAATTAAAAGAAGTGTTTTTTTGAAAAACTATTTTTGTGCATGAAATATATTTATATCTTAATAAATTTAATTAGTTTGAATTATTTTAATGAAAATTTTATATTACATATTCAATAATTTTTTTTAACATTCATATAATATTTTTACAATTCATGGGATAAGAATAAATCCACTTTTATTCTTAAAAACTACATTTTATAAAATGTGGGTTTTATCATATTTTGTGCACTTATTTTAAAATTAATTGGACATACTTAAAGGTAATGAATTTGATTAAATATATTACATATTTTTAATCAATATTCTCAAATTTATTAAATTGATTGCCTTTATTTTTATACATCACGAATAGTTACCATGGTAAATTTTATTACATCAGTAAAGGGTAAATTGGGTTAATCGAGGTAAAAAATAATGATAAAACCATATTTTTTATCCTATTTCTTATTAGATGAAGGTAATTTGTAAATTAAAACCTTATAATTGAATGTTATTTGTTAAATGGACACTTTTACATAAAAAATACTTTTATATTATTTGAGTTAAAGATAGTTACAAAATGTCACTTTATTGTTTTTAATATCTCTTCTATGTCCATATTAGGAAATAAGAAAGATATTAATGATTATAAATGTCTATTTTGAGATTAATTAAATTATTATCATTATATAAATTTATTTTTAATTTTTTATAAATTATATATGTAGCTTAAATGCTTATGAAACACTAATACAATATTTATTTAATTAACAAAAAAATTAAAATAAATAATTTTATGAATATAAATTTTGATATAAATTGAATTAATTAATAGTTAAAATTAATTTTATAGATCTATATTACATATTAGATTGTTTTACAGAATTATATTTTAATTTACCCTTTTTATTGATGAATTTGAAGTCAAATTAAAAGAATAGTGTCAAAAATGACAAAAATGATATTTTATCAATACATTATTTAAAAATAATTAAATCTTGAAATAAGAAAAAGTGGATGTTATATGGTCTAATATATCATAAATTTCCCATTTAAGGGAAAATTGGTGCCTTATAAGTAAAAATTATAATTCTTTAATATGAAAAAAATTTAACATAATTAAAAATAAAATTGATTAAACAAGGGTTAATAAAGATAATAAGGTCACATAAAATTGCCTAAATTATATTAGTTTATGGTATTTCAACCCTATAATACCTTATCTTGAAATAAATTTCCATTTTGAGTCATTTTTCATAAGAATAAATTTATTATAATTTAATCTTTTGAGAAATTCCAAAAGTGCCTCTCACCTCAATTATAAAGGGGAACCCCATCCCTCACTCATTCACACAAAAATTGAGCAATATAACTCAACCAATCACTGAAAATTTAGCTTCTAAAAATCCTTATATAATTTATGGAGGTTTTTGTCTCTATAAAATACCACTCTTAATTCCCTTAATAAAAAATCTAAATAAGGTCTCCCGAAGAAGAGGTAATTGTCTTATCTGACCTCTTTCAATTTATTCCTTGTTATACCTCTTCTAAATCTCTTTGAATTTATCATTAAATAACTAATTAATTATCATAAATATACTAAAACTTTATTATTATTTTAAAATCATCATTACCCACCCTCTTTCCCATCAAATAGAAAGTGAAAGTATGGCTCGTGCATATGTATGGATTACCATCTCCACATAGTGATAAAATTAATTTTTTATTTCCATATTATATGGATGATAATTATAAAAGGTTTAATATTAATATTTTATATTTATAAAATATTTATAATTTTTAAATAATAATATCATATCTACCTTCTTACCTTCCAAACCGTTGGTAAATTATAACGTCGTTCGGGCATATGTGTGGACTACCACCTCCACGAAGTGATGTGATTTGTTTTTCATTTATAATTTTCATGGATGTCAATAAATATGGATTTAAAGGGTATATATTATGTATATTATATAATAATTATTCTATAAATGATAATTATTATTTAACTTTATTTCCTTTCATATACAGAATAACGAAAACAACATTCATGCGTACGTACGACCTATTGTCTATATGAATGTGCAACACATTTTTCTTTCTATACCTTTAATGAATTATTTAAAATAAATATACAATTAATACATATGATATATATATCATCATTAAAATAATTTATATGATGAAATATTTATCAAAGTACAAATAATAATACTATTAGCCCGAAACATATATGAAAAATGAAACAGTTATCACCCAAAATAGTTCTTTTTAACAAAGAATTGTTAAGAAACAGGTGATAAAAGATTATAATTATGTCATAAATGGTATGAAATATATTATGTGGTTTTGGAATATATTTATAATAAATATTTATTTATTATATGGTATTTTTGAACAATTATTAAGGAAGTCAGACCTGAGGTAAGGGTTTATTTCCCAATCTCATCAATATTTAGAATTGTATATGTCTAAGAATCTGATCAAGAATATTTTTATTCCATATATATATTTTCAATAAAATGTTTTAAATAATATTTTTAATACTCTCCTATTATTTTTTAAAGTAATTTTTACCCATATTTTACTTCTTACAAAATATTTTTAAAGGAATCTTCTTTTCATTTTCTGAACAATGAACCTTTTTAATTTTTTGGACAAAAAGCATGAAAGAAATATTTTTCTAATTTATATGGAATGAACATGTTTTACCTCCTTCATGAATGATATTTTATTTTAATCTTCATTTACATGTTTACAATTTTTTTAAATAAAATTTTTTCCTTTTTCATTGCAATGTTTTTTAAAAAATACGTGTTTTTCAAAGTGAGAAGGTTATTTTCCTAAAGAATGTTTTTAAGAAATTTTTATGGTATTTAATTTCATCAATGATAAAAACACTTATATTAATTATGATATATTGTATATATGTTATGATTACACCATCCTTTTTATTCCTATAGATGGTTTATGATCTAGTTGGCTGAGGATGTTCTATTTTGATACCATTCACCGTATTACTTTGGATAGTTTATGATTATGTTTATCGATTGAGGAAATTATTAGCATTTGATATTAAAGATTAAATATGAATGTTTTTTTTATTATGCTTCAACCATTTCATATGAGGAATGCATTGAAATTAGTGATAGGTGGAGCCCAATATAGACTTTCGATGCATTGGTAGGTATCATGAGACAAACTTTCTTGGGTATTGGATGAGGCCTTACCCATTTGTATTAGATTTCTTGGAAAATGGTATTAATGGTATGTTTATAATGTTTTGTATTCTGTGTTCCCCTTATTTTGAGATTATTTATTAATTTCCATATGATTATTTTATTAGTTATGATATCCATGTAAAATTTTATGGCACATGTGATTATGAAATTATTTTTTTTCCATTTATTTATTTCCATATTATTCATGTCTTATTTAGCTTATACTATAGACATACACTCACTAAGAATATGAGTTCACCATTTTTCTTATGTTTATTTTTCACCAAGATTCCAAGAAGTATAATATGATTAATATGCATGTATAATCTAGGAGAATAACTATGTTCTCCAAGGATATACTATGTTGTATTTTTTTTGTTTTCAATTGTAATAGAAGACTAAAGTTTGTATTTATTTTACCAAGAATAATATACTATTAGGTCCTTTTGGATGAAAATATTTTTATCTAATTAAAATGTAATAAAGTAACCAATGACTATGGGATATTAGGTTTGGGTTCTTTACAGTTGGCATCAGAGGAAGTTTAGTATAAAACTTGGGAGCTAGATTTAAGAAAACATAGATTAGGGAAATAAATCCCTATAACAGACTTTTATTATATTCCCAATGTAACCAAGATTATGATTTTTCTATTAGTTATACATAAATTTTCGATTTATAATATGCGTTTCACTAGTTTAAAAATTATACATTCTGATTCATAATCTAATCTAGTGTATAAAATTATTTAGAACTGGAAAATAGAAAAAGGATTGGAAACTGTTTCAATACACATAACCCATCTAGGGATTTTCCTCCTAGGAAAGATAATAATATTGGGGATGGAGATAAAAAAATTATAACTATATTGGGATAGAGGTATCAGGTTATGGGTAATAACCTTTCCCATATGGAGTATTCAACTGATCTAGAATGTGCTGTAATAATGTTAGATAGCTTCATGCATAAACAACCTCCATCATTTAATGTGAGTAAAAATACATTTATATTTGATCAATGGATAAGTTTCATAGAGAGAGTATTTCTTGCATTGTGATTTAATGAAAGGGAAAAGGTTATCATGGAAATTTATCATGTCTTAGGATATGTGGATAAATGGAAGTCATTGATTCAAAAAACTATGTTGGATGAGGAAATAACAGACATGGAATGGGAGGATTTTAGATAAATTCCCTTGGAAAAAATTTTCCTCATGAACAACGAGAAAATATGCAGTGATAATTCTTGATTCTAAGACAAAAGGAGGATAATAATGTTGATAAGTATGAATCCAACCTTACAAGGTTATAAAGGAATTCCATTGACTACATATGTAATCCAAATAGAAATATTTACCATTTCATTGAATGGATTAAAAAAATTCTTCTAATGGAAATAGTCTCCAAAACATTTTCATCATATTTGGATATAATATCATGTTCTATCAAGACAAAGAAAGAATTCTCCTAATTTAATGGGTTCAAAGGGAAGAAAAATAAGAGATGGATGCTAAGTACTCCAGAAAAGGAAATAAGAACAAGGGGAAGAAGGGAAGGTTGGAATTTAATACCTGAATTAAATGTGGAATAAAACATTATAGAACATGATTACTGGGAATGCTAGTTTTCTACAATTGTGATGAAAAAGTACACATGGCCTGTGGTTTCATTGGAAATGAAGAAGTTGTAAATGTTCAATAATTTATCAGTAAGGACATGGGATACCATGAAAATGATTTTCCTACACATCAAGGAATTTTTACCAAGAAAAGGTAAAGGGAGTAAGGCCAAGCTTATGCGATCGTGATATTTATGGTTGAAGATCCAAATTATGTGGTGGTAGGTACTTTAATCATATCCTCAGATTTAGAAAATGATTTATTTGATTCTAGATCATCACAATATTTTTTATCTAACTAATTTTAGAAAACAATTACACATTTTATATTCACCTTAAGAAGGTAGTTGTAAGTAAAAATACTTAATGAGAACCTCACTGCAATAAATATGTGTTAATCAGTTCATATTATAAAACATAAAAATGATCTATTTTATAATTTTATTATCATACATATGGTTTAATTGTATATAATCCCTAGTATAGACTAGATTTCAAAATATAATTTAATAACGTATTAAAAAGATAAAGAAATTATTATTCATGATGAAGATATGAAAATACTTACCATTATAGGGGACAATTCATCATATAATTAATGTATGGATCCACCACTAATAGCTATTTTAAATGATATTTTTTAAGAATAATAGAAGATACAACCTATATATGAAAAAAGTAATCTTTAAATTAAGGATTTACCTAATTTATAGTAATACATTAATTTATTTCCTAAGGAGTTACCTAGATATCCACTAGAGTGGGAAGATGAGTTTTCCATTATTTAATCCATAATAAAATACCTATATAAAAGACTCACTATTAATGGCCACTATGAAGTTAGTGGAGTTAAAGAAAAATCTAGATGATTTGAGTGGTAAGGGGATTATAAACACTAGTGTTTCACCATGTGGAGCCCCTGTACTATTTGTTAAGAAGAAAGATGGATATATGAGATTGTGCATTGATTAGAGGTAAATAAATGCTATTATGATAAAGAAAAAGAATCCTCTTCCTTGCATTGATATCTTATCTGACCAAAATCATGGAGAAACATATTTTTCAAAGGTTTACCTTCGTTTTGGATATCACCAATTATGTGTAAATAAGGAAGATATTTCAAAGATAGTGTTTTGAATAAGGTATATATATTATGAGTTTACAGTAATTCCATTTGTATTAACTAATTTACCCTATTTTTTATTGATCTAATGAACAGAGTATTCATGGAATATGTTGATAATCTTGATGTGGTATTTATTGATGATATCTTTGTGTATTCCAAGAACTATGAGGACAATGAAAACTAATTTGGGATCATTCCTGGGACTCTTATAAGAAAAGTGTTATATGGAAAATTTAGTAAGTGTGAGATATGGATTCAAAAAGTCTTTTCCTTTCCATATTATCTATGAGCATAGAATATCATTTGATCATGCGAAGTCAAAGTAAGTCCAATAATGGACTATAACAATGAACATAATCATGGTACATAGTTTTATTAGTTTGACTAGTTACTATCAGTGATTTGTTATGAATTTGTCTTTATTAGCTAACCTATTAACCAAGCTTACTCAGAAAGGTGTTATGTTTATTTGGGAAAAGGTATGTAAATAATTTTTTGAATAATTGAATAAGATATTGGGGAATGATCTAATCTTGACTATAACATCGGGAAATGGTGGATTTGTGATATATAGGGACACATCAAGAAAGGGACTTGGTCTCATCCTTATACAGAATGATAGAGTTATTTACTACACATCAAGGTAGTTAAAAACTCATGAACATAAATATCTAACTTGTGATATTTAATTAATAGCCATAATATTTTCTCCTAAGATATGGAGGCCCTATATATATGGTTAAATATGTGAGATATTTATAGATCAAAAGAGTTTGAAATACATATTCTCATAGAATGAAATCAATATAAGGAAAAGGCGATGAGTTGACCTACTCAAGGATTATGATTAATCAATACACTACCACATAGGGAAATAAAATAAGGTAGTAGATATATTTCATAGGAAGGATCATATAGTTCTGAAAAAATGAGTATTTATAGGGATATTATGTTTATTAATATTATAAAAATAGATATGGGAATTATTATGTATGGAGAAACATCGCTCTTTTAAATTATTTACAAACCATCATTATTGGAAAAGGTAAAAAGTTCTCAGCTTGATGATGATAATTTTAAATATAAAATTAAGGCTTCGAATGATCAGAAATTAGAAGATTTTATATATAAAGATTGAGTTATTAAATTTGGAAAGTGTATTTTTGTTCAGTCTGTACCTGATCTAAAAAGTGAATTATTGGATGATTCTTATAGCTTTATTTTCTCTATATACCTTGGTAGAATAATGATGTATAGGGATTTTAAGGAACAATTTTGGTGGGATAATATGAAGCAGTAAGTTTCTAGTTATTTTTCAAGATGATTGGTTTTTCAAAAGTGAAGGTTGAGAGAAAAAACCCTAGAGGAGTCATGAAACCTCTACCTATTCCTACATGGAAATTGGATGACATTACTATAAACGTTTTCACTGGATTACTGTTTAATCAAGAAATAATTTTGAAATATGGGTTATTTTTGTTAGAATTACCAAATCTACACATTTACTTGCTAAAAGAGAAGATTTTACACAAGGGAAACTTGAATGAATCTATATTAATAATGTTGTAAAACTTCATGGTGGACCTCTTTCAATTCTTTCTCATCATGATCCATGATTTTTTTCAAAATTCTCTAAATTTCATCAGAGGGATCTTTATATTAAGCTTCATTTGAGCACCTTTTATCACCCTAAAAATGAATGGAATTAATTAAGGATTAGAAAAAATATATAAGTCAGTTTTATGTCCTTACCACTTGACTTTGATGGTATTCAGGATCAACATTTAGCTTTGGTAGAATTTTCCTATAACGATAGCTTCAATTCAAGTATAAAAATGGAGTTTTATAGAGGATTATATGGAAAGATATGTCATACACTAACCCTTTGAGATGAATTTAGTGAAAGGAGTATTTTAGGTCGAATACTTATCACCTAAACAGTGGAAAACAAAAAGACTATTCAAACCCACATCTAAACAGCTCAAGGTAGGATTTAGAGCTATATTGAAACCATAGAAAAGATTTGGAATTTAATGTGGGAAATCAGGTTTTATTGAAGGTATATAAATTTATGGGTGTTATAATATTCTATAATATAGGATAAATAAGTCCTATGTACATCATAAATTTTGAAACCTGGGAAAGAATTAGAGTTATGCCTTACCATTTGGCAATATCAACTATCCTTTATAAAATACATGATGTATTCCATATCTCTTTGTTAAGAAATTACATGGTAGAAACAACATATGTTCTCAATTTTTTAGAAATAGAATTTGAACCTAATATATCTTAATATGAATAGAATATCCATATTTTTAACACTAGAGAACAAGTGTTGTGGAATCAGACAACACAACTGATAAAGTTACTTTGAAAAAATCATAAGAAAGAAGAGGTGACGTGGGAACCTAAGGAAATTATGATGAATAAATTCCAAAATATATTTATGAGAAGAAATTATGAAAATTTTTAGGAGTTTTTTGGAAGGAGGGAAGAATGAAACAGCCTAAGATTTTATGTTATGGCACTTTTTAAATAAATTCAATATCATCGATAGCTTGCATGCACACAACACCGAGTTCAAATGAACAATGATCTCTTATTATACGACCATTATAACCTAGCCGTTAAATTGGTGAGTTTAATTGGAATAACTGAAAATTTTAAAAATATATGGTATATTTATTTATAGAATAAATTCTTTGGTTATCAATTTATTAGAAATAAAAATTTGAAAAATTAAAAGAAGTGTTTTTCTGAAAAAATATTTTTGTGCACGCAATATAATTATATCATAATAAATTGAATTAATCAATATTGGTCAATTATATTAATGAAATCTATATATTACATATTCAATCAAATATTTTAACATTAATATAATATTTTTACTATGCATGGTATAAGAATAAATTTAGTTTTATTCTTAAAAATGACATTTTCTAAAATGTTGTTTTTATTGAGTTTTGTGCATTTATTTTAAAATAAATTTATTCTAATCATAGGTATGAAATTTTATTAAATGTATTACATATTTTTTAATCAGGTCGATAAAATTTAATTAACACGACCCTTTTATTTTTAGATATTATGAATAGTAACTATGGTAAATTGTTTTACCTTGATAATGGGTAAATCAGGTTAATCTAAGTTAAAATTAAGTGATAAGGCCATAATTTTTCATAATAATAATTATTGGATGAATTTTATTTATCCCTTAACACCTTAGAATCTAAATTTAGTTATTCAATGGTAAAGTTTCCCTTAAAATTACTTATGTATTTTTTAAATCAAAGATAGTTACAAAATGTCACTTTCTTTGTTTTTAATATCTCTTATGGGTCCACATAGGGATAAAATCTAGATATGAGTAAAAATAAATATTTTTTACTTAAATGAAGTTATTTTAATTATATATATTTATTTTTATTTTTTATAAATTATATAATTAACTTAAATGCCCGTGAAATGATAATATAGTATTTATATAATTAAAATAAATAAATAAATGATTTTAAAAACATCATTGTTGATATAATTTGAGTGAATTAATGTGTAAAATGAATTATATAGATCTATATGACATATTAATTTTTTTTAAATTATTATATTTTAATGTCCCCATTTTTTTGATGTATTTGAAGTCAAATTAAATGAATCATGTCAAAATTGATTAAAATGATATTTTCCCAAAAACAATATTTCATTAAATTAATTAGAAATTATAAAATCTTTAAATTAGACAAATTAGAAATTTTATGGTCTAAAATATCACAACTTGGCCATTTATGGTCCAATTTTAACATTATAAGTAAAAATTACAACTCTTCAATATGGACAATTTTGTTACCATAATTAAAATTAATATTGTTTAACTAAGGGTTAATGAAAATGATAAGGTTTAAAATGACACAAAAAATTGTATAAATTATATTGGTTTTTGGTAATACAACCCTATACTACCTTATCTTCAAATCCATATCCATTTGGATTCATTTGGAATAAGAATGCATTTATTATAATTTAATCTTATCAAAAATTCCAAAAGCGCCCCTCATATCAATTATAAAAGGGAACCTTATCCCTCACTTATTCACTCCACATCAAGTCTTCCAAATAGACCAATCCATGTATATTTATCTTATAAAAATCCTTATCCATTTTTAGGTGTTGTTCTCCCTAAAATACTAACCTTAAATCCCATAAGAAAGGATCTAAAGAAGGTCTCCTGAAAAAGAGGTAATTATCTTACCCAACCTCTTCCAATTAATTCCTTATTATACCACTCATAAATCACTGAAAGTTATCATAAAATAATAAATTTATTTTAATAAATATACTTAATTTTTTATGATTATTGAACTGATATTACCCACCCTCTTTACCATCGAACCGGAAGTGAAATTATTGCTAATGCATATGTAAAACTTACCATCTCCATGTAGTGATACAATTAATTATTATTTACAGTATTTTAGAGATGATAATTTTGATAGGTTTAATATTTATATGTTATATTTATATTATTATTATACTTCTTAAATAATTATATCAAATCTACCTTCTTACCTTCCAAACCTTTGGTAAACGTTAACATCACTCATATGTACATGTGGACCACCACCTCCACAAAGTGATGCGATTAATTTTTCATTTCCATTTTAATTGGATGGAAATAAAGATGGAATTTATGAATATATGCACTTTATATTATATAATAATTATTCTATAAATTATATTTATTATTTACATTTATTTCGTTCCATATTTTGAATAATGTAAATAATGTTCATGTGTACGTACGACCTACCATCTCTATGAATGGTGTATTACATTCGTCTATATCTACCAATAATTTCTTACTTTAAATAAATATATAATGAATATATAATATATTTATATCATTATTAATTTTTTTTAGATTACTTAACCTTGATAAAATTATAAATACCGAAACTACCAAACCAAAACATACTTAAAAAACAAAGCAGTTATTACCCAAAACAATGTCTTCTAATAAATAATTATTATGAAATGGGTGATAAAAGATTATAAGTATGCCATAAATTGTATGATATATATGATTATGGTTTATTAATAGATTTATAATAAATATATATTTATTATACTTGAGGTTTCAACACGTATCAATGTAGTCAGACCTAAGGTCAGTGTTTATTTCACAATCTCATCAATATTCGAGATTGTAGATGCTTAAGTATCTGATGGGGAATCTTTTTCTTCCATATACATATTTTATATAAAATGTATTAAATAATATTTTGAATACTCTCATATTTTTTAAAGTCATTTTTACCCATTTTTGACTTCTTAGAAAATGGTTTGAAATGAATCTTCTTACCATTTTCAAAACAATTTACTGTTTCAAATTTTCTAGAAAAAGCATGAGAGGAATGATTTTTAAATTATATTTAATGAATGGATTTTCCAAACTTCATGAATTATATTTCTATTAATCCTAATTTACCTGTTTATAAGGTTATTTTTTTGTAATGGCCCAGACCCTCCTGGTCCATTAATTTTCCAAATTCTAGTGTTTGGGGTTCCCTGGACCCTATCAGTGAGTTGTGAGGGAGGTAGTGTCGGTGCTAGGGTGTTACCGTGGTGTCACCCATCGGTGTGTCACCGATCAGTGAGACACGTGTCACCGTTTGGTGCCACGGGGGGTTGCTTTCCCCAATTTTCCAATAACAACTCCTTTTAAGGTTCAATATCTATTTAAAGTGGTGTGAGGCTGTTTTAAAGATCATAAATGATGTTATAATCCCCAAGAGTGGGGAAACCCTCGACGGACCCAAACTGTGTGTCGCTGTTACACGTTTTCTTCTTTTTAAATGAATTTCTTTTACTCAGAGTTGTTATGGCCACCCCTCTAATGTGAATTATTAAATAACAATTTATTCCATCATTTGTAACCACCCAACAGTTTGGTGAAACCACGATCTGCCTTTAAATTCATTCAATATTTCATATCCCGTAACTCCAGGATATCTCCTTTTATCACAGGGAGTTTCTTTCTTCTTCTTGGATGGTCTCTTTTCCTTCCCTTGGTGCGTTTGGAGTCCCTCTTCCTGAGGATAGTTTTGTGCCCATGCTAGAACCTTTCCTACTCATTCTTGGAGTCCTTGTAGTTTCTCCCCTACAAGTCGCGCTTCCTCAATTCTTGGTGAAAGGAAGAAAACTTTGATCATTGATCATCCAAGTATGGATTCTTTCGTTGTCTTTATTTACTATACATCATGTGTGGTGGGTATGATGATGTTACCTTAGGATGTAGATGAAACCAAATTTAAAAAATATAATAGATGAACCTTTAAAGAATAAAGGGGTGGGAATGATAATTTTGTTGCTGTGTTATACCTTTTTTGTTATATTATGAATTGTGTGGGATTTTTTCCACTGAAAATCATGGCTGTTGGTGGTCCTTACTTGTGAACTAATGATACTCTATTATTTTTGGTTAATCTTGTGATTGAATGGATGTAACATGGAAAATAGTTAATCATGTAAAATCGGTTGATTAAATGGATGACCAATGAACAATAATACTTGTTTGATAACACTGGTTAACCAAAATCAAAGAAGGAACTTAAGGAATGGTGTGGTTAAATATATAAAAAGAAACATCCTTTCTCTGTTATGGTGATATGTGTGGTGGCTCTGCTTGATGTCATGTGGGGAGACATGGATGGGGATGGGATCCCGTGTTGTTGAGTTTTTTGGTTGTGGACTTGAGTCTATGTGGGGCCATACGATGGGGCTTGGGTTGGTTCCAGAACTTCGAGGGATCTCACGAATCCCTTTTGTTGTTGTGACTTTATAAGAGAACCGGGTGTGAATGCTTAAATTTATGCTTGGATATTTTTCCTCCCTTGGATTATGGATATGCCTATTAGTTTCTCGATAGTGAAGAATTATTTAAATTTATTCACTTGAATATGATAACAAGATTGGGTTTAATGGGGAATTGTTTTCCAGGAATGAGTTGGGCTCTTGTTGTGGCTGTTGTGCTTTTGTATGAATGAATAGTAATGAGGGTGTTTGTGTATAGGCTGGTTTTGGAACCCTTAGGTTAGGATCAGTGCTTGTTTACCTATATGTATAAATTTAGTTTTTTGTTTCTTATTCACACCCCACCCAAGTTGATCACTTCATTACGAACACCCTCATTTCATGGGGGAGGGTGTTTTTCCCAACATCATATTAGGTGGCTGGATATTAGCTCCTTTATGATTCCTCTCCTGATTAGCTCAATACTCTTTGGGTAGACTGTGATGGATTGAGGTCCATTTTTCTCGCAAGGGACTTCAGGAAAGGTATGTTGTAGTGATTATCCAAGGTGTGTGCAAGTAGGTTTGTTTCCAAAGTGTCTTCGGAATGAGGCCCAGGTGTCTTCGATCGGGATGATAGTTATTCTGGCCTAGGTTTCTTCTAGAATGGTTATGTATGGTTTTGGTGTCCTAGGTGTCTGTGGGCAGGATACGTGGTTATGGTGGCCCATAAGGTTGTTGTTGGGGCGACAGTGGGATTGTAGTGAAAATGGAGGGGGAGGTCTGATGTGTAGGATGTCTTAAATAACCAGTGGGAAAGTGGGGAGGAGTTCCCAAAATGTCAATGTGATATTACAATTACTTTACCTGACTTGCGTTATTTGGGGAGTGCGCCTTGATGAGGCTGGGTGGATAGTTTCCTTGCAAGGTGTTTTAGTTATATCTATTTTCTCATGGGGCATTATATTGTCTCCCCACTTGTGCACGAGAGCTTTTGGTTTTCCCTATTAAGTATACCTATATATGCACCCTACGTATATAAAACTACTTTTAAGTTTCCAGGAGGACTTTGGGGACCATGTGGGACCATACTAGCTCAGACGTCGGGGAAATTTTCATTGCTTTTTTTCTATCTTTTAGTACTTTTCCTTAGAGTTTTTCTCATACTTGTATGGGTTTATCTTTGAACATCCATATGAGAATGAGTTTTGGATTTACTTTTTGCTTTAGTTTTGACCTATTTTTGTTTTTTACCATCTTATATCTCGATCCTACTAAATAAAAAGGTTAATTCCTTCCATATTACATGTTATTGTATAACCTTGGTGCTAGTCGGCACTATGGGGCCTATTGAAGGTGGGACTTATGGGTCATTATCTCTCCTTCAAATTGAGGAAGAAAGGATCTGGCACTTTTCTATATATTCCCTCAATTCAGTAAAGGTGGGTCGTGATAGAATGGTATCAGTGGTTTGTTGAGAGATAGGATGTAGCTTGGGGTGAGGCACAGTAAGGATTGCAAGGGATGACAGGACAACAATGTTAGGAAATCTTGGTGCATGAAATAGGCTAGGGAAGACTGTCTAGGACACTAGATTTTATGTCTCCTCGGGATCCGATGCAAGGACTCTGGACCTACCAAACGACCAAGTGAGGCTACATTGATTGCATGGTAGAGACACTAGGAAAGGTATATGGATCATAATGAATTTTTTTCTTGTGTGTTCTGGGAGTTCTGGGAATTTAAATAAATAAAAATTTTAATAAAAATTTCAAAGAAATATTCTACACTACTTAGGCTTAGGAATTCCTTGTTTACCTTACAACTATAGAACCTGAATGATGACCATGATTAGTGATGGAGATCGAGGACCAATAGGCTAATCTGGCAGATCGGCGGAGGAATGATCAAAAGGAGGAGGATTACCATTGGAAGAAGTCACTTCATGCATTTTAGTGGAAGACCCTTGGGTAGTATGAGGGGAGCGTCTCATACATGGGGACCGAAAGCTGGCTTGGGGAGTTAATAATAGCTTTCTGCTTTATCAGGAATCTTAATGAGTACTGGGTTCCATTGGAAGTCAATCAAATGAGAGGAACAACACGTTAGTGGTGGACGCTCTACCTTAGAGAGAGGATGGAGAGTGATATTTCATAGACTGAATTTGAGAGGGAGTTCTTGTAGGAATTCCTCTCTTCCAAGATGAAGACTAAAAAGAGGCAATAGATACTCTCCCTTTAGCAGGGGAGTATCTTAGTGAGGGAGTAGGGGATCAAGTTCATGGATATCCTTCATTTTTCTCTGGAGCTTTTTTCGGATGAGGAGTCTCAGGAGAGATGTTTAGATGAGGCACTCCAACCTTCTCTTCAGTATACTATTACTTCATTCACCCTACTGACGTACATGGTGGTCTAGAGTAAGGATGAAGTGGTGGAGAGGATGCACTTGCTGGGAGGTGTATCGTGAGAGGAGATCTAGTTGGGATCATTAAAGGGGAAGGCCGTCAGTAATAGGCCTCTAGCATCTGGGCCTTATCAGTTTCAACTAGTGGGGAGCAAGACCCTACAGTTCCAATTTCGATCTCCTGGTCCTCACCCTTTCCTTGCGGGCCCATAACTGAGGTGCTTCATCTGTGGAAGCCATAGGAACCTTCAGAATCAGTGCCCAGACCGAGTGAAGTACAATGGGGATGGGAAAGTTTAGTGGCCACTTCAGCAACAACAATTTCTAGTGAGGTCCTTTCAGCACCTACAGTAGGGACATCGAGTTCCCACTCCATTGAGAGTAGATGTTTCAGGAGGAGGTTGACCTTTGGGCGCTCCTCAGGGACCTCGACCAGGGTCTGGTTGGGGAGGAAGCTGATAGCCTAGGAGAAGAGTAGCTTGGCATGGGCTATTTCATGCCACATAGTTATCAGTTCCAGCAGGGTCGAAAGTCATTTGAGGTACGATCAACTTTTTTAGCATTCTTTCCTATTCCTTGTTTGATTCACGAGCTTCACACTCCTTTGTTACACTCGGTCTGGCACATTCCTTGGGCCTAGATGTAGAGAGACTCTCCATGTGCCTAGTTTTGAGTACTCTAGTGGAAGATCAGACCAACTTGTCTTATGTTTTCTAGTGATATAGACTGATGTTGGGACCACATCAGTCTAGTGGGGATATCCTTATGCTGCAAATGCATAAAAATGATGTCATCCTAGGCATCAATTGGCTATTTTCTATACACACTGTTATCGACTACTTCTTGAGAAGATTCATGTTCTCCGATGAGTATGGCTATCGTGTGGCTTTTGTTAGTGAATGGATTTGTCACGTGGGGAGATGGCGTGTGGAGCCTCTTCTTTCTAAGATATCTGAGATTTCAGAAAAATCTGTGGATGCTAAGGCGATGGATGTTTTAGGTGTTGTAAGAGAGTTCCTGGAAATTTTTACTAAGGAGGTTGTGACTCTACCCCTTGACATAATGTTGAGTTCGGGATAGACTTACAACCTGGTGCCCATATGATTTCAATGGCTCCTTATCAGATGGAGCCTTCTGAGTTGCGGGAGTTGTGGATTCAGATTGAAGATCTGATAAAGAAGGGTTTTGTCCGACCCAACGTGTCACCATGGGGTGCTTCGGTCTTGTTCACAAAGAAGGCAGAAGGTGGTCTCAGGTTGTGCATAGACTACCAAATACTGAATCAGGCAATGATCAAGAACCATTACCCTCTCCCAAGGATAGACGATCTCTTTGACCAACTGAGGGGAGAAAGTTAGTTCTCTAAGATCTATATGTGGTATGGGTATCACCAGTTAAGGGTGAAAGAAAATGATATCCCGAAGACTTATTTCAGGTGCAGGTATGGACACTTTGAGTTTGTAGTCATGTCGTTCAGTGTTACGAACACACCTACTGTGTTCATGGGGATCATGAAATCATTTTTCTGCAAGTTTCTGGAACGATTTGTCATTATGTTCATCGATGAAATCTTGATCTAATAAAGATCATAGGAGGAACATACTAATCTCCTTAGGATTGTCTTGGAGATCCTTTGATGTCACCATCTCTATAGGAATTTGTCAAAGTGAATGTTCTTGACATGAGAAGTGCACTTTCTTGGACACATGGTGTCTCAGTAAGGGGTAGCAGTTGATCCTTAAAAGGTTGAAGCAGTCGTTTCTTGGAAAGAACCCAATAATGTGATGGAGGTTTGTAGTTTCTGGGGTCTGGAAGCCTATTATCAGAGGTTCATACCCGAATTCTCTCGAGTTTCAACTCCTCTAAGTAGTTTCGGGCTGCTTTCATCTATCTGAAGGAAAGGTTGGTAATAGCTCTAGTGCTTAGGTTTCCAAAGAAAGGGGTGTTGTTTGAGGTGTTTTGTGATGCTTCTGGACTTGTCCTTGGGCGTGTGTTGATGCAGCAGTGAGGAGTGATCTCTTATGCGTCTAGTCAGTTACGTCCTCATGAGCGTAAATATGCCACCCATGACCTAGAGCTTGTAGTAGTAGTGTTCGCATTGAAGTTGGGGTGGAATTACCTCATCATGGAGCACATTATGGTATTTACATATCACAAGAGTTTGAGGCATATATATTCCTAGTGGGACCTGAACTTGAGACATTGAACATGGGTGAAGTTTCTTCCAGACTACAACTTCAAGATCTCTTACACTAAAGGTAAGGGGAATGTTGTGGCTGATGCCTTGAGCAGGAAGTCGTAGAGGGAAGCTGTTGAGGAATCTGTGGATGCTTGGAAGGCAATTAAATATTTGGATGCCTTACACCTAGATGCAAGGGTGGATGGTTTTATAGGTTTTCTATTTTAGATGACAATGCAATCCCCTCTGTTGTGATAGGTGGAGGAGTCTCTGTGTGGAGACTTAGAGAGTGAAGTGATGCACTATCTGGTTGATCAAAGTAATGATCTAGAAGGGTGGTTGGAGGATGGTTAGAATCATATTATTTTCCAAGGGAAGTTGTTTGTCCCAGATATGATGTGTGGTGGAGTTCTCTGTGAGTTCTTTAACTCACTCATAGTGGTACAACAAAGAGTTTAGAAGATGCACCGAGGCCTGAGGAAACAATTTTTGTGGCCCAAGGTGAAATGGGTAGCGACAGAGTTTGTGGAAAGGTTCCTAATGTATCAGTAGGTGAAGGATGAACACCATGTTCTAGGAGGTTTTTTTTAGCCTTTAGATGTCCCTGAGTGGTAGTGGGATGACATCTCAATGGATATCGTCACAGGACTACCCAGTGTACAAAGAAGCTGCGATGCTATCTGGGTAGTGGTAAACTGACTGATGAAATCAGCTCACTTCCTGGAGATCAATAAGTCGAGTGCGGTGGATGCCTTAGGACAGAGATACATGGATTATGTGGTGCGGTTTCATGGAGTTTCCTGGTCCATAGTATTATATAGGGATTCCTAGTTTACCTCATGAGTCTGGAGGGGATTGCAGCATGCTTTTGGAACCCAACTACGCCTTAACATTACTTTCCACCCCCAGACAGACGGGAAAACAGAGCGGACCATCCAGACATATGAGGATATGCTATGGGCTTGTGTTTTCGACTTCTAGGGATCATTGGAATGACATTTTTCTTTAGTAGAGTTTTCCTACAATAATATCTATCACTCTTTTATTGGCATGAAACCATTTGAATATTTGTACATGAGGATGTTCCATTCATCCATGTGCTGAAACGAGGTTGGGGAGGCAGGTGTTCTTGGACTAGAGGTAGTTCAGAGTACAAAAGAGACGGTTTATCTTGTACATGAGAGGATGAAGGAATCCCATGACCAGAAAAAGTTGTATTCCGATCATAGGAGGAGGCCCTTGGAGTTTTAGGTTGGAGACTATGTGTTCTTGAAGGTTCCCCTTCGATGTGGGCAGCGAAGGTTCGATAAGGGGATAAAGCTCTCTCCTAGGTTAATTAGGCCTTTCAAAGTGTTGGGGAAAGTTAGTAAGGTGGAATATCATCTGGTGTTTCCACCTCGGTTGAAAAGTATCCACGACGTTTTCCACGTCTCCCAACTTCATCGGTATATACACGATGTTTCTCACATCCCTGACTTGGGAAAGCTATATATCGGGGACAAAACGACATTCATAGAGAGGCCAATAAGGATCGAGGACCATAGGGATAAGGTTCTTCAAAGATGAACCATTCTCTTGGTTCGTGTGTTATGTAGGCATGGTGGCCTCAAGGAGAGTACCTGTGAATGAGAGTCACATATGCGTGCCCAGTACCCAGAGTTGTTTTGAGTTTTGTTCTTATTTGTTTTGTACTTGTTTGTGATGTAGTTCTAGCCCTTGTTAACTATGAGATGTGATGTTTTCTTTGTTCTCTAAATGTGTTTGAAGTGTCCTGACTATTGGGAGTGTAGGACCTGATCCCCAATCAAGACGTATTAATGTTGAGGCGATTAAACCCGTGCGGGTGGGTCAGTGCCGCCCAAAGAGGATAGTATCTTAACATGGAGGAATGGACTTCCTAATCCATATGAATGTATGATGTGACCTTTGTATGATTGTTTGGTTACCTTGGGGAGGGGATTGGTAGTGTATCTGTAGTTGTTCAGGAGATAGATGAAGGATATATGTTCCTAGAGATCGAGGTTTGTTCTGACTTTTGAACAACTCTAGGGGAGTTTTTCCGTGAGAGGTATCTGTCGAGGTGGTTATTCGAAACCCTCTCTTTTCTTAGGGTTTAGTGTTGATTATCAAGGATGAGAATAGTTTGAGAGGTATATGATGTAATGGACCAGACCCTCCTGGTCCATTACTTTTCCAAATTCTGGTGTTTGGGGAACCCTATAACCTATCATTGAGATATGAGGGCAGTGATGTTGGTGGAAGGGGTTTCACCATGGTGTCACCCATCAGTGTTTCACCGTGGTGTCACCTATCAGTGTGTCACCATGGTGTCACCCATCGGTGTGTCACTGATCGGTGCCACAGGGGGTTGTCAGGGGTTACTTTCCCTAGTTTTCCTATAATTACTCCTTTAAGGTTTAATACCTCTTTAAAGTGGTATGAGTCCGTTTGAAAGACCATAAATGATGTACTAATCCCCAAGAGTGGGGAGACCCTCAACAGACCCAAACTATGTGTCACTGTTACACATTTTCCTCTGTTTAAATGAAATCCTTTAAATCATAGCTGGTGTGGCCACCTATCCAATGTGAATTATTAAATAACAATTTATTCCATCATGTGTAACCATCCAACAATGTTGTGAAACCATGATCCACTTTAAAGTATTTCAAGATTTCATATCCCGTAACTCCAGGATATCACCTTTTATCACATGAAGTTTCTTTATTCTTCTTGTATAGTCTATTTTCCTTCCCTTAGTGTGCTTTGAGTCCCTCTTCTAGAGGCTAGTTGTGCACCCATTCTAGAGCCTTTCCTATGCACTCTTGGAGTCCTTGGAGTTTCTACCCTGCAAGTTGTGCATCCCCAGTTCTTGGCGCGAAGAAGAAAACTTCGATCGTTGATAATCCAAGTTGGGATTATTCCTTCATCTCTCTTTACTGTGCATCATACGGGGTGGGTATGATGATGTTCCCTTAGGACGTAGATGAAACAAAATTTAACATAGATAATAAATGAACCTTTAAAGAATGAAGGGGTTGGAATTATGATGTTGTTGTTGTGTTATACCTTTTTTGTTATATTATTAATTGTATGGGATTTTGTCCACTAGAAATCGCGGCTGTTGGTGGTCCTTCCTTGGGCACTAACGATCCTTTGTTTTTTTGGTTAATCCTGTGATTGAATGGATTTAATATGGAAAATGGTTAATAATGTAAACTCAGTTGATATAATGGATGCCTAATGAACCATAATACTTGTTTGATGACACTGGTTAACCAAACTCAAAAAAGTAACTTAAGGAATGGTGTGATTAAATCTAGAAAAATAAACATCCTTGCTCTGTTCTAGTGATATGTGTGGTGGATCTGCTTGATACTGTGTGGGGTGACGTGGATGGGGATGGGATCCCCAATTGTGGAGTTGTTGGTTTTGGACCTGAGCCTATGTGGGGAAGTACAATGATGCTTGGGTTGGTTCTAGAACTTTGAGAGATCTCACAGATCCCTTTTGTTGTTGTGATTCTATAAGAGAACTGGGTGTGAATTCTTAAATTACTACTTGGCTGTTTTTCATTCCTTGGCTTGTGGCTATGAATATTAGTTTTATGATAGTGAAGAATTATTTAAAAGGAATCACTTGAATATGATAACACGAAAGGATTTAATAGGGAATTGTTTTCCTGGAATGATTTGTGCTATGGATGTGGCTGTTGTGCTTTTGTATGAATGAATAGTAATGAGGGTATTTGTGTATTGGATGGTTTTGGAACCCTTAGGTTGGGATGAGTGCTTGTTTACCTATATGTATAAATTTAGTTTTGTGTTTCTTATTCACACCCCGCCCCAGTTGAGCACTTCATGCCAAACACCCTCATTTCATGGGGGAGGGTGTTTTCCCAACATCCTATTGGGTGGATAGATATTAGCTTGTTTTTTCTCCCTCTCCTAAGTAGCCCAAGACTCATTGGGTAGGCTGTGATATACTGAGGTCCATTTTTATCCCAAGATTATTCGGGTAGGGTATGTTGTGGTGGTTGGCCTAGGTGTGTGTGGATAGGTTTGTTTCCCAGGTGTCAACGAGATAAGGCCCCGATGTCTTCAAGAATGGTTGTAGTTGTTCTAGACCAGGTGTTTTCAGGAGTGGTTACATATGGTTGTGGTGTAATAGGTGCATGTTGGAAGGATACATAGCTGTGGTGGCCCATAATGTTGTTGTTGGGGCGGTAGTGGGATTTTAGTAAAAATGGAGGGGGAGGTCTGATGCCTAGGATATCTTAAATAACCAGTGGGAAAGTGGTGTGGGGTACCCAAAATGACAATGTTTTATTACTATTACTTTAACTGACTTTTGTTATTTGGGGAGTGTGCCTTGATGATGTTGGGTGGATAGTTTCTTTGCTAGGTGATTTGGTTATCTCTATTTTCTCACGGGGCATTAGATTTTCTCTCTACTTGTGCACAAGAGCTTTTTGGTTTTCCCTACTCACCCTATGTATGTAAAACTACTTTCAAGTTTCCAGGGGGACTTCGAGGACCATGCAGAACTGTACTCGCTCGGACGTCAGGCCAATTGTTGTTGCTGTTTTCATTCTTTTTTTTTACCTTAGAGTTTTTCTCGTGCTTGTATGGGTTTATCTTTGAACATGCATATGGTAATGGGTTTTGGATTTACTTTTACCTCCAGTTTTGTAGTTGTTTGGGTTTTACTATAATATCTCCTGATCCTACAAAATAAAAGGGTAATGCCTTCCATATTATGTGTGATTATATACCCTTGGTGCTAGTCGCCACTCCGGGGCCTATTGAATACAGGACTCAGGGGTCATTATCTCTCCTTCAACTTAAGGAAGGATGGGTCTGACAGTTTTTAATCCCTTCCCTCATCTCGGTGAAGGCGGGTCATGGCACTTAAAATAAATTTTCCTTCATAATTGTGTGGTTTTTAAAAACCAAGTGATTTTCAAAGTGAGAAGGTTATTTTATTCAAGAATGTTATTAAATAATTTTTTATGGAATTTATTTTCTTCAATGAAAATAACCTTTATTTTAATAATTATTCAATGTGTTATGTTATGATTATACCATTATTATTATTTCTTTAGATGGGTTATGATCTGTTTATCTGTGGATGTAATATTTTGATACAATTTTCCATATTATTTTTAGAAGGTTAATGATTATGCTTATTGATTTGAGAAATTATAGACATTTTTGTATGATAGTTTCAATATGAATGGTTAAGTTTATTTTGTTTCACTCATTTCATAAGAAAAATTAATTGAAATTAGTAAGTGGCGGTTGAGGCCCTCTACAACCCCTTGATGCCTTGGTAAGTCTCATGAGAAAAACTAACTTTGGTATTGGATGAGGCCTTACCTATTTATCTATATTGCCTTGGAATAAGGCCTCAAAGTATTTTTATGATGTCCAAAATTATGAATTTCCTTAATTATGAGTTTAGTTATTTATTTATAAGTGACTATTTGATTATTTATGATATCCATGGATAAATTTTTAGACATGTGATTATGGGATTATTTGATTTCCAATTATTTCCTACCATATTATTTAGGTCTTATTTAGATTCTTCTATATGTATACCCTTAAGAAGCATATGATTTGACAATTTTTATAATGTTTATTTTTTCCTACTAATCCAAAAAGTATATTAATAATTATATTCAAGGAAAATCTGAGAGAATAATGGTTTTCTCAAAATAAATACTATGTCGTATTTTATGTTTTCAATCGTAATGTAAGATTCAAGTATGTATCTTGTTTTACAAGACCACTAAACCATTTGGTACTTGGGGATGTGCATATTTTTCTCTAATTACAATGTATTTAAGTAACCCCAAACTCTAGGCTATTGTGGTCTGGATATCTATAGTACCGCATAATGTGATATCAGAAATAAATCGATTGATTTCAAAAATTCAATGACCTAGAAGAATTATTTCATAAGGGAATTTTTAAGGTGATTGATAAAATATAACTCCAACCAAGATATATCTATATATTTAAAAAGGAAAATGGAAGTAGATCAGAAAAGGGTCTTTAAAAAACATTGGTTAACATTTTTTGTAAAAAGAAGAAATTATGAGTCACTTTTGAAAATATAATTATTGAGAAATTCAAATGAAGTATTTTTATAAGAATTGTTTAGAAATAAATTTTGATAAGTTTCCTTGAATATTAATAAAGTTCATCTTTTGTAAATGTGAACTGAAAGATAAAATTTACAATCAGGAATGGAAAAACCATTCCAACATTTAAAAAGCACCTTTATTGAAACCCACATTGTAAAAAGGGTGGTAAATTTTTTATTTCATAATAGGAAAAGATAAATTATAAGATCACTATAAATAATAAATATTTAGATTTAAAAAAAGAATGGGTTACATGGGTTATAATAGTGAATATGGGAATGAAAGAAAAATAACTTATTTGAGGTGGATGAAAATTATTCTTAATAATTTTATATTTTAAAAGAGAATGAAATCCCTAAAAATAAAAATAATTTAATGTAGAGAAGTATTTTACCCAAAGAAAAGATGAAATATCACTAGTATTAGAGAAATAGATAAATATCATAAATTTAAAATATTATAGTTGATAAAGATAGTTCAAGACTCAAAAAAACGAAATTGAGTCGACCAAAAACCTTTATTGATATCATAATTCATAAAGTAAGAAAATTTTTAAAAGAAATTAATGTGATAAAAGTTTAAATTACTATAAAATAAATATTAAATTCAAAAAAATAAAATAATATTCCAGAACATATCCAACTTATAATAATAAATTTTAAAAAGAACGATCATAACATAATGAATAAAAATTAAGTTAACAAAAACCCCTAACTCTGCTCTAGACTTCGAAAACGGTATTTTAACTTCTGTATAATAAAAATAACCATTATAATAACTTATTTTAGAATATTATTCATATATATTACCCCGTATAGTCTTAAATTGTAATCATTGATGATACATTTATTAGTTATTTATAGTTTATTTTCATCATCAGATGTTAGCGATTTTGAATATGCTGCGCATGATTGAAAATGTCGATGTTGATCCTCATTATTTGATACCATGTTAATAATTAAAATACCATACATGGTAAAATAATATATTATTTATAATTATTTATAAAGTTATAATTCCATTCCATGATAGTTTTAGTCATGATTTATGAAGAAGGAATCAATGATGAGCTTGTTTCGGTAAATTTTGACAATAAAAAGTTGTTATATAAATAATAAGGTAAATATTAATATAAAATTTTCTGGACTTTAATCATGTCATAAAAATAATTTTAATTCATTAATTATATTATTAGAATCATCCAAATAGGATGGTTATGTGAAATGAAATATGATGTTCCATTGAGGTGGTTGTCCACATATATACACAGACGATAAATTAATTTCCCAAATAATCGAAAGAAGGAATAAAATTATTTATATTTTCAAAGTATTAATCATGTAATAAATATAAAATTTATTAATTAAATACCCCTATTTAATTATCCATGTAATTCAGTTATGAAAAATAAAACTGTCCATTCCTGGAGGTGGTAGTCTGCACGTAACATGAACGATGTTTTTATTTTTCTAAGAAAAAAAAGAAAGGTTATTAATAGTTATTTCATCTATATAAAAAAATTCATTATAATAATAATACGGATTTTATTATATTATTATAGTAAAAAAATATTTAATAATAGGTATAATAAGAAGAAATGGAAGAATGATTACAAGTGAGAAAATACCTACATAAATGAAATTTATTTCATCTTGGAAACCTTCTTGATTTAGAAGGGATTTCTGTAATCTATATAGAAAAAAATATTAATAATGGGGTAGAGGTTTATTTGGGAAGGAAGTTAGGGAATAATATGGGGGATAATTATAATTTTTTTGTATAGGTTTGAATGGGTGGTAGGAGACTATTTTTATATGTAAAGAAAATGTGATTTTTTTAAATCTAATGTAATAATATAAAAAATACTTTTTAACATACCAATTGGATCCAAAGTGGAAAATATATGTTAATGTTGATCAAGGAATAAAACAATAAATTGGATATATGTTTTTATCATTTTTTAGGTATTTTTTCCCTTTTATTTAACCTTTTTACCCTTTTGACTTTTACCGTGGTAACAAATTTTTACGAAAGTAGTTTATTTTTATGACTAAAATTAATATAAATTATTAAATAAATAGGAAATTATTATTTCAAATATGAATTCAATTTTATTAGATAAAATTTCTAAGTAGTGTATTTATAAAAGAAACGTTTTTCACAATTCACTTACAAATCGATATTTTTAGAAAATACCAAAAGTTCATTCAAAGATAATATTATCATGATAAATAGAAAAAAATTAAGTTCATTTTTTCAAATTAAAATTATGATGTTTAGGAATTTAACTTTTAAATGGAAATATAAAATATAAAGAAAACTATTTTTATAGAAAAATTTCTTTTTAAAATAATAAATATTTATATTAATTTCAAATAAAAATTAGTATTAATTTAATAAAAATATTAATAATATATTTTATGATCATTTAACCATGATATATTTAGTTTCTTAATTTTAAAATTCATAAAACATAAAAGGATATATTTTTTTATTAAAATTTGTTTTAAGCCTAAATAATTTTTTTTATATCACATGTTTAGTAATAACTATTTGATGACTGTTAATTTATTTTTGTGTATACATTATGTGCACACTTCCTTAATCTCATTATTTAGTAGTGATTTATTTTATTAAAATTAAAACAAACAACTCCTTTATAAAAATTGTTATTTAAAAAATAGCCCTTTAATATTAAATGATCTTATCCCAAATATAATTAAAATTTACTATTTATATTCAAATAATTTAATTTTATCAATATTTTAATGTTAAGATATTTATTTTAATTTTATCATATCATTATTTAATAATAATATTTATAACACATAAAAATATTTCATAATAAAACATTTCCATTAAATATTATTTTTATTTTTTTCTTTATTTATTATATAATATTTAAATTGTTACTAATGGTACAAAAAATCAGTATAACTATCAGAAACATGTATATGTATAGTGTATATTTTCAATGACCATATTTTTGAAGATAATATTTCTAACAACCATATTTATAATGGTTAGATTTTTTCCTATATATAGTATCACTAAACTCATCCATTCTATTCTTAGTTATTAAGTTACACTTAACAGTTCTTATAACGATTAATCCTTTTATATATTTCTTTCTCATTAATATTTTAGTTCTACTAAAGGTGATTATCAAGGGTGAATATAATCTAGGGGTCTCACAGTTTTGAAGATACTATTCATTACGATTTATTTTCCCCTTTTAATTTGTGCACTTTTAATGGATTTAATAAATCATGGATGCTTTCTAATATCACCTCTATTGTATCTTTGTATTTGAGAATTGAAACTTCCATGTTAAAATATGGCGGCGATCTTATCGGTATTTTTTTAACAATTTTTAAATCATTACATATCTCTTAGATTGCACTAATATCTTCCATGTGAATGTATTCCTGATTAAAGAATGCATTAAATATCTAATTTGGTCTTATTCTTTAATCATCATACTTATTCCACAAAATCTACAACTTAGTTTCTTAAACTTTTGAATCACCTTCATAAACCTTGAGATGTTTCCCTCATATTGAATATAAATTTTTTAATGAAACCAACTTTGTTAAGATAAGGTTTTGAAAGTAACCATATATCATTAATCACTTTGGCATCATCATCCAACCCCTTTTGATCCATAACAGATAAGGCTCCACTCATCATACTAGCTGAAAATCCTTTTATTTCATTCTGTTTATCCATAACTGGAAATTATTTCCATTGAGAATAGAAATTACTTTATAGCACAACTACTACCATTACTTTGATAGATAATAACATGATAGATAACATTTATCTCTGATACCACTTTTTGTTCCCAAACATGGTTAATACACGGATGATGGGATTATGGTGTGGAAATTATTTAATTATCCACTTCCAATTATCTTGTTTAGTAATTAATGGGAACACTTCTCCCTTTTACTCACTCAAAATATGAAGCAATTAAAATCTTAAAGAAAAGTCACTGGAGATTTTTGTTCACCCTAGCTATAAAAATATAAGGTGCATGCAAAGGTAATGTGTCAATTCACCCAAATAACTAGGATCATTTATTCGAAATATTACCCCAACATCGAAAATGTGGGGATTCTGGAAATTGGTGATAAAAATTCTTAAAATCTCGGTCAAATACTCAATGGATATTTACACTGAGTACCTTACAATAACAAGTGAGAGTGGATAAAACCCTTTTAGATAGTGAATTTAATTCATGCATCAAGATTTTAAATTGTTGCTATATTCTTCATTTTCCTCCTAATTTTTACAATAATCAATACGGTTTGACCTATGAAGAAACTAGAATATGGATTTAGAATCCATTAAATTGATGAACCAATACATGGTCAAGATTTACCTTTTTTATGGAAAAACATTATTCTGATGATAAGAAAAGATGACGTTTATTCTTAAAGTGTTGGAGATTTTTTACATCATGGAACCAAAACTTCCATCTATTCCTAATGATCCTACTCGAAATCCCAATGGAACACCCATTTACATGAATTAAGACAAAAATATTCTATAAATGTGGAATAAATTTGAATATGATCAGGTTTTGTGTTGGGGACATATTCTCAACACATTATGAAATAATATTTAGGAATATTTTTTCAAAATGAAATTTTTTCAAGAGATATGGGATACACTCTATTTCAATTATAATAAAAAGGAATAATATTCCAAAACATTTCTAATATCAAATTATCTTAACTTCAAGATGGTTGATAACAAGTTGGTGTTAGAGTAATTTCATTAGCTCTAAGTTATTTCAAAAAAACATCATTCCCTTAAAATAAATATACTATAAACTTTACAATACAATGTAATTATTTCTAAATTTCCACTTATGTGAAAGGACTTTGGTAAATCACTCATTAAAAAGGCTGAGAATATTTCCATGGAACAATTGAAAATGATTCTTCTCATTAAATAGGAATCCATGCTGAGAGGCATGGGAATGGATTCAAAATTTGATTCCAAGGTTAGTATTATTGAGGGAATGACACTATAAAAATCTTCCTTAAATTTCAAGAAGATAATTTAATAATTCAAGAAGTAAATTTTTCCAAGAAGAAAGGAGAATTATTTTTATGTGGAAATCCAAGGCATTTTTCAAGGAAATGTCTCTATCAATAGAAAGTTGATAAACCCACTAAAAATATGTTGATTGAATATAATATAGTTTCAATGATATCCAAAGTCAATGTGACTGTGTTAAAGATGTGATTATGGATTGATTATAGAGAAAAATGAATGTGCGCAGGGTTCTGTTGATTTTAAAAACATTTTATGATAGTAATTTCATGAATGAAGTATGCCATGGTAATAATGAATGCATCAATCTCATTGGTTGAAGAATCATGGTACTACACTTTAATTCTGAGAAGAATTTGACTCCTCTTAACATGTTTTATGTACTCAAAATTAAAAATAATTTAGTATCTTTTTATCTTCCATGTAATAATGGATTTTGGGTTTCATTCAAATATTATTAGGTTATCTTGACAAAGGGATGAATGTTTATGGGGAAGGTATACTCAAATAATGGAATGTATCAAATTCCTATTAATAATTTTTTTGAATATTTTTCTTACTTGAATATGTAATCTAATTTATGTCATGATCTTTTAACACATGTTAATTATAATTCATTAAAAGTAATGAATACTTTAAACTTAATTAACATTATGAATGAATTTAATAAATGTGGACCATGTGTAGAATATAAAATTGTTAAAAAACATTTCAATGTGTTGAAATAAATTATTATTTATTAGAATTAGTACATTTTTATATTTTTGAATTAAATATTTTATTAAATCATGTATGGAAAATGTATTTTAAAATACTTTTTTTATTAATGCAGTATATATTTATATATATATCTTATTAGGTTTACAGAAGAAGCCTTTAATAAGTTTAAGAATTATAAATCTGAATTTTGAAGTTAATTAATGAAATATATTAAATTAGTACACTTATATATGGTGGTGAATACTTTATGAACGAGTTTAATGAGTTATATGAAGAAAATGGTATAACTCCTCACACACCTCAGTAAAATTGATTAGTTGAAAGAAAAAAATTATAGTTAAGTAGAAATGGTATACTTCATGGTTAATATATATAAGTTACCATTAAATTTAAGGAAAAAATATTTATTGCCTTAATGTTATATTCATAATTCAGTTACTTCTAGGAAAACTAAGTTGTCCCCTTTTAAAATTTGGAAAGGTAGAATTCATAACCAATCATATTTTTAAGTGTGGGTGTATTTATTTTACTATAGATTTCATTATCATAAAATAACTAAAATTCTTCCTAGAGAAATTAAATGTGTTTTTGTTTGATATGAATAAAATAGAAAAGACTATAGTGTTATGAATTTGGAAGCTAACATCATTTTTGACTATAGAGATGTAAATTTTTTTTGAAAATAAATTTTATAAATATTATTTAGTGGAGGTTATTCCACATACCCATATCTCTTATAATCCATCTAGTTCAAATAAAATGGTAGAGAATAATGATGATTAGCGATTTGAACCTTAATGGAGTACAGTACCAGGGAATAATAAACAATTACACCTAAATTCCATTTCCTATGATTCCATAGTTATCCATGATTAAGAAGCTCAAAATAATAATAATCTAAATAGTTATACTATATTATTAACTATATAATATGTCCCAAAGACATATAAAAAATCTACGACTTCTATTGATGTTTCTTTCTGGAAAGATGAAATTAATGATGATTTGGATTACATTATGGGAAATAATATTTGAGTCATTATGGATTTATAATGAATTTAAAAATTTATTGTTTTTAAAGGTTTTCTTATAAATAAGTTTTATTCTAATGGTATGATTCAATATTTTAAATCTATATTGGTTTCCAAAGTTTTTATAAAAAAGAGATTAATTATTTTGACACCAATGCTCTTGTAACTCTGATTACTTAAATAAGGATTTTATTTTAATTACCTTCAATTAGTATTTTGTATGTCTATAAATTGTATGTTAAAAATTCATTTTTAAATGGGTACTTAAAATAATATATATACATGGAATAACTAAAAGGGGTTTTTTACAAGGAAATATAAAGAAATTATGTAAACTAGTTAAATCTCTTTATGGACTCAAACAAGCTATGAAGAAATTGGATGAAAATTTTTATTATATTATTTTTAATAGTGGATTTAATTGCAACAATTTAGATAAATGTGTTTTTTCAAAATTTACAAAAGAATATTTAGTTATTGTGTGTTTATATGGGGATGATATGTCAAATTTTGGAACCAATTTTATTGGTGTAAATAAGACAAAGAATTTTTTATCCTCAATGTTTAAAATGAAGGATTTTGGAATAGTTGATAATATTATAGGTATTAAAATTGTAAAAAATGGTGGGAGTTATTATTTATGTCAATATAATTATATAGAGAAAGTGTTAAATAAATTTGATCATCTTGGTTTCAAGGATACTAATACTCCATTTTATTGTAGTGTTAAATTGTATATGAATACAAGTATAGTCATAACTCAACTTGAGTATGCTAGGTAAATTGGTTCTTTAATATATTAAATGCATTAAACTAGATCTATTATTTCTTTTATTGTATATAAAATGAGTGGATATACTAGTAATCATAGTTTTGATCATTATAGTTGTATAAAGTTAATCTTTTGATACTTGAGAAAGAAAAATGAATTATGTTTGTACTACACTGTTTATCTGGCTATATTAGAAGGATACACTGATGTGAGTTGGAGTACAAGTATTGGTGATAATCAATCCACATCAGGATGTTTTTTTTACTCATGTATGTTGTGTTTTTTCTTAGGTGAGAAATAAATAAACATGTATTTCGCATTCAAAAACAAAATGAGATTTTATCACCTGAGAGGCATGTGGAAAAGAAGTTGAATGGTTTAAAAATATATTATTGGATTTTATATTGTGGACTATTATAATTTATTCTATCTCTATAAATTGTGATACTTAAGAATTTTTTTTGAAATCATATATTTGTATGTTCAATATAAATTCTTGACATATTAGTTTTAGACACAATTATGTGAGACAATTGTTACAAAATGGTTCAATAATAATTTTCTATATGGGATCATGTAAAAAACCTATAGATCCACTAAAAAAATATCTATCTAGAGAGAAAATTTATATTAATAATAATGAAATTAGGATAAAAACCATATAATAAATAATTTATTTAATTAAATCCCAACACTTTCTACAGGTAGATCCTAATCAAAGTGTTCAATGGATTAAAATATGTTATGAAGATTATTGTTGGTATTTAAAATTATATCCTCAACTATTTGGTGCCAATATCGTCTATTATTTCTAGAGGTTGAGTTATAAACTCTTAACAAAATATTAAGACTCGATGAGTTTTTTGTTCTAATAATGGAAGAAACTTTTAATAATATAAGTGGTTTTACTTCTTATAGAAGTTAATGGATTTACTCCATAGAGTGTTCATGAAAATGATATAAGAACATAGATATAAAAGTTCTAAAAAATGAGATGTTTTTTGGAAATATCACTGTAAATATTATTTCTATGGTTTAGCTTATAGATTAACAATTTTTATGTTTTGAAAACTTGTAAATCTAATAATAAATTGAGATATTTATACTAAGTAAAGGTTTAAATTTAAAGACATATTAGTTATTTATAATGATTCATTTGCGATTTGGAGAGTTAGTATTTATAAATAAAAGTAGTGGATTGATATATTTTTATTCCTAAAAAAAATATATAAAATGGTTTTGTAGGACCCACATATCTAAAGGTTTGGATTTATGAGGTGGAAAAAACCACATAGAATCCCAAATTGGAAATGGGGATAGAATCCACATATCTCCCCCTTATAAAAAATGGGCTTTGAGAATTATTTTCCCATGAATATATATATGTGTTCCAAAATGATTATGAAGTATTTTAAAAATATATTTTTTAGTAAAATGTTTATATATATATATATAAATAAAACAAATAAAAAAAATAAAATAAAATAAAATATTTTATAAAAATGGATAATTATGAGATTTTACATAATGACCAAATTTCAATATTTCAAAATCTGATTGGTTTCCTCCCTCTGAAAGTTTCTTTTATTTGATCAAATGAAAGTGTTTTTTGATCAAAATAGTGTGGTTTAAATGGTGTAAAGTAAGCTTATTTTTATATATTAATAATGTAATTATGAGGTAATTTTTTAAAAAAAAATCAATCTCTTCAATCCAAATTTCTCTATAAATATTACATTAACAATAAAGTTATGGGGATTCTAGAATTTGGTTTTTGGTATTCTTAAAATCATGGTGAAATACCCAAGATATATTTTCTATAAGAACCCAAAAATAATAAGTGGTGTGGATCAAATCCTTTTAGATTTTTAATTTAATTCACACATTAATATTCCAATAGGTTTACACCATTAATTCCACAAAAAAAGTTCTCATATGAGCTACTGATCTACTGTGAAGGTCAGGACCACCTTTGAACACCATTAGAGCTATACTAGACCTATGAGAGACCATTTAAAAGATAGTAAAACGCATTATTAAATGATTAAAATTCCTTAATGACTGTGATGGATGTTGTGAGGGGGATTAAGTAGTTAAAGTGATTTTACCACATCATGTAGTTGATAGGTAGAGTTTCTAATATCTTCTGTGTTGTTTTCACCAGGATTCTACATGTACACTAAGGAGTTGGATATGACATGGAAATAGTCATAGACTTAAATTTTTAATAAATTTCAAAGAAATATCACATAATGAAGGGTTACATACATAGAAAATGAATAATGAATATGAAAACACCATGGGAAGAGAAGTCTTTTTACAAAGATTGAAATGGTGTTTAATATGTTTTGGATTGTGTGGTGTGTGTCAATACATAAGGTTTATGGGAAATAGGATGTTCCATTATATAAGTAACATATGTTGGTATAATTCTTTATTTTGGGATGGTGTCCACCCCATTGATTTGTCAAAGGGGGTAGGTGGTGGATGTATGGTGGGTGGACGATCCCCACTAATCATCTAGTGAATGTAGTTGGGAGGGGTATTTTTAGGCATAAAAAAATAGGCTCTCACCTTTTCTATATTTCATCAACTTCAGTAATCCTATCCTATCTGTTTGTGTGGTATTTTTTGAGGTAGATTACCCACATACTTATGAGAGATATTTATGAGGCGTTTTCCATTTTATATTAATGGAGTGTGTACCCACTTTTACCCATAGTGAGTTACTTATATTTTTCCATGGTTGTTTACCCCTTTAATTTTGGGGGTTTCCATGTTACATCTAGTGTCATTTATTTTATCATTTTTTTCAATTTATTTTATCTCATAATTATTACTGCACCTGTGGGTCAATAATTTTTTATTCCAACATGTAGTATCAGAGGAAGGTTCTCACATAGTGTTGCTTACTTTTTGGGTATTAATAATTCTCATAATGTTGAGTATGCTCTGTGTTTTCGGTCATGGTTAATCATAAACATTATAAAAATCTTATTGAGAACATGGGAGGTTCTGGAATGATGGTGTGTCTAGATGATGGAAAATTTTGAAATTGAAATATTAAATGGTAATAAATTTTCATTGTGGAAAATAAACATATAGGATATGCTATATAAGGATAAATAATTCCTAGAAATTAGAGAAAGGATAGAATGTGTGATGATAGAGAATAGTTCTAATGTAATCCCAAATCATTACTTGGATAGAAATATGGAAAGTTGTTATGGGAATGAATATATAATAGTAAGTGAAGTGGATATGGATTATGGAGGAAGAAAAAATCTCAACTACACATAGATAATTGACTTAGGAGCTAAATAGCACATGATATCTCTTCAAGAATCGTTTAATCAATATAAAACTATCCCTGAAGGACTTGTGTACATAGGGTAATGATCAAACATAGAATATAATTGGCTTCAGTACCATAAAACTAAGTATGCATGATGGTATTGTTCGAACCATTAAGTAGTAATCCATGTGAAGGGACTGAAGAAGAACATATTCTATTTGGGATAATTTTATGATATTGAGTGCAAGACTCACACTAAGAATGAATTGATGATAATTTTGAAGGGCTAACTTTTGGTGATAAAGGAAGAGAAGATATAAAATAATTTATATGTGTTTATGGGGGAAACATAGAAGGATTAATATATATATTTTCCATATCAACTACCTTGATGGAAGTGTTGATGAAATCATGGCATTGAAATATTGACCATATGTATAAATGAGGTATAAAAATTATTGTTGATCAGAAGTTTCATCCTGGGATTACAAAGGTATGCTTTCCATTTTTTGAGAATTGTATTTTTATCTATAAACATAGGTAATTTTTAGGAAAAAACAAAAAAAAAGAAAATAGATCTTAGAGTTAATCCATTTTGATGTTTGGAAATCACATGTTATATCCCTGGTAGGAGAAAGGCAATTTATATCATTCATTGATTATTATTATTAAGAGATATATTGGGTGTGCACAATATTGGGAAAGGAATATGTTTTTGAATTCATTAAAACATTCAAAGTGAAAAAGGATATTGAATATAGAAAGAGGATCAATTGTTTGAGGATTGAAAGTGGTGGAGAATATACAAGAAACAATTTTGATACTTTTTATCAATAGGATAGAATAAATAAAACATTCATGGTGGGATACACTTCTCAATAGAATGGTGTGTTATAGAGGATTAATAGAACCCTACTGAATATAATAATTAAAATGTTAGAAACTATAGGGATTTCATAAACATTTTGGGAAGAACCAGTGAATACCACATGTTATGTGATCAACCGATCTCCTTCTATGGAAATTGATATGGATATATCGACAGAGATATGGAATCGTAAACCTGGTGACTATTCTTGGTTATAGGATTTTGGATGTCTTTTATATGCATTATTTAATGAAAAGGAAAGATCAAAGTTGGTTTTGAGATCTAGGAAATATATCTTCTTGGGATATGTTTATGGTTGGAAGGGATATCATTTATGGGACCCCATAACCCACAAACTTATCATCAGAAGATATTTCATTTTTGAAAATGAGAAGTTCAGGATGAAAATTGATAGATACATGGAGACATAAAATATAGAAACTATAATAGTTTATATGGATGATAAATCCAAGGAACAACTAGTTTCCTTTAAGGAATTATAAGAATATAATGATCAAGTACTAGTTGAGTCTGGACCACCAAATTGAACTTAGGAGAAAATATAACCTAAATGGAACTTGAACTATGTCACTAAGAGTAATATTCTGTATTTCTTATTGATGGAGGATGGAGAGACGTATTCTATTGTGGAGGTGACCCAGAGTCCAGATGTATCCTCATAGATTGTAGCAATCCAAGATAAACATGAATCCTTTTAAAAAAATTAATATTGGGATATTTTTCCATTACATAACAGAATAAAGGCTATTATAAACAAATGGGTCATTAAGATCAAGTGGAATATAATGGACTAAGTGGAAATATATCATGAAATATTGGTGGTCAATGGATATGCTCAGAAGTAAGGTATAGATTTTAATGAAATAGTTTTTCCTATTTCTAAACTAAATACTATTCAGACAGTTTTAAAGATGTGTGCAACATAAATATTACATCTAGAGTAGTTGGATGTGAAGATAATTTTTTTCCATGGTGACCATGATAAAGGAATATATATTATAAAATTAGAAGGTTTTTTAGAATAAATTAAAGAAAAACTAGTTTTTAGGTTGAAAATATGTTTGTTCAATCTCAAGTAGATGTTGACGTACCCCCAAAATGAGTATATAGAGGATACAAAGTAATAGTTTTTCAGGGAGTTTGATATGAAATACATGGGTCCAGAAAATAATAATTTTGTGATTTATATTTACTAATACAAAAATAATGGGAATTTTTTAAATCATAGAATAATTACTTGTAAAAATTCTTGAAACACATCAACATACAATAATATAAGCTAATATGTATCCCTATTGTAAGAACCCGTTTTTTGATATGAAATAATTTTGAATATTCTTTATGATATTCAAGAGCAGTGCCTTCAGACGGCGTGCGATTCCGAGCCCCGGAGTGGCCGGAATTAAATTTTCAGTGCGTTCACACTGGAAACGCAAAATAAATGGTATAACTCCTAAACGGTGCTTCAGATCAGAGATACGAGTGTACGGGCGGGTCCGGAATGGGGTGTTTACCCTAGGAACGAAATAAAACATGTCGGCGCGGGATGTTTGGACCCCTCCCTCGCTTTCGGAAGGTTAAACGGATAAATTAATTAATTAATTTATTCATTTAATGTTGAGACGTAGGTATCTCTTAAACAGTGGCTCGGATTGGAAAACCGAGGGCACCGTTGAGTTCGGAGCGTGATGTTTACCCTAGGAGGGGTGTATGTTTTGCGGGCGCGGGCTGTCTGTAAAAAATGGCCGCAGGGGCGTTTTCGTAATTGGGCGGCCTCGGGTGCTAAGTTTAATAACTTTTGAACGGGGGCTCGGATTAAAATTCTGAGACCTCCATTATGCTAGGGTGGTGGTGTTTACCCTATGGGAGGCTTAACCTTGACCTCGTCGGCAGTTTCAGATGCATGACTTTTCGGGGGTTTTAAATTAATTAAATTGTTAATTAATTTTATTTAAACCCTCCCCCTCCCCCTTCTCCCTTGAACCCCCTGGCATCCCCTCCTCTCCCTCCCCTCTCCATCTCTGGCGAGGCGACTCCGGCGAGACGGTCCGGCGAAGCGCGGCTCCGACGGATCACGGCGAAGCTTCGGGCGAAGCCCAACGATGTAGGATGTGTTGTTTCATTTTGTTTTTCCGCACCTACTTCGAGCCTGGTTAATCCTGTGGATTTGCTACCCGATTTTCGATCGAAGCCTGTGAACGCGTAGTATACAATTTTCTCTTCCCGTGGCTTGTTTCGGTTTTGAAATCGGAATTCGGAGGAGTTCGCAATCGTTCGCCGAAGGTTGCGGGAAATTCGGGAGGTTCTGGGTGTTTCCGGCGGGTTCCAGCGGTCCGGCGGCTTAGGCGGTGGCGGTCCGAGGTTGAGGCGGCAGCGGCGGCGGCAACCCAGGGTGGCTCGGTGGCTTGGTCGGGCGAGCAGCCAGCGGAGGCGGCCGGCTTTAGGGGCGTCGGGCGAGCGCGATGGAGGGCAGCGGCGGCTGCCCGGGGCGCGCGGTCAGCGAGCGGGGTGCCAGCGGGGTCGTCGGCCATCGACGGCGACGCGGGGGAGCAAGGACCCTCATCCTGCGGGTCCTGTTGGCGCGACGCGGAGACCGGCTCTGGCCGGTCTTCTGGGAATAAAACCGGACCCGAGGCGGGTCCGGTTCAGTTGGAGTGGGCCGCGGCCAGCCGGCCGCGGCGGTTCGGACCGGGCCGGCTGGGGTGGACCGGCCCGGTTGACCCCCTTGTTTTTGGGAGGACATAACTTCCAAACGGCATGTCCTTTTGACACGCCATCTATGACAGTAGATCCAAATTGATGAGGCGGTCTTTTTGAGATGGTTTCGGGAATTTTTAATTCCCAAACAGAGGGGTCGCGGAGGCGCGACGCGTCATTAAGTGGTTTGACATCTTTCCAGGAATCTTGTTTTGGACGGCGCGGACGCGTCCGACGTCTGTTTTGAGCGCCATCAGTGGCGTTGGGACCCTAGAATCGAGGCGGAGGTTTCCAGGGTGGTTTCAGGCATCGAGGCCGAAGTTGAGGCGCGGGCCCCACGGCCCGTCTATTGAGCTGCGTGCAGCTAGTAGCGAAGTTTTCCTCGGACGTCCGTTCGGGGCGTGCGAGCAGTCGATGTTGGGTGTTTTCTTTCCGAGGGCATCGTGTTAGCGCAGTCTTCCCGCTGTAATTCTGCATGATGGTGCGGGGCCCACGAGGGCTGTTTGGGCGTCGACGGTGATTTTCCATCTTAATCACCGGGCGACCGTTTTGGACAAGTGAATAGTCCATTTCATGTACTTTTTCGATAGGATCGCAACGGTGCGATCCGTTCGTTGAGTTTCGGGACCGAGATGCAGGTCCCACATGGCACCACTCGTGTGCGGTGCGGCGGAATGCACCTTGTTCTCCGGATATCCGTTGCACTCAAGTGAGTAGTGATTTTGACGTGTTTTCCTGAGGGGATCGCAAGGGTGCGATGCGCCCGACTGTTTTCGGGGCCGAGGCTCGGGATCACGGGACACCGTATGGGCGTGAGTCGGTGTTGGAGACTATTCCGTCGGATATCCGTTGGAGGCGAGTAGGTAGTCGATCTCACGTGTTTTCCCGTGAGGATTACAACGGTGTGATCCATTTGGTGGTGCAGAGCCTCTTGCGTGATCTTGTTAAATGTGGAGCATGAGAGGTGCTCTGGTGGTGGTTCGTCCTACCTTGTTTGTAGCGGACCCTTGACGTGTGATCGTGCACTCTTGGGAGAGTGATATAATTGGTCCACGAGATGTGGTTGGTCGTGCCTAGGCCTTTGAGGTGGAGTTGTTACGTCACACCTTCGCATTGACGTTGGGTGCCATGTGCACGTTAGCCTTTGGGCTGGAACGAGGTATACTCTGGGAGTATACGAGAGCGCTTGGAGGTACGTGTGGTTTGTACCTGAGACGTTCGTGCGCTTGGTTGGGGTTGACTTGGGGCCACACGTCGTGTGTGCCCCATGTGCGTGTCATGTTCTGCTTTGCGTACTTTGACCTCTCGCGACCTAAAAGGTCCCTCTGTGCTCGTTTTCTTGACCAGTAGGGTTGAGTGGTCTCCCCCTCGTTTCGTTCTCGATGGATCGGCCGGTAGCGGTGTTAGTGACACCTAGTGATGGGATAGGCACTGAACCCCTTTGGGTGAGTTGTGCTGGAGTTGGGTGGTTGTGCGGTGCCCACTCCGTGTTCGGTTGGCCAGTGTTGTACCCTCCAGTGGAGATGGCCAGGGAAATTCTGAGTCCTACCCTCCAGCGGGGTTGGGCAGTGGGTTACTCATCGACCTCTTCGGGTTTACCCTCCAGCAGGGCTGGGCAGTGGGTTGCTCACTGACTTCTAGGGTTTACCCTCCAGCAGAGACTGGGCATTGGGTCACCCGATGCTATTAGGGTCTACCCTCCAGCATAGACTGGGTAGTGGGTCACCCGATGCTAGTAGGGTCTACCCTCCAGTAGAGGCTGGGCAGTGGGTCACTCGACGACCTCTTAGGGTCTACCCTCCAGCAGGGCTGGGCAGTGGGTCACCCGTCATCTAGTTCCAGGTCTACCCACCAGCAAGGCTGGGCAGTGGGTCGTTTGTTGACTTATTCCAGGTCTACCCTCCAGCATGGCTGGGCAGTGGGTCGCCTGATGATGTGTTATGGTTTACCCTCCAGCGGGGCTGGGCAGTGGGTTTCCTGATGATGTGTTAGGGTTTACCCTCCAGCGGGGCTGGGCAGTGGGTCACCTGATGATGTGTTACGGTTTACCCTCTAGCGGGGTTGGGCAGTGGGTCGCCTGATGATGTGTTACGGTTTACCCTCCAGCGGGGCTGGGCAGTGGGTCGCCTGATGATGTGTTACGGTTTACCCTCCAGCGGAGCTGGGCAGTGGGTCACCCGATATCTGGTTATGAATTACCCTCTAGTAGGGCTGGGCAGTGGGACACCCATTGACATTCCAGACTCAGACCTATCTACTAGGCTAGTCTGTGGATTTCCTCTGTGATCACCGGAGCGGGACCCTTGGTTGTACGGGTCAGTGATGGAATAGTTTTGACTTTGAGAATACCTCTTGACTGCTGGGTAGTGACGAGTTGTGGTTTGACGTTCCCCCAGAACTCTCAAGTACGAGGGGCACCTTCCCCACCAAGGCGCGTTCTTGGGACGGGATCTAAAACCGTACAGGCGAGTCAGTGCTGCCCAAAGCGGATAGTGTCGAGGTGCGGTGATCTATCCCCTTGGCTTGCGGTTCGGGGAAGACATGCGGGATACTGGGCATCGATGGTGTTATTTTTGGGACTGTTGGCTACTCTTTCTTGGGCTGATCTACGGGACGGAGATCCCCTTACGACATTGTTCGGGCTTCTTGTTGAGCATATGGACTTGTATATACCTTGTTCTAGCACCCACTTCTTGGGTTTGGTTACTCTCATTCCAGGAGAGGCGAAGACACACGGGGTATGCCACGTGCTTTCCGTGTCTAGCTTCTCAGGGTTGGACGAGTCTACTCTCCTACTATAGGTAGCGAAGACTCGACGGGAAGTTCATCTTCTCACCGTTTCCAGCTCGTTGTGCCTGGACGAGACTACTTCCTTTCTCTTGTTGGGTTGAGATGGACTCTCTGCTGTGCTGTTACTCTTTACTGCATTCTCTATTGTACTCCCTTTGCTTTCTCCTATTCTCTCTACTGCTTACCCTTCGGTACCTCCTTTTTTGCTCCCTCGAGCCTTCGGGGTATCCTACTGAGTATTTTTATACTCACCCCTTCTTGGGCTTTTCCCGCACTTGGTGTGCCCTTGCAGACGACGGACAGGTGGAGCGTGACTTCGGTGGAGCGTAGGAGCTTGGGAGCTTGGACCGCGTGCGGTGGTCATGGCCGGGCTCCAGGTGGGAGACCCATCAACTGTTTCTTTTTGTTTACCTGTTGCTGGGTTGTGGCACTTTTGGTTGGGCGCGTGTTTTGCCCATTTTCTTTTCAGCTTGTACTTTGTACTGTTTTGAGGTCGATGCACATCTGTGGTTTATATATATAGCAGTTGTTCTTTTTTACTCTGCTTGTTCTTTCTTTACTCTTCACTTTTGCATTGAGTGTGTTGCGTGTGTGTGGACATGTGCTTAGGCAAATGCATCCCTGAGTTATTGTGCCTTCGGTGCTGGTCGCCAGTCCCTGGCCTATGGAGGCGGGCCTGGGGTAGTTACGGCTCGAGCCTGGGTAGGGTCGGGTTGTGACAAAGTGGTATCAGAGGTGGTTCGTTCCTTGGGACGTTGTGCAGATGTCCCTAAAAGAGGAATTGGTTGGGATTTAGGGAAACAGTGTTGACATGTCTCGAGAGCGGCTCTCAGGCCAGGGAGTCCAGTGATGGTGCGACGACAGACGTATCCATTCACCAGGACCTTGATAACCCGCTTGTCGGCTCGGAATGTTGAGATACCTGTTGCAGGGAAAATTTGTTTGTGCATCACATAGGACTGAGTCTTGACTGTACTTATTGATTCAGCTACCCATCGTTGGTTGTTGTTGGTATATACATAGATTCTCATCTGACCGCGACACTCCTTGATAATATTCAGGATGTCTCCGCAAGGACAGCCAGTTAGGATACCAGCTTTGGTTCGTGATGACGATCCTGTGAGCTATGAGGCCACAGTCCCGGACCCATCATGCGAGCCCCTTTCTCCAGGTGGGTCGGTAGCAGCACCCCCACCTGTTGAGCAGCAGGCAGTTTCAGTAGAGAAGGCTGAGCTTGAGCGCAGGTTGAGCATGCTCCGTGAGTTACAACGGCAGAGACCACTGAGGTTCAGTGGTGAGCCAGACCCTCAGGCAGCAGAGGGTTGGCTAGAGACAGTGGTTCTCCTTTTCGGGCTTGTGTAGACACCGACAGATCAGAGAGTGGCTTTGGCATCCACCCCTTTTTGTGGAGCAGCTTGGCATTGGTGGAGTCTGGTGACTCAGTTTCTTGGCGAGTCGTCACTTTTGTGGGATGACTTTCAGTTGTTGATTCGTGAGGATTTTTCCCCTCCTGCTTACGCTCCGTTCGGATTCAAGAGCTCCTGCAGTTTCAGTAGGGAGGGATGATGGTGGCCGAGTACGCGACTAGTTTTGCAGACCATGCACGCTTTTACCCGGACTTGGTCCATGAAGAAAACCTCAGAGCGCGGAAGTTTGAGCAGGGTCTATGCTGAGAGATTCGTGCTGTCATAGTACCCTTGGGCATTTCCACATATGAAGGGGTTCTAGAGTAGGCGCTGGTGACAGAGGGCTTCCTGTCACGTACTTGAGTTGGTGGTGGCAGCAGGCACGTTGGAGCCGAGACGTCTTCCACAGCTAGCGGGCGTCGGCAAGCAAGACCTCGACGTAGGTGGATTTCTGACAACCGGACTCAGGGGCGTGGTCTTACACCACAGTGGCGCCAGAGGGCACCAGTACATCCCGAAGAGAGTTGGTGCTATGCTTGTGACGGGCGAGGTCACTTGGCACGAGACTGCCCGACCCGAGTTGCTGAGAGCTTCGGGCAGGCAGCAGGCGCACCACCACGGCAGAGGCAGCGTCGTGACCGGAGTAGTGCCCAGAGAGGTGGTGCTGGAAGAGGAGCGTAAGGAGCTGGTGGTGGAGGACGACTTTATGAGGTCTTCCCACCACCGCTAGTCGGTCCACGTCAGGCCCCGGGAGCTGACAGTTGGGACCGCGGACAGTTGTGAGCTTGGATGTCTATGATCCTGCAGAGCATGGGATGATGAGAGGTACCCCTTGATACTCTTCTACTTTTTGCAGTAGAATTTTTAGGCTCTGCATGTTAAAGGATTTTCTCCCTGCTCCTTGTTTGAGGTGTTACCAGGGTGACGCAGGGCGTCGGGTGTAACCCTGTGTTGGTAAGGAAAAAGGCGGGGGACCTTTTCCTTTAGTCGATGGTGTCGACTCCGTTGCTCACCGAGCGTGTAAGAGAGCCTCGGTTGTGGAGTCTTGCATGATCAGATATCCTTGGGTGTTCCACCATATGGATATTCTGAAGGAGGGAATCACCAGGCCATGTTTCAGGTGCGGGCGGTGATTCCAGTCGCGGCGTGCGACGTAGAGGTTCGTCCGGGGAGGTGAGCTACCCCCGAGGTCCTGCGGGCCGCTTGAGACCGTGCAAAGGGATGGCGAGGTACCCTACCGCCTTGCCCTATCCCCAAAGTCTGGAGTGGGTGCACGACGTCGGAAAGGGTCAACCTAGCATGAACAGATCAATCCTTTGGTCTGTGTGTGGTGATGCAGAGCTGTGCGTGAGTTCTTCTCGGTATGGGAAAGCCAGGTGTGGGCTTAGTACCATGTGTTGTTCCCTGGTTTTGCTTTTCGAGGACGAAAATCTTGAAAGAGGGAATGATGTAAGAACCCGGTTTTTGCTACTAAAGACTTTTGAATATTTTTAATGATATTCCAGAGCAGTGCCTTCAGACGGTGTGCGATTCCGAGCCGTGGAGTGGCCGGAATTAAATTTTCAGTGCGTTCACACTAGAAACGCAAAATAAATGGTATAACTCCTAAATGGTGCTTCAGATCAGAGATCCGAGTGTACGGACGGGTCCAGAATGGGGTGTTTACCCTAGGAACGACATAAAACATGTCGGCACGGGATGTTTGGACCCCTCGATCGCTTTCGGAAGGTTAAATGGATAAATTAATTAATTAATTTATTCATTTAATGTTGAGACACAGGTATCTCTTAAACAGAGGATTGGATTGGAAAACCGAGGGAACTGTTGAGTTCGGAGCATGCTGTTTACCCTAGGAATGGTGTATGTTTTGCAGGCGCGGGCCGTCTGTGAAAAATGGCCCCAAGGGCATTTTCGTAATTCGGCATCCTCGGGCGCTAAGTTTAATAACTTTTGAACGGGGCCTCGGATTAAAATTCCGAGACCGCCATTGTGCTCGGGTGGTGGTGTTTACCCTAGGGGAGGCTTAACCTCGACCCCGTCGGCAGTTTCGGATGCAGGTCTTTTCGGGGGTTTTAAATTAATTAAATTGTTAATTAATTTTATTTAAACCCTCCCCCTCCCCCTCCTCCCTTGAACCCCCCGGCAGCCCCTCCTCTCCCTCCCCTCTCCATCTGCGGCGAGGCGACTCTGCCGAGATGGTCCGGCGAAGCGCGGCTCCGACGGATCGCGACGAAGCTTCGGGCGAAGCCCAGCGATGTAGGATGTGTCGTTTCATTTTGTTTTTCCGCACCTACTTCGAGCCTGGTTAATCCTGTCGATTTGCTGCCCGATTTTCGAACGAAGCTCGTGAATGTGTAGTATACAATTTTCTATTCCCGTGACTTGTTTCAGTTTTAAAATCGGAATTTGGAGGAGTTCGCAATCGTTCGCCGAAGGTTGCGAGAAATTCGGGAGGTTCTGGGTGTTTCCGGCGGGTTCCGGCGGTCCGGCGGCTTAGGCGGCGGCGGTCCGAGGTTGAGGCGGCGGCGGAGGCGGCAACACAGGGTGTCGCGGTGGCTCGGTCGGGTGAGCGCCCAGTAGAGGCGTCTGGCTTCAGGGGCGTCGGGCGAGCGCGACGGAGGGCAGCGGCGGTAGGCCGGGGCGCGCGGTCGGCAAGCGGGGCGCCACTGGGGTCATCGGCCATCGGCGGCGACGCGGGGGATCAAGGACCCGCATCCCGCGGGTCCTGTTGGCGCGACGCAGAGACCAGATTTGGCCGGTCTTCTGGGAATAAAACCGGACCCGAGGCGGGTCCGGTTCAGTTGGAGTGGGCCACGGCCAGCTGGCCGTGGCGGTTCGGATCGGGCCGGCCGGGGTGGACCGGCCCGGTTGGCCCCTTGTTTTCGGGAGGCCGTAACTTCCAAACGGCGCGTCCATTTGATGCGCCATCTGCGGTAGTAGATCTGAAATGACGAGACAGTATTTTTGAGATGGTTTTGGGAATTTTTAATTCCCGAAAAGAGGGGTCGCAGAGGCGCGATACGTCATTAAGTGGTTTGTCGTCTTTCCGGGAATCTTGTTTTGGACGGCGCGAATGCGTCCGACGTCCGTTTTGAGCGCCGTCAGTGTCCTTGGGACCCTAGCATCGAGGCCGAGGTTTCTAGGGTGGTTTCAGGCATTGAGGCCAAAGTTGAGGCGCGGGACCCACGACCCGTCTTTTGAGCTGCGTGCAGCTAGTAGCGACGTTTTCCTTGGATGTCCGTTCGGGGCGTGCGAGCAGTCTATGTTGGGTGTTTTTTCCGAGGGCATCGTGTTAGCGCAGTCTGCCCACTGTAATTCTGCATGATGGTGCGGGGCCCACGAGGGTCGTTTGGGCGTCGACGGTGATTTTCCATCTTAATCACCGGGCGACCGTTTTGGACAAGTGAATAGTCCCTTTCGTGTACTTTTTCGAGAGGATCGCAACGGTGCGATCCGTTCATTGAGTTTCGGGACCGGGATGCGGGTCCCACGTGGCACCACTCGTGTGCGGTGCGCCGGGATGCAACTTGTTCTCCAGATATCCGTTGCACTCCAGTGAGTAGTGCTTTTGACGTGTTTTCCTGAGGGGATCACAATGGTGCGATGCACCCAACTGTTTTCGGGGCTGAGGCTCGGGATCACGGGACACCGTTTGGGCGTGAGGCGGTGTTGGCGACTTTTCCGTCGGATATCTGTTGTAGGCGAGTAGGTATTCGATCTCGCGTGTTTTTCGCGAGGATTACAACGGTGCGATCCGTTTGGTGTTACGAAGCCTCTTGCGCGATCTTGTTAAATGTGGAGCATGAGAGGTGCTCTGGTGGTGGTTCGTCCTACCTTGTTTGTAGAGGACCCTTGACGTGTGATCGTGCACTCTTGGGAGAGTGATATAATTGGTCCACGAGATGTGGTTGGTCGTGCCTAGGCCTTTGAGGTGGAGTTGTTACGTCACACCTTCGCATTGACGTTGGGTACCGTGTGCACGTTAGCCTTTGGGCTGGAACGAGGTATACTCTGGGAGTATACGAGAGCGCTTGGAGGTACGTGTGGTTTGTACCTGAGATGTTCTTGCGCTTGGTTGGGGTTGACTTGGGGCCACACGTCGTGTGTGCCCCATGTGCGTGCCGTGTTCTGCTTTGCGTACTTTGAACTCTCACGACATAGAGGGTCCCTCTGTGCTCGTTTGTTTGACCAATAGGGTTGAGTGGTCTCCCCCTTGTTTCGTTCTCAATGGATCGGCCGATAGCGGTGTTAGTGACACCTAGTGATGGGACAGGCACTGAACCCCTTTGGGTGAGTTGTGCTGGAGTTGGGTGGTTGCGCAGTGCCCACTCCGTGTTCGGTTGGCCAGTGTTGTACCCTCCAGTGGAGATGGCCCAGGAAATTCTGAGTTCTACCCTCCAGCGGGGCTGGGCAGTGGGTTACTCATCGACCTCTTCGGGTTTACCCTCCAGCAAGGCTGGGCAGTGGGTTGCTCACTGACTTCTAGGGTTTACCCTCCAGTAGAGACTAGGCAGTGGGTCACCCGATGCTATTAGGGTCTACCCTCCAGTAGAGACTAGGCAGTGGGTCACCCGACGCTAGTAGGGTCTACCCTCCAGTAGAGGCTGGGCAGTGGGTCACTCGACGACCTCTTAGGGTCTACCCTCCAGCAGGGCTGGGCAGTGGGTCACCCGTTGTCTAGTTCCAGGTCTACCCTCCAGCAAGGTTGGGCGGTGGGTTGCCTGTCGACTTATTCCAGGTCTACCCTCCAGCATGGCTGGGCAGTGGGTCGCCTGATGATGTGTTATGGTTTACCCTATAGCGGGGCTAGGCAGTGGGTCGCCTGATGACGTGTTATGGTTTACCCTCCAGTGGGGCTGGGCAGTGGGTCACCTGATGATGTGTTACGGTTTACCCTCCAGCGGGGCTAGGTAGTGGGTCCCCTGATGATGTGTTATGGTTTACCCTCCAGCGGGGCTGGGCAGTGGGTCACCCGATATCTGGTTATGAATTACCCTCCAGCAGGGCTGGGCAGTGGGACACCCGTTGACATTCCAGACTCAGACCTATCTACTAGGCTAGTCTGTGGATTTCCTCCGTGATCACCGGAGCGGGACCCTTGGTTGTACGGGTTAGTGATGGAACAATTTTGACTTTGAGAATACCTCTTGACTGCGGGACAGTGACGAGTTATGGTTTGACGTTCCCCCAGAACTCTCAGGTACGAGGGGCACATTCCCCACCAAGACGCGTTTTTGGGACGCGATCTAAAATCGTGCGGGCGAGTCAGTGCCGCCCAAAGCGGATAGTGTCGAGGTGCGGTGATTGAGCCCCTTGGCTTGCGGTTCGGGGCAGACATGCGGGATGCTGGGCATCGATGGTGTTATTTCTGGGACTGTTGGCTACTCTTTCTTGGGCTGAGCTATGGGACGGAGATCCCCTTACGACGTTGTTCGGGCTTCTTGTTGAGAATATGGACTTGTATATACTTTGTTCTAGCACCCACTTCTTGGGTTTGGTTACTCTCCTTCCAGGAGAGGCGAAGACGTGCGGGGTATGCCACGTTCTTTCCGTGTCTAGATTCTCAGGGTTGGACGAGTCTACTCTCCTACTATAGGTAGTGAAGACTCGACGGGAAGTTCATCTTCTCACCGTTTCCAGCTCCTTGTGCCTGAATGAGGCTACTTCCTTTCTCTTGTTGGGTTGCGCTGGACTCTCTGCTGTGCTGTTACTCTTTACTGCATTCTGTGTTGTACTCCCTTTGCTTTTTCCTGTTCGCTCTACTTCTCACCCTTCGGTACCTCCTTTGTTGCTCCCTCGAGCCTTCGGGGTATCCTACTGAGTATTTTTATTCTCAACCTTTCTTGGGCTTTGCCCGCACTTGGTGTGCCCTTGCAGACGATGGACAGGTGGAGCGTTACTTCAGTGGAGTGTAGGAGCTTGGGAGCTTGGACCGTGTGCGGTGGTCGTGGCCGGGCTCCAGGTGGGAGACCCGTCAGCTGTTTCTTTTTGTTTACCTATTGCCGGGTTGTGACACTTTTGGTTGGGTGCGTGTCTTGACCCTCTTCTTTTCAGCTTGTACTTTGTACTGTTTAGAGGTCGATACACATCTGTGGTTTATATATATAGCAGTTGTTCTTTTTACTCTACTTGTTCTTTCTTTACTCTTCACTTTTTCATTGACTGTGCTGCATGTGTGTGTACAGGTGCTTAGGCAAAGTCCTCCCTGAGTTATTGTGCCTTCAGCGCTGGTCGCCAGCCCCTGGCCTATGGAGGCGGGCCTGGGGTATTTGCGGCTCGAGCCCGGGAAGGGTCGGGTCGTGACACCTATTCCTTTAAATTTCATTATATCCTCTATGATGTGTCACAGAAGTGAATAATAGAGGATAGAGATGTCTCAAGTACTATATACCTAAAAAAATGGGGAGTTTTATGTTTTCTATGGTTTGTACTGGACCATACATTGCACATGAAGTGGGAGTAGTTTGTCGATACATAGAGAATCCAGGATTGATGCGTTGACACACATTGAAGAGGATATTGAGATACATCAATTAGACAAAAAATGTTGTATTATGTTATAGAGGATCATATTTCATTACCCTATGCTACATTGATTTATTTATTTTAGGTGAATCTGACCGGAGAAAATCCTCTAATGCTTATGTGTTTACTCTTTCAAGGGGAGTTGTGAACTACATTTCAAATTTATAGTTAGTTGAGGCTTTATACATGATGGATGCAGAGTACATGGAAGCTACACAGACTTGAAAAGAGGTGATCTAGATATGAAGATTATTGGAGGATCTCACCCACAGAAAGGGGAAGATTACATTGTTTTATGATATTAAGAGCGGATTTCATTGTAAAGACCCTTAAATTTCAAGGAACTTTTTTTCTTAATTTTCTTTGGAATTTTAAAAGAACGCAGTTTCTGATGGAACCTGATTCCGAGGCCCGGTGTGCCCGGAATCATTTTATGAAGTTTGGTTCGGGTACGTTCAGTGAACAAACGAGTGAGTTTTTCTAACTTTTGAACCAGTGATCGAAATCAAATTCCAAGGGCACCGATGGAATCGCAGCGCCAGTATTTGCTTAGAAACGCCTCTTCCGGAGTTGCGTTTGATCAGGTGTGGTTTTTAAAATTTTGGGGTTAAGTTAAGAAATAAAATAAAGTGGTGCGACAAATTTATTTTTATTTCACTTAAAGCCACTTAAAAGCCACTTAAAGCCACTTGAGCTAAGTTGAAGCGGATAGGGTGCAATCCAAAATATCCTACCCTCTTGGTAGGATATTTGTGAGGTAGGGCCCGCACGAGCCCCACCGTTTCTTTTCCTCTAAGTAACACACTCGCGAAAACTCCTCATTAATGAATGTCTACTAGGGCGTTTTCTTAAACTCTTAAACGCTCCTATTAATTGGGCGGTTTATTCGTTGAAATTAATTCTATAAATTAATGGGTCGTTACTTAGTTTGTTTTTCAATTTGTTGGCATGTTAATAAAATAATACCAACGCTTGTCTTCTTGAGGATAGCTCGTTGAGAGGATTTGGAGAAGACTCCAAGGCTTGAGATCTTCATCCTCCTTCGCGAAGAACGCGAAGAACGTGAAGAACGTGAAGAACGCCGAACCCTCGGAGATCGACGACGCGACGCCGTGTTCCGCGACGCCGACGATTCTTCTCCCGAGACGTTCGTCTGTGACGTTTCTCCTCCCGCGACAAATCTTTGATCAACTGCTTGAGATCATCGAAGCGACGTCGTATACCGCGACGATGTGACGCCCTTCCGTGACGCGACGATCATCTTCTTCCGCGACGGTAAATTCCGCGAAGAACTCGTCCGACGAGGTAGGGGTTTGATTCTTTTAAATCTTTGTGATTTATATCCACGGCTTGTGATTAAATGATTGTTGTGAGAATTTTAAACCGCTAATGCGGTGGGTGAGGACCAACGAAAAAGTCCGAACCCACCGCCCTTCGCTCTTGGTGTGCGGACGGCGGACGGTGACAAAAAAAGCTGCTCGGGCATTTTGAAGGCTTTGCAGCGAAGGTCGGGTCCCGAGACGATCACCGGCGAAGACCGCAGGCAAATCGGACCACCGGAGCACGTCCGGTGGTCCGCGAAAGTCTCTGCCGGCGCGCCGCCGGGAAGACCCCCCGCGGCAGAAGCCGCGGCGGCGCTGGCCGGTCCCGCGGCCGCGTGGGACCGCGAAGGAAGGGATACGGCTTAAGCCGCGTCTGGTGACACCAAGCGGCCCCACTCGGGGCCACGACTTTCGATCAAGGGGGGTGGCGCCCCCTTGCACCCGCTCGACCATTACGGCCGAGCCACCAGCCGACCGGCCCGTGCCCGCGCCGGCCGGGCCGGGTCGCGCCCAGGCCAGGCCGGGCCGCGCCAGCCAGGTCAGACCCGGACCTGGTTCGGGTCGACCCGGTTTGGGCCGACCCAGGGGGGGGGGGGGGTTGGTCCGGGTCGTTCCGGGCCCAGACCCCCCGTTTTCGGACCTTTTTTGTCTTTTGCTCATAACTTGAGCTACGGTCCTCCGAACGATGCACCGTCAGTGGCGATGAGATCCTTGGATCGAGACGGTTGTTTCAGTATATCAAACTCAAGGTTTCAGAATACTTTGGGTTCGGCCGGGTTCGTTCGTACATGAAACCAACCGGGCCCTCGGAACGGAAACACTCGTATCTTGGGCTCCGGACATCTGATTGACGTGCCGTCTCCTTTGGTGGATTCATCTAAGTGAGACGCATCTTTTGGATTAATCCACCAGAGGTTTGGACACAGGTGGAGTACGGTCGGGTTGGTTTTGTCTTAAAAACCAATCGTGCCCCTGGGACGAAATAGCCAATAACTCTCAGACCGGGCGTCCGTTTGACGCGCCGTCTGCGACGTTGAGTTCCTGTTGGCGATACAGAAATTTTGGATAAATCAACTCTGGACTATGTGCCTGTTGATGTATCAGACCCTCGACTCGTGGAGCGGACCCTCCCGAGCGAGCTTGCTGTGTGCGGGAACCCTAGAGCTGGCTGCGTCTGCGACGACAATGTAGATAGTACGAGAATCCTCTGTGGGTTCGGTAGTGACCACTACTGTACTTTTGGGATACATCAAATCCAGAATACATGTAAGTTGATGCATCGACCTCTTGGCTCATGGAGTGGACCCTCCCGAAATGAGCATGCAGTGTGCAGAAACATTAGAGCCAGTTGAGACTTGACGACTACTGATCGAACGAATCAGTGTGTTACAGATAGCCCAGTGGGAAGCGCTTGGTTGTAGCAGCAGACCCATGGCGGAGGAGCGCTTGGTTGTAGCGGCAGACCCGTGGTACTAAACAGAAGGAGTACCTTTGGAGGCTATGAGGGGGAGCGCTTGGTTGTAGCGGCAGACCCACGATGGAAGAGTGCTTGGTTGTAGCAGCACGGAGGAGCGCTTGGTTGTAGCAGTAGACCCATGACGGAGGAGCGCTTGGTTGTAGTGGCTGACCCGTGGTACTCAACAGAAGAAGTACCTCTAGGGGCTATGAGGGGGAGCGCTTGGTTGTAGCAGCAGACCCATGGTGGGAAGCACTTGGTTGTAGCAGCAGGCCCACAGTACTCGATAGGTGGAGTACTACAGCAGTCCAAGGTTAGAGGGAAGCGCTCGGTTGTAGCGACATACCCACTGTACTTGATAGGGAAGGAGTTACCCAATAGCTATGGTCTTCACTTCTTGGTCGATCCTGTGTGGGTTATTGCGGGGGTTAGTACCTACCAATCCTTTGTGGGTCCAACGGCTTAGATGAATCAGTGGCTACATCTGATCATCTCTATCGTCTTACGAAGTAGTATTCCTGTGTGAGTTGAATCCTATTTTTCTTTCCTTTGTGGATTGTGTTGTGCTATCCTGTGTGGGTATACGTTTTGCTTTCCTTTGTGGACTGTGTTGTACTATCCTGTGTGGGTATACGTTCTTCTTTCCTTTGTGGATTGTGTTGTGCTATCCTGTGTGGGTATACGTTTTCTTTCCTTTGTGGATTGTGTTGTGCTATCCTGTGTGGGTATACGTTTTTCTTTCCTTTTTAGATTGTGTTGTGCTATCCTGTGTGGGTATACGTTTTGCTTTCCTTTGTGTATTGTGTTGTGCTATCCTGTGTGGGTATACGTTCTGCTTTCCTTTGTGGATTGTGTTGTGCTATCCTGTGTGGGTATACGCTTTGCTTTCCTGTGTGGACTGGGTTGTGCTTGGGTTCAGAAGTTGGAGCCGAACGAGAATTGATGACTTAGGTATATGTATGGGCATATACCTAAGCCGTGTCTAATGTTACTTCGTGATTGTATCTTTCCTTTGCGGTTTATCCTTTTTGGATTCTGGGAGACCTTCGGGGGTCTTGGGGTCCCTACTGAGTAGCTTATACTCACCCCTGCACGGGCTATGCCCGCACTACGTTGTGTTGCTTGAAGACAATGGGCAATGCTGATCGTGGTTGAGGCTTGCGGAGCAGGATGGTACCTGGAGGTGGACCACTGGGTGGAACGTACTCAGAGCGGGCAGCTGGACCCGAGGAGTAGTGGAGGCTATCTGTACCCCCCCTTCAGGTGGGATTTCCAGTGGACAGCTCGACGCTGCGACTTTACCTTTCAATTGTTGTTTTTCCCTTCGAGTTGTACTTTAATTTCAGTTTGGGTTTATATACTGGCCCACTTACTTTCCGCACTTACTGTTGTACCAGTTTTTACTTAGTGTTTACTTCCGCCTGTTTGCTCTGTGGTTTTTGCGGTTTACTTTACAAAGGCAATGCCTTCCCTTTTTACCGGGATTTACGCCTTGGTGCTAGTCGCCAGCCCCTGGCCTTTGGAAGGCGGGCTTGGGGTAGTTACGACATGGGCCCTGAGGACGGGTCATGACAATTGGTATCAGAGGAGTTAGGTTCTATCGCAGACTCTGATCTTTCTTCTATGTGAAGAAATAGTGTTAAGCGTATTGAGTGTGGTTATCAGTCCAGGGAGCCCATTGTTGGTGTGGCGACCGACGTATCCATACACCAGGACCCTGACTTCTGATTTCCGACTTAATGCACAAAAACATTGATTGCATGTGTGTTTCAAGTTTTCTTTGTGATGACTTTGTATCAGCTCACCAGGTATACTGTTCTGACCGTGGAGCACATGTTTCCTTTTCAGGATAGCCCCATGATGGCAGCCAGCTAGGGTTCCGAGAGTTGAGCATGAAGACAGCCCGCTGAGCGACAAGGCTTCGGTATAGGGCCCTTTGAAAGCTGAGGCAACAGCGGTACCTCTACCCGCCGAGCCACCGATGCTTCCATCCCCAGCCGCTGACGATGCACATCGCCTTAGTGCACTGCATGAGTTCCAGCGCCAGCGACCGCCTAGGTTCCGCGGGGAGACAGACCCCCAGGCAGCCGAGGACTGGCTGGAGGCAGTTGTATGAGTTTTCCGGTTAGTGGGGACACCAGCAGACCTTATGGTGGTCCTTGCAGCGAGCCTCCTGCATGCGGCAGCAGGCAGATGGTGGAGTTTGATGCTCCAGGTGCACGACGAGGCATCAATCATTTGGACGGACTTTGAGAGCCTTTTTGGCTCAGAGTTTATCCCAGCCACCCTTCGAGCGGTACGCATCCAGGAGCTACTATAGCTGCGGCAAGGCAGCATGACAGTACCCCAGTACGCGGTGAGGTTTACCGATCTCTCACGCTATTCCACGGACATGGTACGAGACCCATTCTTCAGGGTGCGAACCTTCGAGCAGGGGCTCAGGCGAGAGATCAAAGCTTCAGTTGTTTCTCAAAGCTTTCTGACACAGACAGGGGTGTTGGAGAGAGCTCTCTTAGTGGAGAGTTTCCTTGCTGAGCAGTCTCCAGCAGCAGGACCCACCACTATCCGGCATGCGGCAGAGTCTTCTGCAGCGGGTAGTAGACAGATGACGCAGGGGTCCAAGAGGACTAGACCTACTGGTGGTCGACCGCATGACACATGATCATTTGTGAGAGGCACCCGGGGTGGACAACGACTTACCATGAGCGGACAGTGTTACTCATGCGGCGGGGTTGGTCACATGGCTCGTGAATGCCTGACCCGCCTTGCCGAGGAGCATCAGACGGTTGAGGGGCCACCCAGGCAGAGGCAGAGGGTTGACCGTGGTGGTCCGCAGGGGGCAGGCGGGTGAGGCAGATGAGATGGCCGTGCAGCTGGAGGTGGACGACGCTTCGAGGTGTTGCCACCACCACCACCAGGTAGTACACCCCGACCACAGGGAGCTGGTGGACATGGGAAAGCTCAGCTTCAGGCAGCTGAGGCCTACAATCGTGGAGATCCGGGAGCAGATGGACAGGAGCGGGACTAGCTCTAGACCTGGAGACTTTAGTTTATTCTGATTCTAGCATTGTTGATGTTTGTTTGTAGGTGTTTTGTGTCTTTGTACTTTGAGCTGCAGTAATAAAAGACACCTTTCTTTTGGCATTTACCTTTCTGTCCTCTGTTTGTGTTGTTACTAAGAGGTTCTGGTTTAAAAAAGTTGACTTGACCCTCACTTTGAGATACCTACTGGAGGAGACCTAGTGACTACACACTGATGCCGACAGTGTGACTCAACCCTTATAGGCTAGAGTAACGGTTGGATCTCTAGGTAGTAGTGTCGAGGCCTTACGACGTCATCCTTGCTATGGGTTGTATCATCCACGACGGGATTGACTGTATTAGGTGAAGAACGTGGTTCATCCAGGGGATGAGACTGGATTTCTCTTCTCGTCAAAGAAGAAATCTCAGCAGCTCGAGTAGGACCAGAAAGGTCCAAGTCATCCAAGAGCGGATGAGGACAGCTCAGAGCCGACAAAAGTATTGTGCTGACAGGAGGCGGAGACCACTAGAGTTCGAGGATGGCGACCAAGTTTCCTTACGGGTCACACCTCGACGTGAGTTACGGATATTTGGCGAGGTGGCTTATCGCCTGGCTCTACCACCTCAGTTTCACCGGGTGCACGACATCTTCAACGTATCTCAGCTGAGGAGGTACGTGCACGACCCGACGCATATCATTGACCATGGGGAGCTGGGCATTGATGATGGGGCGACTTTTTCGGAGGTCCCGGTGGAGATCGAGGATCGACAGGAGCGAGTCCTACGTGGATGGTCGATTCCTCTAGTGCGCATCATATGGAAGCACGAGAACCTCCAGGAGAGCACTTGGGAGCGAGAGGCTCAGATGCATGCTCAATACCCACTTTTGTTTCCCTAGTTTATGATGTATCTTTACGGGGACGTAAAGCCCTGAGGTGGGAGTGATCTAAAGACCCGTAAATTTCAAGGAAAGTTTTTTCATAATTTTATTTGGAATTTTACTAGAACGTAGTTTCTAACGGCACCTGATTTCGAGGCTCGGTGTTCCCAGAATCATTTTCCGAAGTTTGGCTCGGGTACGTTCAGTGAACAAACGAGCGGGTTTTTCTAAATTTTGAACCGGTGCTCGGAATCAAATTCCGAGGGCACAGATGGAATCGCAGCGCTGGTATTTGCTTAGAAACGCCTCTTTCAGAGTTGCGTTTTCTCAGGTGTGGTTTTTAAATTTTTGGGGTTAAGTTAAGAAATAAAATGAAGTGGTGCGACAACTTTATTTTTATTTCACTTAAAGCCACTTAAAAGCCACTTAAAGCCACTTGAGCTAAGTTGAAGCGGATAGGGTGCAATCCAAAATATCCTACCCTCTTGGTAGGATATTTGTGAGGTGGGGCCCGCACGAGCCCCACCATTTCTTTTCCTCTAAGTAACACACCCGCGAAAACTCCTCATTAATGAAAGTCAACTGGGGCATTTTCTTAAACTCTTAAACGCTCCAATTAATTGGGCGGTTTATTCATTGAAATTAATTCTATGAATTAATGGGTCGTTACTTATTTTGTTTTTCAATTTGTTGGCATGTTAATAAAATAAGACCAACGCTTGTCTTCTTGAGGATTGCTCGTTGAGAGGATTTGGAGAAGACTCCAAGGCTTGAGATCTTCATCCTCCTCCGCGAAGAATGCGAAGAATGCGAAGAACGCGAAGAACGCGAAGAACTCCGAAAACTCGGAGATCGACGACGCGACGCCGTGTTCCGCGACGCCGACGATTCTTCTCCCACGACGTTCGTCTGCGATGTTTCTCCTCCCACGACAAATCTTCGATCAACTGCTTGAGATTGTTGACGCGACGCCGTATACCGCGACGACGCGACGCCCTTCCGCAACGCGACAATCATCTTCTTCCGCGATGGTAAATTCCTCAAAGAACTCGTCCGACGACTACGACGAGGTAGGGGTTTGATTCTTTTAAATCTTTGTGATTTATATCCGTGGCTTGTGATTAAATGATTATTGTGAGACTTTTAAACCGCTAACGTGGTGGGTGCGGACCAACGAACAAGTCCGAACCCACCGCCCTTCGTTCTTGGTGTGCGGACGGCGGACGGTGACAAAACAAGCCGCTCGGGCGTTTTGAAGGATTTGCAGCGAAGGTCGGGTCCTGAGACGATCAATGGCGAAGACCGCAGACGAATCGGACCACCGGAGCGCGTCCGATGGTCCACGGAAGTCTCCGCCGGCGCGCCATGCCGGCGCGGCGGCGCCCGTCGCGCCGCCGGGAAGACCCACCGTGGCTGAAGCCGCGGCGGCGCTGGCCGGTCCCGCGGCGGCGCGGGACCGCGGAGGAAGGGACGTGGCTTAAGCCACGCCCGGTGACACCAAGCGGCCCCACGCGAGGCCGTGTCTTTCCATCAAGAGGGGCGGCGCCCCCATGCACCCGCTCGGCCATTACGGCTGATCCGCCAGCCGACCGGGCTGCGCCCGTGCCGGCCGGGCCGGGTCACGCCCAGGCCGGGCCGGGCCGCGCCGGCCGGGTCGGACCTGGACCCGGGTCGGGTTGACCCGATTCGGGCCGACCCAGGGGGGTTGGGCCAGGTCGGTCCGGGCCCAGACCCCCCGTTTTCGGACCTTTTCGGTATTTTTCTCATAACTTGAGATACGTTCCTCCGAACGACGCGCCGTCAGTGGCGATGCGATCCTTGGATCGAGACGGGCATTTCGGTATATCATACTCAAGGTTTAGGAATACTTTGGGTTCGACCGGGTTCGTTCGTACACGAAACCAACCGGGCCCTCGGAGCGGAAATGCTCGTATCTTGGGCTCCGGACGTTCGATTGACGTGCCGTCGGCTTTGGTGGATTCCTCTAAGTGAGACGCATCTTTTGACTTACTCTACACAAGGATTGGACGCCAATGGAGTACGGTCAGGTTGGTTTTGCCTTAAAAACCAACCGGGCCCCTGGGACGAAAAAACCAATAACTCTCAGACCGAGCGCCCGTTTAACGCGCCGTTTGCGACGTTGAGTTCCTATTGGCGATACGGAACTTTTGGATACATCAACTCTGGACTATGTGCCAGTTGATGTATCAGCCCCTCGTCTCGTGGAGCGGACCCTCCCGAGCGAGCTTGCTGTGTGCGGGAACCCTAGAGATGGCTGCGTCTACAACGACAATGAAGATAGTACGGGAATCCTCTGTGGGTTCGGTAGTGACCACTACGGTACTTTTGGGATACATCAACTCCAGAATACATGTCAGTTGATGCATCGACCTCTTGGCTCGTGGAGTAGACCCTCCCGGAACGAGCATGCTGTGTGCAGAGACCCTAGAGCCGGTTGAGACTTGATGACTGCTGATCGAACGACTCGGTGTGTTACAGATAGCCCAATGGGAAGCGCTTTGTTGTAGCAGCAGACCCACGGCGGAGGAGCGCTTGGTTGTAGCGGTAGACCCGCGATACTCAATAGAAGGAGTAACTCTAGAGGCTATGAGGGGGAGCGCTTGGCTGTAGCGGTAGACCCACGACGGAGGAGCGCTTGGTTGTAGCAGCACAGGAGAGCGCTTGGTTGTAGTGGTAGACCCATGACGGAGGAGCGCTTGGTTGTAGCGGCTGACCCGTGGTAATCAACAGAAGGAGTACCTCTAGGGGCTATGAGGGGGAGCGCTTGGTTGTAGCGGCAGACCCATGGTGGGAAGCGCTTGGTTGTAGCAGCAGGCCCACAGTACTCGATAGGTGGAGTACTACAGCAGTCCAAGGTTAGAGGGAGGTGCTCGGTTGTAGCGACATACCCACTGTACTTCATAGGGAAGGAGTTACACAATAGCTATGGTCTTTACTTCTTGATCGATCCTGTGTGGGTTATTGCGGGGGTTAGTACCTACCGATCCTTTGTGGGTCCGACGGCTTAGATGAATCAGTGGCTACATCTGATCATCTCTATCGTCTTACGAAGTAGTATTCCTGTGTGAGCTGAATCCTGTTTTGCTTTCCTTTGTGGATTGTGTTGTGCTATCCTGTGTGGGTATAAGTTTTGCTTTCCTTTGTGGATTGTGTTGTGCTATCCTATGTGGGTATACGTTCTGATTTCCTTTGTGGATTGTGTTGTGCTATCCTGTGTGGGTATACGTTTTCTTTCCTTTGTGGATTGTGTTGTGCTATCCTGTGTGGGTATACGTTTTGCTTTCCTTTGTGGATTGTGTTGTGCTATCCTGTGTGGGTATACGTTTTTCTTTCCTTTGTGGATTGTGTTGTGCTATCCTGTGTGGGTATACGTTCTGATTTCCTTTGTGGATTGTGTTATGCTATCCTGTGTGGGTATACGTTTTGCTTTCCTGTGTGGACTCGGTTGTGTTTGGGTTCGGATGTTGGAGCCGAACGAGAATTGATGACTTAGGTATATGTATGGGAATATACCTATGCCGTGTCGAATGTTACTTCCTGATTGTATCTTTCCTTTTTGGTTTATCCTTTGTGGATTCTGGGAGACCTTCGGGGGTCTCGGGGTCCCTACTGAGTAGCTTATACTCACCCCTGCACGGGCTATGCCCGCACTACGTTTTGTTGGTTGCAGATGACGGGAAACGCGGATCGTGGTTGAGGCTTGTGGAGCAGGACGGTACCTGAAGGTGGACCACTGGGCGGAACGTACTCGGAGCGGGCGGCTGGACCCGAGGAGCAGTGGAGGCTATCTGTACCCACCCTTTAGGTGGGATTTCCAGCGGACTGCTCGACACTGCGGCTTTACCTTTCAGTTGCTGTTTTTCCCTTCCAGTTGTACTTTACTTTCAGTTTGGGTTTGTATAATGACCCACTTACTTTCCGCACTTACTATTGTACCAGTTTTTACTTAGTGTTTACTTCCGCCTTCTTTCTCTGTGGTGTTTGCGGTTTACTTTACAAAGGCAATGCCTTCCCTTTTTACCGGGATTTACGCCTTGGTTCTAGTCGCCAGCCCCTGGCCTTTGGAAGGTGGGCTTGGGGTAGTCACGGCACGGGCCCCGAGGACGGGTCGTGACATTCATATTGTAAGGAATCTATATTTTCATATAAGGATAAAGCATAGTTGTTTAAAATATAACTTTTTTTTGAGATTTGGTGGGGGAAATAAGTTTGGATATGTAGAAAATTCAAAAAAAATAAAATCTAGTAGATTTACGGATGAATGCGATTTACTATGATATGTTAAGAATGTGAAGATCCTCAAGTGGCATTACAAAGATATTAATATAATGGTTTGGTATGTAAAAAGGATGTCTGGGGATGTGTCTACAAAATTATTTATTATTTTATGGTGTCTTGAACCTTGAGTTTTCAAAGGAGAATGTTGTGGTTGTGTGGTGGGTGTTCAAACCCCAACAGCCATCTAGTGGAGGACAGAGGAAGGGGGATTTAGAGGCCTATAAAAGGAGGCTCGACCCTCTACCAAATACCATCATCTTCAATAATCCCCTCCTATTTGTTTGTGTGGTATTTTGTGAGGTTGATTCCCCACATATTCAAGAGAGATATTTACAAGGGGTTTCTCCATGTAATAAAGAGAAAGTGTGTACCCACTTTAACCAATGGTTAGATCATTATATTTCCCATGGTTTTTACCCCTTTTATTTTTTGGGTTTTTTCTTGGTATTATTTGGTGTCATTAATTTCAACATTATTTCACTTTATTTTACCTAAAAATTAATGCCACACTAGTGGGTCAATAATTTTATCTACCAATAAAATATTCATACTATTTTTAAGAATATATTTATGTGGGATTAGGTTTTCTATGCCAATGAGACCACTTCCATGGAATGATATAAGGATAAAAGGTTTGAAATGGGTTTTTTAGATCTAGGGATATTTAAGAGGATGAAACTAGAAGGAAAGGCATTGGAAAACTACCGGGAGGAGAACCAAGCAACTACACCCAAAGGTATTTTTACTAGCTTGGTTTTTTTTCTATTTTTATTATTTATTTTTCAGCACATTTTTATGTTTTTTAATTCTTGAGTGTTTTTTAGTTTAATTCAATTCTATTTTCATTATTCTCTCTCTCTCTCTCTCTTCTATATAATCTCTATTAGTTCGGGGTCTATTCTTCATCGATGATCACCTGAAGATTATTGACCACATCCACATGGGAGAGTGGTTCTGGTTGAAGTTGGTGGGTACCAATGTAATCTATTTATTTCTTATCTTGTTGGATAATTTTATTTAAATTTTATTATGATATGATTCATGTTTATTTTTTTTTGTCATTAAAATGGTGACCATGTTCATTTGATGGATAATTAACCCCAAAATGATAAATCTAGTTAATTCATGAGCACTGAATTGGATTATTCTTCTATAGTTGCAATCAACCTTAATCATTTTAATTATTTTGGCTTTTTGAATCAATATGTCTAAGATCATAGTGAATCTTTGATATTAATTGATTGAATTATTTTTAATTATGATTAATGATCTTGAAACTATCATGTAATATTATTTAAAGGGTAAAACATATAAAAAATGTGGTCTTAGTACCAATTTTTTACTACTTTTAGTTGTTTTACTACTACTATATCATTTAGCGATAGTTAATTAAGCCGTCATGTATTTCATGGTCAACAATCATTTAGATGGAGTTAGTATAGTTTAGCATTAGTTTCTATTTATGAAATTTTTAGGTACTTTGAGGTAGTTACATATTCATTTTGCGGTATTTTTTTTCGGGAAAATAGGGAAATTGGAACAATCGTTGCTAAATAATTTAGTAGTGATTTCCCTTCTCGGGGAAAAAGTATAACAAAAACCAGCATATCCTATACTAATAGAATTATTGATAGTTATTTTTAGTGTTTTTTATCATAAAAAACTAAAAATAATATCATTTTTTGACACTATTTAATTAACAAATATACATATAATAAATTTGTTATATGATAAACTAAACCATAAATATAAAATAAACTCATTATATATCCATACATCCACACATTCACGGTCATAAATAAAAAATAATCTATCAACCATAAGCTTATTAATCATATATATACAGATAAAATATGTCCAACATCCACCAACCCACGACCAATACATCCATACCACCATTTCTATTATATCCAACTACCTCCATAGCTAGAATCATCATACTATAAATCAACCACATCACGTCATAAATTGAAAGGAAAAAAGTATAGAAATCAGAACTAATTATAAAAAATAATAATTATAGTAGAATCATTGTTAATATGTAACCATAAAAAAAAACCATAAGTCATCATGAATACCTTTTTAAGAGTGCCATATATTAGAATGGTCAACCTCCTTCTAATTGCTGGTATTTTCACTTAAAATACAAACTATAAAATTTATGAAATGAAATACAAAACATAATATGCACTAAATATATTCATAATTATGAACATAACAATTTTTAATTTGTTAATAAAAAATATTTTATTAATTAAAAAAAATAATATATCATCCATAACAAATTGAAAACATAAACTTTCCTATTTAATATATAATTCAACACTTGGAACAAAATAGTGAAATGAATATAACAATCTAATTAATTTTTAAAATGACGTGCAGTGTACTTGAAATTAGTCAATAATTTTTTTAAATACTTTGATATTGTAGCATTTATTATATTTCAAAAATAATTCAATGGTGGTTTTGTCATAATTTCACATTTATCTGTGGTCATTTTATATGGTTTTGATAGTTACATGCTTGTTTTAGTGTTTTAAAACACTAAAAACATGTTCATGGGAATCCAAGAAAAACCATAATTTGGATGAATGTGTTTTATTCTCATACACCTAAAAAAAATTAAACCATAGTTTTCCCAGGATTTCACATCAACATAAGGCCATTTTCTAGTGGTTTTATTGTTACATGCATGTTTTAGGGTTTTAAAACACTAAAAAAATGTTTAGAACCATCCTAGGAAATTCATAAATTGGATTGACATTCAATAAATTCCTACATTTCTAAAATAAATATACGGTCATCTTCCTTTGATTCAATGGCCATCTGACATCATTTTCCTGATTTTGACCCCCCGATACATGTTTTTAGAGACTTTGATATCTTTTAAAATAGCTTATTGAGACATTATGATCACACCACATGTTATACAGACTTGTTTTCTACTCATAAAAAAATGAATGGTGTTTTTCCATAATTTCATTTCAATTTGAGGTCATTTTCTATGGTTTTTTCTATTACACAAATGTTTTTGTGTTTTAATACACAAAAACCATGTTTAGGAGTATCCTAGAAAAAATGTTGCTTGGATTTTTATGGTGTCTATTCCAAAAGTTCAAAAAAATATATACTGTTATTTTCCTATAATTTCATTTCTATATGACGTTTTTTTCTTATTTTGACTGGCTAGATCATGTTTTTAATGACTTTGATATATTTTAAAGCTGCATATTATTTCATTCTGAGAAAACCACACATTTTATGGTTGTGTTGTCTACTAATTGATGTAAAAATAATTCAACCATGTTTTACCATGATTCTACATCAATATTATGTCATTTCCTAGGTTTTTGACCATTATACACATGTTTTAGTGTTTTAAAACACTAAAAACATGTTTATGGTCATCCCAAAAAAACTATAACTTGGATTTATGTGGCGTCAGTTCCCACATTTTACAAATCATTAAGTGGTAAATTTCCATGATTTCATATCCATATGTTTCCAATATATTTGTTTTCACCCCCTGACACATGTTTTTAAATACTTTAATCTCTTTTAAAATTTCTTATCAAGTCATTTCTATCACACTGCATATTGGATGAATTTATTGCCTACTCATATATGTGAAAAATAATTCATTGGTGGTTATCCAAGTATTTCAAACTAATATGAGGTTTTTCATATGGTTTATAACCTTACATAAACTTTTTAGTGTTTTAAAACACTAAAAACATGTTTACTAGCATCTCAGACAAACCATAAATAATTACATAATCTCCATTTAATGTCTCTCTATTTCTGGATAAAATTTTTCATGGTCCAAGGGTGTGAAAAAGGGTTAGGGACATCGAAATGAAAAAATATATTGAAATAAAAGGCATATCACTTTATAAGTATATTTATAATTTTACTCATGCCATTTAAATTATTTATCAACAAATATTAAATTAATATTACCTTTACTTTATTATCAAAAAACTCATTTTTCCAAGTAGTGGAAATATGTATCTAATATTTATAATTAATAGGAAAGCTAACAATCTCACAAGAATTTATATGTCCATATATTTCTATAGTATCAACAGTATTCACTCTAATCCCATCAAATGGGTTGATAATTTTGAATTCTTTCATCTCCCAAGCATATTTTGTGTTAATATTAATATCTTTTATATTTTTATCATTATATTTTTTATAAATTCATTAAAAATTAAAAAAAATTATAGTTTTTTGAAAAATAGCATGTATACTAGTAATGGTAACTCGCAAATATCCCCTCGTTAGAGGGGTTAAAAAATTCTGCATCACTAAAGGTGAATCAGATGGTGGGCTAACAACATCATCTAGAGAAGCTACTAGCTTACTAGAAGTATATATTATAGTGGAATCAATTAGATCCATTGAAGCTAATAGTAGCAGTTGTCTGATTTGAGATGTTGATTGGCTATGATCTCCAATAATTTTTATTCTCAAGATTCCTATAATTCAATTGGTTTAAAATATATTAAATGTATAAAAAATGCATAATTAAAATATTTTTTTCAAAAAAGAATAAATAGAACAATGTATATTTGTATGAAACACTTATAAATGAGAAATTGTAATATATTTTCATTACCAATTTATACATTATATTACCTTTATTTTTTTTCTTCATTACTATCAACCTCTATTATGATGATTTATTTTTTTACCCTCTCTCAGAAGATCTATTATTTCAATATTTTTAGGGAAAAACTGTTTAATATTTTTTGGTTGATGAGGTTAACTATCCCATTATACTAATTGAGATTCATCACCCATATCATAAAAGTATCTCTATTTATGTTTACAACAACACTACAACCATTATATATTTCATCATCCACATAAGAAACCATATTTTCTTGTAAAGTTATGATAAATTGATCTTGATCCACATGCTCACCAGTGTGGATCAAAAGAGAGAAGTTAACTAAAATAAAAGGTAATAAATATTTTATTATACTTATATTAATGTTGACCTACTTTCATTTTGAATAAGAAAACTAAAAATTGACCATGATAGTTTAATTTGATTATATCAATCAATATTCCATTATATCCCACCTTTTCAAGTGTAAATACACCAAAATTTTATATTTTTAAACCTTATTCATGATAAATTGTACAAATCTTGAACTCATGAATATTGTAGGCATCAAATATCTTAGTCTTCCCTAGAATAACTCGATCCAAAAACATCAAATTATTTGATATTTTAGCTCGAATATCAATATTAATTATCTAGAAAAGAATATATAAGCTGTTACTTTCAAAATAGTCAAAATAAATACATGTAAATTATATGAATAAGATTATATACTTACACGACAGGTGAACCATCTGAAAATCTCCTTGTTAAAATATTTTTTCATTTCCATTTCATTTTGGGCACAAAACCTTTGTTATATCTTTTCTTGAAATCTCAATTCTTCAATAAATGAATCTATTATAAGACTATTTGGTGGAAAATATAAATGCACTTTTAGTAACACCAATTTAGTTAGTGTAAATTTTGACCATTTTAAAACTTGTTGTCCAACAGTTGTAAATACTGATGAATAGTTTTTAGAATGATAATTATAGAAGATGTCACAAAAATGATTGAATCTAGTCTAAATCCTGTCCAAATTACTAGAATAGAAGGTCAAGAACTCTTTATCTATGAAACCTTCAACAATAGAGCCTTATGGTTTATCTTTATTCCTTATATATGATTTCAAGTAAACAAAGATCCTAATAAAAAACTAAAAAAATTATAAAATTTATTGTGTAATTAATTGATAAAATTTCCTTCATTAATGATAATAAAAAATAATATTAATTTCCCTCTCAATTAGACACATACATAGATATTTTACTAATCCCCCAAGATTAGTTTCTTTAACAAAATGAATAGTTAAATGAATCATGAATATGAAAAATGAAGGGGAATTGGCATCTTTAAAGGACAATGTGTCAAAGAATTTTTCTCTTTAATTTTATCAAGATCAATTGGATTTTTATTTTTTCCATAAATATCTCAAAATAAAGTTCAAAACTCAACTAAAACTATATTTACTTTTTCAGATAATGTATTACGCAATGATAACGACAATAACTACTTCATCAGAATAAGCGATTCATGGATTTTGAATCCATGTAACTTTAGAAGTTTTAAGTCAATGTACTCTAAAATGTTACTTGAATATACATCTAGAACTTTTACAATATTTAAATTTCAAATTAATATGTATTTATCATGATTTTTTTTATTGTAAATATAATTTAAGTATACATGTCATTCTCATTTTCCCATAAAACACACTTTAAATTTATTTATTCTAAATCGTTAAGAGCATTAAGGTGTTCCTTTGATATACCTTGGACATTAAGAAATTTATAAATTATATTTTCGTCAAATTTCTTACCAATATATATTATTTCCAGATTGAAAATTATCAAATTAAACTCCTAATAAAAATGTTTTTAAAAAATACTCATTTTTTCCACTGTTGTGTTCCATCTGCTTCAGATATTGTACCTCATACCCTTCCCCCTTCATTAAAGTGATAAAAATATTCAAATTCTATGGTGAAATTAATTAATTGTCCTAATATTTATGAATCAAATAACACCATCGACGAATTTAAAAATTCAATATATCCATTGAACTTTGTCTTGTACAACTTTACTTTATGAGAAACATCACTAAATCCATGATTACACATAATACAATATTTTCTACTATGAGGTAATTAGTTAATAATCAAAATTAAAATTAGACAATTCAAAATAGTATGAGTGTTAAAATTCAATATGTTTCCTATTTCATTAATTTCATCAACATTCCACATTAAAGTTTCATGATTTTTGAATTGTCTTCTCATTGATTCATCATTTTTTCCATGTCATCATCCCATTATTCTTTCAGTTATTTTATTAAAGGATAAAGGAATAAATCAATGTCATTTAAAAAAATTTATTTTCCATGAATAATCATCAAAATAATGAAAGAATACTTCTTCAAATACATCCCTGAAGGCAGATTATAGGGGTTCAAAACAACTGGCCATATGATATAATTAGCATATAAAGTACCAAAAGGGGTAAAAAAATCAGAAGGCAACCCAAATAGACATTAATAGTATTTGAAGAAAAATTTGGATATAATTAATAAAACACCTTATTTGATATTAAATATTTTGGATATCTCATCAATCCATCATTGTTACTATCTAAATCATTCCAGTACATTTTATACACGGTCATGGATAACATGAATTATATTTTTAATCATTGTTCTATAGAGAAGTAACTCAACACCTTTGTGTGAGTTTTCTTCTTATTCTTCTTCTTGGTGTTGTATTGATTTTTAATCTCATTGTTTCTTATTGAATTCCAACTAATTATATGATATCTTATGAATTCTTCTTTATCATACCCTTCTTCTGAATAAAGCATGCAATCATTAAGTAATACACATATCTTTGTATAATGAAGTCCAATTTTAAAATGCTTTTATTCATCTCATAGAATTATGAAGGGATCTTTGATTCACTATATTCATCACAAAACAACTCTAAAATAATTCACACCTCTTTTTTAGTAATTCCAAAAATAAAATTGTTATGATACATCTTAAGGAAAAAATAAAACATTAAATACATGGGACACCCTTTATACAGTTCTTGTTTTCCATCATCAACTAATTTATAAAACTCATTTTTTAATTCACTAATGTTTTGAGAAATATTATTCAACTCAAGATAAACTGAAGTTACCGATGATCTATTATAATCTTGGACATTGTATCCTATAAAGTCAAATATGTCAATTATCATGTTTTGAATTGAATTATTATCTGGAAAATCACTTTGTCTTTTTTTTAAAGGATAGTCATTATTTTGAATTTCCCTAACATTTGATTTTACATTCCAACTCTATTATACATATTGAGAAATAAACTATTTCAATATCAAGTGCTCATTTACTTTGTTTCTATTTATCCTTTGCTTGAATTTAAAATCAGGACACATACATTTTATTTTATTATCCACTAATTGGTTTTTAATTTCATAATATTAAAATTATTCCAAACCCTTGTCATACCAAAGTGTGTTTTGAGATAAATTAATCCAAATTTTATCCATTGGTATTGGATTCCACTATTCTCTATATAAATTAAAATATAATGATTTAAAAATTTATTTAATGAAGTACAATAAATTTTTAACATCACTAGACTTCTTCATTGATCAATGTACAGTCTTGATTCGAGAGAACACAAATTCAACATAAATATGATTAAATCTAACATGAAAAATATAAAAAAGAAAAGGAAAAATTATTACCCCTTATAATAACATGGTTTGATGTTATGGAAGAAGGTAACTAAGGTGAGAAGAGGGAAATAGGAAGCGTGGATGTCAGGGAGATATGGTCGGCCAAGTCCAACTCATAGATAGACAAAGGGTAAGATAAATTAGGTTGAGGAATGTGAGGAGGAGGATGGGATAATGGGAAGAAGGGGGTTAAGGTTGGTGCTCATTTTAGGGGCTATAGTCGCCCATAAAAGGGGAGGAGGTTAATTTTTTGGGGGTCACAATCATGGGGAGAAGGGTTGTTGGGGGTTGGGGGTCACTACGATCGACTTTAATGGGATCCAGGGGAGGGAGGGTCAAGGCCCTAGGGATCAGGGGTGGGGGAAAAATTGATTAGGGTTTTTAAAAATATTATGATAGGTTCTAAAAAATATTCACTAAATCAAAAAACTATAAAAATTAAGTAAAAATTATAACACATCACTACTATATTTTAAATAATTATTAATATTATTTTTTAACAATGATTTCTATAATCACTTTTAATAAACTGCAACTAAGGAATCCTTTTTTGTAGTGAAATATTAATTATTTATTTGTTAAAGTAACCATTGTAATTTAAATTATCTCTTTTTTTTTTAATTTTGTTTAATTTATTTTAACCCTTTTTTTAAGTTATTTAAATTTAGTAAAATTATGTGTTGTGATCCAGATAGACATTTAGTCAATAGTTTTCTTTTCAATTCCATTTTCATCAAAATATTGACCCCGTATTCCCACTATTATACATCTTAGTAGTTAGTGTAGTCAGGTAATATAAATTTATAACTTGTATCATTCGGAAGGATTTCATATCATCCTTCAGCCATATGCTATTTTGGTGTTGTTGTTATGTTGGTGTGAAACATGGATAAAAACTTGAGATCGATTTCTTGGAAAAAATATTTTCTTATCTAACTTCCACTTACTAATTTTATTTTACTTCATTTAGTACTATATGTTTGGATTTGTTTTGTGCTTCCCTTTCTCACTGATAAAAGCAGCTAATAAAGGGTATAAATTTATCAGTGCTAAAAAAATGTGCTGATAAAAGCACCACTTTGTAAACACTTTTTTTAGTGCAGATAATGGTTCCTTTTAACCTCTATTTCCTTAGCATTGGCAAAATTATATCTTTTATGAGCACTAAAATGATTTTTAGTGCTAAAAACAGGTATATTTTATAAAAAAATTATATACTATTAAAATCATATATCTTAAAATCATGGATTTCACAATGATGATAAAATCCTCTTGTTGAAATTTTGTTATTCAATTATGTGGAAAAAACTATTTATAAATTAAAATTACTTAATAAATGTGGTAAAGTATTTTTATATGAGTAAAATACCATTTAACACTTTAGAATATTTGATCCAATTTTTTCTGAGTTAGAGAGTAAGTTTTTGTGAGATTCTAAGGCCTATAAATCATCAATGAAGATGGAATAAAAATTATAAAATATATTATATTAAGTGCACCCGATTTATTTAAAATAATTTATTAAATCCAAAATAGTGCGACTTATATGAAATATGAGTCCGCTGCTAGGTCTATGATGTGGTATTTACCATAGGTAGGGTATAACATTTGTAGGTGTTAGAAGTTTGGATACCTTTCTCTTGAAAATAATTTATTTAATAATTTTTATTATATTATTTTTTGAAATAATTTATTATCTCCCAAATGGTGTGTCTTATAAAGAATGTGAGACCATCGTTAGGTTCAGGATGTGGTGTTTACCCTAATTAGGGTATAAAATTTGTAAGTGTTATAAGTTTGAATTACTTGCTCCCAAAAACCACTTTTATATTTAATTAATTATTTAATATGTTTTTTAAATAATAGATAATTAATATCTCTCAAATAGTTTATTTTATAAGAACTATTAGACCACTGTTAGGTCCAGAATGAGGGGTTTACCTTAGGTAGAGTATAAATTTTGTATGAAAAGGGTGTTTGGATAGGTCACTAAGTAAATTATTTTATAATTATATTAAATAATTAATTTAATTAATTTTAACTATTCATTATCCATTCTATGCCTAGCCGCACCACCATTAACACCAACATGGTCTTTTGAAAACTTCAAATTAGAACATTTTTTGACTGATAAAATACCTCAAATGATTTAAATGGGAAAATTAATTGACTTCACATTTATTGGTTCAGTGTTCAACAGATTAAAATATAATATTAAATTTTTTAGTTTCAAAAACTCTAAATGCATTTTGGGTATTATAAATAACTGAATTCTTCTCCATATATTTCCATAAATTATTATGAGACACCTCCTTCTACGGACCTTGAAGAAGTCGATCCCCTATGGCTTTACCTTCATCCAAGAGTAGTGCGGGGGGGGGGGGTCAGTTCCTAGGTAAGGTTCACCACCAATTATATACATTTTTTATTTATTTTTATATTATTATTTTATTTTTTTTAATCTTCCATATTCAATTTATGAAAAAATAATATATTTTATATTAAATAAAATGATAATCCTAAAACTATCAAATGGTAATCCTAAAATTATCATATGATAATTTATATAATTTTTTGGATAATCAAAAGTTTCTTTTAAATAAATTAGCAAAGGAAATTTGTGAAAAAATTATCACATTATAATTATAAATATTTTTAAGATTATAATTTTTTAAAATTATCAAAAAATGATTATAAGTGTTATAAAATGATAATTTCCTAGAATTTGAGAATTTACCAAATGATAATTTTTTTTGAAATTAAAATAATAAAATTATTGAAAAAATAATTTAAAACACATGTGTAATTTAGATAATAATTTTAGAATTATAAATGAAAGATAAACTGTCATTTCATGTGATAATTTACATAATAATTTAAAAATTATTCAAGAAATATAAATTATCATCACTTGTGTTAATTTGGATAATAATTTTAAAATTATCTAAGAAAGATAAATTATCATCACATTTGATAATTTAGATAATAATTTTAATATTATCCAAGAAGGATATACTTTCAACACATGTGATAAATTAGATAATAATTTTAAAATTATCCAAGGAGATAAATTATCATCACATGTGATAATTTAGATAATAATTTTAAAATTTACCCAAGAGAGAGAAAATATCCTCACATGTGATATTTTAATGATAATTCTAAAATTTTCTAGGAGAGAGAGTGTGTCATCACATATGATATTTTGTTTCTTTTTAAAATATAGTTTTTTTGGTGCTAAGAAACATCGATGAACTTTGAATGTCAACTTATCTATAATAAAGTCTTGAAGTGTTTTTTGTGATCGGTTTATCCTTTCCTATTTTACATCGATGAATTTTTAGGTGGGAAGTTACTTAACTTTTTAGGATAATTTACACATTATTTCCATTAATATGGTTATGCATATACATATTTTGATGACCATGCTAGAGTATGATCTCATGGGGGTGTGTGTGTAGCCATGAAAACCTTTTGTTACATTTAAATTCCATTAGTGTTTTGTATCTTGTTATTCATGTTTGATGTTGATCAATCTATTTTGTGTGTTACTTTACTTATGATTATATTTTATGCTTTCCCATGTATCCTACCATGTTATATATGATTTGTGGTATTTTTATCTAAACCAAAGATAGGTGGACCGTCATGAAATGTTATCCCTAGGAGGGGGAGTGCACATAGATTATGACGATGATAACGAGGGGCCTATTCACAGGGTAGGGATATGATGATGCCTCAGTGATTCCATGTGATGCACTCAATGACTTCGGTATTAAATTTATCTCTCGATCCATAGTATGCACTCAATAAATAAGTGATGCAGATTAGTTCTCAATCCCTAGTATGTTACTCGATGATAAAGGGATGCTGACTAGTCTCGTTCCCTAGTATCTGCCTCAATTACTAAGGGATGTTGATTATCTCTCAATCCCTAGTATTTCACTCTATGAATAATGGATGATGATTAGCACATGATCCACGGAATATACTGATAACATAACCTTCTTGATGATAAATGATTTTGAGTTTCACGATCACACACTGCCGAGTAGCGTGATTCATTATCCTCATGGTTAATCTTTATTTTATTCTCACACCTTGATTATCCATATGACATAGATATGAAGCTGGTACGGCATGGGTTGGTGGTTTCTTGGAGGCTTATAACTTCTCAATTATGGATTGTATATTTATGCTTGTTACTCATGCATCATTATTATGGCATATACTGTTATACTTGAGAACATCAGGTTAATGACACATTGACGGTGTCCTACTGAGTCTTGTAATCACACCATACTTGGGTATTTCAATGCTCTAGTAGGTTGCATTAGTGATCTGGTGAAGGAAAAGGGCCCTATGATGGATAGATGAGTAGAGAAGCATGAAGCTAATAGTTGATCGGGACGGACTCCAGAGGATCCACTGTTTATTTATTTACTCTATCTAATTTATATCCTTTGGACATGCTTTACAATTATGAGAAATGATTTATTTGGATTAAATGTATGTCATCTTTACTTTTCCTCATGTCTAATCTGATTATTTATTATAATGTTTATAGTTGATTATTGATCCTATGACCTAATATTAAGGGTATAGTCTCCCCATAGATGGACTCAACCCTTCGCTGCTAGTCGGAAGCCTCTTACATATGGGGCGATTCACATGAGGTCATGTGAAATTCTGGCTTAGATCTGGTGTTTCAGGTTGGGATTTTACATACATTAATATACAAATATATTTATATTGATATAAAAATAATAAATTTTATAAAATATTATTTATATAATACTAAATATGTAATCACACTCAATATATAATATATTTAGTGAAAAATGGTTTATAAAATAATTAAACAATGATATTAATTAAAAATTTACTAATTAGTATTGAGTAATATTCATTTTTTATAGTTTCTTGATATAAAAATTCAATAAATTAATAAACGGTCTATAATAAGTTGAAAAAAATACTTGAAATTCACACAACCATAACTTTTGATCCGAGTGTCCGTTTGAGCTTCATCACATATCAAATCGAAGAATTTAAAAATATATATGGCATGGGGACATGGAAGGGACCCCAATTAGTGTTTTTAAATTTAAAAATGGTCTGTAAGGTCTCCAAAACAAAATTGTTTGTTGGGGTACCTTAATTTTTGAACATTTGGGGCCTTATTATCATTTTTTGTTTGATCATCAATTTAATCTCAAGAATTACATTCATATGGATATTACGACATTAAATTTTTTTCATTTTTTATATTTAAATATTAATTATAAATAAATATATACACTTATATACATATTTTGATATATTTGCGCATAAAGATTTATTTTATAAATAAATTTATTTATATATTTATATATATAATATATTTTAAATATATTTTTGTGTGTGTATTAATATTTATGAATATTTATATACCTATAAAATGTAAATATATAATATATATATATAAATATATTTTTGTGCGTCTGTAATAACAAAAAGATATATATATTTATCTATATATTCAAATATATATATTCATATATATATATATATATTCAAATATATTTATATATATTCAAAATATATATGTGTTAATATATAACATATATAAGTAAATATAAATTTGTTTAATTATATTTATACACACACACATATGTATAAATATTTGTATATATGTGTGCATTCCTGCATGTATGTAAGTATATATATATATGTGTACATATGTATATATATGTATGTATGTATATATGTATGTATTTATTTATTTATAAACACACACACAAAAATTATTTTATAAGTTTTAAAAAATAATTATATTGATATATATAAATATATAAATAAATATAGATGAAAAATATAACTATATATATAAATTAATAGATATATCATAAAATAAATAAAAAAACAACATAGAGTTGTGGTAATGGAACATGTGTGTTATAGTTGAGGTCCCATGTTAAAATAAAAGTAAAGTTGTATACCGGTGTGGGTGGAAGAAGTTTTCTAGCACTAGTAAATGGTAAGGGGACAAGATAAGCATTGATAAAAGAGGAAGTTGTCAAGCACTAATGGGGGGGGGACTTCCTATGATTCTCTCACCAATTAAATGATTTTTTACTTATATCATTACTTTTTTTAGAACTGATAAAAGGGGAATTTATCCACACTTTTTAACAATAATAAAATGGACCCTTTTATCAGATCTTATAAAATCAATGCTTTTTATCACTGAGAAAGGGTTTTTCTAATATTGATAAAAGGGGAATCTATAGTAGATATTAATCTCGTTTTAATTTTAATTTTCTTTTTTATATCCCGAATGATTATGGTGGTGTGCTTGATGAATCACAGGATGCAAGGATAATATGTTGTGCCATTATCAGAGTTCACCGAATACCAAGGGGAGTTTACTAAATTGGCTACACCATGTTCTAAAGGGAATTCACAACATATCGAAGGATGGGTACCTTTGTATTCTTATGGATACGATGACTTCCAACCCTAGTAATGGAATGAAACCCACCATCACCATTACAGAGAAGATCATTGTTATCACAATTACCATGGTGGATATTGGGATAAGAAATTAGATCCTCACATTGATGTACTTCAAGAGATATATTCATAAGTAATATTTATAGAGTTTCTGATGAAGTACATTAAAGTTTTATATATGATGATGGATGATCATGAGGAATAACTTTGAGAGATAGAATAGATGATGACTAAAAATTCTATAACAGTTATGACATTATATTCGATTGTGTGTAAGTTTTGTATAAGTTATAATACAAATGGTGAGCAAGGAAAAGGGGATGTGGCAGAAAAAAAATGAAGATTTTGAAGATGTTATGGTTGTGTGTGAATGAAAGTTTTTTGAGGATGAAGAGTGAAGTGAATTCATAAATAACGTGGGATGGAATGATCTCTTTACGCCTGAAAAATTAGTATATCCATATCCATTTTACTCACAATAAGAATAAGTAGAGGAAAATGAATTCCTATAATATTTACAACAAAAATAAGAGAGAAACATGATGAAAATAGTCGATTCATTGGTGGGTGAATGATATGGGTAGTCCGGTGCTGAAAAAATTTCTAAGCTTGGGGAGTTTCCATGTGAAGACGTGGAGGAGGAGTTTAATTTCAGAAAACTAGATAGATTTTTCGGATAAGAAGGAATTTAAACACCTAAATTAAATTAAAAGAGTACTATTGGAATTCCTAAATCCCTCATATTGTTGGAAAAGGGAAGAGAATATTAAAGAGAGGAGTTGAAATGTAAGGAATAGGTGGATGAGATTCTAGGATCCAATATAGAAATTGGGCACAAAGGGATTAAGAAGAGGTTAAAAATGAGGAGTGCTTAGAGTTGGTTAAAATTTTCAATGAGAAATCACCTTTTACACTTAATAATTATAATACATAGGTGGATAATAAAGAAATATGAATTGAAATCAGTCACATTCTAGAAGAGGAACAAGGAAATAAAACCCACCTGCACTTATAAGAAGAACAAGTGAAGACCATGATGGATCTCATCAACAAAACAATGGAAAATAGAAACAAGAAATCTGATACCAAAGGAAAAAAGAAAATTTGAATATATAGAGGAGGTTGTCTCGGATCTCCCTGAATTCTTCATGGAATAAGACCCCTAACACCCAAAATAGAAGGTAATGCTGTTGAAATTTCCAAGTCCATCCAAACAATTAAATTGTAAAAGTAATTGGAAGTAGTGGAGGATGCGTTTCCATGATATCCATGAATTTCACTGGAATATAAGAACTTACAACTTTGGAAAGGAAGTAGATGGTTGCTGGAGATTAGAGATCTACCTCAAAATTCAATGTAGAAAAGGAATACGATGTAGTTGAATAAAAATATTAGAATGTTAAGACATATTTTGAATTTAATTTTCATTTTTTAATGTTTTCTATAAGTTGGATCCCACTAAAAATATTTTTTAGGAAGAACCAATATAGGATTAAGTGTACATTTACACAAGATGAGAAAAATTTCAAATTATTTCTCACATCGAACCAGGTGACCTTGTACTATTATACAATTACATGACATCGAAGTTGAGTTTTGGCCTATAGAACATAATTAAATATCTTTCAAAATGAACCTTGAGTTTTTAATTTCTTTCTAGAATTTAATTTTATGTAATTTGTTTAGGTTAATGACTCTCCTTAGGCTCAATCTACTTATATTTTTGGTCAAAAATGGGATTGAACCTTTATTTACATAAAGTTTTTTCTATATTGGATCAAAATAACAAGAATAGGATGAAATGGAAGAGGGAAGAGTAATGAATAAAGTTATATGGATAAGGGAGTATCATTATTGATTATATTTTTCTCACCTTATTTTTTATATCATTATTTTGGAAATGAAATTGATTTTTTTTTTGTTAACTAAATTGAATCGGTTTCAAAAATGAATACTTAATTTCTTTGTCTTCTAATTACATATTTAAAAGACATCACAGTCAAAAAAATTATTTTGACTTATTGAAAATTTTGATTTTTCATTCCCATAAATGTTAGATATATAAGTGTATATTTTAAAAGTCACATTATTAATTCTATTTAGTGTTTCATAAAAATTATTATAGATATTATTTCTACTATTGATGTCTCTTCCTTGAATATTTTATTGATTAAATTGATTATTGATATTTATTCTATGACCTAACTATCTAACATTATATATTTCATATTTCTATTAGGGTTTTAAGACCAATTTATAAAATTTTATTCTTCATACACTTTTTCTTGAGTTAACTCAGGGAGTGAAAACTACCATAACTTTTAATTTAGTCAAATAATTGCAAGATGATTTTAAAACACATTAAATTGATTGAGGCCATAAGTTGATTATTTTTGTACCTGTTTTAGCATGAGACATACCATATGGATGATCCCAGTGAAACCCCAAGAGACCATGGAATAACTTATAGGAAGCCACATTAAAGTTATATGCTCCCTTACTGACCCTTATTCTTTGAGTTTAATGTCATTATTTTTCATTTAATATTTAAAGATGGTGATGGGTGTTTCTTGATACAATTGGACGTTGGTGCCTTAAATGAGTTTGTGGAAGATCTATTATTTATTTGGGAAATGATTAACAACATGGGTGGTTTTACTTTTATATAATCCTCTATATCTTGAATGAATAATAAAATAGAAATAAAAAAAGATAAACAAAATAAGTTACGTATTTATAGGATACAAAATCATCATCAGTTAACCAATGATCTTGATCATTTGGGTTTGGGTGGTGAATGTGGTACTTATTCAAAGAAAAATGAAAAAAAAACGAAAAGGGGTAATTTTTATTTTATTAATGGCGTTGTGATCTTTAATTTGACTTAGGGGAGTGGTATTTTTTCCATTTAAAGGAGTTTTAAAAGGAATTTATTTTATTGAGATTAGTTGAAGATCATGCATTATGATTTTATAATTCAACCCTCTATTTTCAACCTTATATTCTTTTTTCATAATATCCTACCAGACTTTAACCTCAGATACATTAAAACATTAAATGATAAATACTCTTATTTTTGTGGTTTTAATTATAAGTATACATAAATACTAGTTGATTTCTCATGAATATGTCACATACTAAATGAGAATGATCATAACTATAAACTATATTGTCTTGAGTGATAAGGAAAATTAAATTATGGTGAGATATATAATAAATGTAATGAATATTGATAAAAGGTTTAACGATTTATTTAAAAAAGGGGAAATTTATTGATTTTTTTATCATATATGAAGCATGATTTAGAATTTATTTATTGAGTGTGTTTTGTGATTTTAGAATCATTACTTATCTATTTTAATTTATGACCATAATAATTTGATTGTTTCCCTTATCAAGGAATGGAATAATTATGATTGGATGTTGATATTTTTCTTGAAGATAAAAATATATTTGAGTGTTATAATATTTGGTATCTATTTTTTATTCATATAATTTTGGAATTTAAATTCAGAATTTTTATTAATTAATCAAGTATTTTTCCAAAGAGACTACTACCATGGTGTGGGCTTGAGATATGTCTATTGTGGGAATATGAGATTATGAATCCTTCATGAGGAGTCCTATTCAAATATGAATAGATATAAGTTGATATGGTTTTAATGGTAAATTTATATATGATATTTAGTGTTGTTTAAAGGAAGTAAATGACTTGGAAATGTATCAAACAACCATAGGGAGGATGACTGAGCATCGACACATGAAAGTTTGAAAAGATAGAACTACTGTAGTTATGGGATTTAAAATCACTAAAAATATCCTTAAATAAAACTAAAACAATGATGATTTTGTAAGCACCTTTAAAATCCAAAAACATTTATCAGTGCTAAAAATTTCACAAATAATAGGGCCATTCAAGAGAACTAAAAATAAATGATGAAGGAGGTTATTTATCAGTTCTAGTTTAGTAATAATAAATGGAAACCATTATTAGTGCTATTTTTTGCACTGATAAGGTAACCCTTTTATAAGTGTTATTTTAGGGGTGATGAAGACCCATTTTATCATCACTAGAAGTAATGCTGATAAAATTCATGTTGCACCGACATGCTGCTAAAATTATAGCACATTGTAGCATAGAATAGAAAATTTAATTATAATTAAGTTTGAACAAAAAATAAAATAAAAAAACTATATTATAAGAATTTCAAACATTGGTTGGTAAAATTACATTGGTACATGCAATTTATAACTAACATTAATATTCTATTGTCTTTGTCCCTAAACCCCCTCTCAAAAGAGCCAAATCATGCTACCAGCTGTTGAAAAAATCACCCCAACTTGAGAAAGTTTGAACCTATATAAAAATATTCTTATGTTAGTAATAATATAAAGAAATAAATTTAACATAAATATGAAATAATACATTAATAAAATGTCACTTTTAAACTGAAAGCATACACTTTGAGTCATACCAGGCACACTATGTGTCATATTAATGATTGGTTAATTTATATATCTCACACATAATTTATGGATAATTTTTCTAATGTATCAAAGAAATATGATCAAATTTTTTTTATTTTTAAGTATGTGAATTTTGTTTTGAACTAAAATGTAAATTTTAAACTAAAAACATACACTTCAAGTCATACTGGGAACATTGTGTGTCATATTAACATGTGGTTGATTAATATAAATCAAAAATAATTTATGGATCATTTTCCAAAATTAAAAAGACAAAATTAGTGAATTTTATTGGTTTTAAGCATGTGACATGTGTTCTGAACTAAAATGACAATTTTATATAAACACACACACATTGAGTCATTAGGCTTTGCCATGTACCAGATTAACATGTGGTTGATTCCTACACATCAAAGATGATTAAAGGAACATTGTAATTTTTTTTAAATATAATCACAATGATTTTTCTTGGGTTTAATTGAGTGACATATGTTTTTAACTAAAATTCCATTTTCAAACTAAAAGCACGCACTTTGATTCATATTAATCACACCATGTGTCAAATTTAAGTACTGATGATTATTAAACATTAGAAATGTATTGTGGATCATTTTAAGAATTTATTAAGACAATACAAGTGTTTTTTCTTATTTTTCAATAAAAGGCACATTTTTTTTTCTAAAATATCATTTTTAAACTATAAACACACATTTTGATTCATATCGGTCACATCGTGAATCGTATTGAGGTACAAATTATTCCTACATGTCAATAATGACTTTAATAATGTTGTACTAATGTGTAAAAACATTATGAATGTGTTTTTTGAGCATTCCATGCATATTTTTAACTAAAATGACATTTTAAAATGAAACCACACATTTTGAGTCATACCGACCAGACCGTGTACCATATTGAGGTTCAGTCGATTCCTATATGTTACAAATGACTTATGAATCATTTTTATAAAGCATAATAACAATTTTAATTCATTTTCTTAGTTTTTTGTACGTCACACGTCCTTTGAAAAAAAATTAAAATTTAAAATAAAACACAAACTTTGAGTCATATCGGTCAAACAGTGTGTCATATTAACATGTTGTTGATTCTTACATGTCAAAAATGACTTAAGGGTAATTTTCCTAAAGTATCAAGACAATATGAGTGCGTTTTTATGTTTTTACATACGTGAAACATATTTTTAACTAAAATTTAATTTTTAAACTAAAACACATACTTTCAGTCATATTGGTCTCATCGTGTATCAGAATGATGTGTATTTAACTCTTACACATCATAAATGACATACATATTATCAAACTTAATTATAATGAAAATCCAAAAATATTTTCTTATTTTTAGTGAGTGATACTGATGTTTAACAAAAATGTAATTTTTAAATGAAAACATACATTTCAATTTATACTGGTCACAACATGTATTAGATTGAGGTGTGATTGATTCCTATACAATTAAAATGAAGTATGGATAATTTTCATAAATTATCAAAAAAATATGAATGATTTTTATCATTTCTAGGTAATTGATGTGTCATTTTAACTAAAGTATGATTTTTATATAAAAACAGACACTTTGTGTCATACTAGTCACACCATCTATCATATTGAAGTTCACTTGATTCTTACACGTCAAAAATGACTTATGGATTGTTTTTGTAAATTATCAAAATAATCTGAATTTTTTTCTCAGATTTGAGTATGTAACATGTCTTCTAAACAAAAATTTCATTTCAAAATGGAATCACTCTGGATTCATACCAGTCACACTATGCATCAAATTGATGTGTTTTTAATACCTATACATCAAAAATGACTAAAGGACCATTTTAATTTAGTATCAAGAAAATACAATCATACTCTCTGATTTTTCAATGAGTGACACACTTTTTTAACTAAAATTTCATTTCTAAAATGAAATCACTCATTTTGAGTCTTAATAATTTCACCGTATTTATAATAAAGGTAAGAATGATTCCAATATATTAAAAATGTTGTATGGATAGTTATACTAAATTATAAAAACAATTTGAATATATTTTCTTATTTTTGAGAATGTTAAGATTTTTTACTAAAATATAAAATTTTAACTGAAACCACATATTTTGACTCATACTGGTCAGTTTTTCAACTGTTATTAAATATTACTATTCTTAAATAAAATTATTTGTGTAGAATTTATGTAAGGAATAAATTACAATTTATATTCCCATAGGATTTTCCCTTCAAAGAATACTGATATATGCGACTACAAAAAATATAAAGAATATTTAACTGTAATTAACATAATTGATCCACTATTGGACTAAAAAATTATGAAAACCCACCTCATGTACACATTTACAACTGAGACTCTTAGCTATACATTCTTATGGATTTCATATACATTGTCAAGTTAAATAAAGTATGTAGTGGTATCCCCATAATTTTTTTCATCAAAACCAATTATGATCATATCACTATTTTTTAATGTTTTATCCACATGAACTTATAATATTAGTAAATTTAGAAGTTTAACTAGTCGGATAAAGGTATTATCTACAGTCCATTTTGATCGATTGGTTTATCCATTAGACAATTTTGATTTTACCTTTCATTTCTCTATCGCTTTATCAATCTATAATAACATTCATTGATTTAGGCCTTTTTTATTTATTGTTAATGTTGTCGCATAAAAAAATAAATTGGAAAGGAATACCACTTAGTAGACATTTATTTTTAAAAGATCAATCTAACAAGATATGAAAGTTATAATATCACATTTTACTATTTGAACATCCATATTATTAAAGGTAATGTGTAGATCAGTGCTCAACTCATAATCTACATGATTCTCTACTATCACATGAAATTTTGGAAGTTTTTTATTTTATGGAATATCTCCTTGGATATTGAACATTTTACACCTCACAATGAGGTGATGGGTGAGTGTTGATAGATATAAATCACAATAATTTTCTCCCCATATAATATCCATATAAGACAGGTATAATTTTTGATCAGATTCACATTTCACAGAAATAGTTTTGAAAAAATTGATCACCTATAGTAAAAAAAACCTCTGAGGGGTATGGATTACCTCAAAGTTGTGATGGGTTTTTATATAGTTTTTATTTTCATATGGTTTCTTATATTTGATGTATTCCCATTAAATTCTATAATATCTTATAATTATAATTATATTTTTCTTTTAGAGTATATATTAATGTACAAATCTCCTCAATTTCTTATCTTTATCACCATTTGCATTTATTTTCTCAAAATATGTTTAGGGAGATAATCTCTAACCCTAACCTCTAAAGCGATTATGTTTTTCTAGCCACTAAAGGCCACTAAAATTAGTCACTCATCCGGTTTATTTGATGATGATTATTTTATGTGAACTAGAAAAAAATTATAGAAAAATAAGAAATTAATTTTATGTTATATCGATTTAAAGAATAATTTTTTTATTTAGTTGTACATACTCATGATTTGAAAAAAAAATTATGTTTTCATCTATTATTATTCTATAATTATTTTCACTAGCTTTATTCTATATCACATGACATGAAATATAAGTGAATTTGGATTTAAATTCATCAATCTTCATATAAACAAAGGAAAATAATTATATTGTTTTTTCATGCCTCATAAAAGTATAACTTTTGATTTAAAATACATCCCATTTTTTTTCAAGTGAAGCATACCCCATCCTTACTTTATAGTAGGGGTATGTTGGTTTTTATACATGCTTTCTATATTCAGTACTCATTTTTTATTTCATAAATTGAAATTTCTTAATCTAAGTGATACATGTATTTTCAAGTAATGTGTTACTAATCACAATGTATCTTAAAATATTACTCCCTATGATGGCTAATGAATGCATTCCACATTTCTTCATTTTTCATGAGTGCATACAAATATGGTGTGTGCATGTTTACGTTCCCTTCAGTATACCTAAGATAATGCTTTGTAATAATTTTCTGAAAGACTCAATGAGCCTTTCCCGTGAGCATTGATACAAATTTCATTAGGTGTTCATCAAGTATAGATGCACTAATTAAGGAAAAATAATAATTAAATCAATGTTTCTTTATTTTTTTTAATGAAATAAAGAAATTATATCATAAATTTACCCTAATATCTTCCAAAATTAGTGCCTTAATCACAAAAAAAAAACATTTTTCCACTTATATATATCAATCAACATGTGAATTCAAGTGGTGATCCCAATGTATCTAATGGAAATGGACTTTTTGGGGTTTATAGGTTGGTTTCATGTCTTCTATTCAATATCAAATTTGATTCCCATACTTCTCACCTTAATAATTTTTCTTAACACCATCGCACTAAGACACTCCTATTTTTTATGAATCATAGGTTGTTCACCTTCGACCATATCCTTGGCTTTAAAATTATAAACATGTTTTCCTCATGATTGGTTGCATCATTATGTAGAGAAAATTTTTGTTCCTCTACATTGGGAGCATCAACATGTTGAGAAACCTTTTGTTCCTTGGGATTGGGAAAATTGATATGTGAAGAATCCTTTATCTTCAAAAGTGGTTAAAAATTCAATTTAGATTAGGTAAATTCATCAACGAACATATAATAATATAAGGTAACATAATTAAAATAACAAAAAATATAACCTGATTACTGAACACTCTTTCTTTATTTAAAGGATGAAAGTATTTTACCCCTATATCAAGTATCTAAACCCCCTTATTGTGGTATCCTCTCACATAAAAGGCCTAGTAAACATTAAGGCCACTGTGAAATGATTCTAACATCCCAATGAAAGGTTCAACCTCAATTGAATTGGCATCTTACCCATTAATGGTTTTGGTCGATAACAGAACTAACAAAAAATTTTTGTTTATAGTATCTGGAACATAAAATATATGTATTTTTTGTGAATCAATTATAAACGGTTCATCCATGTACCATTCCATACTAAAATCCACTTCAAAAATTCCATTTCATCAATTTTAATAAACTAATGTTATTAACCCACTTGAATTAAAGAATCAGCACTTAGAATGTTATATAACCCAACTCCCATATTTTTTTTATGATTTAATAGTATGAAATATTATTATAAATTTGATTTATACCCTTTATACTAGATACATGAATTACTTCAGCAACAAGTGTAACACAAATATTTTTTATGATACATCATTCATCATGTTTCTTTATATAGAACACATTACCATTAATTATATAGCCATTATAAGAAATACATGCGTACATGGTCCTATATATAGTCATTTAATTCATTATGAAATTGAATTAATATTTTTAGTTGAATCTATAAAAACATAGTTTTGAAACCATCCTATAAACTATTTATTATATATATTTGATATCCAACTTTCAGTGCTTAATGGATTCAAATTCTCAAGAATTAATTGTCGGTTTTATCATATGGAACAACCTCAAAAATTTTATGTAAAAAAATGTTAAGTACCCTCCCACTCTATAATAGTAATTGAGACAACATATATTCTAAAACAATTACTCACCCACAATTCACCCAATGTGATTATATTTGGGTAAACTAATGATTTAAACACCCAACAGGTAGTCAATAAAGAATTCAATGACTTCTTCAAAAATATATCTCTCTTCAATAAAACCTTCTAGTTGAATTCAATTTTTGACATAACCTTTCAAAATCATCATATACCATTCAATAGAGTAAATTTGTCTATAATTTATGGGACCACATAGGTGGATCTCTATAACCAAGTGAACCATCAAGTGAACCATTATATCAAAGAATAAAGATATGAAGAAAATCTATGATTCATATAATATGATAGAAATATCATTTTCAATAGTTAGTAATTTATATGGGTCTCTAACTTTACTGGACATGTCATTGAAAAGAAATAGAGATCGGTTAATGTATTAAATACATTATTATGAAAAATTCAATGTAAATCCATAGGAATTAGATCTTTCATCAAAACATGACTGTCATGTGATTTAAATCCCTTTAACATTAAATCATTCATTAACATGATATTCTTGATATTTGGTGAATAAACCTATAGAACATTTACATTATTTGTGATTTTGAAAAACTAATATCTCTATTTTCTATAAATATTTTAAGAAGATAGAGGAAGAAAAGTTCATATTTCACCCATCACTGACATAAACTCTTCTCATATCCCCATGTCAATGAAGTCCAACCCAGACTTAATGTCATTATTTTTTTTGGTGCATTTAGTAAAATGCCAATGACACTATCACATATATTTTTTCCACATGTGTGAAATAAATAAATTGTTTGAAGTATAAATAAATCTAGTATGGTAATTAAAAAAATGATATTTTCCAACCAGTATTCATAAGGTTTTTTGATGAAGGTTTACCAAAATTAATGTCCATATCTTCTACTTTCTCAAATAATTAATATTTTTTAGTAGAAACGGTGGTGTAACTTATCTTGAATTACCATTTAATGATTTCATAAAAGATCATTACTTTTGATATTAGTTTATAAATAGGTAATTTCATAGAAAATGTTATTTGATGAATATTTAAACCTAACTGATTGTGTAGCTTGCTTAAAAATGGGACACCATTTAGTTACATTAATGTTATGTCCTAAAAAAATTACAGAAGTGGAAAAGTCATTTATCCTCCCATAAACATGACTCTCATTGTGAAATCTTAATTTATGTAAGAATCATACAACATAATAGTTGAATCCAACATTAAATTCAAATATTCAATCAATAGATCCAAATAAACATCAATATTATTACTCAGTTTTTGTGGTCCTGATATAAGCATAGAGAACATATTGTATCTTCACTTCATGCATAAACATGGTGCCATATTATAATTTACCAACATAAATGACCATGTACTATGAGTGTAACTTTGTAAACCAAAAGGATTTACTCAATTGGTAGATAATACCAGATGAAGGTTTATTGGCTCGTTTCCATATTTAGGATTCTTGTAAACAATTTTCTTCTATATAGGAGAGTCTTCTGGGTGATGATGTTTTCCAACTTTATTTTATGTATCTATGTTTCATGTCAATTTCCTTGAAGTCTCCTCACTTCAATACAGGTACCAAAACCTTGGAATGGTTGGAATGTTCCAAAAAAATTTCAAAGGACGAGATTCATATTTCTTGTGTTTAGACACAACACTTTGGGTATTTTTAAGTGATTCACAGTCCATAAAGAATTGTATAATATCTTTTAGACATGCATGTGTTCTTTTAGAGATCGTACCCATTGAACATAGCATTCATTTGGTTTCATATGTTTGGAAAGGAAGATCATTATATTATAGTGTCATTTCATTCAAAAGTGAAAGTTGTATAGTATAGATGGTGTCACTACATTTGTTGTCAGCTTTTATATTATATTGCTTTAGTATAGCTGACAATTTTGTATGTTTAGTACAAGCAGTATAAAGTGACATCCTTTTACAACTCTTTAACTTATAAAATAGTTTTGGATAATCACAAAGTTTATCTTCAATTTTCATTCTTATTTCCTCAATATGATCTCTATAATAATTCAGCCCTATAATCTTGCCATCAATAATGTATTCATCATTGTTCATACTTGTAATCACATAATATGATCCATGAATCACATTGTTATCCTATTTATTAGATACATTCAATTATTCCCCTTTTTTAGTCTAGTATTTATCACTATGATCTATTACATGATAGATAAAATATTCTTCCAACTCCTCTAGACTAATTAGTCTTGAATAATAAAAACATAAACACATTAAAAGGATTTGAGAAGGGTTATATTCTTGACGTTTTTCAAACATCATGAACTCTTTCACCCAATCCACATACTATTTTTTTATAAAATTTACATCCATCCATTTTTGGTTCATATCCATGTTATTTGATTTAGTGATATTTACATTTAATGAAATAAATGCATATAAAGAATGTATAAGCTTAGAACTGTAAAATGGTATTCTTTATACAAACACATATATAGTAATCATATTTGATATAAATTTTCATTACATAAATAACTTATTAGAACATATAAATAACAATAATTTTATGAATTTTAGTTACTATAACACTTATTTTTTTTATTACAAGAAGTCAAATATCATAAATCATTGTTTTTTTTGAAATGGATTTATTAAGGGAGATAATTAACCCCTATCACTATCAATTTTCACAAGAAACCTATATATTTCTATAAATGGATAATTATTAGGTTATATAGAATAATATTTCACTATGAAAACATATATCAAAACAAATTAATTATTAATGTACATATTATATTCATCTGAATTCTTGGAGGACGATTGTATAAAATCGGAAATCACCTCATATCATAAATAAAGAGTTTTTCTATGTTATAAAAAAGAGATGATTCAATTCTTGAGAAGTGAAGTCCAATTCAAAAAGTCTAAAGGTTGAATAAATTCAACATATGTTGAATATTTGGAAGAATATAATAGATTGTTGACAGAGTAATAGATGGATTTAAATGATACTATTGTGATAATGAATAAGAAAGTAAAGGAATAATGTGACATAATTGAATTTTTTTCAAGAGATGAATTTAGGGATGGAAATGGAAAACTTAGTTGATCTTAAATGTATATCTTAAAATAATATTGTAAATAATGGGTAAATATTCCACACATTGAAAATACTTATTTCCTAAAGAATTTTGATGGTCAACTAAAGGAGACAGATTCAAGGAATGAGAAACTTGGGGGATATATTCATATTTTGAAATTTTTTTCATCTACAATCTATTGAATCAAACTTTTAAGATTTTATTATGATAATGATAGACGAAAAAGTTAACTTATTAATGGGTGGAGAAAAAAATAAAATAAATATTAACATAGTTATAAGTATGATAGGAAACCTAAATATGGGTGAGTGTTTACTGTAGATCATGTACTTATTGTGTCATAAGAAAAATATTCCATAGTCCGAGCTATTATTATTATTTAATTATTAATTTTTTTTTATATTAGTGTTTCCAAAGATTTTATTTTAGTAAAATTAGTGGATAAATTAAATAGTGAGGAATTTAATGTTCCTCATGTGTTGTAATGATCCCTAATTTCAAAATTTCATGCATCTTCCTTCATCATCCTTAAAAAAATATAGTTGTCCAGATTTTTAGAATATACTAGATGATTTATTTTAAATATTACAATGACTACTATAAAAAAAATTGAATTTTATTTCACCTAAATGAAGTTTCTACTTATATCTAGGTGAATGGAGAATATGGACAAACTGTGTTAAAACCAAAAAATGTGTTAGGCACTATGCAGTCTAGGTACACTAGAATGGGGAAAGTAGTAGGAGAAAAAATAAGACCGGTGAGGTAGATGAGACTAGGAGGTGTGAGGTGGGGGATCCACATTACCCATTTTGGGGGACACTCGCCCATGTAAAACATGTTTGAAACATCATACCTTTAGATTCGAGGTTCGATTTGAAAAAAAAAATCAACCTCACCAGCAAAAGACATCTATTTTTGTGAGAATTAGAGTGTGGTGCAAGGAAGGCATGACATTAGGGTTATTTTATAAAGGGGAGGGGGAAGGGTTTTATTAGTTCTTACCCAAAATAACTGATAAAATTTTATCTTATCAACACTAAAAAAATAAGTGTTGATAAATAATTATTTTATTAGTACTGATAAAAGTTATGATTTATCAGATCTAAGAAACCACTGACAACATTAACAATTTCAATGTTTACATTTTAGCGATAATAAATACTACTTTTGTCAACACTTTCTTAGCACATATAAATGATAACTTAAATTAGTTCTAAAAAACACTAACAATAGTTCAAAATAAAAAAATGATTAAAAATGTATATAAAATGTATACAAAATGAATTAATATTATTTGAATAATTAAATTACTAAATATGAAATTTAATAACTATTAAAATTACAATATATTAAAAATTAATACAAAATATTTAATTATAAAAATTAGAAACATATTAAAAATATCAAAACTTAATAAATAAATATTTATAAATAAATATTAAAAAATGAATAAATTATGAATATATTAAAAAAATAATTGATTTTAATAATTAATAAAAACATAGAATGAATGGATATCAAAAATGAATAAATACATTTGAATAAATGAAAAATTTTATTTTAAAAAATGAATTTATAACATTAATTACATAACATAAAAGCATAAAAAAATGAATAAATATAGAATATAAATTATATAAATAATAAAATTATTAAAAATAATTAATATTAAGTACTTAAATACAAAATTATTAAAAAATAAATTTAAGAAATTAATTATATAAATTTCAAACCTATAAAAATGTTAAAAATTAATAAACAAAAATAAATAAGTAGTATTCCTATAAATTACACACATATTGAAAATATTAAAACATATAAAAAATATTTTAAAATAAATATTAGAAAATGATTAAATTATAAAAAATATAAAAATGAATAAATATTAAAAATGAATAAATAATTTTTTTAAAACAAGAAAGGTTCAAAGCCCCTTTATTAAGGAAGAAACAATAACAAAAGCGGAAAGGATGAGGTCAAACAAGACAAAACTGCCCTCATCAAATGCATACATTAAAGAAAAATAGTCATAGGCCATGTTATTTTTGAATCTTAGCCTAAATACACAGACTCTGATTATGTCAAGGCCCCCAATCAATCCATCCATGTTAACTCCTTTGACCTTTTAGATAATGACCCCTTCTCCATGTTTTTGCACGTTTCAAGGACCGCCAAAGTTTTTTGAGGCCGCAGAGTCTTTTGAATCACTTCTCACAATATTTTATATGAGCCTTCCCTACCTTTGAGGATCCATCAAATAGTTCCACATTACTATCATTGATCATCCCCATGGGAACCCCTCCGTTTTTCCCAAATGGACATCTTTCTACCCCAAATCCAAATATTTGTCACCATAGATCTCATCTTTATAAAGAATTTTTTTAAAAATGAATAAGTAAAATCGAATAGATAAAAATATACAAAAAATAACAAATTTTAAAAAAAAATCCTTTAAACAAATAAATTATATAAATATGAAACATTTCTAAAAATATCACAAATTAATAAATAAAATTGACTAAATATTAATCATATAAATTAAAAACATATTAAAAATATTAAACCTTAGTAAATAATTATATATAAATAAATATAAAAATATGAATAAATTCAAAAAATATTAAAAAATATTAAATATTATAAATCAATAAATTAAATTAAATTAAATAATATTTAAAATTAATAAAAAAATTGAATAAATTATAAAAATATTTAAAAAATTGAATTCATAATAATAAATACATGAATTAATAACACATAAAAATGAATAAAAATGAATAAATATATAATTTTAAGTATATAAATAATAGAATTATTAAAAATAAATTATATAGATTATACAAAAATTATAAAAATGAAATGAAATAAAATTATTTACACACAAATATTTTCATAGTGAATAAATTAAAATAAATATGATTACATGATTTGATTAATTAAGAAAAAATATGAAAAATTAGTTAAATAATATTTACTTTTCATATATTAAAAAACTAATTTAATATAATAACATAATTAACTACCTAATTAGTTAAAGATTAAATTAAATTAATTGTTATTTTTTTAATTGTATTAAATTAAATTAAATAAAACATTTTTTTTAAAATTTCATTTAATTAAAAATTTATAAAAAAAAGAAATTGTGTAAGGGTAAAGAAAAGTTAAGTAAAGGTAAAACAAAGTTACGTAAGGGTAAAAAAAACTGAAAAAAGTTATGTAAACATAAATAGAAACTTATATATGTTATTTAAGGTTAAACTAAAGTTAAGTAAGGGTAAACTAAAGTTTTTTAAGGGAAATATATGTTAAGAAAGGTTAAAGAAAAGTTATGTAAGGGTAAACTAATGTTATGTAAGGGTAAATAATAGTTATGTAAGGGTGAAAAAAGTTATTTAAGGGTAAAATAAAGTTATTTAAGGGTAAATGGAATTTATGAAAGGATAAAAAAATGTTAAATATGTGATGTACTGGACCCGATTCACTCAACAGTAACCATACCAGGTTGGCCACGTGACATCAAGTGAACTTCCCCATGCGCTAGTGGTTACTGACTAACAGTGATGGTCTATGGTGGAATAGTGGTGAGAGTCTATCCTCAAGATTAGATTGTAGCACAGTGGTACAATCATATCAAACAATAGAATTAGAATAATGATAACTGAATGAATGAAGAATAAACATCCATCATATAAATAACCAATCAGTCCCATTTATCAATGAAAAATATAAAATGGTGATCATGGAATACTATATAAAGGGAAATTTATGGGGATCAGGTGAACATGCATATACCACATGATATAAAAAATTAACAAAATACCCAAGTCTATCTCTAGTAGAATCTAGAGCATAAGCTTGGTCCTCTTCCCATGTACATCATCTTAGAATAGTGATCAATCATCCTTAACATGTCATATTCCCTTGTCCCTATCGGTATCCATGAAGTCTATCTAGGTACTTAATAGTGGCTCAATCAATGTGTGAGATAAACTCAGTAGGACACAAAAATTGGTGTCTAATTCCATCCAGTCCAGGAATATACAATAAACACTATGAAGATAACATAAAAATATGGAAATTAATTGTGGTAATAAGTAACCCACATAAGTCTCAATTCCTAGAGAACACCCATCCTCTTCTACTTACTTCGGCCTAAGCCAGACTATCTCTGAGTAATTAGTCTATCATGATTTAATTTATAGTTGAGTCTCTAGACCTGGCCCATATCCCACATGTCCCCCATGAATCTTATCTAAGTAGGATATCTATAATAAGTTCATCAATAAAAGTAATTCTATGACCAAATCCAAGCTTATTCTTTGGATTTACATATACATACTATACTAAATTTATTATTTAATTTTAGATAAACCTAAACCTATACTTGGTGTTTTAATAATTTGGAACCCATGTATCAATCTAGGAATAACATGAACCTATCACCTAATAAGTACATCCTAGGCATTCCATATAGGAACCCTAATATCTCTCTAGGTGTGGTATAAACTCACCGCCCTCTAAGTCCATACTTGGCAGTCCAAAAATAGATACCAAGTGTCACTCATGTCATATATAACGATCTTACCTCTGATCCCATCCTTGTAATTTCATATAGGGAGTCCAAATATCACTTGTTGAATAATAATAGTCTACCCTCTGAGTCCATACTTAACAGTCAACAAATGGAAGTCCAAGTATCACTCCAAGTATATATAAACCAAATTTCAAGTGAGTATGTCCATGTAATTCATATGATAACCCATGTGTAACCCATGAAAAATAATAAATTTAATACAATCACTTAATTAAATATGCCTAAAAATTCTATTTAGGGAATTTCAAGTTGGGAACCATCTCTCACTCTCAACATGAAAATATGATTGGTCATGGTCCCTAAGGTTAACCATACAATTTAAGTTAAAATTTTACTCAAGAGAATATAATTTTTCTATAAGCATTACACCCACCTCATAAATTTACTCAAATCATAGCACATTCTTAAAAGGCCTAGCATCCCATGAATTATATCATTCATCTCAATTGGGATTTTAGATTTTAAGAACATCTCAAGCCTAAGATAGAGGGATAAATAATGGAAAAGGGAATTAGTACATGGTCTTCCATTCCCTCTTTTATTTAATTCATTTAATATTAATTGCATCACATTTTACATTCCATAAGCAAGGGGTAAAATAACACACCTCAAAAGGTGAATCGATTCATAGGCCACCCATGTTGGTTATATCCAATTTTAGTGACACGTGAAAATGGGTGGTTCAATACAAGGTCTTAAACCTTTTATTATTTATCAATGGTTCTCATGGGTCATATACATCTAATATACCCATTTAATTTAAGAATAAATCCATTTAATAAGATATTCTTGGAAAATATGGTGCCCAACAGAACATCATAAATATAAACACCAAGACTTTGAGGGAAAATAATTAGAACACCTACCTCATATTGGTATTCAACTCCTCATCCATTGTTGGCCTCTAATTAGGTACTGAATGGAAGAAGATGAGAAAACCAACAAACACCCCAAGAATAGGGAATACAAACTTTCATACAAATAACTCCATCAATAGAAAGATAAAAGACTAGTGGTGTAAGATGAATAGAGATGTTACTGGTACACAACTAACTAAAATGGTAATAGATCAATCATATTTTGGATGGAGAAGATATTATAAAGTCTAGTTTTAGGATTAAAGGACGATTTAGTATAAGATGAGGATGCTGTTCCTTATAAATGAGAGGAAAAAATGGGTGAGATAAATATAAAGTATTTAAGGTAAAATGGTCATTTTTTACTATTTAAGTGGTCACTTGGTTTGGATACACAGTTGTATAAACCATGAACCAACTATGAACACCCCACTGCCTTGGGAGAACACCCTACATGGATTGAAACACATGGCTAGAAAAAATATGTGTATCCCATGAATACCCTCTATCTTACCCCTACAGGGTCTAAAATTCCCCTTGAAGAATTTCTAAAAACCATTCAGCACCCTCTGTAGTCCACATGGTTTGATGTGCATGGTTAGCCCTAACCATTCACTAGCCATGCGCAAATATTGTTTCTTCTAGAAGTTGGAGATCTGAGCTTTGAACAATCCCCAAATGATCTTGAACCCTTCCCTAAACCATAGAGAGAATTTATAAGGATAAGAGAAATATTTTATGCTATAATTTAAAGAATATATACCTAATTGAAAAGATAGATTCTTACAATCTTCCCCCATTAAATAAATTTATCCCTAAATTACCCTTCTAAGGGTGGTAGATCATCATCTGAGAATAATTCTGGCCATTGGGTATATATGTTGGCCTGACACTCCCAATTCTTTTCCTATGAATAGCTATGCTTCTATAACACATGTAGTCCAGAAACTGACAGGCCTCAGAGAACCATTGTACCATGATCAACAACACAGATTGGATTCTCCTCAATGAATGCATTAACATAAAACTGGACCTCCTCAGGTTGAAGAATATATGATGGATCATAATGATATCAGCAAATATGAGATATGTGGAAGATGTCATGAATGTATTAGAACTTGTGAGGTTACTACAACGGATAGGCTATCGACCCAACTCTCTCCAAAATCTAGAAGGTTCTGACGTAATGAGGTGATAGATTCCCTTATTTCTGAATCCATATATTCCACAGTCTAGGTAAACACATAAGAAAACCTAACCCCCTAACTAAAACTCTATTGGTTGATGGTGATGATCAACTTATGAATTATTCCAAGACTGAGTTGTAGACACTCACTTAATAATGACCTAAATCAACTCTAATGTCTTCATAATGAGAATAGGACCTCGTAGCACTACCTCTCCTACCTATAACAAGAAGAGGGGTGAAAGGAATAGCCTACCATATAAGTCTTAATAAGGAGACATCTGTATAGTCTCCTGGAACTTGTTATTATAAGAAAACATGGTAAGAGGTAAGTTTTTGTCCTAAGAAACTATAAAATCAAGGACAAATGCTTGGAGAATTTCCTCTAAAACCTATATCATATACTTAGACTGATTGTCATTCTATGGGTGATAGACTGCACTTAGGAGTACTTGTGAACCCTATGTAATATATATCCCCTACCAGAACCATGTTGTGAATAGAGTATCACTTTATGATATGGTAGACCATGGAATTCCATGGAGGTGTATGATCTCATGAATGTGGAGCCTCCGAAGCTCATCCACTGAAAAATATTCCTAAATTGGAATGAAATAGGTGACCTTTTTCAACATATCTATGATCATCCATATGACTTTACTATCTCATTATTATTTAGGAATTCTCTCCATGAAACCCATTGTGATGTCATCTAATTTACAATCAATAATAGGTAATGGATGTAAAATCCCATGATGGTCACTTGAGTTCTACCTTCACCTTCTAACATGTGAAACACTGAGTAACGAACCCAACTATCTCCCATTTCATCCCCAACCACCAGTATTGGTGGTATAAATAACTATACATATTGTTAAGACCAGGATGTACCCCCCATAGAGAGGCATTATAATCTCACATCAACCCCTCTTGGATTTCTGTAGGAACCAAGACATGTCCATGGATTTTCATGATCTCATCCTCACCAACCATGTAACAAGGTGGTGGGTCATCACCTGCAATTATCTCTCGCAGAACCAAGCCCTCAAAATCTAATATCTTCCCCATTTTAAATCTCTCTAAAATTGAAGAAGTTACTAATAAATTTGTGATAAAATACTATCCAAGATGGATTTTTTATTCTATGTGCATCTTATAAAGTAGGGATATAATCTTCCACTCACTACTAATCTCCTGAACCATTAGTGTCTAAGTCCTCCTACCCAAGGCATCAACAACTTGTCTCCCAATCTTAGGTGTATAGGAAAGTTCAATGTCAATATAATGTAGGTATTCAACCCATATTTAATATCCAATATTCAATTATTCATATTTAAATATTTTCTTGGGGGTTTTATGGTTTGTATACACCACTATATACTCTTCTAGTAAATAATATCTCTAATAGTGAAATGCATGAACAACAAATACTAAAGAGAGATCACACATCGAGTAGTTCCTCTCATGAAGCCTCAACTGATGAGATACGTACACCAAAAATTTCTCCTCCAACATCATAAATTCTCCTAGACCAATTCCAGATGGATCACAATAAAATATATAGCTTATTTCCGACTCTACTAGAATCAAGATCAGTGTTGATTTTAGTCTCCCTTTTAGAACCTTAATAGAAGTCTTATTGAATTTAGACCATATGAAATTCACACCCTTCATAGTCAAGAACATAAGAGGTTTGTCTAGGAGTGAGAATTTCTGAATAAAGCACCTAAAATAACTATATTGACCCAAGAAACTCTTTATATTAAATATGTTCTTGGGATGTTCCTAGGAAACAATAGATATCACCTTCTTTGGGTAAAATAATACTCCCATGTCTGAGATAATGTAACCCAGTAAGTGATCTTTGTACCTTAAAAAGTGGTACTTTGTGAGATTATAATATAAATGATTCTCTCTCAATGTATTTAATATGATCTCAAAATGTTTGGCATGGTGATGTTGAGTGTGAGAATACACCAAGATATCATCTATGGATACCACCATAGATGAATCTATATATGGTTTCAAACCCAATTCATTAGGGCCATAAAAACTATTGGCACTTTCATCAGACTGAACAACATGCGAAAATACTCATACAAGCCATATATACTATGGAATGATGTATGTGTAATTTCTAATGGTCTAAAATGCACATGATGATAACTTTATATCATATCTATCTTAGAGAAAATGATATCTCCTTAGTTTTGGTCGAAGATATCATCTATATGAGGCAATGGATACCAGTTATTAACCATAAGAAAGTGAAATCGATGGTAATGTATAAAAATATTGAGGGTACCATATTCCTTCTTGGAGGAAAGGGCTAGTGAACACCATAACAAAGAATTGGGTTGTATAAAACCCTTATCTTTAAAGTCCTCTAGCTACCTTTTAAGATCCTATGACTCAGTAGTATCCATACTATAAGTAGGAATGGATAACGATGCATCTCATGTAACTATCTTGATGGAAAACTCTACCTATCCCTTGGAGGTAAGTCCTTAAAAGTCTTCTTGGAAAAAAACCATAATGTAATCTATATAACGACCCATACTTTACATACATTGTTATTACTTAATAATTGAAGCACACTTATTACAACATATAACAAAACCAATAAAGGACCGTATAGGTATAGTGTCTTTAGAAACTGGGAAACATAAACAACTGGTTCATAAAGCATCTACTTTGCCTCCCATTTATTTCATCATATATAGAGTCCCTTTTTGGCATATTCTACTTAATAACCTTTTTCCTGACCTGGGGAAATAAAACATACAAAAGGGTGAGCTCAAATGCTTAGTAAGGGTAAACAAAATAAATATCAATCACATTGTATACATAAGCACATAACTTTTGGAAATCTTAACCTGCAAAAGAGATCATAATTTCATAACATAGGATAAATCATGGCAGTGAAATGTAATCACAATAATCATAACTTAAAACATGAAACTTTGTGGCATACACACATAATCATAGAGAATCATTTCTTATTAGTCAAGACTCATTGTCAAGACTATCTTAGTGGACAAAGTCCCTTTCTGAACCGAGTCACCCTCGTTTCAGTCCTGTTTCACTGAACCGGTATAACCTACCATTCCAGCCATGTCTATCTCATGAGATATAAAATCTTTACCCAATTCATTGGAGGGAGATATAGGTCCCACCCATCTCATAATGATACCATTTTTATGTGTGCCACAAAATCATAAATCATACATCATTTCATAACCCATGTAATAAAAATGGGAATCTTAAATATCGTGACATCATAAAACAATTCATGTAAGATAAAGGAATTCATAAAAATATAATTCCATCACAACATAATCAAATAAATGTAATAATAGGTATAATACAGAACCCTTTATTATTTTAGATGGAAAATAATTTTGATAAAACACTTGAACTCCATTCTTGAGGAAAATATCATTTCTGCTTCAAAAACACTTTTCCTTTCTTAACATGTCGTACAATCATAAACTAAAAGAATTTGATTAAAAATAAACTTGAAAACTTTTAAAAGAAGCTTCTTGGAAATAATGTTTTAAAAATCCATTCATGCTGTATAAGTTAAAAAAAACATTCTTCTCGTACTTTTGTCGGAAAAGTCAAAAAGTACCTCGTATGAAAAACGACAAAAGATTCATTTCATATCTTTTACTAAAATCTCACCGAAGGGTAAAATTGGATTTAAACAATTTTAGGTGGATGGAAATAATATTACATATTGAAGAAACATGGTTGTGGATGATAAAATACACCCCAGTAAATACCAAAGTATAAACAATCTCGGATAAAAAATGAGATTGTGATATTTCCCTTACCTTAGGTCTGTTTTGCTTAGTAAGTGTCCGAACCTCCTGTATAATGATTTAAATAATGTTATTGACTTATTACAGAATCATAATTATTTTTATGATATCATATATGGTCATATTCTTAGCTTCTTAGTAGTAATATTTCATTGCTACTTGTTATTCGGGTGTTTATAACTTTTTGTTCTTATGCGTGTCTTGTCGAATAAATTCTTATTCTTATATTTAGGTTATAGATACCTAATTTCCAGAATGGTATTAGTGTAATATATATCATATTCATTCATTCAATTCATTTATATAATCATTATGAAATGAAGATCATGTAGAACGAGTCGCATCACATCGTGGAGACGGTATTCCGTACGTACGCATGAGTGATGATATCGTTCCTATGATCGTGGAATTGTATTGGAGTGTATGTATACTATTTAAGAATCAGTATCACTTTATAATAGTAATATATAGTCATTATTTATACCATTATACCCATCCAAGTAAGGTGGTGGTGGAAAATAGATTACACCACGACGTGGAGACGATATTCCGTACGTACGCACACGCAATGATTTCTTTTTCCGTAGGATGGATAGATGGTGAAATAGGGTTGTTTCATACTTATAATAACATATTAGTATATGAATTATACTGATGTTATTACTTCATAATGAAACAACTAAAGAAGAAGAAGTGGAAGAAGAAATAAAGATGAAAGAATCGGTAACGGACATTACCTCTTCTTTGAAGTGATTCTTTGAGACCTCCTTTTAGGGCACTAAAATGGGTCTTTGAAGAAGACCGGAACCTCTAGGATGTCTCTATGGAAGTGGAGAGGAGGAATTGTCAGGGTTTGGCCGAGCTTGAAGGCTCAAAGTGGTGTGAGGAAGAGGGGGAGGAGGTGCCCTTTTATAAGGGAGGAGAGGGGCACCTTTGAAAAACTAAAAATATTATTTTATTATAAAGTCAAGTTCGGTTTTAAATAGATCCAAATTGATATATTTATAAGCTAAGGTGGGGATGGGTCGAAATCCTCTCATCCAATAGAATTTAGACAAGTTTAGGTTCCTATTTTAACCTTATCATTTAGATTTAACATTTAGTTAAATAAGTTTACTTTTACCGTGTCTTCTTGTGTTCTTATACTATAAGGGTAATAAACTTACTATAAGCAGACAAACGAACCCCAATTTGTTTATTATTAATATATATAACCTTATCTAAGTCATTTGGCAGAACCTTATATTTTTAGGAATAAAATAACAATTACTAATATAATATTTGTTTTAAAAACTATTTTATGTCAATTTTGACACTATTTAGTAATTTATTTTTGTGAAAATCATAACAGAATTATTAGTTCGAACCAAGTTAATTAAATCAATACTAACATGTCATATTAACCTATAAAATTAGTGTAATTCATAAAAAGTCTCAAATTACATTTATTTTTGTGTTTATAACATCAATTATGTCAATATTTCATTAATAAAATAATTACTGCATCATCATTGTGTCATAAATAAATTAAATTATTTAATGTCTAAAAATTACAAATAAAATATCATTATGTATGAAATATTTTTAGCTTTATAATGAATATTTATAGTCGAATTTATCTTATGTATAACCTTATATTAAAAATTATTTACTTATTAAACTTTGATTTTAACTATTTTAACCCTTCTTTAAATAAATTAATAATAAATGTCCTAATCTAATCCAAGTGGGCCTAAATGGTCATATGTTATTCCTAAGTTTGTTTTTGGTCGAATTACACTTATCCAATATAATTAGGACATGTGTTAGGGTAATAATAATATCATCTTTACCCTTAATTACCCTATTTACTTTTAACCGTGGTAAAAAAAAGTAAAAAGTTACTATTCACCAAAAATTATTTTCAACTCATTGAACCACATTTTAGTCCTTGATATTAACCGTGTCTCTCGGATTTTTGAAATTCCACTCAGAGAAGCGGTAAAATTAAGTTTTATAAAAAATTCAGTTTTTTAACTACCACTTAGTGGTTTCACTATTCATCAAAAATTGAAAGTTTTCAGAAAAATACCAAAATTTCACCCTAGGCTAATTTCAATATTCCGAATCCAAAAATGAAGTCCATTTTGAAAAATAAAATTTATAAAATTTCAAAAAGTGGTTATTACTATTCATAACGACTAGTTTTAATAATATTTTAATAGCATATCGTTGTTTAGTGAAACTCGGTATTGTGTACGACGCTAGCTATCGAGGAAGGTCGTGATTTCGTGTAAAGCAAGCCAAGAAAGTATTGTGTAGAAAAAGATTCCTTTGATGATTTATATAACATAAATGTCTCGGGTGTTACAAACTACCACTAGAGGGAAATATTCCTGATATGTTCCCTTATAAAATAAATATATACAAGAAATATTTATTGTCATCCTGCCCAATCCACAATGCTCGATTCCATATCTACTTTTCTGGACATCCCATTCACCTTAGTAAATAATAAATCTACCCTCTAGTGATGTAAAATTCATCCTTAGGTGATACAATTCAATGTAATCATGATAGGGAACAAACCAATCCATCCCAATAATGATATAAAATCATATCATCTCAAGGGAAAAGAGGTACCATATAATAAAACACCCTTTTATCTCAAGGTGGTACTCCCTAAGCTGGCGTACACTCTCCAGTCGTATCCCCAATGGAGTATTGAGTGTCATCACTCCCCAAGAAAAATGAACATCGAGCCCAAGTATCTCAAAAAATGCCACATATAAGAATGAATGAGAAGCACCTATATCAAAAAGATCATATTATAAAGTACTGGTGACCAGGATAGTACCTATCACTATAAAAGGTCTGAGACTCTACTGCTTAGGTATCGATTGAAATGTATACATCAGGACTAATCCATGGACATAAGATATATCTTGGATACCCTGAGAAGATATGATCTTTTTTCACTACAATTCTAGTGTTAGGATACCTTGTCCATGACAACCACCTTGGCCTGATCAGCTGGACGCACTCAATCTCCCTGATTTATGGGAAGTTGCTAACCCCAATCTTGAATGTGGAGTTAGTATAGATTCTCTCTCACTAGATAATGGAGGAAAGTCTCTGAAAAATCCCTATAGATGTCCCATTTTTCCACATGATCGACACTTAACTGGTTCCCCATTACACTAGGGGGTTTTTATGTCTAGGTATAGCTCACTGATGGAACCTCATATGGTTTCCTGAGTATGCACCTTGACAACTAATATCATATGTGGAAGTTCCAAATTATGCTTCCTAATATTGATCTATATAGTTCCGGATCTAGGTGCTAAACTTCCTTGTATTTTACCCCAAACCTCTCTCAAGTTATGTTCCATAATAAGCACTTGATTCACTATTCTCAATATAGTGGTAAGTTGGAATACATTCACATGTGATTGAATTTCATACTTGAGAACATCATAAATCATATGATATTAGGTAGCTCATCAGTTAATAAAATTGGTGTGAAACTTTGAAGATATGTGAAACGAGAATATTAACCCATAACTGATAAATCACCCAACTCCAAGTTCGTAAATTATTAGGATCTATCATCCCTCAAAATCTTTGGATTGTAATAATCTTATATGGCCATCTAAAAATTGCACCAACCCATATCTTTATAATGATCAGTCTATCTTATAAAATCCCACCATCTCTTGGTAGAATCTTGAATCATATACATAGGAAGCTACACCCTGCTCTAATTATGTGTCTCAAGATGCTCAAAAAATAGATAGCATGGACTTTAACCATGACTCTATAGCCTATGGTCTATCATCCCCCAAAAATGTGGGTGGATGCTACTAAATAAACTCATGCCTCAACTATACCATAGATGGGGTAGGTCACAAGTCTCCCTGAAAATTTTGCATAAATTGTAAAAAAGCTCCTAAAAACATGGAATTAGTTTCCAAATCATGAATAACTAGCAGTTTTGTTAGAGGCACTACTAGAGGTTCTACTACTAGTTCAAGGCCAACCAGCTCCAGATTACGGTCGTTGCCACCCTTCTGGGGCACAACTCGAGGCCCTAGTGGTGGAATGTCTCTACAATGCCAAAAACACACCTATGGTTGAGATTTTATAACCACTAAAATCATATTTCTAAAGAAAGTATAATTAAAAGACTCCCTATATAAGATTCAAACCCCTCTACCTGCTCCTAAATATGTGTTTGATCAATGCACAGATCATATGGAAAGAAAAATACACTTCTTACTAGCCACTACTAAGGTCGGTTTAGTGCCAATTCTCTACTATAAGTTAAAGGTATTAGTATAAAAAGTTTCAATTGAATGTTATAGAGGAAAAAACATTTAAATAACAATTGGCATCCCAATTTAATGGTGACCATTCATTTTTGAATTCAGTTTCATTTTAAGTTTATACTTACTTATATATTAAATCTTTATTATGATTGATTTACATAGATCACTATTTCTAATTTATAAATTACCATTCTATTTATAAATTTAAATATGGATCCCATTTAATCACAAATCATTATTTATCAAGTCCCTTCATGAAATGTTATCACAATTTCAGAGAAATAGGTTTAAAGGCATCAGAAACATGCTACAAGCAATGAACACAACAATATAAACATGTCATGGAGTATTCATGACATATAAATCCTAAAGTGCCTATAATGATTCATGATGCAATAATTATTTTCCATATTATACAAGGGTAAAAATCCATAGTCATATGAAACATAAAACATCAAGTACATCACCCAATGGTGAAATTAAGGGAACTGTAATAAGAACAATCCAGAACAACATGTCTCATCCAAAGTAATTTACCTTTTCACTATACATGGGTTAACTATTCCCAATAACATGCTCATAAAAAATTCTTGACACATCCTATTTCTCTATTCTTGCATTAAAAAACTAATTAAAGGAAAATAAACCTTTGATACCACTTTAGGATTCCTCGGACCTAATTCACTCAATAATAACTAGACACGGTTGGCCATATGACCTTAAGTTATCATTCTTGTATGCTAAAGGGTACCAACTAATTACGATGGTCCATAATGGAACAGTGGAGATACTATACCCCCATTATCAGAGTGTAGAAAAGTAGTATAATAATTTCAAAAAATAGTGTAAACTTAATGATAACTGAGCAACTAAAGAATAAACAACCATCATATAAATTACCAAGTAGTCTCATCCATCAATGTCATAGAAAAAATGATGATTACGAAATGCTATACAAAAGGAAATATAAGGGTTCAAGGGAAAATGAATATAAAAAATGATATACAAAAATTAATAAAATACCCAAGGCTATATCTAGTAGCATATTGAGCATAGGATCAGTCATGTTCCCCTATAAACCATCCTAGAAAGGTGACCAAACATCCATAGATGGTCTCTTTCCCTATCCCTACTTGCATCCATGAATTCTATCCGGGTACCAAACAACATCTTGAGATGGGTGTGAGATAAGCCCAATAGGCCACCACCAATGGTTTCTAATTCTATCTAGTCCATGAATATATGATAAATAATATGAAGTTAATAGTAAAATATAGAAATGAAGTGTGTTAATAAATAACCATCATAGGTTCGAGTTCCCATAGAACACTTGTCCTCTAATACCTGTAGTGACCTAATATGAACTCTCTCGGAGTAATTATTCAATCATGATTTAATTTACAGTGAAATATTAGGACCCATATCATGGTCCAATTGTCCCTCTTGAATCATATCTGAGCTGGATATGTATAATAAGGTTATTAATAAAAGTAAGGCTCTGACCGAGTCTAGGCCTGTGCTTTGTCTTGGTAGACATGTCGTATAATAAATTTATTATTTAATTTGAAATAAACCTAACGTGTCCTTTCCATTCCTATTTTGGAACCCAGGTATCGCTCTAGGAATAACATGAACCCATCACCTTACAATCACATCCTATGCATTCCTAATAGGAACATCGTTATCGCTCTAGGTGTGGTATAAATCCAATGCCCTCTAAGTCTATACTTTTTGTTCCACAAAGGGATCCCAAGTATCACTCATGGAATATATAATGTTCTAAACTCTAAGTAAATCCATGCCAGTCCATATAGGGATCCCATGTATCACTCATGCCATATAAATTGTCTTCCCTCTAGGTCATTCCTTGGCAGTCCCCAAAGGGATTCCAATTATCACTCATGGAATATATAAACCTGCTACCAAGTGAGTCTTTCCACAGTGTTCATATGAGAACCCATGTGTCACACATGGTGCATAATAAATTTATTATAATAATTTAATTAAATAATCCATAAGAGTCTTTTTATGGAATTTTGAATTAGAGCCTATCTATCACTATCCACATGTAAATATGAATGCTCATGGACCTAAATACTAACCATAATTTTTAATTTATCATTTAACTTAATATAGTATCACATTTATGTAATAATTACACTCACCTCATAAGGTGGATAAAATCCTTACATAGGATTATAAGGCTTAGCATCCCATGAATTCTCTCATGCATCTCAATTGGAATTTTAATTTTAAGAATATATCAAACCTAATAGAGAGGGATAAATAATATCCAAGGTAATAAGGAATTGGTATTCCTTTCCCTCTTTTACTTAATTCATTTAAAATATCTAGAAAATCATTTAACATCCCATAAGAGAGGGGTAAAATAACACACCTAAAAAGATTAATCAATTCATAGGTCAACCATGGTGGTTATATAAAATTTTAGTAACACACACAAAGGGGTTGTTCAATTCAATATCGTTAACCTCTAATGATTTATAAATGTTTCTCAGGGGTCATATAGGTCAACCTGATGGTTCTGGGTGCGACCGAATCATGTAGAATCGGGAGATATATTAAAATTTATTTTAATAATCATTTATCAAAATGAAGAGCAAGGATATTGCACGTCAAATTTATAATTACATTATTTAATATCAGAAGAAATAAATACCTGGTCTTAGGAAAATTATTTTTTATCAATGTTGACCATCTAATAAGTCCATTTTAGATTAATTTCCCTGCGATATGAGGATCCAAAGATAGAATCCCTATAGCGGTGATCCACACGTGCTCCTATGATCTCCGAGCAATACCACTCGACATCTGTGTGCTAGTGCGACAAGAAAAATGTATTACATTGTTCATTCTTGATCTCTTATTCTTTGATCTGGAAGAAATATCCCTTAAACTTCTCATTCTTGAGAGGGAGAGAGGAATAGTTGAGAGAGAATTTTCCATTCGCAATAATTCTCTTTTCTCAATTTTGGAATCTCTACATAATAGATGTAATCATGTATTTATAGAGTTCGGAATTGATTTAATATTATTTAGTTTCATACCAGCCATTAAATAACATTTATTACCTTCAATAAATCTCATTACACATAATAATTATTATATAATTATTATTTTTTAGGATGCGCAAAAATACACAATAAAAAATATTATGTAACATTCTTGTAAATAAATATTTATCACCAGACTCAATATTTGTCTATTTGAACTCCTCTAGAATTTATTGAATAACTGGATAAATATTTTATTCACACTCTAGAAAAATAAAATTTTATTAAAATATTCAATAAATAAAATAAATATATTTTTTTATAATCCAACGAATATATATTTAGTGAATTTATGTGATCAATATAACTTGAATAAAATTATTCCTCGAACTTGAGAGTGATATTTTTTCCATTAATTAAACTAAAATAACATTTAATCGAGATCAATGGAAACACTTAGTGTGTGATGCTCTAGGATTCTTTCTCATTGGAATTAGGTGTGCTTGATTAAAGTCCAAGATTACTATCTAGCAATGGGTCCGGGAACCAAATAGAAATATCTTAATGTCGCAAAACCAATAACCACATATGAAAGGTAACTGTGTAATATAATCCTTTTGTCAAAATATCTAATCCAGTAGGTTGCACATCTGTGTCACCAAACTATATGCTTGATATGTATTTCCTTGGATATCTGAAATAAACACATCATTATACCAAGGCCATGGAATTTAATATGATGGTTCTATTCTAATAAAAGGGACTAGATACCAGAATCCATATAACGTCCTAGATCCAGGTGTCAACCAAAGGTTCCCCAAACCCGGTTGGTAACATGGCCTCAAGTGCATTTCCCCAAATGCCAGAGGTTTCCAAATAGAAACAAGGTCCAAAGTCTAGTAATGGGGAAACTATTCCATCATTGGAAGAGTATACAGAGCAGAATAACAAATAGTAAATAACAGTGGAAGAAATAATACCATAAAAAAGAAAATAGTGGAAGACTGATAGTATAACAACTACATCATATATTTAATAAATGATGCATGTCATAGGCCTCTAGGAAAACATCCAAACAAGCCACAATGCTAGAAATACAATACTTAAACCAAAGTGTAGAGAATAGTAAACTCTAATAGCATCGCAAGCCTTAGCTTGGTCCCATGCTCTCCATCTCCAACAGCAACCAAGTACCTAATAAAGAAGGGAACTTTCCCTTATCTATACCTGCAGCCATATAATCATTTTGGGTTGAAAAAATGACTAAATAGGGTGTGAGATGAATCCCAGTAGGCAACCACCAAAATATTTCTGCCTAACTATCAGTGAATGTATATAACAGTTAAAAATGAAAAAATAAGCAATAAAATAGGACGTACTCGAAAGTAAACAATCCTAAAGTTTCCAATTACATTCATTTCAATTTATTAATTATTCAAACTATTCAATAATTAATCCTGGGATCTAGCCTAAGTTCTGTATCCCTTTGGGTTACAGTAACAATAGACATCTCAGAAGACCATATAAATAACAAAGTAAGACCAAGTCCAAGCTTGTGCTTTGTCTTGGAAGACTCATCACATACATTCAATCAAACATTCATAAAAACCCTCTGGGAAAGCTATCACAGTCTAACCCCTTTGGTTTAACATAGAATTAAATAAATTACACATGACCTATGGGTAGCTCTCATGGTCTAACTCCTTTGTTATAACATAGTATTAAATAAATTACACATGACCTCTGGGTAGCTCTCAAGGTCAATACCCCCTGGGTCAATGTAGTGTAAATAATCATAAAACACCTTCAGGTAGCTCTCACAGTCAATACCCCCTGGTTCAAAATCTACACCAAGTCTATTATGGTCCTGTGTAAATAAAAATGGAAACCCCCATAGTTTTCTTGGTCCAAGGATCTCACGGTCCAAGGATCTCACAGTCCAAGGAATAACTGTGCGCATACAACATTCATTAAAGTCACTACATGCAATTCAAACTATTACATGGATCAACTATGATCAAGCATAAAAATATGAATCACATATGACAAAAAAACTCCATCATAAACAACTGAAGTCATGGAAAACAAGGTATGCCTTATAGACATCCTAGGACAAATGGCCCTTAAATAGTCAAAATAGGGAAACACATCCATGTAGTGTCCCATAAACAAGGGTATACAATCTTATTCATAGGAAACAAACCTTAATCAGACAACCAAACCAAAACATATATTAAACAAGGTCAAAATCCAAAATATGAAATACTCTCACATGGGTATTCAGAACTTTTAGAATATATAATCCAAATACAATCAATGAAAGGCAAAAACCTCCTACCTCGATGTTGTATGAAGAACACTCTTTAAAGTCTGCCCTTGAATCATCCTAGAACGACATAGATCAGTGGGAATCCAATGCACCAAGTGGCATCTGAATCAGAGCTTGGATGGAGGAATGAGAGGATCTTGAAGATCTTTCGTCGTATGTTTCTCATCTGTATGATACATGGGAGGAAGAAGTCCATTCTGAAGATGATACGCAACCCCGGTCCGATTTATCAAATAAAAAGAAAAGTACATGGCGTGTTCATTTAATGTACTCACCATGTACTAGCCTCAAACAACACCCACTTTTGGCAGTATTCCAAGTCACCCATACGACTATGTAATCGGCCGCTACACGGAAGGTACACGACAATGTGCGACAGCCAGGTACATGGTGTGTACTGAGGAGCACACGACATGTACTTAGAAAATTTAAACTGCATCCTTTTTCCTAAAAAACAACCTGAAATAAATATCCCTACATGAAATAAATATCAGTGTTCTTAAAAACCTCCCCCCCTTAAAGAAATTAATTCCTGAATTTCCCTTATAAGTGTGGTGAAGAAGAAACTTCAAACAACTCTGGGAATTGGGATCGAACGTCGACCTCCCTCTCCCATGTCTCATCTGGTACTCGCCTATGCTGCCATAGCACCCGAACCATAGGAACATAATAGACATAGAGAAACTTCATGTTGTGATCCAAAATCAATATAGGGTGCTCCTCATAGAGTTGAAAAATGTGTGATTGGTCTGAAAAGGAACATCGTAGATGAGAAACATGAAAGACAACATGCTTGGATCAATACCTTGGAGGTAACTAAAACTGATAGGAAACCGAACCGACTATCTCCAAAACCTCAAATGGCCTAACATATCTTGGTGAAATCTCCCCCGGTCTCCAAATCCTCTTGTGTCCCAACCTTGGCGTGAAATGTAAGAAAAAATAATCTACGACCTTGAACTCGAGAGGTCGTCTCTGTTGATCAACATAAGATTTCTGGAAATACTGTGCAGTGGACATCCTCTTCCGAATGAACTCCACATGCTCAGTGGTATCCTAGACAATATGAGGTCCCAGTATAGCTTCCTATCCTACCTCAAACCAAAATAATGGTGATCGGAATAGCCTACTGTACGAATCCTCATGAGGTTCCATCTGAATTGTTGCTTGAAAACTGTTATTGTAGGAAAACTATACTAGGGGTATGTTTCTCTCCCAAGAACCCCCAAAATCTTGGATGCATGCTCGGATCATTTCCTACAAAACCTGAATGGTGTGCTCGGATTGGATATCTGTCTTGGGATGGTAAGCTGTGCTAAGAAGTACCTATGTACCCAAATCCCTCTATAGTCCCTTCCAGACACAAGAAGTAAACCAAACATCCCTATCTGAAACAATAGTGTGCAGAACCCCATTAAAATGTACAATATCTATTATGTACAACTATCCAATATCATCAACCCTGAAGGTTTCTTTGATTGAAAAGAAATGTGCATCCATCATGAGTCTGTCAACAACTACCCAAAATGCATCATTCCTTTGAGGTGACCTTGGTAATCCCATCACAAAATCAATCACGACATCATTCCATTCCAACTCAGGAATGGATAACTGCTGTAGAATCCCTACTAGTCACTGATGTTCTACATTCACTTTCTAACAAGTGGAAAATCTCATAACAAAAATATAAACATCTCTCTTCATACCTGGCCACCAATACTAATGGTGTAGATCTTGATACATCTGGGTGACACCAGGATGGACTGCCCAAAATAAAGAATGGAAATATCGCTTCAACTCCTCACGTATGTCTGCTGAAACCCATATGTGTCCATGGAAATGAAAGATATCATCATTTCCTATTTTCCACCCAGGTGTAGGGTCCTCTCCTAACACACTGCCCCATAGGACTAGGGCTTTGGAATCTGATAGCTGCCTCATTCACACTTGATCCATTAGAGTAGTGGTAACAACTATAGTAGAAATAAATGACTTCCCTTCCTATTGTGAACCTCCAAATGCATACTAGAGAATAGAGCCATAAGCTTCCAATCACTACTGTCCAACTGAACTTACTGTATCTGAGTCCTCCTACATAACGCATCAGCCACTATGTTTCCTTTCCTAGGTGTGTAGGAAATATCAAAGTCAAAACACTGAAGGTACTCAACCCACCTTCATTGTATCAAATTCAGATCACACTGAGTAAAGATATACTTGAGACTTTTGTGCTCAGTGAATACCACAAAATTCTCTCCCAGAAGATAATGTATCAAATTGTGTAAAGCATGCACAACTGTAGCTAACTCGATATTGTGTGTCGGAGGATTCCACTATTGGGGCCTCAACTCCCAAGACCTATATGCAATGACTCCTTCTCATTGCATAAGCATTTCTCCCAGCCCGATACCTGATGCATCACAACAAATGGTGTAACTATTTCCTGGATCTAGTAAGACCAGTATCAATACTGAAGTCAATATCCATTTTAGCTCCTAAAAGGCTGAATCACAGGAATTTGTCCACAAGTACTTTGCACCCTTCTTAGTCAGGCCCATCAGTGGCACTACTATGTGTGAAAATTCCTGTATAAATAACCTGTAGTAACTAGAAAGCCCCATAAAACTCCATACCTCAATGATGTTATTTGTAATATCCTAGGAAAATAATACTCTCACTTTCTCTGGGTATATTAATACTCCTGTCTCTGAGATAACATGACCCCTGAAGTGAATCTGGTCCATCCAAAAGTGGTATTTTGGGAGCTTAACATATAACTAATTCTCTATCAGTTTACTAAAAATGATCGCATGATGGTTGGCATAGTCATGTCAAGTGTGAGAATACAATAAGATATTGTCCACTAAGACTACCACAAAAGAATCCAAGTAAGGATAGAACACTCGTTTCATCAGTAGCATGAAGACTTCTGGAACATTCGTGAGATAAAATGGCCTAACCAAATACTCGTATAGACCACACCTGCTTTGAAAGGATATAAGATTTATATTTGATGGTCTAACGCACAACTGATGATAACCGGATCTCAATTTAATCTTCGAGAACACCCGGGATCCTCGAAGCTGATCAAATATATCATCAATCCTTGTAAAGGGATATCTGTTCTTGACTATAAACTAGTTCATCTTCTGATAATCCACAAAAAGTTTGAGGGTACTATATGCCTTCTTTGAAAAAATGATAGGTGAGCCCCAAGGAGAATTACTAGGTCAGATGAAACCCATTGCTTGTAACTCCTCTAACTACTTCTTGAGCTCCTGGAACTCTGGTGTATCCATCATATAAGGAGGAATTGACACTAGTGCCGCTCCTAGAACAACCTCAATAGATAAATATACCTCTCCTTATGGAGTTAAACCTGGAAAGAAATTTGGAAAGAAATATCTAAAATGATATGCTACTGGAGGAAAGTCCATCTGTGAAGTCCCCTGGTCACCTAGATATAAACTAGAAATTTGGGCTATAATTCCTCCCAATCCATGATGCTTGGGTCCATCTCTGCTTTCCTGGACATCCCATTCACCCTTTTATAGAAAAGACCCACCATCCGGTGATGTGAAACTGACCCTACGATGATAGGATTCAATAAAGGTCTGAAAGGAGACCAACCAGTACATTCCAAGAATGAAATCGAAGCCTTTAATCTATAAGACATATAGATCCCATAAGAAGTGACACCCACCAACCGAAAGAGGACACTCCTTGAACCAACACACACTATTATTCCTAATTCCCAACAGAGTGTCCATCATCATAACATCCTCAGAATTAAAGATACAGAGCCCAAATATTTCCACCACAACAAAAGATATAAAACTATGGGAAACCCCAGTTTCAAAAAGAGTAGAATATAAAAATAAGGAAACTAGAATCGTACCTATAACCATAGACTGTATGGGTTCTTGCTCTTGTTAGGTCTTCTCCACTGCAAAATTTTGACATGTACTGTAGACCTGCGACCCTTACTGACTACCCTTAGCTGATCTACCCTAATGTCATTGAAAAACTACTGTCTAGATACCACTACCATGACCACCTACTCAGCCTAAATGGACTAATGAACTCTATTTCCCTGATAGAGGAGAAATTTGTGGTCCAACTTTTTAAAGTGGAGTTATAACATATCCCCTCTCACCAACTGCTAGTGAAAAAACCAGAAAAAACACTAAAGATGACCCATATTTCCACAATATTGGCACTCAACTGGGTCCCTCAGGAACTAAGGTCTCATGTACCCACTCTCCTTTCACTAGTAGCACCTCACCTAGATACCTGTAGATACATCCTTGCTACTGGAATCACCACACGAAGGCTCCCTATAGCGTTTCCTGCTATCAAATGAAGTAGTACCGGCCCAAGATGCTAAACCGACTTGGATCACCACTCCCAACTCCCTAAAATTGCACTCAGTAATCAATGTCTAATTCACTATATTTGTCACTGAATTCATACTAAAGAAATTCACTTGAGATCAGATGTCATACCCGAGACCATCCTCAAACCTCCTAGCATGTGATAACTCGTCACCTCTCAAAGCAGGTGTGAAGTGCTAAAGATCTGTAAAACAGGATGGGTAATCCATTACTGAAATAGCGCCCTTCTCTAGATGCATGAACTCTCAGACTCAATCAGCCCTCAAATTCTCAGGGTAGAAGTAATCATAGATGGTCCTCTGATACCAATTTGTAATGACCCAGATCTTGGTGATGACAAAAGGTGCCCCAGACCCAGTTGGTCACCTGACCTCAAGCACATTTCCCCAAACACCAGAGGCTCCCAACTAGCAGTGAGGGAAAAATTTTGATAATGGGAAAACTATGCCCTCATTGGTTTATTATACACAATAGAATAACAAATAGTAAGTAGTAGCATAAGCAATAATACCATTCAACAAGTAAATAGTGGAAGCATGATAGTATAACAACTATAGCATATATATATATATATAATTATGCATGTCATAGGTATCTAGGAAAATATAAAAACAAGTCACAATGATGGAAATACAATACTAAAACCAAATTACAGAAAACAGTAAACTCTAACAGCATCGCAAGCCTCATCTTGGTCCTATGCTCTCCAGCTCCAACAGCAATCAAGTACATGATGAAGAAGGGAGCTTGCCCTTATCTATACCTACAACCATATAATATGTTTGGGTCAAAAAACCTGACCCAAAAAGGGTTTGAAACGAATCCCAGAAGGAAACCATGAAAATATTTGTGCCTAACTGTCAGTGAATGTATATAGTAAGCAAATATGCAAAAATAATCAATAAACTTGGAAGTAATCAAAAGTAAATAATCCTACAGTTTCAAATTGCATTCATTTCTATTTATTAATTATTAAAACTGTTGAATAATGAATCCTGGGATCTTTCCTAAGCTTTGTATTCCTCTGGGTAATAATAACAACAGACGTTTCAGAAGACCATCTAAAAAACAAAGTAAGACTGAGTCCAAGCTTGTGCTTTGGCTTGGAAGACCCATCATAGTCATTCAATAAAATATTCATAAAAACCCTATGGGAATGATCTCATGGTCTAACCCATTTGGTTTAACATAACATTAAATAAATTACACATGACCTCTAAGTTTCTCTCATGGTGTAACCCCTATGGTTTAACATAGCATTAAATAAATTACACACGACCGCTAGGTAGCTCTCGCAGTCAATACTGCCTTGGTCAACGTAGTGTAAATAATCATAAATGACCTCTGGGTAGGTCTCACTGTCAATAACTCTTGGGTCAAAATATACACCTTAGCTCTCATGGTCTTGTGTAAACAAACATAGAATCCCCCACAATTTTCCTGGTCCAAGGATCTCACGGTCCAAGAATGATCAACGCACATACATCATTCATTAAAGGCTCTACATGTAATTCAAACTATTACATGGATCAACTTTGATCAAGAATGAAAACAAGCATCACATATAACCAAACAACTCCATCCTAAACAACTAAGGTTATGGAAAAAAATGTATGCCTTATAGGAAACCTAGGCCAAACAACCCTAAACAGTCAAACTAGGGAAACACACCCATGGGGTGTCCCATAAACAAGGGTATAAAATCTTATGCATAGGAAAAACCCTTAATCAAAAAATTAAACCATAGTAGGTGTTAAACAAGGTGAAAATCTAAAATATGCAATACCCCAACATGGTTATTCATGACTTTAACCAAATATATTCCAAATAAAATCGAAGAAAGGCAAAAAACACCTATATTGATGTTTTAAAAAGAACACTCTTGAATTTTGGCCCTTGAATCAGCCTAAAACGACATAGATCAGTGGGAATACAATGCACCCAACAATGTCTCAATTGGAGCTCGGATGAAGGAACAAGAGGAGCTTGAAGTTTTTTAGTCATATGTCGCTCTCCTATATGAGACACAGGTGGAAGAAGTCCGTTCTGGAGATGAGACGCAACCCTAATCCAATTAATCAAATAAAAAAGAAAAGTACATGACATGTTCATCTAATGTTCTCACCATGTACTATCCTCAACTATCCCCCACATTTGGTGGTCTTCTAGGTCACCCACATAGCCATGTACTCAGCTGCTACATGGCCAGTACATGACTATGCATGGAAACTGGGAACAGGATGTGTACTCAGGAGTACACAACATGTACTTAGAAAATTTCCATTTCTTTATTTTTCCAAAAAAAGAAACCCAAATTAAGGATCCATACTTGAAATGAAGATCTGGGTACTTGTAGTCCATAAAGACGAAAGGGAAAAATCATTCCTCGAATTATTCATTAATGACTTGTCACTCTTGATGCACCCAACGTATCCAAATTCACCCTAAACTATTATCATTGTGGTTTACAAAATACATCTAAGTACATGAGTTGTAACATGAATTAATAATAATCTTAAAGTATAAGGATCATTACACATGGTCAATTATGGGAATATTCGATGATTACAAAATATGAGGAATTCTTAATGGAGGGTATGTTCTCATAATATCATGTATTGAAGATTACAAAGTGAGAACATCATGAGAAAAAGATTCATCTTATTATGAGTACTTGAACATGATAGTTTACGAACTATGTGTCCCATCATAGTATGTTATCCAACCACATAACATTATTTGAGATTATCATCATAACATATCAAGGTTCTCAAAATAGAGGGGAACTTCTATAACCTTATCAATGTGACACATACACTATGATATTATTACATTAGTCACATAGAACAATAAAAAATATATAATAAGAATTTTTATTAATATTAATACATAAAATATTCATGTAGTCATTGTTAAAATAGCTGGCCCTAGGAAAAAAAAACTCCAACAAACTCCCACTTGGAATAGATCCAAATACCTATGACCTTCAGTCTGCTAGACCACACATGATAGTCAAGTTTATTCTAATTTAGGGCTTTAGTAAAGGGGTCTTCTATGTTTTCTTCCATGAAAATACTACTCACTAGAACTTAACCTTTCTAAGAAATATCCCTCAAGATATAATACTTATGAAGTATGTGCTTCGTCCACTAATATGACCTTGGATCTTTTTCAAGATCCACCACTTCAATATTATCATAATAGAGTGTGATAAGATTTTTATTTCTAGGTACCACATCAAGACATTAGATTAATTTTCACATCCATACTAATTCTTTAGCTAAATTAGAAGCCACAATATACTCAAACTCTACTGTAGAATCTACAACTACAACCTACTTTGAGCTCTTTTTGTTCACAACACCTCCATTCACAATGAAGATGCATCCCATTTTTGACTTCATGTCATCTTGATCAGTTTGGAAACTAGCATCTTCATATCCTCTAATGAATAGTTCCTCATATCCACCATAAACCAGGAACATATCCATAGTATGACTTAGATACTTAAGGATATTTTTTGACTAACATCCAATGATAGTCACCATGACCAGCTTTATATCTTTCTACTGCACTTAATTTGTAGGCGACATATGGCCTAGTACATAACATATCATATACGAGTAACCCAATCCTTGATGTGTATGTAATCCTAGACATTCTATTTATTTCATCATGTGTTTGAGGGAAAATTTCCCTAGAAAGATGAATTCCAGGTGACAGTGGAAAAAATATCCTCCTGGATTGTTCCATACCAAATCTCTTTAGTATCTTATCACTGTATGTACTTTGACTTAGGCTGAGTAACCTCTTGGATATATCAAAGTGGATCTTGATCCTAAGAATATATGCTGCTGCACCCAAGTCCTTCATATAGAATCATTTATTCATCCACACCTTAATAGACTGTAAGACTGATATTTCATTTCTAATGAGTAATATGTCATCAACATATACTATTAAGAAAAAGACTAGACTTTCACTAAACCATTTATAGACACATGGATCATATTCATTCTTTTTGAAACCAACTTTCATTATGGACACATCAAAACAAATGTTCAATGAACTAGATGATTTATTTAATCTTTAAATGGATCTTTTCAACTTACATACCTTATTGGAATCCTTTGGAGTCATAAACCCTTTAGGTTCTGTCATATAGACATCCTATTGAAGGTTTCTCTTAAGGAGGGCTATTTTGAAATCTTTTTTACAAATAACATAATCAAAAAAATCAATATTGCAAATTAGAATTATTTTGGATTTAAACATTGAAACTAGTGAAAAGGTTTCATCATAGTTACTGCCTTGACATCGTTTAAACCATTTTGTAACTAGTCATAACTAATAGGTACTGAATTTTACTTCTATGTTCATTTTCTTCTGGAATACCCAATTACAATAAATATGTTTTACATCTAATGGAGGGTCTACCAAAATCTATACTTGGTTTTGGTTCATGGAATCCATTTTAGAATTCGTGGATTTTTTCCACATGGAAACATATGTTCCACTTACTATTTCCTCATAGGTTAGAGGATCATTATTATCATTTAATAGTTAGTCACTATCCTCAGTTACTAGAAAACCATACCATTATGGTTCTATAACCTCTCTTGTATTCCTATATTGTAATTGTATCTCTTGAAAAATTTCTTATTCCATGGGGATTTGTGAAATTTTTTCCTTTGCTAACAATTTCATATCCTAAGCCTGGATTTCATCAAAGTCTATCTCTCTCCCACTATCTATTTTGTATAGATAAGACCCTCCCCAAGAAATATATGATGTCTATCAACCACATCCTATTTTTCTAAAGGATTGTGTAGGTAGTATCCCTTTTTTTATCTGGGATATCCTAAAAAGATACATGTTGTGCCTCAGGGTGCAAGCTTGTAACCTAAAGAGGCCTTAACAAATGCTTCACAAGCCCACACATGTACGTAATACAACATGAGTTTCTTTTCATTCCATAACTGGTATGATATACAATATATTTATTTATTTGGCACGCGGTTTAGTATGTATGATGCTATTTGTAACACATATCCCCAAATGGATAATGAAATACATGAATGACCCATCATTGATCTAACCATGTCCAACAAGTTTTGGTTCCTCCTTTTACTTACACCATTCTACATAACCATATAAAGAGGAGTGAGTTGAGATAAAATCCTGAAATCCCATAGGTAATCAATGAATTATTTATTAAGATATTATCCACCATGGTCTAAGAGAAGTTATTTAATATTCTTACCATGATGGTTCTCAATTTCATTATTGTATTCCTTAAATTTTTCAAAATAATATGAATTAAACCTCATTAAGTAGACAAATCAATATCTTCTAAAATCATCAGTAAAATTTATGTAGTATGAGTACCCACCGCTTGATTTAATAGGAAATTACCCACACACATCAGTATGAAATAATTCAAGAATATCATTATCTCTTTTACCTTTCCCACTAAATGGGTCTTTGGTAAATTTTCCTTATAAAAATGCGTGAAACACCAAGTAGTTTTATTTAAAAAGAATCTAAATATCCATATTGATATAATTTACTCAAGAGAATTTCATTTAAATGGCATAACCAGTGATTCAAAAGTTGGTTGCGGTATGAGTCATGTGAAGATACTTCATTATCGATTTCTATTATTTGGATCATGTTATCCAGCACAGAAATACCATTATTTTAATGGGCCTTACCATAAAAATGATATATTTATAAAAGAAGAAAAATTTATTCCCAAATCTGAAAATAAATACATTTATAACAAGTCTGGACACAAAAATAATGTTTTTGGTAACTGAAGGAACATAATAAAAAACCTTTAAAACCAATATCATTCCATTTGAAAACATGAGGTTGTAATCCTCGATAGATACAATAGTAAGTTTAACTCTATTGGTTTCTCGAAGATCTAACTCTCCTCAGTCAATCATTCTGAATCTACTTGGTTACTATATTTGAATACAGATGTGATCATTACAAGCTATATCTAATACCTAATTTATATAAACAGAAAAATTTCACTCAATAAAAAACACACCTGAAGCATCCCCTTCCTACTATCTTTCCTTTTCCATTTTTTCACCATAAGGACAGAGGGGTTTCCACACTTGGTATCCTTATCTAATTGGAGAATAAGAGTAAGAAGATATAATAGAGACTTCACAATGTTTTTCATATTAAAAGTCACAGCAAATCTAGAGATCCTCTGAGGGAGTGGTGTCAGAATGAGGTCAGTGCCTAGTTCTTTAGGGAGTTTAAACACTAGAACCTCTAAGAGCTCAATGCAACTTATGATCTTGACTACATGAGGCCCAATCAGGTCACCCTCTACAATATTTATCTAAAAGAGTTCCATGGAAATATCAAATATTTCATGCCTATCTCTCTATTATTAAAGACCATAGAGGTGCTCTATCATGTTATACACATCAATTTTTTCATGAGACTTCATTAGTTCACTAGAAATTGATGAAATCATAAAAAATTGAACATCAACCACATCACTCAAATGTTTTTCATAGACAAGGAACTCTTCATCACTCACATATTTAGTAGGTGGACTAGTCATTGAGGATTTTAGCATGTAAGATTTCTGTTCATATTGTAGCATAACCCGAAGGCATCTAAACCACTCCTGGAAGTTACTTCTAGTTATAGTTTTATCTTTCTCCAATATTGATCATAGGGATAAAGTGGATGATGAAATTTTCATTTTATTCTACAATTAAAAGGATCATATCATTAGTACTTTTCTTGATTACAAAATAAGTGAGATATAATCAATTAAATTTTTATTTATTTATTTATTAAATCTCACTCTATTTTATCAAGTCTCAATATCCCTCACCATTGAAATCGTAATTTATAGTTTATTTAACATTTTAGTTCCAAGGATCCCTATTAATTTTATTATTGATACAAAATTTGGCCATGAAAACCATAATAATGTAATTAGGTAGGAGGTCTTACCAACTATGTACTTGAATCTCTTTGATCTGTTGATTGGATTCTCCAATCTTGAATTATTGACGTGGATTTTCTCCACACTTTTCTCCAAGTTTTTATTGATAAGACTTTGTATGTAAAACTTAATATAATTTTGATTAAGTATTCACAAAACTATCATGAGAACCCCTCGATAAAAGTAAGTGTCTAGACTTTGTCCATTTACTACACTTTGTTCTATGGTTTTATTCTCAATCAAGTAATGGAAGGATTAGTATGACTTAATATTTAATTGATTGATTTTAATTTTTTATAAATAAATTTTATCTAGTTTTATCCTTTACACATCTTTTTTATATTAAGTTGATGTTACTTAATTAATTAACCATGTTAGAAAAAACATTTATGTATAATTGATTTATTTAAATTCAATATTTTTACATTATTTATTTATTTGGGTGATTGTGGTCTTGCACCCATAAAATAAATAATTTCATAGATAGAAATAATTAATTAATTAAATGACCAATTTATGATCTTTAGCTAACAATTTATTTAATGAGATGAAATTTTTCACAAACCCAGCCGGGTCAAACCTAAATTGGTCACCTGAGTCAGTACACAACGAGTACTGAAGGTGTTTCATGACCCCTATAGGCTGGCACAAGTTCTCGAGTATCAAATAAAACTCGTGGGAATTATTTAACCGAAGTCATAATAATAAATTACTAATAAGATAAATAAACAAAAAATAGAATATAGAAAACCAAATTTGGCATAATGAACTTTTAAAAATTATCTTTACAATTTTTAAACAATACTAAATAAGCAAAAATAAAGGGAGGAAATAACAATACTATCCCAAAGCTGAAGCAACAAGAGGAGTAATATCCTTGAGCTACCGCCACAAGATCTAGAAGGATATATCACTGGGAACCCAAACTACTAACACAACACACCTTGCCTATACCTAAAATACACATAGAACAGGATCTACATACACCCAAGGGTGTATGTTGGGTGTGAGCCAATTACAAGTAGGATACCACCAAAGACATAGTTTCCCTTCCAAAACATAAATAAGATAATCTAACATGTACATTTAAATAAATTATTTTAAAAATATTTCAAGGAAATAATTTATTCAGAAAACATATTTAAAAGGGAACATTTAAAAAACTATCAATTTCATAAGAACTTAAATAAACACTACTAGAAAAACGGCCTATACCCACGGTTCCAAACCGTGGGTATAGCCCCCAAAACCATGGGTATAGGCTATACCCACAGTTTTGGGAACCGTGGGCTGAAACGACGTCGGTATAGGTCCCCAGCCTATACCAACGGTTTTTCAAAACCATGGGTATAGGTGTCCTGCCACCGTGTCACCGAAACATAGCCAATTTCCATGGTGTCAATGAATTTTACCCACGGTTTCAAAACCGTGGGTATAGGTCCTAAAATAATGCAAGGGCCAAGTTTTGATCCTCCAACCTCTTTGCTGCAAACACCGTGTCTAACCACTACCCTAACATCACCTATATATATATATATAGTTAGATATAGTTATAAAAACCGGGGGTATAGAGGGAAGAACCGTGGGTATAGGGTTCCCGCCAAAAACAATTTCCTTCCCGCGGAAATGTTTTTTCCCACGCACACAAAAGTTAACTATACCCACGGTTTTTCATAACCGTGGGTATATGTATTTTAGCCCAGACCTATCCCCACGGTTTTCCCCAAAACCGTGGGGATAGGTACCCCTATAGACATGGTTTTGGGAAACCGTGGGTAGAGGTCACTTTTCAGGACCTATCCCCACAGTTTTGGAAAACCGTGGGAATAAGGGGGTCTATCCCCACGGTTTTTGGGAAAACCATGGGGATAGGTCCATTTTCCAGTAGTGAAAAGATAAAGGGGATTTCTAGAAAAAAACACTCACACATACATGTAAGAGGTCCACCAAATATTGATGTATGGCACTCTATAATATATAGTAGAGAACCATGGGTAAATCCCCTAGGGTTAATCTATCTTGAGTGGGAAACTAGAACCTCTTACCTTTGTGAAACGTGTCTTAGAAACCACGACCATAAACATTATTGTGCATGAGCCACTAGTAGGGGACACCCCCATAACCTAGTGGTCTCTAATCATCACAGTTTAGTAAGTTTTGTAAGAATCAATCTTGCTTAGTGAAACTGAGCTGTAGACACTTCTGTATTAGTAGCATACTATAACTATCCATCCCATCTAGATACCCGAGATTCCCTTGTGCTCTATTTTATGTTCACATTTCACAAATATCACTAATTTCACAAAACAGTGTTAAGCATAACAAAGAAATCACCAATTTCACGTACAAACTACTTTTCAGTTTACACATTCCAAAACCCTTTTTCAAATACATTTTCAATTCATAAAACTCTATTTAGAAAGACACAATAAAGGCACCCAATTACTCACTCAAAACCATGGGAAAAGAACCCATGTTAGAATCCACACAAAAAAAAAGTTCACTTCCAAAATAAGATTCCCATTATTTAAAAAATTCACAACTCATATTAAAAATTTCACATAAAGTACTACATTACAATACTAATCCATTTTCCATTTCACTCACACCAAAAAACCATTTCAAATTCTTTTACCATCACCTATGAATTTATAAATTATCCACTAAAAAACATAGGAAAATGCACAATTAAAACCAAAAAATGCTATGACCAAGACCCTTTGTATAACCACACATTGACCATGTTTCCCTTTAAAACATTCTTCCATTGTTTACACACCCCTAAATCATATTTCAAGGTTCTAAATAAAAACCAAAACGAAAAAATAATTTATATTCCTTTGTAAAACCCAATTTTATTGCACTCACACCTCAAGCTCTTTTGAAAACACATTTCTCATACCTTAAGAAATTGATTAAACACTTCTAAGAATTTCCACAAAAAACACATATAAAAGAAACAACCATTTCCTTTATAAAATCAAATTTCATCATACATGCATGCCAAAACATATTTTGAATCACACAATTTAACTATATAACAAGTAAAAATCAATTACACACACAAATAAAATCATCTAAAAATGCTAGGACATGGAGACACCTAACTCGAGCAGATAAATCCCTTAAAACTGATGTGGAACCCCAACCACACATCAAGTGCACCTTGAAGAGACAATATTGAACCCTAATCAACAAGATCGAACCCAACTGATCAAGATATCACCCTAAAATGCAACTCTACCAACTGGATAAACCGAATACCCAAAGGATGGAAGGAAAAACACTAAAAATGGAGTAGAGGCTTACTCAGATAGGTGGATGCCAGATAGAGGGGTCACATTACAAGGAGGATCCAGTGGGGAGATCACCAGAATATGGGAGGAATTCTGGAGTAGAGATAGCCAGTAGGGGGTCATGTGGGGGAGAGTGGGATGCCAGTAGGGTCATGTAAGAGAGATAGACCGCCAGAGGAGGAGCTCACCAAAAGGAGAGGGAGGTGCGTCAGAAGGGGGGAGCGCATGATTCCGGAGGTTTGGGAAGGGGGGGGGGTTGTCATGTGACCAAATGAGGGGGGTTTCATGCGAGGTAAGGGGAGAGGGAAAAGGAAAGGGAGACCCCTTTTTTAGGGATTAATCAAAACCCTAAAAATATTAAAAAAATAAATTTATATGAATAATAATAATAATAATATTATTATTATTATCATTATTATTATTATTAAATAATTTTATTTTATTTTATTTTATTTCATTTTGATTTTAATTTTATAAATTTTAAACTTTTAAAAAAAAACTAAAATATAAATAAAATAACCATGACTGTAAGGTGCCGAGTTGGGGTGTGATAATTCTCCCCACCATTAATGCTTTCCACCCTTGGAAATCCATTCTAAGGTTTTAACCAAAATAAAAAAACAAATATCCTTCACAGCTTAAGTAGATTCCCAAAAAACATTGAATGAGAAGAATACTAGAACACAATCAATAGAAAAAGAGACTTAAAAATCAAACTCAATAGATCAAAATGGACTCCCTACTATGTGCCACCCACCCACAAAATTTTAAACACCTCCAGTTGATCTATCAAAGAGAAATAATTTTCCCAATGCATAATAAAAACCCTTACCAAAACACCTCATACATTATCAATAAAACCATTACCACTTACTTTAAACAAGAAAAAAAGATCACCTATTTCCAATTCAACATTAGAAAGAAAACTGGGTTACCAACATGGGAGGCCTTAATGTAATCTCCACCACAAGAGATAGCCTAACACCGATTCACTCTAGGGGAATTCTAGTGAGAACCACGATGAGTCTCCTCATTATTAAAACCAACCTACCCACCTAACTTGTGCCAGAAAACATGGGAGAATGACATGGTCCTACTTGAAAACTTCCCACACTACCCAACATAGACTAATGAGAACATCCAACACAGATCAAACTCCCCACCCAAGAGGTCTAATGAAAATGATTATAAACCAAATGGAAAACCCACACGATTCCCTACTCCCATGGGGAATCACCATCCATATAAAATACCAAACTATAACAGAGGTTGATCTATAAGGCTGTACATACAAGGACCCCCAAATAGAGGTTCATATCTACAAGGGTAAACAGACTAAGGTTCAAGAAAAAAAGACAACCAAACATCCTTATAACCAATGCGGAACTCTTCCACCCATGTTGCACATAATGAAGAAACAGGGTCCCCTTGTGTCTTTTCCCCAAACGGGGCCACTTGGAATGAGACGTCTACATAGGATGTTTAAACTATCTCCATTTATCATACTAAAGATAGAAACTAGATCAAGGTCCTTTAAACCATATGGGGGTTCTTGAATACATTCCAGCTTCATTATAGGGCCTATGGACGGAGCCCTAATGTTTGAAGTATCTTCTACCTTGAATTCGGGCATTGAAGACTCCCGAATAGAACTTATCCTTCTGGTGCCACAATAAACCACACCGCAATATGGAAAAACCAAAATAACACACAAATCCCAGTATTCACTTGTTTTCAACATGATACTTCATTGTGATGAGAACTTAAAGGATCATCCCTTTCACCCCGAACAAGAAACAACAAAATAAGGGTCACTTAGAAGGAATCTTTATTTAGAACCGATAATTTTAGGAATGCCTGGAAGAGGAACATGCTTTTATTAAAATAAAATCTCTCAAAAGGTTCCACAACATCCACCTTTTCATCTAAAAGATAACATAACTCGGTAAGACACCACCAAACATGACCCTTTCAAATTAAAGGAACATTACTAGGAGAAGGACCTTAAACTAGTCCCAAGTAGCACACAATTTCTACATACAACCATAATAGTCTTTTATGACCAAACTTTCCACTCTGGTGGGCTCGAATGAACCCTATTTTAAATGATACCAATGAAAATTCCAAAGTCCATTTAATACAATGGACCACACTGACAACCTTGACTTCTTTCCACTTTCCCCACTGGAATTCCCTTCACAGCTTCCAGGCAAGACCTTTAGGCTTAAAGATGTCCAACATCACCTTTGGTGATTCAATTAAGACAATAAACCATGATTTCTTTCAAATCCTTCCACATCCACTCCTCCACTGTGAGAGGATATGCTTAATCTTAAGAATAATAGAGATAAACTCAACCCTGAAACCTAAAAAGAGAGTCTATACATTGAACAACTGGAGGACCTGCCTACGGTGAATCACCTATGGCCAGATTTTGAATATATCAATTTCTTATGAGGTATTCACTAGCTAACAAGGGAAATCCAAGTACCCAATCAAACCGGGGCTCAATCCAAAACATAAAAAAATAGACACAAAATGTACAAAAGGGAACCTACTCAAAGTTATGCCAAATATTTTTATAGAAAAATCCATTAACCATTATCTCAAACTAACTCATCGGCAAAACACTACTTAAAAAATATCCCAAACAAGAAGAATATTCAAACCCAAAATACCTTTCAAGTAGAAATCCCAAATCATAAAGAAACACACTACAAAACTATGGAAAACCAAGCACTCTATATTTTCTATTAAACCCCCTTTGAAAATAAAATAGGATGGGTGGGTAGAACATTCACCAAAAAAACCTCATGAAGTCTCACACATACCCTTCGTTAGGACAAACCAGGAACTTGTGCTAGAACATGGTAATCATGAATGCCCTTTGATACCATTTTGTGTTGAACCAAGTAGGTTCGACCCTGAACCGGTCACCTGAGTCGGTCAACGACAAGACTTGATGGGCGTTCCCAATCCTGTGGTAGCTTCAGGATATTTCTCCTCTTATTTCATGAGGTTTGGGTTATCATTTTTGTTTCCCCCCTTTTTATAACTTCTTTATTCTTATTTAAAAATTGTATAGTTAATTCTAAAAAGTTGGTTATGCCATGTTTGGTTGTCTATCTTCCATTTTGGTTTATTTATCTTGTTAGTAATTTATTATTATGACTTCAAGTAAATCATTCCCGTGTATTTTATTTTAAACCTAGGTACTTGTGTCAGCCCATGGGGATCAAGAATCCCCTTCGAGTTTTGTCACAAACCTAGACATTTCAATCCGCCACATGACCAAAAGGGTGTTCCCAATCCCCACATGCTAGAACAAGTGTCTAGGTGTCAAATAAAACACGCAGGAACGATTTACTCTAAGTAATACTAATAAATGACTAACAAGATAAATAAATAAAAATAGAAGATAGACAACCAAATATGGCATAAACAACTTTTCATAATTAAATTTAAAATTTATAAACAAGAATGAATAATCTAATACAAGGGGGGGGGGGGTGGGGTACAACAATACTATCCCAAACCTCATGAAATAAGAGGAGAAATATCCTCATGTTTCCACCCCATGATCCACAATGATATACCACAAGGAACTAAATATTCCAAAACCAGGTACCCTACCTTTACCTGAAATACACATAAAATAGGATCTACATACACCAAAGGGTGTATGTAGGGTGTGAGACAAAACCCTGTAGGATTTTACCCAAGAAATAGGTTCCATGAAAAAACATTAATAAGACAATATAACATTCTCATTTAAATAAATTTTGTTAAAAAAATTTCTACGAAAAGATTTATTAGTAAAACATATTTAAAATGGTACATTTCTAAAAATATCAATCTCACAACCATTTTCAAAAAATAGAAAGCGGATTTATAGGAAATAGCACACACACACACACACACAAGAGGTCCACAATATTTTGATGGATGACACCACATTATATATTGTACATAACCATGGGTAAATCCCCTTGGGTTAATCAATCCCGAGTGGGACATAATAGCCTTGTACCTCAGTGAAATGTGTCTTAGAAACCATATCCATCAGCATTCTTATAACGAACCAAACTTTTATTAATGAAAATTCCTCTTGATCTATTTAAATGTATTATTATGTAAAATGGTTATATAAAACATATGAACTTCCTTGGTTTTATGTTTTTGTATTTTAAAATACTGTTAAGAATTATTATCATTGCTAATATAGCAATTGAACAATGATCAATTGATTAGTATTAATATAGGGCTTTAACAAATCCAATTTACTCAAAAAAAGGATGTGATAGCCTCATATAGTAGAATTCATCTATACAAAGCCCATTTTTCAGAGCTAGGAAAGAGGTGGAGTTACTAGGCTTCACTCTTGGCCAAGCCAAAGTTGAGCGTCATCACGTTAAACTTGAACAGAATTGCCTATGGAAGAAGTGGAAGTTTATAGAGATTACCACCCAAGCGATGTTATTCGAGCCACACCAAGAGTCTATCACCATCTCACACCTTACCATTAGGTCTTATAATAGTGTTATAAGGGGTTATTTAACAAGACCCTAGCACTATGATTATGTGATTTATTTTTCATATATAAACAATATACATTCATTTCATTATTGTTACTTTGTAAATGGTTTTTACAGCACAAATAGTATTCTTAGTTAATATTCAATTAAGAAATATATTTTGATGAATTAATAGATTTTTGGAATTTAATAATATTTTAATAAAATATTATTTTTACTAAATTAATTTTTATTAAATATAAATGATCGTTTGAGTTTTATGAATATAATTGTAATAATTATTAAGGTTTGAAAACTGTTTTTTTCAAAACCCATGAATTTTCTATAAATGTCGATTTTTATTTTAAAAGTGAAAATGAACATATTTATAAATTTATTTAGATTAAATGAATATAATTTTTGGATTCAGGATGTCGAAATTATCTAACGGTTAATTTTTTATAATTTTCTGAGACAATCAGATTTTTTTGTAAAAATTAAATACTGTTTAATTATATGTGTTTTATGAAATCATAATGACCAAATAGTTATGTAATAAAATACTATAAAAATGTTTTTTTGAAAATATATGTTTTACCATTAAAATAATGTGAATTTAGATTTGTTTTATTAATTTTATAGTGCCTTAGTGGACCCTCCATGACTTATAAAACATTTTAACATTTAAAATGATTTCCTTGAGATAGTGACTCACCTACACATAGGAAATCCCAATATTCTAAGAATTTCGGAAATTTTACATATAAAATAATGTTTTCCACTCCACTTTGAAAAAAATGGGAAAAAACCATGGGTTGGTTTGTGATTTTTATTAGTTTAATGTGGGGTGTACAAAACCTAAATAATAAAGAATCACCTCTATTTTCTATATAAACCCACCCAATCTACAACTTCTCTTCACTCAAAACCATTGTAGCACATCGCTACTCTTCCCAACTTTCTCTAGTATCCTCCCAAGGTGCCCCAAACTCCCAATAAGCCTCTCCCAATCCTTTGGATCACACTTCCAAGTAAGGGAATTATTCCTACCTCATTTTTGTCCAAGTTTCTTTATGTTTCTATACCCTTGTATTTACAATTACAAATTTTGGGGTATGATTTTGCACCTCCCCATACCTTCATTATGTTTTAATGATGAGATACCTCTTTCTCTCTCATTAATTCCTCCCATGTTCACCGATTACCTTGTCGAAATTCCATAAGGGATTTCTCTCTCTTCATTTACATTCAAGAAATTATTTTGTATTATGAATATAAATTCCATTACATATGTTGGGACATGTATCTATATGACCCCCTTAATATCCATGTCATGTAAATATGATGAGACACCCTTTCTCTCTCATCAACTATTTTTATGAATTCTTATGTCACGCCGATATGCTTCAGAAATCGCACCACGATTTTCCAAGCCAAAGTCATTGTGTAGTGAATACCATGCCCACTTCTCTATGAAAGGTATTCACTTTTATACTCATTTAATTACTGATTATAGAGTTTCATGTATGAATTCCACATTACTTTATCATGGAATAAATTATTATGTTTAATGAATCCATGTTATATGATCCATGTGGCACACTTATGCATGAAATAAAATGTTTAAGAAGGGTGCACCCTAATAATTCTCTAATTCATTGGGTAAAGATTATTATCATGATACGTCAAGTGAAATGAGGGTTTAATAATGATAATTCAAGTGAAATGAGGTTTTATTCATGCTCCATGTGCAATAATCCTAGGATCATGCTAAAATAATATGAAATGTTGTTTCCACATTTCTATGTTATGATAATCATGCTATATCATGCATTTATGTTCATGTTTCTCTTATTATACATTGATATGACTATTGCCTAACATGTAATTTATTCTTCTTGTTATGAATTGTTTATAATATTATTGGGCTTTATATATCACCATTTTCTTATGCATGTCCTCGGGTTATCCCATGCGATGCTAAGTACGAAGAAATGTGTGTGGTCATGTAAAAGAATTTTTCAATAAAGATTTGTATTTCATGTTTTAAGTTGTTATGTAATGTTCCTAGGCCCCAAAAACACTAGACCTATAGATATTCTATTTTTTATCAAGTTAAGGATTTATGTAATAAAATATGTTTAAGTGTGAAATAAAGTGCATGGTTGTTTTAGTTTGTGACAGAGGATACGTTTAGTTATTGTTTGTATTAGGATTGGAAAACCCTAGTGAAAGCCTTAGGGATAAGACTAAGTATAATAAAAACATACCTAAATTTTGGTGAGTATTGATTAAGTGGGTTATCAAGAAAATACATCCCTATCTAAATACGAGTAGGTAGAGGTGGCTCTAGCACAGATGTATCTAGGGGTAAAAACTGAAAACACCGCTTTGAGCTAGATTTGATCAGGAAATGGTGCATGACAACGAGCCTTGCTACACACTTGGTTAGGACACTCCTGTGGGATATTCTTTTATAAATTCATAAACCTAGTAGGAACCATTATTAATTGAATAAAAAATACCCCTAAGAATATATGTTGTGAAGTAGATTATGGATGACATAGACTGAAGCCTATAAATTCAAAATTTAAAGAAATAAAAGTAATTTATAAGTCATTCATTTCTGTCTTTGGATTAACCTTTATGTGTTACCCCAATATTTCCTTTTATTCCATCCAATGGCTTGTAATAGGATGAATCAGGCTAATAATTGATGTGAAGATCAATGTGGTGACTATTCTAATGAGATGCCCAATCCGATGGGAGCAGGAATCGTGAACTTTGTCACTAGACTCTCTTAGTTAGCTCAATTTTTGAATAGAAACATGGGTCAAGAATAACATTCAACCCCCTAAGAAATAACATTTTGCAGTCTAGAGCTTCATGGGAAAGGGGCCTTCATTTTTAATAGATCATCTGATCCCTCAATTGCCAAACAATGGATCAAATCCATTGAAAAGATCTTCTCCATACTCAAATGTTCAGAAAAAAGAGAATGTTCTTCTATATTCTTATCATATGGAGGGTGAAGTTGATCAATGGTGGACATTGATAAAAAATACGAAGCCTGAGGAGGAGTTTGAGGCATTGGAATAGAAGGATTTCCAGAAAATGTTTTTCGATAAATATTTTCCTTGCACACTCCAACTTAAGATGGAAAGGGAATTCTTTGCCCTTAAGAAAAATATGATGAATCCATTTGATAATATGAGGAAAAATTCCCAAGGCTTTCATGATATGCCTCTATATTTTACTTTACTCCCGAATGCAAGGTTAACCGTTTCTTTGGAGGGATAAAACCTAGCCTATGAAAATCCCTAGTGATCCGTGACTTTGAGAGCTATGAGGAAATTTTCTAATGTACCCTCAAGATCAAAATGGAGATTAACGAATATCATGGGTATCATGGGGATAAGAAGAATTAGGTGGAATTTAATTCTGGAAGACTGATCTATAAATCCAACGGTGCTATGAAAATCCATCACCCCACTTTCCAAATTTGTGGAAAGAAGCACCCAAAAATTTCCTGAAGGGGATGAGAAAATGTTTTAGGTGTGGAAGAGAAGGGAACCTATCCATTAAATAATGATAAGAAAAACCCACTACTATGAAAGAGGAGAGGAACACTCCATTCGACCCTTAATGTGTTGTTCATTACTTCAAGTACAAAGAACCAAGGTGCTTGGGAAACCAGTTCCCTATGTCAAGGGTTTTCGGAGGCAACAAACAACCTATAAGGTAGCAAGGGTTAGCCTTTTCCATCACTACCACCGAAGTGAACTCTAACAAAAAAGTGGTGATAGGTACTCTAGTTATTTATTCAAGAATATCAAACATACTTTTTGATTCTGGTTCTACAAATTCTTTTATATCCCTAAAGTTTTATAGAACAAGCCCAACACCACCGCAAATCATGGTAGTAAATATTTCAGTGAGAACAGAAAATGGGGCAATCATTTCATCCCATGAAAATAACTCCTCCCCTGTTATAATTTGCAGTTTGAACTTCCCAATAAACCTCATCATACTCCCTTTGGTATAATTTTATGTAATTATTGGAATATTTTGGATTTCCTTATCTAGAGCCAACATAAATTGCTGTGAGAGGAAAATCACTCTCTATATGGTGAATCGACCCCCAATTCTGTACATGTACAACGATGATGGTGAATATTATTTAGCGCCATCATCTGAAGCATGGATATTACTGCCCTATGATCACATTTATCTTACTCAGATGATTGAGTTTAAGGAAACAACCATCCTTGAAGAGATTCCTTTTTTGAGGGAATTCACTAAAGTGTTTCCCGAAGAATTTCGTGGTCTTAATCCTAGAATAGATGTTGAATTCTTGATTGATCTTATACCTGGGGTGTGGCCAATATCCAAGACCCTGTATAGAATGTCTATTGTGGATCTTGATGTGCTAAAGAAACAAATACAAAAGAATCTGGATAAAGGTTTTGTATGCCCAAGTGCTTCACCATGTGGTGCACCAGTCCTACTCATCATGAATAATGAAAGGTCAAGCACCTTTGAATTTATTATCATGAGCTCAACAAAATCATGATAAAGAACAAGTATCTATTTCCATGAATTAATGACTTGTCTAATCAGTTAAGTGAAGCACAATACTTATCCAAGGTGGATTTGCGGTTGGGATATTACCATGTAAGGGTGAAGAAGGAGGAAATCCCCAAGACTGCTTTTTGTACAAGCTACGAGCACTATGAATTCATATTAATGCCTTTAGGACTCACTAATTCACCAAAAATCTTCATGGAATTGATGAATAGAGTCTTTAGAGATTACCTTGAAAAATTTGTGGTATTCTTTATACATGATATTCTAATATATTTTAAAACCAAGGAGGAGCATGAGGAGCATCTAAGAACTATACAAGAGACCTTAAGAAAGGAGAATCCCTACTAAAAGTACAAGAAGTGTGAGTTCTGGTTAAAGTAAGTCTCATTCTTGGGTTGTATCATCACAAGAAATGAGATATTTGTAGATCCCACCCAGACAACTACAATTGAGGGATGGACAAGGCCAAAATTGGTGATAGATATCTATAGGTTCTTAGGGTTAGTTGGATATTATCACCGATTTGTGAGAAATTTTTCATGATTGTCCAACCCTCTTAGCAAGCTAACTATGAAGGGAGTAAAGTTTTCTTGGAGTGATGAATGCGAAGAGAGTTTCAAGGAGTTGAAAAAGGGGCTTATCAATATGCCCGTGACAACACTACCCATAAGTGGAGAAATTTTTGTGGTATTTAGTGATTCTAAGAAAGAAGGGCCATGGATGTGTGTTAAATAAAAAAATGAAAAATTAATTACCTATGCTTCAAGGCAATTGAAAGTTCATGAGAAAACCTATCCAACACATGATCTGGAGTTGGCTGCAGTAATCTTATCTTTAAAAATTTGGTGGAATTTCCTCTTTGGGGAGAATTGTGAAATATATATGGACCACAACAGCCTCAAGTATATATTTACACGGAAATAGTTGAACATGCGCCAATAAATATTCTTAGAGTTGATAAAAGGCTTTGACTACTCAATCCATTTCCACCTTGGGAAAGTAAACAAGGTGGCAGCCACTCTAAGTATAAAGGACCCAGTGATCCTATCATTGACGAGAATTGAAAAGGATCCAATATTCTTAGATTTGATGAAGATGGACCTGGGAATCATAAAGAAGCGAACATCATCAATACTTCCACAAATTATTTCTCAACTATCTCTTTCGGAAAGGTTAAAGGATGCTCAAAAGGATGATGTGGGAATTCAGAAGAAGGTGGAAACTAATAGAAAATGGAAGTACTCAGAGTTCAATGTTAATGAAGAAGGAATTGTGAGATTTGGGACAAGTCTATGTGTTCCATAAAATTTAGAGATAATGAATGAACTTTTAAATTATGCACATAGTTCTAATTTCTCCATTCACCTAAGAAACACAAAGATGTATCAAGATATCTGAGAGAATTATTTGTTGGATAAAATGAAGAAGGAGATCACTGAGTATACATCAAAGTACCTGGTAAGTCAGCAAGTGAAGGCTGAGAGGTATAAGTCAAAGGGGATGATGGAATCATTACCCATACCAGCATGGAAATGGGAGAACTTCACAATGGACTTTGTCACTGGACTTCTGGAGACATCCAAAGGAAACAATTCTATCTCAGTTGTTGTGGATCATCTTATAAAGACTATACAATTCATTGCAATTGAAGATGATTTATTATTGGATAAACTAGCATGAATATATATCAGAGATGTGTTATGGCTTCAAGGAGTACCACTATATATTGATTTTTATAGAGATCCAATATTCAACTCTAATTTTTGGAAGTGTCTTCAACATGATCTAAATACTGAGATAAACTTCAGTACGACTTATTATCCTCAAACTGATGGACAATCTGAGCAGAATATCCAAAAACCTAAGGACATGTTCAGAGCTTTCTCAATGGAATTCAAAGGAGGATGGGATCAACATCTTCCTCTGGTTGATTTCTCTTACTATAATAGTTTCTACTGAAGCATCCAAATGGATCCTTATGAATCCCGGTATGGGAAGAGTTGAAGAACACCAGCATGTCGGGATAAATTTGGGGAGTGAAAACTCCTAGGTCTATAAATGGTTGAAGAAATGGTGGAGAAGGTTAATACCATCCAACAACAAATTAAAGCATCCCAGAGTCAACAAAACAGCTATGCTGATAATCATCGACTAGACCTAGAGTTTGATGTTGGAGACATGGTATTCCTCCACATATCATCATGGAAGAGAGTTATGATATCTAAAGTACATGATGTATTCCATGTGTCACTCTTGGGAAAGTACATACCTTACCCATCTTATGTACTCAATCCATAGGTGGTACCTTTGGATAATTACCTCTCCTATGAAGAGAAGCCAGTGAAGATCTTAGACCATAGGGAAAAATTTCTACAAAATAAGACAATACCCATCATCAAGATGTTATAAATAAACTGAAATATTGAAGAAGAAATGTGGGAATTAGAGGAAGTGGTGAATCATAGTTACCTTCATCTATTTTAGTGTTGGAAAAAAAATTGAGGGCAAAATTTCTTAAGGGGGGAAGATTGTAACGACCCAAACTTTTGTTAATGAAAATTTATCTTGATCTATTTAAATGTCTTATTATGTAAAAATGTTATATAAAACATATGAACTTACTTGGTTTTATGTTTTTGTATTTCAAAATACCGTTAATAATTGTTACTATTGCTAATATAGCAATTGAACAGTGATCAATTGATTAGTATAAATATTGGGCTTCAACAAATCCAATTTACTCAGAAAAAGGAAGTGATGACCTCATCTAGTAGAATTTCTCTGTACGAAGCCCATTTTTTGGAGCTCAGAAAGGAGGTGGCGTCACTGGGATTCACTCTTGACCAAGACCAAGAAAATATTCAACAGGTTAAGCTTGATCAGAAGCATCTATGGGGGAAGTGGAAGTTGATAGAGATTACCACCCGAGCGACATTATCCAAGCCACCACAAGAGTCTGTCACCGTCACACACCTTACCCTTAGGTCTTATACGGGTGTTATAAGGGGTTATGTAAAAATACCCTAGAACTATGATTATGTTCTTTATTTTTTATATATAAATAATATACATTCATTTCATTATTGTAACTTTGTAAATGGTTTTTAAAGAAAAAATAGTATTCTTATTTAATATTCAATTAAGAAGTCTATTTTGATTAATTAATGGATTTTTGTAGTTAAATAGTATTATAATAAAATTTTATTATTACTAAATTACTTTTTATTAAATATAAATGATCGTATAATTTTTATGAATACAATTGTAATTTTTATTAAGGTTTGAAAATAATTTATGTCAAAACCCATGAATTTTCAATAAATATCGATATTTATTTTAAATGTGAAAATGAACATACTTATAAAACTATTTAGATAAAATTAATATCATTTTTGGATTCAAGATTTCATAATTATCTAACTGTGAATTTTTCATAATTTTCTAAGACAACCAATTTTTTGGGTAAAAATGATATACCATTTAATTATATCTGATTTATGACATCATAATGACCCAATAGTGATGTAATAAAATAATACAAAATTATATTCAGAAAATATGTGTTTTAACTTTAAAACACTGTTATTTTATATTTGTTTGATTAATTTTATGGTGCCTTAGTGGACCCTCCAAGACTTATAAAACATTTTAACTTTCAAAATGATTTCCTGGAGAGAGTGACTCACCTCCACATAAGAAAGCCTAATATTTTAAGTAGTTTGGAAATTGGCCTTATAAAATAATTTTTTCCAATCCCATATGGAAAAAAACATGGGAAAAACCATGGGTTGGTTTGTGGTTTTTATTAGTTTTATGTGTGGTGTCTTAAACCTAAATAATAAATAATTCTGTCTATTTTCCTATATAAACCCACACAATCTCTGAATTCTCTTCAAAAAAAAAACTTGGAGAACATCTATACTCTACCATCCTCTCTATAGTATCATCCGAAGGATCCCTAATCTCCTAGGAGTCATCTCTAAAGCCTCTCTAAATCCTTTGGATCACACTTCCGATTAAGGGATTTATTCCTCTCTCATTTTTTGTCCACATTTCTTTATGTTTATATACCATTGTCTTTTCAATTACAAATGTTGGTGGTATGATTTATCACCTCCCCCATACTTCCCTCCTTATGTTTTAATGATTATAGACCTCTTTATCTCTCATTAATTCCTCCCATGTACACCTGTTACCATGCCGAAATTCCATAAGGGATTTCTCTATACTCATTTACATTCAAGAAATTCTTTTGTATTTTGAATCTAAATTCAATTAAATATGTTAGGAAATGTATCTATATAAACCCCTTACTGTCCATTTCATGTAAATATGTTGAGACACCCCTTTCTATCTAATAAACCATTTTTATGAATTCTTATGTCACACCATTATGTTGCCGAAATTGCACCCTGATTTTCCAAGACAGAGTCATTGTGTAGTGAATACCATGCCCACTTCTCTATCAAGGGTATTCACCTTTATACACATTTATTTTTTGATTATATAGTTTTATATATTAATTACAAATTCTTTTATCATTGAATAAATGATTATGTTTAATGAATCCATGTTATATGATCTATGTGGCACACTTATGCATGAAATGAAATGTTTAAGAAGGGTGCGCCCTGATAGTGCTCTAATGCTTTGGCTAAAGATTAGTATCATGATAAGTCAACTGAAATGAGGGTTTACTCATGATAATTCAAGTGAAATGAGGGTTTACTCATGATCCATGTGAAATGATCCTTGAATCATTATAAAATCATGTTAAATGTTGTTTCCACATTTCTATGTTACGATAATCATGTTATAACATGACTTTATGTTCATGTTTCTCTTATGGTCCATTGATATTCCTATTTATTAACATGTATTGTATTCTTTATGTTATTCCTTGTTTTCTCCCTCATTGAGCTTTATATCTCACCCTTTTCTTATTCATTTCCTCGGGTTATCCCATTCAATGCTAAGTAAGAAGGAATGTGTATGGTCATGTAAAAGAATTTTTCAATAAATATGTGTACTTATTATTTTAAGTTGTTATGTAATGTTACTAATCCCCAAATACACTAGACCTATCTATCTTCTATGTTGTATCAAGTGAATTATTTAGGTAAAAAATATGTTCATGTGTGAAATGAATAGTAGGGTTGTTTTAATTCTCGTTCATGAAACAATAGTTGGGGACACCCCCATAACTTAGTGGTCTTTAATCATCATAGTTTAGTTAGTGTTGTAAGAGTCAATCCTTATAAGTGAAACTGGGCCATATCCACTTTTGTATCACTAGTAAACTCGAACTATCCAACCCACCTAGATACTAGGTAATCCCTTGTGCTCTATTTTATATTCACATGTCACACATATCAACACTTTTACAAACCAATGTCAAGCATGCAAAATAAATCACCAATTTCATGAAAAAAAATTCACTTTTCAATTTTCACATGCCAAAACCCTTTTCCAAATACATTTTCAATTCATAGAACTACATTTATAAAGATAGAATAAAGGAACACAATTTCTTACTCAAAACCATGGGATAATACCCCATGTTTGAATCCACACATAAAATAATTTCATTTCTAAAACAATCTTCCCATTATTTAAACAATTCCCAAATCATACTAAGAAGTGCACGTAAATTCTTATATGAAACTACTAATCCATTTTCCATTTTACTCACACCAAAAACCCTTTTCAAATTATTTTACCATCACCTACACAATTCATAAATTCCCCTTTCACAAACATATGAAAACATACAATTAAAACAAAAAAATGCTATGGACAAGTTCCATTGTAAACCCACACATAGGCCAAGTTGCCATTTAAAACATGATTTCTTCATTTACACACCCCTAAATCATATTTCAAGGTTCTCAATAAAAACCAACATGCCAAAATAATTTATCTTCTTTTGGAAAACCCGTTTTTCTCACTCTTGCGCCTCAAGCTCTTTTAAAAACACATTTCTCATACTTTAAAAAATTGATTGAACAGTTAAAAGAATTTACCCAAGAAACACATATAAAATACACAACCATTTCTATTATAAAATTGTATTTCATCATACATGCATGCCAAAACATATTTTTCATCACACAATTATAGATTTGAACATGTAAAAATTAATTAAACAAAAAAATAAAATAATCTTAAAATGATAGGGCATGGAACCACCTATATCAGGTGGAGAAATCCCTTAAAACTGATATGGAACCCCAAACTCACCCCAATATATCCTTTAAGAGACAAGACTGTACCCTAATAAAAAATATCAAACCCAATGGATCAAGATCTCATCTTAAAATGAAAACCCTATCCACTGGAGAAACGAAATACCCAATGGAAGAAAAAACCCTAAAAAAGGAAGAGAGGCTTACCTAGAGGGGAGGCTGCCAGAGAGAGGGGTCATGCTCTGAGTAGGCACTAGTGGGGAGATCACCAGAAGAAGGGAGGTACACCAGAAGAGTTTCATCCCACAGCGGGTTGTGTGAGGGAGTGATGGATGCTAGTGGGGTTGCATGAGGTAGAGAGATCACGAGAGGAGGAGCTCGTCGGATGGAGAGGGAGGCATGCCATAAGGTTATAGAGCTCACTACCGGACGTCTGACAGGGGGGTTCTATGTCTCGTGACTAAAGGATGGGGGTGTGGATGCTTGCGTGGTAAGGGGGGAAAGGGAAGAGGAAAGGGAGACCCCATTTTGGGTTTTAATCAAAACACTAAAAAAATATGAATAATAATAATAATAATAATGAACTTAAAAATGATATTATTATTATTCAAAATAATAATATTATCATTATCATTGTTATTAAATAATCTTATTTTCATTATATTTTATTTCATTTTTGTTTTTATTTAATTAATGTTAAAATTTAAAAAATACTCAAATATAAATATAATAACCACGACAGCATGGTGCCGAGTCGGGGTGTGACACCATTAAATCAACCTTTGAACTTGGGGAAATAACTCTTATTTCCAGTGTTGACATGAGTTATAAAATTCCAAATATTCACCTATGTATCACCTAGTTTGGTATCATTATGGTTACATCTTGAACCACCTCCTTGCACCTTGGTATGTTCCATTAATTAAAAATATTTATTAATCATACATATGTGAGGGGAACCAAATCATTGGTTAAAGGGGGTTACATAAATATCCTTGGACACATAGGTCCTACATTATAATTATTTGAGGGATAACTCGTAGGCCATCATTTAGTTTAACATTAAATAATTGAAACTCATGTAATAAATTAAATTAAAACATCCTACACATACACACATCTTGGTTAAGCTCATGAATGGTCATACATGCAATGAATACACAAAAGTAAATGTCTAGCATTTATTTCCTTATTTTTACTTTTATTATTTAAGATAAATGTTCTTAAATTAATTAATTAATGTATAAATTAATTCCCTTTAATCTTTATGATAATCTGATCATATTTAGAAATACCCATGATTAATGGTATTCATAGAAAATAAATGGTAGAACTAATAATGACATATTAATTATGATAAATTAATTCATCATTTATTTTTCTTAAAACCATTATTAAATTTTCCAACACACAATGATGAAAAAATCATTAAAATAAGTTTTTAATGCTAAAATTTCAAATTTAATGTAATTTTAATTTTCTCAACTGATGAGAGACAACACGACATGTATATGCAACTACTTGCTATGTACCTCGATTACCGTATATCTAAGTCACATGCTTGGGGCTTTCGCATGTTGACTCAGCTGGACTCCAAGGTGTGTACATTCCACTAACACACCTTATGTCCACTTTTCGTGTGATAGGTTGGCCCAGTCAACACACGGTGTGTAATAAAATCACTTGTAATTAATTTCTTGACACATATAGATACAATGCACACGTGTATACAGTACGTGCTCTGACAACACGCCGTGTAACACAGTTTTACCATCCAATGATTTGGAACTTCTCGATGGAATCTCCATTTGTTCTTAATTTATTCTTAAACCTTTAAGAAATTGAAACACCGAACAAACATGATTAATATGTCGACAACATGTTAATTAAAATCGGATAAAATACTAAATAACATGAAATGAAAATCTTACCACAATTTTTTATAGATCAATAACCAAATAAATAATTATAAATTTAAATGTGAGAACTCTAATACCACTTGATGGCTCTTGGCATAGTTGAAGCATGAATAAGTGAGTGATGAATTAAAATTTATTTTAATAATCGTTTCCAGAAACCAATAGAGAGGATCATACATGTCAAATTTATATTTAATTTATTTAATGTCTGAAGAAATAAATACCTGGTCTTAGGAAATATCTTCATTGGTGAATGATGGTCATCCCAAAAGACCCTTTCAGACTACTTTTATTGTGCTATAGGGATCCAAGGATAGAATCCATCTAGCGGTGATCCACATGTGCTCATATGATCTTTAAGAAACACCCCTCGATCTTTAGGTGCAAGAGAAAATGTCTTTTATTTTTCATTCTTGATCACTCCTTTTTTCTTGAAGAAATATCTCTTGAACTTCTCATTCTTGAAATGGATAGAGAATTCATTGTGCACAATAATTCTCTATTCTGAATTTTGGATGATCTAAACAATAGACACTGTCATCTATTTGTAGAGTTATGATTTGAGTTAAAATATTATTTAATTTCATTCCTGACATTAAATAACCATTATTAAATTTAATAAATCTGATTCCTCATAACAATAATTATATAATTATTATTTTTTGTTGTGTTCTCACTTGTGCAATAAAAAATACTATGTAACAATCATGTTGATTAAAATTTATGATCGGACTCGGTCTTGGTCCATTCGACCTCCTATAGCATTTATGGAATAAAAAAATAAATATTTTATTCAGAAATAAATATTTTATTAATAGTATAATGAATAAATGTTTATTAAAATATCCCATAAATAAAATAAACATTTTATTCACAAGCTGGTGAATAAATATTTATTTAATTTAGGCAATCAATATAACTTGAATGAAATTGTTCCTTACACTTGAGAATAATATCTATTCCCTTAATTATATTCAAATAGAATTTAATCAAGATCAATGTAAAAGATTATTGTGTGAACCTATAGGATTCCTTATCATTAGAATTTGGTGGCCTTGCTTAAAGTCCAAGATTACTGTCTAGCAATGGGTCAGGTCACCCAATAGAAATAACTTAATGTCGTAACATTTACAACCACATACAAACACTCACTATGTAATATAATCACTTTTCCCAATATCTCATCAAGATGGTTACACATCTGTTTCATCAACCTATATGCTCAATATATCTTTCATTGACTATCTAAAATAAACACATCATTACACCATGACCATGAAATTTAATGTAACCATTCTATTCTAATAAAAGGGACGAGATATGAGCTTCCAAAAAGATGTAAAGAACAATTCATTCCTTGGCTTATTCCTTAAATACATTTCACTCATGACATACCCAATGTATCAAACTTTTCTATGAATAGTTATATCCATGGTTTAAGAAATACATCTATGTGTGGGAGTTTTATCATGAATTAATAATAATGTTAAAGTCTAAGGACCATCACACATTCTCATAGACAGGAATATCTGATGACACCAGAACATGCAAAATTTATACTAGTGGGTCTTTTACTATAATCTCCCATTTGGATATTACCAAGTGTTAAATTCATGATAATAATCCTCATCTTCTTATGAATACTTGCACCTAACAGTCTATGTATTATGTGTCCTATCATAGTACATTATCCAACCATTAAATATTATTTTTAATAACATCATAGAACATTAAGGTTCTCATTATAGCATGGAACTACTGTGACCTTATCAATGCGACATATACTCTTGGACATTATTACATTAGAGTCTTTTAGAACAACAAACAATATGTAATAAGAAGTTTTATTAACATTTAATACATTGGATACACATGTAATAAAAGAAAAAATAGTTGGTCCAAGGATAAAAACTCCAACAAAACCTACCCATTTAATTTAATAATCAATCCATTTAATAAGAAACTCTCAAAAAAATCTATCACATGGCATAATTACATATATATAAAAACAAAAGATTTGTGGGAAAAGAAAAAGACCACCTAAATTGTCTTGGTAGTTGACTCCTTGTCCATTGTTGTCCTTCGAGCTAGAATGGAAGAAGTCGAGAAAACAAAAAAACACTCTAAGAATAGGGCATATGACCTCACACAAAAATGGCTCTATGTATAGCAAGATAATTGAGAAGAGGTGAACAAGGAATATAGATCTTACCTATATGAAGCCAATAAGACCAACTGAGGCTCGATCAGACTATGGATAGAGAAGATATCATAAATAATAGGTTTAATATTGAATAAGGCCTCATTGGAGGAGAGGGATGATTTTAGTAGGAGATGAGAGGGGAAAATGGTTGAAAAAAATAAAAATACTTTAAGAGAAAATTGTCATTTTAACACTTTTTAAGTGGTCTCACTTTTTGGCTACATGATTGGCCAAATCAGGTGCCAGCCATGTGCTCCCCACTACCCAGGGCTCACACACCATACAACCTTAAATGAAATATTAGACACACCATGACTAGATTATGTAGACCCTATATATCATTCCTACATGGTCTAAAATCCCCCTTTCATGGATTAGACACACCATGAGGTACCCTCATCGGGCTGCACAGTTTGGGGTGTATGGTTAGAACTAACTGTGCATTAATCATGCGCCATAGTTGTTTCCTCCAACAGTTAGAGATCTGGGCTCTGAATGAGTCCTTGATACTCCCAAACCCTTCAATATACTATAAGGAACATTTATAATGATAAAAACAAGATTTTAAGATACTATTTAAAGGATACATAACTCATATAAAAGTTTGGTTCTTACATTGCAAGGGTAAATAGAAACATGAATAGGTTAACTAAGAATAGACTAAAGTTAAGTAAGGGTAAAAAAAAGTTATTTTAGGGTAAAATAAAGTTATGTAAGGATGTAAAAAAGTTAATTAAGGGTAAAATTTGTTATTTAAGGGCAACTGAAGTCATGTAAGGGTAAACAGAAGTTAAGTGAGTTAAAATAAGCTATATTTAGGTAAAATAATGTTATGTAAGGGTAAAAAGAAGTTATATAAGGGTAAAAAAAGGTTTGTAATGGTAAAACACTTTTATAGGTTAAGTAAAGGTAAACTAAAGTTATGTAAGAGTATAAGAAAGTTAATTAAGGTTAAACCAACGTTATGTAAGTGTAATCAGAAGTTAATTAAGGGTAAAATAATAATATGTAAGGGTAAAATAAAATTATATAAAGGTAAAAAAAGTTAAATAATGGTAAAAAAAAGTTTTTTAAGGGTTAAAAAAACTTTTACAGGTTAAGTAAGAGTAAACTAAATTTAAATATGGTTAAAAAATGTTAATTTAGGGTAAAATAAAGTTATTTAAGAGTAAAAAGAATTTAAATAAGTTTAAAACAAAGTTAATTAAGGATAAACTAGTGTTATGTTGTGTTTGGTGTGTATCATTATGGATATTTTATGTTATTATGCTATGTCATTTATTCTAATATTTATACTTTGTTAGTTTATCTCCTTTTAATCACTTGTATTTAAAATTATCAACGATATTTTTTGATCATTTATGACCAGTATTTCCTCATGTGAGAACATATGTGTGTATTTTGTTATATTTTTTCAAAAAAATTTAAAGGTTCTATTTTAATTTATACTTTATTTTTATAAGTCTTTATTGAAAGGGATGTTAGTCGATTGGTACATGATTTGGTACTGTCTTTCTACTAGAGGGAACTTTCCTAGGATGGAGTCCCACCAGACTTAGACCCTATTCATTTTATGAATATGGTGATTCAAAACCATTTTTCTAGCTGGCGAATGTGTGGCACTATCTAGGGCTAGTTTCCCTCCTCCCCACTGATGGGAGTTGAGCATTACCCGTGTACTTGTTTTGAAATTGGGGTGGCACCTGAGTGGTAAAAACCATATTTCTGGATCAAAAGACCAAATATTGAATCCTAAAAATCCCCTTGGAGGATTTACAACACATGTAGTGATGTAGAATGGTAGTGACACAAGTAAGAAAATAGTTATTTCTTATGGTATAGATCCTTTTAGTTCGATCAATTGTCATTTTAAAAGTTTATAAATTGCCTAATGTTATTTTCCATTGTGTTCATTGTGGTTTTGGGGGATTTCAGGGTTCATTTGAAGCGTAAAACCCAACTTTTGGGTGAAAAGGCCTAGCGCATGGTCAAAAGAAACCGTGTGGGGAAGGCCACACAATTACTTCAAATCATGAAAGGATGGATAGTGGGGGGATATAGGACACACTGTTATACAAACCTTATGAATTGGGGCACACAGTTGTGCAATTTTTTTTGATGTTTTGAAAGAGGATTTTTGCACCATTTGAGAATGGTTAGAAAAACCATGGGAGGAGATCGTGCGATGTGACCCTTTCCTACAACAAGGGGTTCATAGTTGGTGCATAGGTTGTTCAACTATTCATACCAACTGTGCGACCTAGTAAATTGGGTGATTTTATGAAATTTACCCTAATTAATTCTACTTATAACGTATTTATGCAATTTATTTAATGCAGAAAAAACTCACCCCTTTGAAGCCCTCTTTGGTGACTAATATAAGAATTGATATATATATTCTGTCCAAGCTCGGAATCAAGAACCATCTATCTCATTGTATCCACGCCGATAAGATCTTGATTTCTTTTGCTCCATTCCTCCTTTAGTTTGGTATTGAATGTGCTATTTAGGTATAAGATTATTTTCTATATTTATAGGTTATTTATCTATTAATTAATTTTCACTTGATATGAGTCGAATCAAGAGCTGATACTGGATGATCTATCCACTACAGAACTATGGTAGGTGGTCTCATCCCTTTCATTTAAAGTTGAAATGTTAATATATATGTCGTTGTTCCACACACCCGATTTTAATGAAGCACCTTGAAATGTATTTATATCCTTGAATTAAATTGTTAAGTATAGCCTATGAAATTAAAGAGTCCCATAAATCAGTGATTATAGTTTGTGAACCTTTAAATTTGAAACACCCATTTGGGCATTCTATTTAATTAAACAAACCATTATCATGATATTTGAAAATGGATACCTTTGAGGTGTTCCCTTTATCCGTTTTCCATGTGATGTGGATTGTGAATTGAATCCATGAATTAAATTTTGAATTGAAATGTGAGTTTAATTATAATATCAATTGTAATTTAGTTGATTAATGGGAAGGGATGGATGACCATGACCCTTGGCACATTCCTTGTAATGAATTATATGGGCATGTGATTCTTATTGTAATGAAATTACCACATGAATAATTGAGAGGAAAGCTTTATAATCTTATCCGATGAATTGATCCACTTAATAAGGTGAGTTTTAAATGGAATGATATTGATATTGATCTTTTCATAGATAAAATGAAATTAATTAAATGTCAACGAATTGATTAAATGATTATATTTCCTTAGTGACACATGGATTTTTTAAATAATTCCATGGATGTACTCATACAACTTTTACCAATTTAGGCCTGAGTGACACTTGGACTCCTTACATCGACTGCCAAGGAAAGACTCATGGGGTATGACTATTATATTCTAAGTAATACTTGGATTACATATTGATTTCAAAGGAAACAATCAAATGGAATTTGATCATATATTATATGGGTGATACTTGGGATCCCTTAGTGGACTTCCTAGATGAACTAAAATAGAAGAGATGTTAGACCACACCTAGGGAGATACATGGGTTCTTGTGAGGATCAATATAGATGAGCTTATAGGGTGTTGGTTTATATTATACCTGGAGCGATACCTAGATTCTAGATTATGAATTATAGGGATGGGATCAGGTTCATAAATGAATAATTAATGAAATGAAATATATGAACGTCTTCTAAGCCAAAGAACAATGTTGGATTTACTCTTAATGTGTCACTTTATGGATGGTTTTTTTAGGTATCATTGGATCTTGTTATCATGGGGGGTGTTGGGAATTATTCCAGGTCTTGTAAATTACTTAATTGACTTTTATGGATTAAACAAACTTGTTTATAAATGAGAACTTAGACTTTATAGGATGTTTACTTTCAATAATTCCTCTATATATTATATTAATAAGTGAACACTATGACTGTTATATACTCACTGAATAGATATCACTAGACCTTTGGTGGTTTCCTAGTGATATTCAGTATCACACCCTCTTCAGGCCTCCTTGGGTACCTAAACAAATTGTAAGATTGCAAGTATGGATAATGGAAATCCCCATGATATAGGTTCTTGATTGATGCATAGGAGCAAGGGAGTAGAGGAGCATGGGGCTGTGTTGAGGCTAAAGATGCTAGCTGAGATACTTTTTGACTTTTTTTTTATTTTTTATATGTATTGTACCAATGACAAGTATACCTATTTTTCATATTTTATAGAGATATATGAAATTTATCATTATTATCATATATGAGATTAATTTTGGTTTTGTTATCTATTCTTGCTGTTAATCTATTGTCTGATTGTTATTACTACTTTCGCTACTTATCTATAATTAATATTCTATTGTGTTACACTTTGGTGATGAGGGAATAATCTTCCCATGGACACACCTAGGTCCTTTATACTATTACACATCCTTAGGTGTTTGAGGAGATGCGCTTGAGGACATGTTACCAACCGAGCCCCGGGGACTATTGAGTGGAATCTAAGTCTAGGATGTTACAATGTCTTATAAAAGGAATTATTTTTTATTTTTATTGATTATTTGGAGACAAAAGAAATGGATAAGAAGGAAATAAATTTTTTTAATGAGTTATGGCTGGTCATAACTAATCCACGTATAATAAAAATCCAAATTACCTCAAATGAAATTGTTGTTTTCTCGATTTAGACTATTATAGTTGATTTGATTCCACTATTGGGTGATGCACTTGAATTGTGATGTTATTATTGATATGATTATGGATTATATTTTTTTAAAATATAATGAGATGATGGCATTACATCTGATTCATCATTTTAGGCACATTACAAGAATCTCATAACATTCATTATGCCATGCAATTTAAAATTGATTACTTGTTGCATACTATTATGATAGATTTCATGACAGATGTACCTGCTGTTGTGATAGGTATTCTGAAATGTGTTATGGTGTGAATTAGGTGGACACCATACTTTATTTCTTAAATATTATGGGCCCTCATGGATCATAATTTGGTGAACCATTGGTTCAGCCTTTTAAAATTAATTGTGATATAAATGTGAAAATGAATGGGAAATTGAAATTGTTTATAGCAGAGAACTTAACCCAGTCCTGAACTTAGTAATGTAAAATAGGTAGTATCCCTATCTTATACATGATCTCTACATAGACAAGACTTAACTCTAGGAGTAGGCATAGGGGTGTGTTCTTATATAGTAAGGCTTGTACCTATATTATTTTAGTTTTTACTATTTTGATATGAGAACCTTGATAATAATATCGATCTGAGGTGTGCACTTGGCATTTATAGAGCTATTACACCATGACATCCTTCAATCGTATGTTGGGAGGGTGGAGATTACTATACTTCATAGGTGGTAGGCCATGGGATACTTTTTGATCCTATAGTAGTCCCAGTTGAGGCATTACTAGTTCTACTAGAAATAGGATCCAAATGCATGGTTCTATGATGTCTTTATGCGATTCATGAAGACCGTTCAAGGAGCACCGTGGCCTACCCTGACTATGGAATAGTTGACACGTGAGTTCTAATAGCAGCATCTGTCTGTCTTTTTGGGGGATGGAAGACCACATGCCATAGATTCATGGATAGAGGCCATGTTATCTATCATTTCACATATAGAGATGCCTCCTTATTGGAGGGTAAATATTCTTATGTATATACTATGTGATTCCATCAAGAGATGGTGGGATGTTATTAGTCATATGAAATGTCATCAAGAGATTGATTGGAGGGATATTCATATTTCCTTCTTTGACTAATTCTATCCTGATATGTTGAGGGTCTATAGAGCCTAAGAGTTCATAATCCTAGACTGGGGTGCATTATTAGTTATGGAATATTCAACCCATTTTTCCGAGATCCAGTTCTTCACACCTATTATGATGGGTGATGGGTTATCTTAATCCAGAAAATTTTAGGATGGTCTCAAGTATGAAATTTTATCACAAGTTAATGTATTTTGGTTGAATACCATTATTATAATTTTAAATTAGGCCCTTATCATAGAGTGTAACCTGAGAGAGGTTGGCGGTATGTGCAAAGGTGGTTCGATAACTATTGACGGTACTGCATCGATCGGTGGCTGGAAACATTATATGGAGATTCCATATAGTGATATTAGTAGGCGGAGCACATAATTAGGTAGCCATGTGAGGTACTACCAGTTTAGTAGGATGAGAAATATGAGAACAGAGTTTATGAGAGATCCAATTGAGTGTTGATCCTCTAGAAAGATGGCACATCTATACACTTGTGTAGAATTTTTTCTATTAAATCCAGTGAGAGAGGGTCTGCACTAAATCTACAATCAAGAGTGGGATCGACAACTTAACACCAGGAAGGTAATAGAAGTACAAATAGATGACTAGGATGAGGTGGTGGTCATGGAAATGGTTGTCAAACCTCAGATTTATATTGATAATAGGGTGGACCTACTCATGGTATCCAGGTTGTATCACATAGCTAGTTTCAGCTAAGATATATACAGTGCAATTGAACCTTCAGGAGAAGGATCCTAGGCCTTCTATAGTGAGAGGTACAATTCCAATAACATCTACTTTAGCATGTAATCGTTTTGATATAGGGGTTTCTCATAGATTTATATCCGTGACCATTTTGGGGAGCCTTGGGATCAGTTTTTCAGTACTATGATGGATTTATGATGACATACACTCTCTTAGGGATTAAAATGGAGGATTTCCATTAGTTCATGGAGTTCCCACTTAAGATTAATGGGTGTCACTTTTTTTGGGACCTCGTTATCCTTAAGATTATGGGTTTTACATCATTCTTGGGATGGGCTATTCGGTTCCCTTTCATAATTTCATTGATTTCTATCACCATCGGGTGACCTTTACATCACTAGAGGTTGGAGAGTTTATTTACAAGGGTGAATGGGATTTCCATGTGAGTAAAGATAGACCCGATAATCATTGGATGTGTGGAATGATAGAACTTATTATGATTTTATACCTTTATGATTGTCAAACTTGTCAAGGATATTTCCCCTAGTAGTTGATCATTTCAGGTATGTTTTCGCTAATGAATTTTTAGGATTGCCTCTAGCAAGAGAGGTAGAGTTTTCTATCAAGATAGTTCTAGGAGCTACAATGGTATCCATTCCTCCTTATATGATGAATACTACTAATATACAAGAGATCAAGAGGTAGCTAGAGGAATTAGAGGAAAAGGGGTTTATCACACGTAGTACTTCTCCATGGGGTTCATCGACCCTTTTTGAGAAAAATTCAGATGGAACCCTCAGGCTATGTGTGGAATACCATATGTTGAACCAATTAATGGTTAAGAAATAGTGTCCTCTTCCATATATAGATGATCTATTCGATTAGATCCGAGGAGAACAAGTTTTATAAATAATTTATTTGAGGTCCGTTTATCATCAGGGGCATGTTAGACCATCATAAATACCTCACACAACCTTTTTGTAGTAGGTATAGTGTATAAGAGTGTTTGGTTACACCGTTTGGTCTCATGAATGTTCTATCAGTAATCATGGAACTAATGAACCTAGTTTACCATCGTTATCTAAATTCACTTGTAGGGGTTATTGAGGATGATATCTTGGTGTATTCTCACATATGTCATGAACATGCCAACCTTCTTGAGATCGTATTTGATACACTGCGAGAGCATCAATTATTCTAAGCTCACAAAGTTCCACTTCTTGATGGATCAGATTCACTTCCTAGGTCACATAATCTTAGAGACAGGAGTATCAGTTGGCCAAGAGAATGTGAGAGCTATAGTTTCCTAGGAACAACCTCAGAATTTATTTTAGGTCCAGAGTTTCTTAGGGATAGCTGGATATTATAAGAATTTCATACATGACTTCTCATGCCAAGAAGTGCTACTTATAGGCTTCACTAAGAAGGGTGTGAAGTTTTTTTGGAAATATTCCCATAAGACGAACTTTTAGGAGCTGAAAGGGAGATTGAATTATCCACCAATACAGATTTTCTAGAGCTATACAAGAGTTAAACTATTTACTTTGATGCATCAGGTATCGATAAAGGAGTTGTCCTCATGTAGGGAGATAGAGTCTTAGTGTATGGGTCTCGGCAGTTAAGGCCACATGAGAAGAATTACTCAACACATGATCTTGAGTTAGTTTTGGTTGTTCATGATTTATGTTGTTGGATAAATTACTTACTTGGAGAGATTTTGTGGTGTAATGAGAACAAAAATTCCTCAAGTACATATTTACACAATGTTATCTGAATCTAAGGCAATGAATATTGGTTGAATACTTGTATTATTTTGACTTTGATCTTTCCAACATGCTTAGTAAAGGCAATGCAGTTTCTCATGCACTGAGCATGAGGTATCAGATATAGGAAGTGTATAAGGCCAGTAGCGAGTGGAATATCATGGATTTGTTTTCTAAGATTCATTTGGAGGTGCATGAAAGTTAGGGGAAGATTTTTTTTCATCATTAGCTATGACCTCTACCATGTTAGATAGAGCGAGGATAAGGAAACTATTATATTGTTAGGGCCTAGTTCTATGGGAGAGTGTGGAAAGTGAGGACCCTCCTCAAGGTTGGACCATAGGCGAAGGTGAAATTATCAATATTCATGGTCACGTATGGGTTTCTACATAATTTCATGAGGAGATAATGTGAGACTTTAATTCTTCATCTTATGCAGTGAATCTAGGAGTCACCAAGATGTGTCGGCATTTACATGGCCCATACTTGTGGATGGGTATAAAAAGAGATTTAGCTAGTTTTTTCTTGAGATGTTCCACCTATCAGTAGGTCAAAAGGAAAAACAATGATGACTATCTATACTTTTACAGTAGATTCCTATTTCCAAGTGGAAGTGGGATGAAGTCACGATAAATATTGTGAAAGGTTTATTGATGTCACCTCAAGGTATTGATGTCGCATGGGTTGTTATTGACAAGATCACAAATGTTGAATGTTTTCCACCTATCAAGGAGAACATTTTAGTAGGTGAGATTGATAGGTTTTATATCCATGAGATAGTATGAATTCACGGGGTCCAACACAATATCATTTTAGATTGGGATGCTTTATTTACATATCAATTTTGGTAGAGTTTTTAGAGAAAATTAGGTACATAGGTGCTTCTGATCACAATATACCACCCAAAGATAGATATCCAATCGGAGCACATGATTCAAGTGCTTGAGGACATGTTGCAAGCATGCATCCTAGATTTTTGGGGCTCTTGGGAGAGGCATATAACCATAGTTTAATTCACCTACCAAAATATCTTTTATGATACTATTTAGATGGATCCTTTTGAGTATTTTTATGTTCGGCCATGCTAATCCCTCCTATGTTGGTTTGAGGTAGTGGAGGTAGATATGCTTGGATCTCATATTGTTTAAGAGACCACAAAGCAGGTGTAGTTGATTCAGAAGTGGATGACTAATGCCTGTTCTCAATAGAAATCATACACCAATCGCTGAAGACAACCAATAGAGTTTGATGCTGCGGATCAGGGTTTCTTACACGTTTCACCAAGTTTGGGACATAGGATGATCAGGAGACATGTAGTCTTTCATTGTGGTATGTCAGGCTATTTTAGATTCTAGAGATAATTTTGATGGTAGCCTATCAGTTGTAGTTATCTCAGAGGTACCGATCCATGCACGATGTCTTCCACGTATCCCATTTTCACCATTACTATTCAGACCCATATAATTCATTTCATCCCGAGGAGGTTGAGATATTGGTATATGCATCCTTTAAGGATAAACCTGTACATGTTTTGTATTATAGAATGATGGTCCTCCTGGATGTTCAGTTTCTTTAGTATGGGTGTTATGGAAGCATGACCGTGTATAGGATGAGACCTGGGAGTAGGAGGCTGATGTACAATTGTAGTGGCCAGAGTTGTTCTCAGATTATGATTCATAACCCTTGGAAGGGAAATTAGGGGGTTGATTGCTTTAAGGGTAAATTTTGTATGAACCCAGTTCTTTATTTAGCTAAGAATCATTTTCCATCCATAAATTTTTATTTTAGATGTTTATAAATGGTATAATATGATTTTTTGTGGAGTTCATGGAGTTTTCAGGGGTGTATGGGGCTAGTTCGGAGCCCGAATACCAGATTTTTGGTGAAAATAGCTTGGTGAACAGTTAAAATAAACTTTGCGGGGAAGGTCACAAGGTTGCTTCAAACTATGCAACGATGGAAAATGGGAGGCTAGGCTATAAAATTAGATCAACCATGCAACTTGGGGTGCATGTTTTTGAGAAAATTTCTACAGCTTTGATAGAGGAGTTTCACATAGTTTGAGAACGGTTAGACAAACCGTGTGAGGAGATCGTGCGATGTTCCCCTTTCCTATAAAAATTGTGAACAATTGGAACACTGTTTGTCCAAACATGTGGCCAAACCATGTGGCCTAGTAAATTAGGTGAATTTATAAAATTTTCCCTAATTAATTCTATTTATAAGATATTACTCCCATTTCTTCAACACACAACAAACTTATCCCTTCGAAGCCCTCTTTTGGGAATAATCTATGAATTAATAGATCTATTCCATACAACCTCAGAATAAAGAACCATCAGTCTCATTGGATCTGAACTGTTAAGATCTTGATTCCTTTTTTTCCATTCCTTATTTGGTTTGGTATCATCTATGCTAGTTAGGTGCAAGATAATTGGACCTATTTATAGGTTCTTCATACGTTCTTCAATTTTATCTCAATATGAGTTAAAATAGGAGCTGATACTATATGAGATATACACTAAAGAACTATGATAGGTGGTATTATTCCTTTCATTTAAATTGGAAGTGTTTATATATATGTTGTTATAGCACACACCCAATTCTCATGTGGTTCTTTGAAATGAATTCAGATCCTTGAATTAAATTTTTAGGTATGTTCTATGTAATTAAAGAGGCCCATCAATGAATGATTATAGATTGTGGACCTTGAAATTGGAAAAAACAATTTGGGTGTGTTGTTTAGTTAAATAAACCACTATGATGGTATATGAAGATGGATACCTTTGGGGTGTTCCATTTATCCCTTTTCCATGGGATGTGATTCTGAATTTAATCCATGAATTAAATTTGGAATTGAGATGTGAGTTTAATTGTGATATAAATTGTAATTGATTTGATTTATAGAAAGGGATGGATGACCATGACCCTTGTCCCTTACCTTGTAATTGATTATTTAATCATGTGATTATTGTTGTAATTAAATGACCATGTGAGTAATTGGGAGGCAAGCCTTATAATCTTAGACCATGAATTGGGTCACCTTCTAAGGTGAGTTTTAAATGGAATGTTCTTGGTATTGAAATTGGCATGGATAAAATTAAATTGATTAAATGGTAATGAATTGATTAAATTATTATATTCCCTGGGTGACACATGGATTCTTTTATGAATTCCATGGGCATACTCATTTGACTTTTACCATTCTTATGCATGAGTGATAGTAGGACTCCATATATGGACTACCAAGAATGGGATCATGGGGGGGGGGGTTTACTATTATATGTTGAGTTATAGTTGGATTTAATATGGATTTATAAGGACATAAACAAAGGTAATTTGATCATATATGTTATGGGTGATACTTGATATCCCTTAGTGGACCACAAAGAACGAACATGAATAGAAGATATATTATACCACACCTAGAGAGATACATGGGTTCCTATGGGGATCTCGATGGATGGGATTATAGGGTGTTAGTTTATATTATACATGGAGTGATACCTGGATTCCTGATTAGGAATTCCAAGGATGGGCTCAGGTTCATAAATGAATAATTAATGAAATGAATTATATCATGCGTCTACCAAGCCATAGCTGAATCTTGGATTTTTTTTCTTAATGTGAAACTTTGGGGATGGAATATTTAGGTATCCTTTGATCATGTTATCATGGGGGAGACTAGACATTATTCTAGGTCTAAAGACTTATTTAAATGAGTTTTAATGATTAAATGAACTTGTTTATAAATGAGAACCTAGACTTTATAGGATCTTTACAACGCAAGCCTGATGAGTGTAGGCGGTAAAAATGCACGATGTCAGTAGGCGGTGATGCAGGCATGGCACATCATAAACTGGAAAAAGTCATATTTCCATGGTTCAAAACCATGGAAATAGGCCCCAAAACCATGGCCTTAGGCTACGACCATAGTTTTGGACAACCGTGGCAGTAGGTCCCAACCTAATGCCACATTTTAACTATGGAAATAGCTGCCTATGGACGTGGTTTTGAAAACTGTGGCAATAAGTCTTAAAAATTGCTATTGAGGTAGTTGACCTATGGCCACAGTTTAAACCATGGTTATAGGAAGCTATTTCCATGGTTTTAATCGTGGCTATATCCATGGTAAACTATGAAAATAGCCTAAATACAAAATGTCACCTGCAGGTTTGGATCCCTGCACCATTGCTCTATGAACCAGCGTACTTACCACTACACTGAGCGACATTATGGATATATATATATATATATATATATATATATATATTATGATATATATATTAATATAAAACATGGTAATATCATCAAAACCGTGGCAGTAGGTCTTCCTACCAATTTTTTGGTCGGAAATTTTTTTCCCGCCAAAGCGTCAGAACTCTATTGCCACAGTTTTTCAAAACTGTGGAAATAGGCCATTGAAAAAAGTGGCCTATAGCCATAGTTTTAGAACCGTGACTATTGGCCACATAACCGTGGCTATAGCCACAACCTATTGCCACAGTTCTGAAAATCGTGGCCATAGGCCACAATAACTGGCCTATAGCCACATTTTTAAAACCCTAGTTATAGGCCAAAAAAACCATGGCTATAGGTCTGTGGCAGTAGCCTTATTTTCTAGTTGTGATGCCTGGTGACGTAAGCAGGATGATGAAGGCTTTCCACTACACTAGGACTTAAAACCATGTTCATGGGACAATTATCCTTGGGCCTACGGGCTATGTAATGGGTCTATCTATTCCCAGAGAGAAAGAGGTCTTTCATTTCATAATAAAAAGATGATTCAACCATAACTTTTTAAAAAATATGCCTCTGATTGAATCTATTTACATTTTACTTTATTTTATTACCAAGTATCATTAAAAATTTATATGTTATTATTATTATTATAAAAACATAGCATATTTTATTTTTTATTAATTATATGATTATTATTATAGATATTTCTTTATATATATATATATAACTAATAAGATAAAATAATAATGAATATAAAATTTATTTACTTAATAATTATTTTTAAAAAAAAATAAATGAATAATTATTTTTTTAATATTAAAATAAACATTATTAAATGAATGTTTAAATATAACATATAAATACACATAATAATATCTAAAATTAGGTTTATAATTAATAATATAATTTAAAAAATTAAAAAATGACGTTGCAATAGCACAACACCAAATTTGGTGTTAAACTATAGCAAAAAACGAAAATGGTGTTGGGGATGGCGTACATTTGAGTTCAATTTTATACAAAAATGGTGTTTTCATGCCAAAATGGCATGGGTTGGAGATATTAAAATAGGAGACATCTATATAAAATTCAAAAATATCCAAAATATTAAAACATAAAAAATAAAAATGAATAAATATTAATCATATAAATTTATATCATTTTTTGCAAGGTGGATTTAAAACATATTGAAAGTATTAAAACTTAGTAACTAAAAATCTATAATTTTTTAAAAATGAATAAGTCCTAAAAATATTAAAAATCAATAAATATAAAAAACAAAAAAATATTAAATGAAATATTGTTAAATATGTATAGACAAAATTAAATAAATTACAAAATTATTTAAAAAAGATAATTTATAACACTAATTACATGAGTTGCAAACACATAAAAATGAATAAAAATGATGAAATAAATAACAATATTATTACTAATTATTGATGTATACACAAAATAGATTGTATAAAAAATATAATTTATTATTTAGCTTAATAATTTTTAATAGTAATTAAAAATATTATTATTCAATTAAATATATAAATATTTAAAAATGTATAAATAACGATCAAAATTGAATATATTAGAAACATATTAAATGAATATATATTACAAATGAATGGATATTTAAAATGAGTAAATTATAGAAAATACAAAAAATGGCTATATATTAAAAATGAATAAATAATATTAAATCAATAAATAGACATACATGTATACACATACATACATATGGACATACATGTACAAATACATACATGAACATATAGATAGATATACATACACATACAAATACACATACACATACACATACACATACACATACACATACACATACACATACACATACACATACACAAACACATACACATACACAAATACATACACATACACATACACATACACATACACATACACATACCCCGACAAAAACACATACACATACACATAAACAGACACAGACACATACACATACACATACTTACACACACACACACACACACAGACATAGACACATACACATACACATACACATACACATACACATGCACATACACATACACATACACATACACATACACATACACATACACATACACATACACATACACATACACATACACATACACATACCCATACACATACACATACACATACACATACACATACACATACACATACACATACACATACACATAAACATAAACATACACATACACATACACATACACATAAACATACACATACACAAACACATACACATACACATACAAATACAAATACATACACATACACACACACACACACATACACATACACATACACATACACATACACATACACATACACATACACATACACATACACATACACATACACATACACATACACATACACATACACATACACATACACATACACATACACATACACATACACATACACATACACATACACATTGAACGCATTGTCATGATGCATCAAATTGATTACGATTTTAAGGTTGATTTATAGTCTAGGGATGACCCTAGGTCATCTCTCAAGAAGCATTGGTAGCTTATAGTGTGTATTTTTAATAAAGATTACAAAAAAGAGGGGTGATTTTGAAAATAATTTTAAGAAAATAACTTAATTTATAGAGTTTAATAGTTGAAAAACCAATTGGATTTTAAAAAATATGAGACAAAGGGTTTATTTTTATTTCATTACACACATTTCAAGTATATTTTTCATAAGTATTCATTTATGTTTGGTGTAATTATTTGGTTGAAATTAATTGGAATCCTGATTAATTAGCAAGATTTTATTTCAATGCTTAAAGAACTAAACCTTGACATAACAATCATATTATAAAGTTCTAGAACTTATGAATGGAATAATATATTCAAAATCATATTTAAATCTCAAGAAGGTGGGTATGTAAAGGATTCTTGTGTTGTCCAATCGGAACAACACAAGTCACGCACTCAAAACCTCACACTGATCGGTTAGAAATTAAGAGCATAACATTCACATGTATCAAAACAAGAATTCAAATATGAAATCATTTAAGGTACATGAAATTAAATGTTTATGCACCAAAATTAGTACAAAATAGTATCTAATATATGAATTGGAACTCCCTTGACATGTGTGTGTCTCCCTCACATTGAACGCCCACCATTTAGCTCGACATCGGGAGGAGGAGGATGCTCGAGTGGAAATCCTTCATTATTGACACCCCATATGAGGATAGGGACCTACAAAACTTCTATGATGAGGATAGTAGTCATATGGAACTCCAAATTTGCAGCACTTCACTCCTTGAACGAATTTGCAAATGAGGATCCCAAGATTCCATTTTAAAGGCAAAATGGAAGGTGGTTTTGGGCACACAGATTGTGTAAAACTGCTTGGCCCATGGTTTTTAACCACATGAAAATTGAATCTAGATTTGGAAAAAAAATAAAGACTTGTTTACCCTACTCTTTAATGTCTCTTCCAAAATTTTGGAACCATTGGGACTACTAGATTTTGAGATATGGATAGATCACAACACATCACTTTTGACTTCGTACAGATTTGGTGTGCTAGACAGATCAGGTCTGTTGGGACACAAGATGGAAAAATGAGGCTTGGGTTCTTTCATATGAAATTTATCCCAATGAATATAGGACCATATCAAAAATTTCATCCCATTTGGATTCACAGTTATGTAGAAGTAGGCGGTTTAGTAAACTGGTGTGCTTTGATCCTGCGCAGCTTGGCCCATTTTTTTGGACTTCATCATGTGCCCTCCAAATCACCTCCACCATCAATGAAATTATCAAAACAAGTAACATTTACATTTTTAACAGTGATAAAAAAATAATGGAACAAAACCTGAAGTGAAATTTGTTATTAGTTTTATAATTTTTAATATAAAACTAGTTTAACACAGTGGTGTAAGGGAGAAAATGAAACAGTGAATCATGGTGTGATCACACCCCTACACCTAAACATTTTCACTCCTAGGAAATGTAATATTTCCAAAAATTATGCATGTAGATATTTCCAACTTCATAAAGATTTAACATTCAATGAAAATTTAATTCCTGATAGAAATTTTATCAAAGAAAATATCACGCTTAAGATTTATTCTCAGTGATCAAACAAAAATATGTCTCAAAAATTGTATCAACACGAAATTAAAGGAGTTAGATCATACAAATTTGAGAAAATAGTTCAAAAGATAACCATTTCACTAATTCTCCACATGTGTGTGTGACAACCATTTCATGATATTATTTCAACTTTCTATCAAGTAAATACAAGTTATTTAATTTTTTTTTACTTTTATGATCCTTTCCACCAAAACTACACTATATCACTTGAAATAAAATTCCAATACCCACCGAATTAAAAATTATTAGAGGTCAAACCATAATCTCCCAACTTAGATATCCCCATATGTTGCACATTTCATCACTCCCCTCATTTGTTAGTTTTTTTCAAAAGTTTACATGGAACAAATATCACACTCTTCTCCCAACCCATGTTTGATATCTTCACGACACTAATTGTAATATTTATAACAATATAAAAGGTAGAGGAAGTCTTTTTTTTGAACTGTCCAATATACAACCCCTTTTTTTATTTATTTTAAAGTTTTTATGAGGGAATACAACAGCAGATAACAGGTACACACGAATAGGTCAATCTATTATAGTAATGAAATAGATCAGATAAGGAGAACAATTATGGAAAAATGATTTTGGAAATTAGAGAAATCTAAACCTAACTTATATTTACATTTTGTTAAGTAGAAATTTTCACACTTCATGGTTGGGTGCAAAGCTGTGTAGAGAAATTAAGTGACATACATTTCCCTTAAACTAGTCTCAAAAAAGGGAATAATTATTCTCAAAGGTTTAGAAATGATACAACCATTTATATCATCGAAAAAACTAAATTCCAACAGAAAGTAACACCATAATATTTAATTCTAGCTAAAATGAAAATTTCATCAAATTATTTTTTGAATGCTGAAATAAATTGAAATACAGAAATTCTACATGTATTTTATATAACTTCCATGATTAAACGGGAATCATTTTATTTGATAAAGTGGGCATAAAAGAGCAATATTTGGTCACCAAGGTGAGTTAGAGGGAAATGGGGGAAAGTAAAAATACAATTAAATAAAATAAAAAGATAAAAATAAGAAAGCTGATGAAAAATCCCAGCTAAACAAAGAATATACCCACCCCCACACCTAAATTGTGTAGTGTCATCACTGTAATAAAAAAGAATGTGGGAAGGAAGGATAAAACCTGGTGAGTTTCATTTATAGATTTTTTTTTGAATATGGAGTTTCTCCATCGGGGACTCCGGAATAGATTCATGGAAGTGTTTCAGCCACTTCCCATTGACAGTGAAGGTTTTCTTTGTTTCGTCATTTTGAACCTGGACAAAACCAAATGAAGAGAGGTTAATAACAGTGAATGGTCAAAACCAGCAAGAACGAAGCTTACCTAGATGAAAATTCAGCCTTTCATTATAGATGAGGACCTTCTTCCCAATGTGGAACTTACGATGAAGGATGAGACAATCATGGGTAGCCTTGGTTCTCTCTTTATAAATCTTGGAGTTCTTATATGCATCTATTCTCATTTCCTCCATCTCATAAATCTAAAAATTCCTTTGAGAACCTACACCAAAAAGATTAGAATTTCATTATTTGATGGCCCATTATCCCCGATGCTCAATCTCAACAGGTAGGTGAAAAATCTTTCCAAACACTAGCCGATATGGTGACATGCCAATGGGAGTTTTGAAAGCAACACGGTAAGACCATAAGGAATCATTGAGTCTAAGACTCGAATATTTTCTATTAGGTTGAACCATTCTTAAAGAATCTGTTTTACCTCCCTTTATGCCACCTTAGCTTGACCATTGGTCTGTGGATGATATGTTGTATATAATCTATTCCAGACCCCATACCGACACAAAATATATTCCATTGTTCGTTTTAGAAATGAGAACCCTGGTCACTGATGATGAACCTAGGTAAGCCAGACCTACAGAAAATTTGTGTTCTTAAATATTCCACAACTACCATAGAATCATCAGTCTTTGTACCTCATTCCTCTACCCATTTTTAAACATAATCCACTGCCAAAAGAATGTACATGTTACCACATGAATTGGAGAATGGTCCCATAAATTCATTTCCACAAACATAAAAAATGTCATGGAAGAGAAAGGGTTTTTATGGCATATCATTTATTTTAGATACATTCCCCATTCTTTGACAATGAGGATAAGATTTAAAGAAGTCATGGGCATCCTGAAACAATGTGGGCCAAAAGAGACTAGAATCGAGGACCTTGAGAGCAGTCAGTTTGGGACCAAAGTTCCCCCACAAGCAAGAGTGTGAAAAAACCTAAAGATAGACTAAAACATGATATAGAGAACACAAACCTTGAGGACTTGATCACTACATGTTCACTAAATGTAGGGGTTATCCCAAATGTACCAATGTGAATCATTTTGTAGATGATAATCCCAGTTTTTGATGAAATCAGTATGAATTCAAGATGCTACCAAATAATTTACCATTTCAGCATACCAAGGAATATCATCTTGCACTCGGTACAATTTCTCATCAGGAAACATGACATTTATTGGAATATAGGGGGATGATTCAAAGTCTGAGGATGGGTTAATCCTACTGATATGGTCTACCACCACATTCTCTGATCCTTTTTTATCCCTAATTTCTAAATTGAATTCATGAAGGAGGAGCATCCAATGAATGAGATGTGGTTTGGCTTCCGGTTTCATAATGAGATACCGAAGCGATACGTGGTATGATAAAACAGTGAATTTGGACCCTAAAAGATATGAATTGAATTTATCGAAGGCAAACACAGTGTCAATAAATTCTTTTTCATTTGAGGTGTAGTTTTCTTGGGAAGGTTCCAAATTACGTGAGGAATAGGTAATGACATGTGGAGGTCACTCGATCCTTTGTGATAAGAATTCCCCAACTGCATAGTTAGAGGCATCACACATGATATCAAATGGTAAATCCCACTGAGGTGGTTGTATTACTGAAGGTTATGTGAGACTCCATTTTAACTTATTAAAAGCTTAATAACATTATTTGTCAAAAAGAAATTCCTTTTCTTTTTGGAGTAACTGGGAGAGTGGGAGTTCAATATTACTAAAGTCACAAATGGAATGATGGTAAAATCCAGCATGACCTAGGAATGAACTCACATTATGAACATTTTTGTGGAATGATAAGAAAGAAATGACATCCACTTTTGATTTATCTACTTGGATACCATCCCTAGAAATGACATGTACCAAAACAATACCTTGTCGCACCATGAAATGTCATTTCTCATAATTTAATTCAATATTATTTTAAATACTGCAATGTAGGACTAAACTAAGACTAATCAAACATTCATCAAAAGAGGATCCATAAACAGTGAAATAATCCATGAATACTTCCATGAAATTCTCCAGGTAATCTGAATAAATACTAACCTTGCATCGCTAGGAAGTACCTAGAGCATTGTACATACCAAATGCCATCCTCCTATACGAAAATGTGCCAAATGGGCAACTGAATGTCACCTTTTCCGAGTCCTCAGAGGAAATATAGATATGGAATAATCCATATTACCAATAAAGGAAAAAATAGTGGGACTTACCCACTAGCCTCTCTAGCATTTGGTCAATGAGAGGAAAAGGGAAATGGTCTTTTCTAGTGTATTGGTTTAGTCAGTGATAGTCTATGCAGAAACACCAACTATTTTTTACACAAGTTGGAACCAATTCATTATTTTCATTTTTGATTACTATAAGGCCAGTTTTTTTGGAACTACTTGAATGGGACTGACCCGTTGGCTGTCATAGATGGGGTAAATTATTTCAACAACCAATAATTTTGTTACCTTTTTTTCACAACTTCTAGGAGGTTTGGGTTCAGTTGACATTGTGTCTTCCTCACCAGTTTAGCCTCATCATTTAATAAAACATGATATGTGCAAATTTATGGTATAATAATAGGAATGCCAGCAAGTGTCCAACATAAATCTTTCTTATACTCCCTCAAAATTTCAAGCAGTTTCAATTCATGCTCAGGAGGGAGTGAACTAGTAATCATGATGAGAAAATTGTTTCAATTCTTAAGATCTGAATATTTTAAATCTTGAGGTAGTTGTTTTAGTTTCAATTCAGGTGGATTTTGGATTGATGGAAGTGTCTGTGAATGTGAGAGGTGACCAATCTCATCTAACTGCTCTATGGTATCATTCTCATATGGGGAATGAGATTTTACAATCTTATCAAAATCATAAATGGTCATTAGAACCTCAATTTTAAAGAAAGTATCAATTAATAAACATGCATGACACTTTTGTAGACCACTACCACAATCAATGCATGTTCATTACCAAGAATTTCAGTCAAGGATAAAAACTCAGAAAGGGGATCGGGGGAATGATACGAAGTTTTTTTAGGGGAAGGGAGTACATCAAGTCAATTTACATAGAGAGAGGAATGTTCTTATGAGGTGTGCTTCATGGCATCAAGGATGCTGAAATTGACTATGTAACCACCAAAATCCATAGATAATGTACCATTATGGACATTAATTATGGTTTTTGTGATTTTAAAAAAGGGTAACCCTAATATAATTGGGCATGTCCATTCATCCTATCATATTCTATTTTAAGCACATAAAAACCAGCAGGGAAAATTAAAATTTTGACCCTCACAAGAACACCCTCTAACACACCGAAGGGGTGATTAATACTCTGGTTGGCCAGTTGAACAACAATTCCACTGGGATTCAGTTCCCCGACCATCAATGAAGAGTATATAGAGTGAAGTATCATATTTATAGAAGCACATAAATAAAGCATAGCATTGGAAAATGAATACTACTCTATGGTGCATAGAATCAAGAATGTCCTAGGATCATTGAACTTAGTGGGAAGTGATGGATCTATTAATGCTGATACATTCCTACCTAATCTCACCTTTTAATATCCCCAAAGTCACCTTCGGTGTGTACATATATCCTTCATAAACTTGGTATATTTTGGAATTTTCATCATGACATCAATCACGGGGATGTTAACCTACACGTTTTTGAAAATTCCCAATATTTCCTTCTCAAGTTATATTTATTTTTGTTTTCTTGGTTGGGTGGACCTTTGAGGAAATGGAAGAGGAATGGTTGGGATAGGTGACTCATCAAAAAAACTCTTTTCTTGGGAATGGATTCTCTCAGGACAAGGTTCAACCTCATTACGAGCATTTCCAGTGGTTGGGATGATGGTTTCCTTATGAGGGTTATCCTTAGGGTTAATTACTGGCTGAGAAGGTAGTTTACCCGACCCATGGCTTTGGAATTCCCCCACCAAGTTGTAAATTTGGACTAATTGTGTTTTGAGGTCTTGTTTGGTATCTTGGGTGGTCTGTTGTAATTGGATATTGTTGGTAGACATTTGTTTCAACATATCTTCTAGGCTAATCTCTTGTTTTGGAGGAGTTTTTTGAAATGGACTTTGGGGTGGTTGATGATTTCTGGGTGGTAGTGGTGGATGACTACTCTGAACTTGTTGGTCCCATTATTGTTGAGGTTGGTTTGAATACCCCCATTCCTATAGGCTTGGTTTTATTTCCACCAAGGGTTGGATGGATAGTATAGTTCTTGCTTAAAGGGTTGGTTAAAGGGGCGGCTTGGAAGGATTGCCTCACAACTCTTAGAAGACACTCTCAATTGGGGGAATTAGTTAGAGTATTGGGTGTTACAAGAACATATACCACAATGGATGGGAGGAGGAGATAGGGATTCTCTTTTGGAAGGAGCGAGTTGTCGAGGAAGGCTACTTACCTCTTTGAACATTGTGTCGAACTTCTCAAATTCAGTACTTTTCACCTCATGGACACCTCGAATGGGTACACTGGACCGTGACCTGAATTGCTGTGTGTTTTAATCCATGTTCTCACTCAGGGTTCTTGCAGCGATTGGGGTTTTATCTACTAGTGCACCACCTGCAGCAACATCAATCATGTTAGGATCAATTGGAATTAAACCTTCATAAAAATATTGTATTAAAAGTTTATCTCTTATTTGGTGTGTGGAAAACTTGAACAAAATCTTTTAAAGTATTCCAAATATTCATGTAATTTTTTTCCTTGAGATTTATTTATACCACATATTTCCTTCCTTATAGTTGCAGTTTGAGAGGCTAGGAAATATTTTTCAAGAAAACTACATTTCATGTCTTCCCAACCTCTTATTGGGAATTAACATAATAATGAAAATATTTTGTAGTGTATTATAATGAAAAAGGAAAATCCCTAAGATTTACTTGTTCTTCATCCACATTTGAAGGTTTTAATTTAAAACACATAGTATGGAATTATTTTAAATGCTTATGTGGACCTCTCTAGGAAGTCCATGGAATCTTGGTAATAGATGAATTAAACTAGATTTTATATCCAAATTGGGTGACACACCTTGTAATTGAATGTATGCGGGTTGGATATCAACATCAGTTGAGATTAGTTATTTTAGTGTTTTATTTTTTTCAGACATATTATGCTAGTTTATTTCAATTTTGATGTCATATCCAGAAGAATAAGTAGAAGGATCATGAAGTGTGTTGATGTTTTGTGTGTCCTCCTTCAAAGGGTTCTCTTCTGTGTCTCGGTGTCGCTAACATAGGATCCTATCCGGTTTGGGTTTAAAAGAAGGTAAATATCATGGATTAGAACATTTCATACACCAAGCCTACACAACAAATAGATCAGAACACAAAAGGATTGAAAAGGTAAATAAATATTCACAAAATTTACAAATATCTTAAAAAAAACATGCACTAAAAACCAAAGCGCTCCCTAAAAACGACGCCAAAATTTGAATATATTTTCAAGAAATGTCAAATTTATTATGATTTTAAGGTTGATTTATAGTCTAGGGAAGAACCTAGGTCATCTCTCAAGGAGCATTGGTAGCTTACGGTGTGTATTTTTAATAAATATTACTAAAAGATGGGGTGATTTTGAGAACAGTTTTAAAAAATAACTTAACTTATAGAGTTTAATAGTTGAAAAACCAAGTGGATTTTAAAAAATATGAGAAAAAGGATTCATTTTGATTTCACTACAAACATTTTAAGTTCATTTTTCATAGAGATTGATTTAGTTTTGGAGTAATTCTTTGGTTGAAATTAATTGGAATCCCGATTAGTTCCTAAGGGTTTATTTCAATGCTTAAAGAACCAAACCTTGACGTAAAAATCATATTATCAAGGTCCAGTGCTTATTAATGGAATAATATCTTCCAAAGAATATTAAAATGTCAAGAAGGTGGGTATGAAAAGGATTCTTGTTCTATCTAATCAGAACAACACAAGTCACACACTCTAAACCTCACAAATATCTATTAGAAATTAAGAGCATTACAATCACATGTATCAAAACAAGAATTCAAATATGAAATCATGTTAGGTACATGGAATGAAATGTTTAAACACCCAAATTAATCTGAACCATTAGCTAATATATGCATCAGAACTCCCTGGACATGTGTGTAGCTCCCTAATAATGAATTCCCACTGTTTAACTCGTCGTCAGGAGGAGGAGGATGCTCGGGTGGAACTCCTTCTTCATTCTTGATCCCCCTATGAGGAGAAGGGTCTCCAGAACTTCTAGGATGAGTAGAGGACTCATTTGAAACTCCAAATTGGAATTACTTCACTCCTTGTCCAAACTTTCAAATGAGGATCCCAAGCTTCCATTTTATAGGCAAAGTGAAAGGTAGTTTTGGGCACACAGATTGTGTAAAACCACTTGGGCCATGGTTTTCGACTACGTGATAGTAGAATATCAATTTGAACAAAACTAGAAATATGTTTCTCCACATCTTTACTATCTCCATAAAAAGTTTTTCACAAGTTGGACAACTAGATCATGAGATATGGATAGCTCACAGCACAACACTTTTGACTTTGTTCAGATTCAGTGTGCTAGATAGATCAGGTCGGTTGGGCCACCAGATGGCCAAATGAGGCCAGTTATTTCATATGAAATGTCTCCCAATGAATTGTGGACCATACCACAAAATGTCATCCCATTTGGATGAACGGTTAAGTAGAAGTAGGCGGTTTAGTAAACTGGTGTGCTTGGATCCTGCGAAGCTTGGCCCATTTTTCTTGGGCTTTATCAAGGGCCCTCCATATCACCTCCACCTTCAATGCAATGATCAAAATAAGTAACATTTCTTTTTTTTTAACAGTGATAAACACAAAATAATGGAATCAAACATGAAGTGCAATTTGTTATTATTTTTATAATTTTCAATACAAAACTAGTTTAACACAGTGGTGTATGGGAGAAAATGAAACAATGAATCACAGTGCGATCACACATACACATACACAGACACACACACACACACACACACACACACACACACACACACACACACACACAGACACACACACAGACACACACACACACACACAGACACACACACATACACAGACACATACACATACACATACACATACACATACACATACACATACACATACACATACACATACACATACACATACACATACACATACACATACACATACACATACACATACACATACACATACACATACACATACACATACACATACACATACTCATACACAGACACATACACATACACATACACATACACATACACATACACATACACACACACATACACATACACATACACATACACATACACATACACATACACATACACATACACATACACATACACATACACATACACATACACATACACATACACATTTATGGGCATACACATACACATACACATTTGCATACACATACACATACACATTTATGTGCATATACATACAAATACACGTATGTATACACCTACAAAAACATACAATTACATACACATGCATGCACATACATACACATGCATATGCATACAAACACAAACTATATAAACATGCATATACACATGCACTCATACATACTTATAGACATACATGTACACATAAATACACATACACATCTGCATACATACAAACAAATACACATACATATACACACACACTCATACATTCACAAATACATACATGTACACATACATACACAAATACACATACATACAAAAATACACATACACATACACATACACATACACATACACATACACATACACATACACATACACATACACATACACATACACATACACATACACATACACATACACATACACATACACATACACATACACATACACATACACATACACATACACATACACATACACATACACATACACATGTACATAAACATACACAAATAGATACAAAACTAGATACACATACACATACACATACACATTCACATACACATACACATACACATACACAGACACATACACAGACACATACACTTACACATAAACATACACATACACATACACATACACATACACATACACATACACACACACACACACACACACACACACACACACACACACACACACACACACACACACACTCATACACATACACATACAAATGCACATGCTTGCACACACACACACACATTCACATACATACACACACACACATATTCACATACATACACATAGACATGAATATGTATAAATACATGCACATGCACTTACACATATATACATACACATACACATGCACATGCATCTGCATATAAATACGCATCCATGTATGTATACACATACAGGTACATACAATTACATACACATGCATGCACATACATACAAATATATACATATGCATACATACATGTACTATATAAACATACATACAAATACACATACAAATACAGATACAAATACACATATAAATACAAATACACATAATATACCCACATAAATATGGACATATATACACGTGCGCATAGATACACAAACACATACAAATACACATCCACATCCACATACACATACACATACACATACACATACACATACACATACACATACACATACACATACACATACACATACACATACACATACACATACACATACACATACACATACACATACACATACACATACACATACACATACACATACACATACACATACACATACACATACACATGCACATACACATACACATACACATACACATACACATACACATACACATACACATACACATACACATAAACTTACACATACACATACACATACACAGACACAGACACATCTACATACACACACAGATATTGTAACATCCTGATTCTAGAAGCCACTTAACTGGTGCCCCGTACCTGTTTCGCCACAAGGCCTCAAGTACATTTCCCCTAAATGCTAGAGGCTGCCAACTAGTAGCAAGGGCCTAGGGTGTGATAGTGGAAAAACTATTCCCTCATTTGTAGAGTGTAACACAACGGAATAAATAATATCAATATCAGAAGCAGTAAAAAACATACAACTGAAATAAACAATGGAAGAATGAAAGGTAAAGATAACCAAAAGGCATAACATATCAAAATGATGTAGGATGTTACATTTTCTAAGAAAGTAGTGAAAACAAGATACACTGCAATCAATTCCAATACAATACTAAGGTATGAAAATACAAAATGAAACACATCAGCATCACAAGAATTGGCTTGGTCCCTTACTCTCCTACTCCTAAGTAGAGAACAAGTACCTGTATAAGGAGCCTTTCCCTTATAGAAACCTATAGTAATATAGTATGTTTAGGCCCAAAAACATGTCCCAAAAAAGGTATGAGAAATAAATCCTAGTAAGAAACCACCTAAGGTCTGTGCCAATCTATCAGTGAGTATATGCAGTAGTTGTGTATAGTCATGAAATGCAGCAAAATAGTTGGTACATAGAAGTAAAAAAATCCTACAAGTGATGGTATTAATTTATATAGTTCACTAGAAATACAACTACTTGAAGTATCAAAGAATCGGAATTCGGCCTAAGCCCGACATTCCCCGCAGCAAAGCAATCACAACAAAAGTCTCAGAAGACCTTCTAACAAGTAAGTGAAGACTGAATCCAAGCTTATGATTTTTCTTCATAGACATGTCACAAAAAATTCCATTCCATCATTTAAGTATAAACTAATTCCATTCTTGATATTACTAACTTGAATTCAAGTATCACTATAGGTGAAATTCTACATATATCCTATGATTCAATCCTATGTGGTCCTACTAGGGAGCTCGAGTGTCACTCTTGATGTTGATATAAGTTCATGTGAGTCATTACTCAGTGGTCCTACTAGGGATCCCCAAGGTATCACTCTATTTGTAATATAATATTATGTCAATTTAGTCTGTCCTTGGAGATCCTACTAGGGAGCCCAAGTGTCACTAATGACATATAAATCAAAAGCCTCTTGAGTCCGTTCATGGAATTCTAAATTGAACCCATGTATCACTCATGGTGCAAGTTACAATAGTCATGCAAGCCTATTCATGATGTTCTAAGATGAACCCATGTATCAACCAAATCTATTTACCATTTACTCATTAAAATTTAACAAAATATTCCAACCTTATTAAAAAAGTAAAAACACTGCATGGAAAAAGGGGAAAACACAATCCCAAATCCATAATCAAAATAATTACAATTCTAATGCAATTGAAATTCCAGACAGTAATAAAATTCATTTTTGAACAACCCTAAAATGGAAAATAAGGCATTCCCATAGAAATCCTAGACCGAACATCCAAAAAAATTATTCGAGGGAAACTTACCCATGGGGTGGACCTTAACCAAACAACGAAGCCAAACATGATTTATTTCAATGAATTAATTACCATAACAACATTAAGTAATAATAAGGATCAATTTACTTTTTAGGAAACACCCTATCACGGGCACGTGACACAACAGAATATATAAAAATCTCAACAATTAAAGAGAGTCATGAGACCACCTACCTCATCGTAGTATAACTCTCCTCATCTAGACTCGACTTCTAATTAAATATATAATGGTATAGATCTATGAAAGAAGGATATTTACTCAACCTTAACTTAGTCGAGAACTAAAATCACAAAGAAAAACTCAAGAGTAATTAAGAGCTTACCGATTGGGTTCAAATGATATTGACAGTGATTGATTCAGAGTTCATATGATCAACTGGGAAGAGGTTGAAGTTCCAACGCTCCTCTTGAGTTCCCTAGGAGAGCCTTCTATACATAATGTTATGGGAGGGTACTACCCATTTTTAAGAAAAAACACCAAATACACAATATGTAATTCCATTTACAAGACTTGTACATCATTTTAATATTCATTTGGAGAATGTTTTCCGCCTACTTACTTTCCAGGACCTGCCGAAATTACTACACGACATGTACTAAGAAGTACAATACATGTAGTTGGTTTTTCCTCCCTTTATTGACAGCATGCCCATAAACCATGTATTTCCCATCATACAAGGCCAATATACAGGGTGTGTACTTAGGATTACTTGGTGTGTAACCCTAAATCACCCTTTGTGACAATATGATTCTAGTACTTGTCTAGTTTTACCCTGATCTCTAAAAAAACCCAATGGAAAAAAGAATAAAAGAAAACTGTACCTCAAAGTAATATCTGAGTTCTTTCAAACATCCCCTTTTATGAAATTCGTCCCTGAATTTCCCTTCCAAAAGTGGTGAATAAATATATGAGAATAACTCCAACCACTAGGCATATACATCAGCCTCCCTCTCCGAATTCTCATCCTGTAATCGTCAATGCTTCCATAGCACCCGCACGAGAGGAACTGACCGGATTTAGAGAACCTTCATTCTATTATAAACTATATGAATCATATTCTCCTTAAAGGATGCATCAAACTTAAGTTCAACCTCCTTGGGCTGAAAAACATGAGATGGGTCTGAGTGATAGTGGCGTAGATGATATACATAAACAATTTATCACATAGCTTGGTACCTATGAGATAACTGTAACCAATAGGCAACCAACCCGACTCTCTCCAGAATCTCGAATGGACCGACATATATTAGTGAAAGCTTATGTTGTCTCCTGATCCTCTTATGTCCCAATCTTTGTGCGACATGTAGGAAAACTCAATCCCCAACCTTGAAATCCAAAGGTTGTCTATGGTAGTATGCATATGATTTCTGATGAGACTACGTAGTATCCATCCACTTTTGAATCAAGTGGACCTTCTCAGTAGTCTCTTGGATAATACTAGGTCCTAGTATAGCTGCCTCTCCTACCTCCAGCCAACATAGGGATGATCGACATGGCCTCTCGTACAAAGCCTCATATGGAGCCATATGAATAGTATCCTAGAAGCTATTATTATAGGCAAACTCAAATAGGGGTATATTCTTCTCCCAAGATCCCCCAATGTCAAGGGAACATGCACACAAAATGTCATCTAGAACCTGTATCGTACGCTCTGATGGGCCATCAGTCTGAGTGTGGTATGTTGTTCTCCGAAGCACTTGTATATCCAGCGCCCTTTGAAAACTCTTCCAGAAACGATATGTAAAGTGGGCATACCTATCTGAAATGATAGAAAGGGGGAACCCATGAAGTCATACCACCACTCGGATATACAGATTTCTGAGCTCATTGACACCTAAGGTCTCCCTGATCGGCAAGAAATGAGTGTCCTTCGTAAGCCTGCCAACTAAGACCCACACAAAATCATTGCCCCTGAGTGACCTTGGTAACCCCATCATGAAATCCATTGTGAAATGATCCCATTTCAACTCCGGAATAGGTAACTGTTGTAAAATCCCAACTGGCTGCTGATGCTCCACCTTCACCTAATGACAGGTGGAACACCTCATAACAAAATAAGCTACTTCTCACTTCATACTCGGCCACCAGTACTGATGGTGCTAGTCACCATACATCTTATTGACTCTGAGATGCACTTCCCAAGATGAAGAATGAAACTACCACATCAGCTCCTCGCGTATATCCCTTGGAACCCACACACGCCCATGGATACACAGAACATCATCCTCACCTATCGTCTATCCAAGAAGAGGGTCATCACCTACCACACTCTCCCTTCAAACCTGGCCTTCAGAATCTAATAGCTACCTCATCCTCACTATGTATAGTAGGGTAGAGGTAACAACCAAGGATGAAAGATAAGTCTGTCCCTGAATGTTGTGTTCCTCTAAATGCATCTCAAAAAACAAATCCATAAGCTTCCACTCCCCACAGTCCTCTTTTACTACCTATATCTAAGTCCTCTTGGTCATTGTGTTAGCCACTGCATTTACTTTTCTAGGTGTATAGGCAAGCTTAAAATCAAATGACTGATGGTATTCCAACCACGTTTACTATCTCAGAGTCAAATCACACCGAGTAAAGATGTATTTGAGACTTTTTTGGTTTGTGTACACCAAAAAATGTTCTCCAAATAAATAATGTCTCCAACAGTGAAAAGCATGGACAACTGTAGTGAACTCAATATCATGCGTTAGGTAATTCCTCTCATGTGGCATCAACTACCGAGACCCATACACAACAAATCAATCTCCCTGCATAATAACTTCTCCCAATCCAATACTTGATTCATCATAGTATACTTTGTAAATCTTGCCCGACTCTGGAAATATTAGTATCGACGCTGAAGTCAAACGTCCCTTAAACTCCTAAAAGGCTGCGTCATAAGAATCCGACCACTGAAACTTCACAACTTTATTAGTCAAGCACATTATTGGTACTGCTAAGCATCATAAGTCCTGTATAAAATGCATATATAAACTATCTATCCTCAAGAAACTCTGTAGAAAAAAAACATTTTTGGGATACTCCTTGGTAACTACAGAACTCACTTTTTCTGGGTCCACTAATACTCCAGTATCTGAGAGGACGTGACCCAATAAGTGAATCTAATCCATCCAAAAGTGTAATTTTACAAGCATAGAAAATAAATGATGCTCTATCCATATTTTCAAAATGATCTTAAGATGTTTGGCATGGTCATGTAGATTGTGAGAATACACCAAGATATCGTCCATGAAAACCAGAACAAAAAAATCTAGATAAGGATGGAACACTCGGTTCATCATAACCATGAAAAATGATGGCGCATTCATGAGACCAAATGTCTTAACCAATTATTCATATAAGACATACATACTAGGAAAGGTTTTAAGAGGTATGTCTATAGTCTAAACACATATCTGGGGATATCCTAACCTCAAGTCAATCTTTGAGAAAAATCAAGCTCCTTGAAGCTAATCAAACATGTCATCTATCCGTGGAAGGGATATAAGGTTTTAACCGCCAACTCGTTCATTTTCTGGTAGTCCATGCATAGACTAAGGGTACCATATGCCTTTTTCACAAAAAGGACCATTGGACCCCATGGATAAGTACTAGGTTGGATAAAACCCTTAGCTTATAGATCTCCAAACTACCTCTTGAGCTCTTGAAACTTCGTCTTAGCCATCCTATAAAGAGGAATGGATACCAGTGAAAATCTTGTCACTAGATCGATAGTGAACTCCTCCTCTAGGACTGGAGGTAATCCTGAAAATAATCCAAAAAAATGTCCATAAAAAGTTCAACCACTAAAGGGAAATCCACCCAACATGTTCCCTAGTCATCCAGATATAAAATTGCAATCCGGGTTATCATTCTGCCAAGCCCATGATGCTGGAATCTAGCTCGGCTTGCCTAAACATCCCATTCTCCCTTATATTGAAACTCTCCACCCTCTTGAGTTATGAAACACACCCTGAGGAGATAGAAATCAAAAAAGGATAAAAAATAAACCAACTAGTTCATTATAATAATTACATAAAAGACCATCTTCTCTAAGACATAGAGGTTCCATATAAAGTAACTCCCACCAATCTCAAGGGGGAACTCCTTGCACTACCACACACCTTACATTCTAACCCCTAACGGAGTGTATAGAATCATAATGTCATAATAAGTATAAACACAGAGCCCAAGGCATTCCACAAAGGCCATAAATATAAAATTATTCATGGAACCAGTATCAAAAAGTGTTGAAGATAAAACAGAGTCAACTAGAATAGTACCTATGATAGTAGAAGGTTTGGGATCCTGCTCTTGTTGGGTCTGTTTCACTACATAAGTTTGAATTGTAACAAATCCCTGAGACACTTCTTTGATACCCTGAGCTGACTTGCCCTGATATCACTGAGATCCTGGGGTCTAGCTACCATGACCACAACCACCTCCTTGTCCTGAACACCTCGACATATTCAAGTTTCTAGACTGGTGAGAAGTTACTAACCCTTCTCCTTCACATGAATTCTGTACAAAATATCTCTCACTATACACTAGTGGAAACGTCCGACGAAAACACTATAGATGGCCCTTACTGCCTCAAGCTCGACACTCAACTAGGTCTTTCAGGCACTGGGGCCTCATATGCCCCAACATACCACACTAGTAGCACCTCACCTACTTAGAGGAAGAAAGGTTCTGACTGCTACTGTTGTTGTGAGAGAACTCTAGACAATGCTTCTTATTGCCGGTTTATATAGTACAAAAAATCGGTGCCGAATCGCCCTGGATCACACCGCTTGCTTCCTAGAGATTGTGCTCAGTGATTAGTGCCTAATTCAAAATAGTATAGACTAAAGGAAACATGAAGACATTAAATTGTGATTGAATATTGAACTGTATAAGATACTCAAATCTTCTAGCTTTTTTTACATCATCACCTATTAGAATAGGTGAAATACATTGAAACTCAGTAAACTGGGCCAAACAGTCCATAAATTACTGTGTGCCCTACTCCGGGTGCATGAACTCCTAGGCTCAGTCAACCCTCATTATCTCGGGAAAATAATAATCATAAAATGATACATGAAAATATTACCATTTCATATCACAATGACACGATGCCTGAGTGATAAAATCCCACTATCTCTTGGAAGAATCATGCAACATATATGTCGTTATCTTGAACCTCCTCTCGAGAGTTGTCTCCAGATTCTTGAAGACACTCAACATCGATTCCATCCATGATTCTGCAGATTGTGGTCTACCATCCCATGAAAAAGTAAGGGGTTGCTTCTGCTAGAATATACATTTCAACTCTTCTATAGATGTGGCATCCTTTGGTGCTCCCTGAAAGGTCTTCATGAACCTCACCAATTCTTCATTAAACTATGCATCTGCACCAACGTCTGGTATAACAGCTGGTGTCACAGCCGGAAAAACTGGAGGATCCATTAGTAGCCCAGGGCCTACCATTTCTGGAGTATGATCATCACCTCTCTTCTGGCGTATAGATCATGGTCATCATTGCGACAAGACTCTACAAGTTCAAGAATACATCCCAGTTCAAAACTCATTTTCAAGGTTTTCCATTCAAAAAGTGCCAAAAATGAAATAGGAAAAGATGAAAAAAAATCTCAAAAAGATACTACACAGTGTGTATGCATGATACACGATGTGTACCGTTAAGTTATCACATGTTCATGTTATACAGCTGGCCTAGGCGTGTATCAACCCTAAATACATGGCATGTCATTAAGACACATGGCGTGTGCCTTTAGATTTTACATGGGCATGTAACACTTCTTTTTCGGGTCATTTAAAGTTCCTAAGTACATGAAGTGTTGGGAATAAATGCGGTGTGTACTTGGGTATTCCCTCCTGACCCTGTACTCCCACATGACTGGGTCCACATATGTTCGTCCTGGGTTGGCTACACAACGTGTACCGAGAGTACACAGTGTGTTCTAATCAAAACTCAACATCCCATATTTTCTATCACATAGCCCCTTACATATTCAGATACTACACTGGATGTATACAAGGTACACGATGTGTTTATCTTAAAATTCGGAACATCATCTCCCCCAAATAGGAAGAAAACACAGTGTTTTAGGCTAAACTACACACCATGTCTATTGGGTTTTTCATGATAGAACTTTAGATTTCCCAAAAAACCCTTGTTCAATAGAACCAAATTTCAGTGGGATGCCAAATTCCAATCCATGAGGACCCATACTCCCCACGAATCAATATTGGGCACCAAGGATTAACATATCACAAAACAATTCTGTAAAAAGTTTTTCCAAATTGAACCAAAAATGTAAAAAGTTAATTTAACATCTATATTCCCTTTGTGCATCATTTACCAATTCATAAGGGACCATACTATTTATGTATTGAAAGATAATGTCACACCATTATTTACTTCACCCAACTAACACAACAGCAGGCACATCTATTACATCAACTATCACAACAACATGAAATATATAATGCATCTTAGATGGCCTAGCATAATGCATGGAGTGTGATTCTAACAAGTGTCTATATGATTCTTAATATGGCATACCCTCGTCTCATCGGGTTTCAAAAAAACAGAACCACAATAATATCAATAATAATAGCACAGAACAAGTGCATCACCCAATGGTGAAATCGAATCAACTATAATAGCTCAAAATCCAAAAACACAATTTAGCTTGAGGAAAATTTGATTTTCCCTCTATACAGGGTAGCTAATCTCAGGCATAGCTAATTTCCAAAATCCATATCCTTTATATCATCTCTAAATAGTAATATAATGAAGAACGGAAACCCCTTTGATACCATTTTGTAACGTTCTAGTCCTAGAAGCCACTCAACTGGTTCCCCGTACCCAGTTGGCCACATGGCATTAAGCTTATTTCCCCAAACATCAGAGGCTTCCAACTAGAAGTGAGGGCCTAGGGTGTGATAGTGGGGAAACTATTCCCTCATTCACTCACTCAAAGTTCCATTTTTATTTAAAAGAGAAAGAGAAACAAGGGCAGCAAGAGAAACCAGAACAACTAGAAACACATCTGGCCTAAGGAGGCCTGAAATGGTGCAATACGAGGGTATCCCCTTTAATCAATGACGTGATCTCTATATTGAAGAAAGATATATTTGGAGTACTGGTGACTTTAAGGCTTAGTTTATCTTGGGATTCAAGATGGTTCACTACCATATTTATTTCTTTCCATGTGTGGGTGAACTTTGTGACATAGTTGAGAAGAGCTTTGTATTCTCTAACTATGTAAGAAATCTAACATGGTATTTGACTTTTACCTTGTAAGGAGCTATGGATAATCTTTTAGTCTGTCTCCACTTGGGATATATTGATATTTTTATGGATGCTCAATTTGATCCCTGTCAACATTGCATTTGCCTCTGCCTGGATGCTTGTTCCTCTTCCATAGTGAGCCTTAAAAGCCATGATGACACTCCCTCGCCAATCTCGAACAATTCCACCACCGCGATTAATACCCTCTTTGCTGAAACCATCCGTGTTCAACTTAAAGCGTTCATCAGGGGAAACCACGTTACCCAATTCCCCTATACCCTAGTACAGGATGAAATGGCCACTCTGGGTGGAGCACATATGGACTACAGAGACGGTGCTTCTTGCCATTTTTTGAAAAAAGGAACCAAGTCTTCCAGTAAGTTCCTAATCCTAGCGATGATAGACTTCCCAGACAATGGGGTTCCCTCGTACTTCGCCCTATTCCTCGCTTTCCATAAGCACCAATAGCCTAAATTGAGAATTATGGAACGAGCCAACCTTTCCGATCATGAATTATCCGTCCCATGAAACCATCTTTCTAGGAAAGGTTCATGACGGTGGGCCTGTGAATCATATGTTGTAAACTCTCCGAGAAATCTCCAGATAGCCTTCACCCATTCCCCTTCAAAGAAGATGTAATTTATACTATCTTATCCTCTATTAAAACAATATTGGAAACAAGACGCAAAGCAAATGTGCAGCCGCTTGATATTGTCATCGGTTGGAATAGCATTGATTCTGATTCGTCAGACTAGAAAGCGGTATTTAGAATGGATCAGGTTGCACCAGACCTCCTTGCTCCATCTAACATTATGGGCCCGAGGATAATTAATCTTGTGAAAATCCCTAGAATTAATATTTCCCATGTAGGATAAAGAGAAGATGCACTTATCTGGTTTAGAGATGGTTTTAATATGATAAAATTATTCTTCCTTCATTTTTTCCAAATCCATCAAGATGAAGTCGGGGAAACAATGTGCTTCTTTGAAGGAAATGGTGGTGTGGGGAAACCCGGGTACCCTAGCACCTCGCCTGCCCAGTTGTTGAACTAGAACTGAATGTTCCCCTATCCAACAATCCATTGAGAATTTTAGATAAGAGATGGGATGAAGGAACTGATCGAAGTCCAAAGAGGAGATCCATTAACGTTTCAGTTATCCACACCATACCCCTATTTTCATGGCATGATATTTCCCCACAAGGTTCTCCCTTGAATCGATTCCCATGCGAGCGGCACATGCATGTATTGAATGGTGGATTATAAGCTCTTCACATTGATACCCCCACCTGAATGGGCCTGGCCATCCAATCCCACGAAACCCAGTGTTTCTTCCCCTCTAGATATGCATCCCAGATGAAGCCCACCAAGATTTTATCAATAGATTTTATTACCTCCTTAGGCACATTCGTGGATGCCATTTCATGAACTGGGATCGCAGTTAGCACACTGTTAACTAATGCGATGCGGCCCATGAACGAGAGCAGGTGGTTCTTCCAGTTGAGGAAGCGGTAGGTAATCTTGCTCACCACCTTATCAAAATCCTTGATGCGCATTTTTCCTGGAGAAACCAGCATTCCCAAGTACTCCAGGGGAAACTTTCCTCTTTGCATGCCCAAACTTCTGCCCAGGTGCTCTGCCCTCCTTGAACCACACTTGTTTGAGATGTAGAATATACTTTTATCTTTATTTATAGCTTGGTTGCTCCAACAACAGTAATCCTCTAAAATTCTATTAATCCCCTGTATTGATTTCCAACCTGCATTCATGAATATAATGGAGTCATCAACAAACATGATATGAGAGACCAGTGGTAGGCTCTGTTTCCTTCAGTAAGGGAGTATGTATCCCTCCTCCATTCCTCTGTTAATTTGTCAGCTAATTACCTCCTGCTTTAGGATAAATAGGCTCGAAGAGATCAGATCTCCTTGACGCAGCCCTCTGACTACTTCGAAAAACCTGTAGGATCTTCCCATAAAAGAGTCTGAAATACAAGGGGTACTGAAGCAGCTAAAGAGAATATCACATACCCTCACTGAAAACCCCATGTGAATCAGAACTCTATTAATAAAACCCCATTATAGCATGTAATAGGATTTGATCATATCCAACTTGATGATGATATTAGACCCATGAGACCTGGTGGTTATTTCTCTGATCATTTCCTGGGTGAGAGCCATTGCACCTAGAATTGATCTGCCTTTAACAAAGCCATGCTGCTCATGCGAGATGCACTTAGGGAGAAAACTATAAAGCCTCTAATTAATAATACACGCCAAAATTTTGTATGGAAAGTTTCATAGACTGACCGTTCTGTAATGAGATATTGAGGGGGGATCTTTGATCTTTGGAATGAGCACCAAGGACGTCGCACAAGACACCTGTGGGAGGCCTCCACCCCGAAAGAAATCCTGAATCACCCCTATGATATCATTCTTAATCATTCCCCATGAGTCTCTATAGAAGGATCCTGGGAATTTATCTAGACCCGGGGCACTCCCTGGATTTAACTTCATCATGGTCTCATAAATTTATTTCTCCCTTGGACTACTACCCATGAATTCATTCATCGGGACAGTAACAGAATTCTGTGACATGGCCCAAATAGGGTGTGAGAAATAGATCTCAGTAGGAAACCACATAAGCTCTGTGCCAATCTGTCAGTGAGTATATGTTGTGGTTGTGTATATAATAAAATGCAACAAACAAATAGGTACTTAGAAGTAAAAAATCATACAAGTGATGGTATTCATTTATAGAGTTCACTAGCAATCCAATTACCTGAAGTATTTAAGTTTCATAATCTGGCCTAAGCCGGACATTCCTCGCAAAAAATTACCATAATAGAAGTCTCAGAAGGCCTTCTAACAAGTATGTGAAGACTGAATACATGTCTATTGTTTGGCTTGTTAGACATGTCACAATTTATTCCCTTCTATAATTTGAGTATAACCTGAGTCCGTTCTTGAGATTCCTAACTGGAATTCAAGTATCACTAACAGTTTAATTCTACTGACATCTTATGAGTCCATCCTTAGTGGTCCTTCTAGGGATTCTGAGTTTCACTCTCAATATTGGTATAAGTTCATGCGATTCAATACTCAGTGGTTCTACTAAATAGCCCAAATGTATCACTCTATGTTTAATATAATATTATGTCAATTTAGCCCATCCCTGGTGGTCCTACTAGGGAGCGCAAGTGTCACTAATGACATATAAATCAAAAGCCTCTCGAGTCCATCCATGACATTCTAAATTGAATCCATGTATCACCCAAGGTGCAAGGTACAATAGTCATGCGAGTCTGTTCATGAAATTCTAAGCTGAACCCATGTATCACCCAAAGATATTTACCATTTTCTCATTAAAATTTAACAAAACATTACAACCTTCTTAAACAAGTAATAACACTGCATGGAAAAAGGGGCAAACACAATCCCAAATCCATAATCCAAATACATACAATTCTAATGAAATTACAATTCCAGATAGTAATAAACTTCATTTTTGAACAACCCTAAAAGGGAAACAAAGGTAGGCCCATAGAAATCCAAGTCCGAATGTCCAAACAAATTATCCGACGTAAACGCACTCGCGTGGTGGACCTTAACCAAACGAAGAAGCCACACATGATTTAATTCCTTGAATTCATTATAAGAACAACATTAGGTAATAATAAGGATAAATTTACATTTAGAAAACACCCTAATAGCGCCGCACGACACAGAAAAACATATAAACATCTCAAAAATTAAAGAGAGGCATGCGACCACCTACCTCATCGTAGTATGACTCTCCTCGTCAGCCTCGAGTTCTAATTCAAGCTAGAACGTTATAGATCTACGAAATAATGATATTCAACCAGCCTGAAATAACTTAGTAGAGAACTAAAATCACTAAGAAAAACTCAAGAGTAATCGAGAGCTTACCAATTGGGTTCGAATGAGACCAACAGTGATTGATTCGGTGTTCGGATGATCAACTGGGAAGTGGTTGAAGTTCTGGCACTCCTCTTGAGTTCCTTGGGCAAGCCTTCTGTCCAGAATGTTATATGAGGGATACTGCCCGTTTTTAAGAAACAACAATAAATACATGGTGTGTTAGTCCATATAAATGGTGTTTACATCGTTTTACTATTTATTTAGCGGTCGTTTTCCGCTAAATTACTTTCTAGGACGTGTCGATATGACTACACGACATGTACTAAGAAGTACACAATGTGTAGTTGGTTTCCCCCCCGTTTCTTGCCACCGTGACCACACACCACGTATTCCCATCATACACGGACAAACTACATTTCATGTACTTAGGATTACATGGTGTGTAACCTTGAATCAGACTTTGTGACAGTATGATTCTAGTACTTGTCTAGTTTTCACTTGTTCTCTCATAAATAACTCAAAGGAAAAAGAATAAAAGAAAATCGTACTTCAAAGTAAGAACTGGGTTCTTACACATACACATACTCATACACACAGACATGCACATACACATGCACATACACATGAGCATGCACATACACATCCACATACACATACACATCCACATACACATATACATCCACATCCACATACACATACACATACACATACACATACACATACACATACACATACACATACACATACACATACACATACACATACACATACACATACACATATGCATACACATACACATATGCATACACTAACACATACACTTACACATCTACATACACATTCACATACACATACACATACACATACAAATACACGTACAGATACACATACAGATACACATACACATCCACATCCACATACACATCCACATGCACATACACATACACATACACATACACATACACATACACATACACATACACATACACATACACATACACATACACATACACATACACATACACATACACATACACATACACATACACATACACATACACATACACATGCACATGCACATACACATACACATACACATCCACATACACATACACATACACATACACATACACATACTCATACACATACACATACGCATACACATACACATACACATAAACATACACATACACATACACATACACATACACATACACATACACATACACATACACATACACATACACATACACATACACATGTACATAAACATACACAAATAGATACAAAACTAGATACACATAGAGATACACATACACATACACATAAACATACCCATGCACATGCACATACACATACGCATACACATACAAATACACATACAGATACACAAACACATACACATACACAAACTCATACACATACACATACACATACACATACACAAACACATCCACATACACATACACAATCACATACACATACACATACACATACACATACACATACACATACACATACACATACACATACACATACACATACACATATACATACACATCCACATACACACACACATATACATACACATCCACACACACACATATATACACATAGACATACATATGTACACATAGACATACAAATGTACACATTCATACACATACACATACACATCTATATACATACACGTACCCACACACACACACACACACATACACATATGAATATATACACATACACATACATACACATACTTGCATACACATACAGATACACATAAACGTACACACATGTATACAAATACACATACATACAATTATATAAACATGGGTATATATAAAAATTCATAAGCATACATACACACACTATAAACATATGCATGCCACATAAACATATTTACATAAACATACACTTATACACATGTCATATACATACATACACATACACATACACATACACATACACATACATATATATACACATGCATGTACACCCCCCCACACACATTTGTACACATACATACATACCCGTACACACATAAACATACACATACAAAAAATTACACACATACACACACAACACAACATATGCATATACATACAACACATACATACATGATCACACACACACGCACACACACACACATCCATATATATTCACATGCATACATATACATACAAATACATGTATGTTTATTTTGAATTATTTAATATGAATATAAATATAAAAATTCAAATATGAATCAAATATTTTTATAAATATATTCATTTATATATTTATATAAATATTTATATAAATATTAATATATAATGTTTATATTAATTATATACACATTTTTTAAATAATATATATAAATATACTAGTAAAAATTTATATTGACTAAAATAAATTTGATAATTTTTAATATATAAAATTATAAAAATAAGAATCATAATAATGTTTTATTAAAATTTATGAAAATCATATTTATATATTATATTTACATATATATATATATACTTATTGTAATATAAATCTAAATTAAAGAGATAAAAATATGTATATAAAAATTAAATTATTCACTCTGACCTTTAATATTGATTTTTTCATACTATTAACAGTAGAGATTTTATTACTATTAAGAAAAGTGATGATAAAGTGGTACCATTATCAGCTCTAAAAAAGCACTGACAAAGGACACCCTTTTATCAGTTCTTTTATAGTGTTGATAAAAGTTACATTTATCAAAATTTTATTTCAACCACTATTAACCTCCCCACCTTTATCTATGATTTTTTAGAACTGATTAAATATAGTTCTGAAAATCATGTGATTTATGGTATTGGAGGTTTTCTTTTCTATTTTTATTCTCTGTTTTTTTCAGCACCTTTTTATGTAATTCTAGTGTGGTGTTTAGTTTAATTTAAATAAATTTTCATTAATATAGCCCTTATATTCTCTATATGATGGTTCATGGTATATTCATCATCAATGAGAACCTGATGATGATCGGTTAGATCCATAAGGGAGAATAGTTCTGGTTGAAGTAGGTGCATACCAACATATTATAATTCTTTCTTCTCTTATGGGATTATTTTATTTAAATAGTATTGTTATCTAAATCATGTTTATTTTATTTTTCATTAAAATTATAACCATGTTTGTCAGATAGTGAAAAACCCCAACATGATAAAGTTACCAAATTTATGAAAAATAAATTAGATTATTCTTCCATGGTTATGATAAACCGCAATCATTTTAGTTATTTTGGATTTTCAGATCAAGAGGTTCATGAAGTTGGGGTAATTTGGATAGTAATTTACAAAATTATTATTTAACATGATTATTGATTGTACAGTTAATAAGATGGAATATTTTATGATTAAATTTGAATTATTTATTTAAAAAAACCATATTCGGAATAAGAAGTCTCTCACTTTTATATTCTTTAGTTTACTTTATTAAGACTTTAGTTTAATTATTTAAATTTAGTAAAATTTTGTGTCTTGACCTTGAAAAGATCACAATGACTTGAAATTTATTCAAGTGTTTTCACGATGGTTTTTTTCCTCATGGGATCAACCATGTACTTCCACTATTTTATATCTTATTACTTAGTATAGATGTGTGATAAAAATTTTAAACTTGGTTCATCCCTAATAATTTAATTAATTACTTCGAGTGTATTAGTAAAAAATAGAGGTGTCTCAATTTCTTCCACATTTTTCATCTTCAATTTTTTTTCAGAATATATAGTGAGAAGTATCTTAGAACACCTTACTCCCACTCATCCTCCTCCATTTTAGTGTAGGTCTGAAATCCCACTCCCTTATTTTCTAGTGATTCTAGAAATCATCTCTTTTCTCCCTTTTATTCCTCAGACTTCATTAAAAAACTGCTACCAGTAGCTTTTATAATATCCTATGAATAAAACCCTTGATTTAATTGTTATGATTAAAAATAAATAACCATTAAGATGTTTCTAGCTTATAAATATATTTTAATGTGGTCATAATATTATAATTAGGCTTTGTCAACCCCTATAATTCCATTAATTCTCGTTAATTTTTGAATTCCAAATTTAACTAGAAAACACCAAAAACAGGACCTGGAACACTTCACCAAAATGTAGAATATATCGGCTTTAGTACTTATGTAGTGTGGATTCCTTTCCATGGAATATAGTTATTTTAATAAATATATCGACAAAATCTTTTGAATATATTCAATTTAATTATCCCATAATCTCCATGTGATTTTCTAAATCTTGCTCGATCATGCAACTTGTTGGAGTGTTGTCCTTTTACTCTACCGCATAGATAATAGTTGGTCAATAGTATTATAACATGGATGAATACTATGGAATGTGACTCTCGAAAATGGAATCACCATATAAATTTATAGAAGCATCAATTTTAGTTTAGAAATATTCTTGATAATGAAAAAACGAACTCCTATTAATAATGAAAATATCAAGTTGCTAAGACTGCCAAATCCTACATACCAAGACTTTTTGATGTGGTACCTTCACCATGATGTGAAGGTCCCAAAATTGGAAGTTCCATTAAAATTCATCTGAAAAACTTTGTAGTGCGAACAAACCTTCATGACACAGACCCTTCTTCACCTTAAAATGGTAAATTAAAATATTTTATGAAACTTTCCCAAGCACAATACACATATATCTAAAACTCCTTCTATGGTACAAATTAAAGTGCTAATGTATTGTATTTGTACTAAAGATATAATTTCATCTACATATATTCATCCCTATTTATGAATTTGGAAGTTCCTTCGGGATACTTGCATGAATCCTTTATGAATAATTGTCATCAAAAAACCAAAAAATGTAAAATTTATTTTTTCTAATAGTAAATTTATATTTTACCCTTATATGGGTTTAAGACTTCAAAACTCAAGAATGATCTTGGTTATGTTCGTGTAAAAACCCAAGTCACTAAGTTTTTTAGGGGTTTTAATGCTAATAAATGTTTTAAACTAATGGTAGATGATTATTTAATGGTCAATTAAAGTTGATTCAATCCTTTATCTTAAAGGATAAATATTGGTTATTGTGTAACTCAAAAGTGGTTTCATAAATATTTTCCATTTTTGTGCTAGATAGTGTAATTAAGAGATACCAAAATGTATCATGATATCACATTTCAATCATTGTGTTTGGGATGGAATAATTATACATATAATTTTTTTAGTTACCTTACATTTCATCAGGTTATGGAAAAGTATCAATGAATTTTGGCTTTGTTACAACCTTAAACCCTTCTGATGTGGCAATGAAATGAAATTTATATTGACTTTATGATCACATTGTCAAGGTAACAATGAAATCATGGTAGTGTAATGGTATAGTGTGTCATCTCTTGATTTCAGCACGTTTCCTGCTAATATGAGATAATTTTTCATTTGATGTGCTTTGAAAGATTTATGTGAATGAAATTGTTTGAAATCATAGGTTTCAAACATTTATTATATCAAATAGAGATCCAATATATATGTATAGATTCCATACGAGTATCTATAATTCTATGAGTACACAATTGAGTATGAGTAGGACATATCATCCTTAGATGGATGGGAATATAGAGTAAATTATTTAGGTTTTAGAAGATATACTCTGAATTTTGTGATTTATTTTATATGATCTTGAGAGAAGAATATTCTATTTTTGGGTTTCTTAATAGTAGATATAAAAAATAAATCCATGTGGCATAATTTTAGGTATTGTATGGTCATCCATGTGAACCATTATTGTATTGGGTTATGGTAGGTGAGGGGTCTCTTGTAGGCCCTAGTTTGGTTAAAAAATAACAGATCAAGTTAAATTGATTTTTAAGTTTCTATTTTTTTCATACAGTAGGTAGAAATCTTTTTCCAATTGTTGATAATAACTATTGAGGTTTGAGGTTAGAGCTATTTTATTTTTAAGGTAATTCCTAGGTTGGGATATTGATTGATTGGAAAACAAGAGACGTTATTTCCTCGGTATATAAGGCATTATGAAATTATTAAGTTGATTGATGAACTGATGTATCTATTTTCATTTTTGTTAAACTATACATTCATTAGTATGTTTTCTATATTTCTCAGTTTAATAAGTATCAACTAATTCATCACATGTATTGAAGTGGGATAAAGTTGAATTTGTGCGTGATATTTCTTATATGGAATGATTTATTAGGTAATTTCATTTTGGGAGAAAATTTATAATGTAAAATTATAAAATTGGTATAGGTTTTATAGAAAAATGGGATGATCAATGTAGATATTTATGAAATAGAGTTACTGATGATGAAAAAATGGTTGAAATTAATTATGGAGAGCTAGGTCTAACGACATTTAGATGATGAAAATTTCTATGGTTGGGAGAATTGTGACACCCAAGATTTGATCAGTATACCCCTTTTTTATTTTTTAAAAATCTCTAGGTTAAAATTTTGAGTTTTTGGAGGATTAGAAAGTGGGGAATGTAGGGTCCTGAAAATTTCTCCAAGGGAATAAAATACTTCCAAAATAACATTACAGAAGGAATAAAGTACTTCCACAAGTCGAATAGGGTGAATGGACCCAAATTGAGTAAAACTTTGGACAAAAATTGAAGAAATTCAAGTTTTCAAAAGGTTTTAGGTGGCCCATGTACCATCACCAGGAAGGGTTTGCAGAATGCCTGGATCATGAACCACCAGTACGCGGAATGACCCACGAGGTGTTGGCCTGCATACATATGTCCATCGAACCCAGATGACTATGAACCACGTCGCTGAAGGAATGAAGTGTGCTAAGGCAATCCTCATACCATCTCATGAACTCAGTAGTTTGTGGATGAAGCAAACTATAAGGGTTCCATGAACCATGATCAAGAACCACAACCTCTATAAACCCAGGTTGACCAAGTGTTCCATGGGTTAAGACATATCTTCATGGGATTCTGCAAATCGTGATGCATTCCCATAGATATTATTGCCCCTAATGATCTATAAAAGGAGGAAAGGAGGAATTGAAAGGGGTTGGATGAAGAAAGATCAAAGAGGGCCCCATATGTTGGAAAAAATAACTCGAAGAAGATTCCAGCTTTTGTCTTTAATCATCGATGAATCCCGAATTTCAAACCACGCTCTCTGTAAGTACAGCTAGATGTGAACCATAAAATGGGGGAACTTAATAACATTAAGAGAAATACGAACCTGATTGGGGAAACTATGAACCACATATTTCTCACGGATGAACTCCCCACAAATGATAGTCCCCCAACCTTCCTTCAATATGGTGTTCCACATAGTGTATTACTACATGGGCTTAACTCAATGCCATGTAATGCATTAGTACATGGATGGAACCCAAACCTGCATGACAGATCGCATCCAGGAGCACATACCACTTTGGTTCCTGGTGGTCCATACCCATGCCCGCATACCGCTTTGGTATGAAAAAGACCCCTCTCCCCGCATACCACTATAGTATGCCGAGCTTCCCCCACCCCACATAAGAAAAAATTACACGAGATGGGGTGTTTTTAGGTATTCTTTCCTCTGGTTAAAACCTCTCCCCTTCATTATCATCTCGTCCATCATAGTCCCTCAATGAACCAGTCCCCCGAAATCATGCCAAAGCCTCATCCAAAGCCACCAGACCCATATGATCAGACCATCTGGTGCATCAACGCGCCCCATTGATTCTACATACTCATGGTAAGTAGAGTCACGAAGGTTCTCCCCACAAAGATTCAGACTCCAGGGATGTATTTTTTTCCATGGTAACCTAGAGTCCAACCATGGGATTCCAATGCGAACCTCCCCGTTCTAGGGATTGCGGGTGATCACCTAATTTTCCAATCAATAAGGAATGATGATAAATCAAAGGGGTTATGTTTTCTTCCCATTGTGATGAGTACGGCCCTCCTCCCCTTCCCAAAAAGTGTTCTGGGCACTCCCACTGAGGTAAGTCCCCAATCTTCTAATGTCAGAGCTACATGAACTTTATTGTCACCTCACATTAAAAGGTTCACTACTCTTTGCCCTCACCCATGGTCTCCCCAGCCTCTTCTTCCATAGTCTCTCCCTCTCCCATCAGTAGGACAGGAGGCATGTGGTTGGTTAGATCCCTCACATCCTCTTGTTTCTCACACCGAGCATGACTCACGTGATCTTAGATGTTTGTGACGATTAAAATATCTACACAATTATGAACTACAAGAACTCTGATTATTAATCAAACTAGGATATGTAGGATGCATGCTTGAAGGCCCGAGCTCAAAAGGGTGTCCTAAAAGGGTTCACCCAGTCATGTCCTCCCAGATGGGCAGCTTCTATACGTTAGCCCCAGCTCATCCAAACTATGTCGGTTTTGATTCCACTCCTAAGGATATGTAGTAAACCCATCTTATGGGCATGATACCAACCTCAAGCCACATTTCTTCCCCCTATATGATGATAAACTCCAGAGTGCCTTATTGCATAGCTCAAGTCAGCATTTCCTCCGTAGCATAAAATCCATGTATGCCTATGACGATCCAGCAAACCAGGGGTAACCCCTGGACACACACTTCGAGAATAAACCAAGGATTAAAAAACATATTAACATGACTTAAATCTATAAGAGAGTCCCATAATAAGAAATAGTCCCCCCCAAATGGGTGCGGTGAGACCGAATTCCCATCCTCTCGACCAATGGAGTACTTTAGTGTCTTGGACAAATCATTGTCCAACGAGCGCCTTCTTTCGGAAATCTTGTTCATGAATCATGGATTCCAGGGTCGTTGGGTGTTTCTGGATTCACAAATAAAGCCATTGGATATCATCCGAGGATGTTATATCCAAGGAGGACCAATTGCACAAGTACTTGACCCCATGAAATAACCCATTGGGACCATCTGACTGTGGCATATCCTTTTCAATTTAGAAGGGGTAAGTTACCTAGTCCCCTCAAGGTTAATTCATCCTTAAGGGATAATGACATAGAATGGGTCAAAACAAAAGAAATGGTGAATTTGACAAGAAAATGTCCCTATAAAAAGAGATGGGTGATGATTCTCATCAGGCCATTTCATCATCACTCGAAATGCACCACCTCAGGCCGAAACAAAAATTATGAACCCGACGTGAATCCTTAACCAAGGTGGCAATTTTAAACCACTCAAGACCCTTAGAATCAAAATAAAATAAAGGGGGGGGGGGCATAACTAAATCATAAAATATTCATATGTTTAAAATAATGATACTTTGACGGGGTTTTATGGTCTGTATGTCATATATGTATATTTCAGGTTCCCTCAGAGAAAATTTTGATCCAAATGACATCCCAACGACCAATGTAGACACACACATCAGCAATCCTGTAGGCAGTCGGGGCCCCAACAAAGTGGAGGACCCCCTCACCTACCCAGCATCTTCAATGCTGGGTATCCGACACGCCGATAAAAGAGTACCACCAGAATGGTACTCTCCCCATGGTGGAGGCCGTGATACAAGACCTCTAGTCTGTGAAGGCTCTCCAGTCGCCTCCTCAACCGTGGCTAGCACCTCAGCACAAGGCGACCCCAGTGGTTGTCTCAAACTATTTCGGGAGCCTATCCTCAGAACACAACAATGAGTACCTCCCTTATATTAGCGATGCAGATGAAGTCAATGCTGAAAAATTCATCTCAACTTCACTGGGGTCATACTCATAGACCGCTACCAGAAATAATTTCCATCGACAATGTGAGATCGAGCCTCCTCTTGATGAAGAAGACCTTATTCCGAGGGCCCCTTCTGAAGTCCAAGAGACTTAGGACCCTTGGGTTGACCACCATGGGAAAAAATATATAATCAGGAACACTCTATCACCCTAGTTTCTGAGGATAAACTCAGCTTTACTAACATGACAACATTCAATGGGAAGAATTAGAACTCTGCCCCCTCCACTCAAGCCCACCACAGAAATAGGGTGCCACAATATGAGCACTTGCACGTTCCTGCTAGTGCTCGCTGGTCCCGCTGTGCAGATAGAGCAAAAACATATACGCAGGAATAAATACCAGCTGATGCATATCAAGACCGTCAACCAAATAGGACAAAAGCAAGATATACGAGTGCACAAATACCTGTTGAAACATATAAATCCATTCAACCAAATAGGACGGTAACTAGCTATATGTAGGAAAAAATAACTACTGACGCATATCAATCCTGTTAACTAAATAGGACAACAACTTGCTATGCACCAGAACGAATACCCGGTGATGCATATCAAGCACGTCAACCAAATAGGATGACAACCAGATATACACAGACACAAATACTGTATGATGTATATCAATCCTGCCAAACAATTAGGACATCAACTAGCTATATGCATGCTCAAATACCTTCTGATGCGTATCAAGACCGCCACCCAAAATGGGTGGCAAGAAAATTTGATCAGATTCAAATTCCTACGAATGCATAAAAATTCCATGAGACAAATACAAAGGCAAGAAATAAGATGAGAATCCCCACTCGGGAATATGAATCTCACCAGTCAAATATGGTGGCATCCTGATAAGGAAACCAGTGGAAGACTCATTCCTCTATCCTGAAACATGAGAACTGCTAGTGTCTACTGGAAACCCATGGAGGTCCAGAGAAGGCACAAACTCCTACTACGATATCAGAATGGGCCTTTATACCAGTTCCATACAAATATATATCTCGACACATCCTCGAAATGATGGAATATCAGACGACGATTGCAGACCATATCATCCAAACATTCCAAGACATTATTTCATTGGCGGAAAAGGTGAGAAACCAGGCCCAAGACTTGGTTTCCTCGAATGGAATGACTTACTCGTAAAATGGGTCAGTCACTCTAGAGCAGTTATGTATCCCTTATTTAGTTCAGGAGGGTTGATGAAAACATCCCATGATACACAGACAACTGAATCCGGAATAAATACCCATTCCAACTAGTAGAAATCGGTTCAACGTGGTGGCTACTCTAGGGTAGGCATATATCCCTACCAAAACTCATGATGTCTGTTAGCATATATTGATGGAATCATAATACCTAAAAAGATAGGGATCTTTATATGAAGGTCATTACCAATAGTAGGCGACCTTGGTTACCTACAAGAGTGTGCTAAAAAATAAAAATATGCCAAAGGCAATTGGAAAATGAAAAGCACATACATAATCCCGCTATGATGGAAGCTGGGGTTATTGACACCATCAAACATATATCAATAAAAGCTCAAGAACCTATCAGTCCATTACCAAATTATGGAAGTGGAAGTAGAAGTTATGAAGACCCTCCCCGCAATTTCACTATCAGTACCTCTAAAGGTCCTCCCCAGAGCACCTACAGGGGCTCACTCCATGGGCTAGGAATAATCGATCAAAAGAGTCTATCTACTAATGTGTGTCAGGGTATCCCTTCCATTGACATTAATATCATATAGGAAGAAGGTACTCCCATTTAATTCATCCGAACTAATGGAACTCCCCTTTGTATACACTACAGGTATGATTCTACCAGTAGTCGGACATCAAGTCATGATAGTATTCATCCCCCTTGATGACAGTCATTGAAAAGGCCCTCCCTAGAATAACTATTTATGGGAAGTTTCTCCCCATAGTAACAACAAGAAATGAGAAGTTCCTCCCCTCATTATAGTAAATCCTGAAGTCCTTCCCCAAGATGTACACTTAATAAATTATCCCTTCAGCCAGGTATCATGTTGTGACAGTAGTCCTTACCATCATAGAAGTCATCGAGAAGGTACTCCCCTCAGTGACATCAAGCATCGCGAAGGTCCTACCCTCACTACAACCCACACAAAAGGTCCTCCATAGGGTATATGCCATTGGGACACTTCCTATGATTGGGAATTGAGTTGCAATGGTATTACTTTCTATTGCGATACTGATTGTGGAGGTCCTCTACACAATCAAAATTCATAATGGCAAGAAGTTCCTCCACTTGCCGAAAAAAATGTGAGAAATACCTCCTATGTTTTGGGGCTTGTAAAGTTGAATCTAGACATATCAGGAACATTATCTATGATGATTGATATCATTTCTTAACCAGAGGATGGTCTGGGGATACACTCATCTTCTGAGCCACCCCTGCACCGTTATCATATCAATGATACTCCCACCAGCCTAGTTTCTTGGAACAAAATTATTAAGAATTATTTGAGCTGCACATATAAAGTAGAGGATCCCACATAAGAACAACAACATGATATGTTTCTTTTGATAAGGAAACTATATAAGGATAGTATACTAGTGATGTATTGTCCTATGATCACTTCTCACTTCGACATACCTAGGGAGTTGTCTGGGGAATGTATACATGACATTTACCTAAATATATGGAAAAATCTTCATCAGATGAAAGAAAAATTCCTACAATATGAAGGGTATGGGGACCATGTCAACATGTTATGGGAGCTTCACCGTCTAATAGACCTGGAAGTTGTCTCGTCTACAAGGAATCCATATTCATAAAGGTGAAAGAAAAATCTTCAACTAGATTGCCTTCATGCACTGCACAAGTTGCGTTGCCTCATTGGCGATGCCTCGACTAGTTCATATTCAAGGATGGGGAGAACATGGAGCCCTACACTTCACCTCACATCCCATAAAGAAAACCTCACTGGAAATGACATCCTGAAACATCATTATCTAAAGGCATAAATCAAATGAAACCCCATCCTAGGAAAGATGGGACACTCAAAAAAAATTAGGGTAGAGTAAGTCTCAAAAGTGTTAGGATCGAAGAGATCAGGCCATTGAAAATCTTATGAGTCAGGAAACCAAGAACATCCAGTAGGCTCCCCACCTAAGGTAAGGAAACTAGTAAGTAGTTCTCATGTCTTGAAAAGACTATAGACTCCATATAGGACAAATTACATACTTAGCTCACACCAGCGTAGGGGTGTATAAAATAGAAAATGTGGCAATAGCGGCGACTACTGCTGCGATGTGGGAACAACCCCAACCCACAGGGTTGGGGGCATTTGTAAATAATAATTCCTTTGTAAGACAAAAAAATACAGGCCGTAGCAAATCAATGGAAGAACAGAAACAACTCCAGCCCATAGGGTTGGGTGAATTTTTACATCATGTCTCCACACAACAGATGTCTGTCATCTCCCATATTAGAAGAATTATGTGAAGAGGTGTCACCCATTCCACCCCTTGTCATGGTTCTCACCCTCTAATACAAATATGCATTACAAGGTTGGATCAGGGATCCCTTCGGGTCAATATTCATAAAAAAACCCAAAGAATGCCTCAGAATAGAAGGAGGATATCCAATAAAGGATGAAGAGTGTATTTCGACCATTTGGAAGCAGGTACAACACCCCCAATGTTGTATGAATCAGTGAACATGGAAAAAGTTAACACCAAAAATCATGTAGTAAATCAAACAGAGTGAGATGATGCAGGGGAATATAGTTCCCCCCCAGAGGCATCCCACACCTAGCCTGAGGGTGTGCATACCTGGAACCAGAGAGCAGTATTAAATTTGGGATGCCCCTAAGTTAATCCGTCATTACCTCATTTGGGAAACCCCCAAAAGGAGAAGAATAAGTCCAAGGTCTTCTATGACCCACATCCTCCTCCTCCGGATAATGTGCCCCACATTCTCAAGGAAAGATTCTCCAATAAGGAGGGAGAAATGAAAGATCTTATGCGAATTAATACTGAGCTGCGTTGAGGGAGCTACCTGAAAGGATGTGTTACCCATGTGGAATGTTAGAAAGTATTACCAAAAGAGGTTCTTTTTAAATAGAAACTCATCTCATTGAATGAAGTAAAGCTTGGAGGCCCATCCAATCCATCACTGGGATCGTAAAACTACTTAAAAATGGCCCTGAAATGACATCAAGACTTCTCCCCACTGGGAAGGAAGCCAGAATATTTTCAGGAAAACCCATGAAGGATACCCCTAGCAGGGTATCCACCTCAAATTTTAATAGTTCCTTCACACGCAACTTTGGCCACTACCACACCATCCCAAGATCAATCCCTAAAGGATATACATCAAGGGATCTTGACCACCATCTAGAAATTAAAAGGTCAACTTGAATCCATGGAGGGGAGGCTCACTTTGATACAACCAGAGAGCAAACCCTACCCTGAGTGAGTGAGCAATGTTACGCCACAAAAAAACTTTAGAAACCCCATATTCCTATTATTAAATTGCTCGAGGGACCCAGAACAACATTTAATGAACTATGCCTCTTGCTGTGACCCCATGATGGGAACTCTGAAGCAGAAAGTAGCTATAAAACTCTTGTGCTTCATGAAAACCATGTTGGGATTAGCCTTTGTATGGTATAATATCTTGCCAGCTAACTCAGTCACATGTTGGGAGGACCTTCAGCGACAGTTTCTCTTCCAGTTCAGTTCAACGCTGCCTAATACAATGGTCAGTGATCTCCTGAACTAAAATCAGTGAGAGAATGAAAGAGTCTCAGAATTCATATCCAAATGGAAAGACCTCACTTATTACCTGAAGCAGATGCTTCCCCATGATGAAATGTTCTCTATGTGCATCGATAAACTTCATGAATAATTGTGAACACTGCTCATACCGGTAAAGTTCAAAAGTGTGTTATGTGATTTCTCTTTCATTTCCCAAAGGATGGAAGACTCCTTGTAGTGGAACAACATCAAGTACTAAGTGGCCCCATCATCCCTAGGGAAAAAGTGAGAAAATATGAAGTAGCTTATATTATTATTAAGCCACCACCGACAACAGCTCTAGTGGTAAGGACTCTTCCGAACCATGTGGGACCCCCTGGATACCAACAACCACCACTAATTTAGAATGATGAGCAATGGGATGATAAAAGAAATAAGTTTGATGAGTGAAGAAATAAATTATACTCATTTTGAGATGACTAGGTCTGCGGCTACTTCATAGCCTTCATGAATTGCAACTTGCTCCGGATACCAGGGACAACGCCAGCTGATGAAGAAGGTCTTGAGGACCATTAAAATTATTGTCCCTATCACTGGATACTGGAAGAAAACATATAGGAATTCTTCTTTCCCAAGGATCTCCTACAAAAGATGGCATATTTTAGGCAAGTTATGTTGGGTCCTCTGCCAGCACATGTGGCGTATGTTTCCACCTCGAACTCAAGAGAGGAAGAGGAAGGAAAAATAGTCTTTGGTAAGAGGGAGAATTTTTTTTACAATTATATGACTCAAAAAGTATTCAACGGAGTTCATGGTATCCTCTAGGCACAGTTGAAACAACCAAATGTCCCCCCAAAAATTCCAGATGCAATACATCCCTAATCCTCAACCCTGTATTCCTCCAAGGGCCAGAGCGGTAGAAAGAAGAAGCAAGAAGAGGGGTTGACACCAAAGATAAATATAGTGTTTAGACATTCAGAGTTTATACCAACTGACTTGGTACAATAGGAACTGGACCACTAAATGGTTCCAACATAAGGGGGAAGCCAGATTGAAAAATTGTCTGATTAAGAACTGATCTCCAACTCCCTTAATGTTATCCACTTGATGGACCCCTTTTCTAATGGAGACTAAGGCCATGAGCTTGAATTCCCCATGCCCAACTAGAGATCTAGGGGAAGAGGCCACATAGGCTAGAGGTTTCCTGGAAGGCATGATCATGGGAGGAGTCAAATTCCTAGCCACTCCATAACTCAAACCATTAACATAACAAAAACCCGTGGAAGGACCATCCGACAAACAAAAAAGGAACTAGAATACCCCTCTTCCTCCACTGGAAGAAATAAAACCACAGTTATCTTGGAATATCTATCAGAGAAATAAAAAATATCAAATTTCCCAAGGAATACAGACAGACTAGTTTGACCAAACCTGAAAAGGACTATAGCGCCACCGGCTCTTGTCAAAGAGGCTGAACCACCTACGTCTAAATCCCAAGTTCCTAAAGTGTCTGTGAAAGAGAAACCCCAAGCTGGGAAGTTCCAACCATTAGAGAAGAAATATGATATTATAAAGAAGCTAGATTCATTACTAGAAAAGATGTCAATCCTGGATGCATTAAGTCTGTTCGCAAAGCTTAGGGAGGTGCTCATAAAAGCCTTACTAAGTCCCCAAGAATTTAAGGCTGAAGTAGCAGCAACCAAAGTCTATCAGATGGAGACCAATCCCAAAGAATGTCACGCTATCATCTCCTTCATAGATAGGGATCAAGAATACCCCATGAAGGGGAACATCAAACACTTATATGTGTCTGGAAAGATAAATAGAATTGATGTCCAGAGGATTTTCATCGACAATGGCTCTGGATTCAATCTTCTCCCACTGAGAATGCTTCTTCAGCTGGGATATGATGAAGACAACTTGACACCTTGCACCACAACTATGCTGGGATATGAAAAAAGTAAACAATTACCATTTGGGCATATCAACCTTAAAAATTAGCTTGTAGACCTCATGTTAGATTCTGAGTTCCTAGTAGTATGAAAATGTACGACATTCAACGTCATGTTAGGGAGGTCTTGGCTATATAAACATGCTGAAATTCTGTCATCATGCCATCAGTGCATCAAATATTTCACTGATGAGAAATATAGGACATTTCATGCTGATAATTCCCTGTTTGAGTCACGTGAGTCGTATTAAATCGATGCAGGGTTATACGAACCGGAAGAGAAGCAGTCTCTGGCCGACAAAGTTGATTATATTACTACCCTGAATGGATTGGAAATGGATCCCGCTGACCCCCTACAGAATCTTGGGGAAGAGTATGTATTACCCATCAACCAAGTTGAATGCATAAGTGCAAGTCTTGATGCAGACTCAATTGTCTGCATAATCTCCATTACAGCTGCCATGTCCAAAGACACGGAAGTGCCGACTGACTCCCATGATGTCAAGAAAAGCCCTGAAATAGATGCTCCCAACCCATCCTGAGGACCCCAAAACTCTCCCGACTTACTCCCTAAGGTAAAAGATGATTTATATCCCAAAAATAGAGAGTTTTTTTTCAAGAATCCTCTCCCCAGCAGAAGAGAAAGAATGTGATTAAGAAGAAGAAGAAAAAGAAGAATACCCCAAAGATCCCCCTCCTACATTTGAAGAAGGTGTCTCCACCATAATCAATGAACATAGGGAGATAAAATTGCACACTGAAGATGACTTGCGGCCCACCCTAATCAATTTGGATGTACCTGTCGAGGATGAGAAGGCATATAATTACTTACTAAGGAATAATCGAGATTTGTTTGTCTGGAACTGCACAGAAATACCAGGCCTTGATCTTGAAGTTTCCACTCATCATATGGGTTTACAAGAAGATCACTAGGGATATAAGCAGACAACCAGAAGGACCCACCTACAAATACTTCTAAAATAGAGGCTAAAGTTGACAAAATGATCATATACAACTTCATACTAGAAGTTCAGTATCCGATCCGGCTAGAAAACATAGTCTATATCAAAAATAAAAATAGACAGATTATAATTTTCATTGACTTTAGGGACGTCAATCGACATTTCCTGAAAGACGATTTCCCAGTCCCAGTCACAGAATTGCTGATGGATGCAAGAACTAATGTAATAAACCGAGATTTTATAAGATATATTCTTTTTAATTTCTTTCATATCTTCTGTTGTACGATACACTAAGATTATCTTGCGCTATACGCAACACCGTATTAGCTTGCATTATACGCAACACTAATCCTGGATCGTGTTACACACAATTTCATGTTTGTTTGATAGTAGTTATTATACGAAACAATGAGTATATATATATATATATATTCAATGTATTTTGTTATACGTAGCAACAAAGGAGTCGTGCACTACACGCAACCCTGACTTGGCTTGCATTACACACAATTGTGACCTTCCTCGATAGCGTGTGTTGTACGCAATACTGAGTTTTACTAAACAACGATACATTATTATAATATTATTATGAACTAGACATTATGAATAGTATTAACTAAATTTTTAATTTTATAACATTATTATTCATCTTACACATTTTCTAGAACATGGTATAAGAACAAAATAAAGTTTTCGGGAAAAATAAGTATTTTTCAAAAAATGCAGTTTTGCCGCCTTTTGATGGCGCACCCACTTTAAATCTAGTTTTTGACATGTTTATAAGTTAAATTTTAAAAAATAAAATTATATTTTGGAATCAGGATATAAAATTTTACCTTGGATAAAATTTGCATATTATTCTGATAACTTTCATATTTTAATGAATAGTAAAAACACGCTATATTTTAATTAAAAACAACTTTTTTCATCTTAATAACTTATGTGGTTAAATTATAATATTTAATGGATTTAAAGTATAAATATAATATATTTTTACCATTTAATATAATTTATTTCATTAGCATTTATTTTACATTGAATTCGTAGGTTAAATCAATTCAATCTTTTGCAATGTTTTAAACAAAAACCCGTTTTCATTCGACAACGGGATTAATTTTAATTTAATTTATGAAACTTCTGTGTATTGAATTTGAAAAAATGGATTCCATATTTGGAATCAGTGGGTCCAAATTATGGTAATAAGCTACTTTTTATTTTTTGGGAATTATGAATAGTAACTACGGTAAATTTTATTTACCATAGTTAAAGGTAAATCAGGTAATTAAGGGCAAATATAATATTATAAAATTACCCTAACACATTCCAAAATTCTATTGGATGGATAAAAGGCGACCCATATCACCTAAGGGTCGTATTAGATTCATTTTATGGACTTTTGACCATGAAAATAATTTAATTATTATTAAAGCCAAAGAAAGTGACAACATGTCACTCTCTTAAATCGTATAAGTATAATAATTTTAATTTAGTGATAAACATCATAAAACTTCGAACATTAATAATCTCCAGAAAGCTAATATAATTATCTACATCATGATAATTTATTTATAATTTTTAGGGATTAAATATTCATCTTTAATGGTGATACATTAATGATGCATAAATTATTTATTAAGTGAAAAATCAGTAATATAGTTTTTATTGAAATAATAATACCCATTAAAAGGCCCACAAAGCAGAACAAAACTTATTTTTAGTGTATATCTACACCTTAATCATCCAATTACATAATATATAACCGTTTGGAGTTTTATTAAAGTGATTATGACACTTATATTATTTTATTTTAAATGATGCCAAAGTTTTCACCTTCATAATTTAATAAATATAACAATTTAAATATTGTTATTTTAAGATGATAAATTCGAGTAAGAGTATTATTGTGAAATATAATAGATTTATATTCATTATAGGATTTTATTTTTAATTTTTATACAACAAATATGTATATTAAATAATTATACAAAAATGTTGTAGTAATTATTTTATTAAGAGATAAACCAAATAAATGGTTTTAAAAATAATAAAATAAATATTATATGAACTATTTAATGTTCTACACTAATTTTCTAGATACATATGACATTTTATGAATCTATTAAAGCTTTTTTTTCGAACATATCTTCTGTATATATTTTATTTAAATTCAAATAAATGAATAGTGTCAAAATTGACACTATTGTTATTTTATAAAAATAACAAATTATAAAATTGTTTAAAAATCACAAAAATATATAAAAATTATGAATTTAAATTTATATGGTATAAAATGTTATAAAGTATCCAATTATAGATAATTCACAACAAATAAGTAATTATTTTTTATAATTTAAAATTTAGAATTTTATTACAACAAATAAAATTAAATTGATTAAGTAAGGATAAATCAAGTTGATAATGTTTAAAATAAATCTCTAACATGTCTAAATTTTATTGGTTTATGATATTACAACCCTATCTCATCTAATATTCGAATATGAGTAATTTTTGGAGGTTGTTAGGTGGGGTTAGATTTATTATAAATTAATATTTTTAAGATTTCCCAAGGTGCCCCTCCCCTCCCTTATAAAAGGGCACCTCCTCCCTCTCTTCCTCACACCAATTTGAGCCTTCAAGATCGGCCAAACCCGGACAAATTATCTTCTCCACTTCCCTAGAAACATCCTAGAGGTATTGGTATTCTTAAGAGACCAATTTTAGTGCCCTAAGAGGAGGTCTCAAAGAGGCGCTTCAAAGAAGAGGTAATGTCCGTTACCGGTTCTTTCAACTTTATTTATTCTTATACTTTTTCTTATTTAGTTGTTTCATTATGAAGTAATAAAATCAGTATCACTAATATACTGATATGTTATTATAAGTATTAAACAACCCTATTTCACCATCTATCCATCCTACGGAAAATGAAATCACCGCGCGTACGTATGTACGGAATACTGTCTCCACGCTGTGGTGTAATCTATTTTTCCAACACCACCTTACTTGGATGGGTATAATGGTGTAAAGAATAACTATAAAAAGTTATTATAACATAATACTGATTCTGATATATTGTATCATCCACTCCAATTCAATTCAATAATTATGGAAACGATATCATCGCTCGTGCGTACGTACGGACTACCGTCTCCACAACGCGATGAGATTCATTCTCCATGTTAACCATTTAACAATGATTATAAAGTATATATAAGAAATAATAATGAAATATATGACATTATAAATATACTGGATTTATGTATATGTATTTCATCTACTTAATTCCATTCAACTCAATAAGGAAACGAAAACAGCGTTCATGCGTACGTACAGCCTACCGTCTCCATGAACGGTGTATTTCTTTCCATTTATTGATCTATTATATATATGTGTATTCTGAATATATATTATATATAAATCATGTTTTATATTCTATAATTAAGTAATCATGATCTAAGTAATCATATGAATAAATACAAGTCAAAACACGGATGAAAAATGAAACGATTTTACCCAAAAAGCTCTTTAACATGGAATTTACAAAAGAACGAGTAATATAAAGTCATAAGTGAACCATATATGATATGGTAACAATGAATATGATTATTTAATAAGTAAATAACATTATTTAAATCATTATACATGGGGTTCGGATACGTACGAAGCATATCGGACCTAAGGTAAGGGATAGTTTTTCAAATCTCATTTTTATCCGAGATTGCTTATTCGTCAGTATTTACTGGGGTTATTTCTATCATCCATGTCCACGTTTTATAAAAGTGGTTTAATGTATGTTTAAAGTCCTTTTTACCCATTTTTGACTTTTACTACATGGTATGTATGGAATCTTTCTATTACGAGGTACTTTTTGACTTTTCCAGCAAAAGTACGAGAAGAATGTTTTTTTAACTTATACGGCACGAACAGATTTTTACAGTTTTATAAAGCCTTATTTTCATGAATCTTCCTCCAAAATATTTCATGACTATTTTCAACAAAATATCTTTCTTTTAAAATAGCATGAAGTTTTGTGAAAATAAATTGATTTTGAAGAAGAAAGGATATTTTCATCAAGAATTCATTTCAAATGTTTTATCAAAACCATTTTTCATCTAAGATGAAATTATTTAATATGTGTATGTTTTAAGTTTAATGTCTCTATAATTTACATAATTCAATTTTCTTATGATGAAATGTCCGTTTGTTTTATATGGATTATGAAATGATGGGATGATGTTTATGAAACCCATTTTATTCTTTGGGTTATGATGAATGTTTTAAGTTTATTTTGTGGCACAAGTAAGATTGATTTCATTATGAGATGGGTGGGACCTATATCTCCCTCAAATGCATTGCGTAAAGATTTATATCTCATGAGATAGACATGGCTGGAACGGCAAGTTAAAATGGTTCAGTAATACAGGACTGGAACGAGGAGTGAACTCAATTCAGAAAGGGACTTTATCCACTAAGATGGTCTTGGAAGCAATGCCTTGGCTAATATGGATATCATATCATGTGATTAATGGTTTCCACAATTACATGTTTTATTCCCATGCTATTTTATCATGCTTAATGTTTCTTTATGATCTATGCCTTACATACTTCCTTGTTTTATGTCATTGCTCAAGCTTTTGATGTTTAAACATTATGTTCATGTTTTTTTGTTCAAATGTATATGGTATGTTTTATTTTATCCATGCTTACCCTTAATGAGATTTTGAGCTCACCCTTTTTATGTTTTCTTTTCCCCAGGATATAAAGAAAGGTTTTAGGTAGGAAAAAAAGGGGAAGATCTTTATGGGAGATGTTGAGGATCTTTCACCACGATTAGAAGATTACATTCCAAGTTTCCAAAGACACTAAACTATTACGGTCCTTGTGTGTCTGTTTTTGTTATTTATTAAGTATTCCGCAAAAGTAATGTAATGTCCATGTATGTCAAGCTTTGGGTCTCTACAACGAGATTTGAGGCCCTATCTTTCATGGATGAAAATTCTAGATACAACTAGATCTGGATGGCTTGAGGAGATAAAGAAGCTACTAATTTTAGGCTCCCTCAAGAATTATTCTATTATAAGGTGATTCCATTTAGTTCAAAAAATGTTTTCTCCACATATAAATGATTTCTGCTTCTCATTTTCAAGCACTTCCATGGAAAATTCATCGAGTGACATATAGATGATCTAGTGGTTAAATCATGATAGTGCTCAAACCACCTAACTAATCTTGAATCTGTCTCTAAAAAACTGCTAAATCACGATTTAAAGATGAATCCCCTAAAGTGAACCTTTGTAATTATCTATTGAGAAATTCCTTGGCTTCTTCGTATGACATTGTAGCATCGAAGTCAACCCCGAGAAGACACAATCCATCTTTGAAATGTCCCCACCTTGCAACCTCACCGAGTTGAGAGGTCTCCAAGGGCCGTTGGCCAAAATCCAGCACTTCATAGTTAACCTAGTGGGTAAATGATTATCTTTAACTAGGTTAATAAAGAAATAGGTTATCTATGAATGGGATAATGATTGAAAAGAAGCATTGAATGATATCAAAAGACATATCCAAATCCCACTAGTGCTAATGCCGCTAGTTGATGGGAGACCACTCATTTTGTACATAACCACCTTGGGGTGGTCATTAGAAGCCTTCCTTGCATAGAGGAATGATGTCAGAATCAAGAAAAACCTCTATTACCTCATCTAAAAAATGATTGATGCTGAAACTCATAATTCAAAAATTGAAAAGACCTTCCTATCCCTAATCTTTGTTGTTTCAAAACTCAAGAATTACCTGTAGCACCATGAGGTCCACCTTGTCTCCCACTGAAACCCTCTAAAATATATCCTCAACCATCCCTACTAAATGGATGCCTACAATGGTGTGATTTCATCCTAAAATAGTTTAACATACAGTACATACCCCAGAAGGCCATCAAAGGCTATTAGTTAGCTGACTTCCTGGCAGATCACCCCTCATAAGAAACAACACCATTGGATTCCAAACTTCCGGAAGAAGAAGTGTTCTCTGTCAAAGAGGACCCCCATACATGAGAAATGTACTTCTATGGTGCTTCGAGAACCTCAATAGGAAAAATGATGGAGGATACCAAGCTTAAAAAATTAGGGTTGGGAGTTATACTTGTATCCCCCAAAATGGTATTCTGCCTTACTCTTTTATTCTTTTGGAAGGGTGTATAGATAATGAAGTAGAATATCAGTCCGTCATGGAAGACCTAGAATTAGAGCTTCATGTACATGCCAAACACCTAAAGATAAAATGTTATTCATATATAGTCATCAAACAGTTCGATGGTGACCATGACATTAAGAGGGAAGTATTGGTCCCTTGAGGAACCATGTTCAAGAACAGATGAAAAAATTACCATCAAAACCAAAGTTGACCTATGTCCTCTAGTCACAAAATGCTCAACCTGATGCTTTAGAAAATGTAGGCACAACCCTAGATGATCCAGACTGGGATGAAATGGTTATTATCATTTCCCACCACCAAATGGTTTTGACATTTATCAAGAACAATACGGGGAATATCAACAAAATTATCCCCATTTATGAGCATAATGGTTAGACCACAAGTTGGATGATGCCCATCGCAAATTACCTATGGAAGGGGGAGATCCCAAAAGATAGGGCGGGAAGGGAATAAGTCCGAAGATGGGAAGTCAAATTTTCCTTATATAATGGGGTAAACCGAGAAAAGGTTCTCTACAAAGAGGTCTTGATGAAGTCCTTCTCAATTTAATTTATGGATAAGAGACTGCTTCTGTCATTAAAAAGAAGTGCACGTTAGAGATTTTGGAGTGCACCAATCAATAACCAATATCTCTCGTCAAATCTGATGGCTCGGGTATTACTGGCCACTATGATATAGGATTATGCCATATTTTCCAAGAAGTTCCATTCCTGCCAACTTCATGCCAATTTTATTCACCGAACCCCATAGTTACATCATATAAATAAGTACACCTGGCCATTTTCCTGCTAGGGGATGGATGTTGTGGGACCATATCCCCCCCACCACAACCATAAAATTCAAGATAATTCTCACAATAACCGAATTATTTTCCCAATAGGCTAAAGCCATGCCACTTAAATAAGTCTGGGTGAAAAGCATCATTAGCTTTGTGAAGGCCAACATCATTACCAGATTTGGTATCCCTCATACAATACTAACATACAATAGAACCAACTTCTACTCTACTAAGTTGGGAAAGTTATACCAGGAGTATGTAATCAAGACCAAATGTTCATCCCACTACCACACAGAGGACAATGGAAAGATATAGGATTTAAATAGGACTTTGTCCAAAAAACTCCCAAATATGGTAGATAAGGATAAGAAAGTGGATAAATAGGATCCTTTATGATTTATGGTCTTACCAGACCACAACCCGCACTACCACCTAGGGGACACCGTACTCACTAGTGTACGGGGAAGAGGTGGTTTTTCCAATCGATATTCAAGTGCCATCACTTCGTGTGGCCATTTGAGATCAACTTCCCATGGAAGAGAAATACCAAATAGGGTTTGATGAGTTGGATTTCCTTGATTAGAAAAGGCTACACACTTTACACCATTTGGAAATCTATCAAAATTAGATCGCTTGAGCCTTCAACAAAATGGTTCGCCTCTGATCTTTACTTGAAGGATAAATGGTGTTAGTTTTTAGAACCCCAATGATACTTAGGAAGAATCTCCCAAATCTTGAACCAATGTGGGAAGGACCATATGTCAGAATACTTCTTGATATTAATGGATTGAAAAATCAACATGGTTCCTACAAATGTAATGTTTCTGAAGAAGTATTTAGCGTAATAGCAATTCCCGGTCATGGTGAAAAATCTATGAACATAAACTATGAGTTGTAGTACTGTGATGTCATAGTACAAAATCTATGACCCTAAACCATGATTTTTATTACTGTGATATCATAGTCCAAACTCTATAACCCTAAAATATGAGTTGTAGTATTATGATGTCATGGTCCAAACTCTATGACCCTAAACAATGAGTTGTAGTACTATGATGTCATGGTCCAAAATCTATGACCATAATATATGAGTCACTGTCCAATCCACATGACATTAAAGTTTATAGAACTCATCCCTAAAATATGACATTAAACTATGACCACTATCCTCACTGCATGAGGCTAAACTGTACAACATAGCATCCATGCTGCAAGACATTAAACTATATATCTTAAATCGTCCTAATATCATGACGAAAAACTACACTATCCCTCATATAACTATGTATAGATTGATTACTTCCCTTGCAGGATATGTAGTGACGCCTCGATCATCAATCTTGGCACATCCCCCCCCCCCATATTTAAAAAAATTCCTCTATCTGATCCTCTATCTCCCCACATTTACAAGGGAAACCATTTTCACCCATTGTTTCTCACATAGAGTATAACTCACTAGAGATTAAGATCAGAGGTAAGGATTACCTTATGAAAACAAACTACAGAGAATTATGGTGGACCTGACATCCATAGTAGATGAAACAAAAAATCCCCTATGCCTTTGTCCGATCCAGATCAGTACATGGAATCCAAGAGGCCTTCAAATGACTTTTACCATTATAGAATGTTGAAAAACTCCCTTTTGGTTCTCCATTCCCTTTTTGTTAGATTCTTTGTAAGTTTTCATGATAGGAACCAATTCGGATAATTAACCATCACGATATGATTTAACCTAGGAATCATCTTAGTTTTTTGTAAGGAAGGACACGAAATCCCTGGGATCCGGATTTCTGGACTGACACTGGGTATCCTCCCATGTGAACATTATCCATAGTTGACGGGATATCATCAGATGCTTCTCCTGAAAAGCACTATTGAGAGCAGGAGGACACAACTTATGGACACAATGAAATTGATGACTAAATATGCATGGTGCATATCCCTTGAAAATACGCCCCCCTCTGATATGGGAAACCATGATGCCTTCTCTCAAAAAAATAAGTAACCTCTATTGATAAATTATTTAGACGCATTATTTTTAATAGTACCAGTAGGGGAATCATAATGGTGATAATAGAAATGTTCATAAATGTTAAGATAATCCATTAATCCTTTCTCGTTATTTTTAGCTTGCTTCTGTCACTTATCTTGTGAATCCCATGCCACCAGCATGACCCCACTGGTACTTTGAAGATATGGTTGGAGGGTGGAATATAGAATTGGTAAGGAATTTATGAAGTAATAACCTCTCACGTGGGATCCCATCTGGCCCCAAATAATTTGGAAGTTCCCAATCATCCAGTAATATGGACCCCTCACGGATTAGACCAAGTAGGATGTAAATCATGGACAACACTGACATAGCTAAATTAATACATATCATAGTGACCAACTGAGCAGCCGTGATAAAATTTGAGGCTCTTAAACTACTAGATTCCCGCACTGGTAAGAGCCACCGGCTCAGAAATATGGCCAAGAAAGTTTCTAGTCGAAACAGTCGATCAACATCTTGAATGATCCCCCATCCCCACTTATAAAAATTCCCCTCTTCTAGGGTGGGCCAGTAGGTACCCGCTCGCCACTGGGTGGTTTTGGTAGGATAGGACCTGGATCTCCGTGGATCGGGCTCTAAACTGATATGCTTAAAAAGTGCCAAACCAATCACTAAAAGGAACTTCTTGCTTCATAAAAGGATTGATTTACTTCAAAAGTGTCTTCTCTTGAATGATGAGTTTCTTGGCCAAAGGTGGATTTCTTTCCTCATCATCCCAAATAGAGAAGGGGGGTAGGAATTCATCCTACATGTCCCCAATGATAGAGACACCTGAGATTAGCCTGATGTCCCAAAGACTGATGATGACCTCCCTATGGGTTAAATGGATGGTATTGGTGTTTGGGATCTTTTAGATAAGGGAAGTGGGGTAGTATGTGTATATCTAAGAAACCCAAGCAACCTCGTATTGTCCCATGATTTTAGCTCAGTTCAAAATCCTTCACAGCTCTGGCGAACCCAAAAAGGCCACCCCCTATCTAACCCAAACGAGCCTCCAAAGAAAATATCCTATCGAGATGACCTAACATGATTCTCATTCACTGTAGAATTCTATGAAATGCTCTGGCAGTAGTGGGACATCCGGTTGGGCTTCTGCTACACTTCCTCTAAAGTTCGAGGTTCATAGTTCAACAAGGTCCTAGAGGCAATATCCCTTTGAAGGTACCACCCCTTAGAAGAAGTAAATGCCTTTCAGATAGAGGTTCTAATTATACAGGTAGTAGGCTGATCAGTTGGATTTGGTGTTGGGATCACTATATCAGACAAAAGACTGAACCCATAAGAATATATTCTATCTAAAGCTGGGTACTACCATTGACTCACTATAAGCAGTTTTGGAAGATATTTGTGTAATGAAACGCCGAGAATTTTTTTGTCGATCTGAGTCGCTATGTTCTTCAATCTTTCATCAGCAGCAGAAAAAGGGACAATATTAGAATCCTTAGAAGAAGCATCGATGTCAGTGATAGCCTATGAAAGATCCATTGTAACCCGCAAAGGAAAATCCAAGAGTTGATAAAAAGTGAGTCAAATAAAAGTTGTTGGATAATGGCTATGAAAAAACGGCCAAAAGACCTAAATATATGTCCTCATATAACTCCGTGTACTATTCCTGAAAATGGTTTTTTGTAGGCATATCCCACATACTACATGATGTATGGAAGCAACTGCTATATACGACTACGGTATGTGGAAGCATTTCACCGCGTATAGCAACGGTATGTGAAGCATCCATGAGGTATTGGCCCACAGAGCGTTGTCCAGCAAACATAACGGTTTGTGGAAGGAAGAATACATGAACCAAGGCCCCATAAAGTTTATTTTCAAATATTTTAGATTAAGAGTTTAAGTTCAAATTATTAATTCTTAAAGTTTGGTTCGCCGGTTCAATCTCGGTGTGTGGACACACAATATGTGTAGCATTATTCTACGCAACATATAGATTTTAGTTTTGAAATTACACAATTGCATTTGTGAAATCCAAAATTTGGTTCATGGGAAGATAAAATGAGAAAATTTCAGTTTGTGTCACCTATGAAGTAGTTCATGAGCAGGATTTTTGTGAATGAAACGGTACGCGAATGCAGAGGAAGCTGTGGGAGTCGAGATCACTTTTTTCCGCAAGAAATAGTAAAAGACAAATGGAATGGGGCCCTATATATAGGTGTGTTCCCCTGCTACCCAACATATTTGTTCTACCATGAACCATTTTAGTTCAAGACCACTTCCATGTTGGAATAGTCCGGTTTTTGTTCCGAACAGACCCCATTCCGATGGGTGGCATTTGTAGGGTCCTGAATATTTCTCAAAGGGAAGTAAATACTTCCAAAATAACATTGCAGAAATAAAAAATATTCATGCAAGTCGAACAAGGTGAATGAAATCAAATTTAGTTACAAAATTTGGAAGAAACTTGAAGGAATTCAAGTTTTCAAAAGATTTTATGTGGCCCACATACCATCACTGGGAAGGGTTCACGGACCACCTGGATCACGAACCACTGTTACGCGGAACGAATCATGAGGTGTTGGCCCGCTGAGTGATAACTAGAGAACTTAGATGACTGAGAACCATGTCACTGAAGGAATAAAGTGTGCAAAGGCCATATGCATACCTTCTCACGAACTCAGAATTTCCCAGACGAAGCAAACTGGTAGGGTTTCGTGAACCATGATTGCGAACCGTAGCCTCCAAAAACCCCGATTGACCGAGTCTTCTACAGGTCAATATATCTCTTCATGGGCTTCCACAAATGGTTTCACATTCCCATAGATATGATTTCCCCCAATTCTCTATAAAAGAACCATATGAGGAATTGAAAGGGGAAGGATGTAGAAAGCTCAAAGGGAACCCCTGATGTTGGAAGAAAGAACTCAGAGAAGATTTTGGATTTAGTCTTGAATCATCAGAGAAGAATGAATTGCAAACCACACTCTCTATAGGTACAAGTAGCCGCAAACCATAAAACAGAAGAACATAATAATAATAAGAGAACCGCAAACCTGATTGGTGAAACTATGAACCAAATATTTCCCATAGATGTAATCCCCTTGAATGATAGTCCCCCAACCCTACTTAGATATAGTGTTTCACATAGTGATCACTAAACATATTTAACACAGCAATGCGTACTACATCAGCATGTGGATCGAACCCAAAGCAGCATGAAAGACCACATCTAGTCCGCGTACCACTTTGGTGAAAGGTTGTCCACACCCATGCCCACATACCTCTTCTGTACATGGAAAACCCCTATGCCTGCATACCACTACGATATGTGGAACTTCCCCCACCCCGTATAAGAAAATAGTATGCGGGATGGGGTGTTTTCGAGTATTCTTTCTTCCAGTTCCAACCTCACCCCTCTGTTATTGTCCCGTCATCCATAGTCCCTCCATGAATCAGTCCGACAACATTAGGTCAAAGCCTCCACCAAAGGCACTGGAACCGTATGATCAGACCATCATGTGCATCAACATGCCCACTGGATTCTACATACCCATGGTAAGTGGAGTCATGAAGGATCTCCCCACAACGGTTCAGACTCTAGGGATGTATTTTTTTCTCACGGTAACCCAAAGTCTAACCTTGGGATGCCGACGTGAAAATACCTATTCTAGGGATTAAGGGTGATCACCTTCTTTTCCATTAAATGAGGAATGCTGATCAGTTAAAGGGGTTATGATCACTTCCCCTTGGGATGTGAACGACACTCTTCCCCTTCCCAAAACGTGTTCTGGGGGACTCCATTTGAGGTAAGTTCCCAATATTTTGAAGCCTGAGCTGCATGACCTTTAATGTCACCTCAAATTAAAAGGTTCAAGGATCCACGCCCTCACCCACGTCCACCCCGACCTCTTCCTCCATAGGCTCGCCCTCTCCCATCTGCAGGAGATGAGGCATGTGGATGGTTTTATTCCTCACATCGTCTTATTTCTCACATCAAGCATTACTCACATGGGATTAGTGGTTTGTGAAAATTACAACACCCAAACAATTTTGAACTATGAGATATATGATTACTTTCCAAAACAAGATATGTAGGACACCTTCTTGAAGGCCTGATCCCAAAAGGGTTCCCTTACAAAAGGGATAACCCCGTCATGTCCTCCCAAATGTGTGGATTCGATGAATAAGCCCCATCTCATCTGAACTACGTGGGTTCAGACTCCTCTATTGAGGATATATTGTAAAACAATCTTATGGGTCCAATACCAAACTCAAGTCACATTCCATCCCCCCTAGATGATGACAAACTAAAGAGTGCCTTATTTTATGGATCAAGTAATCCTTACCTCCATAGCATCAAATCCATGTATTCCTATAATGATTAGAAAAACCTGGTGTAACCCGTAGACACACTCTTCATGAATTAACCAAGGATTCACGAACATATGACCATGACTTAAATCTATAAGAGAGTCCTAGAATAGGCAATATTTCCACCCAACTCCCCCCAAAAGGGGTCCGGTGAGCCTGAATTCCCATCATCTTGGTCAATGGAGTCCTTACGCATCGTTAGCCGAATAATTGTCAAACGAGAACCTAAATTTGGAATTTAGGTCCATGAATCATGGATTCTATGGCCTTTGGGTGTTTTTGGATCCACAAATAAACCATTTGGAGACCATCCAAGGAAGTTATATCCTAGGAGGACCGATTGCACAAGTACTTGACCCCATTAAATCGCCTGTTGGGTCCATATTATTGTGCAATATCATTATCAATACAGAAGGGTTAAGTTACCCAGTCACCATAGGATTAATCTAACCTTTCTTTAAGGAATAATGGTGTATAATGGGTAAAAACAAAAGAAATGGTGAATTTAACAAGAAACTGTCCCTAGAAAAAGAGACGGGTGGTGAATCTCGTCAGACCATTTTATCACCATCTAAAACGCACCACCTCGGTGCGAAATTGGGAACAACTAGGATAAACCTATATATAACTAATACATCCATTACTATATATATTATTAGGTATATGATTATGTTAATTTTATGAGCTAACCCTATAACCTAGACAGAGAGAAAAATATTTTTGGCATGGTTAAGTGAAAATTTTTCTTAACCATGCATATTAACCAAGTTTGTTAGGAATCACAAGATGAATTTTAATTTTAAATGTAATTTGTTTCCTGAAACCATCATCAACATCCTCCTTCAAACATGGGAAATTTGAGAGTTATTTAGAAGTGAAATTGGATATTCTCCTTCAATGAATAATATATTTTACTAAAATATTGGTCATATTAATATTGTATCAAAGGTAAGATTTTTATGATTACATAAATTATAGGATCTCTCCATAAACATCATTCCTAGTCTCTAATATTTCATATAATCATGTTTAATGATGTTAGGTTCATGAATATAATGATTTATATTGGGTATTTTTTTCATTTTGTTATGGATTTAAAAGATTCGATTCCATTATGTGGATTTGGAACGTGGATTAGATATTGAGACATCTTGGTAGGTGGATCAAATTATTTTTATTATATTAACTAATATATTATGTATTATTATTGATTATGATAGATTGTTAAATATATGTTGACGCTCCTTTTTTTTTCACAGAGTCTAACGAATGAAAAGGGAATATACCTTAACACAAAGTGATTCATCCTTTGAAGAAACATAAAAAATCGACAAAGGCCTGAACAAGGATTCCATTAAGTAAGGGTCGCGCAAGTTTCATCAAGGTCGCGCAAGTATACTCTTGTGCCATATATTGGGTGCGCATGTGACTTGGGTGCCCTATTTGATTTTCTCCCAATGTCTTCAATAGCCTATAAATACCCCTTGTGGGCCCCCCATTTCGAGGACGAAAAATTCCAAAAGTCAGATTTGAGCTCCCGGTACCCTAGTCTCTTCTTTAAGTCTTCCGAACACTTCTAAGGTAATTTATTACCTAGAATGGAAGATCTAAAGAGGGGGAAAAGCCCTAAGTGTTGGAATTCACCAACACTTGCATGCCTAAGGGTATAACCCTTAAAGTAAAATGGCCACACTTGCGCGCCACATTATCCCTTCAACAGAACCTGCACGCCACTGATTTGGAAGTCTTTAGGGATAATACTATGGTCTTGAGCCATGCTTCACCCAAGTATTACCCAATGGGTTGACCAGCGCGCAAGTACCCAAGTTTCCCGCAGGTATACCTGTGCGACCAATACTTGGGCGCCCTAACAGGTTTTGCGCGCCTAACCTTTTTTGGGTGCCTCTCCTGTCCATTCAATTCTTTTCTTCAAATCCACCTCCCCTCTTCAAGATTTAGACTTCAAAACCCTCTTCAAAGACAATTTTAGCAAGGTTCCTTTGTTGGCTTCCTTATCTGAAAGGAATTCTGGGGAACATCTCTCAAAACATAGTGATTTACATATCCTCATGTCACTAAGGTGAGAGATTTGATCCATTCAACCTCATCCTTTAAGATGAGAAGATCTTTAACCTGGGGCTTCTTTTCAGAAGTACGCCCCAGTTCAAGTTCCCTAATTTGGGCCTCCCTTTTAGGAGTAATCCCAAATAGTCCCCTAACCTGGGCCTCCTTTTCAGGAGTAATCCCCAGTCCATGTTCCCAAATATGGGCATCCTCCTTAGGAGTAATCCCCAAATTCAAAATCCCTTTAATTTGGGCCTTCTTCTCAGGAGTAAGCCCCAGTTCAAGTTCTCTTAACCTGGGCCTTATTTTCAGGGGTAAGCCCCAGTTCATGTTCCCTAATTTGGGCATCATCCTTAGGAGTAAGCCCCAAGTTCCAAAATATGGGCATCCTCCTTAGGAGTAAGCCCCAAATTCCAAATCCCTTTAACCTGGGCCTTCTTTTCAGGAGTAATCCCCAGTTCAAGTTCTCTTAACCTAGGCCTTATTTTCAGGAGTAATCCCCAGTTCAAGTTCCCTAATTTTAGGCATCCTCCTTAAGAGTAAGCCGCAAAGTCCAAATTCCCTTAACCTATGCCTCCTTCTCAGGAGTAAGCCTCAGTTCTCAAATCCCTTTAACCTGGGCCTCTTTCTCAGGAGTAAGCCTCAGTTCGATTTTCTCTTAACCAGTCTTAATTTCTTTTAATTTGGGCATCCTCCTTTGAAGTAAGCCCCATGTCCCCTCCTAATTTGGGCATCTTCCTTAGGAGTAATCACCAAGATAGTGTATCTAAATCTCCATAAAAGCACATATACCTTTATGGACCCTGTTCCCGGACTTCTTCTCTAAAATAAGTCCCGATCTTTATCTATTTGGGCAGTCATGTATCCATAAGCCCCACATCATTCCTTATGATTGCATATTTCGTGGCATAATTGTCAGGTTTTACTGATACCTCTTGTTTCTCACATTGAGCATGAATCACGTGATATTATAGTGTAAAAGTAATTATGAAATCTCTCTTTGAGCCATTAATCATGCATAAAACCTCACACTTCTATACTGAACTACGTGGACTTTGATCTTTACCTTAAAAGTGGAGTATGTAGGAAGCCATTCTGAGGTTCAAGCCCATCACCCATTAATTCTCATACATCCCATATGACGTTAAACTATATCTTAATTCCCAAACTACGTGAGTTCTGATTCCTTTTCTAACGAGGATACGTAGGTATCCCTTCTATGGGTACGATCCCAAATATGAAATACTCCATATCCTTCTGAACAACAATAAACTTCAAGTGCCCCGCTAAGTGGCTTTAAAACCAGTATGGTTATCATAATGACCTAGAGATCTTTATATAATGTGTTTAAGGATACCATTGGCTAATAATATCTAACAAATACAGATGATTCTCTATCTATGAAGAACCTCAAATATATATAAAAGATTCTCTAAATCTCATACATATTAATCATTGATTGTCAGATCTTAAGGAAAGATCATTTTCATACTTGGTAGTGTAATAAGGATTCACGAACATAACTTAAATCTATTAAGAGAGTCCCGGAGTAGACAATAATTCCCCCAAAAAGGTGTGATGAGTTCGACCTCCCATCCTCTCGACCAATGAAAATTCTTAATCCTCATCGGTCCACAACTAGTGAGCACCTACCTTTGGAAAGTAGGTCCAAATAGATATAGAATCATTGGGTGTTTCCGGTTCTACGAATACACCCGTTAGAAACCGATTGGAATGTTTGAACCTTAAACAGAAAAGGTCATCCCCATTTCCAGAGGAAACAAAAAATGGTGAACCCGACGTGAATGTTTAACCATGTTAAAATGATTTTTTATTTATTTGTTAGACCCATATTTAAACTCAATGAGAGGGACAACAAAACAATCAATAACATATGTGCTCATCCAAAAGATGTAGTGGCCGAACTTATCTTGATTATGTATGTTATATCAAACATGAACTATTTTCCAAGATCTTATGAATTACAGAAATGTATTCTCTAAAATTCACACCTGTGAATGCCTCTGCTGTGAATACCTCTGCTGCTACTCCTACTGGATCGTCGTCTGCTCTAAGGATGATATCACCTACTCATCATATTCAACACTAGGTATCAAATGAACTGGTTAAGGAATACCACTGACATGGTACTATTCTTACTCTGGAGGTCACTCGACAAGCCCTCCAAGTCAATAATTCACCCTGGTTGTCCGTACAGCGACGACCAGCGATCAAGAAGCAGGTGTGCCAACCACCGTTTCCAACCATTTCGGGTCGTTATCCCTAGAATGTAATCACCAGTCCATCCCATATTATGAGGAGGTGAATGAGAAGGTCACTCAAGACCTTAATTCAAGGAGAAAAGAGTCCTTCCTGAGGGCTCCCACCAACAATCGCCACCAGACTCATGTGGCAGTGCGCCCTCAACATGATGTGGGTGTCGTCTCCAGGAAGTCGGCTCAGGTTCCTCGAACCCGAGCAGGCAAGAAGAACCACCAGAGGCGACGACCAATCAACAGTGAGCAGGTTCTTATCTCTGCCATTTCTGGAGAAGTCTACCAACCTAACTTGGTGGAAAGCAACGAGTGGACACACGCACCCATCCATTTTAATTCCGCTGTCCCGCAGACTCGTCTAGCAGCAACACGCCATTCCCGCTAGGAAATTCTGGCAGAGTACTATAGACAGGAACATACACCTGTTTATATATCATCAGCCAGTCAGTAGGCTCGTCTGACTGCACCCAACGAAGCTCGCCAATCTAATATGGTGGCAACTAATAAGCAGGAACATACACCTGTTTACAATCAAAAATTCTATCAGAAGTCTCATCTTCCAGTATTAAAGGAAATTCGTGATCCATACTTGAAGAAGAATAAAAAGTAGGCACATACACCTGCCAATGTAAATCAATCCTGCCAACAGTCTCGTTTGGTAGCATCTAGAGAAGTCATTCGGAAAGTCACGACGACAAAATAGGAGGCAGACTCAACTCTCTTCCCCCATACATGAGTACTATTGGAATTCACTGACAGGAAAAGGAGGATAGGAGTAAGAACAAATACCTAATCTAAGAACAGAATGGAAATATATTCCCGTTCCGGCAGCTGAAGTCACCAAGCACATTCTGACGATGGTGAAAGAGCAGAAGCAAATCCCTGCTCAAATTCTGGATGCCTGCCAGAATATTATAATAGCTTCAACAACATAACAAGGAAAGAAATGAAAATATATCCCTACCAGTGGAGTGACACATCAACAGATCACTCCGGAACAGATACACACCTCTGTTCTAGTCCAAGAGGGTTGTGGGATATACTCCCCTATATCATATGGACAATCAATTCAGGCACATAAACCTGATTTGAATAGAGATAATCAGCCCAACCTGACTATTTCTCCTAATAAGGCACATACACCTACCCATAATAACCACTTTTGTCAACAAGTGGTTCCTAAAGTGAGTAAGAAGGCGTCTAATAAAAAGACCCGTCCATCACAGTCAAGAAACCAAGAGCCAATCTGTAATAAGGAATTGCTCGATGCTGGAGTTCTTGATGCACTCAGACAATTATCTGTTGCAACTCAATATTCTACTCTCTCAGTTCCCAATAATGGGAACATTAATCTTGAAGGTCTTCATCAGACACTTCCTCATAAAGGCTTGCTTTATGACAGTTCGGTCAATCTTGAAGTATCATCTTCATATGAGAGTCACGATAAATCTATGGGTGGCCAGAAGACTAAGGAGCAGGAGGTTTCATATTTTCCTGTAACCCAACATGGTGGTCCTCCCCATGATGATGAATTTATCTGCAAAATTCCTCTCTGCAATAGTAATTCACATTTCTTGGAAAATGCTCCATTGGAAAATGTAGTAATGAGAAATCCCTCTTATATTGAGGCACTTGAAAATGTGAAGACATTCATGTCTGATGCTTTATCATTAGTAGGTGAAATACTTTCTCAACCAGAAGATAGCCTAGGGTGTAGGTCATTATCCAAACTACCCCTGAATTATGCATCTTCTAATTTAACAAATGAATTGTCTACCAATATTGTTGAAACTGATGAAGCAAAAAAGAAGCACCAGCTCTTGTATAATCAGGTAGAAGAATCTTCATTCAATGATAAAGAGGGAATTCTGAATATGAGAAAACAACTCGTGAAAGGTGAAGTGCCAGTCAGGTTTTGGCCTTTGGCTGATTCTCAGTATGACATTCCAGAGATGTTGACGGAAGATTGTATTCAAGATATTAGTCTCAACATGTGGAAAACTATTTGTCAATGGAAAAAGAAAATATTATCTTATGATGAATATGAAAATCATGACAAGATAATAGAAGGGTTGCAACGCCAAATTTACTTGGCATCTCTCTTAGTTTCTCGATATCTGAAGGCTAAAAAGCAGCAGAGATCCCTTCAACGTTCATGCCTTGACACACTAAGAAGATTGCGCCAGTTAATTGCCAATGCCCCATCTGGTATTCATATTAGGGGATGGGGTATTCATGGAGCACTACATTTCACTGTACTCTCCAGCCAACAAAGCCCGCCAAAAATGGTCTCATGCAATGTTATTTCCCATGACCGACCACAGCCAATTGGATTTTTTGTAATCAAAGGCTCGCTCAAGAACATGCCTCAACTAGTTCTTCTCAAAATCAGGCATAAAGAGAACAATTTGTCGAATTACTCTTGTATTTGGAAAAGGAGAATATCGAACGGGCTTCTCGTTTAGATCGTGTACATCATCAAGTGACAGAAGTGTCAGAAATCATCCAACAGTCATATGACCTAGGTGATTTGAGTGGATGTCAGTTGATGCATCCAGCTAATTTCCAGACTAAAGTCCACAAGATCATGAGAGCTTTTAATAAAGTCTCAGATATAGCAACTCAAGAACCACCCCATCTTTCCAAACTTGGAACTCTTTTAACACAACTCTCGTAATCAACAAATAGGATTCGAGGAGTTGAGCAGGAATAGCAGGAACATCCCCAATCCACAGGACTGAGGGCTTTTTCATATCCCCAATCTCTTCCATAGAGAAAGTCAGTCTTATCTCGATTAGGGAAGAAGCCAAAAGAGGAATGAAGAGACAAATTATCACGAGATTACCTACACATTACGGTTCGTCAAGAAGTTCCTGAGGGATCAACTCAACAAAATGAAATGTCTCATCAAGGACATGGAAGAAGGAAATATCACAGAAATGCTGATAGAAGGGATGAAATGCATTATGAATCAATGAATGTCATCAATGCCGTTGTTTCTGATCCTCTAGAACATGAGGCTCACTCAGAGGTATCATATGAGGAAGTTCCTACTCAAGAGGTTGTGCACACGAAATCCAATGAAGAAGGTGTGCGTACAAAAAATCAAAGGATTAATCAAAATCTAGTTATTCCTTCAAATAACCAACTTCCCCCTCTCTGAAAAGAATCCAACAAGGGGAAAGGAAAGAATCAGGCTACATTCCACCCTTCCTTTAGAGAAGTCCAATCACTCTCATTATATGAAAGGTTCTCACAATAAGAGGCGGAAATGAAGGAATTAAGGAGGTTGAATACAGAACTACTTCAAGGTTGTCTTCCTCCTAAGCGTGCTGGAGTCAATCAGCCCAGGGAATTTGTTATAGCTACTAAGATGGATCAAGAGTATCCTCCTTTACCAGTACACCCTCATAGGTCTAATCCTATGGGCCATGCACAACAACAATCGGTGGTGCTACCATCAATTGCAGTACCAGCCACCACACTTGTCCAAGCTCTAGTTATTGCACCTGCTCAGGTCCAAGCTCAACCAGATGTTTCTCAAAAGTTAATAACTACCATTGAGTCATTAATAGCTCCGCTGGAAGCTATGGAAGAAAATAATGCACCGATTCAGCCGGAGAAGAGATCTTACCTTGAATGGGTTGATGCAATTCCTCCTCCATCAAAATTTTCAAGTACCACATTCCCAATATTTAATGGTTCAGAAGACCCAGAACAACACTTAACACATTTTGTTTCTCATTGCGATCCTATGATGGGAACTCCTCAACAACAAGAAGTAGTTAAGCTCAGGTGTTTTGTACAGTCATTAAAATGATCTACTTTTGTCTGGTATACAAGCTTGCAATCCTGGTCAATTACCAGGTGGGAGGATCTCCGTTAATGATTCCTTCTTCAATTAATATCAACTTTTCCAAAGAAAATAGTTTTTGATCTTAAAAATTTTATTCAAAGGGAGAATGAAAGGGTTTCAGATTTCATGGCTTGCTGGAAGGGATTAACATATTCCCTGATCTTAGCACTCCCTCAAGAAGAGTTGTTTCCAATCTGTGTGGAAAATATGTGTGATGAATTACGCACACCATTGGTCCATGTAAAATACACAGGAGGGTTTCAAGACCTTACTTTGATCGCTCAGCAGATTGAAGACTCTCTTACGAAGACTAAAAATAAAACTCGTGTAATTTCATCAGCTCGAGGAAGGAGAATGGTTAAAGTAGAGACTGCTAAAGTTATGCTTAAACAAGCACCTGTATCTGCTTCTACTTCAAAACCTTCATCTTATCGAAGGGATACACCTCTTAAGCATCAACAACAGAGGTCGTTTCATCAAGATGATCAAAGAGATCAAAGGCAGAAACAATTTGAGGATATGAAGAGAAATGTTTATTATTTCCGAAATGAACAAGTTCATGGTTACATAATTTTGGCTCTGGAAAATAATTTGGTTCAATTGCCAAGGCCCAAAAGGCCAAATAAGGAAGTAGATGAAGACCGTCCCAACTATTTCCCATTTCATCAGATGTTGGGGCATCCCATTCAAGAGTGTTTTGTCTTTAAAGACCTCTTACAAAAGATGGTAGACTCAGGATAGGTAAAACTGAAAGGTTCTTCAGCTTAGGTAGCATGTGTTACTGCGACAAATCCAGAGGAAGAAGGCGAGTGGAAAGAAGTCAAAAACAAAAATGCGTAGAAATATGATGATTGGATGGTCAAGAAAATGATCAAACAAACTCATTCCATTTTTCGAATGCAATTGTAGAAACCCATTTTGTCTTCTGCTATGAATGACACAGCAAAAACCTCTTCATCAGAGGGAAAATCCTCAAAGAAACGACATAATTCAAAGAAATAGGAACAACCAGAAGAAGATGAGATCGTGTCAAAGCCCAAGTTGTCTTTGACTCTGGGAGATTTTATGCCATCTACTTCAAAGCCATGGGCACCGCCCCAACAAACGGCACAACATAAATTGACTAATCAGGCATAATCTTTTTCATATGAAGAGTTGATCTTTGGTTCTGTTAATATGATTCATTTAACTGATCCTTATGCCAATCACAGCTTTGATCTTGATGAGCCTGAGTTCCCTGTATCAAAATGAGGAATTAGAGGGAGTTCTAGAGGTCTGGGATATAGAGGAAGATGTGGATATCCCAGAGACCACTATTCCAATTCTACCCCTGTTAGAAATATGTATGAAGCAGAAAATCATGGCAAAGCCCTTCAGCGGGCTCAAAAAGAACAAGAAAATTCTTCCACCAATAGCAGATTCAGTCCTGGCACAATTATTCTGGAGGATCGGTTAGAGGTTCCACCTTCATCCTCTCAGAAAGTAAGTGGACCTATTCGGTCTAATCTTCCAAAGTCAGAAGGAGCATTTCCAACTCCTACCCCGATACAAGATGCATCTACTTCCAAAGCATCAACTTCTAATGCACCTTTGAAACCAGATGTTTATGTTAGGAAACACAGACCTTTGGATCAAAAATATGATGTATTGAAACATTTTTCCCAAGTACCGGCCAAGTTATCAATTCTGGATGCCTTGAATCTATCCAAAGATCTTCGAGAGGCACTCATTGAGGCATTGTCAAGTCCTCAGGAGTTCCAAACTGAAATTTCTACGACTGAAGTATACCATGTAGAGAATAATCCTGCAGAATGCCATGCAATGATATCTTTCAAAAATGAAGATGAAGATGATGTTGTGCATGGACATATTAGACCTTTGTATTTATCTGGAAATGTCAATGGTGTGGACATCTGAAGAGCTTTCATTGATAATGGTTCAGGAGTCAACCCCATCCCCATTCACACACTTCATCGATTGGGCCTCACATAATCTGATTTATCTCTTTCTACTCTGATTTTTCAAGGATATGATAAAAATGAACAAGAACCTCTGGGTGAGATCACACTCAGAAATCAGTTTGGAGACCTTGTATCCAATTCAGATTTCATGGTTGTTGATCATGAAACAGCCTTCAATGTTTTTCTTGGAAGAACTTGGCTACATCAACATGTGGCTATCCCTTCATCATACCATCAATGCCTCAAATATTGTTTCAATGGTCAAATTGGGAAATTTTATGGTGATAAGTCCGCATTAAAAACATGTGAGTCTCAATACATTGAGGCAGAATTCTATCAGATGATGGGAAAGGAGAAATCCACAACAAGGGAGGTTACTAAAGTTAATGCTTTATATGGTTTGGAAAAGATTCCAGTAAACCCATTCACACATGTGAGTACAGATTATGTGTTGTCTATCAGTCAAATTGACAGGATATACTCAAATCCAAGTACTCTTATGGAAACTTCCATAATGTTAATTACGACATTCAAGCCAGACAACATGGGAGAAAGTGGTGATTCACCAAGAAATGATGAAAGCTCAAATAGAGATGTCTTCATTTCATCCGCTGAAATCCAGCAAGTCAATACTTCTCCAATCAGGCCAGAAGAAGTTACAACAATGTCATAAGTGAACAATGATGTCGATTGTCAATCCATCATCTCCTCTTTATCACCCAAGGAAGACCCTTCATCATCAATAGGGTCAGAAATGGAAGCCTCTTCTTCAAAATGTTCAAATTTTAACATCTCTCATGATTATGGGAATTCTGCTTCATCATCTACTATGAAAGTAGAAACAGAAGAAGTAACAAATGTTGAAGAAGAAGAGGAGGATCTCAGGGATGATCCTACTGATTTTGAAGAGGGTATCTCCACTACTGTGGATGAACTCAGAGAAATAAATCTGGGTACAAAAGAAGATCCACGCCCCACTTTAATTAGTGCGTCCATGACTCTTGAAGAGAAATAAATGTATATTTAATTTTTAAAGAAAAATCAAGATATATTTGCTTGGAATTATACAGAAATTCCAGGGCTTGATCCTGATGTTGCTACTCATCATTTAGTTTTACCAGAAGAACATTGAGGATTTAAGTAAGCCGTAAGAAGAACACACCCAACTTATGTTTCCAAAATTGAAGCTGAATTGGATAAGCTTATCAAAGATAACTTCGTCAGAGAAGTTCAATATCCCAAATGGTTGGATAATATTTTCCCTGTAAAAAAGTTGAATTGACAAATTAGAGGTCGCATTGATTTTAGGGATCTTAATCGGCATTGTCCTAAGGATGATTTTCCAGTTCCGATTACAGAAATCTTAATTGATGCAAGAGCTGGATATGAAGCACTTTCCTTCATGGATGGATATTCTGGATATAATCAAATCTGAATGGTTCCAAAAGATGAAGAATATACAGATTTCAGAGCCCCTTTGGGTGTGTTTTTCTATCGGGTAATTCCCTTTGGCCTGAAGAATACAGGTGCAACATATCAGCATGTCATGCATCATATCTTCAAACCCTTTTTAGGGAAGTTTGTTGGATGTTATGTGGACAATTTGGTGGTTAAATACAAACAATTTTCTAATTACTTGGCTGATTTAGAAGTCATATTCCACAAAATTTGGAAACATAATTTGATGATGTACCCCTTAAAATGTGCTTTTGGGGTAACCTCAGGAAAATTTCTTGGCTTTTTTATACGCCATCGTGGTATCAAAGTCAATCCTAAGAAGACAAAGACAATCCTTGGTATGTAACCTCCTATAAATTTGAAAGAATTGAGAGGAATTCAAGGAAACTTGGCCTATATTTGGTGTTTCATCACCAATCTGGCAGGAAAAATTTTACCCTTCACCAAATTAATGAATAAGGGAGTCACTTACCAATGGACTGTAGAATGTCAAGAAGAATTTGATATCCTTAAGAAATATGTTTTGAGTCCACCGGTATTAATGCCACCTGTTTATGGAAGACCACTTATTCTTTATGTGACAGCTTTAGAGCGATCAGTGGGTGCCTTCCTTGCCTATAAGACTGATGCTGGGAATGAAAACAGCATTTACTATCTCAGTCAGACTATGCTTGAAGCATAAACCCAATATTCAATTATTGAAAAGTGATGCGTGGCATTAATCTTTGAAGTTCAGAAATTGAGACACTATCTGCAACATCATGAGGTCCATTTGGTATCTCGCAATAACCCACTCAAATTCATCCTTAGTCATCCAATACTTACAGGACTTCTAGCAATGTGGGCAGTTATTTTGCATCAATTTGATATCCAATATGTGTCTCAAAAGGCAATAAAGGGCCAAGCTCTGGATGGTTTCCTTACTGAACATCCTTTAGTAGAAGATACATCTTTAGATATTAAAATTCCTGATGAGGAAGTCTTCTCTATTCAAGATAGTATTCAAACATGGAAATGTACTTTGATGATGCTTCCAGAAGTCCAACAGGGAAGAAAATTGAAGATCCTAAATTCAACAAAGTTGGGTTAGGAATTGTTCTCATTTCTCGAGAAAAGGTAGTGATACCCTATTCCTTCTCATTGTTGGGAGGCAGGACAAATAATAAAGAAGAATACCAAGCTCTCATCACAAGATTGGAGTTAGCGCTTCAAGCACAACTGAATCCCTTAAAGGTGAAAGGTGATTCAGAATTGGTAATCAAACAAGTCAATAGAGATTATGCAATTAGAAAAGAAGAGCTAATCCCTTTGTATGATTATGTCAGAGAGTTAATGGCAGAGTTTCCTTTGAAACCGACATTTTCTCATGTCCCGCGATCACAAAATGCCCAAGCTGATGCACCAGCTAATATAGCTACAGCTCTGGCAGATCCAAATCAGGAAGAGACAATCATTAGTATTGCCCACTGTTGTACAATTTAACCTTATGTTCAAATCAGAACCGAGGAAATCAATAAAATTAGTCCCATTTCTGAACCATATCATCATACTATAGGATGGATGACACCTATTAAGGAATACCTTCAAAATGGAATACTTCCACATGATAGATATGGAAAAGAAAAAATTTGGCGATGTGTGGTCAATTTTACTCTTTATGATAGCCTAGATCACCTAGAGAAAATTATCTACAAAAGAGGTTTTGATGGAATTCTCTTCAGATGCATTGATGGTGAATAGACAATGGCTGTCATGAAAGAAGTGCATGCTAGAGTCTGTGGTTCCCATCAGTCTGAACATAGAATATCTGATCAAATTCGAAGGCTTGGATACTTTTAGACTTTAATGATACAAGATTGTGTTGATTTCACAAAGAAGTGTCATTCTTTCCAAGTACATGCCAAATTCATTCATCAACCCCTAGAGTTGCTTCATACATCTAAATACTCGTAGCCATTTTCCACATGGGGAATGGATGTAGTAGGACCTTATCCTTCATCTACATCTAAGAAGTTTAAGTACATTCTTACTGCTACTGACTTCTTTTTCAAATGGTCAGAGGAAATACCTCTCAAAGAATTTAGTTCTAAAATCACTGTTAGCTTCATCAAGTCTAACATCATTACCAGATTTGGTGTCCCTCATACCATATTGACAGACAATGGCACCAAATTCTGTTCATCCGAGGTAAGGAAGTTGTATCAAGAATGTAACATCAAATCCAATAATTCATCTCGGTATCATGCAGCGGCCAATGGCCAAATAGAATCTTTCAACAAGACTCTTTCAAACATACTGCAAAAGATGGTGGATAAAGATATAAATTCATGGTCTGATAAACTTTTTCATGCTTTATGGGCTTATCTAACCACTACCCTCACTGCAACGCGGTCAACTCCATAGTCATTGGTATATATAACAGAAGCAGTCTTTCCCATTGAAGTTCAATTAACCTCAATCAGGGTAGCCATTTGTGATCAGTCATCTACAGATGAACAATCTCAAATGTGATTGGATGAATTGGAATGATTAGATGTGAAAATATTGTGCACATTGCACCACTTGGAAGTCTATCAAAATCGAATAGCACGAGCTTTAAACAAAAAAAGTTTATCTTCGTTCATTCATTCAGGGAGAATTGGTATTGGTTCTTAGAACTCCAATGATACCAGGAAAGAAACCTTCCAATCTTGAGCCAAAATGGGAAGGACCTTATTCAATACATAAGGTTTACTCCAATGTAGCTTATTCTTTAATCTCAATGAGTGGAGAACTCACCACTACTCCAACTAATGCCATATTTTTAAAGAATTATTTTGTGTAACAAAAAAACTAATACGTCCAGCAAGATGTTAAACTACATAATCATTAGTCCATGCATATGACCTTAAACTACTCATGTCATCGTCCAACATGACGTTAGACTTTGAAAAAGTCCCTAATATGTCTTGCAAGACATTAAACTTTATAACCATTTGTCCAACATGACGTTAAACAGTGTCCCCATCATCTTAGCGACATGATGCTAAACTGTATATCACCCTTATTATCCAACATGATGCAAAAATGTGTTCACATCCAACATGAAGTTAAACTGTGTCCCTATATTTGACCTATATGGCATTAAACTGTACTGCTCATTCTTCCTACGTGATGTAAAACTAAACAAAGTCCCTTAATATGTCTTACATGACATTAAACTATATTTTTGCCCTGCTAAATGACACTAAACTGTGCAGCACCAGTAGTCCTCACTGCATGACATTAAACTGCACAGTCCCTCCTTCGTCCAACATGACATTAAACTGTGCATCGTTAGGGTGGTTTCTACCTCTTGTTTCTCACACCGAGTATGACTCACATGAGCTTAGAGTAAACTTCAACCATAACAGCATCTCTGGGCCACTTACCATGCGTATGTCCCAACAATACTTTTTAGGTCGCTGTCCTCAAGAACAACTTTATCACCAATTCATTCTTCAATCGAACTACGCGGACTTTGATCCTTGCCTTCTAGGCTAGGTATGTAGGCAACCTTCTAAGGTTCAAGCCCAAAATCAATCTCTTCACATCAGTTCACCTTCGTCTCATACGTTGATGATTCGCGAAACTGCCCCCAGAACCAATATTTTTTACATTGATTCACCATCTTCCTTGCTATATGATGTTAAACTGTTCACACTTTTGTCCTGTACGACAATAAACTACAACATTCTTTGACACCCTCACCTGAGAGGGAATCATTTTTTACATTGATCTCTAATCATTTTATATTCCAAAGACTACGTGCATACATGGAAATGCCCGAACCTTTTATATTGGGTCAAACCATCATTGCACTAAAGTCCCCTTTTCACCCTTCACTTATACGAACCAAATCTATACAGAGGGTATTTCAAGAACTACGTGTGGCTTGATTACCATCCTTATGGGATATGTAGGAATGTTCGAGCATCCCTCCAATCCAGCCCCAAGTCTTTGGGCCTAACCCCAAATTTCAATTTCAGTCCTTTGTCTAAAAAGTCCCCATGTGAAAAGATGAATGTGGTATGAAAACCCTGGTTTTAATTCACATCAGGTTTATAAAACACACAATGTGTATTCCTTATTATGGTCTGAGCTCTATGACCCTAAACTAAGATCTCCTACACTCTTTTCCCCACATGACGTTAAACTGTATTTGAAGAACTACAATTGGCTTGATTCCCATCCTTATGAGATACGTAGTGAAGTCTAGCACCTCAATTCAGGACCCAGCCACAACATGATTATGGTTATCATTGGTCTGTGTATCTCTTTCATGCATTGGAAAATATTCATTTTCATGTGTCATAATCCTAAACTTAAAGACTTCAAGACCTACATAACCCTTTTCTTGACTTTTGGTCACAAAATGTATGATACCCGAGAGTTCTTTTGCCTGACTATGCAGCACTTTCCCTTAGGCGGCCTTGTATAAACAGTCTACATAATGGACCTATCAGCCAAAAATGCTATTATTTGACTATGCAGCCAATTCCCTTAGGTGGCCCTTCATAATTCAACCCCCTAACGGGTTTTTTAAATAGTGGTAACTTCATTCTTCGGAGGAAAACCTCTTTTGTCCTTATTTTTCTTAATGAAAATATGTAGGGATCCTCAAAAATATCTATCCTTAACATATTTGTCCCATACTCTTTTTCATGATCAGAAAGTATTCAAGTCTATGTTTTATATTTCCCTTCCCTATGTTTGGGTCAGACCATCATAGGAGTGACAATCATCCAATTCTTTGACAATCTTGATTGAGAATATCCTCTCCATATTCATGTACCTCTCTGCATGCAACAAACTCTATGCTTTGGAAAATTTGAATATCCATAAACTTCCACTGGATTTTAAGCAGTAGAAAAGTAAAATTTCTAAAAGTTCTTTTTTCCTGACTATACAGCATGTGCCCTTAGGCGGCCTTTCATAAGTAGTCTACATAACGGACCTGTCAGCCAAAAGATGCTATTATTTGACTATGCATCCAATGCCCTTAGGTGGCCCTGCATAATTCTACCCCCTAACGGGTTTGTTAAATAGTGGTAACTTCATTCTTGGGAAATAATTCTTTAATGCATTTTAGCCCTTTTTTCATATCATTCCTCAGATTCAAAATTTCTTAAGTCGTAGTTTACATATTTTCTCCCATACTTGAATATGGTAGTATGTTTTCAGATAAATTATCACGGAATTGAGTCAATTTTAATCCATTCAGTCAAAGATATTTCGACCTTAAACATTAGCATTTTTATGTACTACGTGCATGAATTTAAACTACCCACAAAATACAAGGGACCTCTGAAAAAAAGTCATGTCCAGCTCACTAAACATATACTTTGTTTGATTTAGGTAATATTGAGCAATTAAAAATATTCAAAGTTTGTAGGGTAATTTTTTATAATCCAAGAAAAAATCAAACTATGTTTACTAAGCCCATTGGATTAAGTGAAAATTTTAAAGCAGGTAGTAAAAGAATGTAGGCATAAATGATTGAGGATGAAAGTGTTTTTTATTGATGCACAATAGTTAGAAGGAAATCCATAGACTAGAGTTGCCTCTCTTTTTTCAGGAATTACAAAAGGCTTTCAACATAACTCTTCATTTGATTTATGGCATCCCGAGCTTCATCAGTAGCCACCTAGAATTCATTCATTCAAGTTGATATAATAAGAGACGCAGTGATACCAGCTCTTCTTGGAACAATTGTAAAAGAATGTTCTTGAGTGCGGTTTGAGAAAATTTTCTACTAATCAAACAGTGACTCTGTTTCTGTCCAAGAGACTTGGAAGATGGATAAATTGATTTGAGAATGGGGAATTGAAAGTAAAGATCCATTTGGAGAGAGTACTCTTTTCAGATATTGTTCTAATGTCATGATAGTCTTCTCTCCACCAACCGAAAGTGAGACTTGATATTTCTTCAAGTACTTGGCCAAATCTGGGAGAGTGGTGTCGTAGATATCATAGTAATCATGGACCACGATGATCATCATGTCATCAATCTGCTTGCTAGCCAGTTCATCAGCCATTCCAATTCTCCTAGGATCCATTTAATCTACACAAAAGTCGAATAATTAACTCTTAAGTAAGTTGATTTTTCATAACATTTGTGAAGAAAAGTGAAAAAAATATCTAAGGCATTAAGGGATGAAAGTCCAATGTTAGTGTGCAAGTGTAACTATGTCGCACAAGTTTTGGCATGTAGGTATCACCGTGCAGGTCAAAATAACTCTACAGCAGCACGACAATGAACAAACGCAATGAAACCACAGAAAATCAGCAACCTGCACGATGAAAGCAACCTGTACGGTGAGAGTGGAAATGTTTGAGAGCCGAGTTCCTTGCACGAGAATGAGGCGCATATTTATAGGCCAGGCTACACCCCTGCGCGTCGAAGCCTACATTCCTATCACCTGCGCGCCGCTGTCTGTGCACTCAGAACTTGCATGCTACCCTTCCTTGGTTTTCTTCTTTACCTCAGAGTCAAATCCTCTTTCCTTTCGGATCCAACTCTGAGGGGGGACTTTTTTTGACGCTCCTTTTTCATCACGGAGTCTAATGAATGAAAAGGGAAAATACCCTAACACAAAGTCATTCATCCTTTAAAGAAACATCAAAAATTGACCAATGCATGAACAAGGAATCCATTAAGTATGGGCCACGCAAGTTTCATCATGGTCGCGCAAGTATACTTTCATGCCATATATTGGGCGCAAAGGTGACTTGTGCGCCCTATTTGATTTTTTCCCAAGGTCTTCAACAACCTATAAATAAGACTTGTGGGCCCCCCATTTCGGGGATGAAAAATTCCAAAAGTCAGATTTGAGTTCCCGATGCCCTAGTCTCTTCTTGAAGTCTTCCAAACACTTATTAGGTAATTTATTACCTAGAATGGAAGATCTAAAGATGGGGAACAAGGCCTAAGTGTTGGAATTCACCAACACTTGTGCGCCTAAGGGTCTAACCCTTAAAGGAAAATGGCCACACCTATGCATCGCCTTATCCCTTCAACAGAACCTATGCTCCACACATTTGGAAGTCTTTAGGGATAATACTATGGGATTGAGCCATGTTTCGCCCAAGTATTACCCTATGGGTTGACCGGTGCGCAAGTACCCATGTTTTGCATAGGTATACCTATGTGACCAATACTTGCACACCCCAATAGGACATGCGCGCCTACCCTTTTTTGGGTGCCTCTTCTGTCCATTCAATTCTTTTATTCAAATCCACCTCTCCCCTTCAAGATTTAGCCTTAAAAACCCTCTTCAAAGACACTTTTGGCATGGTTTTTTTGTTGGATTCCTTATCTGAAAAAAATTTTGTGGAACATATCTTAAAACCTAGTAATTTACATATATTCATGTCACTAAGGTGAGAGATTTCATTCTTTCAACCTCATCATTTAAGATGAGAAGATCTTTAACCTGGGCCTTCTTTTCAGGAGTAAGCCCCAGTTCAAGTTCCTTAATTTGGGCCTCCTTTTCAGGAGTAAGCCCCAATAGTCCCCTAACCTAGGCCTCCTTTTTAGGAGTAAGCCCCAGTCCAAGTTACCAAATATGGGCATCCTCCTTAGGAATAAGCCCCAAATTCCAAATCCCTTTAAACTGGGCCATCTTTTCTGGAGTAAGCCCCAGTTCAAGTTTTCTTAACCTTGGCCTTCTTTTCAAGAGTAATCCCCAGTTCAAGTTCCCTAATTTGGGAATCATCCTTAAGAGTAAGCCCCAAGTTCCCAAATATGGGAATCCTCTTTAGGAGTAAGCCCCAGATTCCAAATCCCTTTAACCTGTGCCTTCTTTTTGGGAGTAAGCCCCAGTTCAAGTTCTCTTAACCCGGGCCTTCTTTTCAGGAGTAATCCACAGTTCAAGTTCCCTAATTTGGGCATCCTACTTAGGAGTAATCCCCAAATTCCAAATTACCTTAACCTGGTCCTCCTTCTCAGGAGTAAGCCTCATTTCTCAAATCCCTTTAACCTGGGCCTCCTTCTCCAGAGTAAGCCTCAGTTCTATTTTCTCTTAATGAGTCTTAATTTTTTTTTAATTTGGGCATACTCTTTAGGAGTAAGCCCCATGTCCCATCCTAATTTGGGCATCTTACTCAGGAGTAAGCCCCAAGTCAGAGTATCCAAATCTCTATAAAATCACATATACCTTTATGAACCCTTTTCCCATACTTCTTCTCTGAAATAAGTCCTGATCTTTATCTATTTGGGTAGTCATGTATACATAAGCCCCACATCATTCCTTATGATTGTATCTTTCGTGGCATAATCATCAGGTTTCGCTGATACCTCTTGTTTCTCACATAGAGCAGGACTCACGTGATCTTAGAGTGTAAAATTAATTATGACATCTCCCTTTGATCCATTAATCATGCATAAAACCTCACACTTCTATACCGAACTACATGGACTTTGATCTTTACCTTAAAAGTGGAGTACGTAGGAAGCCTTTATGAGGTTCAAGCCCATCACCCATTAATTCTCATCCGTCTAATATGACATTAAACTATATATTAATTCCCAAACTACGTGGGTTCTGATTCCTTTTCTAACAAGGATACGCAGGTAGCCCATCTGCAGGTACGATCCCAACTCTTAAATAATCCATGTCCTTCTAAATGACAATAAACATCAAGTGCCCCACTGAGTGGCTTTAAAACTAGTATGGTCATCAAAATGACCAAGATATTTCTATATAATGTATTGAATGATACCATTGAATAAGGATCTCCAATACATATGGATGATTCTCTATCAATGAATAACCTCAAATACATATAAAATATTTCTCTAAATCTTATACACATCAATCATTGATTGTCAGATCTTAAGGAAATCTCATTTTCATTTTTGGTAATGTAATAAGGATTCACGAGCATAACTTAAATCTATAAAGAGAGTCCCAAAGTAGAAAATAATTCCCCCCAAAAAGGTGTGATGAGTCTGACCTTCCATCCTCTTGACCAATGCAAATTCTTAAGCCTCATCGGTCCACAACTAGTGAGCACCTACCTTTGTAAAGTAGGTCGAAATGGATATAGAATAATTGGGTGATTCCGGTTCTACGAATAAACCCATTAGAAACCGATTGGAATGTTTGAACCTTAAACAGACAAGGTCATCCCTATTTCTAGAGGAAACAATAGAATTTTATGATTGAGAAGAAGTTATGACTTTATAAAAATTATTTTTTTTGGAAAAAGATGAATTATTCTTAAAACTAGGAATTTATTTCCAGTAATTATTTGGAATAAAATTGGGAAATGAATATTGAGTTTATAATATATTTGAATTGGTTACTAAAATGTTGAATTTTTGGAATTATCCCAATGATTATGAATTTAATGCAAAAATGAATATTTCTTTGAGATTTCTTAGATTTTCCACACCTTCTATGTGTAAAATGAATTTGGTGATACCTAGTTTTGATGCCTCTATGTTTTATCCATGAGGATTCAATGGCTTGTATGTTTAAGGCGATAAACTACTTTAATGACTAGTTCAAAAAGGAAAAACTCACTATGGTGTGAGTATTGGATGTATGAATGAGGATTTATACCTTACTATAACTATTCATTAGTGAAATTTTATATTATACTTAAATATTCCTTAGTGCAAATAAAGATTTTGAAAATATGTATTTACCATTAGTTTTTTTCAAAAATAGGGTATTCTCCATAAAATTTTGGAAATAATTTCTATCAAATATTGGACAAAATGTGATTTAATTTTCTATTGACTAAATAGGGATTCTCCATCATGTTTTGAAAATTGGTGTTTTTCATATAATTTAAGAAAAAAATGTTTTTTTGGAAATGATTTTTAATTAATGAAACATAAATTATCAGATCTTTGTAAAAATTATTTGTTGGTGTTTTTCTAAAAATTGAATGATTTTACAAATAATATTTATACATGATTTTGGATCATAAAACAATTTAGACAAATAAAATGTATTGGTTTAATTTTTTTATTTATTAATTTTAATTATAACTAAATATTTGAATTTTTCATGTATGGAAGTGTATAGAGTTATAGGGGAAATACAAATAAGTTTATACCAACCCCCAAGTTGGGCACCTCAGTGGATAGGTGTATATGATTGGTGATATGAAGGTAAATAGAAGTCTTCATTATTTATATGAGGTGAACCATAGATCCATATTGGTGCTATTATGGAGGAGTTGGTGGCTTGGGGTATGAGCACTTGGTTTTATGTTGTTACATGTCTCCTTTTTTCTTTAAATATTAATTTTTTTAAACAAATTACATTTCCATGATAGTTGTTTTCAAATGGTGTTTTTTATTTGAAAATTTACATCCACATTTAATATCAATGTTTATGTTTTGAGAGAAAATTATTCCCCAATAGTTTACTACATTTGTCACTACTTGATGGTAACCACTAGTGAATGGGGAATGCACTTGAGGCTATGTGATATTCTAACATTAGTCTCAAGATCAAAGCTATTGAGTTGGGGTGTTACATTTTATTTAATATATTCCTTTTTTTCTATGTCCCAAAACTATATCATATGATATATTGTTTTATATTATGAAAATATACGATGTTTTACTAATAATGAAATTTTATATATTATTACTCATTCATTTTTATTACAATTTTACATGAGAGATAAATAATAAATAACTCCATTAGGGAAATTTATGACTTTCCCCTAATCAATATTTTTCATGGGAAGTTGTGAGTTATGAAAAAATGTTGATATTACAATTATAATGTGTAATATTTCAGAACATGACTATTTTAAATAGTTAATTTCTTAATATTTATAGATTTTATATTGAATTAAATATGACATATTTTACCGAAGTTCTGAATTTAATGTGGGAAAATTGTAGCATCCCTCCCCTCACCCATTGTCTTTTGAAGGTTTTGGGATGTTATGAGGCCTTAGGTGACATCCCCAAGACCCCAAATATAGGAATTACATGCAGAGGGATCCATAAAAAATTTGGGGATGATTTTCCCTTTGAAAATAATACAACTATACAATGAAAATAACAACAAAACAATCACTATATAATGAATGAGAACAATATAATACAACTCAAAGAGTAACCAAACAAACAATATACTATATCAAAGTAAAAAGTGAAAAAAAATACTAACAAAACTCAAAGACACATAAGACATAATCTAAGAAACATCGAACCTAATCCAAGATCCAACTTCACAAGACATTCACATGGTGTCACAATGCATTAACAAAGAAATGAGATACCTTGCCTTTACCTATGCCTCGATATACAATATCTACAAACTCACTAAATTTACCAAGCATGGGGGTTAGTATTTTTTTAGGTAATAACTAATAATATCATAGAACACCAAAAACCCATTTTGAAACTTCAATATTCGACTTTAGATCTCATTACCTTAAACCAAAACAACCATATCTTATCATGATTGTTATTAAACAACATATATTTGTCCCTAGTAGATTAGTTATATGATTCTAAGAGAGGAAAGTAGAATAAATCTAAAGAAAACAACCTAGAATGAGCACTTACCAATGAATTTGAGACTCCAAAATACTTAGATTCTCTTATGGATCACTGTAGGGTCTACAGGAATGGTATCTACAGTCTAGGTATGAAGAGGAATTCAAAATATAACATTTTAGTGGGAAAATAGATTTAGTGGCTAAATTGAGTGAGATCCAAAATATTTGGATCTATTTTTTAATTCTGGATGGTTAGGGCACAAAGTTAGGAAAATCATACACTAACCATGCAATGGACACTGCCTCTAAACCCACCTTCAATGGATGGCTCACAATATTAGACAAACTATGCACCAACCATACTAAATCCATCTATCCATCATTTTACGGTTTCTCCTTGGTGGTCACATGGTTCGGCCAAACTGTGTGCCTACCAAGTTCCCACTATTTCAGTTTCATAGTTTCTTTAGAGGTGTTTGAGCATTTCTATAAACTATTCTCAAACCGTGCACCTCCATAAAATCACCAAAAACATCCCAAAACTCCTTTGAATCTCATGAAAATTAATCTAATCACTTTATATACTTAAAAAAAATAAATAAATGGTTATGTACCTGAAACTAAGGGAGAAATATTCTCCCCATCATTGGTATTTCTATCCCTAAAAAGTGAAAAACCACCATTTCCCTAAACGAGTTCAGGCCATTGCTCGACCATTTCTTCCTGATGCTCCCACATTTCTTCCTAAATCCAACCATGTTGTCATAAAACCTATAATAGAACAAGGATTTTTTAATGAAATACATTCTCTTTCCTATCCACAATCCGTACCAGCACATGAACCAATACATCATCTAGCTCTACGTCAATGTGATCCCATAAAATCACATGGTCAGGATCAGGTCGGTACTTGTTCAATTGAGTTATATAAAACACATTATGCATTGAACTAAACCTTGGTGGAAAAGCCAATCAATATGCTACCTCACCAAACCCTTGAAGTATCTCAAAATGGCCTATGTATTGACAAGATTACATGAACTATTTCTAAATATGATGATTCCCAAGCCTGGGAGAGATTCTAAAGAATACATGATCACTCACCTCAGATGACAACAACCATTGATGATGATCTGAATACAATTTGTGATGACTCTAGACTATTTCCATCCTCTTCCTAATCAACTGAATCTTCTCCGTTATCTCTTTCACAAAGATAGGTCCATCTATTAAAGTCTCATATATTTCCACCCAACAAAGTGGAGAACAATAAGGATTCTTACAGAATGCTTCAAAAGGATCTATATATATCAAGGCCTAATATTTATTGTTATAAAAGAACTCCACTAATGGTATGTAATCCTACCATGATGCACAAAAATACATTATAAAATACTTAATATTATCTTACAATGTTTGTATCATCCTTTCAGATTGTCCATCCGTTTGAGGATGATACACCGTTCTCATAGTCAATTGATTCCTAAGGGATTGATGTATAGATTTCCATAAATAAGATGTAAACATGGGTTCTCTATCTGATACAATCTGGAGTGCAACCCCATGTCATTTTACAACCTATTAGATATAGATTTTTGAAATGTTTTCCACCGTATTGGATTCATGAATAAGGATGAATATGTGAGTCGATTCCCAATCACCCATATGGAATAGTGTTTGTGAACCATCCTTAGTAGAACTATTAATAAATATATATCTATCTTCTCCCATTTCCACATGAGAATTGGTAAATACTACAACAAACCCACTGACCACTAGTGATCTACATTAACTCATTGACTAGTGAGGAATATCATAACAATGTCAACAACTATTCTTTTCATTCCAGGCCATGAAAATTGTTATTTCAGTTCAATATACATTTTTTTATTCTAGGATGAATAATACACCTTGAATGGTTGTATGAATGAATAAATTGTTCTTGATAAGTCAAAGGTATGGCCATTCGATTTCAAAAACACAACATCAATCCAATATCAAGATTTCATCACTCAATAGTGTCCCCACCATTGAGTTTTGACATTATAGAGAATCATTCAAAATAATATGTTTATTCCTCTTTAAACTTTCCAAAAAAATCTGGAACAAAAGAAACCAAAAAGAAAACTGCAACACTACTTTAGTCTTCACCCTCCAAGGGAATTTTAGCTATAACTGACACCAGTTGTCACTGATCTGAAGCCTATTTGACCTACTGACCATAGGAATTCCTTCTTAATGGTTCCACCACTAAATTAACTTTACCCAGTGTATACATTAAGTTGAATTTGAACATTTTAATATATTCTGTCCATCTTATTTTTATTTTATTGGAATATCTTTATGAGAAAATTTCTTTCAAGATCTTATAATCTTTAAGCACCATAAATTTATCACCAAAGATGTAATGATTCCAAGCCATAAAATAATGAACTATATTAGCTAATTCTATATCATGTGTTGGGTAGTTCTTCTCTAAAATATATAAGTACCATGATCAATAATCAACAACATGATATCCTTACATGACAACACACCCCAATTGAGAACCTGAAACACTACAATACAACACAAAACCTTATGCTCATTCCAAAAATATCAAGATAAGTACTAATGTAAGGTGAAATTTAAGATCTTGAAAATAAAGTTTACATTCTTTGTTCCATTGGAATGGAAAAATTTTCCTTTTAAAAGATATCACTGGTGAATATAGTCATGAGAATCAATAAAAATAAGTCATTAATTATGAGCTAGGCCAAGGAAACTACATTTTTCAAAGACATTATTTGGAAGTTTCCAAGAGATCATGAACTCAATCCTGTATGGATCCACATAAAATCATATTTTAGTGATTACATGGCCAAGGAAACATACTATTATATCCAAAAAGAACATTTAGATATTTTTGAATATAAGAAAATAATCATTTAAGATACCCATCACTATAATTAAGTGTTTCTCAAGCTACACCATTTTACTAAAATGAACCGATATGTCATCCAAAAATAGCACCCAAAAAGAATCCCAATACCTTTTTAATATCCAAATAATTAATTCCATAAATACTATTGGTACATTCATAATACCAAAAGGCCTAACCTCATACTCATAATGTATTTATCTATGCTTAAAATCTATTTTCGAAACATCCTCCTTCCGAACCCACAATTGGGGATATCCAGAACAAAAGTCAATTTTAGAGAACCACTAAGCTTCCATAAATTAATTAGAAAAATCATCAATGCATCGAAGTGGATGCTAATTATTTATTGAAACTTGGTTAATATTATGATAATCCATGATCCTTAGAGTTATATTCACTTTTTTCACAAATATTATTGGTTTTACCCACATAGACAAACTAGGATGAATAAAAACTTTTCATTACAAATATTACATATATGATTTCAATTAAATTAATTCTACTGGTTCCATATGATAATAAATAAGTTAGATAGGAATAGTCCTTGGTAAGTGATCAATCATAAAATCCAATTCTATTATTGGTGAAAACCCTAAGATTGTTTTGGGTAAAAACATCACGAAACTGATCAATAATTGTTTAAAAACAACTATTCTTTATTTAATCCATATACACAAAGGTAAAATCATAAAAATGGTACAACATAGTTTCAAAAGATAGTTCCAACAATCGTGTTACATTTTCTTTCACATTTTGTTCTCCTATAAAGAGTTAATTGATGACAACATCAATTGTAAATCTAACCCTTCAGTTATAACAGTCAATGTGAAATTTGATCATTATCAACCAATCTATTCCAAAGTTTAATAAATGGATATATATCTCTTTCCTATAGAAATCCAAAATCAATTCAGATCCCTAAATTTTTATAGAACATGCTTTTCACATAAAGGATCGACATTATCTTTGGCCTAGAAGAGTTTGATGTATCAAAAGAGAAGGAATCATTTCAACTTGAAAAACTAGAAGATCAATAAAATGAGAATAAATAAACAAAGCAGATGAAACCATATAAAAAAATATTACACAAGGTTAGAATTCAAAAGAACCAAAACTCTCACCATTTAATGTCTGAATTGATCATCCACGATCATTTCCTGAGCTCCATACAATTTCTTACTCAATGAACTTTTTTCACTATTATCCTACTGAGATTGTACTAGTTGAGGAGTCATGTTATTCCTATAATCACCATTTCTTGATCAGTTCCACTGATGAGAATTATTATGTTTCCCTCATGTCATCAAATAATACAATATCTATGAAGAGTGAGATATGTCTCTAGCACCAACCTTGGAGCACTACCACAATAGTGCTGAAGATGCCACATATGGTCGCAATTGTGGCATGATCTAGTTGGTACCATACAATCCCACTTCATATGGTCGAAATATACACACAAAAAACATCCATTATTACTCTTTGGTTTGGTAGGAAGATTCCCAAATCCCACTATCTAGTTTTGAGTCATACCACTTCCTTGGATATAGGTGTCCCTCTTCAACTTATTTCCATTATTAGAGTTCACACCATTTCCCATAGGTGTCTAAATGATCCCTCCACTAGAATTACCTAATATGTCTCTTTCTACCACTATTTATTTATTGACCATCTTTATATAATACATTATACAAAGCAAATCAATATTTGAGTAAGTATTTGCCATTAAGCCTAATTCAAAAATGATTTTCTTTAAAGAAGAAGTTACAGAAAATTTGGGTGAAAAGTAGACCAAATTCATAAATTTTGTGGTATACTCTATCACTTTGAGGTTATCCAATTTTAAACTGAATAATTACATCATTCTAGAAATTCTGAATGTGTGAGAATAGATTTTTTTGTTGATTTTTTTCAAAATACTCTCATGTAATGCCTTGGTCTATTTTAGTATAAATTGCTAAATCCCACCATTGGAGTTCTAGATACTATAACATGTAAATTTCCAACCTCACTTTTAGATCAATTAGTGTACTAAAGAAATCAAATATTTGATTCATCCTATTCATCCACACTTCTATTTTTTCTAGTTTTGAATCACCTTGAATGATGGGTAGATTCTGCATGTGGAATTGAATGGAATGATCAAATTTTTGTTGTTTATACCTTTTATTCCCTATATAGGCAAATTCAAAAGCATGGAAAATACTCTGAACTAGAAGCTGGTTCACCTATGGATATGTTTTATCCACATTCATAGTAGCCTATTCCAGTTGGTTTCGACGATACCTACATGATGCCATTTTATATAACCAAAAGAAAATTCCCTTAGGTATCACTCTCTAGAAACTAATGTATTAGTAGTTTAAAATTTACCAAATCACACATATCATAATAAGGATTTCCAAAATTTAACAATTATCACTTTTAAACCATTTTCAATAATTTTCAAAAATCAACAATTCTTCACCAAATCAAGAATCATTACTAAAAATTAATTATGTACTCCTAATGGTAAGTCATTCTTAACAATTCATTTCATGCTCCTCTCATTAGATAAATCCATGAAGATGAGGTTACAACTCCAAGGAGTGTCTCAAAATAGTCATTTACCAAAAATCCCTATTAAATTGACGTTTAACAAAAATAGGTTGGCTATGCCTCTTTATGATCTACATTTCTTGATCCAACAATCCAACTCCTTACTAACAATATAACTCAATGATTAAACTAGAATGATTTTAAAGTCTAGAACTAAAAAAACAGATAAAATTTGTAATATCCCACCCTCACCCATTGTCTTGGGAACACAGTGCGATGTTACTAATCTATAGGTTACATACCCAAAACAACAAAGGCTATAAATAAATGGTGAATTATTTTTAAAAAGTATGGGGGTGAATTTACATTTGAATATAAAAAACCATAAAAAGAAAATCATAAACAAAAAACCACTATATAATTCATGATAAAACTATAAGAAAACTCAACGAGTATGCAAACCAACAAAAAACTATATCAGAGTACAATGTAGAAAGCAATACCAACAAAACTCGAAGACATATAAGACATCAACTCCACAACTACCAACCTACTCCAAGCTCAAAATACATAAAACATGCCCATGGTATCATGATTCATCATTAAATAAATGAGATACCTTACCTTTAACTATGTATTGATATATAATATCTTCAAATGAACAAAATTTCACAAGAATGGGTGAGTATACAACTCAGTATTATTTTGCCAATGATTTCCCAACTCACACCACTTGGATAGAACCGGTTATAACAATTTATATAAAATATAATATAAAAAATATTTACTGGAATTTCCATAGTTTATAACAATACTAACGAAGTTATAAGGAAAACCATTTCACAATTATACAACATTTTTCCAAAAATTCATTTGTCATAATCATCACATGATTATCAAACAACCACACATGCAAGACTAGGTGACAGTCCCACAGTCATGATCAATTTTTCATCCATCAACCAAGTCATCACTAACTGGACACTATCCTTGTGCCCCAATGTTACACACCCACTATCTCAGGTCACATCCCTTGTACCACAAAGGTATATTCCCCTCATATAGGGTCACATCGAAAGCAAGAACTCACACCAACCATGTATTCCAAAACTCTTTCCAATCCATTTCAATAAAAAATTATTTTATTGAAAAAATTTGTACAAACACTTTTTCATGCATAAGAACCAAACTATAATTTTAAATTCATCATTTTAAAATCTTGAACCAAAAGCATGATCCATCAAACTAGAAAATTTACACAATTCCACAAAACCATAACTAAATTGGTTTTCCATTAAAATAACACATCAATTTCTTAATTCAATTCAATCAATTCAATCATTTTAAAATCAATAATTAAATTTTTAATTAGGAGGAGTCAATAATGAAGTCACCTACCTCTCAAACATGGGAGAAAAAGAAGAATGACACAAAAAACAAAAATCATAGATTGAAACTTCAAGACTCAACCTTAGGTCATGTTTATTTCAACCAAAACACACACATATCCTCATGATTGTCATTAAAAAACATATATATATATCCCTAATGGATTCAATCCATGCTTCTAAGAGTGGGAAGAATAAAAAATATAAGGAAAACAACAAAGAACTACCACTTACCAAGGAATCAAAGCCTTGAATGCACTTATATTATCCTAAGGATCACACTGGGATTGAAGGGAATAGTCTCCACATCATAGAGATAAAGTGGAATTTTGGTTATGACATGTTTAGTGGAAAAAAAGAGGTTTAGAGGATAAATAAAATGAGATCCAAAAAAATTAATGTTTTTAAGGGTGCATGGTGATGACACACAGTTAAGAGAACTATGCTCTAAACATTCACTAGGCACTTCCACAAAACCCACTTTGCATGGTTTTCTTTCTTGGTCAGACAAACCATGCACCAATCATGCTAAACCCCACTGTCTAACATTGCACAATTTATCTTGGGTTCCCACTGTTTTATTTACATTATTTAATGGGAGGTGTTTTATGGTTTCTAAAATCCATTTTAAAACCAAACACCTCTAGAAAGTCCTCCAAAACATCTAAAAACTCCTAAAAACCTCCTGAAACTTAACCTAATTGGTTTATATGCTTAAATACACAAATAAAGGGTCAAAAACCTAAACCTGGGGGTGATACATAAATTTATCATGATGAAATTTTTTATTATATTTTTATATTTAAAAAAAGAGAGTAATAGTTTTTGGTGTTTTAGGAAGTTTAAAATTAGTGTTAGTAGATGGTGAAATGTGTAGATAATGTAGGACAAGGTTTAGGTGATGTTTGGTTAAAAAGGGGATATAGTTTTAGGGCATTAGGGTCAAAAGTATCTAGTGGTTTGTTATTGGGAAGAAAGTGGTATTTGATGGATTTCATAACCTTTACCCAACTAATATTTATATGGTGGTTACTACCAAGTGGTTGGTGGTTCCTCACCAGGTGCCCAGTATTGGAGTTGGTGGCCTAGAACCAACTACTTTGTACTTTATTCATTAATAAAAGTCTTATCACATATTGATTGTTCTTCTTTGTGAAAATTCATGTGATAATGTCCCAACGATAGTTGTTGCATTAAAGGGTCATAGAGGATCCCTGCTATGATGAGAACCCGGAAGTGCCATAACACTGTTCTTGAATATATGTTCTATGGCCGGATGATGTTATTTGAGGGACACAAATAATACAGGCCATTAGGGGTGAGGACTCATAAAACATTGAGGCACTTTTTCATGGTGTGTTCCCTTGGTAATATCTAGGAGGATATAATGAGAACGAGACCCGCCAGTAAGAAATCCACATTTCATAGTGTCATTGGATGTTACTATTTGCAGACATGTGTATTGGTCCTTAGACTTTAAGATTATTATTAATGGGTGTTACAAATCACACACTTATATGTATTGATGAAAACTGTGACAAAACACTATTCGCAGCGAGGTAGGATACGTTGGGTGCGTCACGAGTAATACCGCATTAATAGATAATGCGAGCAAGAATTTGTTCCTTCTGTTCCATAACGGAAGTAGATATGTCAGGCCCTTTTATGGAATTGATATAGCCTAAGTAAATCCATGTCCATAGTAAGGAATGGGCAAGTTCAATTATGGAAAGTCAAAGAATGAATAATCGAGCACAGGGTTTGATGGCATTAGCATTCAACCCGCTTGATTAGAGATATCGAGACAAATGGATTATATTACATGGTAAGCATTCATATGAGGTGAAAAATCACAGCGGCATCAACTTCTCTCTCTTGGGTTCCTTGACCTGTTGCTAGACAGTATTCTTGGAATTTAGGCAAGCCCACCTAATGCCAACGAGAAAGAGGCCTAGAGGGTCCCACACTAACTGTGTCCATGTATCTCAGTTAAATATTAATTTAACAAGTTAAATAAATATTATTCCAGACTGTGGTTTAATAATTTTATAAGGATACCTAATCACATTTATTTCAACACTAGTTATTCAAGAGAATATATTGTGGGAGAAATAATATATTTATTTGTGAGTAATGCAGTTAAATTTATTTAAGAAATAAATAGCCATTACTCAAGGTATAATAAATGTGGTGGAGGAAATAAAGAAAAATAGAAAATAAAAGTACATGTCGTGTATATTAAATATACACATTCTGTAGTTTTATGGAAAACAAGTAAACACCATGTATTAATGATTACACGCCATGTAGTTTTTCCAGTCGGGTTTTTGAGGATATAATATTGTTTTATTAAATGATATTTATTATAATCATCATGGGCGCATGTCAAGGAATTAATAATTCTACATGGGGGTTTTCAATACGAGTTAATGAAATAAATAAAATGCGCAACATGTTTATTTATTGTCATAACTCTATAACCTCAATCCTGATTATAAATATCCTCACAACCCCAACACTTTTCTATAGATAATCATTGTGCACAACAATTCTGGAGAATTCTCTGAAGGCCAAAAGAACTCCTTCCTCCAAGAATGATCTCAAGACTGAGAGATCAAGGTGATCTAAGGCGGACATCGCAAGCGAAGGTTCTTCCGTGCTAGCACCCGGAGATCCCTTCAACGACGTCCAGAGATACGTGGCACACATGTGGATCACCGCTAGAGGAATCCTACACTTGGATTCTACGACGCAACAACAGATCACAAGATCGTGACCGGAGGCATCAACGAAAAAAAAATTCCACCAAGGTAATTCTTGTGAATTAACTAAATTAATTATAACCAACATATGATGATCCTATCTCTATGGTTCTGAGATTCCCTCTTAATTTTTTTGTTCTAAATTTTATTCTGAAGATTCGGCATTTTACATCATGAAGGATCTTGTATTGAACATTGTTTAACGTTAAAATTAATGTTGGACAAACCCGCTAATACGCTTCCACTGTGCCCGGAACCTACAAGTGGTATCAGAGGGGTCATATCATTGATTATAATTATTTAGTTTTTCGTCAGTGATTTAGGCATTTAATAATTTAGTTGTTTCAATTCATGTTAATCATTCTTTAAATATGAATCTCGAGATCTGTTTCTCCTCTATTGTTTCTCATTCACCATATAGAAATAACCTTTTCTTTTAATTTTTGATTAAAAAAAAATAGAGGATCTCATCCATAGGAGCCAAACATTCCTGGCTATACAACACAAGAATACACAACGTGTATTTAGAAGTACACGCTGTGTAGTCTAGGTTCATGCATCAGACTCGTCCGCCAAACCTGGCCCTGTATTGATCCTATCTAATTTATTTTTGACACCGTGTGTTAACTAGGAACATGTGGCACACAGTTTCCGGATTAAAAGCCATGTGGTCCAATGAACACGGCGTGTAGTCCCTTTGGGTTAGGGTTAGACCGTGTACCTTGTACATGGTTTTCCCGGCTGGAAACTATGTAACACGGAAACTACACAGTGTGTGTCCCACTAAACACACCGTGTACTCCAAAAATTTCCGAAATACATTAACACGAGATGTCCCCAGGAATGTATTTCGGATGGATGGTGAAGAAAAGTACATGCCGTGTAGTCAGAACTACATTCCATGTACTCACCCAAATTACACAGATTTATTAAAATTTATTATTATATTATAAAAACCCTTAAGACGTGTACCATAGTGCAGGCATAAAGCTGAGGCACAACACGTGATAGGTGTTTTATATATATGCGTTTAATTTAACATCTGCGTAATGAAAGAGAACTCACCGGGTTTCCTCCAAGGTACAAGTTACATACAAAGATAATTTTAAATGAATTTATTTGTTTAAAATTATGATGGATGAGAATCTCAAGGAAATTCAGAAAAGGGTTTAAGATAAAAGGATTGATTAATTAAAGGTAATTAATTAATTCGAGCATGATCTATCTTAAAAAAAAGATTAAAAGAATTGAATGCTAGTTTTATTTATGCGTAAATATCGTTGCATGTATGGATGATCATGAGCTATACCAAGTCCTTTGTATGTGAATGGTTTCTTTTAATTTAATTTGTTGGCCAGTGAGCCTTCTCCTCATTAATATGTAGGGTCCGCGCGCCCAAGGATTCTTTTGTGCCAAAACCCATTTTTACCCCTCACCTGCATGTGAGATAAATGCATATGTAATGGATGGAGCTCCAAAGCTAGTGGAGGCATCTCAAGATAGGAGCTAAGGGGAAACCAATCCAAGGAGATATAAAGGTGGACAGATGGAAAGTTGTAAATAGGAACCCGAAAGGTTCAAGGTGTTTCTTCCCTAGGTCTTGGGTGAGTTTATCCACCACTAAATAAACTAACCAATAGAACAAGATCATGATCATACCATTTATTTTATTTCTATTAGTTTCATGGTTTATTTATTGTGGGTGTGTTGTAATGATCACACAATTAATGAATTAAACAAGCATGAAAAGATGTAACTAAAATAAAGACCGTCTTATACATAAATATTATCTTAGACATGGTTAATAACATAAGTATATCCCACTTAATATTAAAAATCATGTAATCAAAGATAATAAAATTTAAATTTACGTATAAGGATAAAATCCCTCAAAGAAATATTAATTCAGTATAGCCTTTCATAATATTGGTTAGAATCGAACCATAGTTCAAAGTTCTTGACCAACCCTAGTTGGTGTAATTTCAATTATCGAGGAATTCTAATTCAAGGTTTTGGGTTAACTTGACTTGGTTCACATCAAGGGTTGGATGACACAATAGGACTTGGTGTGACCAAGAGGCAATGGTTTAGGAAATCTAAAATAAAAGGATTTTAGGATTGGGGAGTCCACTCAGCGGATCAAGGAGCTACGAGTTAATGCAATTGGAATTTGGAATGCCTACCTAAAACCCTTCAAGTTGTTTGACCAACCATTTTTGGGGTAATGCGAAGGGAAATATGGATCCTTTCCAATATAACATTTAGGCAATAGAATATTCCAAAGTCAATGGTGAGGGCTATTGGATTTCGATAAAATAGTGGGAGACTAATAATTATTAATTTATTTATTTGTCTCAGTTTTGTAATAAATTACTAAACCATTTCTCATATTAATTTGTATAAACGAAAAGAAAATGACTTCAAACATATCATTTTGAACCATACTCGAGAAGAAAACCCTTCTCACTGACTCCAATTTCCAAAAGTGGTAGAGGCATTTACGCGCCATCCTTCGCCACGAAAGGAAATTTTATGTGCTGGAAGAGCCTATTCTAGTTGCTCCTGGATAGGAGGCCAGTGATGAGGAACTATCTATCTACATGAAACACATGGATGATGCCACAAATGTACAGTGTTTCAAGCAATCATCCATGTCTAATGAGATCTTGAAGCAATATGAAAACATGGATGCGTATAGCATGATGTCTCACCTTAAGGATCTCTACCAAGAGAAGACAAGACAAGAGAGGTATGAGATCTCCAATGCTTTGTTTACAACTAATATTGGTGAGTCTGCGCTAGGTGGGCCTCATGTAGTCAATCTTATTGGCTACATTGAACGCCTGAACATCTTAGGAATTAAATTCTTGGATGAGTTGCATACAGATATCGTCCTATCATCACTTCCCAAGACCTTCTCTAGCTTCATTCTCAACTACATCATGGGGAACAATGAGAAGAGTCTATCAGAACATCTGACTTTGATTCGCTAGGTAGATAAGGACATTGGGAATTACAAACCCACAATCCTTATGGTGAATAGGAAATGGAAGTACAGGGAAAAGGGGCCAAAGACTTATAAACCGTCTGAATCCCCCAAGCGTTGTCCCTCAAAGAAGGGGAAGATCCAGAGGCAGAGCAAAGAATTGGAGGTGGTGTATTTTTCAGGTAGCAAGAAAGGCCACTGGAAGAGGAACTACACCCAGGAGCGTGGGGATGATAAAGGTGAATTCTTTATCGAGTGTAATCTTTCTATTTCTACACATTAAATCTTAGATACAGCTTGTGGGGCTCACATCTGTTTTCAAATGAAGGAACCAAGTAGATTTAGAATGATTACCCGGGGAGAGGTGCATCTTCAAGATGCCAATGGCACAAGGGTGGCTACATTGGCTATTGGCTATTACCACCTCTCATTGTCGACTAGGATGATTTTGGTTTTACATAACTGTTATTATGTGCCTAGTGTTACCAAGAACATAATTTCTGTATCTTGTTTGGGTATAGATGGATTTATTTACATGTTTGGAAATACGGGTTGTATCTTCTATAAGAAAAACGCATGTTATGGTATGTCACATTTAAATAATGGTTTATATGTATTAAATTATGAAAACCAAGTGTTGGGAATCAATAAAGAAACAAACTCACATGACTCATACATCACCCAGTAGTGGTATCACCGTCTCTGTCATGTAAACGAGAAGCATTTGGCAATGCTCTGCCAAGATGGTTATTTGGACTCTACTGAGCTAAAACCACTTGATAGAGGTCACACTTGTTTAAAAAGAAAAATGACAAAGCTGCCCTTCAGTGGACAAGGTGAAAGGGCCACATAGCTTCTACGATTGGTGCACACGGATGTGTGTAGACCATTTCCAGTAGAAGCTTGAGTTAGATATTATTACTTCATTATGTTTTCTGATTATTTGAGTAGATATGGCTATGTCTACTTAATGAGGTATAAGTCAGAGGACTTAGAGAAATTTAAGGAATTCAAGAAAGAAGTAGAGAATCATCTTGGTAAGAAGATAAAGAAACATCGATCGGATCGAGGTGGAGAATATCTGAACCAAGAGTTCATCGATATTCTACAGGAGTCTAGGATTCTATCTCAGATCACTCGTCCTTATACACCACTGTGAAACGGTGTTACTAAAAGGAGGAACCAAACCATGATAGACAAGGTGAGGTCAATGATGAGTCATGCAGATCTTCCATTATCCTTTTGGGGATATGCATTACAAACTGCAGCATACACATTAAATCGAGTACCAACTAAGGCCGAAAATGGAATTCCATCTGAGTTATGGAATGGAAGGAAACCCACTTTATCGCACACACATGTATAGGGATGCGAGGCATTTGCTAAGGCCTTCTCAGGCAACAAACTAGCACCCCGGGGCAGGAGGTGTATCTTTATAGGATATCCCAAGGAAATGAAAGGATATTACCTATATAACCCTTCAGAAAAGAAAGTGACTGTCACTAGACAATCCATCTTTCTTGAGAGGGAGCACATCCTCAAGAAGTATTGTGGGAGAAAGATTGACTGTGACGAAGTTGATGCTCAAGATACACACGAGTTTCTTCAGGAACAAGTTCCACAGGTCCCTGTGGAAGAGTTTCTAGAAACACAAGTACTGCGTAGGAGCTCAAGAGAGGTAAGGGAACCAGAGAGATTTGGTTTCCTAGTCACTGAGGATGGTGAATCATTATTGTTGGACCATGATGAACCTCTATCCTACAGGGAATCAGTAGAAAGCTCAGAAGCTGTAAGATGTCTAGAATCTATGAATTCTGAGATGGATTCCATGTATGAGAACCAAGTCTGGGTTCTGGTCGATGAGCTAGTTGATGTAAAGCTTGTTGGATGAAAATGGGTATTCAAGAGAAAACTGGACATGGAAGGACATGTTATCACCTATAAATCAAGGCTAGTGGCTATAGGATTTAGATAGAATCAAGGAATTGACTATGATGAAACCTTCTCGCCAGTTTCCATTTTTAAATCCATAATAATTATACTTTCCATAGAAGTTTATCATGACTATGAGATTTGGTAGATGGATTTCAAAATGACATTCTGTAATGGGAACCTTCGGGAAGATGTCTATATGACACAACAGAAGGGTTTGTGAAATTAGGTGAAGCCAAACGAGTTTCCAAGTTATATAAATACATTTATGGATTAAAGCAAACATCTAGGTCATAGAACATTCGATTTGATGGAGCCATAAAGGAATTTGTTTTCATTAAGAACGAATGTGAGCCATGTGTTTATAAGAGGTTTAATGGGAATTCAATAGTTATCGTAGTAGTATATGTTGAAGACATATTGCTTATTGGAAACAACGTACCGGTTTTACAGTCAGTTAAGGACTGGTTGAATATGTGTTTCGCCATGAAGGACTTGGGTGAAGCAGCCTACATTCTAGGGATCAAGATCATTCATGATAGATCCAAGAGGCTACTTTGACTAAGTCAGAGTACATACATTGACCAGATACTAAAGCGATTTAGTATGGAACAATCCAAGAGGGGATTGGATCTAGTATCACATGGCCTACATATTTCTCATAAAATGTGTTCTCAGACACATGAAGAGAATGATAGAATGAGTAAGATCACATACGCTTCATCTATAGGATCCATCATGTATGCCATGTTATGTACCAGGCTTGATGTTGCCTATGCACTGAGAATGGTAGGAAAATATCAACCAGATCCAGGAGAACATCATTGGACTGCTGTTAAGACTATCCTTAAGTATCTGAGAAGAAAAAAAGATATGTTCCTGGTGTATGGAGGAGACGAGGATATTTTCATCAGAGTGTATGCTGATGCTGGTTTTTAGACAGATCATAATTATCTGAAGTCGCAATCTGGATATGTTTTCTTTCTTAATGGAAGAGCTGTGAGCTGGAAGAGTTCAAAGCATCCAGTTGCTGCTGATTCTACAGAGGAGTCCGAATATATAGAAGCTTCTGATGTAGCCAAGAAATCCGTCTGGATTTAGAACTTTGTCCAGGAGCTTGATGTGGTGCCTAGCAGTAAAGACCCTATTACATTGTATTGTGATAATACTGCAGCTGTGACTCTTGAAAAATAACCAAGGTCACATTAACGGACGAAGCACATACTCCGAAAGTATCACCTCTTGAGGGATTTCTATCAAAGGGGTGAATTTGCAGTAAGCAGAGTGTCCATGGAAGAGAAGGTGGAAGACCCCATGACTAAAGGCCTATCTTAGCAGAAGAATGAATATCATCTAAGAGTTAGTGGGTTAAAGGTTATTAGTAGTTGGATCTAGTCCAAGTGGGAGTCTGTTGGACTTGGTGGCCTAGAACCAAATAATTTTTACTTTATTCATTAATAAACGTCTTATCACATCTTTATTGTTCTTCTTCCTGACAATGCATGTGATAATGTCCCAAGGATAGTTGTTTCATTAAAGGGTCATAGAAGATCCCTGCTATGATGAGAACCCATTAGTACCATAACACTGTTCTAGAATATATGTTCTATGGCCGGATGATGATATTTGAGGGAAACAAAAAATACAGGACATTAGGGGTGAGGAATCATAAAACTTTGAGGCACCTTCTCATGGTGTGCGCCCATGGTAATATCCAGGAGGATTTTATGAGAACGATACTCGCTAGTAGTAAATCCACATTTCATAGTGTCATGGGATGTTCTTATCTTCGGACGTGTGTATTGGTCCTTATACTTTAAGATTATTATTAATGGGTATTACAACTCATGCACTTAGATGTATTGAAAAAAACTGTGACGACACACATTTCGCAGTGAGGTAGGATACATTGGGTGTTTCACGAGTAATACCGCATTAATAGATAATGCGATAAAGGATTTGTTCCTTTTGTTCCATAATGGAAGTAGATATATCATGCCCTTTGATGGAATTGATAGAGCCTATGTAAATCCATGGTCATGGTAAGGAATGGAAAAGTTCAATTTGAGAAAGTCAAATAAAGAATAATCAAGAACATGGGTTGATGACACTAGCATGAAACCCACCTGAATAGAGATATCGAGACAAAGAGATTATATTAAACGGTAAGCGTTCGTATGAGGTGACATGTCAATGCGGTGTCAAATTATTTCTCTCGGGTTCCTTGACCCATTGCTAGATAGTAATCTGAGACTTTAGGCAAGCCCGCCTAATGCCAACGAGAAAGGGGCCTAGAGGGCCACACACTAAGTGTGTCCATGTATCTCAGTTAATTATTAATTTAGCAAGTTAAATAACTATTATTTCCGGCTGTGGTTTAATAATTATTTAAGGATTCCTAATAACATTTATTTCGACACTATTTATTCAAGAGAATATATTGTGAGAACAATAATTTATTTATTAGTGAGTAATGTAGTTACATTTATTTAAGAAATAAATAGCCATTACTCAAGGTCTAATAAATGTGGTGGAGGAAATAAAGAAAAATAGAAAATAAAAGTACATGCGATGTATCTTAAATATACACATCGTGTAGTTTTATGGAAAACAAGTACATGCTGTGTATTAATGATTACAAACCATGTCATTTTTCCAGTCGGGATTTTGAGGATATAATGTTGTTTTATTAAATGATATATATTATAATCAGCGTGGGAGCATGTCAAGGAATTAATAATTCGACATGGGGGTTTTCAATAAGAGTTAATGAAATAAAAAAAACACTTAACCCATTTATTTATAGTCATAACTCTACAACCTCAAACCTTATTATAAATATCCTCACAACCACAACACTTTTCTATAGAGAATCATTGTGCATAACAATTCTGGAGAATTCTTTCAAGGCTGAAAGAAATCCTTCCTCCAAGAACGCTCTCATGAACGAGAGATCAAGGCGATCGAAGGTGAACATCGCAAGAAAAGGTTCTTCCGTGCTAGCACTCGGAGATCCCATCGGCGACGTCCAGAGATACGTGGCACACGTTGGGATCACTGCTAGAGGAATCCTACACTTGGATTCTACGATGCAACGACAGATCACAGGATCGTGACCGGAGACATCAACAAAGAAAGAATTACACCATGGTAATTCTTGTGAATTAATTAAATTAATTATAACCAACATATGATGATCCTATCTCTATGGTTCTGAGATTCCCTCTTAAGTTTTTTGTTCTATTCCAAAGATTCGGCATTTTACATCGTGATAGATCTCGGATTGAACATTATTTAACGTTAAAATTAAAGTTGGACAAACCCACCAATGCAATTCCGCTATGCCCGGAACCTACGTGTGGTATTAGAGGGGTCATATCATTGATTATAATTATTTAGTTTTCCATTGGTGATTTACACATTTAATAATTTAGTTGTTTCAAATAAAGTTAATCGTTCTTTTAAATATGAATCTTGAGATCTGTTCCTCCTCTATCATTTCTTGTTCAGAATACATAAACAACCTTTTCTTTTAATTTTTGATTAAAATAAAATAGGGGATCTCATCTAGAGGAGCCAAACGTTCCTGGACATTCAACACGAGAATACACGGCGTGTATTCGGAAGTACACACTCTGTAGTCTATGTTCATGCATCAGACTGGTCTGCCAAATCAGGTCGTGTATTCATCATATATAAGTCATTTATGACACAATGTGTCAACTAGGAATAGGTGGCACGCGGTTTCCGGATTACATGTTGTGTGGTCCAATGAACCCGACGTGTATTCCCTTCGGGATAGGGTTGGACCGTGTACCTCGTACATGGTTTTCCCGGCTGGAAACCATGTAACACAGAAACTATACAACGTGTGTCCCACTGAACACACCGTGTACTCCAAAAATTTCAGATGTACATTAACACGCCATATCCCCGGGCATGTATTTCAGATGGATGGTAAAGAAAAGTACACACCATGTAGTCATAACTACACACCGTGTAATCACCCAAATTACGTAGATTTATTAAAATTTATTATTATATTATACAAACCCTTGAGACGTGTACCATAGTGCATGCGTAAGGTTGAGGCACAACATGTGATAGGTGTTTTATATATATGTTCTTAATTTAACATCTGCGTAATGAATGAGAATTCATCGGGTTTCCTCCAAGGTACAAGTTACGTACAAAGATAATTTTAAATGAATTTATTTGTTTAAAATTATGATGGATTAGAATCTCAAGGAAATTCAGAAAATGGTTTAAGATAAAAGGATTGATTAATTAAAGATAATAAATTAATTTTAGTGTGATCTATCTTAAACAAAAAAGATTAAAAAAATTCAATGATAGTTTTATTTATGCATAAATATCATTCCATGTATGGATGATCAAGAGCTAAACCAAGACCTTTGTATGTGAATGGTTTCTTTTAATTTAATTTGTTTCCTACGAGCCTTATCCTCATTAATATGTAGGGCCTGCATGCCCAAGGATTCTTTTATGTCAAAAACCCTTTTTACCCCTCACATGCATGTGAGATAAATTCATATGTAATTGATGCAGCTCCTAATCTAGTGGAGTCAGCTCAAGATAGGATCCAAGGCAAATCCAATCCAAGGAGATACAAAGGTGGACAGGTGGAAAGCTGTAAAAACAAACATGAAAGGGTCAAGGTGTTTCTCCCCTAGGTCTTGGGTTAGTTTATCAACCGCTAGATAAACTAACCAATAGAACAAGCTCATGATCATACCATTTATTTTATTTCTCTGATTTGCATGTTTTATTTATTATGGGTGTGTTGTCATGATCACACAATTAATTAATTAAACAAGCATGCAAAGATGGAACTAAAATAAAGACCAGCTTATGGATAAATATTATCTTAGACATTTTTAATCACTTAAGTATATCCCAATTAATATTAACATGCATGTAATCAAAGATAATAAAATGGAAATTTACCTATAAGGATAAAATCCCTCAATGAAATATTAAGTCGGTATAGACTTCCATAATCTTTGTTAGAATCGAACCATAGTTCAAAGTGCTTGACCAACCCTAGTTGGGGTACTTCCAATTATTGGGGAATTATAATTCAAGGTTTTGGGTTGACTTGACCTGGTTCACATCAAGGGTTGACTACCACAACAGGACTTGGTTTGACCAAGAGGAAAAGTTTGAGGAAATCCAAAATAAAAGGATTTCCGGATTGGGGAGTCCACTCAGCGGATCAAGGAGGTGCGAGTTAATGAAGTTGGAATTTAGAATTCCTACCTAAAACACTTCAAGTTTCTTGACCAACCCAAGTTGGGGTAATGCGAAGGGAAATTTGGATCCTTGACACTAGAATATTCAGGAAACAGAATATTCCAATGTCAATGGTGAGGGATTTTGGATTTCACTAAAACAGTGGGAGACTAATAAGTATTAATTAATTTATTTATCTCAGTTTTGTAATAAATTACTAAACCTTTTCTCATCTTAATTTGTAGAAACAACAAGAAAATGAATTCAAACATATCATTGGGAACCATAATCGAGAAGGAAAACCTTCTCACCAGCACCAATTTCCAATAGTGTCATAGGCGTTTACACGCCATCCTTCGCCACAAAAGGAAATTGTATGTGCTGGAAGAGCCTATTCTAGTTGCGCCTGGAAAGGAGGCCAGTGATGAGGAACTATCTTTCTACATGAAACACAAGGATGATTCCACATATGTCCAGTGTTTCTTGCTATCGGCCATGTCCAATGATCTCTTGAAGAAACATGAAGACATGGATGCATATAGCATGATGTCTCACCTTAAGGATCTCTATCAAGAGAAGGCGAGACAAGAGAGGTATGCGATCTCCAATGCTTTGTTTACAACTAATCTTGGATATTCTGCGCTAGATGGGCATCATGTAGTCAAGCTTATTGGCTACATTGAATGCCTGGACATATTAGGGATTAAATTCCCAGATGAGTTGCGTAAAAATCTCATCCTATCATCACTGCCCAAGACCTTCTCTAGCTTCATTGTCAACTACAACATGAGCAACAATGAGATGAGTATATCAGAACTTCTGACCTTGATTCTCCAGGTAGATAAGGACATGGGGCGTGACAAACCCTCTATCCTTATGGTGAATTAGAAAATGAAGGACAAGGAAAAGGGGCTGGAGACTTATAAATGGTCAGAATCCCCGGAGCGCCATCCATACAAGAAGGGGAAGATCTAGAGGAAGGGAAAGGAATGGGAGGTGGTGAGTTTTTCATGTGGCAAGCAAGGCCACTGGAAGAGGAACTTCATGCATAAGTGTTGGGATGCTAAAGGTGAGTTTGTTATTGAGCGTAATCTTTCTATTTCTACACATTGGGTCCTAGATATAGCTTGTGGGGCTCACATCTGTATTCAAATGCAGGAACCAAGTATATTTAGAAATATTACCAGAGGAGAGGTGGATCTTTTAGGTACCAATGGCACAAGGATGACTGTATTGGCTATTGGCGATTACCACCTCTCATTGTTGACTGGGATGATTTTGGTTTTACATAACTATTATTATGTGCATAGTGTTACCAAGAACATAATTTCTGTATCTTGTTTGGATACACATGGATTTATTTTCATGTTTGGAAATAAGGGTTGTCTCTTTTATAAGAACAACATATGTTATGGTATGGAGCATTAAAATAATGCTTTGTATGTATTAAATTACCAAAACCAAGTGTTTTCAATAGATAACAAAACAAACTCACATGAATCATACATCACCCAGTTGTGGCATCACCATCTCAGTCATGTAAATGAGAAGTGTTTGACAACGCTCTGGCAAGATGGTTAGTTGGAATCTACTGAGATAAAACCACTTGATAGATGTCACGCTTGTTTAAAAGGAAAAATGACCACGCCACCCTTCGGTGGACATGGTGAAAGGGCCATAGAGCTTCTATGATTGGTGCACATGGATGTGTGTGGAACATTTCCAGTAGAAGATAGTTTTGGATATTATTACTTCATTACTTTTACTGGTGATTTGAGTAGATATGGATATGTCTACTTAATGTTGTATAAGTCAGAGGCCTTTGAGAAATTTACGGAATTCAAGAATGAACTATAGAATCAGCTTGGTAAGCAGGTAAAGAAACTTCGATCGGATCGAGGTGGAGAATATCTGAACCAAGAGTTCATAGATCTTCTATGAGAGTCTGGGATTCTATCTCAAATCAATCCTCCGTATACACCACATTGGAAAGGTGTTAGTGAAAGGAGGAACCACACCATTTTAGACATGGTGAGGTCAATGATGAGTCATGAAGATCTTCCATTATCCTTTTGGGGACACGCATTACAAACTGCAGCCTACACATTAAATAGAGTACCAACTAAGGTGGCAAATGGAATTCCGTCTAAGTTATGGAATGGAAGGAAACCCACTTTATCGCACACACGTTTATGGGGATGCGAGGCATTTGTTAAGGCCTTCTATGGAAAAAAAGTAGCACCCCGGGGCATGAGGTGTATCTTTATAGGATATCCAAAGGAAACAAAAGGATATTAACTATATAACCCTTCAGACGAGAAAGTTATTGTTACCAGACAAGCTGTATTTCTTGAGAGGGAGCACATCCTGAAGAAGGATAGTGGGAGCAAGATTGACTTCGATGAAGTTGATGCTCAAGATACACATGAGTTTTTACAGGAACAAGTTCCATAGGTCCCCTTAGAAGAGGTTCCAGAAACACAAGTACTGCGTAGGAGCTAAATAGAGGTAAGGGAACCAGAGAGATTTGTCTTCCTAGTCACCGAGGATGGTGAATCATTATTTTTGGACCATGATGAACCTCTCTCCTACAAGGAAGAAGTAGAAATCTTAGAAGCTGCAAGATGGCTTGAAGCTATGAATTCTGAGATGGATTCCATGTATCAAAACCATGTATGGGTTCTGGTCGATGAGCCAATTGATGTAAATCCTGTTGGATGCAAATGGGTATTCAAGAGAAAACTGGACATGGAAGGTCAAGTTAGCACCTATAAAGCAAGGCTAGTGGATAAAGGATTCAGACAGAGTTAAGGAATTGACTATGATGAAACCTTCTCACCAGTTTCCATGTTTGAATCCATAAGAATCATATTTACCATAACAGATTTCCATGACTACGAGATTTGTAAGATGGATGTCAAAATGGCATTCCTTAATGGGAACCTTGAGGAAGATGTCTATATGACCCAGCCAGAAGGGTTTGGGACACCAGGTGAATCCAAACGGGTTTGAAAGTTGTATAAATCCATTTATGGATAAAGAAAGCATCCAGGTCATGGAACATTTGATTTGATGAATCCATAATGTAATTTGGTGTCATTAAGAACGAATGTGAGCCGTGTGTTTATAAGCAGTTTAATGGTAATGAAATTGTTATCATAGTAGTATATGTTGATGACATATTTTTTACTGGAAATGACATACCAGTCTTATAGTCAGTTAAGGACTAGTTGAATAAGTTTTTCTCCATGAAGGACTTGGGTGAAGCAGCCTACATTCTAGGGATCAAGATCATTTGGGATAGATCCAAGAGGCTGCTTGGACTTAGTTAGAGTACATACATTGACCAGATACTAAAGATATTTAGTATGGAACAATCCAAGATGGGATTGGTTCCAGTGTCACATGGCCTACATCTTTCTAAGAAAATGTTTCCCCAGACACAATGAGAGAAAGATAGAATGAGTAAGATCCCATACGCTTCGGCGATAGGATCCATCATATATGCCATGTTATGTACCAGGATTGATGTTTCCTATGCCCTGAACATGGTAGGCAGATATCAAGAAGATCCAGGAGAACAACATTGGACTGCTGTTAAGAATATCCTTAAGTATCTGAGAAGAACTAAGGATATGTTCATGGTTTATGGAGGAGATGAGGAGCTTGTCATCAGAGGGTATGCTGATGCTGGTTTTCAGACAAATCAAAATGATCTGAAGTTGCAATCTGGATTTGTTTTCTGTCTAAATGGAGGAGCTGTGAGCTGGAAGGGTTCAAAGCAGCCAGTTGTCGCTGATTCTACAGTGGAGTCCGAATATATAGCGGCTCCTGATGCATCCAAGGATTCCATCTGGATTCAGAACTTTGTCCATGAGATTTATGTGGTGCCTAGCAGTAAAGATCCCATTACATTGTATTGTGATAATACTACAGCGGTGGCTCTTGTAAAATATCCAAGGTCACATCAACAGACAAAGCACATACTCCGAAAGTATCACGTCTTGATGGATTTCTATCAAAGGTGTGAAGTTGCAGTGAGCAGAGTGTCCATGAAAGAGATCATGGCAGACCCCATGACTAAAGTCCTATCTCACCAGAAGCATGAATATCATCTGAGAGCTAGCGGGTTAAAGGTTGTTAGAAGTTGGCTCTTGTTCAAGTGGGAGTCTTTTGTAGTTGGTGGCCTAGAACCAACAACTTTGTACTTTATTCAATAATAAAAGTCTTATCCCTTCTTGATTGTTCTTCTGTGTGACAATGCATGTGATAATGTCCCAAGGATATTTGTTGCATTAAAGGGTCATAGCGGATCCTTACAATGATGAGAACCCGAAAGTTCCATAACAATGTTCTTGGATATATGTTCTAGGGCCGGATGATGTTATTTGAGGGACACAAATAATTTAGGCCATTAGGGGTGAGGACTCATAAAACTTTGAGGCACCTTCTCATGGTGTGTGGACTTGGTAATATCCAGGAGGATATTATGAGAACGAGACCCGCCAGTAGGAAATACACATTTCATAGTGTCATTGGATGTTCCTATGTGCGGACATGTGTATTGGTCCTTATACTTTAAGATTATTATTAATGGGTATTACAACCCACACACTTAGATGTATTGACAAAAACTATGATGAAACACTATTCGCAGCGAGGTAGGATACGTTGGGTGCGTCACAAGTAATACCGCATTAATATATAATGCGAGAAAGGATTTGTTCCTTCTGTTCCATAACGGATGTAGATATCTCAGGCCCTTTGATGGAATAGATATAACCTATGTAAATCCATGGCCATGGTAAGGAATGGGAAAGTTCAATTATCGAAAGTCAAAGAAAGAATAATCGAGCACATGGTTTGATGGCACTAGCATGCAACCCTCTTGATTAGAGATATTGAGACAAAGGGATTATATTACACGGTAAGTGTTCGTATGAGGTGACACGTCAATGCAGCATCAACTTCTTTCTCTTGGGTGCCTTGACCCATTGATAGACAGTAATCTTGGACTTTAGGCAAGCCCGCCTAATGCCAACGAGAAAGAGGCCTAGAGGGTCACACACTAAGTGTGTCTATGTATCTCAGTTAAATATTAATTTAACAAGTTAAATAAATATTATTCCCGACTGTGGTTTAATAATTATTTAAGGATTCCTAATTTCATTTATTTCGACACTAGTTATTCAATAGAATATATTGTGGGTGAAATAATATATTTATTAGTGAGTAATGCAGTTACATATATTTAAGAAATAAATAGCCATTACTCAAGGTCTAATAAATGTGGTGGAGGAAATAAAGAAAAATATAAAATAAAAGTACACACCGTGTATATTAAATATACACGCTGTGTAGTTTTAAGAAAAACAAGTACACACCGTGTATTAATGATTACACGCCGTGTAGTTTTTCTAGTCAAGATTTTGATGGTGTAATATTGTTTTATAAAATGATATTTATTATAATCAGCGTGGGCGCATGTCAAGGAATTAATAATTCGACGTGGGGGTTTTCAATAAGAGTTAATGAAATAAATAAAACCCGTAATGCAGTTATTTATTGTCATAACTCTATAACCTCAAACCTGATTATAAATATCCTCACAACCCCAACACTTTTCTACAGATAATTTTTGTGCACAAAAATTCTGGAGAATTCTTTCAAGGCCGAAAGAAGTCCTTCCTCCAAAAATTATCTCAAGACTGAGAGATCAAGGAGATCGAAGGAGGACATCGCAATCGGAGGTTCATCCGTGCAAGCACCTAAAGATCCCTTCAGTGACATCCATAGATAAGTGGCACATGTGTCGATCAACACTAGAGGAATCCTACACTTTAATTATATGACGCAATGATGGATCACCGGATCGTGACCATAGACATCAACGAAGAAAGAATTACACCACGGTAAATTTTGTGAATTAATTAAATTAATTATAACCAACATATGATGATTCTATCTCTATTGTTCAGAGATTCCCTCTTAAGTTTTTCGTTCTTCATTCCATTCTGAAGATTCGTCATTTTACGTCGTGACGAATCTCGAATTGAATGTTGTTTAACGTTAAAATTAAAGTTGGACAAACCCACCAACGCACTTCCAATGCGCCTGAAACCTACACCCAATATAAAACTGATGGGTTTTTTATACCTTGGAAAAGAGGTCATTTGTTTGTAATTTATTTTGATGTTTGGTTTATTTAATATATAAAAAAATTACTTAGTGATGGTTTTTTTGGGTTTAGTGGTGGATTTAAAAAGTCACCAAGAAAATAAGTGTCAGGAAACATTTTTTTGTGATTTTCAAAATGTATTACTAAATGATTTATGGGTGGTTTTGAAAACCAGTGTGAAATATTTAGTGGTAATTTTTTTAGTTTTTTTTTAATTTTATTTTTTTAAATAATTTCATATTATTAAAATAATTAGTTAATTATTATATTATTTAATAATTTGGTTATTAATTATTATTTATTAACCATTTTAGTTTTTTATTATATATTATTTATTAATTATTAATTAGTTATTATTTATTCACTTATGTATTTATTCTATTATTCATACATATTCCATTTATGTCATGAATAAATTTAGCACACACACACACACTCACAGATCTATGTGTGTGTGTGTTTTGGGTGAGATTTGAACCTATTACCACTTGATTATTCTACAAAGACATTATCACTCTAGAAAGATTTTAATATTATTAGTAAACGAAATTTAATATATTTATATATATATATATATATAGATAAATACATATAAATATGTATACATAAAAGACAATATTAAAGAATAATAATAAATAAAAAATAAAAAATAAAAAATAAAAAATAAAAAATAAAAAATAAAAAATAATAAACAGTAAATAATGAAATATAAAAAATAAAAAATAAATAATAAACAATAATAAAAATAAAAATAAAAATAAATAATTCAATAATAAATAATAAATCAAAATATAATAAATAATTAGTAATTAAACAATAAATTAATAACAAAAAATAAACAATAAACATAATAAAATAAATAAGTAATAAACTAATAATAAATAGTAAATGAATATAAAAAAAAAAATAAATAAGAAATAAGAAATAATAAATAACAAATAATAAGTAGATATATATAATTACATATAAAATTATTTAAACAAAATTATTTATATCTTATAAATAAAAAAAATATAAATAAATTTATATAAATATATATAAATAAAATTATGAGGACATACACACACACCAACCAACATAATACATATAAATATATATAACATCATCATATATATAAATATACATTAATATATATAAATATACATAAATTGGTATAAATATCTATAAAAATACATAAATATAGACTAATATGCATGACTATATATAAATATATTTGTGTAAATGCAACTGTATATAATATTTAAATAAATATTGATAAATATATATAAATTATAAATAAAAATACAAAAATGTTTAGAAATACACACCTATATATAATAGATAATAAGTAAAAAAAGATAAAACCACTATAGTTGCAATAATTTTAAATTAATAAGAATGTAAATACATGGAATAAGATCATAGAAAGCCTAAAAGTCATATGAATACACTCTTAAACGAAGTTGAAATCATATCGAATGTTAAAAAATCATGGTATCTGGATAAATACTCAGTTTAAGAGTAAATCTAAGATTTTTTCACTAAAAAAATAGTTAAGAGGGTTCCACTTGATCAAAAAATTGTAGATCTTATTTCAGGAATCAATTTGATATGTGGTATAAACCAGACAGAGAGCCAGATCAAAAGTTAAGGTCTTATGAAGTTGAAATTCATTTTTCAACTTCTCTTAAAATAATAATAAATTTTATTTTATATAATATTACAATATTATTATCTAATTTTATTTTATTTCATTTCATAATATTTTAATTGACTAGTTATGGAGCCAACAATGACACTCATATCAATATTTATGGTCATTAGATGCTGAAGTTTGATTTACATCTTTTCCTAGAATTAATTTGAGTCTTAAATAATTACTAACTAATTATTATAAATAATTAATATTATCATAAAATGCTGAAATAAAATATTAAATACTAAATAATAAATCATCATAAATAATAACTTATATTTATTAATAATAATTAATAATTAATTATTTAATATTTTTTCCATTTTTTAGAGGTGTTTTCTTAAAAAACCGATGTTATAAAAATAAAAAAAAATAAAAAAAATAAAAAAACATATTTAGGGGTTGGTTTTTAAAAACCACTAATAAATTTTTTTGAATAAATAATAAATAGTGGTTTTGAAAACTACTGCTAAAAATCTCCATGAATTTCAACTTTTATTATAGTGTATATAAACACACAGACACATAAAAATATTTTTTTTATTTTATTTGACAAAATTATATTAAATTCTTAGACTTAAAAAAGTTTTCAAGCATACATGGAATGCCGATAAAAATAATATAACACATTCTTATACAAAACATCATACTTAAATTGTATCCAAAGAAAAAGTAAAATTTATGAAAAGAGAATTACTTTGAGAAGAATACATGTTTAAAAAAACATTTTCACCATAAAATAATAAATATGAAAATCGAATTTCACATAAAATGACTACTTTGAACTCTATCAAATGAACATTGGAATAAGAAAATATGAAATAAATTTCCCTTAAGAAGGATTTTTAATTTTAAAATAGAAATAATTTAATCTTTTTCCCCATAAAATGATGAATTTTGGAAAGAGGGATTATTTTTTTTAAATATTTTTTTTTTCACATAAGATATTAACTTTAAAAGAGGATTCCCCTTACATAAAAAATTTAAACCAATCTTCGAATCAAAATTTTTGTGGAAAATTTTGAAAACATATCCCCATAATATTACGATTATAAACTGAAATTATAATTTGAAAATAATTTTATCCTTAACATAATTCTATAATGAAACCCTATCAGACACCGTATCGAGAGTGTCTCTAAAACCCCACTTCTCTATTTCTTCTCTGATTCACTATGACTATGAACCTTACACATCTCACACATCACCTATATTTTTTTTATAAAAACTTGAGGAACCCTTATATTAATAACCCATGAAAAAGAATGATCTTTTTCTACTTTAATTGAGATTATACAAATATAAAAAATTGTAATATGTGGATATAGTTGATTCTCTGACCCATGCTTCATTCACATGTATCTCTTGATTTTATAACCTGACTATGTGGTTTTAAAAATAATATACATTTATATTTCAAATAATGTTTTTCCCAGGATATGAAGAAGGAGACAGTTTTGTCTCCTACTTTTGTGTCTTACATCCATATATTTTCAATTATATTTGATTATAAATATATTTTCACACACACATATATATGGATATATATACACATATGACCTATGAACACACACAAAAATTGGAAGGAGGTAGGAGATGACCTAGGATACAACCCTACCTATTAGAGACTCACCTGACCATGCATTGAGTGGGACCACATCCTCCTAATAGATGGTGTACCAACAGGCTTATATCATGATGATCCACAACTTGCTACTTTGGGAGAAGATGATGATATGGCTAAAATCAAAACCTCATAAAATAGAATAATTTAATGAAATTAAATTATATTGATCATGTGGCCGTCATTGGTTATATCATATGGTTGTGGTTATATTATTATGTTTTTAAGGTGGATTAACAATGTCGTGATGAAGAAATACAAAATGAGAATGTTTGGGAGACTGAAGTTGGTTAATAAGAGAACTTGACTCAACATAATCTCAAATAAATATGGGCTGGAGCCGAGGTACTCATATCATCCTTCGATGATACCCCACTTTGGTGAAGCCTTCTCCCATCCCCGCATAGACTTTACTCCCTTTGGATGTAATATCTTTGTTTTCCATGGTCATGTGTGGCCTCTCTACGCTCCAACTTACACACTTATGCATTTACTTTCCCAACTACATGGATGGCTTCCCTTTGGGGTTCCATATGGATTTTGGTTTGGTTGAGAGCTACCCTTAGGCGTTGTACTATATTTTTTTCAATAAATGAATTATTTTATTAATAAGAATCCATTATAAATTTGAAAATTATAATCCTATTAACAAATTACAATTTAAAATATGATTTTTTCTATAAATTACTAATTCAATGTAATATTATTTTATAATTTTAATTATAATTTAATATAAATGTTACCTAAGATAATTTATATCTTTAAAACCACTATCTAATTATAATTTTTTCCTACTAGTGGAATTTATTATTAATTTTGTTAATTTATTACTAATACACACACACAAACATATATATTTTGAACTATATTTCATATTTATTTCAAATTATTCCACTATGTTAGGTATTATATTACTATTAATAAAATCTTTTTATTTTATGTTAAAATAATCAATTTACACTATATTCAAATTCAACCATAATAACTATATTTCTAATATTGTATGAAGATATATATTTATTAATTTCTAATACATAACATCAAGTAATTTAAAATTACTGATAATTAATTTTATTATCCTTAAGTTCATAAATAATTAATTACATAAATACTAAAATGACTTGATCTTTATATTTTTCAATAAAAACATGTTATGTATTGATTTGGGTAAATTATTTTGGCTATTATTCACAAATACATCACAATAATTTCACTCAAACGAATACTAATGGAAGATTATCTATTTAATTAATGGTTATATTTCCTCTCTCCCTCTTTTTAAACACCAGTGTACCACATATCGTTTTTCAATATCTGAAAATTATTCCTATATTTTTAATCATTTTCATTCTTTCTCTGATCATCTTAAAAGTATCACTCATGTCCAATCATGATCAAGAGTACTTCAAAAATTCCATTTTTATGTTCTTTATCATTTATTTTCCCATAGTATTATTTTTTAAAGTCATTAATGTTCTTAATATATAACATTATTTTACTATTTTATGTTAATATAGTTTAATTATTTCTTAATGTATTAATAGACTTGTAATCCTTGTGGGAATATGTTTTTCAAGTTATGTATTGTAGACTAGTTTTCCTACTTTTTTAAATGATTATGGAATTTATATCATATTTAATGCATGTTAGATTTTATACCTTTATTTAAAAATTCATCACCAAAGTTGTGTATTTTTTTGGTGACAAGTAAAGAAGTTTAATTGAATAATCTTTAATTTAAAACAAAATTAATAAAACATATTAGGGTGTTACATTCTCCACCCATTAAATAAATTTCATCCTAAAATTTTTAATTATCCATTAAATAATACCAAGAATTATTACGATTCTATTCTAGGATCTAGTATCTTATTCAACAATGCCTACCCCTTTTTACTAATATACATCATCATTAAGTCATTCATAAAGAAAGTTGGAACTTATATTATTGGGATTATTTAGGGATTTTCTCAATATCTAGTGATTTCTTTATCTTAATTAATATTATAGAATTTTGATCATATTAATGGTTTTAATTATTTACATTTTTAATGATTTATTTTTAAAATATAGTTTCAATACTTCAGAAATGACTTGATGTTTATAACACATAATGACTAAGTCTATTTTGAAGCTTTTGATTAATGGCCCTCCAAGCATACTAGATATATTTCTTATAAGTAAATAGGTTAAAACTTGGTGAATATATGTTTCACATGGTTTCCCCTATTTTTTTGACAATTCTTAAGTCATCACAGGCTTCAATATCTTGTAAAATTGCGAGACATTGGAAAAATCCTTGTTGATACCTCCTTTATCCAAAGACACAAAAGCATTGGGAGTTTATGATTTTTTTTTAAATTTTCCATAGATCATGGTGTTTTTTATGTCGATATGAGGTATTTTATATATTATATAGTAGCTTATAGAATATTTTAAGGTTGAGAGATGTTTTGTAACATGGGAACAACAATTTGAAAAAATGATTAGTAGAATGTCATCCAGTGGTGATAGAAAGGTAGTTCCAGGCCCTTTTGCTTTCATATTTTATCCAATCTTCAAAGTAAAAAAACCTAATAAAATAATTTGTTAAGAAATGCCTTTATCCATATTTAAGTGAAAATTAAATAACCCTTTTTCTTAATTATGATTCTTTTAGTGTTCTGTAAAGAACATTATTTTGTTTATTTGAACCAATTTTCTAAGATTGTACGGTCTCCAATATTAAAATTATTTTAAAAATACAATCAACATAAACCTAAAAATAATTTTTATAAATTTTAATTTATTCTCAAAATCCTAATCTAGAAATTTTTTGAAACATTTCCTTTGACACTAATTATGAATGACACAAACCTACGCTTTTATATCTGGTGCAAAAAACTCTATATTTTTTTTAAAATAAATATTAAACAATATATAAAAATGTGGAGTCTTATATTATGAATATTATTTAGGTATATATATTTAGAGGATAATGAGAATTTAAGCTTCAAATATCTCATTAAAATATTTATCTTTTAAAAAAATTATGTGACTCATAATCCTAGTATACTCCAATTAAATATGAGTATTTGAGACCGATATCCATATTAACTCTTACTCATCCAAAAATACCTAATAAAAACATTTTAAAACATGGGGTGAGAAAATTTCTTAGTAAGGGGTTTTAAAATTGAATTACCCATGTTTTTGAAAATATAATAAAAATATATTTTAAATCAATTCCTTCATAAAGTTGAAAACTATTTTTGAAACAAAAACATTTTTACCATAAAATTCACTTTTCCAGTAAAAAGATATAAAGAGTTTTCAAATATAAAATAATTTTTATAACCTTTTTTGTAACAACCCAATATTTTATAAGAAAAATCCCCCTTTTAAATGAGTGAATTCTTCATTAAGAAATGTAATTTAAGAAATGGTATGCATTCCTTTTGTTATTTTAGAATTGTTGAACCTATAATATTTACAAGAATTTTAATTATCATATATATTGATAATATATTAAATGAACAATGATCATGTGACTAGTATATATAATGTATTGTGAGAATGTTTAATTGACATGGATAGAAGAAGTGAGGGCCTCAACCAGTAGAATCATAACCTATGAAGCCCATTTATCAGAGCTTATGAGGGAGATATAATCCCTGTGATTTACACTTGACCAATCCCAATGTTATATTAAATATATTAAGAATGAGTGAAACTATTAATGGGATAATTTCAAACACATCAATATCATGGTTTAAACAATGTTCGTCAAACCATCCTATAAAAATATCCCCATTTCACACCTCACCCTTAAGACTTTTTCTGGTTTAATAAAGGGTCATGTATCTGGAACCTAACTATATGATTTTTTATATTTTTATTTTAAATAATACAATTATTATTTTATCTCTTTTTATAATTATTTTTTAAATTATTAAAAACGAGTTTGAGAAAAATTAGATTTTGATACGATGAAACACAATTTCTCTTAAATATATATTTTCAATAAAGTCAATCCATTTGTTGAATTGTTGAATATTTGAAATAAATTTTATTTTAATAAATCATTAATATTAAATAATATTTATTAAATATAAATGATAAACTAATTTTATAATGTCAAATGTAGTTTATATAAGGGTCAGAAAATAGTTATTGTAAAAAACAATTTTGTTTCAATAAATATTAATTTCTTATTTAAAAGTGTATATTTTCTTAAAAAGAAAATTATTTGTATGAAATAAATATTATTATTTAAATAATCACATATAAATTATAAAAAAGTGAATTTTCATAATTTTTTTAGATAATTGAATTTTTGGGTCAAAATTAAAAATAGAATAAGATACAGTGTATATTATGACATAATATTGTCCCAAAATTGATAGAATATATTCACGAAAAGGTATCCGAGAATAAATTTATATTTACCATTTAAGATAATGTGTTTTGATGTTATTTGATTAATTTTATAAACCCAAAATGAATCCTCCAAAACATATATTATATTTTAATTTTTAAAAACCAATTCCTTATAAATATGACTCACTTCCAAATTGACATAGGTTTTATTTTAATTATATCAGTAATTAAAATTTTAAAATAATTAAAAAATGGTATAAAAATGGGAAAAACCATGTTAATTATTGTATTTTTTTACTTTATCATATAGAATCCAAAATCTAGGTTTAAAAATTAATAAATGATTTCTTCTATTTTTCTATATAAACATACCCAAACCCACATTACAATTCTATAAAAAACCTTATTTATTTCAAAAACTCTTCCTCTACATCTTTATATTCTTCAAAAGGATCCTCCAAAATCTTAATAAGTTCCTCCCAATATTTTAGAAGCACCCTATCAAGGTAAGGGATCCTCTCCTCCTCTTTATTCAAGCACATCCTTTATATTATAGATTTTATTTTCAAATTTATCATATTGATATATGTTTTAAAAAATCCTTTTTACTAACCTTATTTTTTACCAGTGATGACATACCTCTTCTAATCTCATTAATCCCTCCCATGAATCTTTAAGTACCCCAATTATTTTTCAGAAATTATCCTGTAATTTTCCATGCCAAAAAATTGTGTATTGAATAACCATACCCACTTATCCTCAAAAGTACTCACCTAGATGTTCATATAATTCATTTATTTTGTAATTACATGTATTTATCCCATTCTCCATAATATTAGGAGTAAAATTGATGAAATACATCCTTACTTTGTATGATCTATGTGGCCACTAATACATGTATATGATATTAAAGTGATAGGTGGGCCTAAAATTAAATATCCCTCCAATAATTTGGTTAATGATTTAATATTATGATATACCTTATATGGTTAATGGGATGTTTTAAAAATAACACTATGTTATGTTTTCTTTGTGGTTATCCTTGACTTATGTTTATGATGCTATGTTGTAAGTTGTTGTCATAGTTCTATGTTTCCTTTATGTTATGATGTTGTATTAGGGATCGTTATTAAAGATTATGATTATCACCTATATTATTTTTCCTTGATATTACCCTTGGATATAATGTTATGTTTTAACTTATTTAATGATTTTCCCTTACAGGTCTTTATAGATCACCCATTTCTAATGTACATCCCCAGGTTATCCTATGCAATTTTAGAGGAATGATAGAATTTTAGGAGCATAGTAAAGATTATTTAACTAATTTAATTTAATTCTGATTTTATTTTTTAGGTTGTGTACCTAATTTCACAAAGAAACTAGGATTCATGATCTTTTGGGATTATATCATGTGTACCTTTATGTAATAAATCATGAAATAAAGTGTATTAAAGATATGGGTTATCAGAGCTGATATTAGATAAAAGTCTAGTTATTTTTGGGATTATGATTAAAAAACTCTAGTAAAAACCTTTGGGATAAGACTGAACATAAGAAAACATAATTAATTCATTTTTTAATTATTTCATATGTGGTTTCAATGAGAATTCATACTTTTTTGTATACTACAGGTGGATTTGGCTCTAAAAAATATGTACATAGGAGTAATAATCTCAAAAATGATGCATTCAGCTCGAATATATCATTACGTAGTGCATAATAATGGGTCATGATGCACACTTGGTTTGAAACGCATGGGGGGATATTCTTTGGTAAATTCATATTCTCTTTATGAACCATAATTAAGGGAACAAAAAATGCCCATAAGATTTTATATTAGGAAATAAATCATGGATTACTAAGATGGAAACCTATAAATTTATATGTTAAATGATATATTTAATTTATGAGTTATCACTTTAATGTTTATAGTTTCTTATTTATGTATTTAATAGTTTTTCAATTATGCATCACTAATTTTACCTTTATCTTAGTGAATGTCCAAAAACCAGAGGAACTGTGTCAAAAAAATGTCAAGAATAATCTAATGACTTCCAAAATATAATGCCCAACCAGATGGAAGTATGAATCGTGAACTTTGTGACAATACTTTATCAATTTACTCAAGTTTTGATCCAAAAATTGAATCAAGGGGAACACCCAAATCCCCCAAAGAATGATCAAGTTTCAATTGTGACCATTATGCAAAAAATTTCTCTAAATTTCAGTGGATCTTCCAATCCATTTATCATGGAGAAATAGATCAAATCCATTAAAAAGGTATTATCCATCCTTTAATGTTCTAAGAAATAGAATTTCATGCCAGATATTTACTATATAGATGGAAAAGCTGATCAAAGGTGGATGTCAATCAAAAATAAAAATCTTGAGGATATCAAAGTTATGTAGTGGAAAGAATTTTTGAAAATATATCTCAATAAATATCTTCCATGTACATCCCAAATAAAATTGGATTTGGATTTTATTAGCCTTAATTAAAAGGGATGTTGAATCTATCAGGCCTTATGAGTATAACTTGACAAGATTTTCATGATAAAACTTTATGTTTTTAATTTTACTCAAAGTAAAGTTGACCACTTATTTGGAGGTATAAAGTTAAATTTATAAAAATCCATATCCATTTGGGTCTTTGATAATTATGAGGAAATAGTCCAATTTTCCCTCAAATAAGATACGAAGATAAGTAAGTCTCAAGGGTCTGATATGTTTAGAGATTGGAAGCAAAGAATTTGGTTTAACTCTGGTGATGCGATGGAAAAATATTATGGGGTTAAGAAAGTACATCATCCCACTTATCACATGTATTGGAAGAAGCATTCCAAAAATTTAATAAAGGGGATATATAAATGATTTAGGATTTGGAAGGAAAGGCTCCAAGATATTGATTTAAAATGGGAGAAACCGACAAATGTGATAGAATAAATGAATTATCTAGTCCACCCTTATCATACATTCTAAAATTTCAACAAAAAGGAAGAAGGTAATTATTTGAATCAATTTCTTAATACAAGGGTTGCCAATGAAAATCAACAACCATAACCTCTATGTCCTAGAGAGAAAATGAATGCTTATGAAATTAGAACTGTTCAGGTGGATCCCGACAAAGAAGTAGTGAAAGGTATGCTAGTTATTCATTCAAGAATAGTGAATGTGCTATTTTATTCTAGTTCTACACATTCTTTCATATCACACATGTTTAGTAGTTATATTCAAAAACCACATCAAAATATGGAATTCAAGTTACCAGTGAAGATGAGAAATGAGGGAATTATTCCATCCCTAATATATAACTCACCCCCATTACATATTTCCATGGTTAATTTCCTAGAAAACATTATTATACTCCATTTAGTGTAATTTTATGAAACACTAGCCATGGATCTAGTTTCCTTATGTAGAACCAATATAAATTTCTAAGAGAATAAAATCACCCTATGTATCACAAATTGGCCTCTGATTCTCTACAAGTGAAACTAGGATGATAAATATTATTTTGTTCACACATATCAATAATTAAGTTTATTTACTTTAGAACAATAATATCTAGAATAAATTATTGAGCCTAAATAAAATACCAATCTTGATGACATTCCCATTTTAAGGGAATTAATGATGTATCTCCTAAAAAATTGTCAAGTTTTCCTGCATTATGTGAGGTTGAGTTCTCAATAGAGCTCATATCCAATGATTTTTCCATATCCAAATATATATATATAGAATGGTAGTTTTTGAACTTGATGAGCTATAGGAACAATTATTGGAGAATCTAGATAAAGGGTTTATACATCCATGTTCTTCACCATGGGGTGCATTGGTCCTCTTCATCAAGAAGAGGGATGGGTCAATATACCTTTTCATTGATTATCATGAGCTCACCAAGTAAATGATAAATAAAAATTATCCCCATAAATAAATTTATGACTTATTCAATCAACTATGGGGATCCCTATACTTATCAATGGTGGATCTTAAATCATGATATTATCATGTAAATATTAATAAAGAGGATATCCCCAATACATCTTTTTGCATAAGGTTTGGGAAATATGAGTTCATAGTGATTCCATTTGAACTCACTAATTCTATAGCTATCTTCATGGACTTGATTAAAATATTCATTAGGTATTACCTCAAAAAAATTGTTATATTTCTATAAGATATTTTTATTTACTCCAAAATAAATGTGGAACATGAGGAGTAATTGAATTCTGTACTAAATACTATGAAAGTAAATTTTATTTGTGAATTATAGTAAATTTGAGTTTTTTAAGAAAGTAAATTTATTGGGTTATGTTATAAACAGTTAATGGATATCTATGGATTCTAAAAAAACTGAGGCAACTAAAGTGTGTAAATGACTGCCATCAATAATGGGAAATATAGTTTTCTTGGATTAGCTATGTTCTAACATTGATTTTTTTAAAAAAAATATAATGATTTTCAATCCCAGTAGCCTATCTTAATTAGAAGGGAGTCATGTTTTCCTTAAATTATGAATGAGATGAAATATTTAAAGAGATAAATAAGAGGATAATATCTCCATATATGTTCACATTACCCACCAATCTAGTATAATTTTCGATATGTGATGATGAATCTAAGAAGGTTTTTAGTGGTATACTCATGAAATATGAAAACATTAATGGAATATAACTCCTTCTAATTAAATATACGAGAGTATATCTACCCAAAACTTGATATAGATTAGAATATCTAGTATTTTCATCTAGGATTTGGAAACATTACCTCTATGGTGAAAATTTTTACGAATCTACAAATCATAAAATCCCCATGTATATATTCATATAAAAGAAGAATAATATTTACCAATAAAGGTGGTTAGAGATAATCAAGGATTGTGATTGTTAAATCCATTACCATCTTTGGAAGGAAAACAAAGTGGAATATTTTCTAAGCAGAAATGATCATGCAACCCTCTCAATGATGATGATTGAAAGGGATACAATACTCATTGTCATGAAATGTATAGATAGGGGAATAATAAAATGATATCAATATTACCTTACTTAAACTACTCAAACATATAATATTGAGAGGATGAAGGAGGCCTATAAAGATGATGTGTTACTATAGAATAAGGTATCAAATATTCCAGATTTCAACTTTGTTGAAGATGGATTTATAAGGTTTGGAACCTAGATATGTGTCCCATAAAAACTAAAAATGATTAGGGGAAATATGTATTATTCATATAACTCATGATTATTTATTCATATACAAATCACTAAGATGTATAAAGATTTGATGCAAAAAATCTTGAGGAATAACATGAAGTGGGAGATTGTGAAGTCTATATCATGATGCTTGGTATGTGAACAATTGAAAGTGGAACTATATAATTACAATGTTATTATGCAATCATTTACTATAATTTTTTGGAAATGGGAAAACACAACCATGGGTTTTGTCATAGGAATCCCTAAGAAACCTAAAGGAAACAACACTATCTTGGTGTTTGTTAATCACCTTACAAAGTTGGAACATTTAATTTATATCATGTAATATTTCTATCTTTACCAACTCTCCATGATATATATAAGGGAAGTGGTAAGAATTAATTGAGCTCAAATATCTATTTTATATGGTCATGGTATGATGTTTACCTAAACGTTTTGGAGAAACATTTGGAAATCATTGGATATTGAATTGAGCTTCAACATTTCTTATCACCATCAAATGGTTTCCTAGTATAAAGGAACCATTAAAACTCTATAAGATATTTTTAGGTCATGTTAAATGGATTTACAAGGATTTTTAGATCAATACCTTCCCCGAGTGGAGTTCTCATATAATAATAGTTTCAATTATAACATTTATATGACACCTTATGTGGATCTGTATGTTAAGAGGTGTTGGAATATGATGTGCTAGGATAAATTTGGAGAGAAAAAGGTGATGAGACTCAATATTATCCAATAGATGATAGAGAAGGTTCAAATCATTAAACATCATCTGAAATATATACAAGGTTGGAATAAAATCAACATAGAAAATATTTTGTGAGACCTAGAGTTTATGGTTATAGAAAAAGTGTTCCTTTTTATATCATCATGGAAGAAAGTGAGGAGGTTTGGGAAGAAAGTAAAGCTTAGTACAAGATAAATCATCCCATATGATATCCTTAATCGCATCGAAGCGGTGACCTATTGACTAGAAATACCACATAACATATCTCAATTACATGATCCATTCTATGTATCCTTATTGAGAATGATCATACCAAACCCCTCACATGTAATAAATCTTGAGGTGGTAACTTTGGATAATGATCTTTCATATGGGGAGCATCCAGTGAAGATATTAGATTGTAGATACAAGGTTTTACCAAACAAGATAACTCACCTGGTCAATACATTATGGTGGAACCACAAGTTTGGGGAAAAAATGGGAACCAAAAGAGGTGATGAAACAAAATTACCCTCATCTTTTTTATTATATGAAATCAATATTTCAAGTGAAAAATTTCTTAAGGGGGGAATAATGTGATGAACCAATCTTTAATAAAAAATTCCCTTTTCAAATTAGTGAATTCCTTATTAAAAAATGGAATTATATAACAAATTTCGCTAATTTGTTTTTTTAGAATTATCATTAAGAATAATAGCCATTAATAATGTATCCACTGAATAGTGATCATATGACTAGTATATATAAAGGATTGTGATAAAGTCTAATTCACCCAAATAGAAGAAACGATTACCTAGACCAGTAGGATTGTGCCCTATAAAGATCATTTATCATAGCTTATGAGGAAAATATAATCACTAGTGTTTTCCCTTAATGAATCCCAAAACTATATTCAACAGCTTAATAAGTTGTGAAACTATTTATACTAGAAGTTCAAACTCATTGAGATCATAATCCAAATCATGTTCTCAGAACCACCCCTTCAAAATCTCACAATCAGACACCTTACCCTAAAAACTATTGCTGGTATAATAAAGTGTTATGTATCTAGTCCATAACTATATGAATTTGAATATTTTTATTTACAATAAATCAATTAATATATTAATCCATTTTTATAATTACTTTTTAAATGATTAAATAACGTGTTTGATAAAATTATTTTTTGATATGATGAAAAACCAATTTATTTTTTTGAAATATGTAGTTAAAATCTAGATACCACTTTTTATGAATTAATTTTTTTTTGAAATAAATATTATTTTAATAAATTATTATTATTAAAGAATATAAATTAAAAATAAATTATAATATACTTTTATAAATTCAAATATAATGTTTATAAGGGTCAAAAGAAATGTTATTATAAAAAATAGTATTTTTCAGTAAATGTGGATTTTTTAATAATAGTGTAAATTATCATACTTAGATTTTTTTTGGATAAAATAAATATTAATTTTGAAATTATCTTGTTGAAATTATCCAAAGGAGATTTTTTTAATGATTTCTCGAGATAATCGATTTTTTGGTTCATAATTAAATAGAGTACAAATATACGGTGTGTATTACAACATCATAATGACACAAAAGTGATGTAATATATTACAAAAAAGGTATACATGACCAAATATATATTTAATATTTAAAATAACATGTTTTTTTGGTTATTTGATTTATTTTATAAACCCATAATGAATCCTCCAAAAAATATATTATATTTTAATGTTTTAAAATCAATTCTTTAGAAACATGGATCACTTCCACACCACAAAGGGTATTATTTTAATGATATTGGTTCTTAAGCTTGTAAAATAATGAAAACCACTTCAATTTGCTATAAATAATAGGAAAAAACATTGTAATGTTTGTGGTTTTTTTACTTAATCATATAGTGTCCAAAACCTATGTTTTTTAATTAATAACCAATTCTTCTCATTTTTTCTATATAAAACCACCTAAACTCCCATTCCTCTTAACTAGAAACCATTTTAGAATGAAATTAATCTAATTTTTTCTAACTATTGTCCTCATAAGTTTCCCCATTCTCTTAATAATCTCCTCATAATATTTTAGAAGTGCCCTCTCAAGGGAAGATATCCTATCATTATACTATTTATTCAAGAAATTCCTTTTTATTATGAATTTTTTCCACATGATCTTGTTGATATATGTCTTCAAAAATCCATATTACTTCCATTATGATTTCAATGTGATTAGATAGACCTTTAACTCTCATTAATCCCTCTAATTAATCTTTAAGTACCCCTATTATACTGCTGAAATTATAATACCATTTTTTTTCAAACAATTGTATAGTGATTACCCATACACATTTCTACTAAATATAATTAAAACAGATTTAACTATCCTTAATTTATTAATGAATTACATGTATTTAACTCACACTCCTAAATCATGCTATTAATATTTTTTAAATACTTCCTTATGTTGTATGATCTATGTGGAACACTTATGCATGTATGTGATATGAAAGTGATGGGAGAGCCCAAAATTACATATCCCTCCAATTAATTGGGTAATGTTTTTATCTAATGATTTTACATGTATGGTTTTTGGGATGTTATCCTAATAACACTATGTTATGTTTTATTTTTTTACATCCTTGACTTTTGTTTATGATTCCATCTTGTTTGTTGGTTCCTCACTCCTATATTGCCTTTATGCTATCATGTTATATCATACCTCATTGTTCAAAATTATAATTATCACCACTATTAAGTAGCCTTAATGTAACCCAGATATCAGATGTAAGTTTTTACCTTATTCTATGATTTTTTTATTCCCTTATTGGGATTTATATCTCAACCATTTTCTATGTACTCCCCTAGGTTACCCCGCATGGTTTTTAGAAGAATGATGGAATTTTTGGAGAATGTTAAGAAAGTTTTAAATAATTTCATTATATTCTTGTTTCAAGTTGTTTTGCTATTTAGCTAATTTCCCAAAGGCCCTAGGATTGAAAAACTTTTGTTATTGTAACGCCCCGACCCCAGAATCCAAGAGTTGGTGCATTGTTTTAATACATTGGAATGATTACAAGGAATCAAGTCCTGAAGGACCGATTAGTTTAGATGTCTTGAAAAATATATTACATACATGAATGTTACATTACACTTTATAAAATAAAACACCAAAAGAAAAACCTTTGAGAATTCCATTGTTCCCTTAGCTTAACCCTGTATCTCAAACACAAAACACTTCTTGGGATCTTGGGAAAATAAAACATAAGAAAGGGGTGAGCTCAGATGCTCAGTAAGGGTAAATAATTTAGCGGAAGATATAAACTTTTAAATCAAGATGTGTAATAAAAAAATAGCCTTTTAAACATAAACATGAACATAATATGGAAAAAATAAATCAAACATTACCATATAAACATGCACTTGGATATTCTACTAGTCGAATAAACACATATAATAACTAATTTCAGAATGAGGGAATGTATAATACAGAACATTAATTTCTATGTCAAGGGATCATGCCAGGACCTCTGGGATAATTGTAACCAGACCCAAACCTGGAGATCCTCTGTAACTGGACTCCATCCCGGAGAACCTATGTAACCAGACTCCAACCTAGAGATCCTTTATAACTAGAATCCATCCCAGAGAGCCTCTGTAACTGGACTCCAACCTGAAGAGCCTATATAACCGGATTCCATCCCGGAGAGCCTCTGTAACCAGACTCCATTCCAGAGAGCCTCTTTAACCGGACTCCATCCTGGAGAGAATCCGTAACCAGACTCCAACCTTGAGGGTCTGTTCTAAATGGACCCCAACCTAGAGGTTTACTTTTACCAGTCCCCAACCCAAAACATACTAGTCCAATACATTCTTCTTAAGAAAAGGTTGAAATATAATATAAACATTCGAATTAAAACTATCCTATGGAATGCCAATACATTATCCATAAACCATGAATGATAAAAATAACACATCCATAGTCAAACATGTCACAAAACATTCAATACAATATGGAAGATTTTTATCATAATAAATTATCTTTAAACAAGTTTAAAATCCATTAAAGGATGTTGACATATATTAAAATGATCAGCAAAATGCTTTGATAGAAATACCCCTTTTTCATGAAATCGTTTAAAATTATCAAAATTTATAAAGGTAGTCATTTAAAATGGATTTTTGAATCAATGTTTCCCATACCACTTTTGATTTTTTTTTAAAATAATTATCTTTTCAAAACATTCATGTCCATATAAATAAATCCTTAAAACCATTCTTAAAAACATGGTCATTAATGAGAATTATTAAGAATAATAAATATTTAAAATTTTAAAATTATGTTTTAGTACAAAGTTCCCTTAATGGAATCCATTAGAAAAATATTTCATGAAATATGGACATGGATAATAAATATTTCCCAGTAGATACTTACGTAAAAACAACCTCGGATAATAAAGAGATTGTGAAATTAACCATTACCAATTTGGTAACTTACGAAAAATACACCCCATGAAAGAAGTATCATACAATTAATATGTAAATACACATAAATTAAAGTGTATTACACAAATAATAAAATTATGGGTAGTACATACACCACACAAAAGGTAAAAGTGGCAATATATCATGAATCTCAGGGGAATAATGAGTGAGATGAAAACCCCTTACCTTGCACTTTCCTTTGGTCGATGGTTTGCTATTCCTCCTATATAATGAACATTGTATGTTATTAGATTATAAAAGAACCATATTCATATTTATTATATCATACATGATTCATTTATGACTTTATACTACCCATTGAAGAATGATTTCCATGTTAAATTAACATTTCGAGTAATAATCACTTTCTTTATCGTATGTATTTTAACTTGTTATTCTTGACTGTATAATTTAGATAACAGTTTAAATAATTCCAGAATAAAAACCTTGATTCAGATATCATATATATTAGGTATATAAATATTTATAATAGATAGATATATGAAATTAAAACACCGTTTTTGGATACGGTAGGCCGTACGTACACATAAATGCTGTTTCTATTTTCATATCGTATTGAATGGAAGTAAGTGAATAAGATATATGTAATTACATATATATATATATATATATATATATATCCATTATAATTATTATGTCATATATTACATACTTATTAGTAATATATTTTTTATAATCATCGATGAATGTTGAACGTGGAAATGAATCTCATCGCGTCGTGGAGACGGTAATCCGTACGTACGCACGAGCGACAATATCATTTTTTAAAGGTGTGGAATTGTATGGTATATTAATTCTAAAGATACATTATCATGTTATTTTCATTATTTATAAACATATTACTCATCATTATATCCATCCAAATAACATAGTGTTGAATAACAAATTAGACCACTGCGTGGAGACGATAAGCCGTACGTATGCACACATGTTGACATTATCATTAATAGGATGGATAGAATAATTAATATCATTGTACCATATTTATAATAACATCAAATTATATATAAGGTACTGGATTTATTATTTTGGTATGGTAATAACAAAGAAAGAGTCCATTGAAGAATAAAATAACTTGAAAGATGGTGGTAAAATCAATACCTCTTTTTCAGGTTCTTTCTTTTGATTTGATCAAAAGGGCTCCATAGGTTGGATTTATGAATAAATGATGGCCTATATGATGAAGTTAGGATAGTTGGAAGGATATTTGGATAGGGTTTGGCTGAGGCAAATGGCTTTGGAGGTGTGAATTTGAGAGATGGGGAAGTGCCCTTTTATAAGAGGGGTGAGGGGAACCTTAGGAAAAAATTAAAATATTATTTTATAATAAATTCACTTTTTATTTCTAATGCCTAAAAAATGAATTATTTAAAGTCCAAGGTGGGTATGGGTTTCAAACCACTCAGAAAATTTCTTTTATATAGGTTTAGGTCACTATATTAACATTATCTTTTATATTTAACTCTTAGTTAAATAGTTTGACATTTACCATGTCTCTTTGTATTTTTATATTATATTGTTAATAAAATTACTATAAACTTTAAAGAAAACCACAAGTGGTTCATTAATAACTTATATAATATTATTTAAGTCCTTTATACAAACCTTAGATTTTTAGAAATAGAATATCAATTAATAATATAATATTTTTTTAAAAAACTATTTTCTGTCAATTTTGACAATATTTACTATTTTGTTATTTTTAAATTCATAACAGCATTATTATTTCAAAAAAAAAATATTTAATAAACCCTAACATGTCATATTAACCTAGAAAATTAGTCTAATTAATAAAAAAACTCAAATTACATTTATTTGGATATTTATAATATCAATTATTTTAATATTTCATTAATAAGGTAATTACTGCATCATCATTGTGTCATAAATAAATTAAATTATTCAATGTCATAAAAATATAAATAAAATACAATTGTGTAGGAAATATTTTTTATCTTTCTAATGAATATTTATAGTTGAAAATATGAATTATATAACCCCATTTAATAATTGATTTACTAAAAGATATTTGTTTATGTCATTTTTGCCTGTACTTTAAGTTAATTAAAATAAAGTGTCATTATCATTCATAAGTGGATCCATGGGGTCCCAAAATCGACAAAAGGATTCCAATGTTAGGTCATGACTCATCCAATAAGGTTAGGACAAGTGTAATGCTAATTTGGTATTATTATAATATTCTTTTTACCTTAAATTACCCTATTAAACTTTAACCATGGTAAATAAAAGTCAAAAATTACTATTTACCATAATTATTTTCATCTTATTGAACCACATTATACTTACTGTGTTTAACTATGTCTCTCATATTTTTGAAATTTAACTCATAGAAGTGGTAAAAATATGTTTTATGCAAATTTGCAATTGCTCCTAGGAGGTGGGTAAAAGACGGTAAAAAGTTCAATAAACTTTTTATATATCAAAACGTATTATAAAATGACTCCAAGGAATTATATTGAACTTATATAGGTATTATGTATCTATTTTGACAAAAAATAAATTTTAATAAAATAAATAAATATTTAAATAAAAATTCGGTTTTAACCTATAACTCAATGATTTTCACTATTCATCAAAAATTGAAGCTTTTCAGAAAAATACCAAAATTTCAGCCTAAGCTATATTTGATATTCTGAATTAAAAAATGATGTATATTTTACCAAATTCATAACATATAAGTTTCATTAATTAATTCAAAATTAATTCTTATTGTTAGAATAAATAGCATGTTTTTAAGAAACAATATCTTTCAAAAGATTTACACTTGTTTATGTCTAATTTCAAAGTGAAATCAATTATAATTACCTAAATTGTATTAAATGATAAAAATATAATCAAATTATACTTCAAAACCATTAAAATTCATAATTTTACACAATAAATTATTTCGATTTAATAATTTGTTTTTAATTAAATTTTTTTATTTTTCACTACTCCTCATAATATGAAAGTTATCATAAAAATACCAAAAAATTTATCAAAACTAAATTTTTATGTCCTAATTCCAAGTGATAAGTTTTTTGGTCAAATTGAATATTTAAAAGTGTATAATATTGGATTTAAAAAGGGCTTTCCATTAAAAGGTGATAAAATTGCATTTTCTGAAAAATACTTCCTTTATCTGAAAAATTGAATTTGTTCTTATATTATGTCTAAGAAATGAATAATATGGATTTTAAAAATATATGGAGTATATAAAATTCAAAATGCAATTAATAATATCCATAAATGTTTTTTGAATGACTAGTTTGGTAAGTCATGGTGCGCTCAAATTCAGTGTTGCGTGTAACACAAGTTGTTGAATTACTTTGAAGAAATAACGTACTGTGAAATATTGGGGTGTTACATTATTCCCTCCTTCAATAAATTGTGTCATCGCAATCTGAAATTGTTCTTCGAAAATAAAAGGTTGAATATAGAAAATACCTTTTTGGGAAAACCCACATCAGAAATTGGGTTAATAAAATTTAGTCTTAACAAGTGGAAAAAGGAAATGAAAGGGTCACCCCAAAATTTTGATCTAAATTAGGAGAACATTGGTGGAAATTAGACACACACAATTGGAGGAAAACATAAATATTTATATGAATTGATTGAGGTAATCAATCACAAACATGTGCAAAATTGAGGGCCTCAAATCCATCAGTCTATGATGATTTAAAATACCATCGGTTCAACAAAACATAAAGTATTAGGATAACACATTTTTGGTTTTAAGATCTCTTCCATAAAGTTTAAGAATTAATTTACCCATAGAATAGGAGGAAGAATATATATATATATATACTTGAAAAGTAGAGTTTCACCCTTCAACTAATTCATACCACAAACTCATCATTCACTCCAAAAGATTTCAAATAAATATTCTATTTATCCTAATCGTATAAGGTTCCAAAAATAATGAATTTATAATTCACATATCAGAACCTTTAAAAAAACTAGATTATACAATCCAAGGACTTCATGTAGTCCAGTGGAAGGAGATTAATCCCAATCGCACTATGGTTTTGGGTTTGATTCCCACAGTTTTGTCCGACGTGACATATTGTCACACGGTCTATGTGTTGTCCTTTTTATAACAATCTAAAAATAAACATAACAATAATATCCAATCTCAAACTAAATTCATTCCAACCTTTAGACTTATCCAAAATACTTCTATCCAAACTCACAGTCCAAAATTTATAAGGAAGTTAAACACAATGAAGATCTTTTTTTCCATGTAATAACATGTGAACACCTTTATGATGTATTATTTTGAAACATGGTAACACCATGAATTACCATAGAACCTTATTGATTACATTCATGCTCCCTTATTCCTTATAGAATACTGGATATACTCCTTTTATCCAAAAATGTTGTAAACTCCAACGATGATGGAATATACAAATCATTAATCAGTTTCAAGGTAGTCAAGAATATCTAATATAATTTATCCAAATCAATAATGTATTATTCAAAAATCACTACCTCGGTATCAAAACCATATTATGGTTTATCTTTCTCTAAACCATATATTTTCCAAAAAGTTAACCTGCTATTGAGTCACTTTTCTTGGTTCCACACAATCTCAAGTCCTTAATGAAATAGTACTGTAGTACAATCCTTATATACTCTATAATTATTATAACATGTATATCATTAATACAATACTGAAATGACACAATTAATTAATAACAATGTAAGAAATCTAACCATTCATATTCATCTTCGGTAGTATCATAACGTTATTATTATCCAATATAAGCATTTGGGGTATACTCTTATGATTTGGAAATTGATTCGCGTAGTGTCCCAACTCCTTGCAGATGAAGCATTGTACATTTGAAACTTTTTTCTAACCCTTGAAATCACGTACTTGGTGTCCTTTTTCTCCACACTTATAACAAACTCTCATTCCCTTCAGGAATTTACCAAGGTGATTCCTTCCTAAATTATCACATATGGGAAAATCATTCTTTCCCTTCTTCCCTTTATCCATCTTATCTCTACCATCCTTTTCTTCTCCTGGTTCCCTTTAAAGCCATAAGACTTATAGAATTATTTACTTATCTTATTAACACATGATACTATTTTTTCATATGTTGAGAATATATGGGAGACTATTTCCCTTCTAAATGTTATCTTAATACAATGAAAGATATGATCCTTCTTACTCTTTGGATCATACGTATTATTGGAGTTCTCATTCCTTCTACCGGGTGCCATTTCTAAACAATGTAATACACTAGGTCAGTTTATGAATCACAATTCATAATTCCATACTTTTAAAATAGTTAACATAAATTGAACAATTTATGGATATAATCTATAATCATAAAAATTTCTTCTTTAAGGAATTATATACTCATAAAACCTTCCTAGTGGTTTGTAAAGAAAATGATAATTTTCTTAAGAATATCCCGCAGGAGTGTCGTAACCAAGAGTGCATCAAGGCTCGTTATCATGCACCAGTTCCCGTTCGAGTCTCGCTCAAAGATGTGTTTTCAGGTTTTACCCCTAGGTACATCTGTGCCAGATCCGCCTCTACCTGCTCGTATCCAAACATGGATGTATTTCTTGGAAAATACACAAACTCTCTCCATTACCAAAATTCTATGAAGTTATTCTATTCTAATCCTCAAAGTCTATCTTAGGGTAATGTGATCTAATCAGAGTTTATCTAAATCTAGATTCCAAGGATTTTACTAAAATTCCACTGATACCAACTGTAACGCCCGAACCCCAGAAGCCCAGAGTCTGTGCATTATTTTAATAAATTGGCATGATTACAATGAATTAAGTCACGAAGGACCAATTAGTTTAGCAGTCTTGGAAAATAGATTACATGCATGAACGTTACATTACACTTTTTAACATACAACACCAAAAGAAAATCATTTGAGAATTCCATTGTTCCCTTATCTTAACCCTACATCTCAAACATAAAACACTTCTTGGGATCCTGGGAAAATAAATCATAAGAAATGGGTGAGCTCAGATTCTTAGTGAGGCTAAATAATTTAGCGAAAGCTATAAAATTTTAAAGCAAGATGTTTAATAAAAACAATATCCTTTTAAACATAAACTTGAACATAATATGGAAAAAATAAATCAAAAATTACCATTTAAACATGCACATGGATATTCTATAAGTCGAATAATCACATGTAATAACTAATTTCATAATGAGGGAATGTATAATACTGAAATTCAATTTCTGTGTCAAGGCCTCATTCTAAGACCTATGGGATAATAGTAACCGGACCCAAACCTGGAGATCCTCTATAACTGGATTCCATCACAAAGAGCCTCTATAACCAGACTCCAACCCGGAGAGCCTCTTTAATGGGACTCCATCTCGGGGAGCCTCTGTAACTGGACTCCAACCCAAAGGGCCTCTGTAACCAAACTCCATCCCGAAGAGCCTCTGGAACCAGACTCCATCTCGGAGAGGATCTGTAACCGGACTCCATCCCGAAGAGCCTCTGTAACCGGAATCCAACTCGGAGGGTCTCTTGTAACTGGACCCCAACCTGAAGGGCTTACTTTTACCGGTCCCCAACCTAGAACATACTAGTCCAATACATTCTTCCTAAGAAAAGATTGAAATATAACATAAACATTCATATTAAAACTTGTATATGGAATGTCAATACTTTATCCATAAACCATGAATGGTAAAAATAAAACATACACATTCAAACATATCACAAAACATTCAATACAATATGGAATATTTTTATCATAATAAATCAACTTCAAACAAGTTTAAAATCCATTAAAGGATGCTGACATAGATGAAAATGATAAGTAAAATACTTTGAGAGAAATACCCCTTTTTCATGAAATAATTTAAAATTATCAAAATTTATAAAGGTAGTCATTTAAAATGTATTTTTGAGTCAATGTGTCCCATACCACTTTTAGTTTTTTTTAAAATAATTATCATTTCAAAACATTCATGTCTATATAAATACATCCTTAAAACCATTTTGAAAACATGGACATTAATGAGAATGATTTATAAGAATAGATATTTAAAAATTTAAAATGATGTTTTATTAAAAAGTTCCCATAAAGGAATCCATTTGAATACTCTTTCTTGAAACATGGACATGGATAATAAATATGTCCTAGTAGATACTTATGTAAAAACAACCTCGGATAATAAAGAGATTGTGAAATTAACCCTTACCAATTTGGTATCTTATGAAACATACACCCCATGTAAGAAGTATCATACAATGAATATGTAAGTTCACATAAATTAAATTTTATTACACAAAGAATACAATTATGGGCAGTACATACACCACACAAAAGGTAATAGTGGCAATATAGCATGAATATCACGGGAATAAGGAGTGAGATGAAAACCCCTTATCTTCAACTTTCCTTTGGTCGAGGGTACGTTTAACCTACTATATAATGACCATTGTATGTTATTATATTATACCATAACCATATTAATATTTATTATATCATAAATTATTAATTTATGACTTTATACTACCCATTGAATAATGATTTTCATGTTAAATTAACATTTCAGGTAATAATCGCTTTCTTTATCGTACGTATTTTAACTTGTTATTCTTGACCGTATCATCTAGATAATGGTTTAAATAATTCCAGAATAAAAACCATGATTCATATATCAAATATATTTATAATATAAATATTCATAAAAGATAGATATATGAAATTAAAAACATCACTTATGGAGATGGTAGGCCGTACGTACGCATAAACGTTGTTTCTGTTTTCATATCATATTGAATGGAAGTAAGTCAATAAGATATATGTAATTACATAAATACATATTGTAACATCCCAAGTAAGTAATGAATAATAGATATTTTTATCTATGTTTATTAATGATTAAGATAGTGTTATAGAGGCTTAAAATGAAAATAAATACAATCTTATGCATGGAATACACTAATATTCTTAAAAGATTGTTTTAGTGCCTTTTGATGGAAAACCATTTTTGAATCTATATTTTGAAAATTTTATAAACTATGTTTGTCAAAATAAACTTATTCTTTATGATTGGGACATCAAAATTTACCTTGTGTGAATTTTTGGTATTATTCTGATAATGTTCATTTTTTAATGAATAGTGAAAAATACTGCATTTTACATCAAAACTACTTTTTAATCTAATTTACTTATATGATTAGATTATGTTTTTAATTGGTTTTGAATTGAAATTAGAATATATTTTTACCATTTTATCCAATGGTGGTCATTGGAATCAATTTCACTTTGAAATTAGACTTAAACTGGTGTCAATCTTTTGATACTTATTGTTTTGTAAAAACACGCTATTTGCTCTGGCAGCGGGAATTAATTATTAAATTAATTAATGTGACTTATATGATTTGAATTTTGTAAAATAGACTTCATTTTTGTATTCAGAATATCAAATATATCTAAGGGTGAATTTTTGGTAATTTTATGAAAAACTTCAATTTTTGATGAATAGTGAAACCACTAAGTGGTAATCAAGCAAACTGATTTTTCAGTTAAATGAAAGTTTACCACTAATGTGTATTGAATTTTGAAAATCATACATACATGGTTGTCATTAAGAAGTAAAATGTGGTTCAATGAGATTAAAATAATTTTTTTGGTGAATAGTAACTTATTAAGTTTTTAATCGCGATTAATGGTAATTAGTGTAGTTTAAGGTATAAATAATGCTTTAATAATATGAAATGACCTAGAAACATGTCCCAAACTTATTTGTTGTGTCATGGCCGACCAATAAAAGCCATGGGTCAACTTGGGGACCCCATGGAGACATTTTCGTTGGGAAATGACATAAATAACTTTTTATTTAATGTAAAAGTAAAAATGACACAAACATAATATGTTTTACGAAAACAATTTTTACATGGGGTTATAAAGCTCAGATATTTGATTATAAATAGTCATTGGAAAGCTAAAAAGATTTCATACATCATAGTATTTTGTTTATGATTTTTAGACATTAAATAAATTAAATTATTTATGACATAATAATGATGCAGCGATGACATCATTATTTGACGATTTAAATAAAATGGAAAGAAAATGTAAAATATATGAACTAAACATGGCCAAAACCAATTGGATGAGTGTATTTCGAACCCTTATCACCTTATCCACGAATTATATCAATGTGGGACCTTTTGAAACCGAAACACATTTTCAAATAAAGTAATATTTCTTTACTTTCCAAAAGTGCCCCTCCTCTCCTCTTATAAAAGGCCCCCACCTCTACCTCATTTCACACACTCCTCAAGCCTTTGGCTCGGCCAAACCCTACCCATTTACTCTCTCCACATCCCTCTCCTCATCCTAGAGGATTCTCTTTGGGCAGAATCCTTTCCAAGGAAGCCTTTAGGCTCAAATCAAAAGGAGTTACACTTTTAAAGGTAATTCATTCTCTCATGTTCATTTGTTTTATTTTGCTTCTCCAACCCCCTAAACTTTTTTTATTTACTTCTTTTGTAACAACAACAGTATATTCAATATACTAGGATGTTGTTATAAGATTTATTTGAGCTACAATCTCACAAAACTACATCAAATGGTTAAAGAACATACAGTTTCCGTGGATGGCGAAATTCTGCCTCCCGAAACGATGATTGTTCAATACTCATTTAACACCTTCAAAGGTGGCCATTATGATGTAACTATTTTTATATATGATATATAATATGTTTATGTTTTCCTTAAGCTTCTGTTTTTTTCATTTTGGGCATACCTTTATGGTTTCCATTATGGGTAAACACGATATCTTCATTTTAGGAAGTACGGACTACCGCCCCCTGAAAGTGATTTGATTCGTTAATACCATATGTGGGATGTGTAAAGGATAAAGTTAATGATATTATATATGTTATTATACTGGAATTATAATATACTCTTATATAATTATGATTCCATTCCAAAAAATATACGAAATAGAAATGGAAGTAGCGTTCATGCGTACGTACGGCTTACCGTCTCCATGAACGGTGCATTTCATTTCTTACCTCTAAATGTGATGTAATATTATAAATACATGTATATTCTGAATATATATGATGTATATGTTATCCAAATCATTAATATCATTCTGGATATAACGAACCTTTGACCAAATTAACAACATGTAAGTGTAAGAAGTCTATTTTTGACTTAAGAACCAAATACTGAAAAAATGAACATTATTAACTTAAATGATTACATGATGTTCATAACATGGTATAAAAGAAATAATGAACTTGAAAAAGTTTCATAAGCAAGTAGAGATTAACTCAAGTTTATTATTCAGGAAATTAAAGAACGGTCGGGTCAAGTCGGATACGAGGTATGGGACTTCGTCTCAATCTCCTTTCGTTGAGGCATATTTTATTTTATACACAACTTTCTTTTATACGGTGTATAGAACCCTTTGAATTTTACGTTTATTCAAAAGGAATCTTTTTTATACGAAGCGTTTACTAAACGACAAAAGGGAATGTTTTTGTCGTACGTATGAGGCGACAACGACTTCTCCGCCGTCGTGACCGTTATTTGAGTTTCGGCTTCCTCTACAAGCCATACCTTCTTTTTAAAAGAAAAATAAATACCATGTTTTACTTTTCTTTTATTTTAGTATTGAAAATGTTTTTCATAATGTTTTTATATCAATGTGTTGTATTGATATCTCGTGATTGAAATGTGGAAATTTTATGTTTCCTTTATGCACGTTTTATGTGATATGATTATGTTATGGTTCTTGGGCATTATTATGAAGACGGGTGGTTCCGTGATAAACTAAGGGAGGGTGAGCCCGTTATAGCTCTCCAATGTATTGGGTAACGCGAATTAGTGAAACTTTAAGGTTTCTCTGAAAAGATTTTAGGGAATATACTGTGATGGGTATTCCAAACGTAACCAGGAGGGTTACTCCCTACGTAAGAATGTTATGAATGTCTCAAGTTACCTTTATGTCTTATGATTTCTATGATTTATTCATGATTTTATGAGGTATGTTAAAGTGCCTATGATTTATGGGTAAAGTATGATTTCATTCTTATGTATATATGAACTCATGTTTCCTTTCCATGTTTTTTTATAACCCATACTGAGTTTTTATGCTCATCCCAAGTTTTTGAAATGTTTTTCACAGGTCAAGGGAAAGGTACATGATAAGATGATAGAGTCAAGGATGTGTCAAGAAATAATCCATGTTTTATTTTAAATGTGTTTCCATTGATGGGAATGAAGAATACTATCTTTCTGTAACCACTTTTCTTATATGTGGAATGTAATGCAAGTTTTATGATCTAATTCTCTAAAACTCTAAACCCGAAAAGATCCTCAATGTGAAATCTTGTAATAACTCAAGATTAAGTAAGGTTTAAGGCTGGGGCCTTATAGTTGGTATCAGAGGTCGGTTTAGATAACTTTAGGAGTTAGAATTCTATTAAATGATTATCCAAAAATATTTTTTTTCGAAATGATATAGCATTTAAAGATTACCATGTTGCTTCATCTAAGACATGTTTTTCAGAATGGTTTTCCGCAGAGGAAACAGGGAAGCAGTGCTAGGAAGGCATACAGAAGGAAATAACCTTCCGAATCAGCATCCAGAAATGGTCGGAATTGGAACTGAACAGTTTGTTGCAGTAATGGCGCAGTTGACTCAAGCGATAAATGGCGGTGGTATCCATGCACGAGATCAGCCAGACCAACCGCAGAGGAACATGTCAGTGGTAGAACATTTCATGAGGCAACATCCACCATAATTCAGAGGATCATCTGACCCTGTGCTTTCTGAAGGGTGGATTAAAGCACTGGAGAAGATTTTTGGTGTCATGGGGTGTTCAGACAATCAAAAGGTTAGTCTTGCTATTTACCGTTTGGGGGGTGAAGCAGATCAGTGGTGGTCTATGTTTAAAAATATCAGGGACGCCGATGAGATTGATTCTCTTGACTGGGATGAATTCAATGGTATGTTTCTTGAGAAGTATTTTCCTAAGGCTGTTCGACTTAGGATGGAAAAGAAATTCTTGGAATTGAGGCAAGAGGAAGACTCAGTGGCTGCCTATGAAGAAAGGTTCACTCGATTGGCAAGGTATGCTTCAAATTTTATCCAAGACCTTGATAGTAAAATCAGTCGTTTCTACTCAAGATTAAAGCCAGAGTATCGAAGGGAATTAGCTTCTCGTGAGTTTAAAAGTTATGAAAAGCTTGTTCGATGTGCTGAGAAGGTGGAAATGGAGTTTTCCGATGACCAAGTTTTCTATAACAACCAGCAGAAGAAGAGACTGTGGTGGCAGGAGAAAGGTAAGAATTCTTCAAAAAAGTCTGATGGTAAGAGAACTAAGTTTCCAGTTTGTGATAAATGTGGCAAAAGGCATGCTGGGGAATGTCTTCTGAATTCTGGGAAGTGCTACCGATGTGGTAATATGGGACATAAGGCTCGTGATTTCACTGAAAAGGATCAAGGTGAAGGTAAGAACAAATTTGATTTACAGTTAGTGAAATGTTATAAGTGCAATGAGATGGGTCACTATGCAAACGAGTGTCCGACAAGGAGCTTGAGTGATGGGAAGCAGTTAGACTACAAGCAGAAAGGGGTGGTGAAATCCTTTGCAACTACTTCAGCAGATATCGGGCCATAAAATGAAGTTCTATCAGGTACTTTGTTTGTTTTTTTAGATTATGCCAGTGTGTTGTTTGATTCGGGGTCTACAAATTCTTTCATCTCTAAAACCTTTTCTAGTAAAATGGGAATACCATCTCAAGAAATGACTACTGAACTTTTGGTAAAAACACCTGGGGGGAATGTTGAGGCAAAAAGAATTTATAAGAATCTTCCTATCCTTATCTGTGGAAAGAACCTACTTGCAAACCTTATTGTTCTACCTCTAGTAGAGTTTGATGTTATCCTGGGTATGGATTGGCTCTCTATTTACCATGCTAAGATTGGCTGTAGAGCTAAAGAAGTTTCTTTTCAGAAAGACTTTCAGTTTGTTTACAAGAATGAACCCTTACTTTTGATAACATATCAAGAGGCCGAGAAACTTGTAAAAGATGGAAATGAATGTTACCTTGCACACGTTGTTGAAAATAAAGGAACTGTTCAGATTAATGATGTGCCAGTGGTAAATGAGTATCCTGATGTTTTTCCTGATAAGTTGCCTGGAATAATACCAGATCGGGAAGTTGAGTTTACTGTTGACTTAGTTCTTGATGCTAAGCCAATTTCAAAACCCCCTTATCGAATGGCACAAATTGAACTTTTAGAGTTGAAGGAGCAATTGCAAGATTTATTAGGGAAAGGTTTCATTAGACCTAGCACATCACCATGGGGTGCTCCTGTTTTATTTGTTAAAAAGAAAGATGATTCTATGAGACTTTTCATTGATTATAGATCCTTGAATAATATCACTATTAAGAACAAATATCCTTTGCCTCATATCGATGATTTGTTTGATCAGCTCCAGGGAACTCAGTTTTTTTCAAAGATTGACTTGAGATCGGGGTACCATCAGCTGAAGGTAAAGGAGGCAGATATTCCGAAGACCGCGTTCCGTACGAGATATGGCCATTATGAATTTGTAGTAATGCCTTTTGGGCTAACCAATGAACCTGCTGTATTCATGGACGTAATGAATAGAATTTTCCATGAGTTCTTGGATAAGTTTGTGGTGGTTTTCATTGATGATATTTTGGTGTTTTTTAAAAGTAAAGAGGAGCATGAAAAACATTTAAGGGTTATCTTGCAAACCTTAAAAGAAAAGAAACTGTATGGGAAATTCAAAAAGTGTGAGTTTTGGTTGCAAAAAATTTCTTTCCTTGGTCACATTGTTTCTAAAGATGGAATAACTGTTGATCTTGCAAAAACAAAAGTTGTGGAAGAATGACCAAGACCCACAAATGTAACCGAGATTCGTAGCTTCCTTGGTTTGGCGGGCTATTACCGAAGGTTTGTTAGAAATTTTTCACGGTTATCTAGTCCAATGACTAAGCTAACTCGGAAGGGTGTTAAGTTTATCTGGACAAAAGAAAGTGATGATTGTTTTCAGGAATTGAAAAGAAGATTGGTGAATGCTCCAGTTTTGGCACTACCTTCCAGGAATGGTGAGTTTGTTATATACAGTGATGCTTCATTGAAAGGACTTGGTTGTGTCCTAATGCAGAATGATTAGGTAATTGCTTATGCTTCACGACAGTTGAAAACTCATGAGGTAAATTACCCTACACATGATTTGGAATTAGCTGCTGTTGTTTTTGCTTTAAAAATTTGGAGGCATCATTTGTATGGAGTAAAGTGTGAAATATATACCGATCACAAAAGTTTAAAGTATATATTCACTCAGAAAGAGTTAAACATGAGACAAAGGAGATGGCTGGAATTAATCAAGGATTATGATTGTACAATTCATTACCATCCGGGAAAAGCAAATAAAGTGGCTGATGCTTTGAGTCGAAAAAGTAATGCTTCATTAACAATATTGCGGTTGGAACGTGATCCTTTGGTTAACGATTTGATGAACTTTGGCATAGAAGTTGTTGGTGCAGGAAGTCCTTCTGTTTTGTTTCAGGTATCAGTGAGATCATCTCTATCAGATAGAATCAAGCAAGCACAGAAGCAAGACAGTGAGTTGCAGAAAAGGGTAGAGCTGGTTCAGAAAGGTATGTTGCCTGAATTCAACATTGATAATGATTGCGTTTTGAGATTTTGGAAGAGATTGTGTGTGCCTTATGATTCACAGTTGAAGAGAGAGTTGTTATGTGAAGCTCATAGTTCTCCGTTTTCAGTTCAACCGGGCAGTACTAAGATGTATAAGGATCTGCGGGAGTATTACTGGTGGGATGGAATGAAAAGAGATATTGCTGATTTTACTGTGAAGTGTTTGACTTGTCAGCAGGTTAAAGCAGAGCGGCAGTTACCGAAAGGGATGATTCAGCCATTACCAGTGCCAGAGTGGAAATGGGAGAATATATCCATGGACTTTGTTGTTGGATTACCGAAGACATCTCGAGGTAATAATGCAATATGGGTTATTGTTGATCACTTGACCAAATCTTCTCATTTCCTTGCTATATGAGATACTTTCTATCTTGATCAACTTTCCCGTTTGTATCTTAAAGAGATAGTCAGGTTACACGGAGTTCCTCTCTCCATTGTATCGGATCGTGATCCCAGGTTGACTTCTAACTTTTGGAAAGGCCTTCAGAAGTCGTTGGGTACTGAATTAAATTTTAGTATAGCTTTTCATCCTCAATCAGATGGGAAGTCAGAACGAACAATTCAGACATTGGAGGATATGCTACGAGCTTGTTCTATGGATTATCAAGGAAGTTGGGACCAACATATTTCTTTGGTTGAGTTTTCATATAATAACAGTTTTCATTCCAGTATACAGATGGCACCATTTCAGGCATTATATGGGAAGCGGTGTCGAACTCCAGCTTTCTGGGATGAAGTGGGTGAAAGAAAGTTGATGGGACCAGAATTGGTAGAAGAGATGGCAGAAAAAGTTCAGCTGATTCAGAAACACATGAGAACAGCTCAGAGCAGGCAGAAGAGTTATGCGGATAACCGGAGGAAGGATCTATCTTTCGAGGTAGGTGATCATGTTTTTCTCAAGGTTTCTCCTTGGAAAAGTGTGATGAGATTTGGTAAGAAAGGAAAGTTAAGTCCAAGGTTTATTGGACCATACGAAATTCTGGAGAGAGTTGGATCAGTTGCATACCGAGTGGCTTTACCTCCGAGTTTATCTCAGGTACACAATGTTTTTCACGTTTCGATGTTGAGAAAGTATATGCCAGATCCGTCTCATGTTTTGAGTCCAGAGGTAGTTCAGCTGGAAGAGAACCTATCTTATGAGGAACAACCGGTCCAGATTCTTGACCATAGGGAGCAAGTGTTACGGAATAAGGTGATTCATCAGGTAAAGGTTTTGTGAAAAAACCACATGATTGAAGAGGCAACATGGGAATCTGAAAATGCAATGAGGGATAAGTACCCCCATTTATTCGATAAGTAAATAAATTGCGGGGACGCAATTTTCTAAAGGGGGAAGGATGTAACATCCCAAGTAAGTAATGAATAATAGATATTTTTATCTATGTTTATTAATGATTAAGATAGTGTTATAGAGGCTTAAAATGAAAATAAATACAATCTTATGCATGGAATACACTAATATTCTTAAAAGATTGTTTTAGTGCCTTTTGATGGAAAACCATTTTTGAATCTATATTTTGACAATTTTATAAACTATGTTTGTCAAAATAAACTTATTCTTTATGATTGGGACATCAAAATTTACCTTGTGTGGATTTTTGGTATTTTTCTGACAATGTTCATTTTTTAATGAATAGTGAAAAATACTGCATTTTACATCAAAACTGATTTTTAATCTAATTTATTTATATGATTAGATTATGTTTTGAATTGGTTTTAAAGTTAAATTAGAATATATTTTTACCATTTTATCCAATGGTGGTCATTGGAATCAATTTCACTTTGAAATTAGACTTAAACTGGTGTCAATCTTTTGATACTTATTGTTTTGTAAAAACACGCTATTTGCTCTGGCAGTGGGAATTAATTATTAAATTAATTAATGTGAATTATATGATTTTAATTTTGTAAAATAGACGTAATTTTTGAATTCGGAATATCAAATATATCTTAGGGTGAATTTTTGGTAATTTTCTGAAAAACTTCAATTTTTGATGAATAGTGAAACCACTAAGTGGTAATCAAGCAAACTGATTTTTCAGTTAAATGAAAGTTTACCACTAATGTGTATTGAATTTTGAAAATCCTACATACATGGTTTTCATTAAGAAGTAAAATGTGGTTCAATGAGATTAAAATAATTTTTTGGTGAATAGTAACTTATTAAGTTTTTAATCGCGATTAATGGTAATTAGTGTAGTTTAAGGTATAAATAATGCTTTAATAATATGAAATGACCTAGAAACATGTCCCAAACTTATTGGTTGTGTCATGGCCGACCAAGAAAAGCCATGGGTCAACTTGGGGACCCCATGGAGACATTTTGGTTGGGAAATGACATAAATAACTTTTTATTTAATGTAAAAGTAAAAATGACACAAACATAATATGTTTTACGAAAACAATTTTTACATGGGGTTATAAAGCTCAGATATTTGATTATAAATAGTCATTGGAAAGATAAAAAGATTTCCTACATCATAGTATTTTTTTTAGTATTTTTAGACATTAAATAAATTAAATTATTTATGACATAATAATGATGCAGCGATGACATCATTATTTGACGATTTAAATAAAATGGAAAGACAATGTAAACTCTATGAACTACACATGGCCAAAACCAATTGGATGAGTGTATTTAAAACTCTTATCACCTTATCCACGAATTATATCAATGTGGGACCTTTTGAAACCGAAACTCATTTTCAAATAAAGTAATATTTCTTTACTTTCCAAAAGTGCCCCTCCTCTCCTCTTATAAAAGGCCCCCACCTCTACCTCATTTCACACACTCCTCAAGCCTTTGGCTCGGCCAAACCCTACCCATTTACTCTCTCCACATTCCTCTCCTCATCATAGAGGATTCTCTTTGGGCAGAATCCTTTCAGAGGAAGCCTTTAGGCTCAAATCAAAAGGAGTTACACTTTTAAAGGTAATTCATTCTCTCATGTTCATTTATTTTATTTTGCTTCTCCAACCCCATAAACTTTTTTTATTTACTTATTTTGTAACAAAAACAGTATCTTAAATATACTAGGATGTTTTTATAAGATTTATTTGAGCTACACTCGCACACAACTACATCAAATGGTTAAAGAACATACGGTTTCCGTGGATGGCGAAATTCTGCCTCCCGAAACGATGATTGTTCAATACTCATTTAAGACCTTCAAAGGTGGCCATTATGATGTAAATATTTTTATATATGATATATAATATGTTTATGTTTTCCTTAAGCTTCTGTTTTTTTCATTTTGGCCATACCTTTATGGTTTCCATTATGGGTAAACACGATATCTTCATTTTAGGAAGTGCGGACTACCGCCCCCTGAAAGTGATTTGATTCGTTAATACCATATGTGGGATGTGTAAAGGATAAAGTTAATGATATTATATATGTTATTATACTGTAATTATAATATACTCTTATATAATTATGATTCCATTCCAAAAAAATATACGAAATAGAAATGGAAGTAGCGTTCATGCGTACGTACGGCTTACCGTCTCCATGAACAGTGCATTTCATTTCTTACCTCTAAATGTGATGTAATATTATAAATACTTGTATATGATGAATATATATGATGTATATTTTATCCAAATCATTAATATAATTCTAGATATAACGAACCTTTGACCAAATTAACAACATGTAAGTGTAAGAAGTCTATTTTTGACTTAAGAACCAAATACCGACAAAATGAACATTATTAACTTAAATGATTACATGATGTTAATAACATGGTATAAAAGGAATAATGAACTTGAAAAAGGTTCATAAGCAAGTAGAGATTAAATCAAGTTTATTATTCAGGAAATTAAAGAACGGTCGGGTCAAGTCGGATACGAGGTATGGGACTTCGTCTCAATCTCCTTTCGTTGAGGCATATTTTATTTTATACACAACTTTCTTTTATACGGTGTATAAACCCCTTTGACTTTTAAGTTTATTCAAAAGGAATCTTTTTTATACGAAGCGTTTACTAAACGACAAAAGGGAATGTTTTTGTCGTACATATGCGGCGACAACGACTTCTCTGCCGTCGTGACCGTTATTTGAGTTTTGGATTCCTCTACAAGCCATACCTTCTTTTTAAAAGAAAAATAAATACCATGTTTTACTTTTCTTTTATTTTAGTATTGAAAATGGTTTTCATAATGTTTTTATATCAATGTGTTGTATTGATATCTCGTGATTGAAATGTGGAAATTTTATGTTTCCTTTATGCATGTTTTATGTGATATGATTATGTTATGGTTCTTGGGCATTATTATGAAGACGGGTGGTTCCGTGATAAACTAAGGGCAGATGAGCCCGTTATAGCTCTCCAATGCATTGGGTAATGCTAAGGAGTGAAACGTTAAGGTTTCTCCGAAGAGATTTTAGGGAATATACTGTGATGGGTATTCCAAACGTAACCAAGAGGGTTACTCCCTACGTATGAATGTTATGAATGCCTCAAGTTACCTTTATGTCTTATGATTTCTATGATTTATTCATGATTTTATGTGGTATGTTAAAGTGCCTATGATTTATGGGTAAAGTATGATTTAATTCTTATGTATATATGAACTCATGTTTCCTTTCCATGTTTTTTTTATAACCCATACTGAGTTTTTATGCTCATCCCAAGTTTTTGAAATGTTTTTCACAGGTCAAGGGAAAGGTACATGATAAGATGATAGAGTCAAGGATGTGTCAAGAAATAATCCATGTTTTATTTTAAATGTGTTTCCATTGATGGGAATGAAGAATACTATCTTTCTGTAACCACTTTGCTTATATGTGGAATGTAATGCAGGTTTTATGATCTAATTCTCTAAAACTCTAAACCCGAAAAGATCCTCAATGTGAAATCTTGTAATAACTCAAGATTAAGTAAGGTTTAAGGCTGGGGCCTTATACATACACATATATATATATATATATATCTACAGTATAATTATTATGTCACATATACATACTTATTAGTAATATATTTTTATAATCATCGATGAATGGTGAACGTGGAAATGAATCTCATCGCGTCGTGGAGATGGTAATCCGTACGTACGCACGAGCGACAATATTATTTCCTTAATGGTGTGGAATTGGATGGTATATTAATTTTATAGAGACATAATCATGTTATTTTCATTATTTATATATATATTAATGATCATTATATCCATCCAAATAACATAGTTTTGAATAACAAATTACACCACGACGTGGAGACGGTAAGCCGTACGCACGCACGCATGGTGACATTATCATTAATAGGATTGATAGAATAATTAATATGATTTTGAAATATATATAATAACATCACAGTATATATAAGGTACTAGATTTATTATTTTGTTATGGTAATAACAATGAAAGAGTAAGTGGAAGAATAAAAGTACTTGAAAGAGGGTGGTGAAATCATTACCTCTTCTTCGGGTTATTCCTTTTGATTTGATCAAAAGGGATCCATAGGTTGGCTTTCTGAAAACATTAAGGCATCTAGGATTAAGGTATGATAGTTGGGAGTATATTTGGGCAGGTTTTGGCCAATACAAATGGCTTTGGAGGTGTGAATTTGAGAGAAGAGGAAGTTCCCTTTTATAAGTGGGGTGAGAGGCACCTTAGGAAAAACATAAAATATTATTTTATAATAAATTCATTTTCTATTTATAATGGCTCCAAAATGAATTATTTAATGTTTACGGTGGGTATGGGTCGAAAACCACTCAACCAATAGGTTTTATACAGGTTTGGGTCACTATATTAACCTTATCCTTTATATTTAACTCTTAGTTAAATAGTTTGACATTTACCATGTCTCTTTGTATTTTTATATTTTATGGTCAATAAACTTACTATAAACTTCCAAGAAAACCACAAGTGGTCCATTAATGACTTATATAATATTATTTAAGACCATTGGTCGAAACTTAGATTTTTAGGAATATAATATCAATTAATAATATTATATATGTTTTTTAAAAACTCTTTTATGTCAATTTTGACACTATTTGCTATTTTGTTTTTTTTAAATTCATGAAAGCATTATTACTACAAAAAAATTCATTTAATAAACCCTAAAATTTAATATTAACCTATAAGATTAGTGTAATTCATTAAAAGTCTCAAATTACATTTATTTGGATGTTTATAATATCAATTAATTTAATATTTCATTAATAAGGTAATTACTGCATCATCATTATGTCATAAATAAATTACATTATTCAATGTCAAAAAATATAAATAAAATACGATTATGTAGGAAATATTTTTATCTTTAAAATTATTATTTATAGTTGAAAATATGAATTATATAACCTCATTTAATAATTGATTTACTAAATGATATTTGTTTATGTCATTTTTGCCGTTACTTTAAGTTAATTAAAATAATGTGTCATTATCATTCATAAGTGGCTCCATGGGGTTCCATAATCGACCCAAGGATTCCAATGGTTGGCCATGACTCATCCAATATGGTTAGGACAAGTGTTAAGGTAATTTTTTATTATTATAATATTCTTTTTACCTTAAATTACCCTATTAAACTTTAACCGCGGTAAGTAAAAGTCCAAAGTTACTATTCACAAAAAATTATTTTCATCTTATTGAACTACATTTTACTTAATGAGGTTAACTTTTTCTCTCTTATTTTTGAAATTAAACTCACAGAAGTGGTAAAATTAAGTTTTATGCAAATTTGCAATTGCACCTAGGAGGTGGGTAAAAGACGGCAAAAAGTTCAATAAAATTTTTATATATCAAAAATTATTATAAAATGACTCCAAGGAATTATATTGAACATATATAGGTATTATGTATATATTTTGATCTAAAATAAATTTTAATAATATAAATAATTATTTATATAAAAACTCAGTTTTAACCAATAACTCAGTGTTTTTCACTATTCATCCAAAATTGAAACTTTTCAAAAAAATGCCAAAATTTCAGCCTGATCTATATTTGATATTCCGAATTCAAAAGTGAACTCTATTTTACCAAATTTAAAACATATAATTTTCATTAATTAATTTAAAATTAATTCCCATTTTCAAAACAAATATCGTGTTTTTAAGAAACAATATCTATCAAAAGATTAACACTTGTTTATGTCCAATTTCAAATTGAAATCAGTTATAATGACCTAAATTTTATTAAATGATAAAAATATAATCTAATTATACTTCAAAAACATTCAAATGAATAATTTAACTCTATAAATTATTTTTATTTAAAATGTTGTTTTTAATTAAAATTTAGTGTTTTTCACTATTTACCAAAATATGAAAGTTATCAGAAAAATACCAAAAATTTATCAAAACAAAATTTTTATGTCCCGATTCCAAAGAAGAAGTTTATTTTGTCAAAATGAATATATAAAAGTGTCAAATATTGGATTTAAAAATGGTTCACCATTAAAAGGCAGTAAAATTTCATTTTCTGAAAAATACTTCCTTTATCTGAAAAATTGAATTTGTTCTGATATTATGTCTAAGAAACACATAATATGGATGTTAAAATTATATGGAGTATATAAAATTCAAAATGTATTTAATATTATCCATAACCATTTTTTGAATGAATAATTTGGTAAGTCATGTTGCGCTCGAATTCAGTGTTGTATGTTACACAAGTTATTGAATTATTTTGAAGAAATAACGTACTAGGAAATATTGGGGTGTTAGAGGAATTGTATTATACGTAACATTATGTAATAAATCATGAAAAAAGTGTATTAAATATATGGGTTGTCATAATTTTTTATTAAAGAATTTTAAAATACTAAAATAAATTTTTTTAAAAACAAATCATTGAATAAAACTGAGAAATATCATATAAATAAGATATAATTTTCTATTGGAATACTTTAAGTAAATTTCTTTTTAAAAATAATCCAATTATTTTTTTAGAAAATCGCTTCATCATCCCGCGAAACAAAATTCGGAGGCAACTTGTAACAATGAAGCCTATATAGGGATTTACCATCACATAGAGGAAAAAATACCTTGAGGTTTGGGTTTACTCCCCATCCCTAATCATGTCTACAACATCCCAAGTCCTAGTTCTTATAAATAATTTATAGCTTGCATTTTTTCTAAGGAATTTTCAAACAAAAATATAATTTTCAGAATAACAACCATGCATATATTTATAAATAAACAAAAATATATATAAATATATATATACACTTATAAATATATATATATATATATATCTGTGTGTGTGTGTATCTTTATATATATATATATATTAGTAATTTTAACAAAATTAAATTCTGATACTGAATTTTTTTTCAATCATACATAGAATGTCGATCAGAATAAAATAATTCATGGTCACCCAACACTTCAAAATTAAATAAAATCCATTGAAAAAATGATAATTTATGAAAATAAAATTACCTCCAAAAGAATAAATTTTTTAATAATTTTTTTCACATAAAATGATAAATATAGATAGAGCGTTGCACATAAAATGATGATTTCAAACTCCTTAAAACGAACATTGAAACTATAACATCTTAAAATAAAGTCCCATTAATAAGGAGTTTTAATTTTAATATAAAAATAATTTAAACTTATTTCATGTAAAATAAAGAAATTTTGAATGAGGTTTTTTAAATAAATCAATTTCACCTAAGATATTGAATTTGAAAGATGATTGACATTACACAAAAATTTAAAAGAAACCTTTGAAATGAAAAAATTTTATACATAAAATAATTTTGAAAAATGGGATACCCATACAAGAGGTTTTTGGAAATTTAGAATTATAATTTTGGAAAAATATCCTTATAACATATATATTATAAAATTAAATTAAAATTTGAGAAGAAGTTTCCCATTACTTTTATTTCTCAATGAATCCTTACAAAATGCCATTTCATGGGTAACTCCAAAATTCCACTTTCTCACTACCTCTCTAATTATTTACTACTAAAAACCCTACATATCACACACATCACCCATTTTTTATGAACAACCAATGAGCCCCTTTATAAAAAACACATAGTGAATTTAACTATATTGTATAATTGAGTTATTATTTAACATATTGTTTGTGGAGACTCATCATAGGTATGATCTTTGCCTACTTTAATTAAAATTACTCAAAGATGATTTTTTTAATGTGTGGATATAGTTTGTTTTGCCTAAAATTTCATCCTTCACACATCTCTTTTTTTTCAACATGACTCTATGGTTCTCAAAATTTTAATATAAACATTTATATTTTCAATAATTCTATTCTTAGTCCATGAAGAATGAGATATTTTTATCTCTTCCTTGGACAACTTAAATCCATTGGTTTGAAATTATACATCAGTGCGTATATATTTACTTATAAATATATACACATGTAACCCGTGAACACGCAAAAAGGTTTGAATGAGGAAGGATAAGCCCTAGGATGAAAACCTATATCTAAGATCCTCATATTACCATGTATCGAGTGGGGACACTTCCTCTTGATACATGGTGTATCCAAAATCATACATCTAGATGACCTATAACTTGTCAATTTGGAGGAAGACAATGAAATCACTAAAGTAAAACCATATTCACATAAAATAATTAAATAACATCGACATAGAGTGATTGTGAGACCCTTGTTGTTCAGATATGATAGTCTTTATTATATCCCATTGTTTTTAAGGTGGATGAATAGTGTTGTAATGGTAGAATCCCACATTTGAATGTTTAAGAGCTTGGTTTTACTTAATAAGAGACACCACCAAAGCATCATCTCATAACAAGCCAGAATAGAGCTGAGGGACTCCTATCCACTACCAATGCCTCCACACTGTAGTGATTCTATCCCCTTATAACTACATGGGCTTTCATCTCATGCACTAATGTAGCTCTGCTCCTATTTTCCATGTTTGGATTCCCTATTAAGGAACCAGTGTTCCAACCTTCCCAGCAACTTGGATAGTTTCCTTTTGGGGTGCTATGGGCTTGTGGCTTGGTTTAGGAATATCATTAGGTGCTAGCCCATTTTTTTTATAAATTATTTATTTTATCAACATCCATTATAATTTAAAAAACTATAATCCTTTCACCTGATTACAATTTCAATTATTCTGTTATCTATAAATTAAAAATATAATATAATTATAATTAATAATTTAATTATAATCTCATTTAAATTTTACCTAATCACACACAAACACACACACACATATATCTAGCCAATCCACCATATAATTATAATTTTTAGAAATTATAATTTTATTATATTGTTTCAAATCAATATGACTATAATTTTAGTAAATATAACTCAGACATCTAATAATAAATTTATAATAATTATATTTACATTTTATACAATCAAATTTTAATAGTTTCTTAATATTTTTTTCAAAATTTCTTTACAAAAAATATATTTCTATTTATTATATCATAATATTTATGTTTCTTAGTAGTTTCTACTAGTGGAATTTAAGGTTAATTATATTAATTTATTATCAATATATATATTTATAAAACCATATCGCATATTTATTTAAAATTAATTCTCTATGAGAAGTACTAAATTTCTATCAATAATATCTTTTTTACTTTGTGTTAACATAATCAACTTACTACTATATTAAAATTCTACTATAATGTTTATATTTCTTGATATTGTATTAAATTATATATTTATTAATTACCAAAACTTAACATAATGTAATTTGAGATTGATAATACTTAATTTTACTATCCTTAAGTACATAACTAATTGGAAATATAAATACCAAAATTACTTGAAGTATATATTTTGAAATGAAAACATTTTATGTATAGATTTGTGCAAATTATTTTACTTGTTATCTGAATTTTTTTTATAATAATTTCACTTAAATATATAATAATGGAATATTGACCATTTATTTAAAGATTATATTTACCCTATACTCTCTTTAAATATTAGGGTCTCACATATCTTTTTTTAATTTATGAAAATGATTCATATATTTTCAATCATTTTCATTCTCTATGGGACCATCTTTAGAGCATTACTTCTCATAGATAATCACGAAAAATCATATTCTAACATTTCTATTTTTCCATTGCATCTTATTTAATTTTCCATAGTGTTATTAGTTATAGTAATCAATGTCCTCTATTCCTAACATTATTTTCTTCTTTTGTGCCAAGTTGGCTTTATTGTTTCATCTTTTATTAGCATACTTGTAATCCATGTTGAATGTTATTTTTTAAGTTCTTTATTATAGCCCAATTGACCCAATTCTATAAAATATTATGAAATTAATATAGTAATTCATGGTTTATATACTTTATACATGTATTTCGAAATTATTCACCAAATTAGTTTGTTTTTTCGTGATATTTAAATTATTTTGTCAAAAATAATTTCTCATTTAGTGGAATGACAATACAATATCTCTAGGGAAAACATGTGGATCCCATCTTCATCAACCTTTCAAATGGAAAATAGTTTTTTATTGGGGTATCTATGTTGTGTCAGATATATTCAAGGTATATTTTAAGCCCTCTAAAATTCTTGAGGTTTCAAGGATATTGAATATAAAGTATCTCATTGGAATTTTTAGGGTCGACATCGATGTGGTATTCCATGGTTTTTCATAGGTGTGGATTGAAATTATGATTCATGAAAATTAATATGTAGTGAGAATAATTTTTAAGGAAAATTTATTTAATTGATTGAAATATACCACTTAGGGTGCCCTAAAAGTGGTGGCCTCCACCTCTTAGGGGTTCTCTGGATTTAGGTGTTTCTTGAATCCCTTCCATGAAGGCATGTTCTTGGAAATAATCCATTACATCTATCAAAATCTTTTGGACTAAGATTAGGAAATAATATTTGACTATAAATGATTGATATTCTTTACATTGATACAAATGTTGATATACTTATTCTCATTATTGGTTAGGATAATGTTAGTGAAACATTTTAGGTATTATAACTCTCAAAAGAAGTTAGCTTTAATGAGAACATCATACTTTCCTTCTCCATTTGATGTCTGTGTATGATTAATTATCCTATATTCTTAATTATAACAAATATGGTCTTATGAAAAAACTAAATTATGGGGTTCCACATCCCGAACCAATCAAGGAATATTTTTATAGTTCAAGGAAAAATAAATTTGGATATTGTTTTAATAATGAGATGTATATATATCCTATTTATTAGGATCCTTGTTTGTACTGATCAATGTTGTCAGAAGATCCTCTATACCATGATTCACTAGCCTAATCCTATCAATGGTGGTAGAGACACCACACTTATATACTAGAGGGTCATGTTTTAGATATTCTTCCCATCCTACTTCTACCGCAATATAACTGGATGATGTATATGAAGGATGGGATTTGGACCAAGAAGATGACCTGTGTATATTTTTATCTCTTATAAATTATAAAGATACATCTATATATCTTGAGTGTGTTAATGTAGGGGCATCATTATTCCTGGCATCTTGGATATATTCTTATTCCTAACCACTATCAGCAGGGGTAGAAGATTTCCTAATATATTTAGATTCATACAGGAATTGTCTACTATTTTTGATGAATATGAAGTATATTTGGATCCTATAAATGATGATGTGTGGGAATATTTGGATACTAAATATAATTATTTAATATTTTTTTAAATTATAATAATATTTCTCTATATATTTAGTGTTTTGATGCATATGCATCAGTATTATAGGAATCCTAGATGTCTTCTTGGTTTTACCCACTATCATTAGGGGAAGAAGATGTTATAATATATTTATATTGATTTTTTGATGTGGTATAATTACCTACTATTATTTATGATGAGGATGTGTCTTTGGATTCTATAAATGATGATGTGTGTGAATCTCTGGATCCCAAAGATAATGATGGAATATTTTTATCAAGTACACTATTATCTTCTATAATATCACATATATTCTATAAATCAATGAATTTAGTTGATGAAAACAATATCTTGAGGGTGGGGGAGATTTTTCCCAAACCCTTTTATTTCTTAATTCTATATGTTTTGAGTTCGATTCGATCGTATAATATTAGTTGTGCGATCAAAATATTTTCTAGACTGGCCCTTTTGTAGGGTTCTCAGGACTGATATTGATTCACATGGAAGGTAAAGTTTTATTTTTCTCCCTTAGTGTAAGTTTATTAGCAAGGGAAATGTTCATGAACATTATATCATTGGAAGATAAATATATGAATTAAGTTTCCAAATGGGTTTCACATGACATGATTAATTCCAAAATCTATATTAATTTAATCAATTTGATTTATGGGAAGAATATAGTCTTCAACATGTTTATTTAATGGGTTAATAATGTCCATTTATATACTATTGTTGTGGTGAGTGGGATGGTTTTATATTTCACCATCTATTTTCACAACCTTTGGTAGAATTTTATATCTATATAATGAGATTATAATGGTTCATATGGTTCATTATCTCCATTAATAACCATAGCCTATACTTTGAATAAGTACTTGAGGCCCTTGTGTCATGAAAATGGTACTATAACATGAAAATGAGGCTACATTCTTCCCCATTGAGAAATTATACCTATATATTGGTGAAAAACCATAAACCTGGAGTTGGATCGAAGATCCCTGAATTGGGATTTGAACTCAATACATATAAGAGGGTTACGTTCTCTCTTATAAAACCCTAGGATTATCGTGTTGGAAAGAGACAATTTATCCTCACTATAGTCCAAACATTGGAGGTTCCCGACCAGTATAAGATTTATTTAGAAGATTTTATCAATGAGAACCCAACTCATGTGGATGCTATAATTTTATGAAGATATATATAAGGGTTTAATGTATCCTTTTTTGGAAAAATCTTATACCCATTCTGTGAAGTAAATGATTTTATGGGACTCATTAGGATTAGTTTTTTCATGATACACTTAAATAGAAGGTTCCTTATCTTCATAATCATAAGAAATTAAAAATGCATCAATGATAACTTCTTTGAGATACTTTAAAATTTTTAGAGAATATAGAGTTGGAATCCTAGATATAAAGACAGAAAATTGTTTCAAGATATCATATTTTTATACTAGTGTAAAATGTTTCCCACTATGAATTTTCTCTTTTGTCTGAGGCTTGGATGTTGAGACTCTTCATGTTGGTGTTTCTTTTCTATGACGAAAATCCAAATTCATTTTGTTTGTGTGTGGATTAGAAAGAGTTATATTATATATATTCCAATTACTAATAATCAAGTGAAAATTCATTTTTCATCCCTCCAATATAATCTATATGTATAGGTCCTGGATGATCCTATATTGTATCTATTTCCAAATTGACCCAACTAATGATCCTAAATCTAATTTTCTACAAGATATATGAATTCAGTGAAGATATTTTCTAAATGATTATGTCCATTTTAAACTCTTAGTATATGTCCTCCGTGTCCTCCAAAACCTCTTACCGAACCTACTATATTATTTATGGGGAACACAGCTTCATATTTTCTAGATTTATCATAGAATGGATCTATAATGTGGATACTATTGACATAATTATATTTTGATTCTTCATTGGATAAATATCCTATTAGGTCGGGTAGTTCCTGTTAAATTATTTTATATGACAGTGGTTATCCTCATAATAATATAGGTATGATGTTTAGAAGAGTTTATACTAGCTTGTTCATTAGTATAGGTACCTCTTTCTATTCCATACTCTTTCTGGGTCAATTACCCAAGCTCTTAGAAGATTGTATTATGGGAAATTATGATGTGAAAGAAGTTTGATTATTTTCCACAAATGGAATTGGGGTTGAAACATGTAGATTTGTTTTCTAACTAAGGAGAGAATGTTCCTAGTAGATTTTCTATTACCTTTATTAGAACTTCTTGTCATTCTCCTTCCTCTTCTATTGGGATTGAAAAGAAACAAGTCACATGTATATATGTTTTTACCAACATGAATTTCATGGAGTCATACATATATATGGGTATAAATTTTAATATTAATCACTCTTTAATATTCTACGAAAATATATTATAGTAGGGAAAATAGTCTTCTTGTCTATTTAGATCGATTTAATTGGGATATTTATACCCAGGAACATGGATAAACTATTTTTCATGGTTAGGATGAAATAACCTAGGTCTACCTATATTTAAAATTTCAGAGTCATGGAACTTTCTTCCACTCCGAACTGAGGCATTATCTTGGTTTCTATCATTTAGATAGAGGAACCATGTGATATTGTATAGGTTTTAGAACCTGATATAGTATCATAGCTCGAATAAGCATATCAATTTTATCTTATAAGTTTATAACCCCCTTTTCTTAAGGTACATGATTCAGATTAAATTTATACATCAATCATCAGATAAAATCCTATAAAATTTTCATAACTACTAAAAAATCTTATATTCCACAAGGGTATTTCAATGTGATCAAGAGTGTGTGTAATTCATCTTAGATATTTTTAATGAAAATATCTAGTAGGTTCTCCTATGGGAGTTTCATATTCAAGGATTAATTTAAACCCTTTTACCTGTAATTTAAATATCTGACCCTCTAATTCTCATTTTATTTTTTAATAATAGATAATTGGGGATCATTATCTTTCTTAGAATGAATATTATTTGTTAGAAATTTTTTTGAAGGAGGTCTTCACCACCTATAATATTACCAGTCGGTAGCTTTCTATACTAAACAAATAGTTTCTCTTACACAGTATGCATAAAGAAACTGATCATGTAATATTATTATTGTTTGAGTGTCTCTATAATGAGGCTAAGATGAGGCAAAAAGTGCTTCAAATGATGATATAGTCCCTTGATCCATTGAATATTGGGAATTTTATTTTTATAGACTTGGAAAGAGTAGGAGTCACACCCACCCACTCTGGATATGACATTGTATCTAGTTGTACCAATTGTATCATCCTTAAATTGGAACAACTTGATTTATTAATGACTTGATAGATATAAGTGGTTCTTGAGGGATCAAAGGTTGGATAACTCTAAAATAGTGGTGTTGGGTGGATCCTTATATGGTCTGGTTTCTTATGTCTACTACTGATATCTAGTATGATCTTTCATGGAGTATCTTACCTAACATACCTTTGGATGTCCCGCTAGGTGAAAGAATTAATGTTATTATTCAACCATCAAGTTTAGATACACCAATTGTTTTGGGATTAAATATTATTTTATGGTTTACTATATACTTATAGGTTGGTAATTTTTCTCAGGCTGGTGATTATCCACTAAAGTAGAAATGTTGGCCTCCACATGGAATTCATAATTAGTATGAATATTTTCCCTAAGTAATTTGATGTTGTGACTCATTAATTCATCCAACATAGCTTCATATTGGGATAATTTTTCCTCAGTTATAAGAGCTTTAGTTTCTATAGGTTGTGGGTAGTACGAGACAATAATTTTCCCTGTTTTTTGATGCTCATTAAGGAGGTGGAAGCTTGGTAATTAAGAGATCCAACTAGTTTTGGGTCCGCCATTAATTCCATGAATACACACCTTCTTCATGAATTTTTTATAGACCACATTTCAATTAGATATTTCCTCCCCATGTTCTTATATATTGGTTTCGTGATTCTTGTTATTTATAAGGATGATGTTGACGATAGTCAATAATTCATAATGCTTCAGTTGGATAAAATCCTTATCAAAAGGGCAAGGGGACCTATCACCTTGTGAATATTTATAAAATGAATAATTATAATAAAATTTGTAATTTTCCATTATATTTGACCATTTTGGATTGTGGACCTTCAAAATATTTACCTTATCCTATTTTCCCCCAAAAGTGATTTATAAAGGGTGGTCCTAAGGGAATACCTAATGATTTTCTCTAAATGTTCTCCCAATAGGGGGATCAGATATTATAAGTAACTATGAAGTTTTATATTATGATGCTTCTCCAAATCTTGATAAGTCTAATTTCCATGGGTAAAAGTAAGGTGCGATATAAAATCCCTAAGAGCTATAGGTTGGGGAAGACATGCATTTTCCACATAATATTTTAAACTATTTTAGGATTCAATATTCTCAGGATTGTTGGTGGTGGTGATAAAAATGAAAACATCCTTGAGGACTGGGGATGCTCCCATATCACCACTGAGTCATCTATCATAGCTTCCGTCTTAATGTTATACTTCATAATCCAAGAATGTGATAGATACAGTGCACATTTCTAGCGCGAGTTTCCTCCTTATGACGATTTACCTATAATTAGAGGCTCATGTTTCCTATTATTGGAGGCTCACTCAACATTAATAGCAGGTTGGTGTAAGAATCTATCGATATATTTATCTTTATGTGTACATTGGTTATTATTTTTATAAATGGTAGAATTATAAAATATAGTATATTTGGAATATTCATGGCCCAATCATATAACTTTATCTGAGGAAATTATATTTTGTGGAATCTTTCTTGATCGACTCATTTATTATGGATAAGAATAAAATTAAATTATATAATCTCACCCCACCCTATAATGTGTATATCAAGTGGTTAATCATTCATTAATTAGCATAAGGTTCTTAAATATTTTTGGCATTCCTGGTGAACATATTCATGATGCCTTCCCAAATTTTGTAGATAAGAAGCTGAATGGGTTGTTAAGTCAATCAAGCAGTATAGTTATCTTATTTCATTGATGTGGATAACATATTCAAGAATAAGGAAAGTATTTTTTATTGATGAATTGGATAGGTTTACAAATATTTATCTGAATATATTGTATGAATTCATCATACAATTTCTCTATAATGTATAACTTGGAGGTGGACATGATGTGAAACATAACTGGTATATTGTATTTTTCTAGTGAATTTCAGATTACCATAGAGTTATCATTATATTATTAGAGGGATTCCTCTACTTTATCTCACTAAATAATTAACTTTACAACTTCCGTGTTAAGAGGAGTTGTATTTTTCATAATGCCCTCAATTCAATTAAAGTTTAAATGTCCCGATGGTGGTGTAGGTGATGACTATTTTTATAGAATATATTTATGATGAAATAAGATATTTTCATTTAGTGATTAGGTTCTTGGTATAGATGGACCCAGTCTTTAAAGTTCCTCTCAGTATGGAATTGTATTTTGAGTAGTTTCAATAAAGGTAAGACCATACTATCAAAGTAGATTGTTACTATAGGGAAAACCTATATGTAAATCTTCATATTATCCATCATTCAAAACAATTATATTCAAACATGATGTTCAGCTATAGGGAGGACCTCTACAACATATTCCATAGGGATGAAATCTATGGTATATGGTTTGGTTTCCATGGGTATGTCCTTTATGGTTTCCAATGTTTTATTAATTTGAAAGTGGAGGAATTTTTTGTTTATTGATCATCTGAATTTGGGGAGGATCTCAATAGATCATAATCTGAGAATAGTTCTCATGGATAATCTTTACATTTTCACAAGGTTTACCTCTTTAATTATATACTTTTTCTCTTTTTTATGATGATCCAGTAGATTATTTGGATGTTATAGAGAGGTGTTGGAGAGCCTCAAGAACACTATAATTGATTAGGTCAAGGATACATGTATATGAATTTTTAGTGAGTTTGCCTCAGTTACATTTTCTTTTAGACCATCTCCATGAGGCAGTTGGAGTTTTTCACTATGGATAATGACTATCCCTTATGGGATACCCCTCTAGTGGATTCTTATTTTCCATTAGAATATATTGTGATCTTCTTGATATTGGAGGGTAATATTTTCCTACAACTTGTTAACCACTATATTATAATAATGGATGTCTTTTGAACATGTAGTGATATAACCCAACTTATTTTTTATTGGGATATATGGATTAACATCGCCTAACTTATAGGGAGTATAAGTATAGGATTGAACTTGAGTAATTTGTAGGGTATGTCCAATAGATTAGGTGATGCAAGAACGGATATGATCATACCACAAACTTATAGGGAGTGTAAGTATAGGATTGACCTTGAGTGATTATTAGGATTGAACTTTATTATTATGTCATGTTAACTTCCATTATACACTATCTCCTACTAAGATCCTGAGCTCACCCACTTCCTTGGATTGCTCATTTTCCCATGTAATGAATAATGGTAATATGTAGAACATTATATTTATCACATTGGAAAAGGAATAATGACATATTTAAATAATTTTTTTATAAATTAGGTATTTTATCTATTTATAATATATGTTTAATTTCTATTATGTATCTTGAACCTTAAGTAATAATAAACATTAGATATTGTGTATTTTATCTCATTTAGATATTTTCCATATAATAAAGTGCCTACTAGATTTAGGTGATTGAGGTTGGGTGTAAAACTATTTGTATCGATCCATATTTAGTACTAATATTAATAACTATATTTTGAAGAACATATATTGAGATAATAGGTGTTATAGAAAAAATGTAGGAAATTCTAGAAAAACATTCTATATGGGTTTAATATTTAATATGTTTCTTATATAAATAATATAGTATATTTATATCGTTATATATATAAATTTTATCTAATTAATAACATGTGTTATTTTATGATAACCAATTAAGATATATCATTTTCAAAAAAATGGAATCATATCAATGAAAATGATAATTTTTGGGATTCTTTTAGTAACCAAATTAATAAAGATGAAATTATTTTTATACATGAGTTTAGTTATTTTTGTAATTATAATTCTATTTTGGGAGTTATTAAGGAAACCCTTATAATAGAAAACCCATTTTTTTGAAAATTATTTTAGGCATACCTAGTATAAATATACGGGGTTAACCATGAAACTTTACATTTGATAATTTTTTATATGAACAAAAACTAATTTTTTGATTAACAATTAGGTTAGTAAAATATGTGGAAACCATATTAGCTAATCCTAATATGATTTCAAAATTCTATAAACATTTAAATTAATTATTTTAAATGTTAACTAAAAAATACTAGGATGTAATTTATTTAAGATGAGGGGAATATAGCATACCATATTTCATGTAAATGTTTTCTTCATATATTAGGATTATTATTATTTTCAATAATTTTATTTTCCTTTTTTGATTAATGTAAATAAACTTATAAAATAACTCAATGATAAATAAATGAACCTGATAAGATAAACATGTTTTAATAATTTTGTTAAGGTACAACTAAAAGATAATTATTATATATAAATTATAGGAGTAAAATATGATATGAATTATGTCATTGTCTCCAACACAAATTGTACTTATAGGTAACATGCTACATAAGAATAATATAATAACACATTAAATATGCATGATGGATGTTAAACATGATTCTTATGAGTAGAATATATATATATATATAGGTATGTTCCTATTTTATGAATATTAAGTATGTATTCATTGGTTATGATCAATATATAACTATTTTTTACCTATTAAAAATATTCACCAACCATTATAAATAATAGGGTTTTAATATATAAATACATAATTATTAGACCAAATGTAATAATAACTTTTTTTTGAAATAACAATTAAATATTTCAATGGACTTAAATTTTTTATCAATTTTAAATCATTAATTTATATTTTATTATGTATTATATTTATCATATTTATATATTCATAATCTATTGGTAAAAGATAATTTGAAAAAAAATATTTAATAACCAATGAAATATAATGTAATTTTATACATTACAAAACTTAATAGGGGTCAACAGATTTCACCCACCCCCTAGATTCCTCTAACCCGATAGTTTCAATAATACCCTCAGGTGGCATAGGAAATATAGGTCACCAAAATTAAATTTTTCTTAATGAGTCCTACTAGTATAAAAAAGATGATAATTATATTATAAATACAATTTTTATATTTATTTATTTATCAAATTGTAATTTTATTATTAATTTAGTCATGAAAATCTAATGGTTGGCATAATATACAATTATAACATGTATATATTAAAAATAATGAAATAATTTGACATATGATATTTCATGTGATTAAAAAATCATCATTAAATAGTTAGATTATATATTTTAAACAAGAAATAATATTTTATGATGCATTAATAATTTATATAATGTTTTAAATGATTTTTATATATTTATAAACAAATATAACACATCTATGTCTATTTTATGAAACTGTAATAAAAATTCTTATTAAAGGTTAGGTAAAAAAACTTAAATTGAAATAAAATTTTATGATTTATTTATATTTTCATTTAAAAAATTAATTTATCATATTTGAAGACTTATAAAATAATGACGTTGTTGAAAGAGTATTGTTGTAATTATGAATAACGTACATCACAATGAAAATATTTTTATATTTTTTTCTAAAATATATATTTTTCATAAATAGAAAATTAATTTTATAAATATAATTATATATTTGTAATCAAGACATTGAAATAGGTTAAGAGATTAAATTTTGGAATTTTTAGTAAAAAAGATAAAATAGTGTTAAAATGGTGAAATTTTGTACGATATAGTAAATATGGCATCATATTTTTGTAATCATGACCAAATATAACCAAATTAGTTTCCATGCACTAATTTCTTTATATAACCATTATATAAGAGCTTGAATGAAAGTAATGGGGAACTATGTGAGTATTGAAGCACTTATGAGAATTGAAAAAAAGATTGAATAAGTTAATCTGTGTGATTCTAAACACCACACCTATAAATACCCACCCCATATTCGCATTTAATTACACAAGAAACAAAAGATATATCTTTATATCCCACTCAAGTATCCTCTACCACAAATCTCACTTCATTATATAAGAGTTTCAGTGGTTATAAGGGAAAATTCAATACCGATAAATTTATGTAAGTTAAGGGTTTTTATTCCCTTACTTTCTGTTTCATATGAAAAAACTTATTTAATAAAATATTTTAAAATCCATATCATATGATGATATGATTTCATTTATAGTATATTATAATCTATTTTATTAATTTTCTTTTGAAATTATTCTTTTCTTATATAGGCTTGTACATTAATTGGTTATTTACCTTTTCATTAGATGATATTGATGGTGTTAGAAGGTGACTAAAAAATTTTTTGAAGGAAAAAAGGTGTTTTCATTAATTTTAAGGGATAAAACATATGTTTTAAAGAGAACAATTTCATTTTTGGTGGTTTAGTCCCATAATTGGTATATTATTCTATCTATTTTGGTGTGTTTGATGAGTTGGTGTTTCAAACACATGGTTTAGGTGATACTTATGTTATAATATATGTATGTGGAATGGTGTTGGGTGTTTGGGTAGGTGTGGTGCCTGATGGTTCTTAGGTTATGTTCTATGGGAAATAGGGAGAACTAAAATTCACATTTCAAGTTTAGTGAATCTTAAATGGAATGTCGATGGGATTTATACGTCCAGGTCTAGTTTTAGAAGAAAGGTGGACACATTAATTTTTATCATGATATAGCGATGTGGAACATAGACAGAGTTGGGGTTTGAGGTTGGAATAACCATTTCTAGCACCCCTATACTATGGTTGAGGTCAACCCATATTTTAAAATATGTGAAATGGACATGATATTAATAAAGATATTATAATTCTAAATGTTGTATAATTGTAATCTCATTTGATCGATCCCACTAAGTCATGTGGTTTCCTTAACACACTACAGTGGGTTCATCCAAACCATTGTAATAAATATGGGTCAATATCATTCATTTTTTGGATTTTTCTTTATTACCTTAACTCCTATACAACTTTAGTGTTTATTTTAGTTCCCCTTGGCCAACCATTTTTGGATCTAAGCCTATTTATTTGTCTGGCTATTCCCATTCTATCTAAAGTACCTTCCTCACTATTTCTCTTGATTCAATTCTTTTTTATACATCCCACTAATATTATTTCATTCTATTTGTTAACAATAATGGGTTTTCATCATTTAATGGTAAGTTTTTGATGTAGGTATGATTTCTATAGTTTTTTGGATCCCTTCTTGTGAATCCTCAGTGTTGTAGTAATTGTTCTTCCACTCATTACTTTGTAGTTATCATCAAAGATTCATTTTAGGTAGGGATTCAAAATCTCTACTCCATTGTTAAGTGTTAATATAAAATTATAATTATTTTTTTATAATTGGGTAGTGATATGGAATTTTACTAAGATTATAATAAACATTAATTAAAAATATTTTAACGGGGTTTTTTATTTTCATATGTTTTTTATATTTTTATTATATTGATTATATGTTCTTTCTTAAATCGACTAATTATATTTTTATTAGGATTTCATGATCATTGATGTTTACTTTATCATGATCGTAATTTTATAATCACTTAATGAGGGTAATGAAAGTAAGATGATGGAATTTTAAATGTAAGATATAAATGTTGAATCATGGATTGTTTGTTATAGTATAAATAATTTTTACATATATTAAAAAAGGGATATATGACAATGAAACTATATTTTTTAACTACTATTACTAATATTTTTTCTACTATATTTTATATTTTTATTTCTATAATTAAAATATTTTATATTCAAATAAATATTTATAATAGTTTTATAATTATTTATTACTACATTTTTGAAGAAGTCGGTGATGAATTTTTTGGGGTTGATGATCTATGGTTTTTGTTTGATGTTTTTGGTGATGGTATAGTTTTATTGATACTGATTTATAGTGAATATTTTATTAATAAATTTTAAATGATATATTGTAGAGGTGATTATGTTTTAGTTTTGTGTGTGGTTTTTTTTAGAGGTTATTTTGGCCATGTATTAGTTTCCTAGAATGTGGAATGATAATGAATTAATTAAATGATAAATTTTAATAGGCCATGATTACATTAAATGATACACTGGATGTAAAAAATTAATTTTTAAATATAAAATAACCTGATATTGAAGATATAATAAATAAATAAGTGATGTAGTTGATTGAAATATAACTGGTGAGATGAGGTTATGTTTTTAATGTTTTTGTGGATGGGAATTAATGTGGTCATTAATTTAATAATAAATGTAACGTAGATGATAAATTTTAATGTAACTAATAATCAAGTAATATTTTAATAAATTAATGTTTTAAATATATTATTAAATATTTTTTGGTTAATAATTGAACTTGAGGAGTCTATCATAAGATATGAAGTGGGATGAAGATTCTTTATTGTGGTGTTGTAGTGTTGTGGTGGATTTTTTTCTTGATGTGTATAGAGGTTCCCAGGATGATGTTTTGTGGTGTCATTAATTATTTCATTAGTGTCATATGAAAGGTCCTTGATCCTTATATGGGGATCATATGATATTGTATATATATATATATTAATTATAGTTTAAATTATTTATTACACTTCACCACATGAGTCGAGTAATGTGACTAAAATCAATTTTATATTTTGGGTTTCTAGTGTTTTTAGTGATCCAAGATTATTTGTGTAGAGTAAATTTTTTCTCAAGGTTTTGGTGCCTCAAGTCCATGTGAAGAGTAACATGGTATTTTTCCGAAGAAAAATACCTCAAAAAAATATTTATTGTTCTGTTGATTCTAAAATACGGATTTTATTTTTGGTATAGAATTTGTTGAGATTCTGAGTCAGGAAATTTATTTAGAAATATTTAATATTTATTATGTAAATATTATTTATATATAGGGTTTTGATTATTGATATTACCTAAATGGAGTTATGGATTGGAATTTTGACTTCATAGTTAATTCTGGAATGAGGGGTTTCAACTAGGCATGATATGAACTCTATATGAATATCATGTAATATGAAAGGACCATTAAATGGGTTATCTTTTTAATTTAATTAGGTTTTTTAATTTACCTATTCTTATTATCTCTCCTATTATATGAACCTAGGAGTACCATTTTCCCATTTCCCATATGGTGTTGCAAAAAAAAGCATGATGGAGAGAGGTGATCTCATCTTGAGGAAATCAAATATGTGAATTGGGGTGCAAAAAACATGGATTAAGAACCAGAGGCACGTTATTATGAAGCTTTAACAATATTCTATGAGGTAAGGCTTGTTATTTACATTTCACCATTTTTAATTCTAAAGTTGTTTGTATCTCTTTATTTGGGAATTTATTTGGTCTATTTATTGTATTTGGTTGACGGTTGATTGATGTTTTTGTAGTTTGGTGTAATTGGGTGATTTGTAAAAAAATTACATGTGAAATTCCCAAATACACAATGCATAAACTCAAGAAGACATATCACATGATTATTCGGTCCATATTAGGTTGAATGTGATGTATAAAAGGATTGTTTTGTATATGGATGCACCATATTGACCCTTAGGTATATGAAATGGGGCCAGGGCACATACACATCCAAACATTCCATGTGGGGTACATGGCGTGTATGAGTACACACAAGGTCAGGTTACAAGAAAAAAAGTATATTTTGGGTACATTTAAAGGTACTTGTGTGTTTCTCACATATTATGTATTATAGGGTTACACCATTAACTTAGGGAGTAGATGTTAATTCAAGCTAGGGTGTACACCCAAAGTGAGACTTTGGATGTACATTCCATGTAATATCCATTTTGAAAGATTATTCTTATTTTCTCACACTAAATATGGATTTGAAAAAATAATTGTTCCATTATGAGTATATTTACATGTGGTATATGATGATTTGGTTTCTTTATTGGTTGGAGGCCAATGGAAATATTATTTAGGGATATTGATAAATTCTATCCCTTGGTGATGACTATCAAAATTTAATGGCAATGGAGAGCAGGGATGTGGGTAGTGGAACCTTAGGTAACACACAAAATCCTAGTATGGAACCCCTATATGTTTATAGAGTTTTTGTTCCCTCTAGGATTTCATTGATTATTGTGTGTCTGTTTGGATAAAGTGTCATAAAAACAAGAAAATTGAGCTAGTCATGGGTGCTTCCTATTAATATCAAGATAATTATATGGATCTTAAATATTTCTTTGGAACTTAATAATACTTTAATAACCCAATGTAATTTTAGTATAGTTTAATAATGTTACTAGTTGTTTGGAAATAAAGATGGTGAAATAATGGGAGATAATACTTCCTTCTATTGGTTTTCATTCTCTAGGAAGACACATATCCCTAAGTTATTTATAGTTTGGAAAGTAAGATGTAATTGGTGACTGTTGGGATTCATGGATGGTTCAAAAGGTTGAGGTTTATAGGTAATGGAGTGATCCAGTCCACCCAACCCCTTAGTGTGGTACCAAGGTATAGTTTTGTTGTTCTTGTAGAAGTGGATTATATCTACTAATTAATCTCTCCCTTTTGTGTATCTAGGATGGTAGGATTGTATCATGGGTGTTATAATGGTTTTGGATGTTTATTACATCATGTTTTTTCCTATGGAGTGAGGTGTGATTTTTTGATGGGTTATAGGGCACTAGGAACTAAGTTTTGATTGTTTAAACATGCTTTCGTATCATAGGAGACTCATTATAAGAAAAACGGTACATGGTTAACCTCTGATGTAGACCCTGTATATAGGGTTGTCAGTGAAATTTGTATAGATGGTGTAGATCATAATTTTGGGTTCCATTATTTAGTAAGATTTTCATTACTAGATCCCCATGGTGTAATAGTGATTTTCCAGATGGTGGTACCCTCTTGGGGGACCATGAAGTAGGATTCTCTATATAGTGGGAGGTCAGTAATGTATTTTCCCTAAGGTTTATAGATAATTTTGTGTCTTTTGGAGTTTTGTATGGATTTTTCTTAGATTCTGTGCTCATTTTTATTGGAAACATTATTTAGGTTTTCCAAGTTAGTCTCCTAAGGTATTGGATAGTGTTCTTATGGAGTGGTATAGTGGTATTTTCTTTCTTGAGTGTTCTCACATCCTAAATTTGAGCGAGATAGTTGTATGGTTTTACCTTTCTTATAAGCTAATTTTCTGCCCGATATATCCCTTTTTTGGGGGGTGTCCTACTACTTATTTTTTACTCACCCCATCACGACGTTAAGCCTGCACATGTTATGTTTGTGTCATCAACGTAAAGGTTTGGGGACATTCAACAATATAACAACAAATTCATGGGGGTTGATGGATCCAGAACATGGATGAGATCAATGGGGTTCATTATAGTTGAAACTCTAGATAGTTTTTGGAATTTCATGGTGATCCCCCATCTTGATATATCTAGTTAGATTATATCTTAGATTAATGAGCCTTGAATTATTTTTCCTTTTTACTAGGTATTTTTTGTTGTATAGATTGAGATGATTAACAGGTGTATACTTTATCATTTTACTTTTTATCTAGTTATAATGTTATTATGTGCCTATGTGTTTTTTTTATATTTGGTGCAATATATATTTGATGTTGGATGTTCATTTTAATGCCTCCTATATCTATTTCATGTATTCTTGTTGTTACTCACCATCCCATAGCCTATCAGAGGAAGGCTTGGCATAGAACCCTCAACCTATCACCACCCAGGAGGGGTAACAGTGGTCTAGGTTGTGTTACTTTTTCCCAAAAATCAATGTTGTAGATGTTATGTATAGGTTAATATTACCCCTTTCCCCTATCTATTCTATATGTAGTATGAGAAGTGATGGATTGAGGATTTATGGTTAGGATATGGGTTCATGGTTAGATCCTACATAATAGGTGGGCGAAAGGATGGTTCCTTTTATTATTACCTACCTTACCATGACATGATATGTTTTGGGAGAGAGTAGAGGCTTTAGGGATAAACACTCTTTCAATTACACCAGAAGAACACAACAAGAATATTGAAAACCATAGAAAATTTTCATCTAATCACCTTATCTGATGCAGAGGAAACCTCCTCAATGCTATTGGATAATAGTTTTTCTAATAAATACCTCCTACGAGTTTGTAAAATAGAACTACGATGAGGGCCCACCTAATCACTATAAAAAACTCCATAAACACACTTCACATAAAAAAGAATAAAAAAATAGAAAAAAATATATTTACATGATTTAGATAGACATTATACATCCATGGGATAACATTAAAAATATTTTTAGTAAGTGATATGAAAGGGAATACAAAACTCATCCCTCACTTCATCTCTTTTTATAATGTCTCATACAATACAGACAATAACCTACACTATTTCACACTAAATTACACATCATAGTGCTGGTCCACCACCCCTATTTATATAGGTCTTCAATTGGTCAACAGGTTGGAATTAACTTAAATATTCATGACCAACAACTAATTTTTGAGTTGAACTATTTGATGCAACAACTAACATTTGATACCCATGAAAGAAGACCATCTATAGAGAAGTATGTCTAGTTAGATCTATTCATTGACTCTATCTAATAAACTCAATCTGATGGAATCTTCCACTAAAATACACAGAATTCTTTCCACATGATTCCCTTTTCCAATCATCTCTATCTAATGAGCTCAACCTCTGTCTGGTACATAAAGTTATATATTACCCATTAGATCATCCAAGATGAACTAAGGAATAATGGTTCCTCAATAATTCTTCTACGATCACCTTCCAATGCATATCAATATGGTTCTTCTTATAAGAAACCTTCTATTTCTCTAAAACGTTATCTACCAATATGCTTCATATAAATCGATATTTTCAGTCATTGTGATTCATTATTTCATAAAATGATAGATTATGGGTAATATGGTTGACACTCTCACTATCAAATAATAAAATTCTTCTATCTAATCCCATTCAATGTTACAACATAAATTTAATCAATGATATAAACTCTCTACATGATTTTGTAGTAGAAACATAATCTACTTCCCTTTTAGATAATGTAAAAAATGGTTTAAATAGATTCATCCATTTAACCAATGTTCCTCAAAATGTAAAAAGAACTTGCTATACTTTTCTATGAGTTGATATCTTCTACAAAACCATAATCTAAAAAGCCTTTCAATTTATCATCATCTCCAAAACAAACAAGTTGTATCCTCTGACACATTCTATTACATAATGATCCATTTTACAACATCCAAATGTTCTCTTTCTTCCTTTGATGTGAAACTGATAATAACTCTCACTATAAATGAAATATTTGGTCATGTGAAAACCATCACATAAATAAACCTTCTAAAAATGAACTATAAATCACATTCTTTATGTCATTAACTTCTCTATCCATTTATGGTGAATATGATTTATATATTTTTATGTTTCTGGTTAGGATTATTAAGATAGGTTTATAAAAAGTCATTCCTAACCTTTCGATGAACTTACTTACATAGAAATTTTAGGATAAAACCAAAGTGTTGGTTTTTAAATACCTATGAATTTTCATCCTGAAGATATTCCTAGTTTATCCATGTTTTTCATGCCAATCCTTATTGAAAAATTCCTTTTTGTTTCCTCAATTTATTGGAACTAAAATTCAAAAATCATTATTTTATCTATATAAAAAGGCAATATAATATATTTTCTATAATACCATTAGTTTCTGTAACAAAAATGACCAAAATCACAAGGATGTAATCTTTACACAATCTTGAAAGTGTCGAACATCTGATTTCATTATTCCGAATCTTTCTTTCATCTATAAATACTTTGATTCAACTTAAAAAATAGATCCTCCTTTCGATGAAATTCAAAACCCTTAGGTTGAACCATGAAAATTTATTCCTCCAAATCCCTATTCAAAAAATCTATCTTTATATAAATATAATAGAATTTAGATCATCATATGATAAAATTTTGAGAATTTTCTAAATGGTTATATACTTCACCATAGGTTATAAAATTTAAGAAAATTCAATACCTTAATTTTATTTAAAACCCTTAACCACCAACCTTTCGTTTTATCTCTTACTTCCATTAGCTTAATCATAAAAATGAAAAACCTATTTTTACATATCTCTTTCTCTTTTTGATAGTTTAGCTAACCCAAAATAATTTTTGGGTTTTAAGGAATTGATTTCCTCTTTCATGGATGACTCCAATTTTTTTGAGTATATGATAACATCTTCTTTATTAAAAAAATTTAGTTCCCTTTCATATTTTAGAAGTAAAAAATTTCATATCAACTCTAAACCTCTAAATTATTTTTCTGATATGAGTGGATCTTCTCAGTACAAACTTGGGGTTAATCTATTGGAACTTTATTTTCAGGTAGTCTTATTTTTTATCTTTCTCCATCTAGTAGAGGTTTTTGAAATCAACCTTTATCTAGTAGCAGTCTTTCTAAACACCCTTATTCTGATAGAAGTCGGTCTGATCTCCCTTCATCCAATAGACTGACTTTTTGATCATATTTAACCTCAAAAGTTTATCTAACCTAATGTAATGTCTCATATTTTCAATGTATTATTTTTTAATTATTATATAGAATTATTTCAAGACCGGTCGTGAAGACGAAACATAATTCTGCGGCCCAATGAGCCCGGAATGGTGGTTTGAACTTTTTTTAAGTTAAGCGAGTCGACACTTGTGTGCGGTTGTGGCAGTTTCCAAACTGATGCTTAGATTAAAAATCTGAGTGCACCGTTGCATCTGGGGTGATTAATTTACCGAAGAATGGGCCTAACCCTAACCGGTGCAGGTTGAGGTAAGAAGTTAATTTTCAGACGTTTTTAGGTAAATAAAAATAAAATAAAATTCTAAATGTTTATTTTATTTTTATGGAAACATCCATTGCAGCGCAGAAATGGGACAACTGTTTCTATAATAATTATTTCATGTCTTAATGACTCAATAAAGGAAAGTTGGACTCATTAATACCACAACATATTTTTGAATGTCAAATACGATTCCCTTTTTTTGGGATAATTGAATGTTGATCATTGGAGAAAGATTCTGAGAAATGCTGGAGAAAACTCTAGGTGACGAAGAACGACTGATCAAAGCAACTAGTCGTTGCACCAACAAGGTTGGAGGATCTTGATGATGATGGTAGCATGACCTCTTCATCAATGATCGATCCCAGTTTGAGGTAGGGGTTGTTATTTCAAATCTCTTTTCCCTTTTTTTGATTTTAAATGACGAACGCAGATCAACCACGAACAAGTTGATCTACGGATTCATACATTCTTGTGGGATGGTTTTATTTGGGATGATTCGGAGAATTGATCCATGTTGATTATTTTTGTTTATTTCTGCTCCGTTTAAGCCTACTAACAGGAGCAGGTCAATGCCGTGACAAACGATGGTGGAGGTTCGTTCCTCGATTTGTTTTATTGGATTTCTTCCCTTTTTCCTTCCTCCGTACGTTCTTCTAGTTATTCATGGGGTGACAAATAATGGATCATTGCGCATCTATTTTGTGACTCAATGATCCCAAATTGAAGAATCGAAACCACAATGACTTTGTGGATGTGTGACGACGATGGTAGACGACGAATCAGACCGGACCAGGAAGGGCCATTCTTTGAGCGTTCTTCGCGTGGATAGATCATTGCATGTTTTCGGAGCCGATCGAAGGTATTAAAACAACAGAATTGGTTTTGTGGTGTTGGGGTGACAATAACCTGGGAGTTTCGTGGTGATTGGATGGCCGGATTGATGAACGAAGAATCTCTGGAGGCGCGACGGCGAAGGTCCGCATTTCTGGAAATTTCTAGAATACACATTTTTTACTTTAGAAGAACACGCCATGTCATACTGGTGGTGGAGGCTAGGGTTTCAGGGGTTAGGGAGGAATCACACAGCATGTGACCCTGGTCACATGGCGTGTTGAGCTTTCCCTGAAGCTCGGAGTGTATTTTGGGAAGCACACAGACACAGGATGATCTACATGGATTCAGAATACGGCGTGTATAGCATGGAAGAGGCAGCTACACAGGACTTGATATGTATCCAGGGGTACACAGAAACAGGATGGAGTACATGACCGTATACCCCATCACACGGCCATGCAAGGCCAGTAACAGAGGTCACCCCTGTACTGACTACACGGGATGGAGTACACGGGTTGATGACCGTGTACAGGCACATGGGCAACATACACGGAGCCGACCACAACCACTAGGACACGGCATGTAAACCTTACTACATACCGTGTACTTAGTTTTTCTACACGACCAACCTTATGACACAGGCCATTGTACACGAGTAGTACCTGGGGTTAGACAACACAGTGTGTAACGTTTCTACATGTCGTATACTTTTTAGAAAACGACATGGTCCTCTTGTTCACCGTTTCTTGGACATATTGAATTTAGGTCAGTGCCCCTTCTTCTCGTTCCCCTAAAGGTCAGTCATCTTTTACTTCTATAGGAGTATGATCCCTTCAGTAGGACTTTCTTTGATAGAGTCCAGCATCCATCCGAGAGGCCCAGATCGAGATCCTCTATCCATTTTTGACCCTAGGTAGAGTCCGACATCGATGTGACCAACTCCACCAGGCGTTGATCCTATACCTAGAAGGTGAATTCCTGATTAGTCACGGTATCCACCATGGCCCTGGTAGTGATCCTCATCTATGTATCACGATCTTTCCCACTCAAGAGTGTGTCTATCATAATGAGTGCATCTATCTATCGAAATCTTCCCACTCAGGAGTGTGTATCCTATAATGAGTGTAACTACCTCTCATGATGGTTCCCGAAAAACAGTACTTCTCATACGGATGTCATCAGAGCTATAATACTCGTGGAGTGTGTTCTCCCGGAATGAGAGCCTCGTGGAATCTTCAAATTGAACCCATAGATGGGGGTATGCAGTTGTGTGACTTGTCTTAAGAATACTGGACTAGGTTTTTATTATATCTAGTTTGTTCTATATGTTCTGTAGACATATACTATGCATAGCGGACTGTACCTTTACTTTGTGTACTGCTTTTTGGTTTTTGCGGTCCTCTACTGAGTATTGTCATAGTCACCCCTGCACTGGCTATGCCCACACGTGTCGTGTCTTTTACATACCAACAACCTTTTGATAGAGTCCAGGGCAGACCAGGACATAATATATCTTTCTAAGTTCTCTATAGGCCGAGACATTCCTACGGCAATGAGCGGAAGTCCCAGTACCTTTTGTGTTTACTAGTTGGACTTTTTAGTTTTCAGACTTTTGTCTTGGGGGACTTGTATTCTGGCCTAGTTTAATTTCATTACTTTACCTTCCGTCATAATCTGTTGGTTGGGTTTAGTTGTATGCATGCATTTTTGTTCCTTAGTGTTTTTACATTTCAGAATTTGTGGGCTTTGAGATGCGTGCGTGTGTACAGGTACTTAGGAAATGCCTCCAAAGATTATTAATATTCCTACTTGGTGATTTTCACCAACCCCGGGCTAATTAGAGGCGGTCTTGGGGAGTCACGGCGCGGGCCCCACTGAGACGGATCGTGACAGAGTGGTATCAAAGGTGGTCGGTTCTACCTTGTGACCAGGAGTCTGTGATATTGGTTTGGGGAAATAGTGTTAAGTGTTTCGAGTTCATCTTTCAGGCTAGTGACTCCAACGTTGGTGTGATGGCTGACGTATCCATACACCAGGACTCTGATAACCTGCTTCTCGACTCGGTACACGAAGACAATGGTTGCGGGGAAATAAAATAATGGTACATGCATCATATAGGATTGCGTTGTGTTCTCCATGTCCTTTTTGTCAGCTATCCAGATATACTCATTTACCATGGTACATCTTGTTTTATTACAGGATGCCTCCGCGATGCATACCCGCTAGGATTCAGCAGCATGATCATGAGGGTGACCCCCTCAGTGAAGAGGCATCGATACATTGACCAGTTCCCTAGGTGTTTCCACCACCAGTGGAGCGGCCAGTGGTGCCTGTAGTACCGACCAATGAGGAGCATAGGCTGAGCGTGCTCCATGAGTTATAGAGTCAGAGACCCCTCAGGTTCTAAGGAAATCTTGACCCTCAGGTGGTTGAGGACTGGCTTGAGGTGGTGACCAGAGTTTTCCGTCTAGTGGGGACACCATCATACCGGATGGTTATCCTAGGGGCGATCCTTATTCAGGGTTAGACAGAACGATGGTGGAGTCTGACCACACAGGCTCATGATGAGTAGACTCTTCCATGGATGAAGTTTGAGAGAATCTTTAGGAAGGAGTTTTCTCTAGTTACGCTGAGAGCGGTGTACATCCAGGAGCTTCTTCAGCTCTAGCAGGGCAGTTTAACGGTAGCTGACTATTCTTCGAGGTTCACCAACCTCGCCCGGTACTCGATGGATATGGTCATGGATCAGTACTTCAGAGCTCGGACCTTCGAGCGATGTCTACAATGATACATCCGAGATAGTGTCGTGCCTCTATGAATATTGAATTATACTGGAGTGCTCGAGTGATCCTTGGTGATCAAGAGATTCTTGGTAGAGAAGAGATAGCCGACGGCAGTCAGCAACAGGCAGACAGGTGCGAAGACACCGACAGTATGGAGACGATGTCAGGTATAGGGATCTGAACATGGGAAGCATCATAGGAGGACCCCGGATTGGGGATTGATAGTATACAGCTCTCAGTGTAGATCTAGTCAGCCAAGGGAGAAGAGATGTTATGCGTGCAATGGTAGGGGAAATCTCGCAAGAGATTGCCCGACCTATTGAGCTGCTGACAGGGAAGAGGTGGATGGACCACCGAGGTTGAGGCAGAGAGTGGAGCAGACATACACGTCGGGTGGTAGACGTGGTAGAGGAGTAGGGAGAGTTGTGGGTGGTGGCAGACGCTTTGACTTACTTCTACCACCACCCCCAGGAGGTCCGCACCAGGATCAGGGAGCTGGATGACAGGGACGGGGACAACTAGATGTGGTCGAGGATTACGAATCAGGGGCTCCGGGGAGAATTCGAGGTACGTTTTGTGTCTTTTATACCTTAGATGCTATAATTATAGAAATAGGTGCCAGTTATTCCTTCATAGCCACATGTCTTGTACGAAACCTCGAGATTCCGATAGAACTATTGACCCGATCCTTATGCTTGGAGACACTTACGAGAGGAGACTCGACAATCACGCACCTTTGTAGACAATGTGATCTTACCCTTGGAGGTGAGAGTTTCGGTTGGAACCTCTTGGTGGTAGTGTCGAGGCCTTATGACGTCATTCTCGGTATGGGTTGGTTATCTTTGGTCCATGCCCAGATTGACTATCTTAGGTGAAGAGTGTGGTGTGTCCGCCGTGATGGAATGAGGTTTTATTTTTTCAGATAAAGGGAAACCCAGACTATGTGGAATGAGATTATGCATAAGAGGGTGCATCAAATCGCTCATGAGTTGGCTTTCCTTGCCCTTAGAGCAGTGGATGGTGTGAGCTCCCAGTTCCCAGTAGTAGTGGCGGAGTATGAGGACGTCTTTCCCGAAGATGTACCAGGATTACCCCCCCGACGGGAAATTGACTTCTGCATCGACTTACACCCCCTAGATGAAACCGATTTCATCATCAGCATATCGTATGGCTCTCATATAGCTTCGCGTGATGAGGGTGTAGTTGGAGGATTTGTAGAGCAAGGGTTTCACGAGACCCAACGTTTCACCCTGGGTGACCCTAGTCTTGTTTGCGAAGAAGGAAGACGAGAGTCTGAGGTTGTGCATGGATTACCATCGCCTGAAACAGGTGATAGTGAAGAACATGTATCCGTTACCAAGGATCGATGAACTCTTCAATAAGCTAAGAGGGGCATAGTGGTTTCCTAAGGTTGACCTTCGATCAGGCTATCACCGGCTACGTGTGCGGGATGAGGATATACTAAAAACGACTTTCAAATGCCGCTATGGTCACTATGATTACTTGGTGATGCCTTTTGGTATAACGAACGCCCCTGTAGTGTTCATGGGACCGATGAAACAGATCTTCTAGTCGTACTTGGACCAGTTCATAGTGGTCTTCATCGACGACATCCTTGTGTACTCGACGTCAAAAGAGGAGCGTGCGAGACACCTGTGGATGGTTCTAAACGTACTTCGGGAGCACAAAATTTATGGGAAGCTCTCAAAGTGAAAATTTTGGATTTAGGAGGTCCACTTTATGGGACACATCATATCAGAAGATGGAGTAGATTTAGACCCAGCCAAGGTGGAGGTTGTGTTAGCATGGGAGCCACCTCAGAGCATGACAGAGGTGCGAAGATTCCTTGGGTTGGCAGGATATTACCAGATATTGATTCTTGATTTCTCCCGGATATCATCACTAATGAAATCCTTGACTAGAAAGGGGAAACCCATCATGTGGATGGAGAAGTGCCAGTAGGATTTCGAGTAGTAGAGACAGAGTTTGTCAAGCACCCCAGTCTTTAGATTGCCGAAGGAGGGGGTCAAGTACATATTTTTCTGCGACGCATCCGGGACCGGGCTAGGCTGTGTCCTGATGCAGAGGCAGGCAGTGATTTCTTATGGTTCACGCCAGCTTTGGCCACATGAGCAGAACTATGTGACCCATGACCTCGAGTTGGTAGTGGTAGTCTTCACATTGAAGATGTGGTGACACTACTTTATGGGCAAGCGATTTATCATCTACTCTGACAATAAGAGCCTCAAGTACATATTCTCACAAAAGGATCTGAATATGAGGTAGAGACGTTGTCTAGAGTTACTCCAAGATTATGATTTCAAGGTCATATATACTCCTAGGAAGGGGAACAATGTGGTGGAATCTCTTAGCAAGAGGTCGAGCTCACAGTTGTTGAGTGAGGACATAGAGAAATTATCCACGTTTCAGTTGTCCTTCGTGGATACGGAAGATGCAGCCTACCTACAGTCAATAGTTTTCACCCCTCTACTCTTGTAGAGGGTTATGGAGGCGCAACTAGAAGATGTCGACTGTGTGGATTTACGTGCTCAGTTATCCACAGGACATGCTCTTGATGGATATTCACAAGGTGGGGAGCACATACTTCTTTTCAGAGGACACATTGTAGTACCAGTAGCGTTGCGGGAGGAAGTCCTGATGGAGTTTTTTACGTCCCCCTTGGAGGTACATCCTAGAGTGGAAAAGATGTACCAGGATCTGCGATGACAGTTCTGGTGGTCAGGCATGAAGAAGGCAGTAGCAGAGTTCGTTTCTCAATGCCTTACATGCCAGCAGGTGAAGGACGAGCACCAGGTTCTAGCAGGATTCGCTCACCCCTGGAAGTTCCATAGTGGAAGTGGGATGCAATATCGATGGACTTCATGATAGGCTTACCACAAACGTCCAAGGGGAATGATTCCATCTGGGTGATCTTTGACCGACTCACCAAGTCGGCCAACCACCTAGATATTAGGGATCATAGTTCTGTAGAGATCATGGGACACCTCTACGTGCAGGAGATAGTTTAGCTTCATGGAGTCCCCTCGATGATAGTATCGGACTGGGATGACCGCTTTACATCCCGGTTGTGGATGGGATTGCAGGAGGATTTTGGGAATCAACTACGCTTGAGCACAACATTTCATCCCCAGACTGATGGTCAGACAAAGAGGACCATTCAGGTTCTGGAGGATATATTATGGGCCTGTGTCTTGGACTTTGGTCATAGTGGGGAGGACCAGCTACCACTAGTGGAGTTTGCGTACAAAAACAGCTACCACTCCACCATTGGTATAGAACCGATCGAGGCCTTGTATGGGAGACACTGCCGGTCTCCGCTTTTCTAGACCGACCCCGGAGAGTCAGCAGTCATGAGTCCAGAGTTGGTGTGAGATACCATTGAGAAGGTGCAGATCATCCAGGAGTGGATGAAGACTGCCCAAAGCTGGTAAAAATCTTATAATGACAGCCAACAGAGACCTCTGGAGTTCGAAGTGGGAGACCACATCTTTCATCAGGCCTCACCTCGACGAGGGTTATGGAGATTTGGTCGAGGAGGCAAGCTATCTTCAAGGTTCATCGGGATTTCCCGGATACTGTGCAGATTTGGAGAGGTGGATTACCACCTAGCTCTACCACCACAGTTGCACCGGGTACATGATGTCTTCCACATGTCCCAGCTGAGGAGGTATGTGCATGACCCATCACACGTCATCGACTGGGGTGAGCTGGACATCAAGGATGGAGCGACCTTTGTTGAGTAACTAGTAGAGATCGAGGATCACCAGGAGAGGATCCTTCATGGGTGATTGATTCCCTTGGTGCACGTCCGGTGGCAGTACAGGAATCTCCAAGAGAGCACATGGGAGTGAGAGGCCCAGATCCATCCCCAATACCCACATCTTTTTTAGTAGACTTTTTTTTGGATTTTCATGGACGTAAATCCCCAAGGTGGGGAGAATTTAATGTCTTGGATTTTCCATGTATTATTTTTTAATATTATATGGAATTATTTGGAGACCAGGTGCAAATACAGCACATCATTCCGAGGCCCAGTGAGCCTGAAATTGTGGTTTGAACTTTTTTATGTTAAGTGAGTTGGGACTTGTGCGCGGTTGTGGCAGTTTCCAAACAGATGCCCTGATTAAAAATCCGAGGGAACCGTTGTGTCGAGGGCGAAAAATTTACCTAATAATGGGCCTAACCCCAACCTGTTTAGGTTGAGGGAAGAAGTTAATTTTCAGACGTTTTTAGTAAAATAAAAATAAAATAAATTTCTAAATGTTTATTTTATTTTTATGGAATCATCCGCTGCAGCGCGACAACGGGGAAACTGTTTCCTTAATAATCATTTCATGTCTTAATGACTCAATAAAGGCAAATTGGACTCCTTAATACTGCAGCATATTTTTGAATGTCAAATACGTTTCCTTTTTTTGGGATAATCGAACATCGATCATTGGTGAAAGATTTAGAGAAACACTGAAGAAAACTCTTGGCGATGAATGACGACGAATCGAAGTTGTGAGTTGTTGAACCAACAAGGTTTGAGGATCTCGACGAAGACGGTAGCATGAACTCTTCATCAGTGATCAACCCCAGTTTGAGGTAGGGGTTTTTATTTCAAATCTCCTTTCCCTGTTTTTGATTTTAAATGACGAACACGGATCAACCACGAACAAGTTGATCCGCGGATTCGTACGTTCCTGCGGGAGGGTTTTATTTGGGATGATTCTGGGAATTGATCCATGTTGATTATTATTGTTGATTTCTGCTCTGTTTAATCCTACTAATGGGAGTGGGTCAACACCGTGACCAACGACGGTAGAGGTTCGTTCCTCGATTTGTTTTATTGGATTTCTTACCTTTTTCCTTTCTCCATTTGTTCTTTGTGTTCTTCATGGGGTGATGAAAAACAGATCATTGTGCATCCATTTTGAAACAAAAAAAATCCCAAATTGAACAATCAGAACCACAATGACCTTTCAGAGGTGCGACGACGATGGCAGATGATGAATCGGACCGGATTGGGAAGGGCCATTATTCGAGCGTTCTTCACCTGGATAGATCGTTGCATGTTTTCGGAGCCGATCGGAGGTCCGAAAACAACGTAATCGGTTCCTGGTGTCGGGGAGACCAAAACCTAGGAGTTTCGTGGTGGTTGGATGGCCATATCAACGAACAGAGCATAACCGAAGGCGCGACGGTGGGGGACCGCGTTTTTGGAAATTTCCAGAATACACGACGTCTACTTCTGAAGAACACATTGTGTCGTGCTAGCGGCAGTGGCTAGGGTTTTAGGGGTCAGAGAGGAATCACACAGCATATGACCCTAGTCACACATCATGTTGAAATTTCCCCGAAGCTCAACATGTATTTTGGGAAGTACACGGACATGAGATGATCTATATGGCTTCAGAATACGACATATATAGCATGGCAGAGGCGGCTACACGAGACTCAGCGTGTATCTAGGGGGTACATGAACACGGGAGGGAGTACATGACCGTGTACCCCATCACACAGCCAGGCGAGGCCAGTAACATGGGTCACCCCGCGTACCGATTACATGAGATGGAGTACACGGGTTGATGACCGTGTACGGGCACATGGCCAGCATACACGGAGCCAACCCCAATCACAAGGACACGACGTGTACACCATAATACATGATGTGTACTCTGTTTTTCTACATGACTATCCTTACGATACGAGCCATTCTACACAGGAAGTACCTGGGGTCAGACAACACGAAATGTAATGTTTCTACACGTGGTGTACGTTTTGGAAAACGATATGGTCCTCTTGTTCACCATATCTTGGACATATTTCTTTTGTGTTAGTGCCTCTTCTCCTCATTCTCCTGAAGGTCTGGCATCATTTCCTTCTACAAAGTATGATCCCTTCAGCAAGACATTTTATGATAGAGTCAGGAATCCATCCGAGAGGCCCAGATCAAGATCCTCTATCCATTCTTGACCCTAGGTAGAGTCCGACATCGATGTGACCAACTCCACCAGGAATTGATCCTCTACCCAGCAGGTGAATTCCGGATGAGTCTTGGTATCCTCCATGGCCCTGGAAGTGATCCTCATCTGTGTATCATGATCTTTCCCACTCAGAAGTGTCTCTCCTATAATGAGTGCATCAATCTATCGGATTCTTCCCACTCAAGAGTGTGTCTCCCGTAATGAGTGTAATTACCTCTAGTGATGGTTCTCGATGAATAATACTTCTCAGACAGAAATCATCAGATCTGTAAGACTCATGGAGTGTGTTCTCCCAGAATGAGTGCTTCGTGGAATCTTTGAACCGAACCCCTAGCTGGGGGTATGTGGTTGTGTGACTTGTCTCTAGACTACGGGTCTGGGTTTTGAGTATATATGGTTTGTTCTATATGCTCTGTAGACATATACTGTGCATAGATGACTATAACATTACATTGTTTACTTCTTTCTGGTTTTCAGGGTCCTCTACAAAGTATTTTTATACTTACCCATGCATGGGATTTTCACACACGTGTCGTGTCTTGTGCAGTTGAGCATCCTTTTGACAGAGTCCAGGACAAACCAAGACAGGACCGAGCTTTCTGAGTTCCCTACAGGACAGGGCGTTCCTACGGCTATGACTGGCAGTCTTAGTAACTTTTGTGTTTACAGGTTGGACTTTGTTTTTTTCAGACTTTTGTCATGGTGGGCTTGTATTCTGGCCCAGTTTACTTTCAGTACATTACCATCTGTAGTACTCTGTTGGTTGGGTTTAGTTGTATGCATGCATTTGTGTCCCTTAGTGTTTTACATTTTAGAATTTGTGGGCTTGGAGATTTTTTCATGTGTACATGTACTTAGGAAATACCTCCCAAGATTAGTAATATGCCTACTCGGTGCTAGTCACCAGCCCCTGGCCTATTGGAGGTGGGCTTGGGGAGTCATGGCGCGGGCCCCACTGGGATGGGTCGTGACACCTAAAATTACTTATTAGAAAATTTCTTATCATTCTAGATAAGTTCTTCATTGAAAAAACATCTTTTCTTTGAACGATTTATCTCTTATCATCATCTCACAAGTGATATCCAAATTTACCATCACCACATCCAATGATAGAAAACTCCTTGGATTTAACCTCCGAATTATCTTTGTCTATTTCATCAATATGAACATAAACGATACGTCTAAATACTATGATATGGTTCATCTATAGTATCTTACCAAACCAAAGTTCCTCCAAGAGTTCTTACCTCATAACTGAAGCCTAAATTCTATTCACCAAATATATAGTTGTATTTTTTTCTTCTTCCCAAATTCTCTTAGGCTTTCCAGAGTGAAGACTCGTATGTCAAGATTACTCTTGTAGAGTCTGATTCACTATTTTAGTTACTCTATTTTGATGTGGAGTTCCTAGAATAGCCCTCTCATGCCTACTACCATTTCTGTGATAGAAGTTATGAAATTTTCATTAACTGTACTCCCTACCATTGTCAATTTGAAGACACACCAAATTTTATTCAAAAATTTTTCATCCAAAACCATCCACTAAAAAAATACCGCAACACATCAAATTTATTCTTCATGAAGGTAACTTAGACCTTTTTAGTGGTACCATCAATAAAGGTTACAATGTATAATGATCCTTAATTTGAGTGAAAATGGGTGGGTCCCCAAACATCATATTGAATAAGTTCTAATTTTTGATTCCTTGTATTTCTACTATACAAATTAAAGGAAACTCTCTTCTATTTCCCTAATATCTAAATTTCACATATTCCGTGGACTATGAGATTTTGTTTATGTATTCACTTTACTATTATAAATTTTAAGATTTTTTCACTAAGGTAACAAAACCTATAGTAAAAAATTTCTAAACCATCCAATAATGTACTTTTGATTATCACAACCTCATCTTTACATCTGGTCATGTACAATATTCCAATATTTACTTCATGAGAAATCATAATAGACCCTCTATTGATCTTCTAGTGACCATTAAAAAAAGTCATTCTAAAATGAGAATCACCATGTTGTTCCAGTAATATAAGGTTATTCTAGAGAACTAGAAGATGTATTAAGTCTTTAAGTCTGAAGAAAATTCCATTTTAAATTTGAATGCTAACATCACCTTTACCGACTATATGCAGATCTACATTATCTAATAGATATACTCTATCAAAGATTATTGGTATATAATAAACCATTATCCCATGCTCACCAATTTAATAAAATGATTTAACATAGTCAATAACACATGAATCATATATAATTATCATAATTAGAATCAAATTGGAGGATTTATCCATTATACTTACTAATTTTTTTATCTATAAGTTTAGTCCTTCATCTAATTATTTTAATATTTCTTAGTAAGTCCCTTCTTCCTATAAATCCATTATACAGGACCTAAACTAGCTGATTGCTTCAAATTATTCATTGGGACTTATCCTTTGAATATATATTATTCAAAAATTCCTTCCATTGAGGTGACCAACCCTATCTGGAAGTATTGAGAGATTATTATTTTTATCACTATGAAATGCATGTTTTCTCCAAGTGAATAAAGAAGAATCATAGAAGAAACATCATTTTTGAATATTTCTATAATTGAATTGGGATTCCCTCAGATCACATTTAAATAATTCACATGATTTTTTGCAGTTCATACATTTGATAACCTCAAGGTAAAAAATCTTCATATCATGAAAAAAAATTAAGAAAATTTCAATTATCATACATGTGATCCAATTATTTTATAACCTCTAAAATAGTTTTTTTCTCTAAAATGTTAAATGAAACATTCTAAGAAAGTTTCATCCTAATTAAGGTTAAAACCACCCATTTAAAACATCTCCCATTACATCTTGTCCATCATTTTAATGCATTTATTAGATAATGGAGAGTCCAAATATTTCTATATCAAATTATTCTTCAGTTTCATTATCTAAATGGAAAAGTCTTTTCCGTCAAAAATTTTAATATAAACCTTCCCTTTCCTTGAAATCATTTTTCTTAATAAGAGTGAATCCAACTGAAATTTAAAAACTTATAATCTCAGGATAGAAGATACCTAAATATTTTGAGTGATGTGAAACCAATTACATTTGATACCACTTTTGGAAGTGGGTAGAGTCCTCTATGAGAAACACTCCATATATTGCACCATAAGGATCGAGAAATAAAAATGAAAGTAGGATGATCATCTATCTGATTACATTAGAATATTACTTAGAATTCTCCTAAATGCTATTTGGGAAAAGTTTTTCTAATAAATTCCTCCTCTATGTTTGTGCACTAGAACTAGAATTAGAGTCCACCTAGTCACGACACAAAACTCGACAAACAGAATTCACATACCAAATAGAAAAAGTCAAAAAATAGGATTTACATGGTTTAGATAAACATTCTACATACATGGGATAACACTGTAACCATTATCATTATATTAGATTAAATAGAATAGAAATATCATCACTGTATTTTTATCTATTAATAAATTCCTAGAAAATATAGTTATAATCATACATTGTTCATGATTAAAGAACATGTCATTGAGTAAGAACACCACCCCTCTTTATAGAGGTCATAATATTGTGAATAGGTTTCACCAACCTCTAATATTCATGGTCAACCACCCGATGAATTTGGTAACCTCTAATTCACTATTGAACTTTTTGATGCAACTACCAATAGTTATTACCTATGAAAGAATCCCATTCAAAGAGAAGTATTTATGGTGAGCTTCATTTGATAACATTATATGATGGAATCTTCCACTCAACTACATAAAATCCTTACCAAAATATTCCCTTATCCATTTATCTCTATATGATGGCATTTAACTAATCATCTTTTTCTAACTATTTTTGTCTCGAAAAAACAAAGTATAAAGAAAATGAAGAATTTTCACACAACATAAAAATATGTGTATGTGGTTGTGATATGGATTAGATATGTAGTATATGGTTGTGGGTCTGTGGTTATGATTATGATAAGGATATATTTCTATTTGGTTATGCATTTATGTGGATATGAACAGTATGATAGAAACATGATGAATATTGTTAGGGTATGAGGGATAAAATATCATTGAGGAAGTGGATTTGTTGTACCTTATTATATATTTTCATTAATATTTTATTACCATACTTTTATGTAAAATTGGTTGGGTGATCCATGACGAGGATGAGAAAATTATATGAAATAGTTAGGTAATGACTCATTTTTTATATCGTAAGGCATCTTCGAGCTTGCTTCACATTTTCATGAGAGGATTTAAACATGTGGTGTATTGGAGGGGGGATTTGAGGGTTACACTGGACTTCACTACAAACTTGATATTGGTCCCAGTGGTAGTGCATCATATAAACATCAGTATCAAGGATTTTGATAGAGTATTATAATAAATTTTGGTGTTAATTATTATTTATAAGTGCTTGGATTTGGTAGGGTAAAATTTTTATTAAAATTTATCATGAGATATATGCACTGGAAACTAGATAGGACAAAGGTGATTGGGTCCCCCTATGATATTACATAAGTATATTAGGATTAATAAATATAGGAAGTGATATTATGATGATTATGGTATAGAGACGTTGATGCGGATCATGGATTATTCTTGATTTCGCCTTTGTTTGAATTGATAAACTGTTTGTAAATTAAAATGATGTTAAATAAATGATATTTATATATTATAAGGAAGATGCCTCCTGAAACCTTTTCAAATATGATGTGTTTTTTCTTATATCATATGGGGTGATATAGATTTCCCATATGGTATGATGTGTATAAAAACCAAATGAATTATGTATGTTTTAGTTTTTTCACATCATTGGATAATATATAGTAATATTGTAGCCACTACCTTAGCTATATAGTATGTTTAAAATTTTATTGTATGATTATAGTATATTCTTATGATTATTATGGTAGAATAATTTTAAATGGATAACATATGAATCATCTTCTATAAAATTCCATCATTACTAGTAAATGTTTCAAAAGATAAAATGTATAGAGAGTTGGATGGCTAAAGGAGTTACAAATTTTATAATTTCATGAATTTATAAAACATTTAGAAAAGTTCAAGCAAATTCATGAATACATGGGAGTCTCCTAAGGGATTATATAATAAGGTAGTAACCATTGGAGTGAGGTGTGTAAACATTGTTCAAGTCTCTAGTTAAATATTCAATTCCTTAAAACGTCTTTTTCTACTCCTCTATTTTATATTGAGAGGTACTAGAATATCATATGAGTTATAGAAATACCATCCAAGAATTGGGTGTTTTATATCAACCAATTGATACACCATGAATGAAGGAGTCTATTGGATTCCTCTATATGATCTTCATTAAGCCACTATGATTCAATATTGTAGTGACAACACTTTTGTGTAAGGTTAGTGTTATTAATTTTCTATTTACATGGTTTTCAGTTTTATATATGGTGATCATAATAATTTATAGTTTTTTATTTCTTATTATATTTTTAATATGTTCCATTCAATCCATAAAACCACAATATATTCTATATTAATAGGTTTTAGGGTCCTTGATTTCCTTTGTAAAGATGGATCATGGTTTGTTCCCCTGTGAGGTTCAATCTGATAAGGCAAAATAAGATACAATGATAGATCATATGATATTTCATATTAATGAGGATGATTCTTAGATAAATATATTTCATGATATTCGATATTATATCATATCATAGAGTGAAGGGTTTACTTTTGATTTAGAGACCAAGAGGTGGTTAGAGGAACTAAAGATCACTTTTTGTATGGTATGTTTTAGGGAGGAGCATTGGATTCCACTGGTCATTAACATGATTTGTGGAGATAATTTTACATTTTATATCTTAATTATCAGTGATAGTTAATAGTTATATGTATCATGAGAAATTGTTTTGTAATCATATTTCAAGTGGCTTTCCTTGGATCAATGTTGAGGGTAGCATGAGAGAAGGGGTGTGTTTCTCTATACCAAGGGAGCTATAGTGTGTTGTAATTTATAATTCATTTCAATGAACTTGTTGATTATTATTCTAATAATCTTCTTGATTGGGAATACAGATTATAATATTACAAGGAGGTGTTTCATCCTATGTTTCAGCTCAAGGTCACCCTGTTTATGTAATTTCCTTGACCTTAAACCACTAACCATTATATTAGGAGGAGCATTATGTGACCTCAGGCATGCCTCCATATAAAGTAATGATTTTTTAATTATAGTTTGGTTCATAGGTGTCATAATGTGGATACTATATCCTTATATTGGATTAAAAAATAGTGGAAACAACTAAATAAAATCCATAAAAATAATAAAAGTATATATAATCAAATAAACATCAATATAACAATACATGGCCTGACTTCAAAAAATAAAACATCCCATTGATCACCCATTATTATAATCACATAGAAAAATAAAAAAGGAATAAAATATAAGGAGGTATTATTACCATCCCAACACCTCAGCACATCCTATTATCCAAATTCTTGTTAAGAAACTTGATCTTGGTCAGCCAAACCATGTCTTAATCCACAGCTAAACCAAAAATCATGATTTGTTCTCAGCTACCAAAGTTTTAGGACCTCTTGAAATGGGTGTGGATACAACTCAATTGGATACAACCAAATATTTCCCTTAAATTGCTAGTAAATATTATGTATACACAATGTTATATTCTCAAAATAATAAAATAATGTAGAGAAGTTCAATAAAATAATCCCCATCAATCCTAGGGATATAAGGTAACACCCAAGGTTGACTATATTTTCTTTGGCAAGTATCACATGTCTTTGATAAATTCACATAATAATATTAGGGTTCAAATTGAATTCTTACCTGAAATATATCATATATTATCAAGGGGTGGTAGAAAACCCTAAATTTTTTTAGAGACACAAGGAAGAAGATAAGTACACCCAAAATGATCTCATATAACATCTGTAGAAAGGTTTTCTACCCTAAATAATCTCATACTACATTGGGGGAAAACTAGACCACCCTAGGATTATATATATCAAATTTACTAGAGGGCTAAGTGGATCACCCTTGAATCTCGTATAATATTAATAAAAAAGAGGAATGCCTTGGGATCCCATATAAACTCCATGGGAAATCAATTACAACAACACTGACCGTTGTAGTCTAGAATAACTAGTTAGTTTTTTACAGTGGAACTATATAAAAGTGACCATGTGCTGAGGGATAAAATAGTTTTGTAGTATAGGAAAACTAGATACATTCTTGAATCTCACATTACATTTGAAAACATAAAATACAACATTGTATTTCCTTTGATAAAATCATTATACCCTCTTGTATATCATTGTATATCAATCATAGATCCCTTCCCAAAATTCAACGGAGAGGAATAAGATTGTGAGCTCAGATTCTCAGTAAGAGAATTTGTACAACAAAAGATATCATAGAATAAATCAGGAATGAATAATTTTTATAGAATAAATAATGATTAAATAATCCAATATAAATAAAAAATGATGTAGAAACTTATCCATGGAAAATATAACTACTTGATTAATCACTTGGATATCAATAAATAATTTCGTAATGATGTAATTTATAATTTCATACATCTTAAACATTATGTCGAGACCTTATTCCATGAAATCATAGATAAATAAGTAAGTAATATTCCAAATAACCAACATGTTTTGTCTCGTGAGACCAACCAATTCCTCTAGGTGCTATGTAATTATATTCCCCATCTATCACTTAATATATCTAATGCATTCATCATATTAATATGTAATAAAACATAATCCAAAAGCCTTAATAATCAATGATTATTCATAATAGAAGAAATAGAATATATTATTTCAATACATTACAAAGTAAAAATTATCATCAACCATTCTTATAATTATGGCAGATTATATCATTAGTGTATAACATCATTAAATAATATTATTCACCAAAGATTTTGGCATAAATAATTTTTTTAAAAAATATCATTAAAACATTTCTTGAGGAAAATAACATTTTCATTTTGAAATAACTTATTTATAAAATAAAAATTTATAAAATATCATTGAAAAATTATTTAGAAACAACCATGATAATTTGTAATGTAAGATTCAATGAATATATTAGCAATGACGATGGGAGAACTTGTCTGTGAAATGTACGTTAAAATAAATATTTCATTCACACCTTCAGTAAAAAGTTACTCATTCATAAAATGACAAGAATATTCCTTTTGAACATTTTTTAGAAAATAAAACATGAGTAAAAATTCATTTAATCAATAATTATGGAATATTTAAAACACAATTAATATTTTTTTAATAATATATAAATATGGAATACATTAGTCCTGAATGAATATAAAAAATATAATTATTCTTAAAAAAATTAATTTAAAATTTTCAGCTCTTAGATATAGAAAAAGTTTAGAAAAATTTTGGAAAATTTTTAATTTATAGAAATAACAAAATAATATTTAAATATAATGGTTTTAGGATATAAATATAATATAATTTCTCAATGTAAACATAAAAATAAACAATCTTGAATATAGATGAGATTGTTAACTGAACCCTTACCTTAGGTCTGACTTACTTCACAAGGGATTATAAAAATATTCAGAATAATTTTAAATTTATTATATTTTTTATTAAAATTTTATAAATTATTATAATATCTTATATTTCCACTTATAACATTTATGCACAATTTTATTAATAATTCCTTATTGAAATCAACATTTCTGAGTGATAACTCTTTCATTTTTCATTTAAGTTTCGGTTTAGTATCTTTGGTCCGATAATATTTATAATGGTTCCATAATATAAATAATGGTAACAATGGTTTAAATATAATATATATTCACTATTTACAAATTTATAATAATTCATTAAAGTTTGACGTGAAAAATGAATCATATCGCGTCCTGAAGGTGGTAGTCTACACATATTCATGAGCGACATTATCAGTTTGCAATGGGTGGAAGAGTAAGAAGTTAAATGATATATTTTATTTAATAAATAAAAAATATTTCATAAAAATTATATATATAAATTATACCTATCATAATACTCATCCATGAATTGTGGTTATAAAAATGAAATACCTTGCTTCAGGTGGCAATAGACTACATGTACACATGAATGAGTTTTCGTTTCCCCTTTGATGGATAAAGAGATGGATAAAGGTTTAGATAATGAAATAATAACATATTAGTATATGGGATATAAATATGAAATTATATCCTCATGGTTATCATATAATTTATGGAGGTATAAGAATAAATAAAGTAAAAACGCTCTGTTAAGAGTTATACCTATTCTATGGACTACCTGCGTTGCCTTACAACTTATGACTTATAAGAATGGTATTTTGATCTAATAAGGATATATAAATTATGGGGGGGGGGATTTGAATAAGGGTTTTAGGTATGTATTGGTTGTGATAAGAGTATCATTTAGTGTGGATAAGATTTAAGATGTGTAATCCTTTTATTAGTAATGTATAGGACACCCTTTTATATTTTCAATGTATTAAAAAAATATTAATGTATTACTTAATCCAAATGGATAAAAAAAGTCTCATATATTAATATTAGATTAAATAGGTAATAAATATGAAAATTAAATAGTTTTAATATGGGTTTTTTCAGTTATTTTAGCCTTTGACATTTTTGTTTTAACCTTTTAACACATTTTACCTTATATCATGCTAACTGACTTTTTGCCAAATTTATTATTCATAATGACCAAAAATAAATTTAGAATAATTTTAAAAAATTTAAATTCAGATTAAGAATATATATTTCATTTTATAAAATTTAATTTAGAAAACCCACCAAATATGATGAAAAATAGTTTTCTGAAAAGATGTATTTTAAGTATAAAAATGATTTTAAATCAAAATAATTTATAATATTGATTATAATGTAATTAATTGGATTATGTTAAATTAAATGATAATTATTTTGATTTGAAACTAAAAAAAACCAAAATAAAACTTATCGATAGATTATTGAAATAAAATCACGTAAAATTATTTAAATTTGAATAAAAACATTACTTAGATCTCCAAAATGTAAAATATATATTTCAAGTTTAAAAATTATGTTTTTATATGAATTATATTAAGTCTGAAATATAAATTTGTTCTATAAAAATGGATTCATAAACATTAAATTTATTATTACTTCATTATAAATTTATGAAATTGACAATATTTGTAAAATCGATATTTTTACTATTCATCTAGAAATCAACTATTTCTAAAAAAACTCGAAAACATAATCTAAAATAAATTTGAAATATTGAATTCCCAAAATAAATTAATTTCTTGAAATTAAATATAAAATAATTGATAATTTATTTTTTAATCTAATTCTTGAATAAGACTATGTGCATTGTGTTATTATTTCTTTAAAAACAAAATCTTATGATAATTGAATATCATGTATCACATTCTTAAATACATAAAATATTTCATCTTCAAAATTTAAATAATTTGATATAATTAATATATGTGGGTAGTTATTCATCACAACTTCTTGAGTTTCCCACATTTCATCTTCTATTTTACTATTTCTCTAACATACCTTTCGCAATTGAGTCATCCTATTCCGCAACACTTGTTCCCTAGTGTCAAGAATATGAATAGGATCTTCATAGTAAGATAAGTCAGGGTCCAATTATATTTCATAATAGGTGAGAACATGCATTGGGTCTGGTGTGTACTTCCACAATAAATAAATATGGAATACATTATGAACATGGGAGAGGGTACGTGGCACTGCCAAACTACAATCCATAACTATAATTCTTTATAGAATTTCAATGTGGTTGATGTACCGTAGAATTAATATACCTTTATTCCAAAATTTTATAACACCTTTCTACATAGATACCTTAAAAAAACAAAATCTCCCACTTGAAATTATAAATATTTTCTTTAACTAATGTCATATATTTTTTGTATTCTATGAACTACCATAAAAAAATTATAAATATTTTCCACTTTTACCATTGCCTCCTCAAAAATATATGAGACTAAAAAAATCATTTCACCAACTTCATCCTGACAATTTAGAGTATGGCACCTCTTTCCATTCAATACCTAATATGGTGCCATTTGAATTCTTTATTGGGATATATTTTTGTATCAAAATTCCCCCAAAGGTAAATAATAATCCCACAATCCTTGTAAGTCAATCAAGAAGGACCTAAAAATATCATCTAATGTATGAATAGTCCATTTATATTATCCATTGGTTTGAAGGTGATAAGAATTTCTCAAATTTAGCTCAGTTTTAGGATCCTTCTAAATGAACATAATTATTTTTATGTAAACTAAGGATCATGATTAGATACAGTGAAGGAGGTGTATCATATAGTCTCTCAACAAAATTAATATAGATCTATTTATGGAAATCAAGAGGTAAATCTTCCCTTGTAGTGAGTAAATTTGTTTTCATGGTACAATGAACAACAATAACCCATATTCAATCATTATTTCTTGCAGTAATTGGTAATATAGTGATAATGTTTGAAGAAATATTATCCCATTTACAAATAGGAATAGATAGAGGTTGTATAAATCATTTGGTATGTTTTCTATCATCCTTTATTTATTGAAAAACTAAGCATCTCGATAAATAGTCTCCAATTTCACTTTTCCTGTTATCCCACCAAAAATGTTCCTTCAAATATCGATACATTTTAGTGATTCCATGGTTTATAGAGAAATATGAGCTATGTTATTCATCTAATAATTATCTATTTATATTAGGTATGTATGTAACACATAATTTTTTTCCAAATTTTTTAACATCATCTTTATAAACATAATATACCATTTTCCCATCATTAATAGCTTTAACTTTATTTTCTAAACTTTTCTCATCAATTTGGAAAAAATTTATCTTTTCCCAAAAGTATGGTTTAGAAAAAATTGTTAAAATGACTTAAGCTTTCATAACACCCCAATATTTTTTAGTATGACACTTTTTCAATTTATTTCTTTGATAGTGCACATTACACAGAACACCGAGCATAAACAAATGAATACATATTATTCTGATAGTTATCACCAAGCTATTGGAATGGTAGGCATGAAAGAGATTATCAAATTATGAAAATATAGTTTTCACATATTTATAAATAAATTATTTGGTTTCCAATTAATTATAAATGAAAATAAAAATCAGTTGAACATAAGAGATATATTTTTATGAAAAATAATTTATTATTACCATAATCGTATTTTATATTAATAAATTGAATTAATCACTATTAGTGAAATTTATTAATGAAACATATATGATAAATATTCAATAATTTTTTTAATTTATCTAATAATTTTGATATTCTTAATATAAGAATAAATCCAATTTTAGGCATAGAAGACTATATTTCCTAAAAGTTGTTTTACCGCCTTTTAATGGTGCAATTGTTTTGAAACTAAATTTAGAAACTTTTATAAACTCTATTGAAAAGATAAGATTTATTTTTAAAATAGTAATGGAAAAATTATCTTAGGGTGAAATTTTCATATTTATATAAAAATATTTATTTTTCAGTGAATAGTAAAAAATCCAGAGTTTTATAAAACTGTCTTTTTTGTTATATTAATATTATATTTATTATTTGAATAGTAAAACTACTTATAAATGTTCACATAAATTTTATGACTCTCATAAATGAAAATATGTTATATTTATATCAGGGACTAAATAAATAAATGTTTTAAAAACGATAAGTTAAGTGTTGGTATTTTTGTGAAATATGAACTTTTATTTACAATATTATAACTAATATAATGACTTAAAAGAAAATTTATTTTCATAAAATAGATTCAGAAACTCATATTTTGTTATCTTATGATTATAAATAATTTTATGATACCCTAATTAAATTCTCAAAGTGTCATAAAAATAGTTATAATATTAAAATCGGTATTCTTGAGTAAATGATGATTTAATTTAAAAATTAAATTTATCATATCTAGAAAATTAATATTAAAAAATGGTGTATTTTTGTTTAATTATATACATTGAAAAACTTTTAGGTTGAATTTTTTTAGATTTTTCTAAAATAGTTGAATTTTTGGTGAATAGTGAAATACTTTAATTTATGGTATAAGCTAAATACATGAATTATTGAGTCATATATGATTTAGGTTTGATTTAAGACAATAATATGGAAATATAATTCATTATTTTAATATATTTAGTGATAATTCTCAAACTATTCATATTATTGGGGCACACTAATACACTAACGAATAAAATAATGAGAAAATACCCCTCTCCTCCACTATAAATACGACCTCTCACCGCCTATTTTCCTCACAACTCTTAAGCATTGATGCTTGTACAACTATGACCAGATACTCTAAAAATTTATATTAACCACGTCTAAGAGATTTTGGTACCACTTAAAGGCCAAAACCAATCCCATTAATGAGGTTCTTAAGGAGAAGAAATTCTAGAGGTAAAATCCCCTTTTGTATTCCTTTATTTGATTTTCAATTTATCCTCTTATTTTTATAATTTCCTTACCTCCTATTCCCAAAAATGAATTATAAATACATTATCTTATATAAACTGGAATTGTTTTATGATAATTGGATAACCTCCATCAATTCTTTTCTCCTCCCCTTTTTATTCCAAAGATGAAAATATCATCCGTGAGGAGCTGAATGAACGCCTTTGTGGAAGAGAAGTTTTTGTTAGTCAATTATGCCTTCAAGGCTGGTAATAAACTATTTTTATGGTTGAAAAAGATTATAATATATATATTATGTCCAATTTATTATTCTGTAACCCTTATATATACATTATTTTAATTAATAAAACAAAACTAGTTCATAATGATCAAAAAATGCCAAAATAATCCAAATAGTTATCATTATTGTTTTAGCTAATGAATCATCCTCATATCATAAAAAAAAATTATATAAAATAACATTAAATATTATGGAAGTTAATTAATAAAATATAATTTCATTTCTATATAACTATTCCTATTTCACATGATCTTTCATACTTGTATACAAGTAAACCAATCGTGAAAACCAAGAAAACGAAAAATTTCGAATGACGAATTCGAATCATATAACTCATAAAAATACCATAAATGAAATTAATGAAATAATAATTAATAAAAATAATGTTAAATAGTTTATTAAATAATTTTTGAAATAATCTATTTTAATTAACTTGGATGTTAAATACCGGTGTAGAACACTTTCTAGCATAAGGTAAGGGTTTTCTCATTTCACATTAATTTTCGTGAGATATGACTAATTCATATGAATTTATTATGTACAATTTATGTATACTGAAATATGATGTATAATATAATAAATCTCTTCATATTCATGGTATTAAATATTTAATTTTATTATCATTAATTTTATGGGGCATACAGTTTGACTATTTTCAATGTGGTAAGGGTTTCTTACCAAACCTCCATTTTTCATTCCGGTTATGCTATCTTTCTCTTTAACTAAATATAATTATTCATTATTTTTATACAGTTCTTATATATCAGTTTTATATGTTTTAAACTCATATATTCATATCATTTCATAATTCTCTTATGGGATAAAACAAGTTTTATAAGGTTCGTTTCTAGATTCTTCCTCATAAGCAAGCCCGATTTAAGGGAACTTCCCAATTTCATAATCATTTTCAAGTTCCTCACATAATCCATATTAAGGCACCATTATTTTTATAAAATCACTAATTTCATCCGTAATTTTGTTTTCATTCCTGGTTTTAGAAAAACAGATAATACATTTTCTATTTTAGATAGTCTATTATATTTTCCCTAAACTTCACTAAAGTTTCTCATTTCTAATGTTTGTTGAAAAATATTTTTACATATTTTAAATTTAGGTGAACCTAATTTGTACATAAAACATAATTTTATTGTCCATACCTTCTCTTTTTTAGGTAATTTATGTTTAAAATATGAATTTATGAAAAAATAAAAAATCTTTTCTAGAAGAACTATTCTTTTTCAAAGTAAAATGTTATTTATCTCAAAAAAATTCAATGATTTTATTAGAGTATTTTCATATATGATTATGATTAAAATATTTCAATCTTTTATGGGACACTTTGATTTAAATATATCTTTTTAAATCAATTATTTTACACATAAGGAATATATTGAACTTAGTAAGTGATGGGTGGGGACTAATATATCCCCTTAATGCATCGATAGGTCTCATGTGACAAAATAGATCGGGTTTTGTCTGATGCCTTCCCCATTTATATTTACTTTTAAGTTAAGGAATTAACTGTATGTTTAGTATGTATGAAATTAATCATTCCCTCATTTTGGTATTAGTAACTGATATTCCATGTGGCTATTTGACTAGTAGAATATACATGGTTAATTTTCCTTCTCCTATGATCATTTATATGGGACTATTCAATTAGTTTTTATTCCAAACACATTAATATTAGTTTATTGATTAAATGGGATGTGTTTAAATAAATCTACTTAACATAATAATTTATGATTTTTATGATAGCTTTTGTTGTATTTCTAACCCTTCCTGAGAACCAAAGCTCACCCCTTTCTTATGTATTATTTTTCCCAGGATGGAATGATATGTATTATGAATGACTACTCGGGTTAATCATGGAGAATGGTAGTGTTCTAAAAGTATTATATTTACTGAATTTTATGTTTTAAAATGTAATGTAAAGTTTATGTATGTAATTTGGCTTCTAAAACTGCTAAACTGGTCAATCCTCTGGGATTTGAGTTTTTTATCTATACCAATGTAATAAATTAAGGTACCGACACTGGGCTACTAGTGTCTGGGTATTTAGTGTTGGTATCAGAGGAAGTTTAGTAGAAATATTTGAAACTAGATTTAAAAAACATAGATTATGTAACATTACCCTAAGATAGACATTGAGGACAAAAATAGAATAACATTCTAGAATTTTGGTATGGTAGAGATTATGTGGGTCTTCTTAAAAATACATTCCTGTATAGATATTAAATTTTGATGTGGTTATTAAAAAAATATACCAAATACTAACAACTCTAACAAGGTGCATCAGGCCTGACATGGTGTAACCTAGTACATGATAATGGAACTTACTATGCACTAGGTTTGACACTCCTGGGGGATATACTTATGATAATTCACATTTTCATTAAAAACCATTATGAAGGGTTTAATAGTAAATATGTCCTCAAATAAACCATGTTTATGATTATATTATTAGTTATTCATAGTTTTTTTCAATTAATCATAATTATTTCACTAGTTTTTGGATTATACATTATGTTTCATAATGTTATGATCTAATAATGTGTATTCCATTGTTTAGAAATGGTGTCTAGCAGAAAAAATGGGAACCACAACAATGCAAATAATCCAAAGAGTAAGAATGATCATTTCTTGAATGGGTCTAATCCATTATTTCGAAGGGAAGTAGTCTCCCAAATATTCTCATCGTATGAGGAAATATTGCCACATTATATAAAGATAGAGAAATAATTACCTATGTATTATGGATTCAAATGGTATCAATTGAAGAAAAGGAAATCTATAAAAAAGATAGATAAATGGGAGAAGGTAAAAAAGAATTTTCCCACAAATGATAATTTTGGAAGGAAACACCTTGGTATTTTATTAATAGGAAAATTATTTTTCTTCAAATGTAAAGAAAAGGGCCACTATGATCATGATTGTAATTAAAGGAAATAATTTTCTAATGTTCGGTGCTTCAACTATAAGGAGATGTGACACTACACAAATCAATGTCTCAAGTGTTGATGGAATATATATACAAAGAAAATAATTGATCACAGTCAAGCTTATGATACTAGCTTACATAAATTTGAATGATTAATTTTATTGTGTTTGGATTCAAGAATTATGTTATTTTAATTCTTTCTAATTTTTTTGTTCTTGAATGTGGAAAAATATGTTTTAGTCAAGTTTTAATATTAACTAGTTATGGAATGGATCAATTTAAACTTTGGAAATTATTTTTTGATGATAAAATATCCTAAAATTCTTAGTTTCAAAAAATATTTAATGTTTTATGTAATGACTTAATGACCATATGATTCATTAAAAGTTATTTAGGTGCGAAAAATTCAGCTTGAAAATTCATTTCTAGGTGTAATGGATGAAGTGAAAATATATAAAAGCACAAAAAATGATGAGATTATTCTTATGAAATATAATGTATTCAAATAATTTTATTTTCACAAGTACTTATCTGATTATTAAAATAATCCCTCAAATCTAGGAAAAATATTTTGGAACAAAAAAATTATCTGTTAAGTTTTATTTTAAAGATATCAAAGGTTTATTAACTAGTCACAAGATTTATGGTTTCATAAAGGTTAACTTTATAATGAATATTTTATCTATAACACTCCATAAAAACATGATAGTTATATTTCTATTCCATATCCATGTCATCAATTACCACTAATGATTTCCTACTTGAAATCATAGTTCTGTGGTGACCATCACTTTCCCCTTTTCTCTCTTATTAAGAGGATATTTTGTCAACCCTATTTCTGATGTGGGTTTTCCACAATAAAATTTGGAAGTATCAAATTTTGATTAATGAGGTAAAATTTTAAATTTAAAGGATGAAATTTATTGTAGTCGGGGATAATGTAACACCGTAAGATTTTATTTTATGTCCCTTTTTAAATTTATCTTCTTCAATAGAGTATATTAAACAAGACACTGAGCTTAAACAAATGAATAATATTATTTTGATATTTATCACCAAGCTATTGGAATGGTAGTAATGAAATATATTATATTAATTGTGAAAATATAGTTTATACACATTTATAAATGAATTATTTGGTTACCAATTAATTATAAATGAAAATAAATATCAATTGAAGATAGAAATGTGTTCTTTTAAAAAACTAGTTTTTAAAACCACAATGGAATTTTATATTAATATATTAAATTAATTAATACCAGTGAAATATATTAATGAAAATTATATGTTACATATTAAAAAAGAATTTAAATTCAACAAATAATTTTGATAGTCTTAATATTATAATAAATCCAATTTTATGCATTAAAGACCATATTTCCTAAGGACGGTTTTACCACCTAGTATTAGAGAAATTTTTTTGAAAATAAAATTTGACGCTTTTATAAATTATATTAAACCAAATAAAATTCATTTTTTTAAATATTAATTATATAATTATATTATGGTGAAATTTTCGTATTTTTATGAAAATATTTATTTTCTAGTGAATACTGAAAAATCCTGAATTTTATAAAACTCTCATTTTTGTTATATTAATTGTCTATTTATGATTTGAATCAATAACTCAGTTATAAAATTATAAATAAAATTTAGGTATATTATAAATGAACATATGGTATATTTATATCATGTAATATGTAATTTTTTTAAACAATTAGTTAAGTATTAGTATTTTTATGAAATATGAATTTTTATTTACAAATTTGAAATTAATATAATTATATAAATGAAAGTTTGTTTACATAAAATAGATTCATAAATTAATATAATTTTTTCTTATGATAATAATATAAGTTTATGACCCCATAATTAATTTTTCAATGTTTCATAAAAACAATTTTAGTATTAAAATCGGTATTCTTCATGTAAATGATGACTTTATTTAAAAATTAAAATAATCATATTTATAAAATTAATTTCAAAAAATAGAGTTCATTTTTAAATACTACTAATCTAAAGAATTACTAGGTGAAGTTTTGGTATTTTTAATAAAATAGTCAAATTTTTGGTGAATAGTGAAATATAGGAATTTTCGGTATAAGTTAAATAGATGAATTATTGAGTCATAAATGATGTGTTCCAAACATAAGCCCATAATATATAACTATAATTAATTATTTTAATATATATCTAGTGATAACTCTTAAATTATTTATATTCTTGAGGCAAAATAATTGACTAACAAATAAAATAATGAGAAAACACCCCTCTCCTCCACTATAAATACCACCCTCACATCCTCTTCTCCTTAAACCAATTAAGCCATGAAGATATTTGAATTCATACAAAATACTATCCTAAAGTATCTTACCCATGTGTTGGAGATTTTTTTATCACCAAAAGAGAAAACTCAATCCACTTATAGAGGTTATCAAGGAGAAGAAAGTCAAGAGGTAAAATCATGTTTTTTGCCTTTATTTTCTTTTCAATTTATTTTTTTTTCTTATCATTTCCTTAACTCCTATGTCAAAACATGAATGATAACTCCAATATATTATATATAATGTATCTTTATTATGATAATGTGATATTCTCTATCAATTATTTTCCTTTCCCCTTTTTATTCCAAAAAAGAAAACATTATTCGTGAGGTGCTGATTTACCGCCTTCATGGATAATGAGTTCATGTTTTTCAATTCCACCTGGAAGTCTAGTCATAAAACAATTTTTATGGTTAAATAATATTTTATTATATTTTTTGAATACCATATAAATTTCAGTATCTATTATATATAAATGATATTAATTAATAAAACAAAACTAGATGGTGATGATCATAAATATGCAAAAATAAATCAAATGGTTATCATTAACGTTTTATCTAACAAATCATCCTCATATATGAAAAAATGATATATAATAACATTAAATATTCTTTAATTTAATTATTAATGTATAATTTTAATTCTTTATAACTATTATCATTTCATATTATCTTTTAAACATGTAAAACAGTAAACCAATCGTGAAATCAAAGTAAACGAACACCTCTAAAGGATGAAATTTAATCTTATAACTCATTAAAAAGACTATAAATGAACTTAATAAGATTATACTAAATAAAAAAATTAATAGGTTATTAACTTATTAATTAATATAATTTCATTTTATATGATTTTATATACAATTGAAGTACACTTTCGGGCATAAGGTAAGAGTTTTCTCATCTCAATTTTCTTTCCGTAAGATATGCCAAATTCACCACTATTTCTTAAGTGTGGTGTATGTATACTGAAATTTGATGTATAATATAATAAATATATGTATATTCAAGGTATTAAATGTTTCATTTGATTATCATTAATCTTATGGGCCATACGATTTGACTTCTTGAAAAGTGGTAAGGGTTTCTTCCCGATTTTCCATTTTTCATTCGGGTTACGCTATCTCTCTATTTATCCAGATGTTATAATTAATTTTTTTTAATTATTATAAATTTTGGATATATGTTCCATAATAATATATCCATATATATTAATATTTATTTTATGTGAGAATACATGTTTTATAAGGTTTCTTTCTCAATTTGTTTCGATAAGCAAGCACGATTTAAGAGAACTTCCAAATTTCTTACCTATTTTCAAGTACCTCCCATAATCTGTTTTAAAACACCATTTTTTTATAAGATACCTATTTTTTCGTGAAAAAAAATATTTTTTTCTATCAGGTTTTATAAAAACAATTATTAATTTTCTATTTTAAATATATTTTTAGGTTTTCCCTTAAACCGCACTGAAATGGCCCATTTCTAAAGCTTCTTAAAAACTATTTTTACATTTTTTTCACTTAAGTTGAACATCATTTATTACAAAAAAATAATTTCATTTTACATACCTTTTATTTTCTAGGATATTCATTTTTACTATCTAATTTTATGATAAATACAAAAAAATTTCCCAAAGAACTCTTCATTCCAAAGTAAAAGGATATTTCTCTCAAGAAATTATCATTGATTTTTTAGAGTATATTCCTATATGATTATGAATCAAATATTTCAATGTGTTATGGGACACATTGATTTAATGATATATTTTTAAAGCAATTATTTTATGTATGAGAAATACTTTGGACTTTGTAAGTGACTGGTGGGTCCCATTGAAGCCCCTTATTGCATCAGTAGGTGTTATGGGAAAACATGGATGGAGTTTTTCCCAAGGAATTACCCATTTATGTATAATTTTTGGATGAGTCCTTGATGGTATGTTTATGGCTTCCATAATTATGAATTCTCTCATTATGATATTAGTATTTGATAATACATGTGATTAATTAACTAGTATAATATCCATGGTTAAGTTTCATTCTAATGTGGTTATATATATGGAATTATTCAATTAGTTTTTATTCCTACAATATTATGATTATTTTATTGATTAAATGGAATGTGTTTCAGTTAACCACCATTCTATAATCATTTATCCTTGTTTACGATAGTTCCTACTATATTGGTCACCCTTACATGACATTTGAGCACACCCATTTCTTATGTTTTATTTTTGATAGGATTTGAAGATTTGTATTATGAATGAATTTTAGGGTTAATATAAGATAATTATGGTGTTCTATAATGATTCATTTTTATATATTTTATGTTTTAAAATTTAATGTTTAGTTTATTTATGTAATATGTATTCCAAAATTATTAATCTGATCAATCCTTTAGGATTCGAGTTTTGTATATGTACAAATGTAATAAATTAAGGAACGAGCCTTATGCTACTGGGTTCCGGGTCTCTTCAAATTCCCCTGACATAATAATTCATATATCTAAATTTATTAAGTCTCTATATAAATAATCCCTATTAATCCTTATCTTAGTCATAACTCCATGATATTTCTAAATAGATGCATCAATGGCCTTATTATCCTTCCTAAGGTCATAGTGAATCAATAAATCATAATTCTTGGGTAGATATATTGATATCATTTTCCTCATGTTGGAAACTTTATATGAAAAGATTTATTTCATGCTTAAATGATCCTCATATATTTCAAATTTTCACTTTAGAAATAATGCCTCTATATCTTCAATGAAAATCACAGCTTCTAACTTAAGATCATGGTGTTGAAATTTCTTTTTGTATATTTTTATCTAACTTGTTATATAGTCAATAACATTATAATTCTATAAAAGGATGCATCAATTTCCTTTCTTGAATGAGTTACCATATATTAGAAATTCATCCACTCTTGATAGTTTCATTGATCAACCTTATCTTTAATTATTAAAAACATTCTTTTAATTCCTTGATTAATAAGAACCTAAGACCTTTAAATGTCAACTTGGATGAAAATTTTAGTAATCAAGTTTTTTTTGAAAAATTCCATGATAGTAACCCGCTAATCCCAGGAAACTACATACCTAATTTATGTTTTTCAGCATACGTCATTACTTGATTTCCTTTTTCTTTAAAGGATAAACACATATCACATCTTCAGAGACAATATGGGCATGGGGAAAACTTATTGATTACAGAATTCACAAATTCTAAATTCCCTATGTAAATCCTTTTCACTAAGAGTCTCATGAATGATTCATAAATGACTCTTATATTCCTCATAAAATTTTTATTATAATAATATATCATCAATAAACACCACAACATAAGTATCATGATATTCCTTGATCACACTATTCATTATATCCATAAAAATAGAGCATTTATTTGTCAATCCAAAGAGAATTACTCTAAACTCAAAATAAGAACACCTCATATGAAATGTTGGATTTGGAATAACTTCCTTCTTTTCTCACAAATTATGATACCCAATACGAAGTTCAATATTTGGAAAATATTTATCACCAAGATATTGATAAAAAAAATTTAGATATGAGTCAATGGATATTTTTTCTTTAGGATAATGGAACTGCTTTCCTTATAATCAATGCACAACCTCATATTCTCATCCTTCTTTTTTAAAAAAAAATAGCTTACTGACAAGTAAAACTTTGATGTATTAATCCCTTATCACACAACTAATTTAGTTATTTATATACCTCATTTATCTCAATTATTTCCATTCTATATCAAGTCTTAGATATATGATTCATGTTAGGGATGATTTTAATAGAAAACTGAAGTTCAAAATCAGGTGAATATCGAGATAGTTCTTCAGGAAACACATCAATATATTATTTCATAATAAATGATTATTCTATCTTGGAGTGTGATTTCCCATCCATAGGTTTTGTATAATCTGATTCTCTATGAATTTCATTAAGAAAAATTATTTGGGGTGGATACATGCATTATTTATAGGATAAAGTGTCTATTCAAAAGATAATGAATTGTATTACTTCATTAAATAATATGATCTTCATCAATTGGTTATAATTTTTTGAATTATTCTTTGAAATTTAATCCATACCAAGGATTATATCAAAGTATACCATAGGTTTAATAATAAAATTTTCCAAATATGGTACATCCATGAATCATAATGGGGACTTAAATACATATATTTATTATAATAATATTTCTTCTAGGTTTCTTGATTGATAAATCCCTTCTTACTATGATAATGAAATATTAAATTTTATTGGAAAACATAGAATAAAAAAAAGAGTTCAAGGATCCATAATTTATTAAATAATTATCTATATTTTAATTTATCATCAATGTACCTTCCACAACATCACTAATAATTTTAACTTTGGCTGCATAGGCTTGGACTTCCCCCCCTTGTCCTTATCTGTGGTAAGTTTCCATTATATTTGGGGAATTTTTTATCATAATACCCCATATATTTATAGTTAAACCATTATGATTTGTTGGATTATCCCTTACCCTTGAATTCATGATCATTATGGACTTTATTTCAAAATTTTAAGAAAACTCTTGTTTAATTTAAGCATGTTACATAATTTTTCTTTCCACAAGTATCAGATGTTTTAAATTCCCATTCTCTTATTCCCATTATCCATTTTTTTACTTCATGAGGTGCTCATGCATCCATTTATTCTCTTTAATTCCTTTGAAGTCATGATGCATGTAGAATTATTTCTATTTCTTGATAGAGCAAGATATAATATCCTCCTTTGATGATAATTTTTTGGGTAATAGTTCCCTTAAAAATATTCTCTTTTGGTCATAAAAGAAATGGACAATATTAATCTTTGGAGTAAGTAAGTAGTCTTTAACATTTATTTCTAACCTTGTAAAGTTGGTTTCAATTTTATATACATATCAACTCATTTTCTATGAGGAAACTATTTTTCATGGAAAGGTGAAATAAAATATTTCTAATCCATGCTTTTTGTTTCCTTTTAAATCCTTAGAATTGTTAACAAATGAACACCATTGATTTTAATCCCACTTTAGATAATTAATCAAAATGAAAACCTCCAACCTTTTATTACATCAAAAAGGTTAGTAATATATTTTCTAAGGAACTTTTCCATTTCTCAGATACTAATAGATACAAGATTCCATTAAATGATAGATCTTATTATCACATGAAATGTTCTAACATTATTACACTACATTGATGATCATTATGATTCACCATGAAAAAAAATTATTGATCATAACTTGAGTCAACTACCCCCAATATAGTTATAATCTGTTTTGATATACCTCTATCTTCTTTATTCTTACCATGAGAGAAATCCCTACATAGATTATATGCACTGATATGGGTTCCATTACAACCACTAGGATCAATTTATAAATAATTTAATACTCTATATTAAGCCACAATGGAGTGAGTAAAATAGAATATATCATAAAATAAATAAGTCACAAATATAATGCAATGAATAAATGATGATCAAATAATTCCATATAAATAATTACATGATCTTGAAACTTTTATATGGATAAAAAAGTATGTGATTAATCACACAAACATTAATATATAATTTCATAATGATTTAATGTATAATCTAGTACATTTTAAACTTTTCATCAAGTCCTCATTCCAAGACATCATACATAAATGGGTAAGGCATATGTAAAATTCCAAAACAATTTTCTCTCAAGAGAACCATCAATGAGTCAATTATATTTTTAATTCTATGATACACCCATCATATAATAATTTTAATACATTCATCATGTTGATAAACATAGAACATTAATCTATATTTCTTAATAATAAAAAATTGTTCATATTAGAAGAACATGAATATACAATGTTTATAATTTCCCCAGTTAAAATAATCATAATACATATAGAAAAATATGTTGTATGGTTTCATTATTTTATAGACTCATTAAATAATATTGTTCATTAAATAATTTTAACTTAGATTAAAATACTTTAAAATATTTTTGGTGCATTTCTTGAGAAAAATACCCTTTTCATTTTAAAATAAATTATTTAAAATAAAAAAAATCAAAATATTAGGAGAAAAATTTATTTGAAAAGAACCACTGAAAGTTTTAAAGGAATCTTCCAATAAAATATTATTCATTAAAATGTGAATAGTCATTCATGTGGTGTATATTAAAATAATGTTTTTGTTCACACCATACATAAAAAGTGCCTCACTCATAAAACAATAAGAAGATTCTTTTTAAACCATTATATAGATTATAAATCATGGGTAAAATTAATTTAATAAATAATTGGATAATATAGAAAACATTATTGAAAAAATTTCAACGAGACTTTTGAAATGGAAAAAATATTCCTCATAGAATAGAAAAACATGGTACGTTTTCCTTAAAAAAATTATTTCAAAATTTTGAGTACATAAGGAGAGGAAAATAAAAAACTTTTAGTTTCTATAAATAATAATAATATCATAATATTTATGGGTTTTAATATATAAATATCATATAATTCTCTTAATAGAAACTTAAACATCAACAATCCTGAATATAGATGATATTGTGAAATAAACCCTTACCTTTGGTGCGACTTTCTTTGTAAGTGAATCAAAACATCTGTATAATAAATTTAAATTTTTTATAATTATATAAACAAACTATAATAATAATTTTGATATCATATATTATCCAATTATAATATCTCAATACAAGTTTTTAAATAAATCTTTATTAAAATCATCATTTTTGAGTGTTACCAGTTTCATTTTTTATATAAGTTTCGGTTTAGTGATTTCAGTCCTTGCATCTTGATCATTTTCCCATAATCTCTAAAATTTTAATTATGAAATAAATATCTTATATATTAGTTATATATATATATATATATAAACATTCGTTATTGATGGATAAGATAAGTTAATCACATCGCTTTGGGGAGGTGGTAGTCCACACATACATACAAGGGACACTATCATTTATTAATGGGTGTAATGGTAAGAAGGTAAATGGTATCCTATAATTTATTATTCATAAATATTTCAGAAATATAATATGTATAAATTATATTTTTCATAATAACCATCCATGAATGACAGTGATGAAAAATGAAATACACCGCTTTGCAAGGTGGTAGTTTGCACATACGCAGAAACGATGATTTTGTATCCCATTTGAAGGAGTAGGTGATGAATACAGGTTGATCCAAAAACTTAAAAAAATATAAGAATATTTTATATAATAATGTAATTATATAATCATGTTTTGTACAACATTAAGGAGGGATAAGAAGAAATAAAATTAAAACATTCGATTAAGAGCTATACGTCTTGTTTGGACTACCTCATTTGGATTACCCCTTCATCATAGTAAGGTTTGTATTTTGATCAAAAACGAATTATATATTATGGTTATATATGTTTGCAAGTTATTTGCTTTTTTATTTTAGGAGATTATCGGCTCTTGAAGTGTGGATAAGAGAGGATAGGTCTTGTCAATTTTTTAATGTGGGAGAGGACACACTTGGAATTATTAAAAAAGATTAAAATAAATTAATGTATTAGTCAATAGACATGGCTTAAAAGAACTAATTTTAAAATATTATATGATATATGGTCTAAATAATACCTTTATATAACATTTAGACAATGTTTTGTGTCCTTTTAACTATTTTTACCTATTTTAAATCATATCATGGTAACTGACTTTTTAAAAAAAAGTTATTATTCCTAATGACTAAGAATGAAAGTTATCTCATTAAAAAAATTAAAATAAACATTCAAAAAATTTATTACATTTTATAAAATTTAGTTTCTATAAATATATATATTAATTTAAAAACAAACCCACAAAACCTGATAAAAAACTAATTTATAGAAAACATCATTTTAAGTATAAAAAAGGATTTACCACAAGATTAAGTATAATATTGATTCAAATGGAACTAATTGGATTATGTTAAATAAAGGGATACATATTTTTAAAAAAAATATGAAAATAGAAATATTCATTATAATTAATTTATTAAAATAATATAACTAAATTTTTTTTTATTTGAACTAAAACATTACATCGATTTCCAAAATGTTAAACATATATTTATAAGTTTTTAATTATATTTTTATATGAATTATGTTAATTAATAGATATAAAATTTTAATATTAAGAATATTTCATAAACATCCAAGTTATTATTACATCAATATAATTCCATAAAAGGAATTATTTTTCTAAAATCATCATTTTCACTATTCACATTGAAATACACTATTTCTAAAAAAATCTAAAAAATTGCCCATAAGATAATTTTGGAATTCTGAATTCAAAAATGAAATTAATATATTCATGGTAAAAATATAAAAAATTATAATTCTTATTTTAATCACATTCTTAATTAAAGAAATGAGAATTATGCTATTGTTTATTTAGAAAGAAAAAATCACTATAATTGAATCATAGGTGTTATAGTGGCCCCACGTAAAATATACATACATAATATAGAATAGAACTCCCAACAAAAATATCCTATACACAAGGTGGAAGATAGGCCCAACCTAAAACTACATATACATTGAGGAAGAAGAGTGGACACACCTATATTTTCGTTTACACATCAAGTGGAGAAATGACTTGCTCGATACAATCTCATCTCAAACAGATAAGTTGGAAACTTGAGAAAATAAAATGTAGTCTCTCAAGGTTGGACTATCATGAAAAAACCTAGGATTTTTCCTACATTAGTACCATTATATCACTATATTATCGTATATATACTAACTCTCCCTAGAATTAACATGAAACTAAAGAACCCTCCTTGGTCCCCTATGTCATATATTATCTAGACACCCTATATTGGCACCTCATATCCACAATATTAGGACCCAATCCCATCACTTAGAGGGAATAAAATTACTAAGCATGAGTATAATCATATAAAGGAATGATTATCTAGACTAGAAATTAAATTCAACAATCACACTAGATAGATTTCATAAATCCCATCTCACTTCCAAAACAATGTTCATTCAGTCCTAATACACCCAAAAATTACATATTATTACCAGGTTTATACCCACACATGTTATTTACATACTAGTGTTGGAGGAAAACTACCCCCATTGTCTATATTTCTACTCAAAGGTTGTAAGTAATCCAAATGTTCTATAAATCCTATCTCTAGAAAAATAATTCCTAGTTCACAACTCTTCCCTAATTAGAGGGAGCTAAGGGATCCAATCTCAAGTTCCATTATGTTTATCCTATGTATTTATAACCCTTTAGAATCTTTTTATCTCTCAAAACACATTTATGTTCAATTCCTAGGCCAACTGTAGCTAAGGAATCATGTTAGTGTTCAAGGGTCCATCATGTCCATCAAAACTTTTGTTAAAACCATATCAATTTTAAGAGAAACATTATATTTTTAATATAATTTTGATCACACATAGGTGGAGATACATTGTTTCACATGATACATAAATAAAATTTAAAATTTCAATGATTTATCCAACATTGGAAATAGATTCTCATTCCTTATGAGACCTCTTATCAACACCCAAGACCCTATATAAATCCATAATAGCGAAATAATTAATTATAATAATTTTACTTTTAATTATTCAACTGAATTAAAAAAGTAATAATGGTCAAAAACATACAAAGAAGTGTCCACTCACTGAAACCTTGAGTGATAGCGTGCCAAAATCCTATTACATGCTCTTAAGATGTCCATTAATAAAAACCCTATGACAGGGAACTTATAAACCCAAAAATTTAATTTAATTTAATTAAAAACCATTAATAAATATGGTTAATTACATAACATAAAAAATGGTGGGAGACAGAGTGGTTTCACCCACCCTTAACATCCAATAACTAATCCAGGAAAAAGAATCATTTTTTTGTCATAATTGAATCATTCTTTAGTTGAATGCACACCAAACCCTATCCCATATTCATTTTAAATGAGTGGGATTAAAGGGGTACTATAATGAAGGTATAGTATATGATCATACCTAAAATACACCATTTAATTGAACAAATATTATCCATAATGAAGGAGGATTTAATGTTGGAAGAATGCGGGGTGAGTTGGCCAAAAATAGAACTCTATGTACCCCTTACCCACTAAGACACATAAGGTTATAGCACCAAAATGATTGCAATTCCACTTTTAAAAAATAGGGAAAGATTAAATCACAATGTTACCTCTCTAGGTTACAGGTTCACCATAATAAGGAAGAGGGCCCAACACCCATGATTACATTTGTCATGTTTTCAACTCTATTAGTCATGGTGTGACTGTTCTATGTTGAGATATTGAACCCTATACAACCTCGATCATAGCAAAACCCTTATATTTCATATCATAATATGACTTTTCTAGGATATGTATAATACTCCACTAAATGTCTTACATTTCCACGTGACATGATACTCTACACTCTAATCCATTACTCCCCCTATGAAAAGCTATTGTAGTGAGACCTAAGGCGTCATTACATAACCAGATTCCTCCATTGAAAACCAAGAAAAAATATAGTATTTTATTTATACATGTATAATATTATCCGTTAAGGAATAACTCCCTCCTCTATGTCACGACTCCCATATGAATGGTTTTTTCCCATATCCAATAACACATAAAAAATATAACCACACTGAGACACCAAATGGTCATTTTATGGCCACCACTCACTCAATTACCATCATATAATAACCCCCACCAATCAAAACATGATAGTCCACAAGTAGCCAAATCCAATGAATGGTGACCTTGAATATGCTCCAACTCTTTCCTAAGAACCCAAAACATCTCATGAGTTTCCAATCACATATAAAATCATCTCTTTCGGATGTTTACAACCTTATAATTTTGATCCCAAATATAATTATCAAAACCTCACATACTTTGGGACAAAAAAATAAAATTTACCTTGAATTTCCTAACCCATAACTTCTTGGGATGTCATATACTCCATGTTATAAAAATCATCATCCTTATGAAGTCTTATTGGTCCTTTATCTATAAATCTCAACCCACTTTGGTAATTAATTCAATAATAACCCATTGTATTATTCCCCCTAAACTCTAAAAAATCTTCCATTGAGTTACTTCAAAATTAGGTAATACTATTCATAAAAAATCAAGCTACTTGCATATCTAAATCACAAATATCAAGACTGCTCTCAACTACTCATGTCTATCCGATAACATAAAATTCTTCTAATTAATTATTCCCTAGGATGATGTGGATCCCCAACTTAAGACATCATTCACAAAGGTCGATCCTAAGTCCTAGAGCACCCACCATATGAATATCTAATTGAAAATGAATTTCCAATGGTCTTTAAACACACTTGATCCAATTTCCACATCACTGTATCCAATTTCTCACAAATTCACTAATCAAACATTCATTGGATGACCTCTCCCAAAAGATTTTAGGCCTCACCACTGACATATCTTCGCATCACCCGATCATGATGCTCTAATTATTTAAGGCATCATGTGGTCATCCAAATTCCCACATTAATTTCAAATCCCAACATTTGGTATAATTACATGGCTGGGTCTTCAACCACACACACTAGTCATTATACTAACACCATGAGCACTACTAATCCACTGATCTGACCCACTCTTGGATCATGTAAAAACTATCTCTAGAATGATACAAACATTTATAATCCATATGATATAACATCAAAACATCAATTTGGTAATTAACAAGAAATTATATTAAATTGGATCCACTTACACATTGGATTCCAAGTTCCATCTTAAATATCTACTGATTGGTCTCACTGCATTCATAACCATTTCTATGTATGTTTTATACATCAAAAATTATTTTGATAATCCCTACCATATAAATATAATTATCATTTCAATATTAGAATAAAATTTTAATATTAGTGATAATGAAAAACACTAATCATTAACCAATCTTTCTAACTAGGAACATCATTCTTAGAATATTCTAAAATTCCATCTACAATGAGGGTATCACCATCAAATTCCCATTGGTGTTCTCCCCACCACGTGGCTTCCCTTACACTACTCTTAGACCAAAATTCCTAAAATATTAAAAAAATAATCCATCTCTCCCTTCACCCAAGCCACACTCATTCTATCTTGAAAACCCATATCAAGAAACGAACACAGATCGACCATACTACTTCATTATTATCCATATCCAATGTCACATATTTACATAGATCTAAAAATTTACATCTCATAGAAAACATGGGATTTCATTACCATATGATTTCTCTCAAATATATCATTCTTCAACTTGTTCACAATCATTCACCGACATAAAACTAAATATACACCATGTATATCCCGCACACACTTATCCTCATACACTAATTGTTTACTGAAAATAAATTCTAGCACTCACTCTCTTTCTTGAAAATAGTGACCAATATTTTTTACACATAAGTATCACATCTTATTAGATGAATATTGTTTATGTAACATGACAATACATGCCAAAATCATATAGGTCTAATTCCTTTGGAAACATAGATACCTAAAGAACTAGCTCATAAATGAACTAAGAAATATCCCACTAAGTTATTCAAGACCATCCCACTTTATAAAAATATTATACACAATAATTTTCTTAATAACCTAGTAGAATAAAACATAATAAATGGTAGTATCAAATGCTCATAAACGGTAAAACAGAGAGATATGTATGATTGTGTAAGGTCCCAGTCTGCATGGAGGTGTTTTATTGTTGAAATTATGGTTTAAATCTCTTTTAGTTGGTTAATTAAATTTTTAATGGGTGTAGGAGGAGGTTATAGGGTGCTCCAGAGGTTTGGGACAAGAAATAAAAAGGAATGTGGACATTCTGTGCATGTTTGATGGTTAGCACATGGTTAGTGTAAATTGTGCGCCCAAACCATGTTATCTAAGAAGATGGGTACATGGTAAAGTTTTGTGCTAGGGGGGAGGATAAAACATTAAGATTTGGATAGTGTCCTTCCACATAGTTTGTGCATAGTTTTCAAATTTTGAAGGAATCCCTAGCTAACCGTTTGGCTCAACTCTTCTTAGGGAGTGGATGGTGCATGGTTTGGAAAACCATATGGCTAAACCCTTCACACTATTAAAAAGTGTGTAATTTCTGAATTACCCCGTCATAAATTTAGTATCTTGCCTGATTTTCTCCCTCATTCTTCCCCTCTCAATACATGTAATGAACCTAAACAACCCAAATCTTCCTAATGGTGGTTCTCCTTCAATTCAATGTTATTTGAAGTGCCCTAGGTTGCAAATCGAAGCACTGGGTAAGTCAACTGCTCCTATTACATCCCTTTTCCATACTAGGGCCTATAGATTTATTCTTCTTCTTCTAAATCCCTAAAACTGTTGTTTTCTTGTGGATTATAGGTTGAGGATTCAAGGGGTCCTTGAATCTAGACCTAAGGATAAGGCTAAGTGTGCATTTATATTTGGATTCAGAGTAGGTGGTCTGTAAGTTATATTCAATAGTCTTTATGTTTATTTGTGATTACAAGGGGTTTCATTTGCTTTCTGATTCTTGTGTGTTTAATTTATTTAGTGATATTTGGTAAAAATGGTTTTCTAAATATGTATTTTAACCCCTCACTATCCTTTTGGGACGTGTTGAGGATGACTAAATCAGTTTAGGGCCACCCATGTGGTTCTCCAATGGTTTTGGTAATAGTAAATAGTCATGTTAAGCCTAAAATTGATTTGTGAAATGGTAATGATCATGAAAAACATGTTGGTATGTTTTTTTGAATTAAAAATTGAATATGGATAGTTGTTTCTAGACATTGATAATGGAATAAGGGATTTTTGGCTAATATGAAATGAGTTAGATGTAATAAAGTGTTTTTTCTAAGTGACTTATTAGTTGTAATTGCAATTATTATGTGACCAAATTCATGTGAAGTGATAAATATGTTAAATGGGTAAATGTTCATGAGTTGATATATTTGTATAATTGGATAACATATTGGAATTGATAATTATGTTAAGGAGTTTTAATACATGAGAATTGTGGAATATGAATAAATGGATAATCCATTAGAAAAGAAAATAGTTAAATGGGAAATGTACTGACAAAGGTAAATGTACTAATGGGTTAAGGCATGATGTTAATCCTACATGTTGAATGATTATGAAATACATATTTTATGTTATTTATTGTGTATGATTTTCATTATGGTATATATTGGGAGGGATAAATAAGCATGTGCACATGGCTTGGTTGTGTGGAATTAGGCTTGAGGATCTATGCCCATAGGTCAAGTTAAGACTGAGGATCTAACCCCACCCAACAATACATTGGTAATGGAAGAGGACTAAGGCTCTATTACCCTAATGGAACAATTATATTAGACTACCTAGACTAATTATTCTAGGTAATTGTATTGTATTTTTTGTGAAATGTTATCCATAGAGAGTCATGGAACATGAATTATCCCCTTATGCTTAGTAATTGACCAACTTAGGCCATAGTGTAAATTATAAAATGCCTAACCCATGGAACACATGATGAATATGGGATTAGTAATGAAGATAGTGTATTTGATGAAATTTATTTCATGATGAAAATGGTTTAGGAATATATTGTTAACTAATTTCACATGAGTTTTCTTTTTTACCATGTCATTTATCTATTACTTTTATGGACTATCTGTTTAGACTAGATATTTTGTAGACACTGTTGGTGGTGGCCTATTGAGTTGTACTCAAACCCTACTCGTGTTGTCATTGGGTACCCAATCAGATTTTATGGTTGTAGGTCAAGACATGGGTGAGGTCCTTATGTTAGGGACTTGATATGGGATTAGGAAATTTATATATGAGGATCCAAACATGGTGTTAGGATCTATTTTGGGGATTTATTTCTGTTATTTTTTTTGGATTTTCTTAATGTGTTTCTTTGTTTTCATGACATGGAATGTTTTCACATTTATTTGTGGTTGTACCCCATTTGAGAAATGTTTGGTAATGATCATTTCTACATAACTTCTTATTATTCCAATTTTTTCATATATGATGTGTCTTACTCTTGTAAAGAGGGTACAATCTCCCCATGTGATCCATTAGACTCTCGCTGTTAGTTAGAAACCTCTGGCATATGGGGATGGATGCTTGAGGTCATGTGGGGACCCAGCTTGAAGCAACGGTTTAATGAACTTCAGGTTGGGGATGTTAAAAAGTGGTATCAAAGTGGCACTTTTCCGTGGTCTTACTATTTGGGTTAGTAGACTAAAGGTTAGGAAGTTTCGGGTCTAGGAAATGTTCTCATGCTTGATAGTATCGAACCCATGTACGAGGGATGACCCAAGTGCCTAAGGTGGGAATTTTGGTTCTTAATATGTGTTAATACCGTTGAAGGATATTTCACTATTGGGTGATTCACTTTTTGTGTGATGTGATTTTTTAATTCTATTTTTCTCATGGCTCTAATGACATGAGATTGTGCATTCATGCATCATTTTAGGAACATAGGGATTTCAGTGGAATATATTATTATAGGTACACATCAGATGGGTGTGTGTGACATAAAGCCTATGATGCATTTTACTTCATTAAAATTTCAAAGAAAGGAATTCCTAAAAAAGTTGATGTTAATGGTTAAATATAAGAAATGTTAAGTGGTTAAAGAATTTTTCATACTGAATGGGCATGATTAAGTAAAAATGTTTCTTATAGTGAGTTGTAAATAAGTTAAAAACATAAGTTGTAATGAAATTTAGAGATATAAATGTTCCTAAAGAAAAATTGTTAACATTTTGGGTGTATAAATTGTTTATAAAGAGTGTGTAATTAATTAATTGTGACTATGTAGGTTGGTTTATGCAATTTTGAGCTTGACCCATAGTGCAGATGGAAGAGGGAAGTGTTCTAGATGTAACGATGTTTGTGGGTTGGGTATGCTAAATGTAATGTTTAATGATATTGGGAAATATTCTTTATGTAAACTATGGAAGCCATATTTTTGGTGTTCTATGGATCGTCCTTTTCATTTTAGAGAAATGTGACCAAGAATATGTGTGCTTGTTGTGAGAAAATGGGACATCGCTGAGAGTGGTCCTCTATAAGTGGAGAAAAAGATTCGTGTAATCCAGGGTAATGGAGGAGAGGATGCGTTCTTCGGGATTTTACCCGTTTATTAATGATGGTGAAATAAGACCCAATTCTAGTCATGTCGAGAATGTTTGATATAGATATATAATTTTAGTTACGACACACTATAATTCTTGTAGTAGGCGTGCTCTTGAGTTTTGATCATGAGCTACGTTGGAGCATGAAGGGACACAAGGGGTGAGTACCCCTAGTGTTGTGAGAAGACCATGTGCATGGGTTTTTGGGTAGTGTGAGTGCCTTAGTTAAGAGACCATGGTGGATTTGATGTGTCAAGTAGAGGGGTAATCTTTGGTGTACCATTGGTGAGTTGGTGGCCCTAAGGATGAGGGGTATCATCTGATAACATGGATGAGGTAACCCTTGTGGATTGTGATAGGGTAGGTTGTGTTGGGTTTGAAATAGATGTCTTGGTTTATGGTGTCATGGGTGGTGGTTATGTTGTTTTGGTGCATGAATTATAGTAAGTGGTCACTTGGTGTGCTAGGCACCATGTGTATCGGCAATGGGGGTAAGAGTGCTACCCAGAAGAAATGATTTGTTTGTGGGATGACGTGTATGGATTAGAAAGAGGTCCAATGGATTTTTTATTATTATGAATCTATTTTGGGGGGTTTGTATCATTCATCCTTCAAGGTGAGTAATGAGAGATTTCAGATGAGGTTACTAGTTATTATAGTTGAGTATCGTACATTTGATGTTGTGGAATTTGGAAGTGGAACATATATATTTTTTCCTAAGGTGGGTTTGTCCTAGAGGGCTAAGTGGGGCAGTTTACAATTTTGGAGACGCGACTCAAGTTTTTGTTACATGTTGGCAGTTTTGGGGAAATTTATGGTAGCCTCAGGGTAGGATGGCCTAGTGTTTCTTGTGTCTTCAGATGTGAAGCATGAGTGGATGCTTTAGAAGTGGAATCAAATCACGTTAGCTGTCATCAAGTTTTTGGTGATAGATTGTGGTTTCCTCTTTATTTATCACTCATGGAGGAACTTGAGTGCTGGTATAGTTTTATGCTTTGTTTTTAAGGGTTGGATTGATTGGGTGTATGGAATCTCTATTTCAATGATGATTAATGGATGCATCGATGTTGATCTTTGGTGGACCGAACAAGGGTGGATGAAGCATTGATCGGTGATTTTCTTATGAAGGTGACACCTGAGGTGAGGGTGCACATCTGGTGAGGATAGTTTTTATGAATGGGTTGGTTGTTGGGTGAGATGTTGAGAATGTCTTGAGGCCGATGATGAAGGCGGACCAAGAGGTATGGTCAAGAGAGTAAACGGGTGTCTAGAGCAGGCTTTAGTGATGTTTTACTCATGTGATCTAAGTTAGCTTTAGTGAGTGGTCATAGGAATGTGTGAGTAATCAAGGGAACTAAGGAGGTCTATATGTGGGAATGTTTTGGGAAGGCATGATTCCATTTGTTATGCATTCATAGGCCTCTCAGAAGTAAGTGCCCATTTTTTCATGAAATTAGTGGAAAGTTCTAGTTATGAGAGAGACTATATGGTTCTGGATTGGTGTGGTGATTATTTGTGTTTCCTTTCTAGATTTCTAGAGGTGTGATGGGAGAAACTATGTTGTGTGGTGGTTTTAGGTCCAAATGAAATGTTGGTTCATGACCAATTAGAAGGGAGTTGTGAATCAGTAGTGAGTTTGGTCAGTAACCCCACTTGAGTTTTGGTGGGTAGTTGTTGATTAGAAATTATGGGTAGGGAGTCCTGAGACTCTTAAAAGAAAAACATTTTCCCTATAGGGGGAGATAACATTGATGATGGATAATTTGTGGTGGTGTTCTTTGACAACTTCTTAGCGTACTTTTATCTAGAAATGATCATTCCCAATATCTTGAAATCATACCAGGTATACTGAGAAAGATATGTCTTTACACATGTCGGTATAAATGTGTCTGTTTGGATGTGGTAAATTTGAAGGTTACACTAATATTGTGGTGTATGTGGAGTTGTATGGTGGGATATACACCATTAATCATCTTTGGGTGAGGTCCTCGGGATAGATCAGGTATTGACAGATTCCATTGGTGCCATTCTCAGTAGCTGGGAAGAGGTTTCGAGTGATGCTTTTTTGTTATTATTGGAAAATATAGATGGCCATGACAAATATTTTTGGTTTCTCTTATGATCAAATCATGGGCCATGTTAGTTTTATTTTCTTTTGGAAATATATGATAATGGAACTCCTAAGGTGGGGAGTGATGATTTAATCCTAGATGTGTGGAGTAGAGGGTGGAGTTGATGTGGTGGCATTAGGACGCCAAGGGGAAATAGTAAAGGTGCATGTTGGGATCCTAAAAAATGGCCATGTCGGCTTGGATGTGGTGGTTAAATGATCTAGGCATTTTATTTGGCTTATGGTGGTTCCAAATGAATTTTAAGTTTCCCATGTAAAATTTGATAAAGGGCATGATAATACATGTAAATAGTACATGGAAAGGGAGGTTGGGTTCTAAAACCTCATCGGTGGCTAGGAATAGAATATCATATGTTCTATTGGGTGACCTTGGAGTGTCTTTAGGTGTGAAGACATCTTGTTTATGTAAGGCAGTGGTGTGCCAATGGTGATACTTTGTGTTTCTAGGATGAGCTAGCCAAGGGATACCTTGACTTTATTAGGAACATGGGAAAAGTAGTGAGTTAGAAACCACTTTTGGTGAATGTTTTGGAAGTGAAAATAAATTAAAATGTTTGGAAATGTGGTTTTATTAAGAATCCATTCATCTTGAGTCAATGTATTGATGGTGGAAGTGTTGTGTTAGGAATGTTGATGAGGGAGGTGAAGTATGATGATGTTTCTGAAGCTAGTGGATGCCCTGATCATAGGGTTTACCAGATGTTAGGGAATAACCCCGGTATGTGTGTCAGATTATAGTGATATTCCTTAAATGAGGAGAAAATAGGGGTAGGTGAAGGGGGTATCATGTCAATAGTGAAATATGAGTGTTTTGGGGCATGCAATTGGAGGTGGTCCGACATTATTTGGTAAGGGAACATATATGATAAATTAGGACTCACCTCTGATTTGATGTTCTCATTGGAAAATATTCTTTGAAGATAAAGGTGAACTTGATTGACGCCGAGTTGTTATTAGTTAGAAAATGGGTGGTAGATGGATTCCCAACACGAGTAGTTGTGAAAAAAAATGGATGGATTCACATGAAGGATGGTGTTTTGGTGGATGTTTGGGCATGATGAGTCGGAAAATGCACAAGCTATATTGTGAATTTGAGTAGAGGTTATAGTTGTCTTTTTCCATAGGGGAGGATAGACCCACATGAAGATGGTGGTGGAATCTAAAATATATAGTGGGGAGAACAATAGAGGGATGTAATAGGTCGATGATGTGACTGATGTTCGTGGAGGATGGACTCGGGAAAGAACCATCTTAGTGTTCGGTTTTGGTGACGATCATTGGCTCGGATTTTTTTTTCAGATGAGTACCCTAAGATGAAGTTTATTCTTGGATTGTGCTTCAGATATTTGAATATGGATTGACTCCATGGGACCTTGAATTGTGGACCAGCGTATGTTGGGGAATGTGGTGGGAATAACTATGTACTCCACGGGTAAGGCATAGCTCGGGTCACGTTGGAATTTTGACATGGGTGTATGGTGGCACCAAGTGAATTTGGCTAAGAGTTGTGGAGAGGGTCAGGCTAGTAGAGTGTCAATTGGATTATCCATAATGGAATGATGATATGTACAACATGTCCTTGTGTTGATATTTAGATAGTGTTCCTAGGCTTCTCTATTTATTTTTTATGGTTGATTTTTGGTTTAAGGTTGATGCATCATTTGAGGATTGTCTAGTTTTTATGGTGGATCGAGGTGAGAACATCTTATGGGGAAAGACCACAACTTTGGTTTGAGTTTTTGGAAACATGGTAAGGTTCCAGAAGAGGTATGGGAAAGATAGTCAGATATATAGGACCAGTGGTCCAATATTTTTCTTCGAAGGATTTGTAATACTTGTGAGTGCGACTTGAGGATGAACCATTATAAGCTGGGGGAGGATGTATGACCTCAGACTTTTTGGAGGTCTGTTCTTGTCTAAATGTTCGTTTAAATCTGTTTAATTTGGTTAATTAAATTTTATCACGTATATGAGGAGGTTCAAGGGTGTCTTGGTGTTCAGTACAAAATAAAAAGAAACATGGACATTCTATGCATGTTGCATGGTTGGATCATGGTTAGTGTAAACTATCTTCCAAAACCATAATGTTTATGAGGATGGGATCACGGTTATGTAAATCCATGAAAGGGGGAAGTAAAAACTGTGTAGATTTGCATAGTGTCTTTCGGCATGATTAGCACATGGTTTTCAAACTTCGTGGGACACCACTAGAAACTATGCATCTCATCTACTCTTGGGAAATGGCTGGCGCATGGTTTTCACACGATATGGAAAACTATGCGGCTAAACTATGTTCCCTATTTAAAAGTGTGAAATTTCTGAACTGCTGCCTTGGGATATTTAGGATGTCACCCAATTTTCTTCCTCATTATTCCCTTCTCAAGCCTAGTGATGAACCTAAACCCCCCAAATCATTCCAAGGGTTGTTCTCCTTAGATTCAATGACATTTAGAGTGTCCTTAGTTGTGTATTGAAGGTTTGGGTATGTCTGACACTCCTCTTACTTCACGTTTCTAGATTAGGGATTGTAGTTTTTTTTCTTCTAAATCCCTAGACAATCTTTTTTCGGTGGATTCTAGGTTGAGGATTAAAGGGGTGATTAAATATGGATCTAAGGCTAAGGTTAATTGTGGATTCATCTTTTCATTCAAGGTAGGTGGTATATAAATGAAATTTCATAGGCTAAATGTTTATTTGTGGTATCGTGGGTGTGTGTTATCTTTTTTCTTGTTGTGTGTTAAATGTCTTAGGAAGATTTTGTAAAAATGGTTGCCTAAATTTGGATTCAAACCCCTCAAGATCGTTATGGTATGCGTTGAGATTGACTAGACCAATTTAGGGCTACCCATGTGCTACCCCATTGATTCCGGACATAGGAAATAGTAATGTAAAGCCCGAAATTGATTTTTGAAATGGTAGAGATCTGTCAAAACATGATGGTATGTTAGTTTGAATTAAAAAGGGAATACAGATAGTTTTTTCAAGACATTGATAATGGAATAAGGTATTGTTTGGATAATATAAAATCACTTTGAAGTAATAATGTGAGTATTATAAATGACTTATAAATTGTACTTGAAATGATTAAGTGAGACAAAGAATGTGAAATGGTAAATATGTGAAATGGGTAAATGTTCATGAGTTGGTATATGTGTTCAATGGGATAACATGTGGGAATTGATAATTATGTTAAATTAGGTTAATATATGAGAGTTATGGAATTTGAATAAATGGTTAAGGAAAAAGGAAAGGAAATTTGTCAAATGGGCAATGAAATGAAAACAGTAAACATACTAATGGGTTAAGGAAAGTTGTTAATACTACATGTTTAATGATTACAAAACGAAAGTGTTATGTTATTTATTGTGAAAGGTTTTTTGTGGTATATGTTGGTATGTATGAATAAGAATGTTCACTTGGCTTGGTTGTTGTGGGGTATTGGAATTGAGGATATATGGACACGGGTCAGGTTAAGATCGAGGCTCTAACCCACTACACAATTTAGGTGTTAGGGAAGGGGACCAAGGATCTATTTCCCCTAACAGATGCATTTGATGAGACAACCTAGACTGAGGATTATAGGTAAGTGTATTGTATTTATTGTTAAATGTTACCCCTAGAGAATTTAGGAACTTCAAATTATCCACTTATGCTTAGTAATTGACTAACATAGGTCATAATGTAAATGATGAAATACCTAACCCATCAAACACATGATGAATATGGTAATAGTAAAGAGATAGCATGTTCGATGAAATGGATTTCATGATTAAAATGGTTAAAGAGTATATTGTTAACTAATGACCCTTAATCTTTCTTTTTTACCTTTTAATTTATCTATTAATTTCATTCACTATCTGTCTAGTCTGTATATTTTGTAGACACCATTGAAGTTAGCCTAATGTGTTGTACTCGCACCCTGCTTGGGACGCCATTAGCTACCTGAGAAGATTTCATAGTTACAGTTCAGGACAACGACAAGGGCCCTGTGCTAGGAAGTTGAGTTGGGTTTGGGACATGCATGAATATGGATCTGGACTTGGATTTAGGACCCATTTTGGGGATTCAGGTTTTTTCTTATTTTGGGTTTTCTTCACTTGCTGCATTGTTGACATTACATGGCATATTTAACATTTGGTATTGGTTGTACCCCATTTTAGAAATGTTTGGTAATAATCATTTATGGTTAATTTCTTATTGTCTCCATTGTTTCAGATGTTATCCTTTGTGGATTAATCTTGTAAAGAGGGTATAGACTCTCCACATTACCCATTAGACCTTGACTACTATTCAGCAACCTATAGTGTACGGGGAGGCATGAGGAGGCACGCTTGAGGTTATATGATGACCTATCTTGAAGCACTAGTTTAGTAGATTATGGGTTGAGGACGTTATAGATCACATAAGAAAAACATGAGGATAAGGGTATAAGAACACGATAATAAATTTTAAAACCATACACTATATATCATATATCAAAATCTCGAGTCACGACATAAAGGTTAGCCATTCATAAGACATAAATCATAAAGGAATAAAGAACATGATACATGAGTTCATACCATCATAATACAACATTGAACTGTGGAATACACATAAAAGTAGAAAATGTTATGTCAAGGATACTCTCCAAGACATTATTAACATGTTATTATTTGGCTAACCTCCCGTTCACTTGCTTCAGGCTTAGGATAACATCCCATGTACCCTATTTTGGGATTGGGATAACATCCCATATACCCTTTGAAAACATAAGATATTAATCATTACCGAATGAAATAGATGGAGATATAGACACCACCCATGAAAAAATGAAAATCATACATATGAGTTCCAAAATATCATAAAAGATTCATTATATTAGAACCCATGAAAAAAAATAGGTTTCATAAAATTTTCATCATAGCATAACCCCTGTAAGAGAAATGGGTTTCAAAAAAATCATCATTTTATCATAGTATAACCCATAGAAAAAGGAATGAATTTCTATAACATATTTTATTCATAATCATAAACCATACAGAAAATGAATAAGGATTTTATATTGGAATTATAACCCTAGTAATTCTTATGTAACATAAATGGTTGTAATCTAAGATGTAATATTATTTTGAAATATCACTTGGAACATTTTTTGAAGAAAATAACATTTCCATTTTGAAATAATATATTTAATATATTTAAATTTAAAAAAATAATGGATAATATTTTTCTAAAAAATAACCATGAAAACTATTAAAGGATTATTATAATAATTTAGTGTTCATGATGGTGGGAAATTACATTTTTTTTATATAAGTTAAAATAAAAAATTCGTTTTTTAATTTTTTTAAATCATAAAGTACCACATTCTGAAAATGGTAGGAAGATTACTTTTGATATGTTTTTGTAAAAATTAAAAAATTAGTAAACATTACATTATAAAATCATATTATAATCGTAAAAACCTTTTTCAGAACATATTTTTAGAAAAAACAGAGATGGAATAAAAAGTTTTTTCAACCGAAGTGAGAAATAATGTCAAATTTCCTTAAAAAAGTTTTTTAGGAATCTTGAGTACATATGGTGAGGAAAATGAAATGAAGACATTAATTTTCAATAAATAACTATAGTGAAAGAAAATTAATAATTTTCTTGAGTGGTAGATCATTATATTTCATCATCATAATCATAATCATAAATAATCCTGATAAATAGTGAGATTGTAACATAAACATCTTACCACTTTGGTAACTTTTTGAATCACAAGTACCAGGAAATAAATAGCCATATATTTATATTTAAATCTCCATAATTGTAATAATAATAATTTTAAATATTTTAAGGTAAAATATATACACCACATAAAAGAATAAAGTTGGTTATAGGGCATGTATCCCCTAGAAAATAAAGTGTAATGAAATTCCTTAGCTTTATGTTCCACTAGCTTTGAAAGTGTTCTAAACTTTTTTAAAATAAATTTAAATTTATTATAATCAAATTCCATAATCACATACATGATTATTATATAATATATATAAATATACTATATAAATATATTATATAAATATATTTGTAGTCATCCATAAGGGTATAGATAGAGAATGAATTACATTGTTCATGGGGACGGTGGGCTGTATGTATGCATAAACCTTGTTTTTAATTTTTGATGGTTGAAAAAAATATATAAATAATAAAGAAACCTTAAAAAATCATTATTATGTCATATAAGTCATATATATTCATAATATCCATCCTCCTTATAATCTATGTAAAATATAAATGGAAAATGAACCACATCACTTTGTGGAGGTGGTAGTCCACATGTATGCACGAGCGACATTATCATTTCACATTTTTTTGGAATGTAAGAAGGTAGATATGATATTATCATTATAAAAGAATAATTATTTCATAAATATCACATATAAAAATTAAACTATTCATAATAATAATCCATAAAATATGGTGATGGAAAATTAATTGTATCTCTACAGGGAGACAGTGATTCATACATATGCACAAGTGATAATTTCACATCCCATTTGATAGAAATAGTGTGGATAATGGTAGTTTCATAATTATAATAACATTTCATAATACTCAGGTTTCTGAAGTAATTATTTTATGATAAATACTATATATTCATTGGAAGTATAAGAAGAAATAAATTGAAAGAGGTCTTTTAAGGAGATATGAGCCTATAAAACCTGGATAAAGATTTTGAAAATACAATTTTTTAGGGAATGACCAAGATACCTGGATAATAGTGGTGTGAAAAATAAAAATAAGTGGCACCCTTTTATAAGGGAGGGATAGTCAATAATTGTAATTTCTTGAAAGAATAAATTATAATAGAGAAATTCTCAATCTAAATGGTTCGAAATGGACAATAAATGGATAGGGGATGAAATTTTTTAACATATGTTATCTCATTTTGAATATTTTAATATTTTTATGGTATTTTTTATAATTTAATAAAATATATTTTTTGATAAAATATCATTAATAACAATTTTGAAACTATTCATTTAATTTTCCTTAAAATATATAAAGACAAAGTTTAAATTTGAATATAATTATTTAACATGACACTAATAAATCATATTCATATAAAAACTCATGTAACACTTGAAATAACTACAATTTTGTTACTTTTAGTATTTCTAGAATCATTTATTTTTTTATTAATTATAGAAATTCTTCATCGGTGATGCATAAGATTTTACAGTAATTATTAAATTATTGAAAAATAGAAATAAATTTCAACCATGAAAATAATTTCAAAATGCTAAAATTTATAATCATGATTCATTCATTACTAGTTATTTACATATACAGATACATAAAATATACTTAAAACCTATAGAGTGAAACATTGTAATTTTTTTTGTTTTAAATATTAACAATGTCATTTTCAAGGAAATGTGTCTTTTAAACTAATAAATTTAAATAATAATCTGATAAGGTTTTAATTAAATTCATCTAATAAGAATTAATATGAAAAATTATGGACTTATAAATTATTTTTAACCAAGATTAACCTTTTTTACCCTTTACCAATGTGATAAATTTTACCACGAGTATTATTTATATTGACCAAAAAATAAAAATGGCCTATTTAGCATATTCAGTCCTCCTGATTTCAAATATACAATCCATTATATTAAATTCAATTTATAAAAGTGTAAAAACATAATTTTAAAATAATAATTCAATATTTGATAAAAACTATTTTTTTAGAAAAAATATATTTTTAAGCATAAAACAGGTTTAATTCTTATCCAATTCTTGGGAATAAAATAAAAAATGATTATATAATAATTTTATTGAATAAATAATGTATAATTTTTTTTTTAAAATCATTCACCTATAGTGATTAATTTATTTCATTAATAAAACAATACATTATGTGCATAAATATTGTTTTTTGGAAAAATATTTATTTTTCTTTCAAATGTTTTTATTATCATTTATAATCAATTGATAACCAATAAATTAATTTTATACATATTTTACCATACAATTTTTATAATTTAGTTAGTATTATTCATACCTTGTAGTCCAATTTCTAGGGACTAACTATCACTTTCAATAATAATATTTTAATAGTACATTATGGTTCATCTAAACTTAGTGTTGTATGTAACACAATATATTAAATAAAATAAATTTATGTGAACAAATATATTTCATAAAATCTTAGGTTGTTACATTATACACCCATTAAAATGAATTCCAACCTCAAAATTAATCACTCTCACACAAACAAATAAGGATACCTCTATTTCATTATATCCTTGGTTTCCCACATATCTTCCTAAAATTGGTGGTTTTTCCACAAAATGATCGAGAATTTCATAGGGAATGATATACCTAGGGTCAGCTTAACCTTTATTCCAAATCTCATCACCCTCTTCCCAAAATATATGCATAGGAATACCTGTTCACATATTTAAAATTCAAAAATCATTCGATGGTTATTAGTATATTTTTTTCTTGACTCTGATAGGACCTTATAAGCTGTCAAATGGATCTAAACTTCTCTTTAATTTCCTTATCCAGTTTAGGACCTAATTTATGAAATTCTTGAAATTCATTACAGTAAATTGGAGTTCGGCACTTTCTACCATAGCAGTCTTAATAAGGATTCATTTGAATACTGGAGTAAAATCTATTATTGTATAATAATTCCACAAAAGGAAGGTATTGATCCCAACCACCTTTTAATTTCATAGATAATGCTCTCAATATGTGTTCTAGAGTTTGAATAGTTCTCTCAAAATGACCATTTGTTTGATTACGATACACCATTTTGAAACTCAATACTATATCTAGATCATAATGAAGAATTTTCTAGAGCGTCGTGGTAAACCTAAGATCCCAATCATATATGTTGGAATGTGGTACTCCATGGAACCTTACAATTTAATTAATATATATTCTAGAATGTTCATCCAATGATAAATCTTCTCTAATGAAAATGAAGTGTTCTAACTTTGTATGTAAATCTAATGCAACACATATGGAATTATCCCCTTTATTCATTTTGGGGAGTCCAATGAAAAAATTATTGTGCGTGTTTTCCCATTTCCACTCTTATATAGGTAATGGTTGTAACATCCCCTTATAATTTTGTCTCTCATCCTTAACTTACTAATATACCAAGCACCGATATAATTTTTTTTCAATATCTCTCATCATACAATACCACAAAAAACATCTATACTTATTTGTACTTACATGATGAATTGAGAATGAAAAACTATGAACTTCATCCAATATATCCTTCTTTAGAAATGGTACAGAGAGGACAAAAACATTTTTCCTGAACATTATCACTCCATCATAATCAAGATTTAACATAGAAGTATTTCTCACCTTCTTCTGTAGATCTTTATATTCCTTTTGCGCCTCTTTAATCCTTAAATTGATAAATGGTTTTACACAAATTTAATCTAGATAACATTTTCCCACTTCCTTTAATATTTATTTCTCTATCGTTTTCAAATCTAAGAATATTTGGTCTTTTTTGATCCTCATCCTATATAATCTAACATGATTCTTTTTACTCAAAGAACCATCCACCTTGTTTTCTTTCCTAGGGTGGTGATGTATTGAGTGTCCATAACATTTAATCAACTATAAAAATATTCTATGATTCATTTTCAACTCTTTTTAAGTGAAAAAATACTTTAAACTTTTGTTACTAGTATATATATCTTATATTTCTCGGTAAAGATAAGTCCTCTATATGATTTACAAAAAAATACTGATAATTCCAAATTATGAGTTCGATAAATTTGTATGTGGACGTGAAATATTCAATAAGAATAGGCTATAATAATATCATTTATCATAGAAAAACATCATAATATTTTTATTGATTCATCAATATATATCAAAAACCCTTCTCTAGTACAGGGTAACATTATCACAAGTGTGATGCATAGAATTATCTTCAATTCCTTAAAATATTCATTTTATTCATCTACCTAAAGGGACTTGTCTCACTTTCAAGTTAACCCAGGGAAAGTATTGGACGGCTATAAAAAATCATTAAAACCTGATGATAATATCCACTCAAATTGAGAAAACTATATATCTCAGTAACCATGGTTTTATTGGGCCAAAATTTAATAGATTTTATCTTTTATGGATCCATAGATATACCCTTTATTGAGATTATATGACTCAAAATTAAAACTATATATGTCTCATATTCACACTTTGTATATTTTATATACAACATATCATTACATATGGTTATTAGTATAGTCCTCTAGTGATATTTATGCTCTTCCTTTATATTTGAATATAAAAACAATATCATCCATAAAGACTACCACAAACTGATTAGGGTAATATCTAAAGACACCATTCATTAAATCTATGAAGATAGTGGGGGAATTAGTAAGGAAAAAATAAATAACTGTATACTCCTAGTTTCTATACCTTATTTAGAATGTTTTCTTGGGTATATCATTATTATTTAACCTCAATTTATGATATCAAGAATAACGTGAAATCCTGGAAATGTATTGACCTATGCGTAGTAGATCGAACCAATCATAAATATAGGGTATAAGATACTTGTTCTTGATATTTATCTTATTATGTTTCTAATAATTAATGGAGAGTTGTGTTGTTCCATATTTATTTTTTAAAAAATTTATAGGTGAACCCCAAGGTGACACACTTGGACGAATTAGTCCCTTGTAAATATTCTATTATGGTTGATTTTTCAATTCATACAACTCAATCGAGATCATTATATACAGAGTATCTGAAAAAGGAATAGAACCATGAATTATTTTTATCGAAAACTCAAATTCATGATTCATTGGAATAATTTGAATATATTTATGAAAGATATCAAAAATCTTTCACACAATAGGAATATCTTCAATGTTGATTTTCTCCCCAACCATCTGAGATAAACATCACGTTTGAATATGATTCAGTACACATACAATAGATTTTCTCTCTCACAAGTACATATTTATCATTACACTAATATAAGTTCATAGGTTTGTCCAATATATCAAACATGAATTTAGTTCCTTAGAAATTGATGTGGTATTTATGTAAATATGATAATCCATTCCAAAATGAACATCGAACACACTAGAGGGAGTATACTGATATTTTTATGAATCACATTCCCACAAAAAAAAAACTAGAGAATAATCAAGGACTTGAGATGTGATATTTTTACCATTAGTGGTTTTTACTATTAATTCAACATCAAATTATTGAGGTGGTACTATAATAACCTTATAAATTTCCTCATAAATAAATGTTTATTAAGATAAATAATAAAATAAGATATTATTAGATCTATAGAGGTTGATAAGTGTACCTTTTAATAGGTCGTCATCATACCCTCATAAAAAATTATTTTCACATGAGATTTTCCCTTGTCTTTGGGATTTAGAGGTTGTTGATGATGATCACCATCATTAACCTTCAAACTTGGTCCCTGGATAGAATTATGACCATACTTAATAATTTGAAACACTAGATTATAGATATATAATTCTATGGATATTTCCCTTTATTCACATCATTAGATAACATTTTCCCATCATATTGGCATTTAGTCACTCTATGGCCTCCCTTTCCACACATAAAAAATTTATTAGTCCACATAAGACAATTTTCTCAATTTTTCATTCTACTCTTTAAGCATAAGGGGTGTCCCATCTTCTTCTATAATTGGTTTTTATAATTTGTTTTGAATTACAAATATATTTTCTTATCAAAACCCTTTGATTTATGGGTAACTCCAATATCAATTTCCACCTTGATAGAACATCGACATATTTAATCATAGTTATCAATGTCTCTTAGGGATAACTCCCATCATATAATTGGTTTTAATCTACTGAATAATCAATCAACCTTACGATCAAGTTAGATGATAATTCTAGAAGAATACCTCAGAAGTCTTATACAATTTACTCATATATACCAATGGATTCATCATCCTTATTCTTTATCTCAAGGAATTAATTCTCTTTTTTTGTTTGAAGAATATGAGTAAAGAAATTATGGAGAAATAATCTCTTAATTTCATCCCACTCCATGGAGTCAAACTCACCTTTTTCCCTTTATATTATTAACAAGAGTCCACTATTGACATAATTCTGCATCTAAAGAATAAACATCCCAAATCACATTTTAATGATCCAGACACTAGAGAATGGAAAATATATTTTCAATGGTTTGAATCCATTTCTCAGTAATTAGTGGATCAACAGACCCACTAAAATAAGGTGTGTGTTGCCTTATGAAGGATTAAACAGAACATTATTCCCTTATATTCTAATTTTTAAGCTCAATGTGATTCATATCTTGAGGGAGTTGTGTGATCATAACAACAAGATTTTACATTCTATCTCTCATAATATTTTGTTTATCATGAGTAAATTTATTTATTTTTCCATTTCATTAATCAATAACATGATTCCATCAAGTTTTATCCATCAAATAAAACCAAAAATCATATTGTGAGAATAATAAAACATAGAATAAAACCACGTGAACATGAAAAATCATATATAGGGTGTCTAAATAATGAAACCTTCTTTTCAATCAACTACCCCATATGTTTAACAAATGTAATTCATGATCGTTACTGAAAAATTAGTATTTAATCCTATACTTATACTAATCCTAGGGTTCACACTAATGTTTGATCTTACTGGATTCTAAATGTTAACTAAACCTACATATGATACCAAATACAGAGATCTATACATTTCATAAATAAAAATTACATCATAATAGATTCATATTCTTTACATAACATGATGATCCACACCATAATAATACAGTTATAGTGACTTTAGAAACACATACACATAAACAAATTGTTTATAAATGAACTATAACATATCCCACTTAGTTATTCATAACTAGAACCCTTCTAAAACATATCATACACAATACCTTTATTTATAACCCAGGAAAATAATTCATATGAAATGCTGAGCTATAATGATAAGAAAGCGTAATAAATGGAGATATTTATTATCAATTAATAAAAAAATGAGAATAACGGTATGAGAACATGAGAATAACATTTGAAAACCATAACCTGAATATCATAGATCATAATCTTGTGTCATGGAATAAATCTTGTCAGTTCATAAAACATGAATCATAAAGGAATCAATAATATGATCTATGAGAGCATAAAATGGAATAATACATGGATTTTTGGCATACACATAAGCTTAGAAACCCTTACATCAATACTACCTTCCAAACTATTTTTGAAATGTTAGGCTTGGGTTAACCACCCATGTACCTGCTTTGGGATTAGGATAACCTCTCATGTACCCTCTTTTAGGATTGAGATAACCTATTGTGTACCCTTTGAGTTCATATATCTTTAATCATTACCCAAGTAATTGTATGGATATATACTCCCCACCCATAACATAATGAAAATAATATATATATATATATATATGGAAAAAGATCATAAAACAATCTTTATATCATAACCCTTGAAAAGATATGAGTTTCTTAAAAATTTCTTCATAGCATAACCCATGGAAAAGAATAAAAATTTCATCACAGTATAACCTATGGAAAATGGAATGAGTTTCTTAAAAATATTTTCATCATAAATATAAAACATCCATTTAATTAATAAGGATGTTATAATTTGACAATAACCTAAGTAAAGCATAATTTACGTCAAATTTTGTCATATTTGATGGAAAATGATTTTAAAAGATCACTTGGAGAATATCTTGAGTAAAATTTTATTTTTATTTTGAAATAAATTATTTAAAATATATATTTTTTCAAAATATTTTAGATAATAAATTATTTTATAATAACCATGGAAAATTTTAGAGAATGCTTCAAATAATTGAGTGTTCATGATGGTGGAATATTTTTTCAAGTTGTATAAGTAAAAATAAAACATTTATTCTACAATTTGTAAGAAAATTATAAATTACATCATTAAAAAAAATAAAAGAATATTAATTTTGAACCATATTGTAAAAAATACAACATGGGTGATAGCGACTTTAAAAAATCATAGGTTAATTTCAAACATTTTCATAAAAAATGTATAACTTTTTTTGACTAAAGAGATAATAAATTTGATTTTCAATAAAAATATATGCTTGGTCTCTCCAGCACTTAAAGTGAGGAAAATATAAGGAACAGATGTATATTCATGTAGTAACTAGGGGAGAATAAAATTCATATTTTTATTGAGAGTTATATCATAATATTTTGTCTTCATAAACTTAAAAATAAAAAATCTCGACAAACAATGATATTGTAACATAAAACCCTTACCATTTTAGAAAATTTTAAATCATAAGTACCATGAAGGAAATTTTCTTAGTTAGATATATAAATACATGTTATTATCATAATGATAACCATAATATACATTCATGTCCCTTATATAAACCACATAGATTAAACAATTGGTGTATAAGGCACGAGTCTCATATAAATAAAAGTGATGCAAAAATTAATTACTTCAGTTCTACTTGCTTTAAAAGTGTTCTAAACTCCTATATAATAAAATTAAATTTATTATAACTCTACTAAATAGTCACATAAATTATTATTATATCATATATGTTAATTATATACGTATATTTATAGTTATCCATAATGGTAGAGATATAAAATGAATTTCACCATTTATGGAGGTGGTAGGTCGTACTTATGCATGAACATTGCTCTCATTTTATGATTAAAGGGAAAAATGAAAGGTAAATAATAATTCAAATTTATAGAATAATTATTATATCATATATATCATATATATTCATTAGATTAATCCTTCTTATCATCTAAGTAAAATAGTAATGTAAAACGAATCACATCGGTTCATGGAGGTGGCTGTTCACATGTACGCACGAGTGACATTATCGTTTACCATCTGTTTGGAAGGTAACAAGATATATATGAAGTTATCATTAAATAAGTATAATTATATCATAAATATCATATATAAACTTTAAATCCATTAGAATAACCATACATGAATATTGGTGATGGAAAAATAATTGTATCGCTACATAGAGATGGAAAATCGTACATATGCACAAGTGATAATTTCACATTCCATTTGATGGAAAGATGGTCAATAATGGTAGTTTAATAAAAAAATTAATAATATTAATATTAGTGAATTTATTATAATATTTTAAATACTACAAATATATAAGAATTATAGGAAGAGATAAATTGAAAGAGGTTGGGTAAGACAATTACCTCTTTCTGGAGACCTCCTTTCAATCCATTATTAATGAACTTAAGGTAGGTATTTTGGGGAGATAAGAAGCTCAAAATCTTGGATAAGGATGGTGAGAATTAATTTTTAAGGGGATAGTGGAGCTATATGGATCAATGTCGTGTGAAAAATAGAAATAAGGGGTATCCTTTTTTAAGGGAGGGTGAGGAGACACTAAGAATTTTCTCAAAAACATTGAATTATAATATTGTAATTGTCCATCCAAATGGTCCCAAATGTCTTATAAATGGAAAGGGGATTAACTTTTCTACCATATTTTATCCCATTTTACTCTATTAATATTTTTTGGATTTTTATATAATTTAATAAATTAATATTTTGATAAAATATCATTAATGTCATTTTTGACACAATCCATAACATTTGACAAGAAATTCATAAAGACAATGTTGTAATTATAATATAATTATTTAACATAGCACTAATGTTTTTTTTAAATGTTGGGGCTGAACCCTCATTTTATTATTAAAGCAAATACCACTTTTGATTGGTTAGAGGGGAACCCATTACATAACCTGAAGGCCCAAGGCCAAGTGGCCTAAATACTAGGCTTGAAAGCCAATTTTTTTTGGCCCAAAGTGCCCTTCAGTAAATAGTAATTCTATAGTACTCGAGTGACTACAATACCTGCTATAGTATCGTCTCCACTACAGTATTGCTACCATGACTCCTCCGCTATAGTGCCACCACTGCAATAGTTCCGCCGCTGCTACAATACTACTACAACGGCCTGCTACAGTGCTACTATAGTACCAAGAAATTTGTACCTACCCTAAAATTTAACCCACTCAAATTATGTTATAATTAATATTTTTAAAATAAATTATTATATTTTTTATTAATTAGAGAAATATTTCATTGGTGTTGCATAGGAATTTATGGTCATTATAAAATTACTAGAAAATATAAATAAATTTATATCATGAAAATAATTTCATCACTCTCAAAGTTAATATCAAGATTCAAGCATAACTAGTTTTTATACCTTTTTGAATACATAAAATATATTTTAAACTAATATAGTGACACTTTGTAAATTTCATTATTTTAAATATTATAAATTTCATTTTCATAGACAAGTATCCATTAAATGAATAAATATATATCCTAATGTGATAACAGCTGAATTAAAATAATCCAATAACATTTAATATGAAAATTTAGGGCCTTATCACTTAGTTTTAACCTAGATTAACCCAATTTACACTTTTTCAAGTTGATAAATTTTACCACGGTTACTATTAATATTCACCAAATATAAAATGGACATATTTACCAAATTTTAACCTCATTATTCCAAATATGCAATCTGTTTTATCAAATTTAATTTATAAAAATTATATAAATTAATTTTAAAATATGTGCATAACACGCAATGAAAACCGTTTTTATAGAAATATATTTTTAAGAAAAAAACATCATTTATTCTTATCCCATAGTTAGAAAAAATTTATTAAATTAATTTTGAATGGTTTTATTGAATATATAATTTTTACATTTCATTAAAATCATTGAATTATATATATTAATTTAGTTTATTTAAGATAACAATACATTGTTCACCTAAAAATAGTTTTTTAGAAAAATATTTATCTATTTCAAATTATTATTTTTTTATTTATAATCAATTGATAACTCGTGAATTCATTTTATACATATGTAACCTTACATTTTTTATAATGTATTTATTCCTATTCATAACCTCCAATCCAATGGCTAGGCAATAATTTTCACCTTAAATTATAATATTTTAATAGTATATATTGGTTCATCTAAACTCGTTGTTGTATGTAATGCAAGCTATGAAAGTAGTTAAATTGGTTTGAAAAAAATCATAAATTCTTTGGGTGTTACATCAGAGTTATATATAAACTCTAAGAACCCTATCCTGATTTTTCATTAACTATCCATCTTGATCTCATCCCAACTCAATAAGTGTACGATCCATTACTACCCGATCACCGAAACCGACATATGACCCCATTTATCATGTCCCATTTAAATTAGACTCATGTGACTAAACAACATAATATTACACACTCATATTTCAACCACATATGACTAAAAGATGTACTATATGATTTTCTTCCAATAATATCGATGCATCATAGTCATTCTAATTCCAACCACAAGATCACCCACCACTAAAGTGCCATCACAAAAACAGAAGATTCTAATTATGATCTATCTATCCTAAATTTATCCATATAGGATCAAGATCTACCATATCATTATGGAAACAAATGGAATCAACTGGTATAAAATCCAACTAATTCTTCCCTCTAAACTTAACCTTGATACTCGATGCACTTAGAGTAATTTACATTACAAAAGCACCAGGAATATCACATTCATATATGAATTTCTGGATATCACCTCTTATATACCAATCTCAAGGACAAAGCATCTATCTAATATTTCTATCTCTAAAGGAACTCATAATCTTGAGCTAACCCATCTCTCAAGTTACCCTTGTATATCAAAACACACCAGGATATAATAATAAGGTGTCAGATCATTCTATTATAAAACATAATCACCAAGATCATAAATTGTACCTTAATACCAATATTCACTTCCACCGATACCATAGGTAACATCCCTTATGGTCCACTACTGAGTAACCATTATTTTTTCTCTTATCCTATATGTTAAATTGAAACTCTCAGAGAAACACAACCACTATATGTTTCCCGTATATATATACACATATCACACATCTCATACCCAAGTCAACTACCCACTCTAGGGTACTAATCTTTATTGGTCATATGGATACAAAATTTACCCTTTACGAAACAAGATATCATATTCTTGCATATATATATATATATATTCCCACTTTATCTGCTTATGATGATTCATATTGATTAGGTTGTAGTCATCGACTTTAGTTATGTAGAATTCCACTAAGAATCTATATTGGAAAATTTTATATAGGATTTTGTTAGCACATTAAGTAACCGAACCATCCACAACACATCCACTACTTGAACCAACCAACCCAAGGTCCATTATTGAGGAATATACTGTTTTTATCAACCCAAAAAGTGTTACTATACATATCACTTATAGAGGGACTTTATAAATATCTTTGAGTTATATCCCATGTTGGGATCCACATGACCTATCATTAGATGAAATATACTATGGATTATTTGAGTTGAATTTCATCAAAAAGTTATATAAGAAAAAACTTTATATGTTTTCAATGACATTTGAAATAACTGAACCCCCATCTAAATAGTAAAATTAATCACATTTTAGAATACACATGTCAATTGAATATTACATTCCAAGAATGAATCAAGTAAATAGGACTATATTTACTATGGGATATGATCTAAAAACAAAAAATAATGATTTCAAATATAGAAATTATATTTTAATAAATATCTAAACCATGATAGTGAAAACCAAAAACAGAAATCGTGTAACCCTACTATCCAAGACCTTCCACCAAAAGAGTGTTCATGACTCATCAGTTTGAGGCCCATCATAAGATCCTATTTATTCTTATTTCCTTTTTACCATATTCTAAATAGTCCGAGAAAATAAGAAGATGCACTATTGTCACTTTGTAATTCCCTTGGCTTGATACCACTCACCAGCATCCTGAATGGAATGTTGTTTGACCTTGAGCTTCGATCCATACATTCCAATGAGTACTGACTATTATATAAGGTATGAGGTGTTATTTTAGGGATATAATGACATCCCATTATAGTAAAAAATAGTTCAAATAACCAAACAACATTCATAAAAAACAACTTAATAACAATTCATCAAATAAAGATCAATTATATAATAGTTTAAATGATTTTATATGAGAATAAATTCCAAGGATCACCCACCGGGATAATCACAAATAAAAAATCAATAAAAAAATAAATTAAAGTTGGTAGTACAACAATCCATGTACCATACCTCATATCGATGTCCAAATTCATTTCATGCTTCTATATTCTGATCATCCAACCATGAGAATCTTCCCAATATAAATAAATGATCATGAGGTCTAGTTAGGTACTAATATCCTAGGGCTTCCTAAACATTGTGTGATTAAAACATAGATGGACACAAAAAAATGTTTCCTTTACATAACTAATAATTATGGTGTATACAGAATGTGATATGCTCAAAATAATCAAATAAATAATGGCAGAGAAACATTATACTAATGGTTGGATAAACATTTGGCTCAGAATATCACATGTATCACTAAAGGGAGGTGGCCCAACACAAAAAAACATGTAGGAACACATGGGGGAAGAGTTTCCCACCATGAAATATCTTTAATAAAATCAGGGGAAAAGTTTCCAACCCTATAAAATCTCATACAACATCAGGGAGAATGTAACCCACCTTTGGATCTCATATATCAGACACTCTTGGTGAAAGGTGGTCCACCCAATAATATCATATTATATTAGGGGAAACATCCCACACAGAGATCTTATATAAACTCATGGGGTAAAGTGCCACCCCCCAAATATCTTATACACACAATTGTATAAGAGTCCCCATTAAATGTCTAATATAAACATGAACAATAGAGGCATCACTTATAATCTTATATAAACCTAGATAAAACAACATCCACACTTGGAATGTCATATAAACATACGGAGGGAGAAATGGCCCTCCTATTACCATCTCAACTCTAACAAATGGGCTGGACACTTTCCAAAATATGGTATAATATCCTTATTATTACCTCTCAAACACACTACCTATTCTCATAACTATATTAGTACCAGATTCTCATTGTACTGTATTTTCTATACTAACACTCTCTAAGGTCAATAAGAGGTCATGCCACCCACCATGTTTCTATAGGTTATATCTCATCCAAAGACCATACATTAGCTCTTATCACACATACCTAATAAAAATACTAAAACCATCACTCATTGTTCATATATTCCCTAATAATTTGAATAATAACACCATTATATGATCAAAAACACTATAAATGAGACTTAATCATTACACTCAGGAGATGGTGTAAATCCAACATCATTTCTAAATTAGTGTTGGGTCCATCCCCACACACCCAAACTTTTCATAATCCGAAATTGTGTATAGCCACCCAAGGTTCTCACATATGAATGGGGGATTAGTATTATCCACACTCTCTAATTAGAAAGACCAAAGGCTATAAGTAATATTATGATTCCATATAGCATATCCATATGCCAATAATTCAAAGATCATTACTCTTCATTACATAGAGGGATATAAAAGTACCTATATAATGGTGAAGTATGTCTATCTTTTCTATTTATAACCTTTTAGGGGATTGTTTTCTCTTGGAAAACATTTATGATCAATTCATCCACCGTAAGTGGCTGAGGAATCATGGTAGTGTTCAAGGTTCTAATATAGCCCTTGACACTTTTTTTTTACCCATTTGAATTTTAAGGTATACATTTTCTTATAAAAATAAGTTTAATGACGTGAAAGTGTAGATACCACATATCACATTATTTATTAACTTAATGTATCATGTGATTTTATGTTAGGGGGATATATGGTAAAAAAAATTGGTTTACGACGTTCAAAGTGGTTAATTTTGAAATTGGTTACTTTGGGATGTTTTTGAATTTGGTGGATACATTTGTAAGGTTTTCAGTTAAACAAAAATTGGTTTTTTTAAAAATATAAAAAAATGTATTTGGAGTGAGTATGTTTAGGGACCCCCTACTTCATTCATAGTTACCATCATTGTAATGCTATGTCCATCATCGACCAAGACAGCCCATGCCCTAAGTTAGCTCATGTCAAAACTTGAGCCCTTATCTCATGCCATAACATCAAAATAATTAATTATAATAATGTTTATTAATTATTAAGTTCAATTAAAAACTAAATTGTGGTTTCAAACACCAAGAGGAATGCATGTGGAAAAACCTTGAGCGATGGCATGCCAACATCCCATGGCATGATCCTGAAAAATTTATAAACAAAAACCCATCACATGAAATTCGATAACTTGAAAATTTCATTAAATATAATAAAAAACTCTTATACAAATATGGGTAGTTTCAGAACATAGTTGAAATTATGTGATATGGTGTGTGTTCACCCTCTCGATAAATCCTCAGTCCCAGTCATTCAAAAATCGTATCATTTTTACCCAATTCCATGATTATCTAATTGAATTTACATAAAGCCATTTACCAAAATCATTGAAAGTGAGAGGGTTAATAAGGGGTGGGACTAGAAAATATGATGATAGTAACATCATAGTTAAAATATACCACAAAACCACCCAAAATAATCAAATACCAAGGGATATTGAATGGTGTAAGAATGAGTGGAGATCAAACCAGAAATAACACTCCACCCACCCCTTTCCCCATTGAATCATGTAATGGGATACCCCCAAAAAATGGGATTTCCATTGTTGAATAAAATTTAGAAATTGGTAGGTCACAATGTGACCCCTTTATATTTTCATGACCCGACCCTACCCGGGCTCGAGTCGCAACTACCCCAGGCCCGCCTCCATAGGCCAGGGGCTGGCGACCAGTGCCGAAGGCACAACAACTCCGGCAGGCCTTTGCCTAAGCACCTGTACACACGCACACGCAACAAACACAATGCAAAAGTGCAGAGTAAAAGAAAAGAAAAGCAGAGTAAAAAAGAACAACTGCTATAAATAAACCACAGAGTGCATCGACCACTACAAGTACAAAGCACAAACTGAAAAGAAAAGGGGCAAAACACGCGCCCAACCGAAAAGTGCCACAACCCGGTAACAGGTAAACAAAAAGAGAAACAGCTGGCGGATCTCCCACCAGGATCCCGGCCACGACCACCGCACACAGTCCAAGCTCACAAGCTTCTACGATCCACTGAAGTCACGCTCCACCTGTCTGTTGTCTGCAAGGGCACACCAAGTGCGGGCAAATCCCAAGCAGGGGTGAGTATAAAAATACTCAGTAGGATACCCTGAAGGCTCGAGGGAGCAACAAAAGGAGGTACCGAAGGGTGAGTAGTAGAGCGAAAAAGGAAAGTAAAGGTGTCCAACCGAGGGTGCAGTAAAGAGTCCAGCACAACCCAACAAAAGAAAGGAAGTAGACTCATCCAGGCACAAGGAGCTGGAAACGGTGAGAAGATGAACTTCCCGTCGAGTCTTCGCTGCCTATAGCAGGAGAGTAGACTCGTCCAACCATGAGAAGCTAGACACGGAAAGTACGTGGCATACCTCGTGCATCTTCGCCTCGCCTGGAAGGAGAGTAACCAAACCCAAGAAGTGGGTACCAGAAACAAGGTATATACATATCCTTATGCTCTGCCAAGAAGCCCGAAAAAACTCGTAAGGGGATATCTGTCTCGTAGCTCAGCCCAAGAAAATGAGTCGCCAACAGTCCCAGACATAACCATCATCGATGCCCAACATCCCACACGTCTGCCCTGAACCGCAAGCCAAGGGGCTCAGTCACCGCACCTTGATACTATCCGCTTTGGGCGGCACTGACTCGCCAGCACAGTTTTAGATCGCGTCACAATAACGCATCTCGGTGGGGAAAGTGCCCCTCGAACTTGAGAGTTCTAGGGAAAGTCCAACCACACCTCGTCACTGCCCCGCAGTCGAGAGGTCTCCTCAAAGTCAAGCTGTCACAACACTGACCCGTACAACCAAGGGTCCCGCTCCGGTAATCACAGAGGTAAGCCACAGACTAGCCTAGTCGAGAGGACTGAGTCTGGAATGCCAACTGGTATCCCACTGCCCAGCCCTGCTGGAGGGTAATTCATAACCAAATGTCGGGTGACCCATTGCCCAGCCCTGCTGGTGGTTAAACCTTAATACATCGTCAGGCGACCCACTACCCAGCCCCGTTGGAGGGTAAACCATATTCAGATATCGGGTGACCCACTGCCCAGCCCTGCTGGAGGGTAAACCCTAATACATCGTCAGGAAAACCACTGCCCAGCCCCACTGGAGGGTAGACCTAGAATAAGTCGACAGGTGACCCACTGCCCAGCTGTGCTGGAGGGTAGACCCAAATACATCATCAGGCAACCCACTGCCCAGCCCCACTGGAGGGTAGACCTGGTACGAGACGATAGGCGACCCACTGCCCAGCCCTGCTGGATGGTAGACCCTAAGAGGTCGTCGGGTGACCCACTGCCCAATCTCTACTGGAGGGTAGACCCTAAGTGCGTCGGGTGACCCACTGCCCAGTCTTTGCTGGAGGGTAGACCCTAAGTGTGTCGGGTGACCCACTGCCCAGTCTCTGCTGGAGGGTAAACCCTAGAATTCAGCGAGTAACCCACTGACCAGCCCCACTGGAGGGTAAACCCGAAGATGTTGATGAGTAACCCACTGCCCAGCCCCGCTGGAGGGTAAAACTCAGAACTGCTCTGGCCACCTCTACAGGAGGGTGCAACACTGGCAAATCGAACACAGAGTGGGTATCGTGCAACCACCCAACTCCAGAACTACTCCCCCAAAAGTGTTTCAGTGCCTGCTCCATCACGGGGTGCCACTAGCACCGCTACTGGCCGATCCATTGAGAACGAAACTAGGGGAGACCACTCAACCCTGCTGGAAAACAAACGAGCACCGAGCCAGGGGAAAAACTCCACCTTGCTGGTCAAACAAACACACGAAGGGACCCTCTACGCCGCGAGAGGTCCAAGTACTTAAAGAAGAACACGACACGCACGTGGGGCCCACACGACGTGTGGCCCCAAGTCAACCCCAACCAAGCGCATGAACGTCTCCGGTACAAACCACACATACCTCCAAGCGTTCTCGTATACTCCCAGAGTACACCGCGTCTCCATCCCTAAGGCTATAGTGCACACGGCACCCAACGTCAACGCGAAAGCGTGACATAACAAATCCACCTCAAAGGCCCAGGCACGACCAACCACATCACTTCAAGCATTTACATCACTCACCCAAGAGTGTGCGCGATCACTTGCCAAAGGTCCGCTACAAACACGGTAGAAGGACCTCCACCGGGGCACCTCCACATTTCCACATTTAACAAGATCATGCAAGAGGCTCCGCACAACCAAACAGATTGCACCATTGTAATCCTCGTGGAAAAACACGTGAGATCGACTACTTACTTGCCTCGAACGGATACTCGACGGAAAAGTCACCAACACCGCCTCACGCCCGAACGACGTCCCGTGATCCGGATCCTCGGCCCCGAAAACAGTCAGGCGCATCTCACCATTGTGATCCCCTCGGGATAACACGTCAAAAGCACTACTGACTTGAGTGAAATGGATATCTGGAGAAATAGATGTCTCCCGGTGCACCGTACACGAGCGGTGCCACGTGGGACCCACACCCTGGTCCCGAAACTCAACGAACGGATCGCACCGTTGCGATCCTCTCGAAAAATTACACAAGATGGACTATTAAATTGTCCAAAACGGTCGCCCGGTGATAAAGCCAGAAATCACCGTCAACTCCTGAAACGGCCCTCGTGGGGCCCGCACCCTTGTGCGGAATTACAGCGGGCAGACTGCGCCAACGCGTTGCCCTCGAAAAAACACCCAACATCGACTGCTCACACGCCCCGTATGGACGTCCGAGGGAAAAACCGCTAAAAGCTGCACGCAGCTCAAAAGACGGGCCGTGAGGCCCATGCCTCAACTCCGGATTCAATGCCCTAAACCGCCCTGGAAACCTCCGCCTCAGCGCCAGGGTCACAACGCCGCGGATGGCGCTCAAAACGGACGTCGGACGCATCCGCGCCGTCCAAAACAAGAATCTCGGGAGAAACACTCGTCCACTTAAAGACACGCCGCACCTCCACGGCCCCTCGTTTTGGGATTTAAAAATTCCCGAAACCATCTCAAAAATACCGTCTCTAATCAGGTCCGCGCCGCCGCAGACGGCGCGCAAAACGGACGCCCGTAGCCCGAAATACGGGCGTCCGAAGTCTGAGGGCCAAAGCCCCTTGGGCCGGACCGGCCCGGACCGGCCAGTCCGCCCTGCTTGGGCCGGCCCGTGGCTCCGCCGCGGGTCCAGTTCACCCCGCCGCGGCCAGCTGGCCGTGGCTCGCTCCAGCCGACCGGCCGCCTCGCGGCCGGTTGATCCCCCACAGCGACCCGCAAGACGCGGGTCGCGGTCGACGCACGGGGTCGCGCGCTTCGCGGCCCCCCTCTCCTCCGCCTGCCGGCGCCCGCGGCCGGCTTCCGGCAGCCGCCGCCGAAGGTTGCTGCCGCCTCCCGGCAAGCGTCGCCGCCACCTCCGAAGCCCCGGCCGACCGCCCTGCTGCGTCGCGCTCCGCCCCGCTCCGCCGCCGTCTGCCGCCTTCGGCCCTCGCCGGAAACCGGCCGTGGCCGGAAAATTTCCAAGGACCACCGGGAACGATCCAGTGGTCGAAATTTCGATCCGGATAGCTTTCCGGAAACCTCGGGACGGGATATACACATCTATGGGCTTTGTTCGACGATCCATTGGTGCGATTGAGCATAAATTAGGATTAAAAGGGGGAAGGGGAGCAAAAATCAAATCCGCCTACCTCGTTGGGCTTCGCCCGGCGCTTCCCGCGAGATCCGCCGCGCGCCATCGTCTCGCCAGAGCCACCTCGCCAGAGTCGCCTCGCCGGAGCTCACCGGAGCTCTCCGGAAAGGAGGAAGGGTGGGGAGGGGTTGTGAGGAAGAAGAAGAAGAGGTAGAAGGGGGGGGGGGTGCGTGTTTAAATAGAAACACTTAAACACCCCGCTCGGCACGCCCCCGACTCCGCCCCCGACTCCGCCCCCGAAGCAGACAAAAAGGAGGGCGTCCCTGGGGTAAACACGACGCTTCGAGCACAACAGCGGTCTCATAATTTTAATCCGAGACCCCATTCAAAAGTTATTAAACTTAGCGCCTGAGGCCGCCAAATTATGAAAACGCCCCTGGGGCCATTTTTCACAAACGGCCCGCGCCCGCGAAACTTCTACCCCTCCTAGGGTAAACGGCACACTCCGAACTCAACGGTGCCCTAGGTTTTCCAATCCGAGCCACCATTTAAGAGATACTAGCATTTCTCCATTAAACGAATTAATTAATTAATTAATTAATCCGTTTAACGTTCCAGAAGAGGGCGAGGGGTCCAAACATCCCGCGCCAACAAGTTTTATGTCGCTCCTAGTGTAAATACTCCATTATGGATCCATCCGTACACTCGGATCCCAGATCTGGAACTCCGTTTAGGAGCTATCCCATTTATTTATCGTTTCCAGTGTGAATGCACTGAAAATTTAATTCCGGACACTCCGGGGCTCGGAATCGCACGCCGTCTGACGACACTACTCTGGAATATTATCAAGAATATTCTAAAGTCTTTCTCAGCAAAAATAGGGTTCTTAAATCATTCCCTCCTTCAATCTTTTCATCATCGAAAAGAAAAACTAGGGAGCAACACAGGGTACTAAGCCCACACATGGCTTTCCCATACCCTGAAGAACCCACGCACAGCTCTGCGTCACCGCACATAGACCAAAGGATTGATCTGTTCATGCGAGGTCGGCCCTTGCCGATGTTGTGCACCCACTCTAGACTTTGGGGTTAGGGAAAGGCGGTAGGGTACCTCTCCATCCCTTTGCACGGTCTCAAATGGCCCGAAGGCCCTCGGGGGTAGCTCACCTCCCCGAACGAACCTCCACGTCGCACACCGCGACTGGAATCACCGCCCGCACCTGAAAAAAGGCCCAGTGATTCTCTCCTTCAGAATATCCATATGGTGAAACACCCAAGGATATCTGGTCACGCAAGATTCCACGGTCTATGCTCTCTTACATGCTCAAAAGGTGAAGGATTCAACACCATCAACTAAAGGAAAAGGTCTCACGCCTTTTCCCTTACCAACACAGGGTTACACCCGACGCGCTGCGTCACCCTGGTAACACCTCAAACAAGGAGCAGGGAGAAAAGCCTTTCCCACACAGAGCCTAACAATTCCACTGCATAAAGTAGAGGATTCGCAAGGGGGTACCTCTCACCATCTCATGCTCTGCAGGATCGTAGACATCCAAAGCTCGCGGCTACCTGCGGTCCCAACCGTCAGCTCCCGAAGCCTGATGTGGACCGCCTAGTGGTGATGGGGGGATCTCGTAACGTCGTCCCCCACTAACAGCTCCTCCCGCTCCTCTTCTAGAACCACCACTCTGGGCGCTACTCCGATCACAGCGCTGCCTCTGCCGTGGTGGTGCGCCTGCTGCCTGCCCGAAGCTCTCAGCAACTCGGGTTGGGCAGCCTCGTGCCAAGTGACCTCGCCCATCACAAGCATAGCACCTGCGCTCTTTGGGCTACCCTGGTGCCCTACGACGCCACTGTGGTGTACGACCACGGCCCGTGATCCACTCACGGGAGGGAATACTTAACTGAGGCCCTGCGCCTTTTCGACACCGTGGTATACGACCACGTCTCCGAAACCGGCAGTGGGAAGGCCACCTTCATCGAGGCCCTGTCCTCCGGCACCTGCTAGCTACGGCAGACGTCCCGGCTCCGTCGTGCCCACTGCCACTACCAACCGCAAAACATGATAGGAATCCCTCTGTCACCAGCGCCTGCTCTAGCACCCCAGCACATGTGGAAATGCCCAAGGGTACTCTGACAGCACGAATCTCTTAGCGGAGACCCTGCTCAAACTTCCGCGCTCGGAGGTTATCGTCACGGACCAAGTCCGGGTAAAAGCGTGCACAGTCTGCAAAACTAGCCGCGTACTCGGCCACGGTCATCCCTCCCTGCTGAACTACAGGAGCTCCCGAATCCGAACGGAGCGTAGGTAGTAGGGGAAAAACTCCTCATGGAGCAACAACTGAAAGTCGCCCCAATGAAAGCGACGACTCATCAAGAAACCGAGTCACCAGACTCCACCAACGCCAAGTTGATCCAAGAAAAAGGCTGGCTGCAAAAGCCACTCTCTGATCTGTCGGCGTCTGCACAAGCCTGAAAAGGCGAACCACTGCCTCGAGCCAAACCTCTGCTGCCTGAGGGTCTGGCTCACCACTGAACCTCAGCGGTCTCTGCTGCTGGAACTCACGGAGCGCGCTCAACCTGTGCTCAAGCTCAGCCTGCTCTGCTGAAACAGCCTACTGCTCAACAGGTGGGGGTGCTGCTACCGGCCCACCCAGAGAAAGGGGCTCGCATGATGGGTCCTGGATTGTGGCCTCGTAGCTCACAGGGTTGTCGTCACGAACCCAAACTAGTATCCTGGCTGGCTGTCCTCACAGAGACATCCTGAAAATTATCAAGGAGTGCCGCGGTCGGATGAGCATATATGTATATACCACAACAACAATGATGGGGTGTTGACTCAAGAAGGACAATCAAGACTCAGTCCTATGTGATGCACAAACAAATTCCCTGCAACAAGTGTCTCAGCATGCCGATTCGACAAGCGGGTTATCAGGGTCCTGGTGAATGGATACGTCGGCCGCCGCACCATCACTGGACTCCCTGGCCTGAGAGCCGCTCTCAAGACATGTTAACATTTTTTCCCTACATCCCAACCAATTCCTCTTTTAGGGACGTCTGCACAACGCCCCAAGGAACGAACCACCTCTGATACCACTTTGTCACGACCCGACCGTACCCGGGCTCGAGCCGCAACTACCCCAGGCCCGCCTCCATAGGCCAGGGGCTGGCGACCAGCGCCGAAGGCACAACAACTCCGGGAGGCCTTTTCCTAAGCACCTGTACACATGCACACACAGCAAACTCAATGCAAAAGTGCAGAGTAAAAGAAAAGACAAGCAGAGTAAAAAAGAACAACTGCTATAAATAAACCACAGAGTGAATTGACCACTACAAGTACGAAGTACAAACTGAAAAGAAAAGGGGAAAAACACGTGCCCAACCAAAAAGTGCCACAACCCGAAAATAGGTAAACAAAAAGAGAAACAGCTTGCAGATCTCCCACGTGGATCCCGGCCATGACCACCGCACGCGGTCCAAGATCACAAGCTCCTACGCTCCACTGAAGTCACGCTCCACCTGTCTGTCGTCTGCAAGGGCACACCAAGTGCGGGAAAAGCCCAAGCAGGGGTGAGTATAAAAATACTCAATAGGATATGCCGAAGGCTCGAGGGAGCAACAAAAGGTGGTACCGAAGGGTGAGAAGTAGAGCGAACACGGAAAGTAAAGGATTCCAACTGAGGGTGCAGTAAAGAGTCCAGCTCAACCCAACAAAAGAAAGGAAGTAGACTCGTCCAGGCACAAGGAGCTGGAAACAGTGAGAAGATGAACTTCCCATCGAGTCTTCGCTGCCTATAGCAGGAGAGTAGACTCGTCCAACCACGAGAAGCTATACACGGAAAGTACGTGGCATACCCCGCGCGTCTTCGCCTCTCCTGGAAGGAGAGTAACCAAACCCAAGAAGTGGGTACCAGAAACAAGATATATACATATCCTTATGCTCTTCCAAGAAGCCCGAACAAACTCGTAAGGGGATCTCCGTCCCGTAGCTCAGCCCAAGAAAATGAGTCGCCAACAGTCCCAGACATAACCATCATCGATGCCCAGCATCCCGCACGTCTGCCCTGAACCGCAAGCCAAGGGGCTCAGTCACCACACCTTGATACTATCCGCTTTGGGAGGCACTGAATCGCCCACACGGTTTTAGATCGCGTCACAAGAACGCGTCTCGGTGGGGAAAGTGCCCCTCGAACTTGAGAGTTCTAGGGAAAGTCCAACCACACCTCGTCACTGCCCCGCAGTCGAGAGGTCTCCTCAAAGTCAAGTCGTCACAACACAGACCCGTACAACCAAGGGTCCCGCTCTGGTAATCATGGAGGTAAGCCATAGACTAGCCTAGTCGAGAGGACTGAGTCTGGAATGCCAACTGGTATCCCACTGCCCAGCCCTGCTGGAGGGTAATTCATAACCAAATGTCGGGTGACCCACTGCCCAGCCCTGCTGGAGGGTAAACCTTAATACATCATCAAGAAAACCACTACCCAGCCCCGCTGGAGGGTAAACCATATTCAGATATCGGGTGACCCACTGCCCAGCCCTGCTGGAGGGTAAACCCTAATACATCGTCAGGCAACCCACTGCCCAGCCCCGTTGGAGGGTAGATTTGGAATAAGTCGACAGGCAACCCACTGCCCAGCCCCACTGGAGGGTAGACCGGGAACGAGACGATGGGCGACCCACTGCCCAGCCCTGCTGGAGGGTAGACCCTAAGAGGTCGTCGGGTGACCCACTGCCCAGTCTCTGCTGGAGGGTAGACCCTAAGTGCGTCGGGTGACCCACTGCCCAGTCTGTGCTGGAGGGTAGACCCTAAGTGTGTCGGGTGACCCACTGCCCAGTCTCTGCTGGAGGGTAAACCCTAGAAGTCAGCGAGTAACCCACTGCCCAGCCCCGCGGGAGGGTAAACCCGAAGATGTCGATGAGTAACCCACTGCCCAGCCCCGCTGAAGGGTAAAACTCAGAACTGCTCTGGCCATCTCTACAGGAGGCTGCAAAACTGGCCAATCGATCACGGAGTGGGTATCGTGAAGCCACCCAACTCCAGAACTACTCCCCCAAAAGAGTTTCAGTGCCTGCTCCATCATGGGTTTCCACTAGCATCGCTACTGGCCGATCTATCGAGAACGAAACCAGGGGAGACCACTCAACCCTGCTGGACAACAAACGAGCACCGAGCCAGGGGGAAAACTCCACCCTTCTGGTCAAACAAACACACGGAGGGACCCTCTACGCCACGAGAGGTCCAAGTACACAAAGAAGAACACGACACGCATGTGGGGCCCACACGACGTGTGGCCCCAAGTCAACCCCAACCAAGTGCACGAACGTCTCAGGTACAAACCACACGTACCTCCAAGCGTTCTCGTATACTCCCAGAGTACACCGCGTCTCCAGCCCTAAGGCTATTGTGCACACGACACCCAACGTCAACGAGAAGGCGTGACATAACAACCCCACCTCAAAGGCTGAGGCACGGCCAACCACATCACATCAAGAATTTACATCACTCACCCAAGAGTGCGCGCGATCACTTGCCAAAGGTCCGCTACAAACACGGTAGAAGGACCGCAACCGGGGCACCTCCACATTTCCACATTTAACAAGATCACGCAAGAGGCTCCGCACAACCAAATGGATCGCACCGTTGTAATCCTCGTGAAAAAACACGCGAGATCGACTACTTACTCGCCTCGAACGGATACCTGACGGAAAAGTCACCAACACCGCCTCACGCCCGAAAGGCGTCCCGTGATCCCGATCCTCAGCCCCGAAAACAGTCGGGCACATCGCACCATTGCGATCCCCTCAGGATAACACGTCAAAAGCACTACTCACTTGAGTGCAACGGATATCCGGAGAAAAAGATGTCTCCTGGCGCACCGCACACGAGCGGTGCCACGTGGGACCCGCACCCCGGTCCCGAAACTCAACGAACGGATCACACCGTTGCGATCCTCTCGAAAAAGTACACAAGATGGACTATTCACTTGTCCAAAACAATCGCCCGGTGATAAAGCCGGAAATCACCGTCAACTCCCGAAACGACCCTCGCGGGGCCCACACCCTCGTGCGGAATTACAGCGGGCAGACTGTGCCAACGCGTTGTCCTCCGAAAAACACCCAACATCGACTGCTCGCACGCCCCATACGGACGTCCAATGGAAAAACCGCTAAAAGCTGCACACAGCTCAAAAGACGGGCCATGGGGCCCAAGCCTCAACTCTGGCTTCAACACCCGGAACCACCACAGAAACCTCCGCCTCAGCGCCAGGGTCACAACGCCGCTGACGGCGCTCAAAACGGACATCGGACGCATCCGCGCCGTCCAAAACTAGAATCTCGGGAGAAACGCTCGTCTACTTAAAGACACGCCGCGCCTCCGCGGCCCCTCGTTTCGGGAATTAAAAATTCCAAAAACCATCTCAAAAAGACCGTCTCTGCGTCAGGTCCCCGCTGTCGCAGATGTCGCGCAAAACGGACGCCCGTAGCATGAAATACGGGGGTCCGAAGTCTGAGGGCCAAAGCCCCTTGGGCCGGACCGGCCCAGACCGGCCGGTCCGCCCTGCTTGGGCCGGCCCGCGCCGGCTGGCCCGGTCCGCACAGCCGGCCCGCGGCTCAGCCGCGAGTCCGGTTCACCCCGCCGCGGCTAGCTGGCCGCGGCTCGCTCTAGCCGACCGGCCGCCTCGCGGCCGGTTGATCCCCCACAGCGACCTGCAAGACGCGGGCCGCGGTCGACGCACGGGGCCGCGCGCTTCGCGGCCCCCCTCTCCTCCGCCTGTCGGCGCCCGCGGCCGGCGCCGCGGCCAGCTTCCGGCAGCCGCCGCCGAAGGCTGCCGCCGCCTCCCAGCAAGCACCGCCGCCGCCTCCGAAGCTCTGGCCGACTGCCCTGCTGCGCTGCGCTCCGCCCCGCGCCGCCGCCGTCTGCCGCCTTCGACCCTCGCCGGAAACCGGCCGTGGCCGGAAAATTTCCAAGGACAACTGGGAACGATCCGGTGGTCGAAATTTCGATCCGGATAGCTTTCCGGAAACCTTCGGGCGGGATCTACGCATATACTGGCTTTGTTCGACGATCCATTGGTGCGATTGAGCATAAATGAGGATTAAAAGGGGGAAGGGGAGAAAAACTCAAATCCGCCTACCTCGGTGGGCTTCGCCCGGCGCTTCCCGCGCGATCCGTCGCGCGCCATCGTCTCGCCGGAGCCACCTCACCGGAGTCGCCTCTCCAGAGCTCACCGGAGCTCGCCAGAAAGGAGGAAGGGAGGGGAGGGGTTGTGAGGAATAAGAAGAAGAGGAAGAAGGGGGGTGCGTGTTTAAATAAAAACACTTAAACAGCCCGCCTGACACGCCCCTGACTCCGCTCCCGAAGCAGAGAAAAAGGAGGGCGTCCCTGGGGTAAACACGATGCTTCGAGCACAACGGTAGTCTTGGAATTTTAATCCGAGACCCCGTTCAAAACTTATTAAACTTAGCGCCTGAGGCCGCCAAATTACGAAAACGCCCCTGGGGCCATTTTTCACAAACGACCCGCACCCGTGAAACTTATACCCCTCCTAGGGTAAACGGCACACTCCGAACTCAACGGTTCCCTCGGTATTCCAATCCGAGCCACCGTTTAAGAGATACTAGCATTTCTCCTTTAAACGAATTAATTAATTAATTAATTAATTAATCTGTTTAACGTTCCAAAAGCGGGCGAGGGGTCCAAACATCCCGCGCCGACAAGTTTTATGTTGCTCCTAGGGTAAATACCCCATTCCGGACCCATCCGTACACTTGGATCCCTGATTTGGAACTCTGTTTAAGAGTTATCCTATTTATTTAGCATTTCCAGTGTGAACGCACTGAAAATTTAATTCCGGCCACTCCGGGGCTCGGAATCGCACGCCATCTGAAGGTACTGCTCTGGAATATTATCAAGAATATTCCAAAGTCTTTCTCAGCAAAACCGGGTTCTTACATATATCATCTTGTGACTGACCCCAGGTAGAGGGATCAATACCCCTACTTGTCTCCATCACGACGTGACCCCTATATGTCATGGCACGACTAACCTAAGAATATCACTCAAGACCAATCCATCCCTCATTATGTAATGACCCCTCTACGTCACTACCTAAAATATATTTTACATTTGAGGCCCAATAATGCATGGTAAAACCACCATTTTTCCATGGTTCATAAATCCACACTCCAAGCCACTACTCAGCCCTCCCAAGTAAATCCATTGTGGCAGGACATAAGGTCCTTAGAAAAACCGTAAAATAAATACATGCGATTTTCTAAATCCATATATAAGATCCTCCATCTTTACATGGCTCTCTCCTCCATGGTATGAATCCTATATATATGGTTTATCCATTAGATAAAAAACAATAAAAATATTTCCATGTCAAGACACTAATTGGTAGCGGAATGTATATATATCCCTTAGCACTCCTCATAGAGTGACCCTCATCCATCACAATACAATTGGTCAATTTCACACAAAACTAGTAAAGTGTTACCCTTGCCTAACTATAATTTTTAATCAAGAACATAAAACATCTCATGGGCCTCTAATCACATTAAAAAACATCTTTGATATATTCTAACCCTCAACATTCCAATGAAAATCTTGATTCTCAAAACATAACAAACTATAGGAACAAAAAAAATCAAATTTCCCCATAATTTCATAACCTATAATGACATGAGTTGTTATAGATTACATTTCCTATGTATTAAAGGTGTTGGAAAATTCCAATATAGAAAAAAATTTCTAGACCAAACTAGTTTAACTAAAGATAGTGATCATTGGGTTTTCTTGAGGGGCATAATTTTGGTTAGGTTTTATCATCTATCGAGATAGTTAATGTTTTAGAAAGTAGGGGATGAATCTCAACTATGCTATTCTTGCCTCTCCAGATATATCATTTCTTAGACCTCTATCAAAAGTTATATAGTTGTGTAATTTTTGTACATAGTTCATTAGTAGTTTAAATGTCTTACCTTCCCCAATGGTAAATATTCAGTTGTTATCCTACTTCATGTGAATCCTTTTCATATATTCTTTGAGTTATTATCCACAACAACAATATGGTCCTCAGGTATTTTGATAGAAGAGAAAAAATTGAGTGAGAATATGATATCCATTTCATGTTTATCATCCTTAGTTATATAGGGTTGAGATTGGTCATTTTGGTAGTCTTCAATGAGTTGAATGAGGTTGGGGAGTAGGGTATAATTGGATTCATTCCATGGTGTTTCCAGTTCTAGGAGGATCATACGTCATGCATGGTATAATTTTTCTATCTTCTACCCAGGTATATGCTTTTTTTTCAAGAGATTATCAGTTATACACTATACCAAGCTTATTCCATGCATTGGGACTCATGTTGGAGATATTATTAATTCCATTAGTGCCAACTATGTTAATTAGAGGTTAGTCTATCTTATTTGAAGATTTTTGAGGTTGTGAGCTGATTATGGGGAAGCATCAACCATCAGGATATTTATTATGTTAACTAATACAACAATATTATGTCATCCATGGAATATATTGGTTGTATTTTTTGAAGGATGTTATTTTTTAATCAAGGAGGTGATGGATTCATTGGTGAGTGAATGAAATAGACGGGTCATGGGAATATGGACACTCTCTCTAATCATTTGTAAACTTTTGTGTTAGGGTCAATACCGGTTCACAATGTGGTGGTTTCAAGAGTTGTTGAGGATTTCCCTAATGTATTTCTTGAAAAGGATGTGACTTTACCACCACAAAATGTTATCAATTTGAGGATAGAATTACTTCTTGGCGACTCAATGATTTCTATATCCTCTTATAGGATGTTAACTTATATGTTGTATGTTATCAGTATTTAGAGAGTTGATCTATTGAAAATGTGTTTCATCCTATATAGAATATCTCCTTGTGGTGTTCGGGTGTTGTTTGAAAATAATAACTAAGTTAATATTTGATTATGAATTTATTATCATCAATTAAATTATGTTACAGTGAAGAACCATTATTCATTTCTTATGATTGAGGATTTATATGATCATTTTAAGGGATATAGTTGGTTCTATAAGATTAATAAGTAGTCCAAGTATTATTTGAAGAGTGTCATGGAGGAATATATCTTAATAATTTAATTTTTATGATTTTATGGACACTTGGAGTTTGTAGTGATAAATTTTTGTGTCACAATTTACCTTAATATGATCATGGGAATGATGACCTAAGTATTTTTTATTTCTATATCAGATTGTGGTTATATTTATTGATGATATTCTCATATATTTGATGTATGAGGAGAAACATAAGAGGAATATGCGATCTGTTTTTTAGTTTCATCAAATCTATGGGAATCAATATACTTTTTTTTTGTTTTAGAATTGAGTGGTTTATATTATTTAGTATTTAACATCTCAATTATAAGTGGTAGTTTATTCTTTAATAATTGTGGTGGTTATTTTTTGTGTGGTTCTAAAGATTTTTGTTTAGGATTATAGTTTTCTTGGTCAAATGAGATATTATAAAATGTTTGTTTGTGATTTATATAATTTTTTGGATCCAATGGAAGATTTGACCAATAATTTTCAGACCTGTGTATGGAGTAACTTATTCCAAGATGTTTTTGATCACTTAAAGGATAATATGGTTAGTGATCATGTTCATTATTTTTCAAAAATATTATTAATTATTGAGGTTTTTTTAGATTTTTCTATTCCCAGTCTAGGTTATGTTCTAGTATAATATAGGTAAATAATATCCTATGGGACTTGTCAGTTATAACCTTTTGAACAAAACTAAACTACCCATGATTTCAAGCTAGGGTGTTTGCCTTAAATTTGTGGTGGAAGTATCTTATCATAAACCATTTTATTTTATTTATATATCACATTATCTTATGGTATATATTCTCCTAAAATGACTGGAATATATATTTTTTATGGTGGATAAAGGTCTTTTTGGATTACATTTTTTATATCTCCAATGCACTTAGAAAATAAAATGTAGTAGTAGATTGACTGAACAGAAAGTCTCATGAGGTTATTTTTTTTGAGTCTATATCTGCATGGAGATTGATGAATGATATTTTAGATTTACATCCTGATATGGAAGAATTTGGTTGGAGGGGTGTCCTATATCATATGATAGTGAAATAATCCTTTATGAAGTATGTTTATTTGTTTTAGTTGGGATAACTTGGGGTGGAGGTTTGGTGGGACCCTGTTATCAATTTTGATGATCTAGTGGGATGGTAAGTGGATGATCGTCCTCAAAATATATTTCAAGTAAGGATATTTATTCTTCCAGTGGTTTATGAGCTAGTTCTCCTAGATTTTCACAACTAACACTTAGTATTGTATCTATTTATAACTAATATGAATCATTCTTGGAGGAGTCACTTGTGTTGGTTCATTTTGAAAAGTTTGTTATAAGAGATCATATCTTGGTGTTTGGTCTTATATAAGGAAAGGGTAAAATATCATGTTATAACTGGTTTTATATAGAAATTTTATGTTCCTTGGCAGAAGGGTGTAGACATCATAATGAATTTCATTATCTATTTTCATAAAGCTGATGGAGCATGTGATACAATTTGGGTGATTGTAGATCATTTAACATAGTTAGATTATCTCTTGGTGATCAGGGAGTCAAGCACTATTGAATCCTTATCAAGGATATATATTGAAGATATTTTGAAACATAAAGGGGAATTGAGGATGATCATAACATATCACGATCCACTATTTTCCTTGAAAATGAAAAGATGTTTTAAATTTTATGTTTCATCTTCTTTATGGATTAGAATTATGTTTCTTCCTCAGGTGAATAGTTATATAGAGTAGACTATCAAGACATTAAACTATATGTAGTTTGTGTTTGTCCTAGATTTTGGAGGTCCATGTATTAACCACATAAATTTCATTGAGTTTTTATATAATAATATATATCACCCATACATTGGTATGGATTGGTTTAAAACATTATATGGGTATACTTTTGGGTCTCTATTATATTATACCAAGGTTAGAGAGTAAGATATTTCTAGACCATATTTGGTATAGAGAAAGAATTAGATTGTGTAAGTGATTCATGTGGGGATAAAGACTACCCAAGAATCTAAAAATTCTTATGTAGATCACATGATGAGTCCTATATATTTTAATATTAGAGATGTGATTTTCATAAAGGATTCTCCTCACTATTGGCAACAAAGTTTTGGTCAAGGTAGTAAGGTTTCTCCAAATTTTTTGAGCCTTCTAAGGTATTAAGTCATGTAATTGTGTAGTTCCTCAACATGATTTTTTTCTTTGTATGGATCAAGTTTGTGAGGTTTTAAAATTTTCATAGATTCATCAGTATCTTCATGATAACACTCATCTTATTTATTTTAGTGAGTAACATGTTATAGATGATATAACATTCATAGATCATATTGTTTATTTTAAAGACTATTTGGACATGGTATTACACTGGTGGATCATTCCTTCTGTTCATGCCTTATGGAGTCATGATGACATTATGGAGTGTATGTGGGAACGTGATTAATAAATACCTTCTCACTATTTTGATCTGTTTAATGTTTAATTCTTATAGAGATGATGAGTTTGAACTTATAATGGAATGATTGATATATTTAGGTTGTTTATTACTAAAATTATTAAACATTACTTCCTTTTTATTTTTTGGTCATGCTTTGAATGATCATGAGATTATTATTTGAGAAGTATCTAATGGTTTTTTCTGTTTCATAGTTTTTTAGATTAATTTCAGGTTTATTTTTGAGTCTCAATTATAAGAATCATTTGATAATTATATAATGTAGAGTCATAAACCTTTATGGATCTGTTAATTTTTTGTTAGAAAATGTGGAAGGTGTCAGAATGGGTCTTGGATAGAATTTAGAGGGATTTGATTTTTGTATTTTTGAGTGATAAAACAACTTTTTTATTAATACTATTCCTTAGTGGGTGGAATGGTCAGGATATAGACATACTATTATATCAAATTTGATTGGTTTGGGGAGTTCGGATTTTAATTTCCTATTTTAGTGGTTATGTTTATATTATATAAATTTTCTATATTATATACCTAATAATATTTTTAGTCATGGTGTCTAGTGATTCATGGTTTATGTTATATTAGAAATAGTGAAAACCAAAATATCTATTTTAGGGGTTATAAATCCAATATTCCATTTCTATGTAATTTTTGTGTCGTGGTCGGTTTTTAGATAATGGGGTGATATGGATATGGCTATCTAGATATGTCATGTTTGTTATTCAATGGATTCAACATTCAAGGATAAAATAGTCATTCTTATCACCATTATATTTTCATGAAGGCCGTCCTAGTTTTTAAAATGAGTGAAATGACCTTGATATTCAATGATTAATTACCGTTATAAATTTAAAATAATTTAGGTCTCATTTTATTGACCCAATTATGTCACGATGGTGTCCTAACCATGTTGTATTAGGGTCAGATGACCCTCTATTACAAATATGGGTTAGAATATCCACTTGGTTTTAATTATATCTCTTCTATAAAATAGCATTGTATAGTCTTTTGAGGTTGTTGAAAATGATCATCGTCATTAAACTTAGTATTTGGTCAATGGTTAGAATAACTCCCATACTGACAACATTCTAAACACTAGATTATGGTTGGATAATTATGTGGATATTTATCTTCACTTGAATCGTTATATAAATTATTCCCAAAACATCAGTATTTTGTCACTCGATGACCTTACTTTTAAAACATAAAACATTTATTAATACCCATAAGACAATCCCCTCCATGTTTCCTTCCATGATTTGAGCATAAGGGAAGTCACATCTTCTTATATCATTGGTTTTTAGATTTTTTTAATTACATTTTTATTTCCTTATCAAATCCATTAGATTGATTGGTAACTCCAATATCCATTTACAACTTAATAGCACATCAAACTATTTCTTCATTGATACCGATTTCCCTTATGGATAACGTCTTTAAGAGTGTTTGTTTTAATCCACAAAATATTTGATCAAACTTACTTTCATGTTGGATGATAATTCTAGAGGCATACCTCACAAGTCTTGTAAAATTTTCTTCATCGCTACTAATTGATTCATTATTCTTAGTATTTGACTTAAGGAATTAATTATCTATTTTCTATAATAATATAAGTAAAGTAATTATTGAGAAATAATCTGTTAAATTAATCCCACTCCATAGAGTCAATATTATATTTTTTCCTTCATGTTCTCAATAAGATTCCACCATTGAGATGCTTCTCTGTCCAAATTATAAATGTCGAAAATTAAATTTAAATGATTTGAACACTAGAGAATGGAAAATATATTTTTGATGGAAATGACCCATTTATCAATAACTAGTGGATAACCAGACCTGCTAAAATAATGTGGGTGATGCCTCATGAAGGACTCAACAGAACATTTTTCAATCATTTTTTCATTTGTATTATCAGTGTGATTCATACCTTGAGAAAGTTGTGTGAGAATAGAAATATGATTTTACATTTCATCTCCTATAATTTTTGGTTTCTTGTGGTTATAATCATTGAATTTTACATTTCATTCATAATTAACATGATTCCATCAAGTTTTATCCAATAACTAGAACCAAAAATCATAGTGTGAGAAAAATTAATCACCGAAGGAAACCACATAATCATGAAAAATAATTTACAGGGTGTTTAAATAGTGACACCTTATTTTCAATATATTAACCCTTAGTTTTAACCTAGGTTATTCATGAAAATTACCAAAAATTTACTATTTTATCGAATACTTATACTTATACCCTTGTTTTACCCAATTGTTTTCTTATTCTAGTTTATAATGTTTAACTAAATATTGAGATAATACCAACTATAGAAATACATCCTTCTCATGAATAAATGTCACATCTTATTAGGTGAATATTTTTATATATAATGAAGATCCATTCTAGAATAAAATAGTTATAGTTCCTTTGGAAACATAGATACACAAACAATTGGTTCATAAATGAACTATAACATATCTCACTTAGTTATTCATAACTAGTACTTGTCAATGAAATAATATACATAATACCTTTATTTATAACCTAGGAAAACAAAACATATGAAAGGGTGATCTATAATAGTTAGTAAGGGTAAAAAAGGGAGATATCTATGATCACTTAATAAAAAATTAAAATAAGGGTATAAGAGCATGAAAATAAAATTTGAAAACCATACCCTACATATCATATATCATAATTGTATGTTATGGAATGAATCTTCACAATTAATAAGACATGAATCAAAATGGAATCAAGAACATGAGACACAAGAGAATAAAATTAGAATAATATGTGGGATTGTGATGTAAATTCTACCCACAAAAACATTCATGACATGTTATTCTTGGGATAACCTCATATGTACCTAATTCAGGCTTGGGATAACCTCTCATATACCCAATATTAGGCTTGGTATAACCTCATGTGTAATCACTGAGATCATATAATATTAATAATTGTCTAATGAATTTGTGGGAGATATTTTCCACACCTATCACATGTTGAAAATCATACGTATATAACACAAGAGATCATAAACCATTCATCATATAAGAAATCATGAAAATAAATGGGTTTCATAAACATTTCATCTTAGTATAACCCATGGAAGAGAAATTGGTTTCATAAACATTTCATCAGAGTATAAAAATTGTAAAAAGGAATGGGTTTCTTAAACATCATTTATTCATAAACAAAAACCATCTATTTAAATAATATGTATGGTATCATTGGATAATAACCCTAGTAAAGTTTATGTTACATAAAATGATGTCATATTATATGGAAAATGATTTTCGAAATGTCACTTAAAACATTTCTTGAGAAAGATAACATTTCCATTTTTAAATCCCATTATAAAAATATAAAAATTTCAAAAATATTATAGAAAATATATTATTTTGAAATAATTATAGAAAAATTTTAGAGGATGATTCAATGAATTGAGTGGTCATGATGGTGGTAAATGTTTTCTATATAAGTTAAAAGAAGACAATTTTTTACACTTTTATAAGAGAATCATAAAGTACCTCATTCAGAAAAAGACTTGAAGATTTCTTTTGAACCATTTTTTTAAAAGTAAAACATTGATAAAAATCTATTTAAAAAAATATGTGAATAGTATAAAAATTATTTAAAACATTTTTGATAAACAAGAACATTGAATAAAAAGGTTCTTTGATTGAAGAGAGAAATAAGTATTTTATATAAAAACATATTTTTCATCTCTTGATAACATAAAGTAAGGAAAATGAAAGGAAAAATATATTTTAGAAAATAACTAGAGGATAATAAAATTCATATTTTTCTTGAGAGGAATATTGTAATATTTTATAATCATAAACTAAATCATAAACAATCCCTATAAATAATGATATTGTAACATAAAATCACTACCAAATTGGTAACTTTTGAACCATGAGTACCATGAAAGAAATATCCTACTAATCCATTTAATTTTGATAACAAGGACCATGATATACATTCATGTGCAATATATAATCCACATAGAAGAAACAAGTTTCATATATGTCAAGTGTCTCACATAAATAAAAGTGGGACAAAAATCTGTTACATTGAGTTCCACCTACTTCAAAAGTGTTCTAAATACAAATATAATAAATTTAAATTTATTATAATTTTTTAGCATAATCACATAAATGATTATTATATCATATATTATAGTGATCTGGGCTTAACATGTATGGATATCACAAAATTTCAGATGAATATTCATAACATTACAAAAATACATGCGTGAAGACTGTAATAGTTTAGTGTATTTGGAAACTTGGAATAGAATATTCTAACTTAATAAAATGTCTTTAATTCTTCCCACAATGTTATTCCCATTTAGTAGTTCTACTTAAAACCATTATTCATAACTTGAGTAAAGGAAACATAAGAAATAGGTGATCTCAGATGCCATGTAAGGGTAAATGAAAGAGATACATAAGCATAATTTGGGAATAAGGGTATGAGAACATAAGAATAAAATTTTAAGTTCCTACCATACATATCAAAGATCATGTAAATGAGCCTTGGAATAATTATTGGAAGCTCAAAATACATGAATAATAAGGGAATCAAGAGCATAATCCATGAGACAATAATATAATAATAAGACATATAATTTGTGATGGTCATATAATTATCTAAAATAATTTCCAAAGTAGCCAAGGCATCAATACAAAGTCGATATTAGTAGTAAAGATTCACTCCCCACACCATCTTGGCAGTAATGGTTCACCCCCATGACCATCTTAGTAGTCAATATTCACTCCAAATACCTTCATAGCTGATAATGTCCTTTAATAAACTGAGTTCATACCCCATTTCAACCATGTATATATCATGAGATATAAATATTTACCCAGTAAATTGGATGGAGATATAGGTCCTATAAATATCATAATGAAATCATACATACATGATCCATAAGATGATAAACAATCATATCACAACCCCTGAAATGAAATGGGTATCATAAACATGTAATCTTATCATAACCAGTGGAAAAAGATACATGTTTCATAATCACTTCATAAAAGAATAACCCATTAAAGGAATTGAGTTTCATAAGAAAATAACTCATGAAATAGAAACTGTTTTCTTGAACAAATATATCATGAAACAAACAAAAGGTTTCATAAACATCATTCTATAAAAACATATATTATTCACAGAATGAATATGAATGGATCCTTTGGATAATTTTACCAAAAGGAATGAGTAACATAAATAGATATAATCTTATGTGGAAAATAATTTTGAATTGCCCTTCAAACAAATTTTTTGAGGGAAATATCCTTTCGTCTTTGAAAAATGATTTTTAAGAAATAAAACCTTTTGAAACCCTTTTTCTTTGAAAACATATTAAAGAAACTTTAAAACATGTTGAAAACCTTTTTATTTGAAACTATATTTAAAAACATATAAAACAAGTTTGAAATCCATTTTCCAGGAAAATTATATTTAAATATCATTTCAAAAACATTTTTTAAAATATAGACTTTTATATTAATATATTTTTAACTAAAAAGAGAAATGAGATCAGCTTTTCTTAAAAACATTTTTTCAAATATATTAAGTACCAAGGAGTGGTAAAATAGTACCATTAAATTAATATATAATGTTACTAGGGGAGAATAAAATTCATGATAGTTCTTGAGATATGGATAATTATATTTCATTAATGGAAGCATAATCATAAACAATCCTGATAAACGATGAGATTTTTTCAACAAACTGTTACCACTTGGAATCTTTGAATCATACTCCCCATGTAAGAAAATGAAATTTAATGAAGCTTAAAATATCATGAAAATAACTTGATTCGTGATATATCATGACAAATATAACTTTATCCACCCTTTAGAAGAACCAAGGTGCATATCATGGCATGTGTCTCAAAGTAGGAAAATTGAGAAAAAACTACTTTACCGATTTGGTAACTTTTGAAAAATAAACCCCATGAAAGAGAGATCATAAAATGGATATTAAAATACCCATAAAATGAATAATAATAATAATATAATACATTAATGTGTAGTATATATACCACACAAAACAAATTAGTGGTGAATAAGGCAGAAGTCTCAGAGAAATAAAAGTGAAATGAGAAAACCCTTACCTTATGTTTTGACTCTAATTGTACTCATTCAAAACTACTCTATAATAAATATATGTTTATTATACATAGATCATAAAACCATATTCGTATATATAATTCCATATATAATTAAATAACATAAATTAATTATATGAAAAATCATTTTTGAATTTAAATTTAGTATTTTTCACTATTTATCAAAAAATTATGTTTTTTCTGAAAATTCAAAAAATAACCATAAGCTAATTTTGAAATTATGATTTAAAAAAAGAATTTTTTTTATCAAACTAAATTTCTTAAAACTTCCCAATTTAATTTTATTATTATTCATAAAAGGACATAAAAAGTTGTTCTTTAGAAAATTATAATATAAAGACTTTACTAAAAATTGTATGTCTTAATAGAAATATGTTTTATTTATATAAAACCATTATAAATTATATTTAAAATGTATTTTTTAAAATTTATATTACTAAGTTTAATGGATAGGTTATAACTATCTAACATACAGTAATTATAATAATAAAATAGTGTTTCCTGGTAACTCAGTGTTGCGTGTATGGAAAGCGATATCAGCATTACATGTAGTTCATGCTTAAATCGTTTCATCATATAAAGGAAGAGAAATGTGGTGCAACATGAAGCTCAAGATACCAATGATAATTAATTTATATTAAAAATCATGATTATGAAAAATAGAGGTGTTACAATCTATAACACTTAAAATGAATTTTACCTCAAAATTCGTCCTTCTGATACAAAAAAATTAGGATACTTATGACTCATCATACCCTTATATTATTATACATATTCTTAAAAATGGTGATCAATAATTTAAAGTAGTGCTAAAACTCAATTCTATATCAAATACAATTGAACGTGGTATTCCATGAAACCTTACCACTTCATTAATGTATATCCTGGAAATCTTATCTAGACAGATTTCTTCTATGATTGCAATTAAGTGTCTTGATTTATTAAATTGATCAAATACCACCCATATAGCATTATACCATTTAGAGGTTTTGTGTAACACCCATATGTTTTTATGAAAAATTTTCTATAAATAATTTTTATTATTCAGTAGCCCGAGTTGCACAAAATCGTGAGTTTCAACGAACTGAAAGACACCCTTATTATAAAATTACCATTATAGCCTCATAGTTAGGTTAGTGGAAATAGTTATAACTAACTTATGAAAATGCATTGTCAATTCGTTGGCTATAAATTATTTATGAAAAAATATAAATTATATATTTGTAATTTTTAGGGAATTAATATTGGTAAGGAAATAAATGTGATTTATATGTTATATAATTAATAATTTTATTTATATTCATCTAATGGATATTTTAATTATACGGTGTGAATAAACCCAATTTTTTTTATGAAAACCTACATTTTTTTAAAAGTGTAATTTATGCCTATGAATGGAGAACCCATTTTAAATTAATATTTTGACACATTAATAATTATTATATGACAACATTAACATGTTATTTTAATTAAGAATATAAAAATTTACTTTGGTTGAATTTATGATATTTTATGATAACATCCATGTTTTCATGAATAGTAAAAACACACTAAATTTAATGTGAAAACAACTATTTTCCATCTAGATAATTTATACGGTTAAATTATAATATTGAATGGTTTAAAAGTATAAATATAATATATTTTTATCATTCAATATAATCTATGTCATTATCATTAATTCTACATTGAATTCATATTTAAAAACATTTCAATCATTTGCAATGTTTTAACTTTTAAAAACCTATTCTCTCATTAAAACAATAAGATTGATTTTAAATTAATTAATGTAAAATCTATGTTTTGAATTTTTAAAAATAGACTCTATATTTTGAATCATTAAGTCCAAATTATATTAATAGGATAGTTTATTTTTGGGCATTATGAATAGTAACTTTGGTAATTATTTTTATTACCATGGTTGAAGGTAAATCGGGTAATTAAAGGTAAAAATAATATTATAAAATTACTTTAGGATGTGTAAAAATCCTATTAAATGAATAAATTATATCCTTATCATCTATTTTGAAAAATATAATCACTTATGGACCACTTACCTATGAATATGTTATGAATATAATAGAAACTAATAGATGCGACAAAATGTCACAATCTCATTTCTTATAAGTATATTAATTTTAATATATAGATTACTAAGAAATAATATAGACTATATATAGTCTATGGAAATATAAAAAAATTAACTACATCATATTAATTTATTTATAATTTTTAAAAATTAAATAATTACCATTACGGATGACACAATAGTGACACATAAATTATTTTATTAATAGAATATCGAATAAATGATTTTGAAAATATTTAAAGAAATATCATTTTAATTAATTAAAGTTATCAATGAGTTTTATAGGTAATTGTGATGTTTTTTAGTTATATTTAATGTTTTTGTTCGATGTTATCTTCTATTTGGTTTTTATTTAAAATCAAACAAATGAATTGTGTCAAAATTGACACTGGATATTTTATAAAAATATAATTTTACTAAGTTATTTAAAAATCATAAAAATATTTAAAAATTTAAAAGTGATAATTATTAGGCCAAATATTTTATAAAATACAAATTTATTATCAATTAAAACCATATAAGTAAATATTGATAACCAGGAAATTTTTAGAATGTTATTACCACAATTAAAAATAAATAGAATAACTGAGGGTCAATTAAAAATATTTGGTTTAAATTGACAAAATAACTAGTCCTAAATTTATTATTTGAATATATTACAAACATATCTAATCTATTATTAGAAATTAGAAAATTTTTGAGTTTTTTGGGTGGTGTTTGATTTTGTTATAAATTATTATTTATGGAGTTTCCAAAAGTACCCCTCACCTTAATTATAAAAGGGTACCTCCTCCCTCACCATGTCACTTTATTTTGAACCTTCAAGCTCTGCCATACCCTGAAATTTTTCCTTCTCAACCTCACTATTTTAATTTTAGAGGGTTTTTTTTGGCTTCAAATACCAACTTTAGTGCTCTAATAAGGGATTTAGAGGAAGCACATTGAGGAAGAGGTAACCTCTTCTAGTGATTCTTTCAAGCTTTTTTCTTCTTATACTTCTTCTTCATTAGTTGTTACATTATAAAGTAATAACATAATTATTAATAATATAATGATATGTTATTATCAATATGAAACAACCCTATTTAACCTTCTTTCCATCCTAAGAAAAATAAAATCACCACCTGTGCGTATGTACAACTTATCATCTCCACACAGTGGTGTAATCTCTTTGTCACCACCACCTTAATTGGATGGGTATAATGATTTAAATAATAACTATTTGTGATTATTATAACATGATACTTTTTATGAAATATTATACACATTCCACATCAATACCATTCAACAATTTTTGTACTGATATCATCGCTCGTGCGTACGTACGACCTACTATCTCCACGGTGCGATGAGATCCATTCAACATGATATTTATAAAACCATGATTATATACATGAATTTAATGAATAAATATGAAATATATTATATGAATACCATTCTATAAATGATATAACTATAACATAAAAATATTAATAAGAAATTATCCGTCAAAACATGTATAAGATCATAATGCTGTTATAACCCGAATAACAAGTAACAATGAAATGTTACGAAACAATAGATGCAAATATGATCATGAATTTTATTATAAAAATTATTAAAATTATGGAAGAAATCAGTAACATTAGTTAAATCATTATAAAAAAGTTTTGGATACCAATGAAGCATATCAGACCTAAGGTAAGGGATAACTTTTCAAATCTTGTTTTTATCGGAGATTGTTTATTCGTAAGTATTTACTGGGGTATATTAATCCTCCACATCCATGTTTCCAAAATATTTATTTAAAAATATTCTTTATATCCTTATATAGTTGTTAAAATTAAATTTTAACCATTGCTTAATTTTTACTAAACGGTATGAATGGAATATTTTTTTGTTTTCATGAGAAGAATGTTTTTTTAACTAGTATGGAATGAACAGATTTTTTATGATTTCATAATTCCGTATTCCGTTGAATCTTCACCTACAATATTACAAGGTGATTTTCATGTAAAATTATATCTTCGAAAATTGTGTGGCATTTTGAGGATAGAAAAGGATTTTGAAGAATAAATTATATTTTACTCAGGAATTAATTTTAAGTGTTTTCTTAGAATTATTTTCCATATAAGATGAAAGTCTTTAAATATGGTTATATTTATTTCCCTGTTATTACTATGATTTTATTTAGTTTATGATGGAATGTTATTTAGGAAATAAATTTGTTTTATATCAATTATGATGGAATGATTTCTAAGAAACCAATTTTATTTCGTGGGTTATGATATAGTGAATGTATTTAAGTTTTTGTGGAACAGGTAAGAATGATTTCATTTTGAGATGTGTGGGACCTATATCTACCTCCAATTAATTGGGTTATGATTTGTATCTCATGAGGTAGACATGAATGGAATGAAAAGTAAATATGGTTCAGTAATACAGGACTGGAATGAGGAGTGAACCCAGTTTAGTCATGGAATTTGTCCACTATGATGGTCTTTCCAATAAGTCTTGACTAATATGAAATGATTTTTCTGTTCTTATGTGTGTATGCTATGAAATCCCATGTATTTTGTTATTACTACTGGGATTACATTTCACTTTTTTGATTTTTACCATGGAATGATATTATAATCTTTGATATGCATGATAATATTTTCAAATGTTACGTTTTTACGATTATTATATGATTGATATTTCCCTTATTTACCCTTATTAAGCATTTTTTCTCACCATTTCATATGTTTCTTTTCTTGAGGTCGTGAAGAAGGTTATTAAGAAAGATATGTAAAAAATAAGTCTAGTTATGAAGAAATAAGTGGAAGATAATGTATATTTTTTATGAACTAGTTATTTATATTTCCCAGCTTTTAAAGACACTAAACTTATACAATACTGGTGTGGGTTTTTTTGATATGTTATGTAATAAATATTCTTAAATGTTGAGGTAATATATTTATGTAATGTATAGGTCGTTATATTTCATGGAGTCCAATGAAAAAACCCATAGTGATATTCCACCATTTCAGTTCTAGTATGGGTAATGGATGCGACATCCCATTATACTTTTTTCCTTTATTCTTTAACATTATGGAATATCAAGAATGAAGATAAAAAATTTGTGATATCCCTCTTTATACCATCCAACCAAAAGTATTCTTCCAAACCTCTGTATATATTTGTACATCCGTAATGAATAGAGAATGAATAAATATAATATTCATATAATATTACCTTCGCTAAATATGGTATGGAAGAAATGAATACACTATTCCTAAACCTTATCATTACATCCTAACCGTAGTTAAACCTAGGAACATTTATAACCTTCATTTTCAGATCTACATCATCCTTCCACACCTCTTAAATATTTACTTATATATATTGTTTAAAATTCAATTATGAAAGATAAAATTCTTTATATTCCTTCAATATTTACATATTCATCCTTTGAAAATATAGAAATAATGGATCTTTTTCTTTCCACATCATGGAAAAGCTATCATAATCCTTTCAACTCAAAACATTGACCACATTGTTCTATTTCCCAGGGTGGTAATGTACTGAGTAGTCATAATCCTTTATCAGCTCTAACCATCTTCTCTAGTGTATGTTCAATTCCTTATATGTGAATATATATTTCAAAAATTTATTATTGGTATATATATCACACATTTTTCCATAAAGATAATGCATCCATATTATTCATGCAAAAAATTACAGCTGCTAACTCTAAATAAGGAGTTGGGTAATTTTTCTCATGAATCTTCAACATTCACGAGGAATAGGTTATAACAATGTCATTATTCATAACAACACATTGAAATCCCTTATTGGATGCACCGATATTGATCAATAACCCTTATCCACTATAGGGTATGTACACATAGCTTCACTAACTAACCTTCTCTTTAGTTAATTGAAATTTTCTCATATTTATCTATCTAGAAGAATTTGGAAACCATACGAGTTAACATGGTCATAAGAATAGATAATCATGATAAATTTTCCAAAATACACTGATAATATTTAGCTAGACCAAGAAAACAATGGATCTTAGTCACCATGGTTGGTATAGGCCAACATTAAATAGACTATGTCTTTGATGGATCTAATACTATACAATCTATTGAGATTATGTGACCAAAAAAGAATCCTTTTGCAGAAAAAATTCACACTCTATAAATTTTACATTCATCTTATCATTCATTAGGAACTTCAGTACAATTGTCAAGTGGTATTCATTCTCTTCCTTTCTCTTTGAATATATAATAATATCATCTATAAAGAATACCACAAACTGATCGAGGTAATCTCTAAAACTCTATTAATCATATCCATGAAGTTTGAAAAGTAATTAGAAAGACCAAAAGGCATCACTATATATTCATAATGTCCATACATTATATAGAATTCCATCTTAGGTATACCACTTTCTTGGCCCTCAATTGATGACATCAAGAATTAAGTTTTATCCTGGAAAAGTATTGATATTTGTATAGTTGATCAAACAAGTCATAAATATGGGTAAGAGGATACTTGTTCTAGATTATGTTCTTGTTAAACTCCTGATAATAAATTAAGAATCACATTGATCCAAATTTAATTTTCATGAAAATAACACATGAAACCCAAGGAGACACACTAGGCTAAATGAATCCCTTATTAATGTTTTCCTGGTGTTTCTTCTTCAATTCCAATAACTCAATTGGAACCATTCTATACGAAGTCATTGAAATTAGTGTGGAACCACGTATGAGCTCTATCAAGAACCCAACTTCACATTTTGGTGTAATTTTGGGAAAATATTTGTTAAATACATCCACAAGCTCCCAAACAACAGTCATATCACCGTTTCCGATTTTCTCCCAAACCATTTGAGATTAACAGCCCTTTTGTATGGTAATTAAGACCCATACACTAGATTTAATCCCCATAATATTTTCATACTTATCGTCACATTGATAGGAAATCATTGGTTGGTTTGAAATATAAAATGTAACATCCCTTAATCAGAACTATATGTGTTATTTATGAATAGAAAACCAATCAATTACTAAAATTACATTTAATTCAACCAAAGGAATAATTCCAAGATTAGTAGGAAGTAAATTCCCAAAAAAATCAACCAGAGAGAAATAATATACATGATATGAAATCATCATAGCATTAGAGGATTTCAATAAAAGTTTCATATATAATAATCTGGGTTGAATATTAATATACTTAGAAAATTCTTCAAATATTAAAGGGTGGGTAGATCCAGAATCAAATAAGATATTCGTAGTTCAAAAGTAAATGGTAAGAGTAACTTTCACCATTTCATTATCATAACCCTCATCAGAGATAGTTATTTCATGTGATTTACCTCTGTACATCAGTTTAAAATGTTTTATTAGAGAAATCATCCTCACTAACCCTGGGTTTGGGATCCATTTTGCATAATGCCCATTTTCCTTACACTTGTAGAACTGAAGCATGTTAGGTGCATTCTATGTAGTTTTTTCTCCATTTACATTTTTTGTAGATATATTACTTTAAATTCGATAATAAAATTCCCAATAAACTTCATTTTTCTACATAAAACATATATTATACCCCTTAGGACAATTTAATCCATATTTTTTCCACACTTAGAGCATAAATGAAATCTTATCTTCTTCTCTTCATGATTTCTAGATTTTTTTTGAACACTATCTTCATTTTTTTTCAGAACCATGAGATTGATACATAACTCCAACCTCTATTTCAATCATTATTGAACAAATCATAATCTATTTGTAGCTAATAAAGTCTCTTATAGAAAATTCTATTATGAAACATAGCTTTAAGACACTGAATTATTGGTCAGCGTTACCTCCCAGTTGGATGATAATACTATAATCTTACCTCAGAAGTCCTGTGAAATTATCCTCATAGGTATTTATGGTTTTATCATACATTTGATTCAACTATAGGAACTCTTTCTACATCATTGTATGAATAACCAGAGGAAGTACTTATTGAAAAATAAGTTCTTGAACTCTTCCCAATCCATGGATTCAATTTCATCTTGATGACTTGTATTCTTGAGTAGAGTCCACCACTGGCCTGCTTTACCTTCTAACCAATAAATAACTAGAATGAATTTCTCTTGTTCTAAACACTGTAGAATGTAGAATATTTTTTCAGTGGTACTAATCCTTTGTTTAACAAAAAGTTGATTAGAAGACCCACTAAAATAATGTGGATGTTTCCTCTTGAATAACTAAATAGAACATTGTTCCCTCTTTTGATTGTTTGGAAATTCATCACGATTCATATATTGAAAAAATTCGGTGAGCATAGAAATTATATTTTTCATTTTAGCCCTCATCACTATTAAATTCTAAAGAGGAAAATTGTAACATTTCCCATTGAAATCACTATTAACATGTTTAAATTGGGTTCTAGCCATTGAATAAAACCAAAAAAACATTAATTAATAAATATTTGTCATAATGAAAAACCACATAATCATGGAAAACCATTTATAGGTCGTCTAAATTATGACACATTATTTTATCAAATAAAACTTAGGTTTATCCTAGGTTATTCATAGCCAACACATATTTCAACTCTTCATGATGGTTTGTGAAGAGTTTTTAAATTACCAAAGTTTATCACCTAGGTGTATCAGACCAGGTGTATAGTAAGGATAGTTTTCATACACTAGTTACTAATAAAGTCTAACTCAATACAGTTTTTTCAGGGTTTTTACCCCTATGTACATATTTTCTAGATCCACATCCACTTGTTGTATCTAGACATGGATTTATTTCAAGGAAATCACACACTCTATCCTTTCCCAAAATTAAAAGGAATTTTCTTATACTTTTCCTCATACATAGAATTATCCTTAGACATTTCCTTAGGGTTCTTACTAAGGTTTTATCATCCTAGTTTCCAAATATTAACAATTTTTTTCCTTCGATACCAACTATAGGAACCCGTACTTAACATACATGGATATTACATCATTTTTTGAGGAATATTATACAAATTACAAAAAATACATTCCAAATGATTATAATAGTTTAGCATCTTTTTAAAATTGTAAAAAAGATTCTACCTTGGTAAAATATCATCAATACTTTTCACAAAGAGCTTCCCCTTTAGAACATCTTCTCAAAACCTTTATTCATTGCCCGAGGAATGGAAACATAAGAAAGTGGTGACATCAAATGCTCAGTAAGGGTAAAAAAAGAGTTACCTGAGTATAACTTTGTCATAAGGGTATGAAAACATGATAATAACATTTGAAGAACATAACATGTATAAAAATGTTCATATAAATGTTTCATGGTATAAAGATAAGCAGTTTATAAGATATGAATCATAAGTGAATCAAGAGCCTAATCCATGAGGAAATAACATAAGGATGATATATAGATTTATAGAAGATGCATTAGCAAATAAAATGATTTCCAAGGTATTAAATGTATCACCAGAAAGGAAATATTAGTAGTATTTTTTCACTCCTCACACCATATAGGTAGTTAGGGTTCACCCCCATGACCATATTAGTAGTAAAGGATCACTCCCATGAATATCTTAACTGACAAAGTCCTTTATATAATCAAGTTCACTCCCCATTCCAGTCTTGTCCACCTCATGAGATATAAATGTTTACACAAATAATTAGAAGGAGATTTAGGTCCCACCCATATCATAATGAAATCATACATACATGTTCCAAAAGATCATGAAAAAACATATCAAAACCCATTAAATGAAATGGGTATCATAAACATGTAATCATATCATAACCTGTGGAAAAGTAGTTAGGTTTCATAGTAATTTCATAAATGAATACCCTATGAAAGGAAGCGAGTTTCATAAGAATATAACCCTTGAAGGATAAATGGATTTCATATACATATAACCCTTGAATTTGAATTTGTATTCATAAACATAATTTAATAAAAACATAAACCATTCAGAGAAAGAATATGAATGGAACCTTTGGTTCATTTCCCAAAAAAGTAATGAGTAAAACCAATGGGTGAAATATTATATGGAAAATAATTTTCAAAGACCCTTTAAATCCATTTCTAGAACAAAATATCCTTTACTCATTGAAAAATTCTTTTTAAAACATAAATCATATTGAAAACCTTTTTCATTGAAAACATATTAAGGAGACTCGAAAACATATTGAAAGAATTTTTCTTTAAAAATAGATTTGAAACTTAAAACACATTTTTTAAATCCTTTTTTCTTGTAAAATAATATTTAAAGATCATTTTAAAATCAAAATTTCTAAATATTTTTGAAAACATGGTTTTTACAATAAATGGATTTCTGACCAAAAAGATAAATGAGATCAGATTTTCCTAAAAACAATTTATTATTTATATTATGTAAAAAAGAGTAAAAAAAATGGTACCAATACATGAAGATATCATGAATTAAAAGTGTATAATAAAAATTATGATATTTCATGAGATATGTATCATAATATTACATCAATGTAAGCATAATCATAAATAATCACAATAATCAAGTAGATTGTTTCAATAGACTCTTACCACATGGTAACTTTCAATCATACTCAACATGAAATAAAATGAAATTACATGAAGCCTAAAATATCATGAAAATAACGATATTCATGAAATAAAATTTCAAATATCATTTTATACACCTTGTAGAAGAAAATAGGTTAACATCATGGCATGTGTCTCAAAGAAGTAAAATTGAGACAAAATTACTTTACCGATTTCGTAACATTAAAAACATAAGCCCCATTAAAGGGAGATCATGAAATGAATATATAATTAACAATAAATTTAATTATAATAATCCAAGAATAAATTCATGTTTTGTATAAACACCACACAAATGAAATGAGTGGTGAATAAGGCATTAGACTCACAGAAATAAAAGTGAGATCATAAAACCCGTAACTTATGTCTCGACTCTCATTGCATTAAATGAAAACTCTTACATAATAAGTATAAGATTATTATAAATCTATCACAAAACCATATTAATATATATAATTCCATATATAATTCTATAATATAAAAAAATTAGATGAAAGATTAGTTTTGAATTAAAAATTAGTATTTTCACTCTTCATCCAGAAATGAAGTTTCTCAGACAAATCACAAAAATTCACCTTAAGAAAATTTTGACATTATAAATTCAAAAATGAAGTTAATTTTATAGAACTAGACTTATAATATTTAATAAAATTAATTTTATTATTGTTCACATAAGGATGTGAAAATTAGTTCTTTTTGGAAAAGGGTATATAAAAACTCTACTAAAAATTTTATGTCTTATTATCAAGATTGTTAATTTTAAAAAACCATTATAAATAATATTCAAAAAGTAGTTATTATAATTAATTTTAATATTTTTAACTAAAATTTTATAAATATCTCACTTAAAATAACTATAATAATAAAATTTTGTTTCATATAAACTCAGTGATTCATATAATTCAAGCCAAGTTGGTGTTGCGTGTAGCACAAACTTAAATCATTGTAGCGTATAATGAAATATTAACTTGGTATAGCGTGAAATGGAATACATAAAAAATAATTTAATTAAAAAAGTTTTATAAAAACTTTTTTGTGGCATATATATTAATTATATACATATATTTAAAGTCATCCATAATGGGTAAAATAAAAAATGAATTTCACTGTTTATGGAGACGGTAGGTCGTATGCATGCGTGAACGATGTTTTCATTTTTTGACAGATGTAACAAATAAATGGTAAATAATAATTAACTATTATATATTCATTATTATATCATATATATTCATTAAATCCATCTTCCTTACCATCCAAGTAAAATATAATTGAAAACAAATCACATATCTTCATGGAAGTGGTAGTTCATACTTACACACGAGTAACATTATCATTTCCCATTATTTTGGAGGGTAATAAAGTAGATATTTTATTATCACTAAATAAGAATAATTATGTCATAAATATCATATATAAACTTCAATCCCATCATAATATCCATACATGAATTTTGGTGATGTAAAATGAATTGTATCGCTACGCAGGGACGGTAAACCATACGTACGCACATGTGATAAATTAATTTTCCATTTAATGAAAATATAGTGGATAATGGTAGTTTCATAAAAAAAATTAATAATATTTATGTCACAAAATTTATTATTATATGATAAATACCATAAATTTATTTTACATAAAAGAACATATAAATTCAAAGAGGTCAGGTATGGCAATTACCTCACTTTCGAGAGATTTCCTTGAGGTCCTTTATTAAGGAACACATGGTAGGTATTTTGGAGATAAGAGAACCTATAAGTATTGGATAATGATGGTGAAAATTAAATTTTTAAGGGTATAGTTGAGATAGAGGGATCAATTTTTATGTAAAATATAGAAAGAATGGGTGTCATTTTATAAGGGAGGGAGAGGATACCCTTGGAATTTCTTGACAGATTAAATTATAATAAAGTAATTCTCAATCTAAGTGGTTCCAAATGACCTATAAATTGAAACAAGGTAAAATTTCTACAAATTTTTCTCCCATTTTTATTATTTTAACATTTTTACGATTTTTATGTAATTTAATAAAATATTATTTTTATAAAATATCATTAATGTCAATTTTGACACTATTCATTACATTTGACATAAAAGTCATAAATAAAAAGTTGTAATTAGAATATAATTTTTTAACATAACACTAATATTTCATATTCATCTAAAAAAATCGAATAACACATTAAATCACTAAAATTATGTTACTTTTAATATTTTTAAAATCAATTATTTTATTTTTTTATTAATTAGATAAATATTTCATCTATGTTTGAAATGAATTTAAAGTCATTACATAATTACTAAAAATTCTAAAAAAATTATTTGATGAAAATAATTTTATTAATATGAAATTAAAATCAATATTCATTTATAATTTTTTTACCATTATGAATACATAAAATATATTTAAAACTATCAGAGTGACACTTTTTAACTTTTATTTTTTGGTATCTTATAAATGTAATTTTCATGGAAAATTATCCATTAAAAAAATATATTTAGATCATAATGTGATAATTTAGTAATTAAATTAATACAATAAGAATTAATATGAAAAGATATGTTATTATCACTTAGTTTTAACCTAGATTTATCCGATTTACCCTTTACCAAGGTGATACATTTTACCACGGTTTCTATTCATATTGATCAAAAATAAAAATGGCATATTTACCAAATTTTAAACTCATTATAAAATATATGTAATCGATTTTATCAATTTTAATTTATAAAATTGGGAAAAATTAATTTTTAAATAAGCACACTAGACATGAAGAAAACCATTTTTCATAAAAATATATATTTTAAGCCTAAAATTGGTTTATTCTTGCCCCATGATTAGAAATTTTTTATTGAATTTAAAATTTATAAATTTCATTAAAATCATTTACATATAGTGATTAATTTATTTTATTAAGATAAAAATCCATCATGTGCATAAAATCAATTTTTTTTAAAAAATATTCTTTTTATTTCAAATGATTTTTGTTTTTATTTATAATCAATTGATAATAAATGTATTATTTTTATATTTATGTAACAATGAATATTTTAATAATTTATTTATTAATATTCATACCCTCCAATATAATTTCAAGGTGATAACTATCACATTAAATAAAAAAAATTAACATTATATTGGATTCATCTAAACTCAGTATTGAAAGTACTATAAACTATTAAATAAATTAAATTTATTTGAAAAAAAAATATATCATAAAAGCTCAGGGTGTTACATCCAAGGTATATATTGACTCCAAGAACCCTCTTAAATTTTTTCATCAAATATACATCTTGATCACACCCAAAATCAATAAGTGTATGATCCCTTACTACCCAATCATCCAACCCGACATATGCCCCCATTTGTCGTGTCCCATGGAACCTATATTCATGTGACTAAAAAACTGACCATAACCCACTTGTAGTTCAATATCATATTACTAAAATAAATCCTATATTATCTATTTCCAAAAACCCTAAGTAATATTAATCATTATGTGACCAACCATATGATCACCCACCACACAAAAATCCTCCCAAAACCAGAAGATTCAAATTATGATCCATCCAACCTATATCTATCCACACAGGATCAAGATACACCATCTCATTAGGAATAATATATGTAAAAAACATACCTATAATCTTACTAATACTTCCCTCAAAACATAAACCTAATCCCCAAATAACTCAAAGTGATTTTCACTACAAAGGCACAAGGAATCTCAAATTCCTATTTTTTTATTGATATCACCTCTTGTATATAAATATCATGTAAAAAATCATATATCCATTCATTATATCACTAAAATATCTCACAATCCTAAGAAACCCACTCCCTTAGGTTACCATTCTATATCAAAACTCACAAGAAGATAATAGGAAGGTGTCAAGTCATTCCACCATAACACTAAATCATTAATATACTATGTCATGCCTTAATATCTATAGTCTCTTCCACGTATACCATAGTCAACATCCCTTTTGGGTCACAGCTCCAAAACCATTATCCACAATCCTATCCAATATTTTATAAAGAAACTCACATGGGAACACAACCACTATAAGTTTATCATGTATATATACACATATTGGGCATCTTATACAAAAGTCAACTACCTAGTCTAGGGTACTAATCATCATTAGGCATATATATTATAGGTTACTCCTTCAATAATCATGATCTCATATTGGTGAATATATATATACTTGATATCTCCCTATGATGATTCAAATTTAGTAGATCATAGTCATCTAGTTATGTTATGTATAATTCCACTATAAAGATATATGGAAAAAATATAATATATGTTTTTGTTGACACTTTTAGTAACTAAACCATCTACAACACGTCCAATGCTTGAACCAACCAACCAAGGGTCTATTATAGATAAATCCATTGTTTTTATTGACCCATAAGGAGTCACTATACATATCATGCATATAGGGAATATATAAACATATTTTTATTATATCCCACATTGGGATCCACATGACCTATCATCAGAGAAAATATACTACAGATTTGTTCAGAATAATTTCATGAAAAAATTATATAAAATAAAACTATATATAATTTCAATTACATTTTAAAAAACACAACCCATGTAATTAGTGAAATCAATAACCCATGAGAATACACATGTTAATTGAATCCTACAGTATAATAATGAAGAATGTACATATTCCTCTGGTCACTACGGGCCATGACCTAAAAACTAAAAATAATTATCTCAAATATAGACACCATATTTTAATAAATATCTCAACCATAATTTTGAAAACCTAAAAAAATATTTTAACCATATTATCCATGAATTACCATAAAAGATATTTGCATGAATCATCAGTTTGAGTCCCATAAAATGATCCAACAAATTCTTATTACCTTTTTACCATATTCTAAATTGTCATAAAAAATAAAAAGATACAGTGATACCACTTTCTAATTACCTTGGATTGATCCTATCACTATAATCCTAGATGTATTGTTGTGTGACATTAGGCTTCAGTCCCAAAATTCTAAAGGCCAATATCTATTAGATAAGGTCTAAGGTTCCATTTTTAGGATATTATATTATCATATTAGTGAAAACAATTGTTCAAATTACAAAAAAAACATTCATAACAGACAAACTAAGTTATATGTATCAAATAGACATCAATTTTATAATATATTAAATGATTTAATATGAACATACATCCCACTAATAACCCAATAGGATGGTCACATATAAAAAATAAATAAAAATAATAAAAATAAAGGTTGTATTACTACCATATAAGTACCCACCTCCTCTCAATATCCAAATAAATTTCATGTTTTTAGAGTCTGATCATCCAACATGAGTCTCTACCGTACCTGAATAAATAATCATGAGGTCTATTTGGGTACTGATGTCACATGGATTCCTAATCATGGTGTGAGTAAAACATATAAGGCCACCAGAAATAGTGTCCCTAACATTACTAGTAAATATGGTTTACACACAATGTGATACAATCAAAATAATCAAACAAATAATGGAAGGGAAAATAATATAATCACCACCAATACCTGTGTTTAAGAGTGAATCCTTAGGTCAAACATACCTAATTCGACCAGTTTCACATGTCTCTCAGAAACTCACAAAATCATATCAATAGTTGGATAACCATATGGCTCATAATATCACATATTTCATTAGGGGAATTGTATTAATAAGAAAATAACATGAAGGAACACTTGGGGGTTGAGTGGCCCACCTAGAATGATCTTTAATAATATCAAGGGAACAGTGGAAACCCCTTTAATTTCTCATAAAAAATCATGGAAAATGTTACCCATGCCAAGATATAATATAACAAACACTCAATGTGAAATGTGGTCTACTCTAGTAGATCATATTGTACCTAGGGAAATGGCCCACCCAGGGATCTCATATACACTCAAGGGGGAAATAAGCCCCACTAAGAATCTCATATACACTTGAATGTATACGTGGCCCAACTTAGAATCCAATATACACATGGGGAAGAGATACCACATTTAGAATCTTCTTTACACATAGATAAAATACAATCCCCACTTGAAATTTCATATACACATCTAGAGGTAGAAATGACCCTTCCAGTACCATATCATCTCAAACACATGGGTTGGACATTTTCCAAAACATAGTAAAACCTCTTTAGTTTTTTATCTCATACACACTACCTTGGTCCATCACTATATCAGTCAGTGCCAGGCTCTCATCATACTATATTTTCTATACTAACCTTCTCTATGGTCAGCATGAGATCAGGACACCCACCATGTTTTCAAAGGTCACATCTCATCTGAAGACCCTGCATGGCCTCCTCTCACACATCCCTTATTATAGGACTAATATCATCACTCAGAGGTTATATATTCCATTATAATGACCATAATCACTTCATGACATGATAAAAAATACTATAAATGAAACTCAACCATCACACTCGAGAGAATATATATAGCCAATCTCACTTATAAATCAATGTTGGGTCTATCCTTACACACCCACCTTTTAATAATCATATATTGGGTATACCCAACCAAGGTACTCACATAATATTGGGGGAGTAAAATTATACCCATTTTCTCTTTACCTATCCCAAAGGCAATAAGGTGTCTTATGTCTCCATATGGCATATCCCCATGCCAATCTTTCACAACTAATCATTGTTCCTTACTTAGAGGGAGCTACAAGCCCCTATATCATGGTGCACTATGTTTAACTCTTCAATTCAAAACCTTTAAGGATTTTTTTCTATTTTAATAAATTTATAATCAATATATCCACCATCAGTTGTTGAGAAATCAAGTTAGTGTTCAAGGATCTATAGCATCCCTTGACCCTTTTGTTTTACCCATAGGAATTTTAAGGTAAATAATTTATTTTAAAAATATGTTTAATCACATTAAATATGAAAGACCATATATCACATGCTTTTTTGACTTAATATATTGTGTGAATTTCTCTTGGGGTTTTTTGGGAATAATTGTTCTATGGAGTTCAAAGTAGATAATTTTGAAATTATTTAATTTGGGATGTTTTTGAATTTTGTAGAATTTTTTTTAAGGTTATCACTCAACCAAAAAGTGGGTTATTTGAAAATATCAAAAACATTAATTTGGATTGAGTATGTTTGGGGACCACTAAACTCATTCAGAGTTGACATCCTTGTGATGATCTATCCATCGTCAACCAAACCTTCTCATTCCATATCCAAGCTCATGTCAATATTTGAGACCCTATCTCATGGCATAAAATCAATATAATTAATTATAAACAATTTATTTATTTATTTATTTGAATTAATAAAGAAATAATGGTTAACAATCACCAAGCGACATCCATGTGGAAAAACCTCAAGCAATGGCTTTCCACTGCCCCATGTCATGATCCTGAAAAATATATAAAAAAACCATATCACATAAATCCTGTTCAATTTCCAATTTCATTAATTACAATCAAAATCCATAAAAAATATGGGCAGTAACATAACATGACCAAAATGATGATATACAGGCTGTGTTCACCCACTCGATATATAATCAATCAAAATTATTCAAAAATACCATCATTTTTACCCACTTACATGATGATATAATGGAAGATAAAAAACTTATATCCAAAAAAATCTCAAGTGAGTGGGTAAATAAGGGGGTCTATACTAGATTAATAGATAAAATCTATCACAAAATCACCCAGAAAATCAAATACCAAGGGGGTAGAATGGTGCAATAATGAGGGTAGATCCAACAAAAAATATCACTCCACCCACCCCTTTCCCCACTAAATCATGAATGGAGATAAACCCAAAATTATTGGTATTCCATTTTTAAGAAAATATAGAAATATGAAAGTCAAAACGTGGCCCCTTTGGTTCATCATGTGACTTCCCCCCAGGTAGAGGGCTCAACAACTCTACTTGTATTCATCACGGTGTGACCCCTATGGGTCATTACACAACTTTAATAAGAATATAAATCAACACCCATGAAACCCTCATCGTGGAATGAAACTTATAGGTCACTACCTAACATGTATTTCCCAAGTGATTCCTAACCCCCCATAGTGAAAATGCCCTTTCCCCATGGTTCATAAATCCACACTCCCAGCCACTACTCCCCCTCCCCTGGAAATTCATTGTGATAGCACCAAAGTTCCATTGAAAACCCATAATGGAAGTGGATAGGATCTTCTAAATACATATATAAGATCCTTTATCCTGACATATCCCCCTCCTCCATGGTTTGAATACCATAAATAAGGTTTATCCCTTAGATAAAAAAATAAAAAAAATTCAATGTCAAGACACCAACTAGTTGTGGCATGACCATCGATCCATCACCACTTCTTATATAGGGACCCTCACCCGTCAATGTATAATGGGGAAACTATATCCAAAACTAGTAAAGTATCACCCTAACCTAGATTCAATTCTTTCCCAATCACCTAAAACATCCCATGGGACAAACCCTTAAACATTTTATTCTAAAAAAATATTCTATAGTGGGACACACAAAAAAATTCCCATAAAATTCATAACCTGTAATGAGGTGTGTTGTTATGTCTTACATTTCTAATGTATTTCAATTTGTTGGAAAATTAAAATATAGAAGATAATTTTCTATAAAAATAGTTATATTCATGATAATGATCATTGGATTTTATTAAAGGTAATTTTTATGGAAAGTGGTTCTCATCTCTTAAGACAGTTAAAGTTTTAGAAAGAAGAGGGTGGGTCTTAGTTATGTTCTTCATATTTCTCCAGAGCTACCATTTCTTATACATTTGTATAATTTGTAGTGTAGTGTATTTTTTCTATATAGAACATTATTAGTTTAAATATATTACAATCCATAGTGATCAGTATGTAGTTAGATTCCTGTTATAATTGAATCTTTTTTTATAGATTCCTTTGAGATCTTATCGACAATAACAACATGGTCATCATGGTTTTTGATAAAAGAGAGGAAATGGAGTGAGAAGATGATATCCCTTTGATATTTATCATCCACAAGAATATAGGGCTGAGAGAGGTCATGCTGTTAGTCTTTAATGATATCAATGAGGTTGAGGAGTAGGGAACGGTATGATTCATTCCATTGAGTTTCCTATTCCCTACGGATCAGACATCATTTTTGGTATAATTGTTTTATCTTTTAACCTAGAATATGATTATTTTTCTATAGATTACCAATTATTCATTATACCTACGTTATGTCATGAATTGGGACTCATGGTGGATATATTTTTAATCCCATTAGTATTAAATATGTTAATTATAGGTTATTTTATCTTATTTTATGAGTGTTGAGGATGTGAAATGATGATAGAGAAGCATCAAACATTAAGATATTTTCAATGTTTATGAATGCAGCCACATTATGTCATACATGGAATGGATTTTTTGAATTTGATGAAGAATTTTATTTATTATTTCAGGATTTTGTGAGTTAATTAGTGAGTAAGAGAGATATACTGGTCATCAGAATGTGGAGCCTCTCTCTTCTAATTTGAGAAATTTTGTGTTAGTGTCAATACAGGATCAGAAAGTGGTGGTTCCAGGAGTTGTTGAGAAGTTCCCTAATTTATTTCTCAAAAAAGGATGTGGCCTTACCCACATAACATGATATCGATTTTAGGATAGAGTTAGATCTTGATGCCTCATTTATTTTGATATCCCTTTTATAGTATTTTTACTTCTAAGTTATATGATATTTTTATTTAGATATTTGATATATTGAAAAAAGGTTTTATCCTACCCAGAGTATCTCCTTGGAGTGTTTTGGTGTTTTTTGAAAATAATAAGGATTGTAATATTTTATTATACTTTGATTACCATCAATTATGTTAAGTGACTGTGAAGAACCATTATCTACTCCCAATGATTTCTTATTTATTTGATCAATTTAAGAGATCTATATGGTTCTAAAAGACCAATAAGTAGTCTAAGTATCATTAGATGAGTGTTATGGAGGAAGATATTCTAAATATTTCATTTAGATAATGTTTTAGACACTTTGAGTCTATGGTAACAAATTTTGGTTTCATAATGTCCCAAGATATTTTCATGGTACTGATGAACTAAGTATTTCATATGTTCCTAGATCATTTTTTGGTTATTTTCATCAATGGTATTCACATATATTTAAAGTCTGAGGATAAACATAATAGAAATATATGATATATTATTGATGTTCATTAGATCTATGGGAATCTATCCTATTTTTGGTTTTATATGTGAGTGGTTTATATTATTTGTAATTTTATATCTCAATGAGAAGAGGTAATTAGTACTTTAATTGTTGAGGTGGTTATTTGTCGGTTGGTTGTAAATGTTTTTTCATGCTCATAGTTGTTGAGTTCATAGGGGATATTATCATAGCTTTGTTTCTGATTTATCTTATATTCTCGATAAAATGATATATTTGACAATGAATTACCATTCCTGTGTATGGACTAATCAATTTCAAGCTATGTTTGATCACATAATGGAGAAAATGGTCAATGATCATGCTCTTTATTTTTAAAAATCATGATTAATGTTTGATTATCTTTTTTATTTTTCTCATCTTCGTCTAGGTTATTTTCTAATATAATATAAAGAAATAATATCCTATGGTACTTATCAGTTAGGACCTTAAGAACATAAATACACTACCCATTCTTTCAAGCTATAATGATACCCTTGAAATTGTGGAGAAAGAAACTTATTAGAGAATATTTTGTTTTATTTATATATCGTTTTATCCTAAGGTATATATTATCTTAGCATGATTGGAATATATATCATATACGGTGGATAAATTTATTTTAGGATTAAAACTTTGAGATCTCCTATGCACCAATGAAAGAAAATGTAGTTGTAAATTCACTAAATAGAAAGTATCATGAACATATTTTTTTATGAGTCTAGATATATGTGGATAATGATGAATGATATTTTTTATTTACATATTCATATGGATAAAGTTTTTGGTGGGGGTTTCCTATTTCATATGTCAAAGAAATCATCCTTTTTGGTGTATGTCGGTTAGTTTCAGTTGGGATGTATTTGGGATGAGGTTTATTGGGACACTATTATCTATTTTGATGCTCTTGTGGGATGGTATGTGGATGATTATCATTGAATTTTATTTAAAATAGAGGATCTTTTTACTATTAGTTGTGTATGAGCTAGTTCTACAAGAGTTTCATCTCTCAGACTTAGTTGTGTATCCATTTATAACTAAGATGTATCATGCTTTGAGGAGTCAATTTTAGAGGTTGGTTACGAAGAGTTTAGTAGGAAAGACCACATATTTTTGTTTTCTCTTCTTGAAGGTAAAGGTTAAATAATATATTCTTACTATTTTTAGATAGACATTGTATGTTCCTTGGTGGATGTGTGAGGACAACACAATGAATTTCTTTATCAATTTTCCAGAATATCTGGGATTATGTGATACTAGTTGGGTTATTCTAAATCTATTCACGAAGTTAGATTATTTATTGGTGAATGGGGAGTCAAGTAGTGTTTATTATCTATGAAGTATATATATAGAAGAGGTTTTGAATCTTAATGGGGTTTTGAGGATGATTATATCATATCATGATCCTCTATTAACCTTGATAATGAAAAGGTGTTTTCAATGTTATTTTCCCCTCATTTATGCCTTAGTATTGTGTTCCTTCCTCAGGAGAATAGTTAAAAAGAGTATACTATCAATTCATTAAAGTGCATGTAGTTTTTATGTGTTCTAGATTCTATAGGTTGATGGGTTAACCACATAATGTTTGTTTAGTTTTTCTATAATAATATATTTCACTCATCCAATGGTATGGATTGGTTTAAATCATTTTATAGGTCAAATTTTGGGTCTTTATTGAAATGGACCAAAGTTGGAGAGTGAGAGATTACAAAAAAATATTTCATATAGAGAAAGGCTTAGATTGTGTAGGTGATTCATAATGGGATAAGGGCTACTCAATACTGTCAAAAGTTTTATATAAATTATAATAGAATTCCTCTAGAGTTTAATGTCAGAGATTCCATTTCCATAAAGGTTCATCCTCACCACTGGAAACATAATTTTGGTCAAGGATGTAAGATTTCTCTTGGTTTCTGGTAATTTTAAGGTATTATGTCATATCAGTGAGGTAGTGTCTTGACTTGAATTTCTTCTATGGATGGATCATGTTTTTGTTGTTTTGAAAGTGTCTGAACTTCATTAGGATTTTCATGATAACACTAATCTCATAGATAGGGGTGTATTAATTTGTTGAAGATGATATTTCATTCATAGATCAACTTGATTATTTTAAATACTTATATGTGAGGGTATTACACCTGTACACCATTCCTTCTATTCGTGTCTTATGGATTCATGGCTACATGGAGAAGTGTATGGGGGACGTGATTCATAGATCACTCCTCATTATTTTTGAGTTGTTTGAATTTTTATCCTTATAGAGATGATGTGATTGACCTTATACTATGATTATTGATATATTTATGTTTTTATTATTAAATTATTAAATTTATCTTTCTTCTTTGTGTTGTGGATATGCTTCTAATGATGGTAGGATTATTGTTTTAGAAGTATATCATAGGGTGTTTTGTTTCATAGTTTGTTGGTTTAATTTTGGGTTTTGTTTTTATTCTCAATGATTTGAATCATTTAATAGGTATCTAATGTATATCCTTGAACCTTTATTGGTTTTCTACTTTGTTGTTAGAATGTGTTGATGGTATCAGAATGGGTTTTTTAAGTAGTTTAGAGGGAGGTGATTTGTGGAATTTTTAATATTGAAACACCTATTTTGAAGAGGAATATTCCATAGTGGGTGGAATGTTTAGGATATAAACATACCAGTATATCAATTTTTATTAGTTTTCTAAATTTGGTTTTAAAATTCCTATTTTAGTGGGTATGTTTATGTCATAGCAATTTTCTGCAGCATAGACCTAATAATTTTTACAGGATTGGTGTCTAGTGATTCTTGGTTGATTCTCTATTAGAAGTGGTGAGAACCCAAATTTCTATTTTGGGGGATATAAATCCTCTATTCCATTTCTATGAGATTTGTTTGTCATGGTTGATTTTAGGATAAATATTTGAAATGGATATGAATATATAGCTATGTCATGGTGGTTATTCAATTGATTTGACATTAGAGGCTAAAACATTCATTCTCAACACCATTATATTATTATGGAGGTCAACCTAGTTTTAAAAATGATTAAAAAAATAGTGATATGCAAGGATAAATGACCATTATAATTTTAAAATAATTTTGATCTCATTTTATTGACTCTATTATTTCATAGTTGTTTCCTCACCAAACCGTATTATGGTCATATAAACCTCTATTATCAATATGGGTTGGATTCTTTACATGGTTAGAATTCTATCTCTTCCCTAAAACCATAGTGAAAATTAGGTTATCTTTGAGTTCCCATTACTAATCCCCTTATGGGTCTAAGGTCCATGCTTTGTGTCATTGATTCCATTAAATCCAAGGTACCTTCTCCAAACCTTCTCTTGATTCTATTAATCATTTTTTCCCTATATTATTCATTCCTTGGATTATTACATTAAAAATGGTTTTGGTTGGTTCTTATTTAGGGTTTTATGGAGGTAAAATTTATATTGGTTGTTTAGTGTTTTTATTTGTAATCCTTGGTGTGTGACCGTTGTTATTATACGTGTTCTTATGTCACGATCACCAAAATTTAGTTTTAGGTACTATATTTGAAACACTTATATTATTTTATGTGAATGTATAAAATTCATACATTATTTTTCATTGGTTATGGAGATGTAATTGACCTAAAAATATAATGAAATAAAATTAAAATAATTTACATTTGTGCATTGGAACACATGTTCATTATATATTTTCATGATATTGATTATATGTTATTGCATAAATAAATTAATAATATTTTTATGATATCAGGATCATTTTAGATTTCTTTATCAAGCTCAAAATTAGATATTAACTTAATGGAGAAAATGAAGAAAATTTAATTAAATAAATAAAACTAGATGTTAATGTAGAATAATTATAATGTTAAGCATTATTGGGTATGATTGAAATATATGTTTACTGGTGAAATTTTAGTTGTTTAATGATATAATTTATATTTTTTTATTCTATAGTTTGTATTTATTTTAATTATCATATTTGAAATTACCTTCTATAGGTAGAATATTTTTAACATTATTTTCAGTTGTTTTTTAATGAAGTGGATGGTGTGTTGTATTAGGGTGATAACGTGTGCTTGTTGTGGTGGTGGTTTGATGTGGTTTATGATGTGATAGTGTGGTTGATATGAAGTTGTGGTTAAATTTTTCTTAAGTAAATTATAAAGATATAGTGTAGAGGTGACGATATTTTAGGTATTTGTGTGTTTTTTTAGAGATTGATGTTATTGTGTCTCAATTTCTTAGAATATATAAGGATAATGAATTAATAAAATAATTAATGGGAATGGGTTATGATAAGATTTAATGATGTAGTTTATTTAACTAATGAATTGTTGAATGTAAATTAATTTTGTATTGATGAAATGACTAAACAATGAAGTGATGTGATTAATGGAAATGTAAGAAGTGGGATGCATTTATGACTTGGAATGTTATTGTTTTTAGGAATTAGTGTAAAGATTGAATTGATTACAATTATAACGTAGATGATAAATTTTTATATAACTATTAATGAAGTGGGATTTAAATACATTAAAAAAGTGAATAAATTTTTGAATTTTGAGTGGTTTATAATTTAATATGAATAATTAATCATGAGATATGAAATGGTGTGAATATTTTTTGTTGTCGTTTTATGGTGTTGAGGTGGAGTTGGTATTTTATTTGACCAGAGGTGGAAGTGATATTATTGTGTGGCATTTTTAGTTATTGATTAAATTTCATATGTATGGTATTTTATACTAATGATGGTATTATTTGATATTATTTATATTAATTTTAGTCCATTTTACTTGTTATTCACTATCACTAGATTTAGGTACTATGGTCAACACCAATATGTGAGTTTGACTTCTGGTTGTTTTCCCCAACATATAGGTTGTAGAGGTTATTAATGGTTTAATACTCCCCATTTTACACTCTCTCCCCAAATTTTATAATGGATATGAAGTCTTGAGTATATATGGTAATGATGTGGTTGTATAGCGGGGGTATACATGGATAGAGGAGGGAATGGGGCTAATGTATTTCATGATTACATAACATACTGGGAGGTTATATATGTATGTGGAAGTGATGTGAACACAATATATTGTATATGTTTATATATATATATATATGAATATGATAAGGATAAGTGATTATGTTTTTATTTCTCTAAATCGAGTTTTTTTAGTAAATTGAATTTTTGGTTAAGTGGTAACCTCGCATACAATAAGGATCCAATCCAAACTGAACAACTACCATAAAAAAACCTCTAATCCAAAATTGAAAAACAACATAAATAAAGTAGGGTTTATATTTTAGTAAAATGAAATGTTATCATTATTCCAAACACTAGCCTTATCCCATTATAAACTCCAATGAATAGTGAGACTCCCATGCTCCATCACCCCAAAAACCCTGACCCACCAACATAACATAATCATCCCACCATAAATATTCTTAATAGAAAAATTACTTCCAAATATTCCATTAGAGAAACTCACAAAAAAATTACACATGGAAAAAATACATCCACTAAACACTACCGTGGACCACTAAGAATTTGACCACCGATCAACATATAACTACACCATACCCAACCATTACGTCATGCTTACCATTATTGAGAACCAAACTATCACTAAATACAAACCTATACTATAAAATAATTCAAAATCCTAGGAGAACCAACTTCAATAAAAGAGACAATAATCAACCAGTAGAATAAAATTCACTTTCATCATCTATAGAACCATCAAACCTAAAACATAATGATTCCAATGAGAATCAGTTTTCTACTAGAAATGTATTTTCCTTACCCTTAGATAGTTTTCCATAACATTTGAAATTTATCTTCACAATTAAACCTGATCACTTGATCCCGGTGAGCAACTACCCTTATTGTGGATATGAATGAAATGAATAACAAAAAATTCTAGGAGAAAAAAATTAGACATTGGTGAGGAGAAATGAATGCTTGGATTACTATAAGTGAATGAAATTAGGCCACACAATGAAGTGTGTCATTTTTCTGTGAAGGAGACTAATTTAGTGGATAAGGATAGGATAGAAAGACCAAGAATTTTTCCATTGGGGTGTGAGGAGGCTTAGTTCATCGGGGAAGTGGATATAGGGTACATTATTATATATATTCATTTATATTACATTAATATAATTTTTTGTGATATTGGGTGAGTGTCTATTTGGGTTGGATAGTAACCATAATATTTCTAGTTAAGAAATTAGTTAATTTAACCTTTTATTCACTGAGGTGTTAACATAATTCTTTCTATTTTGAATGTTATTTTTTGGACAATATTATGAATATTGTACTTGAATTATCACCCATATATAAGTGTGTGTAGGTTTTTTTAGGTTTGTCGTATGAGGCTAATTAATGGGCTATGTATTACTAGATTATGGTGGTTTTTTCTGTTAGTGAGTTTCCATGGAGTTTTATTTATAGGAGTTATATTTAGATATTTATTTTTGATTCCATGGTTTATATATGTTATTAAATTCAATTTGGTGTTGTTTTTACGTATAATATATGGATTGTTTGGTGGTTTATATTAGTTTCCTAGTATTTAAGTGGGAAATGCCTCCCATTTTTGTGTTTTATACCATTGGTACTAGTTAATGATTTGTAGCTTATTAGATGTTGGATTCAGGGGAACTACTTTTCATCACTATTAACCCAAGAGTGGTTCCAGTGGGGGAGGGTCATAATATTCACTCTAATTATAACCTTGTAAAAATACATTATTATATATAATTAAGTGTATCATATTACAATCTCTTTATTTATTATTTATATTTCCAATATTATAAACTCTAGTAAACAACCAAATAATACATTCTTATTCTTATAATACATTATATTATTGTCCATTTGATATGTTGTTGATGAGTGATTATTCACTCACTATTAGTATAACTGTTTCATAAGAAATTACCATATCAAAGTAAGGGATTTTATTCCCCTCTCTCTATATTTTCTATTGTGATTATTTGGTTCTAACCTTTTTTATTGTTCCCTTTAATGTTCTAATATAACTATATTTTAGTTTTTCTTCATCCATTCGATAATTTAACACTCGGAAATTATTATATACTTATTATATAATAATATTATTATATTTTCAGTATATTATCATCTATAAGATCTTTTATCTGTGAGAGATTATCCAATCTAAATTATAATACCCTTTTCATAAGTTTTAACCATGTTGATGTAAAGATTAAATTTCTATTTCTTCTTTACTTATATTTAAAATTTTGTTGTTGTATTATTTTCAGTTTAAAATATATTATTCTAATATAATTGTTAAATTAATGAAAGTATTGTCCATTTGGTATGACTGTGAAACCTAATTACACTATAATTATACTTTATTCATTAGCCTTTATAATTTCAACAGTTTCCCATAGGTAATGACACTCTTTAGAGTCCCATGATCAATAATCTTGATATATTCCATTTATTTAAAATGATATGGGTGTATTATTTCCATAAAGAAGAATTTTTATAATTAATAAAGATAAATACATACCTATTGAAGCATTTATCTGTTCCATTGTGGATGTAACTTGATTTTTTTGTGAGTTTACCTATGAAATACTAGCATATCAAAGATGAAGTTTCTCCTTAAGAAAATTGTATATCCTTAATGTGCATAATTTTTTTCCACATACTCTAATTTTTTAAAGTTTGTTTTTATATCCTTAATTTTTTAACAAATGATTGAAAATAAATGTATTAAGATATCTAAACAAAACTATCGTCTTAATATTTAAATGTATCCAACCAAAAAAGTAGTGGACCAAACTGATTTGACCAAACTATGTCACCCAAAGTTGGTCCTTCATAAGGAATATACTACATTCCTTATCCCCTAGGGATAGCACCAAGCACCAAGGTATCACAAGAACAAACATGGGAGTGATTTCATCCTCATTAAAACTAGGATTAATAATGATTCCAACAATAAACCTTTCATGAAGATTCCATACAATTGATGATCATACCAAAATAAATAATCATAAATAAAACAATTCCAACCAATGAAGTCATAAAAATAAATAATGACAAAAATATTTCCAAATCATTTTCCAATAAATGAAACAATTGTATAAAAATATTTTTATATTCCAAAAATAAGTAAATAAAACCAAACTAAAAATAAAAGAAGGTGTACCAAGAGGTTGATATACCACACAACCTAAAACATGTCAAACTAAACTGAGCGAAAAAACCCAAACTTCTCAATATAACTCTCATGTCCTAGCCATAACTCAAATAACACTCAATTCTCAATAGTGATTGGTTACAAGATAACCTATAATTCATAATCAAAAAACCTATAGAAAAAATTAATACTACATACCACCAATGGCGAGAAAATAGAGTGTGACATAATGGCCATCAGGATACCTCCATGATACCATTACATTACAATTATAACGAAACAAAGTCCACTATATTGAAAATAATAAGAAATTCTGTTTTCATTTCCTTTATACAAAAAAATAAATCATATCCCTTTTATCATATCTCAAACACACTCTTTTTAAAACATACCTCAAAGAAGAACTTCCATTATAATATAGTTTACAAAACCCAAATACATACCTTTTTAAAATAGAAAAACTCACATTTCAAAAAGAGACAAGTTAAACACCTTATTTTCTCTAAAAACCATTCTTTGAAAAAAATACCATAACATGGTTTAATAATAAAATTTCAAAGGAAAAAACTTTATAAAGACATAAATTTTGTAAAATTTATTATTTTGAAAAAAAACATTCTATGGTTTTATAATACATTTAAAAAGAAGTATTTCCAAAACGAAACACTTTTAAAGTCATTTATTTGAAACAAAAACACTTTCCACCTTTTTAAAAATCAAATCACACACTCATCATGAGTATAACCAAGGGGAAAAAATTGAAAAAATTACAATACATAGATTTATAATTAAATAATAATAATAAAACTATGAAATCCTTTCAATAATAATAATCAACTACAATAATCAAAGAATATAAATAATCTCAAGAAAAAGATAAGAAATAAAAATACCAATATATTAAAAAATGCATTAAATGTGATACATAACATGACACAATAATCTTGGGACTAACATTGTGATTAAATGAAATGAAATAAAGGTCCAACTTTTGACTATTTAACTGTCATATCTCTCACCCACCTGAATCACTCTCAACTAGTTTCATCAGTGACAATCCGCTAGCAAGGTAATAATATTCAAATATGGTATTTTCACCTATTTTCAACTCTTTACTAGTATATCCAATAACCATTGACTCCCAAATTAATATACTAGTTATCCTTATGTCATAGATAACATATGTGTACCACTAAAAATCCAATGTTAATTACATGAGAACATCAAGGTCAAAGACAATAAATAACATCAATCATATAATTTAAACCTCCAACACACCCCCTTCAGTAATGAACCCTTATCCTTGATCTATAAATCAAAATTCATATAACATTTATCAAGATTCATAAAATTATAAGAAATGGATAATAATGTGTCTCTACTAAGGTGTATACTTTAATCAACAAACCATATTCCATAAAGATACTAAATGGGGTTCTTTTTATATAAAGAAAATACATGCTTTAGAAATACCTGTTTAAAATATGTTTTAAAGAAAATACAATTTAAAGGGAAAAAATGTAACACCAAATCACAATTAAAATACAACTTTGAAAAACCTCAAGAGGACACATAAACCTCTATTCCAAACATGTAATGCCTCTTAATTGAACACCACACTCTTTAAACAAGGTAACCCATTTAGAATAAGAAAAGAAATTTATACAAAGAATGGAAACCCCTCATACAAAAGAAAACTTCATTTTACAATAATGGAACCACATAAAATATGGAAACCCCTATTTAAGGAAATAGTGCTTCATTTTATAAAACCAAATTTGTCCAAAACACCATGAGACAATTTTTTTTCATGAAAAAACTAGCAATTTAATTTTATCAAACACCTTAAATTAATTAATAATTTAAAACGAAAGTTTCATTGAACTAAAAATTTCATCCACTTATTTCGAAGGAAAAACTAAAAAAACATGGAAAAACTTTGATAAAAGAATACCAAGTATCGTATTAATTATTAATTTGGATCAATAATACTTTTAAAACATAATCAGTAAAAAAAGTATTTAATTAATGGAATCATGATGGAAAAAAACTACCTCAATTGGTGAAAAAATGACTCCTATGACAAAAACCATCACAACAGGTCTTGTGGTGTGGATCAAAACCTTTAAAAAATAAATTCACAATTTCACCACAACCCTAACCTTTAAAATTATCCCGCATGACCATTAGATTGAAAATTATTATTTTATTATATCATAAACCCCTTTTAAGGTCTGAAAGGGAACCTGACATAACTTCAAGGACATAAGAAATAAAACTGTGTTCCAAATGATCAAAATCCATAAAACCAAATCAAACCAACAAGGGAAGCCCCTCCCCAGTAAAAAATAATCAGTCCAGCTTCCACCTTCTCATCGCTATTTGGATAGTTGTCCTGTATAGTGATGCATGGGCCTGGTACCGATGGAAAAAGCTATACCCTCTCAAACGTCCAATTCCAAATAGCCTTGATCAGATGAAAACTTCAGCTCTAAACCTCATCTGAAGTAGCCCCTGAAGAAGATATGGAATCATAGACCCTTGCACCTATAACTGCATAGGAGAACACACCATCCAACCAAAATCAACCAGACTCGCACAACAGATTCACCATAACAAGAAGAATCACAACAATAAGAAACACTACAACATAACCAGATCCAAGAAAATGAAACATCAAAACGCAAAACCCATAACCACAAGGCCAGTTGAAAAACCTCCACTGAAGATAATTCCTCCAACAACTTTTTCATCGGACGATGCCTGAGACCCCCACTGCCTCCATGAGACTGATACAGTGTACCTCTATGACGGCGACGCCCCAATTTCTTGAACACAAACTAAAAATCCCCCAAAACTCACCTTGATCCTCTAATATCACTGAACGCCACCGAAAAAGAAATGAAAACCCCTCACCACCATATATCCTCACACGAAGACCATATCAGACCACCCCATAGACTCCTAGTTGACAAAGAAGGATAAGCCAGATCCTTAGATAGCAGATCCCGACCACGGAAGCATCACCGAGCCAACGATAAATCCTTAACCAGGACACGGTGAATCAAAACGAATGAGCTGAAGGACGACAACGCCACAAGGATGCCGAGCAGAAGCGCCGGGGGTAGAAGCTGTAGCCGATTCCTGGTAGAGGAAGATTGGTGGAGACAGGGGAAAACCTAGCATTGCGCCACCCCTTACGGGCCCATCCCCCGCATGACCATTAGGATTAGAGGAAATGAGGGGGAAATAGGATAAATAATAAAAGAAGAGAGGATAAACCCTTAACTTTTAATCCTGATGATGTAATGCCCAAGTACCACTCCAAATTTGGCACGTGTTTTCTATTATGTTGGCTCCCACACAGTTAGCCTAATCATGGAAACAAACAAAATATTAAAAAATTCAAAATTTAAACCACTATACATGCCTAATACAATGGATAAACTGATTATATAAACAAGAGAAAGAAACTGACATTTTAGGATGTCATAATTCTCCCCACTGTGCCACTTTCATCCAATAAAATGTCCACTCTCTAAGTGTTTTTAAGAACTGAAGTAATGTGAAGGGTTTAGATCGACTAACCAAAAATAAACATTTAACTAAAATACATTTAAAAAAAATGGAACCATGGAACATGGGGCTCTAACAACATTCTTCTTTAGAAACCCCAAACAAAAGATATATACCTACTATCAAATAACTACAGTTCCTAACAATTGGTTATTAAAAAAACATTTTTATGACCAATACAATGTTATATAAATAATTTAGGAACACCAATAAACAAACATACCAAAACCTATATGTAATTTCCAAGTCTCAAAACAGACTAATTTACAAAACAACACTAACACCTCTAGAACACCCAAGGTCTCAAGAGATTCACATAATGGAGGTTCTAACCAAAATAATCTTAAAGAAAAATCCCATGAAAAGGAGAAAATCATAGAGATAGTCCTTAGGTATCCACTCTATTTATATTTAATATAAAATAGTGAAACATACAATGTTCAAACCCAAATAATGGCCATCTCCAATAGGTAATGATCTTCCAACCATATGAAAACAACATAAAACAACACAAGAATGCACAAAATCTAAAAAAATATTTCCAAGATAATGAGTTCCCAAAATTGGAGGAATCCACCAAACACAAATATGCCTTGATAAGGAATGTCATGGCTCTAACTATGGGTCATGAGATGGAACAATGGACAACTTGGTGATAAAAATGTTGAATACCTACCCATGGTGATTTTAATAGAAACCCTCAACTTGGTATCACCCATGATCTTAATAGAAGCCCAAATCCTATCATCATTACCCAAGATTGAATGAAATCCATTACCACATAATAAATTAAGAAAAAATTAAAAAATATTCAACACTATACTTAATGTAAATGATAATGTAAGAAAAGTAATGAGGCAGGAACATCTAAAGAGATAGGAAAGTGATCCAAAAGACATTCCATCCATTACAACAAAAGATATGATGAATACAAAATAAATAGAGAAATGTCTAGCAGGGAAGAGGTTACAAAATATGATTCTCACAAAACTAAAGAAATTTATTCTCACTCTCTAGGTGCTAGAAATATTATAGAACACTGCTCAGACCAATGTTGTGTCTAAGACTTCTTTTCCATCTAAGGTCTATTCAGCATACAAAACCTTTGGAGATAAGCAAGATATATTTACAAATTATATCTATTTTTAGCTATTGGATAGGAAGGCCTAACATTAATGTACATCCCACAATTATTTCACACAACCCTATTACACATCTCACTTGACAAAGTAAATGATAGGGTCACAACATCACTTTACACAAGGTACCTTGCTGAAAATGTTTCTATGATTATGGAATTATACACCAAATCCATGAAGTTAGTCAATCAATATTAAAACAAAAAAAATATGAGATCATTAAGAAGTACTTTGTAAAATAAACAAACCTTATTTGAATCATCAGTGACCAACTCGAGAGAAAAGGGAACAAGTATAGTGAAATTTTCCACATAATCATTCACTAACTGATCACCATGAAAAACACTCATGACTTCAATCACCAAGTCAACACTCACTTAGTTAAGATAAAACTGATGGATGAATGTGGCCTTGATATATCTATATGATAGAGCTTAAAATGTGTGGGAATTGATAGCATACTTTTACTAATGCAAACTTAATCCTTTGAATAAAGGAGTGGTGTAGCTCACCTTTGCATACTCTTGAGTTCCTAGGGACTTGAAGTTATATTTTATGTATTGTTTCCACTCCATCACCTCATGAGATAATTTAACACCACTAAGAAGTAGTGGATGTCAATTTTAAAACACACACAATTGATCCATAGTCTGAGAAGAACCAGGCCCCACCACTCCATCATGAGTCTTGGTAGAGTTTGAAGCTAGCAAGAATACTTATAGATTACCAGGATAACTACCCAAAAGATTCCCTTAAAGACTAACTAGATTATTTATGGTGTCCACACTATTAAAAATCAGAAAAAAATACATAATTAAATAACCATAAATATCCACGTAATGTATAAAAATTACAAATTAATTAAAACAATATTTCAAAATAAACTTTGAAAGAAATATTTTTAAAATGAATAACAAAGATTTATTTCTATTTTAAATCACCCAATGGTTCACGACCTAAAAATAGTTCCAACCCAAAAATAAAAATGAAATGATTTCTTGAAAACCAATTTTCCATTTATCCAAACATTCTAAAAACACTCCAAGAATCTAAACACTTAAAACCTATAAAATTATTTTCCTGAAAACCATCCACTTAAATCATTTTTTAAAGAGTTCAAAATTTTCTTACCAAAGAAAATAAAGCTTCCAATTTTTATTTTCAAAATAATATTAAATACCAAATCATAAAACATCTCTTTTAGATTAAACCATTTTTAAAATCTAAAAATATACACTTAACGAAATGTGAAAAATCTCTATCAAACACAATAGAATCTAATATAAATAAATAAGGGAAATAAAAAAATATCAAATTTCACCATTATGCACTATTTGTATTTATGGTTTGTCAGATCGTGCACCAAAAATGGGAGTTCCAATAGATTTTTCCATAAAAATTTTCATAAGATATGTACAGTTTGATAGAACATGTTCCTTAAATATACCCCAAGAATTCATCCATTGTTACTTAAAAACAAGAATTTTCAAAATAATTCTCTATAGAACATTCTATAACTCAGTGTAGTAGAACTCAAAATCAAAATACCTTAAGAAAAACCCCCCATAAAACAAAAAATAAAAATATAACACCTTAACACCCACATAAACTCATGGTATAGTCTGAGGAAGAGAATAAAAAGAACCCATTTTCACCTAATAAATAACCTCCAATAGTAAAATATCTAATCTATATTTACCCCCAAATAATAACACGTATTTGATAATATTTTGTTGAAAATTGACCTGAGATGACCTGACTATGTCACTTGAAGATGTTGACCCATAAGGCCTGAGGCACATTCCTGATCACCTTGGACTGGGGAAACGAAGTAGAGTATCACAAGAAAAAATATTTGAATCATTTCAGCCTTATTAAAACTTATATCAACCCTAGTTCCTATTAAAACCCCAGAATTAGGTATCCTTACATTGGATTGCCATGCTAAAATAAATAAGAGAAACTAAAACAATACCAACCAAACAAGGCATAAGAATAAAGATCAAATAAAATATTCCCAAACATTTTCCATAAAATAAAACAATTTTATAAAAATAGTTTTACATTTCTAATATAAATAAGTAAACCCAGAGAAAAAAATAAAAGTAGGTGATCTAAGAGGTCGATACACCATGCAAATTGAAACTAGTCGAACCAAAATGGGTGATAAACCCCAACATCTTCAAGTGACTATCAAGTGACCACAATAAACCAAATAATGACCACTTCCCAATAGAGAGAGGTAATAAAGAAACATGTAATAAATAACCTAAGAATCTATATAACACATAAAGACTACAAATGAAACAATGTGTGCATGTTTTGTTTGACATAATTCCTAGTAAGATATCACCCGGAGTCCATTATTTTCTATTTAAAAAAAACAAAGTCCACTAATTTAAAAATAATAAAAAAGTAGGTTTTCATTTACTTTATATAAAAAATAAACAAAAAATAATATGTTTTATCATTTATGAAACACCCTATTTATAAAATACACCTCAATGTGAAATTACCAAGGTAATGTAGTTTACAAAACCCAAATACGTAATTTTTTAAAGCTAAACAGATCATATTTCCAAATGAAACAATTTAAAATATTTGTTTTCTCTTTAAACATGTTTCTTTGGATGAAACCCATCACCTGGTTTAATATTACATTTTAAAATTAAAACACATTTCAAAGGATTACATATCAAATAAAAACTTCTTTTAAAAAAACCTCTATGTTTTTATAAAACATTTCAAAATAGGAATTTCAAAAAGGATAAACTTTTCAAGGGTTTCATTATAAACAAAATCTTTTTCCTATAATAAAACTAAACACATGATGAGTAAACATGAGTATAATTAAGGGAGAACCATATCAAAATGAAAATTCATAAAGAGTAATATGAAAATGACAATAATAAAATTAGAAAATCCTTATAACAATAATTATCAAGAACAATAATAAAATCATATAAATAATCTAAGGAAAATTATATGCAAGAAACATTACAATTTACAATATATTCATAATCTATGGTATATATCATGAGAAAATAATATGGGGACTAAATGTGTGATTACATGATGTGAAAAAGTTAGACCAACCTCTAAAAGGTTAACTATTGTATCGCTCATCCCCCAAATCACTCTCAACTAGTCTCATCAGTGATAATCCCCTGGCTATGTCATAACATTCAACTAGGGGATACTAGACAATGCATAAAATTAAACTAGCATAGCTAACATCCCACGAATCCCTACATAATAGCATAGTGATCCTCATGTCATAAACAATGGAGGTTGACTACTAAAGCAACGATTTTAATTTCATTAAATCATAAATCTGAAAGGAAATAGATCAAATAAATAATATATTATCCATCCCAACACCCCCTAAATTACAATCCCATATCCAACTATATAATCCAAGAATCACGATTCATATAATTTTTAATAAATTGAACACAAGAATAAGAAAATTATAATAATGAGATATAGTAGGTTGTAAACAACATGAAAAAACCACCTTACTTCAAGGTTCTAAGCATGTACTCTTCTTATACATGAAAAAAACATACATAGGAAATAAAATTTTAAAATCCTTTTTAAAACAAATAAAAATTTAAGGGAAACAAACATGACACTAAATAACATTAAATATACACCTTTTAAAATCTTAATTAAAAATCACCTTTAAAAAATGGTAAGTTATTTTATCACACAAGAAACATCAAGCACAAAAATATCAAACAGTTAAAGGCTCCATTCCAAAACAAACAACCCAGCAAGAAACACACTCCAATTTTAAAAGCATGGAAATACTTTAAAATTCACACTACTTTCTTTAAACCAATGTAACATATTTAAAATAATATAAATGATATATAAGAACAAGTTAAAAAAATTACAGATAATGGATTTAATTTTTAAAACATGAAAACCTATTAAAATAAAGGAAATACCTTTTTAAACATAGAAAACATAACTTTATAAAACCATAATGGTCTAAAATAAAATGAAACAATTATGTTTTCTTCCGAAAAATAATGATTCAAATTTTAACAAACACCTTAAATTCATAAAACATAATTTAAAACCAAATTTCCATTAAAACCAGCATTTCTATGATTTTTTCTAATGTTAAAATAAAGAAAACATGGAAAACCTTAGATAAGGAAAATGGGTATCATATATATAATTAATCGAGCACAAGAACAATTTTAAAATATCAATAAATAAATAAAATCTCTAATAAAAGTAATCATAATGGAAACACCTATTTTTAGTGGTGGAAACATGTCACCAAAGATTTAAACCACTGGAATAGGACTTATAAGATTTCTTACATTATTTATAAAGAAACCCCCAATTTTAGCACAACCCTAACCTTTAAATTAATCCCATATTGTCATTATGGTTAGAGGAAAAGATGGGGAAAGAAGAGAAACCCAAAGAAGAAGAGAGGAAAAGGAAAGAACAACTTCAAATCCATATTGGAGGAGATTTGAATAGGGACATAGCTCTTTAGGGGGGCCATAGGTCAAGTAAGATTGAGTGGTTGAGCTTTGGGAGGAATTCCTAATTCAAAACAAGTTGAAATGAAGAAAAATTCCAACTTAATCATGTCACACAGTTGTATAATATGGTTTACCAAACCGTTCATATACCATGAGAGAGCCACTACCCCAAATCCTAAATGGTCATGCTGTTATCTTATATGTTTTAACAAATTGTGCATATACTGTGTGGTCGCCTCTATCCTAAATGCATACGGTGTGTTGTTTTTACTGCATAGTTTCGAAAAATATGTGTCTAATCGTGAATCCATAAAAGAGTATCAAAAATTAAATATTTCAACCCTGATACACCCCAAACCCAATATATAAATCAATCATATAAACAAGATAATGAAAGTGACATTTTGGTGTATCACAATACAATTACATATTCATCACTTGATAAGGGTGGTTATTTAAGCCTTTTAAATCCCTAATTATTTCCAATAAGACTCACGGATATTATACTATATATACATAACTTTAAATTGATTAAATAAATATATTTATATGACCATATATCCATGAATTGTATATAATTTGAGCACTCTATAATTCTTTACTCAAAAAGTTTAATTTTCATCTAGATATCCATACCATTTGATTGGATGGAAAAAACTATTGATATAACCATATATATTAATTTTATATAGTCAATACACCCTATAATTTGTTATTATGAATAAATTATATTAATCTAGATAGTCACACAATCTGATTAAATGAGATAATCTATTGACTTGAATGTATATCCATTTATCCTATAAGTGGTGATTACCCTATACATAAATATTTTGTTGAAAGGTTATTCTCCTAGATAGTTATACCATTCATTTTTCTCAGTTAATATTGACTATATAAATATATGTTTTTCTATTTGAATAATTATTGATAATTAAACCATGTTTATTATATTAAGCCATATGATTGAAAAAATTTGATATTGGAATATGATTATCTGAGTTGGTTTTTTAGAATTTGTGTGGAAGTGGATTGGATTGCTAAATTGGTATACATTTTACTAATCTTGGGCATTTTTTAGATAAGGTATTGTTAGGATAAATCCTAAGAAGATAGTTAAATTATATGGAGTTCCTAAATCAATATTGTTTTATAAAGATATTATTCTTACATCTATATTTTGGAATAAAATTTATAATTGTTTTATGATTAAAATAAGGGTGAGTATTCTATAATATATATAAGAAAATAGGTAAATGAGACCGATTATATATATTTTAAAAGATAATTTTCGATCATCTGTTCTTGATTTTTAGGAGAACATGAGAAGATCTTTATTTCTTATTTCATTCACTAATGGTTATCAATATTTAATATATAGGAAAATATTTGAGTCCTTGTAGACTATGTCATTCACACTTATGTTGGGTGGAATTTGGGGACAAATATATTATTGGACCAATATTAATATAAGAAATGGTGGATAAAATTAAATTAATTCAGAATCATATTGAAATGACATAGAGTAAAACTATAATAAAAATAGGCTTTATAATAGTTTATTAGCGGCGGTTTTAAAAAAACAAACTCTTATTACAACCCCCATGTTTTCTACAGATTAATCCCACTTTATTAGTGATAAATAAAATATAATTTTCTCATAAATACAAAATGGTAGTACTTTAGGAAATAACTTCCCACAGTACTCATATTATCAATGCTAATTTGAAAATTTCAACTCATTAATCCATATCTTCACAGTGGCTTCCTCTTTCCTCCTTTATTGAAAAAACCACCCCTTTTCTTTTTTGATTTCCCTTTCCCATTTTTCATATATAACGTGAACCTCCACTTCTCTTTCAAAATATCCCAGTAGCCTTTTTACTCCATCAAGTGAACCAATACATTCCTATCCTGATCTCCAACTATTTTCATTGTAGTGGCATCCCATTCCACATCATGATTTCCTTATTCATATGTATATCACACAACCCCTCTTCCATTTCTCTCTCAAATGATTTTTGGTATAATGTATCTTCCAAAAATCTATAATCTTCACTTATCTTTATTACACTCTAATTTCAAAAACCTCAACGATATTGATTTAGGGATATAAAATTAGGGATTTTGGGATTTGCCTTTTCGGGATATAAATGTTTGGTTTTATCATGTTATTAAATAACCTTTTAGAACTGACTTGTTGGGAAATTCTAATGCTTATAAAGTATGATGTTCACCCTCCAATTGCCTCTTCACCCAACAGATGTATGAATCCAGTTATTTATTAATGATTTTATGTTTTTCATTTATTTTTATGTTTATTGATTATATATTATATAGTTAATTATTATTTTTTTATTAGGGTAATTTTTTTCATAGTTTTTTTGAAATATTTTATATTTATGAATTCATGAATTGTGTTTTAGTTTTAGTTTTAATATTTTATTTTTTAATTAATTATATATTCATCGTTATTTAATTATTTCCTATGTATTTTATATATGTTATATAAAATATTTATATCATAAAATATGAAATCATAATATCAATTGATAATAATTTAATTTTTTTAGGGATTTATTCTCAAGCATATTTTATAAATACCTGTATATTATTCCTTGTTATCTTATATTTATAACATGATTTTATTTAATTAATGTGTGTTATAATATATATATCGGTTACCAATATATAAAATTTAGATTATTTTTCCTATAATACTACTCAATATATTAAGGGGTCGGTGGAATTTTTATGATTTTCAATTTCAAATCAATCCATAGAAGGAATAACAAAATTTACATATTTTGATTGTAATTTTAGATTATGGTTGAAAATAAATAATGTTTATGGGAATTTGATATTGAAAAAAATTTCTTGTGGGATAAGTGGGATAGATTTGGAATGGGGAATTGGACATTGTTGAAAGTTCAACATATGACCATCATTAAAATGAATAGCCTACTACCCTGAATGTGGAGAATAAAATTCCTAAATTGATTGAAGATGTTTTTAAAAATGAAGCACAATTTGATAGATATTATGAAATATTAGTTGGGTACCTTTCTAATTTTTTATATATAAATACAATAGAGAAGTTATATAATTAATAAAAAGCATTTTATGAATTATTGGATGATGGAAATAATAATTTGTACAAATGATATAGGAAATATAAAAAACTATTTCTACTAAATTTATACCATATCAAATGTTTATAAACAATTATAGATAACAAAATGGTGATCATATCAAAGTTAATGCATGATGTATTTTTGAATCTAGGATTTTTGAATCATTTTTTGAGATTAATATATTTGTTAATAATATCATTTGCAATTATAAAAAATATATGAATGGACCAACGACTTTATGATATATTAGGGTGAAGATTCAAATTATGAATAATGTAAAATATGTTATACTATTGGACATAAATAGATGGATCATGATGAGGGTTTTATTGCACTTACTATGAAGAAGAATAGAAATAAAACCATGGTGTAGGTTTTATATTACTTTTATTTAAAACCCTGACATAAAATATTTCTCCTGTCTTCTAAAATGATAGAGAAAAGGAATCAGAATTATATGAAAAAAAACAATTATTGGTTTATATTATTATCTTTTATTACCTTTGTTTATTATGATTTGATAATTACACTATCCATATATATTGATCATTATTTATATCTATTTTTATGTCATGTTTTTTTTGTTTTTACATGATGTTAAAAAAAGTTTAATAAGATCTACATCAAAAGTTCATATGCCATTGTGTCTCAGTGGATATTACATCAAGTGATCATGCTACATTGACCAAAAAATAGTATGTTAAGTTTAATATCAAGGTGATGAAACAACCAACACCATTTAAATTCTAATGATTAGTTTACATAGTATACAACACCATATAGAGTGTCACTGAGATAATAACAAGTCTTGTTAATATAATTGGAATGATGATACTTTGTTTTGATATTGGATTTTATATTTATATATATTATGGGTTTATCTATCTTATTCTTAATAAAAAACAATTATTTAATTATTTAATAATTCTAATGATTTTAAGTTCTTTTAAAGAGTTTGGGGAAGGATCAAACTGATTATTGGATGGAAGTTCTATATGTGATTAATGAAAAAGATTAGACTCCACTAAAAAATTTATTATACAAAGTTTGTGTAAGGATCCATTATGTTCATAACATAATGTTGTGATAATGTTTAGGTTATATTATGAAGATCATAATCCCATACATTATTATTATTATAGGTTCAAAAAAATATTAGGAAAATAGTGAGACAATATCAAATAATTGAATGTATTATTAAGATAATAATTAGAATATATTTCATGGATGGACACTATATAGAGAATCACTATGAGGTTATGTTCCATGAAAAATGTATTTTTATGTTATTATTTTAGGATGAATTGACGATAAATTATCTTAAAAACCTTGAGTATGGAATTATATTATCAGTGAAATACAATATTAAAACTAAGGTAATAGTTATATTTCCATATGCATGTTTTATTATAACTGTTGTATGATATTTAGATTATTTATGAAAAGCCCAAAAAAATATGAACATTGATATTTTGATAATGTTACATCCATTATATTTATTATATAAAAAATACAAATGATTCAGGAAATGAGACACCAATTCATTACCATGTTATTAAAGTTATATAGAGTAAAAAATATACATTGTTCTATACACTAGTTTTTAATTACTAAGGAATTTCATAATCACTTGAGGTTGAGTTGTTACACTACACCTATTATGATGACCCAAAAATTTATACACAGTTTTTAACACAATTCTTTAATGAAGTTATTACACTAGTCATTTCCTCAAGTACTTCTGAGGTTGAGACTCTTAGAAATTAGAATCATAATATATAGAATATATGGATCACATAATAAAACACAAATAAATTTGAAATCAATTGAAATAAAACATTATTATTACATCAAAGATCACCTAACTATATAGGATTTCTTGGGTACATTTTCCAAAATAATGGGGTGAGTATAAATCCTAGTAAGGGATAAATAATGAAAACGGAGTATAAATAACATAAAATAATGAATTGAGGCATAATATAAGAGAATAATATAAAGATAAAAATATTAACCTAATCATAATAATTTGAGGCATAACATGATCATATGTACACGAGGAAGAACATGGAAATGTGGTTATAACATAAACAAGATACATTCATAAGCATATTTCCCAAGTTCATCACTAAGGTGTTGTAAAATCATATTACCAAGGTTATTAATAAGGGTATCATAAAAAATTACAAAGTAAGGCTTCTAAGGTATCATGAAAATTTTATTTCTAGAAGATAATTCTTTACACAAATCATTAGAGTGGTATCAGACCACACCCTTCATATATCTACCATTTTATGATCCACATCAATAAAAGATTATAATAAAATGTCATTTTAACCCATTATTAGGGAATGAGTTTTTTGATCATGGATGTCCCTAATAAATAAAATAATATTACATCTATATTTATAACCTTAAATGATTTTATACTTGGTAATTCACAATATGAATCTATGTTATAGAAAAAACGAGGATTTATTTTGGTAGCATGAAGAGTATACCAAAGGGATTGTGGAATGGTTATAATGAGAGATAAGGGTTGTTTCTCATTAATAAGGAATTATTTTCATAGTAAATTATTGATTATGAATCCACTAAAGAAAAATGACATGGAAATCAAAATGTATTGTATCAACGAATTTTGACATGGAAAATCAAGGAGTGATTTGTGTAGTATGATAACTATACAAAAGGATTATGGAATAGTTTTAATAAAAGAGAATGGTAGAATATCATAAATATTTCATCATTTATAAATTAAATGATTGATTATTAATACATGGAAGCATAATCATAAAGAAATAAAAATGTTATTATCATAAAAGAAGTACTTAAATCAAAAGGTGGAGGAGAACCCTTACCTTTCAATTTAGCTTCTTAACGCTTGGGAGGACCCCTTAAAACCTGAGGAACTCTTTTGGTTGAATTTATATAGTTTTAGGTAAGGTAAAATCATGATAAATGACTTTGGGGTAGAGATGGGTGATATAATGTGTGGGAGTGAGAAACATTTATTGGTTAAAAGAGGGGTCTTTTCATAGATACTAAAGATCGGCGGTGGGTAAGAATGATATCACATGGGGGTTAGGTGGGATGTTTAGTTAAGTGAATTGGGTGGTAAAATTTTGGTTTAACATGTAGTTATGAATTTATAACCTGAAAAGGTATTCTAGAGTTTTAAAGTGTTAATCTAATTTTGTAAAAATCAAGCTATATTAGATTACACACTTTAACACATATTAATATTGATTAAATATTACTCATGGTAACTATTTTACCATTAAAAATATAATATGACCCTTATTACTCAATTTTGACATGAAAAAAATTAATTTGAGCTCCATTTAATTTATTTAAATGTATAAAAATGAGGGAAATGACATTTACATAAAATGTATAATGTGTAGATAACACTTTTTTGTAGGAAATGACATTTTAATCATTAATTTTTCTTATCATAATTTAAAATTAATTAAAAATTAAATGTGTATTAATTTAATTGTATATATTTCAATAATTTATATTAAAATATATATTAAATATATATTTTATTAATTTAAAAATTGCACAATTTTTAAAAAATATCATCCTTTGAAAAATAACTATTTACCGTTGTAACAAGTTTCAATATAAGTAAACTAATTTTAATGAAAAAACATAAGATAACAAAATAAAATAATTTGGCACTAATGATTGAAAAAATAAATTTGGTATTATCAAAAATAATTATATGTGTATTAGAAACCAATTTTATCATTATCACATGTAATTTATAAAGGCCTGTTTTTTGAAAATGAGTATTTTTATGCTTCAAAACCTATGTTTAGAAACAAATTATCATTGTATTTTATTTTCAAGATATATATTTTTTATTATAAAAAATAAAATTTAAGTGGATTTATAAGAAATAAAAAACTAAATTTTACCTAATTAATAATTAATTGCAAGAAAAGTCTAAAATAGTATTTATTGGAAAAACAACATTTAAGTCCTAAAACATTTAAACATTGGTCATAAAAATTCAATATAAATTTTTTAAAATGTATATATATATATATTTATTTAATAAATCTTTAGTCAAATAAAATTATTTATAATGTTCTAGGCCATTCTTATTCAATTGTAAAGTTACAATTTTTGTAAAAATAAAATTTTTATTATTTTATTTAATAGAAACTAATTTAGAAAAATCCAAAAATTAATACAATGATAATTTTTTACATTTTAAATTTAATAATAATATTAATTCTAACCAATTTAAATTATGAGTTTAGTTTTTAAATGAAAACACAAAAGATAAAGAGAAACTATTTTTATGGAAAAATGTTCATTTTTAACATTATTTTTTTTAATATTTTTTCATATCAATTTATAATTTAAATTTTTTTATATAATGCTTCAAAAGTGGTAAATTTAACTTATTCAGATAAAATATACAATACTAGAATAAAAATATTTCAATTAAATTTTTTTTCTTATATAATATTATTAATTATTTATATTCTAAAAATGTAATTCTGACTAACACATTGATATTAATTTCCAACTATAAAATTTATAAATAAATACTATAATAAATTAATAATTATCAGATTATCAATAATACTTATCTAAAATATGTATATATATATATACATGTATAATATTTTAATATTATATTTTTGTTTCATTATTATTAATTTGTGGATTATATGATTCAAATTTACAACTAACAATTAATGACTTTAGTATTCCTATTGGATACATGTAAATGAAATGACTATATTTCCAACAAACATATTTCTAATGACCATATTTCCAATGACCATATTTCCAATGAACATATTTATATCAGCAAGATATTCTTCCTAAACAAATAATTACTAAACTCATTCATTACATTTACACTTCATAAGTCCCACATCTCATTTTCATCATTTTTATTTTATATTTCAAAATATTATTTATAATTTCATGATGTTCATACTAATTATAAGTTTTATTTGGCTATTGGTGATCCTCAAGGGTGAAGTTAATCTAAGATATATCACAGTTTTGAATATTCTATTCTTTTATATTTATTATCCCCTTTTAATTTATGAAACTTTAGTGGATGTAATAATCCATGGTGTATAAAAATTAGTTTCATATCATTTTATTTTAATATTTAACTATTAATGAATAAATCCTTGTTATTTTAATTCCAATATTGGATGAATTATTTCTTTATCTATTTCAATTCCTTTGAACATATTCAAAAAGAAGAAAGATAGTTTTCAATTATAAACATATAGTTTATAGAAATAATATTATTCATAAAAACATGTCTCATTACATTCTCTTCCATTAAAATAAATTTTTTCCACATAATTGTAACTACCAATTACTAATAAAAATTTCTAGATATATCAAAAAAATTATCATAACTCATGATATTGATTATAAAGGGATACAAACCATAATATCATAGGGAAAACTAAGTAACTTAAATGTTCTCTCCTAATAAGAGTATCTCAATATTCTTAAGATTATATTCCAAATATGATTCCTTTTATGTTTATGGTTCATAAAGGTATATTTAATAATAAAATTTTAATATAAATATCATGAGGTACTCTAATTAAATTGTTTAATTTAGAGGAATAAAGGTACATCAGGTCACATCCCTGAGTTGACATAGTGCATCATAAAATTTATTAATTATTTAAATTATTTTTTAAAATAGCAGAAGTGATAATATTTTTTAAATGAGTATGGGCATAGACATGTAGTTTTATGTAGTTATGGATTTTGAAAAAAAAAGGTTTTTGAATGTCACTATAGACGTTTTTTCCACAAAACCATAAAAAATGATATGGGTGTAATTGTTCAAAACATGGTTGCTTATAAAAATATGTAAACACCCTATAATATTTATAATAATACAGATATATGCTTATTAAATATCACCCTTATATATGGTGTTATAAAATATGATAATACCTCTTTTTGTTTGTGACATTGTGAAGAATAAAAAAATTCACTTATGGTAATTTAAAATTTGAGTAGTATGAGAAATTTGTTTCCTTAAAATATGGATACAGTATTTGGAAGATCAATCATAATATCTAAAATTATTAGGCATGTTGGATTTGTTTTAAATTAACATTATTGTGATCCAAATTCTAGAAAATGTGCAGGATCACTTGAACTAGATTTTTCAATTTTGTTTTAAATTAAATCATTCGAGAGGGATAAAAGATGCGTGTGAGATTTACTTCATTAAATATTCATAAAAGATAATTAATATATTTAGGAATCATAATTAATATATAAAATGGACTACATTCCACACAATTATAGGGTATTAGTTACCCAAAAAGAACAAAAGTAGATAATTTTGGAATAGTTAACTTTATTAATGTCTAAGGTACCCAAATTTTATATTATAATAATTTTAGTTCAACTTATATCATTCTTGGTTCAATCTGGGTTTTAATAGGTTGGTTTTTCTCATACTTCTTAGTTTAATTTCATAAATAACTATCTCAAAATTATCAAGATATCTCTTATAATATTATATAATATAAAATAATTAAAAAATATGATCTTAAAATTCAATATATAATTTATAAATAAAATAATGCATCAGCTAATATATACCATGATTTATGAATCACCGTGTTTTAATCTACCTTATTTGTGATTATTTTCCTTTTAGTTTCTCTTTCTTGTATATGTTCAAATCCCTCAAAACAGTTAATAAAGATAATGTGGATTTCCAAAGAATATGCCCTGGGAGTTTCTATAAATGTTTCTAGTATTAGGCCCACTCACCATGCAATAGAGTGAAGATTGAGTCCATGCTTAACCAATATTTTTCAAGGTGATTACCTCTTGTTGCATTTGTGCCCTAGCTGTATCCACAAATTTGTATCTAGAAATGTATGTACTTGTTGGGAAACCATATACTATATACTAACAAAAAATATAAGGATGTTTTCATAGTGTTAAAATTATCTATAGGTTTTTCACTATGGTATTCAAGTCCCAATTTCCACAAATAACCAAACCCTTCTTTGATGCTAACTATGATTCCTAACAATTTCATACATAGTTTTAAACAAACTTCCCTATCAAAATTAATACACCCGTCATTTAATTATGATATTTTTAATTATAGTGTCTTGGAAAATAGGAACATAATATATGTAATACATGTATCAAACAATATAAAATAAAATTATAGCTCTATGGATATAATTATTTATTATGTCATCCTAGATCACCTCACTGTATAAAATTTTCTAGGGATGTTTATCAAAAGTAAGGGATGAGAATAAATCCTAATAAGGGATTAATAAATAAAGTAGAGCATAAATTAACATCATGGGTAAAAATTGAGGAATAATATAATAACAATAACATAAGGAAATTATTCATAAGATGATCATAATAATATGACACAAAACGTGATTATTTGTACATAAGGCATGACATTGAAATGTGGTTACAACATAAACATGATACATTCATAAGGATGACACTAAATTTCATCATTAATGGTTTGTAAAATAATATTAACAAGGTTATTCTCCATAGTATTATAAAAAATTGACATGTAATATTTCCAAGGTATTCAGAACATGTCATCTCTATATTGTAATTCTTTACCCAATGTATTAGAGAACTATCGGGGTGCACCCTTCATATCAATTTCATTATGTGTGTCACAACAATCAAAATCATAATAATATATCATTTAAAAAAAATTAGGGAATGTGGTTTTCATACATGGAAATTCAAAATAAATAAAATAATATTACATTAATATGGATACCCTTGAATGGTAATAGATTTTGGTATTCAGAATACGATGATGTGTCCTAGAAAATTACTGAATGAATTTAGTAGTATGACAAGTATAAAAAATGGATTATGGAATGGTTCTAATTATAAAAAAGGTTAGTCTCTCAAAAATTCAGAATAATTTGTATAGTTAAAGATTTATTATGGAAACAAGGTAGTATAATCACATGGAAATTAATTGTATTGTAATATGAAAATATGACATGGAAAATCAATAAGTGATTTTTCCAGCATGAATGTTAATCAAAAGGATTATGTAATAGGGTGTAATTGAATATAGGGGTAGTATCTCATCAATGGTTGATTTTTTGGACCTTAAAGGATTTTTTATAAACCCATGTAATCATAATCAAAAGGAAATAAAAATAACTTATCACAAAAGAAGTACTTGAATCAAAATGGTGAAGAGAACCCTTACCTTGTTAAGTAGATTCTTAAAGATTATATTGACACTTTAGAACCTTAGTACTCCATTGTAGTAATTTATTGAGTTATATGGAAGGTAAATTTGTGATAAATTAATTTGGGGTGTAGATTGGTGTGATAATTCCTAGGTGTGATCTCCTTTATAGGTGAAAAAAGTATATTTTCTTGGAAACTAAAGTTAGGTGAATGGTAAGAATTATATCAAATGGGTATTTTGTGAGTTTTGTGAATTAGGTGATAATGTTATTATGAAACATGTAGGAATAAATTTTTATACTAAAAAATGTATTCTAGATGGTCTAAGTGTTAAACTGATATTGTAAAATTTGAGTCACAAGAGACTACCCACTTCAACACATATTAATCTTGATTAAATACTAATCATGATAAGTATTTTATCTCTAAAAATATATGGTGTCCTTTAATACATTATTTTTTTGTTCCAAAACTAAATTTTCTCCCCATTTAACCTAATTCAATTTATAAATATGAGGAAATTATATTTTAAAGAAAATTATAAAATGTGTAGAAAAAACATTTTAATAGAAAATGATATTTTAATTGTTAATTATTATTACTATTATTTAACATTAATTTTAAATTAATTAATTGTTAATTTAATTTTAATATATTTGTAAACTTCATATTATATTCTTAATTTAATATATATTAATTTTTTAAAAAAACTACACAATATTTATAAAATTATCATTTTTTGAAAAATAATTATTTTACTACGGTAATAAATTTTTATCTAAGTGATTTAATTGTAATGCATAAAAATAAAATGGAAATTTTAAAATAATTTAGACCTACTATTTGAAAATATAAAATTCATTGTGTCTTATAAAACTCTTATGTGTAATAAAAACAAATTTTATCATTACAATATGTGACACATAAAACCCCGTTTTTAGAAAAAAGTGTTTTTTATGATTTAATATTTATGTGTAGGATCAAAATGTCATTTTACATAATTTTAAGGATATATATCTATTTATTATAAATAAAATAAAATTTATTTGGTTTTCAAATCATTTTAAAACTAAATTTTTTCAATGTAAAATTAAATTATATGAAAATACTAAAATCATTTTTTCACAAATATCACATAAGTGTTTAAAATTTTAATCATATGTTTTTAAAATTCAACATAGTATATTTAAAATGGTTAACTTTATTTATTTAATAATATTTTATCAATTAAATGGTTTTATAAACTTTTAGATCGTGTTTATATAATTATGAAGTTATATTTTTTTGTAAAAAACGTATTTTCATTCACCAAAAAATAAGTTATTTCAAAAAAATCCCAATAATTAATACCAAACTAATATCTACATTATAAATTGAATAGTGATATTTATTAAATACAAATAAAATGGAATTATTATTTTTATAATGAAATTAAAAAATATAAAGAAAAATTGTTTTTATTGAAAAAGATCCATTTTGAACATTAAATGTTTTTAATATTATTTCATATCAATTTCTAATTTAAAGAATGTTTATATAATATTTAAAAAGGTGTTCCATTTTATTTATTAGGATAAAATATTCAATACTTAAATAGAACAAGTTTTATGAAAAATATTACTTTTATAATTAAGTTATTTATATATATTCTAAAATTTTAATTTTTACTAACCCATTGATGTTGATTTAATTTTATGAATTTTATAAACACATAATATAATACATGGAAATTATAATGTTATTAATAATATGTAATTTATACACATATGTATATATATTATAATATTTTGATATTATATTTTTTCATTAATTATTATTTGTGTATTATATTATTTAAATTTACTAGAAACAAAAAAAAACATTAGTATACCTATTTCCAAGCTAATTAGTTTATTTATCACTTATTAACCCAAACTTCTCATTTCTATAGTATTCATTTTTGATTTCACAATATTTTTTCTCCTTTCATGATGATATTCCTTATTATAGGATTTTATTGGCTGTTGGTTATCTTTAAGGGTGAAGATAATCCATAATATCTCCTAGTGTTGATGATTTTATTCTTTTAAATTTTTTATTACCTTTTTATTTATAGACTTTTAATGGAGGTAATAATCCTTGTTGAGTAAAAATACATGGTGTGTAATACATAACTTCATGTGATTTTTCTGTAATCTTTCACTATGAATGAATACTGATTTATTATTTTAATTATTATTTTGAATGGATTATTTACTAATCTATTTTAATTCCTTTTAATAAATAGAAAAGGAATAAGTGTAGTTTTTAATTATAAATGTATAGTTAATGGAAATAATACATTTCCTAGAGATATAGTTCATTACATCTTTGAAGGGGTGATGATCACTATTTCTACACCCAGAACCTCATCCACAACACATACATTAGTTTCACTATTTAATTATTTTCATTATACATAATTATTCTATATTTTAGGGTTGTTATTGAGTAATAATCACTATTCAAACATGGTTATACCTATATTAAAAAGTGTATTTATAAGTTATTTTAAGCTAATCAACATTAAAATAAGTAGGTTCTAAATAATATCATAAAAGGAATGTTTTATTTCTTTTATAAATATAATATATAGGTATATGTTAGGGATGATTCGGGAAAATTTATGTTTTTTTATACTCATGAAAATGAAGGGTTTGGTTTTCACCCTTGTAAAATTATGGATTTTTTATACTCCTTTAATGGTTTATATAACAGTGGATATCCATGATCTTAGGTTGAGAGTGTGAATATTAGATATAGGATTATTTTGGATCTAAAATATGATAAATCATAATATTAAACTTGTTTATATTGAATTATTACACTCTTCAGTCTCAATGAAATATTTTTTTTGTTTTTATTATTTTATATTATCCTCCAAATTTCACATTATTATTTTAGTTTATATGATCATTTTTTGATTTATAATTCACTCTATCTTACATTTTCCTTCTACCATGTAGTACATAACCATTTTTATATTTTAGAAACATTTAGAGCTATAATTGTTTACATTTTTTAAAGAATATTTTGTTAATATTTGTGTACTAAGTATTTTCTCTAGATTTTAATAATTATTATGAATATATTTTAGTTATTGATTACCTAAGGAACAAAAATGTTTTTAATCCTACACTACCATCATAATTTAATGGTAGTAATTATTCTTAGTTTAAGATTAATATAGAATAATATCTTTAATGTATTGATATTTTACACTAGGATATAATTACAAATTATTAAGTTTTTCTTGAATCTGATTCATTTAATCTAAAGGGTTTATATGTTGATAGATATGAGATTAATTTAAAAGTTATGAATATTCATTATTTCTCATTTCATGGAACGTTTTTTATAAGATATGAAAATTCCCCAGAGCTTCTATGATTTGGAATCATATTGAGATAGCTAAATTTGAATAGAAGAGCATTGGAGAAAATTAAATTCTTGGTAGTCAGGAAAATAAGGTGTGAATAATAAAAAAAAAAATTTTATTTGTTTAGTTACAAGAAGAATGAACACATGTGAATGAAATGTCCAAATAAAAAAATGGAATTAGAGAAAAATTCTATATGAAATAAATGTAATAACCTGGGTGTTACAATGTTTTTTTTTTTGATTATTTTATCTAGTTATTGAACGAGTTTGAGTATCGATAGTTTTTGGGGTGAAATTTTAATTTTTTAGAGGCAGTTCAACTGTTGTGCAGTTAACCCATACAATTAGTAGTAACCATACAATTCTCATGAAAATTCCTAGGTGGGTCGGTGCTATGGAAAAAAATAGTACATGGTTCTTAAACCATGTTCGAGCGTGTTGTAGGGATCACTAAGTTTCTAGTGCTCGACCACACATTTTGAGCACAGTTTTCTCAATAGTGTAGCCACCTACAAATAACCATGTGCAGGTGTCTTGCCTAGGTAATATCAAACAGGCGGTTGGCACATGGTTTGGTAAACCATGCACAAAAGATGTGAGTTTCCCAGTATTTTAAAATTTTTATTTTTATTTTTATTTTCTTATTTTTTTCATTCCCCTCTTTTAATTTATTTCCCTTCCCATGTGCATTGTGTGATCTCCCCCTCCATCCCTCAACGGACATGTGCCTTCCCTCAATCTCGACCATCTATTCTAGCCATGAAACAACCATATTTCTACCATTTTTGGTTGGTTATTCAAGGTATGCCCTGCCCTCTTTTTCTTCTCCCTCCATTTGGCCAATTTTCCCCCTACTTGTTTTCCTGTTTGGATCGTCCAAACCCTAGGGTTAGGGTTGAACCAATTTTTGATTGTTTGTTTTTAGGATTGTGTATATAGTGGTTCTCTCTATTTGAACTTGTTCGTATTCTGACATCCACCACTAAAGGTTAACTGGTTTGGTTCTTTTTAGTTTTACACCACAACTCGAGGTATGATTTCTCTTCCACTATTTGTTTAGAACAATTTACATTGGTGTATTTTGGTGTTTTGAGTTCCGAGAATTTATTTTTAGTGTAATTTTTCATCTTTGCGGTGGGATCGAGTCGCCAGAGTCAAATGAGACTTACCACAAATACATAGGTAGGTATATATATATGTAAGTTCTCACATTATATATATTTTCACCCATCCTAGTGAATATATATATATGGGGTTCGGTGTGCTTATGTATATATATATGAGAAATGAAAACGGTTGTCAGTGGAATTGGGTATATGCATATATAAGAATATATGTTTGGATCCACTTGTATGTATTCATGGCAATGAGAATATATAAAAAGTGGATAGGTTTCCATATGTATATGAAAAAGTGATTGTACTTGAAGGTAAAAAGGAGTAGATTCGAGTGGTCACTGATGAAATTGTTAAGTGTCGAACTAGTGTTCCGACTTGATCCTTTTTCTTTGAGGTGGTAATTACTATAAAATTCATTTACTTGAAAAATCCTAATTTGATTGGGTATTTTTAAATTCCCTTTTTATACAAGAATAGATATATGTATAGCCTTATGATGTTCTAAAACCATTTTGGTGTGTTTTTTACTTGGCATAGTTGGGTTTTCATGTGCAATATCTGTTCATGTTTTGAAATGGAATTTTTAGTTTTAAAACTCCTTTATGAAAGGAAATTTTATATTTTTGAAATATTTTTTAAGAGTTGTTGATGGTTATTAAATGGGTTTTGACCATTTTTGGTTTTTATTGAGTGAAAGTGAGGTTTTAAGGGGAGTTTTGTCTTAAATTTAGATGTTTTCCTCAAATGACTTAAAAATGGGGTTTTAGTTTTATTTCAAATGGTGATTTTAAATGTGTGGGAGAGTTTTTTTTTAAACTCCTTGTTGGATTCATAAAATTTTGTTTGATGGAAATGAGAAGGGCTTGTGCCTTTTTTGGTTTTTCACAGTGTATCTTGAAGTGTTTTATGAAATGGATGATTTTGTCAAACATATCACAAATTTTAAAGTGGTGTTTTATGGAATTGTGATGGAAGAAATTTATTTAGACATGTTTTAAAATTTTAAATAATAAATCCATTGTGTGAGGGTGACCTTGATATGCTAAAAGTATTGGGTTTTCCGTTTTCAAGGATGGGTCAATTACCTTGTGTAATTAAAATTGATTATGAAGTAGGGTTTTGTGTATTATTTATGTTTGATAAAAATTCCATTGAGGGTTTTCATTTTGAAATTCACTTCATCCTTGGGATTTAGGTCAAATGATTTTTTATGTGGGATCACTTTTGGTTTTTAATGGGTTTCCTTGTTTAAAGGGATGTTTTGTTTTTATAAAGTGAAAATGAAATTTCTATTGACATATGTCATTGTGTTTGGAAATTTTTCTGTTTTCATTCAAAATTGTGTTTGAAATTTCAGATTTTTTAGAAATGGATTTCTAAATGTGCATGATATAATAGAAGTCCCACATAACACTTGTGATTTGATGTGATAGTCCCTTATTGAACCGTTATGTTTGTAGATGGTGATTATATAATTCATGTACCAAATGTTTGTGATGTCATATATGGTTGTGGATGGTTGAATGAGTCATGATGAATCTCAGTTGGATTAATTAATTGATGTTCCATGTTTGAAAACTTATGACTAATGGTTTTGTTATGTTGGACTGATGTTCCAAACCTCAGTTTTGGGTAGGCTAGACTGATTCTCTAAGCACCCCAGTGCACCTTAGTTTTAAGGGAAAGAAATTATGATCATGTACCCATGGGTATAGAGATAACATTTCATATTGAGGTTGTGATGGTTAGACATGCCCTTCCATGTCTCATCTGGATTCATGGACTAATGCTCCATTTTTTTTTGATTTATGATCCAGTGTTTGGGATGTATGTACATTGTGTTTCAGATCCCTTGAGATGTTTTCTATTTGGATGGGATTGTTGTTTTCTTGATTTATTTTTTTAGTTTCATGCTTGAAAATATGTATTGTTATATGTTATGTCTATTTTGTTCACTGAGTATATGTTGATGATTATTTCCTTTCACCACTTGTTGGATAGCTGAGCATGTCATGCATAGGTGGCCTTGGGTGTTTATTTTACCATTATTGAAAAATGTTTTAAAGTGATTGTTTTATTTTAAATATAGAAAGTGGGTTGTTTTTGAGAAACAATATTGGTGTGTGTGGTTTTTGACAAGTCTTGTGCCTGTGGATTGTTTTTTATAATGTGTGTGTCTGGTTTTGGAAGGAAAAAATGGAGAAATGTTTTTCATGGGGGAAATCTTGGTTGACATAATTTTGGAATGTTTTAAACCTTATGTGAGTTGGTTATTCAAAAGTATGGTATTTTAAAATAGGAAATGTTTTCACTTAAAATTGGAATTTATATTATTTATTTCTTGGTATGGAATACTTTGTGTGTTAATATTTTTGGTTTTGCATGTTTCCAACTAGTTTCAATCCATCCATTTATCTAGCTAGTTTATTTTGATTATCTACCCTTATTTCCTATTTTATCCCAAGTTGGGTGTGTGTGTTGGATTTAAAGGAAAAAAGTAAATTGGTTTCCAATGGGAATTACATAATTTTATACTTTTGAAATGTCTTAAACCAAGTATGAGTTTAATTTCTAAAGCATGATATCTAAAGGAAAATGTTTGGTTTTCTTTTGTAGTGGTCTATAGATTTGATTTTTTTTTCCTTGAGATGATTATATATGTAAATCCTACTATGTAGATTTATTTTCAAACTAGAATTGATGATTATACTTAGGGATCATATTTCATAATTTTAGTGGGTTGTGGTGAACTAAAAGTCTTTTTAGACCACACCTATATCTTTCGACGTTCTCATTTGGATTCATTTTGTTCTTCATGGATGGCATGGGGAAGAGTTGGGTGGATATGTTTGGAGTCTCGTATGGAGTTGGATTTTTTTCTCTTCATGATTGCTTGTAGATTTTTCTTTTAGTTAGTTTGTTTATGTATAACCTGCTAATTTATTTATTTTGGTTATTTCATTTATATCCTTTGATTTTGTTTAACTCTGTTCTGGGTGAAATCATTTCCAAATTATTTCAGATGATGCTCATGCACTAGTTTTCATCCTATTGGGATTAGGAATGACCTCTCTGACTTACGTGGAATCAGGTCAGGTGTTGGGTGGGTTGGAATCCTGGGCTGGTTCGTTGCAATAAAATCCATTGATCAACATTCCCTTTCTGTAGAGGTAGTTCAAATATGAATTTGAGTAAATCAATTTTTATCTGTTATGAGTGAAGGAAGATAAGACACATCAAATCAGACTACTTAAGTCTTAGAAAACATAAAAAGTTCAAGAATAAAATGAATATATATTTGGATTTTTGGTTAACTAGTGAAGTTTCATATTCATATAAATAATTTATAAGTGTGAAAGATACAATTATTTTTTTTATAGATAAAAATGTAAAGGCAACATATCCACCTTCCTACTCATATTCTTTAAGTGACATATGCAAATCTATTAGGATGGTTTGAAACATATTTGTATGAGCACTTTTTTTTATTGCAAATAAATGGTTACCTTTATGAACACTTTTTTTTAAATAGTGATAAAAGGTACCCTTTATCAGTATTTTATTTTTGGTGCAGATAAAGGTCTCAATCGCATAACGTGTCCCACATCGAAATAGCACATGGGATGTGGCTTATTTAAATATCATTATTCCACATTAAGAGCTCAGAATCATGTTGCGGGGATGGGATCCCGTATATACGGCACACATATACGGGACCTGTATGAGCCTAGGTAGGCCGTAGCCCACCCTCCACTTCTTGCAGGCCTTGGCCCATCTTCATACACTCATTCGGGTTCTACAATGCCCAACCGATTCCATACCCATTTTTTATACAAACCAATAAAATAATACAATAATTAAAAATAAAAAAATTAAACAAATAAAAATTAAAATTGAATAAATTAAAAATATAATTTTTTAAATTTAAATAATTATTAATAAATTTAATATATATATATATATATAATAAATATTAATAAATATTATATATTAAATATTGATATAAAAAATAAAATAATTAAATAATAAAATAATCACATTTTAGAAAATTAAGAGAAATATTCGAAAATTTATTTATTAAATAATATTTATAAAAATGATTAAATTTAATATACATATATAAAAACTAAAAATATTAATAAATAGTATATTATAAATATAAATATATAAAATGAATAAATTTTAATAATTAAACAAAAAAATTAAATATGAATAAATTACAAAATTATTATAAAAAAATAATTAGTGAAATTATTATTAATTAAAATTAATAAATTTAATACATATATATATCTACACAGACACACACAAACATTAATAATAAATTATAATATATAAAATATATAAAATATAAATATAGAAAATGAATAAAATGTAATAATTAAAAACATATTAATTTCTTATTCCATTTTAATGGTTCTTTATACCTAACTATTTATTAATAAATTTAATACAGAAATATATTCATATATATATGTATATATATCTCTATGTATAAAATATTTTATAAAATATGATTTATATAATAATTTTTTTACTTACAATAAATAAGTCATATATTTAGTGAAAAGTGATTGATAATTAAAATTTAATATTAATCCAAAATATTATCTAATTGTATCATGTTATGAACATTAATTTAATGTAATTTTATTTTTCAATTAACATATATCAAACATGTGTTGCATTAATTTCACATATACATATACGTAATTCTTTTATTTTTATATACAACACACACTCACAAATATTTACGTAATAAACAAAATCTTATATAGGAACACATACAACTAATAATTATGTAATTTATTCATATTTTAATATTAATTTTAGAATTTATTTTGTAACATTATACATTTCATATATTATTCTTTTAATTGACAAATTTTATTTATTTATTTTCAATATTATTACAATAAGGTATTATTTATTTGTTTGTAATTTTTTTTGAAATTTAATCATTTTATAATATTTATTTATATATATTTATTTACAATGATTGAATATTTTTAATATACATTCATCTTCATTTCAATATATATAGATATTTTTTGAATAATTTATATTTAATTAATAAAAATTATCTATTTAAAAAATTAAAGTGAACTCATTTTTAATTATTCAATTTCACTCATTTTTAACATGCATGCATTTAAGATTATATATACATTTATAATGTTAAAAATATATTTAAAAAAATATTTTTAAATAAAAATATTTATAAATTTATATTTACTATATTAACTAATTCATATATTTTAAATTACAAATAAATAAATATTATTTTTAAAAAATTATTTAAATAATTATAAATATATATATATATATATATATATTTAAATAATTAATAAATTATGATAAATATATTTAAAAAAATGAATATATAAATTTATAAAAATATATACTGATATAATTATATAAATATTATTTTTTAAAAAATATTATTCATACAATTATAAATAAAGAACTATATATTTAAATAATTATCAAACTATAATAAATATATTCAAATAATGAATATAATTACTATATTTATATTCATATTTATTTTCAGAAGGGGTGTTAGTTGAGTGGTAACAAATCCCATCATGCATCCTCGTATGACGAGTTCAAAACCCAACCACATCATCCATGGCCCCCAATTAAATTGGGGGACTATTTGTGGGATGGCTTCAAAAATGAAACCAACATAATTTGCTTTTGGGCGGAGTATAGGTATGGTTACTGGCGATACTGGTGGAGTGTTACACATGCTATAGCACGGGGGGGGGTCATGGATTATCCTCGCTCTGACAATGATGGGGTTATTATTTGGTTGGATGACTCCAGCATGACAGTGTGATTGGTGGGAGGTGTTTCTAGGTGGCCAATGCACCAGTAAGTGGGGATGAACAATAGTTGTGACCGAGAAGATTCATTCTGGGTAATGATGGTAGGGTATCACTGCAGTGAAGATGCAGTAGCAGCTATAAGGCGGTAATAAGGGATGGTTTTATAGCTGCATTGATGGCGAGGAGATGGCGCTAGGTGAAAGCAGCACATCCTCGACAACTGCAACAAAAGGGGGAAGTGGTATAGATATTTAATGATGTAATGGTGGGAATGGTGATATGGTGGTGGTGTGGTAACTGCAGAATGGTAATTGTGAACCCCCACTCAATAGCGGGGGTGGTGGTTCGACGATCGTGTGTGTCAATACGGCACTGTGTCTTGTGAGACAATGGCAATAGATTGTTCATTGTTGAAATATATGGGAGGCTTTTTCGGTGGTGACAATGTCTCTGGAAGTGTGTGTTCTAGGATGACCATGGTTGTTTGGGCCTTTTAGGGCATGATTTGACATACCCATTGTTCTATGGGAGGTGTGTGTATTTGTGTTTTATGGTAATTATACCCATAATATCCTAATATATATATATTTGTGTGTTTTTGTGTGGGTGTGTGTGTATATATTTATTATATATATATATAATGATATACATATATTTATAATAATTAAATTATGGAAAAAATATTTAAATAATGAATATATTTAGAACATCTATATTTATATTTATATTTATTTATTATATATATATATAATTATATAAATATATACCAAACAATGAAAATCGGGGATATAATCCATTGTCCCAGAAAATTTTTTAATTAAAAGAAAGTACAAGACAAAGAAAGAAAAAGAAGAAAGGGTTAAATGTTTAATAGGGTGGTATGCCACCAAAACACGGAATCAAAAAGAAATCATATTATTTTTTTCTATTGCTTCCTACTCGAGAGTAACCCCATCCTATTGGGTGCTTTCCTAGCTTCCACTATTTTAGATCCAATCAAGTGGTATCCTTATCACCCATGTTCAATGATTAATCTTGCACATTATCCTTATCAGTGGGAACAATGTCATTGATAACATTCTTAGATGTAGGTCCATCTAAATCTAGTTCATTATCATCAATAACTATATATTGCACTTTATCTCAAAGATTGCCAAATTATTCCAAGAATGCATACTTGATGTCAGATCTATTAAGAATTTCAAGCAGGGTGAGAATATGTGAAATGATACTGGAGTCTAGAGGAGAACTAGAACCCACTTCATATGTCACCTTATCCTCTAGAGTATCACAAAACATAAGGTCACCAACTACACCTCCAATGCCATCTTACAGAGTATGTGAAAAGTGTGTTAAAGCAACTTCCTATAAAGAAGAAACAGAAACAAGAAATGAAATATCATCCCTAGTTAGGGGTGTATGCTTCTATCCATTAACATCTAATATCTATTTAGACATTGATGTTTTGTAATTCTTGAGAAGGACCAACTGGAATCCTTCATCATTGAAAACATGTGATTTCCTATACCTTTTGAAATTAGTAATGTCCTTCTCATGGTCAACTTCTTCTTGAGAAAATGCCACATATTATGATTTCTCCAAACATACCACATTTTCCAATGAATCCCTATGGTTCCATTATAGATCCTACTTTTAAGATTAGTTATCCTGCATTTCCGGAACATCATGATTTCTAGTCGAGACTCTAGAAGAGGGCATACCTTCTCAGCATTTGTCGTTGGAGAGTCCTCAAGTCGGGTATCCAGAATGTCTAATACATGCATGACACTATCCAAAACACCTTTCTGAACCGCATATACCATTATAAGCATCATTAACTTCCTACAAACATTGTTCAGGATCCTTTTTCCATTTCATTTATAGAAGTAGGTATTCCTAAGACATGAATCTACAGAGTTTCTAACAAAATTAAAATCCAAATAGTGGAGAGAATAATATTCATTTTCGATTATTAGATGAATATCATTAACCGGGGTGGAGATAGATACAATATAAATTAGAATATCACTCAGGTCCACCTCCACTGATATATTGGAAAATTTTATGAAGCAAACCTGCTCAGACTCCCTTTCTATTTGAATTGGAACTTCAACCACCATAGCGACATCATCTAGTATCTTCAGATTCCATATGATCCAATTTAGTCCATGTATCCAGACCCAAACCAATGAAAAAACATTTTGAACATTCAGAAAATTAAAATCAAGGCTCCAATCATGTATACGAAGAGTACCTGACTTTAAAAACCATGAACTGAAGCTCTAAGCTCGCTACTTCAAATCATTGGATGGAAACAAATAGTGAACAAATCCAAACCAGTTGAAAAAAATTTAATGTCAGAAAACCCCAAAATCATTGAAATCCTCTGTGGTAACTCATCTAATCAATATAGATTCTCTCCCTTTCAAAACATAAACCTATCATTAAACAAGTTCTTACCCATTGACATCTTTTCACCAATAGAAACTGGATCCACCTCAATAAGTTCATTGGAACCCGTTTTTATGATTCTTCCTATGGGTGTCTCCTAACATGAAACAAGCGGGGGATTCCTTCCATCCAAGGCTGAAACCCATATATCTCTATGTTTTTCATCTGTAAATGCATGAAAATTGGTTGATTTGTGTCCATATTTCTCGTATGAAACTTGATTTCCACCGGTGAGAGGCCATCAACGCAAAGCTCTGGGAACATTCACACCCTCCTCCATCTCATTATATAAATTTATATAATGATATAAATATATTTAAAATTATAAATAAATAATCATAAATATATTTTAAAAAATATTTAGTTATAAATATATTTTTATGCATATTTTTACTATATTTATAAAATAATATAGATTTATTTATTTATAAATAAATAGATTTTTTCTAAAAATTTATTTATTTAATTATAAATAAAGATTCTATACTAAAATAATTATAAAATTATAATAAATATATTTAAATAATTAATATATTTGTTTTATTTATTATATATATAATTATTTATATACAATTTTATAAATACATTTATAATCATATAAAATTTTTTTATTTATTTTTATTTATATTTGAAATTATAAATCCTTTATCACCACTAATGTTTTAGTGGTGATAAAGATATCTTTTATTAGCTCTTTGTATATTAGAATTGATAAAATATATCTTTAGCATCACTTTTTTTGAAGCATTGGTAAAACCCACCTTGATCTTTTTGAAAAAAACCCTAACGGAAATGATTCCAAATGTACCTGTCAAGCTCTCTCGGAAGTCCACTGCTGTTGTCACTCCCCCTAAACATTATGTCGGACGAATTAAGTTTCAAATATAAGGTATGTTATTTTTTATTCTCCTGTCTCATTAGTTTTTTTTTCAAGTTCCACAGTGTGTGTTATTGTGGAATTTTCTTGGCTCAATGATCTTGTGGGTTCCATGTTTAGGGTATCTACTCCGCATTTGAATCATTATTTATTTCACAAGCATGGATGATCAAAACCTCACCCTTAAATCTCAACGAGTCCCTTATAATTGTTTTGTTTCCTTCCTTAGGAATTTTTGTCCTGGAATCATATCTTCCCCTTCTTTTTTCAGTCCATATACAATGGGTTGTGGCATGAGAGCTTCCCATGAAACATGTATAGATTCATCTTTAATATGCACATAGTAAAAACAACTCAATACACATTTTATTTTTATTTAGGTATAAAAACAAATATTTTTTTTATTTAAAACACTGAATATCAGCTTTGTAATCATCCATATCTACTATTAATTTTGATCACTAATATTGAATTTCAAATATCCTCATTTGAAATTAAAAATATAAATAATATTGATCCCATCATCTCACATCTCATTTCATCTTCATAAAATCATTCTTGTAGAAAGGATTAGAAAAGATTCATATTGTTTTGGATATGAAATAATGGATTTGGAATCATGATAATTAATTACCTTCAACATTTTCTAAAATTATACTCTCTTTAGATTTGGAATAATTCTATAATTTTTTCTAGTTTTTGATGATTACATAGAACCAGGAATGATACTTTTGCACCGAGGAATCATGATTATGTATTAAATTATTAATTCTTATATAGGAGTTTATGCTTACAAAAATGATAGATGATACTTACACTGGTTTATGTGTACACAGATGATGCTTACACGACCTCATCAATCATTATTTTGAACAAAAATCATCCATACATGGGTCTAAGCCATGTTTACACAGAGAAGTAATGAAGTGTATATAGAGTGAATCTATGATTATGCATATTAATTTATCCTTACTCATATCATAGTTTTTCATGACATCACTCTAGATTCATTTTTACACAACTCAAGTATTTTAAATTTTTTATAATTTTAACTCATAAATTTCATAATTAATTAGATTAAGTTAGAAACACATAAAATAATTATTGAACCATCCCGATATCTTTAATTTACATTAAATTATCTTCCAATATTTTTCGTAATTATCAAATTAATTCCAAACCCATTTTATCTCACATTGTTTCTCTTTACATCATATAAAATACTAAAGAGAGACTATTTCAATATCTTTCACTACCTCCAGTCAATAGATCCATAATTAACCTTCATCCAAGTGATATTGATTTCCGATTTTAGTATCTAATATGATAAGTAACACGGGAAAAACTTCCTTAAAACTCAAGATAGCTTATCTTAATCATTAAATCCTTTTAAACATTTTCAAATACATCTTACACAAGATATATAGAATAGTTTAACTATTGTATCATCTTCTAAATTATTTTCACAATTAGAGATAGTTATCTAAACATCAACACTTTTTTTAACATATAAACTATATCATCAGTCATCTGATGTGAAGGGATAGTCACTAATAAATGAACTCTTTTACATTCCTCTTCCAATATAAGAAAATTAATTCATTACATGTTTGTTGATTTCCAACTTCTACTTCATTCTCTTTGAAACCCATTTTCTTTACTCTACATTCAAAACCAATTAATAAAAAATATATCATCAACCAATGGGAACCTGGCTGAAAAGTTTAATTAATTATTTTTAAAATTACTAATACTTAATTTGTTCTTTTAAAAAATAACATATTTTTAATATTAAAAAATTTGAAGCACCTCCTATAAAATTTAATTATTCATCTTTAAACCATTTAATAAATTTTTTCCAATATATTTATATGTGATGACTATATTAAAATATTTATGTATGTGATTTAGTCGAGTAAATAATATACTATATTAACATTTTTAATAAGATGTTTATAATTATTCTTGAAATAATAATTTGAAAATGCGGATTGATGATGTAAAGTGTATCAAAACATGTTAAATGCAAATAATTAAGAGAGTAAACATTTATGCATAAAGTGGATACCTATCATTTTGAAGAATTCAAAATTAAAGGAAAAAAGGGATAAATGGTTAACAGATACTTGTAGGGATCATACTAATGCTTATTCTTTTTACTACATCAGGTGACAAACTAAGAAATTTTTTATGGTGTGTCACCAACTCCCAACCCTAGAACATTTAGATTTATGGAGAAAACAATCATCCTCATTATCTTCATCTCCCAAATAGTTATTGTTTATTTTTTTTATTGAGACTCATCCCCCATCTATTTTGGACATGCACCTATGTTTCTTGAAGAACTATGAAGAGTAGTCATCCCATACCGAGTACTAATGATCATTTTTGGTGAATTCATAAGATAAAACCTACCACTTATGGTGTAATTTTTTTATTAAATTCAATTACCCATTTCCTTCAAATAAAAATGATTTTTTTTAAATATTCAGATGTTGGGTTCACCTTATTTGAATTATCTATAAAATTCACCTCTGATTATGAATATCTTTTGTGTATTTTTTATTTTTTGTATAAAATGAATATTTAATGAACCTAATAGGATATATATGAATCAAAATTTTTTCACTCTAATCATATAAAAAAAGAGTACAATTATGGTGTTAAAGAGTTCATTAAGTTTGCAATAGGGCCTACATATGACCCTTCTCAAATACTTTTTCATGTTTACGTTGTTTTTATTGAAGAAACATTAGCCCAAAAGACTTATACGAACAATTTATTTTTCATGAAATAGATCATAGCTAAAATGTTGGACTAAAAATGGGGAAAACTGAATATGCACATTGATTGGGATGATACTATAGTTTGTAGATAATTTAATATGAATACTAGTGGAAATGATGATGTAGATAAAATATAATAAATTACAATAGAAATTGAATATGGACTTCATGATTGTTGAATGTTGTTCGATAATTTAAACAGTTGTGATAAGGGACTATTTTTACTAGTTTACTAAATACAAAATATTGTCAGCTCTATTAAAGTTATATAATATGAAAGTTCCCAGTAGATAGAGCGATACCATATTTACACAAAAACATGGTCTCCTGAATGATATTCTACCATAAGATAATGAAATTACTTACTAATAATATGACACTAAACAAATGCTACGTTCAATGGGAATGATATCTAAAAAAATATTTCTTGTCCAAATGATTCCATATTGTTTCATGAGGACCATGAATCATTCATAAAATTCCCTAAGTGTGGAATATATCAATACAATAAATATTAATCAATTTATTCAAAATATGTATGGTATTTTCCTATCATTATACTATTTAGAATATTATATGGATGTCAGGAAACCATGAGACAGTTGACATGTTGTGAAAATACAAGAATTAAGGATGAGAAACTATGTCATACAATAAACTCTCCTCAGTGGAAGAGTATTATAAATTTAAAAATGAGCCATGAAAATAATGTTTTGAGTTATCTATATATAGATTAAATCCTTTTGGGGTAGATTTTTACTCATAGTACATGTCCATTCATTTTAGTAAATTATAACATTCCATCATGGTTTCAAATGAAGTGAAAATACATTGTGTTGGATCTGTTAATATCTGGACCAAAACTACCCAGAAATGATATTGATGTCTATTTGGATACATTTATGGAAGATCTTAAATTGAAGTGGGATACATGTGTTACAATTTATTATGCTCATAGAAGTGATGAATTCACATTATGAGCCATGTTTTATGGGATGATAAATTACTTTCCTACTTAATTAAATTTTTCAAACTATAGTATTAATAGAATGTTGGGGTTTCCCATTTTTTAAGAAAACACACACTAATTTCAGTTGAAATATTCATCAAATATTGTGTTTTTAGGAAATAAATTTTTTTTCCTCGATGACATAAGTACATATTATAGAGTATAGAATTCAATGTGAATACTGAACAAGGTAAAACACCATCTCCGCTAACAAGTGGTAAACTATTCAATAATCAAAAATATATTGAATTTATTTTTAGTAAACCGTTTTAAAAAAACCTTACAAAATACAGTTGGAAAAAGTGATCAATTTAATTTAAGTTATTGTTTTTTAAGTGATCAAAGGTTAGAAAGTTTCTTGATGTCATTCATGAAGAAAAAAATGTATTTGATATTGTTGTTGTAAGGTTACTAAATTTTCATTAAAAACATAAGATGCCATAAAGGATATGTTAGACATGATTAATATGGGGATAAGGGAATATTTACCACCAGTGAATGGTAAATAGATGAATTTTCTTCCCCCATTAACTTACACTCTATCTATATAGAAAAAATTACAATTGTTAATTTTCTTTAATTGTGTAAAAGTTCCAGAGGGGTATTCCCCAAATATTAATAATGCCACGTCAATACCTAATTTTAAGTTACATGGACTAAAACAACATTACTACCATGTTTTGATACAAGATTATATGTCTATCACTTTACATTAAATTCATCCTGAAAATCAATGACACGAATTAACCATATTTTTCTTATTTTTCAAAGACATATATAATAATGTTATAGAGTTGGTGAAGTTTCCAATAATAAATAAGGAGGATTCATTCATATTATGTGAATTATATATGTTCTTTCCAACATAATTATTTAATATAATGGTCCACTGAATCATTCACTTTTTTAGAGGGGTGCAACTATGTGGTCATATCCATTAGAGATGGATGTACACCATTGAACAGTATAAGAAGATTTTGAAATGGTATATCTATAATAAAATTATATCAGAAGGTTTTATTGTAGAATGATATATTATTGAATAAGTAGTTGAATTCTATCCCAATCACCTATTAGATGTTGATATAATGTATCTCCTAGACTCTCTTCATAGAAAAAATCTTATTGATAAACGAATTTCAGAAAAAGATGTTGTTTTAATTACCATCACAATGTTGTAGAAATCACACCACTAAATTATACATAATAGTGTACATGTTGATACATATGTTGAATCCGAAAAATAAAGTCTTATTGTTTTGAATCTATCAAGGTATAAATGATGGATATCAAATCCACATAATCAACAATTTATAGGATGGTTCTGAGATTATATTTACAGGGTGTCATCAGATAATCTAAATTCAATTACTGAACAACTTTAATGGAAAGCCATGGGAGAAAATGAAAATGTTAGATATTACAAAGGGTTTTTAATCAATAGTAATATATTATATAAAGAATAACATTATTACTTTAGTATAATGAAAAATATTAGAGTTACACTTATAGAGAAAGCAATTCACATATCTGGTTCCAAGGATAGAAATCCATTTTATATGAATATTTCATATTTCATCATTATATAATAGAAATAAAAGTTGGACTATACAACCTTTAAAGTGACTATTTTCTACATCAAATTGGTTAACAACATGATCGTAATGATAGTTGATGAAATGGGTTTGTGATGGTGAATTTTAGTATGAAAGGGGAAAAGTAAGAGCCTTTCGTAATGAAATCACAAGTCATTCATGTATTTTATATCTCAAATATAGAAAACAAGACTAGGTTGATTATCCTGTTGGAGACTAAAAAAATTGTAGTGTCAGATGAAACATTAATCAAGGATAACCCTTTCATTAAGAGATTAAAATCAGTTCATGGGAGGTCCAATGTAGACAATGTCCTGTACATTAAAGGGGACCATAAATATGTGATTTTAGATTCTCTATAGAGGACCCAAATCCCTTCAAAATTAAAAAAATAATGAGAGTTCAAATATTAGGTTAAAGTGTTTATTAATATACAATGTTTTTCATCATAATATTATGTGTTCTCTAATATATAAACATAATATGAATTAAATGTTTGACTACTCATGTAGATAATGTCTTCTATATGTGATGACTTTATCATTCCCAAGTAAGAATATACAATTGATGCTGAAACTATAAAATTATTATGGGATCAATAGTATGTTTATGAAAGAAATAATAACTACACAACATCACAATTTTGACTAAAATTATCAAGTAAATAAGTAAGGGTATAAACTTTGAGGTTTGATGGAATCGATGTGGAAAACATATTAACCCCAATAAGTCAATGATCATTAGTTATGTTGGGGTCACAATAAGAATGAATGTGCTGATTCATATAGAGTTATTTAACCATGTTCATACCATATCGAAGGATACCATTTGGGAAGATACAATTGTAATGTTAGGATAACCTTTCTCTATTTTACAGAAAATTTATATAATGAAATATTTATTTAATTTTCATGATTCCTTTTAGAGTTGATTTATGTTATATGATTCCCATAATAAATATGTATTAATAGACATTGTAAAAGTGCATAGAGGATTTCAAACTCTACTTACCATGTTTCATCTTAGGGATGATGAGGGGAAAGTAAATCCCCACCCACCAATTACTTATGAACAATTTATAAAGTATGAACATGGAATGGTTTCATCATTTATCATGATGAGAAATAATTTAAGGTGTATTGTAGATTATAATATATTATATAATTTTTTTTATTTTATCAAATTGTATTCAAAATTTTAAATTTATGAAACAAAAAAAGAGTTTTGAAAATAAATAACTTGCAACAAAATCAATGCACCCTGATCCCAAAGAAAGGATAGGGTTCTCTTCACTAGAGAATAAATTGGCATGTATTTTAAATAAAAAATAAATGTGTTTTTGTTATATAAAACAAGATATGTCCCTTTTTATATGTATATTTCTGAATCAGGATCTAAAGACACTTCCATCAAACATCATATGCTATGGAAGGAGGCTCATGTAAATAAGGTGGGTAAACTAGCTGATGAAAACAAAAAATCAGATAGTTTTTTGAAAGATATTACTTTTTGGACTAGTTTGGATGACCAATATATGTGAAATGGTCCAAGAGAACTGGTGGTGGAACATTTTTAAGCACCTGAGAAACCAAATGACCCATCTTTCTTTAAGGCTAGTCATTCCCCTTAACATTATAACGTAACTAAGGTAACTAATTTTGTAATTACTCTTTCTCTTATATTTTAGTCAAATAACATACTATAAAATTATATTACTAGAACTTTGTAGGGGGTAGTTTTATGTAATTTTTATTTATAAACACCCACACACCACCTTGTTGTAAGGGGTGCGATGTATACTATCATGGAAGAAAATATACACAAAAAAGAATGCCCAAAATATCACATGATAGTGTGGATTGAGGTAGCTCAAGAGGCGAGCACTGAGTTTCTAATTCCACTTGATAATCTAGATATTACAATGGACAATGATACTATTGGAACATTCATAGCATGGCCATATAGTCCTATAAATATATATTAGGTATGTCTTTATTAAATTTTCTCAAATGAGAAACTGATAATAGTTGATGAAAAAGGTGTAAAATGATGTATGGTATTAATTATAGAAAAAAATGGAGAAATGTAAGGTCATATCAATACAAATTTGTTAATAGAACAATAAAACAAAAATAACATCTCATATTACCTTCTCCCTATTAGTTCTACTATAGCATATACTGACATTAAATCATCATACATACACTGTATACCAAGATGTAGATATATCCTATATTCCATATGAAGAAGAAATATTTGTAATTATCAATATAGGAAAGGTTGGTATCAACAGTATAAATTAGATTATAATGTTTTATTGTTTGGGAGTCTCAATTGTGAATACAAAAATAATGCACAGTTTCATAATATGTATCTCCAAAAAAGTATCTAACATGTTAATTAACGTTAATAACTATTCATGTTTTCTATAAGTGTTTATATTACTACTATATGATGGGAAAACTTCATGAATCATGAATTGGATTCGTTAAGCCATGTATCATTTCTATGAAATAAATTTCCATGAATTTAGAAGAAATTTATAAGAAAAAAGATACACTAAATGAGAAATTTTAGAATAAAATAATATAAGAAAAACTCTTTTTTATGCGTACAATGAAGGGGTAAAACTCTCCAAACTAATCCTATAATTTTTTTTTATTTTTTTCATCACTTATTTTTTTTAGGAAATACTAGATGATGATATTGATAAATCTAGATATCCAAAATATATTTTTTATATAATTCATGGATATTCAACAAAATGATAACAAATGATGTGTATTGTGAATTTTTAATACACCATAATCAATATTTTATATTTAAACATCCAATTATATATTTTATTTTGTGTTTTAATAGTAATTGTTTTTATTATAGGGTGATCTCTAAATATAGGATAAATCATGGTATGAAGTCGGTGACAAAATGTAGGAATCCTATTGATTAATTCAAATGGAAATATATTTGGGTATATATAGAAATATTTAACTATCAAAGCATATTTCAAAACAATTTAAATATTTTTTTAATGTTTCTATAGTGTCCAAAGAAGGATAATATCAAATTTTTGGATATTTCATTTAAAAATTTATGAAAGATATTATAAACCATGAAAATACCACCATCCCTGAACTGGTAATTTTCACAAGTAATTAAAATTTCATTAAAAAAAATTATTAAGCATAATAAGAAGTAATTTTTTTAGAGATGAGTGGGCAGTGTACATGGAGTTGGAATGTTTTTCCACATAAAATTTAGGTGATTACCTAATATAGTTTTGATCTACTATGGGGTATGACCTTAGAAAACTATTTCAGGTGTGAATAATTAGTATCAGAATGGTTATATATTATTCTGGATCTATTTATAAAAAGGAATTATAATAGAGGAAATCAATTAGTGTCAGAATGTATACGAACATTATGTAGAGGGGACTTCCTATTGATTCCTTAGTTAATTTTCTCATAATTTTATATGTTTTTAGTTAAATTTATAATCATTTTTATCTAATACTTATTTTTCTAAATTTACACATTAGTTCAAAACACACATCACATGCTCAAAATCAAGTAAAAAAACTCAAATTGATTTCAAACATTAGTTAAATGATCCGTAAGTCATTTATGATTTTTAGAAATTGAGTGAACATCAATATTACCCCTAATTTGGTCAGTATGATGTGATGTATAGTTTTTTAATTAAAAAATTCTTTTTAGTTTAAAACATACATCAAATAGTAAAACTGAACAGATGAGCTTGGATTATATTCAATTTTTTAAAAAATGATCTAAAATTTATTTATCACATGTAGCAATTGACCACATGTCAATATGACACATAATGTGGTGATTATGACTCAAATTAAATGTTTTCAATACAAAATTTTCAATTTAGTTTAAAACATACATCAAAAATTCAGAATTGAGTAGAAGATTTTGGATTGTTTTCAAACTTTAGGAAAACAATCCATAATTAATTTTTCACATATAATAATTGACCACACAGTTATTGGACACCCGATGAGGTCAATATTACCCAAATTACATATTTTCAATAAAAAGGTATTATTTTAGTTTAAAACATACATCAAATAGTCAGAACTAATAAAATGTTCTTGAACTGTTCTCAAACATTATGAAAATGATCTATAATTCATTTTTCATGTGTTAGAATTGATCGCACATCAATCAGATACCCTATATGGTAGGTATTACTCAAAGTACAACTTTTCAATACAAAAGTGTTATTCTATTTTAAAATATATATCAAATAGTCAAGAAAATTAAAAAGGGGTTGAATTGGGCGCATATATCATTAATATGTGACTTCTCACTACTTATTTGGTTGATTTTATCATCATTTTATCTACTTATTTTAGTTAATTTTCTTATTATTTTTATCTAATTTTTTTTTTAATTTTTAAAGAGATCTGGAAGAAATAAATTCTTATATAAGGATGATTTTCTCATGTATTGTGAGAATCCACTCAACAAGGATGATTCACACATGTTGACTAAATTTTATTTTTATTCTCGAATATATTCAATATTCTAGGTTATCAAACAGAAATATTATTAGATAACACATTGTTTTGAATGAAATTTTGTATAAAAAGACACATTAGAATCATTTATACCTTAATCTGATACATGATATATGTAGTATAAATAAAATTGGTTGGTTTTAGTTTAAAATTTACATTTTATTAATTTATTTTTACATATTTATGTTTATTTTATTAATTTATAATATTACTAACATAAGAATTGTTTTCATATATAGGTGGATATTTTAGCTCGAGTTATGGTGGTTTGATTGAAGTTGTTTGTGAACATGATAGATTGTACTTCAAGGCTAAAATTAGATAATGGAAACAAATAAATGGATCAAGAATGTACATAGACATCATGAAAAGGTAAATTCATACAACATAGTTATAGGTTTCATCGTTTTATATTCTCTTTAAAGTTAATTTCCTTATCATTATTATCTAATACATATTTAGTTTTTTCATAGATATTTGGGGAAGTAATATTTTTTTTTCAAATATATTCAACACGATAAAAAAGATAGAAAATTCTCCTTTTGGATGGGAGAGGAAACCCCATGATTCCTGAAACATGAAGTATTTTAGTCAGAATCCAGTTTCCTCTTCCATACAAATAGAACATGTTCTCTCTTTTTTGGATTATTTTTGATATTTTAAAGAAAAACACACATCACATAATCAATAATCCATACCTAAATATGATTCCAAATGTGCTCAGTATAACTCAAATGATATGTTTTAATTTTATAATTTAAATTTTATTTCAAAACACAGACCACATACTCAAAACTTAGAAAACAAATTCATATTATTTTTATACATTAGGAAAAAAAATACATATGTCATTTGTGATGGGTATAAATTATTTTCACCTCAATCTGATGTGTGGTATGACTGATATGACTCAAAGTGTGTCTTTTTATTTAATATGAACATCAATTTTAGTAAAAAAGAAAAGTGACATACTCAACATTGAGAAAACACCTTCAGTTTTTTTGATACATTAGGAAAATGATCTATAAGTGATTTTTTATGTATAAGATATAGTTTCACCTATACCCAATACATGATGTTCCCGGTATAACTAAAAGTGTTTGATATCAGTTTACAATTGAAATTTTAGTTCCAAAAATGTGTCACTCATTGAAAATAGAGAAAACATGCTCAGGATATCTTAATAATTTAGGAAAATTATTAATAATTTATTTTTCATGTGTTGGAATCAGTCTCATGTCAAACCAACACACTATGTGACCATTATGACTCAAAGTGAGTGTTTCTAGTTTAAAATGACATTTTAGTAAATCAGATGAGTGACATAATCAAAACTAATTAAATTCATTCATATTGTTTTGATTTATTATAAAAACAATAAAGAAGCCATTTTTTATCTATAAGAATGATCCTCACCTTAATCCAATGTACATTGTGACTGGTATGACTCCACGTGTGTCTTTCTATTTAAAATTGACATTAATTTTAGTACAAAACACATGTTTCTTTCTCAAAACTAAGAAAATGAATTTTTATTATTATTATAATCTAGGAAAAGGATCTATATTTTGTTATTTTTATTTTAGGAATATACTTAACCTCAATTTTATTCCTAGTGTGACCAATATTACTCATAATGTGTCTTTTTATTTTAAATTGACATTTTTAGTAAAAAAGTCAAGTGGCATTCTAAAAACCAAGAAAACACATTATTTTTGTTTTGATACATTAGTAAAATGATATATATGTCATTATTTACATGTTGTAATCATCTTTACCTCAATCCAATACATATTTTTCCCAATACGACTTAAAGTGTCCATTATCAGTTTAAAATTTACATTTTAGTTCAAAACATGTGTCACTCACTGAAACCCATGAAAACATGCTCATATTATCTTGATAATTTCAAAAAATGATTCAAAAGTCATTACTCATGGGTATGGATTAGTATCACATAAAACAAACACCTTATGTGATCGTTATGAATCAAAGTTCGTGTTTTTAGTTTAAAATGAAATTTTAGTAATGAAGACAAGTGACATAATCAAAACTGAGAAGAAAAATTCATATTTTTATTATTATATATGAAAATGATTCATAAGTAATGTTTGACCTGTAGGAATCATCTTCACTTAAACAAGATGCAGTGTTTGACTTTTAGGACTAGAAGTGTGACTTTTTATTTAAAATTCACATTAATTTTTGTAAAAAAGATGAGGTACATACTCAAAACTGAGAAAACATATTCTTATTGTTTTGGTAATTTAGGAAAATTATTTATAAGTCATTTATCATGTGTATGAATCATACACACCTCAATCCAAAGCACAGTGTGACCAGTATAACGAAAAGTGTGTATTTTTATTTAAAATTGACATTAATTTTAGTAAAAAAGAAAACTGAGATAATCCAAACCAAGAAAACATATTTGGATAGTTTTGAAACTTTAGGAAAATGATATTTTTTAAAATTTTTGATATGTTGGATTCATCTATACCTCAATCCAAAACATAGTGTGACTAGTATGATTCAATATGTCTATTAATATTTTAAAATTGATATTTTAGGTCAAAACATGTATCACTCATTGAAAACTGAGAAAACATGCTCTAATTATCTTGATAATTTAGGTAAATGATTCATAAGTTATTTGTGATGTATAGTAATCAGTCACATATAAAATCAACACATGATGTGACTTGTATGAATCAAATTGCATGTTTCTATTTTAAAATGAAATTTCTATAAAGGAAACCAAAGTTACATACTAAAAACTAAAAAAACACATTTGGATTAATTTGATACTTTAGGAAAAATATCTACATGTCATTTCTGACATGTAGGAATCTTTCTAGACTCAATATGATGCACAAGGTTACAGGTATGACTCCAATTGTTCCTTTTAATTTAAAATTAACATTAATTTTAGTAAAAAAGACATGTGACATACTCAAAACTAATAAAACACATTTTGATTGTTTTGAAACTTTTGAAAAACAATCCATAAGTTATTTTTTATGTGTATTAATCATTATTACCTCAATTCAATGCCCGATGTGACCAGTATGACTCCAAGTGTGTACTTTTATTTAAAATCGGAATTAGTTTTAGAAAAAAAATATAATTGATGTACTCAAAACTAAGAAAACACATTTAGAATGTTTTTATAATTTAGGAAAACAAATCATAATTCTTTTGTGACTTTTAGAAATCAGCCACACCTCAATAAAACACATGGTGTGACTGGTATGACTTCATATGTGTCATGACCCCCCCCCCCACCAATGATGTTGTAGTGAAGGGATAGAGATAAGGACCCCCGAGTCCCACCTACAGTGAGCCCTAGGTTGGTGACTAGTACCAAGGGTATAAAAATCTCACAATTGGGAGGAATTACACTCTATAAATAAAACTAGATTTCTAGATAAGATAAACAGTCACAAAAAAACTCTCTGATAAAATATAAAGGTAAACCAAAAACCATCCCACAATGCATGAATAAATAAAACTGATATATATAATAGTCTCTAAAGTAAATACCAAAAAGACAATTCAATGGAAGAAACTCAATAACAACTATAACCCAGCTAGTAATTTCCAACATGGGCCCAAAGTCTTCCAAGAAACCCAAAAAGAGTTTATATACATAGGGCGAGCATAAAAGGTACACCCATTATGGACATAACCAAGGCCTCAAGTGAATTTGTGAAAAAGCATGCTAATTCACCAGTGAAAAAACAGAATAAAATACAAGAAACTATGAATGTTATCTAACTAAACCCATCCTCACCATGGATTGATCACCAAATCATACATCCAATATAAAAATATATAATTGATATCATAACAAAGAAAGGTGACACGCTACCTCTTCCATACTGATTTTACAATCTCACAACCCTTCCACGCATACCTCATCACATCATATCCTACCATAGAAACCTGGACAACACATCACACCACATCACAACAAGTCCCACCCACAAACACCCAGGATACACACCACATCAGATCACATCACATCATATCACATCCCACTTGTAGACATGTAGATCACACAACACAACCAAAAGAAAAGCAGTAAAGTATCATGAATATGAAGTCCGTCAACCTCATAACCTTATCCTACCATGAATGACCACCACCATATATCACATTAAAACCACATTACGTCTTGCATGTAGAAACATGAGGCAACATATCACATATCTTCTGAAGACACCTGGACCACACATCACTGGTGAAGGAAGAGCGGTGGAGAGGGGGAAACTATCCATCTGCATCACTACCATCATATATGTTTGGGAAAACACACAGAACTCAACACCTCTGAGCATTGGTAGGGTTATCTAAATCAAGTTATGTAAGTATAAAATAACATAAACATACATGATATTGAGATATCACACAATACCTAACCTAAGGGTTCACATCAACAACACTAGAACACACCACATCACCACCACATACCATACATCAACCGTCATAACTAATTCAAACACTATATGAAATACACCATAAAACCTCTATATTAGCCGCACAATATTTTCCATTTTCAGCTTACTAGTTTCAAATTTTTTGTTTGTAAAGACCCATAAAAATCAATGGAAATTTTTTCTTAATTTTTTTTGGGATTTTACAAGAACATAGTTTCTGATGGCACCTGATTCCGAGGCCCGGTGTGCCCGTAATCATTTTCTGAAGTTTGGATCGGGTACGTTCAATGAACGAATGAGAGGGTTTTCCTAACTTTTGGAACGGTGCTCGAAATCTAATTCTGATGGCACCGATGAATTCGCAGCGCCGATAATTTCTTAGGAACATCTTTTCCGGAGTTGCGTTTTCATGGGAGGAGTTGTTAAAAATTGTGGAAGTTAGAAATAAAAATTGAGCTACAATTTTTATTTATACTAAGTGGTTAACCTTTGGGTGGAAGTTGGGTAACCACCCAAGAGAGGTTATGAGGGCGGTGGGGACCACACGAACCCCACCCCTTCATTTTCCCTAACTCCCATAACCCTCCTTTTATTATGAAACAATAAGTTTAATTATTTATGTGGATTCTTTTTGAATTTTGTATTTTTGAAATACATGCAAAGCTTTAATAAAATAAGGGAGTCTTATTTTATTTTGGCTGGACTCGTTGTGTAGAGTTTTGAGAAGGTAGATTTCCAACTCTTGAAGATTATTCACCTTCTTCCTTGAAGAACGCGAAGAAAACCGATGCGTGATCCTTCATTCCTTCTTCTGGCGTCAAAGGAAGGGATACACCGTTCCTCCTCAGATGATCTCCATCAACGTGTATGGAACCTTCTTCCGCAACGTTCAATTCCACGACGCCTTCTTCTGTGATGGTTAATTCCGCGATGAACCCTCGCTCAACAAATTTGATGAGGTAGGGGATTATTTCAATAGTTTGTTCGTGATTACTTTCGTCGCTTTCTTCTTTCAAATTTGAGCCACCTGATTTCGCAATAACGGGAGGAGATCGGACCACACGAACATGGCCGACCCTCCTCCCCTTGTTGGTTTGATTTTGTTGCGACACGTGTAAGGCTGCACGTTGCCAAAGCACCGCGCGGGAAATATTAAGGGAAGGGCGGAGAAGAGCGGCGCTGTTGCGCCATGCCGATGAAGACGAACAAGGTCGCGGTGCCATCGCGCCGCGCCGGACGGACCAAGGCCGCGGTGGAGCAGGACCGGCGGCCGGTTCTGGGCCGCCGGCGTCGGAGTAGGGGGACCGGCCTGCGCCAGTCCCGTGGTGCAGCAGCCGACCGGCCGGAGCGGGCCGGCCGGTCAGAGGAAGATCCGGGGGTTTGTAACCCCCGGCTGGCCGGACAAGAGCGACCCCCGACATGGGGGCTGTGGTTACAAAACCGGGGGGCAGCCCCCCCCCCCCCCATCCGCTCGGCCGAAACGACCGAGCCACCCGGCCAGCGCCAGCGCGCCGGGCCGAACCTCCAAGCCGAACCGCCAGGCCGGGCTGCGCCAGTCAGGCCAAGCCGCTCCCAAGCGGGCCGGAACCGGACCCAGTTCCGGTCGACCAGGTTCGGGCCGACCAGGGGGTCTCGGGCCGGGTCAGTCTGGGCCCGAAACCCCCACTTCCAGACCTCTCATGGTCTTTTGCCCATAACTTGGTCTACGGACCTCCGATCGACACATCGTCAGCTGAGATGTGATCATTGGATCAATACGGTCGTTTCAGTATATTAAAATCTAGATTTCGCAGAACTTTGGGTTCGGACGTGTTGGTTCGTACACGAAACCAACCGGGCCCTCGGAGCGGAAACGCTTATAACTTGAGCTCCGGACGTCCGAATGACATGCCGTCAACTTTTTTGGATTCCTCATAGTGAGAAAAACCTTTTGGCTTACTCTGATCGAGGTTTGGACATAGTTGAAGTATGGTCGGCTTGGTTTTGACTTAAAAACCAACCGGGCCCCTGGGATGAAAAAGCCAATAACTCTCAGACCGGGCGTCCGATCGACGCGCCGTCTGTCGCGTTGCGTTCCTGTTGACGATACGGAACTTTTGGATACATCAACTCTGGACTGTGTGTCAGTTGATGTATCAGCCCCTTGGCTTGTGGAGCGGACCCTCCCCAATGAGCTTGATGTGTGCGGGAACCCTAGAGCTGGCTGTGACTGTGACGACGATGATGACTATAATGAAATCCTCCGTGGATTCGACGACGATGACTACAGCACTCAGCGATCCTACGTGGATCAGTGTTACCGATCCTGTGTGGGTCAGATACTGTGTGGGTCAGCACTCAGCAGTCCTGTGTGGGCCAGCGCCTACAGATCATGTGTGGGTCCGATCCGGTGTGGGTCATTGCGGGGGTTAGTTACCTATCGATCCTTTGTGGGTTATTGCGGGGGTTAGTACCTATCGATCCAGTATGGGTCCGATGGCTTAGTTGAATCAGTGGTTACATCTGATCATCTCTATCGTCTTACAAAGAAGTATACCTGTGTGAGCTGAATCTTGACATTCAATCCTTATCTTCGATAAGATTGACTTGATATCCTGTGTGGATTACGTTATGCTTTCCTGTATGGATTACATTATGCTTTCCTGTGTGGATTACGTTGTACATGAGCTCGGATGTTGGAGCCCATCGAGAATTGATGACTTAGGTATATGTATGGTCATATACCTAAGTAGTGTCGGATGTTACTTCGTGATTGTATCTTTTCTTTGTGGATTATTCTGTGTGGATTCTGGGAGACCTTCAGGGGTCTTGGGGTCCCTACTGAGTAGCTTATACTCACCCCTGCACGGGCTATGCCCGCACTACGTTGTGTTGGTTGCAGACGACAGACAACGTTGATTGTGGTTGGGGCTTGCGGAGCAGGTCAGTACCTTGAGGTGTACCACTGAGCGGGACGTACTCAGAGCGGATGGCTAGACCCGAGGAGCTGTGGAGGCTATCTGTACCCACCCATCAGGTGGGACTTCCAGTGGACGGCTCGAGGCTATGGTTTTACTTTTCAGTTTCTGTACTCCCTTTTTCAGTTTTACTTTACTTTCAGTTTGGGTTTGTATTTCAGCCCCCTTACTTTTCCGCACTTACTATTGTACCCAGTTTTTACATAGTGTTTACTTCTTCTTGCTTGCTCTGTGGTGTTTGTTTACTTTACAAAGGAAATACCTTCGCTTTTTACCAGGAATTATGCCTTGGTGCTAGTCGCCAGCCCCTAGTCTATGAAAGGTGGGCTTGGGGTAGTTATGGCACTGGCCCCGAGGACGGGTCGTGACAACTTGGTATCAGAGGAGTTCGGTTCTACTGCAGAACTCAGGACTCTGATCTTATTCTATGTGAAGCAATAGTGTTTAGAGTATTGAGTGTTGTTATCAGTCCAGGGAGTCCAGTGTTGGTGTGGCGGCTGACGTATCCGTACACCAGGACCCTGACTTCTGATTTCCGACTTAATGCACAAAAACATTGATTGCATGTGTGTTTCACGTTTTCTTTGTAATTACTTTATGTCAGCTCACCAGGTATACTGTTTGACCGTGGCGCACCTGTTTCTTTTCAGGATGGCCCCACGAAGGCAGCCAGCTAGGGTTCCATGCGTTGTACATGATGACAGCCCACCGAGCGACGAGGCCACGGTACAGGGCCCTTTGACAGTAGAGGCACCGACGATACCTCTACCCACTGAGCCACCGATGCTACCATCCCCAGTCACTGACGATGCATGTCACCTTAGTGCACTGCACGAGTTTCAGCGTCAGCGACCGCCCAGTTTCTGCGGGGAGACGGACCCTCAGGTAGCCGAGGATTGGCTAGAGGCAGTTGTATGAGTTTTCAGGTTAGTGAGGACACCAGCTGACCTCATGGTGATCCTCGCAGCGATCTTCCTGCACGTGGCAGTAGGCAGATGGTGGAGTTTGATGCTCCAAGTACACAACGAGACATCTCTCCTCTGGACGGACTTTGAGAGCCTCTTCCGCTTGGAGTTCATCCCAGCCACCCTCCGTGCAGTGCGCATCCAGGAGCTTCTACAGCTACAGAAGGGCATCATGACAGTTGCCCAGTAGTCGAAAAGATTTACAGACCTCTGGTGCTATTCAACGGACATGGTACGAGACCCATTCTTCCAGGAACAGACCATTGAGCAGGGATTGAGGCATGAGATCAGGGCATCGCTTATCTCCCTTAGCATTCCGACACAGGCATGGGTACTGGAGAAATCCCTTCTCATCGAGAGCTTCCTTGCTGAGCCTACATCAGCAGCGAGACCTACCGCAGGGCGGCACGTAGCAGAGTCTTCTACAGCAGGCAGTCGACGGATGACACATGGGACCAGGCAGACCAGACCCTCAGGTAGACAACCTCAGGACACTGGCTCAAAGGTGCGGGGCACTCATCATGGAGCTAGTCTTTCGAGAGGCAGACAGTGCTACGCATGCGGCGGGCAGGGCCACATGGCTCGTGACTGCCTGACCCGCCGTGAAGAGGAGAAGCAGACGGTTGAGGGACCACCCAGGCAGAGGCAGAGGGTCGACCGTGGTGGTCCGCAGGGAGTAGGTGGACGAGGCAGAGGAGCTGGTCGAGCAACAGGTGGTGGGAGACGCTTTGAGGTTCTACCACCACCACTACCAGGAGGTCCACCCCCACCACATGGAACTGGCGGGAAGAGACAGGCACAACTCCAGGCAGCAGAGGCCTACGACCACGGCGCACCCGAGATGATTCGAGGTACTATCTGTGACTATTCCACCCTTGCTGCAGTTCTTATAGACACATGAGCGAGTCATTATTTCATAGCCACTGCCCTTATTCGGATCTCGGAGATTCCGACGGAACCGTTGGCTCGATCCTTACAGCTAGAGACACCTACAGGAGAAGATTCGATGATTACGCACTAGTGCCGGTAGTGTGAGCTTACTCTATGAGGTGAGAGCTTCGACTGGGATCTTCTTGTAGCGGCGTCTAGGCCTTACGACATCATATTGGGCAAGGATTGGTTATCTACATTCCATGCTCAGATCGACTGTATTAGGCGCAAGGTGCGGTGTGTACGCACCGAAGGGAGTAGGTTCACCTTCACCAGTGAGAAGGGAGCCTTATCAGCACAGGATGGACTCTCGCAGAGGAGAGAAAAGTATATCCCTCATCAGTTGGCTAGCCTCATCCTAGGAGCAGTTGACGTGCGGAGTCCTGGTTTTCCTTCAGTGGTGGATCAGTATGCGGATGTTTTCCCCGACGACATTCCAGGACTACCTCCTCACAGAGAGGTAGAATTGTATATTGATCTATACCCGAGGACTACCCCGATATCCACCCCAGCATATCGGATGGCTCCCACCGAGCTTCGAGAGCTACGGGTACAGTTGGAGGACTTGCAGGGCAAGGGATTCATCTGACTTAGTGTTTCACCCTGGGCTTCCCCGATATTGTTCGCCAAGAAGGTGGACGAGAGCTTGTGACTTTGTGTTGACTATCGTCACCTAAACCAGGTGAAAGTGAGGAACAAGTATCCGCTACCGAGAATTGATGACATCTTCGATCAGCTCAAGGGAGCGCGGTGGTTCTCGAAGATAGACCTCAGGTCAGGCTATCATCAGCTCAGAGTTCGGGACGAGGACGTGCAGAAGACGACCTTCAGGTGTCGGTATGGCCACTATGAGTTCTTGTTTATGCCCTTCGGTGTGACCAATGCTCCAGCAGTGTTCATGGGCCTCATGAACAGGATATTTCAGCCATACCTCGATCGATTTGTTGTGGTCTTCATCGACGACATTTTGATATACTCGACGACTGAGGAGGAGCATGCCTACCACTTACGAGTTATAATATACATACTCTGAGAGCACCAGATTTATGGAAATCTCTCGAAGTTTCAGTTCTGGATACATGAGGTCCACTTCTTGGGACATGTCATCTCTGAGGCGAGAGTTGCGGTGGATCCTACGAAGATCGAGGCAGTGCTAGCTTGGGAGCCACCCAAGATCATGACAGAGGTGCGGAGATTCTTGGTGCTAGCTGGATACTACCAGATATTTGTGACAGACTTTTCCAGAGTTGCGGCTCCACTCTCTGCTTTGACGAAGAAGAAGAAACCCTTTGTGTGGTCAGACGGATGTCAGCAGAGCTTCCAGGAGCTGAGAAAGAGATTGACCAGTGCGCCTATCTTGAGGTTACTGGAGGAGGGAGTAGGGTACGTAGTATACTGCGATGCATCAGGGACCGGACTCGGATGTGTCTTGATGCATGAGCAAGCTGTGATCGCCTATGGATCACGTCAGTTGAGGCAGCATGAGCAGAACTACGCTACCCATGACCTGGAGTTAGCAGCAGTGGTCTTCGCTCTGAAGATGTGGCGACACTATCTGATGGGCGAGCACTTTACAGTATATTCAGATCACCAGAGTCTAAGGTACATCTTCTCGCAGAAGTACCTGAACCTAAGACAGCGATGATGGCTCGAGTTCCTCCAGGATTATGACTTTGAGATAGTCTATACTCCTAGAAATGGGACCGTAATGGCCGATTCCCTCAGCTGGAGGACAGGCATTCAGCTACTTGGGGAGGCGACAGAGCATCTAGCTGCTTTGCAGATATCCTTCGTGGATAGCGATGAAGAATCCTTTCTTCAGTCACTCACAGTCACTCCTCCAATGCTGCAACAGTTCAGAGAGGCACAATGTGGGGACGCAGACTGTGAGGTGCGGCGTGCGCAGATATCCTCAGGACAGGCACCTGAGGGTTTCTCTTTAGGAGGAGAGAACGACGTCCTTTTCAGAGGATGTACCTTGGTACCAGTTGCATTATGGGAGGAGGTGCTGAGAGAGTTTCACACTTCCCCTTTGGCGGTACATCCTGGAGTGGAGAATTTTTACGAGGATCTCAGACGGCAGCACTAGTGGCCGGGCATGAAGAAGGTTGTGGCAGAGTTCGTTTCTCGATGCCTCACCTGCCAGTAGGTGAAGGTAGAGCACTAGGTACCAGCAGGCTTGGTAAAACCCTGGAGGTCCTGGAGTGGAAGTAGGACGACATATCTATAGACTTCATGACTGGACTTCCACGCACTTCCATAGGTCACGACTCTATTTGGGTGATTGTCGACCGACTCACCAAGTCGGCTCACTTTATACCCATCAGAGAGCAGGGCTCAGTGGAGAGCTTGGGAAGTCTCTACGTTCAGGATATTGTACGGATTCATAGTGTGCCATCATCTATCGTCTCCGATCGAGGTGCTCACTGCACTTCCCGGCTTTGGAAGGGGTTGCAGGAGGCATTCAGGATGCAACTATGTCTAAGCATCGCCTTTCACCCCTAGATAGATGGTCAGATGGAGAGGACCATTCAGACTCTCGAGGACATGCTCCGTGCATGTGTCCTCGACTTTGGTTGCAGCTGGGAGGACCACCTACCCTTGGTGGAGTTCACATACAACAACAGCTACCACTCCACCCTCGGGATGGAACCATACGAGGAACTATACGGTCGACCTTGCAGATCACCGCTGTGCTGGAAAAACCCTGGGGAGTCTGCACTTGTGGGACCGGAGATGGTAAAGGCCACGACGGAGAAGGTCCCGGTCATCCAGGAGCCGATGAGGACAGCTTAGAGCCAACAGAAGTCTTATGCTGACAGGAGGCGAAGGCCATTGGAGTTCAAGGATGGCGACCACCTCTTCTTGCGGGTCTCACCTCGACATGGATTATGGAGATTTGGTGGGGTGGAAAGTTGTCTCCGCACTTCATCGGACCATTCCAGGTCCTCAGCAGGATTGGAGAGGTGGTTTGTCGCCTGGATCTACCACCTCAGTTGCATTGGGTGCATGACGTATTCCACGTATCTCAGCTGAGGAAATACGTGCATGACCCGACGCATATCATTGACCATGGGGAGCTGTACATTGATGATGGGGCATCTTTTGCGGAGGTCCCAGTGGAGATCGAGGATCGACAGGAGCGGGTCCTATGTGGACGGTTGATACCTCTAGTGCGCATCAGATGGCAGCACGGAATCCTCCAGGAGAGAACTTGGGATCGGGAGGCTCAGATACGTTCACAGTACCCACATTTGTTTCCCTAGTTTATGGTGTATCATTACAGGGACGTAAATCCCTGAGGTGGAAGTAATGTAAAGATGCGTAAAATTCAAGGGAATTTTTTTCTTAATTTTCTTTGGGATTTTACAAGAACATAGTTCTTGACGGCACCTGATTCTGAGGCCCGGTGTGCCCGAAATCATTTTCTGAAGTTTGGCTCGGGTACGTTCAGTGAACGAATGAGCAGGTTTTCCTAACTTTTGAACCGGTGCTCGGAATCTAATTCTGAGGGAATCGATGAATTCGCAGCACCGGTAATTACTTAGGAACATCTTTTCCGGAGTTGCGTTTTCATGGGAGGAGTTGTTAAAAATTGTGGAAGTTAGAAATAAAAATTGAGCTTCAATTTTTATTTTTACTAAGTGGTTAACCTTTGGGTGGAATTTGGGTAACCACACAAGAGAGGTTATGAGGGCGGTGGGGCCCACACGAACCCCACCCCTTTCTTTTCCCTAACTCCCATAACCCTCCTTTTATTATGACAACATATGTTTAATTATTTATGTGGCTTCTTTTTGAATTTTTTATTTTTGTAATACATGCCAAGCTTTAATAAAATAAGGGAGTCTTATTTTATTTTGGTTGGACTCGTTGTGTGGAGTTTTTAGAAGGGAGATTCCCAACTCTTTAAGATTCTTCATCTTCTTCCTTGAAGAACACCGACACACGTTCCTTCGTTCCTTCTTCCGGCGTCAAAGGAAGGGAGACACCATTCCTCCTCGAATGATCTCCGTCAACGTGTATGGAACCTTCTTCCGCGACGTTCCATTCCACGACGGTCAATTCTGTGACGAACCATCGCTCAACGAATTCGACAAGGTAGGGGATTATTTGAATATTTTGTTTGTAATTACTTCTGTCACTTTCTTCTTTCAAATTTGAGCCTCCTGATATCAGAATAACGGGAGGAGGTCGGACCGCACGAACACGGCCGACCCTCCTCCCCCTTATTGGTTTGATTTTGTTGTGGCACGTGTAAGGCCGCACGGTGCCGAAGCACCATGCGGGAAATATTAATTGAAGGGAGGAGAAGTGCGGCGCCGTCGCGCCGCACCGATGAAGATGAACAAGGTCGTGGCACTGTCGCGCCGCGCTAGACGGACCAAGGCCGCGGCTTAGGCCACGGCGGAGCAGGGAACAGCGGCCGGTTCCAGGCCATCGGCGTCAGAGCAGGGGGACCGGCCCAAGCCGGTCCCGTGGTGCAGCAGCCGGCCGGCCGGAGCAGGCTGGCCGGTCAGAGGAAGAGCCGGGGTTTCGTAACCCCCAGCTAGCCGGACAAGAGCAGCCCCCCACATGGGGGCCGCGGTTACAAAACAACGGGGCAGCCCCCCCCCCCCATCCGCTCGTCCGAAACGGTCGAGCCACCTGGCCAGCACCAGCGCGCCGGACCGGGCCGCGCCCAAGAGGGCCGGACCCGGTCCCGGTTCGGGTCGACCCGGTTCGGGCCGACCAGGGGATCTCGGGCCAGGTCGGTCCGGGCCCGAAACCCCCACTTCCGGACCTCTCACGGTCTTTTGCCCATAACTTAGGCTACAAACCTCCGATCGACACACCTTCAACTGCGATGAGATCCTTGGATCGATTCCGTTGTTTCGTTATATTACACTCAAGGTTTTGAAGAACTTTGGGTTTGGACGGGTTGGTTCGTACACGAAACCAACCGGGCCCTCGGAGCGGAAAGGCTTATAACTTGAGCTCCGGACGTCCGAATGACGTGCTGTCGACTTTGTTGGATTCCTCTTAGTGAGACGGACCTTTTGGCTTACTTCGCTCGAGGTTTAGACGTAGTTGGAGTACGGTCGGGTTGGTTTTGATTTAAAAACCAACTAGGCCCCTGGGACGAAAAAGCCAATAACCCTCAGACCGGGCGTCCGATCGATGCACCGTTTGTCGCGTTGAGTTCCTGTTGACGACACATAACTTTTGGATACATCAACCCCGGACTATGTGTCAGTTGATGTATCATCCCCTTGGCTCATGGACAGGACCCTCCCGAATGAGCTTGCTGTGTGCGGGAACCCTAGAGCTGGCTGCGACTGCGACAACGATGACGACTGTACCGAAATCCTCCGTGGATTCGATAGTGACGACTACAGCACTCAGGGATCCTACGTGGATTAGTGCTACCGATCCTGTGTGGGTCAGATCCTGTGTGGGTCAGTGCTTACCGGTCCTATGTGGTTCAGCGCCTACAGATCTTGTGCGGGTCCGATCCTGTGTGGGACATTGCAGGGGTTAGTTACCTATCGATCCTTTGTGGGTCATTGCAGGGGTTATTACCTATCAATCCTGTGTGGGTCCGACAGCTTAGATGAATCAGTGGTTACATCTGATCATCTCTATCGTCTTACGAAGAAGTATACCTGTGTGAGCTGAATCTTGACTTTCAATCCTTATCTTCGATAAGATTGAGTTGATATCCTATGTGGATTACGTTATTCTTTCCTGTGTGGAATGGGTTGTACTTGAGCTCGGATGTTGGAGCCGATCGAGAATTGATGACTTAGGTATATGTATGGGCATATACCTAGGTAGTTTCGGAAGTTACTTCGTGATTTTATCTTTCCTTTGTGGATTATCATTTGTGGATTCTGGGAGACCTTCGGGGGTCTCGGGGTCCCTACTGAGTAGCTTATACTCACACCTGCATAGGCTATGCCCGCACTACGTTGTGTTGGTTGCAGACGACAGACAGCGTTGATCGTGGTTGGGGCTTGCGGAGCAGGTCGGTACCTGGAGGTGGACCACTGGGCAGGACGTACTCGGAGCGGACGACTGGACCCGAGGAGCTGTGGAGGCTATCTGTACCCACCCATCAGGTGGGACTTCCAGTAGACGGCTCGAGGCTACGATTTTACTTTTCAGTTTATGTACTCCCTTTTTCAGTTGTACTTTACTTTCAGTTTGGGTTTGTATTCCAGCCCCCTTACCTTTCCGCACTTACTGTTGTACCCAGTTTTTACTTAGTGTTTACTTCTTCTTGCTTGCTCTGTGGTGTTTGTTTACTTTACAAAGGAAATACCTTCGATTTTTACCAGTAATTATGCCTTGGTACTAGTCGTCAGCCCCTGGTCTATGGAAGGTGGGCTTGGGGTAGTTACGGCACGGGCCCCAAGGACGGGTCATGACAACTTGGTATCAGAGGAGTTCGGTTCTACCGCAGAACTCAGGACTCTGATCTTCTTCTATGTGAAGCAATAGTGTTTAGAGTAATGAGTGTTGTTATCAGTCCAGGGAGTCCAGTGTTGGTGTGGCGGCTGACATATCCGTACACCAGGACCCTGACTTCTGATTTCCGACATAATGCACAAAAACATTGATTGCATGTGTGTTTCACGTTTTCTTTGTAATTACTTTGTGTCAGCTCACCAGGTATACTGTTTGACCGTGGTGCACCTGTTTCTTTTCAGGATGGCCCCACGATGGCAGCCAGCTATGGTTCCATGCGTTGTAGGTGATGACATCCCACCGAGCGACGAGCCCTCGGTACAAGGCCCTTTGACAGCAGAGGCACCGACGATACCTCTACCCACCGAGCCACCGATGCTACCATCCCCAGCCACTGACGATGCACGTCACCTTAGTGCACTGCACGAGTTTCAGCATCAGCGACTGCCCAGGTTCTGTGGGGAGACGGACCCTCAGGAAGCCGAGGATTGGCTGGAGGTAGTTGTATGAGTTTTCAGGTTAGTGAGGACACCAGCTGACCTCATGGTGATCCTCGCAGTGATCCTCCTGCACGCGGCAGCAGGCAGATGGTGGAGTTTGATGCTCCAGGTACACAACGAGGCATCTCTCCTCTGGACGGACTTTGAGAGCCTCTTCCGCTCGGAGTTCGTCCCAGCCACCCTCCATGCAGTGCGCATCCAGGAGCTTCTACAGCTGCGGCAGGGCAGCATGACGGTCGCCCAGTACTCGACAAGATTTACAGACCTCTCGCGCTATTCAACGGACTTGGTACGAGTCCCATTCTTCTGGGCGCGGACCATTGAGCAGGGATTGAGGCATGAGATCAGGGCATCGCAGATCTCCCTCAGCATTCCAACACAGGCAGGGGTATTGGAGCAATCCCTTCTCATCGAGAGCTTCCTTGCTGAACCTACATCAGCAGCGAGACCTACCGCAGGGCGGCACGTAGTAGAGTCTTCTGCAGCAGGCAGTCGACGGATGACACATGGGACCAGGCAGACCAGACCCTCAGGCAGACAACCTCAGGACACTAGCTCAAAGGTGCGGGGGACTCATCATGGAGCTAGTCTTTCGAGAGGCAGACAGTGCTACGCATGCGGCGGGCAGGGCCACATGGCTCGTGACTGCCCGACCCACCATGCAGAGGAGAAGTAGACGGTTGAGGGACCACCCAGGCAGAGGCAGAGGGTCGACCGTGGTGGTCCACAGGGAGTAGGTGGACAAGGTAGAGGAGCTGTTCGAGCAACAGGTGGTGGGCGACGCTTTGAGGTTCTACCACCACCACTACCAGGAGGTCCACCCCGACCACAGGGAGCTGGCGGGAAGAGACAGGCACAGCTCCAGGCAGCAGAGGCCTATGACCACGGCGCACCCGAGATGATTCGAGGTACTATCCGTGTCTATTCCACCCTTTCTGCAGTTCTTATAGACACATGAGTGAGTCATTCTTTCATAGCCACTGCCCTTGTTCGGAGCTCGGTGATTCCGAAGGAACCGTTGGCTCGATCCTTACTGCTAGAGACACCTACGGGAGAAGACTCGATGATTACGCACTAGTGCCGGTAGTGTGAGCTTACTCTAGGAGGCGAGAGCTTCGGCTGGGATCTTCTTGTAGCGGCATCGAGGCCTTAAGACGTCATATTGGGTATGGATTGGTTATCTATAGTCCATGCTCAGATCGACTGTATTAGGCGCAAGGTGCGGTGTGTACGCACCGACGGGAGTAGGTTCACCTTCACCGGTGAGAAGGGAGCCTTCTCAGCACAGGATGGACTCTCACAGAGGAGAGGAAAGCCCATCCCTCATCAGTTGGCTAGCCTCATCCTAGGAGCAGTTGACGTGTGGAGTCCTGGTTTTCGTTCAGTGGTGGATCAGTATGCGGATGTTTTCCCCGACGACATTCCAGAACTACCTCCTCACAGAGAGGTAGAATTTTATATTGATCTATACCCGAGGACTGCCCCGTTATCCACCCCAGCATATCGGATGGCTCCCGCCGAGCTTCGAGAGCTACGGGTATAGTTGGAGGACTTGCAGGGCAAGGGATTCATCCGACCCAGTGTTTCACCCTGGGCTTCCCCGATATTTTTCTCCAAGAAGGTGGACGGGAGCTTGTGACTTTGTGTTGACTATTATCACCTGAACCAGGTGAAATTGAGGAACAAGTATCCGCTACCGAGGATTGATGACCTCTTCGATCAGCTCAAGGGAGCGCGGTGGTTCTAGAAGATAGACCTCAGGTCAGGTTATCATCAGCTCAGAGTTCGGGACGAGGACGTGCAGAAGACGACCTTCAGGTGTCGGTATGGCCACTATGAGTTCATAGTTATTCCGTTCGGTGTGACCAATTCTCCAGAAGTGTTCATGGGCCTCATGAACAGGATATTTCAGCCATACCTCGATCGATTTGTCGTGGTCTTCATCGATGACATTTTGATATACTCGACGACTGAGGAGGAGAACGCCTACCACTTACGGGTTATACTATACACACTCTGAGAGCACCAAATTTATGGAAAGCTCTCGAAGTGTCAGTTCTGGATACGTGAAGTCCACTTCTTGGGACATGTCATCTCTGAGGCGGGAGTTGTGGTGGATCCTACAAAGATTGAGGCAGTGCTAGCTTGGGAGCCACCCAAGAGCATGACAGAGGTGTGGAGATTCTTGGTGCTAGCTGGATACTACTGGAGATTTTTGCCAGACTTTTCCAGAGTTGCAGCACCACTCTCAGCTTTGACGAAGAAGGGGAAACCCTTTGTGTGGTCAGACGGATGTCAGCAGAGCTTCCAGGAGCTGAGACAGAGATTGACCAGTGCGCCTATCTTGAGGTTTCCGGAGGAGGGAGTAGGGTATGTAGTATACTGCGATGCATCAGGGAACGGACTCAGATGTGTCTTGATGTAGGAGCAAGCTGTGATCGCCTATGGATCACGTCAGTTGAGGCAGCATGAGCAGAACTACGCTACCCATGAATTGGAGTTAGCAGCAGTAGTCTTCGCTCTGAAGATGTGGCGACACTATCTGATGGGCGAGCACTTTACAGTATATTCAGATCACCAGAGTCTAAGGTACATCTTCTCTCCGAAGGACCTGAACCTGAGATAGGGATAATGGATCGAGTTCCTCCAGGATTATGACTTTGAGATAGTCTATACTCCTGTAAATGGGAACGTAATGGTCGATTCCCTCAGTAGGAGGACAGGAATTCAGCTACTTGGGGAGGCGACCGAGCAGCTAGCTGCTTTGCAGATATCCTTCATGTATAGCGATGAAGAAGCCTTTCTTCAGTCACTCACAGTCACTCCTCCACTGCTGCAACGGGTCAGAGAGGCACAGCATGGGGACGCCGACTGTGAGGCGCGGCGTGCGCAAATATCCTCAGGACAGGCACCTGATGGTTTCTCTTTAGGAGGAGAGCACGAAGTCCTTTTCAGAAGATGTACCTTGGTAACAGTTCCTTTACGGGAGGAGGTGCTGAGAGAGATTCACACTTCCCATTTGGCGGTACATCCTGGAGTGGCAACGATTTACCAGGATCTCAGACGGCAGCACTGGTGGCCGGGCATGAAGAAGGTTGTGGCAGAGTTCGTTTCTCGATGCCTCACCTGCCAGTAGGTGAAGGCAGAGCACCAGGTACCAGCAGGCTTGGTAAAACCCTAGAGGTCCCGGAGTGGAAGTGGGACGACATATCTATAGACTTCATGATTGGACTTCCATGCACTTCCAGAGGTCACGACTCCATTTGGGTGATTGTCGACCGACTCACCAAGTCGGCTCACTTTATACCCATCAGAGAGCAGGGCTCAGTGGAGAGCTTGGGGCGTCTCTACGTTCAGGAGATTTTATGGCTTCATGGTGTTCCATCATCTATTGTCTCCGATCGAGGTGCTCACTGCACTTCCCGGCTTTGGAAGGGGTTGCAGGAGGCATTCAGGACGCAGCTACGTCTGAGCACTGCCTTTCACCCCCAGATAGATGGTCAGATGGAGAGGACCATTCAAACTCTTGAGGACATGCTCTGCGCATGTGTCCTCGACTTTGGTTGCAGCTGGGAGGACCACCTACCCTTGGTGGAGTTCATGTACAACAACAGCTACCACTCCACCATCGGGATGGAACCATATGAGGAACTATACGGCCGACCTTGCAGATCACCGCTTTGCTGGACAGACCCTGGGGAGTCAGCACTTGTGGGACCGAAGATGGTCAAGGCCACGATGGAGAAGGTCCAGGTCATCCAGGAGCGGATGAGGACAGCTCAGAGCCAACAGAAGTCTTATGCTGACAGGAGGCGGAGGCCATTGGAGTTCGAGGATGGCGACCACGTCTTCTTGCGGGTCTCACCTCGACATGGATTATGGAGATTTGGCGTGGTGGCAAGTTGTCTCCGCACTTCATCGGACCATTCCAGGTCCTCAACAAGATTGGCGAGGTGGATTATCGCCTGGCTCTACCACCTCAGTTGCATTGGGTGCATGACGTCTTCCACATATCTCAGCTGAGGAAATATGTGCCCAACCCGACGAATATCATTGACCATGGGGAGCTGGACATTGATGATGGGGCAACTTTTGTGGAGGTCCCAGTGGAGATCGAGGATCGACAGGAGCGGGTCCTATGTGGACGGTTGATACCTCTAGTGCGCATCAGATGGCAGCACGAGAACCTCTAGGAGAGAACTTGGGATCAGGAGGCTCAGATATGTGCACAGTACCCACATTTGTTTCCCTAGTTTATGATGTATCTTTACAGGGACGTAAATCCCTAAGGTGGAAGTAATGTGAAGATGCATAAAATTCAAGGGAATTTTTTTCTTAATTTTCTTTTGGATTTTACAAGAACGTAGTTTCTGACGGCACCTGTTTCCGAGGCTCGGTGTGCCCGGAATCATTTTCTGAAGTTTGGCTCGGGTACGTTCAGTGAACGAACGAGCGGGTTTTCCTAACTTTTGAACCGGTGCTCGAAATCTAATTCTGAGGGCACCGATGAATTTGCAGCACCGGTAATTACTTAGGAACATCTTTTCCGGAGTTGCGTTTTCACGGGAGGAGTTGTTAAAAATTGTGGAAGTTAGAAATAAAAATTGAGCTACAATTTTTATTTTTACTAAGTGGTTAACCTTTGGGTGGAAGTTGGGTAACCACACAAGAGAGGTTATGAGGGTGGTGGGGCCCACACGAACCCCACCCATTCATTTTCCCTAACTCCCATAACCCTCCTTTTATTATGACAACATATGTTTAATTATTTATGTGGATTCTTTTTGAATTTTTTATTTTTGAAATACATGCCAAGCTTTAATAAAATAAGGGAGTCTTATTTTATTTTGGTTGGACTCGTTGTGTGGAGTTTTGAGAAGGGAGATTTCCAACTCTTGAAGAATCTTCATCTTCTTCCTTGAAGAGCACCGACGCGCGTTCCTTCGTTCCTTCTTCCGGCTTCAAAGGAAGGGAGACACCGTTCCTCCTCGGACGATCTCCGTCAACGTGTATGGAACCTTCTTCCGCGACGTTCAATTCCGCGACGCCTTCTTCCGCGATGGTTAATTCTGTGATGAACCCTCGCCCAACGAATTCGACAAGGTAGGGGATTATTTCAATATTTTGTTCATGATTACTTCCGTCGCTTTCTTCTTTCAAATTTGAGCCGCCTGATATCAGAATTACGGGAGGAGGTCGGACCGCACGAACACGGCCAACCCTCCTCCCCCTTATTGGTTTGATTTTGTTGCGGCACGTGTAAGTCCACACGGTGCCGAAGCACCGTGCGGGAAATATTAATGGAAGGGAGGAGAAGCGCGGCGCCGTTGCGCCGCACCGATGAAGACGAACAAGGTTGTGGCGCCGTCGCGCCACGCTAGACGGACCAAGGCCGCGGCTTAGGCCACGGCGGAGCAGCGAACAGCGGCCAGTTCCGGGCCGCCGACGTCAGAGCAGGGGGACCAGCCCGCGCCGGTCCCGTGGTGCAGCAGCCGGCTGGCCGGATCAGGCTGGCCGGTCAGAGGAAGAGCCGGGGTTTCGTAACCCCTAGCTAGCCGGACAAGAGCGGCCCCCCACATGGGGGCCGCGGTTACAAAACAAGGGGGCAGCGCCCCCCCCCCCCCCCCCATCTGCTCATCCGAAACGGTCGTGCCACCTGGCCAGCGCCAGCGCGCCGGGCCGGGCCGCGCCCAACCGGGCCAGACCCGGACCCGGTTCGGGCCGACCAGGGGATCTCGGGCCGGGTCGGTCTGGGCCCGAAACCCCCACTTCCGGACCGCTCACGGTCTTTTGCCCATAACTTGGGCTACAAACCTCCGATCGACACACCTTCAGCTGCGATGAGATCCTTGGATCGATACCTTTGTTTCGTTATATTACACTCAAGGTTTTGGAGAACTTTGGGTTCGGACGGGTTGGTTCGTACACGAAACCAACCGGGCCCTCGGAGCGGAAAGGCTTATAACTTGAGCTCCAGACGTCCGAATGACGTGCTGTCGACTTTGTTGGATTCCTCTTCGTGAGACAGAACTTTTGGCTTAATCCGCTCGAGGTTTGGACGTAGTTAGAGTACGGTCGGGTTGGATTTGATTTAAAAACCAACCAGGCCCCTGGGACGAAAAAGCCAATAACTCTCAGACCGGGCGTCCGATCGATGCACCGTCTGTCGCGTTGAGTTCCTGTTGAAGACACAGAACTTTCGGATACATCAACCCCGGACTATGTGTCAGTTAATGTATCATCCCCTTGGATCATGGAGAGGACCCTCCCGAATGAGCTTGCTGTGTGCGGGAACCCTAGAGCTGGTTGTGACTGCGACGACGATGACGACTGTACCGAAAGCCTCTGTGGATTCGACGACGAAGACTACATCACTCAGCGATCCTACGTGGATCAGTGCTACTGATCCTGTGTGGGTTAGATCCTGTGTGGGTCAGCGCTTAGCGGTCCTATGTGGTCCAGCACCTACAGATCTTGTGTGGGTCCGATCCTGTGTGGGACATTGCGGGGGCTAGTTACCTATCGATCCATTGTGGGTCATTGCGGGGGTTAGTACCTATCAATCCTGTGTGGGTCCGACAGCTTAGATGAATCAGTGGTTACATCTGATCATCTCTATCGTCCTACGAAGAAGTATACCTGTGTGAGCTGAATCTTGACTTTCAATCCTTATCTTTGATAAGATTGACTTGATATCCTGTGTGGATTATGTTATTCTTTCATGTGTGGACTGGGTTGTACATGAGCTCGGATGTTGGAGCCGATCGAGAATTGATGACTTAGGTATATGTATGGACATATACCTAAGTAGTTTCGGATGTTACTTCGTGATTTTATCTTTCCTTTGTGGATTATCCTTTGTGGATTCTGGGAGACCTTCGGGGGTCTCGGGGTCCCTACTGAGTAGCTTATACTCACCCCTGCATAGGATATGCCCGCACTACATTGTGTTGGTTACAGACGACATACAGCGTTGATCGTGGTTGGGGCTTGTGGAGCAGGTCGGTACCTGGAGGTGGACCACTGGGCGGGACATACTCGGAGCGGACGGCTGGACCCAAGGAGCTGTGGATGCTATTTGTACCCACCCTTAAGGTGGGACTTCCAGTGGATGGCTCGAGGCTGCGGTTTTACTTTTCATTTGTTGTACTCCCTTTTTCAGTTGTACTTTACTTTCAGTTTGGTTTTGTATTATGGTCTACGTACTTTTCCGCACTTGTTGTTGTACCCAGTTTTTACTTAGTGTTTACTTTTCTTGCTTTCTCTGTGGTGTTTGTTTAATTTACCAAGGCAATGTGTTCCCTTTTTACCGGGAATTACGCCTTGGTTCTAGTCCCCAACCCATGGTCTATGGAAGGCGTGTCACGACCCCCTCCCAAAAAGTGTACCCCTCCTGGGCCGACAATGTGAAAAGGGAGATAATGACCCCCGAGTCCTGCCTCCAGTAGGCCCCGGGTTGGCGACTAGCACCGAGGGTATAATAACATACAAATGGGAGGCATTACCCTCTAAGAGAACACATGCAGAAGAGAGAGATAGAATAGACTCCAATCAACTCCAACTTAGAACTGAGATATAAAAGGAAACCAAGTACATATATGAAATGTCATGAAAAATTACTACAACTAAAAAGGGGAAACTAAAAGTACCCAAAAGAAAGTAAAACGACAGCGACCACAAGCCCGAACAGCTCCTCCTCCAACCGCAAGCTAGTAGTAACCAGCTTGGTCTCCAACCTGCTCCAAGTGACCTGAAAAACAGTTTATATATACATAGGGTGAGTATAACAGTATACTCAGTAGGATCCTCCCCAAGCCACTCGTGCAAAAGTAAAGAAATCATGCTAAAGCCCAGTGAACAACAAGTGAAACTAACTCGTCACCTAAACAGGTATACTATGTTCCCAACCTCACCATGGATACTCTCGCCAAGTAATGCATACAAGAATATAGCATATAGTAAAGAATATCAAGGGTACCCCGCTACTACTTCCCCACTGGTTTGCCGCTTTGCCCCAATGACATACGTCCTGTGCATCTCTCTCCAAAGGCTTGCCCGCAGACACCTGGGCTAAGCTCCACAATCTGCACCTCGTGCACCACATAGGCTTTCCCGTAGACACCTGGGCGAATCACCACACCGTCCTCACAACCAAAGGTAACCAGGTAGTTTCTGGGAGCCACCACAGCTCGCATAACGTGTATCATACGTCGGGTATAATACCTCAAGCCATTACAGCCCATAATCCGAGTAAGGATCCTCAAGCCATCATAGCCTATACATGTTACACCTATAGTAGTCCATAGGATACTATATCCAGAATATATGCATATGAATAACCAGAAGCCATTACAGCCCTCTACACACATATATGGGGTAACTAACCGCTGTGCCTCATGGCACAAGTATCTACCAAGAGAAGAGAGAGGGGCCAAAGGGGGTAGTCAGCCATTCGACCTCCCATCATAATGTTGGGGAAAACACCCCCCAGGGCTCAAAATCCCCGGGGTGTCAGTTTCCCTTACCGACAGGGTGGAGTAGCGTATAGAAACACAAAAAGTAAAGAATATATAAGTAACTCACATCCACACTATGGGCATTACCTAGTATTAGATACAACTGCAGCTAACGTCTCTCAGACTCCAGGCTGCTACTTCTAAGACTAGGTATCCTATAATCACACAAACATTTGAAGAGATTTATTAGATTACTCCATTCTCATTTTATCAGTTCCACAGTACGTTAATTAATTAATTAACCATGAACAATTCCACATTAAACTGTATTGGCATCACATTCAAAAACAACTGCTCCTTTTTAAGATTCATATCACCTTTAAATTCCAGCATCTCAATCCCCGTGGATTTTTGCCATTTAATCAAAATTCATTACAGAATTACTTTTCCACATTCCCAGGCATTCTATAAAAACATCCTATGCTTCTAAATACAAAGGAGGCTCAACACGGTGAATAGATATACTACCCGTCGAGTCTTTGCCGCATATAGAAAGATCATAGACCCATTTTCCCTCGAGAGGCTAAACACGGAAAGCACGTGGAATACCCCGCGCGTCTTCGCCTCCTTCGGAAGAAGGGTAGCAAGACCAGCTGCCTTGAGCAGTGGGGAAAAGTAAAGCAGATAAACAACCAAACCAAACCACCAACATCAAACCATCACATTCATCTCATACCATCATCCTTGGTGTCCTCCCCGACACCCATATGCATAAACCGATGTATCTCGCCACACTAGGCGTCATCCGCTGCCACAACCACAAGTCCCCATGCCTCCACATATCACAACAGCCATCCAGGCTCACATCAAAGCACAAGCAGCAGGAAAACGAACATCACATCATGGTCTCTTGACCCTTTAACAAACTAGAGGGTAACTCAGAACCCTTTTAGAAATTCCCACATAATCTGTTCTCTAATCCATATTGAATTAATAGATTTGTTATTCATAGGTTCCAATCATGGATACCTAATCAGTAAGCTATCACAATTAAATAACCATGCTTACTTCCCTAATTTGATTATCCTCAAATTAGAACAACTACAACATCGACAATAACCAAATTAATTTACATGCCTCTTTATCTTTAGCCAATTAATTAACAATTAATTCCGGCTTTACGTTCGTTATCAATTTCTATCATGAACGAACAACAAATCAAAGAAAACTTAGATATCACTATATCTAGGAAAACATGAGGCAAACCGTTATCACGGTATAAAGCAACAACAAGCGATCAACCAATTCTCTTAATCCAGTTCAAGTATTTAATTAGGTCAATTTCATTGTGATCCAAAGGGATAAATCATGTTAATTCTACGATTGCACATATACAATTAGAGAATCCATGAATCCCCTACCTCAAAAAGTTCCTCACATTCTTTATCCACACAACAGGTCACGATCCTCCCCTCGCGACAACTGCATCCGCCGGAGGATGCTGCGGTACGACAGTACCAACCAACCCCAAGAAAACCCATTAGAATCTTGGAAATTTCATGGTATAATTATGGAAAAGAGGATAGGAGAAGATGAACCCCAAAAGAACGACGATACAACATACCTTATATCGAAGATTGATCAACACAGCTCAGTTGCATCCAAAACAGATCAGAACCAATCCTAGGAGTAAAGATTAATTGTGAAACTCCTACGGAAAGGATTGAAAGGTTCTAGTGCCTCCTAGTTGAGAACAAAGGGAAAGAACAAGGGAGAATGATATCTCGTCCCTTTTTGAATATTAAATGGGGCAACGGTTTAAGATCCGGTTAATTATCCATTAAAAACGGATCGCATTAACCCACGCGGTTTGACCAAGTAAAACATTCCAAGCCTTAGGAATAATTAATATAGGATTTATGGCATTTTAAACGGCCTTAAGAGCCCTTAAAATAAGTCTTAAAAAGTATTTTACGTCAAAGGAAACGTCAAAAGGGGCAAAACTGTAGGAATATGGAAACACTGTTCACCCATTGTTACTGTACATGAAACCGATCTGTGAAACCGATCTATGAAACCGATCTGTGAAACTGATCTGTGAAACCGATATGTGAAACCGATCTGTCACACCGATCTGTGAAACCGATCTCTCACACCGATCTGTGAAACTGATCTGTCACACCGATCTGTGAAACCGATCTGTGAAACCGATCTGTCACACCGATCTGTGAAACCGATCTGTCACACCGATCTGTGAAACCGATCTATCAGACCGATCTGTGAAACCGATCTGTCACACCGATCTGTGAATCCGAACTGTCAGACTGATATGTGAAACTGATCTGTCACACCAATCTGTGAAACCGATCTGTCACACCAATCTGTGAAACCGATCTGTCAGACCGATCTGTGAAACAGATCTGTCACATCGATCTATGAAACCGATCTGTCAGACCGATCTGTGAAACCGATCTGTCACACCGATCTGTGAAACCGATCTGTCAGACAGATCTGTGAAACCGATCTGTCACACCGATATGTGAAACCGATCTGTCAGACCGATCTGTGAAACCGATCTGTCACACCGATCTGTGAGACCGATCTGTCAGACCGATCGGTGAGACCGATCTGTTACTGTTCCTAAAACTGGAAACACTGTTCGCAGAACTGGAAAATTGGCAAAGTGTTGGGGATAAGTCCCCTTGACCTCCCGGAACACCTCCAACACCAAAATTTCACAAATTAATGGACCGGAGAGGTCCGAGCCATTACATTAGATACCTCTCAAAACATTCTCGTCCTCGAGAATTAAAAACCAACCCAGAAGAAAAGAGGGGTCCGAACAACCACCCCATAAGATACCTCTCAGGGGAAAACCACCATGATTTGTTTGAAAGCTGGAACAATACTACGACATCCGGGAACAAACAATCCATACCCAAATAATTAAATCATATCATCACATGGAAAGTACATAAATAAAACATGAAAGGTCTAACCAGAGAGGAAACATCATTACATGAAAGGAGTTAAACATTGAACAACTCTGGGTACTGAGCACGTATCTGTGACTCACGCTCCCAGGTACTCTCCTCTATGCCACCGTGTCGCCACAAGACACGAACTAAGGGGATAGAACGCCCATGTAACACCTTCTCCTTGTGGTCTTGGATCTCCACAGGTCGCTCCTCGAAGGTTGCATCATTGTCAACATCGATCTCTCCCCAATCGATAACATGAGATTCATCATGAAGATAATGACGGAGCTGTGATACATGGAAAACATCATGTATCTGACTCATCTAAGGGAGAAGTTCTACTCGATATGCCACAGCTCAAACACGAGCTAACACCTCGAAAGGGCCAACAAACCGGGGAGAAAGCTTACTTCCACGACCAAACCTTCGCTGCCCACGACGGGGAGTCACCTTCAGAAACACATGATCCCCAACATTAAACTCTAACGATCTCCTTCTTTGATCAGCATATGATTTTTGACGATCCTATGCTGTCTTCATCCTCTCATGAATCACCTGTACCATCTCTGTTGTATTCTACACTAGTTCTGGTCCGAGAATTGATGACTCTCCGACCCTAGTCCAGCACAACGGAGAACGGCATGGTCGGCCATACAAGGATTCAAACAGCTCCATACTGATGGTAGAGTGAAGACTATTATTGTAAGAGAACTCTACCAAGGGCAAGTGCTTCACCCATGAACCTCCAAAATCAAGAACACAAGAGCACAACATGTCTTTAAGAGTCTGGATGGTTCGCTCTGTCCGACCATCCGTTTGAGGATGAAAAGCAGTGTTAAGGCACAGTTGAGACCCAAAAGCATGTTGGAGACCTCTCCACACCCTAGAGGTAAAACGAGGGTCTCGATCAGAAATGATCGTCCTAGGTACTCCATGAAGTCTCACCACCTCTTCTAGATACTGCCTCGACAAAACCTCCACTGAGCTCGACTCCTTGATTGCTATGAAGTGGGCCGATTTAGTTAAACGATCCACTACCACCCATATAGCATCATGTCCTCTCGGAGTTTGAGGTAAACCTGTAACAAAGTCCATTGAGATGTCCTCCCACTTCCACTGAGGAATATCTATGTGTTGGAGAAGACCACCAGGAACATGGTGTTCGGCCTTCACCTTCTGGCAGACTAAACATCGAGACACACATTCTGCAACTGTACGCTTCAGCCCAGGCCACCAAAACTAACTCCTCAAGGATCGGTACATCATCGTCACACTAGGATGTACTGCCAAGGGTAAACTATGGAACTCTCGGAGAACTGTCTCATGCATCGCCAAGGGAACAAAAAGCCTGCCATGATACAACACTCAGTGTTGTTCATCCTCCGACCAACCATCAGGGGCCTCCCCACAAACAACTCTGTCTCTCCAAAATTCCACCTCTAGATCACCCAACTGAGACTCTTCCACCTTCTGCATCAGAGATGAATGCACCGTCATCTGGAAAAGACAACCTTTACCTCCAACCTCTTCCATATCAAGATGCATAGCTGCTAGCTCTTCCATCACTCTCCAGGAATCACCAGATTCACGCACAACATCACTACGTGACTTTCGGCTTAGCGAATCAGCAACAACATTTCCCTTCCTAGGTGTATACGATATTTCGAAGTCGTATTCCTGCAAGAACTCCATCCACCGACGCTGCCGCAAGTTCAAGTCCCGCTGAGAGAAAACATACCTCAAACTCTTATGATCGGTGAAAACCACCAAGCGCTCGCCAATGAGGTAATGTCTCCACAACTTCAGCGCAAACACCACGGCTTCCAACTCAAGATCATGGGTGGCATAGTTGCGTTCATGGGGACACAATTTTCGGGACCGATAAGAAACAACTGACCTTTCTTACATAAGTACATAGCCTAGCCCCAGATGTGAAGCATCACAGAAAACATCAAACTGGACTCCCTCCGCTGGAAGACAAAGGACTGGAGCACTTACCAACTTCTCCTTTAGATACTCGAATGCTGCCTGACACTGATCAGTCCATATGAATGCTTGATCCTTCCTGGTCAAAGATGTTAGAGGAGTCACAACTCGGGAGAAATTGGCTACAAACCTCTTATAATAGCCTGCGAGACCAAGGAAACTTCGCACCTCTGACACTATCTTGGGGGCTGCCCAAGACACTACTGCTTCTATCTTCGATGGATCTACAACTACTCCCTGTTGTGACACAACATGCCCTAAGAAACGAACTTCTCGAGCCCAGAACTCACACTTGGACAACTTCCCAAACAACTGATGTTGGAAAAGAGCTCCCAAAACAGCTCATAGATGCTCTGCATGCTCTTCTTCAGATGTGGAGTACACAAGGATGTCGTCGATGAAAACCACAACAAACTTGTCCATGAATTCACAGAACACATCATTCATCAACCCCATGAAAACAGTTGGAGCATTCGTCACGCCGAATGGCATTACAACAAACTCATAATGCCCATGACGACAACAGAAAACAGTTTTCGGGATATCCTCATCCTTTACACGCATCGGATGATATCCTGACCGCAAGTAGATCTTTGAGAACCAACTTGCACCCTTCAGTTGATCGAATAGGTCATCAATCTGTGGAAGAGGATAGCGGTTATTTATTGTCACTTTGTTTAGTCGACGATAGTCGACGCACAACCACAAACTGCCGTCATCCTTTTTCACAAACAAAACTGGTGCACCCCACGGTGACAAACTTGGTCGAACAAAACCACACTACAACAGACCATCGAGCTGTATACGTAGCTCTCGTAACTCAGAAGGGGACATCCTATATGGATACATAGAGATAGGAGACGCTCTCGGCTGTAGCTCGATCCCAAACTCGATCTCTCGTTGAGGGGGTAAGGATACAACCTCTTCTGGAAAGACGTCAGGGTACTCCTCTACGACCCTAGGAAACGCCAATTGTTGAACCTCTGAAGAACTCAGCATCATCCCAGCCATCATGGATGATAAAGATGAAACTCGTCTATGACTCATCCGAGGATCTCTCTCACCAAGAAACACTACTTTCTCTCCATCTGCATCAAAGAAAACGACCTTCTTCCTGTAGCAATCCACAATAGCCTGCACCGAATACAACCAATCCATGCCGAGGATGACATCATATGGTTGTATTCGTAAACATAGGAAATCTCCCCAAGAGCGGTGCTGCCCCAACACTAGCTCACAGTCTCTACATACTTCAAACAAGCTAGCTCGACCTCCAACTGGCGTAGTCAACGCCAAGGGCACTGGAAGCCTCTCTACCTCAAGTCCCAAAGCGTGGACAAGGGTAGGGGATATAAAGGAGTGTGTTGCTCCTGAATCAAACAAGGCATACACCAAGGTAGAAAACAAGCAAAGGGTACCTCAGACGACGTCTGGCTCGCCTGGGGCTGACAACGCTAGAGCATGAGGATGAACATGACCAACTCCACGGCCTCTCTGACCCTGATGACGACCACCACCACGGCCACGCTCTGCTCTCTGAGGACGGGGAGCGTCATGGGGCTGTCCTCTACCTGTTCCATCTACCCTCTGGTGATCTAAAGCTGGTGCAACCTGCTGCTACTGCCTCGGCTGAAACTGCCTCAATGGAGGAACCTGGAGTGGAGCGCCCGGTGCACGATGACTACTCTGAAAAGTCGGGCACTCCCACTGCTGATGACTATGACCACCACAAGAAAAACAAGCGCCTGATCCCTTGGCATAGGCCTGAGAGTTTCTACCTCTGTAGAAACGAGATGGGAAGGGCTGAGACCTACCCCCAGGTGAATGGAAACTCTTCTGTCCTGAAAACCGGGAACCCTGGACCACAGCTCTGCTTCATGAGGAATCATGACGATTCCCCTCTCGTGACGATCCGGTCCTAGCCAAAGTCCTCTCAACAACCTCTGCCCTCTCCAGCACCTCAAGATATGTCTTCAGCATAAATGGGGTGACCTGGTGCTGGATCTCTGGACGCAAAGCCTCCTCGAAATGCCTCGCCCTGGCCTCATCATCTGGTAACAGGTTTGAAGCATATCTTAGAAGGTTCCTGAAATGGATTCCAAACTCTCGAACATTGGAGCGCCCCTGCCGAAGGCTGAGAATCTCCTGGCGACTGGACACCTTCGCAGTCGATGAAAGAAACTCGACTCTAAACCGGTCTCAAAACTCCTCCCATGAGATCGCTGACTCCTCACGATCCCCGAGGAATAAGAACCACCACTGTCTTGCTGCTCCACCAAACATCGTCACAACCAAGGACACCCAGTGTTCCTTCCGAGCATGAATCGAACTGAAGCCTATCTCGACCTCCTCCAACCAGTCTTCTGTGACTGCATCTGAAACGGAGCCCTAGTACTTCTGTAGACTCTGGCGCTGAAACTCTCGAAGTTTCTTCCTCCAAGTGTCATCTTCGTCAACCTCTACTCGGCGGTGATCTGCTGGAACAGCCTGCTAGGCATCTTCTGTGCAAACCTGACGAGGACGTCGAACTGGATCCATACCTATAAAATAAAAACTGTTAGAGCTCCTAAGCCTGGAATATGGAAGACTCAACATTAATTAATTAATTGTTTTGTTTTATTAATTTTAGGTTACCTATCCCAAGGTCTACCCATTCAAACACAGGCGCAAAGAATAATGATGCATGATCCTTTCCTAGGTCTCTACCCTGCTACCAGTATCACTTTGTTTAGTAGCCATCGTAAACTTAAAGGTCCGTACAACAGATCATAGGGGGCCCTGAACGCCTATGTCTCTACTGGTCTCCAGTGTTTACCCCACTTCCTAAACATGAATGACACAGTTGCCCTACCATCCCATGCATCCTCACCTGTGCCTAACTCCAAACCCCATCCCATCCCTCAACCAGACCTCTGATACCACTCTGTCACGACCCCCTCCCCACAAAGTGTACCCCTCCCGGGCCGGCAATGTGAAAAGGGAGATAATGACCCCCGAGTCCCACCTCCAGTAGGCCCCGGGTTGGCGACTATCACTGAGGGTATAATAACATACAAATGGGAGGCATTACCCTCTAAGAGAACACATGCAGAAGAGAGAGATAGAATAGACTCCAATCAACTCCAACTTAGAACTGAGATATAAAAGGAAACCAAGTACATATATGAAATGTCATGCAAAAGTACTACAACTGAAAGGGGAAACTAAAAGTCCCCAAAAGAAAGTAAAACGATAGCGACGACAAGCCCGAACAGCTCCTCCTCCAACCGCAAGCTAGTAGTAACCAGATTGATCTCCAACCTGCTCCAAGTGACCTGAAAAACAGTTTATATATACATAGGGTGAGTATAACAGTATACTCAGTAGGATCCTCCCCAAGCCTCTCGTGCAAAAGTAAAGAAAGTATGTTAAATCCCAGTGAACAACAAGTGAAACTAACTCGTCACCTAAACAGGTATACTATGTTCCCAACCTCACCATGGCTACTCTCGCCAAGAAACACATACAAGAATATAGCATATAGTAAAGAATATCAAGGGTACCCCGCTACTACTTCCCCACTAGTTTTCCGCTTTTCCCCAACGACATACGTCCTGTGTATCTCTCTCCAAAGGCTTGCCCGCAGACACCTGGGCTAAGCTCCACAATCTGCACCTCGTGCACCACATAGGCTTGCCTGCAGACACCTGGGCGAAGAACCACACTGTCCTCACAACCAAAGGTAACCAGGTAGTTTCCGGGATCCACCACAGCTCGCATAACGTGTATCATACGTCGGGTATAATACCACAAGCCATTAGAGCCCATACTCCGAGTAAGGATCCTCAAGCCATCATAGCCTATACACGTTACACCTATAGTAGTCCATAGGATACTATATCCAGAATATATGCGTGTGAATAACCACAATCCATTACAGCCCTCTACACACATATATGGGGTAACTAACCGCTGTGCCTCATGGCACAAGTATCTACCAAGAGAAGAGAGCGGGGCCAAAGGGGGTAGTCAGCCATTCGACCTCCCATCAGAATGTTGGGGAAAACACCCCCCCAGGGCTCAAAATCCCTGGGGTGTCAGTTGCCCTTACCGACAGGGTGGAGTAGCGTATAGAAACACAAAAAGTACAGAATATATAAGTAACTCACATCCACACTATGGGAATTACCTAGTCTTAGATACAACTGCAGCTAACATCTCTCAGACTCCAGGCTGCTACTTCTAAGACTTGGTATCCTATAAGCACACAAACATTTGAAGAGCTTTATTAGATTACTCCATTCTCATTTTATCAGTTCCACTATACATTAATTAATTAATTAACCATGAACAATTCCACATTAAACTGAATTGGCATCACATTAAAAAACAACTGCTCCTTTTTAAGATTCACATCACCTTTAAATTCCAGCATCTCCATCCCTGTGGATTTTCGCCATTTAATCAAACATTCATTACAGAATTACTTTTCCACATTCCCAGGCATTCTAGAAAAACATCCTATTCTTCTAAACACAAAGGAGGCTCAACAGGGTGAATTGATATACTACCCATCGAGTCTTTCCCGCCTATAGAAAGAGCATAGACCCATTTTCCCTCGAGAGGCCAAACACGGAAAGCACGTGGCATACCCCACGCATCTTCGCCTCCTTCGGAAGAAGGGTAGCAAGACCAGCTGCCTTGAGTAGTGGGGAAAAGTAAAGCAGATAAACAACCAAACCAAATCACCAACATCAAACCTTCACATTCATCTCATACCATCATCCTTGGTGTCCTCCCCGACACCCATATGCATAAACCGATGCATCTCGCCACACTAGGCGTCATCCGCTGCCACAACCACAAGTCGCCATGCCTCCACATATCACAACAGCCATCCAGGATCACATAAAAGCACAAGAAGCAGGAAAACGAACATCACATCATGGGCTCTTGACCCTTTAACAAACAAGAGGGTAACTCAGAACCCTTTTAGAAATTCCCACATAATCTGTTCTCTAATCCATATTGAATTAACAGATTTGTTATTCTTAGGTTCCAATCATGGATACCTAATCAGTAAGCTATCACAATTAAATAACCATGCTTACTCCCTAATTTGATTATCCTCAAATTAGAACAACTACAACAACGACAATAACCAGATTAATTTACATGCCTCTTTATCTTTAGCCAATTAATTAACAATTAATTCTGGCTTTACGTTCGTTATCAATTTCTATCATGAACGAACAACAAATCAAATAAAACATAGATATCACTATATCTAGGAAAACATGAGGCAAACCGTTATCACGGTATAAAGAAACAACATGCGATCAACCAATTCTCTTAATCCGGTTCAAGTATTTAATTAGGTCAATTTCATTGTGATCCAAAGGGATAAATCATGCTAATTCTATGATTGCACATATACAATTAGAGAAGCCATGAATCCCCTACCTCAAACAGTTCCTCACGTTCTTTATCCACACAACAGGTCATGATCCTCCCCTCGCGACAATTGCATCCACCGGAGGATGCTGCGGTACGAAAGTACCAACCAACCCCCAGAAAACCCATTAGAATCTTGGAAATTACATGGTATAATTATGGAAAAGAGGATAGGAGAAGATGAACCCCAAAAGAACGACGATAAAACATACCTTATATCGAATATTGATCGACACGGCTCAGTTGCATCCAAAACAGAGCAGAACTAATCCTAGGAGTAAAGATTGATTGTGAAAACTCCTACAGAAAGGATTGAAAGGTTCTAGTGCCTCCTAGTTGAGAACAAAGGGAAAGAACAAGGGAGAATGATATCTCGTCCCTTTTTGAATATTAAATGGGGCAACGGTTTAAGATCCGGTTAATTCTCCATTAAAAACAGATCGCATTAACCCACGCGGTTTGACCAAGTAAAACATTCCAAGCCTTAGGAATAATTAATATAGGATTTATGGCATTTTAAACGGCCTTAAGAGCCCTTAAAATAAGGCTTAAAAAGTATTTTACATCAAAGGAAACGTCAAAAGGGGAAAACTGTAGGAATCTGGAAACACTGTTCACCCACTGTTTCTGTACATGAAACCGATCTGTGAAACCGATCTGTGAAACCGATCTGTGAAACCGATTTGTGAAACCGATCTGTCACAGTGATCTGTGAAATCGATCTATCACACCGATCTGTGAAACTGATCTGTCACACCGATCTGTGAAACTGATCTGTGAAACCGATCTGTCACACCGATCTGTGAAACCGATCTGTCACACCGATCTGTGAAACCGATCTGTCAGACCGATCTGTGACACCGATCTGCCACACCGATCTGTGAAACCGATCTGTCAGACCGATCTGTGAAACCGATCTGTCACACTGATCTGTGAAACCGATCTGTCAGACCGATCTGTGAAACCGATCTGTCACACCGATATGTGAAACGGATCTGTCAGACCGATCTGTGAAACCGATCTGTCACACCGATCTGTGAGACCGATCTGTCAGACCGATCGGTGAGACCGATCTATTACTGTTCATAAAACTGGGAACACTATTGAGAGAACTGGAAAATTGGCAAAGTGTTGGGGATAAGTCCCCTTGACCTCCCGGAAAACCTCCAACACCAAAATATCACAAAGTAATGGACCAGAGAGGTCTGGTCCATTACAAGGCGGGCTTGGGGTAGTCACGACACGGGCCCCGAGGACGGGTTGTGACATTGTTCATTAGGACATTTATCACCCATCAATTTCAATCCCATTATATTCATTTATGAACCCATTCATTAATTCATTTAGCATGCTCATTTATTCCATGGATATCTAGGTAATTAACTCAACAAAAACATGAAACAACTTGCCTAATTCACATAACTACCCTCATAGAACCACACATCCACCATCATCATTGTGCCACATCGCTCATGCCATCTCACTATAGAAAAACTACACGTCTCATTTATTTCACAAACACAACCACCACATACCAAAACCACTTCACCACAACCCATATGCCACAACCTCTACACTGTAATCACTATGCCACAAATTATACACCAAAACCACTATTCCATAACCACTACCCCAAAACCACTATGCTACCACCTCTCTTCCACATCACACAACTTCCCTAATCAAATCCATGAAATCCAACCACCACATCACTACCTAGAACACTGCAAAACCCATGTGGTAACATATATCATTGTATAATAACCCAAACTACATAGGTAAACACAATAAGTTTAAGCACACATCACAACACTCATTCTAGATTCCATATTTATTTAGTGGAATTATCACATATATACTTATTTTAGCATGGGTATATCACACAAAATAGATTTCCATGTGAAACCAATTATTAGAAAAATATATATCCCTTAACCTTTTATTTATGTTTTATAAAACAATAATATAGAAAGGTTCTGAAAGAGTTGGTGTCCTAGAACCAACTAGCTGTACTTTAATTACATGAATATTTAATATATTTAAATATTAAACATCTTATTAAATATTGTTCGTTGTTCTTCATGACTATAGTGTAATAATGTCATGGATTATTTGTCGTATTGACAAGGTCGTAACAGTTCCCCACTATGATGATAACTTTGATGTGCTATAAAAATATTCTTAAATATAGCATTATGGTTGGATGACATAATATAATGAGATACATAGTATATAGACCATCAGGTGCTAGTACCCGTTATCAGATGAGACTTCTTCTCATTAAGTATGTACTTGGTAATATCCAAGATGGGAGATTATGAGAACAGAGCCACCAATAAGAATTATACATGTTTTGGTGTCATCAAATATTCCTATATGCGAGCATGTTTAATGATCCTTTTAATTTTAGATTATCATTAATATGTGTTACGACTTGTGAACTTTGATTTAATAACAAAAACCATCACACATACACTTGGTGGGAAGTACGTTGCATTGGGTGCATCACGAGTGGCTTGTTATTAATGGATACGTAGAGGAAGGGTTTGTCCCTTTCATTTATGGAAGTTGATATCTTAGCCCTCTGATTGAAAAAGAATTGTCGCGTGAAATTACATGGTCATGGTGTAACAATGGGATTATTTAAGGTATTAAACGAATGACACATCAAGCATAAAAGTTTGATGACACTATCATGAAACCAACTTGATATGATATTGAGACAAAGGTATTATATTACACAATGATCTTTCTTATATGGAATTCATTGTTACAACATTAAGTTTGTTCTATTGGGGGCCTTGTATAAGGACCCAACCATAAAATATCATATAATCTTGAATTAAAGGAATAATTCAAAATAAATATCTTTTTAGGTTTACATTTTTTGATAGTCATTCCATAACTATTACATTTCATCTCAAAAATTAAAAAGCAGAAGTTTCTACTCAGTTTTCATTTTTTTATAAAATAAAAACTTTTTAAAAAAAACGTGTCATGTCGAGTTCCATGTTTTAGATCACATGACTTTTCCTTGATCCCATACTTGAACCTAATCCACTTTATGTCCTGTGAAAAACATTTCAAAAATATGGGATGAGCACAAAAAGATCAGTAAGGGATACAAAAAAAGGAAAACTGTTAGTTTTTTAAAACAACAAGTAAACCATGAATACCCTATCATAAGAAAAACTTTTAACATTTATTTAGTAGCTAATACACCTCACTGAATAAAATATAATTTCTTATCATTTTTTAACCAAAATATTACCATAAAACCCATATAAATAACATATAACATATAAAGGTAACATGGGGCATAAACATACTTAAATGAATAACCATAGGGTTGATTTCAACACATATCACTAAATGTAATAGCCATACAACTAACTTCCATACCCAATTAATTGAAGTTTATAATGTAACCACCTATCTATTTTTTATCATAGAACCACTCGTCATTTGGTTTATCACATTACCACCCATCAAATATCCAAGTACCATTATAAAATCATAACACATAAAACAAATATAATGGAAAGATAGAATTTCCACATTTCAATCACAATATATCACTTAAATATATTAACATAAAAAAATGCATTATCAAACCCATTTTCAATACCATAATATGTAAAAGAGTATATGGCATTTATTTTCCTTCTATAAACATTATGGTTTGCTATGAAAGACAAAGATCAAATAATACTTGCGGCGATGGAAAAGGTCGTTGTCACCGCTTACGTTAAAACATTAATTTTTTTCATTTTGTAAAACCCCTGAAGAAAAATATTCCCTTTTATTGAAATAAAAAGTCAGAGGTGTTTATATACCATAAAAAATAAACTCGTGTATAAAATAAAATATTCCTCAATAAAAGGAGAATAAGATGAAGTCCCTTACCTCTTGTCCAACTTGACCCGTTCGTTATTTAATTTCCTAAATAATAAACTAATGTTAATTTCTACTTTATTAAGGTCTTTTTTAAGTTTATTAGTCCTTTTATATCACTTATTACAATGTTATAAATATTATGTAATCATTTAAGTTAATAATGGTCATTTGGTTGATATTTGGTACTTGAGTCAAAAATGAACTTCAAATAATTACAAGTTGTTCATGTGGTCAAAGGTCCATTATCATCAGAATGATATTCTTGATTTGTATATCATATATATAATATATATCAATTATATACATGTATTTATAATAGTACATAGCATTTGGAGATAAGAAATGAAATGCACTCTTCATGGAGACGGTAAGTCGTACGTACGCATGAACGCTACTTTCATTTATATTTCATATTTTAATTGAATGAAAACATAATGATACATAGGTATTCTATAATTATAGTATAATATCATATATAATTCCATTAACACCATCCTGTATACATCCCACATAAGGCTTGAACAAGTCATATCACTTTGAGGGGGTGGTAGTCTGCACTACCTCAAATGAAATTATCACGTTTACCCATTATGGAAACCATAAAGTTATGATATAAATGAAAAATACTGAAGAATAAATAAAATATAAACATAGTATATATCATATAGAAATAAATTTCCACCACAATGTCCACCATGAGAGGTAGTTGGAGATATTTGAACAATCATCGTTTCTTGAGGTAGTAGTTCATCCTCCACAGAAACAATATGTTTGTATCCATTAGATGGAGGTGTGAGTAAGTGTAGTTCAAATCCTTATCATAACAACAACTTAGTATATTTAGGATACAGTTTTTATTATAAAAGAAATGAATAAAAAGAGTTTTGGGGTTTGGAGAAGTAAAATAAAATAATGGAACTTAAAATAAGACGTTACCTTTAAATCGGGTATCTTCCTTTGGTTTGAACCAAAAGGTTTACTTGAAGTGGTTTCTTCCTAAGATAAGCCTTCTTGGAGGAGGAGAGGGATGTGGGGAGATTATTTAGGTAGAGGTTGGGTGAGAAAAGGTGTTTGAGAGTTGTGAGGAATGGGTTAGAAGTGGTGTCCTTTTATAACAGGGGGGGGGGATGGGCTCTTTAGGAAAGTTTGGAACAATTATTTTATTATAAACTTATCTTAGGTTTCAAAACGTCCAAAAATCATTAAAGTCGAAGATAAGATGACTCATGTTCGAAATAAAATCATCCAATAAAAATTGTGTAGGTTTTGGAAAAAATTTTAGTATTTATAATCTTATTTATTTAAACCATTCAATAATGAGGTAAACACTACATCATTATTATTTCATAACTAATTTTATTTATTCTATGTCTAAAAATTATAAAACAAATACCATGATGTAGGAAATAATTTTATATTTCAAATTAATATTTATAGTCTAAGAGATAACCTACATAACCTCGTGTAAAAATTTATTTACTAAAAGATATTTGTTTATGTCTTTTTTGCCTTTAATTTAAGTAAATTAAAATAAAGTGTCATTATCACTCCCAAGTGGCTCCATTGGGTCCCAAAATCGACCCAATGATTCCCATGGTCGGAAATGTATCAAAAAATAGGATTAGGACACTTGTTAGGAAAATTTTCTAATATTATAATAATATTTATTTAACATTATTTACCAGATTGACCCTTTAACCATGGTAAATAAAATTTTTACTGAAGTAAATATTAATAATGTCTAAAAATAAAAGTCACTTATTTACACAATTTGGACCTACTGATTCCAAATATGGAATACATTTTTCTAAATACAATACACAGGAGTGGCATAAATTAATTTAAAATTAATTCTTTATGTCCAAACAAAAGGCATGTTTTTAAGAAATAATAAGTATCAAATAATTGACACTTATTTATGTCCAATTTCAAAGTGAAATTACTTCCATTGACCAAATTTAGATTAAATAGTAAAAAAATAATATAATTAAACTTTAAAACCAATTAAGAATATAATCTAACCATACAGATAAGTTATATTAAAAGGTAGTTTTGAATTAAAATACAAAATTTTTTACTATTCACTAAAAATTATTTTTATCTAAAAAATACCGAAATTTCATCCATAGTAAATTTTGATGTCCCAATTCTAAAAAAGAATTATATTTTGTCAAATAGAACATATAAAATTGACCAAAAATATATTTAAATAGGGTTCTCCATTAAAATATGATAAATCGACCTTTTAAAGAATATTAGAGTATTTATGCTTAAAATTGGATTCATTCACATTTTAATCCACTAAATTTTGTTGGATAAATGTAAATAAAATTAACAGACATGTATAATCATATTATATTTAGTTATATTCATTTCTACCAATATAATTACTAGGTGTTAACTACCTTTTAAAATAATATTAATATATTATTAGCGTGATATGTAAGATTTCAAATAAACTCGTTGGTGCGTATCAGGTAAGTCATCGAACATAGCATTATCTTTAAAGAAAACTTAATATTTAATTCACAAATATTAATAAATATGAAAATGTCTTATTCTTTATTTACCTGGGATGTTACATCCTTCCCCCTTTTGGATATTTTTCCTCTCAATTTTTATTCACTTATCAAATAAGTGGGGGTATTTATCCCTCATAGCATTTTCAGATTCCCACGTTTCCTCTTCAACCATATGGTTTTCCCACAAAACATTTACTTGATGAATAACCTTATTCCGCAATAATTTCTCTTTGGTCAAGAATCTGAACTGGTTGTTCCCCATAAGAGTGATTCTATTCCAACTGAACTACCTTTGGGATAAAAACCTGAGATGGATCTAGAATATACTTTCTCAACATTGAAACATGAAAATAATTATATACTTTGGATAAACATGGAGGTAAATCCAATGTGTATGCAACTGATCCAACTTTTTCAGGGATTTCATAAGGTCTAATGAACCTCAAACTCCACTTTCCCTTCTTTCCAAAATGCACCACACTTTTCCATGGAGAAACATTGAGAAAGACATGATCACCAACCTCAAAAGAAAGATCCTTCCTCCGGTTATCCGCATAACTTTTCTGTCTGCTCTGAGTTGTTCTCATATATTTCTAAATCAACTAAAACTTCTCTACCATCTCTTCTAATAATTCTAGTTCCATCAGTTTCCTTCCACCTACTTCATCTCAAAAAGCTGGAGTTCGACACCGCTTCCCATATAATGCCTCAAATGGAGCCATCTGTATACTGGAATTGAAAACTATTATTATAAGAAAATTCAACCAGAGAAAGGTATAGGTCCCAACTTCCCTGATAATCCATTGAACAAGCATTTAACATATCCTACAAGGTCTAAATTTTTTGTTCTGACTACCCATCTGATTGAGGATGAAAAGTTGTACTAAAATTTAATTCAATACCCAAAGACTTCTGAAGGCCTTTTCGAAAGTTAGAAGTAAACATGAGATCATGATCAGATACAGTGGAGATGGGAACTCCATGCAACCTAACTATATATTTAACATACAACCGAGAAAGTTGATCTTGAGACAACGTATCTCGAATAGGAAGGAAATGAGTATATTTAGTCAACTGATGTACAATAACCCAGATTTTATTATTACCTCTAGATGTCTTCAATAATCCCAAAACGATGTCCATGGATATATTTTCCCATTTCCTCTCTGGCACAGGTAAAGGTTGAATCATCCCTTTTGGTAACTGCCGCTCTAGTTTAACATACTGAAAATTCAAAAACTTCATAGTAAATCAACATTATCTCTTTTCATTCCATCCTACCAATAATACTCTCAAAGATCTTTGTACATCTTAGTACTTCCAGGATGAACTGAAAATGGAGAACTATGAGTTTTATATAATACCTCATTCTTAAAATGTGAATCACAAGGCACACATAATATTTTCCCAAACCCCAAAACACAATCATTGTCATTGTTAAATTCTTGAAAATTACCCTTCTTAACTAACTCTACCTTTTTCTGTAACTCACTGTATTCTTTTTTCACTTTCTTTTTTTTCTGATAGAGATGATTTCAATGAAACCTAAAATAAAACAGAAGAATTTCTTGCACCAACAATATCAATTCCAAAGTTCATAAAATCAAAAACCAAAGGATCTCATTCCAAACATAGCATGTTAATGTAGCATTACTTTTTTGACTCATAGTATCAGCAGCATTATTTTCCTTTCCTGGATGGTAATGGATCATGCAATCACAATCCTTGATTAATTCCATCCATCTCCTCTGTCTAATGTTTAATTATTTCTTAGTGATTATATAATTAAAACTTTTTTGGTCAGTATATATTTAAAATTTTACTCCGTACAGATGATGCCTCCAAAATTTTAAAGCAAAATCAATAGTAGCTACTTCCAAATAATGTGTAGGGTAATTTAACTGATTAGGTTTCAACTGATGCGAAGCATAAAAAATTAAATAATCAATCTACATAAAGAAACATCCAAGTCTATTCAACGAAGCATCACTATAGATAACAAATTCACCATCTCTAGAAGGTAATTCCAAAACAAGATCATTCATCAATATTCTTTTCAATTTCTGAAAACAATCATCAAATTATTTTGTACAAATGAACATAACACCTTTTCGCGTTAACTTAGTCATTGGACTAGATAACCGTGTAGAATTATAAACAAACCTATTGTAATAATGTGATAAACCAAGAAAACTATGGATCTTGGTTACATTTGTGGGTCTTGGCCATTATTCAACAACTTTTGTTTTAGTTGGATCAACATTTATTCCATTTTTTGAAACAATGATACCAAGGAAAGAAATTTGTTGTAACCAAAACTCACAATTGCTGAATTTCCAATACAGTTTCTTTTCTTTAAAGGTTTTCAAGACAACCCTTAAATGAATTTCATGCTCCTATTTACTTTTAGAATAAACCAAAATATCATCAATGAACACAATAAAAAAACTTATCCAAGAAATCACAGAAAATTCTATTTATAAGATCCAAGAATACAACAGGTGTGTTGTTTATCCCAAAAGGCATAAATAAAAATTCATAATGGAAATATCTAGTATGAGACGTGGTCTTTGTAAAGTCTACTTCCTTTACTTTAATCTGATGGTACCACGACCTCAATTCAATCATTGAAAAATATTGAGCTCCCTTGGGCAGATTAAAAAAATCATCGTTATGAGGCAGAGGATAATTATTCTTAACAGTGATGTTATTAAATGCTCTATAATCAATGAAAATCCTCATTGAACCATATTTCATTTTAACAAACAGGATAGGAGCACCCCATGGTGATGTTCTAGGTTGAAAGAAACCTTTATCCAATAACTCCTACAATTTATCCTTTAACACTAAAAGTTCGATTTGAGTCATTCGATAAGGGGGTTTTGAGATTGGATTAGAAAAAGGAACTAAGTCAATAGTAAATTCAACTTCCGGATCATGTATAATACCAGGTAACTTATCAGGAAAAAAATCAAGATACACATTTATAACAGGAACATCATTAATCAAGACAGTTCCTTTGTTTTCAGTAATATGTGCAAGGTAACATTTATTTCCATCTTTAACTAGTTTCTCAGCTTCCTGATATGTTATCAAAATTATGGGTTCTTTATTTTACACAAACGAAAATTATTTTTGAAAAGAAACATGTAACACCCCAAGCTTCCATGGTAAGTTCTCCTCTATATAATGCAATATCTTGTGATGTATGCAACTTTGAGATTCTAACACCCCACGACAAGTCAAACTAGTTGTTATGAATTGTAATACACACTTTTTAAAATTTTAGAAATTTTATTCTTCAAAATGGACTTCATTTTTGTATTCAAAATATCAAAATTATCTTAGGGTGAATTTTTGGTACTTTTCTGATAACTTTAATATTTTGATGAATAGTGAAAAGTAATAAATTTTAATTAAAAACAACTTTTTCATAAAATTAATTTATAATGTTAAATTATATATTTTAATGGGTTTTAAGTATCATTTGATTATATTTTTATCATTTAATATAATTTAGGTAATTGGATATAATTTCACATTTAAATTGGACATAAACAAGTGTCAATCTTTCGATAGTTATTATTTCTTAAAAACATGTGTTTTGTTTTGACAATGAGAATTGATTTTAAATTAATTTATGCCACTTTTGCGTTTGGAATTTGGAAAAATGAATTCCATATTTGGAATCAGAAATTGTAAATTATGTAAATAGGTAACGTTTATTTTTAGACATTATGAATAATTACTTCGGTAAATATTTTATTTACCATGGATAAAGTGGTAAATCCGATAAATAAGGGTAAAAAAATAATACTATTATAATATTAAATTTCCCATACATGTGTCCTATTCCTATTTTTAGATACATTTCCAACCATGGGTATCCTTGGGTCAATTTTGGGACCCCATGGTGCCACTTGAGAATGATAATGACACTTTAGATTAATTAATTTAACGTGAAGGCAAAAATGACATAAACATATATCTTTTAGTAAAATAAATTGTACATGGGGTTATATAAAACATATCTTAGAATATAAATATTCATTTTAAATATAAAGAAATTCCTACATCATGGTATTTTTTTATAATTTTTAGACATCAAATAAATAAAATTATTTATGACATAATAACTATGTAGTGTTTGCCTCATCAGCGAATGATTCAAATAAATGAGATTATAAAAATTAAAAAAAATATCCAAAACCTGTCAAATTATTATTGGATGATTTTATTTCAAACATGAGTTATCTAATATTTTACATTAAAGAGTTATGGATATTTAAAAAATTAATATCATTACATAATAAAATAATATTTTCAAACATTCCAAAAGAGACCCTCCTCCCCCTTATAAAAATCCCTCACCTCTCACCCATTTTTCACACCTCAAAAGCCCCTTGGATCATCCAAAATCAACCCAATTAAGCTCCCTACATCACTCTATTCCTCTTATAATCCTTACATTAGGTAGAAGTCACTTCTAGGAAGCCTGTTGGTTCAAACCAAAGGGAGTTACCTGATTTAAAGGTAACATTTCCTCTTAAGTTCGTTTCTTTTATTTTACTTCTCCAACCACCTAAAAACTATTTATTCTTGTGTTTTATAACAACACCAATATCCTCAATATATAGTGTTGTTTTTATGAGAGTTATTTAATCTAAACTTACACACACCTCCATCTAATGGGTATAGAACATAATGTTTCTATGGACGGAGAACTACTGCCTCACTAAATAATGATTGTTCAATCTTCTACTACCACCTATTATAGTGGCCATTATGATGGAACTATAAATATATATGATATTTATGATATTTATTTTATCTATAAGCTTCTTTAATTCACTTTTATAGTATACCCGTATTCTTTTCATGTTTTATATATACGATAATTTCATTTGAGGAAGTACGAACTACCGCCCACTCCAAGTTATATGACCCCTTCATACCATAAATGTAACTTATAAAGGATTGTGTTAATAAACTTACATAACATATATAAAATATTATATTTTACTGGAATAATAATATACCTATGTATAATTTTGATTTCTTTCCTTTTTAAAAAATTGAAGTAGTATTCGTGCATACGTACGGATTACCGTCTCCACGAACACGATGAGATTAATTCCCCATTGTAACCATTCAAGAATAATTTTCATTTTGTTATTAAAAATAATATTTAATAACCTAAAATATTTCTGGATATGAATGAAATACATCCTATCCATAACAAACATGACTTATGTAACAACACAGATAAATGAAAACGAATCAATTAACACCCGAAACAATGATACTACTAAAATACTATTAATAATGAAATATTAGAAGATCATATATGATATCATATTTATGTATGTAGTTATTTTATAAAATAATAACAATTATTTAACTATTATTTAGGTGTTTAACTTACCCTCTACCATGTAAAATTACAAGGTAAGGTATAATTTAACAATCACTTTATTATCCTAGGTTGTTTTTACGTAAGTATTTACTGGGACCTCTTTATCATCCAAATCTGTGTTTTCTTAAAAATGTATTTCAAATCATTTTTACTATTTACTAGAAAATGGGTTATAGTCATTTATACCCTTATTTGACCTTATATTCTTTGAATGTAATTTTTCCTTCCTTTTCCAAACAAGGTACTTTATGACCCTTTTCGAAAAAATTAAGGTAAGAATGTATCTTTTAACATATATGGTGGGTGTGGCTATTTTACCCCATTATAACATCTTTTAAGCTTCCCTTACAAGATTTTAATAATATTTTCAAAATAAATGTTTTCTTTTAAAATTATGGGACTCTTAAAGGAGTTCAAAATAGAAAGAAATATTTCACTCAAATAGTTTCGATTTCATCTATGTCAACATCCTTTGATAAATTTTACACCCTTTTGAAGTTGATTTATTATGATAAAAATATTCCATATTTTATTTTAGGTTTTGTGATATTTTTGACTATTGATGTGTTATTTTAATACCATTCATGTTTTATGGTTAAAGTATTGACATTTCGTAGGCTAGTTTTGTTACAAATGTTTATGTTATGTTTCAAACTTTTCATATAAGGAATGTATTGGTCTTAGTAAGTGACCGGTGGAGCGCACTATAGCTCCTAAATGCATTGGTATGTCTCCTGAGACAATTAGATGTAGAATTGGATGAGCCCTTTCCCAATTTTATATATGGTTTTGGTCGAGAACTTAATCATTTTTACACGTCTTGGCCGAGGCCTTGAAAATATGTTTCAGAAGTTACCGCATTATACATTCCCTCATTATGAAAATAATATTGATGGTTCATCTGGTTATTTGACTAGTATAATACCCATGACTATGTTTTATTTTTTAATTATTTACTCAACTCATATTCCTGCCATAAAGTGTTCGTGTTTATTATTTGTAAAGGCAAGTGTTTTCAATTATTCACCATGCCTAATGTTTATGTTATCTTCTGATATATTTCTTACTCTTACTAAGCACTTGATATCACCCCTTTCTTATGTTTCATTTTCCCAATTTATGAAGAAGTTAGTTGTGAGTGACTTGCAGTCATTATCTAGGAGGCTTGGATGTTTCTAATGGAATAAATTAGTGTTGTATTTCTTTTCAAGTTGTAATGTTGAACTTATGTATATATCTTGTTTCCAATAATACTAAACTGATCTGTTTTTCAGGACATGATTCCTTTTATCATGCCAATATTATGTAATAATGCACTAACTCTGGGAAAATGGGGTCGGGTCATTATAGTTCGTATCATAGAAAGCCTAGTACAAACCTTGGAAACTTGATTTAGATAAACTTTGATTAGAGAAAATTACCCTAAGATAGTCTTTGAGGATTAGTATAGAAGAACATCCTTGAATTTTGGTAATGTAGATATTTTATGAGTTTTCCAAGCAATACATCCTTATTTGGATATGATCAGGTCGAGGCAGCTCTGGAACAGATGTACCTAGGAGTGAAAACTCCAACAAGGAGTTTCGGGCTTTACCTGGGGTATCCTGGTATACAGCAATAGGCGTTTCTGTACTCCTAGTTATGAAACTCCCGAGGGATATTATTAGGATCATTCACATTTTCTTTAAAAACCATTATTAATGATTTATGAGTATATATTTCCTAAAAAAAATCATTTTTTATGATTATGGATTATATCCATAAACTATTCAATTTATGTCAAGTGTTTTACAAGTTTAGAATTACGTATTGCGATTCAAAAACTAATCTAGTGTATGCCATTGTTTAGAAATGGCACATAGTTGAAGTAATGGAAACGGTATCAATGCATGTAATCCATTTAGGGAATTCTCTCTTACTCAAGATAATTATAGTGGAGCTGGTGATGTGACTGGTGCTGATAAACTAATCACCATACTAGGACAACTCACTCAGGTTATGAAAAATAACCTTACCCGTATGGAGTAGCCTGATCCACAATGTGGAGGATCAATGTTAGAAAAATTCATGAATCCAAATACACCAACATTCAATGGGTCTAAAAATCCATTCTTATCTGAGCAATGGATACGTTCTTAGAGAAAATATTTCATGCTTTGGGAGTAGCGAAAGGGAAAACGTTTTCATGGTAGTTTATCGCCTTACGGGAGATGAAAATCAATGGTGGTCATTAATTCAAAACACAAAGGAGGATAAATATGTCTAGTGTATGGAATGGAGGGAGTTTAAAGAGATTTATTAGAAAAATACTTTCCTCGTGACCATTGAGCTGATATAGAAAGGCAATTTCTATGTGTGAGGCAAAAAGTGGATGAGAATGTTATAAAGTATGAAGATAACATTTCAAGGTTATTAAGTCATACTGAAAATTATATATATTACACAATAAGTAATATTGATATTTTCATTGTTGGGTTTAAACCATTTCTCCTTCGACCATTAGTCTCTAAATCCTTCTCTTCATATAATGATATTGTCTCATGTGCTATCAAGACAAAAAAGGAATTCTCTAGGTCTTACAACTTTAAAGCAATGAAAGAGAAGAAGATATCTTCTAAACACTCAGGGAAAGGAAATAAAAAAAATAGGGAAGAAGGGAAGAGTTGAATTTCCACACTTTGATAATTGTAAAAAGAAGCACCCGGGTGCCAGTCTATAAGGAAAAGGAGTATGCTACAAATGTAGAAAGAAAGGCCATATTTCTGGTGATTGTAAGGGGAAGAAAGAAGCTACCAATGTTCAATGATACAATTGTAGTGAGATGAGAAATTATGAAAATGAATGCCCTATGTGCCAATGAAAATTAAATCAGAAAATTCCAATGGAGAAAGGATAAGCTTTTGTGATCACTATTGCTGAGGTTGAAGCTCCGAAATATGTGGTGGAAGGTAATTTAATGGTTTCCTCAAGTTTATCCAATGATTTATTTGATTATGGATCATCGAGTTGTTTCATATCTTCCCAGTTCACTTTGAAAATTATTTATTTTCAATTTGATTTAAAAATTGATTTGTCAGTCAGAACTCCTCAGGGGAGTATCATTTCAACAATGTTTTGTGAATCAGTTCCCATTAGGGAATATAAATGTTCTTTATCTACTTATCTCTTTATCATACACATGAATGAATTTGATATAATCCTCGGTATAGATTGTCTTTCGGACAATGATGTGAAAATTTATTGTTAGAAGAATGAGGTTACAATTTTCGATGATGATAAAGAATTTCTTATCTTTTGAGCAGAAATGTCACCATATGATTCTTATCTAGATCCACCCCGAGTAGATCTACTAAATTTAATTATTGGGGAGTAAGAAAATGAAATAACTATGGGTGTGGAAAGGAATGTTCAAATAGAGGATGTATCTATTGTTCAGGAATATGTTGATTTTTTTCCATAGGATTTACCTAGACATCCTCTAGAATGAGAAATTGAGTTTTCCATTGACTTAATTCCTCGTTCAAGGCCCATATTGAAGATTCCTTATAGAATGGAAACTTTGGAATTAGTGGAAATAAAGAAACAACTAGAGAAATTAAGTAATATGGGATTTATTTTCCCTAGTGTTTCTCCATAGGGATCCCCTATCCTTTTTGTTATGAAGAAAAATGAATCTACGAGGTTTTGCATTGACTAAGGGGAGGTCAATGCTATAACAATAATGAGAATGTATCCCCTACCTCACATTGATGATTTATTCAATCAACTTCATGGAGCTCAATACTTTTCAAATATTTACCTTCAATCTGGATACCATCAATTGTGCGTGAAGAAGGAAGACATTCCGAAGATAGCATTTTGATCCAGGTACGGGCATTATGAGTTTACAGTAATGCTTTTTGGATTGACTAATGAACCCTCTATTTTCATTGATCTAATTAATAGAGTCTTCAAGGAATATATTGATGAATTTATAGTGTTATTTATTGATGATATCTTGGTATAATCCAAAAGCTACGAAGATCATGAAAATCACTTGCGCACCATTCTGAAAACCCTCAGAAGAATTGAATTATATGGGAAGTTTAGAAAGTGTGAGTTCTGGCTTTAGGAGATTTCTTTCTTGGCCATATTATCTCTAAGGATAGGATCTACATTGATATTTCTTAGACAATGTAAATCCAAGAATTTCTAGCACTGATGAGTATAACAGAGGTACATAGTTTTATTGGTTTAGTAGGTTATTATTAGTGTTTCATCTAGAATTTTGCTCGATTTGCTTACCCATTAACCAATCTCAAAAATAAAGGGGTCAAATTTGTTTGGGAAAAAGAGTGTGAAGAATGTTTTGATGAATTTAAGAGAAGATTAATCAATGATCCTATCTTGACGCTACCATCGGGGAATTATGGGTTTTTTATTTATATTGATGTTTCAAAGAATGGAATTGGTTGTTTCCTTTTGAAGAATGATTGAGTTATTACTTACACATCATGACAGCTAAAAATTCATGAACAAAACTATCCTACTCATGATATTGAGTTATATGTTTTAATCTTAACTTTGAAGATATGGAGAAACAATCTCTATGGGGAAAATTGTGAGATATATACCGATCACAAGAGTTTAAGTATATTTTTTTCACAGAAATAACTCAACATGAGGCAAATGAGATGGCTCGAACTACTCAAGTATTATGATTGCACTATAATCTATCACCTAGGGAAGGAAAATAAGGTGGAAGATGCTTTGAGTCGAAAGGATCATGGAGTAATGAACAAGATGAGAGTTGAAAGGGATCATATGTTCATGGATTTAGTAAAGATGGATATGGGAATATTCATAGAAGGTGAAACATTGTTACTTTTTCAAATGATTGCCAAAAAATCTTTAGTAGAAAGGATAAAAAGTTCCTAGACTGATGATGATGAGTTTCAAAAGAAACTTAAAGCTGTGAATGATGGGAGATTGATTAAATTCGTATATGAATATGGAATTTTGAAATTTTGGAAGAGACATTGTATTCCAGATATACCTGATATAAAAAGGAAATTGTTGGATGATGCTCATAGCTCCAATTTCTCTATACACCCTGGTAGCACTAATATGTATAGAGAATTGAAGGAACATTTTTTGTGGGACAACATGAAGAGGGATATTGAAGATTATGTGTCAGGATGTATGGTTTGTCAATTAGTGAAAGTTGTAAGGCAACATCCTGGAGGAGTCATGTAACCTCTTCCCATACCTGAGTGGAAATTAGATGATATTATGATGGACATGGCCATGGGACTACCAAGGACTCCTAGAAGGAATTATGAAATATGTGTCATTGTTGATCATCTTACCATGTCAGCACATGTTCTTGCTATAATAGAAGATTTAACAGTTGAACGTTTAGAAATACTATATCTTAATGAAGTTATAAGACTTCATGGAGTACCAATATCGATTATTTTGGATCGTGATCCCCATTTTACATCAATATTCTGGAAAAGTCTTCAGAAGGCCCTGGATACTAATCATCATTTTAGCACTACCTACCACCCTCAAAATGATGGGAAATCAGAATGGACTATTAAAACCTTAGAAGACATATTGTGATCTTTCTCAATTGACTTTCAAGGTATGTGGTATCAATATTTAACTCTGGTAGAATTTTCCTATAACAATAGTTTTCATTCAGGTATTCAGATGGAACCATATGAAGCATCATATAGAAAGTGATGTCGCACACCAACTTGTTGGGATGATGTTAGTGAATGAAAACTCAAAGGACCATAACATGTTGAGGAGACAATGGAAATGGTGAAGGTTATCCAAAACCACATCAAAGCATCACAAAATAGGCAAAAGAGCAATTTTGATAATTAGAGGAAAGATTTGGAATTTTAAGTACGAGATCATGTTTTCATGAATGTATCTCTATGGAAGGGTGTTATAAAATTCAGTAAGAAAGGAAAATTAAGTCCTAGGTAAATCAAACCTTTCAAAATTCTAATACGATTCAGAGTTGTACCTTATCATTTGGTAATGCCTCCAAGTCTCTCCAAAGTTCATGATGTGTTCCATGTATCACTGTTGAGAAAATAAATGTCAGACCCAATGCATGTACTCATCTATGAAGAAATAGAACTGGAATCTGATCTATCTTACTATGAAGATCCTAACAGAATTATTGATACCAGAGAATAATTGTTGAGAAATTAGATGACTCGTCTGGGGAATGTTCTGTGGAGAAATCATAAGATGGAAGAGGTAATGTGGGAACCCGAAAAACTTATGATGAATAACCACCTGAATCTTGTTATGTAGTAATATTCTAGAAATTTCATGGATGAAATTTTTTGAAGTATGGAACAATGTAACACCCCAAGCTTCCATGGTATGTTTCCCTTTGAATAATGCAATAGCTTGTGTTGTATGCAACTTCAAGATTTTAACACATCACGACCAATCAGACTAGCCATTATGAATAGTAAATACCACTTTTTAAAATTTAATAAATTCTATTCTTCAAAATGGACTTCATTTTTGGATTCATAATATCAAAATTAGCTTATGGTAAATTTTTGGTACTTTTCTGATAACTTTCATATTTTGATGAATAGTGAAAAATACTAAATTTTAATTAAAAACAACCTTTTAATCAAAATAATTTTTAGTGTAAAATTTTACATTTGAATGGTTTTTAAGTCTCATTAGATTATATTTTTATCATTTAATATAATTTAGGTCATTTAATGTAATTTCAAATTTAAACTAGACATAAACAAGTATTAATCTTTGGATAGTTATTATTTCTTAAAAACACCCTTTTTGTTTTGACAACGATAATTGATTGTAAATTAATTTTTGCCACTTCTGTGTTTTGAATTTAGAAAAATGGATTCCATATTTGGAATCATAATATACAAATTATTTAAATAGGTAACTTTAATTTTTATACATTATGAATAGTTACTTCGGTAAATATTTTATTTACCACATTTAAAGGGGTAGATCCTGTAAATAAAGGTAAAAAAATAATATTATAATAACATTAAATTACCCTAACATGTGCCCTATTAATATTTATTGATACATGTCCGACCATGGGCATCCTTGGGTCGATTTCGGGACCTCATGGAGGCACATAAAAGTGATAATGACACTTCATATTAATTAATTTAATGTAAAGACAAAAATTACATAAACATATATATTTTAGTAAAATAATTTTTACATGGAGTTATATAAGATATCTCTTCGACTATAAATATTCATTTGAAAGAAAAAAATATTTCCAACATCATGGTATTTTTTATAATTTTTAAACATCAAATAAATCGAATTATTTATGGCAATATAATGATACAGTGTTTACCTCATTAATGAATGATTTAAATAAATGAGATTATAAAAATTAAAACAATTTCCAAAACTTGTCCAATTCTTATTGGATGATTTTATTTCAAACATGATTCATCCCATATTCGAATTTAATAACTTTTGGACTTTTGGAAACTGAAAATCATTATATAATAAAATAATATTTTCAAACATTCCTAAAGAGCCACACCTCCCCTATAAAAATCCCTAACCTATAACCCATTTCTAACACCTCACAAGCCCTTTGTCTCATCCAACCTCTACCCAATTAAGCTCTATAGATCCCTCTATTCCTCTTATAATCCTTAATTTAGGCAGAAGGCACTTCAAGGATGTCACGACCCATCCTCGGGGCCCGTACCGTGACTACCCTAAGCCCACCATCCATAGGCCAGGGGCTGGCGACTAGCACCAAAGGTGTAAATCCTGATAAAAGGGAAGGCATTTCCTTATGTAAGAAAACAAACACCACAGAGTATACAAGCTGAAGTAAACACTAAGTATCTGAGTACAAAAGTATGTGCTGAAAAGTAAATGGGCCAGACTACAAACCCAACTGAAAGTAGAATACAAATGAAAAGGATGTACAACAGCAGTAAAGTAATTCAGCAACCACCAAGTCGTACTTTGGCTATCCCACCAGAAGGGTGGGTACAGATGGTCTCCTCAGCTCCTCGGGTCCGGTCGTCCGCTTCATGTACGTCCCGCCTGATAGTCCACCTCCGGGTACCATCCCGCTCCACAATCCTCAACCACGATTAGTGCTATCCGTCGTCTGCAACCAACACAATGTAGTGCGAGCATAGCCCATGCAGGGGTGAGGATACGATACTCAGTAGGGACCCCGAGACCCCCTAAGGCCTTCCAGAATCCACAAAGGATATACCAGAAAGGAAAGATACAAACATGATGTTTCAACCAACTCTACATAGGTATATTCCTACACATATACCTAAGTCATCATTTCCAGTTCAACTCCAAATCACGAGCCCAAGTACCACCCAGTCCACACAAGAAAACACTACCCAATCCACACAGGAAAGAAAGTCAATCATATCGGTGATAATGATTGAAAGTCAAGACTCAGCTCACACGGGTACACTACTCACGAAGAGGGGTGGAGATGATTAGATGTAGCCTCTAAATCATCTCCTATGCCGAACCCACGTAGGGTCCAAGTATAGAAGTCGTCACTGAGAAACCCACATAGGATCCAAGTACAGTAACCATCACTGCCAAACCCACATATGATCCAAGTACAGTTTCCATCACCACTGAACCCACGGAGGATCCACGTATAGTCGTCCTCGCTGTCGAACCCACGTAGGATCCAAGTACAGTCATCATCGTTGTCGAACCCACGGAGGATCCCGGCACAGTAGTCATCACATTCGTATCCAGTTCTAGGGTTCCTGCACACAACGTAATCGATTCCGGGAGGGTCCGCTCCTCATGTAAAAAGGGGGTCGATACATCAATTGTCACGATGTACAGAGTTGATGTATCCCAATGGTCTGCCACATCATTGGGGCTAAACCAAAAAAACGTGACCAAGAAACTAAGTACAAGTTGACCAATCCATTTTCCAAAAAAGTACACGGCGCGTTGGTATGGTTACACACCATGTCTTCAGACCTTGGGAAATGCCTGTGTACCACATCCCAAGTCGAAGGGATATTCGTGTAAAAAGTAAGTACACGACGTGTGGTATGGTTACACGTCGTGTCTTCAGTCCCTGGGTACTGTCTGTGTACCACAGCCCATGTAGAAGGGCTATTTGTGTAAAGTGTATGTACACTGTGTGTGGAATGGTTACACGCCATGTCCAAACTTCTGGGGTCGGCTCCGTGTACGCTGTCCATGCCTGGCCGTGTGATGGAGTACATGCCCGTGTACTCCACCCTGTGTCCATGTATTCCTGAAACACACACCAAGTAATCACAAAGCCAATTCTGCCATAGAGAAGGTAGTGCACATTGTACCTCTTGGACTTGTGGTCCTGCCCGTGTCTGTGTATCTCCCAGATTACACGACGAGACTCGTGAAGCCGCTTTTTCCTTACTATGAAGAGAAAACAAGCCGTGTTACTTGGCTGTGTATTGCTTTCCGTGTATTTTCCCTAAAAACACGCCAAGCCCCTCGAAGTCTCCTCTGTCAAACAGTGTGAAGAGTACACGTCGTGTGTCTAGAGTCACACGCCATGTCTTACTTTTATAACATCCTAAACGGAATCCACAATACGCTTGTACTATGCGGTGTGTGATCCTGGAGGACACGACGTGTATTCTGGAATTTTCCAGAATCGATGCCTCTGAACAGCACGCCTCCCGAGGTGTCCGTTCTTCATTCCGATGATCCGAGTTATACAAAGATTCTTCTTCTAAGTCCTTTCGATGCTCTGAGACCATTTACAATGTTTTAGGGCCTACGATTGGCTCTGAAAATATAGCGTGATTCACCACTCAAGAACAACCGAAGAACTCCACATATTCTCAAGAACGACGGAGGAATCAGACCGTGATAGTTTGATCCAGTACCTTCTGCATTAGTACGAAAACAAGCGGTTTATGAGGTACAACAACATGGAAGGAAAACCAATCATTACTCAATCCAAACACACCCCTACCTCGATAAACAATGATGAAAGTCGGTGTCGTCGTTGACGGCGTCATGAGATGAGGTTTCGTAGACGTCGATGGAGAGCGTCTGAGGAGGAAACAACATATCCTCTTTTTATCATGGGGAGAACAAAGCGTGAAGTCATTGGATAATTCTCACGTCGTCGTTTCCTTAATTTCCACAGAGGAGGAAAAGGAAGAAGAATCCGGGGTCGCCGAGTTGATGTTCTTCGTCGGAGTATTGGCGTTACTCAACAAAGGAGATGAAGTTCATCATGTCTCAAGAGCTTTCTCCCCTTTCTCTCAACACAACAAGACTAACCAAAATCAAATAAGGCATATCCTTATTTTATTATTTTTCCATGCATTTCAAAAATAAAAAATTCAAACACATAACTCAATTAATTGTTGAGGTTCAATTAATTAAATTAATGTGAGTTGGCATTATTAAAGAGGGAGAGAGGGGAGTTACTTAAAAAAATGGGGGAGTTAGGGAGTTAGGTAATGTGAAGAGTTAGGGATCATGTGGGTCCACCTCACCTTTATCCTCTCAAGGGTTGTTAGTTACTAGTGGGTCCCACCCCAACTCCCACACCTAGGATATAACCACATAGAATAAAGAATAAAATTGCAACACAATGTTATTTTACTTTTCATTTAATCCACATTTTTAAACAACTCCTCCCGAGGATACACATCTTTGGTAAAGGTCCTCTTGAGCAATTACCAGTGCTGCGGTTCCATCAGTGCCATCAGATTTCAATTCCAAGCACCGGTTCAAAAGACATAAAAACCTGCTCGTTTGTTCACTGAAGGTACCCGAGGTAAAATTCAGAAATTGATTCCGCGCACACCGGGCCTCAGAATTAGGTGTTGTCAGAAACTGCGTACTCGTAAAATCCCAAAGTAATTAAGAAGAAAAATTACTCAAAATTTACGGTTCTTTAAAAGGAAGCCTTTTGGTTGAACCCAAAGGTAGTTACCCGATAAAAAGGTAACATCTCCTCTTAAGTTCTTTTCTTTTATTTTACTTCTCCACCCCCTAAACTCACTTTATTACTTTATTTTTAACAAACACACTATCCTAAATATACTAGTTTGTTTTTATGGGATTTATTTGAACTAAACTTATGCACACCTCCATCTAATGGGTATAGAACAAAATGTTTCTTTGGACGGCGTATTACTGCCTCCCGAAACGATGATTCTTCAATCTTCTACCACAACCTATTATAGTGGACATTATGATGATACTGTAATTATATATGACATATATGATATTTATTTTATCTATAAGATTATGTAATTCTCTTTTATAGCATAACCTAATTCTTTTCATGTTGTATATATATGATAATTTCATTTGAGGAAGTGTGGAATACCGCCCCCTTAAAGTGATATGACTCCTTCATACCATACATGGAACATATAATGGATGGTGTTAATAATCTTAAGTAACATATATAAAATATTATATTATACTATAATAATAATATACCTATGTATAATTTGTTTTTCCTTCATTTAAAAAAAATTGAAGTAGTGTTCGTGCGTACGTACAGATAACCATCTCCATAAATGCGATAAGATTCATTACCCATCATAACCATTAAAGAATAATTTTCATTTGATTATTAAAAATAGTATTTAATAACATAATATATTTATAGATATGAATCAAATACATCCTATCCATAAAAAACATGACTTACATAACAAAACAAATAAAGGAAAATGAATAAATTAACACCAAAAAAAATGATACTGGTAAAATATTATTAACAATGAAATATTAGAAGATCATATATGATATCATATTTATGTATGTAGTTCTTTTATAATTTAATAACAATTATTTAAAAATTATACAAGAGGTTAACGTACCCTTGACCAAGGAAAATTACAAGGTGAGGGTTAATTTCAAAATCTCTTTATTATTTGAGGTTGTTTTAAGTAAGTATCTACCGGGACCACTTTATCGTCCACATCCGCGTTTTCTTAAAAATGTATTTTAAAACATTTTTAATATTTAATAAAAAATGGGTTAAATTCATTTATACCCTTATTTTACCTTATATGTTTTGAATGTAATTTTTGTGTTGTTTTCCAAACACGGTACTTTATATCCATTTTCGAAAAAATTAATGTAAGAATGTCTTTTTAACTTATACAGTAGGTGCGGTTATATTATTCCATTATAACATGGTCGAAGCTTCCCTTACAAGTTTATAAGAATATTTTCAAAATAAATGTTTTCTTTTATAATTATGTGACTCTTAAATGATTTCAAAATAAAAAGAGTTATTTCTATCAAATAGTTCTAATTTCATCAATGTCAACATACATTGATAAATTTTTCACTTGTTTGAAGTTGATTTATTAAGATAAAAACATTCCATATTGTATTTAAGGTTTTGTGATATGTTTGATGGTGGATGTGTTATTTTTATACCATTCATGGTTTATGGTTAAAGTATTGAAATGTTGTATGCTAGTTTTAATATGAATCTTTATGTTATGTTTCAACCTTTTCATATGAGGAATGTATTGGACTTAGTAAGTGATGGGTGGAGCCCGCTATAGATCATTGATGCATCAGTCGATCTCATGAGAAAATTAGATGTGGAATTGGCTGAGGGATTTCCCAATTTGATATATAGTTTTGGCTGAGGCCTTAATCAATTTTAGACGTCTTGGACGAGGCCTTGAGAAATTGTTTCAGAATTTCCCGAATTATACATTTCCCCATTATGAAAATAATATTGATGGTTCATGTGGTTATTCGACTAGTAGAATACCCATGATTATGTTTTATTATGACATTATCTACTCAGCTCATATTCCTGCCCTAAAGTGTTCATGTTTATTATGTGTAAAGGCATGTGTTTTCAATTATTCACCATACCTAATTTTTATGTTATCTTTTTCTATATTTCTTACTCTTACTGAATGTTTGAGATCACTGCTTTCATATGTTTCATATTACCAATATATGAAGAATTTAGTTATGAGTGACTTGTAGGCATAATCTAGGATTCTTGGATGTTTCTAATGGAATAAATTATTGTTGTATTTCTTTTCAAGTTGTAATGTTGAACATATGTATATATCCTATTTCCAATTATACTATATTGATCGGTCATTTGGGATATGATTCCTTGTATCATGCTAATATTATGTAATAATGCACCGACTCTGTGTAACTGGGGTAGGGGTGTTACAAATCCTCTTTAGATCTGCAGTCAATCTTAGCATGATAAACATAAATCCAATAAATACCAAGAATAACATCATACTCTACTAGAGGAAAAACAATAATGTTTGTAGTTAGATTCCTTCCACACACAAGGACATGAATGTTCTTATGTTTTCTTTTTGTCTCATCATTTCCTCTAGGTGTTTTTACCATATGTTCAGGATTCATATCTTGAGATGGAATTCCCAATTTACTAGAAATATTCCCATAAATGAAAAAATGTTTAGACCCTAAATCAAACAAAACGTTGGCATACAAATAGTGTACCGGATACTACTTCATTCGATGGTCCAACATCTACTGAAGTAGTTGCAAAGGATTTCACCACCCCTTTCTACTTGTAGACTACCTACTTTACCTTAGTTTAGTTCTTCGTTGTACACTCATTTTCATAATGACCCATTTCATTGAACATAAAACATCTTATCGTTGGGTTTTTATTTCCTTCTTGATCATCTTCTTTATCATTACAAGCAATATGACCGGACTTACCACACCGGAAGCACTTTCTAGACTTTGATAAAAATTATCCAAGATGCTTTTTACCACACTTCTCAAATGATGGATATTTAATTTTCTTACCTCCGGGCTTCTTTGACGAATTATTACCCTTTTCCTTCCAACTAGAACACTTCTTTTGTTTGGTCTCTTGGAACACCTGATCATCAGAAAACTCCATTTCTACATTCTCAGAACATCTGACATGTTTTTCATAGCATTTGAATTCATGAGAGGCTAATTCACTTCGATATCGTGGATTCAATACTGAGTAAAATTGATTTATCTTTCTATCAATATCTCAGATGAAATTTGGAGCATACCTTGCTAGTGGAGTTAATTTTTCTTCATAAGCAGCCACTGAGTCATCCTCCTACCTCAATTGCAAGAATTGTTTTTCCATCCCAGGGCGAGCCAAAATAGGAAAATATTTCTAAAAAAACATACCTTTGAATTCATCCTAATCAAGAGAATCAATCTGCTCTCTATCCATGATATTTTTCACCATTGATCACCACTAATCAGTTTCACCTACACAACGGTAAGAAGTGAGACTAACCTTTTGATGTTATGAACACCCCATGAAATCGAAAATCATCTCCAGTGATTTAATCCACCCTTCAGCAAGCACAGGGTCAGATGATCCTTGGAATGATGGGGGACATTGCCTAATGAAATTATCTAGTACCAACATGTTCCTCTATGGTTGTTCTGGCTTATATAGTGTATGGATACTACCACCATTTATAGCCTGAGTCAACTATGCCATCACCATAACAAACTATTCAGTTCCGATTATGACCATCTCAGATTGCTGATTTGGATAGTTTTCTTCCTCCTAATGTTGTCCCATCATAGCTGCTTTGTTTCATCTACGAAAATCCATTCTGAACACATAAATAACTTAGGCAAAGAAACATGGTAATATGTAAATTCTATATCATTTCAATCATAACTTAAACTAAAAAAAATGGATATTAATTTAACAATACTTTAACTCCTAAAGTGTCTAAACCGACCTCTGATACCAACTATAAGGACTTGGCCTTAAAAAATTACATAATATTGAATTAAATGAATAATTAACATTGAGGATATTTTAAGGTTTATATTTTTAGAGAGTTAGGCCGTAACTATTACATTTCATCTCAAAAATTACAAAGTAGACAGTTCTACTCAGTTTTCATTTTTTTCATAAAATAAAAACTTTTTGAAAAAAAGAGTCATGTCTAGTTCCAGGTTTTAGATAGCATGGATTTTCTTGATCCCATCATTGACCCTACTCCCATTTATGTGCGGTGAAAAACATTTCAAAAACATGGTATGAGCACAAAATTCTTATTAAGGGTTACAAAATGACGAAAAACTGTTAGTTTTTGAAAACAACAAGTAAACCATGAATACCTTATCATAATTAATACTTTTCACATTTATGAATTATTAAATACTTTTCACTGAATAAAAGATCATTTCATACAATATTATAATCAAAATATTAACAGAAAAACATATAAATAACATATAACATATAAAGGTAACTTGGGACATAAACATACTTAAATGGAATAACTATATGGTTGACTTCCACACATATCACTAAATAGAATAGCTATACGGCCCACTTACATACCCAATGAATTGGAGGACATAACGTAACCACCCATCCTGTTTTATCACAGAACCACCCATCATTTGGCTTATCACGTTTCCACCCATCAAATGTCCAAGTACCATTATAAAATCATAACACATAAAACAAATATAAAGGAAAGATAACATTTCCAAATTTCAATAACTATATATCAGTTAATTATATTGACATAAAAAATACATTATCAAAACCATTTTAAATACCAAAATATTTAAAATAGTATATGGTATTTATTTTCCTTCTAAAAACATTACGACTTTTCAAGGAATTAAAATATCAAATAATACTTGCGGCCGCAGAAAAGGTCATTGTCACCGCTTACGTTAAAACATTCATTTTTTTGTTTGTAAAAAACCTCATAGAAAAATATTCCCTTGGAATGAAATTAAAAGTCAATGTTTTTTATATACCATATAAAATAAAGTTGTGTATAAAACAAAATATTCCTCTATTAAAGGAGATTGAGATGATGTCCCATACCACCTGTCTGACTTGACCCGTTCGTTATTTATTTTCCTGAATAATAAATTAAAGTTAATTTATAATTTCTTAAGAACCTTTTTTAACATTATTATTCCCTTTATATCACTTATTACTATGTTATAAATATTATGTAATCATTTATGTTAATAATGGTCGTTTGGTCGATATTTGGTACTTGAGTCAAAAATGTACTTCTTATAATTACAAGTTGTTCATGTGGTCAAAGGTCCATTATCTCCAGAATTATATTCATGATTTAGATAACATATATATTATATATATCCAGTATATATATGTATTTGTAATAGTACATAACATTTGGAGATAAGAAATGAAATGCACCATTCATGGAGACGGTAAGCCGTACGTACACATGAATGCTACTTTCATTTGTATTTTGTATTTTAATGGAATGAAAACATAATTATATATATGAATATTATAAATTTAGTATAATATGATATATAATTTCATTAACTCCATCCTTTATACATCCCACACAAGGCATGAACGAGTCATATCACATTGAGGGGTGGTAGTCCGCACTTCCTCAAATTAAATTATTGCATTTACCGATTATGGAAACCATAAAGGCATGATATAAATGAAACATAATAAAGCATAAAGAAAAAAAATAATATATATCATATATAAATACTGTGCCATCATAATGGACACCATGAGAGGCAATTGGAGATATTTGAACAGTCATCGTTTTGCGAGGCAATAGTTTTTCATCCACAGAAATATTAAGTTCACATCCTATAAATGGAGGTATGGGAGAGTTTAATTCGAATACTTCTCATAAAAAAACCTAGTATATTGAGGATACAGGTTTTTGTATAAAATAAATGAATAAAAATATTTTAGGGGGTTGGGTAAGTAAAATAAAATAAAAGAACTTAAAAGATGATGTTATCTTTAAATCGAGTATCTCCCATTAGTTTGAACCAAAAGGATTACTTGAAGTGCATTATGCCTAAGTGAATGCTTCTAAGAGGAGTAGAGGTATGTGGAGAGTTTATTTAGATAGAGTTTTGGTGATCCAATTGTCTTTTGAGGTGTGAGTAATGGGTTATAAGTGGTGTCCTTTTATAAGGGGGGGGGAGGAGCTCTTTAGGAATGTTTGAAACAATAATTTATTATAAACTTATCTCCAGTTTCAAAAGGTCCAAAAATCATTAAGGCTGAAGATAAGATTACTTATGTTAGAAATAAAATAAACCAATAATAATTAGACATGTTTTATATATTTTTTTAGTATTTATAATCTTATTTATTTAAATCATTCATTAATTAGGTAAACACTGTATCATTATTGTGTCATAAATAATTTTATATATTTTATGTGTAAAAATTATAAAATAAATACCATGATGTAGGAAATTTATTTATATTTTAAATTAATATTCATATTCTAATAGATAACTTATATAACCCAATGTAAATATTGATTTACTCAAGGATATTAGTTTTTGTGATTTTTTCTTTTACTTTAAGTTAATTAAAATAAAGTGTCATTATAACTCCAAAGTGGCTCCATGGGGTCCGAAAATCGACCCAAGGATTCCCAAGGTCAGAAATGTATCAAAATAGTGTATTAGGACACATGTTAGGGTAATTTTATATTATTATAATAATAATTTTTTACTCTTATTTACCATATTTACCCTTTAACCATGGTAAATAAAACTTTTACTGAAGTAAATATTCATAATGTATAAAAATAAAAGTTACCTATTTACACAATTTGAAAATACTGATTCCAAATATGGAATCCATTTTTCTAAATTCAAAACACAGGAGTTTAAGAAAATTAATGTAAAATTAATTTCCGCTATCAAAACAAAAGGCATGTTTTTACGAAATAATAACAATCAAAAGATTGACACTTATTTATGTCCAATTTCAAAGTGAAATTAATTCCAATGAAAAAAATTGGATTAAATAGTAAAAAACTATTATAATTACACATTAAAACCAATTAAAAAGTTAATATAACCTTACAAATAAATTATATTAAAAGGCAGTTTTGAATTAAAATACATTATTTTTCAATATTCATTAAAAACGAATTTTATCAGAAAAATACCAAAATTTCATCCAAAGTAGATATGGATGTCCTGATTCTAAATAAGAATTTTATTTTGTCAAATAGAACATATAAATGTGAGCAAAACTATATTTAATGAGGCTTCTCCATTGAAAGGCAGTAAATCGACCTTTAAAAGAATATTAGAGTATTTGTGCATAAAATTGGAGTTATTCACATTTTAAGCCTCTAAAATTTATTTGATAAATGTGAAAAAATTTAACAAAAATGCATAATCATATTGTAGTTAGTCCTATTAATTCATACCAATACAACGTCCAGTCGTTAACTTCCATTTAAAATAATATTATTATATTATTATTGTGCAATGCAAGATTTCAAAGAAACTCGTTGTTGCGTATCAGGTAAGCCATCAAACATAACATCCTATTTAAAGTAAAATTAATATTTAATTTACAAAAATTAATAAATAATAACATGTATTATTCTTTATTTACCTGGGATGTTACACCTTGACTCGTTGCTAGACATTACTTTTCGACTTTAGGTAAGCCTCCTTAATGCCAACAAGAAAATATCCTATAGGGTCACACACTAAGTGTTTCTGGTGGTCTTCATTAAATTATATTCTAATTTAATGGTATAAATATTATTCTCAAGATAGTGGAATAATTTTATTCAAGTTAAAATGATTGCATAAATTAAATAAATATTTATTCACTAGATTGTGAGTAAAATATATTTATTTATTTTATTGAAAATTTAATAAATATTTATTTACTAGTTTGTAAAAAAAATATTTATTTAAGAGAATAAATAATTTATTTATTAATTCAAGAGTTCAATAAATGGAAGTATATTTTGAAAAAACCAATGCTTGTCTGATAGTAAAATAATTATTTTCAAGATAGTAAATAATAATTTGACTAGTTGGAACAAGTTAAAATAATAATAAAGTTGTTATTATTTTGTGATGAAGAATTTTATTTATAATTAAATTTTTCAGAAGTTGGCACACCATAAATAATGATGTGGTATTATTTTTAATAGCATGTTTTTTCCCTAAAGTTAAGAATGTATCTAATTGTTGTTACACAATTAAATACTGTAACCAAAGCCCCATGCCGATAAATAGACATGTATGTCAATTGTTCCATGTACCGAACAACATGCCTGGTGAATTGAGAATTATTCAGATAAAAATTTTCTCTCTTGAATCCTCTTCCGGCCCCTCTCAAGAAGGAGAAAATTTTTTCAATTCCGAAGAACAAGCGATCAAGAACGATCAACACAAGACACTCATTTCAACGCGATCACATCTAGAGAACGAGTGTTGTTGATCAAAGGCCATAAGAGGACATGTGGATCACCGCTAGATGAATTCTTATTTGGATCCTCACAAGTGAAACAAGATTACTCGAAAGGGTTATTCCGGACGATCGACATCATTAATGAAGAAAATACCGAAGATCCAGGTATTATTTTTTTATGCAATTATTTAAATTAATTATAAACATGATGCGAAATATCCTCTCCAAAGGTTTATGGACTCTTCCTTATTTATATAAATATTTGATTGTATTATTTGAAAACTAGCATCCATCATCATATTTATCCTAGAATAATCATTTATCATGGTAAAAATTAATGTTGGTTGTCGCCCTAACTATGCTTCTACTGTTCCTAGAACCTATAAGGGTTATCAAAGCAGTTACATCATATTTTATAATTATTTAAATAATTTTTTGATGATTTAACTTTTAATAATTTAGTTCATCAATCCAAGTTAATGATTCTAAAAATCTAAATCTCAAGATCTGTTCATTCTCTTTCATTTTCCATACACCCTACAAAAATGAAATTTTCTTTTATTCTTGGTTAAAATAAAACTAAGGGTCTCATATGGACGTGCCAAAGGTTCCTGGTTTTACAACCCAAAAATACATGGTGTGTAGTTGGAATCACATGTTGTTTATCAAGGCTTAATGCCTCAGGACTAGTCTACCAAAACCTAGTAATGTCATTTGAGTTTTTATAAGTCTTAAAGACTCAGTGTGATGACTAGGAATAGGTGGCACACCGTTTCTAGATTACATGATGTGTGACCCATGGGACACATCATTTAGTCCCTTCGGGTTAGGGTTAGACCATGAACCCCATACATGCCTTTCCCAACTGGAGACTGTGTTATGTGGATACTACAAAGCATGTGTCCCACAAAACACGCCGTGTACTCTGAGGATTTATGAAGTACATATACACGCAGTTTCCTCGGGTGAATACTTCGGATGGATGGTGAATGATAGTACACATTGTGTAGTAGGAACTACACATTGTGTACTCATCCAAATTATGAATATTATTTAAAATTTATTATTATATTATACAAACCCTTGAGATGTGTACCATGGTGTAGGAGTAAATCTATGGAATAACATGTTATAGGTGTTATATATATATATATGTGTGTGTGTGTGTGTGTTTAATTTAACATTTGTGTAATGTTCACTCCTACTCAATGGGTAGTTATGAATGAGAATTCACTGGGTTGCCTACAAGGTACAAGTTAAGTAAAAAGATGATTTTAAATTAATTTATTTGTTTAAAATTATGATGGATGAGAATCTCAAGGAATTTAATAAAAATGGTTTATAATAAAAAGATTGATTAATTAAAGATGATAATTAATTGATTCAAGCATGATTTATCTTAAACAAGAATGATTAAAAAATTGAATACTAGTTTTTTTTAATATTTAAATTGTTGAATATATGTGGTTGATCATGATCAAGACTATGACCTTTATATGTGATTGGATTCCTTTTAATTTATTTATTAAATTAATTGTTGGCTTGTGATCCATATCTCCTCATTAATATGTAGAGCATGTGTTCCCAAGGTTTCTTTTATGAAAACCATCCTTTTTCCCCTCACCTACACGTGAGTTCAAAATCATATATAATGGATGGAACTCACAAGCTAGTGGAGCCTATTCAAGCCAGAGATGAGATGAAACCAATCCTAGGAGATACATTGGTGGACAGGTGGAAAGATGTAAACATGAATCCAAAAGGTTCAAGGTGTTTCTACCCTAGGTTAGGGTTAGTTCATAAACCACTAGATAAACTAAACATCAGAAAATATCATGATCATGACCTTTACATTATTTTATTTCTATCAGTTTCATGTTTTATCATTATGGATGTGTTGTTGTGATCACATAAATAATGAATTCAACAGGAATGCAAGATGGAAATAAAATAAACTCGGATTATGCGTAAATATTATCAAGACATGGTTAATCACTTAAGTAAGTTCTACTTAATATTAATATGAATTTGATAATGATAATGAGGAATTGACACATAAGATATAAAAATCCCACAAATAAAATATAAATTTAGACCAAGACATATGTGACTTGATTAAGGGAAAAAATAAACAAAACTTTGTGTTTGACCAACCCTTGTTGGGACACTTAATTTTATACAATAATCCCTAATTAAAGGTTTCGGGTTGACTTATACATATTACATCAAGAGGAATATCCCTTTATAGACTTGGTGTTATATTAGAGGAAATAGTTGAGAAAATCCAAAGTCATAATTTCAGGATTGGGGAGTCCACTCAATAGATCAAGGAGATACCAGCCTGTATTTGGAAAAGACCTTCCTACCTAAATAACTTCAAATAGCTTGAACAACCCTTTTTGGGGTTCTATGAAGGGGAATATTGAACCTTTCCACTAGAATGTCATGGAAACTGGATATTCTAAGTTCAATGGTGAGGACCATTGGGACTTGATAAAATAATGGGAAGCATAATAAAATTAATTTATAATTTCTCATAAAATTTCATTAAGAAAGTACTAATGATATAATTTTTTTAATTATAGAATCAAATGACAAACTATTTAACCAAAATATCCCAGTGATCAATTCTGGATAAAGACAACATCTACAAAGGCAATAACTTCAATGAATGGTTTAGACACCATTGGGTTATTCTATGCCATGAACAGGAAGTCTTACATGCTGGAGTCAGCATTACATGTTCTGCCTTCCCAAGAGGTGAGTGATGAAGAGTTCTTGTTCTATGAGAAACATATGAATGACATGGTCGACGTTCAATATTTTATGCTATCCTTAATTTATAGTGAGCTCCGGAAGTCTTGTGAAAATGTGTATACTTATAGTAAGCTCGAGAACCTATGTGGTCTTTACCAGGAGATATAAATACAATAAGGATTTGAGATCTCCAAGGCACTCTTTTAGAGTAATCTTGGATAAGGTGCCCCAAATAGGCCTCATGTAGTCAAGCTCATGGGATAAATTGAGTTCATTGAGGTTCTAGGGTTTAAAATCCCTGAAGAACTAGGAACCGATCTATTTCTTACATCACTCCCACATAGCTTCTCCAGCTTTGTTGTTAATTTCAATATGAACAAAGGGGAGGAAAGGGAACATGAATCTCTTTGTTTCGCATGTGGAAAGAAGGGACACTAAAAGAATAACTGCACCCAGCCTAAGAATCAAGGGGAATCATCAGGTGAATTTTTTATCGAATGTAATCTATCTGTTTCTACAAATTGGGTATTATATACAACTTTGGGTGCTCACATATGTAACCAAATACGGGAAGGAAGTAGATTCAAAAATATTGACCAAGGGGAGGTATATTTATAAGAATCCAATGGAGAAAGAATCGCTACTGTAGATATTGGGGACTACCACCTCACATTGCTAACTAGGATGATCTTGGTGTTAATAGGTTGTTATTATGTGACTTCTGTTACTAAAACATTATTTCTGTATCCATATTTCATACAGCTGATTTTTTTTCAAGTTTGTAAATGAATGATTCTTCTTTTACAAAGATAACATTTGTTTTGGTAGGGAACATTTATAAAATGGTATTTACGTGTTAGATTACACAAACCAAGTAATGTTAATCGATAAAAAATATACTTCACATGACTCATACCACACCCAAGATTGGCATCACTAGCTAGGTCATGTAAACAAGAAAGGCTTGACAAAGTTATATCAAGATAGATATTTCAATTCTTTCAAACTAAAACAACTTGGCGTATGTCATGCATGTTTACAAGGAAAAATAACAAAATCCTCATTTAGTAGGAATTTTCAAAGGGATAAATAGATTCTTGAATTAGTTCATACCAATGTGTTTCGACCATTTCCATTTTACGCAAGGTGAGGTTACTCATACTTCATAACTTTCACTGATGATTTTAGTATATATGGATATATATACTTATTGAGGTATAAGTCAGATTTTTTGATAAGTTCAAAGAATACATGAACAATGTTTAGTACCATATTGGGAAGAATATTAAGGAACTATACTCAGACAGAGGTGGAAAATATCTTAATCCATACTTCATTGATTACATATGGGAGTTTGGGATCTTATCCCAACTCACTCCTCCTTACATTCCCTAGGGGAATGGTGTGAGAAAAAGGAGGAATTTCACCTTATTTGACATTGTCAGATCAATTATGAGTCATGTGAGTCCTCCATTGTCCTTTTGGGGATATGAGTTACAAAAAATGGTGAACATACTAAACTAAGTTCCAACTAAATCGATAAATTCTATTCCATATGAGTTTTAGAGTGGAAAGAAAGTCATGTTATTAAATTTACATGTGTGGGGAAGTGATGCATTTTTTAAGGACTCTTCAGGTAATAAACTTGCACCCTAAGGCACAAAGTATACCTTTATATAATACCCCATGGTAAAAAAGGATATATTACCTATACAACCCCTCATACCAAAATTTTATAGTGTAAAGACATGTCATATTCCTTGAGAGGGAGAAAATCTTGAAAAGTGATAGTGGGAGCGATATTGACTTCAATGAAGTCAAGGATCAAGGTACACAAGAGCGGGTAAATGAAAATATTCCACAAATCCCTGTGGAGGAAAGAACTATTCGAGAGACAAAAGAACTACATAGAAGTAAAATAGATGTTAGACAACCAATACGGTATGGTTTTATCATTACTGGGGATAGTGAATCATTATTAGTTGATAATAATAATCCTCTAACCTACAAGGAAGTAGTAAGTTTCACATATGTTTCCAAGTGGAAGGAAGCCATGAATTCTAAAATGGATTTCATATACCAAAACCAAGTCTTAATTTTGGTAGATCCTCCTGTTTATGTAATGATTTTTGGTTGCATATGGGTATTCATGAAGAAACTGGACATAGAAGGGCAAGTTTGTACATATAAGGTATGATTGGTTGAAAAAGGCTTCAAGGAGCATCAAGGAATTGACTACAATGAAACCTTTTCACTAGTTGAGATGTTTACATCCGTAAGAATTATATTGTCCATTGCTTCTTACCCAGACTATGAGATTAGGAAAATGGATGTCAAAATGGCCTTCCTTAATGGGAACCTTCATGAAGGTGTCTACATGACACAACCTAAGGGGTTTATGATTCTAAAGGATTCCAATAAGGTATGCAAGTTAAAAATATATTTATAGATAAAAACAAGAATCCAGGTCATGGAACATTCATTTTGATGAATCCATAATAAAATTTGGTTTTATAATAAATGAATGTGAGCCTTGTGTCTATAAATTATTAAGTGGGAGTGCAGTCATTTTCCTAATAGTATATGTTGAGGAAATATTATTTATTGGAAACATGATACCAGTCATTCTGTCTATTAAGGCATGGTTGAATCAATGCTTCTCAATGAAGTACTTGGGTGAGCCAGCGTATATTCTTGGGATGAAAATCCATCATGATAGATCCAAGTGATTGATGGGCCTAAGTCAAAGTACATACATTGATAAGATAGTAAAGAGATTCAATATGGAACAATCCAAGAGGGGATTGTTGCCAGCATCACATTGCATTTATCTTTCCAAGAAAATGTGTCCCCAGACACATAAGGAAAGGAATATAATGGAAAGGAATCCATATGCATCAGCAATAGGGTTAGTCAGGTATTCCATGCTATGTAATAGGTTGGATTTCACCTATGCATTGAGTGGGGTAGGAAGATATCAAGTTGACTCAGGTGATTGCCATTGGTTGGCAGTCAAGACCATCCTAAAGTATCTGAGACGTACTAAGTATATGTTCTTGGTTTATGGAGGAGATGAGGATATAGTCATTAGTGGATATGAAAATTCTAGTTTCCAAACTTATTAAGATGACATGAAGTCGCAAATAGGATACATATTCAATTTTAATGGAGGTGTAGTGATCTGGAAGAGATCAAAGCAGAGTGTGGTTGAACATTCTATAGTAGAGTCTGAGTATATCAAAGCTTCAAAGGTAGATAAAGAATAAGTTTGGGTGCGAAGCTTCATCCAGTATCTGGATGTGATACCTAATAGTAAATATCCCATCACATTGTATTGTGATAATACTACAGCGGTGACTCTTGAAAAAGAGCCAATGTCACATCAGTGGACGAATTGAATACTTTGGAAGTATCATCTCTTGAGGGATTTTTCTTAGAGAGGTTAAGTTGCAATGATCATTATTTCCACAAAAGAAAATGTTACGGACCCCTTGACTAAACCCTTGAATTAGTAGAAACATGATCATCAAGTGAGTTCCAGTGGACTGAAATTCGTAGGCAGTTGGCTCTAGTCCAAGTGAGATTTTGTAAGATTTGGTGTCCTAGAACCAATTGGTTGTAAATTTACTACATGAATATTTAATATATTTAAATATTAAACATATTATTTAATATTTTTCATTATTCTATATGACTATATTGTAATAATGTCCTAGAGTATTTGTTTCATTGACAAGGTCATAGAAGCTCTCCGCTATAATGAGAAACATGAAGTGTTATGAAAATATTCATAAATATAGTTATGTGGTGGGATTAAATACAATAATTGGAAACATATTTTATAGACCGTGTGGTGAGAGTACTAGTAATATGATGAGACTTTCTCTCATGATGTTTGTTTTCGTAATCTCCAAGATGGGATATTATGAGAACAGAACCGCCAGTGGGAACTCTGCAGGTTTTGGTGTCATCAGATATTCCTATCTGGAAGCATGTGTAATGATCCACAGACTTTAATATTATCATTAATATGTTTCACGACTCGTACACTTTGATTTACTAACAAAAATTGTCACACAGACAGTTTGCGAGATGAATGGTATGTTGTGTGCCTCACGGGTGGCATGTTATTAATGGATAATATGAGGAAGGATTTATCCCTTCCATTTATGGAAGTCGATATCTCAAACCTTTTATCGAAATAGAAATGTTGCATGAAATTCAATGTCCATGGTGTAACTATGTGTTTATTTTAGGTAATCAAAGAATGAAATAATAAGCATAACGGTCGACGACACTATGATGAATCTAGCTTGATGAGATATTGAGATAAAGGGATTATATTACACAGTGAGTACTCTTATGTGGATTTGATTGGTGTACCTTTAAGTTCTTTCTCTTGGGTGCCATGGGCCGTTGCTAGAAAGTACTCTTGGACTTTAGGAAAGCCTACCTAATGCCAACGAGAAATAATCCTAAAGGGTCACAAAGTAAGAGTTTTTGGTGGTCTCGATTAAATTATATTTTAGTTTAATGGAATAAATATTATTCTCAATACAGTGGAATGATTTAATTAAATTTAAAAAAAATTCATAAATTAAATAAATATTTATTCACTGGATTGTAACTAAAATATATATATTTATTTATTTAAAATTTTAATAAATATTTATTTATTAGACTGTAAATAAAAAATTTATCTGAGAGGCTAAATTATTTATTTATTTATGCGGGTGTTCAATAATTGGATGTTGAGTTTGATCGGACAAAGTCTAGTTTGGTAGTAAAATAATTATTTGCAAGATAGTAAATAATTATTTTCTAGTTGGCATAAGTTAAAAAAATAATAAAGTTGCAATTATTTTGTGATGTGAAATTTTATTTATAATTCCATTTTGTGCATGTTGGTGCTCCATAAATAATGGCTCAGTATTATTATTAAGATAATGGATTTTCATTAAGATTATGAATGTATTTAATTGTTGTTACACAATTAAATATTGTAACTGAATCCCCATTCCAATAAATAGACATATACGTATATTGTGTCCCGTACTGAACTGCACGTCCAGTGAATTGAGAATTATTGAGCTAAATAATCTCTCTCTCTCTAATCCTCTTCCTTCCCCTCTTAAGAACGAGAGACATTATTCAAGGCTGAAGAACAAGAGATCAAGAATGACTTACACAAGACACTCGCTTCACCATCATAGTACCTGTAGAATGAGTAGTGCCAATTAGAGGCCATCAGGGCACGTGTGGATCACCACTAGATGGATTCTTATTTGGATCCTCGCAAGCACAATGAGATAATTCAGAAAGGTCATTCTAGATAATTAACATCATCAATAAAGAAAATATTGAAGATCCAGGTATTATTTTTCTTTATAAAATTAGTTAGATTAATTATAAACATGATGTGAAAAATCCTCTCCAAAGGTTTCGAGCCTCTTCCTTCTTCATCTAAATCATTGATTTAATTCCATGGAGACTGGAATTCATCATCGTATTGATCCCAGAATAATCATTTGTCATGTTAAAAATTAATATTTAGTGCATGCCCAACCGTGCTTCCGCTATGCCTAGAACCTATAAGTGGTATCAGAGTGCTTGCATCATAATTTATAATTATTTAAATAATTAATTGATGATTTATAGTTTAATAATTTAGTTTTTCAATTCAAGTTAATAATTCTAGAAATATAAATCTTGAGGTATATTCCTCCTCTTTCATTTCTTGTTCAGCTTAATGAATTTATAATTTGTTTTAATTTTATTTAAAATAAAACAGAGGATCTCATCCAGAGGTTCCAAAGGTTCCTGGATGTACAACAATAGAATACATGATGTGTAGTTGGATTCACATGCCATGTATCAAGGTTCAGTGCATCAGGACTGGTCCACCAAACCAATCCGTGTCATTGGAGTTTGTCTATGTCTTAAAGAATCAGTGTGTTCACCAGTAACAGGTGTCACATAGTTTTCGGATTACATTCCATGTGCCCCACTGGACACTATGTGTAGTCCCTTTGGGTTAGGGTTTGACCATATACCCTGTATAGGGTTTTCCTGGCTGGAGACCGTGTAACAGAGATACTATATAAAAATTTTCCTACTGGATATGTTGTGTACTCTATGGATTTATGAAGTACATATACACACTGTTTCCTAGGGTGCGAACATTATATGGACAGTGAATGAAAGCACACACTGTGTAGTAGGAACTACATGCCGTGTACTCATCCAAATTATGAAGATTTGTTAAAATTTATTATTATATTATACAAACCCTTGAGTTGTGTATCGTGGTGTAGGTGTAAAGATGGTGTAAAACACATTATATGTGCTCTATATATATCTGTGTGTGTGTGTGTGTGTGTTTAATTTAACATCTGTGTAATGTTCATTCGTAATCATTTAGTAGTTATGAATGGGATTTTACAGGGTTTCTCCAAGGTACAAGTTACGAACAAAGATAATTTTAAATGAATTTATTTGTTCTAAATTACAATGGATGAGAATCTTAAGGAAATTCAGAAAAAGGGTTTAAGATAAAGAAAATTGATTAATTAGATATGAAAATTAATTGATTTGAGCGTTATTTATCTTAAATAAGAACCATTAAATAATTTAATACTAGTTTTATTAAATACATAACCCATTTGATGTATGTAGGTGATCATGAGCTATACCAAGTCCTTTTTATGTGATTGGTTTCCTTTTAATTTATTTATTAAATTAATTATTGGCCCACGAGCCATATCTCCTCATTAATTTGTAGGGAATACTTTCCCATGATCTCTTTTATATAAACCATCATTTTTACCCCTCACCTGAGTGTGAGTTAAAAAACATATGTAATGGATGAAAATCCTAAGCTAGTAGAGGCGGATCATGCTGGAGTGGAGACGAAACCAATTTTAGGAGATATACAGGTGGACAGGTGGAAATCTGTAAACACGAACCCAAAATGTTCAAGGTGTTTCTTCTCTAGGTCAGGGTTAGATTATCAAGCACTTGATAAACTAACCATTAGAAAATCTCATGATAATTTCATTTACTTTTTTTAATTTCAATCAATTTCTTGTTTTATCATTATGGATGTGTTATCATATTCACATAATTAATGAATTAAACAAGCATGAAATATGGAACTAAAATAAACTAGGATTATGCATAAATATTATCAAGACATGGTTAATCACTTAAGTAAGTTTCTCTTAATATTCAAAACTATGTGATAATGGTAATATGGAATCCACGCATAAGAGATAAAAGTCCATCAAATAAAATATTATGTCAGACCAAGGCTTCCATTACTTTATTAGGGAAAAACTCAATAAATCTATGTGTTTGACCAACCCTTGTTGGGACAATTACTTTTATACAGGAAGTACTTATGAAAGGTTTCTAGTTGACTTAACCATATTACATCTAGAGGAGTATCCCTTTCTAGAATTCTTGTAATATTGGAGGAAACTGTTGAGAAAATCCAAAGTCATAATTTAAAAATTAGGGAGTCCACTCAATAGATCAAGGAGATGCAACCCCGCAATTGGAAAAGAAATGCCTACCTAAATACCTTTAAATAGTTTGAACAACACTTTTTAAGGTTATGAGAGGGGAAATATGGATCCTTTCAACTGTAATGTCATTGAAAAGTTTTATTCTATGTTCAGTGGTGAGGTCCATTGGTATTTGATAAAATAGTGGGAGACTTAATAAAATTAATTTAATATTTCTCAAAAAATTTAATCTAGAATGTACTAATGATCTGATCTTTTAATTGTAGAATAAAACAAAAAACACTTCAACCACAGTATCCCTATGATCAATTATGGATAAAGACAACATCCTCACCGGCAATAACTTCCAGGAATGGTTTAGACACCATCAGGTTATTATATACCATGAACATAAGTCTTACATGCTGGAGTTAGTATTACCTTATTCCCCTACCCAAGAGGCAAGTGACAAAGAGTTATAGTACTATGAGAAACATATGAATGATGTGGTCGATGATCAATGTTTGATGCTATTATCAATTTATAGTGTGCTCATGAAGTCTCATGAAAACATGGATGCCTATAGCATGCTCGAGCACCACTATGGTCTTCACTAGGAGAGAGAAATACAATAATAGTTTGAGATATCCAAGGCACTCTTTTAGAGTAATCTTAGAGAAGGTACCCCAGTTGGGCGGCACATAGTCAATATCATTGGCTCCATTGAGCACTTAGATGTTCTAGAGTTTAATCTCACGGAAGAACTGTGTACCGATCTGATTCTTTCATCACTTCCCCATATCTTCTCCATATGTTTTTTTCAATATCAATATGAACAACATTGATAAGTCTCTATCTGATCTTATTATCATTATTCACCAAGTGGACAAAGATATGAAGCGTGAAAAGCCTTCTTTATTTATGGTGAAAAAGGGGAAAGGGGAGGAAAATATATTTAATCCCAAATATTATTCATGAACTTCCATGAAAAGGAACATCAAAGTGGAGGCATGGGTATATGAAGTTGTTTTTTCTCATGTGGAATGAAGGGCCACTGGAAGAAGAACTGCACCCATCCTAAGAAGCATGAGGATGCTTCAGGTGTGTTTTTATGAAATGTAATCTATTTGTTTCTAAAAACTTGGTATTAGATATAAATTTTGGTTCTCACATATGTATCCAAATATAGGAACCAAGTATATTTAGGAAGACTGACCATGTGGAGGTAGATCTGTGAGCAGCCAATGGAGCCAGACTTTCTATTGTAGCTGTCAGGGACTACCACCTGACGTTGCCAACTAGGATGATCTTGGAGTTAATGGGTTGTTATTATGTGTCATATGTAACTAAAACCATTATTTCTATATCTAGATTAGATACAAATGGATTTGTTTTTTGGTATGTAAATGAATGTTACTTCTTTTACAAACATATCATTTGTTTTTGTAGGACACATTTATAAAAAAATTATTACATGTTGGATTAATCAAACCAAGTAATGGAATTAGATTACAATGATAATTCACATGACTCATACAACACCCAACTTTGGAATCCCCAACTAGTTCATGTAAAAATGAAATGCTTGATAATGTTACATCAAGAAGGATATTTAGATTATATCAAACTAAAACCACCTGGAGTATGTCATGCATGTTTATAAGGAAAAATGACTAAATCCCCATTTAGTGGGAAAGGTAAAAGGGATAAAGAGCTTATTTAATTAGTTCATACCAATTTGTGTGGACCACTTCCAGTTGAATTAAGGGGAGGGTATTCATACTTCGTAACTTTTAATGATGATTTTAGTATATATGGATATATCAACTTAATGAGGTATAAGTCAGATTCTTTTGATAAGTGAAAAGAATAAAAGAATGATGTTGAGAACCAACATGGAAAGAAGATTAAGAAACTCTAATTAGATATAGATGGAGAATATATTAATCAATACTTAATTTATTAATTATGGGAGTTTGGGATCCTATCCCAACTCACTCCTACTTACATGCCCTAGGGGATTGCTGTGAGGGAAAGGAGGAACCACATCTTGTTGGACATGGTGAGATCAATGACGAGTCATGTGAGTATTACATTATCCTTTTAGGGATATGCATTATAATCAGTGGTTCACATACTAAACCAAGTACCAAATAAATTGATAAATGTTATTCCATATGAGTTTTGGAGTGGAAAGAAAGTCATGTTATCGAATTTACACGTGTTAGAAAGTGATGCATTTGTTACGGCCTCTTCTGATTAAAAACTTGCACTATGATGTACAAAGTGTACCTTTATAGGATACCCCATGGAAAAAGGGTATAGTAGCTATAAAACCTCTCAGAAAAAAATGTTATAGTGAAAAGAAACGCCATATTCCTGGAGAGGGAGTACATCTCCAAAAGAGATAGTGGTAGCGAGATTAACTTCGATGAAGTCGAGGCTCAAGGTACCCAAGATTTGGTACAAGAATAGATCCAAAATATACCTATAGAAGAATTAATTTTTTGAGATACACACGAACTATGTAGGAGTACAGGAGAGGTTAGAGGATTGAAATGGAACAGTTTTCTAGTTACTGAGGATAGTGACTCATTAATAGTTGATAATAATGATCCTCTAACCTATAAGAAAGTAGTAAGCGGAATAGATGTTTCCAAGTGGTAAGAATCCATGAATTATGAAATGGATCCCATGTACCAAAAACAAGTCTGTATTTCAGTTGATCATCCATTTGATGCAAATAATGTTGGTTGAAAATGGGTATTCAAGAAAAAACTGGAGATGGATTGACAAGTCAGTACCTATAAGACATTACTGGTTGAAAAAGGTTTCATGAATCATCATGGAATTGACAGAAATGGAACTTTCTCACCAGTTTCAATGCTAAAATACATTAGAATTCTATTTTCCATTTCTTAATACCATGACTATGAGATTTGGACAATAGATGTCAAAACAAACTTCCATAACAGGAACCTTCAGGAAGATATCTACATGACACAACCTGAAGGGTTTATTACTCCAAAGGTTTCCAATAAGGTATTCATGTTTCATAAATCCATTAATGGATGAAGGAAAGAATCCAGGTTGTGGAACATTAATTTTGATGAAGCCATAATGAAATTTAGTTTTATCATTAATGAATGTGAGGCTTCTGTCTATAACCAGGTTAGTGGGAGTGTAGTTTTTTTCCTAATAGTATATATTGATTTCATATTACTTATTAGAAATGAGATAGATGTATTACTATCTATTAAGGAATAGTTGAATCAATGTTTCTCCATGAAGGACTTGGGTGAAAAAACATATATTCTTTAGATCAATATCAATTGTGATAGATCCAATAGATTGTTGTGCCTTAGACAAAGTACATACATTGATAAGATACTTAAGAGATTCATTATGGGACAATCCAAGAGGGGATTGTTTCCAGTGTCACATGGCATTCATCTTTCCATGAAAATGTTTCCTTAGACATATGAGGAAAGACATATAATGGAAAGGACTCTATATGCCTCAGTGATTGGGTTAGTCATGTATGATATGCTATATACCATGTTGTATGTCGCCTACTCATTAAGTAAAGAAGGTAGATATCAAGATGACCCATGTGACTGACATTGGATGGCAGTCAAGAATATACTAAATTATCTCAGGCATAATAAGGAAATATTATAGGTTTATGGAGGAGAGAAGGAACTAGTCATCATGGGATATGCAGATTCTAGTTTCCATACTGATCAAGATGGCATGAAGTCCCAAATGGGATACATATTCACATTGAATAGAGGTATATTGAGTAGGAATATCTCAAAGAAGAGTGTGGTTTCATATTCTACTACAGAGTTTGAGTATATTGCAGCTTCTAAGGAATCCAAAGAAGAAATTAGCATTTGAAGCATTGTTTGGAGCTAGATGTTATACCTAGTGGTAAATATCCCATCACACTTTATTGTGATAATACTGTAGTAGTGGCTCTTGCAAAAGATCCATGGTCACATCAGCAGACAAAGAACATACATTATACTTATTATGTCTTGATGGATTTTTCTCAGAGAGGTGAAGTTGTAGTTAGAATTATTTCCATATAAGACAACATGGAGGACCCTTTACTTAATCCTTGACTCAACAGAAACATGATAATCATGTGAGGTCTTGGGAAATGAAAGTCATAAGTAGTTGGCTCTAGTCCTGGTGGTAATTTGAAAGAGTTGGTGTCCTATAACCAATTGGATATACTTTAATTATGTGAATATTTAATATATTAAATATTAAATATTTTATTACATATTGTTCATTGTTCTTCATGACAATAGTGTAAAAACGTCTTGGAGTATTTTATGTATTGACAAGGTCATAGTAGTTCCCTGATATGATGAGAACTTTGAAGTTCTATGAAAATATTCTTAAATATAGTTCAATGGTTGGATGACATACTATAATGGGACACATAGTATACAAACTATCAGGTGCGAGTAATCATAATCAGATGATAATTCCTCTCATGAAGATTGTACTTTGTAATCTCCAAGATGGGAGATTTTGAGAACAGACCCGCTAGTAATAATTCTGCATGTTTTGGTGTCATTAGATATTCCTATCTATGAGCATGTGTAATGATACTTATAACTTAATATTATCATTAATACGTGTCACAACTCGTGCACATTGATTTACTGACAAAAACTGTCACATAGACAGTTGGAAGGAAGTAGGGTACATTGGGTGTGTCTTGAGTGGCTTGTTATTAATGGATAAGTTGAGGAAATATTTGTTCCTTCCATTTATGGAACTTAATATCTTAGACCTTTGATTGAAATAGAACCATCACACCAATTTCTGTGGCCATGGTGTAATGATAAGTTTATTTAATTTAGTCAAATAATGACGCATCAAGCATAAAGGTTGATGGCAATATCATGAAACTAGCTCGATGAGATATTGATACAAAGGGATTATATTACACATCGAGTATTTTTATGGGGATGTCATTGTTGTGACTTTAAGTTCGTTCACTTTGGTGGCTTGACCTATTTCTAGATAGTACTCTTGGAATTTAGGAAATCCCACCTAATGAAAATGAAAAATAATCCTAGAGGTCCACACACTAAGTGTTTTTGGCGGTCTCAGTTAAATTCTATTTGAATTTAATGGAATAAATATTATTCTGAAGACTGTGGAATAATTTTAGTCAAGTTAAAATGATTTCATAAATCAAATAAATATTTTTTCACTCGATTTTGAGTAAAATATATTTATTTATTTTATTGAACATTTAATAAATATTTATTTACTAGTTTTTAAATAAAATATTTATGTGTTTATTCAGGTGTTCAATAAATGGAAGTAGAGTTTGAGTAGACCAAGGCCAATCCAGTAGTAAAATAATTATTTTCAATAAAATAAATAATTATTTGACTAGTATGCGCAAGTAAAAAAAATAATGCTCCAATAATTTTTTTACCATATAATTTTATTTATATTTCCATATTTCACAAGTTTGGACACCATAAATAATGAAACGATAGAGTTATTATGATAATGTGTTTTCTCTAAGGTTATGAATGTATTTAATTGTGATTATGCAATTAAATATTGTAACTGATGCCCCATGCTGATAAATAGACATGTACGTCTATTTTGCCACGTACCAAACTGCATGCCCATTGAATTGATAATTATTGAGATAAACAATTTCTCTCTTGAATCCACTTCTCACCCCTCTCAATAACAAGAGAGGTTCTTCATGGCTAAAGAACAATTGATCAAGAAAGACCGACAAAAGACACTCGCTTCTCCGCGCTAGCACCTGAAGAATGAGTGGTGTTGATCGGAGGCCATCAGAGCACGTGTCGATAAACTCTAGAGGGAATATAGTTTGGATCCTCGCAAGCGCAATGAGATAATTTTAAAGGGTCATTCCGGATGATCAACTTCATCAATGAAGAAAATACCAAAGATCCAAGTATTCTTTTTCATTATTAAATTAATTAAATTAATTATAAACATGATATAGAAGATACTCTCCAAAGGTTTTGGGCCTATTCTTTCTTTATCTAAATCTTTGATTCTATTCCATGGAGACTGGTATTAATTCTTTTATTGATCCTAGAATAATCATCAATCATAGTAAAAATTAATGTTGGGTGTCAGCCCAACCGCGCTTCCACTACTCCTGGAACCTATAGGTTTATCATAACAGAACTACTATAGTGAAAAAATTCTCCTAATAGTAATTTTTTTTGAATTTCTAACATGAGTTCCTAACAACATTAACAACATATATCAAATTAGTAAAACATGCAATAAATCACCATACTCATCAGTCTCATGCATTGCAATTCATTATATGATTATGTATACAATTAATATCCACAAAACGGTAATAAATTTAATGAATAACTCATATATAGAACATGAAAGAGTGAGAAAAAGGATCCCCTACCTCAAATAATCTTTCTAATCTTGATGGACACCGCTAGGCTGAGAAGAAACATCCAAAAACCACAACTACTTTTAAACCCCATGAATCTACCTACACTGCACCAAATGGTTCTAAAAAAGAATCCAAAAATTCCTTCCAAACAAAATAAATATCACCACAATGAATCCTAAGAGAATAATGAAACTAAACCATGGGTATAGGAGAAAAACTCACCACAGATCGCCAATGGGAATCCACTAGAACCAATAAACTGAATATTAGACAAGAAGGCTGGAAGTCCACTTCAGGGTGTCTAGGGTTCACCCAAAATGAGAGATAAAGGAGGAAGATGAATGAGATACATATCATCTTAAGATTTATACAATAATAAGGATCCTTTTGGCTACACTTTTTTTAACCAATACACGATGAGTAGTCCTCGATTTTTCAAAAATTCCATCCTTCACCGAAAAAGGTGTCACCAGATACTTTAAATCCCAAATATGATACATGTCATGTAAAACCTCATAAACCATACTTCACAATCCGTGAAACTTACATTCATGTCATGTAAAATTTACATAATGTGTATTCCTTCAGCCATCATCTTTTTAATAGTCAGCACCTCCATTCTGTCTCCAGGACTCCTCTAAGAAACACAAAACCTCTTCAAGACTCCCCTAAAACAAATCAAACTCTTGAAACTAGAAACGTAATGGACAAAAAAGAAACAATCTGTTACAGACTATGTCTTTGTATTTAAAATTGAAATTAATTTTAGTAAAAAATACAAGTAACACACTCAACATCAAGAAAAAACATTCAATTTTTTTTGAAAATCTATGAAAATGATCTATAAGTCATTTTTGACATGTAGGAATCATCTGAACCTCAATATGACGCACAATGGGCCTGGTATGATACAAATTGTCTGTTATTAGTTTAAAATTGAAATTTTAGTTTAAAAAGTGTGTCACTCACTAAAAATTGAGAAAATTCACTTTTATTCCCATTATAATTTTATAAAATGATTCGTAATTCATTTTTATTGTAAAAGAATCATTCATATATCAAACTAACACATGATGTGACTGATGTGACTCAAAGTTTGTGTTTCCTATTTAAAATTAAATTTTAGTAAAAAACAAGTGAAATAAACAAATCCAATAAAATACATTCATATTATTTTGATATATTATAAAAACAATCCATACATTATCTTTAACATGTAGGAATTATCTTTAGGTCAATCTGACACACGGTGTGATCGGTATGACTCCAAATGTGTCTATTTGTTTAATATTAACATTAATTTTAGTAAAAAGACAAGTGAAACACTAAAAACAAATAAAATGAATTTATATTGGTTTGATAATTTATTTAAATTATCTATAGTTCATTATTTCTGTGTAGGAATCAGTTGGACCTCAATATAATAAATGGGGTGGTCAGTATGACTCAAAGTGTCTGTTATGAGTTTAAAATTTACAATTAAGTTAAAAATGTGTGTCACTCTCTGAGAATATATCATATTTGATCAAATTTAAAGAAAATTTATGAAGATCCATAATTTTTTTTCAAATCTATAAATTTATCACACGTAAATATAACACATGATGTGGTTGGTATGACTTATAGTGCATGTTTTCAATATATTTATGTCACTTTAGTTTAAACACACATCACATAAAAAACTGAGCAAACAAGATCATATTATTTTTTTATAATTTTATTTTTTATTACTTAGGGAAATTCCTTATCATTTTTATGTTATCCAAATTTACTTAGTTTTCATAGAGATATACTTGAAATTTAACAAGAAATGGTGTGGCAAGAAAGAACCAACTACAAATCAATATGATACATGATGTTCTTGATATGAATCTAAGTATTTGTTTTTAGTTTAAAATTCACACTTTGTGTATAATTTATTTATTTATAGTATTTATAAATAAAAAATTTCTTTTATACGGGAGTATTATTTTAATCTAGATTGGCTGGTTTGTTTGGAAATAGCATGAACGGGGGCCAGAGGCCAAAGATAATTGAACATTGATGCTTTTGAATGTTTGTTAAAATTTCTACTCACTCATGTTATTATAAAAACCAATTTTTTAAAAGTACACAATATGATTTTTTTTATTTTATTTGTGTTGTAAATTTAATTCCGTTTAAATTTTTGTATTTTCAACCTATATTTTCTATTTTTTATTCTATATTTTCTGATGTATTGTGCTATAATTTTTTCTTCACATTATAATAGTATTCCCCTTTATTAGTACTAAATAAAATAACTGATAAAGGAAAATGTTATCATTTATTTTCTTAATGATGATAAATCATTCATTTTTCATCTCTTTTCTAGCGCTGATAAAAGCCTAGGGATTTTAATCACGCTCTGGTAATCAATATCTTTTTGTGAAAACAGTGGCCAATTTTAGCACTATTAATGGAAATATTTTTAGTAGTAAACCTCAGAACATCACCTTTTCAAGTCTATGCATAACTTCTAACATAAAATTTCTAATTGATTATAGTTCCCTGAGTATTACTACATGGGTCATGGTGTGTCCTTTGTATCCATACTTCAATCTTGGGACTGATTTTCTTTCCCCGATAACTGTTATTACTCTGATTTATTAGTCTAATATTCTTCTAATAAGGCTGATATGATCTGATACATAAATAAGAGGACCTATATCCTAGATTACCTTGTTTTAATGGAGGTCCTTGATGGATTTTAGGCCAATAATGGACTGAACCCCATTGATGTCCTAGTGGCCTGATGACCCGAAGGCCTAATGGTAGATCAAAGGCCCATAGTACAAAGACCATTAGTGGCCTGAAGGCCCTATAGGACAACAGAACACCCTAAGAGGGGAGGTAGAATTAATATGTCAATATTTTCTTTTAAAGTGGTGGATCTTATTCCCACACTGGTTGAAACTTGTTAAACCTATATAATGGAATTGTGTAGAAATTAAAAAAACACATGCAGAGACAACATAATAGTTTTACTTGGTTCATCACTATGGGATATTCCAAGGAGCATATGTCGATAGTGTTTCAGTCATACCTAAATCCACTAAGATTCATTAGTTATTATTCAATATAAAATATTAGACATGTTCACTCTGTTCCAATAAAAATTCATTCACAAGAATTAGGGATAACACATTGCCTCTCTCGTGGAACACTTCTATTGACTCCCCCTATCTCACTACATTGGGTGAAGTCTTACTCAGTTTAATGACTTGAAGGTCGCTTAGTAGATTGAGAATTTATGTTTTTGTATTGGATTATCATGAGACTATGCTTAAATCATATTTTAGAGTTGATGAAATTGAAATAACTGTTTACTTAAATTATATGTTCAACAGTTCTTGAAGCTCCCATCCCCTAAAACACCCCAGTTTTGTTTTAAAGAAATAGTAGCCTTCATGAACTCACACAATTTCATGAATCTCCTGACCTTTACAAATCTCCCAATAATTGTGGAACTCACAGTCTTTGTAAAACTTCTAGACTTCATGAAACCTTATTTTTTAATATTCCATAGCATGAATCAGTTCATATCAATTCCTTTTGTGATGCTTAATCTCACAAAGGATCCTCGATTCACAAATATTTTCTAATTAGATAGACCTTCATGAAATCAGAGATATTCACCCTTTCCACCAATTCTCTTCATATCAAACGAATTTTGTGTGGATTACTATTTATAGGATCATCCTCTCATGAATATCCCATGCTACCAGTGGACTTTTTGGGTACCTCTTAATTCATTCCCACCATGCTCCTCTATTTTTAAATTTATAGTGAAATTTTACACATTCATGAACATTCTCAGAGTCTCAAATATTTTTCATCAGCCCATATCACATCTGTGAACCTACTCATAGTCATGAAGAACACCATCTTTCCATCACATGTTCATGAATATTCATACCTTCAAGATGATCAACCTTTCATGGAACCCATTATTTTAGAAACCCAGTCTTCAAAAAACTCATGTATTTACCATATTTATAGAGATTCAATCCTGGAAATCCTCCTTTCGTGAATCTTTCTCCTTTCTCCTGATTTTTATCACAAAAAAATTGGAAAACATGGGGAAATCATGCCACCTTAAACAATGAATCCATATACATTGTAATATCTCTTGTATTTAAAACTCCTTGATCAAACCTAATGTGGATTGAAAACAAACCCAAAATAAACTCCATTTACAGAAATTAAAATCCCTTCTTCCAATAATATCTTCTTTTGGGTTTTTTGAAATCTATAGATAAATTCAATAATAGAAAAAGCCTTGATAAAAAACCAGATAAAAATAAAATAACATACCAATCACTCTAAGTCTACATGTACAATGATCATTATAGAAAAAAAGAGTGTAATAAAGATAATTTCATGTATCCATAGGCCACTGACCAATCATGCAACCAATTCTTAAAACCAATCACTCAATGAATTTCACTTATCTTCACAATTGACAATAAACCCAAAGAACTTGTATTTGTAATCAGTGGTAAAAAACATCCCCTATATCGTATCTACCCTATAACCCCACATCACTTCCATAAACATATTAAAATATTTTACACAAATAGGGAAAGCATACCAACCATAAACTCCTTATTCACTGGGAGGTGGCTATACATTGAGGTTCAACCGATGTTTCTCGAACATATGTTATTCAAATGGATAAGTCATAATTTCATCCACATTATGATAAGTTCCAACATTATCAATTTTAATCAGACATTGTTCAACTTTTCATTTGATGAAGTGATATCTGATATCAATATGTTTTGTTTGAGAATATTGAACTGGATTAATTGTAAGATTTATTGTGCTCTTTTTTTATGGTGAATCACTGTAACTTTTTAACCTCATCAAAAATATTATCCAGTTGTTTCTTCATCCAAAACAGATGAGTGAAATCCTTTTATGTAGAGAAATACTATGCTTCTATCAAACCAATAGAACTGTTTTCCTATATCTTTCCCAAACATCTCACACATTTTTTTCATATGAATAATGCACCAACACTTGTGGTATTTCATTACACCACATCTCCATCCCAATTAGTATTATAAAATCTTGGCAATTTTTATCTCTTCCTACTACAAAGTATAATCCAAAATTAATTATACCTTGAATATACCTCTTGATTTGTTTAAATACTTCCAAACTCACTTCCTTGGGATTAATTTAAAAGAGACCGCTAAATATGTTACAAATATGATATATATCCATGTTACAATCAAGTATAATAATCTTTTAATAATTATCTTGTATAGGGTGTGATCTATAGATGTCTCATCCTGTTGCTTTCCATGTTTTTCCCAAATCAAAATCAGAGTCGAAATTGGTTTGGAGTCATACATGTTGATTTAATTTAGAAACTCTCTTGTATATTTTGACCAAGAAATGAAGGTATAATACTTTCATTGAACCACTTGTAGCCCCTAGAAGTATGTGAGTTCACCAATGATGAAAATTTCAAATTCTGATTTCATGTGATTAGTAAATTCTTACACTAAACCCCATATTCTTCTGCCAAAAATAATATCATCCACATACACAGGTGCTATAAACTGATCTTTCTAAGAATTATTCACTTAGAGGTTATGGTTGACAACTCATATTTTAAATTCTAGATTCTTCAAATAAGAATCCGTTTAAGAATAACATACTTGTGGTGCATGATTTAAAATATAGAGATTGTTCATTAATCTTCAGACCTTCATCACATCATTTACAATAAAAAATACCACTGGTTCTTCAATGTAGAATTTTTCTTCAAGAAAACCAGTTAATATTTCCGTTTTCACATCCATATGATAATATTTGTACCATATTTAAGTTTTCCAGGAAATAAAAATCTTGATCTACTCCATTCTAGACACTGGAGAATTTTTTTTTCAACATCAATGCCTTCAATCTGTGCATAGCCTTTACACACCAAGAATTCATTTTTTCTAATCCCATTTCCATGATAATCTATTTTTTTAATAACCAATTTTTTTTAATCACATTATTATTTTTATTTCTCTTAACAAGATCTCATGTTCGGTTCTTATCAATATAATATAGTTCTTTATACATGGAATTAAACCATGATTCGTCCTTCATTACTTTTTCAAATGAGGTTTGTTCCACAATTGATTAGAAGGCATAATGTGCTTCATTCCTCATTCTCTTTTTCTATGTATGTGAGGTCCAATCCTCAGTGATGTATGATTGATCAATTTATGATCTTCTATTTCTCACATGAGGTTATGAAAATTTTTCTTCATAAATGGTTTACTCTTATGATTCTTCTTCTGGATCATCACCATTTGTTGAGCCTTGAATGTTTTGAAATCCTTCCACTATTTTTTAATCTGAATATATACCTTTTCCACTTTCTTAATTATCTTCGATCATTTCAACATGTGATATCCTTGAGGTATTTAAGGTTTTATCCTCAATGATTTTAACATCATTTCTTTCCAAAAAATTTCTAATATGATATTATAAAATTTATAGGATTTTTTCTTTATTGAATATCCAATGAATATTCCATCATCTATAGAATTTCCATTATTTCCTTCATTTCATTCTTTATTTTGGAAGGAAAATTTACTACCAAAAACATGAAAACACTTCAGAGAGGGATTAATTCCATACTATATCTCATATAGTGTAATGTATTCTACAATTAAAATCATTGTTTGATTTTGAGCGCAGACCACTACTTGAAAACCCTTCTTCTAGTAATAGAAAGTAATAGAACTCTCGATTAGCATAGTTCTAGGAATATTGTCCATATATCAATTTATGCTTTTTATGAATCCATTTTTTAAGGGGTTATCATTGAAGACACCACATGATTTTTCCTATGTTTCTTCTGATAATTTCAAAATTTAATGAATGTGTATTTTTCTTCATTTTCAGATCCTAGAATATTGACTGTATGTCCTATTTAATTCTTAGCTCTTTGATAAGAACTCTTCATGCAATAAATCACTTGTCGTTTACTTTGAATAAACATCACACAAGTCATTATACATTAATAATGAATAAAAATTATATATTACCTCCCTCTATATGTACCATACACATTCATCGGACCACAAACATCTGTGTGGATGAGATTAAGAAGATTTAATGCCCTTTTGTTATTTTTCTAATATGAACTCTCATCCACATTTCCTCTCATAAATGAGTCACATATATTTTATCAATTATAATTATTACTGGGAATTTCAACAAAAATATTAATTTTAGATATATGTTCCATGCTTTTTAGGTTAATGTGACCCAACCTTCGGTTCCACAAGTTGTTTTCTCATTCAACTATTAAGTAACAAGTGCTCAATTTACTATCAAACTGGTATAAATTTCCATCTATTCTGCATCCTTTCCTGAGATAATTACTTATGTTTCCAATTATAGTGAACCCCTTATAATTAAATATCATTATCAGTTATGAGTCATAGTGTTGACTCAAACTCAAGAGATTATGATGTAAAACATATATATAGAGATCTCCAGTTTTCCTCATCTCTTCATTTTACAGTTCTGTATTTCCACTATCTTCGATCACTAAAGCACTGTTGTTGACAAATCTCACTATTCCATCAATGGTTTTCTTAAAATTTTTCAACATGTTTCCATTTTATATCATGTAGGATAAGCATCTGTTGTTTAGAATCTATGTGCAACAGTTCTTTGTAGCTTCGAGATATATTTATTCAATGTTGGATTTCTCTATTTTCTTCTTTTCCTTCCCTGAGATACTTTATTGGGTGGGAGATAAATATGTCCTTTACAATCCATTTTCAAAATACATGGGTTATTAAAACTAATATTTTTCTTCTAGATGAGAATACCTATTTTCAAGAGTAACACCACTTGGTTGGACTGTATTGACTTGTCTCTGAGTTCTGTAGGTATTTCTCACACCGTTCCTATGCTTGCAATGAATAGATTTATGACCATAGTTAGATTAGTGAAAATAATATCCATATAGACTTTTTCTTCTATTTGATGAATGATATGGCCTCATTCTCATTTTTTACCTTCAAACACTTCCCCATTCAGATAGATCCTTACCTATTCATAGTAAAATGTGGTATGCACCAGAATGATACCAAATTGGCAGTTCATAAGGGGAAATATCTTCTCACTTCCATTACTCTACATCTCCCCTTATTTTGTAAAAGTATTTGATCAATAATCCTCTCTAGATACAGGATTATTATTTTCATATATCTATTCTATTTATTTAAATGATTTCTTTTTTTGGGACAACAAGTTTCTTTTTTATATGTGTAAATTTTTTGTTCCCTTTATTTTGGATCATCTCATTTGTAGCCATTGATTTTTATGCATCACATCTAGTTCCACATTTTCCCATAAATGTAGATATCTAGTCATTAAAGGCCTTATCTACAGCTTCATAAATGTATTTATCTATTTTTCAAAGCTTCACATCGGAAAATTTTTCAAACTATTATTTATTATTCATTTCCTTTGAGTTTTATTAAGTTTCCAATTTAATTTTTAAAGTGAAAACTTCTTCTTCAATTACTTCAACTATCATACCATTTTCCTCTAGTCTCGATGTAATACCATTGATGAATTTTTCATATTCTTTAATCCCAATTTTAAATTCCTCAACCGCTTATGAGATTTATAGTGATATTAAATGTTATTCCTCCTCTCTTTCCATTGGATCAATTTCTTCTTCAAGTCAATAAAAATAATATAATGACCATTTCCGAACATCTCTCAAATATTTATTTATCTTTCACTAATTATAAATCTCATCAAGAGAACCCTCATGTTTAACCTTGAGATCAATAAATCCTAGTAACTAATTATATCCATATTATATAGGTTATGCCTTCTCAACTGTAGCCACCTTGGATGCTTTGTGTTCTTATTTTATCTCTAGTTCTATTTCCTCTAAAAATTCATTATTATGTTGTTCTTATTTACAGTTGAAGCTATTTCTCTGAAATGTATTTTCTTATTTTATGTTTTTTTAGTTAGATAACCTCTTCTAAAGCTTTTTAATGACTCTTTCTTCACTTTAAACATCATAAAAGTTCCTTGGGAATTGAGAGGCATTGTTCCATACCTTACCACCGTAAAAAAACTAATGGAATCAACCCTTCAAATATCACTTTTTCCTCTTGTATTTCATACAAAATAGAGAAATAAATTATTCTTCCTCATAATAAAATAATATGGAATATCAAGTTTTCCATGGATTTTAATTCCATTTCCATTATTACTTGAGTGGATGCATCTTCTTGTTTTACTCTAATTACATATGCCACCAGACTACTTATCATATCATCAAGAGTGAACTTAGATAAATTTATGTCCTCAAGAGAAAAAACTTTTGGATTACACAGATAAGGGAGCCCTCTCATTATTTTCTTCACAATGATAATATACTTAATTTCATCGACAATTCTCTGAATTGATCCAAGAATATAAATTATGTGACTAAAGAATCTATCTTCCTTTTCATCTATATATACTTTCAGATCATCAAACTGATTGTGAAAGACTTGAATTTTGGACTCCTTTACTTTGTTATCACCTTTTTATATATTTTCTTGTTTCTCCCAACATGTACTTGACTATAGTTAAACTATCACCTTTAAATATATTTAATCATAAAGTTCTATAGTAAGAGATTTTTTTCTTTGCAATCTATATCATTAATTTTCTTTCCTGTTTTAGTCATAGAAATACGCTCCATATTAGTTACTTGAATCCCCAGAGTGGTGGAAAAAATAACTTCCATCCCAAGGGATCTTAGATGAGATATCATCTTATTCTTCAAAAGTTTGATGTTTATTCCAAAAAAGAGGTGGGATCCCCAAAAATTCACCGAATTCTCCATGAAAAAAATAGAGGACACATTTAACTCCAATAACATATCTCTGATACCACTTGTAGGACCCCAGAACAGCAAGAGAGGGGAGGGGTAATCAGGGTGTCAAATTTTTCTTTTAAATAGATAGATCCTGCTCCAATGTTGGTAAAAACATATTAAACCTATATTATAGAATCATACACTAATTAAACATTCACATGTAAGTATATAATAAATTAGTTTTACATGGTTCACCACTAAGGCGTAGTCTATAGAGCATACGTTGAAAATGTGTCATTTGTACCTAAATCCACTAAAATTTATTAGTTAATGTGGAACAAAAATGATTATACATTGTCACTATATTCTAGGAACACTTCTTTTATAGGAATTCGGGATAGAATAATTCCTCCCTCAGAACACATTTTTTGACAACCCCAAGATTAATACCTTATGTGAAGTATTACTTAGTTTAACAACTTGAATATTTCTTAGTAGATTGGGGATTTAATCCCTTTTACCTGATTAGAATGAGACTAGTATTTCATTGTATTCCTGAGTTGACACACTTGAATGCACTATTTACTTTTACCAAATGTTTAACATTACTATTCACAAAGCTCCCAGCCTTTAAAAAACCTCCTCTTTGTTTCATATAAATAAAATCCTTCACGAAACCACGGAATTTTGAGAAGATCTTAACCTTTGTGAAGTTTCCATCCTTCTCTAAGCTCACAATCTTTGTGAAACTCCCATTCTTCATGAAACATTTATTTCTGATATTCAGTAGTATTAATCAGATTATATACATTCATTTCAAGATGATTATGCTCAAAAAAGAGTTCTAATTCATAAAGCTTACCTGATTAGGTAGATCTTTGTGAAATAATAATGATTCACCCATCCCACCAATTATCTTCCTCTCAAATGAAGTGGGTGTGGCCACCTTTTTATAGGCTCAACCCTTCAGGAAGATCACATGCTTCCAAAAATATTTTCCTAATCCTCTTTAGTCATACTCATGTAGCTCCTGTATTTACAACACTCTAATGAAATTTAACTCTTTTTAAAATATCCTCATAGTATCAAAGATTTATTGTCACCCAATTATTCATTTTTAAACCTTCTCGTAGTCATGAAGAACACCATCTTTCTATCAAACATTCGAAAATATCTATACCTTTATGAAGCTCATCCTTTCTTGGAACCCAAACTTCAAGAAACCCAATATTTGAGAAACACATTCATTTACCATATTTATGAAGATTAAATCCTTGAAATCCATGTTTCGTGAAGCTTACTCATTTATCCTAATTTTGAGCTCTAAAAAATTCATAGACACTGAGAAATAACACTACCTTCATCATTAAATCCATCTGCACTATTAGATCTCTTATCTTGGAAACTCCCTGATCAACCCTTGTGTGGATTGAAAACAAACACAAAATACACTACATTTCCATCAATGAAAATCCTTGGTTCTAATAGCACCTATGGACCGTAATCCCAATATTTTGGATTCAAATCCTAATTCAGGTGAATAATTATGTTATTATAATACCACAAAAAAAAATCTACATTGATACTATATTAATTTTTGAAATAGTTCCCTACTCAAATTCAATAGAGGAACAACATTGGATTAAGGGATAGTTTATTAAAAAAATTACCTTCATTATTTATTAATAATTATTATACAATTATAAATAATCTTCAGCTTATGGTGGTTGGTATTTTAAACTTCTTGAGAATTCTTGGTGTTTTGCAATTATTTTTATGTTTTAAGCATGTTAAATTACTTCAGTTATTATTTTTATTTTTATTTTTAATGGTTTACTTAGGGGTGTTTCTTTATTGTTATATTTTATGACCCTATTGATCTATATTTACTACCCCCTATTTTTATTTTCCTTACATGATTTTCTCAATATAACCTTTAACTTTTCATCTTATAAAAGTGTGTGAGTTATTTAGTTATTCGATAAGGATTTTAGGTTTTATAATTATCAAATGAGGGAAGAATATTGGATCCTTCTCATTGTTTAATTTGATTTTATAAATATATTATCCCTATATATTCATCATTATTTATATCTTTTATTATATTGTGTTTGTGTGTTAAAACATGCAATTACAATAATAGTATAATGACAGTTAAGATAAAATTTCATATGTCATTACAACTCGATTAAAGTTGTGTCAAGTGATCATGCTATGTTGACTAAAGAATAATATGTTATTTTTCATCATGATGTTATGATACAATAGATTCTATCTAAAGTTTTTACTTGAGGTAATGAAGAATCCAATACCATCTGGATTATCAATAAGAAAATATGAAGTTGTGACAACGTAATTGAAGTTTTGATACACTCTTTCACATTGGGTTTGATATTTATATCTACTAAAGTTAGCAATGTGAAATGACTCAACACCTCAGGGTTTTTCCAAAAAACTCTTCTTGTAATGTGAACAAAAATATAAAACCCAACCCACCACTCAGAAGACTGTAGGTAACATGTGGGCTTACCTGTAATTTAAAAAATAAAATATAATAAATCATTTAAAAAATATATTTACATTTGTTTTTTTATTTTTATTGACTAATATTATTGATAATATTTATACTTATTTTTTAAAAAATTTATAAATAAGTGAGAATCATTAAATCGATATCTTGGTATCTATAAGTGGGGATCGCCAACCCTCCTATTTAAATCTTTCAAGAAATGCATAGTCACCCAATAAAATCTAGTTATCCAAGAAAAACACATAGTCATCTCCCTCTCATACATTTTTTCCTTGTGTGAGCAATATTATAAGATGGTAGTGGTACATTGAAAACTACTCACCCATGCAACCTTTTGCAGATGATATTCCATTGGTGATTACTCACCTAGAAGACAACAATTTTCCCATTCACCAATTTGAATTAGTTTCCCTTAGTGTCAATTTTCAAATGTGTGAGTACAAATTAATTTTCCTAAGTAGCTTCGCCATGTCACCTGAATGAAATTTTAGTTTAGGTATATGGTAATATAAATAAAATACATGTAAAGTTAATATTTGTTGAGTTAAAATATTAAAATATTTATATCTTATTTTGTTTTATATTTAAAAAAAATCTAACGCACATGGAATCCAACGCCAGAGCAGCCTTAACCACCAAAACCTACCACTGAATAGGCTCTTCCCATAGAGATTAATTCTCTAAATGGTCAATTTCTTTATGCTTGTCCCACCCAATACCTGCCAAGATCATGGTTCGTGGTCCCATTTTATAATTTAAGCTATAGGGTTACCTTTTTAATTCTATCTCCTTAAACAATTCAATATTTATTCATTAATTTGAATGGTGTTGTTTTAAATGGTTTTTAAGTGTTTGATGTAGGATCTAACAAGTTATAGGATTGGAGACTCATACATTATTAATGAAAAGAATAAGACAATGTTATAGTATTCAATTCTCTATAAGTTGTGTGATGATCTATTATGTATATTACAAAATGTTAAGAGAATGTCGAGGTTACCATATGATGATTGTACTTGATAGTCTTATAACACTACATTGAAGAAAAACATTTATCAATAGAATCATGAAAATATACTAAAGTGATGAAATAATTTTTAATAAAATAATTATAGTACATTGTATGGTCAGACGTTGTATAGAGAATCACTATAAGATTATGCTCCGTGAAAAAATTATTTCCACATATTTCTTCTAGGATGTATTGACTGGAAAAAATCAAAAATACCTAGAATATAGAATTATATTATTAGTGACATATGATATTTAATCTAATGTAATAAATATATCTTATTATGTTTGTATTATTATAAACTTTTCGAGTTATAGATACAATTTAAGAAACACCCACATGAAGAAGATCATGGGTATTTTTATGAAGATATTAGCCATTGGATTTTATCTAAAGGGGATGAAGAAATCAAGAAGTGAGATGAAAATTAATTACTATGTTATTGAATTTCTATATAGGTTGAAAGATACAATTTTCTTTAAAAATATTTTGTTTTGATGAGTCATTTATGGTCTTTTTAAAGTTTAGTTGTTCTATTACATCTGCGAAGGGTTGAATACCTTTTTTTCTACACAAAAAACCTTATCCACAACACTTACACTTATTTCATTGTTAAATATTTTCATTATAATAAATTTTTTTATTGTAAAGTTTTCATCAAGTTACACTCACACCTCAGACAAGTTTATACCTCCATTAAAATTTATTTATATTATTTAAGCTAATCTAATCAACAACCATGTTCATGGGTTCTATCCGATCCTTCCAAAGGCAAGGTTGGTTATTACTTTACTTCAAAAGGAAAGTTATAGGATAGGGATGCTCCATGAATGTAAGATTTATATCTATACCTAATAAAATGTAGTTTTTTATTTATATAATTGTAAAGGGTTTGGTTTTCTACACCCGTAAATGGATATATCATGGTGGATATCAATACTCTTGTGTTTAGAGTGTGAAGAGTAGATATAGGATTATTTGGATAAAAACTACTATAAATCCTTATATTTTTTAGTTTTTTATCTTTATTAATTCTAATATGCACACACATTTCAATATTGTTCTGGTTTTAATTGTTTTATAGTATCCAATGAATTATACATAATAGTTTTTTACTCAGATTATTCTATGATTTAGAATTCACTAACCCATCTCTTCCATCTATTATGTGGGACTTAACAATGAAATATAAGAGATTTGAAAGCATGGAAATCATTTGATTCCTTATATATAAACTTATATTTAAATACTAATAATGTGTCTTTGGGATTGGATAATGATTTTTATAATCATTTCAAGACTCTAGGTACTATTTATAGAATATTTCAATTACTTTTGATCCTTTTGGATCTGCCTCTTTATATATCTATGAATTAATCTTATTTCATTATTTTGATGATCATTCCATTAAATAAATTTCATAAAAATGACGTCTATGTAAACCTTATATATCATATATAAAACAATTTCATGAGTTATATGATAATGATATAGATATATATGATGAATCAACAACTAAAATGTTTAAAATGTGTGCTGCTCAAATGTGGATGATTAATGATTTCCTTAGATTAGGAAATTTTTTTAGAACAATCACACTAGCCAAGAATGTCATGTTTATAATTTTAATATTGATCTTAGAAGACTTCCATATATAATAAAGTGGTGTTTTTTATTTTATCATTAATTCTTGGATATATCATATAGATAATGTCTTAAGAAGTCATGACTCGATGGATGAAAATATCTAATTCCATATTAAAAATTATTATATGGTTTCGAAATCATGTCATGATTATAAATAGTTGATATAATTTTTTTAAAATAGTTAAAAACATATTGGATACAATGATAAAAAAACAATGGAATAGTATATAGTATAATTTATAAGCTTGCTTATTAGGAATTTCATTTTTTTATGACTTAATATTAAAATTATATGCATTGAAAATAATGTAAGAGAAAATTAATTTTTTACAATTTTGAATGAGCATGAAAAAAATATCAAATTAATTCTCATAATGTATTAGAACAAGTGGATATAAAAAACCATCCATGGGAATTTGATAATATAATGTTTCCATTTGTAGTTTTTCATTGAAAAATCAAGAAAATGTTTCTTTCTTTCATGGAATGAAAAATGTGAAAGTATCAAATGGATATTAATAAATAATTTACATTTGTGTTCACTTAAAATATCATAAGTTATAATCTAACCCTTTTAAAAAACTAAAACATTTATAGAAAAATTAGTATATTCATAATCTAAAATTAAACACCAGGAATATTTATAAATATTTTAATGAAGATTGGATAAGGTAATTTTCTATCCCCCTAAATAATTATTTTACTCTATAAAAAATAATAAAGTGACTATATTTCAAGTAATTATGATGTAATTTTTCCTAAAAATTCTCAGCCTTTTATATTTCAAAAAGAAGGGAAACAATTCCTTAAAATAAAAATAATTTTGAAATTATTTTCCTGAAAAACATATGGAATCTACAAATAGTTTGAAAAAAAAATTACAAGAAAATAGATATTTGAAAATAAATCCTTCTTGACTGATTTAATGATCATTTGGTTTATATTTTTAGTGTTTTTACATTGGTCAGAACACATATCATCTTAGACATCAAAATTCTAGTCAAGATTATAGATCTTCCCCTAGAACATAGCTCCTCAAGAAATTAAAAACTGATATGCTTAGCATATTTATATTCTAAAGAAATTATATTCTGATTATTATATTTGAATTTATATTTCAACCAAACAATATTTGAATTTTGATAAAAAGTTTATTGATTCGAAAGTAAAAAAATAGATTCTTTAACTCTTTAACGATTAAATAAATCTCATCAATTTTTTTTAAATATCCTTAAAGCATTCTTCAAGAATAATATATTTTTCAAGGAAAATTTCATAATTTTAACGAATGGAAAAGGTATGCTCACCAATAGAATTTATTTTTTTATCTTTATATTTCATTTACTTATTTATGTGTCTCAACTTCTGATCATGAACATAATTTACTTCTTTAGCTTGATTCATATCTCCCTTTACTTTTGCTATAGATTCTATTAATTGATTTCTCAAATTTTAATTTTGAGCATGATTAATAAGACTTTCAATAAGATATAAATTTTTACTATGTTTTAGTATAATATAAATGATATTATTAATTTTATTTTTTCACATATAGGTTTGAGTTAGTCTTTTTGATTGAATGAATGATCTATAATAGATGTAGATGAATCAAAAAAACTGTCAGATAAATCTACTATATTCTATATTTATCTTCAAAAAATATGTTTAGATATCATTACATTAACTATTTCTAGAGATGATTTTTCAGTATAGATGGGTTCTTCATTAATTTTATTTCAATCATCTATTGTCCTCTTATATGGATCTAAATAAGAACTAAGGATTAAACTGTTTCAGATGAACTAGATATTGTAGAAGATTTTTTATATAAAGTTATAGTAATATAAGTATAAACATAATACTCTAAGGGTGATAAATCTTAAATTTTATTTTTTTATTACTGGTAATTCTTCAATTTCTTCAACTAGATTATAGAAAAAAATTATTTCAAAACAACTTCTTTAACAATATATTTGGTATCAAAAACTTATGTGGTAACAACCTTTACTAGGGTAGCATCAACATCAGCAGGATGAAGAGAAATAACATTTTATTGATTTTTAGGATGAATATTTATTGTTTTAAATTTATAAGGAAGGAAAATTTTAGTCATTTCAGTAGTACAAACAAAAGTTAAAGTACTTACTTCACCATATTCTCAAATAGGTGACGAAATAGATAAATATTTATTAAATTTTTTGATAAAACTTAATTCCTTTTTTATTCAAAGCCTAAAATCATATTATGTGATTATTATTAAAAACATTCATTGTTGTAACTCGAAGTTGAATGTATTTATAATTTTTTGACTACTTATTCTTTAAGACGTATCACTTTTTCTTTTTAACTTCTCATAGATTATGATCAACTCATTATCTTAATGCTTTATCCTTAGTCTTATTATTCATAAAATTTGACTTCACAACTTATTTTTATTATTTATTAATTTTTTATTCATCAGAATTGTTATTCAAAAATATGTTATGAATATCAAAAAACATTATGAATTGTTCATATAAAGAATTTATTTTATTTTTCAAAGGATGTTCATTCGATTAAACTATCAGTTCAACATATTTTATTTTCTTTAGAGACACGATTCCTTTGTCACACTCAACAATCCCAACTAATTTTAACTTCTTATTCTCATGATACATTTTTGGTGTGATGGACAACTGAATATTTTCTATAATATGAAGCTTTTACATATTTAAATCTTATTCACTTTCAACTCATTTCCATATTTTAGTAGAGGAATCTTCTGATGATTTTTCTATAAAGGTTTTATCTCCAAAATCATACATAAATCTCAAACTTGAGATATATTCAATGTTTATGGGATTTTATTCCAACCTTTTAGGATGAAAGATATTTTATTATTTTGTTATTTTAAAAAATTAACAATAACTTTGTTAAGAATTCATTCATATAATAGAATTTTAATAATTAAAAACCCATTTTGGTTGCCTTATATAGTACCAAAGGAACTTTTAAATATTCATATTTCTAGAATTCAGTAAGATATCCAGAAAATATACATCTTTATATTTAAGGGTATCTTTTTTATCTTTTCTTAGTAGTATAAAATAAATAATCCAATTGAAAATTATTCATTCTTCTAGTGATAAATGACAGCTTTTAGGAACTGTTTCATGTAACTAAAACAAGTTATTATCCTCTTTAGCTTTAAAAAAATCTCTATACACTTTTGGTTGTTTTTTTGAAACAAAAAAATCAACCCCAAATCATACTTCTATAAATTCAGAAAACGTTTCTAAATTTAGTGTGAACTTATTAAATAAAAGGAATACAATTCAGATTCTAAAATCCTCTTTATTCAAAAAAAATTACTAATATGTTTAATTCATTGATTAATATTCGGTAATATAGTTCATGAGTATTATTTTTTGAAACTAGATTACTCTATCCTTTAAATTTAATTATATCTTTCAAAATAAAATCATATATTTCAAAAAGATATTGGTATAACTAACCACCCTATGAGGGTGTAACCCCCCGAGATTTTATGAAAAATATTATTTTTAATTTAATTAATGTCTTGTGTTGTACGCTACACCAAAAGGATATTTCACAACACGCATCCCTGACTTGCCTTGCCTTACACACAATCACGACCTTCCTCGATAGCGTGTGTAGTACGCAATACCGAGTTTCACTAAACAAGGTATTATTTTAATATTATTATGAACTAGCCGTAATGAATAGTAATTCCCACTTTTTAAAATTTTATAAATTTTATCTTTCAAAATGGACTTCATTTTTGGATTCGGAATATCGAAATTAGCTTAGGGTGAAATTTTGGTACTTTTCGGATAACTTTCATATTCTGATGAATACTGAAAATTACTAAATTTTAATTAAAAACAAATTTTTTAATCGAAATAATTAATAGTGATAAATTATTAATTTAAGTGGTTTTAAAGTATATTTAGAATATTTTTTTACAGTTTAATACAATGTTGTTCATTGGATGTAATTTCACATTTAAACCAGACATAAACAAGTGTCAATCTTTTGATAGTTATTATCTCTTAAAAACACGCTATTTGTTTTGACGACGGGAATTAATTTTTAAATTAGTTAATGTAACTGATATGTTTTGAATTTTGTAAAATAAACATCATTTTTGAATTCATAATATCAAATATATCTTAGGCCTAATTTTTGGTATTTTTCTGGAAACTTTCATTTTTTGATGAATAGTGAAACCACTAAGTGGTAGTTAAAAAAACTGAATTTTTCATAAAACTTAATTTTACCTCTTCTGTGAGTGGAATTTCAAAAATACGAGAGACATGGTTAATATCAAGGACTAAAATGTGGTTCAATGAGATTAAAATAATTTTTGGTGAATAGTAACTTTTTACTTTTTTTTACCACGGTTAAAAGTAAATAGGGTAGTTAAGGGTAAATATGATATTATTATTACCCTAACACATGTCCTAATTCAATTGGATAAGTGTAATTCGGCCAAAAACGACCTTAGGAATAAAATATGACCATTTAGGCCCACTTGGATTAGATTAGGACATTTATTATTATTTTATTTAAAGAAGGGTTAAAATAGTTAAAATCAAAGTTTAATAACTAAATAATTTTTTATATAGGGTTATACATAAGATAAATTCGACTATAAATATTAATTAGAAATATAAAAATATTTCCTACATATTGGTATTTTATTTGTAATTTTTAGACTTAAAATAATTTAATTTATTTATGACACAATGATGATAAAGTAATTATGTTATTAATGAAATATTGACATAATTGATGTTATAAATACCCAAATAAATGTAATTTGAAAAATTTTATGAATTAAAATAATTTTATATGTTAATATGACATGTTATAATTGATTTCATTAACTTTTTTCTAACTAATCATTCTGTTATGATTTCCACAAAAATCAATTAGCAAATAGTGTCAAAATTGACATAAAATATTTTTTTTTAAAATATTATATTATTAATTGTTATTTTATTCCTAAAAATCTAAGGTTTGTCCAAATGCCTTAGATAAGTCTATATATATTAATAATAAAAAACTTGGGGTTCGGTTGTCTTTTTATAGTAAGTTTATTAACCTTATAGTGTAAGAAAACAAGAAGACACGGTAAAAGTAAAATTATTTAACTTAAAGTTAAATATAAATGATATGGTTAAAATAGGAACCTAAACTTGTCTAAATTATATTAGATGAGATGATTTCGACACATACCCACCTTATCTTAGAAATAAATCAATTTGGAACTATTTAAAACTGAATATGACTTTATAATAAAATAATATTTTTAGTTTTCCCAAGGTGCCGCTCTCCTCCCTTATAAAAGGGAACCTCCTCCCTCTCTTCCTCACACCAATTTGATCCTTCAAGCTTGGAAAACCCCTGCCAATTTATCCTCTCCACTTCCCTATAAACATACTAGAGGTCCTGGTCTTATTCAAAGACCGATTTCAGTTCCCTAAAAGGAGTTCCCAAAGAGGCGCTTCAAAGAAGAGGTAATGTCCGTTACCGATTCTTTCAACTTTATTTCTTTTTCCACTTATTCTTCTTTATTTGTTTCATTATGAAGTAATAACATCAGTATCACTCATATACTGATATATTATTATATGTATGAAACAACCCTATTTCACCATCTATCCATCCTACGGAAAACGAAATCACCGTGCGTGCGTACGTACGGAATACCGTCTCCACGTCGTGGTGTAATCTATTTTCCACCACCACCATACTTGGATGGGTATAATGGTGTAAATAATAACTACATATGATTATTGTAAAGTGATATTGATTCTTTAATATTATACATACACTCCAATAAAATTCCATGATCATGGGAACGATATCATCGCTCGTGCGTACGTACGGAATACCGTCTCCACGACGCGATGAGATTCATTCTTAATGATTAACCATTCATAAATGATTATAAAGTATATATAATAAGTAATCATGAAATATATGACATAATAATGATACTGTATTTATGTATATATATATATATTTATGTCATCCAATTAATTTCATTCAATTCAATAAGGAAACAAAAACAACATTCATGCGTACGTACGGCCTACCGTCTCCATGAACGGTGTATTTCTTTCCATTTATCGATCTATTATATATATGTATATTATGAATATATATTATATATAAATAATGTTTTACATTCTGGATGTAATTAATCATGATCTAAGTAATCATATTAATAATTACAAGTCAAAACACGGACGACAAATGAAACGATTTTATCCAAAACGCTCTTTAACATTGAATTTACAAAAGAACGGGTAATATAAAGTCATAAGTGAACCATATATAATATCATAACAATTAATATGATTCTTTAATAAGTCAATAACATTATTTAAATCATTATACAGGAGGTTCGGATACGTACGAAGCATATCGGACCTAAGGTAAGGGATAACTTTTACAATCTCGTTCTTATCCGAGATTGATTATTCGTAAGTATTTACTGGGGTTATTGTTCTCATCCATGTCCATGTTTCATAAAAATGGTTTCATGTATGTTTAAGGTCCTTTTTATCCATTTTGACTTTTACTACATGGTATGTATGGAATCTTTCTTTTACTAGGTTCTTTTTGACTTTTCCGGCAAAAGTACGTGAAGAATGTTTTTTTTAACTTATACGGCACGAACAGATTTTTATGGTTTTATAAAGCCTTATTTTCATGAAGCTTCCTCCAAAATATTTCATGAATATTTTTAAAAAAATCCTTTTCTTTTAAAATTGAATGAAATTTTGTGAAAAGAAAATGATTTTGAAGAAAAAAGGATATTTTCCTCAAGAGTTCATTTCACGTGTTTTATCAAAACCATTTTTTCATCTAAGATGACATTATTTCATTTGTGTATGTTTCAAGTGTAATTTCTCAATGATTTACATGGTTTCAATTTTCTTATTATGAAATGATATCCATTCCTTTTATATGGATTATGTGATGATGGGATGATGTTTATGAAACCCATTTTATTTATTGGGTTATTATGAATGATGTATGTTTATTTTGTGGCACAAGTAAGAATGATTTCATTATGAGATGGGTGGGACCTATATCTCCCTCCAATGAATTGGGTAAGGATTTATATCTCATGAGATAGACATGTCTGGAATGGCAAGTTAAACCGGTTCAGTAATACAGGACTGGAACGAGGAGTGAACTCAATTCAGAAAGGGACTTTGTCCACTAAGATGGCCTTGGCAGCAATGCCTTTGCTACTATGGAAATCATATCACGTGCTTAATGGTTGCCACAATTACATGTTTTATTCCCATGATATTTTATCATGATTTATGTTACATTATGATATATGCCTTATGTACTTCCATGTTTTATGTTGTTGCTCAAGATTTTTAATGTTCATGTTTTTTTTAAGTTCAAATGTATATGGTATGTTTTATTTTATCCATGATTACCCTTACTGAGAATTTTAGCTCACCCTTTTTATGTTTTCTTTTCCCCCAGGATTAAAAGAATGATTTTAGGTAAGGAAACAAAAATTGGAAGATCTTTATGGGAGATGTTGAAGATCTTTCACCACGATTATAAGATTAAGTTCCAAGTTTCCAAAGACATTAAAATATTACGGTCCTTGTGTGTCTATTTTTGTTATGTATTAAGTATTCCGAAAAAGTAATTTAATGTCCATGTACGTCAAGTTTCGGGTCTCTACAGAGGGGGTTAATGTTGGTTGAATTAAAATTTTTATTTCATTTAGGATCATATTCCTACTTTGGCAGGAACTATGTTCAAATGTATTAATTGATATCACAACCACCGAAATAATGACATATATATTGGTTATTAAAGGATATATAGAACACAAGAATTCTACATATTTCTCCACAAAGGGATACATTAAAGTATTACACATTGATGATGTGTTGAGGTTCCTAAATCCATAAATATTCACTAGTTCAATGGAGGAAAATTTTATTCCAAAGTCACTCTGTGACAAGTGAACCACCTTCAAAATATTTAGGGTTATTTCATTCCTTGTCCAAGTTTAACTTCCTATTCTCCAATTCCATGCACTTTTTCAATGAAGGATCTTAAATAGTTTATAGAGATTTAGGTATCTTTACTGATAAGGAACATAATGTTATGTCTATATTAAGAACGAGAATATAATTTCATCATAACACCTGATTGGATTCTCTATTTCTCTTCTTTTGTATTTCACACTTATTCTTATATACAAGATGATACTAACTCATAAATTATAGAGTTAAATATTTTTATTCCAAAACATAATCTCTTTAGTTCTTCTTCTCCAAATGATGATAATTCTGCAATTGAATTTTCCAATTTCCCTGTGTTTTTTTCAGATAAAAATTATCTTTTATATCAGTCCTTCATCGACCCTAACATTGAAGGTTTTGGGTGCTACAGAAGTTCCATGGTGGGTGAATAACCATTATTGATTTATTAGATTTTATGGATCATTCCCTAATTGTGCAAGACACAAATGTCATGACCAATGATAATATTCCATCATATATTTACAACGAAAATCCTAAAAACCATAGAGATGATCTTTTTCATGCTAAATTTATAATTATTTATATATGATCAGAAAAACTTTTTTATTATAAAAATATAAACACCACACCAAAATTATCAATATATTCCTTGAGTACTCTGTTAAATATATCCATAAAAATAGAGTATGAATTAGTCAATCCAAAGGGAATTACTATAAAATCAAAATGTATATTCCTCATAGAATTTTTTTTCTCTGGAATAGCTTCCTTCCTACTCGCAATTAATGATAGCTAAAACAAAGATCAATCTTTGAAAAATATTCATCTCCTTAACGATGATCAAATAAGTCATCAATATGAATAAATTGATACTTTTTCTTCATGATAATGGCTTTTATTTCCCCCACAAGAGCCACCATTTCCATTCTATATGGATTCTTATATACAGGTTTTTTTATGGATGGGTTTAATAGAAAAGTCAAGATCACGATCAATGTAGTTATTTAAAAAACAAACCAATATATTATTCTACAATAAGAACATATTCTATCTCGGGGTATTCTTTCTCATCCATATGTTGCCTCTAATATTATTCTACCAGACTTTCATTAAGAATAACTATTAGGGGTGGATATAAGAATGATTTATATAATGAACTATATATTCTAAAGATAATAAATTTCATTTATTTATAAAAAATATGATATATTTATTTTGATAATAAAATTTTGATTTATAGTTTGAAATATGATCCATGCTAAGAATTATATCAAATTAAACCATAAGTATAATAATAACATTTTCAAACTACGATACATCCATGTATCATAAAGGGGATTGAAGGATATATATTTATTGTAATAATATTTCCTCCAGGTTTCTTGATTTATAACTCCCTTCTTAGTGTCCTAATGAAATATTTAATTTTTTTGGAAAATATAGAAGAAATAATAGAGTGAAAGGATCCATTATTATATAAATAATTAGCTATATTTTAAGTTGTGAACAAAGTACCTACCACCACATCATTAATAATTTCAACTTCATCTATTGTAATTACATAGGGTTGGAATTCTTCCATTATTCTCTTATATCGTAATTTTCATTATGATTTGGGGTGTTGGTTGACATAGTACCCCATATACTTAAAGTGAAATGATTATATATTTTTGGATTCTCCATTATCCTTGAATTCATGATCATGATAGACTTTATTTCTATAAATTATGAAAATTATTATTACCTTCAAGTGTGAACCATGGTGTTTCTTTCCACAAGTATCACAAGTTTAAAATCCCCCCTCTAATTCCCATTATCTTTTTTTAACTTCATGAGGTGATCACCCATCTTGTGTTCTCATTTGAAGTCATAAGACATGTATAACTCTTTCTATTTCTTAATAGAAAATGATATTACATCCTAATATAATGTGATTTTTTGGGGAATAGTTCCCTTAAAAATATTGGATTTAGATCTTCAAAGAATTTTTCAATATTACACATTGGATTAAGTACATAATCAAAAATATTTCTTTCTAACCTTGTAAAGTTGGTTCCCTACTTTTCAAAATTATCCTCTTACTTTTGTCTTAGAAATGGGAATTATATCTCCATATAAACTCATTTTCATTGATTAATTTTTTTTCAAGATGAAGTATCGTAAAATATTTACACTCCATTCTTGTTATTTCCTTTATATACCTAGAATTTTTAATCAATGGCCACAATTTAATTTTATCCCTCATTAGATAATAAATATCTATAACAAACTTCTCCCTTTTAGTATATCCAAATGAGAGAAATATATTTTGTAATAAATATTTAAATTTCTATCATACTAATAGATATGTGATTCCATTGAATTATGTAATTCGTTGTCACATGAAATGGTTTAACATTGTTACGTTGCATTGAAGATCTTCAAGATTCTCTATACAATAAAGTTTAATGATCATAAATTGAGTCATCTACACTAATATAGTTATAATTTGTTTATCTACATATCTGTCTTTGTTATCTTTCCCAGGAGATAAATCCCTATATAGATTATGTTCATTGATACGATTTCCATTCCTTCCACTAGGCACAATTTTTAAATATTACAATACGCTATATGAGGCTATAACATTATAAATCATAATTTATAATTCCAAAACTAATGGAATAACTAACATTAATTGATCATTTTTGCATAGTTAATCTCATAGTCATGATCATAGTATCATTGGGAATGTCTTCAAATCATAAAAATATTTTCAAAATATTACATAATGGTTTATAAAGAGCATGTGAATCAACCAAATCATATCACCCATAAGTGTCTTGCTGGGTTTTCAATCTTATTTCCACTCATCATGCACCTATGACGACTGAGTTAATACAAAATATGAACCTCTTAGTGTTATTACACCTCTGAGCATTTTTTCCATTATCAGATCAACTTTCTAGTATCGAAATTGGGATATATTTTCTATTAAAATCACATAATATATACTTTAAAAAATCATAATGATGTTATCATGTACTTAGACTTATACCAAGATTTTTTCATATGATTATTTTCTCAAATATATGTTTTCCTAAATCTTGTACTGAAATTTTAGGCTATAATTTCTCTTATAGAAATAATAAGATCCCCGGACCTTGTAGTCTAGAGCTTGTGTTTACTTTATTACATTTACACTAGATACAATTGATCTCATATGGAGGGATCAAATAATTTAGTATTTTTGGAAAACTAGAAAAAATATTTAATTTCACATTATATTTGAAAATAGAAAATAAAAAAAATGTATTTTCTTTTAGAAAATTATTACTCCATCTGGAATATCATTTTATATCAATCATAGTACATGTATTAGAATCATATTGATAGGGAAACAAACAAAAGGGTGTATCCACATGCTCATTAAGGGAATGTATAATGTGGTTGCTACCATATAATAAATAAAGAATGAATAAAATGGAAAGAATAAAAGATGATTAAATGATTCCATATAAATAATAACATGATCTTCAAAATTATTTATGGAAAACATAACTATTTGAATAGTTACATGGACATCAAAAACTAATTTTATAATGATGTAATAGATAATCTCGGACATCTTAAGCTTACTATAGAGACCTCATTCCCTTACATTATACATAAATGGGTAAGTTATATACCAAATATGAAACCTATTTCATTTTATGATTCCCATTGATGAATCATATATCCTTTTTAATTCAAGGCACCACCCATCATATAATAATTCCAACACATTCATAATGTTAGTAAACAATGAAACTTAATCTACATGCCTTGATAATAAAAAAACTAATCATACTGGAAGAACTGATATACAGAATGTCAATAATTTCCCATGTCAAAAAATCATAATCCATACAGAAAAATACGATGGATGGTATCATTATTTTATAACCTAATTAAAGCATAATATTAATTAATGTATGTTGAAATATATGAAAATAATTTTAAAATATTTTTGGAACATTTCATGAAAAAAATCCCTTTCATTTTGAAATCACTTATTTAAAATAAAAAAATAAAAATATCAGGAGAAAACAATTATTTGGAATGAACCATGTTAAATTATAAAGGATTCCTAAAATAAAATATCATTCATGAAAGTGGTAATATGCATTCGTGTAGTGTATGTTAAAATAATTATTTTGTTCACACATTATGTAAAACTGGCTAGTTCTGAAAATGACAAGAAGATTACTTTTAAACAATTATATAGATTATATAACATGTGAAATATGAATTTAATCAATAATTTTAGAATATTTACATCTTTATTTAAAAAATTCTAAATAAAATATGGACACATAAAAAAATATTCCTGGCCGAATTGAAAAACAAGGTATATTCATTATAAAAATATTTTTTGTTTAGAATTTTGAGTAAATAGAGAGAGGAAAATGAGAGGAAATTTTTTAAATTTATATAAATATCCATATTATAATAATATTTAAGTGGTTTAATATGATTATATCATATAATTATCCCAATATAAACTTAAACCTAAAAAAACCCGAATAAGGATGAGATTATGAAATAAACCCTTACCTTTAGTCCGAATTTCTTTGTAAGTGATTTAAAACTACTATATAATAAATTTAAATGTTATATAATTATATCCTAGAAATATAAATCGACTTATAATTTCATATATGATCCAATTATAACATTTCAGCGCTAGTTTTTTAATAATTTCTTATTAAAATCGTCATTTTCAGGTGTTAAATGTTTATTTTTTTCATATAAGTGTTGGTTCAATGATTTCAGCCCTTGCATCCTGGTCATGGTTCCATCATCTCTATAATTTTAAATATTAAATAAATATAATATATATTAATTATATATATATATATATAATCATTATTTAATGTTGGATAATGAAAACGAATCACATCACTTCACGGAGTAGGTAGTCTACATATACCCATAAGCAACGTTATCATTTATTAACGGGTGGAATAGTAAGAAGGTAAATGATATCCTATAATTAAATAAAATTAAATGTTTCATAAATTTCATACTTAGAAATTATATCCATCATAATAACCATCCATGAATGTTAGTGATGAAAAATGAAATACATCACTTTGCAAGGTGGTAGTTCACATGTACACACGAATAATTCATTTATATCCCATTTGATGGAGAAAGTGATGAATAAAGTTTGATAAATAAACATAAAAAATATAAGTATATGGTATATAATAATGTTATTATATAATAATTTTTATAAAAAAATTTGGGAATTATAAGAATAAATAAAATTACAAAACATGGTTAAGAGCTATACCTCTTCATTGGACAACCTCCTTTAGCTTACCCCTTAATCCTTATAAGGTTTGTATTTTGATCAAAAAGGACCTCTAGATTATTGGGAGGGATTTTTGGAATTTTTTTTGTGAAATTTTCTAAGATAATATGATCTTTAAGTGTAGATATTACAGGAGAGGTGGTATCAATTTTTTAGTGTTGTAGAGGACACGTTTGGGATTTTTCAATAAAATAAAATAAATTAATGTATTTATGAAGCAACACGGCTAAAAAATAAATCATATTAAAATAGTATATGAGATAGGATCTTAATTGGACAATAAAATAGTATTTAGACCTGATTTTAGATTATTTAAACCAGTATCATTTTAGTTTTAACCATTTTAACCTATTTTAGCTCTTATCGTGGTAACTATCATTTTAACAAAATTTATTATTTGTTATGACAAAAAATGAAAGTGATGTCATTTAAAAAATGGGAAATTATTATTCCAAATATTCCTTATATTTTATAAAACTTAATTTTTATAAATGGAAATATTATTTTAAAAATAAACTCACAAAGGAGGATAAAAAATAGTTTTCAAAAAAATAATTTTTAAGTATAAAAATTATTTTACCACAAAAAAGTATAATTTTAATTCAAATGGAAATAATTTTATTTTTCTAAATAATAGGATAAATATTTTAATTTAAAACTAAACAATAACCGAAATAATCTTTATAAATACTTAACTAAAAGAAAAAAACAAAAATAGTTTTTATTTGAACAAAAAAATTAATTAAATTTCAAAAATGTTAAAAATATATATCTAGGTTCAGAATTATATTTATTTATATGAATTATATAAATTAATAGATATAAATTTATTCTATAAAATTATTTCATAAAAATATATATTATTAATACATCATTATGATGTCATTAAGGGAAATTTTTTTAAAATCGTCATTTTTCACTATTTACCTAGAAATCCATTATTTCTGTAAAATCTATAAATAAAATAACCTAAGATAATCTTGGTAATATGAATTTAAAAAAATGAAAATAATATATTAACATGAAAAATATAAAAAAAAAATAATTTTGGTTTTAATCACATTCTTGAATAATTCCATGTGCATTGTGATATTGTTTATCTAGAAAGAAAATATCATTATAATTGAATCTCCGAAGATGTAGTGGAACCAATCAGAATCCAACATACATACTAGGGAAGAGAGGGCCAACTCAAAATATCGTATGCATATGGGGTAAGAGGGTCCCAACCTAAAATCACATATACATTGAGAGGGAAGAGTGGGCCTTCCTAGAATATCATATACACTACTAGGGGAGAAATGACTTGTTCAGTACTATATCATATCCGACAACTAGGTTGGACAATTGAAGAAACCAAATATACTCTCCCTTGGTTGGATTATCATGAAAAACAAACCTATGATTTTACCAATATTAGTTACATTATATTACCATAATAGCCTACTCATACTAACACTCTCTAGGCTCAACACAAAACTGGAGTGTCGTCCAAGGTACCCTAGGATATATCTCATATGGAAAACCTATATATGAACCTCACATCCATAATATTATTACCACATCCCATCACTTATAGGGAATAATATCCCTAATAATTAGTATAATCACATCATGGAACGATCATCCAAGCTAGAAATGAAACTCAATCAATACACTAGATATATGTTGTAAATACTATATCACTTCCAAAACAATGTTTATTCAGTCCTCATGCACCAAAAATTTCTTTATTCTTATCATCTTTATACCCACACATAGTATTTAGATGCTAGTGTGGGTGGAACAATACCTCTACCCTTTAGACATCTACTCAAAGTTTGTAAAGAATCCCATGTTTCAATATTTACTATATTTTGGAAAATCATTCAGGGTTTATAACTCTTCCCTACTTGGAGGGAGATAAGGGAACCTATATAATTATATATTTTGTTTATCCTCTATATTTATAATCCTTTAGAAAATTTTTATCTCTTAGTACACATTTATGTTCTATCCATAGGCCATCAGTTGTTGTGCATTCAGTTAGTGTTCATGGTTCTACCATGGACCTTAAAAATTTTGTTATACCAATAGGTATTTTAATTAAAAATTACATTTTTAAAATAATTTTGATCACACATTGGATGAGATACCTAATTTGACATTATACATAAATAAAATTCCTAAATTTTTGTAGATCTTCATGGACCACCAACATCATTTGAAGTTACCATCCTTACAATGATTTATCCATCATCTGACACACACATCCATGCCTCATGAGAACTATTATCAAAACCAAAGCCCCTATCTCAATCCATAACAACCAAATAATATATTATAAAATTTTTATTATTAGAAATTAAATTAAATTAAAATATGAATAATGTTCAAAAACATAAAAAGTGGTGTCCACTCACTGAAACCTTGAGTAATGGAAATCCAAAATCATATCACCTTCTCTCAACCTGTCCATGAATAAAAACCCTATAACAAGGGGCCTGGACAGTGAAAAAGTTAATTTAATTTAATCAAAAATCATTAATAAATATGTTCATTAACATACCTTAACAAAAATTGTGAGATAAGGTGTGTGGTCACCCTCCCTGAACATCAAATAACTAATCCATGAAAAGGACCCATCATTTTTTCCTTATTCAAACATTATTTAGTGGAATAAACACCAAACCCTAGATCAGAATCATTTCAAATGAAAGGGATAACAATTGGGACTATAATAAAGGAAGAGAGTATGATCATACCTATAATCCACCATATAATTTACCAAATATTATCCATTTCCTTGGGGTATTTAATGCGGTAAGAATTAATAGAAAGTTGGAAAAAATGGAGCTCTATGTACTCCTTACCCACTAAACCACATAAGGGTCAAGCCCAAAAAAGATAGATCTTCCCCTATTAGAAGATAGGGAAGGAGTAAATTGCATTTTTAACCTATCTAGGTTAGGGAGTAACCATAATAAGGATAAGGCCCTGACACCCATGATTACATCTATAATGGTGTGAACCCTATTGGTCATGGTGTTACTTTCCCAAGTCGAGGGATTGACCCCCATTCAACCCCCATCATTTTGAAACACCAATAGGACATAGTATGATGTTTCCTTTCTAGGAGATGTATAACACCCCATTACATAGCCCTTATTTCCCTAGGAAATAGAACTCTATACTCTAATGCATGAATCCCCCCCCTGACAGGCTATTGTAGTGATACATAGGGGGAATAGAATAACTAGATTTATCCATTGTAAACCCACAAAAGGAATATTTAGGGTTTTCCTTAACCATGATTAAGATCATAAATCATGGAATAACTCCCTCCTCTATGTCATGATTCTCGTATGCCTGGTTTTTTACTTAGCCAAAAAATCAATAAAAATACGACCAAACTGAGACACTAAATGTTCATGTTATAACCACCACTCACTAAATGATCTTCACAGAATAACCCCCACCTATCATTAACTGACATGCCACTATTAGCCAAATCCAATGAAGGGTTACCCCAAATATGCTTCAACTCATTATTAAGAACCCAAAACATCTCATGGGCCTCTGGTCACATTTGAAATAATCTCTTATAGATGTTGAAACCCTTAGAATTATTTTCCCAACCCTAATTAACGAAAAATGACCTACTCTAGGTCAGAAAAATCAAATATCCCAAAATTTTCATAACCTGTAACAACATGGGCTATTATATACTCCATGTTAAAAAAATTATCATCCTTGATTAGTCTTATTGGTCCTTTATCAATAAATATAAACCCATCTTGGTCATCAATTAAAAACTAACCCATTGTTTTTTCCCCTAAACACTGAACAAGCTTCCATTGTGTAACTTCAAAATCCGGGAATACAATTCATAAAATGTTTAGATACATTCAAATCAAAATCACCAATATCAAGACATTGATCAACAACACCCATCTATAACATAACATAAAAACATTCTAATTGATTATTCTCTATGATCATGGGGATCCCCACCATAATACTTCACCCATAATGTTCAATAATAAGTCATGGAGCCCCCTCTATATGAATACCCAATTGAAAATGAATTTAAAATGTTCTATAGACACTCTTGATCCAATTTCCACATCATTGTATCAAATTTTATAAAAACACACTAGTTAATCCTCTATTAGCTAACCACTCCAAAATTCTTGGCCTCACCCAATGACTTGTCATCACATCACCCAATCACAATGCCATAATTCCTTAAGTTTTCATGAGGTTATCAAAATTTTTACATCAATTTCTAATAACAACACTTGGTTAAATTCCATGGTTGGGTCTTCAACCACACACACTAGTCATTATACTCACACCATGAGCACTAGTGCACCACCAATCCGACCCACCCCTGGATCTTGTCAACTTTATCTCAAGAATGATACCAATATTCATACTCCTTTTTATATAGAATTACAATAACAATTTGGTATTTATTATTAAAATAGATATAATTGGATCCACCTATACATTTGTATCCTAGTTCCATCTTAAACATCTACTGATTGGCATCACTACATTCATGACCCTTTAAATGTAAGTTTCATACATCCATGATTCATTAGATGCTCCCTAACATATATATTTCTTTATAATAGTTATATTATAATAAAATTTTAAATATCCACATCCAATGATATGTCCATTATTGAACATAATGAATTGATGTGATCATCAAACTAGAACTTAAGTGGTAATGAGAAACTCTAATCATTACCCATTCCAACTTACCAGGAACATCATTCTTAGCATCTACTAAAATTCCATCTATAATGAGGGTCTCACCCTTCAATTACCAATTGTTTCCTCCTCACCATGTGTATTAAATTACACCACTATTAGACTATAATACATAAAATATTAAAAATATCACATATCTATCACTCCTCCCAAACGACACTCATTATATCCTGATAAACCCTATTATGGAACACACTCAGATCGACTATAAAACATCACTATAATCTATATCAAATGACAAATATTTCTAAACATCCAAAAAATTAAATCTCATAAAAACTTTGGGATGTCATTCCCACATTATTTCTCTCAAATATATCATTCCTCAAATTGTACACAATTATTCACTAATATAAAAACTAAATATACTCCACACATAGAAGACACACACTTATTCTTTTACATTGGTGTCTCTACTAAAAATAAATGCCCACAATCACTCTCCTCTTTCAATATAGTGACCAATAATGTTTTTATAGAGGCATCAAAACTTATTATATGAATATTATTTACATAACATGACAATCCATGACATAATAATATATGTGTAGTGGCTATGGAAACTTGGCTACATAAAAAATTGGTTCCTAATTTAACTACAACATCTACTAGTTATTTCTTCACAAGAATAACCATTCTTAAACATATTATACATAATATCACTTTTCATAACCAAGGAAAAGAAAACATAATAAAGGGTGAGCTCTAATGCTCAATAAGGGTAAACAAGATAGATATGTACGATCTAATATGAAAAACATGGGAATGAGGGTATGATAATATGAGCATAACATTTGAAATACATACCCTATATATATCATATATCATATTCTCAAGTCATAGAATCAATATTCTCTATTTATATGACATGAATCATAAAGGAATCAAGATCATGAACCTTGAGTGCATAACATTATAATACGATATGGAATTGTGGAATACACATAGACATAGAAACTTTTATGTCAAGGATACTATACAAGAAATTCAGAACATGTTAGGCTTGGTATTACATCTAGTGTACCATATTCTGGGCATGGAATAACCTCCCATATACCCTTTGAGATCATAGGATATTAATCATTACCTGATTCATTTAATAGAGATATATGAATCACCCATCACATAATGAAAATTATACATTTTTTTGAGAAAAGGTCATAAAACATTATTCATATCAGAACCCATGAAAATAAATGGTTTTTATAAATACTTCACTATAGAATAAACCATGTAAAAGAAATGGGTTTCAAAAACTTTTCATCATTTCATAATAGTATAACCCATGGAAAAAGTAATGGGTTTCTTTAATATATTTTCATTACAAATATAAACTAAACAGAGAATGAATAATGATGGTATCATTAAACCATAACCCTAGTAAGGATTAAGTGTCATCCAAGGATGCCATTCTGTGTGGAAAATAATTTTGAAATATAACTTTGAAATTTTTTTGAGGAAAATAAACCTTCCATTTTTAAATCATTTCATTCAAATATATAAATTTCAAAAATATTAGGAAAAAAAGTTTCGTTTTAAATACCCATATAAAATTTTAAATGATTATTCAAATCATTAAGTGTTTGTGATGGTGGGAATTTCCTTTTATGTGTATAAGTTAAAAGAAAACATTCCCTTTTCAATTTTTTAAAAAAAACTTAAATTATCATGTTAGGAAAATGAGAAGAAAATTCATTTTAAACAATTTTATAAAAATTTTAAAAAATAATTTTTTTAAAAAGTCATAGTATAATATTAAAACCCTTCTTTAAAACATTTTTAGAAAACATGGATATAGTATAAGAAGTTTTTTCAACCGAAGAGATAAGTAATGCTGATTTTCTTAAAAACATATTTGAGGTATCTTGAGGACATATGGTGATGAAGATGAAATGAAAAATTTTATTTTCAACAAATAATCATGGTACAAGAAAAATCATATTTATCTTGAGAGGTATATTATAAAATTTCATCATCAGAAACTTAATCATAAACAGTACCTATAAATAATGAGATTGTAACATAAAACCCTTACAACTTTTGAATTTATTGAATCATAAGTCCCATAAAATAAATAGAAATATATGGATATTTATATCTCCATAATTTTAATAATCATCATCATAAAATACATTAAGTTTCAATATATACACCACACAAAAGAAAAAAGTGGTGTATAAGGCATGTATCCTATAGAAATATAATTGAGATGATAATATCTTACCATAAGTTCCACTTTCTTCAAATGTGATATAACATCCTTTATAAAAAATTTAAATTTATTATACTTCAATAACTTAATAAAATAAATTCTTATTATATCATATATAATCATTATATACATATATTTATAGTCATCTATAAGGGTATATATATAAAAAGAATTACATTGTTTATGGTGATGGTAGGTCGTATGTATGCATGGACATTTTTTTTGAAGGATGGATAAGAAAATAAAGGTAAAGAAAAATTCACCTTCAAAGAATCAATATTATTTCATACAAATCATATAGATTCATCATATTAATCCTATTTACCCTCCATGTAAAATAGAAATGAAAAATGAAATACATCAATTTGTGGAGGTGGTAGTCCACATGTACGCATGATAAACATAATCATTTCCCATAAGTTTTGAAAGTAAGAAGGAATGTATGATATTATCATTATAGAAGAATAATTATTCCATAAATATCATATATAAGCTTTAAACCCATCATAATAAGACTCTATGAAATATGTTGTTGGAAAATTAATAATATCACTAGGTGGACATGGTAAGTCATACATACTCATGACATAAAATTTCACATACCATTTGATGGGAAGAAAGTTGATAATGGTAGTACCATAATTACAAAAAAATCAGAATATTGAGGGTACTGAAGTTATTATTTTAGGATAAATACTATAGATTAATAGGAATTATAAGAAGATATAATTTGAAAGTGGTCTTTTAGGGGGATAATAACCTACTGAACATGGATAAGGATAGTGAGAATGAAATTTTTTAGGGGATGGTCAAGATACATGGATTATATTGGTTTGAAAATTTTTTTAAAAATGTTGTGTCCTTTTATAAGGGAGGGAGAGGAAACACTTGGAATTTATTAAAAGATTAAATTATAATAAAGAAATTCTCAATCCAAATGGTTAAAAATGGACCATAAATGGACAAGGGATAAAATATTCATCCATATATTATCCAATTTTTTCATATTTTTAAATATTTATAATTTTTATGTTATTTAATAAAATATTATTTTGATAAAATTTCATTACTATCAATTTTGACACTATTCAATTAATTTTCCTTGAAAGACATAAATATAAATTTGTAATTTGAATAAAATTCTTTATCATAACACTAATATGTCAAATTCATCTATGAAATTAATTTAACACATTCAATCACTCAAATTATATTACTTTTAACATTATTAAAATCTTTTTTATAATTTTTTTTAGTTTAAAAAATACCACATCGGTGTTGGATAAGAATTCAAGGTCATTATATAATTATTAAAAAAAGAAATAAATTTTTATCATAAAAATAATTTTGTATGTCTAAAAAGGACAATAATGATTCATTCATAACTAGTTTTTTTCTTATATGAATACATAAAAGATATTTAAAACTAAGAGAGTGAAATTTTTTAAATTTCATTCTCTGAAATATTATAAATTTCATTTTCATGGAAAAGTGTACATTAAAAAAATAAATTTTAATAATAAGGTGATATGGGTATAGTTAAATTCATCCAATAATGATTGAGATGAAAAATTATGGCCTTATCACTTAGTTTTAACCTAGATTAACTTGGTTTACCCTTTACTGAGGTGATAAATTTTACCACTATTACTATTCATATTGACCAAAAATAAAAAAGGAACATTTACCATATTTGAACCTCCTAATTCCAATTATGTAATACATTTTATTAAATTAAATTTATAAAAGTGTCAAAAATTAATTTTTAAATAAGAATACAACATGCGGTGAATTTTGTTTTTTTGAAAAATATATTTTATGCCTAAAACATGGTTTAATCTAATCCCATGCTTAAGAAAAAAATTTAAATGAATATTATATAATTTTATTGAATATTTATTGTATAGATTTCCTTAAAACCATTCACCTATAGTGAATAATATAGTTGGATAATAAAAAATTCATTGTGTGGATAAAAATAGTTTTCCAAAAAAATATATTTATTTTTCATTCAAATTATTTTTATTATCATTTATAATCAATTGATAACCAATGTATTAATTTTATACATACGTAACCATCTATTTTTTATAATTTAAGAATTATTATTCATACTTTTCAATCCAAATTCTTTGCAATAACTTTCTCTTTAAATAATAATAGTTTAATAGTATATTACGGTTCATCTAAACTCGGTGTTGCGTGTAACGAAATCTATTAAAGATATTTAATTTTTTAAAAAATATATATTTTGTAAAATCTCATGTTTTTACATTATAAATCCCTTAAATTAATTCCACCCTAAAAATTCATATTTTTATTATAAAAGAAATATAGATATATCTATTTTATTATATCCTCAGGTTCCTATGTAGCTTCCCCAAATTGGTGGTTTTGCCACAAAACATTTGACCAGGAAATTGGTCTTGTTTAATAGTACACTATTTTTATGATCAAAAAACTTCACCATTTGATCCTTATAAGAGATATATTCCTCCCACGGTATGAACTCTACATTCAGTATATTTGAAGGATTGGGTATGTACTTCCTTAGGAGAGATAGTGTAATATCCTATATTTCTCATGTTTTATTTTTAAATATTATATGGATCAAATTCAAGATTAGGAACTGAGACAGAATGAAATTACAAGTCTTGATTGGAATAAAGTTTTGAAATATATTAAAATATTAAATAGCACATGCGTGCAATTTTTCAGTAAAAGTGGAATAACATTTGAATCGGTTCCTAGATAAAAAATCAGAGGGATCCTTTGCATTTAGAGTAGCGGCATTAACCTTAGAGTAGCTTAACAATGGTCGACACAAGTCAGTTATGAAATCTAGTTTTAGATGTTTAATAAATTAAATAAATTGAAAATTTATTTTATTTCTCTGTTTCATCGATGCAGTGATGCAACAACGCTTATTATTTTAATTAATCCTTTAGGAACGGATCCAGGGTTTGGCTCATAACCCTATAATTCTCTATAGGCTCTAGAAAGAAACCCTGGAGAATTTATATTGAATGAAATGATAGAGACTTGGATCAGCGATCGTTCTTGATGGATCTCACTTGTAGAAATCAATCTTCAACAGCGAACGCTCCATTTCCCAGGTTGGATGTTTTATATTTTATTTCATTCCCTGTTATTAGATTCAATGATGACTATAGACCAACCAATGAACTGGTTGATTGTAAATTTGATCATAACCTTGCAGGATGGGTTTAACTGTAGGATTACTAGGGTTTGATTTTTTTGAGAATTTATTTTGATTTGATGATTGTTCTTATGAGAACAGATCAAGGTTGGAATGAACAACGGTCGAGGTTCGTTCCTCAATTTTTTTACTTGTGTTTCCTCTCCCCCGTTTTTTATTCATTCTTCCTCCTTCAATGGGTTTATAAAGGATCAATAATTGCACCTTTTTTTCTTGGTGAAATGGTCCAAAATTGAAGATCTAACCTTGAGATGACATAAAAGAGGTGTGGCGGTGATGACGATAGATGAATTAGAATGAGATGGAAGAAATTATTCTTTGATAATTTTGCATTGGAATTGATTTAAACATTTTTTGAGCTGATTTAAGTCCCTGAACACCTTGATTTGGTGTTAGGGTTATGAAACGAGCATAGATCTAGAGTTTAGAGGTTAGCAGACCACAGAATTGGATCCCGAGAGATCAACCGAAGCACTCAGAGGAAGAAAGTGAGATTTTTGGGAAAACCGGATGAACACGGCATGTAACCCTGGGATATAAGGTGTGTGGAACCCACTGGGTGGCATCTAGGGGTTCAGGAGATAGTTAAATGTCACATGAAATGTGTCACTACCGCATGTTGTGTAGGACCTTCCTAAAGAATAGGCATGTATCTTAAGAGATACATGGACATGGGGTGGAGTACCCAGGTTGGAAACACAGCGTGTACCACACCACACGACTTGGTCTGGACTAAGTACATGGACTACACCATGTATTGGTACATGGGAAGAGACACACAAGTTAAAACAATGTACTAGCACATGGTCGGAGTACACGGGTGGACACCAGATGAAAGGACACGATGTTTGACTTCTTTTACATGTCGTGTACTTATCCTCTACACAAAACAGTTTGGAATGACACAACACATTGTACACGACCAGTGCCCTGGGTCAAAGGACATGGTGTGTGACCCTACAACACACCTTGTATACCATTCTACATGGATTGAATCACTTTTCCACTATATCTTGGACATGTTTCCTTAGGGTTCATACCATTTATCATTTCCCTAAAGGTTTGTGTGTATCATTATTTAATCATAAAAGTATGATCCCTTCCGTAATACATTCAGTATATAGTTTTTGGAATCCCTCCAGAGGCCTAGAGTGGATCCTCTATTCATTCTTCATGCCCTAGTTAGAGTTTTCGGTATTGATGTGACCAACTTCACCCGACATTGATCCTCTACTTAGTAGGTTAATACAGATAGAGATATTGGAATCAAACCATGGCCATGGATATAATCCTCATCTGTGTATTGAATCTATCTCCTCAGATATATCATCTTATCTCTCTCAAGACAGTTCCTGATGAACAATACTTCTAAGAAGAACGTCATCAGTGATATTATACACAAGAGTGTGTTCTCCCATATTAGTGCTTTGTGGAATCTTTGGACTGAATCCCTATAGTTGGCATGTAGTGGTTATGAATTACCCCATACTATGTGGTATGGGCTTAGTAAATCTAGATATTAATATTATATGTAATGTAGAAATATATTGTTTAGAGCTGACTGCACTTTCATTTGGGTATTGGTTTGCGGTTTTGGGGTGCCCTAATATGTATTGTTAAACTCACCACTACATGGGCTTTGGCCTCACATGTCGTTTCTTATGAAGATGAGAAACCTTTTGACGGATTACTAGGTGGACCAAGACTAGATGATACATTGTGAGATTAGGCAATCTAAGGTGTATTTCTATGGCTATAGATGACAGTCCCAGTACATCTTCTTGCAGGTTGGACTTGTGGCTATAGACTTATTTTTGGTGGGTTTATATTCTAGACCAATTTACATTACTACAATTTATGTTCCTATTTTACTTTGGTTTGTATATATTGTATACATGAATATGGTTCTTAGTGGTATTTACATTACATCATTTTGTTATCTTGGAGATATAGACAATGCCTCCCATGTTTGTGATATGCCTACTCGATGCTAGTCACCAGCCCTTAGCCTATTGGAGGCAGGCGTTGGGAGTCGAGGAATGGGCCCCACTAGGACAGGTCATCACATTGTGGTATAATAGGTGGCTATTTCTATGTTAGGACCAAGAGTATATCAGATTAGTTTGGGGAAACAATGTTATGTGTTTCAATTTTAGATTTTAGGCCCAGGACTATACTGTTGGTCTGGCGGTCGACGTATCCATACACCAGGACTCTGATAACATGATTTCTACTGGGTACATGAGAACATTATTTGCCTGGAAAATAAGGGTATATGCATAATATAGGAATGGGTTGTGGTTCTATGCCCTTATTTAGTTAGCTCTCCCGAAAGACTCATTGATAGTGGTAAATCTTGTTTTCTTACATTATGCCTCTGAGATTCATACTAGTTAGGATTCTATATATTGGTAATGAGGATGACCCCCTCTATGATAAGGCATTGATACAAGGACCAATTATCCCGATGTTACCTCAAGGTGGTGCACCTACTGTACTACCATCTATGGAGAAGGACAGGGTACCCGCATTACCAGCAGATAATAGTGCAGGATGAGAATGCTTCACAAGTTTTAGAGATAGATACCCCTCAGGTTCGGAGGATAAGATGACCCTCAGGAAGCTAAGGAATGACATGAGGAGGTGACTGATTTTTATGTCTAGTTCGGACACCAGCAGATCATATGGTTCTTTTAGCAGGGAGCCTTATACAGTGTTCGGTAGGGCGATGGTGGAGTTTTTCTATCTAGAATCATGATGAGGTGACTCTTTCTTGGAAAAAGTTTGAGCATCTCTTTAGAGAATAGTTATCATCAATTATGATATGAGTGTTGCATATATAAGAGCTTATTCAACTCTATCAGGGTAGTATTATAGTGGTTGATTATTCAACAAAGTTTACCAACCTTTCCAGGTAATCGATGGATATGGTTATAAATCAGTACTTCAGGGATCAGAGCATTGGATGAGGTCTTCGTAGAGACATCTAAGACAAAATTTTCCATCAATGAATTATGACATATACTGGGGTGATTGAGCATGATTTGGTGGTTGAATGTTTATTGGATAAGTAGATAAAACCAGTGATAGTCAGTAGTGGGTGAGAAGTTGTAGAGACCTTGGAAGTAGGGAGTTGATGTTAGTCTCATGGATCAAGATGTGGGAGACGTTTCAGGACGAGGTCCTAGTAAATAGTGTTTATAATTCAGGGCTCATAGGGTGGGTCGAGTCATCCTTGGGAGAGGTGGTGCTATTCATGTGACAACAGGGGATATATCACTCAATATTTTCCATCCCGATATACAACTGATAGGGAGATAGTGGATGAGCTGCTGAGTTAGAGATAGTGTCAAGATCAGGCAGACCCACAGGGTGATGGACATGGAAGAGGATTTGGGAGAGCAGTAAGTGGTGGTCGACATTTTAGCTTGTTACCACCAACACCCCAAGTGGTCAACTCCAGACTCAAGATGCCGGAGGGAAGGGGAAGATATAACTTCAGGTGGTTGAAGAATGTGACCCATGGGATCCGAGAATGATTCGAGGTATGATCTATGACTTTTATACTTTAGTTGTAGTAATGATAGACATAGGTTCCTGCCATTCCTTTCCCGACACATACCTTTTTTTAGATCTATATATTTTGATTAAACCATTGAATAAAACCTTACACTTGGAGACTCTTACCAGAGAAGACTCAGTGACCACATATTTGTGAAGATAATGTGACTTGACCCTTGGAGGTAAGAGTTTTGGTGGGAACCTCTTGGTGGAAATTTTGATTCCTTACAATAGCATTTTTCGAGTGGATTCATTATCCATATTCCATTACTAAATTAACTATTTTAGGTGAATGGTTTTGTGTGTCTATAATAATGGAATGAATATTTTCATTATCAGTGAAAAGGAAACACAGGAAGCACTAGATGGACTCATTCATAGGAGGGTGCAACTGATTACTCATCAGTTGTTTAGCCCGAACCTTGGTTTAGTGGATTTCATGAGTTTCTAGTTTCCTATTGTGGTGGAAGAGTATGATGAATTATATCATGAATATGTTACAGGATTAAATCCATATTGGAGATAGAAATATTCATTGATTTACACCCTATTATGGAACTGGTATATATACTAGCAAATTGAATGGCTCCTGTAGAGCTTCACGAGCTAAGGGAGAAATTAGAGGACTTGTAGAGGATGGGATTTGTGATACCTAGTGTTTCACCATGAGCAGACCCAGTTTTTTCCAAAAAGTTAAATGGGAGTCGGAGGTTTTGGGTAGACTACCAGTGCTTGAACCAAGAAACAGTGAAGAATAACCAATAATTTGTTACATATTTGATCAGTTGATAGGGTCATAACGGTTCTCAAAGGTTGAACTCAGATCAGGATATCACAAGTTGTAAGTACAGGTTGAGTATATACGAAAGATGAAATTTATAAGTCGTTATGGACACTATGGGTACTTGGTGATGCCCTTTGTCATGATGAATTCCCCAGCAGTGTTCATGGGACTCTTGAACCGGATACTCCAACCTTACTTAGACCGGTTCTCGGTTGTCTTCATCGATGATATCCTTGTGTACTTGGGATCTAAGGAGTAGTATACGAGACACTTAAGTATGGTTTTGGATATAATCTTGGAGCACCATGTTTATCGTAAACTCTCGAAGTGTGATTTCTAGATTTAGAAGGTCCACTTACAGGGGCATGTCATCTCAATAAATGGAGTGTCTATTGACCCAACCAAGGTTGAGGTAGTGTTTTCATGAGAGACAACTAGGACTGTGATAGAGGTGCGAATATTCCTTTGGAAAAAGGAAATTACCGGAGATTCATACCTTATTTCTCAAGGATATCATCACCTATGGCATCTTTGACATGAAAGGGGATGCCTTTTGTGTGGAAAGAGAGTTACCAGCAGGCTTTTTAGAAGTTGGGGAATAGTTTGAAAATTACTCTGATATTGATATTTTCGGAGGTGGGTGTTGAGTAAGTAGTGTTATGCAATGCATCAAGAAGTATGCTTGGTTTTTTTCTGATTCATAATAAAATGGTAATTTCCTATGGTTCATTCAAGTTGATACCAGATGAAAAGAACATTATGACCCATGATCTTGAGTTAGTAGTGATAGTCTTCACATTAAAGATGTGGAGACAATACCTGATGGGTGAGTATTTTATCATCTACTCTGATCGCAATATTCTCAAGTATATATTCTCTCATATGGATCTGAGCATGAGACAGATTTTATGGCTATAGTTCCTCGAGTACTATGACTTTGAGATTGATTATACTCATGGGAAGGGGAACATGGTGGAATATTCTATGATAAGGAGATCTAGTTCGTATTTTCTAAAAGAGGAATATGAGTAGTTTTCCTCATTACAATTATCCTTTTTGGATGGAGAAATAGTATCTTACCTCTAGTACATGGTTTTAACCCCACTAATTTAACATCGATTCAGGGAGGCATACCTTGGGGATACCGGCTACGAGACTCTATGTGCTGATATATTCATAAGGCATTCCCCAAATATATATTCAAAAGGTGGGGAGCACATCATTATTTTTAGAGGCTTCATAGTAATACTAGTGGAATTGTGGGAGGATGTGTTTAGTGGCTCCTTTCCAATTTCATTTTGATTTATTTTTTATAATTACTTCAACCTGTCAATATTTGTTTTCCAATAAATTTGTTAAGTGTTTCTGATTTAATACATCAATGTATTTATTTAAAATATAAATCCATAATCATCATATTGTAATGGTTTTTATTCCTTTGGATATAAATTAATATTTTATTCATGTCATCTATTTATGTCAAAATCCAATTCAATTGTTTTCATGGTGAAAAAAATAACTGAAGCTGTTACAAATTGTTCAAGTGATATTGCAGTTTTCATATTAAAGTCAATTCAGAATTATGATGATATCTCAAGATATATGTAATGGATTCACATTAAAAATTATACTTTTGGATAGATAAGGAGTTTGTATAAACATAATTAGTTTATGTGGAAGTATTAAAGGATGTTTTGATACTATAAAAAATCACTGATGTTTCTAAAGAATATTTTTAACTCTACAGTGAATAGATTTGTAATCCTATTGTATTTATTTGTCTATAACTTATATAGATGTCAGAATAACTCAGAACTTATAAGGATAGAAGGAAAATAATTTTATCTTGATTTAATTAGTTTACATCAAATGCTTAAAATTTTTTTTTGGATGGTCAATAAATTCTCTGAAGATTTGGAATGCAGTTCTCGAACTATAGTTTTCCAAAATGTTATTGCTTTAGTTTTTTGAAGATATTGGGAGATGTTGAATTTTGATTGATTCTATTATTAAATAGTTATAAATACCTTTATATTTACTAAAAATAAGTCTTGCATGACTAAGGATGAATCTGATGATAAAGGGCTCAATAAAATTCATTGAAGTCAGATGTTTAGTTGTTTACATTTTCAAGAGACATTGTTCAAACCCTATGTTGATAAATGTAACAAAGGAATCAACCGTATGCTACCCTGAAAAATATGAGTATGGATCAGAAAACCTATGTTGGAGTATGTGTCATGACCCGTCCTCAGGGCCCATGCCCTGACTACCCCATGCCCTCCTTCCAGAGGTCAGGGGCTGGCGACTAGCACCAATGGCGTAAATCCCGATAACTGGGAAGGCATTGCCTTTATAAAAGTAAACGAAACACCACAGAGTAAAAGAGGAAGTAATACACTAAGTACAAAAGAAAGTGATAAAAAGGAAATTGTCTAGAATACAAACCCAACTGAAAGTACATCTTCAACTGAATGAAAGTAAAACAGAAAATACTATCAGCTGGAAGAATAGAAGCATCTCCTAGGTCGTCCACCTCAGATCCTACCTGAAGGGTAGGTACAGATAGCGTAGCTCCTGGATCGTCCACCACAGATCCTGCCTGAAGGGTAGGTATAGATAGCGTAGCTCCTGGATTTTCCACCATGGATATTACCTGAAGGGTAGGTATAGATAGCCTCAACAATGCTCTCAGCTGTCAACCTCCTCCGAGTATCGTCTCGTCATGAAGTCCACCTACGGATACTGACTCGTCGTGATTTCCACCTCTGGGTACCGTCCAGTCCTTGAACACTCGGCCTCTGTCAGGGGTGCCCATCTTCTGCAACCAACACAACGAGGTATGGGCATAGCCCGTGCAGGGGTGAGTATACGATACTCAGTAGGGACCCCGAGACCCTCAAGGTCTCACTAAATCCAACAAGGATAACCACAATGAAGGATCTCAAAAGATAAACCTTAATTAGATATAAGCCCATACTTATACCTAAGTTATCAAGTAACCCATATCAATATTGAGGAAACACAAAGGTTATGAAATCAAAGGATAACCACTACCTAGTTATATGCCCATTCATATACCTAAGTTATCAAGTGACCCATCTCAATATTGAGGTAAACACAAAGGTCATAAACTCAGCTCAAACCAAGATTTTCATTATCGAAACTGTAACTGCTGAAGAGCTCCATCTATGATGAGTAAAGTGATCCTGTCCCGTCTCTGAGGTACTTCTCACTAACCTAAGACTGCTGAGGTACTCCTCCTGTCGAGTACTGCGGGTCAGCCACCCAAACACAGTAGTGCTCTCCACCGGGGACTGCTATCCAAACATAGTAGTGCACCCCCTAATAGCCTGCAGATGTACTCCTTCTGTTGAGTACCGTGGGTCTGCACCCAAACGCAGTAGTTCTCCATCCTCCATGGGTCTGCACCCAAACACAGTAGTGCTCCATCCACTGGGCTAGTCGACTCACTCCAAGTTGAGTCGGTCAAGCAGTCGTTAGGTCTCAGCCAGCTACACGGTCTCCGTACTCCGTACGCTCGTCTCTGAGAGGGTCTGCTCCACGAGCTACAGGTGGATACTCTAAGTATAAAATAGTCCCACTAAAAGTATCTCAAAGGACCGCCTCATCATAGGGGTCTCAATGCAACAGATGACGCGTCAATCAGGCGCCCGGTCTGTGAGTTATCAGCTTTTTCTTCCCAGGGGCCCGGTTTGATTTCAGGTACAATCCAACCCGACCTTACTAAAAATGCGTCCAAAACTTTGGTGAAGTATTCCAAAAGTTCTGTCTAATTAAGAGGAATCCAACAAAGTCGACAGCACGTCAATCGGACGTCCTGAGCTCAAGTTATAAGTGTTTCCGCTCCGAGGGCCCGGTTGGTTTTGTACTCGAACCAACCCGTCCATACACAAAATTCTCCAAAATCTTGAGTGTAAAAACCAAAACGACCATCTCGATCCAAGGATCTCTACGCAACTGACGGTGCGTCGATCGGAGGTCCGTAGACCATGATATGGGCCAAAGACCGGAAGTGATCCGAAAATAGGGGGTTCGAGCCCTGTCCGACCCGGCCCGATACCCACTGGGTCGGCCCGAACCGGGTTGACCTGACTAGGGTCCGGGTCCGACCCGATAGGGCGTGGGCCGGCCTGGTCTGGTCTGCGCTACCTGGCCCGGCCCGGCCGGGTAGCACGCTGGCTCGGCCAGCGAGCCGAGCGGGGGACGCAGTCCCCCGCGGCCCTTGCGCTCCGCGGACGCAGCGAGGGCCGCGTCCTGCTCCCCCGGATCTAGTGAGACCGTAGGATCTGGCCACCTGCCGCCGCGGCTTCATCCGCGGCGGTTCCTCCTGGCAGCATGCCGGGGTGCCGCCGGCACCGCCGCGCCGCCAGTGGTGTCTGCGCGCCACCGGAGTTGCTCCGGTGGTCCGTTTTCAATTCCGTCTACGCCAGTGTTCATCTCGGGTCCCGTAATTTACTACGAAGGCCTCAAATTGTCTTTTCAGCCTGTTCTGTCATCACCCGTCGATTCGCGCACCAACAACAATCTGCAAAGGGTTGTCGGGCCGTGTTTGTTCAGCCCACGCCCTCCGCGTTAGGTGTTATCAAAAGGAAAACATTTAAGCACATGCTTTTAATCATTGCCGAGCGTATAATTCACATAACCAGAAAATACAAAAAAACCCCTACCTCATGTCGTTCATCGTTTTTTTACGATATCGCAAGAGGGTGGACGTCGGCTCGTCGACGTCATCCCAAGGGAGGAGATGATGAGGACGATGGTCGCTGGCGTTCGTTGCTTCCATCGTCGTCGGTGTGCACCCGAGGAAGAATTGATGTCTCCTCTCTTGTTGTGCTACAAAGAGGATAGAGGGTGCATCGTCATTCCTCACCAGAGGTTTGGTGTTCTTCAACGAAGGACAAAAACCCCTCTTCCTTCACAATGTTCCCTCTCAAGAGGTTTCTCCCAACAAAATATTTGCTAAGGAAAATATTTAGAGAATATCTCTCCATCTTAAAGAAAACCCATGCAAAACTAAATATTTCAAAACTCAAAGTAAATTAGTTAAGTGAGTCACCTAATTAATTTATCATGGTTTGTCTTAATAAATTATAGAGCGAAAAAGGTGAAGAGTTAATTTAAAATTCAAAAGTGAGGGGAGATTAAAGGGGAGTTGGCACATTAAGTGCAAGGGAGTTTAAGGGGGGTCATAAGAAGTTCAAGTGGTTATGGTCTCGTGTGGGCCCCACCACAATAAACTCTCCCACAGGAGGTTAGGTGGGTGTGGTCCCCACCTTCCACATATTCACACATGGGAAGTTGGGTGGTTGTGGAACCCACCAACAACTTCCCATGGAAGAATTTAACTTCCTTGAATATCAAAAATAAAATTGTACACAATTTTATTTATTACTTCCTTAAACCCCAAAATTTAACTTCTTCCCCCGAACAAACACACCTACGGTAAAAGTCCTATTAAGAAAATATCAGCGCTACGAGTTCAGAAGTGCCCTCAGATTTCAATTCCGAGCACCGGTTCAAAAGATACAAGAACCCACTCATTCATTCACTGAACGTACCTGAGCTAACACTTCGGAAATTGATTCCGGACACACCAAGACTCGGAATCAGGAGCCGTCAGAAGCCACGGTCTCGTAAAATTCCAAAGAAATTCAGAAAAAAAATTTCCTTGAAATTTACGGGTCTTTTTATTACTCCCACCTCAGGGATTTACGTCCCTGTAAAGCTATAACACAAACTAGGAAACAAAAGTGGTACTGAGCATGCAACTGATCCTTCTGCTCCCATGTGCTCTCCTAAAGGTTCCCGTGCTGCCAGTGAAAGCACACCAGAGAAATTGATCATCCATGTAGGACCCGCTCCTGTCGATCCTCATTCTCCACTAGAACCTCTGTGAATGTCGCCCCATCATCGACGTCCAACTCCCTATGGTCGAAGATATGTGAAGGGTCATGCACGTATTTCCTTAGATAAGATACGTGGATGACATCGTGCACCCTGTGCAACTGAGGGGGAAAGGTCAAGCGGTAAACCACCTTGCCTACCCTGCTGAGGACCTATAATGGTCCGTCGAACCTCGTATATATCTCTCCGCCTCGGCTACATCTCTACAAACCTCGTCAAGGTGAGACTCGTATAAGAACATGGTCGCCATCCTCAAACTCTAGAGGCCTCCATTTTCTGATGAGAACTGAAACTCAAAACTCTTACAGCCACGAGGGTAAGTTTGGGAAACCCAAGAGTGATTGGTTACACCCTCCTATGCATGAGTTTATCCTGTGCTGCCTGGGGTTTCCTTTTCACTGACCAAGGAAAACCCATCTAGACGTTGTAGATAGACCACAACCTTTTTTACTAATACCATAAATTTGTGTATGAACTGTGATTTCCCAGTCCATACTCAAACTAACGTTGTAAGGCCTCGATGCTGCCACCAAGAGGTTACAACCAAAACTCTTGCCTCAAGGGACAGTTCACACCATCGGCGTAAGTGTGATTATCGAGTCTCCTCCCAAAGGTATCTCCAGACGTGAGGGTCAAGTCAACAGCTTAACCGGAAACTCTAGGTCTTGGAGAAGATTTGTTGAAGGAAGGGATGATTCGTATCAATGTCTTGTTGTTACGGAAGCTAGTATAAGACACAGTCCGTACTTCGAATCATCCTTGGATCCTTTCGGTAGCAATTCTTGACCGCATGCAGCTACTATTTCTCCTACCCTCCAGCTCCCTGAGCCTAGTGGGGATTACAAAGGTGGGTGGTTGCAACATGCCAAAATGTTCACCACCCCATGCTGCTCTCCTAGCTCCATTTCCACGTCTGTTTCCCTGAAGACTCATCTGTCCTTTTCACTACCTTTACTTGAAATATTTATACACGCCCAAGTCTCCGAGACTGGCGCCAGTTTCCTGTTTCCCAATGCTAACCTTAACTGACTGCATTCATTCATCAAAAGAATTCTCAACCACAAAGGTTCTTTCTAGAACCCTAGAATAAGTAGGAATGCATAGAGAAAAGGTGCTGGCTCGGATGTCCTTAAATATACCTCGATCGGATGTCCGAGCCCTGAAGCACCGATTGCATCGTATTCATCGAGTACCAGGAATGGTTTGGTATACCCCGGTGAATTCTCAGCTACTGACATGTCGTCCTGCCGAAGCTTTATAAGCTATAGAAAATTCTCTACCACCTCCTCAAGCCATTCCTCAGCCACCTGTTAGTCAGGCTTGCCTTGGAACCTGAGGGATATCTGGTGTTGGAACACATGTAAGGCAGTAATCCTACATGTGTAGTACCGCCGGTTGTAACTGCTGACCAACAGGTAGTGATGTATAGCTAACACACTACCTGAAGGCACTATATCAGGCATCGGTCCACACACTGAATCCTCATCACTATGCGTACCATCCTCATGGTCACTCACTGGAAAAAACTAGTAGCCAAGTCCACCATCCACTCTATTGATGTCTTAGATAGGAGTAAAACTCTAGCAATAGCCTCCAGCCAGTCCTCTACTGTCTGGGAATCTGTCTCACCTTGTAACCTTGGAGGCCCCTACTACTGGAACTCGTGCAACGAGCTCTGTCGGCGTGCACGGTTCGCTTGTATGGCTGGTAGCATCTGCTGCCCAATAGGTGGTGGTGCTGCTGGTACACCACCCGAGGGTGACAACATAGTAAAAAGGGCCCTACACTGGAGTCTCATCGCTCGGTGGGTCTTCATCGTGTGCTTTCTCAAAACTCTAACTGACTGTCTGTGTGGAGACATCCTGAAAAGATGCGACACGGTCAACTTTTTTTACCTGGTGAGCTGACCTAGTTTGAGATAACTTTAAAACTTTTGGAAACACACACGCAATCATTTTTTTCATGCACAAAGTTGGAAATCAGTAGTCAGGATCCTGGTGTATGGATACGTCGGTCGCTGCACCAACACTAGACTCTTTGAACTGAAGACCACACTCGGTACCCTTAAAACAATTTCTTCATAGAAAAGAAATATCAGAGTTATAAGTCATGTGGTAGAACCGACTCCTCTGATACCAATTTGTCATGACCCATCCTCGGGGCCTATGTCGTGACTACCCCAAGCCCGCCTTCCATAGACCAGGGGAAGGAGACTAGCACCAAAGGCGTAAATCCCAATAACTGGGAAGGAATTTCCTTTATACAAGTAAAAAAAACACCACAGAATACAAGCAGAAGTAATACACTGAGTACAAAAGAAAGTGATGAAAAGTAAATGGGCCAGAATACAAACCCAACTGAAAGTACAGCTACAACTGAACGAAAGTACAACATAAAATACTAGCAGTGGGAAGAATAGAAGCAGCTCCAAGGTCTTCCACCTCGGATCCCACCTGAAGGGTAGTTACAGATAGTGTAGCTCCTCGATCGTCCTCCACGGATCCTACCTGAAGGGTAGGTACAGATAGCGCAGCTCCTGGATTGTCCACCATGGATCATACCTGAAGGTTAGGTACATATAGCCTCCAAAACGCTCTCGCCCGTCAACCTCCTCCGAGTATCGTCTCGTTGTGAAGTCCACCTCCAGATACTGACTCATTGTGAGGTCCACCTCCAGGTACCGTCCAGTCCCCGAACACTCGGCCTCTGTCAGTGATGCCTGTCATCTGCAACCACCAAAACAAGGTATGGGAATAGCCCATGCAGGGGTGAGTATATGATACTCAGTAGGGACCCGGAGACCCTCAAGGTCTCACTAAATCCAACAAGGATAACCACAAAGAAGGATCTCAACAGATAACCCTTAGTTAGATATAAGCCCACACTTATACATAAGATATCATGTAACCCATCTCAATCTTGAGGAAACACAAAGGTTATGAAATCAACAGATAACCACTACCTAGGTATATTACCATACATATACCTATGTTATCAAGTGACCCATCTCAATCTTGAGGTAAACACAATGGTCATAGACTCAGCTCAAACCAGGATTTTCATTATCGAAACCGTAACTGCTGAAGTGCTTGGTCTCTGATGAGTACAGTGATCCTGTCACATCACTGAGGTACTACACACTAACCTAAGACTGCTGAGGTACTCCTCCTGTCGAGTACCGCGAGTCAGCCATGCAAACACAGTAGTGCTCCCCTCTGGGGTCTGCTACCCAAACACAGTAGTGCACCCCCCCTAATAGCCTGTAGAGATACTCCTTCTGTTGAGTACCGCGGGTCTGCACCCAAACGCAGTAGTGCTCCATACACCTTGGGTCTGCACCCAAACACAGTAGTGCTCAATCCACTGGGCTAGTCGACTCACTCCAAGTCGAGTCATTCAAGCAGTCGTCAGGTCTCAGCCGGCTACACGGTCTCCGTACTCCGTACGCTCGTCTCCGGGAGGGTCCGCTACATGAGCTACAGGTCGATACTCCAAGTATCACAAAGTCCCATGAAGAAGTATCTCAAAGGACCACCTCTTCATAGGGGTCTCAACGCAACAAACGACGCGTCAATCGGGCTCCCGGTCCGTGAGTTATCAGCTTTTTTGTCCTAGGGGCCCGGTTGGATTTCGGGTACAATCCAACCCGACCTTACTCCAACTGTGTCCAAACCTCAGGTTAAGTATGCCAAAAGTTCCATCTCATCAAGAGGAATCCAAAAAAGTCAACGGCACGTCAATCGGACATCCGGAGCTCAAGTTATAAGTGTTTCCGCTCAAAGGGCCCGGTAGGTTTCGTATTTGAACCAACCCGGCCGTACCCAAAGTTCTCTAAAACCTTGATTGTAATATACCGAAACGGACTTCTCGATCCAAGGACTGCTACGCAACTGACGGTGTTTCGATCGGAGGTCTGTAGCCCAAGATATGGGAAAAAGACCGAAAGTGATCCGAAAGTAGGGGTTTCGGGCTCGGCCCGATACCCCCTGGGTCGGCCCGAACAGGGCGACCCGACCCGGGTCCGGGTCCGACCCGGAAGGGCATGGCCTGGTCCGGTCCGCACAACCCAGCCCGGTCTAGCCAAGTGTCATGCTAGCTCGGCCAGCGAGCCGAGCGGGGGATGCGGTCCCCCACGGCCCTTGCGCTCTGCGGACGCGGCGAGCACCGCGTCCTGCTCCCCCAGATCCCACGCGGCCGTGGGATCCTGCCGCCTGCCGCCATGGCTTCAGCCGCGGTGGTTCCTCTTGGTGGTGCACCGGGGCGCCGCCGCACCGCCAGTGGTGTCCGGGGGCCACCAGAGATGCTCTGGTGGTCCGTTTTCAATTCCTTCTATGCTGGTGTTCATCTCGGGTCCCGTACATTACTGCAAAGGCCTCAAATTGTCTTTACGGCCCGTTCTGTCATCACCCATTGATTCACGCACCAACAACAATTTTCGGAGGGTTGTCGGGCCATGTTTGTTCGTCCCCCGCCCTCCGCGTTAGGTGTTACCAAAAGGCAAACATTTTAACACAAGATTTTAATCATTGACGAGGGTATAATTCACATAAACACGAAATACAAAAACCCCATACCTCGTGTCGTTTGTCGTTTGTTGACGATATCGCAAGAGGGTGGATGTCGTCCCAAGGGAGGAGATGAAGATGGCAATGGTCGCTGGTCGCTGGTGTTCGTTGCTTCTGTCGTCATCGGTGTGCACCCAAGGAAGAATTGATGACTCCTCTCTTGTCATGCTACGAAGAGGATAGAGGGTGCGTCGTCATTCCTCGCCGGAGGTTTGGTGTTCTTCAACGAAGGAGAAAAACCCCTCTTCCTTCACAAAGTTCTCTCTCAAGAGGTTTCTCCCAAAAAAATATTTTCTAAGGAAAATATTTAGAGACGATCTCTCCATCTTAAAGAAAATCCATGCAAAACTAAATATTTCAAAACTCAAAGTAAATTAATTAAGTGAATCACCTAATTAATTTATCATGGGTTGGCTTAATAAATTAGAGAGATAAGAAGGTGAAGAGTTAATTTAAAATTCAAAAGTGAGGGGAGATTAAAGGGGAGTCGGCACATTAAGTGCAAGGGAGTTTAAGGGGGGTTATAAGAAATTCAAGGGGTTATGGTCTCGTGTGGGCCCCACCACAATAAACTCTCCCATGGGAGGTTAGGTTGGTGTGGGCCCCACCTACCACATATTCACACATGGGAATTTGGTTGGTTGTGGACCCCACCAACAACTTCCCATGGAAGAATTTAACTTCCTTGAATATCAAAAATAAAATTCTACACAATTTTATTTATTACTTCCTTAAACCCCAAAATTTAACTTCTTCCCCCCAACAAACGCACCTACGGTAAAAGTCCTGTTAAGAAAATATCGGTGATGCGAGTTCATCGGTGCCCTCATATTTCAATTCTGAGCACCTGTTCAAAAGATAGAAGAACTCGCTTGTTCGTTCACTGAATGTACCCGAGCTAAAACTTCAGAAATTGATTCCGGGCACATCGGGGCTCGGAATCAGGTGCTGTCAGAAGCCACAGTCTAGTAAAATTCCCAAGAAATTAAGAAAAAAAAATTTCCTTCAAATTTTCGGGCCTTTAAAGTATGGATTAACTATTTTCATCCATGCATTTTGAATATATGAATGTATGGTTCATCAATGATACATTTGAGATTTTATGTTGACAAGGATGAACGTATGGATCATCTTCCTTATGTTACTTTTTGATCCCTAAGTTATGCGAAGATGAAATTATGGATAAGGAACAATACATTACATAGTTTAACCCTACATTTTGTATTTTTTCATTACATGAAGGAACCCTATGTTTGAATTTTCAACAACGCTGTTTTAAATCCATGATATTTTAGGCTATTTCTGCAATGGTATTGATAATATTAAAGATTGTTATAAAGCTGTTTTATGATTGATTCAAATACTCTCATGAAATAGATTAAATCATTCATATTTGTAAGGGATGTTATGATTATCTTTGAAAAAATTTATTTTAAATATTCATGATTTATTTTATGGCTATTTTTCAAGAAATGATTTGTCATTATTTAAATTGGTTTGATTGGATTTAAAAGAGTTTTAACTTTTTCAATTATTCTATTATTATGGGGATATTATTATAGGAGTTATTCAAATTATTTTTAATGCATTTATCAGAGATTTATTATACATGAATAAAGAGGCAATGGGGCAATGATATTCTTGGAGATTTTTACGAAGTCTATTAACACTATTTATTTTGAGTATCCTAAGGAAGAGGAATAGTTTTAAAACTACTGGATATTTATTCTCTATATATATCTCTCTCTGGAAGGAAAATAAAATAAACATATATGAAAATAAGAGATGCGAATAATCTATTAAAAAAAGAACTCAAAATATTCAAATTAATGCTCAACTCTTTTAAAGGGAGAATTGAAATTCTTTTTTCATTCTTATTCTATCATGGTGTAAAGATAAAGGAAGCATGCACAAACGTTGTTTGATATATTTTATGTTATTTTAAGAAGAAGAAGAAGCATGATCGACATTGAAGAATATTTTGCTACTACTATGATATATTGAAGATAATCTGCATCTATTAGTTCTTGCTGCAACCATGATCTAAACCTATTTCACTACAAATTTCATCTCATCTATTTTCTTTTTTGAGTATCTGCTGCTAAGACTCTGTTGTAGTGGAGTATTAGCTTCTCAGACTAAGATTTGGATTTATCAGTTCCCTGTAAATGAACCAGAAGTCCTTGTAAAATCCTTGTAAGGTGTCAAATGTCTACTTAGTTGTGGATGGTCTTGTGATAAGAGGACCAACTAGTAAAAATCACCAAGATCATAGAATAGAGCATTGGTGGAGTGGATTAGGAGATTTATGTGCCTCGAACCACTACACATCCTTATATTCTTTTCCATTTATTTATTTTTGCAGATCACTCAACATTAAGAGATAATTAATTGATCACTTCATTTGAAGAGGGATGTTTTAATATTGTCTTGATTTTTAAAAAGGATAAAATTAACCCCCAATTGTGTCTTCATCATACACATCCTGACCTAACAATTGGTATCCAAGGAAAGGATCTACATATTTCTATTGGCTCTAACAAGCCTGAGTTAAAGATTCATAAGAAGAAAAATCTCAATGGAAAATTTTAGAGAAGGTATATCGATGATTCGTGCTCCTTATTTTAATAGCGATAATTATGGATTATAGAAAGCTCACGTGACTATATATTTGAAAAATATTGGTTTTAATTTTTATATTATGATCTTCAAACCTTATAAAATCCCTAAAAACCAGAAAAGTGGGATGCTGCTAAGGATGATGAGTATGATATTAATTCAAAAGTCATGAATGCAATTATATGCAATCTTGGTTCGGATGAATTTAATTGTGTTTCTCAATGTGATACTCCCTATGAGATGTGATACACTATTGCAGTTATATATGAAGGAACTGAAAAACATCATAAAACTAAGGTACAATATCATAAAAGATAAATTTGACACATCCAGAAATCAGGAATATGAGAGCATCACTCAGATGAATGGAAGATAAACAGAAGGTGTTAATGATTCTACTGCCTCAGGAACTCCAATTCCAGAACCAGATTAGACGTTAAAGGTACATAGAGTTTTACCTTTTAAGTGGAATGGAATTTATGTTACTATTCGACAATCCACTCCCATTAAATAATTAAAGATGAAAGGATTCATTGAAACCTTGATGATGTATGGAGTAGAGAAGAAAGGAAAAGATGAAAATCACATCTCTATCAAAAAGGAAACAACTTCACTTAATGTTTCAATGGATGAATTTTCTGATTTAGACTCTATTCATTCAGATTCAAGTGATAAGGTACCACATGTTGCAAAGGAAATTGGAAAGCTGTATAAAAGGAGAAAGGAGAAGTGGAAGTTCAATAAAGAGAAAGAAGTCAGATCCTATAAGTGTAGAAATATAGCTCATTTAAGACCTGACTATCCTTTTCTTAAAGCTCAAATGAAATATGAATTTAAAAAAAGGAAAGAAAGTCCTGAGGGCTAATAGCAATGCATATGAAGATTCAAATGTTAAATCTACTATAAACTTAAAAGATGACAAAGAAAATAAAAAGGTTAACATATGTCTTATGAATTATACTAATGAGGTACAATATTCTTACTCTAAAAATTCTCATTCTGATAGTTTTTCTTATGACGTACATAATAATGTTCGTTTTATGCATCAAGATAAATTTTATTACTTAAAGAAGGAGCATAAAAATCTTAGAAAATAATATGATGCTATTTTAATTGACAATTACTATTTTTCAAAACAGATTGTTTATTTAAGATCAAATTCCTCCTAAATTTGTTGTGATCTGTATGAAACAAACATTAATGAATTATTAGATGAAGTTGATAAATTAAAGAAACAATCAAATATTCTTATTAAGGGATATAATTATTTTCATCAAATTATTGGTAAAAATAAAATTCAAAAAGGAAAACATGGTATTTGTAACACCCCAATATTCCACAATACTCTTCTCTTTGAATAATGCAGTAGCGTGTGTTGTACGCAACTCCGAGTTCTAACACACCACAACCCATCAAACTAGCTGTTATGAATAGTAACACCCACTTTTTGAAATTTTATAAATTTTATCTTTCAAAATGGACTTCATTTTTTGATTCTTAATATCGAAATTAGCTTGGGGTAAATTTTTGGTATTTTTCTGAAAACGTTCAATTTTTTATGAATATTGAAAAACACTGAGTCATTGTTTAAAACCGACGTTTTATTTAAGTAATTATTTATTTTATTTAAATTTATTTTAGTTCAAAATAGATACATAATACCTATATATTTTCAATGTAATTCATTGCAGTCAGTCTATAATAATTTTTGATATATAAAACTTTTATTGAACTTTTTACTGTCTTTTACCTACCTCCTAGGAGTATTTTCAAATTTACATAAAACTTAATTTTATCGCTTCTGTGAGTTGAATTTAAAAATTACAATATAAAAAGTGAATATCATGGAGTAAAATGTGGTTCAATAAGATAAAAATAATTTTTGGGGAATCGTAACTTTTTACTTTTATTTACCACGATTAATAGTAAATAGGATAATTAAGGGTAAATATGATATTATTATTACCCTAACACATGTCCTAATTCTATTGGATAATTTTAATTTGACCAAAAACATATTAATGAATAATATGTGATCCTTTAGGTCCTCTGGGATTAGATTATGACATTTATTATTATTTAATTAAAAGAAGAGATAAAAGTGTTAAATTCAATGTTTAATAACTAAAAGTTTTTTAATATAGGGTTACACATATGATAAATTTGACAATAAATATTCATTAGAAATATAGAATTATTTCCAACATAATGGTATTTTATTTATATTTTTTATACATTAAATAATTTAATTTATTTATGACACAATGATGATGCAATAATTACCTAATTAATGAAATATTAAAATAATTGGTATTATAAATATCCAAATAAATGTAATTTGAGACTTTTTAAAAATTAAAATAATTTTATAGATAAATATGACTTATTATGTTTGGTTAGATGAATTTTTTTCAAAGTAATAACGCTCTTATGAATTTAGCAAAAACAAAATACCAAATAGTGTCAAAATTGACATAAAAGAGTTTTTAAAACAAATATTATATTATTAATTGATATTCTATTACTAAAAATTTATGGCTCATCCAAAAGACTAATATAATGATAGGTGTATCATTAATGAACCACTTGGAATTCTATGGGAAGTATATAGTATGTTTATTAACCATATAATAGAAAAATACAAAGAGACATGGTAAATGTCAAACTATTTAACAAAAAGTTAAATCTAAAAGATAAGGTTAATATAGTGACCAAAACCTATCTAAAACCTATTGTTTGAGTGGTTTTCAACCCATCCTCAACTTATCCTTTAAATAATACACATTTTATCCATTAGAAACTGAAAATAATTTTATTATAAAATAATATTTATAGCTTTTCTTAAGGTGCCCCTCACCCCTCTTATAAAAGGGCACTCTCCCTTCTCTCTAATTCACACCTTCAAAGCAATTTGTCTCAGCCAAACCCTACCCAAATAACCTTTCAACTATCCTCCCTTCATCCTATAGGACTTCCTTTCATCAGAATACCAACCTAAAGATCCGTTTTGATCAAATCAAAAGGAAGAACCCGAAGAAGAGGTAAATATTTCATCACCTCTTTCAAGTTCCTTTCATCTTTAACTTCCTCTTTATTTTTTGTTTCCATTATAAAATAATAAATCCAGTAACTTCTATATATTATGATGTTATTATAAATATGGTACAACTATATTCATTATTCTATCCATACTTTGAATGACATGTCACCATATGTGCGTACGTACGGATTACCATCTCCACGTCGTGGTATAATTGCTATTCAATACATTATTATTTGGATGGGTATAATAATGATGTGTAATTGATGTAAATAATAAATATAACATGATAATAATTCTGTATATATGACATACCATCTAGTTATATATTATTTTAAAATCAAAAGAATGATATTGTCGCTCGTGTGTACGTACTGATTACCATCTCACGAACGCGATGAGATTCGTTCCCCATCATATCCATTCAAGACTATTTTTCATCTGATGATTAAAAATAATGTTTAAAGACTTAATATAGTTATAAATTTTAATAAGATACATTCGATCCATAACAAACATTACTTACGTAACAAATCATACAAAGAAAAACAAACCAGCTAACACCCGAAAAGACGATAATACTAATATATTATTAAAAAAGCAATGTTAAAATATCATATATGATATCATATTAATGTATATGATTCTTGTATAATTTAATAAAAATTATTTCACCATTATACAGAAGGTTAACATACCCTCAACCAAGTAAAATTACAAGTTAAGGGTTAATTCTATAATATCTTTATTATCCGAGGTTATTTTTATGTAAGTATCTACTGGGACCTCTTTATCATCCACATCCATGTTTCGTAAAAACGTATTCCAAAAAAAATTACTATTTACTAGAATATGGTTTAAAGTAATTTATACCCTTGTTTGACTTTTTATAAAATGGTTTGAAAGGAATCATTCTGTCATTTTCCAAACAAGGTACCTTGTGACCTTTTCGACAAAATTAAGGTAAGAATTTTATTTTTAACATATACTACGGGTGTTTCTATTTTCCACCGTTATAACATCGTCAAAGCTTCCCTTACAAGATTATAAGAATATTTTTAAAAGAAATGTTTTCTTTTATAATTATGTACCTTTAAATGACTTAAAAAAAGATATATATTTCTCTCAAATAGTTTTGATTTCATCTATTTCAACATCCTTTGATGGATTTTAGAGTTGTTTGAAGTCGATTCATTATGATAAAAATATTCCATATTGTATTGAAGGTTTTATGATATGCTTGACTGTGGATGGGTTATTTTTATACAATTCATGCTTTATGGTTAAAGTATTGACATTTCGTATTCTAGTATTAATATGAATGATTATGTTATATTTCAACCTTTTCCTATGACGAATGTATGGGACTTAATAAGTGATGGGGTGGAACCTGCTATAGCTCCTTGATACATCGGTAAGTCTCCAGAGACAACTAGAGATGGAATTGGCTGAGTCCTTTCCCAATTTTATATATGGTTTTTGCCGAGGCCTTAATCAATTTTAGACTTCTTGGACGAGGCCTTGACAAAATGTTTTAGAATGTCTGGCATTATACATTCCCTCATTATAAAAATAGTATTTATGTTTAATGTGGTCATTTGACTAGTATAATACCCATGATTATGTTTTATTATGGAATTATTTACTCAGCTCATATTCTTATCGTAAAATTATTCATGTTTATTGGTAAAGCCATGTGGTTTCAATTATTCACCATGCTTAATATTTATGTTATCTTACACTGTATTTCTTACCCTTACTAAGCGTTTGAGCTCACCCATTTATTATGTTTCATTCTCCCAAGATATAAATATGTTAGTTATGAGTGACTAGCAGGCATAATCTAGGAGTCTTGGATAATTATAATGGGATAAATTAATTTTGTATTTCTTTCCAAGTTGTAAAGTTGAACTTATGTATGAATATTGTTTCCAATAATACTAAACTGATCGGTCTTTCGAGACATGATTTCCTTGTGATCATGCCAATGTTTAAAGTTGATTCATTATGATACAAATCTTCCATATTTTATTGAATTTTTTATGATATATTTAACTGTGGATGTGTTATTTTTATACCATTCATGGTTTATGGTTAAAGTATTGACATTTCGTATGCTAGTTTTAATTTGAATGTTTATGTTATATTTAAACCTTTTCATTTGAGGAATGTATTGGACTTAGTAAGTGACTGCTGGAGCCCGCTATAGCTCCTCGATGCATTGGTAGGTGTCATGAGACAACTAGACGTGGAATTGGCTGAGGCCTTGAAAAAATGTCTCAAAATGTCTGGAATTATACATTCCATCATTATGAAAGTAATATTGATGGTTCATGTGGTCATCTGACTAGTAGAATACCCATGATTATGTTTTATTATGGCATTATTTACTCAACCCATATTTCTTCCATAAAAGTATTCATGTTTATTATTGGTAAAGGCATGTGGTTTCAATTATTCACCATGCATAATATTTATGTTATCTTCCTATGTATTTCTTACCCTTACTGAGCATTTGAGCTCACCCCTTTCTTATGTTTCATTTTCCCAGGATATGAAGAAGTTAGTTAGGAGTGACTAGTAGGAATAATCTTGGAGGGTTGGATGATTCTAATGGAATAAATTCGTGGAGTATTTATTTTCATGTTGTAAAGTTGAACTTATGTATGAATCTTGTTTCCAATAATACTAAATTGATCTGTCTTTCAAGACTTGATTTTCTTGTGATCATGTCACTATTATATAATAATGCACCGACTCTTGGAATCTAGGGCCAGGGAGTTACAATTGGTATTAGAGTATGTATAGTACAAACCTTTGAAACCAGATTTAGATAAACTCTAATTAGAGTACATAGCCCAAATATAGACTTTGATGATTAGTATAGAATAACTTCCTAGAATTTTGGTATTGTATAGATTTTGTGAGTTTTCCAAACAAAACATCCTTGTATGGATATGAGCAAGTAGAGATGGCTTTGGCACAGATTTACCTAGGGTTAAAACCCAAAAACACCGCTTTGAGCTAGAATCGAATGGGAACTGGTGCACAACAACGAGCCATGATGCACTCTTGGTTACGACACTCCCAAGGGAAATGCTTAGGATAATTCTCATTTTCTTTACAAACCATTATGAAGGGTTTATGATTATATACTTTCTCAAATAAAACATTTTCATGATTATGGATTATATCCATAAACTGTTTAATTTATGTTAAGTGTTTTACAAGTTTGGATTTATGTATTACGATTCATAAACTAATCTAGTGTATGCCATTGTTTAGAAATGGTTCCTAGTGGAAGGAATGGAAACTGTATCAATTCATGCACTCCATGTAGGGATTTCCCTCCTACTAAATATAATTATATGGGAGCTGGTGAGACAACTGGTGCCGACAGCTTGTCACTATACTGGGAAAACTCACACCGGTTATGAATAATAACCTTACCCGTATAGAACGCCCTGATCCACAATGCTAATTTTCAATGTTAGACCACTTAATTAGGAAACAACCACCAACATTAAATGGGGTTAAAAATACATTAGTAGCTGAGAAATGGATAAATTTTGTAGAGAAAATTTTCCACACCTTGGGGAGTAGCGAAAGGGAAAAAGTTTTATGGAAGTTTACCACCTCACTGGAGATGATGATCAATAGTGGTCACTGATTAAAAACACAAAGGTTGAGGATGAAGTATCAAATATGGAATGGAGGGAGTTTAAATAAATTTTCTTAGAAAAATACTTTCCTCATGACCATAAAGAGGATATGGAAAGACAATTTCTGAGTCTGAGGCAACAAGAGGATGAGAATGTCGCCAAGTATGAATCTAACTGTACAAGGATAGTGAGGCATGCTGTATATTACATACATAACCAAAGAAGTAAGATTGACCGTTTATTTTATGGGTTAAAAAAATTTCTCCATCGAGCATCAGTATCACAATCCTTCTCACCATACGAAGATATTGTCCCGTGTACTATCGAGATAGAAAATGAATTCTTTAAGTCTTATGACTTTAAATCAAAGCAAGAGAAGAATAGATATTTCAAACACTCTGGGAAAGTAAATAAGGAAACAGGTAAGAAGGGAAGAATTGAATTTCCACCCTCTGATAATTGTGGAAGGAAGAACCATGGTGCCTATCTAAATGGAAAAGGATTATGCTATAAATATGGACAGAAAGGCCATCTTGCTGGTGATTACAATGGAAAAAAGACGCTTCCAATGTTCAATGATACAATTTCAGGGATATGGGACATTATTCAAATGAATTTTCTAAGCGTCAAAGAAACATACCTTAGAAAAGGACAAGAAATCAAGGCCAAGCTTATGCGATCACTACTGCTGAGGTTGAAGCCCTAAAAGGAATGGTGGAAGGTAATTTAATGGTTTCCTCAAGTTTAGCCAATATTTTATTTGATTCTGAATCATCGCGTTGTTTCATATCTTCCCAGTTTGCTATGAAAATTAGATATTTCCAATTTTATTTAACAAGGGAGTTGTCAGTCAAAACTCCTAAGGGAAATATCATTGCTACAATGTTTTGTGAATCAGTTCCCATTAGGGCATATAAATGTTATTTATCTGTTGATATCATCATCATACCCATGATGGAATTTGATATAATCCTTGGTATGGATTGGCTATCAGACCATGATGCAAAAATTTATTGTAAGAAGAAGGAGGTTACTATTTTTGATCATGATGACACAGAACCCCTTATCTTTAGAGAAGAATCGTCACTACCTAATTCTTATCTAGATCCACCACCAGTATCTCAACTAAATTCAATTATTGGGGAGGAAAAGAATGAAATAACTATGGGTGAGGAAATGAATGTCCAAATAGAGGATGTACATATTATGTATGAGTATGTTGATGTATTTCTAGAGGATTTACCTGGACATCCTCCATAATGAGAAATTGAGTTTTCCATTGATTTAATTCCTGGATCAAGGCCCATATCGAAGACCCCTTATAGAATTGACACTGTGAAATTAGTGGAAATAATGAATAAACTAGAGGAATTGAGTAATAAGGAATTTATTCTCCCAAGTGTTTCTCCATGGGAAGCCCTTGTCCTTTTTGTTAATAAGAAAGATGGATCTATGATGTTGTTCACTGAATACAAGGAGATCAATGCAATAACAATAAGGAATAAGTATCCCCTACCTAAAATTGATGATTTATTTGACCGAATTCATGGAGCTCAATACTTTTCAAAGATTGACCTTCGATCTGGATATCATCAGTTGTGTGTGAAGAAGGAAGAAATTCCGAAAACAGCATTTTGAACCAGGTACGGGCATTACGAGTTTACAGTAATGCCTTTTGGATTGACTAATTCACCCTCTGTCTTCATGGATCTAATGAATATAGTTTTAAAGGAAAATTTTGATGACTTTGTAGTGGAATTTATTAATGATATCTTGATATACTTCAAAAGCTATGAAGATCATGAAAATCACTTGCGCATTATTCTAAAGACTCTTAGAAGACACGAATTATATGGGAAGTTTAGCAAGTGTGAATTCTAGCTTCAGGAGATTTCTTTTCTTGGCCATATTTCCCCTAAGGATGTAATCTCTGTTGCTCCTAAGAAAAGAGCAATCCTAGAATGGCCAGCACTGACGAGTATAACCGAGGTACGTAATTTCATTGGTTTAGAAGGTTATTATTGTCGTTTTGTCCATAATTTTTCCCGATTGGCTATCCCATTAACCAAGCTCACACGTAAAGGGGTTAAATTTGATTAGACCAAAGAGTGTGATGAATGATTTGAATAACTAAAGTGAATATTAGTCAATGATCTTATATTGACACTACCATCGGGGAATGATGGGTTTGTTATTTATAGTGATGCATCAAAGAAAGGACTTGGTTGTGTCCTTATGTAGAATGATAGGGTTATTGCATACGCATCACGACAGCTAAACATTCATGAGGAAAACTATCCTACTCATTATCTTGAGTTAGTAGCTGTAATATTTTCTTTGAAGATTTGGAGACACTATCTATAGGGTGAAAAATGTGAGATATATACCGATCACAAGAGTTTGAAGTATATTTTCTCCCAAAAAGAACTCAACATGAGGCAAAGGTGAAGGCTTGAAATACTCAAAGATTACGATTTCACTATACACTACCACCCAGGGAAGGAAAATAAGGTGGCAGATGCTTTGAGAAGAAAATATCATGGAGTTTTGAACAAGATTAGAGTTGAAAAGTATCCTATATACACGGATATAGTAAAGATGGATATGGGAATAACCATGGAAGGTGAAACATCAATACTTTTTCAAATGGATTCCAAATCATCTTTACTAGAAAGGATAAAGAGTTCTCAGACCGGTGATGAAGAGTTTCAAAAGAAGATTAAAGCTGTGAATGATGGGAGATTGAGTGAATTTGTGTATGAATATGGAATTTTGAAATTTGGGAAGAGACATTGTGTTCCCAATATACCTGATCTAAAAAGATAATTTTTGGATGATACTCATAGTTCCAATTTCTCTATACACCCTAGGATAACAAAAATGTATAGAGATTTGAATGAACATTTTTTGTGGTACAACATGAAGAGGGAGATTGCTGACTTAGTGTTAAGATGTTTTGTTTTCCAACAAGTGAAAGCTGGAAGGCAACAGCCTGGAGGAGTCTTGCAACCTCTTCCCATAACTGAGTGGAAATCGGATAATATTATGATGGACTTTGTCATGGGGCTACCAAAGACTCCTAGAAGGAACAATGCAATATGGGTTATTGTTGATCATCTTACCAAATAAGCACATTTTCTTACTATAAGGTAAGATTTACCACTTGAACATTTAGAAAGAATATATATTAATGAAGTTGTAAGACTTCATGGAATACCACTGTCGATTTTTTTTGATCGTGATCCCTGTTTTACATCAAGATTCTGGAAATGTCTTCAGAAAGCCCTGGATACAGAACTTCGTTTGAGCACTACCTACCACCCCCAAACTGATGGACAATCAGAATGGACTATTCAAACCATAGAAGACATGTTGAGATCATGATTACTTGACTTTCAGGGTATGTGGGATCAATATTTACCTCTGGTAGAATCTTCCTATAACAATAGCTTCCATTCAAGTATTCAGATGGCATCATATGAAGCGTTATACAGAAATAGATGTCACACACCAACCTGTTGGGATGATGTTGGTGAAATAAAACTCATAGGCTCAGAACATGTGAAGTAAATGATGGAAAATGTGAAGGTAATCCAAACCCACATCAATGCATCTCAAAGTAGATAGAAGATCTACGCTAATAACTGAAGGTATAATTTCGAATTTCAAGTAAGAGATCATGTTTTCTTGAAGGTATCTCCATGGAAGGGTGTTATACGTTTCAGTAATAAGGGAAAATTGAGTCCTAGGTACATCAGACATTTTGAAATTCTAGAACGAATTGGGGTTGTAGCTTACCATATAGCAATGCAGCCAGGTCTCTCCAAATTTCACGATGTGTTCCACGTATCACTGTTGAGAAAATCGAAGTCTAACCCAACGAATGTTCTCACATATGTGGAATTAGAGCTGGAACCCGATCTATCTTATTGTGAAGAGCCTTTCAAGGTTCTTGATACAAGAGAACAAGTGCTGAGAAACCGGACGACTTGTCTGGTAAACGTTCTATGGAGAAACCACAAGATGGAGGAGGAAAGTGGGAACTCGAGGAACATATAATGAAGAACCAGCTGAGTCTTTTTACGAAGTATTACCTTATAAATTTTTAGGACAAAATTATTTTAAGGAGGGGTGAATGTAACACCTCAAGCTTAAATGGTACGCTTCTCTTTGAATAATGTAGTAGCGTGTATTGTATGCAACTTTGAGTTCAAACACACCACAACCAATCAAACTAGCCGTAATGAATAGTAATACCCAATTTTTGAAATTTTAAAAATTTAATCCTTCAAAATGGACTTCATTTTTGGATTCAGAATATTGAAATTAGCTAAGGGTGAATTTTTGGTATTTTTCTGAAAACATTCAATTTTTTACGAATAGTGAAAAACACTAACTCATTGTTTAAAACCGACTTTTTATTTAAATAACTATTTATTTTATTTAAATTGATTTTAGGTCAAAATATATACATAATACCTATATATTTTAAATTTAATTCATTGGAGTCAGTTTATAATAATTTTAGATATATAAAAATTTTATTGAACTTTTTACCGTCTTTTACCTACCTCCTAGGAGTAGTTGCAAATTTACATGAAACATAATTTTACTTCTTCTGTGAGTTGAATTTAAAAAATCTAAGAGACACAGTTAATATTAAGGAGTAAATTTTGGTTCAATAAGATAAAAATAATTTTTTTTAATAGTAACTTTTTACTTTAATTTTCCACGGTTAAAAGTAAATAGTGTAATTAAGGGTAAAAATGATATTATTATTACCCTAAAACATGTACTAATTATATTGGATAATTTTAATTCGAACAAAAAAACCTTAGGAATAAAATATGATCCTTTAGGTCTACTTTGATTAGATTAGGACATTTATTATTATTTAATTCAAAGAAGAGTTAAAAGTGTTAAATTCAATGTTTAATAACTAAACCATTTTTAATATAGGGTTACACATAAGATAAATTCAACTATAAATATTAATTAGAAAGATAAAATGATATCCTACATAATGGTATTAACTTATATTTTTTAAACATTAAATAATTTAATTTATTTATGACACAATGATGATGCAGTAATTAACTAATTAATGAAATATTAAAATAATTGATATTATAAATATCCAAATAAATGTAATTTGAGACTTTTTATAAATTAAACTAATTTTATAGGTTAATATGACATATTAGGGTTGGTTAGTTGAATTTTTTTCGAAGTAATAATGTTGTTATGAATTTAGCAAAAACAAAATACCAAATAGTGTCAAAATTGACATAAAAGTGTTTGTAAAAAAGTATTATACTATAAATTGATATTATATTCCTAAAACTATAAGGTTCAGCTAAATTACTTATATAATTATAGGTATATCATTAATTACCCACTTGGGGTTCTCTTGAAACTATATAGTATGTTTATTAACCATATCATACAAAAATACAAAGAGACATGGTAAATGTCAAACTATTTAACTAATAGTTAAATCTAAAAGATAAGGTCAATATAGTGACCAAACCTGTCTAAAACCTATTGGTTGAGTGGTTTTCGACCCATCCCCACCTCATCCTTTAACTTATCCACTTTAGAGCCATTAGAATCTGAAAATTATTTTATTATAAAATAATATTTCTAGTTTTTTCTAAGGTGCCCCTCCTCCCTCTTATAAAAGGGCACTCCCCCTTCTCTCTAATTCACACCTTTAAAGACATTTGGATCGGCCAAACCCTACTCAAATAACCTCTAAACTGTCCTCCCTTAATCTTAGAGGCCATCCTTTAGTCAGAAAGCCAACCTAAGGAGCGCTTTTGATCAAATCAAAAAGAAGAACCTGAAAAAAGAGGTAAATATTTCATCACCTCTTTCAAGTTCCTTTCTTCTTCCACTTACTATTTATTTGTTGTTTCCATTATAAAATAATAAATCCAGTATCTTCTATATACCGTGATGTTATTATAAAAATGGCACAACCATATTCATTATTATGTCCATCCTTTGAATGACATGTTTCCATACGTGCATATGTACGGCTTACCGTCTCCACGTCATGGTGTAAGTGTTATTCAATACATTATTATTTGGATGGGTATAATAATGATGTTTAATTGATGTAAATAATAAATATAACATGGTAATGATTCTGTAGATATGATATACAATCCAATTATATATTATACTAATATCAAAAGAATGATATTGTCGCTCGTGCATACGTACAGATTACCGTCTCCACGAACGCGATGAGATTCATTCCCCATCATATCCATTCAAGAATGTTTTTCATTTGATGATTAAAAATAATTTTTAAATACTTAATATCATTCTTAATATTAATAAGATACATTCTATTCATAACAAACATTACTTATGTAACAAAGGAAACAAAGGAAAATAAATCATCTAACACCTGAAAAGATGATAATACTAAGATATTATTAACAAAGAAATGTTAAAAGATCATATAAGATATCATATTATTGTATATGATTCTTTTATAATTTATTAACAATTATTTCACCATTATACAAGAGGTTAACCTACCCTCGACCAATGAAAAGTACAAGGTAAGGGTTAATTCTACAATATCTTTATTATCCGAGGTTGTTTTTACGTATGTATCTACTGGGACCTCTTTATCATCCACCTCTATGCTTCTTAAATACATTTTCCAAAACATGTTTACTATTTACTATACTGTTGGTTAAAGTCATTTATACCCTTGTTTTAATTTTTATAAATTTTTTTGAAATGAATCATTCTGTCGTTTTCCAAACAAGGTACCTTATGACCTTTTTGAAAAAATTAAGGTAAGAATGTTTTTTTAACTTATACGGTGAGTGTGGCTATTTTCCGCTATTATAACATCGTCTAAGTTTCCCTTAAAATATTATAAGATTATATTTAAACTAAATATTTTATTTTATAATAATTTAACTTTAAATGATTTCAAAAAAATAAATATTTCTCTCAAATAGTTTTGATTTCATCTATTTCAACATCCTTTGATGGATTTTATAGTTGTTTGAAGTTGATTCATTATGATACAAATATTCCATATTGTATTGAAGGTTTTATGATATGTTTGACTATGGATGTGTTGTTTTTATACCATTCATGGTTTATGGGTAAAGTATTGACATTTTGTATGCTAGTTTTAATATGAATATTTATGTTATATTTCATTCTTTTCATATGAGGATTGTATTGGACTTAGTAAGTGACAGGTGGAGCCTGCTATAGCTCCTCGATGCATCAGTAGGTCTCATTAGACAACTAAATGGGGAATTTTCCAAGGCCTTGAAAAAAATTCAGAATGTCTAGCATTATACATTCCCTCATTATGAAAGTAATATTGATGCTTCATGTGATCATTCGACTAGTAGAATACCCATGATTATGTTTTATTATGGAATTATTTACTCAGCCCATATTTTTGCCATAAAATTATTCATGTTTGTTATTGTTAAAGGCATGTGGTTTCAATTATTCACCATAATTAATATTTATGTTATCTTCCACTGTATTTCTTACCCTTACTAAGCATTTGAGCTCACCCGTTTCTTATGTTTCATTTTCCCATGATATGAAGAAGTTAATTATGAGTGACTAGAAGGCATATTCTAGGAGGCTTGGATGATTCTAATGGAATAAATTCGTGTTGTATTTCTTTTCATGTTGTAACGTTGAAATTATGTATGAATCTTGTTTCCAATAATACTAAACTGATTGGTCTTTTGAGACATGATTTCCTTGTGATCATGCCAATGTTATGTAATAATGCACCGACTCTGGGAATCTAGGGTCGGGGCGTTACAGTATTGGTAGTAATGGAGAAAATACAAAATTATAAAAAAATTATTTTTTTCCTGGTTCAAATATTAGAAACCTGTCTACTACTAAATTTTTTTATTATGGTATTAATGGAAATTATGCTAAAGACAATTATTTTATAAAACCTCAATTTTTTGGTTTCAAGCATGTTCATTATTCAAAAGCATTATCTAGATTTAATTATAACATTTTTGATCAAAATAAACCTATTTTGTTAACAAAATCATTAATTGCATACACTACCAGACCCAAAGGTATATGGGTACCAAACAACACTTGTATTTAATATACTGCAAGTATGAGCCACTAAACGTCCTCCTAATATCTTCATGTTCCTTCTTGTACTTTTCAATTTAAAGTCAATTCGGGATTATGATTATATCTCAACTTATATAAAATGGATTCATGGGTGTATTATACCGTTCGATATATAAGGAGTTTATCTAAACATAATTAATTAACGTGGAAGTCTGAAAAGGAAGTCTTGATACTCTAAAAAATCACCAATGTTTCTAAAGTAGTTTCTCAACTCTACAGTGAATAGATTTGAAATACTATAGTATTTATTTTTATAAAAGTTATAAAGATGTTAGAATCTCTCAGAACTTAGGGCAATAGAGAGGAAAATTTTTTATCTTGATTTCATCAGTTTACATCAATGGCTGGAAATGTATTTCGGATGGTTAATAGATTATCCGAAGATTAGGAATGTAGTTTTCTATCTGCAGTTTTATATAATATTATTGATTCATTTTTTCAAAGATATCAGGATATGTTGAAGTCGGATTGATTCTATTCTTTAATCATTGGAAATATCATGATATTTACTAAAAATAAATCTTGTAGGACTAAGGCTGAATCTGATGATAAAGGGCTCAAAAAAAATCAGTGAAGTCAGATGTTAAATTGATTACATCTTTTAGAAAACCTGTTCATAACCTATGTTGATAAATGTAACCTAAGGAATCAACCCTCCACTATGATGAAAAAATGGCGTATGGATAATAAACCCTATGTTGGAGTTTGGATTTACTGTTTTCAACCCTACGTTTGGAAAAGATAAATGTATGGTTAATAAATGTCATGTTCTGTATTTTATGCTGTCAAGGACGAATGTATGGATCATCATCCTTATATTAATTTCTGATCCTTACATTACATGCAGATGAAAGTATGGATAAGGAATCATATGTTACATAGTTGAACCCTACGTTAGGTATTTTATCTTTACATGAAGGAACCATATGTTTGACTTTTCAATGACGTTGTTTTAAATCCATTATATTTCATGCTATTTATACAATGGTATTTTTAGTATTAAATATTGTTATAAATCTATTTTACGACTGATTCAAAGGGTCACATGGAAGAGATCAAATAATTCCAATTTATAAGGGATTTTATGATTCTCATTGAATATATTGATTTCAAATATTCATGATTTATTGTATAGCTATTTTGTAGGAACTGTTTCAACTTTATTTAAAGTGGTTTGAATGGGTTTAATCATGAGTTATAAATTGTTCAATGATGATATTATTATGGATATATTATTGGAGGATTTATTCAAATTATTTTTAATGCATTTATTAGATATTTATTCTATATGAATAAAGAGGAAATTGTGTTACGATATTCTTGTGGATATTTATGAAGGATACTGGCTCTGTTTATTTTGAGTATCCTAAGGAAGAGTAATGCTGTTACAGCAGTTTGATATTTATTCTATATATATATCTCTCTGGATGGAAAAGAAAATACACAATGAAGAAAATCAGAGACATGGAAACTTTGTTAAAAAGAAGGCATTGAAAATATTTATATTAAAGCTCGAAGATTTTGGAGAGAGAATTGAAATTATTTAGTCATTATTATTCTCTTATAGTGTAAAGGTGAAGGAAGCCTGCACAAACATTTTTTGATCTATTTTCTATTATTTTATGAAGATGAAGAAGCATGCTCAACATTGAAGAATATTCTGCTGCTACTGTGATATATTTAAGATCATCTCCATTTGTCAGTTGTTGTTGTAACTATGAGATAAACATATTTCACAAAAAATTTCATCTCAGCTATTTTCTTTTTTATTATCGGCTGCCCAGACTCAGTCGTGGTGGAGTGTCATCTTCTCAGACTAAGATGTGGATTTTTGGGTTCCCTATAATAGAACCATATGGCCCTGTAAAAGCCTTGTAAGGTGTCAATTGTCTCTACTCAGTTTTGGAAGGTCTTGTGATAAGAGGACCAACTAGTGAAAATCACCAAGCTCGTGGAGTATAGCATTGGTGGAGTGGACTAGGGGATTTCTGTGCCCCGAAACACTATACATCATTGGGTTCTTTTCCTTTATTTATTTCCACTACTCACTTGACTTTAAAAGAGATGGAATGGATAAATTCATTTGAATAGGGACGTTTTAATATTGTCATGACTTTTAAAAAGGGGACAATTCACCCCCTCTTGTGTCTTCGTCATAGACATCCCAACCAAACAGGAGGTTCTGTGGGATTTTCATACATCCCCTTTATAGGTCCACCCTAGTGTGGGGAAAAGGCACCAGGACCTCTGACGCTAGTTTTGGTGGCCAAGAATGAAGAAATGAGTGGCGAAGTTTGTTTCTCGATGCATTACTTGTCAACAAGTGAAGCATGAGCACCAGGTTTCAATGGGTTTACCTTAACCACTTGAGGTTCCAGAATGGAAGTGGGAGGGAATATATATGGATTTCATGATAGGTTTACCATGTACATCTAGGAGGCATGATACCATATAGGTGATCGCTGACCAACTCGCCAAGTAATCCCACTTCCATGCTATGAGAGAACAGAGTTCAGTATACAGCTTGGGAATCCTATATGTTAAGGAGATAGATCAAATCCATGGAGTTCCATCAATGATTATTTCATATAGTGATTCTTATTTTATGTCACAGTTATAGAAGGGATTGTTGTAGGTGTTTGGGACTCATTTGTGCTTGAAAATAAAATTTCAACCACAGACGGACATACATAGTTGGGAGGATCACCTTACACTAGTGGAGTTCACGTACAACAACATTTACCATTACACCATTGGTATAACACCATTAAATTCCCTATACAGGTGACCCTATAGGCCATAACTATGCTGGATAGACACAGAAGAGTTAGCACTCATGAACCTAGAATTTCTGTGAGCTACTATAGAGAAGGTGAAAATCATCCAAGAGTGGATGAAGACAACCCTGAGCCGTCATAAGTATTTTTATGATAGGCGGTGGAGTTCTTTGGACTTTGAGGAAGGAGACCATGTATTCCTTTGGGTTTCACCTCGATAATGATTATGGAGATTTGGCTGGGGAGGCAGGTTATCACTATGGTTTATCACCCCTTTTCATATACTATGTAGAATTGGTAAGGTGGCATACCACTTATCTCTACCTCCATAGTTTGATTGGGTACATGATGTATTTCATATGTCACAATTGAGGAGGTACATGCATTACCCACCACACATCATCGACTAGGGAGAGGTGTAAATTAAGGATGGTGATGCACCCAATTTGTGTATACATTTACATATATTTCATTGAAAATAAAATACATGTTTTCAGAAAATATCTATTGTTTCATGGACATATTATTTGATTTCAATGATCTTGTTTACTTTCACGATATTTCTGGATAAAACACACAAATCAGGAGAAGAGTTTGAAAAATTTTCAACTACACGGTGTGTAATATACTACAAGCCGTGTACATTCAGATGGGGACATGGATCAAAAGGACGAGTACACACCCAAGTCACCAGTCCAGACACTACACGCCATGTAGATTACTTATATACATAGTGTATAGGATTCTAGATGTGGTTGGTGGCACCTGCTAGAGACTACATGCCGTGTGCGATAGCGCTACATGCCGTGTACCCTCCACCAACTGACCATAGATTCCATGTGAGTCAAAGGCAGCGCGACTGGCCACCTACCAAAGAAAAACCGTGGCAAAACCCAATTGACATGACTACACTGCATGTACTTTTCATACATGTCGTGTACTTTAATTTTCTATAAATGGAGGCCTTGGCATCCGAATTTAGAGAGAGCTGGAGAACTTGAAGAGAAGGGGGAAGTTCTGCTGCCATTCCTCCTGAGCCACTGTAGTGCCACTTCTCCGCCATTCCACCATCTGACACCTCTCCTCGAGTCTTAATCGACGATCTCATCAGGTATCTAATGTGTTATTTTCATTATGTCACATATGTGTAACTAAAATCCTCTTGTGTTGGGGCTGTGGATGATGAAGGATTGTATGTTGTAATGATTTATGTGGTTGTGTTTGTTCTTTTAAAATTATTCTTATTCTTCTTTAATCATTGTTAACTACTACTGAGAATTATGAACCAGACCAAGGACAGAATTCCCAGGGATCTAAAAGAATAATAGTGATGAAAATCTTCATGGTCATTGAAGGTATATGTTGATTCATAAATGGATTAAACTAAAAAAAATAATTGTGAAACATTGACTACCGGACCAAGGAGTCAATTTCTTCGATTCAAAGACAAAATTAACCAGACCAAGGGAATCTTATCATAATTTAGATCTAGAATGTTGAATTATTATGAACAATACAACCTAATAAGAAATCTGCAATAATCTCCATAATCACCATAGCCCCAACATGCGCTTTTTCTGCCAATCTCATTAAAAACCATTGTTTTTTTCTTCTTAATCATTAAGCATTATTTTCAAGTAATCAAAACAAGTTCCTTAATCCAAAACCAAGAAAATCCCACTCTAAATTCAGCATAATTCACCAAATTAATTATAAACTCAATTGAATTCACGTACTCACCATGTTCCATGTGGATCAACCCCAAAATTGTGATATACTAGCTTAAGAGTGGGTAATAAAAATTTCGGACACCGATAACATAAATTCGGTGAAACAACAGACCAAATTTACCACTATTGTCAGGGGATCTTAATGGTTCAAGTGCTAAATTTAGTTGTGTTAGTAATTAATTAGGTGAAAATAAAAATTTAAAATTCACAAATTTTTTTTTTCCTAAACCCATTTATGTTTATCTTTTGTTTTCCATTTTACGCCTATGTTTTGTTTTGTGTATGTGTCTGATCATAGGTGCATGAACCAACACCTCACACGGTGCAGGAGCACTGAGTCATCGGATATTCTTCCGATTGACCCAGAGATCGAATGAACCTTATTGCGACATCGATGTGCACTGATAGAGATGCACAGACAAAAATCATTACCTATAGTGAACAAGGAAGATGGAGCACCAACCACTGAAGCTATAGATGGACAACCATTCCAGGACTAGCAGCCTCCCACTGCTGGTATACTGGAGCAGGCCCAACCTGGTGGTTTCATGGAGTTCCTCCCGAGGGACTACCAGCTACCGCCACAGCAACCACCTCCGTATTACGGCCAGCCCCAGTCGCAGCTGCAGCTCTTTCAATGGCCCTACTTCGCCCCTCAGGAGCAACAATACATGCAACATCCACCCCCTCAGCAGGCACCTCCACGACGTACTCTTATGGAGTACGACCTTCCATCGATCGACGGAGATAACATGAGCATCGTTCGTCCTCCGATACAGGCCCAGTACTTTGAGATCAAGCCAGTTATTATGCATCTGATCCAGAGCACCGTTCAATTTAGCAGCTTTCCCAGTGAAGAACAGAACGCTCATCTCTCTAATTTTCTAGAGATATGCGATTCATTCCATTACCATGGCATTTCTGAGGACGCCATTCATCCGCCCCTTTTCCCCTTCTCTCTATGGAACAAGGTGAAAGAATGTATCAAAGGTTTAACACAAAGATCTATCCTCACCTGGGAGGAGCTAGCCCAGGCATTTCTGTCCAAATATTTTACACCTTCGATAACGGTAACGTTGAGAAATGAGATCCACAAATTTCAGCAGCCTGAATCTGAGTTGTTGTACGAATCATGGGAATGTTTCAAGGAGATGTTATGTAAATACCCACACCATGGACTTCCAATCTGGATTCAAGTCCAAACCTTTTACAGAGGACTAACAACGAATACAAAATCTTTGGTGGATGCAGCTGCTAGAGGTATAGTAATGAGAAAGTCCCCGGAAGAACTTTTCAAACTGCTGGAATATATTTCTGCCAGTAGCTTCTAGTGGAATTCTAATCAGAGGACCCAAAAATGAGGTATGATAAATATTGATGCTACTACTATACTTTCATACCAGTTGGATGCAGTATCCAAAAAGATCGACGCACTGAATCTCAATGGAACATCTCAGTCCATGCGGCGAACCATCCAGCATGTGTTGACTGTGGCAACAACCACATCTTGGGAGAATGCCCGGGACCTTTTATTCGATCCTTCAACAAGAGAGGTGAGATTTGTTGCACAAAAGAGAGGGTCTAACCAGTATCAACAATACCAGAACCCGGCATGGCGTGAAAACCAGAACACAGGCTGGGGACAATAGCAGTAGAATCCTCTTCCCCACCGACCGCCTGGCTACAGTCGGCCACAATATCAGAATCCATACCCAAGGCAAAAACAGAACCAACAGGGACCTTATCAGCTACAATAATATCAGAACCCTCTCCCACAGCAGTCGTGGTAGCCACCACCTCTACCATCTCAACATCCTCCTCAGCAGTAGAACACCTCAAGGTTAGAGACTCTTATGACCAAATTCATATCTACTACTGAGACCAGGTTCCAAAATCAGGAGGTGTCTATTCGAGGCCTGGAAAACCAAATCGACCAGTTAGCAAACCAGATCTCAGGGAGATAGCCTGGTACACTACCAAGAAACACTAAGAATAACTCAAGGGAAGATGCACATACCATCGATTTACGAAGTGGAAAGTATCTACACAAGAAGGAACCAGCACATTCAAATGCACCTATACTCCCAGTTGACAAAAAAGGTACAGTTTCAGAACCATCTTCATCCGAAAATCCATCACCGGAGGCTCAACCAGGAAAAGGAAAGAAGGTTGTCAAACAATTCGAGCTTTCATTACTATTTCCGGAGAGGATAAAGCCAAGGAAGCTGGATCACCAGTTTTGAAAATTCATGTAAGTATTCAAAAAGCTACACATCAAATCCCATTTGCTGAGGCTCTGACACAAATGCCCACATATTCCAAATTCATGAAGGAAATCCTCTCTAATAAAAGGAAGATGGAGGATTTGGGCACCATAGCAGAGACAAAGGAGTGCTCCATAGTCATACAACATTCCCTTCCACCCAATCCCTAGGATCCATGTAGCTTTACTATTCCATGTACAATTGGACCCTGTGAATTTGGAAAAGCCCTGTGCGACTTAGGGGCCAATGTCAACCTCATGCCATTCAGAGTTTTCCAAAAGCTCGGACTCCACGATCTGAAGCCTACTCGAGTCTCCCTACAACTTGCTGACATATCCATTAAATATCTGAATGGGCTACTGGAGGATGTGCTGGTGAAAGTGGGAAGATTGATCCTCCCTATAGATTTTATTATCCTAGACATGGAGGAGGATCTGGAGGCACCTCTTATATTGGGAAGACCTTTCCTAGCCACTGGGAAGGCACTCATTGATGTGTGCCAGAAAGAGTTGATTTTCCGTGTAGAAGACGAGAGTGTCTCCTACAATGTCTTCAAGGCCATCAGGCATGCATCATCGCCCGAACATGAGGACTGCTACACAGTGACTACCATGGATGAACAATTGAGAAGACAAGAATATGATCTGTTATGTTCCTTTATCTCTGATAACTTTATCATTCCAGAAATTCCCATTGAAGAAAAGTCAAAGAACTTGAAATTCCTAGAAATCTAGGGCGGCTACTATTGAGACCATTATCCACCATAAATAACAGGTAGGAAACAGTGCGTAGGTCGAGCCAACGACCTAAAACAAAGGCACTTCCTGGGAGGAAACCCAAAGGTTACATGCCATGTTCCACTTGTCTACACGGCGTGTACTTATCTTTTTTGTTTTTAATCTAAATAGTATAAATCTATATATTAGCAATGTATAAATGGGGATGATGCCGGTACCGATGGTCAAGTCATTGGAGTTTATCTGAGCTGACCCCAGTTTGAATCCTCCTGACCTACCTTCATCACGGGGTTCCTCCTTTTTATATTTTCTTACATGGAGTGTGTAGTAAATTTCATATATATATATATATATATATATATATATTTACTTATAAGAAAACCCACGGTGGGGATGGATCGGTTGGCCACAATCGTAACCTGGTTCCGAAAGACCAGGGTTCAAATCCTGGCAGCCGCCCAATTTCCATCATTTACCCTTTTAATAAAACCACATGGAGGGTCTTCTAATATACGTCATGTGTGCCCAGTTTTCTTTCTAAAAACTAAAATATAAAAACACTTTTCTAGATAAAGTAATTCATGCCGATGAAGTTGGATGATTGGAAAAGTCTCGACCCTGGATCCAAAAGACCTGAGTTCGAACTCAGCTAATCTCCCTGCTTCATCCCCTTATTTTATAATTAAAAACCACACACCATGCATTTTATTTCTTCCTGTGTGTATAGGCTATATAGATTAAATGTATGGAAATAATAAATATGGGCAGTAGTACAACCTTCGCTCCAGTGGTTTAGGGATTCCGTTCAGAATGACTGATCGCCAATTCAAACCTCACCCCAAGCACTGGACCAAAGGTTTTACTTCTCTTTTTTCAATTTTTAAACACATGATGTGTATTTTACAACTATAATACGTGTATAGTTTTATTTTTCAATTCTGTATATAAAGATATATATCTATTTACTTTTATTATTTTAAATAATTAATATTAATTAGTATATAGTTTATTATACTAATTATACATATATATGTTAAAAAATGGGGACACACAGCATGTAGTCTTGACGTACACATCGTGTGCCATGGCTATATAATCCACGGGCCACCCGGCTTCTGCCCGTGTCACGTGGCTCCCCCTTTCTTCCCCTCTTCTCGTTTGCTTCTCCCGAATGCCACCCGATCTCCCAATTTCTGGATCCATCGATTTGGTTCGATACTAGTTATGATTCTTCTTGCATTGTGATCCTCAGTCCAAGTACGCCCTTCTACACCCTCTATTTCAAATTTTTAGACACATTTCAGGTGTTTTTGGATCTGCCGACCGTTTGGCTTCCGCAGTACACTGCTACGACATGAAGAACACCCGCCATGTACTTTTGTACATATCCACACACAAATGATTCAAAATTTGAATATACACAGTGTGTATGTTCGGTACAAAACGTGTACTTTCCCCCATCGTGACCAAGTACCCTTTTCACATGGCCTCACACACCATTTTCATGTACACGGCATGTGTGTTTGGTACATGCCGTGTATAAAAGTTCATTTGGCCCCTCTATGTGTAGCACTTGACATGTCCTCTCAACCCATGTTCCCATACACGACGTGTGTGTTCGGTAAACACCGTGTAACCTATTTTCTTTTTGCCGGACCCTTGTCTCACCCCCACACGGACATGTTCCTTAAATAAAGGACATGTCATGTGTGTCACATACATTGCGTGTCATTTCTTCTTCGAACTAATAGAATCATGGCTGTGTCCTTTCTGATACATGACCATGTCCACTTCGTATACACACAGCGTGTATGCTCGGTACATGCTGTATACATTTACATGGTCTATCTTCTTCACCCTCGGCATGTTTATCCATAGTACACGGGATGCTGCTCATCTTGTACTACAGGCCCTGTACTCGGAGGTACACGATGTGTACTTTTATTTTTCAGATTTCTCAGTTTTTCTTTGTTTTCTTTTCTTTTATTTTCTTTTTTCTTTTTATTTCTTTTTTAGGTTATTGTAGATCGTGATCCTTCCCCTGGGAAGTGGCCGACCTCCACCACTGAGGGAGAGAGGCCCATTTTTCGGCGGATTCGACTTCGACCTCCGACACTGCCAGACCCAGACGCTCCAGTCTATCAGCTTCCTCAATTGGCCACCCTTCCACCCCTCACTCCCTCTAGCGAGGCTAGTACGAGCACCATCCTTCCCTCCCTCCCAGCTTCCACTCCACCTAAGATCTCCTCCTCTATAGCTAGCACTTCATCGACTGCCCCATCCAGCGGCCCTTCACCTATTGCAGCCGATCCACCCACAGAGCCAGCTCCTGCTGCTACATCGGCACCTGGGCTGGGACCTGACAGTGTTTCCTGTCCCAGCATGGTGTTCCCGTTCATCGATCTAGCACATGACAGGGTTTGGTGATTTTATCACCGTCTGATTCCGTTGAGTGGCCGCTACCTCGATAGTACCATTCCTCAGAAACTTGGAATCTGGGGAGAGTTGGAGGATCTTTTTTTCCACACTCCATTTCTCTCTATTTTCTAGGTTAGCACTCATGTATTATGAGATTTATTTTTGGTGTTCACGGCCTCTTTCGAGTTTGATGGAGCTGGGTACTGGGAGACACCTAGTGATCCGGTGCCTATGGTTCGGTTCTGGCTAGGCGGCTGACGATTTTCCCTCACCATGACAGAGTTTGGCTGAGGGTGCAGTTTTTACCCCCATCCCATCACCCCACCCCTTGTTTCTACCCTGACCAGACATGAGAACTCTGAGCTTGTGGCTATGTGGTGATATATTTCTAGGCCTAACCACCGCTATGCCCCTACCTCATAGAAGAGCACCCTTATCATTGACCTCATCCTTCGTTTTACCCATTGGTGCTTCAAAGACATTCTTTTTCCCTGCCATGAGGATACGAGGGTCATGACCAGTCGTGACATGGATCTCTTTACATGTGTCATCCGGAAGGACTACCCGGACCTCCCTTACCTAGCTGCCTCCTATTTCCAAGCTATGTTTACTAGCCATCAGGGAAACCTAAATGGTGGGTTTTATGCCACTCGCCTCACCCACCACCTTGGGGTTTTTTAGCCTTCTTTACACCATGACCTGTTAGGTTCTCCCCAGCGGATGGACTATCTCATGCTCATTCACATGGGATTGGTCCGGAAGCAGGGGGTGCCTACATCCTTGCCCAAGCTTGGACACACCCACCCGCTGACCCTCCTACCCCAGCTGATTCCCCTGATCTTCCTTCCCCACCCCATCTAGTTTCATCACCCCACCCCCTTCCTACTGACCCCACTTCTTCTTGCCTTCATTCTTATGTACCCCCACCAGCCCCACCTACCCCCGCACCCTCGGTCGATCTCACCCTTTCCCTCCTCCTGGACGCGATGGAGCTGCATTTGGTACATATCGAAATCCTCCAGGACCGTATGGAGCATCTGTTGGAGCTTATTGTTCAGCATCTGGGTATTCCTTTGCCTATGTTGCCTGCCGCTGCCTCCGTTCCTGGACCTTCTGCTGCTGCTCCACCGCCCTTCACTACGCTGGCCACAGATTTCATTCTGATCTCTACTATGGGCCCAGTTGCTACTACTGTTGCTACCACCATTGCTGTCAGTCCATGGGGGGGCTATCGAGCTTGCTTTTCTAAGTAGTACCTATGGCTCCTACTTCTCCTGCCTCCCTTCCAGATGTCGAGTCCACACCTCCAGCTTCCATGGCTCCTGAGCCATCTCTTCCAGCTGGTTCTGTACTGGATGATACATCTTCTAAGGTGACTCCCTGACTGGTTTTTGGACACATTCTTTTCTTTGTATATATATATATGTGATATCTTGGGCCTATGTTTGTTATTCTTTCTTGCAATGTTCTCTTTATTCCCCTCTCACAGGTACTCTGTCACATTTTGGGCCGCACTTTTACATCACATACCATTTTCCTATTCCTAGACACGAGGGGAGTATTCTCTTTCCATTGTTCACTTTCCATTCTTGTTTTAATTTCTTTTTTACTTCCCCTCGGTCTGCTCCACTTTTTTGTCCACGCCTTCCCCTGTTCCTCTTTTTGGGCACTTGGTGGACCATGTGAGATATTAAGTATGGGGGGGTGTCTCTCGACCTCTTTACTCTTTTCCCTTTTCAGATTCTAGGAGACATCGTTATTAGAAGATATATTTTAAAATGTAAAGACATTTTTGGTTAATCATATTTTTTAAATAATAAGCTAAAAGTGAAACAAATTTAAAAACAATTGCATGATTATTTTGGTTCTTAAGTATTTTGAAATGATTGCAGAGATAATTTAAATTACAACTTGTAATCCTTGGATAATTACATCGATTAGACTAATCAATTATTTTGAAAGTCAAGACCTAATTGTCTCTTTGTTTATTTTTTCCACTCCCGAGAGGAATTCTTAACCCCTTTGTCATATTATTTATAATACCCTCTTTGTTGAGAGATTCTTAGAAAATACATAACTACTAGAATTTGTATGTTTTCTTTTAGAATCATGAGAAATTTTAAAATTACATAAAAATGATTGAGGCATAAGACTGTTTTAACACCTTTATCTTGAGCCTACCCTACATCTTATCTTCATGAATCCCCTAAATACCATGAATAACCTTTATAGAAAGCCATATTAGAAGCCTATTTCCCTTCCTACCCTAATTATTTTATGATTTTGCATAATTATTTATTTGTGCTCAAAAGAAGGGCTTACCAACACATCGTATAAATTCTTGAATTGTCAAAAAAATTAAGTATGGGGGAGAACCTCTTGATCATTTGGGGAGAAAAAAAAGAGTTCCAAACCTCTATTCTGGAAATTCAGAAAGGTTCCCTTTGTATAAAAAAATGGTGCAAATAAAGGGGACTTATACAAATTTGTTGGTTTGTAACTCCTACTCAGCTAAAGGAGACGATGGTGATGAGATCATTTGATTAAGCTTGTTGAGGATGTGTTTTCATTGAGTTTAACTTTGAATATCATGGATTGTTATTTATGAATTTAGCCTCCTTTTTCAAGCCTCAGACTTTTTTTTCACATCTTTACCTACTAACCTTTAGCCACAGAAACATCTGATCCTATTTTAAAAGTCCTCATGATTTTTGTATGTCAATTTTTATAAAGTAGAGAACTATATTTCTTGCTAACCTATGGATAGAGTGTATATATATTTGATTGATCATAACTTTGTTTAAAAACATCTTGAGTGTTGAGCATATTTTTGGTGAGGTAAATCATCAATTGGATTGCTTATATTTGAAAGGTTGAAAACACGTGTTAAAAGAGGATGAAATTAGTTAATTGAATTATATATGAGGCATGATTAGAATATCTCCGGGATTAAATCCGATTTGTATTCTTTTTGAAATTTTCTCCTGTCACTTATTGTTTACATTTATGATTAACTAAAGCTATTCCTTTTACAATATAGATTCTTTTTAATTAGATGTTGATATTTTCTTAAGGGCAAGCAAATGACTAAGTATGAGGGAGTTTGATGCACCCAATTTTTGTATACATTTACATATATTTTTTTGAAAATAAAATTTATGTTTTCAGAAAATATTTATTTTTTCATGGACATATTCTATGATTTTGGTGATCTTATTTACTTTTAGAAGATTTCTGGATAAAAAACACAAATCGAGAGAAGAGTTTGAAAATTTTGCAACTACATGGAGTGTACTATACTACACACCTTGTACATTCAGATGGGGTCACAGATCAAAAGGAAGAGTACACGCTCAAGTCACCAGTCGAGACACTACACGCCATGTGGATTACTTCTACACACCGTGTACAGGGTTCTAGATGCGGTTGGTGGAACCTGCTATATACTACACACCATGTGTGGCGGTGCTACACGTCGTGTACCCTCCACCAACCGATCACAGATTCCGTGTGAGTCAAAGGTGGCGCGACTGGCCACCTACCAAAGAAAAACTATGGCAAAACCCAGTTGACATGACTACACGGCATGTACTTTTCATATACTTCATGTACTTTATTTTTCTATAAATAGATTCCATGGCCTTCGGATTTAGAGAGAGCTGGAACACTTAAAGAGAAGGGGGAAGTTTTGCTACCATTCCTCCCGAGCCACTGTGATGCCATTGCTCCACCATTCCACAGTCCAACACCTCCAATTGAGTCTTACTCGATGATATCATCAGGTATCGAAGGTGTTATTTTCATTATGTCATATATGTGTAACTAAAAAACCCTTGTGTTGGGGCCATGGATGATGATGGATTTTATGTTGTAATGATTTATGTGGTTGTGTTTGTTCTTCTAAAATTCATCATTTTTTTCTTAAACAATTGTTAACTACTATTGGGAATTCTGAACCGAACCAAGAACATAATTCTTAGGGATCTAAAATAAGAATAGAGATGAACATATTCATGATCATTGAAGGTATATGTCGATCCATAAATGGACTAAAATAAAATAAAGAATTGTGAATCTTTGACTACTGGACCAAGGAGTCAATTTCTTCGATTCAAAGACAAAATTAACCAGACCAAGGAATCTTGTCATAATTGAGATCCATAATGTTGAATTATTATAAAAAATACAACCTAATAAGCAATCCCCATGAATCTCCATAATCACCATAGCCCCAACACGCTATTTTTCTTCAAATGTCATTAAAAACCATTTTTGTTTTCTTCATAATCATTAATCATTATTTTCATGTAATCAAAACAAGTTCCTTAATCCAAAACCAAGAAAATCCCACTCTAAATTCAGCATAATTCACCAAATTAATTCTAAACTCAATTGAATTCATGAACTCACCAAATTCCCTGGGGATCGATCCCGCACTTGCGTTATACTAGCTTAAGAGTGGGTAATAATATTTTGGGACACCGATAACATAAATTCGGTGAAATGGAAAACTAGATGGAGTGACTTTTGGTAAATAACTAGTTGAGATCAAGGATTGAAATGAAATGATCCTTTGTGTGTGAGAGATTACTTTAGTGTGTTTTTTTTGGAATCACGAGAATCTCCAAAATAGCACATGGGAGCGAGAGGCTCAGATACGTGCTCAGTAGCAAAATCTTTTTTAATATCTTTGTTTTCCTTTTCAGGGATGTAAAGCCCCAAGGTGGGGAGAATATAATATCTCATATTTTTGGTGTATTATTTTTAATTATTATATGGATGAAATTGGAGACCAGATGCTGAGAAAATGTGCAATTCTTAGGCCTATAGTGCCCGAAATAAATGTTTGAAATATATTACAATATTAAATATCATGCATGAAATTTTTTCATGAAAAGTGGAAGAAATTAAAAATGGGTTTCTGGATCAGAAATCTGAGGGTACCATTGTATTCAGAATAGTTTCTTTACCCTAGGTGTGATATAACATCTGTCGGCATGGGTTGGATCTGAAAAGTAGTTTCAAGAATTTTTAATGAATAAAATAAATTTAATTTTAATTTTATTTCTCTATTCCATCGATGGAATGACGTATCAATGCTACTTATTTTAATTAATCCTTTACATTGGGGTCAAGGGTTAGGCTCATAATAATGTAATTCCCAAGAGCCTCTAGAGAGAAACCATAGAGAATTTCTCCTGATGACGATGGAATATACTTGGATCTAATATCGTCTTTGATGTACCCCTATAGCAGAAATCAATCTTCAATAGGAAATGATCTATTTAACAGGTATGATGTGTTATATTAGATTTCTTTCCCCCTTCTTAGATTCAGAGGCAAACACATGAAAAACAACGAACAAGTTGATCAATAGTTTGATTGTAACCTTACAGGAGTTTTTTAATTGTAGGATTATCAAGGTTTGATTATTTTGAGAATTTTTTTGATCATTCATACAGGAGGGGATCGAGGTCATAATGAACAATGGTCAAGGTTCATTTTTCATATTTGTTCCATGTTTTTTCTATCCCCCATTTTTTATGCGTTCTTTATTCTTCAATGGTTTTATGAATGATAAATCATTCTCCCTTAATTTCTTGAAAAAATAATCAGAAATTGAAGTTACAACCACAGGAAAACCTTATAGTGGTGTGACAATGCCGATGATAGGAAAATCAGAGTGACTCGGAAGAAACGATTCTTCGAGAGGTTTGCATTAGGATCAGTTTATGCTTTTTTTTAGTTGATTGAAGGCTTGAAACATCTAGATTCAGTTTTAGGGTAATGAAATGAGAATATATCTAGAGTTCCAAGGTGAGTGGATCATAGAATTGGAACCTGAGAAATCACAAGAAGCTCACAGAGGAATACCATGAGATTCTAAGAAAACTCGATGAACACGACATATAACTTGGGATTACACTATGTGGGTCCCCCATTAAGTGGAATCTAGGGTTTTGGGATATATTTAAAATCTACATAGCATGTGAAATTATCTCACGGTGTGTAGGCCCTTCCCAGAGACTCAGCGTGTATCTTGGGAGATACATGGACATGGGCTAGAGTACACTGGTTGCCTACACGATGTGTACCACTCCACACAGCTTGGCCTGGACTAAGTAAACAGACTACCTTATGCACTGGTACATAGTTAGATACACATGGGTTGACATTGTGTACAAGAACAAGGCTGGATTATATGTGTAACACCCTATTATTTCGTAGTACGTTATCTCTTTAAAGTAATTCAATAGCTTGCGCAACACACAACACCGAGTTCAATCGCATCATGACCTATCAAACTAGCTGTTTAAATAGTGGTTATGAATATTATTAACCAAATTTTGAATTTTATATATATCTTAAATAATTTTAACGTTCCTATTTTCTGTTTCTTAGACATAATATAAGGACAATTTCAATTTATCAGATAAAATAAGTATTTTAAAAAAATGCAGTTTGCAGCTATTTAATGGCGAACCATTTATAAATCCTATATATGAAACTTATAAATTCAATTTAATGAAATTAAATTCTTCTTTAGAAGAGGGAAATAAAAATTTAGTTCGGTTAAATTTTTGGTACTTTTCTGATAACTTTCTGATTTTGATGAATAGTGAAAATACAAAATTTTAATTAAAAAATCAATTTTAATCGAAATAATTTATATTGTTAGATTATAAATTTGAGTGGTTTAATAGTATAATTAGATTATGATTTTATCATTTGATATATTTTATGTCATTGGATGTAATTTCACATTTAAATTCTACATAAACACATGTCAATCTTTGGTAGTTTTTAATTCTTAAAAACCCGCTTTCTAGTTTTTACAATGGAAATTAATTTTAATTTAATTAATGAAACTTATATGTTTTGAATTTTTTAAATTGAAATCATTTTTCAATTTTTAATATAAAAATTATCTTTGGGTGAGTTTATGATATTTTTTCTGAAAACATTCAATTTTTGACTAATAGTGAAAAACATTACGTTGTAGATAAAATCCTACTTTTTCATTTAAACAATTATTTTTAATTTAAAATTTATATTAAAGTTATAATATATACATAATAAATATATTAGTGTAATTAAATTCATTGGAGTCATTTTATAATAAGATTAGACATATAAAATTCTATTGAACTTTTTTAACGTCTTTTACACACCTTCTAGGCACATATTCAAATTTTCAAAAAAACATAATTTTACCGCTTCTATGAATTGAATTTAAAAAATTCTATAGACATGGTTTTCATCAGTAAGTAAAATTTAATTCAATGGGATGAAAATAATTTTTGTTGAATAGTAACTTTTAATTATTTATTTACCATGGTTAATAGTAAATAGGGTAATTAAAGGTAAAAATAATATTATAATTACATCAAAACATGTCATAATTATATTGGATAAATCTATTTTGACCAAATTCTACCTTAGGAAAAAAATATGATCCTTTTTTCCCACTTTCATTATATTAGGACATTTATTATATTTTATTTAAAGAAATATTAAAAGTGTTAAATTCAAATTTCATTAACTAAAACATTTTGAATATAGAGTTATATATAGGATAAATTAGACAATAAATATTAATTATAAAGATAAAAATATTTCCTAAATCATGGTATTTTATTTATAATTTTTATACATTTAAAAATTATATTTATTTATGACACAATTATGATGCAGTAGTGACCTTATTAATGAAAGATTATAATAATTGATTTTATAAATATAAAAATAAATGTAAATTGAGGCTTTTGATGCCATTAATGAATTTTCTAGGTGAATATGACATGGTAAGGTTGATTGAATTTATTTTTTAGAAGTAATTATGTTGTGATGACTTGAACAAAAAATACAAAATAGTATCAAAATTGACAAAAATGAGTTTTTAAAAGAAATTCTATTTTATTAAATGATATAATTTATCTAAAAATATAAGATTCAGAAAAAGGACTTAAATAATGATTGATATGTCATTAATAAACCACTTGAGGTTCTATTGTTTTTTATAGTAATTTTGGATACCATTTAATATAAAAATACAAGAAGGCATGGTAAAAGTTAAACTATTTAACTAAGAGTTAAATGTATAAGATAAGGTTAATATGGTGATCTAAACTTGTATAAAACTAATTTTTTGAGAGTATTTATACTCATAATCACCTTATACTAGAAATAAATCCATTTAGAGATTTTATAAAATGAAAATAATTTTATAATAAATTAATATTTCAAGCTCTTCCTAAAGTTCCCCCCACCTCTCTTATAAAAGGTTACTTACCCTTCTCTCAAATTCACACCTCCAAAGTCCTTTTGGATCATCCAAACCGATATCAAATACACTTAAAACTACCCTAAATTCAACATATATTATTTAATTTTATCATAAATCCATTTTAAGGATCAATTTTGTTCAAATCAAAAGGAAGAACCCGAAGAAGAGGTAATTACTTCATCATCTCTTTCAAAGTTATTTTCTTCTTCCACTTCCTCTTTCTTTGTTTTTTCCATAACAAAATAATAACTCTAGTATCTTCTACATACTAAGATTATATTATAAATATGGTACAACCATATTAATTATTCTATCCATCCTATGAGTGACAAAGTCACCATATACGCGTACGTACGACTTACTGTTTCCAGATTGTGGTGTAGTTTGTTATTCAACAATTTATTATTTGGATGGGTATAAAAATGATTATAATTTATGTGAATAATAAATATAAAATTTTAATGATTATTTATATATAATATACCATCCAATTACATATGATTTCACCACTAATAGGATGATATTGTCCCTCATGCGTATGTATAGCTTACCGTCTCCACGGCACGATGAGATTAATTTCCACGCCACCATTCCAAGATGATTATAAAAATATATAATACTAATAATTATGTAATATATGGCATGATAATTATAATTTAAATAAATATATATATATATGTATTTATGTATGTATTTACATATTTCTCATTCGCTTACTTCTGTTCAATACGATATGAAAACGGAAACAACGTTTATGCGTACGTATGACCTACCGTCTCCATAAATGGTGTTTTCTATTTCATATAACTATATATTATACATATTTATATTCTGAATATATATGATACATAAATAATTCTTTATCTTTTTTAAGCAATAAAATCATGATATAAGTGATACGATCCAGAATAACAAGTTAAAACACATACGATAAAGAAAGTGATTATTACCCAAAATGTTATTTTAACATTGAAATTATTATTAAATGGGTAGTATAAAGACCTAAATGAATCATGTATGATATCTTAAATATTAATATGGTTCTAGTATAATTAAATAACATACAATGGTTGTTATACAGAAGGTTAAACGTACCCTCGACCAAAGGAAAGTACAAGGTAATGGTTAATTCCTCAATCTCATTATTATCCGAGATTGTTTACGTGTATGTATTTACTAAGACATATTTATAATCAATGTCCATGTTTCATAAATTGTTTTTCAAAATAATATTTTATGTCTTTATGGAATCGAATATTTTTAAACGTAATCATTTTAAATGTTTTAATGATTTATTTTTCTAAATATTTTTAATTAATGTCCATGTTTTCAAAATGATTTTAAGAATTTATTTATATAGATATTATTATTTTAAAATGTTAAATACTTTTAATATTTTCACATTTTAATGGGACAATTTGATCCAAAAATATATTTTAAATTACTTCCTTTATAAATGAGTGACTTTTAAATGATTTCACAAAAAGGGATATTTCTCTAAAAGAGTTTTACTGATAAATTTCAACTTTGTCAATATCCTTTACTGTATATTATTATTGACTGAGGTTGATAAATTATAATAAAATATACCATATGGTATTGAATGAGTTATGAAATTTTCGACTATAGATTTTCAATTTTTATACCATTCATGGTTTTTGATTAATGAATTTACATTTGATATGCAAGTTCTAATACAAATGCTTATGTTATGTTTCACCCATTTCATATGAGGAATGTGTTGGACTTAGTAAGTAATAGGAGAGGCCCACTATATCCCCTTGATGAATTGGGCAGCCTCATGAGATAAATTAGTGTCTTGTAACAAGGCCTTGAAAAAAATTTCTTTGTAGTCTTGGCACAAGGCCTTGACTATGTAGTTATGATGTTCGGCATTATGCATTCCCTCATTATGAAATTAGTTATTAAATGTGATTATTGGACAAGTAGATTATCCATGTTCAAGTTTATATGGTAATTTTTCATTTATTTTTCCCATATTATGTTCATGTTTATGTTTAAAAGGTTGTTTTTGTATTACATATCCTTCTGTAATAGTTTATAGCTTCTGCTAAATTATTTATCCTTACTGAGAATCCGATCTCATACCTTTCTTATTTTTTGTTTTCAAAAGATTCCAAGAAGTGTATTATTATTGATATGAAGGGTTAAGATAGGGGAATAATGGAGTTCTCAAAGGATTATTTATGTTTTGTTTTACATTTGAATGTGTAATGTAACGTTCATGTATGTAATATATTTTCCAAGAATGCTAAACTGATCAGTCCATTAGGACTTGATTCATTATAATCATGCCTATGTATTAAAATATTTCACCGACTCCGAGCTTCTGGGATCAGTGCATTACAACTTGATTGGGACCTAGATGGAAGGACATGGCATGTGAATTCTCTTATACACTGTGTAGTCATATTCTACATGACACAGTTTGGAATGACATGGGCAATTATACAAGGGCAGTACCCGAGGTCAAGGGAAATGACGTGTGACCCTATTACATGTCATATTTACCTTTATACACTTCTTGAATCACTTTTCCACCATATCTTATACATGTTTTGTTAAATTTCATACCCTTAATCATTTCCCTAAAGGTTAGTGTGTATCATTTCCTACTCATATGAGTATGATCCCATCAGTATGATTTTATGGATAAATTTGTATGAATACCCCGAGAGGCCCATAGAGGATCCTCTATTCATTATTCATGCCCTGTGTAGAGTCTTTGTTATTAATGAGACCAAATTCATCAGGCATCGATCCTCTACTTAGTTGGTTAATCTAGATGGAGTTGTTCGAATCACTACATGGACCTAGCTATGATCCTCATATGTGTATCACATCTCTCTCTTCATATATATTGGTGTATCTCTCTCATGAGGTTTACAAATGAATTTTAATTCTCAAACAGACACTATCAATGAAATCAGACTCAGGATTTCATTCTCCCAGATGAGTGCTTCATGGAATCATTGGACAGAATCCCTAGAGTTGGTATGTAGTGGTTATAACATAACCCATAATGTGTGGTTTGGACTAAGTATATCTAGATATTCTTGTTATATGTGATTCAAACATATATTTTGTAGAACAGACTCTATATTCCTTTGTGTATTACTTTTTGTATTTGGGGAGTCCAACTGTGTATTTTTATACTCACCACTATATGGTATTTTCACGCACGTGTCGTGTCTTGTGCAGATGAGTGAAGTTTTGACAGAGTCCTAGGTGGACTAGGACCAAATGGTGCCTTGTAAAATATAGCAGGCTGATTTGTATTCCTATGGCTACAAACAACAGTCCTAGTACCACATATTACTGGTTGGACATGTGGATGTAGACTTCTTCTTGGTGGCCCTGTATTCTGGCTTGGTTTACATTACTTCACATTAATTTCCTATCATACTCCAGTTTGGATATAGTGGTATTCAAGAATTGGGTTCTTAGTGGTTTTTACATTTCGACATTTTGTGATCTTCGAGATATGTGTGTGTGTGTGTGTGTACAGGTACATAGACAATGCCTCCCTTTTTAGTGATATGCCAACTCGGTGTTAGTCACTAGAACATGACCTATTTGAGGTGGGTTTGAGAGACGCAGCATGAGCCCCACTATGACGGGTCATGGAAGATACAAAGAACAAATCATGAACTTGAGATACAGTTGATAGAATCTATAATCAATAAGATACAATCCCAAAATGATAGAGAGTTTACAAGGGATCAATATTCATAAGGGCTCAACATACCCTTATTTCCAAATCTCATCACCCTCTTCGAGGGAGATATTTGTAGGAATACATTTTCATGAACTTATAATTATAAATATTTCTAATTATTGTCAGTGTGAATATTTTTTTGACTCTAAGAAACCCTTTTATATTTCCGAATGGATCTAATCATATCTTTCATTTCCTTAGCTAGTTCAGGTCCCAATAGCTTTATTTCTCCAAATTCATTCTAGTATATTGGACTTCTGCATTTTCTACTATTGTGGCCATCATAAGGATACATCTAAATTATGGATTGAAAACTATTGTTCTAAGAGAATTCCACCAAAGGAAGGAATTGATCCCAACCACCATTTAATTTCATAGAGAAAGCACTAAATATATGTTCTAGAGTTTGAATACTTCTATAGGATTGACCACCTATTTGATGACGATACACCATATTGAAACTCAATTTTGTATCTAGATTCTATAGAAGAATTATCTAAAACTTCATGGTAATGCTCAGATTCTAATTAGATATGATGAAATGTGTTACTCCATGAAACCTTTCCAATTCCTTATTATATATCATTTAATATTGATCCAAAGAGAAATATTCTCTAATGGAAAAGACGTGTGCTAACTTTGTAAGGTGATCTACTGCAACCCATATAGAATTATACCCTTCAGTCATTTTGGGGTGTCCAATGACAAAATCTGTGGTGATGTTTTCCTATTTACACTCTTGTATAGGAAATGGTTATAACATACCCATATACTTTTAACTCATAGACTTTACTTGCTGGCAAACCATGTACCAAGATACAAACTCTGCAATATCTCTCTTCATATTATCCAACCAAAAGTGATCTTTCAAATAACTATACTTCTTTGTACTTCCAAGATGAAGAGAGAATGAATAACAATGAGCTTCATTCAATTTATCCTTCTTTAAAACTAGAAAGGAGTAGACACAAATATGGTTCCTAAACCTTATCACTCCATCATAATCAATGTTTAACTCAGAAACATTACTCACCTTCTTCTACAGCTCTGCATAACGAATTGAGGAGTCATAATATTTAATCAACTCTAACCATATTCTATGACATATATTCAACTCATTTTTAGATAATATATACTTCAATCATTTTTTTCCTGTATATATATCACACATTTATCAGTAATGATATGGTCTCTATATCTTCAATGAAAAAATTACCGTGGATAACACCAAATTATTAGTTGGGTAATTTTTTTAAGGGAACATCAATTTTCATGATGAATAATCTATAAAAATACAATTTTTCATGAGGAAATATCTTAATCCCTTCTTTGATGAATCAAAATAGATTACAAACCCTTCTCCGCAACAGGGTAATGTAAGTACAGGTTCAGTAACTAGACTTATCCTCAGTTCCTTGAAATATTACTTACATTTATCGATACAAAGGAACATGTCTCCCCTCCAGGTAAACTTGGTGAGTAGATTGGACATGCCACTACAAAACTAGCCATTAATAGTAATGGCCTTTATCAGTACTTATTTTTTTACCACAAATAAAGGGCATCATTTATCATCTCTTTTCTATAGCATTAAGAAAAGGTACCATTTATCCCCTCTTTATTTTTATCATGGATAAAGGGTACCTTATATCAATGATTTATTTTCAACGATGATAAAGGGATAATTTATCTGTGATTTTTAGCACTAATAAAGGTCCCAAGTAAAATGAAATAATTAAATATATAAAAAAATGAGTTTATTAAAAATTATATAATTTTTTTTATTAATTAAATAATTATTGATAAAAATGAATAAATTTATGATACTATATATAAATTTAAAATACTATTAAATAGTATATATTATATATATAGATATATATAAAATAAAAATTAAACAAATAAAAATTAAAAATAAGTAAATTAAGAAAAATAATAAACATTTTATTAATTAAATAATTATTGAAAATATTAATAAATAGTATATATTATATATATAGATATATAGATATATATGAATTTATATAAATATGATTTATATAATAAAAAATATTTATTCATTACATTAAATAATCATATATTTTGTGGAGAATTGTTTTTAATAAGAAATTAATATGAATTTAAAATACTGATTAATTACATCGAGTAATGGACATAATTAAATGTAGTTTGGTTTTTCAATTTAACATATATCAAAATGTGTTATATTGATTTCACACACATACAGATATATATATATATACATAATTAATGCATTTTTATATAAAACACAGACACACACAAATATTTATGGTTTAGTAAAATCTTATGTAGAAACATATACACCAAATATTTAAGTAATTTATTAAAATTTTAATATTTATAAAAAGAATTTCATTATAACATGATACATTTAATATCTCATGTCTTTAATCATTAAATTTTATATATTTATTTTTAATTATTTTACAGTTTGGTATTAATTAATTTTTAATATTTTTATTTTTTAATTTTTTTGGTCATTCAATCAATTTCAATTATTTATTTTTATTTATTTATTTACTATATTTTAATGTTTTAAATATGTGTTCATTTTATTTCAATATTTTTTCATAATTTTTTAATAATTTATATTTAATTAATAATACTTATCCATTTCTCAATATTGTTATAGTGTACGCATTTTTTATTATTCAATTTCATTCATTTTTGACATGCAGGAACATAAGATTAAATATTCATTAATAATTTTAAAAATATAGTTGTAAATAAATATCTATAAATAAATATATTTATAAGTGTATTTTTACTATATTTATACATTTATATATTTATAATTATAAGTAAATAAGTATTATCTAAAAAACGATATTTATATATTTATAAATAAATAATTATATATATTTAAATAATTAAAAAATTAGGATAAATTTATTTAAATAATGAATATATTCACTATATTTATATTTCTATATATTTATTAAATATACGTATATTAATATATATAATTATATATTATGATATGAATATATAAATATATAAATATTTTTTTTAAATAAATTATATAATTATAAATAACTAATAATTTATTTAAATAACTATAAAATTATAGTAATTTATTTAAGTAATAAATATATTTATTATATATATATATATATATTAAATATATATAATTATAAAAATATATTTACAAAATTTATATTTATAATTATAATTATAATTCATTTATCAGTGCTTAAGTAATAAGCGTTGATCAAAGGAAAATTTATCAGTGCTAAAAAAGTGTGGATAAATATTCCTTTTATCAATGATTTTTAACTTATAAATGGTTAATGGAATCTTTATCAGTGCTTTTTTGGAAGCATTGATAAAAGTGTCTCAGTCTATTTTAAGAACTCTAACCATCGCAAAATAGTCATGATATCCAAATCGTTCTATGGAAGCTCCATTCTTCTTGCACTCCTCATTGTGGAATCCAAGCACGAATCAAGGCTATAATCAAGTCTCCAACAATTTCAAGGCTTGAATCCAATGATCAAATGATTCATGGTTTGAATGAATCCAAGGATCGAACAAAATCTAGGTTTATCGATATCTTTAATTTATCTCATATGATTCAAATCTCTATTCAAAGGCATGTTATTTTTCCCTTTTCTACACTCATTTATTACTTGGTTGGAGATATCTTCTTAGGATTAAAATTATTTTTTATCAATGAGTTATAGAATTTTTTATCATCATTCTGTATTTTATTCATTACACAACTATTTCTTCACACACTATATTTTGATAAATGATTCCCCTTCCAAATTAATCTTGAATACGATTGAAATTGGTGATAATATAGGGAATGACTTAGTGAAAACCAAACATGTACAGTAGAGTTCTCTTCATTCATTTACCCTGATGGATGCGAAATCCAATGGTTATTCAAATCAATTGAAGGTTGCCTCCTAACATTAGACTTAGGAAATACTAGTCCTAATGCACATGTGATAGTAATGAACTAGTTATTTGCATGGGATAAATAGTCTAAGGTGGTTAGATAAAAGATATTGATTATTCCTATGGAGTGATAATTATGTTTAGACAAGACATTAAAAAAATTAAACACATGTATGCGAAATCCCCCATGTATTGATGATTGTATTTGATAATATTTTATGAAAAATATTTTATTTTCATTATTGTTGTTCTTTTGTTTGAATCAATTTTCAAAATACTTGATATTTTTCATTTTACCAAATTATATATAAAATACCATAAATATAATAATGTGTCATGAATAGTGAGTGATCAAAAATAAAATCTTTAATGGAAATACCATGGCCATCAAATATTATATACTAAGGTGGAATATAAATATTATTTTTTACCACCCCATAACAAGTGTTTCATATACTCAACCCCATAACCTAATATATAATTATTTACCACATAATGAAACTCATTCTCAATATTTCTTAAAATTGTAACCCTCTTTAGATAATTATATATATATATATGACAAAAAAATAATACTTATGATATGAGTATAATTATAAATGGTTGAAAAGAAATACTTATCACAAATCATTGATTTATACATTGGGAATCCATAAATATCATAGTGAATAAACTCTAAGGGTTGTTTCATTTAAATATATAATTTATTATTTTGGCCAAAAATCCAAGACCCTATGAAAAACAACACTAATTTTTTTAATAAAACTAAACAACAACATCAAGTGTTACAAGGGGTTTTTAAAAATACCGTAGTGAGACAATCCTTGTCGTTCTACCACCACTAATGATATGCAGTACTTAGGGATCCTGATGGACCACATCATGCTCTTCTCCATGATCAACCTATTTGAAAAATCATCTACATCTTGATTATCCTCTCTATAAACATGTGAAATTAACAAATGAAGACTATTGACATTGTTAAGGAACTGAATCCAATTAGGGAGGAGTTTAAAGGGAAATTATTTCTCCCTACCATTATTTATTAAATAGATAATTTCAACTCATAACCATTCCAAAGTGTAGTCCATTTTTGTTGGATAGATTATTTAACAACCTAAATCATTTCTCAATGTTCATCTTCATATGAAATACCAATTCCAATATAAGGATAAATGTACTCTTTAAAAAAACCATGGGGATCAAGGAAAATACCACCACTCGTTAATACTTATTAAAAATCACTCAATTTCCTTCAGCACACATCTAATAAACATTATGTGTGTTTTACATTAATTCATATAAAAAACAAATCATTCATTATCATCCCCTTTTATTTCCAACATCTTTTAAATGCATACAATTTATCTTAAGATATCCACCATTTCTAAAATAATAATTACCCTTTGAGCTTGTCAAAAATATTTAATTACATAAATTTACATATCATGTGAGATTAAAAAACAATATCGAATATGAAAGGATGTTTCTTTTGTAGATATTTTAGTGTGACATAAACAATAAATTCCTCATACATTCCATTTTTTTATATAATACATTTCTAATTATTTATTTAAATTCATCTAGGTTTTTATAAAATCTTAACAATACATCATACAACTATTTATTTTTTCATAAGTTCAATAGAGTTCATTAAATGGTTGAAATTAATCATCCAATTTTACTTCGGAAGATTCATCTCACATAGAAACTATTTCAGTAAGAGTGAGGAATCTCCCCTTTGACTCAAAACCTCTATATCTTCTATAATTACTATTATTTACCATAATATGCGTAAAATTTTATACTATGTTCCTTAAATCACCATAGAATACATAATGGATGTGAAAATGAAATTCTCTTTTAAATATTACTCTTCATATTCTGGAAAATAATTCTTGTTCTCAACCTTCTAGACATAATTCTTGAATCAAGTTATCAACTAATAATCTTGATATGTTTAAAAACTTTATCGTTATTAGGTATATTATATTCTGAAGAATATTTTTTCCATTCCTTATCAATTTTTAATTGAAATTGTAATTATAATTTTGATACATTTTCAAATATTTTATATACCATTAATAAAAAATTTAATAATTCCTTAGGTTATTATATCATTTTTTCCAAAAAAATATAGTGGATATTATCAAATTATATATATGTTGGAATAATTTTTAGAAATTGTTTTTTGATATTCATAATTTTAGGTCTATAGGTATTGCTTCTACACTTATAAATATATGATTACCATCCATGTAGTTTTCACAAACGGGAGGAATCACCCCTTTTAGAGAACACAATGGAGTACACTTTTAGTTCTCATCAACTTCATATCCCAAAAAGTTATTCTTGTAATTGGTGTCTTGAGACTCATACCACATCTCTTTTATATTTATTATACTATTATATCCAGTGGCATCCCATGGATGAATACATATTAAAGTATTTCAAGTAACACATGTACATGTCCAAAAAAGATGGAGGGTGAGTGTTAAACAAAAAAATGAAATTAAACTGTTCAGGAGATGAGCTGATGAGGATAAAAGTTGTTCATAACTTTCTCCTTTGGATGAATTTAGTGGATAACACCATCCATAGGGAAGTAATTATTTTATTAAATTCAATAACCCATTTTCTTCAAATCATAATAAAATTATTTTAAACAATAAAATGTTTAATATCCCTTATTAGAATTATCTATAACTTTAACCATTGAAAATGAATATTTTATGTGTATTTGTTTATTTATTACGTAAAATAAAAATTTTATGAACCCAGTAGGATGATTATGAATCTAAAATTGTTTCATGTTAATTATTTGATAATATAGTATAAAGATGGAGTTAAATAGTTCATCAATTTTCAATAAAGCATGCATATAACCCTTACCAAATCCTTGTTCTGTGTTTACATTTTTTTTATTCAAGAAATATTATTCCAAAAGATTTGGAATAACATTTTATTTTTTAAGAAATAGATCATAGAAATAAATTCAAGACTAGAGAGGTAAAAAACATAATATTCACATTGATTGGGGTGATACAAAAGTTTATGGATAATTTTATATGAATTCTTGGGTAAATGACGATCGAGATCGTATAGAATAAATGAAAATGGAATTTGAAGATGACCTTCAGGATTGTATAAAGTTTTTTGAGAATTTAAATAGTTATTCTAAGTGACCATTGTATATCAATTATACTAAATAAAAAACATTGTTATTTATATTGAAGTTATATAATTTGAAAGCTGGTCGTGGATGGAGAGACACCATCTTTACAGAACTAGTTTTCCCTAGGATGATATCATACCATGATAAAATGATCTACAATGTCAAACATATGATGATAAAATAATTCCATGTTCAATGGGCATGATCTCTAAAAAACTACATGATTTTCCAAGTGATTTTATATTTTTTCTCACGGACACTGAATCACTCCTAAAATTTCATAAGTGTGGTGTAGATCAATATAATAAAAATGAATCAATTCTATTGAAACATTTTTTGTACTTTCATATCATTACATAGTTTAGAAGACTATATGGATGTTAGGAAACCATGAGACAATTGAAATTGCATCCAGATACAAGAATTAAATATGGGAACTGATTTCATTAGCAGATTCTCCTCAGTGGAAGGAAATTCATTTTAAATATCCTGAATTTGGAAATTAGATGAGAAACATAAATATTTTATTATCTATAAATGAAATAAATCCTTTTGGTCTAAAATGTAGTACACATATTACATATCCCATTATGTTAGTAAATTATAACTTTCCACCATGGTAATTTCTAAAGCGTAAATAAATTATATTGTCTCTACTTATATCCAGACCAAAGTAACCTCATAATGATATTGATGTCTATTTGTATTCATTGATCTAAGATCTCATATTGATGTGGGATACAAGTGTTACAATGTATGATTCTCATTGAAGTAAAAAATTCACATTGAGGGACTTATTGTATGGGGTGATAAATAACTACCTCACTTATGGAAATTTAACATGTTATAGAATTAAAGGATTGTTAGGGTGTCCCATTTGTCAAAAATGCACACACTCAGTTCAGTTGAAATATTACCCAAAGGCTAGGTTTTTAGGAAATCAAAATTTTTACCTCAATAATATAAATACCGATCATGGACGATAATATTAAATTCGATTATCTAACATGGTAAAACACTGTCTCCACTAATGGATGATAATTATTCCATAATTTAATAGATATTGAAATTGTTCCTTGTAAACCATTTTCGAAAAACCTTACAAAATCAGGTTGGAAGAAGAGTTCAATCTTCTTTTAATTAGAATATTTGAATTGTTTGTATGTAATACATTTTATTGATGTCATGCATGTAAAAAAATGTATTTGATACTATTATTGTCTTGTTACTAAATGTTCTAGGAATCAAGAAATATATAATCAATGATAGGATGGACTTGATTAACATGGGGATAAGGGAAGAGTTAGCACCAGTGATGGGTAAAGGGTGTGATTTTCTTTCTCCAGAACCATACACTCTATTTATATAGAAAAAATTTCAATTTTTCCTTTTCTTTAATAGTGTAATAGTTCCAAAGGGATATTCATAAAATACGAAGAATGTCATTTAAATGAATAATTTGAAGTTATAGGGATTAGAATCACATTAATTTCATGTTTTGATGCAATATTTGATTTATGCTTTTTTCCACTGAATTCTACTTCCAAATTTATAACATACATTTACTAGAATCTATATCTTTTTCAAAGCCATATGTAGCCCATTGTAGTTTATAATCATGAATAAAGATGTTTTAGTCATATTATTTGAATTATAGATGTTCTTCCCACCATAATTATTTGATATAATGGTCCACATGATGGGTCACTTGGTTATATAGGTTCAACTATGTGGTCTTATCTAGTTTGTATGGATGAACCCATTGAATGGTATATGGATATTTTGAAAGGTATGTCAAGATTCAAAGTCATCTTGAGGGTTGTATTGAATAATGGTATATATTTGAAGAAGCCATTGAATTCTATACCAATTACCTATTTGATATTGATAGCATCAGTCCCATAAACTCTCGTGACAATAGATTCTGTATGGGTGAAGGGATTTCCCAAAAAGATGTTATTAAAATTACCATAATGGAGTGGGAGCAAGTGGACCTTTATATTTTTCCTAATATTGAGGATGTTTATCCATGCGTTGAATCTCATAATGAAATTATTATAGATTTGAATCCATAAAGGGTTGATGTATAGATTTCAAATACACCTAATAAAAAATTTATAGGATGGTTCCAAAATCAAATTTATAAGGCATTATCTAAAAATCAAAATTAAATTATTTAATAACATCGATGACTATCCAGGGGACCATATTCAAATTTTATATCTTACACCAGTTTTTTAATTAATGGTTATACATTCAATAAAAAAGAACATGATGATTGATGTGAAATTTAAATAAGTGGTGTTACGCTTGTGTTGAAAGCGATTCACATATCTGGTTTTAAGGGTAGAATTCAAATTTATGGAAATATGTCTTATTTTCTCATTGTTGAATAGATATATGAACTGTATTATACAAAATTTCAAGTGATGATTTTTGGTTTCATATGAGTTTAAAATATGAGTGTAGTGAAAATTGATGAAATGGGATTCATGAAGGTGAATTTTAGTGTGGAAGGAGAAAAAGATGAGTTGTTCATAATAGCATCATATGTACTGCAATTATTTTTTTCATCAGATCTAGAAAAGTAGAATTAGTCGATTGTCCTACTAGTAACCGAAAAATTGTCAGGTTAGACTAAAAGTCAATCAAGGATGCCTCTTTCATTAGGATATCATAATCATTTAATGCCAATACCAATGTTTACAATGTCTTGTAAGTTAGAGGGGACCCCAAAGAGGGGATTTGTATTCTTTATAGAGGAACAAAATCCCTAAAGCCTTTAAAAAAAGAAAACATGATCAATGAGAAGGTAAAAGTGTTTTTTAATATTCTATTTTTTCCCTCATAATATTATCTATTCTCTAATACATTAACATAGACGAAATTAAATTTTTGACTACTCAAGAAGGCAATTTCTTCTACACATGATGATGTCACCAATCCCATAGAATCATAGACAATAATGAAGGAAATCCTTTGGGAATATGTAAATTTAATGTTATGATATACTTAATATAATTTACTAAAAAAATATATAATGAAATTTTTATTTAATTTTATTATTCCTTGTAGAGTTTGTTCATTTTATTATTTTTTCATTTTTCATGCCTTTTTACACCAAAACATCCATAGACTTCTTCTCCCTCAAAAATTTTTCAACCCTACAATGTTAATATTTATCAATTTCCTTTATGTTCCCTCCACTTCCATTATTAGAAGAGAAATCATGCTTTCAATACTAAATGACAGAGGTAGTCATGATGTTTGTACAAAAAAATAATTATCCCTAGAAATAATCTATTATTTCATATGTATGTTTATTTCATTTATTTTAGTATTACTCAGATAATAATTTTTTTCTTATACAGGTTGATTATTTTGTTCAATTTGGGGATGTATGTTTGAAGCATCTCATGCTCATGAGAAGTTAGACTTCAGGGCTACAAATTAGATGATGATAATAATGAAATGGGTCAATAATGAATAAAACTATCATCAAAGGGTGAATTCCTACAACTTATTTAATTAATTTTTCAATTTGTAAGTTAATTTTCACATTATTTTTATCTAATAATTATTAAGTTCTTTCACATATCTTTTGGGAATTCATATTTTCCCAGTTCATTTTTAAAAAAAATATTTTTGTCCATATTTAAGGTCTTTCTACACTGAAACATCTATAGACTTATTATACCTCAAATAATTTTCACACCTACACTGTTTAAATTTATCACTTTCCTTCACGTTCCCTCCAATACCCTTGTAGGAAGTGAAATGATGCTTCATCTTCTCAATCATAGAGGTAATCTTGGTTTTTTTATAATAAAATCATTTTATGTTAAATTAATATATTATTTCTTATTTATGTTTAATTTATTTATTTTTAGTATTACTCATATAATAATTGTTTTCATATGTAGTTGTATTATTTTGATTGATTTGGGGATGTTTTCTTGAATATTTTCATGGTTGTGATAGATTGGACATCAGGCCTGTAAATTAAATAATGAAAACAAGGAAATGGGTCAGAAATGTATACAACCGTCATGAAAAGGTGAATTTACACTACATATTTAATTAATTTTTTCATAATTTAATATACTATTTCTATATGAATTTCATTATTTTTTTATCTTATAATTATTTAGTTTTTTCACATATCATTTAGTAATTTATATTTTCCTTTCAACTATCTACAACAATCCACAAAAAAAGATAACATGTTCATTTCTTACAATGTTACCACACTTTCCACTAGTTTTCTTTGTCAAACATACAATACTACAATTCAATGATCTATATGAAGTGTTTTAATTTCGACAAATAAAATCAATGAGAAGTATGGTAATATTGGATGTTGGGATTTTTTTGAGACTTTGGGATGTGTATAAATCAGTCACAGCTCAATTTTACACATATTGTGACCTATATGACACCAAGTTCTTCATTTTATTTAAAATTGACATTAATTTTAGTAACAAATACAACATACATACTCAAAACTGAGAATACACATTTCAATTATTTGGATACATTAGGAAAATGATCCAAAAGTAATTTTTGATGTGTAAAAATCATCAATACCTCAATCTAATGAATTGTGTGACCAATATGACTCCAATTGCATCTTTTTATTTAAAATTGACAATAATTTTAGTAAAAAACAAATTACATACTCAAAACTGAGAAAAAATTCATATTGTTTTGATAATTTAGGAAAATAATACATAATTCGTTTCTAATGTATAGGAATATGACTCACCTCAATCTCATGCATGTTGTGCCCTATATTACTCAGTGTCTCTTGTCTATTTAAAATTGACATTTTAGTTCAAAATGTGTCACTGAATAAAAACTAAGAAAATTTTCTTGGATAGTCTTGATAATTTAAGAAAACTATTAATAAATCATTTATGATATGTGGGAATCAATCTCACATAAAATAGATACATGTTGTGATCGGTATGACTCAAAGTGTGTGTTTCGAGTTTAAAAAGAAATTTTAGTAAAAAAGAAAAGAAACATAATCAAAACCAAGAAAAAACATTCATATCATTTTAATACTTTTTTGAAACTATATATAAGCCATCCGGGTAATGTAAGAATAATTTTTTCCTCAATATGATTCATGGTGTGACTGATAAGACTCCAAGTGTGTCTTTTTATTTAAAATTAACAATATTTTTATTAAATATGGAAACTGACAAGATCAAAATATAGAAAACGCATTTAGATTATTTTTATTCTTTATGAAAACCATATATAAGTCATTTATGACATGTATGAATAATTTTAACCACAATTCGACGCATGATGTGCCTATTATGACTCGAAGTGTCCATTATCAGTTTAAAATTGACATTTTAGTTCCAAATGTTTCAGTCAATGAGGATCAATAAAATGTTCTCATATTATCATTATAATTTATAAAAATGGTTCATAAGTCATTTTTTATATGTACGAAACATTATCACATCAAAACAATACAATATGTGAGTGGTATGACTCAAAGTGCTTGTTTTCAGTTTAAATGACATTTTAGTAAAAAAAAGACAATTGACATACTCAAAAATAAGAAAACACATTTATATTGTTTTGATACATTAGTAAAATGATCTATATGTCATTTTGGACACGTAGGAATCAACAAAACCTCAATCGGATTCACGGTATGACCAGTATGACTCCAAGTGCGTTTTTTACATAAAATTGACATTAATTTTTGTAAAAAAGACAACCAGCATACTCAAAATTTGGATTACACATTCAAATTATTTTTCTAATTTATAAAAACGATGCATAAGTCATTTTTGACATTTTTGAGTCAGAATAACCTCAATCCAATATATAGTGTGACTGGTATGACTCTAATTGATCCTTTTTTATTTAAAATTGACTTTAATTTTCGTAAAAAAGACAACTCACATACTTGAAACCTAGAAAATGCATTTTTATTTTTTTATACTTTAGAAAAATGATCTTCTAGTAATTTTTTGACATGTCGTAATCATTTTCACCTTAATCTCATTCATGATGCTCCTGGTATGACTCAAAGTTTCTGTTGTCAGTTTAAAATTGACATCTTAGATCAAAATATACCACTCACTAAAAACTGGGAAACACACTCATATTGTATTGATAATTTAGGAAAATTATTAATAATTCATTTCTTATATATAGGAACTGGTCTCGCATCAAACCTATACACTATGTGATCGGTATGACTCCAAGTGTGTGTTTCCAATTTAAAATGACATTTTAGTAAAAAAGAAAAGTGACATACTCAAAACTGAGAATAAACATTCAAATTGTTATGATACTTTATAAAAACGATTCATAAGTAATTTTGGACATGTAAAAATCATTCTTATATCAATTTGATGCATGTTAGGACCAATATGACTCCAAGTGAATCTTTTTATTTAAAATTGACATTAATTTTTGGAAAAAAGACAACCGACATACTCAATATCTTGAAAATGATTTCATATTATTTTTATAATTTAGAAAAACTATCCATAAGTAATTATTTACGTGTAGGAATCAAAAAAGCAAAAAAAATGATACATAATGTGCCCGGGATGACTCAAAATTCCCGTTATCAGTTTAAAATCGACATTTTAGTTCAAAAACTATTACTCACTAAAAACCAAAAAAACACACTCATATTGCCTTGATGATTTGGTAAAATGATTCATAAGTCATTTGTGACATGTAGGAATTAGTATGACAACAAAATGACACATGATGTGACTAGTATGATTCAATGTGTGTGTTTCCATTTTAAAATGAAATTTTATTAAAAAAGACAAGTGACCTACTCAAAAGTAAGAAAATGCATTTTTATTATTTTGAAACTTTCGGAAAATGATCCATACGTTATTTGGGACATGTAGTAATTAGCTAAAAATCAATCTGATGCACAGCGTGATCGGTATGACTCCAAGTGCATGTTTGTATTAAAATTTGACATTAATTTTAGTAAAAAAGACAACTCAGATACTCAAAATTGAGAAAACAAATTCATATTATAATAATACTTTAGGATAATGATCCTAAATTATTTTTTACATGTAGTAATCAATTGTACCTCAATTAGATACATGATTTTCCAGTTATGACTCAAATATTCTTTTTATAAATTTAAAATTGATATTTTAGTTCAAAATGTGTCACTCACTGAAAACAAAGAAAACATGCTCCGTTTGTCGTGATAATTTGGGAAAATGATTAATAGGTAACTTGTGACATGTTTAAATAGTTCTAACATCAAATCGACACATTATGTGATCGATATGAACCAAAGTGAGTTTTTCCAGTTTAAAATGACATTTTAGTAAAAAAGACAAGTGACATACACAAAAGCAAGAAAACACATTCATATTATAATTATAATTTATTACAATGATCCATATTCAATTTGGGACATGTAGAAGTCATTATCACCTCAATAGAATTCATGGTGTGACCTGTATGACTCCAACTGCATATTTACATTATATATATGTCATTTTTGTTTACAACACGCATCACATCACTAAAAGTGGGAAAATGATACTAGATTATCTTCTCATTTTTATATATGATATTACATAATTAATTTCCTTATCATTTTTATCTTATACTTATTTAGTTAATTTTCATATAGATAATTCATATAGATGAACAAGAAATGGTGTGTCGTGCAAGAATCAATTGTAACTCAATAACATACACTATGTTGTTGGTATGAATCAATGTTTATTTTAAAATTAACAGTTTCCATTAATTAATTTATTTATATCATTCCCAATATAATATTTTTTTATTATATAGGTGAATTTTTTTCTTGATCCTCAGTGGTTAGTTTGGGAATAGCATGAGTCAGATTCAGGGTCGAAAGACAAAGTAACATTGATGTTTTTTAGTGTATGTAATAATTTGTAGTTATGTAATTATATAAAAAGTGTTTAAAATGTTTAAAATATTATGTTTTTTATGTTTTATATATTATTTAATTTAAATTTTGTATTAGTAGTTGATTCTACTAATTTGGGGTGGAATTTTTGGTATAGTAGTGTGCTGCCAAAACACACTGAACAAGTACCCCTTCATTGTCCCTTTTAAAAGAAATAATAAAGGTACCTTTCATCATCACTTTTACAAGATATGAAAGATATGGTCCTTTATCAGTGCTTCTGAAAATGCTAAGAAAGGAAAACTTTTTCATCATTTTTTAGAGATGATAAAGGAGGTACTTTTTTAGCACTGATAAAATCCTAGAGAATTTATTAATTCTCTGGTAGTCAACGCTTCTATAGCACTCAAAAAACCCATTTTTAGCATTTTTAAAGGCCAATATTGTATTAGTTATATCCATAAAATAATCTCTTCAAACCACTGATAATAACCAATCAAAATAATGAAATTATAGATCTCACTAACCGTGTTTGTCCTAGTCCAACATTTACTAGATTTTGACTTCGATGACAGTATAGATATACCCTCTCTTAAGATTATAGGACTTTAAAATGAAACTTTTTATAGCCAAGATTCACACTTTGTAAATTTTACATACAATTTCCCTTCCTTAGGGTCTTCTGTATGGTCTTTAAGTGATCCTTATGTTACCCCTTATATTTTAATATATAAGTATATAATCTATAAAGACTACCAAAAATTGATTTGTGAAATATATAAAGACCTTGTTCAATAAATCTGTGATGATAATGGGGTAATTCATAAGACCAAAAGACTTAACTATATATTCTTATTTTCTATTTCTTATTTAGAATGTTGTCTTGGGTATATCCTCTTTATTGAATCCCAATTTATGATATCTAGAATAGAGTCTAATCTTTGGAAAGTATTCACCTCTGCATATTTGATCAAATAACTCATCGATATAGGGTATATGAAACATGTTACTAATTTTTACCTTGTTAAGTTCCCTATAATAAATATATAATTACATTAATCCATATTTATTTTTAACCAAATAAATTGGTCCCCCATAAGGTGAAAAACATGGATGAATGATTCAATTGTCAAAATTCTAATAGAGTTGATTTTTCAATTCATACAACTCAGTAAAAGTCATTCTATATGGAGTCTTTGAGATAGTAGTAGAACCATTTATGAATTTTATTGAATACTTGACTTCATGATTCATTGGAATACTAGTAATCTATATAATAAAGACATTGAAAAACTCATTTACATTAGGCATATATTCAATATTGAGTTTCTCCCCAACCATATGAGAGAAACATCCATTTCAAATAGGAATCAAGACCCATACAACGGATGTGATTTCCATCAGAAGTTCATATTTATCACTACACTAATATAAGATCAAATGTTGGTTCAGAATATCAACCATAACTTCCATTCATTTGAAATTGAAATTCTACTTTTGTAAATATTTATAATACATTATCTAAATGACATGGAACTAAACTAGAGGGAAGATAACAATATTTTTGGGAATAACATTCCCTCAAACAAAAACCAGAGAAGAATCATGGACTTGAGATGTGATCATTGTACCATTAGTGGTTTTTATTGTTAATTCAACATCCAATCATTTAGGTGGTACTATAATACCCCTAGAAATTTATTTAGTTTTAAAATAGTAAGAATATCGAGAATCAAAAAATCCATCAGTAGTTCTATAGTGGATGAAATGTTTACCTTTCAAAATATATTCATCACACCCTCATCATAACTAGTGTTCACATGATATTTTAATTTTTCTCTAGGATTAAGAGGTTATTGAGAATGATCTCCATAATTAAACTTCATATTTGGGAACTCGTTAGCATAATAACCATACTTATGGCATTTGAAACACTAGATTATGGGTATATATTTCTGTGGATATTTCTCACTATTCACATCATTATATAACTTTTTCCCATCACTTTGGTGTTAATTCATTCTATGGCCTTCCTGTACACACTTAAAACATTTATTATTCCCCATAAGACAATTTACACCATTTTTCCTTCCACTCTTTAATAATAAACGACGTCTCATCTTCTTCTCTCATTCAATTTTTGAATTTATTTTGAATTAAAATTTTCTTTTCTTATAAAATCCATTGGATTTATTGGTAAATCCAATCTCCATTTCCACCTTGATAGCACATCAAATGATATATCCATAGCTACCAATTTACCTTAGGTATAACTCCATTCAGATACTTGGTTTTAATCCACTGAATAATCGATCAACCTTACTTTCAGGTTAGATGATAATTCAAGAATCATTCCTCACAGGTCATGTAAAATTTTATTCATACCGGCCAATGGATTCACCATCCTTCTTCTTTAACTTGAGGAATTAATTATCCATTTTTTTTCAAATAATATAATTGAAGTACTTATAAAGAAATAATCTCTTAATGTCATCCCACTCCCTGGAGTCAGAGTCATATTTTTTCCTTCATGTTATTAACAAGAGTCCTTCATTAAGCTACTTCTTCATCCAAATGATAAACATACAAAATTTTATTTTAGTGATCTGAACACTAGATAATAGAAAATGAATTTTTTATGGGATGGATCCATTTCTCAGTAATAAGTGGATCAACAAACATGTTAACAAAAGGTGGGTGTTTCCCCATGATGGAACCAATTTAACATTATTCTATCCTTTTATAATTTTTAATATTAGTGTGATTCATATATTGAGATTTTTTCTGATCATAGCTATAAGATTTTACATTCTTTTTCACATAGTTTTTGGTTGATCATGATGAAAATTATTTAATTTTTTACTGCATTCATCATTAACAAGAATCCATCAATTTCTATCCATCATCAAAAACCAAAAATCATATTATGAGAATCATTAATCATAAAATGAAACCGTGTGATCATGAAAAATCATTTATAGGGTGTCTAAACCATGACTCATTCTTTTCAATATATAACCCCTTAGGTTTAACCTTGTTAACTCATGATCATTACTAATACATTTTTTTATCCAATACTTATAATTATCCCCAGGGATCACCCTAATGTTTTATCTTCCTAGTATATAAAGGTTAACTAAACCTTGATCTTATAACAACTATATCAATCCATAATTTTCATACATAAAAATAATATCTTATTAGATGAATATTATTTACATAACATGATGATCCAAGCCAGAATATTATAGTTCTAGTGACATTAGAATCATAGATACATAAGCAACTAGTTTATAAATAATACATCCAACATAGTTCTTCATAACTAGGACCCTTCTTAGACATATCATACATAATACCTTTATTTATAACCTTGGGAATGAAAACATATGAAATGGTGATCTATATTTATTAGTAAGCTTAAATAATAGAGATATCTATGATCACCTAAGTAAAAAATGAGAATAAAGGTATAAGAACACAAGAATAACATTTTAAATCCATAACCTACATATTATAGATCATAATATTGAGTCATGGAATAAATATTATCATTTCATAAGACATGAATCATAAATTAATTGAGTACATCAGCCATGAGACATAGCATTGGAATAAGACATGGAATTTTCTCATACACATAAACATAGAAAAAGTTATGTAAATTTTACCATCCAAGATATTTATGGCATGTTAGTCTTAGGCTAACCACCCATGTACCTACTTCAAGATTGGGATTACCTCTCATGTACTCTCTTTTGGTCTTGGGATAACCTCTTGTATATCCTTTGATCTCATAAAATATTAATTATTACCCAATTAATTGGATGTATATATAGTACCCAACCGTAACATAATGAAAAAAATACATATGTATGACACAATATCAGAAAAAAATATTCATATCAGAACCCGTGAAAAGATATGGGCTTTATAAAAATTTAATCATAGCATAACCCTTGTAAAATAATAAACATTTCATCATAGTATAACCTGTGTAAAAGGGAATTTTGTTCTTGAACATATTTTCATCATAAACATAAACTAAACATTAAAAGAATAGGGATTGTATCATTGGATAATAACCCCAGTAAATTATAAGTTGCATAAAATGTTTTTATATTAGATGTAACATTATTCTGAAAGTCCACTTAGATAATTTATTGATTAAAATAACATTTCCATTTTTAAATATATCCTATAACATATAATTTTTTTTAAAATATTATTGAAAACATATACTTTTAAAATAACCATTTATAATTTTAAATAAATCTTCAAATAATTGAGTGTTCATGGTGGTGGGAAATTTTTTTCTTGTTGTATAAGTTAAAAGAAAATGGCCCATTTACACTTTCTAAGAAAATCATAAAGTACCTCATTCAAAAAAAGACAATAAGATTAATTATGAAACATTTTTTAAAAATAAAAACACAGTTAAAAATGGATATAACAAATAATAGGTTAATTTGAAACATTTTTATAAATTATGGGTATGGAATAAAAAGTGTTTTTTGATGAAAGAGATAAATAAAGTCAATTTCCCATAAAAATATATTCTTGGTCTCTTGTGCACATAAAGTGAGGGAAATTAAAGTAAAACGTTTATTTTAATGGAATAAATATATTAGAATAAAATTAATAAGTTTATTTAGAGGAACATCATAATATTTTATCCTCATAAGCTTAAGAATAAACAACCTCGATAAATAATGAGATTTTAACATAAAACCCTTATAACTTTGCTAACTATGGAATTATATATACCATGAAATACATAGACCCATATGGATATATTAATCAATATTATTTTTTAAATAATCACCATAAAATACATTTATCTAAAATATATTCACAATATAAAAGAAACAAGTGGTGTATAAGGCATCTGTCCCATATAAATAAAAGTCAGACAAAAATCCATTACCGTGGGTTTCACTTGCTTCAAAAGTGTTCTAAAATCCTATATGATAAATTTAACTTTATTATAATTCTATTAAATAATCACATAAATACTTATTAAATCATATATAATCATTATATACATATATTTATAGTTATCTATAATGGTAGAGAAAGAAAATGAATTACACCATTTATGGAGACGGTATGTCTTATATACACATGAACGTTGTTTTCATTTTTTGAAGGATGGAACAAAAGAATATAAAATAATAATTCACCTTTATAGAATCATTATTATACCATGTAAATCTTATATATTCATTAGATACATCCTCCTTGCCATCTAATTAAAATATAAATGTAAAAGGAATCACATCGCTTCATGGAGGTGGTGGTTCACACATACGTAGGAGTGACATTATCATTTCCCATCAGTTTGGAAGGTATGAAGATAGATATGATATTATCATTAAGTAATATTAATTATTTCATAAATATAATTTATAAAATTTAAACTTTTAATAATAACCATCTATGGAATTCTGTGATGGAAAAAGAATTGCATCACTACATGAAGATAGTTAAACGTATGTACGCAAGATCGTAGTTTTACCTTCCATTTTATGGAAAGATGGTGGATACCGGTAGTTTCCTAAAAATAGAATTTCATAGTATTTATATTACTTAATTTATTATTATATTATAAATGAAAAAAATATATAGTAAGTAAAAGAAGAGATAAATTGAATGAGGTAGGGTAAGACAACTACCTCTCTTTACAGAGACCTCCTTTAGATCCATTATTAAGGAACTTAGGGTATGTATTTTGGGGAGATAAGAACCTAAAAATATTGGATAAGGATTATGATAATTAAAATTTTAACGGTATAGTTAAGATATAATGCTCAATGCGGTGTGAGAAAACTGAAATAAGTGGTGTCCTTTTATAAGGGAGGGAGAGGACCCACTTGGGATTTCTTGAATGATTAAATTATTATAAAGAAATAATCAATCTAAATGGTCCCAAATATCCTATAAATTGATATGGAATGAAATTTTCTAACATAGTTTACCCCATTTTATCTATTTAAAAATTTTATGGTTTTTATATAATTTAATAAAATATTATTTTGATAAAACATCATTAATATCAATTTTGACACTATTCATTAAATTTGACATAAAATTCATAAAGAAAAAGATCTAATTAGAATATAATTATTTAATATATCAATAATATTTCAAATTAATATAAAAAATTTGTATAAACATTAACCCAATAAAATTATTTTCCTTTTAATATTTTTTAAAAAAAAAATTGTTTATTAATTAGAGAAATACTTTATCAATGTTGCATATGCATTTACGGTCGTTATATAAATACTAAAAATTGTAAATAAATTTATATCATGAAATTAATTTCATTAATATTAAACATAATATCATGATTCATGAATAACTATTTTTTATTCCTTTTTGAATATATAATATATATTTAAAGCTAATAGAGTGAAACTTTGTAACTATCATTATTTTAATTTTTATAAATATAATTTTCATAGAAAAGTATCCATTAAAAGAATAAATGAATTTTATAAGGTAATAAATGTCAAATTAAAATAATCCAATAAAAATTAAGATGAAAATTTATGTCCTTATCACTTAGTTTTAAAATAGATTGACCTAATTTACCCTTTACCGAGGTGATAAATCTTACCATGGTTACTATTCATATTGACCAGAAATAAAATAGGCATATTTACCAAATTTAAACAAAATTATTCCAAATATTTAATCCATTATATCAAATTTAATTTTTAATTTTGGTATAAAATAATTTTAAAATAAGTGCACAACGTTCGATGAGTACCTTTTTTTATAAAAAAAATATTTTATGCATATAAATTTTTTTTATTGAATATATAATATATAAATTTCATTAAAATAACTAACCTATAGATATAAATTTAGGTTGTTACAATAAATATATATTATGCACATAAAAATATTTTTCCAGAAAAATATCTCTTTTTCTTTGTAATAATTTTTTTTTATAATAAATTGATAACCATGGAATTAATTTTAAACATTTGTAGCCATACAATTTTCCTAAAGTATTTAGTCATATTAATACCCTCCAATCTAATGGATAGCTGATAATTTTCACTTTAAATAATAATATTTTAATTGTATATCATGGTTCATTTTAAACTCTGTGTTACATATAATGCAAGCTATCAATGTAATTAAATTGGTTTGAAAAAAATCATAAAATCATAAGGTGTCACATCCGAGTTATATCTAAACTCTAAGAACCCTATCACATTTTTTCATCAACTATACATCTCTGTCTAATCCAAACTAAATAAGTGTAGACTCCCTTACTACCTTATCACCCAACCAGAAAAATTCCACCATTTATCATGTCCCATAAAACCTAGACGCATGTGACTAAACAACAAAAAAAAAACCACTCATAATTCATTATCATATGACTAAAATAAATACTATACTATTTCTTTCTAATAAGATTGATTCATCTCATTCATTCCAAGTCCAAACACATGATCACCCACCACACAAGAATCATTCCAAAACTAGAAGATTCTAATTATGATCTATCCATCATAGATTTATCCATATAGGATCATGATCCACTATATCATCAAGAAAAACACATGGAATCAAAAATTATAGAACCCATCTAATCCTTCTCTCTAAATATAACTTTAATACTTGAATAACATAATGTTTTTTTCATTAAAAAAGCACCAGGAATATCACATTCCTATATTATTTTCTTGATAGAACTTCTATAATATCAATATCAAGGGAAAATAATCTATATATTCTTTCTACCTCTAAAGGAACTAAAAAACTGAAAAAACCCTTCTCTTAGGTTACACTTGTATATCAAAACACATGAGAAAATAATTGGAAGGTGTCATCTCATTCCATTATAATAGTTAGTCACCAATATCCTAAGTCATTCCTTAATACATATAGTCTCTTCCACCTATACCAGAGGTAACATTCCTTATGGGTCATAGTTCAGGAACTATTATCTAAAATTCCATCCAAGATGTTATATGGAAACTATCATGGAAACACACCCACTATATGTTTTTCATATATATATAAACATATCATGCATCTCATACCCAAGTTAACTACCCACTCTAGGGTACTAATCTTCTTCAGACAGTTGTATGTTTGGATACCACTTAAATAATTATGATCTCATATAGGTTCATATATATATACATGCATGATATCTCTCTATAGTGATACATATTTAGTAGATTGTAGTTATCTAGTTCAGTTATGTAGAATTCCACAAAGAAGCTATATAGAAAAATTATATATAGGGTTTTGTTAACACTTTAAGTAACTAAACCATCAACAACACATCCAATTCCTAAAACAACCAATCAAGGGTCCATTATTGAGGAATACAATGGTTTTATCGACCCACATAGATTCATTATACATATCATGAATAAATGTACTATATAAACATCTTTGAGTTACATCCCTTGTTGATATCCACATGCCCTGTCATCAGATAAAATATATTGTGTATTAGTTGAGTAGAATTTCATCAAAATGTTGTATAAGATAAAAATATATATTTTTTAAATGAAATTTTAAATAACTGAACCCCCTCTCATTAGAAAAATTAATCACACATGATAATACACATTTCAAGTGAATCCTACATGCCAAAAATTGATGCATGTAAATATGTCTCTTATTACTATGGGTTGTGATCTAAAAACTGAAAATAATGATCTCAAATAAAAACAACATATTTTAATAAATATCTAAACCATGATAGTGAGAAACAAAAATAGAAATCTTGTAACTCTATTATCCAAGACGTGCCATGAAAAAAGTTTTTATGACTCATCAGTCTAAGGACCATCACCAGATCTAGTATATTCTTATTTATTTTTTACCATTTTCTAAATAGTCAGAGAAAATAAAAATATGAACTGATGCCACTTTGTAATTACCATGGATTAAGAAAACTCACCAACATCCCGAATGAAGTGTTGTGTGACATCAAGCTATAGTCCCCTCATTCCAAAGTCTACTAACTCGTCAAGTACCAATGTCCTCGGGCTACCTAAGCATGGTGTAAGTAAAACAAATAATGCCACCACAAATGGAGTCCCTAACATAACTAGTAATTATGGTGTATTTACAATATGATAGGATTAAAATAATCAAATAAATAATGTAAGAGAAACATTATAATCACCATCAATCCTTGGGATTAAGGGTGACACCTTAGGTCAAACATACCTAATTTGACCAATGTCAGATGTGTATATGAAACTCACACAGTCATACTAATGGTTGGATAAACATTTTTTTCAAAATATCACATGTATCATTATGGGGAAGTGTCCCAACCTAAATAAATAACATGTAGGAACACCTGGGGGAAGAGTGTCCCACCTAGAAAGATCATTAATAACATATGGGGAAAAGTGGCCAACCCTATAATATCTCATACAACATAGGGGGAATAGTTACCCACATCAGGATCTCGTATATCAAACACTCCTGGTGAAAGGTGGTCCACTCAAGAATATTATATTATATTGGGGGAAATGATTCATTGAGGGATCTCATATAAACTCATGGTGAAAGGTGGTCCACTCAAACGATGGCATGCTAGTATCTCGTGGAATGATCCTAAAAACTATATAAACAAAAACCCCATCACATGAAATTCAGTCACCTTCCAATTTCATCAAATATAATCAAAAAATCTAGAACAATATGGGTAGTGACATAACTTAATTGAAATGATGATATGTGGTGTGTTTTCACCCTCTCGATAAATACTCAATCCAATTCATTAAAAATCCCATCTTTTTTTACCGAATTCCACAATGATCTAATGGAATATACATAAAACCGTAGCACAAAACCATTGAAATTGTAAGTGTTAATAAGGGAGGACTAGAATGTAACACCCGAGACTTTTATGAGAAATATTTTGTTTTTATATAAATCATCAAAGGAATCTTTCACTACACAGAACAATAGCTTGGCTTGTTTTACACGCAACCGCAGCCTTCCTCGATAGCTTGCATTGTATGCAATACCGAGTCTCACTAAAAAACGATATGCTACTAAAATATTATTAAAACTAGCAGTTATGAATATTATTTACTGAATTTTTAATTTTATAACATTTTAATTCAACTTATACATTTTCTAGAATGCGGTATGAAAGCAAAATCAGTTTTTTTGGATAAAAGAAGTATTTTTTTAAAAATGCAGTTTTTCCACCTTTTGATGGCGCACCCACATTAAATCTAGTCTTTGACATGTTTATAAGTTCAATTTTACAAAATAAAATTCTTCTTTTGAATCAGCGTATAAAAATTTACTTTGGATAAATTTTTGATATTTTTCTGATAACTTTTATATTTTGATGAATAGTAAAAATATCATAATTTTTAATTAAAAACAAATTTTTTCATCAAGATACTTTATATGGATAAATTATAATATTTAATGGTTTTAAAGTATAAATAGAATATATTTTTACCATTTAATATAATGTATTCCATTAGCATTAATTTCACATTGAATTCATAGGTAAAAAATTTTCAATCTTTAGCAATGTTTTAACTTCTAAATCCCGTTTTCTTAAGAACGGGATTTATTTTAAATTAATTACTGCAAATTATATGTTTTTAATTTTGAAAAATGGATTCCATATTCATAATAAGTGGGTCAAAATTATGTTAATAGGCTACTTTTTTTTGGCATTATAAATATTAACTACGGTAAATTTTATTTACCATAGTTAAAGGTAAATCGGGTAATTAAGGGTAAATATAAGATTATAAAATTACCCTAAAACCTTCCAAAAATCCTCTTGGATGACTAAAAGTCGACCCATATCACCTAAGGGTCGGATTATATTCATTTAATGGACATTGTTCCATGAAAATAATTTAATTATTATTAAAACTAAAGAATGTGACAACATGTCACTTTCTTAAATCTTATAAGTATAAAAATTTTAATTTAGTGATAAAATTAATGAATCTTAGAAACTAAATAGTCTCCAGAAATAAAAAACAATTATCTACATCATTGGAATTTATTTAGAATTTTTAGGGATTAAATAATTATCATTAAGTATGACACAATAATGATGTTGAAATTATTTTATTAATTAAAATATCAAATAAATGGTTTTAAAAATATTAAAATAAATATTATATGAACTATTTAATGTTCTCAAAAAAATTTATAGATACATATGACATTTTATGAATCTATTAAATCTTTTATTTGGAACATATCTTCTGTATATATTTTATTTAAATTCAAATAAATTAATAGTGTCAAAATTGACACTATTGTTATTTTATAAAAATAACATATTATAAAATTGTTTAAAAATCACAAAAATATTTAAAATTTATAAATTAAAATTTATATGGTCGACAATGTCATGAAGTGTCAAATTATGGAAAATTCACAACACATATGTAATTATTTATAATAATTTAAAATTTATAATATTATTACCACAAATAAAATTAAATTGATAAATAAGGATAAATCAAGTTGATAATGTTTAAAATAAATTCTTAAAATTTCTAAATTTTATTGTTTTATGATATTAAAATCCTATCGCATCTAATCTTAGGATATGAGTCATTTTGGAAGTTTTTATGTGGGGTTGGGATTTAATATAAACTAATATTTCTTATATTTCCAAAGGTTCCCCTCTCCTCCCTTATAAAAGGGAACCTCCTCCCTCTCCTCCTCACACAAATTTGAGCCTTCAATATCAGCCAATCCCTACCCATTTCACTTCAACACTTCTCTAGAAACATTCTAGAGGTCCTGGTCTTCTTAAAAGACCAATTGTAGTGCCCTAAGAGGAGGTCTCAAAGAGGCACTTCAAAGAAGAGGTAATGCCTGTTACCGATTATTTCAACTTTATTTCTTCTTCCGCTTATTATTCTTTATTTGTTTCATTATGAAGTAATAACATCCGTATCACTCATATACTGATATGTTATTATAAGTATGAAACAACCCTATTTCACCATCTATCCATCCTACGGAAAATGAAATCACCGCGCGTGCGTACGTACGGAATACCGTCTCCACGCCGTGGTGTAATCTATTTTCCCCCACCACATTACTTGGATGGGTATAATGGTGTAAATAATAACTATATATGATTATTGTAAAGTGATATTGATTCTTAAATAGTATACATACACTCCAATACAATTCCATGATCATGGGAACGATATCATCGCTCGTGCGTACGTACGGAATTCCGTCTCCACGATGTGATGCGACTCGTTCTACATGATCTTCATTTAATAATGATTATAAAAATGAATTTAATGAATAAATATGATATATAGTACTCTAATACCATTATGTAAATGAGTTATCTATATCCTAAAGAGAAGAATGAGAATTTATTCAACAAAACACGCATAAGAACAAAAAGTAATAAACACCCTAATAACAAGTAATAATGAAATATTACTAATAAGAAGCTAAGAATATGACCATATATGATATCATAACAATAAGTTTGATTCTTTAATAATTCAATAACATTATTTAATTCATTATAAAGGAGGTTCGGACACTTACGAAGCAAATCGGACCTAAGGTAAGGGAAATATCACAATCTCATTTTTATCCAAGATTGTTTATAATTTGGTATTTACTGGGGTGTATTTTATCATCCACATCCATGTTTCCTCAATTGTATGTGGATGGAAATAATATTACATATTTAGGAAACATGGATGTGGATGATAAATGATTTATTTGATCATTTGATGGGATCTAGCTGGTTATAAAAGATCAATAAGTAGTAAAATTATTATTAAATGAGTTTTAAGGAGGAATATATCCTTAATATTTTATTTATATAATTTTATGGACACTTTGAGTCTATAGTAAAAAAAATTGGGTCATAATTTCCCCCAATATTTTTAGGGGACTGATAAACTATGTATATTTTTTATTCGTGTATTGGTTTGTGGTTATGTTCATCAATGATATTCTCTTATATTAAATTTATGGGGAGAATCATAATAGGAATATGTGGCCTATTTTATATTTTCATCAGCTCTATGAGAATCTATCCATTTTCTGGTTTTGGATGAGATTGGTTTAGATTCTTTAGCTTTTAATATCTCAATGAGTTGTGGTAGTTGATCCTTTGATGATTTTGGTGGTTATTTTTTGGAGTTTATAAAAATATTTGTTTAGGTTAAATGTTTTCATGGTAGCATGGGATATTATCATATGTTTTATTAATATTTATCTTAGAATTTGGATCCAAAGGTATATTTTACCAAGAATTATCAGTACTATGAATAGATTAATTAATTCCAAGCTCTGTTTGATCACATAAATGAGAAGTTGTTCAGTGCTCATGTTCATTATTTTATGAAAACAAGATTTATATTTGAGGTTTTTTTTGTATATTTATCATACCATTCTAGGTTATGCTTTAATATAATATAGGTAAATAATATCCTATGGGAATTGTAAGTTAGGACCTTATGAACATAAATACGCTACCCATTATATCAAGCTATAATGTTTACCTTGAATTTGTGGTGGAAGTATCCTAACATAGACCAATTTATATATATATATATTTATTTATTTATCAAAATATCATATGGTTTATATTATCTTGGAATGATTGGAATATATATCAGTTATGGAGGATAAAGGTCTTATACGATTTACAACTTTTAGATATCCGATTCACCTAGGAAATAAAATGTAGTAACAGATTCACTTAACAGAGGGAATCATAATGTTATTTTTTTGTGAGTCTAGATATGCATGGAGAGTGATGAATGATATATTATATTTACATCATGATATGGATGAACTAGGTGGTAGGGGTGTCATATATTATACGATAGTGAAATAATCCTTGGTCAAGTAGGTGGGGAAGTTTCGCTTAGGATATCTTGGGGTCAAGGTTTGGTTGGACCCTATTATCAATTTTGATGCTCTTGTGGGATTGTAAGTGGATTATCAGTATCTAATGTTATTTCAAGGGAGGATAATTGTTCTATTAGTGGTGTATTAGGTAGTTCTCCTAGAGTTTCATATCCCAAACTTAGTAGTGTGTCTAGTAATAATTGAGATGTATTAGGATTTTAAGAGTCAGTTGTGGTTTTTGGTTAGGAATAGTTTAGTATAATAGATCACATCTCAGTGTTTGGTCTTCTAGAAGGTGAGGGTTAAATATCACATTCTATCTCGTTTTATATAGACATTGTAAGTTCCTTGATGGAAGTGTGTGGACATCATAATGAATCTCATTATCAGTTTTCCAGAAGCTTAGAGAGTATGTGATACTATTTGGGTGATTGTAGATCATTTGATGAAGTTATATTATTTCTTTGTGATCATGGAGTCAAACAGTTTTTATTCATTATCAAGGATATATATATAATATATTTTGATACTTAAAAGGGATTTGAGGGTGATCATATCATATCAGGATCCTCTATTTTCTTTAAAAATTAAAAATTGTTTTAAATTTGATTTCCTCTCTCATTTATGTCTTAGCATTGTGTTCTTTTCTTAGGTGAATATTTAGATAGAGTAGACTGTCAAGAAACTAAACGTCATGTAGTTTATGCGTGTTCTAGATTCGAGAGGTTCGTGGGTTAACCACATAATTTTCATTGATTTTTTCTAAAATAATATCTATTACACATCCATTAGTATGGATTGGTTTTAAACATTTAATGGGTAGACTTGTGGGGATCTATTGTATTGTACCAAGGTTAGAGAGTAAGATATTCCTAGACATGATTTGGTAGAGAGAAAGACATAGATTTTTTAGGTGATTCATGAGGGAATAAAAGACACTCAAGAATGTTATAAGTATTATATAGATCACATGAGGAGTCTTTTGAAATTTAAGGTTAGAGATGTGATGTCCACAAAGGTTTCTCCTTGCCATTGGAAAAAAAAATTTGGTCAAGGAGTAAGGTTTATCCCAATTTTTTGGGTCTTTTAAGGTATTAGATCATGTCAGTGAGGTAGTCTGTTAAATTTAATTTTTTCTATGTATAGATAATGTTTAAAATGTTTTCAAACTATCAAAGATTCATTAGTATCTTCATGATAATACTAATCTTTTTTATTGGGGTGAGTTAGATGTTGAATATGATACACCATTCATAGATCATCTTGTTTATTTTAAAGACTATCCGGAGAAGTTTTTACACAGGTTCATCATTCATTCTATTCATATCTTATGGATTCATGATAGAATAAAGAAGTATATGTGCGACCATGATTCATAGATCCCTTCTCAATATTTTTATTTGTGTTATGTTATATTCTTATAGAGACGATGAGTTTGAACTTATACTGAAATGATTGATATATTTAGGTTGTTTATTACTAAAATTATCAAAATTGTCTTCCTTCTTTATTTTGTGGTCATGATTCTAATGATAGTGAGATTTTTTTTGAGAAGTATCTCATGGGGTATTTTGTTTCATTGTTATTTGGCATAATTTTGGGTTTAGTTTTGTTTCTCAATGAAAACAATCATTTGATAAGTATTTATTTTAGAGGATTGAACCTTTTTTGGTATATTTATTTGTTGTTAGAAACTGTTGACGGTTCTGGAATGGGTCTTGGGAGGAGTTTATAGAGAGGTGATTCATGGAATTGTGAGTGTTAAAACACCTGTTTTGAGAACTATTTTATAGTGGGTGGCATAGTCAGGATATAGACATACTACACTGTAAAATTTAATTGGTTTGAAGAATTTGGATTTCAAATTATGATATTAGTGGGTATGTTTATGTAATAGTAATTTTCTATATTTTGGCCTTAATATTTATTATAGGCATGGTGTCTACTGATTCTTGGTTGATGTTCTATTAGAAATGGTGAGAACCAAATATCTATTTTTGGGGTTTTAAATCCTGTATTCTATTTCTAGGAGATTTCTGTGTCATTTTTGATTTTTGGATAAATGGTTGAAATGGATATGAATATCTAGTTATTTATTGGTTTTTATTAAATAGAGTCAATGTTCGTGGATAAAATAGTCATTCTCGGCACCATTATATTTTCATGGAGGTCAATAATGTTTTAAAAATGAGTGAGAAAACCTTGATATTCAAGGATAGATGACCGTTAAAATTTTCAAATAATTTAGGTGTCATTTTATTGACCCCATTATATCATGGTAGTGTCCTCACCATGTCATCGAAGGGTCAGATGAACCTATGTTATAAATATGGGTTTGGTTCTTCACATGGTTTTAATTCTATCTCTTACCTCAAAACCTAGAAAAACATAGGCTCTCTTTAGGTTCCACTTTTTCATCCCCTTATAGATCTAAGGGTAATTAATTTTTTCATTTATTCCATTCAGTCTGAGGTACCTTCTCCATACCTTCCCTCTATTCTATTCATATTTTATTTTTCGCTATCTTATTATTTCATTCAATTATGCCATGAAAATTGGTTTTGGTTAGTTCTTGGTTAGGATTTCATGGAAGTACAATTTTTATTGGTAATTTAGAGTTTTTATTGGGAATCATTTGTGGTCTGATCATTGTTATTCTACTGATTCTTATGTCACAATCAGTGAAACTTCATTTGAGGTATAGGATTTAAAACTCTATAATATTATTTTATGGGAATTTTTAATTGTACTACACTCTTTTTCATTGGGTAAGGATATGAAATTGACCAAATAATATAATAAAATTAAACGAAAATAATTTAAATTGGCATCATGGAACTCATGTTTTTTTATATATTTTCATGATACAGATTATATGTTATATCTTTAATCAATTAATGATTTTGTTTTTATGATATCATGATAATTTTTATTGCTTTATCATGATCAAAATTAGATATTCAATTAATGTTTATAATTAAATAAATATGATTAAATCTATAAAATTTGATGTTAATGTGGAATAATTATAATGTGAAGCATTGTTGTGAATGATAGAAAGGAGTGTTTACTAGTGATATTTTAATTGTTGACTACTCTAATTAATGATATTTGATTTTATTGTTTATATTTGTTTTTTAATTATCACATTTTATATTCCTTATTATATCTGGAATAGTTTTAACATTATATATAGTTGTTCTTTTGAATAATGGGATGATGCATTGTAGATGGTTGATGATGTGTGGTTATTGTGGTAGTGGTTTAATATGGTTGATGATATGATAGTTTGGTTGATATTAAGTTGTGGTGACATTTTTTCTAAGTAAATTGGATTGAGATAGCAGAGAGGTGATGGTGCTTTTGTTTTATGTGTGGTTTTTTAGAGGTTGTTGTTTTTGTGTCTCGGTTTCATGGAATTTATAATGGTCATTAATTAATAAAATAATTAATTGGAATGGGTTATAATTATATTTAATGATGTAGTGGATTTAACTAATTAATTTTTGAATGTAACATAATGATATATTGATGAAATTACGAAATAATTAAGTGATTTGGTTGGTTTAAATGTAAGAGATGAGATGAGTGTATTATTGGGAATCTTATTATCGTCAGGAATTAATTTGGATATTGAATTAATAATAAATACAATGTAGATGGTAAATGTTAAAATTACTATTAATGAAGTGAAATTTAAATACATTAACAAAGTTAATAAATGTTAAAATATTTAGTGGTTGATAATTTAATATGAATAATTAATCATGGTATATAAAATGGGATGAAGATTTTCAATTTTGGTTTTATGGTGTTGAAGTTGAGTTTTTTCTTAGTGTGACTACATGAGGAAGTGATATTATTGTATGGTATTGTTATTTTTGGATTTAGTGTCATATGTATGGTATTTTACCCTAATTTTGGTAATATTTGATATTATTTATATTAATTTTAGTCCATTTTTTCTTCTTATGATCTATCACCATAGTTAGGTAATGTGATCAATGCCAATATGAGATTTTGAGTTCTGGGTGTTTTCCCCTAACATATAGGTTATATTGGTTATGAATACTTGAATACTACTAATTCTACACTCTCTCCCACAAATATATTAAAGGCTATGATGTATTGAAAATATATGGTTTTTTTGGTTTTATGGTGGGGACATACGTGGATGGAGGAGGGCATGAGGTTGATATATTTCATGATTACATAACTTACTGTGAGGTGATATATGGATGTGGTACTGAGGAGAATACAATATATTATATTTGTTTATATATATATATGTGTGTGTGTTTGTGTGTGTGTAGATAAGATAATGATATATGATTATGCCTCAAAATCTAGTTTTTTTAGTAAATCCAATTTTTGGTTAAGTGGTAACCTCATATAAAACAATGATCCAATCCATTCACAACACCTATAACATAAAAAAAACTACAAGACAAAATCTATAATTAAAAAACCAAAAAAATATGGTAGGGTTTAGATGGTATTAAAATGACAGGTTTTCCTTGATCCAAACACTATCCTTATCCTATTACAAACACCAATGAATAATGTGACCCCAATTATCCGTCACCATAAAACCCATGACCCATTATAGGGCCATAATCCATAATCCCTCCATAAATAATCTTCACTAAAACACCCCCTAATTAGTCCATCAATGAAACTCACCAAAAACATTCACACTTGGAAAAAAATGTATAAAATAAAATCTTCTAGGTACCACTAAAAAACTAACCAACAATCAACATCAAACTATGTCATACCCAACCATTCAATAATATTCAACACTATTGAGAACCAAACTCAAATAAAAACAAAACTCTACTAAAAACATTTAAAAATTATAGGATAACCAAATTCAAGTCCAGAGACAACAAAAAACCAATAGTATAACATTAAATTTTGTCATCTGTAGGACCATCACACCTAAAGATATAAATATTCCAATTAAACTCACTAAAACTCCACCAAATCATTATTCCTAACCATAAAAAATTTTCAATCACATTAGACACTTCACTTTCACTAATAAAAATGATTAGTTTAACCTGATGGGTAACTACCGTCCTTATAGATCAAAATAATGGAAATAATGAAAAATTATAAAAGAAAAATGAGATATTAGAGACAAGAAATAAGATATTGGTTAGATGGAATTGAATGAAATTAGGTTTCACAAGGATGTAGTACATTGTGTACTGAGGGAGACTAATTTAGTGGATAAGGATAGGATGGGAACATTAGGATATTTTTTATTAGGGCGTGAGAATGATTAATTTCGTGGAAGAGTAGATATATGGTACTTTATTATATATATATTCTTAGTATTACATTACTATACATGTGTGTGATAATGGGTAAGCGTTGATTATTGAGGATGGGAAGCATAGTTGTCCTAGTTAAAAAATGAGTTAATTTCACCGTTTATTCACTAAGGAATCAAACATGCTTATTCTACTTTTAAACTTTATGTTTTTGCGTAATATCCTACATATTATACTTGTATTATCACCCATATATATTTTTGTGTGTTTGAGTGTTGGTTTTTTTTGTTTCAGGAATGTATGATGAGGACAATTAATTAACTAAACATTACTAGCTTATTGTGGTATTTGGTGTTAGAAATTGTACATGGAGTTACTTCTATAAGAGTTGTATTTATATATTTATTTTGATTCCTAACTTTATATATGACATTACACTCATTTTGGCATTGGTTTTACATATTATATATGATGTTTATTGGTGGTTTGTATCAGATTCCTAGTATTTAAGGGGGTAATGCCTCCCATTTATTCCATTGGTTCTATTATCCAATTTTTAGCTTATTGGTTGTTGGATTTTGGGGCCCAACTTTTCATCACTATTAACCCAGGGGTGGTTTCAAATGGGGAGGGTCATGATATTCACTCTCATTATAACCTTCTTAAAATAATTTATTATATATAAGTAAGGGTATTATATTCCAATATCTTTGATTTATATTTATATTTCCATTATTATAAACTATTGTAAACATCCATGAAATATATTCTTGTTCTTATAATACATTATTCATTTGATATATTTTTGATGAGTGATTATTCATTCACAATCAATATACCCACTTCTGAATCCATTACCATATTAAATTAATGGGTTTTATTTCCCTATATCTTAATTTCCTATTTTTATTGATATTTTATATCCTCTTTTATTATTCCATTTAATATTCAAATATGAATCTATTTTAATTTTACTTCTCCTGTTTTACACTTTATCCATGGTAAATTATTATTCACCTCTTATATAATAATATAGTTCTATATTAAGTATATTATATTCTATTTGATCTTTTAACCATGAGAGATTATCCAGTCGTTCTTTTATTACCCTTTTCAAAACATGTTACCAATATGAAGTAAATATCTAATTTTTATTTATTCTTTATTTATATTTACTTTTTTGTTATAGTATTCTTTTTAATTTTAAATATACTTTTATACTATCTTTGTAAAATAAATGAAATTATTATCCCTTCTATATGATTTTGATACCCCATTCCACAAGAATAATACTATGTTCATAAGTCTTTATAATACCAAACGATTCCCATGGAGAATGACACTCTATATAGTCTCATTATCAATCTCGGTATATTCCATGTGTTCATAGTGTTATGGGTGTATTATTTATATAGGAAAGACTTTTTATAATGAATAAAGATAATTACATACCTATTTAAGCCTTTATCGGGTCTATGATGGATGTAAATAGATTTTGGTGTGAGTTTACCATTGGTATCCAAGAATTATAAAGTGGAAGTTTCTTCGTATGAAAACATTATATCTTTAATGTGTATCAAATATGTGTATCACATACTCCAATTTTTTAAAGGGGGTTTTATATCGTTTATTTGGTAAAATATAATTGAAAATACATTTATTAAGTTATCTAAACAAATTGATAATATCAGTATTTACAGTTAGAGAACCACTACATGTAGTAAACCAACTTGGGTTGACCAAACTATGTCACCTAAATCCATTCCACAATAAGCATAATAGATAACCTAAATATTTCTAATACATTTTTCAAAAAATGAAACCATTTTATACAAATATTTTTTCATTTACCAAACAACTAAATAAAACCAAACTAAAAATAAATTTAGATAGCCTAAGAAGTTGATACAACACATGACCTAAAACATTTCGAACAAAATTGGGTGACAAACCCCAACATCTCCATGTAACTCTCAAGTCATCACCATAACACAAAAAAAACTACTTCTCAAAAAGAGTGGTAACAAGATAACCTATAACTCATAATAAGAGAATATACAGAAAACTTTAAGACTACATACCCACCAAAGTGATAAAATAGGGTGTGAGACAAAGGCCAATGGGAAACCATCATGAGTCCATTGCATTTCACTTATAAGAAAATTAATTCCACTAGTTTGAAAATAGTAACAAATTATGTTTTCATTTCTATTATACAAAACAAAAATAAAGAATATACCTGTTGTCATTTCTCAAAAAACCACATTTTAAAATACACCTAAAATAGGACATTCCAAAATAATTTAGTTTATAAAACCCAGATACATACCTTTTTAAATAATAACAACTCAAATTTAAAAATAAACAAGTTAAAATTCTTATTTTCCCTAAAAATCCTTTATTTGAGAACATACCATCACATGGTTTAATAATACGTTTTCAAAGAAAAATTATTTAGAAATGATTACATTTCATATAACCACTTCTTTTAAAAAAGAATCCCTCTATAGTTTTATAAAAAAATTCAAAATAATCCTTTAAAAAAAGAAACAATTTTAAAGCCCTATTTTGAAACAACAACACCTTTTCCCTTTTTAAAACTCAACTCATGCACACTCAACATGAGTATATGTAAGGGGAAATATAAAAAAATGAACATACATATATTTATAAGAAAATAATAATAATAAAACCAAAAATACTTGAAATGATAAAACACAAGTATAATAATCAAATCATAAAAATAATATCATAAAAAAATAAGAAATGAAAATGGAAATATATGATAAATTCATAAAATATGATATATAACATGACATAATAACCTAGGGAATAATGGTGTGATTAAATGACATGTAAAAGAGGGAACAACTTTTGATAGGCTAATAGTCATATCTCTCACCCCCCAAATCACTGTCAACTAGTTTCATCAGTGAACATTCCTTAGCCAGGTCATAATAATCAACTAGGTGATTTTATCCTATGTGTAACACTATACTAGAATAAAAAATGACCATTTACTCCCAATATATAAACCTAGTTCTCCGAACATCATAGATAAAAGCGGTGGACCTCTGTAAAACCAATATCAATTACATTTTAACATAATGTTAAAAGGAAATAAATCACATCAATCATATAATTTTCACCTCCAACACACCCCCTTCAATAATAATCTCTTATCCAACCACATTATCTAGTAATCACAATTCATATAACTTTTATCAAAATTAATTCAAGTATAAGAAAAAGATAATATCTAGGAAATACTAGGGTTTAAATTTAATCAACAATTCACAGTCCCTAAAAATAATAAAGGGGGATTATTATTATACATAGAAAAGAAATCTTTGGAAATCCCTTTTCAAAACGTTTTTAGAACCAAATGAAATTTCAAGGGAAACAAACATAATACCAAAGCACAATAAAAATACCCCTTTTAAAAACATTGTTTTAAAATCTCCTTCCAAATAAGTTAAATTCTTTGAATATACAAAAACAAAGATATCAAGATCAAACAATTAATTGGTTTATTGAAAAAAAAACAACTCAAGAGGAAACACAAACCTATTTTCAAAACATGTAATGCCTCTTAAATGAACACCACACTCTTTAAACCAAGGCAAACTCTTTAAAATAATAAACAAAACTCTACAAAAAAACTTTTAAAACACATTATAAACAAGGAATTTTTACTTTAAAATAAGGTAACCTATTAAAATATGGAAAAACCCCTTTTTAAACAAATAAAAATTCCCTTTATAAAAACAAAATTGGCCCAAACCACCATGAACCAATTGTTTTTTTAATTAATTTAATTTTATCAAACACCTTAAATTCATAAAACAAAATTTAAATAAAAAGTTTCATTGAACCAAGCATTTAATCCATTTTTTCTAAATAAATAATAAAAAACATAGTTAAAATTATATAAACCATAACTAGGTATCATATACATCAATAATTTGGATCAAGAGCACAATTGAAGCAAAAATTTATCAATGAACTATTTAATGAAAGGAATCATAAAGAAAAAACCTACCTCAATTGGTTGAAAATGTCACCTATGATATATACCACTGCAATAAGCCTTAAGAGGTGTCTCATAACCTTTATAAAAAAAAGTTCCAATTTTATTACAACACTAACCATTAAAATTGTCCCACATTACCACTAGGGTTATAGGAAAAGAGGGGGGAATATTAGAAAACAAGATAAGGAGATATGGTAATCCCTTAACATTTAATTATATAGAATTAACACCCAATAACCACTCCAAATATACATTGGAGGATCTTAGAAGAGGGAGATAGATCCTTGGGATGTGCGTAGTCTACGTAAGTTAAATTGGGTGATCTTGCAAAGGAATACCCAATTAAAAAAGATGTTAAAATGAGAAAAATACCGCAAATCAATCAAGTCACATGGTTGTCTCGTGTGATTTACCAAAACCATTGAAAATCATGTTATTTAAAATACTCTGAAACCCAAGAGGTAACATGTTTCTCTCACAATATTTACTAAATTTTTCCTAAACTATGGGAATACCTCTATCCTAAATAAAGATGGAATATAATTTCTTCTATGAAGTCTCTCAAATTGTGAACCTAACAATGAAACCCTAGAAAAGATTCAAAAAATCAAAATTTCAACACCTAGACACCCCAAACCCAAAGGAAATATGAACTTTATAAATAAGATCATGAAAGTGACATTTTAGAATGTCATAATTTTCCTCACTATGCCACTTTCCTCTCCTATAATGTCCACTATCAGAATTGTTTTGATAAATCAAGTAAAGGGAAGGTTCTAGATCAACTCACCAAAAAGTAAGATCCAACAAAAATACGTTTCACACAATGGAACTAAGTAACAAGGGGCTCGAACAACCTTCTTCTTTGGAAAACCCAAACCAAAGATATTTCTTAACCTTCAAAACACTACAAATCCAAAGAATATGTTCTTAAAAAACCATTTGAAAGGACTCTCCCATAGTCTATCATGAATTTAGAAACTCCAAAAAACACACATACGAAAACCTATAGTTATTTCCAAGTCTTGAACCAGACAAATGGAAATAACAACACTAAATCCTCCATAACATCTAAGGTCTCAAGAGTTTCACAATAATTGGTTCCAACCCAATGCATGTGGAAGAAAACTCCCATAAAAATAAACTCATAGAGATAGGCCTTAGGTATCCCCACCACATATAATTAATCTAAAATAGTGAAACATAAAAAGTCAAAACCCAAAATAATGTCCATCTCTAAAAGGGAATGAACTTCCAACCATTGGAAACCAACTCAAAACACCACACAATTGAAAAACATAAAGAAAAACCCAAATATTTTCAAGATAATTCGTTTACCAAAATTGGATGAACACCAAAAAAACACAAACATTCCTCAATAAGAAATTACATGGATGTAAATATGGTTTATGATACTGAATAAAGGATAACTTGGGGCCAAAAATGTGGAATACATACCCATAATGATTCTGAAAGAAACCTCAACTTGGTATCTCCAACGGTCCTCCAAGAAACCCTATTATTATACTCATTTCCCCATATCACACCCAATACATTCCCACATAATACATTAATAAAACATTAAACTAAGCTTAACATTGTGCACAATGACAATGAGAAATCAAGAAAAACAATGAGGTTGGAACATCTCAATTGATAAGATTATAATCCAAAAGCTCTATCATCCATTACAAAAAAAGATATCAAGAATAAAAAATAATTAGAATAAATTACAGCCAAAAAGATTTTACAAATGAGGATTCTCCCAAAACTAAAAAATTGTCATCTAAATCTCCAAGTGGAAGTAACACAGTAGAACACTACTCGGATCTATGTTGGTTCTGAGAATTATTTTACTTTTAAGGTCAATTCAGCTTAAAAAACCTTTGGAGATAACTAAGATATCCACATAAATGATATATCCTAAAGAAATCAGATAGTAAGGCCTAACATTCTTGGACATACCATACTTATAGAACATAATTGTACTAAACATCTTACTCACCGAAGCACTAGATAGGGTCACAAGATCACTTTCCATAGGTTTCCCAACTAACCATTCTCCCATGATGATGGACTTACAAACCACTACTGTGAAGGTAATCAGGATAGAATAAAAAACCAAGATATTATATCTAGAATAATTCCTTTTGAATAGAACCAAACCTTATTTGTATCATCAATATGAAACTTGGGAGAAAATGGAACCAATATAGTGAAATTTTCTATATAATCATTCACTAACTAATCACCATGACAGACACTCATGAAGTCAATAACCTTCTCAACTCTCACATACTTGAGATTAAATTTTTTTATGAAGTTTTCCTTGAGATATCTCTATGATAAAGCTTATAACTGGTGGTTATGGAGATCATTATTTCCCCAATCCAAACTCAGCACTTCAAATAAAGGTGTGTTGTAGATCACCCATGGTTACTCTAGAGTTTATAGGGACTTGAAGTTGTCTTTAATTTTTTCTATAAACTCCATCAAATTATAATATTATTTTTCACCATGAATCACTGGTGGATATCAATATGGATACTCACATAATTTATCATTAATATTAGAAGAACTATGCACCCCCACCCCATCATGAGTCTCAGTAGAGTTTGAAGCTTGGAAGCATACTTATAGATCACTATGATAACTACCCAAAAGATTCCATTCTAGAATTTATGAATCCTTTACAGGGGGCCACACTCTAAAAAATCACAAAAACATAACACATAATTAAATCACTAAAAATCTCAACATAATGTATATAAAGCACAAATCAAATAAAACAAGAATACAAAACACCCTTTGAAAAATAATTTAGAAAATGCATAACACGACCTTATTTTTATTTTAAAACACTCAATGGTTCAATAAATATAAATATTTCAAACCTAAAAATAAAATGGAAATAATTTCATGAAAAATAATTTCCCATTAATCCACACATTTCAAAACATTCTAAGAATTTAACCAATTAAATCCTAAAAAATTATTTTCATGAAAATAATCTACTTAAATCCATTGTTCTAGAGTAAAAAAACATTTTACCAAAGAAAATCAAGATTCCAAAACAATATTTTTAAAATAATATTTAATACCAAATCATAAAACATTTCATTTAAACATGATTAACCCATTTTAAAACCCCAAATATCAATATTTAAATACTATTAAACAATTCCCATCAGACACAGGATAAGATAAAAGAAACAATGTTTTTAATACAAAAAAATATATAAAATTTATCTATTATGCACTATTTTGATGCATGGTTTGTTAGACCATGCACAAAACATGTAAGTTACACTAGAGTTTTCCATAACATATTTCACAGGATATGAACGTTTTGACAGACCATGTTTTTTAACTGTGTGCCCATTGATTTCATCCATCTTCACTCAAAAACAAGGATTTTCCAAATACTTATCTAGATAACATCCTATAACATCGTAGTGTAGAAAACCACATCAAAATACTGTTGGGTCGGAACAAACGGGGAATGATGGCAAGAGGGGGGGTGAATTGCCTTTTAAAAAATTGATTAACAAATAAAAAATCAAATTAAAAATGCAGCGGAAATAAAGAAGGCAAGACACAAGAAATTGATAACGGAGTTCGGCCAAAACCCGGCCTACGTCTCCGCTCCCAACTAAACCGTTGAGAGATTCCTACCGCTTGCTTTTCAATGGTTTTAGCAAGAAACCCACTAGGCTTTGAGGTAGCACTAGGACCTATTACAGCTTGCTTTTTGTGGTTTAGCAAGAACCCACTTGCTTTTGATGGTTTAGCAAGAACCCACTAGCCTTTTTAACGGGTGAAGGCTAGCTCACTGAAACACAAGCCTTTTAAAAGGAAAGGCTTGAAGAAACCTATTCACACCTTAATGGTGGTGTGAAACCCAAAAGAAAGGGGATGATGAGAAAAGGGTTTGGGGTTTGTAGGTACAAACCCAATTTTAAGCTCAAAATAAAATAAACAATAAAACCGTATTGGAGGAAGACTTGGGCGCCAATTGGATGATGGAGTTGATGTAGCGTGCTCTCCCAAGCGTCTTGAGGTGCTCCTTGAATTGGAAGTTGGTTGGAGCACTTGGGGTTCCTTTGAGGAAGTCCGCCGGAGGATTGCCGAATGATGGAAAAAGTGTCCGTTGGCTTCACAATAGTTCCGGTTAGTGTCTGGGGCTTCCTCAGCCTTTATTTATAGGCAAGGAACCCATTAGGGGCCTTTGGAGCCGTTGGAGAGGCTAAAAGAGCCGTTGGGAGCCAAGTGGACAGGCTGGTCAACAGCCCAACGGCTAGTTTGACTGTGTCCACCGGCTGGCCGGTGCAGGGCCACCGGTTGGCCGGTGTTTGCAAAATGGCATAGGATTCCTGTCCAGGGGCCACCGGCTGACCGGTGCCAGAGCCACCGGCTGGCCGGTGGCAAGACAGTAGCAACCACTGTTTTGCTGGATGCCACCGGCTGGCCGGTGGTCAGGCCACCGGCTGACCGGTGGAGCCTGGCAGTGGGCAATGCCTCTGCCAGGTCCACCGGCTGGCCGGTGCTATCACACCGGTTGGCCGGTGGACTGAAATTCAGTCCACTTGAGAGGCGTTCTTGGGCCATTTCCTTGGCAAACTTGTGCCTATAAAACAACAACACTTAAAACACAATATTAGATAAATAAGAAGGTGATTGTGATCATGAAAATCAAACAACGAGGGGAACGAGATGTACAACAATCTCCCCCTATTTTGATGATCACAATCACCAAAACAATTAAAATAAAATACTGAAATTGAAAGGAATGCTTTAAATGATGAAAAGGATTCTCCCCCAATCAATCAAGAAATTTCTCCCCCTTTGTGATTATCAAAATAGAATGGGGCATAAAACTTGATTGAGGGAAACGATGAAAAACGAGATTTTAAATCAATTGAAAATGATATCAATTGTTGAAAATTTTGAAATGAAAATTGAATAACAGTTTGAATTGAAAGTTTTGAATCAAAAACCAATTGAATAGAAAATTTTGAATTGAAAATTTTGAAACCAAGAGTTGAAATTGAAAGTTTGAATCGAAAATTTTGAATTGAAAATTTGAAATGAGAATTTTGAATGAAAATTTTTAATTCACAAAAAGGCCTAACTCCCCCTAAATAAAAAAAATAAATCACCGGGGAGAGGGATTTGAAACCGAGACAAATTTTGGGCCGGTAAGACTTGCCAAAAGGGATTTTTCAATCCAAATTTGTTTCATGGCGGGTCTTCTCCTATAAAATTCGTCCGAAAAGAAAATAGACTTTGGTTGGCCGTAACGGGCATTTTTGCAATTGCATTCATATATCATGTGCCCAGGTTTTTTACAATAGTTACAAAATTTATAACAAGAGATCCCCCTTACAAAAACAGTTGGTGCATGGGAGGAGGAAGCTATATTGGTGTAGCCAAGTCCATTGGTGGTTCTAGATATTCGTTGAGAACCTAAAAGTTTGGTCAGATTTTGTTCTCCTAGGGTGAACTTGGCTAGGGTCTCCTTTAGGTCTTTGATGGTTGATTCCATGGAATCAACATTTGGGAAATTTTGGATTTTTATGGAGAGTTCCTCCTTCTCTTTGAGAAGTTGTTCTTTTTCGGAGGAGAGTTTTTTGAAAGACTTTTTTAAAGCAACAAATTTTGATGAAAGCTCATGAAAACCATTTTCTAATTGATCTCTAGCATATTGGAGATCCTCATAAGAAAGATGATTTAAAGAATTTGAATTTGAAGAACATGAGGAAGAGGAATCGGAAGATGTTACCTCATTACATGCCATTAGGCATTTGGTACCTTGGTCGCTCGAGGAGGAGGAGGAGGAGGATGATGAGGAGGTGTCACTCCATGTCGCCTTGAGGACCTTCTTCTTGCCTTTTTCCTTGGCCCGTTTCTTGTTGAGTGGGAAATCGGGCTTGTAATGGCCCTTTTCGCCGCACCCGTAGCATTTTACCTTGGGCTTGGATTTTTCGGTGGGTTCTTGCTTTCGCGCCTTGCGTGATTTCTTCTTCGTCTTGTGCTTCTTCATAAACTTGTGCATTTGGCGGGCGAGATTCTCCATTTCCGAATCGCCGCTTGATGATGAGGAAGATGAGGAAGGAGATGAGGAAGAAGATGAGGAGGAGCTTACTTGCTTTTGTACCTTGAGGGCAATGTTCTTTGGTGTCTTGATTGGTGTGCCCTCCTTTTGAGCTTGCCTCCTCATGGTGATCTCGTACGTCATTAGGGATCCGATGAGCTCCTCTACCGGCATATTTTTGACGTCCTTAGCTTCTTGGATCGCCGTCACCTTTGGTTCCCATGAGCTCGGAAGGACCCATAGGATCTTCTTGACCATCGTCTCGGCTGAAACATCATCACCAAGAGATTTCGTTCCATTGCACACGTCAGTAAAGCGAGTAAACATATCGGAAATAGATTCATTTGGATGCATTGAAAATGACTCAAAATCTTGCCTATACATATCCAATCTAGTGTCTTTGACTTTGTTAGTGCCCTCATGAGTTACTTCTAAAAGTTTCCAAATCTCATGTGAGGAGGTGCAAGTAGACACTTGGTATCAGAGGAAGTATTTGAATAATTCCCTAACCCAATTCACCCCCCACTTGCCATCTTCCCCCGTTTTTCCGATCCAACATTTGGTATCAGAGGAAGTATTTGAATAATTCCCTAACCGGTTTCAAATTAAAGATCCTATTTTTTTTTGATGGCTTCTACCGCTTCTTCTTCTCAAACTCTTGAAGGACATTCTTTGGATCGTGCTCCATTCTTTGATGGAGCCGATTATTCTTTTTGGAAAACACGCATGTCAACTTTTCTTAAAAGCATTAGCTATCCAATTTATAGAATTGTTATGCATGGTTTTACGCTCTCCTCTCCCGATGAGTCAAAATGGACCCCCAATGACATTGCAAATTTCGAGCTTGATGGCAAAGCCATGAATGCTCTACATTGTGGCTTAGACCTAAATGTTTTTGATTGTATTTCTTCTTGCTCTACTTCACATGATATTTGGAAATGTTTAGAGCTAACCCATGAAGGTACTAGCATGGCTCAAAAGCAAGAACCGGCTCAAAAGCAAGAACCCGCTCGAAAGCAAGAACCCGAGGCAAAATCCGTACCCGCTTGCCCACTTCACAAGAAAAGGGCCAATAAGAAGAAGAAGAAGGTTTTAAAGAAAACTTGGAGTGATAGCTCCTCCTTCTCTTCTTTCTCCTCGAGCGACAATGGTAATAATTGCCTAATGGCAAAACATAAGGTAACTTCTTCCGATTCCTCATCCTCCTCCTCTAGTTCTTCAAATTCATTTAATCATTTATCAAATGAGGAACTCTCACATGCTAGAGACCAACTTGAAAATGGTTTTCATGCTTTATCTTCAAAATTTGTTTCTTTGAAAAAGTCTTTCAAAAAACTCTCCTCCGAAAAAGACCAACTTCTCAAAGAGAAGGAGGAACTCACCCTTAAAATACAAAATTTTCCAAATGTTGATTCCATGGAATCAACCATCAAAGACCTTAGAGAATCCCTAGCTAAGTTCACCCAAGGGGAACAAAATTTGAACAATCTCCTAAGTTCCCAACGTATATCTAGAACCTCCCAAGGGCTAGGATACACCAACCGAGCTTCCTCCTCCCATGCACCCACTATTTTTGTAAGGGGGAGCTCCGAATTTAAATTTTGTAACTATTGTAAAAAACCCGGGCACCTCATTTATGAGTGTAATTGCAAAAATGCCCGGTACGGACAACCCAAATCGATTTTTTATTCGGACGAATTTTATAGGAGAAGACCCGCCATGAAACAAATTTGGATTGAAAAATCCCTTCTAGCGAGTCTCTCCGGGCCTAAAATCATCTCTTTTCAAAATCCCTCTCCCCGGTGATTTATTGTTTTTATTTAGGGGGAGTTAGGATCTTTTAAGTTTTTTTTTTGGTATTCAAAATTTTATTTTGATTCAAAACTTTCAATTCAAACTGTTTTTCAAATTTTTTATTTCAAAACATTCAAATCAAATTTCAAATTTCATTTGGTTTAAAAATCTCCATCTAGTTTTTCAAACCCTCTCCCTCAATCAAGTTTTATGCCCCATTCTATTTTGATAATCACAAAGGGGGAGAAATTTCTTGATTGATTGGGGGAGAATCTTTTCTCTCATGCTTAGTATTTATTTTCAATTTTTCATTTAAAGCATGCCTTTCATTTAAGTTTTTACATTGCTTAGATAAGTGATTGTGATCATCAAAATAGGGGGAGATTGTTGTACCCCACACTCTTTGATTTTCATGATCACAATCACTTTCATATATGTTTAACTTTGTTTTTAAGTGTTGTGGATGATAGGCAAAAGATTTCCAAAGGATTGGCCCAAGAATGGACAAGAAATGGACTGAAATTCAGTCCACCGGCCAACCGGTGTGATGGCACCGGCCAGCCGGTGGAACTGGCAGAGGGATTTCCCACTGCCAGGTTCCACCGGTCGACCGGTGGCTCTGTCACCGGTCGACCTGTGGCACCCAGCCCAAATAGTATTTGCTACTGTCTTGCCACCGGCCAGCCGGTGGCTCCTCCACCGGTCGACCGGTAGAGCCTGGATCAAGACTCTTCTTCTCTACCAAGGCACCGGCCAGCCGGTGGAGCTGTACCGGCCAGCCGGTAGCCCAGTCAAACTAGCCGTTGGGTTTGACCAGTCAACCATCTTTTGGCCTCCAACGGCTCCGAGGACTTCTCCAACGGCTCCGAAGGCCCCCAATGGGTTCCATGCCTATAAATATAGGCCAAGGAAGCCCCGGAACCTAATCGGATCATATACCAAGCGCCCGGACATATTGTTGCACATTTGGCGAACCTCCAGCGCTCCACCTTCAAGGATCCTCAAGTGCTCCAATCCAATTCCCAATCCAAGGAGCACCTCAAGATGCTTGGGAGAGCACGCTACATCAACTCCATCATACCTTGGCGCCCAAGTCTTCCTCAATTACGGTTTTTATAGTTTTATTTATTTCGAGCTTCATTTTCGGTTTGTGCCTACAAACCCCAAACTCTTTTCTCATCTCCCTTTCTTTGGGTTCTCACACCACCACTAAGGTGTGAAGAGGTTTCTTCAAGCCTTTCCTTTTAAAAGGCTTGTGTTTCGGTGAGCTAGCCTTCACCCGTTAAAAAGGCTAGTGGGTTCTTGCTAAACCATTAAAAGCAAGTGGGTTCTTGCTAAACCACAAAAAGCAAGCTGTAATAGGTCCTAGTGCTACCTCAAAGCCTAGTGGGTTTCTTGCTAAAACCATTGAAAAGCAAGCGGTAGGAATCTCTCAACGGTTGAGTTGGGAGCGGAGACGTAGGCCGGGTTTTGGCCGAACTCCGTTATCAATTTCTTGTGTGATTGCCTTCTTTACTTTCCGCTGCATTTTTACTTTGTTTTTTAATTTGTTAATAATTTTTTTTAAAAAGGCAATTCACCCCCCTCTTGCCATCTTACCCCATTTTTCCGATCCAACAAATACCTTTATAAAATCCAAAATAAATATAAAAAAATATAACACCTTACCACCCATGGAAACGGAAGGTCGAGCATGAGGACGAGCAGACTAGGAACACATTTTCTCCCACTACTCAATCTATAATAGTATATACACTAATATGTGTCTACCAAAAAATAATAAGAGGGATTTGGAACTATTTTCTAGAAAAATAACCCAGGATTACCTGATTATGTTACCCTAAGTAGTTCCACCACAAGGCCCAAGGTGCATTCCAGATCACCTCAAGTTGGATACAAGAACAAGGGTATTAGAAAAAAACTATAGAATGATTTATCCCACATTAAAACATGGATTTAAAATGGTTTCTATCAGAAACCCATCATGATGCCTCTTTACTTTGGATGACCACACTAAAATAAAAAAGTTAAACTAAAAAAATTCTAACCAAACAATGGGAAATAATAAAGAATAACTAAAATATTTCTAAAAATTTACTGGTAATTAAACCAATTTATACAAATATTTTTACATTTATAAAATAATGAAATAAAACCACACTATTAATAAAAGTATGTGGTCTAAGAGGTCGATTCACCACACAAACTAAAACTGGTCGAACCAAACTGGGTGAAAAATCCAAACATCTTCATGTGACTTTCAAGTGACCAACATAACTCAAAAATTTCCACGTCCCAACATATGGACGTAACAAGATAAGAGAAAATTAATAATCAAAGAACCTATATAAAACACAAAGACTGCATACCCACCAAAATGATCATGCGGGGTTTAAGCTAAAGTCTTGCAAGATACAACCATGATTATATTCAGTTTAAAAAGAAAACATGTAAAATAATTCAAATATAATAAAAAATTTGGGTTTAATTTCCTTTATAAAAAAAACAAAAAAAACATAATACCTTTTACCATTTCTAAAACTCTCTATTTTAAAAAACACACTTCAAATTGGACTTACCAATGGGAATTTTTTTTAAAAAACCCAACTACTTGTTTTTTTTAAAACCAAACAACCCACATTTCAAAAATAAACAATTTATAATCATTATTTTCCCTTAATAAATGTTTCTTTAGATGAAAACCATCACATGGTTTAATAATAAATTTTCAAAGAAAAACACTTTAGAAAGTATTTCATTTAAAAGAAACACTTCTTTCAAAAAACAAACCCTCTATGTTTTTATAACACATTTCAAAAGAATAATTTCAAAAATGAAACACTTTTCAAGGATTTCATTTGAAAAAAAATTCCCCTTTTTAAAACTCAACACATGATGAGTAAAAATGATTATAAGTAAGGGGAAACCATAAAAAATGAAAATCCATAAAGATTTATAAGAAATTGAAAATAATAATCTAAGGAATGACTTAAAATAATAACTATCAATAATGATTATCAAATCGTAAAAATAATATAAGGAAAAAGATAATAAATATACATTAAAATATACCAAAAAGGAATAATATATGATATATATCATGAGGGAATAACATAATGTCTAATAGTGTCAGAACATAATAGAAAAAATTTGGGCCATCTACCAAAAAGTTAACTGGCATATCACACATCCCCCAAATCACTCTCAACTAGTCTCATCAGTGAAAATACATTATCTACTTCATAACCTTAAATTATGAGCTACTAGATAATGTGCAACAATAAAATAGTATAACTAATTCCCCTGGATCTCCCCTTAGTGTCCAGGTGCTCCTTGTGTCGTAAATAATATGGTTGGAATACTAGAACACCAATGTAAATCACATGAAAATAGAAATCCAAAAGTAATAAAAGCACTTAAATCACATAATTTTCACCCCCAGTACACCCCCCTTAAATAAAAATCCCTTATCCAACTGCATAATCGATGAATCATAATTCATATAAATTTAAATAAAATGCACACAAGGAAAATTAAATGATAATAATGGGTCTATACTAGGGTGTAAACAATGAGAAATAAACCACTTTACCTCAAGCTTCCAAAAAAGACTTCTTTTTATATATAAAAATTCTATACTCTGGAAATACCTTTTCAAAATCCATTCTAATCGAAATAAAATTTTAAGGGAAACAAACATAACACCAAATTACATTCAAAATACCCCTTTTAAAATACAATTTCTAAAGCACATTCCAAAAAATGTAAATTTTTTGGACCACACAACAAACATCAGGAACAAAAAACTAATATAGTTAAAGGATGCATTCCAAAAAAAAACTCAAGATGAAACACACACCTATTTTTAAAACAAATAAATCATTTAAAATTCACAAAACATTATTTAAACCAATTTAACCTATTTAAAATAAGATATATACATTATAAAAATAAGGGAATCCCATTATAGATAATGGAGTTTCTTTTTAAAACAATTGAAACTCTTAAAATAAGAGAAATCACTTTTAAACAAAGAACACTACACTTTATAAAACCAAATTGGTCCAAAATGACATGAACCAATTGTTTTTATTACACAAAACAATAAATGGAATTTTATCAAACTCCTTAAAAGCATGAAACATCATTTAAAACCAAAGTTCTATTGAACTAAGAATTTCACCCATTTTTTATAAAGGAAAACCCAAGAAAACCTGGAAAATAATAGATAAACAATAGGTATCCTATACATCATTAATATATCTCAAGAATAATTTTAAAATATAAAGAAACTAATAAAATATTGAATAAATATAATCTTAATGGAAAAACCTACCTCCAGTGGTAGAAACATGTAACCTATGATAGAAACCACCAGAATAGGATTTTGGATATGTCTCGTAAAATTTTGAAACAGAACCCCCAATTTTAGCACAAACTTAACCTTTTAAATCAACCAATGTGGTCATTATGGTTAGAGGAAAAGTTAGGGAAAGAGGATAAATGAAGATAATAAGACAGGGATAGAAAAAATTACTACAAATTACCCTTATATTTTATTATAGGAGGGAGAGGTATCCTTAGGAGGTTCCTAGGTCAATTTAGTTTGAGTGGGGAGCTTAGGGAGGAGGTCCCAATTAAAAAAGAAACCTAAATGAAAAAATAACCCAAATCAAGAAGGTCACATGGTGGTATCATATGGTTTGCGAGACTATGCATAGACTATGTGATGGTTACTACACTGAATCTTAAGAGTTCACCTAGTTTTCTCACATTTGTTACTAAACTATGTATAGACCGTGAGACTGCCTCTATCGGAAATGCAGATGGTTCACTATTTTTAATTCATAGTTTCCCAAACTATGTGTCTAAAATTATGTCCTATAAAGGATTAAAAAAATTAATATTTCAACCCTGAGACACCCCAAGAACATGAGAGAAATAAATCATATAAACAAGAGAATGAAATTGAAATTTTGGGGTGTCACACTAGAATTCCATATTTATTACTAGATAACGGTAGTTATTTTGGCATTGTAAATCCCTAAATATTTCAATGAATATTAAAGTATATTCTTATAGATATCCATAAAATTATATCAACTACATAAATACATTGATATGACCACATATCCATTAATTATATATAATGTAAAAACTATGTACTTCATAATTCAAATTGAATGATTTTCATCAAGATATCCAAAACACTTGATTGACTTGGTAAAACTATTGATATAACCATATATCTATTAATTTTATACATATTTGACACCCTATAATTCATTATTCGGATTAAATTTGATAATATCTAGATAGTGATACAATCTGGTTGAATGAGATAATCTATTGACTGGAATGTATACCCCTTTATCCTATATGTTGTGAGTACCATATACATAATTATATTTATTGAAGGGTATTATCGTAGATATCAATAACATTCATTTGTCTCAGTAAATATTGACTATCTGTATATATTTTTTTTCTATATGAATAATTATTTCTTGAATGGCCCAGAGGCCTTCAATTTTTATTTATTTTTGATAATCCCCATTTTAAGGGTTGAGGAGGAACCCTTTTCATGCCCGATAGGCTTAGTGACAATTACATGAACTGAAGGTATTAGAGGAAATAATACTAAATAGACAACTTGGAACTGCCCCTCCCCAATATATATTGTGATGTGATCTCTCCACCATCACATGGCTGTTCAGCTAGCTATTCTGTGTAGAGGTGCAAAGGTTAGGCACTGTTGGCAATTTCATACCCTCTCATTCTTCCATGTCCGGTTAGCTTCTAATCTGGTAAATATGCTTGCTCTAATCTTCATCTTGAGCTTTATTCCCTGTAAATATGTCTGGTTTCAACTTCATCTCATGTGGCCCAAAGGCCTTGAGGTGGCCCAAAGACCTTGAGATGGCCCGAAGTCCTCGAGGTGGCCTGTAATACTTACCGGACCGAAGGACATCGGTGGCCCGAAGGCCTTGAAAGACCTAAGGACCAAACAAATGGCCCAAATGCCGAAATGGGTGAATAGTGATGGTTGCAATAGTCTCAAACACTACATGTTACAGTACCTACTATTGTAACCTAGAAATATGCCTCCGCCTGGATTTGATCTTTAGTCTCTTAGATGTACTTAAAGAGTCATCACCAACTAGGATGAGGCTCATGTGCCTATATGAATAACTATTGATTATTCAACCATGTTTATATAATAGTTTCCTTAGGTAACATTTAATATTATATTTTTTTATCCTTTTTCATATGATAATTGCATTGGACTTATTAACTGATGGGTAGGAACCAGAATTAAATATCCCCTTTATACATTGGTAGGTCTCATCATACAAAACATTTACAGTATTGGGTGTATTTATACACTTTATTTCTGATTTCTTGTCATAAGTCCTTGACAGTATGGTTATAATGTCAAGAATTTTCATTCGATCATTATGAGATCTATTATTCTAAGGGTGTCATTAATAAAGGAATAATGATTCATTTTAATAATAGTTTTAAGTATAATGTATTTTATTACCTTACAATGAATATATAATTTTATTATGTGCTTGGTTCCTTAGGACTCCAAAACATTGTTTCTTGGATATGTGATATCTTGTAATATAAATGAAATGTAATAAATAACCCACCAGATCTAGGTTATGGGGGTTGGGGTTAACAAATTACTCCCTATGATTGATAGGATTCTATATTGGAATATTATAACCCATTTTTGTTTGTTAAAATTTGTGTGGTAGTGGATTGGATCACTAAATTGGTACACATTTTATCATTATAGTGTATTTTTTAGTTAATGTCTTGTCAGGATAAATCTTAAGAAGATACTAAATCTACATGGAGTTCTTAAATCAATATTTTTTTCTTATATATAATCTTTTTACAGATATATTTTATAAGAGGATATATTTTGATCATGTGTTATTTATCATTGGGTGATCTTGAGAAGATTATTTTTTCTTGGTGAAATTTTCATACAATAATGGTTATCAATCTTTAATCTGTTTGGAAATTTTGGAGGCCTTGAACAATAGACTCTATCATTAACCATTATTTTGGGTTAAAGTTTGGGAGAGATAAATTTTAGACCAATATTAATATAAGATACAACATATCAAATTAAAGTAATTAAGAAGCATATATAAATGGCACAGAGTTAGACTAGAATAAAAAGAATACTTTATAATAGTTTATTAGCAGCGGTCTCAAAAAACAACCTATAATTTAATCCCATCAATCTTTTTACCCTTTAAGACTAATTTATTAGCAATAAATAAAAATAACAGTAACATAAAAAAATTGGCATTAATTTCTTAAATAACTTCCACCAGTTCTTATATTAGCTGTGGTTGATTGAAAAATGATAGTAACTAATCCATATCATCATATTGGATTCCTTTTTCCTCCTCCATTTCACAAACCACCCCTTCTCTTTTATAATCTTACCTTCTCCTTTTTCAACATTCACACAAACCTCTCCGTCTCTTTCCCAATGTCCCAATATCATTTTTACTCCTTCAAGTGAACCTCCTCTTCCCCATCCTGATATCCCTATCACATTCTTTGTAGTGACATACCATTCTATATCATGATTTATTTCATCATTTTTTTATCATAATAAACCACTTCCCTTTGTCTATCTATTTCTTCAGGGTATAATGTATGTTCCCAAAATCTACACTCTTCTCTTTTATTTATTATTCTCTAATTTCAATAACCTCAATGATATTTATATAGGGATTTAAAATTGTGGATTTTAGGATTTGTCTTTTGGTCTATAAAACATTATTTTTATCATGTTATTACATCATCTTTTAAAACTTACTTATTAGGAAATATGTATACTCCAAAAGCCTAATGTGCACCCTTCAATTCCCTCATCACCCCCCAGAAGCCTAAACCCAGTGATTCGGTAATTTTTTTATGTTTTAAATTTGTTGATTACGTATTATATAGTCATGGTAAAAAAATTTCATTAATTTTTTTTGAATTATTTTATTTTGATTCATTCATGAATTGTGTTTTCATTTTTGTTTGCACATTTTTTTTATTAATTCATTTTAAATTAATAATTATTTTATTATTTCATATGTATTTTACATATCTTATATGAAATATTTATATCAAAAAATATGAAATCCTAATATCAACTAATTATAATTGTATTTTATTTTATTATTCATTCTCAGAAAAAAAATTATAAATTCCTATATTTTATTCATTCTTATTTTTTATTTTAAAGATGATTTTATTTATTTAATTTTTGTTATATTTTATATATATTTTTTTCTTAATATTGTACCAATGAATTAATTTTTTTTATTATTTTACCCCATAATACAACTTAATATATTAAGGGGTGAGAGGAAATTTTAAAATTTTAAATTTCAAATCAATCCATAGATGGAAGCATTAAATTACCACTTTCTAATTATACTTTTAGAGGATGATTGAAAATAAATAAAGTTTTTGAGAACTTGATATTGAAATAATTTCTTACAGGATATGTGAGATAGATTTGGAATGGGGAATTGGAAATTATAAAAAGTTCAACATGTGACCATCATTATAATGAACAACCTACCACCCCGATAGTGGAGAGTGAAATTAATAAATTTATTAAAGTTGTTTTTAAAACTAATTCACAATGTGATGAAGATTATGAAATATTAATAGGGTCTATTCATAATTTTTTAAAGATTAATATAATAGAGAATATGGATGATCAATCAAAATAGTTTTATAAATTTGTGGATGATGGAAAGAATAATTTTTATAAAGGATATAGAAACTATAAAACAATTATTTTTCTACTGAAATTATAATATATCAAATTCTCATATAGATTTATATATAAATAAATGTTGATTATATCAAAGTTACTATATGATGAATTTGTTGAAGATAATATTCCTAAATCATTTTACGAGTGAATAAATTTTTTAATAATATATGTCTCAATTATAAAAAGAAACATGAATGCTCTAATGACTTTATGTTGTATTAAGAAGAATATTAGAATTAAGAATAATGTAGAAGATTTTATACTAATAGATAGAAATAGATGGATCATGATGAGAGTTTGACTGCACATACTACGAAGAGGAATAGAAATAAAATTTTTGTGTAGCTTTTATGTTACTTTCATTTAAAACTATGAATTAAAAAATATTTCTCTTTTCTTATAAAATGATAGATAAAATAATGTGGAATTCCAGGGAAAACAAAAACGATGGGTTTATATGATTATTTTCCCCTTACCTTTGTATATTGTGATTTGATAATAACTTTATACCTCTTTATTCATCAATATTTATAACTGTTATTATATTATTATTTTTTTGTTACATGATGTTAAAATAACAATATAATGGGAGTTCAATCGAATGTTCATATTCAATTACAAATTAATGGAAATTACATCAAGTGATCGTGCTACATTGACCAAAGAAAACTATGTCAAGTTTCATCTCAAGGTGATGATATAACCAACACCATTTAAAGTCTAATGGTTATGTTACAAAGTATCAAACACCATCTAGAGTATCAATAAGAGAATACAAAGTCATGTCAAAATAATTGGCATTGCGATACTCTGTTTTGATATTGGTTGTGATATTTCTATCTACTATAGTTTTATCTATTTTATTCTTACTAGTTTAACAGTTATATAATTATTTATTTATTCTAATGATGTGGTTTGATGTTGTTTTAATGATTTTGGGGATGATCAAACTGATTATGGGCTGGAGGTCCAGTATGTAATTAATGAAAAGGTTCAGACTACATTAAAAAAATTATACAGAAGTTGTGAAAGGATCCATTTTGTAAATAACATAATGATAAGATAATTTTGAGGTTATATTATGAATATCATACTCTCATATAATATTATGATTATATATTGAAGAAAATATTTTATTAAGGGAATAGTGAGACTATATCAAATCATTAATTGTATTATTAAGATAATGATTAGAATTTGTTTCATGGATGAACACTTTATAGAATAATTTTGAGGTTATATACCGTAAAACATATATTATTATGTAATAATTTTAGTATAAATTGATGAGAAAATATATTAAAAACCTAGTGTATGTAATTATATTATTAGTTTCAAACAATATTCAAACTATGGTAACCATTATATTTTCATATTCTTGTATTCTTTTAACCATTTTAGGATATGGATATTATTTAGGAAACACCCACATGAAGAAGAACCATGATATTGTGTTAAAGGTTTAAGAGATTATATTTATTATATAAAAATTCCATAGCATTGATGCAATGAGACACTGATTCATTATCATGTTATTAAAGCGCTTCAAAGTTCATAAGATACACTATTATGTACACTGTTTTTGAATTAATAATGCATTTCATACCCACTAAAAGTTGAATTGTCACACTACTCATGTTATTTTGATCTACAAATTTATACATACTTTTAAACATAACTCCTTAATAAAATAATTAAACCGATAATTTAATCAAGACCTTTTGAGGTCTAGTGTCTTGGAAACTATGAGAATAATACATGTAATATATGGATGACATAATAAAGCATAATAAAAATTTATCTCTCAAGAATACTTATTTATTATTCTATCCTAGATAACCAAACTACATAGGATTTATTGGGTATTTTTGTTAAAAGAATGGGGTGAGGACAAATAACAATAAGGGATAAATAATGAAAATAGAGTATAAATAAACATAAAGGGGATGAATTGATGCATAATATAAGAGCATGAACATAATGATTATACTATTAAAATAATAATAGGAATATGAGTCCTAACATAATCATATGTATTTGAGGAATAACCTAGAAATGTGGTTATAACATATACATGATAAATTCATAAGCATATCACCATAGATCATCACTAAGTGTTGTAAGAGGATATTAAAAAGGTTATTCACCAAAGTATCATAAAACATTTCCATGAAATTCTATTAAAGTATCAGGAAAATTTTATTTCTAGAGTTTTAGTTCAATACTCGAAGCATTGGAGGGCTATCAGGCCGCACCCTTCATATATCAATCTTTATGTGAGCTACTTCTGTAAAATATTATAATAACATATCATTTTAATCCATGAGTAGGGAATGAGTTTTTGAAATCCAATAATTAGATGAATATTAAATTTATATCTATACCCTTAAATTATATTAGATTAAGTTATTTCCAACATGAAGATATGTCATGGAAAATCAAGGAATGATTTTAGAAGCATGATGAGTATAAAAAAGAGATTACGGTATGGTTATAATGAGATAGAATGATAGTTTCTCATAAATTGAGAATAATTTTTGTAGAAAAGTATTTATTATGAACACATGTAAGAAATGTCTCATGGAAATAAAAATTCTTACATCATGAAAATATGACATGGAAAATTATGGAGTGATTTGGTCAACATGATGGCTATAAAAATGATTATGGAGTGGGTTTAATTAAATATTATGGTAGAACCTCCTAAATAATTAATCATTTGTAAATTTAACAGTTTATTATGAACAATTAGTATCACAATCACAAGGAAATAAAAATGTCTTATCAGAAAATAGTTACTTGAATCAAAATAAGGAGAGGGAGAACCATTACCTTTCAGAGTAGATTCTTAAATCTTGGGAGGACTCCTTGGAACCTTAGGAAATTATTCAGTGGTATTTAGAGAGATATATAAAAGGTAACATCCTGGTAAATGACTTTGGGGTATATTGGGATGATATAATGGATGGGATTGAGCTATTTTTATAGGTGAAAAGAGGGGTTTTTTCGTGGAAACTAAAGTCGGGTGAAGGGTAAGAATGGTATCACATGTGGTTTAGGTGGGCTGGGTTAGTTAAGTTCATTTGGTGGTAAAATGTTGGTAAAACATGTAATTATGAATTTATAACCTATAAATGGTATTATAGAAGGTCTAAGTGTTATATTGATTTAGTAAAATTCATGCCACATTAGATTACCCACTTTAACACTTATTAATCTTGATTAAATATTAATCTTGGTAATTAATTTACAACCAAAAATATAATATGACATTTATTACCCACTTTTTACATGAAAAAACTGAATTTGGGATACATTTAACCAAATTAAACTTCTAAATTTGAGGAAATTATCATTTTAAAAACGTATATTGTGTATAAAAACCATTTTTGTAGAAAAAAAGGCCTTTTAATCGTAAAGTGTTTTTATTATTATTTTACATTAATTGTCAATTAAATGAGTTATAATTTAATTATATATATATATAATTCATATTTCAATAATAATTTAATATATATTTATTTAATTTAAAAATTACACAATATTGAGAAAATATTTTTCCTTGAAAAATAACAGTTTTACCATGATAATAAGATTTTACCTAAGTAAAATACTCTTAATGCACAAAAAACCTAGAAATATTAAATAATTTTTTTCATAATGATTAAAAATGTAAAATTACTTTTATAAAATTAAATTTATATGTGTAATGAAAATCAATTTTTTCATTAGCATATGTGACAAGTAAAAACTAGTTTTTAGAAAAGGAGTATTTTTATGCTTTAAAACTTATGTTTTGGATAAAATTAACATTTTATTTGAGTTAAAAGATATATAGTGGTTTAATATTTAAAAAATTATGTGGATTTAAAACTTGGACAAAACTAAATTTTTCTTAAATAATAATTCATTAAATAAATGGTCTAAAATTAATATTTATTGGAAAAATAATATTTAATTGCATAAAATTTTATTCCTAGGTTCTGAAAATTGAACACATTATTTTTAAAAGGTATAGGTATCTTTATAAAATATATATTTGATCAAATATAATTTTTTATAAACTTATCGGTCTTGATTTTATAATTATAAAGTTGCAGTTTTGGTAAAAAACAAATATTTATAATTCAACAAAAAATTAACTATTTCAGAAAAAAAATTAAGTACTAAACTATTTTCTGACATTATATTATTCATAATTATATTTATTTTATCTAATTCAAATAATGAATTTATTTTTTAAATGAAAAATCAAAATATAAAGAAAATCTGTTTTATTGAAAAAAATTTATTTTGAACATTAAGTATTTTAAATATTATTTAATATCAATTTCTAATTTAAATATTTATAATATAATATTTCTAAAGTGGTACATTTAATTTATTAAGATAAAATATAAAATAATAAAAGATAAATAGTTCAATAAAACATATTAGTTATATAATGTTATTAATTATTTATATTTTAAAAATGTGATCTTTTCTCACACATTGATATTAATTCTCTCCATAAAATTTATAAATAAATAATATAATTTATTAATAATTATGATTTTATTAAAAAATTTTAATGAATATATATATATATTATATTTTTATTTCATTATTTTTAATTTTTGGATTATATTATTCAAATTTACTACTAACAATACCTGAATTTAGTATACCTATTGGATATATGTAAACACAAAGACTATATTTCCAAAAACTATATTTCCAATGACCATATATCCAATAAACATATTTCCAAAGACCTTATTTATATTGTCGAGATTTTATTCCTATATATAGACTTACTATATTCATTCATTCCATTCAAAATTCTTAAGTAACACTTCTCATTTACATGGTTTGATTTTTATATTTCACCATATTATTTCTAATTTCATGATGTTCTTCTTCATTATAGGATTTCTTTAAATATTTTTGATCTTTAAGGGTGAACATAATCAAAGATAACTCCTTGTTTGGAAGATTTTTTTCTTTTATATTTATTGAACCCTTTTAATTTATGGTAATTTCGTGGATGTAATAATCTATGGTGAGTAATAATCTATAGTGGGCAATACTTAGATTCAGATTATTTTATTATAATCTTTTACTTTGAAGAAATAAATTCTTATTATTTTAATTCCAATATTGAATGAATTATTTCCCAATTTATATCAATTCATTTGAAAATATTGAAAAAGAAGAATAATAGTTTTTCAATTATACACACGTAGTATAAAGAAATAACATTATTCCTAAAAACATGATTTTTTATATTCTCCAACCTTTAAATATTTTTTTTCTTCATAATTTTAATTATAAATTACTAATAAAAATACCTTGGGATATGAAAAATATCATCCTAACTCAGGATATATCATCTAAATAGATACAAACCTTAATATACTTGGGAGGAATTTGTAATATATATTTTTTCTAATAATAATAATATATTGAGATCCTAAACCATTTATTCAAAATATTATTATTTATATGGTTATGGGTCATAATAGTTTCTAGAAGGATACCTTTTTAAAATAAATATCACCAGGTACTCTGATTTCGTTGTTGAATTTGAAGGCATAAAGTTGTATTAAGTAACATCCATGAGTTTACATAGTTTATCACAAGTTTTATAAACGCTCTTAATTATTGTTCCAAAGAACATAGGTGAGATCCTTTTTTAAATGAGTATGCACATAGAAATATAGTTTTATATAGTTAATAATTTTGAACAAATAGTATTGAAATTTTATTACAAAATTGTTTTCTATAAAAACTTCAAATATGATCCAAGTGGAATAGTTGAAAACGTGATTGGTAATAAAAATATGTTAAATTACTATAATATGTATAATAATATAGATATATGTTTCTTATATGTCACCCTCATCTATGACTTTATAAATGGTTATAAGACCTCTTTTGGTTTGTGAATTTATGAAGAATCAATAATGTCCCTTGTGGTTATTCCAAATTTGAGAAATATGAGAATGTTGTGTTTTCAATATATGGATAAAGTATTTGGAAGACCCATCATAATATCTAAGAATATAGGGATAGTTCTATATGTTGTAAGGAAACCTAAATGTGAGCTGAATTCTAGAAAATGTGGCAGGATCACTTGAACTAGATTCTCCAATTATGATTTCAATTAAATTATCTGAGAGGGATAGACGATGTGTGGGATATTTCATTTATTCCATATAGATAAAGTATAGTTAATAAATGAAATGAAATACCTACCACCTAATTATAGTGTATTATTTACCTCTTATTTCTAATCATTAAGTAAAACCAAAATAGATAATCATGAGTGATCAAAAATATATAAAGGGAATAAAACCATATAAATTTGGAATAGTTTACCTTATTAATGTCTAAGTTACCCAAATTTTAGATTAGGATATTTTTAGTTAAACATATATAACTCTCGGTTCAATCTAGGTTTTATTAGGTTGGTTTTTCTCATACTTCTTAACATTATTCCATAAATAACTATCCCAAATTTATCAAGATATTTCTTATAATATTCTAAACTCAATAATAAATAAATATATTATCTTAAAATTTTGCATAACCTTTATCCATAAAAGTAGGTATCGATTAATATATACCTTAATTTATGAATATCTATATTTTAATCTAATTTATCCATGATCATTTTCCTATTAGTTTCTCCTACAAGTATATGTTAAAATCCCTCATAATTGTGTATAAAGATAATTAAACCCTTATATGGTGTTCAATAAGGTGTTAAAGTCCAAATTTCTATAAATAATTAGACCATTCTATGGTGCCAACTATGATGCCCCACAATTTTATAAATACTTTAAATCATACTTCCATAAAAAATATTACACTGATAATTTCCTCAAGACATTTTTACATTTAGTGTCTTGGAAACTGTGAACATAATACATGTAATACATATATCATAGAATAGAAAATAAAAAAATAACTCTTTATAAAGAATTAATTATTAGGTCATCCAAGATCAAATCACTACATAGGATTTTCTAGGGATGTTGGTCAAAAGAAAGGGGTGAGCATAAATCCAAATAAGGGATTGACAATGAAAACAGAGCATAAATGAACATCGTGGGTAATAATAGAGGCATAATATAATAACATGAACATAAGGAAAAGATTCCTAACATGATCATAAGAATATGAGCCATAATACGATCATATGTATATGAGGCATAACATTGAAATGTGGTTGCAACATAAACCTGATACATTCATAAGGATATCACCAAAGATAATCATTATAGTGTCATAAAAGAATATTACCAATTTTTCTCACCAATTTATCATAAAAATTAACAAGTAATATTTACAAGGTATCATGAACATGTCATCACTAGATCAAAATGTTTTACCCAATGCTCTGGAGAACTATCAGGGTACATCCTTCATATCTACATCATTATGTGTGTCACGTCAATAAAAGATCATAGAAATGTATAATTTTGACCCAAAAGTAGGGAATTTGGTTTTAAAACATGGAATTACTTAATAAATAAATTAATATTACATTTATATGGATTCCTTTGAAAGATATTATATTAGGGTATTAAAAATATGATGATATGTCATAGAAAATTACAGAATGATTTTTATAGTATAATGGGTATACAAAAGGGATTATGGAATGGGTCCAATGAGAAAAAAGTTTTTCTCTAAAAATATGTAATAATTTTGATATTAATTTATTGATTATGGATACATGGTTTGATAATCACATGGAAATAAAAAGGCCAGAAATATGAAACTATGACATGGAAAATAAATGAGCAATTTCTCCAGCATGAAGGTTATACAAAAGGAATATGGAATGGGATTAATGAGATATAAGGGTGGTATATCATAAATGGTGCATTATTTGGAAATTAAAGTATTGGTTATAAACACATGGGATCATAATCATAATGAAATACAAATATATTATCACAAAATTGGTACTTGAATCAAAAGAATAAGAAAAGAACCCTATCCTTGCTAAGAATCTTTTTAAAGATTATGTGGATTCCTTAGAACCTTAAGAACTCCTTGTTAGTTATTTATAGAGGTTTAATGAATGGTTATTTTTTATTAATTTCATTGTGGTGTAAAGGTATGAGATAATTTCTGGGAATGATCTCTTTGTATAGGTGAAAAAGAAGAATATTTTTAGGGAAACTAAAGTTAGATGAGTGGTAAGAATTGTACCACATGAGTTTGGATGATTTTGGTGAGTTTGGTGAATTATGTGAAAATATTATGGTGAAAAATTTAGGTATGACCTTTTACCCTAATAAATTTCATTCTAGATTGTCTAATTGGTATATAGATTTAGTAAAATTAGACTACCCACTTTAACACATATTAATCTTGATTAAATATTAATCATGATAGTTATTTTATCACTAAAAATATATGATGTACCATATCACCCAATATTGATGTGACAAAAAAAGATTTTGGATCCATTTAACCTAATTATGTTTCTAAATATGAGTAAATTGACTTCTAAAAAAATTTGTAAAAAAAACATTTTGTAGAAAATTAAATTTTAATTTTTAAGTTATCTTATTATTATTTAAAATTAATTATAAATTAATTGAGTGCTAAATTACTTTTATATATGTGTAAAATTAATATTATATTCATAATTAGATATATATTGATTTAATTTAATGAATTCACAATATTTATAAAACTATCATTCTTTGATAAATATTCATTTTACCATGGAAATTAATTTTTATCTATGTAATTTACTTTAAATGCCTAAAAATAACTTGGGAATTTTAAAATAATTCAGAAATACTTATTGAAAATGTGAAATTCACTTTATCATATAAAAAATCTAGGTTTAATAAACATCAATTTTATCATTACCTTATGTAACCTATAAAACCCTGTATTAGAACAATTGTTTTTTCAAGCTTTAAAACTTATGGGTATGATAAAATTATCATTGTATTTAATTTTCATGATATATATTTTTCTATTAAAAATTAAATAAAATTTATTTTTCATTCAAATATCTCTAAAATTGAATTTTTCAAAAATAATATTTAATTAAATGAAAATAATAAAAATAATTGTTTTTAAAAAATATTACTTAAGTCCTTAAAATATTAATCATATGTTTTTAAAATTAAACATAATAATTTTAAAATGTATAATTTTACTTATTAAATAATATTTTTTCAATTAAATGATTTTATAAACATTTATATCTTTTTTATATAATTATAACGGTAAAATTTTGGTAAAAATCATATTTTCACTATTCACCTAAAAATTGGTTATTTCAAAGAAATCCCAAAAATTAAAATTAAAATAATTTTGAAAATTAAAATTGAATAATTATATAAATTTTATATAATTCATATTATAATTTTATTTTTCAATGAAATTACAAAATATAAATAAAAACAAGTTTTATTGAAAAATGCCCATTTTAAACATTAAATGTTCTTAATAATATTTCATATAAATTTCTAATTTCAAAAAATTTTATATAATATTTCCAATAAATTACATTTTATTTATTAGTATAAAATATTAAATAGTTAAATAGAACCAGTTCTATAAAAAATATTAATTTTATAATTAAGTTAGTTATATTTATTCTAAAATTTTAATTTTTACTAAACCATTAGTATTAATTTGTTTATAGGAATTTTATAAATACATAATATAATACATTAACAACTATAATGTTTTTAATAATGCATAATTCATAAATATACGTATATATATTATAATATATTGATATTATATTTTTATTTGATTATTTATTATTAGTGTATTATATTATACAAATTTACTACTAATAATACACCACGTTAGTATAACCATTACTAAAATAATTAATTTAATCCACACTTCTCATTTATATAGTATTCATTTTTTATTTCATAATATCTTTTCTCCTCTCATGATGTTCTTCCTCATTATACGTTTTCATTGGTTATTGGTGGTCCTCAATGGTAAAGATAATCAATAATATCTCCAAATGTGGAAGATTTTATTCTTTTTTATTTATTATACCCTTTATATTTATTCACTTTTAATTGATGTAATAATCCATGGTGAATAATAATAAATGGTGTGTAATACTTAGTTTCATCTTCCTTTACTGAAATCTTTCACTATGAATGAATAATGTGTTGTTTGTTTAATTCCTATATTGAATGGATTATTTCTTAATATATATTAATTACTTTGAAAAAATATAAAATGAATAAAGATAGTTTTGAATTATAAAAATATAGTTAATGGAAACAATATGCTTCTTAAAAACCTAGGTTTTTACATCTGTGAAGGGGTGAAAAACACTATTTATACACTTGGAACCTCATCTAAAACACTTACATTAGTTTCATTATTTATCTATTTTCACTATACTGAATTATTCTATATTTTATGGTTGTGGTCAATTTATACTAACAATTCACACCCGATTATACCTGCATTAAAATGTGAATGTATTAGTTATTTTAACCAAATTAATAAGAACATTCATAGGTTCAAACTAATACCATAAAAAGGAATTTTTTTTGTTAATATACATCAAATATATTGGTATATATTAGGGTTGATCTTGGAAAATATGGTTTCTGTTTATACTCATGAAAAATGAAGGGTTTGGTCGGCACCCTTGTAAAAGGATGGATTTATTCTACTCTTTTAAAGGTATAAATCATATTAGATATGCAATATCTTAGGTTAAGAGTGTAAAGAGTATATTTAGGATTGTTTTGTATCTAAACTACTATAAATATTCATATAAAACTTTTTTATCATTAACTGTTACACACTTCACACTGAATGAAATATTTGATGTGTCTGATTTATTTTATCTTATCCAAAAAAATTCACATTTCATTTTAGGTTTATTAGATTAATTTATGATTTATAATTTACCCCCACTTATATTTTCTATATTTCATGTGGGGACTATCCATTGGTATATGAGAGAATCATTAGGAGCTCTGACTGTATACATTTTGTGTAAGAAAATTGTTCATACTTTGGTATCTAATAATTTTATCAAGATTTTAATAAGTCTTTCAAATATTTTCTAGTAATGGATTACCTGAGGAATGAAATTTTTTTTAATCCTATAACATCATCATACTTTAATGGTATTAGGTATTCTTAGAGTAAGATTTTTATTGAAGCATATCTTAAAGGTTTTGATATTTTATAGTAGGATATTATGATAAAGTATTATGTTTTTACTGAATTCTATTCATTTAATATGAAAGGTTTATATGTTGATAGATATGAGATTAATTTCAAAGTTATAAGTGTTATTTATTTATCATTTAGTGGAATTTTTTTATTATATATGTAAATGCACAACTGCTTCTATGATTTGGAAACATATTATGACAACTAAATTTGAAAAGGAGAGAACTAGGGAAATTTAAATTCTAGGAATTCATGAGTATATGGTGTGAATAATCAAAAAAATATTAATTTAGTTACAGAAATAATGAACACATGTGGATAGAATGTGAAAATAAAAAATGGAATAAGATATAAATTTTATAAGATATAAAACTCATTGAACAACGTTGTCTTGCTCTAGAGGTAGTTAAAATATGAATTTGAGTAATTCAATTTATATCTGTTATGAGTGTAGGAAGATAAGACACATAAAATCAAACTATTTTATTCTAAGAAACATACGAATTTCAAGAAGAAATAGATGATATCTTTGGTTTACTGGAGAATTAGTGAATATTCAGATTCACATAATTAATTTATAATTGTGAAGGAAACTAGTAATATTTGATTAATAGAAAAATATGTTAAGGTAATATATCCACCTTCCCACCCATATTCTTTAAGTTACATAGGTGAATCAACATGGATGAGGTTAGTATTTATAATTATAATTATGAATATGACTTTAATATTTTTTATATACTTAATAATATGAGTTTTTAATAGCAATAAAATAATATTGATGACTTATATGATGGTGTAGTCATTATTGATAATGCTTACATAATATTAAAGATGGATAAAAAATGTTCGATTTCAGAGAAAAATAATTTTTATTCTAATGTTTTGATGATTCAAGAGAAAGATAATAAGATTATGGGATAGAATATAAAGATCAAGAATATTTATTCTATCTCAAATGGGAAAGTGTCTGATGATCTAGATGTTTTAAAAAATGAGAATAGTAAGATGAATGCCGAAATAGAAAGACTAAAAGAATATTAATTATAATTCATTATTGAAAGATAATATTTGGATGTGTTTATGAGAATGTAAAGAATATACAGAATGAAAAAGAAGAAAGATAGTCTTAGTTATAATGGAAAATTACCAATAATGTATAGAAACTAGTTTATTAATGGTAAAAGGAAAGGAATTCATTATGTTGACTATTTTAAGTGTGGTGGTTTTGACCATTATGCATCAGATTATTTTTTATAGTTTGTTCAATCTATAAGTCACAATAAGTATTTTCTATCAAAATATACTTTTAATATTAAAATTACTTACTCTTCTACAAAAATAGTACCTAAGTGATTTTACATGATTCAAAGCACACCTAACATGGTTTACAAATGCATGTATGATGGTTTAGTATGGATATCATTCATATCTCTTTTTTTCTATCTACTGGTATACTGACATGTGGTTTTTTGTTAGGTGTTTCTTTTGTCTAGTGAATTTTTTTAACTTTTATCTTATTTTTTGGAATTTTCTTCAACTATTGATTTTTTTATTTAATTTCATATGTTTTATGAATTAATTAAATAATTTTAATGGTTTTTAGATCTTAGTTGTTGTTTTTAATAGTAGGAGTTCACTTGATGAGCCTACCCTAACAATGGGTTTGATGAGCATTCACTGGCTCCAATTACATATACATTTTTTATAATAAGCCATATTTTTAACTTTATTTAGAGGGAATCCTTACATGATTGTGAGGCCCATAGATATGAATTCCTTAATTACATGTATAGGACACCCAACGACACAAATAACATACATCATTATTTTACCCAGTCTCACTAGAAGAGTCACTACTACAAAATGTGAAATATACAGTGCTAGTCTTTATGAGTGCTTTTGAAAAGAATTAATAAGGTATTATTTATCAGCGCTTAAAAAGGAAATGACCAAGTGTTACCTTTATAACAAATTTTTTAACACTGATAAAAGGTATCCTTTAACAATGTTTTATTTTTATCACTGATAAAGGTCATTATCGCACGGTGAGTCCCATATTGATGTCATGACTCATCCCCCAAGGCCCATGCTGTGACTACCTGAAACCCGCATTCCATAGGCTAGGGGATGGAGACTGGCAGCGAAAGTGTATTCCCTAAAACTGGGAAGGCATTGCCTTTATAATCTGTAAGATCACGCAACCAAGCACCAGGAAGATACGGACTCAAGTAAACTGAATAGTAAACAGAGTGAGTACAGTAATAAAAAAGGGTCCAGAATTCATTCCCAACTAGAAAGTACCAGAAACTGAAAGTTCAAGTGAACTTGAATAGATCCTGGATCATCAACCAAGAATCTTACCTGAAGGGTAGGTATAGCTCACGAACGGTCGTTTCTGTAGTTTGCCTCATCTAATGTCCACCTCTGAGCTACCTCCATCCCTGGTACTCTGGTCCTCAATTAGAACTGCCCATCATCTGTACCAAACACAAAAGGGTGCGGGCATAGCCCGTGCAGGGGTGAGTAAAATGATACTTAGTAGGGACTCTGATACCCTCAAGGTATCCCATATATATACCTAAGTTATCAAGTATACTCATCTCAATCATGCGGAAACATAGGGTCCAACCCAAAAGCCCAAATCTCAACCATTCCACAAAGGAAGGAATATCACGAAGGTAAGTACCACATAGGTATGCCACACATAAGAATTCCACCAAGGTTTTACCATGAAGGAAAGTACTACACAGGTATGGACTCAACTCACACTAGGTATAACTTAAGTATAGTAGTAGTGATTATTACATGTAACTACTAATTCATCTTACTCTGTTAAGAGGTGTTTCTACTGACCCACACAACATAGCTCTGTTCTAACCCACACAAGATTGCTTGGTGCTGACCCACACAGGATCGCTCGATGCTCAGCCACATAGGATCACTAGGTGTTAACCCACATAGGATCGCTAGATGTTAACCCACACAGGATCGCTAGGTTTTGACCCACACATGATCGCTTGGTGCTGACCCACACAGGATCGCTAGGGGATGACCCACAAAGGATCGCTCAGTACATCGTCAGACCCAAAAAAGATCCTAGTACATCTTCAGTATGTCATCAGACTCACAAAGGATCCTAGTGCATCTCCAGTATGTCGTCAGACCCACACAGGATCCTAGTGCATCTTCAGTACGTCGTCAGACCCACACAGGATCCTAGTCCATCTCCAGTACCTCGTCAGACCCACACAGGATCCTAGTACATCTTCATGTCACAGCTAGCTACTGGGTTCCCGCACAACGCTCGCATGTCTCTAGGAGGGTCTGCTCCACAATCCACTTGTTGATACTTCAACTGCCAAAAAGTACCACGAAGAAGTCTCTCATAATACCTCCACGTCATAGGGGTCATAACACAACAAACAGCGTGTCGATCGGACGCCTGGTTTGTGAGTTATCAGCATTTTAGTCTCGGGGGACCATTTGGATTCGTGATTGATCCAACCCAACCATACTCCAACAATACCCAAATCAGTATTGGGGTATACTCAAGGGATTATCCCGCTCCAAGTTTTCCAGTGCCACTGATATTTCATCAAATGGACGTCTGATGACAAAGTTATGGAAAAACGAGCGTAAATGGGTCGTAGTGGGTTCAGGTCCGGTACGAACCGGTCGGACTGACCCGGACCGACGCAGCCTGGGCCGAACCAGTTTGGTTCGATCCAGCCTGACCCGCTGGGTCCGGCCTGAACCTTTTTGCATCCTCGCTCGTTGGGTGGTTTGGCCCGCTGGGTCCGGCCCGGCTCGCGCTGGGTGGCCTGTCCTGGGAAGCGGCCCGCGGGGCGGCGGAGACCGCGGAGCGGCGCAAGGCTGCGATGGCAGCAAGTCCGCGTAGTGTATCGGAGGTCCGTGGGGTGACGAGACCTTGGGGAGGTGCGACAGGGATTCTAATGGCACGATGAGGCCGCATGGAGGCGGTGACGCGGGGCGGAAGAGGTCGCAGATGGTGGTGGCCGTGGGCGGCGTGATGGCCGCGGGGTGGCTCCATTATCTTCTTCGCGGCCGGTGGTGGTGTTGACCACCATTCTCGTGTTCCACTGGTGCCAAACGCTAGCACCGGTCAACGTTACCATTGTGAAGAACACACAAAAGGAGAACGATGGAGGTTTCAGGCCATGTTTGTTTGGCCCGCACCCTCTACGTTTGGGCGGTAGAAAGAAGCTCAACAAAATCATGAATGAAGAATCATCAAACTCTACAATATCATATGAATCATGGATCAACTCATTAAGTTGATCTGCATTATCCATTATTTCCAAGAATGACTAATTTCCTGAATTCAATGACAACCCCTACCTCGAAGGTTCATTAATGGAGGTTGTGAGGAAGGAGACGATGTCATTGGGGATAGTCGGACGTCGGTGACGTTGACATTTCCTCAATCATTGGTTTGTTCATTGTTGGAGATGTTCCTCATTGGTGTTCTTCATTGGAGAGCTTTCTCCCAATAGTTCTTCTCTCCCCAATTCCACCAAAATGAAAGGTAGCCCACATAATAGAACAAGTTATCTATTATGTTTGTTGGAAAATTTTTAAAATTTCTTAATTAATTAATTGATGGGTTGGTTTAATTAATTAAAGTGGACAGTTGGCATAATTATGTGGGGGAGCTCAAGAGGTTTCTCCCCATTAAGAGGGAGTTCAAAGGGGTTTAAGCGGTTTTAAGTCTCGGGAGGTCCCCACCACCATAACCCACATGGGAGGTTAGGCTCGGGTGTTCCCCACCACCATATCCTTTGTTGACAGGTTTTAGTATAGGTGGTCCCCACCATTAAAACATCCACATGGAATGTTTCAACAAAAGAAAATACAAATGTTACACATTTTTATTTTATTTTATTCTTTCACGAAAAACATAAAAACTATCTATAACTCTCGACCCACTGCGGTCAAGGTGAAGGTCTCCTTAATCGAATATCGGCGCTGCGAGTTCAACGGTACCCTCAGATTTCAATTCCGAGCATTGGTTCAAAAGTTAAAAAACCTCACCCATATATTTACTGAACGTACCTGAAAAATAGTTTAGAAATTCATTCTGGGGACACTGGGCCATGGAATCACGCGTTGTCAATTTTCACGGACTTGAAAAATTCCAATATAAAAAAATTACATGGAATTTCTCGGTCTTTACAATTGAAATACCGAAAAAGAAGCAGTTTCATTATATATCATTCCCCCATATGATAATCTCAAAAGTCTACTAGGTGGATGGGATCTTATATACACTAAACAAATATATGGGCCCTGCATTGGCCTGTATGGGCCTTCACCCCCCTCCACATCCAATAGGTCTTGGCCCGTCTTCATACACCCATTTTGGTCCTACACGGGCCAACTTTATCCATTCCTATATTTTCATATAAAAACCAATAAAAAATAAAATAAATAATAATAATAATAATAAATTGAACAAATAAAAATGAACAAATTAACAAAACATTAATTTTTTTCATAATTACTAATAAATTTAATATATATATATATATTATAAATATTAATAAGTAATATATATTAAATTTTGATATATATAATGAATAAAAATAAATATTTAAATAAATAAAAATTAAAATTGAGTAAATTTAAAAATAATTAAAATATTATTAATTAAAAATATTATAAAAATGAATAAATTTTATCTACATATATATAAATTATAAATATTAATAAATATTATATTGTAAATATGGATACATAAACTGAATAAATTTTAATAATTAAACAAAACATTATATATGAATATATTAAAAAATTATTAAAAAAATTTAGTAATGAAACAATTATTAATAAAGAAGAATAAATTTGATATCTATATATATATATATAAATTATAAGTATTAATAAATAATATTCATTAAATATAAACATAGAAAATCAATATAATTTAATAATTAAAAACATATTAATTTCTTATTCATTTCTAATGGTTTTTATACCAAACTATTCATTGATATATTTAATATAGAAATACAATAATATATATTTCTATATATATATATATATAATATTTTCTAAAATATAATTTATAAAATAAAAAATATTTATACTTACATTAAATAAGTCATATATTTAGTAAATAATAATTTATAATTAAAAATAAATATTCATTAAAAATATTGACTAACTATCTCAAGTAATAGACGTTAATTGAATATCATTTGATTTTTCAATTTAAAATATATAAAATGTGTTTTACATTGATTTCACATGTACACATTCTTAATTAATTCATTTTTATATACAACACACATACACACAAATATTTGCATAATTAATGAAATTTTATATAGAAACACAAACACCTAATATTTTTTTAATTTATTCAAATTTTAATATTTATTTTGGAATTTAATTTAGTAACATGATACATTTAATATATTTTTTTAATCTATAAATTTAATTTATTTATTTTTAATGTTATTACAGTTAGGTATTATTTCATCATTTTTAAATTTTTTTAACTTTTTTTTTGAAATTTACTGATTATATAATATTTATTTATATATTTTTATTCAGTATGTTTTAATATTTTAAATAGTAAGTCATCTTCATTTCAATATATATCTATATTATTTTTAATAATTTATATTTAATTAATAAAAAATTTAATGTTTTTTTAATTTTTTTAATGTGTACTCATTTTTAATTATTCAATTTCACTCAATTTTAAAATGATTGAATTTTTGATTATATATTCTTTAATAATGTTAAAAATAAATTTGTAAATAAATATATACATATTAATATATATTTATAAATGTATATTTAATATATTTAAAATTTTATCTATTTTTAATTAAAAATAAATATTATTATTTAAAAAAAGTATTTATAAAATTATAAATAAATAATTCTATATTTCATTCATTATAAAATTATAATAAATATTTTTAAATAAAGAATATCTTTATTAGGTTTATATTTATATTTATATTTATATTTATATATTTTTATATATATATAATATTATAGAATGGTATGAATATTGAAATATTATTTCATAGAAAAAAATATTTATATAATTATAAATAAATAATTATATATTTAAAGTAATTATAAATTTATAATAAATGTATTAAAATAATGAATATATTTACAATATTTTATTTATTCTTATTTGCAGATGAGGTGTGGGTTGAGTGATAATGAACCCCATCTTGCATCTAGGTAAGCTGGGTTCTAAACCGTGCATCATAATCCTCAGCTCCCAATTAAATTGGGGGAATGTTAGTGGGCTAGATCCATGAATGACACCATCATGATTCTCTTTTAGGAAGCATATAGTTATAGTCACCAACTATAATGGTGGGGTGTTACCCATGCTATGATGCTAGTAGTGTATGGATGATCCCTACCCCGATAGTGGAGGGGTTGGTTATGATTCAACCGGCTGACGTCGGCCTAATAGTGCGATTGGAAGGAGGTTTTATTGGGTAGAAAATGCAACAGTAAGGGGGATAAACAATAGCAGTGGTGGAGCAGGTTCGTTCTAGCAGTGATGGTTGGGAAGCCATGAAATGATGAATTGGCGACGGTTGTGTGACAACAATAAGGGGAAAGCACAACCATGTTGACAACGAGGTGACAACACTAGGCGAAGGTAGCGTATCCTCGACGGCTACTGTAGAAGGGGGCAATGGAATAAATTTTTCATGATGTAGTGGATGGAACAGTGATCTAGTTGTGGTGTGGTAACTTCCGAATGGGAATGGCGAACCCCCACTCGACGGTGGGGGTGGTGGTCTGGCGGTCATGTTTGTTAATGCAACACCCTGTCCGACGAGATAATGGTAGTAGGTTGTTCACTATTGAAATGTAGGGGAGCCTTGTTTGATGGTGAAAATGCCTTTGAAAATGCATGTTTGAGGATGACCGTGGTGGTTTGAGCCTTTTGAGGCATGATTTGTAAGGGTCTTCGGGCTGATACAGTAAGGGGTCCATGAGCCTATATAATATATGAATAAAAGTGGTGGGTTATCCCTTAGGAAGGGCTATCACCTACTCATAAGCTTGTGTGAGATGCGTGTGTGTCTGTTTGACTATAATTATACACCGAATCACAAAATATGTATATATATATATGAAAATTTATAATATATATATATATTTATATAAATATATATAATGATATAAATATATTTATAATTGTAAAAATATAATAAATATATTTAAATAATGTATATATTTACTAAATTTATATTTATATTTATATATATTTATTAAATATATATATAATTTAGTAAATATATATATAATTAATTAAATACATTTATAATTATAAATAAATAATTTTAAATATATTTACTAATATATTTATTTATAAATATATTTATAAATTTATATTTAATATATTTATAGAATTATATATTTATAATTATAAATAAATTAAAATAATTTTTTAAAGTATTTATTTAATTTTGAATAAATAATTATATATTTATATAATCATATAATTATAATAAATATATTTATATAATGAATATATTTATTTTATTTATTATATATATATATAATGATATAAATACATTTATTATCATATACAAATATTTTTAAATATTTTTAATTAAAATTACAATTATAAATCCTTTATCAACACTAAAGTTTTTGCACTAATCTTGATACCTTTATCAGTGCTAAAGAAGTAGAGGTAAAGATATATTTTATCATCACTTTTTTGTTTTAATGCTAATAAAATGTATCTTTATCAGCTCTTTTTTAGATGCACTGATAAAACTTTCCCCGGTATTTTTAAAAGATCTCTAACCAAACCAATTTTAGTCATTCCTCTCAAACTCTCACATAAGTACACAACTGTCATCACCCCCCATCCTAGACTTTCTCTTAGACGAATCAAGATTCAAAACTATGGTATGTTATTTTTTTTATCCTCCTCTCTCATTGCATGCTTGTTTGGGTTTTGCAGTGTGCATTATTAAGGAATTTTCATTGCTCAGTGCTCCCATGGGTTCCAAGTTTAGGGTATCTACTCCTCATTGGACTCTTATTAGATTCAAAATCCCAGATGATCAAAACCTCTCCCTTTGAGTTCAATGATCCCCCAATAATTGGTTTGGTTCCTTCCTTGGGAATTTTAGGCATGGAATCATATATTCCTCTTCTTTTTCCAGACCTTATACTGTGAGTTGTGGAATGAGAGCTTCCCATGAAACTTGTATAGATTTATCCTGAATCTATACACAGGAGAAACAACTCAATCCACTTTTTATTTTCATTGAGGTAGAAAAAATTTATTTTTTTAAATTTAAAACACTGAATATCAACTTGGTAATCAATTATATTTAATATTCATCTTTATCACTAATATTGAATTTCAAATATCCTCATTTGAAATTCAAAATATAAAGAATATTGATCTCATCATCTTCCATCTCATTTCATCTTCATAAAATCATTCTTGTAGAAAAGATTAGAAAATCATCATGTTGTTTTGGACATGAAAGAATCGATTTGTAATTATCATAATTAACTCCCTTCATCGGTTTATAAAACTATAGCCTCTCTTTATATTTGGAATAATTATACAATTTTTTCTATGTTCTGATGATTACATAGCACAAGGAATTATACGTATGCACTAATGATTCATGATTATGTAGTAAAAAATTTATTCTTTCATAGTAACTAATTATTACAGTAATGAGAGATTATCCTTATATAGGTTTATGTGTACAAATATGATGCTTAAAAATCATCATAAATCCATATGTAGAATAAAAAACATGATGACTTGGGTCTAGGTCATGTTTACACAGAGAAGGAATGATTTTTATGTAGATTGAATATATGATTATGCAGAATAATTCATCCTTACACATACCAATGTTTTTTCTAACATCGCTTGGGATTCATTTTTTACATATCTCAATACTTTTCCATTTTTTATACTTCTATCTTGAAAATTAAATAATTCATTAGATTAATTCAGAAACACATTAATTCACTTTTGACCCATCACATGATATTTAATTTACATTAAATATTCTTCCAATAATTTTGGTAATTATCAAAATAATTCCAAACCCATTTTAGCTCATTTCCTTTCCCATTGCAGTATATGAAATACTCAAGATAGAGTATTTCAACAGCTTTCACTACCCCCACTCATTACATTCTTAATGAAATTTTATCAAGGATATATTGATATCTTATTTTAGTAGACAATATGATAAGTATATCAATAAAGGTTCCCTTACAACTCAATCTAAACTCTCTCAATCATTAAACCCTTTTAAACCTTTTCAAATACATATTATACAAGTTATCTAGAATAGTTCAACAGACATATCATCTTCCAAATTATTTTTACAATTGTAGTTAGTCCTCCAACCATAAAAAATTTTATTTAGCATAAAAACTATATCATAATTCATCTGATGTGGAGGGTCAGTCACTATGTATCCAAGTCTTTCACATTCCATTTCCAACATAGGAAAATTATTCCATTACATGTCTAATGATTGCCAACTACAACTTCATTATTCTTTAAAACACATTGAATTTCCATTACATTCACAACCAATGCATAAAAAATATACCTTCAACCCACGGGAAATTCCCTAGTCAATTTAATTTATTATGTTTAAAATTACCAACACTTTAGAAAAATATCCCTTGGAAAAAATAACAAATTTTTAATATTGAATAATTTTACCACCTCCTATAAAATTTAATTATTCATCTTCAAACCATTTAGTAAATTTGTTTTTACAATATATATTTTTAGTGATGATTATATTATTATATGTTTGTATGTGATTTATTAGAGAAGGTTATCCATTTTATTTACATTATTAATAATATATTATATAATTTTACATGAAATATGATTTAAAAGCCCTTGATTTATTATTTAATGTGTATCAGAACATAGAAAATGGGTATAAATGAGAGTGGAAATATTTATTCATGAAGTGTATACCTATCATTGGTTTGATTTCATAATTAAAGGAAATAAGGATCAAGGGTTGACTGATACTTTTTGGGATCAGACTAATGATGCCGTATTTTTTAACTTTAGGCAACAAACTAATAAATGTCTCCTTGTGCTTCTCCAATTACCAGCCTAAGAATATTTATATAAAATGATGAAATATTTATCGTCATCAACTTTATCTCTTGAATAGTTATTATTGTTTTTTTTTCTTGAGATTCATCCCCCATCTCTTCTCGACATGCTCCTATGTTGATTCAAATACTCTAAGTAGTCATCTCATACTGGGTACCAGTGATCATTTTGGATGAATTCAGAGGATAATTCCTACCACTAATGGATAAATTGTTTTCTTCAATTCAATTACCCATTTCCATCAAATAAATATCAAATTATTTGAAAAAATCAAATATTGGGATCCCTTTATTATAATTATCTATAAATTTCACATTTTATTATGAATATCTTAAGTGTATTTATTTTGTTATTGTAAAAAATGAATATTTTATAAACCTATTAGGATGGATATGAATTAAAAATGGATTCATGTTAATCATATTAAAATATATTTTGAATATGGAGTTAATGAGTTCATCAAGTTTGTAATAGAGAATGCATATGAACCTTCTCAAATACTTTGTCCGTTTTTATGTTTTTATTATTCATGAAAAATTAGTCCAGAAGAGTAGTAAGAACAATTGATTTTTCATGAAATAGATAAGAGATATAAATTTTGGACTAAAAATCGGTAAAAACCAAATGTCCACAATGATTGGAATGATATTGTTGTTTATGGATCATTTGATATGAATACCAGTGTAAATGATAATGGGGGTGTATGGAAGAAATAAAAATGGAAATTGAAGAAAAAATTATCAATTTTTCAAAGTTGTTTAAGAATTTAAATAGTTATTATAATAGACCATTGTATACTAGTGGTAATAAATAAACAACATTTTCATCTATATTCAAGTTATATAATTTTAAAAATGATATAGGATAGAGTTACACCGGCTTTGTAGAACTACTTGGTCTCTTGAATGATATGATAATAGAATATAATGAACTTAATTCTTGAATATATTATTCTAAACAATGATATGTTCAATGGGCATGATATCTAAAAAATACATTCTTGTACAAATGATTTCATATAGTTTCTCAAGGACCATGAATCACTAATAAAATTGCCTATGTGGTGCATCGATCAATACAAGAAAGAAGAATCAAGTCCTTCAAAAGTTGTATGGTACATTCCTATCATTCCATGGTTTAGAAAACTATATGAATTTTAGGAAACTATGAGATAATTGATATGGCATGAAAATAAATTAATTAAATATGGGAAACTATATCATCTAGTAGACTCTCCTGAGTGGAAGAAAATTTATTATGAGTATCCTAAATTTTGAAATGAGCTAAGAAATATCTGTCATGAGTTATCTAAAAATTTAATAAATCTTTTTGGTTTATATATTAGTAATTATAGTACATGGATAGTCATTTTGTTAAATTATAAATTTATTTCATGGTTATTAATGAAGCTCAAATTCATTATGTTGATCTATTTATATTTAGAATAAAAATGACCAGTGATGATATTGATGTCTATTTGGATCCATTTATCAAGGATCTGAAATTGATGTGGTATATAGGTGTTATAATGTATGATTCTCATAGAAGTGAATAATTCCAATTGAGGGCCAAGTTCTTTGGGAAAATAAATGACATTCCTGCTTATGTAATTTTTTTGGGCTATAACATTAAAGGAATATTGGGGTGTCTTGTTTGTGAAAATGCACATAGTCATTTTGATTAAAACATTCCTCAAATACTCTATTTTTAGTACATCATAAATTTTCACCTCGATGACAAAAATATCGATCTTGTATGATAGCATTCAATGAGAATACCAAAAAAGGTACAAAACCATCTCCAATAATGAGTGGTCAACTATTAGATAATGTAAAATATATTGACACCATTTTTGGTAAATCATTTTCAAAAAATATAATGAAATCAGGTTGTAAAAAAGTAATCTATTTTCGTAAAATTATTGTATTAGAATTTTTTGTACAATATACATTTTATTTATGTCATGTATGTAGAAAAAATATTCTATAGTGTTATAAGAATTTTTCTAAATTTTCCTAGAAAAACAAAATATGGAATCCATTCTAGGTTGGACATGATTGACATGGGGATAAGGGAAGAGTTAGAACCAGTGAAGGGTAAAGGGCATAATTTTATTCCTCTATTATCTTACAATATATCCAAATATAAAAAATTAAAAAATCATTAATGGTGTAAAATGTTTATAGGGGTATTCTCCAAATATTATGAATGTCATGTCAATGATGAATTTGATTTTAGAGCGACTAAAATAACACAACTATCATATTTTTATATAAGATTTTATTCCCATAACTTTACATCACATTCTTCCTAAAAATGTATGATATACATTTACCTGACTTCACTTATTTTTCAAATCCATATGCATTAAATTAGTAAACCCAGTGAAGTTTCCAATCATCAATAAAGAAGTTGCGGCCATCTTATGTGAATTAGATATGTTCTCCACACCATCATTCTTGGATATAAGGGTCCACCCGATGGTTCACTTGTTTATAGAGGTTCAAATATGCGGTCATATTTATTATAGATGGATATATCCAATTGAATGGTATATGAATATTTTTGAAGGGTATGTCTAGAATATATGTTTTCCTAAAAGATTTATTATAGAATTATATATTTTTGAATAATCCATTTAATTATATACTTATTACATTTCAGATGTTGATAGCATCGGTCCCCCAAATTCACTTCATGTTGGACATCTTATGGGTGATGGGATTTTCAAAAGATATGTGGTTACAATTACCATCATAGAGTGAGAGAAATAAAACATTTATATTTTACATAATACTAAATATTTTGATCCATACATTTAATCCCTCAAATAAATTCTTAGAGATTTGAATCCATAAGGGATGAAGGATGGATATCAAATACACATAATCAACAATTTATTGGGTGGTTTAGAGATCATATTTATAAGGAGTTATCTAAAAATATGAATTCAATTTCTGAATGAATTTTATGGATTTCTAGGGGAACAAATGTAAATATTATATCTTACACTAGTTTTGTAACCAATGGATATACATTCTATACAAACGAACATGATGACTACAGTAAAAAAAAGTGGAGTTATGCTTGTGGTGAAAGATATTCTCATATCTAGTTCCAATGATATAAATCAAATTTATATAAACAATTCATATTTTGAAATTATCTAACAGAAATAAAAATTGTACTATACAATATTTAAAGTGATTATTTTCTATTTACAATGGGTTAAAAGTAGGAGTGTAGTTAAAGTAAATGAAATGGGATTCATGAAGGTTAATTTCAATATGGAATTAGAAAAGGAAAATCCATTCATAATGTAATCAAAAGTTGTTTATGTATTCTATGCATCATATATAAAAATAATAATTACTTGATTGTCCTACTTGTGACTTCTACAATTGTAGGGCTAGATGAAAATTCAATCAAGGATTCCCCTTTCATTGGGAGATCACAATCAGTTCATTGTGGTCCCAATGTAGAAAATGTCTTGTATGTTATAGGGTCAACAAAGAGGTGATCTTGATTCTCAATAGAGGATCTAAATCCCTTCAACCATTAAAAAAATAAAGAGTGTTCAATGAGAAAGATAAAGTGTTTTTAATATATTATTTTTTTTATAATATTCTATATTCCATACTGTATTAACATAATTTAAATTAAATGTTTGAATACTCAAGTAGATAATGTTTTTTTTACATGATGATATTACTAATCATAAGGAAGAACATTTGGTTGATGATAAAACTGTAGAATTAATAGGGAATCCACGGCATGTCGATGAAAAAAAGAAAGAATGATAAAGCATCATTGCATTGACTAAAATTATCAGAGCAAGAGGTAAGTGTATAAAATTTTAGGTTTACTAGAATCGACATAGCTACCATGATGAACCCAATAATTCAATGTTTATTAGTTATTTTGGGGTCACAATGAGGATGAATGTTCCAATTTATATAGATTCATGAAACCATGTCTAGCCCGTAACAAAGGAATCCCTATGGGAAAATATAATGGAAATGTTATGATAACCTTTCCATATTTTACCAAATAACTATATAATAAAATATTGATTTAATTTTCATAATTTGTTCAAATTTTGTTTGAGTTATATGATTTTCATAAGAAACATTTCTTAATGGCTTCTAGAAAATCTCATAGAGTCTTAAAAACACTTTTTACCAAGGTACATTTTAGGGATGTTGTGGGGAATGTAAATCCCCACCGACTAGTTACTTATGCACACAATATAAAATAGGAAACTTGGAATACTTTTATCAGTTATCATGATGAGAATTAATTTTAGGTTCATTGTAATCAATAATATATTATTTGAAATTATTTATTTTATCAAATTTGATTCAAAATTGTAAATTTATGAAATAGAAATGGAGTGTTGAAATAAAGAACATGTATCAAAATAAATATACCCCTATCACAAAGTAAGGATAGGGTACGGTTCAATATAAATGAAATTGGTAAGTATTTTAAATAAATAAATAATGTATTATGTAATATGAAACAACATATGTTCCTATATTTATATGTATATTGACGAATCAAAGTCTAAATCCACTTCAATCCCATGTCACATTCTATGTAAGGAGGATTGTGTAAATAAGAAGGAAAAACTAGTTGATGAAAACCCAAAAAGTAGTATGAGAAAAATGTGTTATGATAAAATAATAGTAATTATTTATGATTTATAATATTATTTTATAAAAATATCTATTTATATCTATATGTTTGTTATGTGGTTCATAAACAAGAATCCGTAGCAACTGTACTAGAATAAAAACTACTTTCAATGGATTTGAAGTGGACGGAACAATATGGTCATGTTAGAGGTGTAGGTTTTGAAGTGTTTCAATGAACATATTTTGAGAATAAAAAACCACAAGAAGATAAATATAATATTATGAAAGTATTTTAGACAAAAATAGATTCTTTTCAAGTTATTATTTTTTGGACTAGTTTGGCAGACCCATATATGCAAAATGATCAAATCGAACCGGTGGTGTAACAAAGATCAAGACATGAGAAACAAAATGACCCTACTTGATTTTTGGATTTTCATTCCCCAAAAACACATACCTTACCTAAGGTAATCAATTTTTACCTTACTCTTTCTTCTAAATATGAATCAAACAACTTTGGATAACATTATATTATTAAATTTTTACATGGTAATGTTGTATGTGATTTTTATCTATAAACACCAACACAATTCCATATTTTGAGGTGTGTGATCTATAATATACTAGGATACAAGATAAAAAATAGATAACTCCAAATAGATCATATGATAGTGTAGTGTAAGGTAGCTGAAGAGACAAACGTTGAGTTTCATATTCCACTTGATGATCCAGATATTAAAATGGACAATTATGCTATTGTATCTTTCAAATCCTAGATGTATAATATTATAAAGATACATAAGGCTTGTCCTTAAAAAAATTTCAATTAGAAAACCTATAATAGTTGATAAAAAAGGTTCTGAATTGAGGTATGGTTTTATATGTAGATAAAACGATGGGGAAATGGATGGATAGATCAGGAAAACCTAGTGAATTGACCAAGAAAACAGAACGACATTCTATGAGTACCTTCTCCCCACTGGTTCCACTTTAGTTTATATTAGAATTATAAATTCATTCATAAATTATGTACAAAAAATTAAGATATTTCCTATATTCCATATGAAAAAAAAAATTTGGAACTTTCCTTACAGTCGTGGTCGATCTCGATAGTATAAAGGAGATTATATAGTTTGAATTGTTTGGAGTCTCAATTGTGAGTATATAAATGAGGAATATTTTCATAATATGTCTATTAAAAAGGACATCATAAGTTTATTAAATTAAATAACTATTCATATTTTCTATAGGTGTTTATATTGCTACTCTATAAAAGAAAAATCATGTGAAACATGATTTGGATTCGTTAATCCATGAATCATTTCAATGAAATAAATTTTTAGGGAGTTGGATGCAATTGATAAGAAAAAATATGTGATAAATGAGGAATTTGAGAATAAAATAACAGAAGAAATACTCTTTTTGATGCCTAAAATGCACGGGAAACACTCCCAAATATAATAATATAAAATATATTTTTATCTTTTTCATTACTTGTTTATTTTTTTAAGAATCATTGTACGATGATTACAATCAATATGGATACCCCAAATATTTATTTGTTTGTTCCAATGCATGGATATCCTAAAAAACAACCACAAATGATGTGTATTGTGATAATGGAAGCCTTTTTTATGAGAACTACACTAATGGAAGGTGTTGATCCCAAAATCCTTGGAAATCAATTGAAAAGGATCTCAAAATATCTTCCAGAGTTTAAATGGTACATTTAGACTTACAATTCATCTAAGGTTTATAAGTATTACTAAAATTCAGTTATGTATTCAATGATTACGGAAGGAATCTCCAATAATATGAGGTAAATCACATATCTTAATGAGATACAATACAGTTTAGAACTCCATGCAGTCTTACCACTTTTATGTATATTTTTATGAGTTGTTAAAGAGAAAAATATTCCTTGATATCAATGATAAGTGATTACTTTGTAAGGTGATGGAATGCCACCTAAATGGCATCATTTCCTTTAGGTGTCCTATATATTCCTACAATGAAATCCACGGTTATGTTTTTATCACATCTATACTTTTATAGGAAATTTTTTCATCATACCATTATACTTATGTCTTTCTTATTTGACATTCTCGAACATCAATCATTGAGATACAAGCTCTATAATATCTCACTTCATGTTATCCCGCAATAAATTTTTCTTCAAATCTCTATATATCTTATTTATTACAATAATAATATATAATTATGATCAATGTACATAATCTACAATTTACCTCTTCAGTTATGGTTTTGATGGGGCACATATCTAGGTTACAAGCCTTATAAATATACCTTCAAAAAATTTTAAATGGGGATTATTTTATACCTTCTTTTGTAGTAAATCATCACTATTATGAGCCTACTTGATTCTATTAAGAATTTATGGTTGAGAAGTTATTTTTTAAAGGTAGGATGAATATCCTTTTATTATTCCCATATCCATTATTTTCATGTCCATGAATACTGAATCCCTTCTAATCCTCATGATATATAGAGTTTTGGGATCTATTATACTCAGATCATCTACCACTTTTCCCTCCCTTGATGTTAATGGATTAAAAAACTATAAAAATTGATTTTTTTTTTCTATCCTAGTTTATTAGTTCATATTAATCTCCTTTTTGAATATATATAAATTGGGCTTTCATATTCTGTATATATATCACACTTTGACCCATTGAGATAATGTCACCAAATATTTAGTGTAAATATTACTAAAGCTAATTCTACTTCCTGAAATGGGTAGTTATGTTAATGGATATTTCATTGGCAGGAGGAATGTTGTATCTCTTTTTAATTATGAATGACTAAAAAACACAATCTGTTTTAGATGCATCACTGAATATCAAAAATCCTCCCCCCTAGTGGGTAATGTGAGTACAGGTGAAGTGATATACCTCTTCTTTATCACTTTAAAACCTTCCTTGCTTTAATCATTATGGAAAATATATACTCCTTTTTGAGTTATCATGGTTAGGGGACTTTATATTCATGATGATCTTCTGAAAATCGATTATATTGCCCACTTAATCCATGGAAATTATGGATTTCAATCATAGTTGTTGTTCTTGGACACCATTCAACCATCTTTTTTTATGGATCCATATATATCTCTTTACTTCTGATGAAATTCCCCTAGAATGTTACCTACTCCAACCAAAACTCTCATTTACCATTCTTTTCATACGTCTATTCTTTCTAAAAGGACATTAGTTTAGTATTTAAGTACTCCTCATGTTCCTCTTTTCTTAGTAGATAATACTATAATCCATAAATACTACCATTTTGTGAGGTTATCCTAAAAAATATATTCATAAAATCCCATAATATTTATGGAGTATTAGTGAAATTTCATAACTATGAACTAAAAGTTCCACTACCTTCTATGAAAAGAACTATTTGGGATATCCTCCTTCTTCACCTTTACTTTATAATATATTACCCAGAGATATATCTTAGGTAAATACAAGGCTATATAAATCTGGTCAAACAAGTCATCAATATATTTAAGAAGATAAATTTTCTTTATCCTGATATTTTTGTGATCACATTAATAAATACATAGGTGCATTGACCCATCCTTATACTTGATGAAGAGGATTGGTGTACCCCATGATGAAGCAATTGGTTATATAAACCATTTATCCATATTCTCATGTAGTTGTTTCTTAAGATCCTCAATTTCAATGATAGTCATGGTATAATGAGTAGTGGATATTAGAAAACCCAAATGTATAAGATAAATTGAAAATTCAACCTATGGACTAAAATAAAGACAAGGAAATTATTTATGAAATACATCATCATATTCCCTTACAATGGGAATGTCTTCAAGGATTATATTTTCCTTAGTCTCAATCATTTGAGCAAGATACACTTATTCAAAAGGAAATTATTTCCATGATTGAGAATTTCGTATAATATAATATACATCCTTCTATTACTTTTATAGAATCAGAGGATTATCCATGATAGGGATTTTGATTTCCTTCTACCTACCATTTACATTTATTCTTTATTAGGAATTGTAATCTATACCAACAAGTTCATAAAATTCCACTAATGTGAGTATGAAAAGGTTCATTGGGAAATTCTACCCAAAAATTTTGACATTTTGGGAGTTATATACTTGGGATGCAACAATTACCAAATTTTCAATTTTCACCAATAGTGCTACTTCTGTGCATTGCAGTTGTTATTAAATAGTTATACTAAACATGAAAGATAGGAAAGTGTGTGTAAAACCAGAATAAAAAATTGTGTTTACTAATAATGAGTAAATAACATGAATACTTATCACCACATAATTTTTAGGATCCAATTCTATAGTTGTGATTTCATAATCTCATCCTTTCTCTCTAGGCCATGGGGGTTACAATCATCAGTTTTCATCAACAACCCTTGGCTTAGTGAATTAATTAACATAATAACCTCGTTCTTTTGAGTTGAAACTTTAGACTATGATGTGATATTTGAATGGAGAATTATTTTCTGAAATCGCATTAGGGGATTATCCCATTATAAATCACCTACTAGGTTCACTTTCTTCCCACACCAAAAAAATTTCCTTATCCCATTCGAATAATTTTCATGGTGGTTCTTCCCACACCTTTGGCAAGTGTTATGTATAAATTTCAGGGAACCATTTGATTTCTCCATTAAAACACAACATTTAAACTCAAATTTTAACCTCTTGTTCCCATGAGACACTTGAGATTCATTGATTGCATTTCTACTTTTATGGAACATTAGTAAATTTCTTCATAGTTGTCAATGTCCGAAATAGAAAAGTCCTTTTGCAGACTTGGATTTAGTTCACCAAAGAAGTGGTCGACTTTATATTTAGTGGTAATAGAAAACCCATTTATCATGAAAGTATTTTCATGTTTCTCCCATACACACTGATATAATAATCATCCTTTTTCTTGAGGCTAAGAATGTCCCTCTCCATTATCAGTGAGGGAGTATGAGGATAATATTTGTCAAAACAAATTTAGAATTCCTTTCACTCCATTGCTTTGATCTCCTCCTCAAGCATTGAATTATTGACCAATTCCCACCATTGATCTTATTATACTTAAGTAAAATAAATATCCATCACAAATTCTCTTTCTAATATAATTTAAGGTTGGGCAATATCTTTTCAATATATTTAATCCATTGTTCCGCAATTGAGGGATCAAAAGATCCACTGATAATTGGAGGAATTTTGACACATAAAGGTCTCAATTTCTACATGATATTTCTTAGGGGTTTTCATTAATTACTCATGATTTAGGTTTCTATTCAAAACCTCATTTAGTTGAGAATGTATATTCACTAATATCTTGATTCATTCTCTCATCGGGTATGACATGTCTTTTGGTTTTTTATCACATTTCCCCTCACATTATTTGTTGACTCGATTCCACCAATTTCTAGCTATTGAATAGAATAAAGGTAAACATAGAGAATATTCCTTTTAAATTATAAAAAACATAAATGGTAAACTATAATCATTAAATGAATAAATCATAAATAAAATATATTCCATAACAAATGAATTTCTACAATTTAGTCTACATTATAAATGATCTTTTTCCAAACATAAAATGGTATTGGTATTTTTTCCTTAATAATGGTTTATAATGAGCTTGTTTACTTTAATGGACTAAAGGCCTTTAATTTATTGATTTTTTTACCCCCATTTCAAGGGTTGAAGGGGAACCCTTACAAGGCCCGAAGGCTTATGTGACATTATATGACCCATAGGTCTTAGAGAAAATCATCCCAAAAAAGAATACTTGGAACTTCCCCTCCCAAAAAATATTAGGATGATAGCTCTCCAACATCGCATGTCTGGTCGGCTAGCTATCCAATGCAGAGCTGCACAGGCTTGGTACTAATGGAAATTCCATACCCTCTCAATATTCCAATTCTAGTTAGATCTACTCTCATGAATACACCTGCTCTTATTCCTCATATGGGCCTTTGTTCACTGTTATATTTCTAGATGCATCTGTATATTTAATATTCCCCAAACGCCATGAGGTGGCCCAAAGGCCTTGAGGTGGCCCAAAATACTTACCAACCCAAAGGCCTTTATGGACTTGAGAACAAAACTGGTGGCCCAAAGGACGAAAACGATGAATAGTTCTGTTTTCTAGAGTATCGAATAATACATGCTACAATGCCTACTACAACACTTCTATAGTAACACGAAAATAAACCTCCACCCTGATTTGATATGGGGACTCTTGGATGCAATTTATGATTCCTCATTAACCAGGATGAGGCTCATATTCCATAATGAGTTTGTGAATTTACAAAATCATATCATGTAAGAGTATCCAATCTGGTAGGCATAAAGAGCCATTTTCATGCATCGGTTCTCGATTAATTCTAAATCAGTATAGTGTTTTAAATTTTTTTACCCCTAGGTATATCTATGTTAGATCCAAATCCACTTTTAGTATCCAAATAGGGATGGATTTTTTTGGAAACCACTTACTCTATAATTTATCAGAAATTGGGATGTTTTTATATGTTTAGCATTATCCCTAATAATTCTACTAGATTTTTCAAATTATAATTCCCAAAATGACTAAAACTCCATAAAATACCTACTATAACAACTCTTATCTATAATACACTTTATCTCATTATTTATTTTATAATTTTATATAGAAAATAATTCCCTAGTATTTTGAATCCTAGGGTTTTTTCGAAATTAGGTACACAACACATAAACCTGATTCATGGGTACAAAAAATAACTTTATTATAATGAATATATTATTCCATGGATATTAAATATGCATGGGAAATCTGGGTGACATACATAAGAAAGGGGTGAGTAATAAATCCCAATAAGAGAATAAAAAAATAATAACTTGATGAAATTATTACATGTTATTCAATTGGAATTTCAATGGGGAATAAAAAGGATATTAATCATAATATTGAAAAATGAGGCATGATAAAACATTATAGAATAAATTAAATTTGGGAATGTGACAATAATATTAAACATGACATCCTAATAATAGGTTAAGGCTAAATGACAAGATATCATAACACTATAAAAAACTCCCTATAATATATTAGGATTATTCATTAATACCATACATGACATCTCATGAGACTAAAACATTACCCAATGTATTGGGGAACTATATCATTCTAGGCACACCTATCTCATTCATATCATGTTTATGCATATGTCTTCCACGTAGATCGTTCAACATAGGATCGTATTTCATCACATTTAATTCCCTGATTCTATACTGTGGAATACATACATTGAATTATAAAATCAATGAATAATAGGAATTTCAAGGTGAATAAATTGTTTTTGTGAGGGAGATGGTATTCACAATACCAAGGTTACACATGGAAAAGTGACACATTAAATTTGATGGAATAATTGGTATACATAATGAATTAAAGGAGGGATTAATGAGTGTGACATGGGTCTCTCATCAATTTGAAATGATTAGTCATTTAATAGGTATATATAATAACATAATACAACATTAACAATTTGGAATTAAAATTCATAAGATAAAAATGGTTCTTTGATTATATTTTGGCATGGGAAAATTGCAGGATAATTTTAGAAACAAAACAGGGGTACATATTGAATCATGGGAGGGATTAATGAGATTTAAAGGGGAATCTCATCACTTTTAAATCACAAGTTAATTATGAGTAAAGTTTTTAAACATGCTCCAACATGATGAAATGGTTAACAAAAGGAATAGAACAATGTATGTTCTTGAATAAAGCAGTGAATGAGAGGATCCCTTACCATGAGAGGGTGATTCCAATATCTTGAGAGGAGATTCCTGAGAGACTAGGGGAACCTTTGGAAGGATGTAGTGAGTAATTAGAAGATTAATTTCGTTCTATGTGGTTATTCAGTGAAGGTAAATGGGAGATTGGGTCGATCTATAAAGGAAAATATATCTGAGTTCTTAATTATTTTGCAAACATAGATTTTGGAATCTGTACAATAATGTAATAAAAAAACATTCTAATGTTTTTTGAACATGAATTATACCAAATAGAAGTTTATTTTAATTATTTTATAATTCTATGAACCTATGAAATTAATATAATAACCATGCTAATGTGGAAGTCCGTAATGATTATAATGAATTAATTTTAAAACCTTAAAATATAACATAGGTTTTGGAGGATTCATAAAGGGTAAGTAAAATTTAAAAAATAAACACGAAAATCCATTATTTTATGTCCCATATTATGTTACTTTTGATTCATTATGATTTCAAAATACATATTTTATATTTATAATATATTAAATTTTTACCCAAAAATTTGATTATCTGAGAGAATTATAAAATTTTACTATTGTAGAATTTTGACATTCTAATTCAAAAAAAATAATATTAATTTTATCAAAATAATTCAATGAATATTTGAAATTAACATTTTAAATTATAATCCCAATTTATTTAAATATACCAGGTTTTTTTACATTAACAATTTTCTAACCCTTATTGAAATTAAAGTTTAACTTCATCAAATTATATTATCATTTTTATTTAATATATACTATTGAATAATAATATTTTATGAAAATATAATTTATTTTAAAATTTTATTTTTTCATTAAAATGAATGTATTAATTTAAATTGTATATTAAAAAAATATATTTTGTTTTTTATCATATCAAATTATAATTTTTATCAAAATCATTTAAAATTTTAAAAAAATAATGAATAAATATAATTATTATTTTATTGAAAAGAAAATATAAATATTCACACTATTATGGTTGAGATAATTATACCTTTATAACTTGAGTAAATGATCTAAGGATATGGTGTGAAATGTTGATATTTTCTTGGGGAATTTCAGTGAACATAGTTTGGGATATGACCATGATGAGCATGAATTTCACTCATAGATGGGTTTTCTTAGGCTTGAATTGTTGTATCTTGAATTGTGAATGATTAAGGGAAAAGAATAGTTATTCTCCCTCCCTTGGTATCTTTGATAAATGGGCTTCATAGGAAATGATCTAAGCGGTCATGCTCACTGCTTATTTTATCTATGTCAAAAGGACTTTATCATAACCCTTATTATATAATAATCATATGATCATTATTTAATAGATATATTATAAATGATCCTGAAACTTAATGTAATTTTGAATTTAATAGGATATAAATTATAATGGTCCAATATGACTAATGTAGATAATTTTTTTTCTATAACCACATTAAATAATAGGTCCCTTCATTCAATCAGAAAAGGAATTTTATTTATAAATGTTTCGGTATTTACACCTTTACTCTATCAGAATTGATGGAAATGATCAAAATAATTATATGTATTAATGCACAATTATTATATATGAAATTCTTTATGTCTATAAAATTATATATTAATGATAAAGAGATCAATTAAGATGTTTTTATTCAACAATCTTGTGAATTCATTCTTATAAATGATAAAATATATGTTTGTAAGTTGATGAAGTATTTTTATACGATTAACAAAAACTCCATGAGTTTTTTATTCAAAATTATATACTTTCTAAACGAATCCAAATGTCAAGAATATATGGGTTCATGGTAATATATATGAAAATGAAAATATAGAGGTTTACCACTTTTTTGGTGGATTATATTGATGACATCATATTTATAGGGAATGATGAAGAATCATCTAAAAAGTTTGGTGAAGATATGAATAAATTATTTGATTTTTACAAGCTAGGAAAAATGAAATACTTTATTGGATTATAATTATCTAAAAAGTAAAAAATTCACTTTGAGAGAAGTATGTTAGGGAGCTTCTAAAGTCATTTTTTATGGAAAATTCAGAGCCATATTCCACATGTATATCACTATGAACTATATTACCAAAAGATGGATATGGTAAGGAGGATGATCATAAGGTGTTTAGAATGTTTTTTGAATATGATTATATATAGATATTCAATACTTTTACATATATTATTACACTATTTTTAATATAAAAATCCTTTATTTACAGTCCAAAAATTATGAGACATAGTGTCTTTGGAAAAATAGATTCATAATATAGAAAAATTGAAACTAAAACATGACATATGAATTTTATTCTTCATAATGAGATCCAAAATCCATTTGAGGATCTAAAATTGCATAGGATAACCTGGTTAATACATAAAAGAATGGGGTGATATAGAAAGCATGGTAATGGATAAATATATGGGCACAACCATCATAAAATTATCACGATTTATATATTTCACATAAAGTAAATAAATCATAATTTATAATATAAAAATTACCCATGGAAATAAAATCGGTTTCTTAATCTTTCCTCATACTATAATAAAATGAAATTTTATAATTATGGAATTTGTGAAAAGACCATAAAAATGTTTTAACCCATAAAATTAATGGATAATAATTTAGTTATATAAGTTAGAGTCACATATACATAATTTATAAGAATTTAATAACATTAAAGTTAAATATAATGTTAGTTAGAGAGAGAATGGTCATCACGCAAAGGAAAGGGTAGTTTAGAGAGATCCCTTACCTCAAGGAAAAATAATCACATGTTTTCAGTATCTAATGAATAATAAAAATATATTAATTATGTACATTATTAGGAAATATTTTTTGGTTTTTATTCCTTTTAATTTATTTATTATCTTTTTATGTTCAACTACATAATCATTTAGATACATGTTAGATGTTTTAACGATGTTTGAATCATATGAAAAAAATAATTTTAGAATAATTATAAGGTAAAAGTAATTATAATTTAATAATATAACAAATAATAACAATAAAATAAATATAATTTTTAAAAGTAAAATATACTTTTATAATCAACCATGAAATAGGGTTATGAAAAAAAACCATGTTTCAATCATAGAGATGGTAGGTCATACACACATATGAGTAATGTTTTCAGTTTTCAATGATTATTTAAATAAGTAGTTAAGTGTTATTTTATAAATAAAATTGATAACTATATCATAAATTTCATATTAAATCTTCAAATTTTCTTATATATACCATCCATGGTACATGTTAGTAAAAAAATAAATCACTATGATTCTTAAGGCGGTAGTCCACCATACACATGAAATATGTTATCATTTTTCAATGGATGGAAAGTTAAGAGGTAATATAATATAATAATTATTTAGAATCATTTATATTTATTCATTTAAATATATAAAATTCAATTCAATCATCATCAATAGATATAAAAAGTAAGGATACAAAATGAATTACATCGTTCCGCGAGATAATATTTCGTTGTACAAACAAATGATGGTTCCATTTCCCATTATATGGAGGAGGATATTGATTTAGGTTATTCCATTAACCTAATGACATCATATTACATGTTAGATAATGATGTTTTTACATCATGAATATTGATTAATATTTTTATGTGGTGGAGGAATAAATACTACCAGATTCATGGTTATGAACAGAACCTCTTCTTTGGACCACCTCTTTAAGATTATACCTAATGACTTGTTAGATTGGTTTTCTAATCAATAAAATACCTCTAGTATATGATAAGGTAATTAAGGAAGTTATTTTCTTAGGTATATTCTTGAAAAAACGGATTTTTATGTGTTAAGGTATAAGAGAGGAGGTTCTCTTTAATAAGTGAGTGGGGTGAAATTTTTAGTAAATACCCAAAATTATTCACTAATGGGAAATCAATATCAAGTAAAATGCCTCAAAAAATGATAAATAATGGATTTTATGAAATATATGGTAGATCCACACCACCACCATTCAAAATAAACATGTTTTAATTATTTTAATTCATTTAACTCTTTCGTTTAACCCCTCGGTAAAATGGATTTAATATTTACCATAGTAATATATTTCTATTGTTTATACTATTCATTATGATAAAAAATAAATATGAATAAATTATATAATATTAATTATTCAAACTAAAAAATATATTTTATAAAATTAAATTTTTATAAGTGGAAAAATATTTTAATGTCAAACCCACAAAATGTGTAGAAAAACTGGTTTTAAAGAAATGTATTTTCCAACTATTAGATGATCTTACATTAAATATATGATATGTAATAATAATTATATGAATTTAAATTAATAAAAATAGATATATATTTTATATATTTTATTTAATATTTTCATATAAGGGGTTGTTTTAATTAATTAAAGTGGACATGCTCCATGCATTTAAAAACAGCTTGGAGAAAACAACATTTTAAACATAAAAATAATATTTTGTCAAAATAATGAAAATTGATGATTAAAATTACATTAATTATATTATTATAAATAAATTTTTAAATATAAAACATCAATACCAAATCTGAAATATAATGGAACTTTTAAATTACTTTATTTAATGAAAATATATTACTTTATTTGAGAAATTGGTAATTTTCACTATTCATTGAAAAATCATACATTTAAAAAAAATCCCAAAATTTCACCCTATGTTAATTTGGATATTATAATTTCAAAAATAAATTTAAATTTATAAAATGACACATCTATATACTCCCTAAATTTCTTATAATGAGTTCTCACAAAAAGTTATAAAAATTGTTTTTATAGAAAATATATTATTGAATAATATAATGTCATTATTAAAAATTGAGTGCTTATTTCCTAAACATTTATAATTAAATTTACATTTATTAAGGCCTTCATATGTATATTTTATAAATTATTTATCATTATTCAATCCCACCAAATTTAACTTCTATGTTATAATGGTCATAAATAATCATGGTTAGTTTAGTCTTAGTGTTATGTGTCATATACACTAACAAGACTACTTTTCATTTTTTAAACATGGGGTGTTACATTATTTCCCCAGTAAATAATTTCACCCTAAATTTTTCATATTACACACTATGGAAAAAATATGTGAGGGTACATTTTCTTAATGTAATTCTCTAATTCCTAGGTTGCCTCCTTGTATTTATGTGTCCACTATAGCACTTTGACTTGATCATCACTGGATACTCCTCATAAGAAAGATCATTTTAAAACTATAAAACCTCTCAATTTAGTAATTTAGGGATCTGTATTATACATCCTTAGGAGGGGTACATGGAATACGTCGTCTACTTGAGAAAGGTTTGGTGTGAGTGGTAATCAATAAGACACCGATTCAATGTGATCGAGAATCTCAAAGGGTCTAATATTATTTTATATTATCTTTCACTTCTTCCCAAATCTCATTAATCTCTTCCATGAAGACATGTGGAGAAATACTTTATCCCCAAACTCAAACACCTGGTCTTAAAGAAGATTATTAGCATAGATCTTCTTTCGACTATGAGTAGTCCTAATGTGGTGTTTAATAGTCTTTAACTTTTCTACCATCTCCTTATCCATTTTAGGTCTGAATAGAATGAGTTCATTAACTTCATCCTAACACATAGTTGTTCTTCATTTATTCCAATAAATGGCTTCATATGGACCCATTTGGATGCTTTAGTGGAATATATTGATATATGAGAACTCGAGTAGAGAGGGATGTCTATATAATCTTCTTTAGAAGTCTATAAAGAATGCTCTCAACATTTCATCCATTGTTTGAATATTCTATTCATATTGGCCATCAATGTGGGAGTGATAAGTCATATTGAACATCAATTCTGCATTTAGATCATGTTGGAGGCTCTTCTATAACTTGATGGTAAATATAAAATCTTTCTTATATATAATAAATAGTGATAGTTTTGTTCCATGTAGCCTCACCACCTCTCCAATGTATATTATTTAATGTTGATAAAGTGATACGTCTTCCATAATTTCAATAAAGAAGGATGTATTCATATAATGATCAACTACAAACCATATGGAATTATTTACTCTTTATTTCATTGGAAGACTAGTTATAAAATCCATGGGGATGTTTTCACATTTCCATTTAGGTATGTGTAATGGATAGATTATCCCCATATAATTTCCCATTTCATGCTTCACATATTGACACACCAAACAAACTGATGTATATTTAGTAATCTCTTCCTTCATATTGTCCCACTAATAGTTCTCTTAGAGATCTAGATAAATCTTTTTAATCCTTGAGTGGATAGAGAAGGTTGACCTATGTGGATCATTAAATATTCTTTTCTTAATATCTTGATTTTATGGTATACATAGTCATGAACTAAATATTATAATGCCTTATTTTACAATTTTGAACTTTAAGGATTTCCTTTTTCTATAAGATTCCCCCTTCTTCAGAATGTTCATTTTAACATTTTGATCATTATTTATCTTCTCCAAAAGAGATAGATGAGAAATTATATGAGAAAGAAATGGTTTGGTTGCATTCCTAAACATTTCCATGTACATCCTTTTTAATTCTATTAAAATTAGATATAATCATTGATAAGGATGACCGATTCTTTTTTATATATCTTATTCAAATTTGTTTTATTTCCCATGATGGTAACCCATTGATAATTCATAGTTCATGATCAGATCTAACTATCTTCATTTGTTCATATTAATGTCCTTTAGTGGGAATTTATATTTGAGTATCTTATGGTCTATAAATATTTTACACTTCTCCCCATAGAGATAGTGTGACCATTTTTTCAATGAAAAGATCACTATTTGAATCTCTAGATCATGTGAGGTATTGTTCTTTTCATGAAAATTAAATTAACATGAGGTGTAGGTTATCACTATTTCATTTTTTTATTAGTAAAAATATTAATCCCTTATTTGATCCATCACTATATATAATGAAAATTTCCCCACTTGAGGTCAGTATAAGTAATGGTTTAGTGATAAAACTTCTTTTAAACTCCATAAATCTATCTTCGCATTCACTTGTCCAAATAAAAATTACTCTTGTTTGTGTTATCTTGGTTAATGGGTTTGAAAATCATGATAAGTTCCTCACAAATCATCTGTAATGCCTATATATTCTAATGGATCTGTGGATCTACATTATGAATATTAGTCTAGTATAGTCCTCAATTTCCTATTTAAAATAAGGTTCCTCTGATATCCCTTTTCTAGTGATAATGTGAACTAGTAATGACACATCCCTCGTCCACAAATCATTTTTAACTTACTTTTCATATATCTTATCCTCTCTCAAAGACTTTAGCATAGTATTCAATTACTCCTCTTACACCTCCTACATTTTATAGTAAATTATAATATAATCTGTAATAACTACTAAAACATTGTCGAGGTAATATCTAATGACTATATTCATTATGTCTGTGAAGATTGATGGAGAATTAATGTGTCTGAAAGGCATCACTATTAACTCAAGGTTTTCATACATTGTCCTAAAGAATATTTTGGGAATATATTCCATCATCACCTTTAATTTTGGATATCTCGATTGAAGGGTCTCTATAGAGAAGTAATGAGCTCCTTATATTTGATCAAACATAAAATATATCCATAGAAAGGGGTAATTGATCATTAGTATGATTTTTTTGAGTTCAAAATAACCAATATAGAGGAATAGTTTCCCATCCTTCTTCATAATAAAGAGGACTAGTGCACCCATCATGTATCACTCGGATGTATAAAACCCTTTTCTATATTCTCTTATAACTCAATTTTCATCTCATCTAACTCAAAGGTAAAAATTATATAATCATCCTTTGATATGAGAAAACATCCAATTATACATTATATTTAGAACTCAACATCTATTTCTAAAGGAAAACCAAGCAATTCTTTAGGGAATTCATTGGTATAACCCCACTATATGTCCTCAAGAATTATTCTCTCCTTTGTCTCAATCATTTGGGATATATATGTTTTCTCATAAGGAAATAATATCCATTCCTCAAAACAATATTCCATTGTAGATTAATTCTCCTCCTTACACATGTATTGTATTTGTTGATGAATTGAGACTAGAAGAGTGACCTCCCTTTCCTGGAAGTTGATGTTGTATTTATATAAGGATAGTAAATCCATGACCAATATATCATCAACCTACACTAAGGGATGTAAGATGATATTTTAACAAAGAATAAGTCCACAAACATTGAATAGGGAAGAGTTATATAATATGGATACAACTATTACACTATTTTATGTTCTCATAGATAGCTCAATGACCATGTTTTTACATTGTTCATTAATAGTTGTAATAAGTATAAAAGATAAAAAATAATGTGTAAAACTAAAATAAAATAGTATAATTACTGTTAAATAATGAATAACTAGTGTACTTATCACCACATTATTTCCAGGATCCACCTTAATAGTTTTAATAGATTTTTATATTCCTTTATCTCTGGGACTTGGAGGTTGTTTTCATTTATTCTCTTCTAAAACTCTTTCATTAGGTAATTTTATTACATAATTCCCATGTTCCTTGCAATATAAACACTACACCACAGTCTTAGTAGTGATTTGATCTGTCTTCTCTTCTTCCACATTAGTGAGCTTCTTCATTTCCCATCAGCATTAATTAGCCCAATAATTGTTCAATAATGAATAACTAGTGTACTTATCTCTTCATAACTATAAAATTATTGACTTTCCAAATATTTTCATAGCATTGGGTTTAATCTACTAAACAAGCGGTGCACTATTCATTCAGTGTTAAGGAAAAAGACAAAGGTATATAGTGAAAGAATCATGGTGTTTGTCTCATACACCTTGATAGACTCATGTTTCATTTTATTCATAATAATAAACTCCCTCTCGATTTTAATATGTATAGTATTGTTTCAACATTATTGAAAAATATTTTCTTGATGTCTTGTCATTCTATGGAATCAATATCCTCTTTCATAATATTGTTCTTTATCAGTGTCCACCATTGATTAGATGTTCCCTTAATGAGATACGCATCCAACACAACATTCAATTGATCTATACATTGGAGTATTGAGAATAAATTCTCAATTTAATTAATAAATATTTCAATGATGAGGGTGATGATGATCCACTAAAGGTAGGTGGCCATTGTCACATAAAATACTCTACTAAAAAATTCTTTTTATTAAGAGGAGGAGTACATTCCACATTATTCAAGTTATTATTCATAACTTAAGATAGTTGATCCATTAATTTCATAAATTTATCATCTCACAATCCTATAAGTTTAGTCATATCATTGGGGTAAACATCACATTCCCTATCATGATGGTTTTCCCCAATTTCTAGGTATTTACATTAAATGAAAATAATAAAGATACATTAACACACAAAATATTAATTATAAAAATATAAGTAATAACATAAAAATGATATTAATATCCAGACTTATGAGTGTCTAGGTTCTAATCTAGTTTATACATGGAAATTATTCCTATTATATTTTATAAACTAACAATTTTTTCCTCTCTATATAATGGTTTATAAAGTTTTTTTGAATTTCCTAATCATGTCCATTGGGAATGTCAAACTAGGTGTCTACCAAGGTTGGTTTTTGTAAACTAGGTGATCCACTTGTAGTATCTAGATAGGGATATGATTTCTTGGGAGCCACTCCCTTTATACTCAACCAAAATTATTGGATATTTTCCTACACATAAACTTATCCATAGACTTATCCCTATGTTTCTTACCACATTATTTTCATTTTAATTTCCAAAGGTTAGATAAACACATGATCTGATAAAAATTATAGTAAACTAGCCATTTTACACATATAATTACATGATTTTTAACATAAACATACATTAATTACAACTCAAATGTCATGAGACCTACTATCTTTAGAAGACCCGGATTATAATACCCAAAAGTAAAATAAAACATGAAATACTCATTTTATTTTTCATAATATGATTCTAAATCCATTTGTCCACCTAAAACTTAATAGGATAACCTAGGGATTAAAAAAATGAAAGCAGTGAGATAATAATCTTTGTAAATGAATAAACATAAGGAATAATAAAAAATTACCCAAAATTGTTACATGATATCATATAATATAATGATCAAGAGTAATCAAATGGGATAATAACATAAATAACACAGTATTGAAAGATAATGATAATATAGTAAATGTAGAATAAACATATAAAAAGGCATAAACATGAGATAATTCTATATTCCTATACAATATCACATGGTGGTCAAAGTCCCATGAAGGATTAGGTTTACTCCCAAACCCAATACATGACACCTCAGGAGACTAAAACATTTCCCTATTCATAGGATCTATATCTAGGTATAAACCTTATAAAAATTTCATTATTTATGTGTTCTACGTAATGTAAATAAATCATAAGGCATGACATACTAATTACCCATGGAATGAAAATGGGTTTCATAATTTGGCATCATTCCATAATCAAAGGAAGTTACATAACGAAGGAATTTAATAAATGTTCATATGGAATTTATTACCCCATAAAAGGAAGTGATAATAATAAAGGTATATATGTGATAGTCATATATATATAATCTACAATCATTTTACCAAATTAAATGTAATGATAATGTGAGTTAGAGAGAGAATGGTCATAACCTAATAGAACTGCTGTTTAGATAGATCCCTTACCTTGAGCCTGATTCTTAAAGTGTGTTCTTTATCTTCCTGAATACTAAACATATCTTTATTATTTACTTTATTAAGAAAAAATTTCAAGTTTATAATTTTTTAAATTTTATTTATTATCATGTTATATTCATTTACTTAATCATTTTGCTCAAATTTCAGCATCTAAACGATGTTCGGATCATATGTAGAAAATCACATTGGAATGTTGACTAAAGTCAAAGAAATTACTGATTAATAACGTCCAAAATAATAATCATGAAATAATAATCATTTTATACTTCAATTATAAATTAAAAATAATACATGAATTAGAGTTATGAGAACTAAATCATGTTCCAATCATGGAGATGGTAGGTTGTATATATGCATGAGTAATGTTTCAATTTTTTAGTGATCATGCTAGAAAGAAGGTAAGTTTTATTTTATCTCTATATAATTAACATTATATATTAAAAATCATATTTTTTCCTTTAAATAAACCTAAATACACCATCCATGTGATGCAATAATAAAAATAAAATCACATCATTTTGTATAGTGGTAGTCTGACGTACACAGGAACGACCTTATCATTTTTAAATGGATGGTAAGGTAATAAGGTATAAGAAATAATACCTATAAATAATTATTAATATGTCATGAACATAATATATAAACTTTAAATCCATAATAATTAATAGTTATGAGAGGCAATGAAAGAATTCAAATGACATAATTTAGTGAGGTGCTAGTTCACCGTACACACGAATGATGGTACTGTTTCTAATTTTATGAAAGTGTAGATGAAATTAGTTTATAATATTAATATAATAACATAATTTTAAATTTTACATATGACTTTGTTTCCCTAATAATAGTTTTTTATATTTTAAGAAGGTGTAATATGAAATAAATCATAGTTTTTAGATTAAAAATGATACCACTTCTTTGAACCACCTCTTATGGATTATACCTAAAGCCTTCCTAGATTATATTTATGATCATAAAAATTCCTATAGGACGTGTATATTGTAGTAGGTAAGGAATTTTTTTAGTTAGTTTCCTAAATAAATGTCTTTTTATTTCTTTAAATGAGAGGAGAGTAGGTGTCCTTTTATAAGTGAGAGGGAGTGTTATTTTTTGTAAATATCCAAAAATGTTCAAAAATGGGTACTCACTGCCAAGTAAGCTACCTCTATAATTGATAAATAATGTATTTAGGTGTAATATGGTAGATAAAAACCTCAAAAATTAAAAAGAAACATGTTTTAAATATGTTAGATCCTTTACCACTGTAGTTAAAACTATAGTAAAACAGTTCTAACATTAACTATGGTAATGGGAATTTGTTGTTTATACTATTATTTATGACAAAAAATTAATTTGATAATATTATGTAATATTAATTATGATGATTAAAAATATATATTCCATTTTATTTAATTCAATTCATAGTAGTTTAAAAATAAAATCTAACCCATAAAATGTGTCCAAAACTAGTTTTTCACGAAATTTAATTTTCAAGCATAAGATGATCTTACATTAACTATATGACTAGTAATAATAATTATGATAATTTAAATTAATATAGATAGATATATAATATAAAAATTTAAATTAAATATTTTTTTTATTAGTTTTAATTTTAATTAATTAAAATGTATTGACTTCATTCATTTAAAAACAGTTTCCAGAAAACTAATTTTAAGCATAAAATGATCGTTTAACAAAATCATGAAAATTTATTATTAAAATAAAATTAGTTATATTATTATAAATAATTTGGTTAATATGAAAAATTAATACCAAATCAAAAATATAATGAAACTTTAAAATTACTTTATTTAATGAAAAAATTATAGTATTTGAAAAATCAAAAATATTCACCATTCACCAAAAAATAAAACATTTTATAAAAATACCAAAATTTCTCCCAAAGTTAATTTTTATATTATGGTTTAAAAAAATTATTTTAATTTTATTCAATAAAATTTATAAAATTTATATAAATTAATTATAATTATTTATCAAAAAAAGTATAAACAAAATATATAGGAGACATATTTCTAGAGAATATAATGTCTTTAAGAAAAATTAAGATCTTATTTACTATGAATTTTTTAATACATTTATATTTAGTAAGACCTTTATATATTTATATATCATAATGTATTTAATTCTATTTGTACAAACCAATTATATGTTTAGTTTATGTAGGTTATAAATAATCACGGTTTTTTTGGACGCCTTGTTGCGTGTCAGATATGATATCAAGAATAGTATAACTTTTTTTAAAAACATCAAAGAATTTTATTATATCTAACAACATAAAGAAGAAAATATAGTGTATTTTATTACATTGTTTTCATGTTATCAATGTAATAGAAACCCATGCAAAATATACATGGATACTATATCTTTTTAGATGAAAATTTATTATATTACAAAAATACATGCCAGATGACCATAATAGTTCAATGTATTTGGAATCATGGAAACAAAATTATCTATCCTGGGTAAAGATCTTCAACATCTCCCATAAATATCTCCACCTTAATTACTTCTACCTAAAACCTTTCTTCATAACCTGGAGAAAGGGAACAAAAGAAATAGATTATCTCAAATGCTCAGTAAGGGTAAATAAGGGAGACATATAATCATAAACATGAACATAGTAGTATGATAATGCAATAATAAAATTAGGAGATCTTACCATGCATATCAAAGGCCATAAACATGAGTTATGGGATAAATCTTTGATATTTATAATACATGAATCAAAATTAAATTGACATCATGATTCAAGAAATCATAACTAAGGAATAAGACATATGATTTGTAGCGTACATATAACAATAAAAACTTTTATGATGAGGCTACTTACCAAGACCATTATAACATTTTAGTCTTGGGATAGGACCCATGTACGTACTTTGGGCTTGGGCTAGCAACCCGTGTACCAACATTATTTTAGTTTTGGGCTATAACCCATGTACCATATTGTTTTCCGGCTTGGGATAGAACCTGTGTACCATCTTTCTTTTAGGCTCGGGCTACAACCAATGTACCTTCTTGTTTTTTGTCTTGGTCTACTAAATGTGTACCCTATTTCATTTATCCTTGGTCTACAACCCATACACCCTCTTTCTATTCAGGATTGGGCTACAACCCATACACCCTATTTCCTTTTGGGCTTGGTCTACAAGCCATATACCCTTTGAGATCATATAAAACTTATCATAACCAAATGCATTAGAGGGAGATATAGGTCACACCCATCTCATTGCAAAATCATTCACATTTGTGCCACAAGATAACAAGACATTCATCATATCATGACCCATAAAAAGACATAGGTGTTATATACATCCAATCATAACCAATAAAATGAAATGGGTATCATTATCATTTCATCACATCATAACCTATAGAAAAGAGATAGTTTTAAAACCCATTTCATCAAAGAATAACCCATGAAAGGGAAATTTATTTAAAAAACATATAACCTGTTAATGAGAAACAAGTTTCATAAATACCATGACATTAAGCGTAACCTTTTCCTAGAAAGAATATGAATGAAACCTTTTGAGAATTTTCAAAAAGGGATTGAGTAACATCCACAGATGTCATTATAGAAGGAAAATAATTTTGAAATATATTTTAAAAATGTTTCTTAAGGAAAATATACTTTCTTCTTTGAAATATAATTTTTTATACATAAAACCATTTAAAAATAATTTTCATATAAAATACCTTTATATCATATAAATAAGATTTAAAACTATTTTGAAAACCTTTATCCTTAAAAATTACTTTTAAAATAATTTCATAAATATTAAACTTTTAAAAATTGAAAAGGGGTAATTAAAGGAATGATGGTGGGTAAATCCGTACATGTCATTTGAAGTAAAAAAATAGAATTCCTTTGTCATGGTAAAAAGGTTAAAAGGATTTCCCTGTTCCGAAAGAGACAAGAATGTTCCCTTAAAGAGATTGGTAAAATAGAAAAAGGGTAAAATGTATTTTAAATCTTATAGTATAATTGTATAATATTCATAAAAACACTTTTTAGAAAACATAGGTTTCTGAACGAAGGGAAGGTAAAGTCAGGATTTCTTAAAAACACTTTATTGAATATATTTTTGACGAAAGAGTTGAAAAACGGTACCAATACATTGGTATATCAAGGATAACGATAGGAGGAGAAAATTAATGAATTTACTTGATATATGGGTCATAATATTTCCTCAAATGAAACATAAATTTAAACAATATCAAAATGCGATTAGATTGTCCTAATAAACTCTTATGACTTGGTAATTTGAGATTGTACTCTCTATGTAAGAAATGAAATTAGATGAAGATTTAAATATCAGGAAAATGTTGAGATTCATTATATAACATATAAAATTGATGTATATACACATTGATGAAATAGTTTAGGTTGCTTAACATTAATGTGAAATATAATTTCAGTTAGAGAGAGTGGTCATCACCCAAAGAAACACGTGGTTTAGAGAGATCCCCTACCTCAATCCCGATTAATCACATGATTTCATTATCCTCATGAATTATAAACATATATTAATTTTTTACATTATTAATAACCTTTTTTTGGTTTTTTATTCCTTTTAATTTAATTATTATCATGTTATATTCAAATACATCATCATTTTGGTTCAAGTGAGATGTCTTGACGATGTTCGACTCATATGCACAAAAACATTTTGTAATTATTATAATGTCAAAGTTATTTTAATTTAATCATATAACAAATAATAATAATAAAATAAATACAATTATTATAAATAAATTAAACTTTTATAATCAACCTTGAAATATGGTTATGAGAACCAAACCCTATTACAATCATATATATGGTAGGTCATACGCACACCAGAGTAAACTAGAAATTTTTTCATCCTACATAATGGTTTACAAAGTGTTTTTGAATTTCTTAATCATATCCATCGGGAGTGTCAAACTGAGTGTGTATCAAGGCTAGTTTTAATGAACTAGGTGATGATTCAGTCTATCTCAATAGACCCTTTTGGAGCTACTAAACATATGACTGTGTTGTCTCCACATCCAATTGTAGAATCTAGATAGGGATATATTTTCCTAGAAACCACTATCTTTATTCTTCACCAAAATTATTATATATTTTCTTATACATAAACTTATCCTTAGACTTGTCTCTAGGGTTATTTCAATATTTTTTATCATTATAATTTCCAAAGGTTAGATAAACCTATTATATGATAACAATTATAGTGAATGAACCCTTTCGCACATATAATTACATTATTTTTAACAAAAACATACATTAATTACAACTCAAATATCATGATGCCTACTATCTTTATAAGACTAGTATTATAATACCAAAAAGTAAAATAAAACATCAAATCCTCATTTAAATGTTCATAATGAGATTCTAAATCCATTTGGTCTTCTAAAACTGTATAAGATAATCCAGGGAATTAAAAAACGAAATGGGTGATATAAGAATCCTTGTAAGGGAATAAAAATGATAAGGAATCATAAAAAATTAGTCTAAATTGTAACATGATATCATAAAAGATAATGATCAAGAGTAATCACATGGGATAATAACATAAATAACAAGGTATTGAAAGATAATGATAATATAGGATATTTAAAAGAAAAATATCAAAATATTTAAACATGATCCAATTTTAGCTACATATACAATATCACATAGTGTTCAATGTTCCAAGAAGGATTAGATTTACTCTCTAACCCAATACAAGACTCCTCATAAGACTAAAACGTTTCCCAATTAATTAGATCAATATCGGGGTGAAACCCTTATAATAAGTTCATTTTGTGTGTGTTCCACCTAAAGAAAATCAATTATAAGTCATAACATACTAATTACCAATGGAATGAAAATGGGTTTCATAATTTTTCATCATTCTATAATTAAAGGAAGTTTCATAATGATTGAATTTGATAAATGATCATATGGAATTTTTTAACCCATTAAAGGAAGGGAGAATAAGAAAGGTATATTTTTTAGAGTCATATATATAGTATTTATAATCATTTTATGAAATTAAATGTAAGGATAATTTGATTTAGAGAGAGAATGGTCATAACCTAACAGAAATGGTGGTTTAGATAGATCCCTTACCTCGAGCCTAATTCTGTATGTGTGTTCTTTATATTCCTAAATATTAAACATATGTTAATTATTTAGTTTATTAGGAAAAAAATTAATGTTTATAATTTATTTTATTTTAATTATTATCATGTTATATTCATTTACTTAATTATTTATGTGAAATTCAGGCATCTTAATTATGTTCAGATCATATGTTCAAAATCACATTCGAATGTTGACTAAGTTTAAAGAGATTTTTTATTCATAATCTCAAAAATAATAATCATGAAATAATTATAATTTTTATAATTAAATTATAATTTTAAAATAATTCTTTAAATGGGGTTATGAGAACTGAACCATGTTCTAATCATGGAGATAGTAGGTTGTGCGTATGCATGAGCAACATTTCCACTTTTTAATGATCATTATATAAACAAGGTAAGAGATATTTAATCTTTATATAATGAAAATTATATATTAAATATTATATTTAATCATTAAATAAACTTAAATACACTATCCATGTGATTCAGTAATAAAAAAATCGCATTGTTTCATATGGCGAAAGTCTTCCATACACATGAATGATGTTATCATTTTTCAGTGGATGGTAAGGTAAGAAGGTATGAGAAATAATATTTATAAATAATTATTAATATATCACGAATAAAATATATAAATGATAAATCAATAATAATTAATAGTTATGGGAGGAATTGATAGAATCCAAATTACATAATTTAGTGGGGCGGTAGTCCACCATACACACGAATGATGGTTTTGTTTCCAATTTTATGAAAGTGTTGATGGAATTAGTTTATTATATTAACATAATAAAATAATGTTTTTTGTAATATACTAATTTTATAACATCATAATATTTTTTTACAAATTTAAGGAGGTGTAATAAGAAACAGAAAAAAGCTTTTCAGTTAAAAATGATACCCCCTCTTTGAACCACCTCTTAAGGATTATACCAAAAGACTCTATAAATTGATTTATGATAATAAAAATTCCTATAGTATGTGGATATTATAGTATGGAAGTTATTTGGGTATGTATTTTCTGAAATAAATATATTTTTTATTCTGTAAATGAGTAAAGAGTATGATTCCTTTTATAAGTAAGAGGGAGTCTTATTTCTGTAAATATCCAAAACTTTTCAATATTGGGGACTCACAACCAAGTCATCTACCTCTAAAATTGATAAATAATGGGTTTTGATTTTTATATGATAGATAAAAACCTCCTAAATTAAAAATAAACTTGTTTAAAGCATGTTATATCCTTTACCACATTAGTTAAACCCATGGTAAAACAATTCTAACATTAATTGTGGTAACAGATTTTTGTTGTTTTTACTATTATTTATGACAAAAAATTAATTTGAAAATATATTATAATATTAATTATGATGATTAAAAATATATATTCCATTTTATGCAATTTAATTCATTTTAATTTCAAAGCAAAATTTAAAATTAAACCCATAAAATGTGTTGAAAACTAGTTTTTCAAGAAATTTATTTTTCAAGCATAAGATGATTTTACATTAACTATATAACTATTAATAATAATTATGTGAATTTAAATTAATATATATATATATATATAATATAAAAATTTAATTCTTATATTTCCTTATTATTTGTTGTTTTAATTAATTAAAATTTATTAACTTCATGCAATTAAAAACTATTTACAAAAACTGTTTTTAAGTATTAAAATTATCTTTTAACAAAATCATGCATATTGATAATTAAAATGAAATTAATTATATCATTATAATTATTTTTTTAATATGAAACACCAATACCATATCAAAAATATAATCAAAATTTTAAATTATTTTATTTAATTAAAACAAATTATAGAATTTGAAAAATCAGTAATATTTACTATTCACCAAAAAATCAAACATTTTTTAAAATCCTAAAATTTAACACTAAGTTAATTTTTATGTTATGATTTTAAAAAATATTTTAATTTTATAAAATATAATTTATAAATTTTATAGAAATTAATTATAATTATTTTAAAAAAGTATAAAAAAATTATAGGAGACATATTTATAGAAAATATAATGTCTTTAAGAAACATTAAGTTCTAATTTTATTAGAATTTTTTAATATATTTATATTTAGTAATACCTTTATATATATATATCTATATATATATATCAGAAATTATTTAATTCTATTTTTACCAACCACTTAAATGTTTAGTTTATGATGTTCATAAATAATTATGGTTTGTTTGGTCCCCTTATTGCATGTCACATATGCTATCAAGAATCATATAACTTTTTTAAAAATATAAAGGTGTTTAATTATATCTAACAGCTTCAAGAAAACATATAGTGCATTTTATTACATTGTTTTCCTGTTATCAATTTTATACTGACCTCAGATTAACATACATGGATATTACATCTTTCTAGATGAATATTTAGCACATTACAAAAATACATTCAAGAGAACGATAATATTTTAGTATCTTTGGAAACCTGGAAAGAAAATATTATATCCTGGTGAAAGATCTTAAACATCTCCAATAATGTTATTCTCCTTTAGTACTTCTACCTAAAACCTTTATCCATAACCTAGAGAAAGGAAACACCAGAAAAGGGTGATCTCAGAAGCTCAGTAAGGGTATATAAGGGAGACATGTAAGCATAAACCTGAACATAGTAGTATGATAATGCGATCATAACATTTAGAGATCATACCATATTTATCAAAGTTCATAAACATGATTTATGGGATAAATATTGGAAGATCATAAAACATTAATAAAAAAAATACACATCATCATCCATGGAATCATAACTGTGGAATAAGACATAGGATTTGTGGCATACATATAATAATAGAAACTTTTATGGAAGGGCTACCTACCAAGACCATTATAACATGTTACGCTTGGGTTATAACCCATGTACCTACTTAAGGATTTGGAAATAAACCTATGTACCCACATTATATTAGGCTTGTGCATCAATCCATGTACCTTTTCATTTTTTATCTTGGGCCACAACCCGTGTACCCTCTTTCTTTTAGGATTGGGCTAAAACCCATATACTTTCTTGTTTTCGGGATTGGGATAATACCTGTGAACCCTCATTCATTTAGGCTTGGGCTATAACCCATAAACCCTATTTCTTTTCAGGATTTGGATACAACATATACAACCTCTTTCTTTTCAGGCTTGAGCTATAAACCATGTACCCTTTGAGATCATATAAAACTTATCATTAATCGATGAATTGGAGAGAGATAATGGTCCCACCCATATCATAGTAAAATCATTCACACATGTAATACAAGATAAAAAAACATTAATCATATCATAACCCATTAAAATATACAGGTTTTATATACATCAAATCATTTCCCATAAAATGAAATGGGTATCATTAGCAATTCATCACATCATAACCTATAAAAAAGAAATGGGTTTCATAATCATTTCATCTAATCATAACTAATGACATAAAAATTGATTTCATAAACATGTAACCTGTGAAATAGAAACATGTTGCATAAATACCATGACATTAATCATAACCTATTCATAGAAAGGATATGAATGAGACCTTTTGAGAATTTCCAAAAAGGGCATATGTAACATCCATGAATTTCATCTTAGATTGAAAATATTTTTAAAATATTTTTCAAAAACGTTTATTGAGGAAAACATCCTTTCTTCTTTGAAAAATTCTTATTAATAGATAAAACCATTTAAAAATTATTTTCCCAAAAAATTACCTTGAAAAAATATAAATAAGACCTCAAACCATTTTCAAAACCGTTTTTATAGCATCCCGCCTTTTTTATTACATAACATTTCATTACATTTTACAAATGGAGGATCTTTAAAGTCTAGTGTCTTGGAAATTAGGAATATAAAACATTCTTCTAAACCACTTTTAAGGCTTCTTCATTGTTCATCCTATGTTCATTATAGAATCTCATAACCTAGGAGCATACATCAAAGGAAAGGGTTAGTAGAAGGCCCAGTAAGGGAAATAAGTGAAAAAATTTACATGTAAACTTGAGATGCGTCAATAAAGTCATGATAAATAACTTTAAGGAATGAGAAAGAGATCATGAGGCATATCATAAAAAAATAACGTGTTTCATAACTTGACGATGTGGCTACAACATTTAACTTAGACAATAATTTCTGTATCACCAAGGTCCATCCCCAAGGTGTCATTAAAAAATTACCATGGTTATTCGCCAAGGTATCATTAAAATAGTCATCTTTAGAGATTAAGTCTTTACCTTGATCCAGTGGTTGTGCATGAAATACATATATATTATTGTTTTTCATACTTGTACATCACACCCACTTTGAATTATAACATTAACGCATGTCGAACTTAAATGAAGGGTCACCATGTGTCGAACAGAACACCTCAAACCCTGAGCATTCCTTCTTTGTCCAATGATAAATGTAATTGATCCTAAATAAATAACTAGGGGAGAGAATTTATTACCTAAAAAAATCCAAAATCTCATATGATTTATCCAATTTCAGAGTGTCTCTAAGCTTGTTGAGAAATAATCAGAAACAATAATTGGCCCACGTCTAATCTAGTAGCATGTGAAAGTGTTGATTCCTAAGTGGATGATCCTAGACTATCTAATTGTATCAAGACTATAGTTCATTCCAATGACCATGTTCAAGAAATCCAAATAGTATAAAATTTGAATCTAAAATGATCTAAATTATTTTACCATATGAATCCAAGGTGTTAGGTTGGTATGGAGTATGATATTCTCCAATGATACCATCTGTAGGATCGAAATGTTATAGTAGATGCTCAATATACAAGATGGGGTGAATTTTATACTTTAAAATTTCTCTAAGAACTTTTTATGTTGGTTAGAAACCATTCTATTGTTTAACAAAGTTAAACAAGGTAAATTCACAAAACCACTAAGTTCTACAAACTTTCTTGATTCTAGAAATGTGATTCCGAGAATGTTATTCTAGAAATGTGGTTCCGGAAATAAAACTCAACAAAATTTTACAAGGATAATGATTATACCTTAATGTGTATAGAATCTCACTAAATCAGAGTGTACAAATATAAGGAAGTATAATATAGTTATAATTTCATCAACAATCAAAATGCATTGGAAAACATGAAATAATTCAAGTAACATGTAGTAAATATTCTAACCCAAAGAGAAGGTATCCAAAAACCTTGGATAAAGGTATCTTGATTTATACTTTCAAGAAATTCTATCTTACCCACACCAGGGTAATCCCTCAATATGAAGATTTGAGTCTTTCTTGTTATCCCCGCAAGCCATCAACTTCAAGGTAGTCGGCACCTCTGTCTTAATATCCCCGAAAGCCCCCGAATGTACTCAACAATATTCGGAGTCACGTGAAGCAATTCTGAATAAGATATTCAGTACACAAAAATCATGAAAGTCTCTCTCTAGAAATAACTTTAGTAGTATGTAATCTCTAGAGTCATAGAACAGTCAGTCAAATTTGTGATTCCTTTCAAATGATCTCTTATTTATAGGAATGTCATCAACGGTCGGCTCCCTCCTCCAATGGTCATATTTTTCCTTGAATTTTGGAGGGACCTGTACACATGTCACTCAAACAACATTTGGTTGGTAACAGAATGCAAAACATCATTTTATAACCAAAACATGAGTAAGAAAAAATATGGTTACTTAACCAAATTCATTTTTCGGAATGTAAGGGAAAATGAATGTTCCGAGTCTAACCCAAAAACTATTTGGTGTCAATAAAACATGGATATTCAGATTCTGTCTTCAAAGGAATTCATAACCTGAATTCTATAGAATTATGGAGTCTGAATTTCAAGGAAATTTGGAGTCTGAATTCATAAGAATTTGGAACCTAAACTTACAAAGTTCAGAGTCCAAATTAAGATAACTTTGAGTTTGAACTTAGAAAGTTTAGAGTCTGAATTTAGAGAACATAGAGTCTGAATTCAGAGAACTCAGAGTCTGGACATAGAAAGTTCGAAGTCTGAATTAAGAGAAATCGGAGTCTGAACTTTGAAAGTTAGGAGTCTAAATTCAGAGAACTCGAAGTCTGAACTCCAAAAGTTTGGAATCTGAATTCATAGAACTCATAGTCTGGACTCTGAAAGTTCGGAGACTGAATTTAGAGAACTTGGAATATGAATTCGGATCTTGAAAATATAATTCTCTATGTCTAAGTATTTTAGATTCCTAGGTTTTGGATATAAAACCTAATATTTATACTTTGCTAAAATATGAACAATGAAAAACATGGTAAGGATAAATTTCCTTGTGGAAGGAAAATTTTCCTTACGAGCGTAAAGCATAGGGTAAAATAGATTTGTCTTAAGATAAGGTGTTTGTGATTTTCAAAATAATAAGGAATGGAAAAGTCATAATTAATCCTTATTGACTCAACAATCTCCCCCAAACATGAAGGAATGGAAAAGTCGTGTACAGGTCCCTCCAAAATTCAAGGAAAAATATGACTGTTGGAGGAGGGACCTGACCGTTGAAGACTTTCCTATAAATAGGAGCTCATTTGAAAGGACTCACAACATTAACTAACTGTTCTATGACTCTAGTGATTACATTCCACTGAAGTGATTTCTAGAGAGATACTTTCATGCTTTTTGCGTACTGAACATCTTGTTTATAATTTTTTCATGCGACTCTAAATGTTGCTGAGTACATTCGAGGGATTTTGGGGATAAGAAGATAGAGGTGATGACTACCTTGAAGTTGAGGGCTTTAGGGGATAGCTAGAAAGACTCTGATCTTCGTATTGAGGGCTTACCCTGGTGTGGGTAAGACCATCTTTCTTGAATGTATAAATCAAGGGACATTTATCCAAGGCTTTTGGATACCCATCTCTTTGGGTTAAAAGATTTACTAATTGTTACTTGTATTGTTTCATGATTTTCGCTGCATTTTTTTCTGAGGAAAGTATAACTATATTATACTTACTTATACTTTTACACTCTAATTTAGTGAGATTCTATATGCTTTAAGGTAGAATATTTATCTTTGTAAACTTTTGTTGAGTTTCATTTCCAGAACCTCATTTCCGAAATAACATTCATGGAATCACATTTTTGGAATCAAGAGATTTTGTGAAACTTATAGGTTTTGTGAATTTACCTTGTTTAACTTTTTTAAACAATATAAAGGTTTCTAACTAACTTTAAAAGTTCTCAGATAATTTTTAAAGTATACAATTCACCCCCCCCCCTCTTTTATATTGATCATCTATTGTAACATTTAGATCCTATATTTGGTATCATTAGAGAATATCATACTCCATACCAACCTAACAATTGATATTAAAAGCAGTCTATGAAATACTTATACTCACATATATGTTTTCTTCCTCGTGTTTTTTATTTTTCTATATTTTCCTTGCATAGGATATTTTTATCCTTGTTTACAAACTTTATTACTAACAAGTTTGTTCTGGAAAGATTTATTTTAAGATTCCAGGAATCAATTTTGGTTCCATAGACAATCTAAATCCTACAAGACCACCTATTTTGGCTGGTAATGATTAAGAATATTGGAGAGATCACATGAAGACATTCATTATCAATACTGGAGTAGATAATTTTTTTATGCTTATTGGAGGATATAAAATCTCTGACAAGGAACTTAGTACCTTCACCAACCAAGAAAAGCATGAATATCAACTAAATTATAAGGTACTCAATACATTGCTTTATTATATGACTAGAAATATATATAACCAAATTTCATCTTGTGAAGCATAAAATTGTATCTGGAAGAATCTTGAAGTTACTCACTTTGGAACTTCCAATGTTATTGAAACTAGAAGGGCCATGCTCAGAGAAAAATATCATGATTTCTGTTTTCCTTATGGATAACAGATATTTATGGTGAAATAGAGATTCATGACATTGTTAATATTTTATAATATATGGGTGAGAACTGATTAGATGATGAAGCTCTTATGGAAAAAATCATAGACATTATGCCAAATGGGTGGGAATCTAAGAGGATAACTATAGATGAAAATAGGAAAGTTACGCAGATTCATCTTGATGAACTTTTTGGGACTCTTCTTCAACATGAGACTAGAATAAAGAGAGATGCTGATAATATTAAGAAAAAGAATCGGAATGGCAGTGTTGCTTTTACAACAACTTCAAATCATATTAAAGCCAAGACTCCTAAGAGAGTTACTAGATCTAAATCTAAGAATGTTGTTATTCAATCAGAATCTAGTGGAAGTGAATCTTCAAAAATTGAGTGATCTAATATTTCTTAAAGGATGAAAAATATTGTTGGACAAAAGAACTTTTAATCTGGATATAATAAGTAAGAAAGGAAAGATAAGAAAGATTCATAAGTCCCATGTTATGAATGCAAAAGAGCTAGACATATAGGACCGGATTGCCATATGCTTAAGAGAAAGGAAATAAAGGAAAATCATTCTCAGAGAAATAGAAATAAGTACTACAAATATAATGCTAAGAATTTCTTGAAAACTAATGACGCAGAGAGTGCCAGTGGTGGTGACTCTTTAGATGAATCATCAGATTACGAATCTTCTGGACAGAAGAATCTTGGTTTAATAGCCAGATTACATATAGAAAATCATTGTCTAATAGCTAAGGTACACAATGTTGAATCCATGACTAATGTATCTTTTAATGTTAATTATAGTAATGATAAATATTATAACTCTTCTTATGAAGAATCTTCTTCTGATAAAGATAATATTTTACCTACCTATGAAGAGGTTTCTAGGTTTTCTATGCTTCTTGAAATTGAGAATTCAAAACTCAAGAAAAATTTTGATAAGGAAAATTCTAGGAATGATATTCTTACTAAGAAAATACCAGATCTTTCTAAAGATCTTAAAAATAAAACCCTTGATTTTGAAATTATTTCAAAAAATCTTGAGGATGTAAATTCTGAGAAGGATAAACTTTCTAGGGATCCAGAAAATGTAATTTCTACAAAAAAATGTTTTCAAGCCTAACTCCAGTTATAAAATTAATGTTTTGGAAGACATTAACACATTTATTAGACTGAAGTTAGAAATATTTTCCTTGAGGAAGTGTTTGTCAAACTTTACCTTAGGCAAGGAAAATTTTGATAAAATGTATTCTCAAATTCAACCTCTAAGGAATAATTCTGGATTTGGTTATACTAGTTCAAACCCGATTTTTAGTAACAATTATTTTTATCCTCAAAGTGCTCCATTCTGCACTAAATATTAGTGTGGTGGACACTGGGAAAAAAGTTGTTCCTTAAACAAAACCCAATCTTTAGGATTTCATAAAACTTATTTTTCAAAGAAAATGTGGGTGCCGAAAATTTTTCATTCTGAAATTTCCAGATCCAAGAAAGTTTGGGTTTCGAATGTCTAACACTTTTATTTTTAGGAAATTAATGATAGTTCCAAAATTAATACATGGTACATGGATAGTGGATGTTCCCGTCATATGAATGGTAACAAAAACATCTTTGAAAATATTATCAAGATGAAAGGAGGAAAAGTAACTTTCAGAGACAATGTTAAGGGAGAAATTATTAGTATAGGTAGCATTGTTCTTCTTGGAAAAACCTTAATTTAAATTGTTTTATTTGTTAAAGGTCTTCAAAACAACCTCATTACCATAATTCAATTATTTGATGAAGGTTACCTTATGAACTTTTTGAATGAAAAATGATTAGTACACAATTATAAGGAAGAGTTTATTATTTCTTCCCATAGGTAAGAGAATGTATACACACTAAACTTAGAATACCTTAGGAGCTAAGACTTACCTTGTCTTAGTATAATGGAAGATCATTCTTGGTTATGGCATAGAAGGCTAGGAAACTGTAACCTTAAGAACCTATGAAAACTCTCTAACAAAATACTAGTTAAAGATCTACCAGAGATTATATTATATTCTTCAAAAGTTTTTTATCCTTGTCAATATGGAAAGAAACATAAATTAATTTTTAAATCAGTCAGTGATGTCTCAACCACTGATACATTACAGTTAGTGCATATGGATCTTTTTGGTCCAATACAAACTGGAAGCATTAGAGGAAAATATTATGTATTTGTCTTAGTTGATGATTATACCATATTTACATGGGTCTATTTTCTAGAAAATAAATCAGAATATTTTTCTTATTTCAAAATTTTTAACGCCCAAGTTAAAAATGAGAAAAACCTCCCTCTAATAACTATTCATAGTGATCATGGAGGAGAATTTCAAAATTCATATTTTGAAACTTTTTTTAGTAGAAGAGGCATTAATCATAACTTCTCAGCACCCAGAACACCTCAACAGAATAGAGTTGTTGAAAGGAGAAATAGAATTCTTCAAGAGATAACAAGAACCATGTTGAGTGAATATTCTATAGCCAAACATTTTTGGATTAATCTATAAGTACTTCTTTTTATAATATAAATTGAGTTTTTATTTGACCTTTTCTAAACAAAAATCCTTATGAGTTATGGAATGGTAGAAAACCTAGACTTTCCTACTTCAAGGTTTTTGGTTGAAAGTTATTCATTCTAAATACTAAAGATAATCTACATAAATTCACACCAAAATCTAAATAAGGAATTTTTTTAGGTTACTCCTCAACTTCTAAGGCTAATAGAGTTTTCAATAAAAATAATTATATTGTTGAAGAAATAGTACACGTAAAATTTGATAAAACTGATCCTTTTGTTTTAAAACAACCTCAACCAACATCTTCGGATGTGTTTTAAAAAATTGATTATCAACCCTTTTTAGAAGATCCTTCTGATAAGGAAAATGTCTAAGAAGATAATTCTGAACCATTTACCCCAAAATATTTCCTACCCTATGTTGATGAACAGGTTTTACAAAACCCAAATTAGTTGTTTCTTAAGAATCCTCCCATTGATAGTATCGTTGGTGATGTAAATCAACCTGTAAGGATAAGAAGTTCCTTAAAAAATAATGTAGAACATCTAGCATTTCTTTCCCAATTAGAACCAAAAATAACTGAGGAAGCTTTAGGTGATGATGATTGGATAAAATTTATGAGAGATAAACTAAATGAATTTGAAAGGAGTAAAGTTTGGACCCTGGTTGAAAGACCTAAGGAAACTTCTTTTATTGGAGTAAAATGGGTTTTCATAAATAAGTGTGATGAAAATGGAATCATAGTAATAAAGAAAGCTAGATTGGTTACTAAAGGCTATAATCAATAGGAAGGAATAAACTATGAAGAAACCTATACTCTAGTAGATAGACTTGAATATATTTGTATTTTACTTACCTTTACAGCATTCTTCAATTTCATACTTTTTCAAATGGACGTTAAATGTGCTTTCCTTAATGGTTATGTTCAAGAGCAAGTTTTTGTTGAACAACCTTCTATTTTTGAATATACAAAACATCCTGAACATGTTTTTAAACTTACCAAAGCTTTGTATGGACTTATCCAAGCCCATAGAGCTTTTTATGATAGACTTACAGGATTGTTTCTTCAAAATAATTATGTTAAGGGAAATGATGATCCAACCCTTTTTATAAATAAAGATATGAAAAATGTTATTATTGTTCAAATTTATGTTGATGACATTATATTTGGTTCAACTAAGAAATATTTAATTGATTCCTTTGCTGATCTAATGAAATATGAGTTTGAAATGAGTTTGATGGGTGAGTTAACATTTTTCCTTGGTTTCCAAATTTCTCAAAAACCAGAAGAAATCTATATATCCCAACATAAGTATATTAAATATATTCTTAAAAAGTATGGATATGACAACAATAAGAGTATAAGTACTCCCATTGGTACCTCAAATTGACGTGATCTTGATGAATTTTGAAACCAGTAGATCAAATATATTTTAGAGGTATGATAGGAAGTCTACATTACTTGACAGCTAGTCGTCCAGACTTAATGTTTTCGGTATGCTTATGTGAAAGATATCAATCCAATCCTAATAAATCTCATTTAAAGGAAGTGAAAATGATTTTTTGCTACTTAAAGGGAACCATGGATCTTGGACTCTTTTATACTTCTGGAAATGATTTTGTTTTAAAAAAAATTTCGGATGCTGATTTTGGTGGATGTAGAATGGATAGGAAAAGTATATCTGAAACTTGTCATTTCTTATGAGATTCATTAGTTTCTTGGTCATGAAAAAAAACACTCAGTAGCACTTTCCACTGCTGAAGATAATTATGTAGCAGTTGGAAGTTGTTGTGCTCATGTGTTGTGGATGCAACACACACTCACAGACTATAGTTTGAGTTTTACCAAAACACAGATTTTGTGTGATAATACTAGTGCCATTTCCCCGTTATTAAAAACTCTACACGTCACTCTCCTTAAAACACATAGATATTAGTCATCACTTTCTTAGGGATTACACACACAAAAAAGATATCATTCTTCAATTTATCGGAACTCAAGATCAACATGTTGACATTTTCACAAAATCGTTGTTATCCAATGGATTTTAATAAATTAAACAGAAGTTAAGAATGATAACAGTAAGGTAATATTCCTTGTTAACATCTTATTGAAACCAATCTCTTTACAGTAATAAACTCCTTTTCATAGGGGGAGTACACTTGTTTGTTAGATTTCAAAAAAAATCGTAGTCTAAAATTGTTCATAGTCTATTTCTCGTAGTCTAGACATCTTTGAAAAAAAATTCTCCATAAATTTTCATAATGAGGATTTTATAAATTTTCGTAATGAATATTTATTAAATTTTCATAATGAAGATTTTCTAAATTTTTGTAATGAATATTTTCTAAATTTATGTAATGAAGATTTTCTAAATTTTCATAATGAAGATTTTCTAAATTTTCCTAAGCATGATTTTCTAAATTTTCATAATGAATATTTTCTAAGTTTTTTATAATGAAGACTTTCTAAAAAAATTCGTAGTCAGTTTTTCAAAAAAAATCGTAATCGAATTTTCAGAATCTAAAGTTCTTCAAGAAGAATTTTTTCCTCACTACGAATAATATTCCTAGAAATTTGAAAGGTGTGATTCTTTCTTGATTTTTCGTAATCATATTTTACTTCTTGGTATTTTCATTTGTTTTTTTTAATTTTTTTATTCAATCTTTCATAAATCCAAATTTTTTTATTAAAAATCTCAAAAGATCATATTCTATCAAAATTTCCTTCTGGATATCATCTCAACTGTTAGATTAGATCAGTGGTTTTTTCAATAGTCAAATTAAGTATGGAAGCTGAACTGTCTTGTCAAACACCTATATAAAGGACCCCCAAATAGTTGTCCCACATTGATTCTAAAGATATTGTGTTCTGAAGTCTTGCCTTCTTACTTAATTTCATTCTGAACTTCTCAGATCTTGCTCAAATCCGAATGTCTATCGAGGAATCTTCTCAGAAAGACAGGTCAACTGTCAATCCAATAAAGGAGTGTTAGGTGTATATAGAAATGTTGGAGTATCCAAAATTCTTCACTTTGTATGATTCCATCATCTCAAAGAACATCAAGCTAAATGGATGGGAGAGTGTTTTCATATCGAATCCAGAAGATCAAGATTTAGTGTATCCAGATTTCCTTGTTGAATTTTAATAAACAGTTAATTTTTTCAAGAAATAAGGCAGAGATAAGTTCTATTTTAAGAGCTATGGGAAGACTTATGTTATTTCATACACCAAGGAATCTATCTTGGTTTGAATTCTGTTTGATGGAGAAGTTGAGTTTTGTTCTCATAAGTTTCCTGATAATCAAGGAAGTTTCAATAAGGTTAAGGCTATGGCTTGTCTTGGACATTATGATGTAAAGACTCCGAAGATTTCTCATCTGTCTACAAATTTATAGATTCTCGAATTATGGGATCAAGGATTTATCATTCCAAGAAAAGGTGACAAGGATACATTGAATAAGAGTGACATGTATATCATGGATTTCTTCATGAATCAAAGGAAAATTAACCTGGTCAAGCATATTCTGAATATGATAGAGAATATAAAGAATGGGAATCTGAAGGCTCAGATCATTATGTATCCAGTCATTCTTTCGAAGTTGATTATTCAATTCTTATATTCATTCAAAATTCCTTTCAGTTCAAAGCAATGTAATTCCAAAGTCATGCTGGTTAGTGATGATACACTAAGAAAGATGAATGTTGGATTTTATAAAGAATATGAAGAATTTTATGGTTTACTTGAGGAAGAAGATGAAGCCTTATCAAAGAAATAGGAGGACTTTGAGACCTCTAGAAAGGAAGGAAGGAAGAGGAATCTCAAGGAAGTAGAAGAGGAAGGAAAACCACAGAGCCTAAACAAATCCAATCCGCACCTCCGAAACCTAAGAAGAAAAAATCATATTCGGATGAGGTATCTAAGTGAAAGGAAGACAAGAAGAATAAGAAATCAGGGGTTCCTAGTTTTTTTTGGATCCTGCTGAAGCAAAAGCCTTAAAAGAGAATACTGCTAATGAGATTGAGAAGAAAGAAAAAGAAAGGAAACAAAAGAAGAAGATGACTTAAGCAGAGGTAGTGTAATCACTCCGGAAGTCCATAGAGAAAGAATCTGAAAATATTCGGGTACCAAAATATTTCTTAGTATAAGATTTACAAGAGACACTGGGAAAGAAATTTGTGACTCCTGAAAAGGTCTAAGAAAAATTAGTGGACGAAGAAGAAGAGGAAGAAGAAGACAGTGGTGATACCAAAGATCGCATTAAGCAAGTAGATGATTTTCATGAGAAGGAATGTCCATCTGAGAAGCTTTCAATCTGAACTTTTGAAGTTGAGTCTTCAAAGCTTGCTACCCTGGAAAATATGAGAAAGGTGAAGATGAAAAGGTTAAATAATAATTAAATAAGATGTCTGAAGAAGACAGTTAAAATCATGATTTCATTCATCCAGAAGATGCTAAGGAAGGAGATGTGAAGGAAGAGATATAGGGGGAAAATTGTTCAACTATCTGATATTGAACATATATCCCCTAACCAAGAAGAATCCATTCTAAAACCTGATAAGGGAAAACAAGTTGTTGTTGATACTCTTAGCAGAGTAGAAGTAAAGAATAAAGAAGTGGGTGCTTCATCAAAGAGAAAAGCAATTGAAATTGAGAAAGATCCCTCACCAAGTACAGTCTCAGATTTGAAATCATCTTCCCTAGGACATGATTTTGTAGTCCAATATTTGAAGAATCTTGTTGATACTATTCTGATATTTCCAAGTATTGACTAGAGATTCCAGATGCTCCAACACACCCTAAATCATAAATTGGATTCAGTATCCATGGTGATGGATAAGTGTGTAAAGTTGAAGGCAGACTTTGAATCCTTTTTCATAAACTAAGAAACCCACAAAAGATATTACATGAAAATGGACAGGTGGTCAAGCAAAACTATAGAAGATATGTATATTATTAATGAGTTCCAAGAAAATTTCAAGGATGCTTTTGACACTAAAGATATCAAGATCAAGGATCTCATAAATAGTTTTGATAAAAAGCTGACTCTGGAATAGAATTCAGGAATTCAAGAAGTGACAGATCTGAATGGGAATTTGTATTCAGTTTCTCAAAGTTAGAAGAGATAAAGTGATCTCAGGATTGAGATAGAAGAGAAGCTTTCTAAGAAGGATAAAGCCTTGAAGGCTCAGGAATAGGTTCTTAAGGCTCAATAATTAAAGATCAAAGCCTTAGAGAAGAAAGCAGAAGACCAGGATCGATTTCTTAAGCGAGAAAAGGAAGATCACAAGGAGCTTAAAAAGATAAAAACTATTGTGAAGAAGTTGATTCCAAAGGAAAATTAAGGATAAAATTATTCAATTCCGATCTTTTATTGTATTCCTTGTAAAAAAATTCGGATCCTAATGAAATTTTTGGGTTTCTATTCATATATTTTGTTATCTAGTACTAATATTTCAGGTACCATATTTTCTTTTCCATTCCCTTTATTTCTTTTTGAAATTCACAAAGGGTGAGAAAGGAAATAGAATACTAAGAAAAGTAGAAATTTCCCTGAGTAAGGGGGAGTTCTTCTAAGGGGGAGTTCTTATCCAAGAAGATTTTTGTATGAAATAAAATGACTAAGTATCATTCTGGAAATCTAGAATGCGATTCTTAGTGTGTCCAAACCCTGAGGGGGAGTTAGCCGTATTCATCTTTGCTCATGTGTTAAGGGAGATAAGTTTTAATTTCAAAGTCTAGGAGAAAAATTTCTTTAAGTCCTTATATTCTTTTTTTAAGGATGTTTGTGCTTTCTAAAAGGGGAGATTATTGATTCAATAAGGTTTCCTTAGGACTTAACAAAAGGAACTAATCCAAGGCATTCCAAACCATGATCAATGGAAACAAAGGAGGGTTGTATTCTCTACCCTAATTCCAAGGAACCCATATATGAAAATCAATGCTAGTTGTCTATATATATCCATCTAACTAATCCAAGGAATTCCAAACACGTTTGAAAACACAAGTGATAAACCTCCATGGAAAAAAATTCATAAAGTATCAATCATGTTTTGTATATCCTAGGATCATGTATGAGGTGTCCCATATATCTCAGTTCATCTTGGTGTGTAGTGTATATCACATGAGATATCTAAAACAATCCATCATGATGGGGTTTTCCATATTCTTAGACTCATCCAACATATTCATGTTCATCCTCTCATGTCATTGAAATATAACATTCAAAATAGACTTATATTCTCACATGTTGTATTCAATTTTTAAGGTGACATATAAAATAATCACTGAAATATATCTCAAACACACTCTCTTGGGTTAACATAGTATCGAGAAACCCCTAGTGGGCCTCAAAGTCACAATAGTAAAAATATACTCTAAATTGTTTTTATGATCACATTTATATCATGAAATATAATACCTATACACTGGTCAAAAAATATCTTGATTCCCAGTAGGGTTCATCACATCTATATCTGCCCTTTATGGGCCAGTCACATCTGTCCAAAATCAACCCATCACTTTGATACTATATGAAAATTCCACACTAGAATATTAAACAACATTAACCATAATGAAACATCATATATATGTATAAAACAAATTTAATAATCACACTAGATTATAAAAATTTCACATCACCCATACAACAAAAAAATAGACCAAATCAACCATTCCAAAACCCTCCATAATTACGTTTAAAATCATTTAAATATACTATTTACACATTAATTAAAATAATAATAATTATCTTCTTTTAATCATACTAGTAAATTGGATAAATCCCATACAAACAATTTTTAATAAATCCCATTTACTATTTTGAAATACTATTTTAGATTCCATTTTAACAAATCACATGGTTCCCCTTGAAATTCACATTCATGCCACACTCCCAATAAAAATAAACTTTAAAAATGAAGCTAATGTCTCTTGGAAATCAATGAATTTCACCAAGAAATCCAATATATTTTTCACCCTAAAACATTTTACAAGGTCATGACCATAAAACCATTTATCAATCTATAAATTTTATGTTGACTATTAGGTTGATGATAGTCTATCCCAAATTTTTGGTGGAATCACATAGATCATGATATATGAAAGAAGATATAGAAATGGTGGAATATGAATATAAACTTACTAAAAAACTAGGAAAATGATTAATGTATATTCCCCCCACATAAATCAAGAAATTTTTACTTAATTCATATCCAAACCACCAACTCCTTGGATCTCCCAAGCTCCAAAATCAACTTGATCTCCCATCCCAAGCACCAAAATCACAAAAAAAATAAGTATAGAACTTAATGATTAATTTTATAATTTAATTAAATTAATTTCACAATTTATAATTTATTAAACCCTTTTTGAATAATTTCCAAATAACTCATCATGAAACCTTTTCATAGAAAAATGGAAACCAACCCTAAACAGACAGTCTATAGGAATCTCCTAAAACAAACCTGGGAAATATACATACCATGAAATGTTGAAATAAAATTATTTATATTTTAATTAAGAAATAAAACCTATGGAAATATATGGAATAGTGTACCTCAATAGAAAATATAAGAAATATCTTGTGTTCTTCACCTATGTATTCCCTATTTTTATGTTGAGAAAATTTTACACTATAGAGAATGATTTTCTCATTTCTCCATTAGAAATCACCACTAAATAAAAATCCCAATTACACTAAATCATATAGAAACACCATAAAGGGTATAATGATAAGGAAATAAAACACCTCCAAGTCCAAAGAAACACCACTAGAAAATACTATTTCTGAGGGGTTCAAATGAAGGTATGGCACTGTCCAAGTCTACCACCCTCATAATGTTTGGAATTACTTTTTACCAAACTATAAACCAACCATGTGAAATTAATCTATAACCAAATTTAATATTTCATTGGTTTTCATACAAATGTGTGAAAATTATTTTCCTTCCAACATTAAAATACCAATATGAATGGTTTCGCTATCAATTTTCTACTAACCATTCCACAACTATACATAATGCTAAACACCGTAAATTTTTTAAAAATTTCCACATGAAGCTTTTATGACTCTCTTGGGGACCCAAGGGTGTTTTATAGCCTTAATAAATATCTAAAAAAGTCTCCAAATTTTTCTTTAACTCTCAGAATTCATATTTAAATCTATATTTTCACAATGCCCGATACTCTAAAAACCATGAATTTATATTCCCACTGAAAGTCCCAAATTGAAATGAATAAGGGATTATATTATATTTTTTTATTTATTGAAAAATATTTATATTTATTATTAATATCTGTATTGATTTTTATTTAATTATTTCACTTAATAAATTAGTTGAAGAACAAATTTGAAATAAATTTGAGAAGAATCATTCCAATGAGAAAAAAATATAAGGTGAATCAAAGACTTTTCCTTGGGTTGGTGATACTGAGACTATAATAGAAAAAAATATCTCTAATTGTATTCTTAAAGTAATTTAGAATTTAAAATGTTTCTAAATCAGTTTTATTGATGTTATATATTTTTTGGTATTTTTAGGCATATCATCCTCATTGTAACATCCCAAGTAAGTAATGAATAATATATATTTTTATCTATGTCTATTAATGAACTAGATAGTGTTATAGAGGCTTAAAATGAAAATAAATACAATCTTATGCATGGAATACACTAATATTCTTATAAGATTGTTTTACTTCCTTATGATAGAAAACCCTTTTTAAATCTATCTTTTGACAATTTTATAAACTATTTTTGTCAAAATAAACTTATTCTTTATGATTGGGACTTCAAAATTTACTTTGTCTGAATTTTTAGTATTTTTATGACAATGTTCATTTTTTAATGAATAGTGAAAAATACTGCATTTTACATCAAAACTGCTTTTTAATCTAATTTATTTATATGATTATATTATCTTTTGAATTGGGTTTGAAGTGAAATTAGAATATATTTTTACCATTTAATCCAATGGTGGTCATTGGAATCAATTTCACTTTGAAATTGGACTTAAACTGGTGTCAATCTTTTGATACTTATTATTTCATAAAAACACGATATTTGTCATAACAGCGGGAAATAATTATTAAATTAATTAATGTGACTTATATGTTCTGAATTTTGTAAAATAGACTTCATTTTTGAATTCGGAATATCAAATATAGCTTAGGGTGAATTTTTGGTAATTTTCTGAAAAACTTCAATTTTTGATGAATAGTGAAACCACTAAGTGGTACTTATAAAAACTGATTTTCCGTTTAAATGAAATTTTGTAACACCCCAAGCTTCCACGGTATGTTTCCCTTTGAATAATGCAATAGCGTGTGTTGTACGCAACCTCGAGCTCTAACACACACCACAACTAATTAAACTACCCGTTGTGGATAGTAATACCTACTTTTTGAAATTTTATAAATTTTATTTATCAAAATGGACTTCATTTTTGGATTTGGAATATCAATTATAGCTTAGGGTGAAATTTTGGCTTTGTTCTGAAAAACTTCAATTTTTGATGAATAGTGAAACCACAAAGTGGTAGTTAAATAACTGATTTTTCGTTTAAATGAAATATTAACACTTCTGTGATTTGATTTTCAAAAATCCGACATACATGGCTGTCATTAAGAAGTAAAATGTGGTTCAATGAGATTAAAATAATTTTTGGTGAATAGTAACTTTTAAGTTCTTAATCGCGATTAGAGGTAATTAGTGTAGTTTAAGGTAAAAACAATGTTATAATATTATGATATGAGCTTGACACTTGTCCTACTCCTATTGTATGAGTCATGGCCGACCAAGACAACCCATGGGTCAACTTGGGGACCCCATGGAGCCACTTTAGTTGGAAAATGACATTAATATATATTTATTTAATGTTAAAATTAAATTGACACAAACATGAGTTGTTTTACTAAAACAGTTTTTAATTGGGGTTACACAAGTCCAAATTTTGACTATAAATATTCATTAGAAAGTTAAAAAGATTTACTACATCATAGTATTTTTTTATAATTTTTAGACATTAAATAAATTAAATTATTGATGACATCATTATGATGCAGCGATGACCTCATTATTTAACGATTTTAATAAAATGAAAAGATAATGTAGAATCCAAGGCTTACACTTGTCCAAAGACTATTGGATGGGTATATTTAGAACCCTTATCACCTTAGACACGAATTATATAAGTTTGGGACCTTTAGAATCCGAAAAGAATTGTATAATAATGTAACATTTCAATGTTTCCAAAAGAGCCCCTCCTCTCCTCTTATAAAAGGCCCCCACCTATACCACCTTATTCACACATTCAAGCCTTTTGGTTCGGCCAAAATCTGCCCAAATACTCTCCCAACTTCTCTACCTTCATCCTAGATTCTTTACTTTAGTCAGAAAGCTATCCTAAGGAGTCCTTTTGATCAAATCAAAAGGAAGAACCCGAAGAAGAGGTAACATTTTCATCACCCTCTTTCAAGTTTCTTTCTTCTTCCACTCCCTCTTTGTTTATTATTTCAATTCTAAAATTATAACTCCAGTATATTCTATATACTGTGATGTTATTATAAATATGTAACAACCATATTCAGTATTCTACCCATCATTTGAATGACATGTCACCATACGTGCGTACGTACGGCTTACCGTCTCCACGCCGTGGTGTAATTGTTATTCAATATATTATTATTTAGATGGGTATAATAATGATATGTAATTCATGTAAATAATAAATATAACATGATAATAATTCTGTATATATGATATACTATCCAATTATATATTATTTTAATATCAAAATAATGATATTGTCCCTCGTGCGTACGTACGGACTACCGTCTCCATGAACGCGATGAGATTCATTCTCCGTCGTATCCATTCAAGTATAATTATCATTTGATGATTTAAAAATAATGTTTAAGGACATGATATCATTCTGGATATGAATAAGATACAACCTATCCATGAAAAACATGACTTACATAACAAAACATATAAAAGAAAATGAGTAAGTTAACACCCGAAACAACGATAAATCTAAGATATTGTTTACAAAGCAATGTTAAAAGATCATATATGATATCATATGAGTGTATATGATTCTTGTATAATTTAATAAAAATTATTTCACCATTATACAGGAGGTTAACCTACCCCAACCAAGGAAAAGTACAAGGTAAGGGTTTACTTCACAACCTCTTCATTATCCAAGGTTGTTTATACATAATTATCTACTGGGACCTCGTTATCATCCACATCCATGTTTCTTAAAAATGTCTTTCAAAACATTTTTACTATTAAATGGAAAATGTGTTAAAGTCATTTATACCCTTATACATTTTTTAAAGGAATCTTACCGTCGTTTTCCAAATAATGTACTTTTTGACCTCTTTGACAAATTTAAGGTAAGAATGTTTTTTTAACTTGTACGGCGGGTGCGGCTATTTTCCGCCATTATAACTTCGTCGAAGCTTCCCTAACAAGCTTATAAGAATATCTTCAAAGTAAATGTATTATTTTATAATTATGAGACTTTTAAATGATTTCAAAAAGGAGAGATATTACTCTCAAATAGCTTTGATTTCATCCATGTCAACATCCTTTGATGGGTTTTAAGTTTAATTGAAATTGATTTATGATACAAAACTTCCATTGAACATTTTTTGAAATATTTGACTGTGGATGTGTTATTTTTATACCATCCATAGTTTATGGAGAAATTGTTGACATTTCGTATGCTAGTTTTAATACGAATATTTATGTTATGTTTAAACCTATTCATATGAGGAATGTATTGGACTTAATATGTGACGGGTGGAGCCCACTATAGCTCCTCGATGCATCGGTAGGTCTCATGAGACAACTAGACGTGGAATTGGCCGAGGCCCTTTCCCAATTTGATTTATGGTTTTGGCCAAGGCCTTAATCATTTTAGACGTCTTGGCCGAGGCCTTGAAAAAGTGTTTCAGAATGTCTGGCATTATACATTCCCTCATTATGAAAGTGGTTATTGATATTTCACGTGATTATTAGTCTAGTAGAATATCCATGTGAGTAAGTAATGGCATTATTTTATTTTACTTTTTCCATATTATGCTGAAGTTCAAGTTCAATAAGGCTTTTTTTTAGTTATACATTGCCTTAAATGCTTATGTTTTCTTATGAAAGTTTCCGCTATATTGTTATCCTTACTGAGCATTTGAGCTCACCCCTTTCAATGTTTTATTTTTCCCAGGATGTGAAGAAGTGTATTATGACTGACTTGCAAGAATAGTCAGTGAGGATATGAGTGTGGACTAGCGAGACCATGTTATTTTAGTTTTCATTTTTATGATGTAATGTAATGTTTATGAATGTATCTAGTGTTTCCAAGGATACTAAACTAATCGGTCTTTCGAGACTTGATCTTTTGTGATCATGCCAATGTTATGAATTAATGCACCGACTCTGGGTAGCTGGGGTCGGGGCATTACAGTTGGTTTCAGAGGCGGTTTAGTACAAACCTTGGAAGATAGATTTAGATAAACTCTGATTAGAGAACTTAGACCTAAGATGAACTTTGAGGATTAGTGTAGAAGAACTTCCTAGAATTTTGGTATTGTAGAGATTTTGTGAGTTTTCCGAGCAATACATCCCTGTCTGGATACGAGAAGGTAGAGGCGGCTTTGGCACAGATGTTCCTAGGGGTAAAACCCGAAAACACCGCTTTGAGCTAGACTCGAACGGGAACTGGTGCACGACAACGGGCCTTGCTGCACTCTTGGTTACGACACTCCCGGGGGATATGCTTAGGATAACTCTCATTTTCTTTACAAATCATTATGAAGGGTTTATGAGTATATACTTTCTCAAAGAAAACATTTTTATGATTATGGATTATATCCATAAATAGTTCAATTTATGTTAAGTGTTTTATAAGTATGGGATTATGTATTTTGATTCATAAAATGATCTAGTTTATGCAATTGTTTAGAAATGGCGCCTAGTGGAAGAAATGGAAACCGTATCAATGCACGCACTCCATGTAGGGATTTCCCTCCTGCTCAAGATAATTATAGTGAGGCTGGTGATGCAACTGGTGCCGATCAGCTAATCACCATACTGGGACAACTTACTCAGGTTATGAATAATAACCTTACCCGTATGGAGCACCCTGATCCACAGCGTGGAGGATCAATGTTAGATCGATTCATGAGGCAACAACCACCAACGTTCAATGGGAGTACAAATCCCTTAGTAGCCGAGCAATGGATAAATTCCCTAGAGAAAATATTTCAGGCTTTGGGGAGTAGTGAAAGGGAAAAAGTTATCATGGCAGTTTACCGCCTCACTGGAGATGCTGATCAATGGTGGTCATTGATTCAAAACATGAAGGAAGATGATGAAGTATCAAATATGGAATGGAGGGAGTTCAAAGATCTGTTTTTAGAAAAATACTTTCCTCGCGACCATCGAGCAGATATGGAAAGGCAATTTCTGAGTCTAAGACAAAAGGAGGATGAGAATGTCACAAAGTATGAGGCTAACTTTACAAGGTTAGCAAGGTATGCTGGAGATTATATACGTAACCCAAGAAGTAAGCTTGATCGTTTCTTTGATGGGTTAAAACCATTTCTCCGTCGAGCTTTAGTATCACAATTGTTCTCAACATACAAAGATATTGTCTCATGTGCTATCAAGACAGAAAAGAAATTATCTAAGTCTTATGACAACAAAGTAAAGAAAGAGAAGAATAGAACGGTGGAACAAGAGAAAGATAAAGGGAAAAAGGGAAAGAAGGATTTTCCATTATGTGATAATTGTGGGAAGAATCACCCTGGTACTTGCCTAATAGGAATGGGAGTTTGTTATAAATGTGGGGAAAAAGGTCACCAGGCGCGTGATTGCAAGGGAAAGAAAGAGGCTATCAATGTTGAATGCTACAATTGTAGAGAAATGGGTCATTATGCAAATGAATGTCCTAAGCGTCAGGGAAACTAACCTCAGAAAAGGCCAAGGGATCAAGGAAAATCTTATGTTGTTACTACAGTTGAAGCAGAATAACTAATGTATTGGTGATTTTGGACTCATGGATTATATTCTGGTTATTAGAATAATGTGATATATATATAAGGATTGTACTGCAGTACTTTTTGATTTCAGTAAGGTTTTAATATGTTGAAGGTAATTATATTTTTAGTATGTGACAATTAGAGAAACTTTACTTTGTTTGGGGAATCTGATAAATTGATTTTGGAATTAAGAGACCTTTTAGAGAAAGTCTGGACAGAGGTATTTTGGATAACTATAAAGGTTGGAGTGGATTAAGTTGATCTTTGATAGTATTGTTTAAGGTTAAAAAATTTATGAAGATTATTTTTGGAATATTATGATACTATAGTTTTAGGAAAAGGACAACCTGCAGGGTGGGGCATAACCCGTCGCGTCAGACAAAGCTGCAGGAATCGAACCCACAATCATAGTGCGACAGGCCTTTATTTCCTACCACTAGCCTACAGGAAGTCCCCGGTTATTACAAAATAATTTTACTAATCTAAATGGTATGTGTTAACATTTGGAACCTTATACAATTAGGATAAGTATAATATTTTTGAGTTCTATTATCTTTTTGAGTGAAAGATGAGTTGAAGGTTGAAACTCTAATTGTCAAGCATAAATATATATATACCTATCTCTTATTCAATGAATAAATTAATTCTTAAACTTTAGTAAAGGGATATTAAAACAAAAAAAATTTGTTATCCTAATACCTTATGTCTTGTTGAACTGATGATATTTTAAATCAACATAGATTGAAGGCTTTGAGGCCCTCAATTTGACAGTTGATTGTGATTGATGACCTCAATCACTCCCTACAAATATTTACGTTTTCCTCCAATTATATGTCTTTAATTTCCACCAATTTTCTCCTAATCGAGATTATAATTGGGTGGTGACTTTTTCATTTCCCTTTCCCTCTTATTAAGGCTAAATTTTATTAATCTTATTTCCGATGTGGGTTTTCCTCAAAGGTATTTTCTCTTTTCAACCTTTTATTTTCAAAGAAAAATTTCAAATTGCGAGGACGCAATTTATTGAAGGAGGGGAGAATGTAACACCCCAAGCTTCCACGATATGTTTCCCTTCGAATAATGCAATAGCGTGTGTTGTACGCAACCTCGAGCTCTAACACACACCACAACTAATTAAACTAGCCGTTGTGGATAGTAATACCTACTTTTTGAAATTTTATAAATTTTATTTATCAAAATGGACTTCATTTTTGGATTCGGAATATCAATTATAGCTTAGGGTGAAATTTTGGCTTTGTTCTGAAAAACTTCAATTTTTGATGAATAGTGAAACCACTAAGTGGTAGTTAAATAACTGATTTTTCGTTTAAATGAAATATTAACACTTCTGTGATTTGATTTTCAAAAATCCGACATAAATGGTTGTCATTAAGAAGTAAAATGTGGTTCAATGAGATTAAAATAATTTTTGGTGAATAGTAACTTTTAAGTTCTTAATCGCGATTAGAGGTAATTATTGTAGTTTAAGGTAAAAACAATGTTGTAATAATATGATATGAGCTTTAAACTTGTCCTACTCCTATTTTATGAGTCATGGCCGACCAAGACAACCCATGGGTCAACTTGGGGACCCCATGGAGCCACTTTATTTGGAAAATGACATTAATATATATTTATTTAATGTTAAAATTAAATTGACACAAACATGAGTTGTTTTACTAAAACAGTTTTTAAGTGGGGTTACACAAGTCCAAATTTTGACTATAAATATTAATTAGAAAGTTAAAAAGATTTCCTACATCATAGTATTTGTTTTATAATTTTTAGACATTAAATAAATTAAATTATTGATGACATCATTATGATGCAGCAATGACCTCATTATTTAACGATTTTAATAAAATGAAAAGATAATGTAAAATCCAAGGCTTACACTTGTCCAAAGACTATTGGATGGGTATATTTCGAACCCTTATCACCTTATACACGAATTATATAAGTGTGGGACCTTTAGAATCCGAAAAGCATTGTATAATAATGTAACATTTCAATCATTCCAAAAGAGCCCCTCCTCTCCTCTTATAAAAGGCCCCCACCTCTACCACCTTATTCACACTTTCAAGCCTTTTGGTTAGGCCAAACTCTGCCCCAATACTCTCCCAACTTCACTACCTTCATCCTAGAAGCATTACTTTAGTCAGAAAGCCATCCTAAGGAGTCCTTTTGATCAAATCAAAAGGAAGAACCCGAAGAAGAGGTAACATTTTCATCACCCTCTTTCAAGTTTCTTTCTTCTTCCACTCCCTCTTTGTTTATTATTTCAATTCTAAAATTAGAACTCCAGTATCTTCTATATACTGTGATGTTATTATAAATATGGAACAACCATATTCAGTATTCTACCCATCATTTGAATGACATGTCACCATACGTGCGTACGTACGGCTTACCGTATCCACGTCGTGGTGTAATTGTTATTCAATATATTATTATTTAGATGGGTATAATAATGATATGTAATTCATGTAAATAATAAATATAACATGATAATAATTCTGTATATATTATATAATATCCAATTATATATTATTTTAATATCAAAATAATGATATTGTCGCTCGTGCGTACGTACGGACTACCGTCTCCACGAACGCGATGAGATTCATTCTCCGTCGTATCCATTCAAGTATAATTATCATTTGATGATTTAAAAATAATGTTTAAGGACATGATATCATTCTGGATATGAATAAGATACAACCTATCCATGAAAAACACGACTTACGTAACAAAACATATAAAAGAAAACGAGTAAGTTAACACCCGAAACAACGATAAATCTAAGATATTGTTAACAAAGCAATGTTAAAAGATCATATATGATATCATATGAGTGTATATGATTCTTTTATAATTTAATAACAATTATTTCACCATTATACAGGAGGTTAACCTACCCCAACCAAGGAAAAGTACAAGGTAAGGGTTTACTTCACAACCTCTTCATTATCCAAGGTTGTTTATACATAATTATCTACTGGGACCTCGTTATCATCCACATCCATGTTTCTTAAAAATGTCTTTCAAAACATTTTTACTATTAAATGGAAAATGTGTTAAAGTCATTTATACCCTTATACATTTTTGAAAGGAATCTTACCGTCGTTTTCCAAACAATTTACTTTTTGACCTCTTTGACAAATTTAAGGTAAGAATGTTTTTTTAACTTATACGGCGGGTGTGGCTATTTTCCGCCATTATAACTTTGTCGAAGCTTCCCTAACAAGCTTATAAGAATATATTCAAAGTAAATGTATTATTTTATAATTATGGGACTTTTAAATGATTTCAAAAAGGAGAGATATTACTCTCAAATAGCTTTGATTTCATCCATGTCAACATCCTTTGATGGGTTTTAAGTTTAATTGAAATTGATTTATGATACAAAACTTCCATTGAACATTTTGTGAAATATTTGACTGTGGATGTGTTATTTTTATACCATCCATAGTTTATGGAGAAATTGTTGACATTTCGTATGCTAGTTTTAATACGAATATTTATGTTATGTTTAAACCTATTCATATGAGGAATGTATTGGACTTAATATGTGACGGGTGGAGCCCGCTATAGCTCCTCGATGCATCGGTAGGTCTCATGAGACAACTAGACGTGGAATTGGCCGAGGCCCTTTCCCAATTTGATTTATGGTTTTGGCCAAGGCCTTAATCATTTTAGACGTCTTGGCTGAGGCCTTGAAAAAGTGTTTCAGAATGTCTGGCATTATACATTCCCTCATTATGAAAGTGGTTATTGATATTTCACGTGATTATTCGTCTAGTAGAATATCCATGTGAGTAAGTAATGGCATTATTTTATTTTACTTTTTCCATATTATGCTGAAGTTCAAGTTCAATAAGGATTTTTTTTAGTTATACATTGCCTTAAATGCTTATGTTTTCTTATGAAAGTTTCCGCTATATTGTTATCCTTACTGAGCATTTGAGCTCACCCCTTTCAATGTTTTATTTTTCCCAGGATGTGAAGAAGTGTATTATGACTGACTTGCAAGAATAGTCAGTGAGGATATGAGTGTGGAATAGGGAGACCATGTTATTGTAGTTTTCATTTTTATGATGTAATGTAATGTTTATGAATGTATCTAGTGTTTCCAAGGCTACTAAACTAATCGGTCTTTCGAGACTTGATCTTTTGTGATCATGCCATTGTTATGAAGTAAGGCACCGACTCTGGGTAGCTGGGGTCGGGGCGTCACAAATTTTGCCATCATTGTGTTTTGAATTTCAAAAATCCGACATACATGGTTTTCATTAAGAATTAAAATGTGGTTCAATGGGATTAAAATAATTTTTTGGTGAATAGTAACTTATTAAGTTTTTAATCACAATTATTGGTAATTAGTGTAGTTTAAGGTAAAAATAATGCTTTAATAAAATAAGATGAGCTTGAAACATGTCCTACCCTCATTGGTTGTGTCATGGCCGACCAAGAAAAGACATGGGTAAACTTGGGGACCCCATGGAGCCACTTTGGTTGGGAAATGACATAAATAACTTTTTATTAAATGTTAAAGTAAAAATGACACAAACATAATATGTTTTACAAAAACAATTTTTACATGGGGTTATAAAGATCAGAGTTTTGATTATAAATAGTCATTGGAAAGCTAAAAAGATTTCCTACATAATAGTATTTGTTTTATAATTTTTAGACTTTAAATAAATTAAATTATATATGACATCATGATGATGCAGCGATGACCTCATTATTTAACGATTTAAATAAAATGGAAAGATAATGAAAAATCTAAAACCTACACATGGACAAAACCAATTGTATGAGTGGATTTAGAAGACTTATCACCTTATCCTCGAATTATAGCAATGTGGGACCTTTTCAATAAGAAACTCTTTTTAAAATAAAGTAACTTATCTTTACTTTCCAAAAGTGCCCCTCCTCTCCTCTTATAAAAGGCCCCCACCTCTACCTCATTTCACACACTCCTCAAGCCATTGGATCGGCCAAACCCTGCCCATTTACTCTCTCCACATCCCTCTCCTCATCCTAGAGGATTCCCTTTGGGCATAATCCTTTCAAAGGAAGCCTTTATGCTCAAATCAAAAAGAGTTACACTTTTAAAGGTAATTCATTCTCTCATGTTCATTTGTTTTATTTTGCTTCTCCATCCCCCTAAACTCTTTTTATTTACTTCTTTTGTAACAACACCAGTATCTTAAATATACTAGGATGTTTTTATAATATTTATTTGAGCTACACTCTCACACAACTACATCAAATGGTTAAAGAATATACGGTTTCCGTGGATGGAGAAATTCTGCCTCCCGAAACGATGATTCTCCAATACTCATTTAACACCTTAAAAGGTGTCCATTATGATGTCACTATTTTCATATATGATATATAATATGTTTATGTTTTCCTTAACCTTCTGGTTTTTTCATTTTGGGCATACCTTTATGGTTTCCATTATGGGTAAACACGATATCTTCATTTTAGGAAGTGCGGACTACCGCCCCCTGAAAGTGATTTTATTCGTTAATACCATATGTGGGATGTGTAAAGGATAAAGTTAATGATATTATATATGCTATTATATTGGAATTATAATATACTCTTATATCATTATGATTCCATTCCAGAAAATACGAAATAGAAATGGAAGTAGCGTTCATGCGTATGTACGGCTTACCGTCTCCATGAACGATGCATTTCATTTCTTACCTCTAAATGTTATGTAATATTATAAATACATGTATATGATGAATATATATGATATTTATGTTCTCCAAATCATTAATATCATTCTGGATATAACGAACCTTTGACCAAATTAACAACATGTAAGTGCAAGAAGTCTATTTTTGACTTAAGAACCAAATACCGACGAAATGAACATTATTAACTTAAATGATTACATGATGTTCATAATATGGTATAAAAGGAATAATGAACTTGAAAAAGGTTCATAAGAAATTATAGATTAACTCAAGTTTATTATTCAGGAGATTAAAGAACGGTCGGGTCAAGTCGGATACGAGGTATGGGACTTCGTCTCAATCTCCTTTCATTGAGGCATATTTTATTTTATACACAACTTTCTTTTATACGGTGTATAAACCCCTTTGAATTTTACGTTTATTCAAAAGGAATCTTTTTTTATACGAGGCATTTACTAAACGACAAAAGGGAATGTTTTTTTGTCGTACGTATGCGGCGACAACGACTTCTCCGCTGTCGTGAGCGTTATTTGAGTTTCATCTTCCTTTACAAGCCATACCTTCTTTTTAAAAGAAAAATAAATACCATGTTTTACTTTTCTTTTATTTTGGTATTGAAAATGGTTTTCATAATGTTTTTGTGTTGTATTGATATCTTGTGATTGAAATGTGGAAATGTTATGTTTCCTTTACGCATGTTTTATGTGATACGATTATGTTATGGTTCTTGGGCATTATTATGAAGACGGGTGGTTCCGTGATAAACTAAGGGCAGGTGAGCCCGATATAGCTCTCCAATGCATTGGGTAACGCGAAGGAGTGAAACGTTAAGGTTTCTCCGAAGAGATTTTAGGGAATATACTGTGATGGGTATTCCAAACGTAACCAAGAGGGTTACTCCCTACGTAAGAATGTTATGAATGCCTCAAGTTACCTTTATGTCTTATGATTTCTATGATTAATTCATGATTTTATGAGGTATGATAAAGTGCTTATGTTTTATGGGTAAAGTATGATCTCATTCTTATGTATATGTGTACCCATGTTTCCTTTCCATGTTTTTATAACCCATACTGATCTTTTTATGCTCATCCCATGTTTTTTTGAAATGTTTTCACAGGTCAAGGGAAAAGTACATGATATGATGATAGTGTCAAGGAAGTGTCAAGAATGAATCCATGTTTTATTTTAAATTTGTTTCCATTGATGGGAATGAAGAATACTATCTTTATGTAACCACTTTGTTTATATGTGGAATGTAATGCAAGTTTTATGATCTAATTCTCTAAAACTCTAAACCCGAAAAGACCCTCAATGTGTAATATTGTAATAACTCAAGATTAAGTAAGGTTTAAGGCTGGCGCCTTATAGTTGGTATCAAAGGTCGGTTTAGATAACTTTAGGAGTTAGAATTTTATTAAATGATTATCCAAAAATATTTTTTTTTGAAATGATATAGCATTTGAAGATTACCATGTTGCTTCATCTAATACATGTTTGTTCAGAATGGTTTTCCGCAGAGGAAATAGGGAAGCAGAGTTAGGAAGGCATACAGAAGGAAATAACCTTCCGAATCAGCATCCTGAGATGGTCAGAATTGGAACTGAATAGTTTTTTGCAGTGATGGCACAGTTGACTTAGGCTATAAATGGTGGTGGTATCCATGCAAGAGATCAGTCAGATCAACCACAGAGGAACATGTCTGTGGTGGAACATTTCATGAGGCAACATCCACCATCATTCGGAGGATCATCTGACCCTGTGCTAGCTGAAGGGTGGATTAAAGCACTGGAGAAGATTTTTGATTTCATGGGGTGTTCAGACAATCAAAAGGTTAGTCTTGCTATTTACCGTTTGGAGGGTGAAGCAGATCAGTGGTGGTCTATGGTTAAAAATATCAGGGACTCCGATGAGATTGATGCTCTCGACTGGGATGAATTCAAAGGTATGTTTCTTGAGAAGTATTTTCCTAAGGCTGTTCGACTTAGGATGGAAAAAAAATTCTTGGAATTGAGGCAAGAGGAAGACTCAGTGGCTGCCTATGAAGAAAGGTTCACTCGATTGGAAAGGTATGCTCCAAATTTTTTCCAAGACCTTGATAGTAAAATCAATCGTTTTTACTCAGGATTAAAGCCAAAATATCGAAGGGAATTAGCTTATCGTGAGTTTAAAAGTTATGAAATGCTTTTTCGATGTGCTGAGAAGGTGGAAATGGAGTTTTCCGATGATCAAGTGTTCTATAAAAACCAACAGAAGAAGAGACCGAGGTGGTAGGAGAAAGGTAAGAATTCTTCAAAAAAGTCTGAAGGTAAGAGAACTAAGTTTCCAGTTTGTGATAAATGTGGCAAAAGGCATGCTGGGGAATGTCTTCTGAATTCTGGAAAGTGCTACCGATGTGGTAAGATGGGACATAAGGCTCGTGATTTCACTGAAAAGGATCAAGGTGAAGGTAAGAACAAATTTGATTTACAGTTAGTGAAATGTTATAAGTGCAATGATATGGGTCACTATGCAAACGAGTGTCCGACAAAGAACTTGAGTGATGGGAAGCAGTTAGACTACAAGCCGAAAGGGGTGGTGAAATACTTTGCAACTACTTTAGCAGATGTCGGGCCATCAAATGAACTTGTATCAGGTACTCTTTTTGTTTTTTCAGATTATGCCAGTGTGTTGTTTGATTCAGGGTCTACACATTCTTTCATCTCTGAAACCTTTTCTAGTAAAATGGGAATACCATCTCAAGAAATGACTCCTGAAATTTTGGTAAAAACACCTGGGGGAAATGTTGAGGAAAAAAGAATTTATACGACTCTTCCTATCCTTATCTGTGGAAAGAACCTACTTGCAAACCTTATTTTTCTACCTCTAGTAGAGTTTTATGTTATCCTGGGTATGGTTTGTCTCTCTATTTACCATGCTAAGATTTACTGCAGAGCTAAAGAAGTTTCTTTTCAGAAATACTTTTAGTTTGTTTACAATAATGAACCCTTACTTTTGATAACATATCAAGAGGCCGAGAAACTTGTAAAAGATGGAAATGAATGTTACCTTGCACACGTCGTTGAAAATAAAGGAACTGTTCAGATTAATGATGTGCCAGTGGTAAATGAGTATCCTGATGTTTTTCCTGATGAGTTGCCTGGAATAGTACCAGATCGGGAAGTTGAGTTTACTGTTGACTTAGTTCCTGATGGTAAGCCAATTTCAAAACCCCCTTATCGAATGGCACAAATTGAACTTTTAGAGTTGAAGGAGAAATTGCAAGATTTATTAGAGAAAGGTTTCATTAGACCTAGCACATCACCATGTGGTGCTCCTGTTTTATTTGTTAAAAAGAAATATGGTTCTATGAGACTTTGCATTGATTATAGAGCCTTGAATAATATCACTGTTAAGAACAAATATCCTTTTCCTTATATCGATGATTTGTTTTATCAGCTCCAGGGAGCTCAGTTTTTTTCAAAGATTGACCTGAGATCGGGGTACCATCATCTGAAGGTAAAGGAGGCAGATATTCCGAAGACCGCGTTCCGTACAAGATATGGCCATTATGAATTTGTAGTAATGCATTTTGGGCTAACCAATGCACCTGCTGTATTCATGGAATTAATGAATATAATTTTCCATGAATTATTGGATAAGTTTGTGGTGGTTTTCGTTGATGATATTTTGGTGTTTTCTAAAAGTAAAGAGGATCATGAAAGACATTTAAGGGTTATCTGGAAAACCTTAAAAGAAAAGAAACTGTATGGGAAATTCAGAAAGTGTGAGTTTTGGTTGCAACAAATTTCTTTCCTTGGTCACATTTTTTCTAAAGATGGAATAACTGTTGATCCTGCAAAAACAAAAGTTGTGGAAGAATGGCCAAGACCCACAAATGTAACCGAGATTCATAGCTTCCTTGGTTTGGCAGGTTATTACCGATGGTTTGTTAGAAATTTTTCACGGTTATCTAGTCCAATGACTAAGCTAACTCGGAAGGGTGTTAAGTTTATCTTGACAAAAGAATGTGATGATTGTTTTCAGGAATTGAAAAGAAGATTGGTGAATGCTCCAGTTTTGGCACTACCTTCCAGGAATGGTGAGTTTGTTATATACAGTGATGCTTCATTGAAAGGACTTGGTTGCGTCCTAATGCAGAATGATCAGGTAATTGCTTATGCTTCACGACAGTTGAAAACTCATGAGGTAAATTACCCTACACATGATTTGGAATTAGCTGCTGTTGTTTTTGCTTTAAAAATTTGGAGGCATCATTTGTATGGAGTAAAGTGTGAAATATATACCGATCACAAAAGTTTAAAGTATATATTCACTCAGAAAGAGTTGAACATGAGACAAAGGATATGGCTAGAATTAATCAAGGATTATGATTGTACAATTCATTACCATCCGGGAAAAGCAAATAAAGTGGTTGATGCTTTGAGTCGAAAAAGTAATGCTTCATTAACAATGTTGTGTTTGGAACGTGATCCTTTGGTTAAGGATTTGATGAACATTGGCATAGAAGTTGTTGGTGCAGGAAGTCCTTCTGTTTTGTTTCAGGTATCAGTGAGATCTTCTCTATCAGATAGAATCAAGAAAGCACAGAAGCAAGACAGTGAGTTGTAGAAAAAGGTAGAGCTGGTTCAGAAAGGTAAGTTGCCTGAATTCAACATTGATAATGATTGTGTTTTGAGATTTGGGAAGAGATTGTGTGTGCCTTGTGATTCACAGTTGAAGAGAGAGTTGTTATGTGAAGATCATAGTTCTCCGTTTTCAGTTCATCCGGGCAGTACTAAGATGTATAGAGATCTGCGGGAGTATTACTGGTGGGATGGAATGAAAAGAGATATTGCTGATTTTACTATGAAGTGTTTGACTTGTCATCAGGTTAAAGCAGAGCGCCAGTTACCGAAAGGGATGCTTCAGCCTTTACCAGTGCCAAAGTGGAAATTTGAGAATATATCCATGGACTTTGTTGTGGGATTACCGAAGACATCTCGAGGTAATAATGAAATCTGGGTTATTGTTGATCGCTTGACCAAATCTGCTCATTTCCATGCTATACGAGATACTTTATCTCTTGATCAACTTTCCCGTTTGTATCTTAAAGAGATAGTCAGGTTACATGGAGTTCCTCTCTCCATTGTATCGGATCGTGATCCCAGGTTTACTTCTAACTTTTGGAAAGGCCTTCAGAAGTCGTTGGGTACTGAATTAAATTTTAGTACAGCTTTTCATCCTCAATCCGATGGGCAGTCAGAACGAACAATTTAGACATTGGAGGATATGCTACGAGATTGTTCTATGGATTATCATGGAAGTTGGGACCAACATCATTCTTTGGTTGAATTTTCATATAATAACAGTTTCATTCCAGTATATAGATGGCACCATTTCAGGCATTATATGGGAAGCGGTGTCGAACTCCAGCTTTTTGGTATGACGTGGGTGAAAGGAAGTTGATGGGACCAGAATTGGTAGAAGAGATGGCAGAAAAAGTTCAGCTGATTCAGAAACACATGAGAATATCTCAGAGCAGGCAGAAGAGTTATGCGGATAACCGGAGGAAGGATCTATCTTTCGAGGTAGGTGGTCATGTTTTTCTCAAGGTTTCTCCCTGGAAAAGTGTGATGAGATTTGGTAAGAAAGGAATGTTGAGTCCAAGGTTCATTGGACCATACGAAATTCTGGAGAGAGTTGGATCAGTTGCATACTGAGGGGCTTTACCTCCGAGTTTATCTCAGGTACACAATGTTTTTCATGTTTCGATGTTGAGAAAGTATATGCCAGATCCATCTCATGTTTTGAGTCCAGAAGTAGTTCAGCTGGAAGAGAACCTATCATATGAGGAACAACCGGTCCAGATTCTTGACCAGAGGGAGCAAGTGTTACGGAATAAGGTGATTAAGCAGTTAAAGGTTTTGTGTAAAAACCACATGATGGAAGAGGCAACATGGGAATCTGAAAATGCAATGAGGGATACGTACCCCCATTTATTTGATAAGTAAATAAATTGCGGGGACACAATTTTCTAAAGGGGGGAAGGATGTAACATCCCAAGTAAGTATTGAATAATAGATATTTTTATCTATGTCTATTAATGAACTAGATATTATTATATATGCTTAAAATGAAAATAAATACAATCTTATGCATGGAATACACTAATATTCTTAAAAGATTATTTTACTACCTTATGATGGAAAACCCTTTTTAAATCTATCTTTTGACAATTTTATAAACTATGTTTGTCAAAATAAACTTATTCTTTATGATTGGGACTTCAAAATTTACTTTGTGTGAATTTTTGGTATTTTTCTGACAATGTTCATTTTTTAATGAATAGTGAAAAATACTGCATTTTACATCAAAACTGCTTTTTAATCTAATTTATTTATATGATTAGATTATCTTTTGAATTGGTTTTGAAGTGAAATTAGAATATATTTTTACCATTTAATCCAATGTTGGTCATTGGAATCAATTTCACTTTGAAATTGGACTTAAACTGGTGTCAATCTTTTGATACTTATTGTTTCATAAAACACGTTATTTGTCATAACAGCGGGAAATAATTATTAAATTAATTAATGTTACTTATATGTTCTGAATTTTGTAAAATAGACTTCATTTTTGAAATCGGAATATCAAATATACCTTAGGGTGAATTTTTGGTAATTTTCTGAAAAACTTCAATTTTTGATGAATAGTGAAACCACAAAGTGGTACTTATGAAAACTGATTTTCCGTTTAAATGAAATTTTGCCATCAATGTGTTTTGAATTTCAAAAATCCGACATACATGGTTGTCATTAAGAAGTAAAATGTGGTTCAATGGGATTAAAATAATTTTTTGGTGAATAGTAACTTATTAAGTTTTTAATCGCGATTAGTGGTAATTAGTGTAGTTTAAGGTAAAAATAATGATTTAATAAAATAAGATGATCTTGACACATGTCCTACCCTCATTGGTTGTGTCATGGCCGACCAAGACAAGCCATGGGTCAACTTGGGGACCCCATGGAGCCACTTTGGTTGGGAAATGACATAAATAACTTTTTATTAAATGTTAAAGTAAAAATGACACAAACATAATATGTTTTACAAAAACAATTTTTACATGGGGTTATAAAGATCAGATTTTTTATTATAAATAGTAATTGGAAAGATGAAAAGATTTTCTACATCATAGTATTTGTTTTATAATTTTTAGACTTTAAATAAATTAAATTATTTATGACATCATGATGATGCAGCGATGACCTCATTATTTAACGATTTAAATAAAATGGAAAGATAATGAAAAATCTAAAACCTACACATGGCCAAAACCAATTGGATGAGTGGATTTCGAAGTCTTATCACCTTATCCTCGAATTATAGCAATGTGGGACCTTTTGAATCCGAAAAGCTTTTTAAAATAAAGTAACTTATCTTTACTTTCCAAAAGTGCCCCTCCTCTCCTCTTATAAAAGGCCCCCACCTCTACCTCATTTCACACACTCATCAAACCTTTGGCTCGGCCAACCCCTGCCCATTTACTCTCTCCACATACCTCTACTCATCCTAGAGGATTCCCTTTGGGAATAATCCTTTCAAAGGAATCCTTTAGGCTCGAATCAAAAGGAGTTACACTTTTAAAGGTAATTCATTCTCTCATGTTCATTTGTTTTATTTTGCTTCTCCAACCCCCTAAACTCTTTTTATTTACTTATTTTGTAACAACACCAGTATCTTCAATATACTAGGATGTTTTTCTAATATTTATTTGAGCTACACTCTCACACAACTACATCAAATGGTTAAAGAACATACGGTTTCCGTGGATGGCGAAATTCTGCCTCCCGAAACGATGATTGTTCAATACTCATTTAACACCTTCAAAGGTGGCCATTATGATGTCACTATATTTATATATGATATATAATATGTTTATTTTTTCCTTAAGCTTCTGTTTTTTTCATTTTGGGCATACCTTTATGGTTTCCATTATGTGTAAACACGATATCTTCATTTTAGGAAGTGCGGACTACCGCCCCCTGAAAGTGATTTGATTCGTTAATACCATATGTGGGATGTGTAAAGGATAATGTTAATGATATTATATATTTTATTATACTGGAATTATAATATACTCTTATATCATTATGATTCCATTCCAGAAAATACGAAATATAAATGGAAGTAGCGTTCATGCGTACGTACGGCTTACCGTCTCCATGAACGGTGCATTTCATTTCTTACCTCTAAATGTGATGTAATATTATAAATACATGTATATAATGAATATATATGATATATATGTTCTCCAAATCATTAATATCATTATAGATATAATGAACCTTTGACCAAATTAACAACATGTAAGTGTAAGAAGTCTATTTTTGACTTAAGAACCAAATACCGACAAAATGAACATTATTAACTTAAATGATTACATGATGTTCATAACATGGTATAAAAGGAATAATGAACTTGAAAAAGGTTCATAAGAAATTATAGATTAACTCAAGTTTATTATTCAGGAGATTAAAGAACGGTCGGGTCAAGTCGGATACGAGGTATGGGACTTCGTCTCAATCTCCTTTCATTGAGGCATATTTTATTTTATACACAACTTTCTTTTATACGGTGTATAAACCCCTTTGACTTTTACGTTTATTCAAAAGGAATATTTTTTTATATGAGGTGTTTACTAAACGACAAAAGGGAATGTTTTTTTGTCGTACGTATGCTGCGACAACGACTTCTCCGCCGTCGTGACCGTTATTTGAGTTTCGGCTTCCTCTACAAGCCATACCATCTTTTTAAAAGAAAAATAAATACCATGTTTTACTTTTCTTTTATTTTGGTATTGAAAATGGCTTTCACAATGTTTTTGTGTTGTATTGATATCTTGTGATTGAAATGTGGAAATTTTATGTTTCCTTTACGCATGTTTTATGTGATATGATTATGTTATGGTTCTTGGACATTATTATGAAGACGGGTGGTTCCATGATAAACTAAGGGCGGGTAAGCCCGATATAGCTCTCCAATGCATTGGGTAACGCGAAGGAGTGAAACGTTAAGGTTTCTCCGAAGAGATTTTAGGGAATATACTGTGATGGGTATTCCAAACGTAACCAAGAGGGTTACTCCCTACGTAAGAATGTTATGAATGCCTCAAGTTACCTTTATGTCTTATGATTTATATGATTTATTCATGATTTGATGAGGTATGATAAAGTGCTTATGTTTTATGGGTAAAGTATGATCTCATTCTTATGTATATGTGTACCCTTGTTTCCTTTCCATGTTTTTATAACCCATACTAAGCTTTTTATGCTCATCCCAAGTTTTTTTGAAATGTTTTCACAGGTCAAGGGAAAAGTACATGATTTGATGATAGTGTCAAGGAAGTGTCAAGAATGAATCCATGTTTTATTTTAAATTTGTTTCCATTGATCGGAATGAAGAATACTATCTTTATGTAACCACTTTGTTTATATGTGGAATGTAATGCAAGTTTTATTATCTAATTCTCTAAAACTCTAAACCCGAAAAGATCCTCAATGTGTAATCTTGTAATAACTCAAGATTAAGTAAGGTTTAAGGCTAGGGCCTTATACTCATATATTCAAACGGGTTTTTGGGCCTTAAGGTGTTGAAGATTAGATAGAGGGGAAAGGAATGATATTTTCATTGATCAATTATTTTAGAGGGAAGAAGTCAGAGGTTGTAGTCTTTATGATTGTGGGACCTACATGTTATTTTTGAAATATCATTGTATAATATAATACAAAAATGGGTTTTTTCATGGTATGATTTCCAACTACACCTATTTAATAATTTTTCCCCATTGAAACTGAGGATGGATAGAATAAAATAGATCATATATAATAATAAATTAAATAAAATTATTTTTTACTATTCATAAATGTTTACTGACATGGTAAATATTTATCCAACCATGTAAAGTGATGATATAAATATGGATAATTTATTTGAGTATGTTTTAAGTCACATTAATGGTTCATCGATTTAGTTTACACTCTTTCATATAGGTTCTAAATTAGGTTCTTATGATAAAAAATGGTCTTGAGGAAGAGAAGATAGAATCAATAAGAATGGGGTTGATGTGTAAAGGAAATAAGGTGAAGGTAGATGATTTTCATAAGGGTGTATATTAGTTAATTATTTAGGGGGAAATAATTTATTATCCTTCATCTAGATTTCAGATTCTATTAATGTGGTATGAGTTTAGTAAATAGGGTCATACCCATTTTTTCCAATGATCCAAATGAGTGTCACTCCTATGAAAATATGAGATATCATTGGAAGTCTGTTGTAAGGGATATTAGAGAGGTGGAGGTCATGAATATACATCCACACATGAATCATTCTCATGGTTTAGTGTGTCATAGTATAGATCCAGTTGTATGTCATCTGGGATGGTAGACTTGAAAAAGGTTCTAAAGTACTTGTGCAATGGTGGTATGCTATGGAGGGTGCTAAGGTGGCCCTGATGAATGGTTAAGGTTTTGTTTCTAGTCAGTTATTTTTTGGTAGGTAATAGTTCATCTTAGTAAGGATTATTTCATTTTTAGTGTTTTGGTGCTGATTTTCTCTACCTAATTAGTGCCTTATATTATTTTTATTAATCTAATTATATTATGTCTCCTTATTTAGTGACTATCATGGTATTGGGTGTGGAATTTAAATCTATAGTATTGTCTTTGAATACCGTATTGGTAAGGAGAGAGGATAATGTCAATCAATGTTCATATTTTTTTTTAATATCTCTAGATATAGGCATATTTTGGATTTTTTTATTTTAGAGATGAAATTTTTTAATTTGATAATTATAATGAATTATTAGTTATGTTTTATGTTGAACATTGATAGATACATAATACTGGTGATTTTATTTTTATTTTGTGTTCAATATTATGTTTTCTATGAGAATGTGATTATCTCATTGGAGGAGTAGGTAATTATTTGTGGAAATAAGGTATGATTACTTCTCAAGTAGATGTATGGTTCTAAAATTAGTTAGTGGTACTTTTAGTGTTATTTTTTCTCATATAGTTCATTAAAAATAAGATTTTTTTTCTTAAATATCTTATAGGACTTTCACTAGAGAGGGAGGAAACGTTCATAATTATCATGGTACCTATAACTATTCATATATGTATACCTCCTAGTCAGGTAGCTTAATCTAAGATCACATATTTAAATACTCGATTAGAAGATCTTGAAACTAATGGATACATCTGGAATTGTGTGTCTCCATGGGGTTATCCTATGCTTTATAGTAAAGATGAGGATAATAGAATGCAGTTTTTTATTGACTATCATGGGTTGAATCAAGTTACCATTAATTATCAATATATTTTTCTATAAATTGATTCCTTATTTAATTATTTTATTGGAGCTGAAAGATTTTCAAAAATAATATTTTAATCGTTTATCATCATTTAATAGTGTATGTTTAATGTGTGTCTAAGAAAAAAATTCAAATATTTTATATCCATTTTGAATTCCATGTGATGTTATTTGGGAAGAGAAGTGAAATAGTTATATTTATGGACTTCATGAATCATTTTCTTATCCGTAATTATATAACATTGTGATTGTTTTTATTGATGATATATTTATTTACCCAATCTCCAATAAAAGATCATATTGAATATTTTTTATTTACTTGGATATATCTATATCTCATTGAATATATTCCATGATGGAAAATTGTCTGTTGTGGATCACAGAGGTGAAATTTAAAGGGAATGTTGTATCTGAATCTGAAATATCAATAAATCCAGAGAAAGTGGCCATTATAATGTCTTGATAAATTCTGATGAATGTATTTGAGATCTGAATTTTCTTTGGACTTATAGATAATTAACATAGATTCATTCAAGGATTCTCTCTCTTCATTATTCTAATAATGTATGATACTTAGAAAATGACATACTTTTCAATGGGATGATAAGTATGGGCCCATGTTTGATGTGATAGAGAATATTTTTACATCATCACATATTCAAATTTTATTGGTTCTAGTAGTGTTTTAAGAGGTGTATTATCATTCCACTAGATTTTTAATAAGATTTGTATTGATGTAAGAAGGAAGATTACTAGAATATCATTATGGTTATCTTATGTCACATGATATGAATTGTCTAACCCATGATCTTTATATAGAATTTTATGTGAATTATATTAAATGTTTTTTACATTAACTATTAGGTGATAATTTTATGGTATTCAAAAAATATATAATATTTATTTATATATATATAGATATATTAGAATCTAAGTTAAAATAATATCAGTTAAATGTCTTCATTTATTTTATTTCAAGATGATATATAATCATTGAATGGTAAATATTTTTTTGATGATTTGAGCTATAAATCCCATGTGGATTTAGTTTTTTCCATTTAATCATGTTTTTGTATTGATGTGTCAAGGGATTAAGGACATATTTTTTTATTACCCTTGAAAATAGAGTATTTTATTGATTTTTTGAAAGAAGGGAAAAATTGAGATATTGTGTAATCAATTTTTAAATAAATATTCAATGTAGGGAGTAGATGATCAGGTTGTTACTCAATGAAGATTCATTCTTGTATTTCCAGGGATGGATTTAAGTTCTGATAGCTTAGCATATGGAATTCATGAAATATTTTCATATTTTCAATAATTAGTTTATTTTCGTATAATTAAAAATATATATGATGTTTGATAAAAAAATTGATTATGTATGAAATTTTACATTGTTGTTTTTTGTTTTTATATGCTTTACCTAACATTTTATGAATGATTACATCAATGACTAGTTTATAAGATTAATAAATTATTCATTATACTATGCTAATGGGATGTTGTTACCATGGATTCCATGGCGTGATTCTTTAGATCATATAAAGGGGATGATATTTTTTAGATACTTATTAATTGTTTGACTAGAGTGTCATATTTTCATCCAATCAAAGTGACCCAAAGTGTTGATATTCTAGGGAATATTTATGTAAAATATATTTTTGAGAAATCATATAATACAAGATAGCATTGTATCCAATTGTGATTTTTGATTCATATTTTTATTTTGGTAAGGTTTTAAGAAGAATTTATGTTATTTGGTAAATTTGACTATAACATACCATGCCACCTGGATATCAAATTTGAGAGTACTATTTAGAATGTTGAGTATTTTCATTGTGAATGTATCCAAGATTTTTTAGTTTCATGGAATGCTAGTATAGATTTGGTAGAGTCTACTTAAAAACTATTAATAATTATCTACTAAAATGGATCCACTTGAGCCTTTATTTTCCAAGTCATGTTTTTAACACTCTGTTAGATAGAAACTAGTGAGATGTATTTTATTGGGTGTTTTGTTGTGAAAGATACACCTGATCATGTAAAAATGATCAATAAAAGGTTTTCTATATCTCATATTTTTATTAAGTTATATTCTAATAATATTCATCATTTTATTGAGTTAAATGTTTAATATTGTTTATTTCTTTCTATATGGGTTGTGTTGGTATATCGAAGGATTGGTAAGTAATTGAATTTGGATCTATTTTTATGGCTTTATTTCATATTCTAGTATGATCAAGGATTTTTTTTTTTATTTTTTTTATTTACTTTGATGTATAGTGATCTGATTGATGGAATTTATGTATCATGGCTAAGGAATTAAGAATAAGATCCATATTATATACCTCAATGTAATATTTTATATCATTACTTGGATGTGTAATTCATAGAGATTTAGGTTTATATTTTTTGATCACAATGAGAAGAGTTCATGGGGAACAATAATTTTTCTATTACTTGTTCTATGTAAATATATATGTGTGAAAGATTATTCTCAAGAATTAGAATTTTAAATGAGGTAAAAAAATTTAAATCCATTCATTGGTGATTCTCAATGATTCTTCTTGGGTATCATAAGCTCTGCGTTGAGGTGTTTATTACATTTATAGATTTGAGGTATGGTTTTGAATTTTTTTTATTTTTTTAAATTGTTTTTCATTATTTTTGGGAGTTATACATGATAAAATGTATTTTATACAAAAGTAATAAGTGGTTTATGATATAATTAGTCCTGTAGAAATTACCGAGTAATTAGTGTAAGGTACTGAGTACCAATTTGATTTGGAAACGTATGAGGTTTTCTAGGTTTTCTATTAAGTACATAGTGGGTATGTCCAGGGTTCGTGGAGGATTGATTGAATGTTTTTTTAAGAGGAGAATTTATATTTTTTTTTCATCATGGGATTTAACTCTAAATCTGATTTCCCTCAATTATAGGGGATCATATACCTAAATGTTATCACCCCAATATCTATCTTTATTCCCGAAATATAAAGTGAGTATTTTACCATTATTCTCAGTATGAATCACAATCCCTTGGTTTTTTTATCCATCTCAACAAAAATTATTAGAACATAATTTTTTATAAGAATAAGACAATGTTTAATCACTTTTATGATATAATTATCACTCTCTACAGTACTATTTAAAGGATTTTGAAATTTATTTTCCTTTTAAGGGAATTAAAGCCTCAATTTCTTATGTAAATTTATCCTTAAGAGTGAGTAAGGTGACCTATTTCTTACATTATTTTTTAATCATGAAATTTTATATCATCTGGGAACTAATTAGTTTATAGAAAAATTCTTCGGTGAGACTTTCTATAATTAAAGATTTTTAATAATATAGAATAATGTTTCATGATTTTTTATATGTTTTACATATTTTTTAAAGCTATTTAAATATTAAATTATAATTTTTATTCTTTAAAGTGGTAACATTATGAGAAATAAGATTAAATTACTTATGAATTTGATGTAATAAATAATGATTTCTTTAATGTCCTGGAAAAAGTTCTAAAAATGATGTCATAAAATTATTTTTTAATGCTTAATTATTTATCATTTTTATAGAACTTATATAATTTTTCGAATAAATTCTAATAGATTGATGTAAATTAAAGGATTCATTTATAAATTGTTTTTGTTGAAGTTTTCTACTATTATTCATGTATTTTCAAATAATACATGTTATAAAAGGGTTAAACATGCTTAATAAACTATGAAATTAGATTTGAGTTTTAATTATTTTTGTTGTGAAACTTTTATGGTATAATGAAGGGTAATATTAATGGAATTAATTTTGAAATGAAACACTGTAATGGTATAATGGGAAAATAACATTTAATTACTATATCATTTAAAACCATATATAAGAGACTTAAAATAGTGATTTTGGTGTGAAATAAATCATTCTATAATTAATGGTATTAGCTAAAAAATGTTATTGAATATTAGAGTATTTAAATGTGTTTCTAGATCAAAAATGAGGTGATGAGGTTTGATAACATGGGTCTAATGATTTGATATATTATTTTAAAAAATATGACTTGCTTGGGTTGTTTTTTTATGATTTTTATTATAAATCTTTTAATAAATATGTATATTTAAATGGATATTTGGGATAGTGTGGGAAATTGGGATAATTATGATGTGATCCATGAATTTTCTCAATCTTTGAGTTAGTATGTAAAATACATGTGATTCCATTTTGTAAGGGTTGAAAATATCCATTTGTTAATCTATATTGTCCAAAACATGATGAAAGGTATACCAGTAAAAATAAAATATTGTATAGATGTTTTTTAATGTTAAAACCTAATATTTAGTTCTAATTTAAAAATTAATGTCACTAAATCATTTAAAGATCTACTATACTTATATATTTTCAAATTTAAACTCCAGGTGTTTATGGGAGTTGAAGTGGTTTATACAAAGAATTTATTATCTCTCCCCATGCATAGACACAACTTGTGCATATATATTATATTCTTAAGGCAGTAGTTAATAGAAAAATAATAATAGAGAGATATAGAAAGATTTCAGTAGGAATCCAAAATAATTTATGGTTAAATTTAGAGTCTTGTAGATAGTTTTCTACCCATTCATTTATATATCTTTTCGATTGTATTTTTCATACTCCTGCACTTGAGTTATACTACATATTCTTTCTTTTATTTTTAACATATATATGTGTATTTAAGGGATATTAATATGACATGTTGTGTTTGATTATGTTTTCATATTATTATTATTATTATAGAACTATGTTAGTATTTTGATAGGAAGTAATATTTGAGGTAAAATTACTCCATAAGTAATATCCATAACACCTCAGTGTTAATCACCATCCTCTAGTGATTGGGGATTTTAATTTAGGCTATGTAATATTTTTCCTCTATTAACTAGTTGTTATAGGGTAGGGTGTTTTAACAATTAATGTAAATGTTAGGACCTTCCATACTAGAAAATCTATAATGTATATTTCCACTTTGATGGTTTTCAAGAAGGATGATACAATTTTATGAAACCACACCATCACCGAAATTCTAATTATTCGACCTCAATTCTTACCCAAATACCACTCTATATTTTGTAATCTAGAGAGAGAAATAAAAATTCTCTATTGATTTCTAGTGATTTTGTGACTACCTAGGAATAAGAGTCCAAAAAAGGAGGTTCCACACACACAAAATAAGTAGTTGAGGAACTTATCAAAGTAACAAATGTTTATAAACTCAATACCATCCATGAATAACATGAAATTGAAGAGAATTTCAATTTCATAGTTTTACTCTTTCATAGGTCCCCAATTATATTATATCCCATAATCCTCTAATATACTTTATAATGTATTATCTTGAAGCCAAACATATTGTAAAATAGAGAACAGAACTCGATCTATGGTATCCCATAATCCCCCTTTTTAGATGCAGATTATTCGAACATGAAAATTAGTGATCATTGAATGAATTTATGGTTAACAATACTTTTACCTCCCTTGGATATATCAAATTTAGAAATAAAAACCAAATATTCGACAACTATTATTTAGAATCTTGGGGTCCCAAGTAACCACTAAAAATATGGTATAGTTACACTTAGAACTAATTAATTGATTCAGTGGTTGTTACATCTCCTTACACTACGCTAAAATTTGTATTTCATGGAGGCTTTTTTTCGTTTTTCAGTGGTTTAAATCGCCGCTAAATCATTCTACGGTGGTTTTGGAAAACTGCCACTAAATCATGTGTCGGGAAATAATTAGCAGCAGGTTTTTAAAACCGTCATAGAACGATTTAGTGACGGGTTTTTATCAGCGGTTTAAACCGTCACCAAATTGTTTTTAATTTTTTTAAATTTATTTATATTTTCCTTATTTATTTATTTAATTAAATATTTAATTAATTATTTATTTATTATTTTTTATATTTTCATAATTTATTTATTTATTATTTTATTTTATTTATTATTTAATTTATTTATTTATTTATTTATTTAATTTATATATTTATTTATTATTATCACATTCATGCCCATCTCTATGCATAAGTCCATGTCCATGTACATGCCCATGCAATATATAGAAATTCTGTGTTGGGTGAGATTTGAACCCCTTACCTAATGCTTATTCTCTAAAGACTTTATCCCTCTAGCTCGCTCTTCATGTGATCAATAAATTGAATTTAATATACTTATACATATATATATTAATTAGAAAAGAAAGTAATACATAACAAGTAGATACACACAAAATAATCATTAATCAATAATAATTAATCAATAATCAATAATTAAAAATTAAAAATTCATCATATATAATTTATAATTTATAATATATAATATATAATATCTAATATGTAATATATAATATATAATATGTAATATATAATATATAATCTATAATATGTAATATGTAATATATAATATGTAATATCTAATATATTATATATAATATATAATAGATAATATATAATATATAACATATAATATATAATATATAATATATAACATATAACATATAACATATAACATACAATGTATAAGACATATTATATTATACATAATACATAATACATAATACATAATACATAATATATAATATATAATAAATAATATATATTGTATATTGTATACTGCATAATATATAATATATAATCGATAATAAATAACATATAATATATAATATATAATAAATAATATATAATATATAACATATAATATATAAGTAAGGTATAAATAATAAATTAATTAAAAATTAATTGAATATATGATAAATAAATAACAAATTAATAATAAATTAAAAAATAGATAAATAATGAAATGATAAATGATAAATCATAAATCATAAATCATAAATCATAAATCATAAATCATAAATCATAAATAATAATTCATAAATTATATATAATAAATAATAAATAATAAATTGTACATAGAAAATAATAAAAAATAAAAAAAGAAATAATAAATAGGAAATAATTAAAAATTATAATCACTAATAATTAATAATTTATCATTAATAATTAATATATAATTTATAATATTTACTATTGCAAAATTTATAAAAAATTAATTAATTATTAATTAATTATTAATTATTAATTAATTAAAAATCAATAAATATTGAATATTGAATAAATAATTAAATAATAAATTAATAAAAACAAAATAACAAAATAATATTTAGTAAATAAATAATAAATTAATAAATAATAAATAATAAAGTCTAAAGAATAAAGACTACGTAATAAATAAATAAATAAATAAAAAGATAAATAAATAATTAATTAATTAATAATAACTAATTATTAATATTCAATATTCAAAAGTCAATATTTAATAAATAATTAATATGTAATTAATAAATAATCAATAAATAATAAATAATAAATAATAAATGAATAATAAATGAATAATAAACAACTAATAAATTAATACTTAGTAAATTAAAAATAAATTAATAAAGAATAAAAAATAATGAATAAAGAATAAAGAATAAGTAATAAATAATGAATCATAAATAAATAAATACAAAAATAAACAAATAGATAAATAAAAAATAATTATTTCATAATTAATAATAACTAATAATTATTGATTATTAATTGATTATTAATAATTAATAATTAATATCTAATATCTAATTTTTAATATTCAATATTTAATATATAATAATTAATTAATAATTAATAAATAAATAACGAATAAATAAATAAATAAATAATGAATAATAAACTAATAATAAATATTTAATAAATATTTAATAAATAAATTAAAAGTAAATTAATAATTAATGTAGACATAATAACTAAATAAATAAATAAATATTAAATATTAAATAAATAAATAATAAAAAATAGATAAAAAATAATAGTTAATTAATTAATAATTAATAAATAAGTAATAAATAAATAAATATTAAATATGTAAATAAATAAGTAAATAAATAAATCATAAAACATTAGAGAAATTCTAAAAACCCTAAAAACATTGAAATGACTCTAAAATATGAGCTGAGACTCCCTTTTCAGTGCCAAAACCAGTCAAATAGAAGATAATGAAATGAGCTTCGATATGATATGTGGTACTGGCCGAACGGACACGTGTATCGAAAGTTACAATGGTTTGAATTTTAAGAAATCTATGTTTGCAACTAAAACCTATGTTTCAGAGACCTTATGAGCCTTTCTGGTGGAAGAAAAAAGGGTATAACACTCAAAGAGTTGGTAAGAGACCTAAGGGGCATAGAACTCTTTGTAGGCTTCGATTTGATATGTGGTAGAGCCCAAACGGACACTCAGATTTAAAGTTATAGTCATTTGAAGTTCGGGTTCAATTTTCAACTTTTGAATTTTGAATATATATTTTTCTTTTGATTATCACATTATTTAAATCTCACTTGGTTTTTTCTCATTCGATAAACGTTAATTTCCCTGGTTGTAAAGATGAAATAGACTCTCAGATCAGAAGTTATGGTCATTTGATGCCGAAGTATGTTCTTCTACTTATTGAAGATTTGTTTTCAGTTTAAAAATATTATTTAACTAATAATTATAAATATTAATTAATTGACCCATTAAAAATATTAAAAAATTTAAATAATAAACTATATTTGATTAAAACTAATAAATAATAAATAAATAATAAATAATTTTTTTAAGAATTTTCTAAATTATTACGGCGGTTTTGAGAAAATCGCCGCTATTTCTGGGTGGATTTTTTGAAAAACCGCCGCTACAAAATTGAATATTTTTTTATTTAGAAGATATTAAAAAAATTGCGGCAGTTTTTTCGCAACGTTTTTAAAATCCGCCGCTAAATTTTTGATCGAAAAACGTTTAGTGGCAGTTTTAAAAACCCCCATGAAAAACCCGCCGCTAAAACACTATTTTCTTATAGTGTTAATCCATTTTTTAATTTCCTTAAGGCCCCATATTATTCAGACTATAATGGAAATATAAATGAGAATATCGACTATGAGAAAAATCAATATGATCTATAATATATTATCTGATAATTAGTGTTAATTAGATGTTATACTATAAAGCACAATTATAATCTATATAGTCATTTTGTTTTAATACCTTATTAAAATATAAATATAATTTATAATTTGAGCATAAAAAATTTCTCATATCCTTAATAAATCCAATTTTTAACTCAATCTACATGGTCATATTCATTTATTAAGGATAATATTTTATCATTGTTTCCCACTAAAAATGTTTTCTATAAATTTCTATGTACATCCCATAATGTACAATGCCCATTCACTTGCCTCCATGGTATGAAACAAACAACTATCCCTCATACCAAATAACTCTTAGCCAACCACTTGAATAATATTACACATTATACACACTTGGCTAACAACCAAACCTAAGACATTGAAAGTCATATATATAACTATCCTAATGAAATCCACATTCCAGCTTAAACATCCTGATATTTCTTAACAACACAAGTCATTACATTCCTCTACTAACGATAACTTTAGTATGAATTTTTTATACCAATCTATACATAAGGCCACTAATACGCATACCCATAGTTTAGGTTTTTCCATCATACCATATGAATATAAATTATCTCATAATATCGTATTATGAAATAAGAATAAAAACAATTCAATTGGTTTCAATTAATTAAAAAACCCCCACAATAATTTATTTACATAAAAACTAAATAGGTTATTATCCATGTTTAAATTAGCAAAAAACATTAAACATTTGTATTTCAAAAATGTTTTATTTTATGAAAAAAATATTCCAAATAACTTTATTTTCAAAAACCCTTTTGAAAAAAAATTGTTTTCTAAATATAAGAAATCACACATATTATATATTTCTATATGTTCCAAGTATAATGCATGAATAAACACCTATTTCCACCCTAGTGAAAAATTAATGTTGTAAAATAGTAACCATAACAAACTAATTTATTAATAACTCTATGAAAATAGCATAAAATAATAACAAGAATATCATAACCCATGTATATTTGATATCCATTAGGCATGTGTTTATGAATCACATTCCTAGTGTCCATCTTATTTTTAAAGTAAATATATCTCTTCGATATAGGAATAAATAACTGATAAAATAAAAAATATGATCTTATAAAATTATTAACATCTTAGCATAGGTAACCCTAACTAAGACTGAACATTTATGACCACGAGTTCCCCTACCTTTATTCTAGAGGTTTTCAACTATCAGTTGTGTGCTATTATAACTTTTAGAGATAATAAGCTGATAATGTCACAAGAATATAATAGTAAATTAAAACTTACTTTACTATAATATCATAGTATGAAGATATGGAATTATATTCGAAATAAAGGGATATTAAATAAAAAATACACTAAGATTATATAACAAAATAAACTCTTGTAATCTTATATATACCATATATCGAAAAGGATTTCCCTCTACGTCCTTCATCTATATAACATAAATAAAATAAAAATGTATATAATGAGTTCTAACTATAAAATAATGAACCTATATTGATCCCCATCTCCAAAACCCCATCAATAAAATCTACCATGTTTAACTATAAAACAAGTTTCTTGTCCTTGATATTGCAAATAGGGTCTTCATATTTTGTGAGGAATATGTGCAGGTTGTCCCTATAAATCATATTAGAAAACCAAAAATGTTTCCACAAATATATGCAATAATATACTTGGGGATTTTATGTACAAATAAATAAATAGATAAATAATTCTTAGTATGAAATAAACCCATATAGTTTATTGTGTAATTAACTGTCGACCACAACAACCATCCATTTTTCCCTCATCTATTGTATTTGAATCAATCTAATCATAAAAGGGAATCCATATTATAGTATACTATAGTGTCCAAGCCAGACCACTAAGAACTAAATTATAAACTAAATAGTGGAAGTAGGTATACCATAAATCATTACCTTGGTACAAACAATAGAGTTAAAAAGAGTGCATAAAGAGACAAAATCCCTCAAATGTACATTAAAATCAGGGAATATGGTTTATAGAAACTGTCTTCTTTGGGAAAAATATCATATTTTCACTATGAGATAATCTCATGGGCCACTAGAATATAAATCATAGAAGAGGTTTTATAATAAACCACCCCATCATGTGGTTTGTTCAAACCGTGGAAGAATTTATACCATGACCCACTACTTGGGGTGGTTCATCAAAATCACATAATAGGGAATATAATAATTCACTACCTTGGGAGAAAATATCATGTTTTCACCCTGATATTATCCCTTATTTCCTCATAATTTAAACAACTATAGAAAGATAATATTTGCATCATATATTCACAACATCACATAAAAATAATTATAATAAGTTTGATAAAACATAATAAATAGACATACCAAATTTTACCTCTCATCAAGTCCTCGATAGACTCCTATATCTCAACTTGACCCACACTCAGTGTTCATTACAGACTAGACTCATATCACTCAAATCAGTTATTCATAATATATAATGGAAAAAACCCACCAATTTTTAATAAATCCTTGGATCATAGGTCATAAACATCATATAATACGTAAGGAATAAGTATTTATAAGATAAATTGATTATCTAGAACATCATATAAGTATTCTTACACAGCTCGGACTCAAATCACCTACATCACATTATTACTTTTTAATAATAACCATTCCCAAGAACATCTATTGTGGTGATAATGCCTAGTGGATTTAAAAATAAATATTTAATGCACCACGCTTATAGTAAATCCCATATCTAATCGAATATGTCCACCTACAATAAGGTTGAAATCTTCCTCATGATTTCCAAGACACAAAAGTATTTTATCTTAATGTAAATTCCTAAATACCCCTAATGAATCATAAAAATTGTAATTATTATCCATCTATAACATTACCACATCCAATTATCTTATGAACCATCCCAAGATGACCCACAAATAGCAACCTAATATAACCCATCGTGAGGCCCCAAGGATGTTTTTGATGCCCACGGGCTTGAAACAAGTGATAAGGTATTAAATCATACTCATTGTGAATGATTTCTCCATGATAATAACATATAAAAAATAGTATAATTCTTCCAATAATCTGGAATATCGTGTCTTTATATTGGATATTGAAAGAGTCAATATTATCATATTTTTACTTGAATTTTAATGTTATAAATCCCTTAAAAAATTACTTATTGTTAATTATTATATATTCGTATTAATGGTTAATTTGGTTTGAATTAAAAATCTTTCTCAATTATTTCATTTGAAGTATTTATATTCATAGTTTCAAATAATATATATGGCCACGGATTTTTTAGTAATTGGTTTAATGATAAATTTTAATTATGGAATGAATTTATAAATTTCATGGAAATTCTTATTTTACTATTTCAATTGTATTCTAGTATTTTTGACGTAAAAATATAATTTTATCAAATTTTAATTTCAAATTTGAGGAAAAAATTATGAAACTATGGGTCAAATATTTCTGTGAATATCATAATTTGGATTATAATATTTCATCTAGATAAAGCACTTAAATTACATGATGGAATATATTCTTAAATCCTAATGTAAAATCATTAATATGAACATAAATCTCACATTTTAGCTCTGAATAAGATACAATTTCGACAAAATATGGAGGAATAAAAAAATGATTTATTCCAACTAGATAAACCTCATGTTCGGTCATTATGATGCTAAAATAAGAACAATAAAATAGGGATATCCTTGGACTCAATATTCAACTTTAGTGAAAGAATTTTTTATCCATATTAAACAATCAAGCATAATTTTAAAAAAATTCATGGAATATAATAAATTGGGTCATAACCATAAATCTTCAATGTAATACTTTAAGGCCCATTGTAAGGATTTGTAATGACTTAGGATTACATCCCAAGGAATTGAAATTTGGAAAAGGTTGGAGAATTCATTGGGACATCCAAGAGATCTTTGGACCACCACATATACACTAATGCAACCAACCAAGGGATTCCATATGGAAAATAATTTTCAAATATATTGATCAACACTAAAGAGGAAGGTTGAGTATTTTTTGGAAGACTAGATCACATGCAATAAGTAGCACAAGGTGAAAAGGAAACCATTCAAAATTTAATATAGAAGATAATAGAGGATTTGACTATGGAAATAAAGAAGGAATGGTCAAAATATATAAATACAAGTATGTTTTCATTTTTGATGGGATCATCCACCACACTATTAAATCATGTTTCTACTATTTTGAAATGTTATATTACTTTGTTTTATATATTTTCATTATTCGATAATTTTTAATACATTTTTAATAAATTTATTTCATTCCATATATTCTCTCGTTCCCCCCTCCATTATTCAATACATTATCTCATACTCATGGTCATGGGTAAATAACCTGAGAAATATCACATGGTGTAAAATAATATTTAAACCTGATTCTATATTTAATATTTTCTTAGAGTTCATATGGGGGTCTTTAGATGAATCTTAAGTTCTACTGAAGCATTATAATTATTTTATTCAGTATTATAGCCTGGTTAATGAGGTGAATGTACATTGAAATTGGTGGAATACACTATATACTCATAACCTATTAATAAATGGATGTTCACACATATGATGGAGTGTATTCATTAGGTAATCATTTAACAAGTCAATAAATCTTCTCCCTAGAGGACTCTCTAGGAAGAATTTATTTTTTTCTTGAATTCATTAAAAAAAATTAAAATTAAAATTATATTTAATTTTATATTCTACAGTACATAAAACTAAAAACTAAAAATTTCATTAAATTTATAAATAGAAAAAATTTCAAAAAACATAATAAATTGAATTTGGAATAATAGGTGATATATTTTCAAAATCTCCTTATGTGAGAAGTCACCGGTCATCCACTATGTTTCATTGTGTATATAAATTTTATCTCTTGAGCCACCATATAATAGGTGTTTCAAAACATGGTTTTCTTTTTGGACAGTTGAGAAGTTTATTTACTTATTATTTTTATTCACTTATTGAAAATATTTTATTTCCTTAAAAATAAATTAAGAAAATCTTAATAAAAAACCTCCCTCTCACTCTTCCATGGAAAATACTATTGATTTATTTTATATATGGACAAGGGAATCTCAAATATGAATTTCCATAGAGGAGGTGTTCAAGGATCTCATCTAAATCTATATGAAGAACCTGGATCACCTAGTTTTCTGTAGCCTTATTTAATGAATTGACATGGTTCTCCTACAACATTATTATGTTTTACTGAGAATTGGTTGAGGAAAAAAATATGTCCCAGTTATTTCAAACCAAATTTTCTATTTATGTTCAATGGGTTAAGGTCATTCTTGAGAATAATCCATATTCCAATAATCTAAAGACCCAGATTCAGACCTTCCATGGAGATCTAGAGGATATTTCTGAATAATTCATTCCTATTACTGTACATATGCGAGATCAATGATATTTGGATGGAATTTGAAATTTATTTATAACCATTAGCGTAGAACATGATCTTGTAGTATTTGAAGAATCAAAAAATACATCATTATTCCTCTATATAGACTTAGAATAAGAAACCACACCATGTGGTCAAATTTGAATAAATGGTGAAGGTGCTTTATTGTTTTACTCCATCCATAAAAATGCATCTCCAATAGGAATTTTACAATGATGAAACAGTTGATGCTTAACCTAATCTTGGAGATAATTCTTTCTTAAACAAATTAATTTAAATTTTATTCAACCAAAAAATAGATTTAACTCTCATTAATAAAATTTTCTTGATTTACCTGTCACCTAGACAACCATAGAGGATGAATAATTAAAAGAAAATGAACCTGATGAGGAATACATAGGGCTTCCCAAACACATTAAATTTTTTTTAATGGAGTAAATTAAGAGTTTATCAAGTTTTTGAATGAAAAAAAATATCTAAAACTATGATTAATAATGGATATTTATATTTAAATTCATATAAAGTCTATTTTAATCAATTAAGATTATTATTTGATTTTCCCATTGAAAATTTTGACATTGTAGGAACTTATGGTCATTATATGGAAGTGAAGGAAGTTGCTATTAATGTTATAGCTTCAAAATAGGGTGACCCTTATTTTATCATACACCCACTATAAAAATTATATTTAATTATAATTTATCTTTAACAGAGTCACTCTATCTGAAGGTACCTTAATGAGAAGTGGGACCCAAGACACATTGGAAAAAAGAATTTTTTGTGGTTTAAATAAATAAAACTATACCCACCATCTAAATTTGGATAAAAACATACACTACCAATTAAGGGATATTCAAAACCTAGGGATCACTTGGGGGTTTAACCAAGAATAATCTCTTTTATTTCCCTTTCCTTTATATTTTTTTATAATTTCTTCATTCAATAGTTTTCTTATGTTGTTTTCTTATTTGTTTTTAATGAGAATCAAATTTGAGAATAACTCAAATGTAACATCACATGACTATTTTTTGGTAATACTAGACCCTTATTTATTATCATGCTTTATTTGGGATTTTTATCGGGTGGTTATGGGAATAAATTTGAAAATTTTGGAAGCCTCTAGGGTTGTTCATATTTGGGGCATGATTTTCCCAAACTATGTGCCCTACTATATCAAACCGTGAAAACTCAGGTAGTGAAGTTTTTCATGATTGGAAAATAGTTTAAAAAATAGTGTTCCCACCTTGTAGAAATGGTAAAACCGTTTATAGGGGTGCATGGTTAGGTCACATAGTTTGAAAAACTTCGCGGCCCTACACAACTAACCATGCACGTGGGTTCTTATTATTCACAAAAATGTTTTAAAATTTATGAACCCCCCATATGTTTTCCTTCTCAACCATAACCCATCATATCTCAATTTTCTATGTTGACAGAGATCTCAAGGACCCATTTTAGGTCCTCTAAACCCTTTCCAATTTGGATTGAGTCTAGTTGAATGTCGTTCAATCTCTCACCGGTAAGATTTCTTCCCATGTTCCATCTCTCTCAATCACTTCTTCCCTAATCCGTAGTTTTTGTTATATCATCCTATTTTTGTGGGATCTAAATTATTTTGTTTTGGATTTTGATTCTTGGATCCCCTTTTTCGACATTCTTCTTTGGATTTTCCCATAATGGATGTTGTTTTCCAAGATCTTTTGATCTACAGTAGGTGGTTCTGTATATGTTTGGCCAATTGATGTAACCCTGAATTTCATTATTTATATTAAATAGCTTTCAATTGTATTATAAAAATGAAATTTTATTTAAATTGGTATTTTAATTGAAATTGATTAAATTATGGGGGAACCACCATTTCCAATTAAATGGGTGTCATTTGTATTTGATGAAAATAATGGAATTGTGAAATTGATTTGGAATGGACTGATTTGAAATTGTTATTTAAGAAAACATAGATTAAATTTTTTGATAAGAACCATGGATTAGTTTTATCCATAAAATTCATTCACTAATTAAAAACCCCTGTTTTAGTTTTTAAAGATAAGTTTGAATATTAAAATGGTAAATGGGAAAATTATATTTGGAATAGTATTGAAATAATTTACCCGTTATTGATTATTGTTTGAGCACATGAAATCTTAGGTATTGAGTGAGTTATTTGGGACAAGCATGTTTGGTTGACTATTTAAAACACTAAGAAAAACATAGTATGGCAGATATTATCCTCGATGGGATGTTTATTATTCTTCTTTGACCCATGTCTAAGGGATGTGTGTACACATGTTTCTATGATCACCAATATGAGTATTTTAGGACCTCATAACCTAGAACTACCTTCCCTATTGGGGATGACCATGTTTCCCATTTTTAAATTACTTTGATATATGTTTATTATATTTTTTTAAAAACTGATTTACACATGACTTGTTAATTTATATAAACTTTTTTATATAAAAAAATTATTAATCCATTGATTGAAATGTTTCCATAAATAGAAATGAAAGGTAGGATTTGTTTTAAATATTCTCTTGTACTTCCATTCTTTCTTATTAAAATTTAAATAATTGTTTGGTTAATTATTGTGGCATATTACTATGGAACAATTTGTTAGATCCTATTTGTATTTTTTTCACACCCTACATTTGTCTTCGGTCATTTATATTTTTCCTTCTTCTAGGTTCAAGAAAGTGGAAATCACCAAAGAGTGGTGGTTTTTGTTGATATTATACTCCTGGAGGGTTGTTTCTATTAGTAATTGGGATTTTTTATCTTCTTCTTGATGGTAAATTTTGGTTTTAATTTTTTTATATATTTGTTTGACTTCCGGTAATATTCTCCCTCTATAGTTTTCTTTTGATCATACTAACTTGTATTTGTTTCTTACACTATTTTTATGGAAAACATGTTCCAAAATCTATATTTTATGATTCCATGTGTGATTAAAAAACCCATGGGGATAAAGAATTCTATTTAGGGTATTTTATTTTCCACTTTAGTGTTAGGGTACAAGGGTATCTAGGTTGATTTGTGAAAAAATTGTATAAGAGGTGTTGGTTAAGCATCTTTCCTTGATTTCAGTATGCAGTTGATTAATCTTGTCAAAACATAGGATGTAGTTATGAGTGAGCGCATAGGAATTACCATTTTAATGAGCCTTAATTCACTATGGGTAGTTAGGTAAAGGCATATAGCGGATTATTTCTAGTCTTTTCCCTAATTTTCATTTGGATAAATTGAAATACAAATCTTGTTTATCTACTTTTTTGGGTTTAATTTCCATGTTTCTATTGTATGATTGTTGATATGTGTAAGGTTTTTATGTATTCAATGTTTTCATATGATATTGTGTAGAATTATGCCTCTAAGAAGACATGTGAATTTGATCTAGTAGGAAGTTCCTGATAAATCACAGTGAGTAAATCCTCTTATGGACTAGAATATGGTTGTGGTTATTGTGTGTGCTTTTCTATCTCCGGGATAAGCACCTAAACCCTTTCCCATTTAAAATTAATCTTTGTAACCTTATAAGAATGAATATAGGATCCATGATTAGGAGTTCCTTTTCTATAATCCACCATAATTCCTAGGCTCAAACAATCCTCATGATGCTGAAGACTGGTTGAGGAGAGTTAAACTTTTTTTGAGTTCTTGGAGATGCCTAATTCTATTAAGGTGAAATGTGCCACCTTCAAGCTAGAGAAATCTAGAAGGAGATGGTGGGACATGATAGTGATAGCAGTGAAGTATGATGTATTAGATTGTAAGGACTCTAAAGCTCATTTCACTAACCATTTCTATCCCGAGTCAATGGTGTTGTCTATAGATATATATTTTTTCAAACTCATGAAGGCTAATGAGACTGTAACAAAATATAAAAATTTATATTATAATCTCATGTAGTTCACACCTGATATTGTATCGAATGAGAAGATAAATACTCGAATGTTAGATATGGGAATTTAATTTGATATTCATTATCAGGTTTTCTTTTTGAAGCTACCCTCTTATGTTGATGTGTTGGATAACGTTTTTATGGTTGAGATGGACCTAGTTGGTAAGTCAGAATTGACAGGAGTTCCTTTTTCTCTTAGTTGTATCTCTGTGGGTTGTTTAAAAAAAATAGGAATCCTTGTGACTCTTGTAGTGGTTCTAAATAGTATAGTTCTTCAAGACCTCATATAGTTCATGGAGTAGGACCTTATATTTTTTATAAGTATGGTAAGCCAGGGCACTCGAAACGGGTTCTCACTTAGGAACTCGTGCTATTTGTTTCTTATAGACATGTAGGTCACTTAAAAAATTTCTATAATTTATATTATACTCCGTGTAGTGTCATGAGATTATTAGTTCCAAAAATAACTATGGGGAAATTGGATGTTTCAATGACAATGGGGCTCCAAACATAGGTATTTAGAGCGAATCTTCTTCATGGAATGTATGAGTCTCTAGAGGAAGTAGATACAGGTCCAACGACTATGATAGGTAGCATCAATATTTTTTTATCTATTGTAACTACTTTATTTAATATTGGTGCATCTCATTCATTTATTTCAACCAGTATTAGGAGTCTTCTAAATCTTTCAATGGAACTTTTATCTTATGTAATGGATATTACTACACCACTCAGAACAAAGGGAGATAAGGGTCTCAATTGTTCTATTTCTACTTTCTTGTTATCTAATATCGATATTATAAGGGATTATCTAGTTCTTGACATAAAAACTATTTATTTCATATTTAGGATGGATCAGCTAATTGATAATAAATCTTGAATTGATTTTTATCTTTGGTGCTTCTCTTTTACTGCACCTGATGGTGTGTGCCTTATATTTTATGGATAATGTGACCCATAGTCAAGTAGAGACAAACCTTTTTATACAAATTTGGGGAACAAGTTATCAATATTCACTTTAAAAATGGAGCATAAATCTTTTATTGATGATCTCCCTCTAGTTTTTTTTGTGTTTCCTAATATTTTTTTCTTCTAACTTCTCTGGGTATCCACTATTAAAGTATGTGGAGTTCTCTATTGATTTTTTCATGACCCAACCAAGAGGGGAACATGCCACAATTACACGAATCCCTCCTCCAATATTCTAGGTGATGGAGATTAGCAGTGAGTAGGTATATCCCACAAATGGGAGAAATTTTCTTATGTACATGTACACCCACTCACGTATCCAAGTCAAATGTGTTGAAGCTGGAAAAAATAAGTAAACAAATAGGCATACCACTAAGATAACAACACAGAGTACAACAGTGTAGAAGTGAAAGTAAATAGGGCTAGAATAAAAGTCGAAAAAAAATGAGAAGCATAAGTACAAGTCCTTGGAACTCCTCCATATAAAACCTTACCTGAAGGGTTGGTAGATAAATAGATGTATGAGGCTGTATAAGCACACCTCATCTATTGGGTCGCTCTAAGAACCGCCTATCCCGGGTCCACCAAGGACTCCATCCAAGCATTGATCCTATTCATAAAAATGACACATATGGTAAATTCCCCTGTAGGGATGAGTAAAACAATACTCAGTTGGACACCCCAAAAACACAATAGAAAGTACACCATAAATAATGTACACCAGGTATTCCACAAGGAAAGTACACCAAGTATGCCACAATGAAAGTACATAAAGTACGCCACAGATTAAGTACGCCACAAAGAAATTACACCATGTTAGCCTCAAAGAAAGTACACCAAGTACGCCACAAATAATGTACACCAAGTATAGTCATAAAGAAGGTACACCAAGTATAGTCACAATGATATTAAAACAAGTATGGTTAACTCCACACAGATATATGTCTATAACACATATATCAAGAACATCCATATATACTCTTAGAAACTAAGTATCATATGGTTCTATCCTTATAGACAACTATAGGATTCTCATCAAAGACCTGAATCATGACACGAAAACTAGGAGGACACACTCCATGATCTCAACCATCTCAAATGGCACACTTCTGAGAGATACACTCTATCAGAGTTATTTTACTGTGTCCATCACCAGTACCTAGCACGAGTGGACCAGTCATCATTGTATTGCACCTAGTGTAAGATATGAAACTCAATTGAAGAGGCACGCCTCTCACCACTATACACGTTTTAGGAGGCACTAAATATTATCTATGTTTTGTTAACACCATGTTAAAAGGTCCCACTACTTGAAACTGTATCCAATAGCTGATGGAACTCCATCTCCAATGGAGAAAACACTCGCCGCATGATAAGACATGAATTATCAATGAGAAACTCAGTCTTGAGGACTCACATTTGAGGTATTATCCATTTTAGTTCCCAAAAACTCCAATCCTGATGACACACAAATCGACGATGATAAACGGAGCATTGGTGTCGGTGCACGAAGTGTATCTAGCACATGAATCATCAGTATCAGGACATAGAGCATTGATGTTGGTGCACATAGTGTCAAGGGTCGATGGCACGTGAAGCATCATTGTTGACGCACAGAGCGTTGATGGCTCAAGGAGCATCGATGGTGCACGAAACGCTAATGGTGCAGAGAGTGTCAGTGTTGACGCTTGTAGAACTGATGGTGCATGAAGTATTAGTGTCAGTGCATGAATTTTCTCTGGTGAATAGAAAATTAGTATTGGTTTATGGAGCATTACGTTTAGTGCACAAAGCATCGTTGTTACATGAATCCCCCAAGTAACAGATTCACCAAGTCTCAGCCAACCATAGGATTCCATTTGTAGCGCGCTTATTCCAATAGAACATAATCCTCATTAAACTAAGTAATATGAAAAATTATCCAAAACTCTCTTATAGTATCTCAAAAGGACCATCTCATCTTACGGGTTCCGATGCCGCAAACGGATCATCCAATGGACGTACTGTTTGGAAGATATGGACAATTTAGTAAAAAGGGGGTCAGCCTGGCCTGGGTCCAACACTACCCTATCAGTATTGGCCTTCCTGAACCAACCCAGACTATTGGGATGTTGGGCCACGTGGTATAGCCCACTGGGCTGCTAGAGAGGCCAGATTTTTTCAGCATGGCCTACATTGTGCAGGTCGGCCCATATCTATAGGATGCGGTCCACCTGGTCGTGCCCCACCCTAGTCCATGCAGTCCACTGACCACATGGCCACTTGGATGGATGGGTTAATGTAATCAGACCATGTTTCATGTTGCTGGTCAACGTGCCCCACCAAATCCCACAAACTTCTAGTTGTCGCGAGTTCCCCTCCTATGCAGTCTTGCTGGACCTCATCCACCATAGCCCATTGTCAGCCACCCTGTCGGTGGCCTTGTCTAAAAATGACACCCATGGCCTATCCACCACATTCCATACCACTATCATGGTCATTCCTAGACCGTGGGATGCCGCAGCCTCCAACCGTTAAGCCGATAGCTCTCTACTACAGGCTGTTCGTGCCACTGCGTGCCACTGCGTGCCACTGCTGTCAGCTGCCACCTCTACTTCAATACTCTTTTTTCAACACGGGTCCAGCTTCGTGATCCTTGGATTGAATTCTTCATTTCCTTGGACTTATTTTCTTCTCTCTATATTTCACGGGGTCCGACCTCAATATGAACCTACTGGTAAATCACGTCGCAACCACAAGGGCCTGTTGACAAAGAATTCTAATAACAGGGATAGGAGAATCACAAAGAACACCTGAAGTATGAATGTAGGCCTTATTGGTTTTAGCAGCCATTTTTCTAGTTATAATACAGGGAAAAAGAAACAATAATCACATGGATTAATCTCCCTTTAATCCTGCAGTAAGGATTACTCATCCCGCATGCACGATCGAACTGTGGATCAACCTATTTGTGGGTTGGTCCGTGTTAGTTGTTGAATCTAAAAGAATTGATGAAATACAAAAGAGATCCACACCATACCCCTATTTTGGATCTTTTGTTGGCAAAGAACAATTGTTTTTCTATCATTCATCGATGCTTGATCCGAATTCTGATCTCTAATCCATCATCGCCTGTGAGAGAGCCTCCATCTCCTTGTCTCATGGAAACACCAGGGTTATGATGATAACCTTAGATTTTTGACAAGGCTTATTAAAAGGTAAAACCACCGATGTGTTTTCATGAAACATCCATTTAAAATATTTTTATTAAATATTTTAATGATTTTCACGTCTAAAAACTAAATTTCACCCTCAAACCACGTCGGTCAAGGTTAGGCCCTACCCAAGGAAAATGACCCCTTATGAACTCAATGGTTGTCTCAGATTTACATTATGAGTTACCATTTATGATTTACTAGAATTTTAAAATAAAATAATTTTATTTAATTATTTTTTTTATGGTTACATCCTTTTTTTAGGTTAATCAAATAAAGACCCATGTCGTCTAATGTTAAGTCATACCTAGGGTAAACCCACCATTTTGCATGCAATAGTGCACTCAGATTTTTGATTTTGGTAATTTTTTAAGAGTTATTCGACATTTTCAAGAAAACATCATGCGTGCAATGTTAAAAACTCTAAAAAAATTCAAACAATTCCAGGCTTACTGGGCCTTGGAATGGCACACCGTCTCAAACTCTATTATCTGAATTTTCCCAAAAAATTTCTAAAAATAAATCTAAAAACATAAAATTTATTATATTCTCTACAACTTAAGGATTTAAGTCCCTAAAATCTAAACCAACGGTTATATAAAACATGGGGGTATTAAGCATGAACCTGAGCCACTCACTCCCATCTGCTCTCCTATCGATTCTCTTGCTTCTATCGGGAATGTGCTAAAGGATTTGACTACCCATGGAAGATACTCCCTTTTTGATACTCGATATACACAACAAGGATGAATAAAGACTATCTTGATCAGAAATTATCATCTATGAGATTCTAGGAAATTTTATTATCTTCTTCACGTAGTGGTATCCCACGTTCTCTAGTAAACTCTACTCCTAAAAATCTAAGAAGTGGGATGACTTAGTGAGTAATTCAATGATCACACAGATGGTATTGTGTCTCCAATATATAGATGGTAAACCCATCATGAAGTCTATCTATATCCTCTCCAACTTCCCTCCTAGAACCCCAATAAGTAAAAGGAGAAATCCCTTCCAAGCATGAAGGGATCGACATAGTGAGATTATAAACCCTGAAACTGATTCAAACAAGAACCCAACTTTCATATCAATTTGTAATCCCAGCTTCAACCTATTCTTTCATCCCCAATTTCCTCCCCATAACCCACATGCATATCCTGATGCATCACTCCACACTAGGTGTCCCCTACGGCTAGTATTTGGGCCTCCCTGCCCCACATATCACAAGAAATAGGAAACCAACATAGAAACTATCCCTCGGACCTGAAGCAAGGCATTTAGCCTTTCCACACAATGGGATCTCATGGATGAAAAGGGTATTTACTTCCCAATGGGAAAGTAAAAAAAAATAGGACATACTTACCCAATATCATTGTTATAACTGTACGTCCTCTAAAAAGGACGATGTGATCCACACCTTACGAATTTCCACCATAGGTATGCCCTATGGACATTTAAGCCCATAAGGTCTCACAGTCGGCATCCCCAAGTTGTTTCTTCTTAAATTTATATAGGAGTGGATGGGTGAAAACCATCAACTATAGGTAATTTTCTTCACCTCCACCCACAAAGGAAAACTTTAATGAGGCCAACTGCTCAGACGCTTCATTCAGTAATTGCGAAAAAGATCTCCGACATAGATAATTTACTACCATGTTCCCCTTCCTACGAGTATAGAAAATTTTAAATTCATAGTGATGGTGTAAATATATCCAATCCCTATATCTCATCCTCTTATGGATCTACTGCAACTCCTCCACCACTAAAAGATATTGAGGACTCATAATATCCACTACACTAAGGGTTAGGTTAGCCAACTGATGAGTAATCCGTTGCACCCTCCATTTTGTGTGTTCATCCTGTGTTTACTATGTTTCCTTTACACTAAGAAGGAAAAATCATTCCACCACTAAGGACACCCCACACACATTGTCTAAACTAGTCAATCATAGAATTAATTGTGGATAACCAGAACATACCATGAATGGCATCGTAAGGACTCAACACCACTACAAAGAGATCCCAAATGAAACTCTTTCCTCCAAGAGTCAGGTTACACTTTCAGCACCAGTTTTTGGTCATTGGTTCTCCTCTAATTAGAGACTCCAAGCATGAAGTTCAAGTCACTGGTTCAGCCAGAATATCTAAGCATCGAACAAGATTCTCTGAAAGAATAGAATGAATAATACATGTGTCAATTATTTTAAAATCTAAGGTTAAATAGACATAGATCGTATGTCGAATCATTCTTGGAGCCATTGGTTCATCTACCTCGACCACCTATTGGTGGTGGTGGTAACATTTTTAAATCTCGACCACCTCCTGTTTCTCTCCCAGCTCATTTTACATGTATGTCACCCTGAGGATCTCTCTACTCCTACTTTCCCATTGTTGACTATTTATGGATAAATTTGTTCATCCAAGGGAATCTCAACCACAAAGGTTTTTTATAGCACCCTAAAATAGTTTGGAATTCAAAGAGGGAAAACGTTGGATCATACATCTATAATCACACATTTCTCAAAGGTATGATCCCTAAAGCTCTAGTCATTTGTCATATACACTGAGTACCTAGAAAGGTAATTATTCCTCGATGATTACTCAGATACCTACATGTCTTCCTCTCAGAGCTATAGAAGTTTTAGGGAATGCATGGACCTTATCATATAATGTGATAACTCCTCTCTGAAAAGGATGTCAAAATATGTCCAAGGAAGAGTCACCTCATCATTAGATCAGGTAACCAAACCCCACCATCACCCTACTAATCCATTTAGAAGGTTCACTATCTGGACCAACATCAAATCTAAAGGTGTCCTGACCAGATGGAAAACTAGGGTCACTACCTCAACTCATTCCTCATCCACCTGTGTGTTAGTCTCAACTCAGAACCTAAGGGGTCTCTTCTACTAAAACATGTAAAGGGAGCTCAGCCTGTGCATATCATCAGTAGGTACTGCGGGTACCATGTGCTACTCTTCGGGTGGTGGTATAGCTAGTGTCCTACCTAGAGGTGTCATCTCCTATAAAAATACATGTACCGATGTATTATAACATGGTGTATCATCCTCATGTTCACATAGTAAAATCGTAGCCAGTTATCCAAGTGGAATAATCTAGAAGTAAAACAAGATGTACCATGGTCAATCGAGTATATCTAGAGAGCTGACACAAGAAGTACATGGAAGACACAACCATTCCTATATGATTCACATACCATTTTTTTCCCTAAAACCGGTGTCTTCATGTACTGATTCAAAAAAAAAGGTTTCCAGAGTCCTGGTGTGTGGATACGTTAGCTGCCACACCAACACTATATTCCTTGTCCTAATGGCCGAACTCAAAACACTTAACATTGTTTCCCCAAACCAATCTCAGAGACTCTTGGTTCTTAAGGTAGAACTGACCTCCTCTGATGCCACTCTGTCATGACATGTCCTAGAGGGGCCCACTTCACGACTACCCTAAGTCCGCCTTTCATAGGCCAGGGGATGGAAACTAGCACTGAGTATGAATATCTCACAAATGGGAGGCATTTTCTTAAGTACTTGTGGACATGTACATGTCTCAAAGTCAAAAAATGATGAAACTGGAATCACTAAGTAAAAAATAGGCATACCACTAAGATACCAACATAGAGTACGATAATAGAGAATACAAGGTAAGTGGGGCCATAATACAAGCCCAATAAAATGAAAATTAAAAGTACAAGTCTCTGTTACTCCTCTACAAAAAAACCCGACCTAAAAGGTAAGTATAAAATCATTAGTCTGAAGTCACTGAATCACACCACATCTTTCAGGTTGCTATAAGAACCACCTATCCCCAGTCCACCAAGGAATCCATCAAAGTGTCGATTGTATGCACAAGACATGACATGTGCGGGAAATTCCCTTGTAGGGGTGATTAAAACAATACTCAGTAAGACATATCAAAAACACAATGGAAATTAAACCAAGCACCCCACAAAGAAACTGCACCAAGTATTCCACAAAGAAAGTACACCAAGTAAGACACAAAGAATGTACACCAAGTATGCCACAAAAAAAGTACATCATGTATGCCACAATGAAAGTACACCCAGTACGCTGCAAAGAAAGTACACCAAGTACACCACAATGAAAGTACAGCTAGTACACCATAAATAAAATACACCAAGTACGGTAAAAAATGTACAAAAAGTATGGTCTCAAAGAAAGTGCACCAAGTAGGGTCACCTCCACATAGATATAATTCTACGACAAATATATCAAGAACATATAGATATACTCATTCTGGACACTATGTATCATACAATTCAAACCTTATAACCAGCAATAGGATTCTCATCATAGGATCGAATTGTAACATGAAAAGGAGGAGGACACACTCCAGGATCTCTAACGTATCATATGGCACCTTTTTGAGAGATTAACTATGTAAAAGTTATATTACTGGGTTCAGATATAGTTTCTGGCATGAGTGGCCAAGTCATCGTTGCCTTTTGCCTAGCGCTAGATAAGAAACTCAAGTGAAGAGGCTCACCTCAGACCACTATACATGGTTGAGGGAGAACTAACTTCTATATAAGTATCATAAACAACAAGGGAAAAGGTCCCACTCTTTATAAATATATCCAACATCTGAGGGAACTCCATCTAGAAAAGAGAATCCCCCCCCACCCCCCGACATGATAAGACTAGCATTCTTGATGATACACTCAGTCTCGAGAACCTGTAGTTGATGGTTTATCAATTGTATTCCATAAAACCTCCAATCTTGATGACACATGGATTTTCCATGACACACAGAGCATCAATTTCAGCACATATATTATTTATAGAACATGAAGCATTAGTGTCGAAGAACGAAGTATCGATGTTGGTGCATGGAGCATCGAGGGTCGGCACACAAAGCTTCAGTGTCAGCGCACAGAGCATGAAGGTGCTCAGAGTGTTATTGTATGTGCATAAAGAATTTCTAGTGCATGGAGAATCATTTTTGGTGAATGGAGAATTGAGGTCGATGCATGGAGCATCGATGTTACATGAAACCCCCCCAAGTCACAAAGTCTCCATGTCTCAACCACCCCAGGATTCCATTTGTAGCACACTTGTTCTGGGAAAACCTACACCTAAGTCCACTATGTCATTTACCAGCATCCCCAAAAACCCACTTAGAGTATCTCAAAAGGATTGTCTCATCTCAAGAGTCCCAATTCCACAAACATCCACTCAAATATATGTACGGTTTGGATGATATGGGAAATTTAGTAAAAAGGGGTCAGGATTGACCCCGGTCTAACCCTACCTGATCCGGAAAAACTGACCCAATCTGGTTAGTTTGGGACAGCCCGAGCTGATCCAGTCCATTGGGATGCTGAGCTATATGGTCCAGCCCACTGGCCCGCCATAATATCCTGGTCTCTCCAACCCGACCTACATCACATGTGTCGGCCCAAGTCTAACAGACACGGCCCGCCTTGCCACACCACACCCTGTTTCACGCAATCCATTGACCGTTTGGCCACCTGGATGGTCAGGTCAATGAAAACTGTCCATGTTCCCCACCAGATCTCATAACCTCCCAGGTTCTGTAGGGTCCCCCTCTGATGTTGTCCCATTGGACCATGTCTTTTGCAGATAGAGACCTTGTTTGGTTGGGCCACCTGTGGCCTATCAGCCACAGGTCGTCCCACCATTACGGTTCTCCCTGTACCATGGGATACCTCTAGCCTCCTACCCTCTCTTGACTTCCAATACTATTATGGTTCTCTATTATTTAAGATGGTTCCATCTATGCGACCCCTGAATCACATTCTTCATTATCTTGACCTTTGATTCATCTCGCCTTCCCTCTGGGTGTCCGACCGCTTTTGGAACCACCTGGAAAAATGCATCATGACCACAAGGGTCTGTTAGTGAAGAATGCCAAAATGGTGATAGTATAATCACAAATAATTATCAAAGGAAATATGTCTTCCTTGTTGGTTTCAGTCATCATTCATCCTGTTAGAAAATATGGAAAATGAAATAATAATCACACAAATTAATCTCCCTTTAATCCTGCAGTAAATATTGTCCATCCAGCATGCATGATCAAACTAGAGATCAACATGTTCGTGGGTTATTCCACGTTAATAATTGAATCTAAATGAAAGGAGGAAATCACAAAGAGATCAAGACCCTACCTCTAGTTTGGGTCGGTCATTGATGAAGAACGATTGCATTTATGTCCTTTTTCGATGCTTGATCTGTATTCCGATCTCTAATCTGTCATCATCGGTGAGAGATACTCTATATCCTTACCTCTAGGAAACTCTAGAGTTTTGAAGATAAATCTAGATTTCTAAAAAGGATTATGAAAAAGGTAAAATTCCACTATTCCATCACATAACGTCCATTTAAAATACTTTTATTAAATATTTTAATGACGTTCACATCCAGAAACTAACTTTCAACCCTAACCCATAATGGTCAAGAATATGCACCGCCTAAGGACACCACCCCCTTAAAACTCAATGGGGGTCTAGGATTTCCAATATGATTTTCCATTTATGAGTTATTATCATTTCAAAATAAAATTATTTTATTTTATTATTTTATTTACAGTTACGCCCTTTTTTGGGTTTTTCCACTTATGACCCACGCCGACTATAGTTAAGTCATACCTAAGGTAAACCCACTACTATAAATTCAATAGTTCCCTATGATTTATGATTCGGGAACCTATTTAAGAGTTATTCTTCTTTTTTAGGAAAATTGTGTGTACATGATGTTAAAAACATAAAATTTTTCATCAAACCATTTCAGCCACACTGGGCCTCAGAATCTCACTCCATCTCAACACATGTTCTCAAAAAATTTCTAGAAATTTTCCAAAAAAAATCAAGAAAATACGAGTCATTCAGATTTAGTTTTCGGTACTGAACTGTTATATACTCCCTCTAACCACATGGAACCAACTAAAATGAAAGAGTTAAAGACTCATTTAGATGATATTTTAGATAAAGGATTTATATGTCCAAGTGTGTCACATTGGGTGGAACTTTATCTCTATTTTATGAAAGTTGATGTGTCACTACGCATTTACGGTGATTACCAGAAACTCAATCTATTTTTAGTAATGAAAAAGTATTTGTTTCCATGAATTGATTATAATTTTTACCAGTTGAAAGGTGTGATATAGTTTTTAAAGATTTATCTTTAATCTAGTTATCATATGAAGATAATAAAAGAATCTTATATTCAGAAAACCACCTTTTGGATCAGTTATGGAAATTATGAGTAACATTCCCTTCCATTTGGTCTAACCATTGCTCCTGAAATATTTATGGCTTTGATGAATAGGATATTCCATAAGTATATTAATACATTCATGGTGGTCTTTATGGATGAAATCCTTATTTAATCTATGTATGAGGAGAATCATGTACATCATTTGAGACCAGTTCTAGAATTGTCGAGAAATCACAAACTTTATGCCAAGCTATCGAAATCTATTTTTTATATTTGGTATATGATGTTCTTAGGAAACGTTGTGTCTGAACATGGTATCTCAGTTGATCCATAGAAGGTGGAAGTTGTTATGACATGGTAAAAACTATGGAATGTTTTCAATATTATGTGATTCGTAGGTTAAGTTCTATATTAAAGTCGATTCATAAAGGATTTATCAAATTTGGATTCTTCAATGACTGTTATCACTCATAAGGGACTATGTTTTTTTTTTGGAATGAAAAATCTCAATATTCTTTTGTTGAGATGAAATTTATTTTGACTACTACAATGGTGATGACTCCTCTAGAGTTTGTATAGGCTATATGGTCTTCTGTGACACATAGGGTTTTGGTTTTGGTATTTTTATTATGAATCATTATCATTTCAATTCCTATTGATCTCAACAACTTAGGATACATGATAAGAATTACCAAACCCTTGACCTTGAACTAGTAGATGTGATGGATTCACAGAAGGGTTTGGGGGCATTACCCTTTCGTAGAAATGTTTACCATGTTTTCAGTCCAAAAAAGACTGTTTTATATCTTCTCTCATAAATATTTGAATCTATACCAGAGGATTTGGGTGGATTACATGAATTCCTTTTATTTTGACATCAACTATACCCCCGGGGAAATAGAATGTAGTTCCAGATTCCCTGAATAAGAAACATCAGACCCATGCCATATAATAATCATCTCAAGAGTAGAATCTGATGTATCTCTTCAAACATTTTCTTATAAGATTTCATGAATGAGGGGAATAAGTTATTTTTGAAAGTGTTTAGTAGACCTCTGCTCTTCTCAAGATGATTCTTAAGGAACAACATCATGATTATGAATTCTATATCATTAGATACCCTCTTTAAAGTAGGGAGACTGTTTCTATGTGGTCATCCTCCAAGGAAGATATTCTTTGTTTTTGAAAGCATTTTGTTGAACTGTTAGTGGTGATAAAATATGTGGTCGAGTATTTACATAATTATAATTGGTATATGCACTCAAGAAAAAAAAATATGTTCTATGACATGTGGAGTCAATTATGGTGGCTAGGTATGATATGGGGAATTGCTAATTTTATTTCTTGTTGTTATACTTGACAACTAGTCAAGATCAAGCACAAAATACCTTTTAGTTCACTTCAAACACTTCTAGTGCCTACATTGAAGTGGGATGAGATGTCAATTGACTTTTTAGTTAGTTATCCAAGTACATAGAGAAATAATAATGTTATATGGGTTATGAATGATAGGCTCACAAAATCATCTCACATTATACTTATTTGTGATACAACCAATTTTAAGGAGTTCATAAATATTTATATAAAATATATTTTTCATTTTAATGGATTTCCAACTGCTATATTCTCTAATAGGAATCCTTGGTTTACTTATCACTTTTTTAGAGGCCTTCAGTCACTAGGATCTCAGGTTCATTTGATTACGGCATACCATCCATAGTCGGATGGCCATACAGAGAGGGATATAAAAATTCATGAGGATATGATTCATGTATGCATCCTAGATTTTTTGGGGATTGGGATGATAATTTGGAGCTGGTTGAGTTTTCTTATTACAATAGTTACCAGTCCCCAATCAAAATGGTTCGTTTTGAGGCCTTGTATGTCCAACCTTGTAAATATTCATTATGTTTATCAAAGATTGGCGTATGTTCCTTGGTTGAACTATGCTTGGTTGAAGAGATAAAAAATATTCAATTGATTATTCATATAATTTTTACATAATAGATACATTATAAATCTTATGTTGATCGTCTCCATAGGGTATTGGAATTTTCGGCTCATGACTAGGTTTTCTTGAAATTTTCACCCCGTTTGGGTCATCAAAGACTTGGGAGGAAAGGGAATATTTCTCTCCACTTTTCAAGACCTTTTGAGGTTATTGAGCTAGTGGTAATGTGGCTTAAAATTTATCACTTCCTCCACAACTATCATTGATACCTAATTTTTTCTGTATGTCATATTTACAAAAGTATTTTTCAAATTCATTTTATGTTCTGAGTTGGAGTGATCATGATGTCGATCATGATTTATCCATGACTTCACATCCAGTTAGTATAGTTGATTCTGAAACAAATGTAATTCATGGGAGGATAATATGTTTAGTTTGAGTTCTATGTCCTCTCATTTTCGGTACTCATGATACATGTTAGAGACAGGCACTGATGAGAGTGTAGTGGCCTCATATTTTTGATATGGAAGCTTCTCAACAAGCATTCAAGGGGAAGAAAATTTATATTGTGGGCAGGTTGTAACATCATATTACTATTTTCACATACTCCTTGACCCCCATTTTTAATCATGATTTAGTTTTGTTTTTTTTTGGTGGTTTTGTGGCAATATTTGAAAATTTTGGAAGGCTCTTATTCTATTCACGGTTGGAAAATGTTTTTTCCAAGATTTTGTGCCCTACTAATATAAACCATGAAAAAAAGGTAGTGATGGATTTAAAATTTTCCTCATAGTTTGATAGACCATTTTATTACCTAGTAAAAACCATGCACACCTTTAGAGGTGTGAATGGTTAAGGAGCATGTTTTGGCAAACTGTGCGGCCCTGCCCACCTAATTATGCATTCTAGTTTTTATTATTTCAAAAAATGTTTTAAAATTCTTGAACCCCCCATATGTACCATGATCAACCCCTTACACAATTACTTTTTCCCTTTTACTTCAACATATTTCCTTCCATGGTCTAGGACTTAACCTTTAAAAGAGATAATTTACTTGGACAATGTCCAAGTTCAGTACATTGAAGACAATGAACTGTAAATGGATTCCAAGGATGAAATTTGTTTCTCACCACTATAATCCCCCCTTTTCCTCAAACATTCATCACTATATACCATTTTTTCAACACATAAAAAAATTTCTTCTTCTTCTGATACATTATTATAGGTATATCTTAATACATTTATGACATGAAGGAAATTGATCACTTTTTCAGCCATAGTCTCCAAACACATGAATACATAGTGAACTCCATCCTTCTATTCTATGGTGATTCTGTGTGTTTGTAAGGTATAGATTATTAATCATATATCATGATAACTAATTACGTATAATCAAGATATCTTTCACTCCTATAATCATAACAATTGGTTACTCATAATCACAACATTTTCTATCATTTTCCTTATTTACATTATTCCTTTGGGTTCAAACCATTGAGTAAAACTAAAAGAAATAGTGTGAGCAATAATAATCATAGCGGGAAAAGAAAATAATAATTTATATGATATTTAAATCATGACACCTTATTTTAAATCTAATACACATTAGGTTTAACCTAGTTTATTATTTGTCATCATCTATTCAAATCCTTCATAATGGTTTGTAAAAAAATGTGAATTATCCAAATACTATCCCTTTGGAGTGTCAAACCAGGTGAACATTATGGCCCATTTTCATACACCAGGTGATGATCGAGTCAAAGCCTATTCTGTTCTTTTTCAAAGTTATTATCTCAATGTACAATTGTGATATAACCAATTCCACTTATTGTATCTAAATAGGGAATTATTACAAGGATATCTATATAACCTCATACTCCCCAAAACTATAGGATGTTCAAATATAATTATCCTTAAATTATATTCTTGAGTTATGTTCTGTAATCTATATTTTCCAAAATATAGTTCCCAAGGATTCTAATCAACATTTTCTATAACACAATATAAATACCCACACCCTAGTAGCCTAGTGTCTATGGTTACTTTATTACATTGGTAATATATATTAGTGATCACATCCCAAATGACCAAATAATTTGTTCATGTTGGTAAAAAAAGATACATAGTTGAATTGAAAACATTAAATACAATATAGTGAAATTAAAAACGGTCACTACAGGAAAACTGAATATTTGCGACGGGCGATTTGCGACAGGATCCCGTCGCAAAAGACCTTTTGTGATGGGGCTCCATTGCAAATCGCCCATTGCTGAAAACTGGGATGCAAATAGATGTTTTTGCGGTGGTCCCATCGCAAAAAATAGTTTTTGCAATGGTATTTTTCCCTATCGCAAATGGGTTTTCGTTTATATAAAAAAAATCATTTGCGACGGGCCGTCGCAGATAGATTAGTTGTGATGGGTGCTGACCCGTCGCAAATGCGAAATTTAAAAAAGGTATTTGTGACGGACCGTCGCAGAAATGTTTTCCCGATGGGTATTCTTCCCGTCGCAAATGACACAGTAAAAAAATATTTAAGAAGGGAAATCCCGTCACAAATATTCCCGTCGCAAATACTAAAAAAATAAAATAAATAACATAATTAATAAAAATCATATAATATTATATAAAAATAATAATAATAATAATAATAATAATATAAAAAAATTATATTATTATAATATAAATAAAATAATATATAAAATATAATTAAGAAATATTAATATAAAATAATAATAATATGAATATAAATAATATAATATAATATAATAATACTAATATTAATAATATAAAAAATTAATATATTATTTTTATTATTAAATTTTGTATATAATAATAATAATAATATTAATAATATAAGTAAATTATATTATTATAATATTAATAATAAAAATATATATAATATAATTATGAAATATTAATATCAAAAAATAATAATAATAATAATATAAATAATATTATATTATATATTATGAAATATTAATATCGAAAAATAATAATAATAGTACTAATATTAATATTATAAAAAATTAAAATAATATTATTATTATCAAAATAAACATACATATTTATGAAAAAAATAATATTAATATTATTAATATTAATAAAATTATAAAATTATAAACTTCTCAATATTAACGATAAATATAAAATATTAAAAGTAATATTACTAAAATAATCAGACATTAAAAATAATACTAATTAGTAATAAAATATTAAAAAAAATAAAAACAAATTAAATCATGCAATATTCTTGCCAATATGAATAAGTAATTGTAAATATTTAATATGACAATAAACTACGAACTCAAATGTTTATTACATCTAAAAAATCACTGGGGGTGGATAATCTGGAGGACCTGGAGGAGGTGGTGGAGGAAACTTCATCCCTAATCTATGAGTCAAACGACGCATATACTCCATATACTCCTGATGTTGCTCCTCATATAGACGTCTCTCCTCATCCTGGTGCTGACACATCTGCTCCTGCCATCGATGCATCTTCTCATCGTGCTGTTGACGCATCTGCTCCTGCCCCTGACGCAAATCCTCTATAAGCTGACTCTGAGCACGCAGCTGCTCCTGATACTGTGAGGCAGAAGATGATGTATCTCCACGAGCTCCTCTCGAGCTGGATGCTGACATCGCAGTAGTACCATAATAAGCTACAGAAGTCAAATAAGAGTCGATACCAACTACTCGGCCCTTTTCGAAGCCATACTGGGTCGCCTGCATCCATGTCGTCTCATCAAAATAGTGGGCACTAATCTGATCACCCATCTCGTCTTGACTCTCAACCTGTGTTTGAGAGGTCGCGGCCTCATATGAATCCTTATGTTTCAATTAGAAATTAAAATAATTAAAAGATTATATGTATTTAATTTGCAAACTGAAAAGAAAATAATACTAACCACAATTTGACTCAGGCGGTCACCTCTAATCTTTCCAGTAGCCGGGTCTGTGTACATCCTCCGATAAATGTCGTACATCGTAATATCGGGCTTCTCAGCTTCCTATATGAATATAAAATAAACTATTTATATTTAAAGTTGTATAAAATATTAAAAAAAAGTATTTACCAGACGCTCTCTATGCACACTGAATGTACGACTACCGGCTCGATGTGTTACCTCTTGTCTCCCCCAATTCTGTTGACCCAATAAAGATCTCCTCTGAAACCCACCACCTAACCAGTGTGTACATAATCCATCCCAAATGTGACATGAAATGTACTCTGGTTGGTGGGCTCTACAGGACTCATCAAATTCTGTCACTCTGGCTTTCTTCACAGTCGTCTTTCTCAAATTATGCAAAAACTGATGGAAACGGTCACGCATAAACACCACCCATGCCACATGGATAGTGGCATGCATGCTCTCGTCGATGGGATACCATAAACCCTGATATAAAGTTATTAATGAATTAAATTTCAAAATAAATAATATTTAATTACGTACCAGCCAATGATCGAACATGGCGTCTAGCACATCAGCGGGAATCTGATTCCATGTGATCCAGGGCTGAGAAAAATAATTGCACAAGATAGCACTCCCCTGACCAATAGCTATATGCGTAAAACTGTGGAAAAAGAACTAATAATCAAACAATTAGAATATTAATAAATTATATTGAAAGATTACTAAAATACACAGGTTACCATACCACCGTGTGTGTGCATTGAATACAAGAGGTGGACGTCGCTCCGGGATAGGATCTGGAATCATCAGTCTGGTAAGACCACGCCCCCTCCAAGTGCTCCCTGTAGTGCCAACAGCCTGAGGGTCAGATGACTCAAGAACCTCATCATCCATAAGTAGATCAGCCTCCAGCAACTGACAAAACTTTTCTGAGTCCATCTGAAACATTAAATGATTGTTATTAGAAAACAATTGAAAATAACTATTATGTATAGATATATATCTGTTATGATTCTAACCAGCATTTTACTGTGTCAATATTCATCTTCGTCGTCATCTTCATAGTTTTTAATGTCAATGTTTTCATCTTGCTCATCAACATTATCAATTTCCATATTAGTTTCACTTTCATCATCTCTTGTCATTTCAAATTTAGTTGTAACATCATTGACAACATCATCACCATCGACCCTTAAATGTGGGGTGCCATCCTCGATATTCATGTCTCTTTGTGAAAAAGATGTGTTTTGAGGAGTGTCCTGAAAAATTTCATTTCCTTGCACTTCAGTGGAACCACATTCAGTTTGAGTAAACTGATTTTCTCATTATTTTACTTTTATTATACTCCACCAATCATCCAACTCTTTTGCAGTAGCACAGTATTTTGCATAATAAATTTGATGTGCCTGATGAGCCAATAAAAATGGTTCATTTACTGTAAGAAGAATTTTATGTTTAATATCAACAATTCCATGAGTTGGATGAATACGCAAGCCTCTCTCAGTATCCATCCATCAACATTTAAACATTTTTACATAATTCTGTCCCAAATAACACAGTTCAATAATTTCTTCAAGCATGCCATAAAAGTCAACTTCAATATCTCTATGATGTGATCCCTTCAAACAAGCACCACTATTAATTGTTTTCTTTGATTCCCCATATGCACGTGTATGAAAGCGATAACCATTCACCACATATGCATTATAAGATTTAACCATTTTGGATGGTGGGCTACTCAATATACGCAATCGACTATCAATCTTATCAGTATGTAAAGATACCTGAAAATTTGTAAAACATTTATCACTATTACAAGTAATAAATTGATTTTATATGTAAAACCAAAAAATAATGTATGTTACCAGTTTTTGAAACCAGTAGGAAAATTTTTTTTGCCGACGTTCTTCTAAGCCAGCTGCTGTAATTTGTGGAAATTGTTTCTTGATATGATCATCATATAACCTACAAATACAATATGATTAATTTACTGTAACAGAATCTATAGAATAAGGTATACGAGTACTCACTGTACAATTGGTGACATTTCTTCACAGTTGAGTAGAACATATGTATGAGCTCTATGATGTTAATCACCTCAAAGCCATCTATCATGAACTCCACCAAAGCCAAGTTCAGGCTGATTGACAACTGATAATGGATTTTTCATATCATCATCAACATTCCCCTCATTCCAAACCATGCGGTTAAATTTTGAGGGATATTCAGATTAAAAATATTGAGAGCATAATAAAGAAATTTCCTCTTACAAATAAGCTTCAGCAATTGAGCCTTTAACTGATGCTTTGTTACGGACTTTTTTCTTCAATTTCTGCATACATCTCTCAAATGGGTACAAACATCGAAACTGAACTGGACCTCCACATTTTTCATCATGTGGAAAATGTAAAATCAAATGTTCCATTGAGTCAAAGAAAGTCGGGGGAATGATTTTTTCTAGTTTGCATATAATTACAACAACAGCTTCTTCCAGTTTTCTTAGTGTATTGTAGTCTGTTGTTGCTGCACACATGTCTTGGAAAAAATATGATATATCTTTTATCGAATCCCAAATCTTAGAATTCAAAAAACCTCTTAATCTAATAGGAATAAGTCTTTATATTATAACATGACAGTCATGACTTTTTAATCTGGTAATATGACCATTTTTAACACATATGACCAAGTTGGAAGCATAGCCATCTGGAAGTCTCCAATCTGCAATCCACTGAAAAAAAATAATATGCGACTCTCTTTGGTCAATGTATAAGCTGCTTTTGGCTTCATTAATCTATGTGATCTTACATTTTTAAACAATTCAAGTTTTGGTTGCCTGCAAATTTGGGCAAGATCTAATCATGCCTTTACATTATCTTTGGTTTTACCCGGTGTATCCAAAACTGTATGAAATAAATTATCAAAATAGTTCTTCTCAATATGAATGACATCCAACATGTGTCGGACCAACAAATCATACCAATATGGCAGATTCCAAAAAATTCTCCATTTTGTCCAATTGTGTTCTTTCCCAAATCCATGAATTTTCTGTTGGTTTATTGTCGGTCCAAAAGTGATGGAAGGTAATGAAAATACAACTGATTTTAACTCTGTACCTAAGATCATTTTTGGAGGTTCATCTCTCTCAATTCTGCTTTTTCTGAAATTAGATTTATTCCTCCGAAAATGATGATCTATTGGAAGAAATCTGTGATGACAATCAAAATAGAAATGTTTTTTTTTTCATTCACGATCATAAATGCTTTGTTGTCTCCCATACAGTAAGGACATGATTTTGGACCATGTGTACTCCAGTAAGATAACATGCCATATGCTGGGAAGTCACTAATTGTCTACATAAAAGCATCTTTCATTACAAAATTCAGTTTCGCAGCAGCATCATATGTACCAACACCATGACTCCACAATAAATTTAACTCATCAATCAATGGTTTCAAATAAACATCAATATTATTTTTCGGATGTGTTGGGATTAATAATGTCAAAAAGATATAAGGCTCTTTCATCAACATCCATGGAGGCAAATTATACAGAGTTATAAAGACAAGCCAACAAGAATACTAACTACCAAAACATCCAAATGGACAAAAACCGTCAGTAGAAAGACCCAATCGCATGTTCCAGGATTATAAAGAAAAAGACGGATGCACTTGATCAAAATGTTTTCATGAATCACCATCAGATAGATGAATCATGCTTTTACCATTTGAAATATTGGTTTTGTGCCATGACATCATTGTCGCTGTGTTCTGAGACATAAATAAACGCTGCAATATGGGTGTCAGTGGGAAATATCTCAACTGTTTTACAGGAATCAATCCAGAATTCCCTGATTGAGCTTCTTTATACCTCGATTGTCCACATGTGGGACAACTATCCAACGACTCATTTTCATCAGAATATAAGATACAATCGTTTGAACATTCATGGATCTTCTAAAAACTAAGGCCCAGATTATGAACCAGTCTCTTTCTCTTATAATAATTAGTAGGCAGCACATTTCCTTCAGGTAACAGTGCTTTAACCAAAGAAAATATCTGATCAAAACAATTATTTGACATTGTATTATCTGATTTAATAGCCATAAATTTTGCAATTTCTTCTAATTTACTTATCTTGAAACCAGGATATAATGCATCCTCAGCAGACCAGAACAACTCAAAGAAATTCAGATGGTGCCAACTCGGGAGGTAAATCAACATCATCCTTGATTTCAGTTTGTTGAACGGATGAACCTGCAACATCATGTACTAAATTCTAAAACCATGATGGATCCGGAATAAAATTATTAGTATCTTCTCTGGAACTGAGTTCACCGTGTTGATACCAATAAATATAATCTTTTTGAAGCCCATAATGTAAGAGATGTTGTCCAACGATGTCAAATGTCTCAAATGTTCTCAGAGCACATTTTTTTCAAGGACACTTAATTGTCCCTTCTGAAACAAATTCCAGGTTTGATGATGAAAATGATAATAAATATTCAACACCATCAACATATACAAGATTTAAACTAGAACCGTTTGGATTTATGCGCTGATTTATCCAAGCATGATCATATAATAATGATTGATGTCAATTTCCTTGTTCCATATCCATATATATTTTTCTACAAAATTTAAAACCATTACTGTTGATAAATAATTTGATATAAGAAAAACAATATCCTAAAAAGAGAAGATACATAATTACAGTTATTTCTTAGTAATTACCAATAATTATAGGCGACACAGTTAGTTTGTAATCATCCCCACTAATTATTATTAATTTATCAATACTTAACAATACTTGACAAAATGAAATATGCTTTAATAATGAAATAAAAATTTTTTAATCATCGTTGTGGAGATTATATTACTAATTATTCTTATTTGTTTCCAGCAGATTTGCGGCAGCTCTTTTTCCTGACGACTCATCTCCTTATAAGGAGATGAGTCGTCAGGGAAAAGAGCCTCTTTTGTCTGACGACTCATCTCTTTTTAACTTTCTCCAGACTGAAATCAGTATGAAAAACTTTCTCTGACATACGTGAGAGCACGTTTTTCATACTGATTTCAGTGGAAGAAAGTAGCAAAGATATGAGACGTTGAACAAAAGGTAGCTGCCAATCCACTGGAAATTGTGCCAATTTATAACCATGTACTTGAATTTATTTGATTTTTGATTAATTATTTCTAATTATTACTAATTATTACTAATTATTACTAATTATTACTAATTATTACTAATTATTACAAATCTCAATATTTCCAATAGATTTTTCTTTATTCTTAACATGTTCAAATCTTAAAGAGTCGTCAATTTTCAGGTCATTCCCAATAAAAAGTTTGCATCAACCATGTCCAATTTAAACTCTATAATTATCCTTACATGGTTGATCACCTCGCAAGTAGTGTTGCAATAGGACGACACAAGTAATTTCGTTTTCATCTTTAAGAATCATCTCACATGACCCTTTACATAGATCATTCTTCCTTAAAAAATTAAGAGAACTTCAGTATTATTCCCTTAATTTTTCAAGAAATAATGGTCTATGTAAAAAGTCATGTGATATGATTCTTATAGATGAGAAAGTCATGACTTGGATTGTCCTATTGCAACGCTACTTGCGAGGTGATCAACCAAGCAAGAACAATTATAGAGTTTAAATTGGACATGATTGACACAAACTTTTTATTGGGCATGACCTGATAATTGGCGACCTTTTAAGATTTGAACATGTTAAGAATAAAGCAAAACTTGTTGAAAATATTAATAATTGTAACAAATGTGATTGATCGCTCATCTACGTCAATTTTCTTTTCATTTGTGCATTGAGGTTGATAGGAAACTTCTACCTCCACATGTAGTATTTTCTTTTACTGTTTAAATTATATACCTCCTCACCTCTATGCTGGCGAGGAGGTTGATAATTTTGACAGTAAAAGAAAATATTACATGTGGAGGCAGAAGTTTCCTGTTAAGCCTCAACACACAAATGAAAAGAAAATTGAGGTAGATGAGCGGTCAATCACGCTTGCTAATTTTTTCCTCTAACTCTTTAATTTCTAATTGTTTCCTCTAACTCTTTAATTTCTAATTATTTTATCTGACTCATTAATTTCAAATTCTTTCGTAAGTATTTAATTTCTAATTGTTTCCTAAGTATTTAATTTCTATTTGTTTCGTAAGTATTTAATTTCTATTTGTTTCATAAGTATTTAATTTATATTTATTTCCTAAGTATTTATTTTCTATTTGTTTCCTAAGTATTTAATTTCTATTTGTTTCCTAAATATTTAATTTCTATTTGTTTCCTAATTATTTAATTTCTATTTTTTTCCTAATTATTTAATTTCTATTTGTTTCCTAATTATTTAATTTCTATTTGTTTCCTAATTATTTAATTTGTTTCATAATTATTTAATTTTTTTCCTAATTATTTAATTTCTATTTGTTTCCTAATTATTTAATTTCTATTTGTTTTCTAATTATTTAATTTCTATTTGTTTCTTAATTATTTAATTTCTAATTGTTTCCTAATTATTTAATTTCTAATTATTTCCTAATTATTTAATTTCTAATTGTTTCCTACTTATTTAATTTCTAATTGTTTCCTAATTATTTTATTTCTAATTGTTTCCTATTTATTTTATTTCTAATTGTTTCCTAATTATATTATTTCTAATTGTTTCCTAATTATTTTATTTCTAATTGTTTTTTAATTATTTTATTTATAATTGTTTGCTAATTATTTTATTTCTAATTGTTTCTTAATTAATTATTTCTTAATTATTTAATAATCATATAATTATTCCTAATTAAATATAACTTTTTCTAATTATTTCTAATTTCTAATTGTTTTCTAATTATTTTATTTCTAATTGTTTCCTAATTAATTATTTCTTAATTATTTAATAATCATATAATTATTCCTAATTAAATATAACTTTTTCTAATTGTTTCTAACTTAATATGTTTATTTCTAATTATTACCAAAACATCCTCCGGGAGTGTCGAACTAAGAGTGCAGAAAGACCTGTTGTCGTGTACCAGGTTACCCCGAGTCAAGCTCAAAACACCTTTTCAGAGTTTTCACTCCTAGGTACATCTGTACCAGATCCACCACTAATTTTTCGTATCCAGACAAGGACTATTTGGTACAATGAAATAATCTAATTATACTATATAGCTACATAAACATTCTATTAAAAAAATTAAAATTAACAATTAAAAATAAAATTAACAATTAAAAATAATTTAAACTATAAATACCTTCTCAGTTTGCACCTTCTAACTCCTTCTCAGTTTGCACCTCCAAACTCCTTCTCTTCTCTACCCGTAAGAAAAAATTAAAATACAAAAAAAATTCTACTTAGAACAGAAATTTAAAGAGAGAAAAGGAAGAATAAGAAGCCAGATCTGAATGATTTGAAAAAAAAACAGATGGGGGTATATATAGGTTAGAATATTTGTGACGGTTTTATTTATGATGGTTTATCGTGGTAAATAAGAGTATTTTTGATGGTATACCATCGCAAATACCTTCACCCGCATTAATTATGGGCGGCGGTTAAAAGGGTTTTTACGATGGGCCCATCAAAAATAGCTGTCTGCCGACATACCATTAGCGACGGACGGATATCCCCATCGCAAATTTCTATTTACCACCACCGGTATTTGCGACGGGACCCGTTACAAATACCTTTGCCCGCATTAAATACCAGCGGCAGTTAAAAAGGGTATTTGCGACGGGCGACAATTACCCGTCACAAAAGCCTATTTACCACTGCCGGTATTAGCGATGGGACCCATCACAAATAACACATATGGAATAGTTTGTTGCAACGGGTAATTGTCTGCCCTTCGCAAATAGTATTTACCACCTACGGGTACTTGCGACGGTACAAATTCCACTGTTGCAACTAGGCTTCCCGCGTTTTGGCACGCAAACCACGCCATACCTATTGCGACGAGTCCTGTATTCCCGTCGCAACTAACTGACATTTTGCGATGAGAATTTATTACCGTTGCAAATACGCTTTTCGTTGGATTTATTGTGACGGGAATAAATCACGTCCCAACTAACCCATCACAATAATCGATTTTTCCCGTAGTGTGTATATCCTTGAATTCATTCAAATATTCCTTCTTCGTATCCTATGGAAATGATAAAAAATAAGGGTACGATCAGATTATTAGTAAGAGTTATGTAAAGTGGAATATATAATTAATAAATAAATCATAATAAAAAACTTATATTTAATATGGAAAGGTATGTATCTGAACACAAATTCCATTTAATCACTAACTTGAATATCTAGATTAGATTAGGAATAATCAAAAAGACAAGTAAAATATACAAACACATAAGGCATTTAATTAATTACTTGAGTATTAAATACATCGATGTATAATATCAATGCAATAATCTCATGGTTAATAAAAAAATGAATTCCTAATGAAGGAAGTGGTTAATATTAGATGGCATGATCTTAGACATCATGATATCTATATCATCATGACCTTTCACAGGATAGTTTAAAACTATGGGTAAAACTCCATTTAATGAAATATTACTGATTCTCCTCATGAGACTATCAATGCATTGAGGGGCCATATAATTCTAGGACCCAGCCATCACTACATTTCCAACACATTCCTTATCTATTGAATGATTTATTTAATTCAAGAAAAATATGCATTATCTGAAGAAAAAAATTGAATAAATAATATAGAATGTCAATATATTCCAAGTTAGTCAAAGAGATATTATATTAAAACACCATATATATAAATTATATACTCATAAATAAATAATAATATCTATTATAAATAGTATGGAAATTTAGGAAAAATGCAATCTCCAATTATCATAAGTAAGTGGATATTTCAAGGGAATGGTAAGGAATACAAAATTAATCGATATAGTTAATGTATAAACTTTCCTATGTTAAATTGATCATAAAACACCCATGGAATGGATATGAAAGGTATCATTAAAAAATATCACATATAGATTATAAGTTCAATAATGGGATTTTCATTGATGAATAAAAATACCATAAAAAAATCTATAAAAATATTATTGAGGAAAATACACATTTCACTTGGAAATTCAATTTTAAAAACTAATAATTTCAGAAATATTTGGAAAAATTTACTTTCAAAATAAACTTTTAAAATTTTAATGAAATATTCAAATAAATGAGTCGTCATGAAGGTGATAAATTTTTTACATGTTGAGTTTGTTAAAACAATGATTACTTTACCATTTTTATTAGAAAGTTCAAAAGTACATTGTTAGTAAAATAATATGAATAATAATTTCAAAAAAATTAAATTCCAATTTTGGGTAAAATTGAATTTAACAATCATAGAGAAACATTTTTGAATTTTTTTTTGAAACCATATATTTTGAATAAAAATTATTTTTGACTGAAGAGATAAATGAAGTCATATTTTATTTAAAAAATATATAATATTTTATGTTTCAAAGAATAGAAAATGAAAATATTAATTGAAAAAATAATTAATATCTACATAAGAAAAAAATTAAAAGGTTTTATTAGATAATTTTCAAATAATTTCCTTCTATGGAATTTAAAGTATAAACAATCCCAATTAAAATGAGATCGAAATATAAATCTCATTAAAATTTTGTAAGTTTTTAATCATAATACCCATGAATGGAATGAAACAAAATGAAAATTTAAATACCATGAATATAAATATATTCATGATATAATATATCAAATGGTATTTATATACACCACATGAATTAATTTTGTTGTTTAGTATAAGATATTTCCTAAAGAAGTCAAATTGATATGAGAAACCCAAAAAATTAGCATAACGTTGAAGTGGAAATTAATAAATGGATCCATTATGTGTATCAAATATAATTCCACATAAATAAATTGAAAATAAAAAATAATAAAATAAAATTCATTACATACATAATATTATAATATCAATGATAATGAAGAATTAATATAACCTAATGAAAATAAATTGAGTTATGAAATTCTTTACCACATAGTAATTTTAAATTCAAGTCCCATTGGATAAAATAATAAAAATTAAAAGTTAAAATATCATTAATAATTAATTTTTAATTACATTACATTTAAAATAGTTAGTGTATACACCATATAATAAAACTGGTTCATAACATTACAATATGCCATAATAAAAGTAAATTGGCACAAAATCCCTTACCTTACACTTCCTTATAGTTGAACATGTTTTAACCTCATATATAATGGTTTTAATTATGTAATTAATATACACCAAAACTATATTCATTTTTAATATATCATATATTATCCTCTTCCAACATCTCACCTCACATTTGTTAAAAAGGTTTTATTAATATTATTATTTCGTGTGTTAATTGCTTGTTTTATCATGTCTATTTTTTGTTGAATGTTCTAGGTTTTGTGTATAGGATATATATATTCATCATATTTAGAATTATATTACTGTATTAAATATCATATTTACTCTTTAGATACATTTTTATAAACATTTCTGATTATTTGTCACGGAAAATGAATCGCATATCTTTGGGGATACGATAAGTCATACGTACACATGAGATACAATATCATTCCATTAATGGATGAAAGTGTGAGGAAGTGGGTGATGTATTAATTTTATATAATAAATAAAATTTAATATATATCATATATATTTATTATTTCCCTAAATATATCTATCCATGTGATTCTATGATTGAAAAAAAATTACATCAGTTTGTGAGGCAGTAGTCCTCCAAACACATGATGGATGGATTTGTTTCCCATTTGATGGAGAAGGATATGGATACATATTATAGCATAAATATAATAAAATATCATTATATGGGAGATAACAGTGACCTTATATTTTAATTTTAATTCATAATTGATGGTTTTAATAAAATAAGGAAAAATGAAATAACTTCATTAAGATGATTACCCTCTCTTAGAGAAACCTCTATTGGATCTCTTTTAAAGAACCCTAGGGCAGGTATTTTGGAGTACCAAAACCTCTAGAATGTTTCTAAGGACGTTTTCAACATATTTTAGAAGTTTTTGGTTGAGAAATATATTTATAGGTGTAAATAAGTGAGGGGAAGAGTTCCCTTTTATAAGGGTGGAGGGGTGTAATTCTAGTAAAAACCCAAAACTACTCAATATTGGGAAACAAAAAATCATCCCATGTGCCTAGAAAATTAAAAAATATAATATTTTAGGGGATATTTGGCCTATAAACACAACTAATAATCAATATAAACGTGTTTTAGGTAGAACCAGTTTTATCATTAAAAATAGTAATAGATGATTTCTATTTTTACTATTTATAATAACCAAAAATTAAGTTAACATTAATATATAATATTTATAATTATGATTAAAAATATAGAATAAATATTTTCTAATTAAATTCAGATAATTTAAATAATATAATTTATAATTAAACCCACAAACATGTCGAATGATTTCCAAAAAATGCATTTATCAAGCATAAGATAGTCTTATAATAAATATATGCTAAGTAATCATAATTAAATGAATTTAAATTCATATTTATAGATATATAATATATAAATTTCAATTAAATAATTTCACATTAGTGGTTATTTTAATTAGTTAAAATATAGAAACATTATTTACATTAAAATAGTTTTCAGAAAAAAAATGTGTTTGAAAGCCAAAAAATAAACAAATATTAAATTCTAGCATAAGGATGAATTAAATATAATTAATTGAATGAAATAAAAATAAATATAAATTATATTTACTTTAAATATTATTATAATAATAATTATTTTATTAAATTTATTATCTTATTAAAAAGAATGTAAAGTTTTACAAAAAACCGTAGTTTTCACTATTCACTAAAAATCAATATATTCAAAAAAATCCCAAAATTTCACACTAAGTTACTATCAATATTATTATTTCTAAAATTATTTTCATTTTATAAAATAAAACTTCTAATTTATCCAAATATTAAGTTCACTATTTTCTCCCAAAAAGAAATAGAAAACTTTTTTGAAGGAAACATATTTTAATAGAATAAAATAACTTTAAAAAAATTGAGTGTTTATTTATTGAGAATTTAATAATAAAATTATATTTAATAGAAACATTATATATATTTAATAATTTTTTTTCATATTCATACTTTCCAATTCAACGTCTAGTTTATAACAGTCATATTTAAATAATATATTTCATGGGTCCTTTCACCTCGGTGTTTCGTGTCTTATACACTATCAAACACAATGTTATTATTTTAAAATCTATAGGTTGTGTGTACAAAAATATGTTGAATATATTAAATTTATTTAAAATAAATATCCTGTAAAAATATTGGGTGTTAAATTTCATTATTAAACTCATAAAAATAATCATCATTCAATTCATAACATGATTAACCTGTGTAAATTAAATGGGTTTCCTGAAAATTACATTCAAAACATCACCATATACAATATTAAGAAATGATTTGGATTTCATCATTATAATGAATCACAAGTCATGTATTGGAATTGTTTAAAATATGTGGACATAGGTGAAAAAACCCCTTTTATAGAATCATTTTGAAATTTACTTTTTAGGGAAAAAAAGATAAATTCTTTATTTCTAATAACAATTAAAAAATAAAAAATCAATAAACCATGGGTAAAGTATTAACATTGAAAAAGCATCAAACATTTAAAGTGATCTTAATAATTAGTAAAATATTTAGTTTCAAAAAAATTCAAGTAAGTGGTATATTCTATAAAAACATTTAGTTCACACATTTGAGAAGAGTTTTAAAAGTTACTAGTGGATGAAACTCAAGAAATTTCTTTTCATACATTCTAAAAAAGGTCATGGACCATGGAAAATAGCTTTATAAAATAATTTTGGAATAGAAAAAAATTATTGAAACATCATATATAAGTTGTGGGAACTATTTTGGGTAAAAGACTTTATGTCATTTGAATCAATGAGTTTAAATAAAACCCCTTTTTAAGGAAATTAAAATTCAGAACTCCATGAAAATGGAAAACCATAGATTAATTTTAATAAAAACATGATTTAATGAAATTTATCATAAATGAAATTAATGAGAATAATATACACCATAAAAATGAATGTAAGTGGTGAATATTGAGCATATCTCCATATGGGGGAAATTTACAGTAGAAAACCCTTAATACATTATTACCTTTATAATCAAAATCCATTGAAACCTAGAACATGACATTGATCTATAAATAAATTCAATTATAAGAAATATATTTCAAAATACATCAATGTTTTAATAAGTACACCATATAATATAAATCATGATGCATGATATAAATCATTCCTCAAGAAATTTAAATAGATACAAATAAAACCATGGAATCATTTAAATCATTTGAATAAATACTTCATGAAAAATATAACATCAAAGAAGGAAAATAAAATATAATGATAACGAAATTACTGATTATCTCATCTATAATAATATGGTATATACTCCATATAAAAATTAATTGGTGCGTAAATCGAACCATGTCTCAAAGAAGGGAGTTTGAGATGAGAAAATAATTACAAACATCATATCAATTAATGCGAGAATAAATACATGATGTGATTATGTCAAAAAATTGTAAATAAAAAAAAGTGAAAATATAGTATAAATCAATAATAGTTCATCATAAACATTATGTTGGAATAAAATATTTAATAATGAAGTGGTACAACATAATGAATGAAACTTGTGTTAAGAAACTATAACACCCATAGTTTTTATGAATTTTTTTTGATAAAATTAATTTAATTTTATGTATTTCATTACACACTATACCATGTTGTTATTTTTTTATACTCTACACAAAAATAATTTTGTACTATACACAACACTAACTTGTCTTGTGTTACATGCAAAACTTAGATTCTAAGAAGAAACATTTTATTATTATAATTATTTAAATAATATATTTATAACATGGAAATTAAAATTTGAAATAGAAATAGTAATAAATAATTTTTAAAATATTATTTATAACTATTTTATATAAATAAATCATATTTTTGTTAAAGACTCTATATGTTTGAAAATACTATTTTCTCAAATAAAATACTTTTTATGTCCTTCTGTGAACAAAAACAAAATTAATTTTTGACACTTTTAGATATTTAATTTCATAAAATAAAATTATTTTTTTAATTAATAATGTAAATATTTTATTTGGTTGATTTTTTTTTTATTTTTATAAAAATCATTATTTTTTAAAGAATAGTGAAAATAATGAGTTTTACTTCAAAACTACTTTTTCGTTTAATTTATATATTTTGTTAAATTATATTTTAATTTGGTTATAATGTCTAATTATATAAATTTTATATCAATTAATCAAATTTAGGTAATTGTAACATATTTCACATTATAATTGGACATAAAAATATTTAAAACATTTAAACATTTTCACTTTATTAACCTGTTATCGTGACACGTCTGATGGATTACTTTTAAATATATTTATTCCAATTCGATGATTATAATTTAGGAAAATAGATTCCATATTTTGAATCATAATAATTTATAATGTCTAATAAGTTCAACTATTTTTTCGAAGAAATAGATTCGTGAAAGTAATTAAAATTAATTACAATGATTAAGGAAAAACGTGTTTACTTAATATGAAAAACTTTAATCTTAAAAGGAAAAATAATCTACATACATGTAAAAAATCCATTGGCTAGACATATATCGACCAATTCCCCTATTTTATTAATAATGGTAAATTATTGTAGGAACATTATGTAAGGGATGCCTCTCAATAGTGTTTTTGTTTTTATATTTACATGAATGTCACTCCTCCCCCCACTATAAAAAGGAACTACCTCCACCCCCACATATTCACACCTCTAAAGAATTTTGGATCATAAAATAATTGCCTAAATCTCATTTGAAACTCCCTCTCTTAATCCTATAATCATAATTCCAACCAATAAAGTCCTTTGTTACAAACCAAAAGGAGTTACCCAAAGAAGTGGTAACATCCTTACGCAAACTCTTTTGTTATATTTTCATTCTCCAACCCCCACCCTGTTCAATTATAATTATTAAATTATTATATAAAAACCTAATTTTTCTTCCTATACTGATATTTTTTTATTATAATGTTTCTAACTACACATACACACACTTCCGTCAAATGTGTAAAGAATGTAATGTTTGTGTGTAATGTGGACTAAAACCTCACGAAATGATGTTATTATTTTTTCATTTACCACCTCTTATAGTAGGTAATTATTATTTAAATAAATTTGTATAGGATATATATGATATTTATTATGAATTTATTATTATTTAATTATTATATAAAATATACATTCATGATTTCCATTTTTTGTAAATAAGATAACTTCGTTTGTGGATGTATAGACTACCGCCTCCTCAAAGTGATGTGATTCATTCATAATTTACCATGAATTTATTAAGGATGGGTTTAGTAAAATTTTATGATATATATTAAATAATAATTATAATAATATTATAATATACATACATACATGTATATATATATATATATATAATTTTATTTCTTTCCTTCTTTCAATATGACAATAAAATGGAAACAATGTTCATACGTACGTATGACCTATTGTCTCCATGAACGGTGTAATACATTTCATATTTCTATATATTCTATATTATTATAAAAACATATATTTATTTCATGGTTTAAATTATATATATAATGATATAAATATTTGTACTAAAAATATAACAAATCAAAACACATGAAAAAAACAAAGTGGTTATTACCTGAAACATAACATTAACAAGGATTTGTTAATAAACTGGTAATATAAGGTCATATGTAAATCATATATGGTATGATATGATTTAATATAGTTATTTAATATATTTATAATAAAATTATATTTATTATAAATGAGGTTTTAATGAGTACGAATAGAGTCAAGATATAAGGTAAGGGGGTTACTAGTCTCATTTTTATTTCCCTCAGACTTATGCCTTATACATCACGTGTTTATTTTTTTTGGTGTATATACTAGCCACAAATGTATTTTATGATTATTGTTCTTAAATTTTTTGGTAGTTTAATATCATTTTTATTATCTCTACTTCATGGGGTTTTACAGTTCAAAAGTTACCAAATCAATAAGGTAGTTTTGCCTCAATTTTAATTCTTTGGGAGACATGTTTTGTTATGAACCTATATTCTTTTAATAGGTGTATATAATTCCATTTGAAATTTTATATCATTAATAAAATTCTTCTCATTATATTTTATGCTTCATTTAATGTCATTTTATTATATTGGTATTTTTATTCAAAGTTACCAATTTTGTAAGAGTTTATTTCAACAATCTCATCATTTATCGGGATTGTTTATGAATATTATTCCATTGATGAAATATTATGATACATATCCCATTAACAGTCATGAATTTTCTTATACTTTTTTATTCATGATATATTCATTTATTAATACCATGTTTTCACTCTTTTTCACTTAATATAATGAATAAATTGTTTTTAGGAAAATATTACCTTATTTCTCTTTTTGGTCAGAAATCTATTTTATTCAAAAAATAATGATTTCAAAAATGTATTCAAAAATTCCTTCAAAATTATATTTTAAGACAAATTTCAAGGAAAATTTATTTTAAATTTTTTTATGGTTTTCAAAGCTTCCTTTATAACCAAAGTACCGGAGCATGACAGCCAGCTCTTGCGACGTCCCTCATATATGTCATCCACATTTCATGATGTCCTCCAAACATGTCATCCAAGACATGAAACACTCTTTGAGACATGTCACATTGAATCTCACAATACCCTCCAAGCATTTCAAACTGCACTAATGATATCACTTGGGAAATTCAGCAGGATCATGCATAACCCTCTAGACAAGCCAATCGGGGTCATGCCATGGCTTCTAGGGTCGACTGGATTGGTCTTGTAATGTCCTTCAGACGAGTCATACTTGATCATGTGAAACCCTTAGAAATACCATCTAGGATATTCAATGTCCCTCAAGCAAGTCAACTTTATTATAATCTTACATCAAGACATGTCAAGCAGACAACCCCCGACATGTCAAAAATACAATCAAGGCATGTAAATTTGTCAGTAAACTGTTTCAAGAATACGAGAAAGTCAGGACATAGGGCATCCTAGGGCTTTATGAATTTGTCCACCCTCGGTGTGTAATCCACGACCAAAGGCCAACATCTATGTGTAAGCCCCAATCAATGGAACTATGGGGGATATGGTTCATTCTATAACAATTATACATAGGATTCTTCTATGATGCTCGAACTCTATATTAACCACCTAATGGGATATCTTAGTACATAATTCCCACATCCATAAGTTGTGATACTAATAATTTTCCCTCCCTTGTTTCTCACACCAAGCATAGCTCATGTGAGACTAGGGACCTGCAATGGTCATATCATTTTCTTCAAAAGAATTCACCAAGGTAAGGGTAACCTCATAGTGTAAACTAAAATAAATGGAATAATGTGATATGTCCTAACTATAGAGAAACCTCATCATGTGATCCCTGGCTAGAGACATAATATGATATGTCCCACTCATAAGGGCAGTCATAGTGTGTAATCCCTAACCAAAATAACTATGGGAAATATGAATCATGCCACAACTAGGATATGTAGGATTCCTACCTAAGGAAAAACCTCAAATAATCATCCATTTCTATGTAATCCCCTTGTCTCTAACACTTCAACAATTGGGACCCAATCATTCTAATGGGATGATCACTCTACCTCATACCTCAGCAAACTGAGAAATCAACTGAACTATGATGACTCTGATTCTAGCTATAATTAGGATACGTTAGACCCCTCTTTGAGGCCTAATATCCATATTAAACATCCCAAGGTAAGTCCCGATACATAATTCCCGCATCCATATACAGTGACGTTGATCACCTATGATCCCTTGTTTCTCATACAGAGAATCACTCACATGGTCTTGAGGAGCTACAATAAATGCCTCATCAATATAAAAAATCTAGACATGTCAGGGCAATCCCAGTATGCAAGCACCAATGAGTTTCATGATATAAAAAACCCATCACATATGGGTATCTACCTTGGGGAAAGTCCCGAGGGCATGATAGAACTATGAAAACTCAAGATCCTACCATAACCAGCATACGTAAGACGTCTCCTTGGGAATCGAGATCAAACATCTAGTGCTTATACATATGTCCTATCTGCATGACATTATACTAAACATTGTTAATAAACTATATGGGTTTAAATTATTGTAATAACCAGGATACTTAGGATGCCTTATAATGGTTGAATATTATCCTTGAAATATTAACCTCCTCCCTACATGGAATAAAATTATGAATTGTTTGGCTATACATATTCATCTCGTAAGATGCTACCCATTACTCCAAAAATATATTAAGAACCTCAGATACATATATATGGATTCACAAATGAGATCCTTTTTTCTCTATTCATTAATTATTTCCCCTTTATTTTTTATATAAGTATAATTAACATATAATATTTTTTTTGGGTAACAAGTCCCATACTGTGATTAGGAAGATATTTGTGAATAAATCTTAAATATATGAGAGAGTCCTGGGGAAGGAAAAAAATCCCCCTAAAGGGTGTTATGAGCCCAACCTCCCATCCTATCGACCAATGAAAGTCCCTAAGATTCATTGGGTCTGAAACCAGAAGTGACCACCTGCCTTTGGAAAATATTTCTGTACCTTGTTATGGATGAAGGAACCATTGGGTATTTCAATTAATAATGAAAATAGTGACCTATTTTCAATGATTGTGAAATAAATAAAACCACCCAAAATCAACTATTAGGATGAACAGAATACACCACATTGAGTGTTCTCCCATCATCTATTTCCCATCAAAATAGAAATAGTGAACCCGATATGACTCTATCAAATAAAAAAATGATTAGATTGTTATTCATTGAACCCCTTTGTTTTCACACCATACACAAATAGAAATGGTGAACCTGATGTGAATATCTCAAATAAAAAAATTATGAGGCTATTATCCTTCAAGAAATTTTGTTTTTCACACTATATGAAAACAGAAATGGTGAACCCAACGTGAATTTTACAATGAAATAATGATCAGGCTCCATGTCACTTTTTTTCATACCCTACATAAGAAAATATAATAAGACTAAAAAAAATATTACATTTGATCCTTAATAACAAGGGTTCACATAAATAACTTCATCCTCACACTGAAAAGTCCAAGAAAGTAGAATGCATAAATTAGGATTAAAAGGAAATTTTTGTTAACCATGCATATATGATTAAGAACGCATCAATCCTATGATATTCCACTAATTGGTAAGCTTTTTCCTTATTGTCTACAGGATTAAATACACTACTCTCATCAATAATATCTTGATCTAATACAATGTATTATTCATTAAAAAATAACATTTTTAAATTACATATGGGTGAAACCCCCATGGGTCACAAAATGATCTCTCCAACTCAACAGATCCAATGTCGGGTGGTGAACACAATGGTCTGGGAGTACCACAGACATGGTAAAATCCTGAACCTTGAAGCTACCTGTGAGGTTCTCCAAGCATGAAAACTGGTGATTCCACACTACCCTGGGAAATATACAGCTAAGCTAGTGGCCCTCACCATCACAACCAACTGCTTCAAGATCTTATACCTATAATGCAACAACCGCAACCTTCAGTCTCTAATAAAGGGTGACTAGGAAGCCAAATATGGTTCTCATCTAGTTCAATGTATTCCCAGGAGGGCTCCTATCAACCACCATCACCAGTATCATCCCACCAGTTTCTTACTGAGGGTACCACCAAACACACTGCCGCCTATGATTCCCATGGATAGGTCGTAAGGAAGACACATCAGGTGAGGAATATTATGGATAACCATGAGTGGGAACATATCTTCACTCCCACTGATGATATATGTCTTCCTATTCTAGAAACAACCAATTATCATGCTCATATCCCTGCTCACATAGAAAAATCCTATGGGTATATTCCCACAGAAAACATGGGGAGAGTTTCAAATCCCTTACCCCATGTTGGAAGCCCATAAACATGTTCTGGTGGAATCAGGAGGACATAAGTGAGCTCATAGCCCTAATTCAATAGACAAAACCATCTAGTACATTGTGGAGTCAAAAAATATGCAGGAATATATCCCGATACACACATTGCTAAAATGCCAATCTATTTTAGCAATATCTGAAGAAATCCTCTATAATTTTCCTACATTGTTTCAGATATAGGTAAAGGTCCATGTTCTTATCCCTACACCCAAGACATCTAAATGATATGATCATCACAAACAAGTGGCTACTCCGAAGCAAGAACACACACTTTCTCTTGTGTAGGAGGATTATCTATATATTCTACTAAAGGATGAGATATCAGACGGAGCTCTTATTCTCATTAAAATAAAGACACACTGGGTGAGAGTGGCACATGCCTTGGTATAGATGAACATGCCTATTGAAAAAGTCAGATGGCATACCCCAAAGGCCCAGGATCGGGCTCATGTCCCCATTCTAGTTGGGGCACACCAAGTGATAGGGGCACATGAATTGAGACAGACTCATATTCATGTCGAAAATTTCCAACAGCATAATCCAAAGGCCCAGGATCGGGCATATATTACCATTATACACAAGTCTAACCACATTATAATGGTACAACCTTATGATAGGATTATATTCCTATCAATGAATATTCCTAGAATATTCCAGTAGATCATAGAAACCAAGAGCATATTCTTACTTTTGCCGATGATCGACTGCACCAACATCATTCCAAGGAAATACATGAGGAGGACCATATCCCTTGTCCCATTCCAGAGGTCTATCATCATATTCTATTGGGGAAGGAATATTCAGACTAGGATCATTTTTCTAATCCAACCAGAGCTCACCAAGTGAGAGTGGCACAAGCCTCGGGGTAGGCTCATACTCCTACCAAGAAAGACCAATGGCATATCCCAAAGTCTTAGAATCAGGCTTATATTCTAGTCCTGACCGAGGCTCACCATGTGAGAAAGGAACATGCCTCGGTCCATGCTCATATTCTAGTTAATAATGAGAAAACTCATTAGCATATTCCAGAAACTTCTCAGCAATGGTCTTATACTCCCGCAACATCAGACGGTTATATGAAAGTTCTAGTAATCTTCATACATCATGTCCATTTCCCTATACAATTCCAAAAGTCAGGTCGATATATCTTGACCATGACTCATAACATGACCCATAATTACATTCTTCTCAATTCTAGTGTCTTTGAGGTCATTTTTGGAACATTCTAAACTCCATAAGGATCTGTTAACTCTTCAAAATAATTAGAAGATGATCATTACCGTGATAGTCCACCTCATGTTAGTGTTGATATGGATTATAGGGACTCTACTTCTAACATCCAAATTGGTCAACCTTCCCCTAAAAATGTCTCCCATGGAAAAATAAATACCCCTCTTTTCTATACATCTCTATATAGAGAGGTTTCCCAAACTATGATGCCTTTGTATAAAGAGGTTCTCAAAAAATCGGGTTCAAATGCATATAGTTCCCTATAAACTTCCAAAATCACTCTAATCTAGTTAAAATATGACCCTTAGAAGCATCTTCTATGGTCTGATTGGATGGATTCAAGTAATTCTAATGAAGATGAGGGATAAATTGAAATATGTAGAGAGTTAGTTGGAAAAGACATCCTCATCATGTTCAAGCCCCTTTCTACATCTGACTATGAGGTCTCAAATGAGTTAGAAAATGATTTGTTTCATTATATATGAAATAATATGTGGGATACTCATCAAAAGATAAAGGATATACACATTGATTATCTAGGATGTGAGGGTCACCATCAGACCATCAAGATACTTTGTTCTCGACTAGAACTAGCTGATATCTGCATGACCCAGGATCCAAAACTAGAAAATCACATTTCAATTCTCCAACACACTTTCCTATATTGCATCAAAAGTCTTTATCAAATTATATCCAAGGAAACATCGTGAATCTTTATTCAAGTATCATGAATATATGGGGCATTACCCTTTACCACACCACTAGAACAGTAGAACCCTTTAGATATGGAATCCTACAATTTCATAGCCTCTGGTGAAATTAGGGGACTAGGTAATGATTAGGACATTTTTTCAATACAGAATAATAACCCCACTACAATTATGCAAATACATTACCAACAAAGGAATAGGATAACTGAAATAACTTCAAAATGGTCCCTCAATGAAATGGGAATACATTTCAGACACAGTGACTGAAGTTGCAATCAACCTGATAACTTCTCGTAATGAATGATTCCCATTATGGGTTACCATCATCCCCATGTCCTACGAGAGTATATCTCTACCACATAAAACATGACACATTATCAACTCCTACACCAGCCATCCAAGAGTGGACCTATCCCACCAGGCTAAGGGAATATATACCACCTCTTACACCTCTCATATCATTAACTCCCAATAGGATTCAGGACATACCAACAGTTACTAGAAAAAAACTCCAACCCATGGGGATGGGTTAATTTATATCTCAATCACCATCACTAGGTTCTTCAACCCATGATGGGGTCTTGGGGGCCTCATTGGTGATTATATATTAACCCCACCCTACCGGGCTAGTGGCATTTATATCTTCATACCCATCCCTAGAGTCATCAAATAATTATTCCTACATAGTTTGGACTCAAATCACCTACTTCACTTTATTAACTTTTAATAATAACCATTCCCAAGAACATATATAGAGGTTACAATAACCAAAGGCTTTTCAAATAACTATTTCATGCACCGATACTATAAGAAATCCCATATCCAATCAAATGTTTCAACCTACCAAAAGTTTTAAATCTTCCTCATACATTCTAAGACACAAAAGTATTTTATATTAATGTAAATTTATAAATAACCCTAATGAATCCTAAAAAATAGTAATCAATGTCCATCCTTATCATTACCACATTCACTCCTGTTATGAACCACCCTGAGATGACCCTCAACTAGGAACCTATGATAGCTTGTCGTTAGGCCTTAAGGATGTTACAGATCCCCACAGGCTTGAAACAAGTGATAAGGAATTAAAACATACTCATTTTGAATGATTTCTACATAATAATATCATAGAAAATTGTATAATTCATCCAAGACTCTGGAATATTGGGTCCTTATATTGGATGTTGAAATAGTCAATATTATCATATTTTTACATGAATTCTAGTGTTATAAATCCCTCAAAAATACTTATTTATGGTTAATAATTATATATTCAGATTAAAAGGATAATTTGGTTTGAATTCAAAAAAAAATTCAATTATTTATTTTTATGTATTTTTATACATAATTGTAAATAATATATATAGACATGGTCTTTTTGTAATTAATTTAAAGTGAATTTGTAATTAGTGAATTAATTTTCAAATTTCATTGAAACTCTTATTTTACTATTTTCAATTGTATTCTTGTATTTTTGACTTAAAAAAATTATTTGTATCAAATTTTAATTTTAAGTTTCATGAACAAATTCTATAAATCATTGGTCAAAAAGTTCTATGAATATCATGATTTGGATTACAATATTTCATTAAGATAATGGTACTCAAATTCCATGATGGACTAGATTCATTAATCATAACCTGAAATCATTAATCTGGACATAAATCTTGTATTTGATCTCTGAAAAGGATAGAATTTGGAAAAGATATAGAAGAATTAAAAATGATTTATTACAACTAGATAAACCACATGTTCAGTCGTTATGATGGTAAAACAAGCACTATAAAATATGGATATCCTTGGACTCGATATTCTACTTGAGTAAAATAATTTTTTATCTATATTAAACCATCAAGAATAATTTTCAGACATTCCAGTGAATGTAATAAATTGGTTCATAACCCAAAATATTCAATGTAATAATTTATGGTCCATATTATGGCATTTCAAAGACTTGGGATAACATCCCAAGGAATTTAAATATAGAAAAGGTTGGAGAATTCATTGAGACATCTTAGAGAACTTTGGGCCACCACATATACACTAACACAACCAACCAAGGGATTCCATATGGAAAATAATTTTCAAATATTTTGATCAATACTAAAGAGGAAATTTGTTGATTTTGTAGAAGACTACATCACATGAAATATGTAGCACGAGGAGAAAAGGAAACCTTTCAGAATTCAAGATAGAAGATAATGGAGGATTTGAAAATGGAAAGGAAGAAATAATGGTTAAAACTGATAAATACAAGAATGATTCCATTATTGAAGGGATCACTCACCACACAATGAAATCATGTTTCTATTATATAGAAATGTTATATTACTTTTTTTTCTATATTTTCTTTCTTCTATAAATTTAAATGCATTTTCTAATAAATTTATTTCATTTCATATATTCCCTCTCCCTCCCCCCCCCCTTTATTCAATATGATCTCTCGTAATCATGGTCATTGGTAACTAACCTAATAAATATCTCAAGGTGTAAAACCATCTTTAAATCTTATTCTATATTTATAAAATCATAGAGTTCAGATGAGGGGGGCCTTTAGATGAATCTTAAGTTCTACCCAAGTATTATAATTATTTTCTTCAATGTTCTACCCTATATAATGAGAATAATATATAGATAAATTTGTTATAATACACTATATATTCATAATCTATTCAGAAAAGAGTGTTTATAAATATGATGGAGTGTATTCATTAAGTAATCATTTAACATGTCAATTAAGGTTCTCCCCCCGATGAATATCTCAGGAGAATTTGTTTTTCTCCTGAATTCATTAAAAAAATTATATTCAACTGTATATTTTATTTTATATTCTAAATTCTATAAAATAGAAAACCCAAAATTTCATTGCATTAATAAATAGGAAAAAATAAAAAAACATAATCAATTGAATTGGGAATAATATGTGATAGAATTTAAAAAGATTCTCATGTGAGAAGACACAGGTCATCCATTATATTTTATTATGAATATAAAATATAGCTCTTGAGCCACCCTATAATAGGTGTGTTAAAACATGGTTTTATTTTTGGAGAGTTGAGTAGTTCATTCACTTGCTATTTTTATTCTCTTATTTAAAATAAGTTTTTCCTTAAAAATGAATTAAAAAATCTTAATAAAAAACTTCCTTCGCCCTTAACCATGGGAAATACTTTTTATTTATTTTATATATAGATAAGGAAATATCAAAGATGAATTTCTATAGAGGATGTGTTCAATGAGCTCATACATTTCCTTAAAGAGAACCTAGATCACCCAGTTTTTAAAGCTTTATTTAATTAATTGATACAATTCTCCAAAAACATTATGAAGTTTAATTGAGAAGTGGTTGAGGAAAAAAATGTTTCCAAGTTATTTTTCTCCTCATTTTTATGTATATGTTCAATGAGTTAATGTCATGTTTGATGAATACCCACAACCCAATCATCTAAATACTCTAATTGAGACCTTCCATGGAGATCTAGAGGATATTGATGAAGATTTCATTCCAACTAATGTACATATGCAATATCAATGGGATTTGGATAAATTTTTAAATTTATTTATAACTATTACAATATAACATGATCCTAAAATATTAGGCGAATAAAAACATGAACCATTATGCCTCTATGTATATTTAGAAGAAGAAACCACACCATGTGGTTAAATTTGAATAAATTATGGAGGTTCCTTATTTTTTACCTTCGTATATAATAATATATCTCCAATAAGAATTTTAAAATGATGAAACAGTTGATTATAAACATACTTAGGGAGACAATTATTTTTTAAAATAAATTAATTTAAATTTTATTCAATCAAAAAATAATTGTAACTCCTATTAATTATAATTTATTTATTTATCCATCACTTATACATCCATGGAGTATAAAGTGGAAAAATTAAATGAACCTGATGAGGAGTACATTGGGCTTCCCAAACACATTGAAATATTTTTAATGGGAGTACATGAAGAGTTTCTCAAGGTTATTAATGAATAAAAAACATCTTAAACAATGATTAATAATGGATATTTGTATTTAAATTCATATTAAGTCTATTTCATTTAAATAAGATTATCCTTTGATTTCCCCATGGAAAATGTTGACGATGTAGGAACTTCTTTTCATTATATGGAAGCGAAGGAAGGGACTATTGAAGTAATAGATATAAAAGAGGGTGACCCATATTTTATCATACACCCTCTATAAAAAATTATATTTCATTATAATTGTTATTGAACATAGATACTCAATCCAAAGGTACCATAATGAGAATTGAAACCCCAGACACACTGGAAGAAATAATTTTTTGTTGTTCAAATAAATGAAGCTTTTCCCACCATCTAAATATGGATAATAGCATACACTACCCATTGGGGGGTAGTCAAAACCAATGGATCAATTGGGTTTCAAACAAAGAAAAATCTCTTTTATTTCCCTTTTATTTATATTTTTATATATTTTTGTTGTTTAATAGTTTTCTTATGTTTTCTTCTTTTTGTTTTTCAATGAGAATAAAATTTTCAGAATAACTCAAATGTTACATAATATGATTTTTTTAGGTAATCATCAATCCACTTTTCATATCATGCTTTATTTGGTATTTTTGTTGGGTGCTTCTGGGAAGAAATCTGAAAATTTTGGAAGGTTCTAGGGTTGTGCATGCTTCGGCCAGAGTTTTCCTAAACTGTGCACCCTGCTAGTTCAAACCATGCAATCTCAAGTAGTGGAGTTTTTCATAGATGGCACATAGTTTGAAAAATAGTTTTCCCACCTAGTAGAAACTGTGAACCAATTTATAGGTTTGCATGGTTAGGATGCATAGTTTGACGTGTGTCCCTATATAACTAACAATGCACGTGGGTTTTTATTATTCCCAAAAATGTTTTAAAATTACTATACCCACCATATGTTCCCCTTCTCAACTATAACTCATCATATATTGATTTTTTTGGTTTATAGGGCTCTCAAGGACCTATTTTTTATCCTCTTAACTCTTTCCAAAGTGGATTGAATCTAGTAGAATGTTGTTCGATCTCTCCCAGGTAAGATTTTTTCCCATGTTCCTTCTCTCTCGATCTCTTCTTATGTCATTCTTAGTGTTTGTTAAACCATCATGTTGTTTTAGGATCAAAACTATGTTTTTTTTGTCTTGAATCTATTTTTTATTCTTGGATCCCATTTTCTAACATTCTTTATTGGATTTTCCCATTGTGGGTGTTGTCTTATGTGATATCATCATCTACAGTAGGTAGTTCCGTATATGTTTGGCCAGTTGACTTAACCCTAAATTACATTATTTTTATTAAATAACTTTCAATTGTATTGTCAAAACCAATTTTTATTCAAATTGGTATTTTAATTGAAATTGTTTGGATGTTGGGGGAAACCACCAAGTCCAATGATTTGGGGTATGATTTGGATTTGATGAAATTTATGGAATTGTGATATTGATTTGGAAAGGATTGATTGGAAATTAGTATTTGAAAAAAATGGTTTAAATTGTTTTGATAATAAATTTAGATTAGTTTTCTCCATAAAATTAATTTATTGATTAAAAATTAATGTTTTAATTTTTAAAGATTAATTGGCATACTGAAATGGTAAATGGGAAATTTTATTTTGAATAGTTTTAAAATAATTTACCCATTATTGATTATTATTTTAGAACATTAAATCTTAGGTAGTTAGTGAGTTATTTTGGAAAAAAATGTTTGGTTTGACTCTTTAAAACACTAAAAAAACATATTATAGAAAATATTATCCCTCATAGGAGGTCGATTAGTCTTCTTTGACTAGTGTCTAAGGGACATGTGTACACATGTTACTGTGATCACCCATATGAGTGTGTAAGGACCCCATAACCCGGAACTACCATACCTCTTGGAAGATGACCATGTTTCTCATTTTTGAATTACTTTGACATATTTTTATTCTATTTTTTGTAAATTTTATTTACATGCCTTGTGAATTTATAAAAAATATTATATATATAAAAAATGAAACCATTTATTGAAATGTTTCCATCAACTGAAATGAAAATCTTGATTTGTTTTAAATATTATCCTGTAATTCCATTCCCTTTTTTATTAAAATTTAAATAATTGTTTGGTTAATTATTGTAGCATCTTACTGTGGAACAGTTAATTAGATCCTATTGTTATTTAATCTCACAACCTTCATTTATATTTTTGTGTTTGTATATTTTCTTCTTCCAGGTTCAATAAAGTTGAAATAACTACTAGGAGGTGGTTGTTGTTGATCTTCTACTCCTGGAGTGTTGTTTCTATTGGGAATTAGGATGTTTTATCTCATTTTTTCTAGTATATTGTGGTGGTAATTTTGGTTTATATATCTATTTGACTTATGGTAATATTCCCCCTCTAGAGTTTTCTTTTGAGCATACCGACTTGTTTTTGTTTCTTCCACTATTTTTTAGGAGAAAATTTTCTCACCTTTATCTTGTACGATTACAGGTGCTAGTCACCAACCCATGGGGATCAAGAATTCCATTCAGGATATTTCATTTTCCACTTGAGTTTCAAGGTACCAGGGTATCTTGGTTAATTTGTGAAGAAATTGGTATTATAGGTGTTGGTTAAGCATATCTCCTTGATTTCAGTATGTAGTTGATTAATCTTGTTGGGACATAGAAGGTATTTATGAGTGAGTTACTAGCCATTCCAATTGTAATAATCCTTAATTCACCTTGGGTGGTTAAGGAAAGGAATGTGGGGGATTAGTTGTAGTATTTTCCCTACTTCTGATTTTGATATATTGAAATAAAAATCTTTTATATCAATCTATTGGGATTAATTTCCATGTTTATCTTGTATGAGTGTTGATCTGTGTAATGTTTTGATGCCTTCAATTTTGTCATCTAATATTGTGTAGCATCATGCCTCTGAGAATACATTTTAATTGGATTTAGTAGGAAGCTGTTGATGAACCATAGTGAGTAAATCCTCTCAAGGACCTGAATATGGTTGAGGTAGTTGTTTGTGTGGTCCAATCTCTAGGATATGCAACTACACCCTTTCCCATTTAGGCTTCATCTATGGAACCTTAGAGGGATGAATCTTGGATTCATGCTCAGGAGTTCCTTTTTCAGAAGCCGCAGACATTCCTAGGATCATATGATCCACATGATGTTGAGGACTTGTTAATGAGAGTTAAAAAAATTATGTTCTTGTAGATTCCTGATTCTATCAAGGTGAAATGTGCCACATTAAATCTAGAGAGACCTAGAAGGAAATGGTAGAACATGATAGCGATAGAGATGAAGCATGAGGGATTATATTGTAAGGACCTAAATCTATTTTCACTGACCACTTATCTCTAGAGTTTATGGTGTTATCTAAGGATATATATTTTTTCAAACTCATGAAGGCTAATGAGACCGTGATAGAATATTGAAATTGATTTTCTAAGCTCGTTATGTTCACACTTGATATTGCATTGAATGAGAAGATGAATACTCAACTGTTCAATATGGGACTTTTATTTGATATTCATTTTCATGTTTTATTTTTGAATCTCCCCTCTTATGATGATATATTAGATAAATCATTGATGGTTGAGATGGTCCTGGATGGTAAGTCAGTGTTGAAGAGGGTTTCTTTTTCTTCCATTGGTAGCTATATGAGTTCTTTCAAAGGAAAGAGTAATCCTAGTGACTCTTGTAGTTTTTCTCAATATAAGGGTTTTTATAGACCTCCTACAGTTTCTAGCAGAGGCCCTTGGATTTTTTATAAGTGTGGCATACCATGGCACTCTAAATGGGTTTTCATTTAGGCACCCAAGGTATTTGGTTCTTACAGACACTCAGGTCACTTGCAGATTTTTTTTTTCATTTATATTTTACTCCATGTAGTGACATGGGATTATTAGTTCTCAAAAGAACTATAATGAAATTTTATGTTTCAATGAAAAAGTGGATCCAAACATATGTATTCAGAGTTATGTTTCTTTAGGCAATGGAAGAGTCTCCAGATGAAGCAGATACGAGTCCATTAACTGTGAGAGGTAGCATCACTATTTCTTCTTCTTTAGTAAGTGCTTTATTTGATATTGGTTCATCTCAATCATTTATTTCAACTCATTTCATGATTATTCAAAATCTTTCAGTAGATATTTTATCTTATGTGATAGATATTACTACACTACTCATAACAAAGAGAGAGAAGGGTCTCAATTGTCATATTTGTGGTTTCATGTTATCTTATCTCGTTCATACATGGGATTTTATGGTTCTTGACATAAAACTTCTTTATGTCATATTTAGGAAGGATTATATCACTGCTAATAAATCTCTAATTGATTTTTATCTTCAGTGGGTCTCATTTACTAAACTCAATGGTGTGTTCCTTATAATTAAGGGAGAATTGGACCCATGGTCTAGTAGATCCCAACCATCTTATCAAGAGTGGGGGGAAGTGATATCAATGTTCACTTTTGACCTAGAGCATCAATATTTGAGTGATGATCTCCCTCCAGTTTGTATTGAGTTTCCTAAAAAATTCTCCGGACTTCTCTGGATTTTTATTGGTAATATTGGTGGAGTTCTCTATTGATTTTGTCACAACCCATCCAATAGGGGCCCATGCCATAACTACCCTAAGTGGGCCACCCATAGGCCAGGGGATAGAAACTAGAATCGAGTAGGTATATCCCACAAATGGGAGGTGTCTACCTATGTACAAGTACAAACACACATCTCTAAGTAAAAAAGTGTTGAAATTAGAAACAATAAGTAAACAAATAGGCATACCACTAAGATACCAACATAGAGTATGACAGCAGGGAATAGAAAGTAAACGGGGCCATAATAAAAGCCTAAAAAAGTAAAATCAAAAGTATAATTCCCTATAAATCCTCTGTAGGAAACCCTACTTGAAGGCTTGGTTCAGAAATAGCTATCTGAAGCTGGAGAATCACACCTCATCTATCAGGTCACTCTGTGCACAATCTATCTACAATCCACCAAGGTCTCTTTCAATTCATCGATCGTCATCAAAAGACATGACATGTGCAGACAATTCCTATGAATGGGTGAGTAAAACAATACTCAGTAGAACACCCAGAAAACACAATGTAATGTACACCAAGTACACCACAAAGAAGGTACACCAAGTATGCCACAAATAAAGTACACCAAGTACACCACTAATAAAGTACACCAAGTACACCCCAAATAAAGTACACCAAGTAAGCCATAAAGAAATTGCAAAAAGTATTCCACAAAGAAAGTGCACCATGAACGCCATAAAGAAAGTACACCAAGTACACCAAAAATAAAGTACACCAAGTACTCTGCAAAAAAAGTACACCAAGTACGGTTATAAAGAAAGTACACCAATAATGATCACCAAGAAAGTACACCATGTATATTCGTCTCCACCCAAATATATGTCTACAGTACATATATCAAGAACTATAATATATACTCATTTTAGATGCTATATATCATATAATTCCAACCTTATAGGCAGTAATATGATTCTCATCATAGGCCCGAACCGTAGCACAGAAACCAGGAGGACACACTCCATGAGCACAACCATCTCAGATGGCACCCATTCGAGAGATACACTTTGTAAATGATATTTTACAGGGTCTATCTCTAATACCTAGCATGAGTGTCCCATTCATAGCAGCCTTGCACCCAACGCAAACTAAGAAACTTAGGTGAAGAGGCCCGCTTCTCACCACTGCACATAGTTTAGTGAGAACTAATCCTATATAAGTATCATTCACACCACGTGAAAAGGGATATCCTTGTAACTGTATCCAATATCCTAAGAAAATCCATCTCCAATGGATAACTGACTCCCCACATGATAATACATGCACTCTCAATGTAACACTCAATCTCTGGGACACACAGTTGAGGGATTATCTATTGTAGTCAATAGAACCTACAATTTGGATGACACAAAGAGTTTCGATGATTCACAGAGCATCAATGTTAGAACATGGAGCTTCATTGGCACACGAAGCATTATTTTCATCACAAAATGCATCGATGTAAGCACACAGAGCATCGAGAGTCAGGGCACGAAACATCGATGGCTCATGGAGTATCGATGGAACATAGAGAATAGATGGAACATAGAGAATCATTGTTATAACATAGAGATTCATTGGCTCATGGAGTTTCAGTTTCAGCACAAAGAGTTTCGAGGTTGGCACATGGATCATCGATGTTACATGCATCCCCAAGTCATGGTGTCACCAAGTCTCAGCCAGTCAAAGGATTAAATTTGTAGCACGCTTGTTCTAGGAGACCTTACTCCTCATGACACTAGGACATATTCCAAATTCCTCAAAAACTCACATAGATTATCTCAAAAGGACCTTCTAATCTCCAGAGTCCCAATGCCATAAACAACTTGTAAAACGGACGTACAGTTTAGAAGATATTGGAAATTTAGTAAAAAGGGTTTCAGTTCTGCCCAGGTCCAACCCAACCCAGTCTGACTGACCTGACCTGAGCTGGTTCGGCCGACCCGAACCAACCCAGTCAGTCTGGGCCTACCCAAACTGTCATGGCCCACATTTTGTGGGTTGTCCCAGCTCCACCGGACATGGACCTCCTGGTTGCGCCCCACCCTAGTCCATGTGGTCTGCTGACTATGTGGTCGCCCAAATGGCCAGATCAACGTGGTCGGACTACATTTCATGCGGTCAGTCCACCATCCCCATCGGGTCGTGTGGCCTCTCAGCCATCTTGGGGTCCCCCTTTGATGCGGTCCCACTGGACCACATCCGTCGTATCCTGCCACTGGCTTCCCTATTGGTGGCCTTGTTTGGTCGCACAACCCATGGATTGTCTGTCCTAGGCCATCCCACTGTCGCAGTCCCACTAGGACTGTAGGATGTCACTGTCGCTGACCATCGTGCCAGTGGTCGTCTGCTGCCCGCTAGCCATGCCACCAACATTCTGACTTCTCTCGACCACCACCACTGCTCTGGTGCTTTGTTTTTCAACACAGGTCCATCTATGTGATCCCCAGATCATTTTCTTCCCTACCTTGGCCTTAGTTTCTTCTCATCATCCCTCTTGGGGTCCAATTGCATTCGGAACCTCTTGGAAAGTCACATTGTTACCATGAGGTTCTGTCTATGAAGAAAACCAATAATTATCATAGTAGAATCACAAAGAATTCCTGAAGGATAAACATCAGCATTATTAGTTTCAAATTCCATTCACCTTGTTATATAATTGGGAAAACAGAATAATAATCACACATATTAATCTCCCTTCAATCATGTAGTAAATATTAACCACCCCGCATGCACAATCCAATTGCAGATCAACAGTTTATGGGCTTCTCTAAGTTTTTCATTGAATCTAAAAGAAAAGAGGAAATCACAAAGAGATCTGAACCCTACCTCGAGTTTGGATTGATCATTGATGAAGAACAATAGTTTTTCTATCGTTCATTGATACATGATCTGAATGTTGGTCTCTGATCCATCATTGCAGATGAGGGATCCCCCTTCTCCTTGCCTCATGGAAACTCCAAGGCTATGAGGATAAGCCTATATTTCTAACAAGGTTTATTAGAAAGGAAATTTTCTACTGCATCATCACGTAACATCTATTTAAAATATTTTTATTAAATATTTTAATGGAATTCACATAAAAAAAATAAATATCACCCTTGACACACGCCGATCAATGTTAGGCCCCACCTAAAGAAAAAACCATTTACAAACTCAATGGTGGTCTTAGATTCACAATTTGAGTTATCTTTTATGATTTATTAGCACTTGAAAATAATATAATTTTATTTAATCATTTTATTTATGATTACATCCTTTTTGGGGGTTTCCACTCAATACTCGCACCTACTAATGTTATGTCACTCCTAGGGTAAACGCACAATTTTTTTGCAATGGTACCCTAAGACTTCTGATATGGGAATCCGTTTATTATTTATTCCACTTTTTTAGGAAAACTATGTGTGCGTGATATAAAAAACATAAAAAAAAAATTTAAACCATTTCGGGCACACTGGGCCTCGAAATTGTATGTTGTCTCAGCACCTATTCTTATAATTTTCAAATAAATTTTCTAAAAAAAATGATAAATTCGAGTTATTATATTATCCCTACCTTAAGTATTTATATCCCCAAAATCCAAACCAAGGGTTACAAAAAGGATGAGGGTACTGAGCATGAACCTGAGCCTCTCGCTCCCATGTGCTCTCCTAGAGATTCTTGTGCTACCACTGGGCATGTGCTAAAGGAATCAATTTCTCAAGGAGGATCCTCTCATGATGATCCTTGATCTCCACAACCAGGATGAAAATATTGTATCCTGATCATAAACTATCATTTATGGGATTCTGGGGAGTCATATTATATCCTACATGTAGTGGTGTCCCAAGGTCTCTACTGAACTCTTCCCATAAAAATCAAGAAGTGGGATGACTTGGTGATTCAGTCAAGGATAACTCATATGACATTGTGTCCCCTAGAAATACGTGGTAAACCCGTTATGAAGTCCATCGATATCCTCTCCCACTTCCCTCCTGGAACCCCAAGAAGGAAAAGGATCAATCCCTTCAAATAACGAAGGGCTTGAAACGGTGAGTTGAAAAACCATGAAACTAATTCAAACAAGTACCCAACATTTATATCAATAGGTAATCGGAGATTCAACACATTATGTCATCCCTGATAACCTCCCCAACACCCACATGCATATCCTAATGCATCTCACCACTCTAGGTGTCCACTACTACTAGTATTCGAGCCTCCCTTCCCCACATATCACGAGTAGAAGGATAAAAACATAGAAACTGGCCCTCGTCCCTAAAGCAAGGAAATCATCCTTTCCAGAAAATGGTCTCTCATTGCTCAAAAATACATGTACTTCCCACATGTAAAGTATAAAACTTTTTCAGGACATCCTTACCCAATATCACTGGTACTACAGTTCTTCCTGTAAAAATGATGATGTGTTGTCCACATTCGGAATGTCCATTATGGGTGTGCCCTATGGACATCTGAGCATGTAGGGTCTCATAGTCGGCATCCCTAATATGTGTCTTCTTTACTTTATATAAGATTGGTGGGGTGAAAACCATCGACTGCTAGAAATATGCTCCACCACCACCCACAATGGATAATTGTAATGATTCCAACCACTATAATGCCTCATTCAGTTACTACAAACAAGATATCATGATGAGATAATTTTATACCACTTTCCCCTTCCTAGGATTATAGAAAATTTTAAAGTCATAGTCCTGGTGGAACTCGAGCTAATTCCTTTGTCTCAACCTCTATTGGATCCACTGCAACTCTTCCACCACTGTATGATATTGAGGAATCATAACATACACTACATTGAGGATTGGGCTAGCCAATTTATGAGTAATCAGTTGTACCCTCCTATGTAGAAGTCCATCCTATGATGCATGGGATTCCTCTCCACTAATAAGGAAACCTCATTCACCCACTGCAGACACACCATAATATTTTCCTAAAATAGTAAATAAGAGCATGAATTTTGGATATTCATTCCATAACAAGAATGATGTCGTAAGGCATCGATGCCACTACCTTGAGATCTCAACTAAAACTCTCGTCACTAGGAGACAGGTCACACTGTCAGCACTAGTTTTTGATCATTGGGTCTCCTCTAGTCAGAGTCTCTAATCATAAGGGTTGATTCAATGGTTCAACTGGAATCTCCAATCCTTGAACAATATTTTTGGAAAGAAGATAATGACTAGTATTGGTGTCTATTATTATGATATATAAGGTTTAATAGACACAGATCATACCTCAAATCATTCCTGGAGCCCTTGGGTCATCTAGCTAGACCACCTGGTGGTGGTGGTGGTAACATATTGAAATGTACACCACCTCCTGCTGCTCTCCAAGCTTGTCTGCCACGTCTGCCACCCTAGGGATCTGCCTACTCCTGCTTTCCCATAGCTGACTATTTCTGGCTGAAATTTTTCAGTAAATGGACTCTCAACCATAATGTTTTTTTGTAGTACCCTAAAGTAAGTAGGAAATCATTGATGGATAAAGTTGTATTAGATGTACCTAATCAAACATATCTTGATTTTTTGAACCCTAAATAACTAGTCACATATCATATTCATCTAGTACCTGGAAAAGACGGTATTCCTTGATGATTACTCATAAACTTACATGTCATCCTGTCGAAACTGTAGAAGCTTCTAGACATGCATGGTCCTTAGATTATAAGGTGAGAACTCCACTCTAAAAATGTTCTCAAACTCTATCAGTGTAAGAGTCTCCTCATCATGAGATCGAGTAACCAAGACCCACCATCACCCTACAAATCTATGTAGAAGTATCACTGTTAGGACCACCATTAGATCTGCAAGTTTCTTGAATAGACTGAAAACTCAAGTCACCACCGAAATCCAGTCCTCAACCACCTTTGTCTCAGGCTCACCTCAGAACCTATGGGGTCTCTGCTAGTGAAACTTGTGAAGTGCACACAGTTTGTGCATCTCATCAATAGGTATTGCAGGTACTGTGTTCTACTCTATAGGTGGTGGTATTTCTAGTGTTCATCTTAGAGGTTCCATATCCGATAAAAATCAATGTATTGATGTCTCGTCACCCGATGGATTATCCTCGTGATCTTGTAGCAGAATCCTAGCGGGTTATCCAAGTGGAAGCATCTTGAATTAAAACATGATATACCATAGTCAATCGATTATATCTACAGAGCTAACTCAATAATAACATGGAATACACAACCATTCATATATGATTCATGTACCATTGTTTTTCCTGCAACCAGTTTCTTCATGTACCGAGTCAAAAGGTAGGCGTCTAGAGTCTTGGTGTATGGATACATTGGTCTCCATACCAAAAATGGATTCCTTGACCTAAAGGACTAACTCAAAACACATAACATTGTTTCCCTAGACCAATATCATATAATCTTGGTCCTTAAGGTAGAACCGACCTCCTTTGATATCACTCTTTCATGACCCATCCCAGAGGGGCCCATGTTGTGACTACCCCATGGTTTCCTTCCTCAGGTTAGGGGATGGATACTAGAACAGAGTAGGAATATACCACAAATGGGAATAATTTTCCTAAGTACCTATACACATGAACACATCTCCAAGTCAAAAAGTTCATAAAATAGAAACACTAATTAAAAAAATAGGCATACCACTAAGATACCAACATAGAGTACGATAGTAGAGAAAAAAAGTAAACTGGGCCTAAATATAATCCCAAAAAATGGAAAATTAAAAGTACACATCCCTGGAACTCCTCTACAGAAAACCCTACCTAAAGGGTAGATACATAAACAGTTATATGAAGCCACAGAACCACAACTCGTATTTCGGGTCTCTCTAAGCACCACCTAGCCCTAGCCCACCATGGACTCTATCAAAGAATCGATCATATTCACAAGACACAAAACATGTGGGAAATTCCCTTTTAGGTGTGAGTAAAACAATACACATTAGGACACCCTGAAAAAATAATGGAATGTATACCAAGTACACCACAAAGAATGTACACCAAGTATGCAACAAAGATAGTAAACCAAGTACGCCACAAAGAAATTACACCAAGTATGCCACAAAGAATGTACACCAAGTATGACACAAAGAAAGTACATTGAGTATTCCATAATGAACATAAACCAAGTATGCTATAAATAAATTACACCAAGTAGGGTCACAAAGAATGTACACCAAGTACGGTCACGAAGAAAGTACACCAAGTACAATCATCTCCACTGATATATATATATATCTATGAACCATGAACATCCAGATATACTCATTTCAAAAACTATGTATCTTAAGGTTCCTTCCTTATAGCCAGCAATATGACTCTCATCATAGGCCCAAATTGTAACATGAAAACCAGGAGGGCACACTCCCTGAGCTCAACCATCTCAGAGGGCACCCGTCTGAGAGATGTACTCTGTCAGAGTTATTTAACTAGGTCCAACTCTAGTACCTGGCATGAGTGGCCCAGTCATCACAGCCTTGCACCCAACGCAAGCTAGTAAACTCAAGTGAAGATTCTATCCTCTCAACACTGCACATGATTGAGGGAGCACTAAATTTTATCCATGTATAATTCACACCATGTGAAAAGGGCCCACTCCTTGTAAATATATCCAATGGATAAGGGAACTCCATCAAAAATAGAGAACCCACTCCCTGCATGAGAAGACACACATTCTCAATGAGACACTCAGACATGAGGACCCTCAGTTTAGGGATTATCCAGTGTAGTCCATTGAAACTCCAATCCTGATAACATAGGGAGTGTCGATGACACACAAAGCATCGATGTCGGGCCATAAATCGTTTCTAGAAAATGGAGAATTAGTGTCGGTGCACGAAGTATAAATGTTAGTACATGGAGAATTGAGGGTCAGTGCACAGAGCTTCAATGGTGCATGGAGTTTTAGTGTCAGCGTATAGAGTATCTATGGCACAGAGATCATCAGTGTTGGAGCACAGAGTGTCAATGGTGCATGGAGCATCGGCGTTAGCACATAGAGCATCACTGGGGCATGGAGAATCAATTTTCATACATGGATAATCGATTTTCATTCATATAGAATCGATGTAACATGCACAACCCCAGTCACAGAGTCACCAAGTATCAGCCAGACATATGATTCCATTCGTAGAGCGCTTGTTCTAGGAGAAACTTCTCCTCAGGCCACTAGTTCATATGCCAACTTCTCCAAAAATTCACATAGTGTATCTCAAAAGGATAATCTCATATAAATTTTCCCAATTATGTAAATAGATCATAAAATGGACATAAGGGTTGGAAGATATGGAAATTTTAGTAAAAAGGGGTCCAACTTGGCTCGGGTCCAACCCAACTCGGTCCGGCTGACCTGACCTAACCCGGTCGGTTTGGTTCGGCCTGAACTGGCCCAATACATTGGGCCACTAGCCAACATAGTCCATCCCATTAGGCCACTGAAATATCTTGATTTCTACATCCCAGCCCGCATCGCACGGGCCTACCTAGCTCCACCGGATGTGGCCCACCTAGCTGCACCCCACCCTAGTCCATGTGATCCGCTAACTTTGTGGCCACCATGTTGGTCGGGGTAATATGTCTGGTCCGCAAGCCCCACTGGATCCTATGGACTCCCAGCCACCATGGGGGTCCCCCTACGACGCGGTCCCACTAGACCATGCATCGATGCTGCTGACCCGCCTTCTCTCGGCCGATACCACTGCTTTGTTGTTCTATTTTTTGAGACCGGTTCATCTATGTGATCCACGGATCATATTTTTCTCTTACTTGGCCTTCATTTCTTCTTTCTATCCATCTAGGGTTCCAACTACATTCAAAACCTCCCAAAAAACCATGACATGACCATGAGGGTCTGTCGGCGAAGAACACCACAAATGAGGATAGTAGAATCTCAAAGAACATCCAAACAATGAAATTTATCTTTGTTGGATTTGGGCTCTATTCATCCTGTTAGAAAATAGGGAAACAAAACAATAATCACATAGATTAATATCCCTCCAATCCTATATTAAGGATTACCCATCCAGTATTAACAATCAAACTGTGGATCAAGATATTTGTGGTTTGGTCCGTGTTCTTCATTGAATCTAAAATAAAGGAGTAAATCACAATGAGATTTAGACCCTACCTCGAATTTGGATCAATTTTTGATTAAGAACAATTTCATTTCCATCATTCTTCAATGATTGATGTGAATTACGATATATGATCTGTCACCGTCGGTGATAGATCCTCTTTATCCTTTCCTTGGGGAAACTCCAAGGTTATGACAATAACCCTGGATTTCTAACAAGTCTTATTAAAAATGAAAACCACCGCTACATCTTCATATAATGTCCATTTAAAAAAATTATTAATTTTTTTAATGGAATTCACATCCAAAAACTAACATTCACCCTTGAACCACTCATATCATGGTTAGGAACCACCTAAGGAAAACACCCCCTTATGAACTCAATGGCGGTCTTGGATTTCTAATCTGAGTTACTATTTATGAGTTATTAGCATTTGAAAACAAAATAAGTTTATTTAATTATTTTATTTACGATTACATCCTTTTTGAGATTTTCCACTAAAGACCCATGCCGACTAAAGTTAAGTCACACCTAGGGTAAACCCACCATTCTAAATGAAATGATTCTCTTTGATTTCTGATATGGGCACCAATTTATGAATTATTCAACTTTTTTTTGGGAAACTTCTTGCTTGTGATGTTAAAAACTTAACATTTTTCATCGAACCATTCTTGGCACATCGGGCCTCAGAATTTCACGGTGTCTCAGAGGATGTTCTCGTAATTTTTTTAGAAATTTTCTAAAAATAATTCTAGTGATTAAAGATTTATTATTGGCTACTCAACCGGTATATATTCCCTCTTACCATATTGAACCAGCTAAAATGCCTGATTTGAAGACATACCTAGATGATATTTTAAAGAAATTATTTATATGCCTGAGTGTGTCACCTTGGGGGTCACCTGCCCTATATTCTAAGAAAGTCGATGTGTTACTATCCATTTATGATGATTACCAGAAACTCAATGAATTTATAGTAAATAACAAGTATTTATTTCCAAGAATTGATTCCCTTTTTACTAGTTGAAAGGCATAAAATGGTTTCGATGATTTATCTTTTATCTAGTTATCATCAGTTGAGAATAAAAGAATATAATATTCAGAAAACCACCTTATGGAGTAGGTATAGAAATTATGAGTACCTTGCCCCACCATTTGGTCTAATCAATACTCCAGTAATATTTATGGATTTTATGAACATAATATTCCATGAGTATATGGATACTTTCATGGTGGTCTTTATGGATGAAATCCTATTTTACTCTATGTCCAAAGAGGACCAGGTATGTCATTTGAAACCAGTTCTATATTTGTTGAGAAATCACTGACTTTATGCCAATCTATCTAAATGTAATTTCGAAATTTGTTATATGAAGTTATTGGGACACATGGTTTCGAAACATGGTATCTCAATTGATCCTAGGAAGGTGAATTTTTTTATAACATGGTAGAAACCACCGAATTTTTTCTAGATTCGGATATTCATGGGTTTAGTTTGATATTATTGTCAATTCGTAAAAGTTTTACCAAATTTGGATTCTTCAATGATTTTTCTCACTCATAACGGAGTGAATTCTTCTTAGAATAAAAACTTTCAAAGTTATTTTGTTGATCTGAAATTTATTTCGACTACTAAACCGGTGTTGACTCTATCAGAGGTTAGATAGGGCTATATGGTCTTTTGTGACACATTGGGTTTAGGTTATGGTAGCTTTCTTATGCAGTGTGATCATGTTGATACCTATTGATCTCAAAAACTTTGGCCACATGAGAATAATTACCAAACCCATGCCCTTGAAATAGAAGTTGTGATGGATACAATTAAGAGTTGGTTGCATTACCTTTTCATAGAAATGTTTACCATGTTATCAGACTGCAAAATATTGTTTCATATCTTCTCTCAAAAATATTTGAATCTCTACCATACTATTTCGATGGATTACATGAATTCCTTTTATTTCAACATCATCTATACCTCAAGGAAAGGGAATGTTATTCCAGATTCCCTGAGCATGAAACATCCTACCTATGTCATGAAAGAATCATTTGAAGAGTGTAATCTGATGGATCTCTTCACACAGTTTCTTATAGGAGTTTATGAATGAGGGTTATAGGTTATTTTTCCAGTGTTCTATAGACATACTCTCTCCTCAAGATGATTCTTCAGGAGAAACATTCAGATAATGAATTCTGTATCTTTAGAGACTCTATTTATAGTGGGGAGACCGTTTCTAATTAGTCTTCCTCTATGAAGGGGTTTTTTTGTTTTTAAAGCGTTTTATTGTACTGTTTGTAGTGAGAAAAGATGTTATGAAGGATTTCCATAATTATCATTAGTATGTTCACTCAGGAAACAGAAATTTTTTCTATGACATGTGGAGTCAATTTTGGTGGCTAGGTATGCTATTGGTAATTATTAGTTTTGTTTTCTTATTGTTTTGCTTTCCAACTATTCAAGGTAGAGAACCAAAGACCATTGAGTTTTCTTCAAACACTTCTAGTGCTGACATGAATGTGGTATGAGATGTAAATTTCCTTTATGGTTGGGTATCCATGTACCCAGAGAACGAATAATGTGATATGGTTTGTGAACGATGGGCTCACAAAATGTCATGACCCGTCCTCAGGGCCCGTTCCGTGACTACCCGAAGCCCTCCTTCCATAGGCCAGGGGCTGGCGACTAGAACCAAGGCGTAAATCCCAGTAAAAAGGGAAGAAATTGACTTTCTAAAGTAAACAAACACCACAGAGCAAGCAAGCAGTAGAAGTAAACACTATGTAAAAACTGGGTACGACAGTAAATGCGGAAAAGTAAGTGGGCCAGAATACAAACCCAAACTGAAAGTAAAGTACAACTAGAAAGAGAAAATAGGAACTGAAAGTAAAGCCGCAACGTCGAACCGTCCACTGGAGGTCCCACCTGAAGGGTGGGTACAGATAGCCTCCACAGCTCCTCGGGTCCAGTCGTCCGCTCCGAGTACGTCCCGCCCAGTTTTCCACCCCCAGGTACCGTCCTGATCTGCAAGCCTCAACCATGATTAGCAATGTCCGTCATCTGCAACCAACATAACGTAGTGTAGGAATAGCCTGTGTATGGGTGAGTATAAGCTACTTAGTAGGGACCCCGAGACCCCCGAAGGTCTCCCAGAATCCACAAAGGATAATCCACAAAGGAAAGATACAATCACAACGTAACATCTGACTCTAATTAGGTATATTCCCATACATATACCTAAGTCATCAATTCCAGTTCGGCTCCAACATCCAAGCTCAACTACAACACAATCCACACAGGAAATCACAACCCAGTCCACATAGGAAAGAAAAACGTAATCCACACAGGATAGCACAACACAATCCACATAGGAAAGCAAAACAGGATTCAGCTCACACAGGTATACTTATTTATATGAAAATAGAGGTGATCAGATATTTCCACTGATTCATCTAAGCCGTCGGACCCATAAAGGATCGATAGGTACTAACCCCCGCAATGATCCACAAAGGATCTGACCCACACAGGATCGATAGGTAACTAACCCCTGCAATGACCCACACAGGATCGGACCCACACAGGATCTGTAGGCGCTGGCCCACACAGGACCGCTGAGCGCTGACCCACACAGGATCTGACCCACACGAGATCAGTAGCACTGATCCACGTAGGATTTCTGAGTGCTGAAGTCGTCACCGTCGAATCCAAGGAGGATTTCGGCATAGTCGTCATCGTCGTCGCAGTCGCAGCCAGCTCTAAGATTCCCGCACACAGCAAGGTCGTTCGGGAGGGTCCGCTCCAAGAGTCGAGGTCCTGATACATCAATTGACACATAGTCCGGAGTTGATGTATCCAAAATTTCTGTATCGTCAACAGGAACTCAACTTCAGAGACAGCACGTCAATCGGACGCCCGGTCTGAGAGTTATTGGCTTTTTCGTCCGAGGGGCCCGGTTGGTTTTTAAGTCAAAACCAACCCGACCATACTCCACCTACATACAAACCTCGAACGGAGTAATCCAAACCGTCCGTCTCACTAAGAGGAATCCAACGAAGTCGACGGTACGTCAATCGGATGTCCGGAGCTCAAGTTATGAGCATTTCCACTCCGAGGCCCCAGTTGGTTTCGTGTATGAACCAACCCGGCCGAACCAAAGTTCTCTGAAACCTTGAGTATAATATACCGAAAAGACCATCTCGATCCAAGGAGTGCATCACCGCTGACGGTGCATTGATCGGAGGTCCGCATCTCAAGTTATGGGCAGTATACCGAAAAGGTTCGGTATTAGGGGGTTCAGGTCGGGTCGGACCCAGCCCGATACCCCCAGGGTCGGCCCGAACCGGGTCCGGGTCCGGCCCACTTGTGTGCGGCCCGGCCCGGCTGGCGTGGCCCGGCTCAGTGGCCCGGCGCACTGGCGGTCCGGCGCGCTGGCCAGGTGGCTCGGCCGAACGGCCGAGCCGTTCGGATGCATGGGGCGCTGCCCCCGCATGTAGTAACCACGACCCCTTAATGGGGCCGCTCACGTCCGGCTAGCCGGGGGTTTAGAACCCCCAGTTATTCCATGGTCCGGCCGCCCCGCTCTGGCCGGCCGGCTTCTGCTGCCACGGGACCGGCAAAGCCGGTCCCCCCCTGCTCCGATGTCGGTGGCCCGGAACCGGCCACCGGTTCCCCTGCTCCTCCGCGGCCCAGAACCGGTCGTGTCCTTCGTCCGTACGGCGCTGTGTGAGGGCATCGCGTCCCTCCGCCGCAGCCCCGCTCCGGCCGCGGTGCTTTCGTATTTCTCCGGTGCGGCGCAACGGCGCCGCATCTTTGGTTTGTTTTCAACGGCGCGGTGCGACGGCGCTGCGCTTCTTCCCCTTCTTTAGTATTCTCTACGCAGTGCTTCGGCACCGCGTTGTCTTTCTCGTGCCGCAATCAAAATTAAACCAACAAGGAGGAGGAGGTTCAGCTTTGTTCATGTGGTCCGACCTCCTCCCGTTATTGCGATATCAGGTGGCTCAAAAGAAAGGAAGATGGCGACGGAAGAAATCACAAAATAAACCCCTACCTCAACGTTGTCATCGAACGAGCGTTTATTGCGGAAAAAGAGGATCGCCGCGGAAGAAAACGTCACGGAAGGAACGTCGCTGGCGTTAGGTGATCTCCGAGGAAGGCGTCTCTCACCGTCATCCGTTGTCGGAGGTCGGTGTTCTTCGTCGGCGGCGGTGCGTTCTTCGCGTTCTTCGTCGAAGGATGAAGAATCCTCAAGACTTCTATTTTTCTCCCAAAGGCTCCCACAACCAGGATTCCGACAAAATAAAATAAGTTCAACACTTATTTTATTAACATATCCAAGGCATTTTAAATTCAAAAGAAACGAAACGAACAATTAATTCAATGAATTAATTGTAACGATTTAACCGCCCAAATTAATGAGGCATTTCTTAACCAAAATAAACGCACGGTTTGACTTTATTAAAAAAGAGGGGTGCAGGTGCGTTACTTAGAGGGAAAGAAATGGCGGGGCTCGTGCGGGATCCACCTCACAAATATCCTACCAAGTGGGTAGGATATTGTGCGTCCCATCTTATCCGCTTAACTTAGGTTAACCCGCTTTAAGTAAAATAAAATAAAATGTCGCACCACTTTTATTTTATTCCTTAACATAACCCCAAATATTAAAAACCACACCCGAGCAAACGCAACTCCGGAAAAGGTGTTTCTAAGTAAATAACGGCAATGCGATTCCATTGGGGCCCTCGTAATTCGATTCCGAGCACCGGTTCAAAAGTTAGAAAAACCCGCTCGTTCGTTCACTGAACGTACCTGAGCTAAACTTCGGAAAATGATTCTGGGAACACCGGGCCTTGGAATCAGGTTCCGTCAGAAACTGCATTTTGGTAAAATTCCCAAGAAAATTAAGAAATAAAAAAAATTCCTTGAATTTTACGGGTCATTAAGTTACTCCCACCTCAGGACATTACGTCCCCGTAAAGATACATCAGAAACTAGGGAAACAAATGTTGGTACTGAGCACGCATCTGAGCCTCCCGCTCCCAAGTGCTCTCCTGGAGGTTCTCGTGCTGCCATCTGATGTGCACTAGAGGAATCGACCGTCCACGTAGGACCCGCTCCTATCTATCCTCAATCTCCACCGAGACCACCGCAAAAGTCTCCCCATCATCAACTTCCAACTCCCCGTGGTTAATGATATGCGTCGGGTCGTGAACGTACCTCCTCAGCTGGGATACGTGGAAGACGCCGTGCACCCGGTGCAACTGAGGTGGTAGAGCCAGGCGATAAGCCACCTTGACAATCCTGCTGAGGACCTGGAATGGTCCGATGAAGTGTAGAGACAACTTTCCGCCTCGGCCAAATCTCTGTAATCCACGTCGAGGTGAGACCCGTAAGAAGACGTGGTCGCCATCCTCGAACTCCAGTGGTCGCCGCCTCCTGTCAGCATAAGACTTCTGCCGACTCTAAGCTCTACTCATCCGCTCCTGGATGACCTAGACCTTCTCCGTCGTGGCTTGGACCATCTCCGGTCCTACAAGTGCTGACTCCCCGGGGTCTGTCCAGCACATCGGTGATCTACAAGGTCGGTCGTACAATGCCTCGTATGGTGCTATCCCGATGGTGGAGTGGTAGTTGTTGTTGTACGCGAACTCCACCAAGGGTAGGTGGTCCTCCCAGCTTCGACCAAAGTCGAGGACACAAGTGTGGAGCATGTCCTCGAGAGTCTGAATGGTCCTCTCTGTCTGACCATCCGTCTGAGGGTGAAAGGAGGTGCTCAGCCGTAGCTGCATCCCGAACGCCTCCTGCAACCCCTTCCAAAGCCGGGAAGTAAAGCGATTATCTCAATCGGAGACAATAGATGATGGCACAATGTGAATCCGTACAATCTCCTGAACGTAGAGACATCCCAAGCTCTCCACTAAGCCCTACTCTCTGATGGTTAAGAAGTGAGCCGACTTGGTGAGTCGGTCGACAATCACCCAAATGGAGTCGTGACCACTGGAAGTACGTGGAAGTACAGTCATGAAGTCCATAGATATCCCATCCCACTTACACTCTGGGACCACCAAGGGTTGTACCAAGCCTGCTGGTACTTGGTGCTCTGCCTTCACCTGCTAGCAAGTGAGGCATCGAGAAACGAACTCTGCCACAACCTTCTTCATGCCTAGCCACCAGTGCTGTCATCTGAGATCCTAGTACATCTTTGCCACTCCAGGATGTACCGAAAAAGGGGAAGTGTGAAACTCTCTCAGCACCTCCTCTCATAAAGCAACCGGTACCAAGGTACGTCCTCTGAAAAGGACGTCGTGATCTTCTCCTATAGAGAAACCATCAGGTGCCTGTCCTGAGGATATTTGCGCACGCCGCGTCTCACAGTCAGCGTCCCCACGCTGTGCCTCTATGACCCGCTACAGTAGTGTAGGAGTGACTGTGAGTGACTGAAGGAAGGCTGATCCATCTCTATCCATGAAGGATATCTGCAAAGAGGCTAGCTGCTCTGTTGCCTCCTCAAGTAGTTGAATGTCCGTCCTCCTGTTGAGAGCATCGGCTACTACGTTCCCCTTCCCAGGAGTATAGACTATCTCAAAGTCATAGTCCTGGAGGAACTCGAGCCATCCCTTCTGTCTCAGGTTCATGTTCTTCTAAGAGAAGAGGTACCTGAGACTCTGATGGTCAGAATAGAATGTAAAGCACTCACCCATCAGATAGTGTCGCCATGTCTTCAGAGTGAAGACCACTGCTACTAACTCCAGGTCATGGGTAGTGTAGTTCTACTCATGCGGCCTCAACTGACGTGATCCATAGGCGATCACTGCCTGCTCCTACATCAGGACACATCCAAGTCCGGTCCCTGATGCATCGTTGTAGACTACGTACCCTACCCCCTCCTCTGGTAACCTCAAGATACGTGCGCTGGTCAATCTCTGTCTCAGCTCCTGGAAGCTCTGCTAACATCTTTCTGACCACATAAAGGGTTTCCACTTTTTTGTCAATTCTGAGAGTAGTGCCGCAACTCTGGAGAAGTCTGGCACAAATCTCTGGTAGTATCCAACTAGTCCAAAGAAACTTCGCACCTCTATCACGCTTCTGGGTGGCTCCCAAGCTAGCACTGCCTCGATCTTCACAGGATCCATCGCAACTCCCACCTCAAAGATGACGTGTCCTAATAAGTGGACCTCACGTATCCAGAACTGACACTTCGAGATCTTTCCATAATGCTGGTGCTCTCGGATTGTGTCTAGTACAACCCGCAAGTGGTAGGCGTGCTCCTCCTCAGTCGTCGAGTATATCAAAATGTCATCGATGAAGACCACAACAAATCGATCGAGGTATGGCTGAAAGATCCTGTTCATGAGGCCCATGAACACTGCTTGAGAATTGGTTATGCCTAAGGGCATAACCAAGAACTCATAGTGGCCATACCGACATCTGAAGGTCATCTTCTGCACGTCCTCGTCCCGAACTCTGAGCTGATGATAGCCTCACCTGAGGTCTATCTTTGAGAACCACTGTGATCCCTTGAGCTGATCGAAGAGGTCGTCAATCCTCGGTAGCGGATACTTATTCCTCACAGTCACCTGGTTCAGGCGATGATAGTCGACACAAATTCGCAAGCTCCTGTCCGCCTTCTTGGCGAACAATATTAGGGAAGCCCAGGGTGAAACACTAGGTCGGATGAATCCCTTGCCATGCAAGTCCTCCAACTTTACCCGTAGCTCTCGAAGCTCGGCGGGTGCCATCCGATATGCTGGGGTGGATATTGGGTTGTCCCGAGGTACAAGTCAATATAAAATTCTACCTCTCTACGAGGAGGTAGCCCTGGGACATCATTAGGGAAAACGTCCGCATACTGATCCACCACTGTAGGAAAACCGGGACTCCGCACATCAACTTCTCCTAGGATGAGGATAGCCAACTGATGAGTGATGGGATGTCCTCTCTTCTACGAGAGCCCATCCTGTGCTGCGAAGGCTCCCTTCTTGCCGATGAAGGTGAACCTGCTCCCATTGGTGCGTACACATCGCACCTTGCGCCTAATACAATCAATTTGAGCATGGACTGTAGATAACCAATCCATTCCCAAGATGACGTCTTAAGGCCTCGACGCTGCTACAAGAAGATCCCAACCAAAGCTCTTGCCTCCTAGAGTAAGTTCACACTGCCGGCACAAGTGCGTAATCCTCGAGTCTCCTCCCGTAGGAGTCTCTAGCCGTAAGGATCGAGCCAATGGCTCCGTCGGAATCTCCGAGCTCTGAACAAGGGAAGCGGCTATGAATGAATGACTCGCTCATGTGTATATAACAACTACAGCAAAGGTGGAATAGACACAGATAGTACCTCGAATCATCTCGGGCGCGCCGTGGTCGTAGGCCTCCGCTGCCTAGAGCTGTGCCTGTCTCTGCCCGCCAGCTCCCTCTGGTCGGAGTGGACATCCTGGGGGTGGTGGTGGTAGAGCCTCAAAGCGTCACCCACCACCTGCTACTCGACCATCTCCTCTGCCTCGTCTTCCTGCTCCCTACGGACCGCTATGGTCGACCCTCTGCCTCTGCTAGGGTGGCCCCTCAACCGTCTGAAGCTCCTCGGCATGGCGGGTTGGGCAGTCACGAGCCATGTGGCCCTGCCCACTGCATGCGTAGCACTGTCTGCCTCTCGAAAGACTGGCTCCGTGTTGTATGCCCCGAACTGCGGAGCCAGAGTCCTGAGTTCATCTGCCTGAGGTTATGGTCTATCTGGACCCATGAGTCATCCGTCGACTGCCAGCTACAGAAGACTCTGCAACGTGCCGCCCTGCGGTAGGTCTCGCTGCTGATGCAGGCTCAGCAAGGAAGCTCTCGATCAGAATGGCTCACTCCAATACCCCTTCCTGGGTTGGAATGCTGAGGGAGATCAGTGATGCCCTGATCTCCTACCTCAATCCTGGCTCGAAGGTCCGGGCCCGGAAGAATGGGTCTCGTACCATGTCTGTCGAGTAGCGCGAGAGATCGGTAAATCTCGTTGAGTACTGGGCGACCGTCATGCTGCCCTGCTGCAGCTGAAGAAGCTCCTGGATGTGCACCGCACGGAGGGTGTCTGGGAAGAACTCCGAGAAAAAGAGGCTCTAAAATTACATCCAGAGGAGAGATGCCTCATCGTGCACCTGGAGCATCAAGCTCCACCATCTGCATGCTGTCGCGTGCAGTAGGCTCGCTGCGAGGATCACCATGAGGTCCGCTGGTGTCCTCACTAACCTAAAAACTCGTACAACTGCCTCCAGCCAATCCTCGGCTGCCTGAGGGTCCGTCTCCCTGTGGAACCTGGGCGGTCGTTGGCTCTGAAACTCGTGCAGTGCACTAAGGTGACGTGCATCGTCAGTGGATGGGGATGGAAGCATCGGTGGCTCGGCGGGTAGAGGTACCGTCGGTGCCTCAGCTGTCAAAGGGCCCTGTACTGAGGCCTCGTTGCTCGGTGGGCTGTCATCATGCACAACTCTCAGAACCCTAGCTGGCTGCCGTCGTGGGGCCATCCTGAAAAGAAATAGGTGTGCCACGGTCAAACAGTATACCTGGTGAGCTCACACAAAGTAATCACAAAGAAAACTTGAAACACATATGCAATCAATGTTTTCATGCATTAAGTCATAAATCAGAAGTCAGGGTCCTGGTGTACGGATACGTCGGCCGCCGCACCAACACTGGATTCCCTAGACTGATAACTACACTCAATACTCTTAAAACTATTTATTCACATAGAAAAAGATCAGAGTCCTGAGTTCTTCGGTAGAACCGAACTCCTCTGATACCAATTTGTCACGACCCATCCTCGGGGCCCGTTCCGTGACTACCCCAAGCCCGCCTTCCATAGGCCAGGGGATGGAGACTAGCACCAAGGCATAAATCCCGGTAAAAAGGGAAGGAATTTCCTTTGTAAAGTAAACAAACACCACAGAGCAAGCAAGCAGTAGAAGTAAACACTAAGTAAAAACTAGGTACAACAGTAAGTGCGGAAAAGTAAGTGGGCCAGAATACAAACTCAAACTGAAAGTAATGTACAACTGGAAAGGGAAAATGACAACTAAAAGTAAAGCTGCAACGTCGAGCCATCCACTGGAGGTCCCACCTGAAGGGTGAGTAAAGATAGCCTCCACAGCTCCTCGGGTCCAGTCGTCTGCTCTGAGTATGTCCCGCCCAGTGGTCCACCTCCAAGTATCGTCCTGCTCCGCAAGCCTCAACCACGATCAGTGTTGTTCGTCATCTGCAACGAACACAACGTAGTGCGGGCATAGCCCATGCAGGGGTGAGTATAAGCTACTCAGTAGGGACCCCGAGACCCCCGAAGGTCTCCCAGAATCCACAAAGGATAATCCACAAAGGAAAGATATAATCACAACGTAACATCCGACTCTACTTAGGTATATCCCATACATATACCTAATTCATCAATTCCAGTTCGGCTCCAACATCTGAGCTCAAGTACAACCCAGTCCATACAGGAAAGCAAAACGTAATCCACACAGGATAGCACAACACAATCCACATAGGAAAGAAAAACAGGATTCATCTCACACACGTATACTTCTTCATATGATGATAGAGATGATCAGATATTGCCAATAATTCATCTAATTCATCGGAACCACAAAGGATCGATAGGTACTAACCCCCACAATGACCCACAAAGGATATGACCCGCACAGGATCGATAGGTAACTAACTCCCGTAATGACCCACATAGGATCGGACCCACACAGGATCTGTAGGCACTGGCCCACACAGGACCGCTGAGCGCTGACCCACGTAGGATCTGACCCACACAGGATCGGTAGCACTGATCCATGTAGGATCGCTGAGTGCTGAAGTCGTCGTCGTCGAATCCATGGAGGATTTCTGCACAGTCGTCATCGGCGTCGCAGTCGCAGCCAGCTCTAGGGTTCCCGCACACAACAAGCTCGTTTGGGAGGGTCTGCTCCATGAGCCGAGGGGCTGATACATCAACTGACACATAGTCTGGAGTTGATGTATCCAAAAGTTCAGTATCGTCAACAGGAACTCAACGTCACAGACGGCACGTCAATCGGACGCCCGGTCTGAGAGTTATTGGCGTTTTTGTCCCAGGGGCCCGGTTGGTTTTTTAAGTCAAAACCAACCCGACCGTACTCCACCTATGTCCAAACCTCTAGAGGAGTAATCCAAAAGGTCCTTCTCACTAAGAGGAATCCAACAAAGTCGACGGTACGTCAATCGGATGTCCGGAGCTCAAGTTATTAGTGTTTCCGCTCCAAGGTCCCGGTTGGTTTCGTGTACGAACCAACCCGGCCAAACCAAAGTTCTCTGAAACCTTTAGTATAATATATATAAAAGACCATCTTGATCCAAGGATCGCATCGTAGCTGACGGTGCATCAATCGAAGCTCTGTAACTCAAGTTATGGGCACCAGACCGAAAAGGTTCATTATTAGGGAGTTCGGGTCCGGTCCGACCCGGCCCGATACCCCTAGGGTTGGCCCGAAACGGGTCGACCCGAACTGGGTCTGGGTCTGGCCCACTTGGGAGTGGCCCGGCCTGGGTGCGGCCCGGTTCAGTGGCCCGGCGCGCTGGCGGTCCGGCGTGCTGGCTAGGTGGCTCGGCCGAACGGCCGAGCCGTTCGGATGCGGGGGGCGCTGCCCCCGGGTGTAGTAACCGCGGCCCCTTAATGGGGCTGCTCACATCCGGCCAGCCAGGGGTTTCGAACCCCCGGTTCTTCCACGTTCCGGACGGCCCGCTCTGGCCGGCCGGCTTCTGCCTCCATGGGACCAGCAAAGCCCGTCCCCCCTGCTCCGATGTCGGCTGCCCGGAACCGGCCGCCGGTTCCCCTGCTCCGCCGCGGCCCGGAACCGGCCGCGGCCTTCATCCGTCCAGTGCCGCGCGACGGTGCCGCGCCCCTCCGCCGCGGCCCCGCTCCGGACGTGGTGCTTTCTTAGTTCTCTGGTGCGGCGCGACGGCACCACATCTTTGGTTCGTTTTCAATGGCGCGGCGCGACGGCGCTGCGCTTCTTCCCCTTCTTTAATATTCTCTGTGTGGTGCTTCGACACTGCGTTGTCTTGCTCTAGCCGCAATCAAAATTAAACCAACAAGGGGGAGGAGGGTCGGCCGTGTTCGTGCGATCCGACCTCCTCCCGTTATTGCGATATCAGGTGGCTCAAATGAAAGGAAGATGGCGACAGAAGAAATCACAAAATAAACCCCTACCTCAACGTTGTCGTCGAAGGAGCGTTCGTCGCGGAAAAAGAGGATTGTCGTGGAAGAAAACGTCACGGAAGGAACTTCGTTGTCATTAGGTGATCTCCAAGGAATGCGTCTCTCGCCGTCGTCCGCCGTCGGAGGTCGACGTTCTTCGTCGGCGACGGTGCGTTCTTCGCGTTCTTCGTCGAAGGACGAAGAATCCTCAAGACTTGTCTTTTTCTCCCAAAGGCTCCCACAACCAGGATTCCAACAAAATAAAATAAGTTCAAAACTTTTTTTATTAACATATCCTAGGAATTTTAAATTCAAAAGAAAAAAAACGAACAATTAATTCAATGAATTAATTGTAACGATTTAACCGCCCAAATCAATGAGGCATTTCTTAACCAAAATAAACGCACGGTTTGACTTTATTAAAAAGGGGGGGTGCGGGTGAGTTACTTAGAGGAAAAGAAACGGTGGGGATCGTGTGGGCCCCACCTCACAAATATCCTACCAAGTGGGTAGGATATTGTGGGTCTCATCTTATCCTCTTAACTTAGGTTAAGCTGCTTTAAGTAAAATAAAATAAAATGTCGCACCACTTTTATTTTATTCCTTAACTTAACCCCAAAAATTAAAAACCACACCCGAGCAAAAGCAACTCCGGAAAAGGTGTTTCTAAGAAATTATCGGCGCTGCGATTCCATTGGTGCCCTCAGATTTCGATTTTGAGAACAGGTTCAAAAGTTAGAAAAACCCGCTCGTTCGTTCACTGAACGTACCCGAGATAAACTTCGGAAAATGATTCTGGGCACACCGGGCCTCGGAATCAGGTGCCGTCAGAAACTGCGTTTTTGTAAAATTCCCAAGAAAATTAAGAAATAAAAAAAATCCTTGAATTTTCGGGTCTTTACACAAAATCATCTCACATTACACTTATTCGTGATACAACTGAATTTATGGAGTTGGTAAATCTATATATAAAATATATTTTTAATTTTCATATATTTCCATATGTTATAGTCCTTGATAGGGATCCTACATTTACTTCTCTCTTTTGAAGATTCCTTCAGGCACTAGGATCTCAGGTTCATTTGAGTATGGTATACTATCCATAGTCGGATGGCCATACAAAGGGAGATATAAAAATTCTTGAGGATATGATTCATGTATGCATCATCAATTTTGGTGGGTATTGGGATGATCATTTTGGGAGGGTTGAGTTTTCTTATAATAATAGTTACCAGTCCATGTTAAAAGTGGTTCCTTTTGAGGCCCTGTATGGATGACCTTATAAATATTCATTATGTTGGTCGGATATTGGAGCAAGTTCCTTGGTTGGAATGAGCTTGGTTCAAGAGACAAAAAACAATTTAGTTTATTCTTCTAGAATTTTGATGGCATAGAGCCATTATAAATATTATGTGGATCATCTTTGTAGTGTGTTGTAATTTTTGGTTGGTGACTAGTTGTTCTTGAATGTCTCACCCTATTTGGGTCATCAATGACTTAGGATGAAAGGGAAGCTTCCTCCCTACTTTTGGGGACCTTTTGAGGTTTTTAAGATGGTTGGAAAGTGTCTTACCATTTATCACTTCTTCCTTGACTAACATTGATACATAATGTGGTCCACATGACTTAGTTATGAAAGTATATTTTCAATTCATCTTATGTTTTGAGATGGAGTGATCATGATTTCGAGCATGATTTATCCATGACTACGCATCCTGTCAGTATTGTTGATTCTGAAACCAACATACTTCATGAGAGGACTGTAGAGACCCAAAGATTTAAGTACATGGACATTACATTACTTTTGCGGAATACTTAATACATAACAAAAACAGACACACAAAGACCGTAATAGTTTAGTGTCTTTGGAAACTTGGAATGTAATCTTCTAATCGTGGTGAAAGATCCTCAACATCTCCAATAAAGATCTTCCCCTTTTTTCTTACTTAAAACCTTTCTTTATATCCTGGGGAAAAGAAAACATAAAAAGGGTGAGCTCAAAAGCTCAGTAAGGGTAAGCATGGATAAAATAAAACATACCATATACATTTGAACTTAAAAACATGAACATAATGTTTAAACATCAAAATCTTGAGCAATGACATAAAACAAGGAAGTACGTAAGGCATAGATCATAAAGAAACATTAAGCATGATAAAATAGCATGGGAATAAAACATGTAATTGTAGCAACCATTAATCACATGATATGATTTCCATATTATCCAAGGCATTGCTTCCAAGACCATCTTAGTGGACAAAGTCCCTTTCTGAATCGAGTTCACTCCTCATTCCAGTCCTACATTACTGAATCGGTTTAACTTGCCATTCCATCCATGTCTATCTCATGAGATATAAATCTTTACCCAATGTATTGGAGGGAGATATAGGTCCCAACCATTTCATAATGAAATCATTCTTTCTTGTGCCACAAAATAAACTTAAAACATTCATCATAACCCAAAGAATAAAATGGGTTTCATAAACATCATCTCATCATATCATAATCCATATAAAACAAACGGACATTTCATCATAAGAAAATTAAACCATGTAAATTATAGAGACATTAAACTTAAAACATACACATATGAAATAATTTAATCTTAGATGGAAAATGTTTTTGATAAAACATTTGAAATGAATTCTTGATGAAAATATCCTTTCTTCTTCAAAATAAATTTCTTTTCACAAAATGTAATGCTATTTTAAAAGAAATATATTTTTTTGAAAATAGTCATGAAATATTTTGGAGGAAGCTTCATGAAAATAAGGCTTTATAAAACTTTAAAAATCCGCTCATGCCGTATAAGTTAAAAAAACATTCTTCTCATACTTTTGCTGGAAAAGTCAAAAAGTACCTCGTAATAGAAAGATTCCATACATACCATGTAGTAAAAGTCAAAAATGGGTAAAAAGGACTTTAAACATACATTAAAACACTTTTATAAAACATGGACATGGATGATAGAAATAACCCCAGTAAATACTGACGAATAAGCAATCTCGGATAAAAATGAGATTTGCAAAACTATCCCTTACCTTAGGTCTGATATGCTTTGTACGTATCTGAACCCCCTGTATAATGATTTAAATAATGTTATTGAGTTATTACAGAATCATATTCATTGTTACGATATCATATATGGTTCACTTATGACCATGCTGATTCTCTTCGTGAGATTTTCCCTTAGGGAATTAGTTTGCATAATGCCCATATATTCCACATTTAAAACATCTAATCATTGTTGATGTCGTAGAAATACCATTATCCTTGTAAATGGTGTTAACTGAACCTTTTCCTTTGCACTTACTGGCTTTGTGTCCTTTTCCACACCCAAAGCATCTTCCAGTTCCTTTGAAACAATCTCACAGATGCCTCTTCCCACATGATTTAGATGAGGGAAGTTGAACTTTATTTCCTCTATGATCATCATGAAACTCCATCTTTCTCTTATTATCTGATTCGGGAAACTTACCAAATTTGATATTATTGATCATATTATGAGATTTCTGATTAGGCATAATAATGATGTTTTGACTTCCAAATCCCGTTTCATTTGGTTTCTCATGAAGAATATCATTCCATTGTCCGTCATATCCTCCATTATCATGAATCTTCATGTTTCCAGCCATTTTCTAAAACCCAAAAAGAATAGTGTGAGAGGCAAAAATCATGCTAGGGAAAACAACACAGTAAAGGGGGAGTACAATCAATATCTAACATCTTAGGTTAAATTCTAAGATCGTTAGCGCAATTCTAGGGCTACAACCTATATGTATACTTAACCTTAGGGACATCCTTAGATATACCATAGACATATCTCTAGGGATCTCACTAAAGTTCTCGCATCCTAGTTTCCAAAGGTTGACTAAACATTTCCTCTGATACCAACTATAGTGACCCAAAGCTTGACGTACATGGACATTACATTACTTTTGTGGAATAATTAATACATAACAAAAACAGACACACAAAGACCGTAATATTTTAGTGTCTTTGGAAACTTGGAATTTAATCTTCTAATCGTGGTGAAAGATCCTCAACATCTCCCATAAAGATCTTCTCCATTTTTTCTTACCTAAAACCTTTCTTTATATCCTGGGGAAAAGAAAACATAAAAAGGGTGAGCTCAAAAGCTCAGTAAGGGTAATCATGGATAAAATAAAACATACCATATTCATTTGAACTTAAAAACATGAACATAATGTTTAAACATCAAAAGCTTGAGCAATGACATAAAACAAGGAAGTACGTAAGGCATAGATCATAAAGAAACATTAAGCATGATAAAATAGCATGGGAATAAAACATGTAATTGTGGAAACCATTAAGAACATGATTTGATTTCCATATTAGCCAAGGCATTGCTGCCAAAATAATCTTAGTGGACAAATTCCCTTTCTGAATCGAGTTCACTCCACGTTCCAGTCCTGTATTACTGAACCGATTTAACTTGTCATTCCAGCCATGTCTATCTCATGAGATATAAATCTTTACCCAATGTATTGGAGGTAGATATAGGTCCCACCCATCTCATAATCAAATCATTCTTACTTGTGCCACAAAACAAACTTAAAACATTCATCATAACCCAATGAATAAAATGGGTTTCATAAACATCATCTCATCATATCATAATCCATATAAAACAAACGGAAATTTCATCATAATAAAAGTGAAACATGTAAATTATAGAGACATTAAACTTAAAACATACACATATGTAATAATTTCATCTTAGATGGAAAATGGTTTTGATAAAACATTTGAAATGAATTCTTGATGAAAATATCCTTTCTTCTTCAAAATCAATTTCTTTTCACAAAACGTCATGCTATTTTAAAAGAAATAGATTTTTTTGAAAATAGTCATGAAATATTTTGGAGGAAGCTTCATGAAAATAAGGCTTTATAAAACTGTAAAAATCCGTTCGTGCCGTATAAGTTAAAAAACATTCTTCTCGTACTTCTGCCGGAAAAGTCAAAAAGTACCTCGTAATAGAAAGATTCCATACATATCATGTAGTAAAAGTAAAAAATGGGTAAAAATGACTTTAAACATACATGAAAACACTTTTATAAAACATGTACATGGATGATAGAAATAACCCCAGTAAATACTGAAGAATAAGCAATCTCGGATAAAAATGAGATTTTCAAAACTATCCCTTACCTTAGGTCCGATATGCTTCGTATGTATCTGAACCCCCTGTATAATGATTTAAATAATGTTATTGACTTATTACAGAATCATATTCATTGTTACAATATCATATATGTTTCACTTATGACTTTATATTACCCGTTCTTTTGTAAATTCCATGTTAAAGAGTGTTTTGGGTAAAATCGTTTCATTTTTCGTCCGTGTTTTGACTTGTAATTATTCATATGATTACTTAGATCATGATTAATTAATTAAAGAATATAAAACATGATTTATATATAATATATATTCATAATACAAATATATATAATAGATCGATAAATGGAAAGAAATACACCGTTCATGGAGACAGTAGGCCGTACGTACGCATGAACGTTGTTTTCGTTTCCTTATTGAGTTGAATGGAATTAAGTAGATGACATAAATATACATAAATCCAGTAGATTTATAATTTAATATATTTCATTATTATTGCTTATATATACTTTATAATCATTCTTAAATGGTTAACATGGAGAATGAATCTCATCGCGTCATGGAGACGGTAGTCCGTACGTACGCACGAGCGATGATATCGTTTCCATAATTATTGAATTGAATTGGAGTGGATGATAAAATATATCAGAATCAGTATAATGTTATAATAACTATGTATAGTTATTCTTTACACCATTATACCCATCCAAGTAAGGTGGTGTTGGAAAAACAGAATACACCACGGTGTGGAGACGGTATTCTGTACGTACGCACTCGCGGTGATTTCGTTTTCCGTAGGATGGATAGATGGTGAAATAGGATTGTTTCATACTTATAATAACATATCAGTATATGAGTGATACTGATGTTATTACTTCATAATGAAACAACTGAAGAAGAATAAGTATAAGAAGAAATAAAGTTGAAAGAATCGGTAACGAACATTACCTCTTCTTTGAAGCGCCTCTTTGAGACCTCCTCTTAGGGCACTACAATAGGTATTTGAAGAAGACCAGGACCTCTAGTATGTTTATAGGGAAGTGTAGAAGTGAATTTGGAAGTGGTTTGCCGAGATTGAAGGCTCAAATTTGTGTGAGGAAGATAGGTAGGAGGTGCCCTTTTATAAGGGAGGGGAGGGTCACCTTTGGAAATATTAAAAATATTAATTTATAATAAATCTAACCCCACTTAAAAACCTCCAAAAATGACTCATATTAGAATATTAGATGATATAGGGTTGTAATATCATCAACCAATAAAATTTAGACATGTTAGGAAATAGTTTAAACATTATCAACTTGATTTATCCTTACTTAATCAATTTAATTTTATTTGTGGTAATAACATTCTAAATTTTAAATTATAACAAATATTTACTTATTTGTTGTGAATTATCTATAATTGGATACTTTATAACATTTTATACCATGTAAATTTAAATTCATAATTTTTATATATTTTTTTGATTTTTAAACAATTTTATAATATGTTATTTTTATAAAACAACAATAGTGTCAATTTTGACACTATTCATTTATTTGAATTGAAATAAAATATATACAGAAGATATGTTCGAACTAAAAGATTTAATAGATTCATAAAATTTAATATGTATCTATAAAATTAGTGGAGAACATTAAATAGTTCATATAATATTTATTTTATTATTTTTAAAACCATTTATTTGGTTTATCTCTTAATTAAATAATTACTACAACTTTTTGTATAATTATTTAATATACTTATTTGTTTCATAAAAATTAAAAATAAAATCCTATAATGAATATAAATCTATTAACTTTCAAAATAATACTTTTACTTGAATTTATCATCTTAAAATCACAATATTTAAATTTTTATATTTATTAAATTATGAAGGTGACAACTTTGGAATCATTTAAAATAAAATAATATAAGTGTCATAATCACTTTTATAAAACTCCAAACGGTTATATATTATGTACTTTGATGATTAAGGTGTATATATACACTACCAATAAGTTTTTGTCAGGTTTTTGGTCATTTTAATGGGAATTATTATTTTAATAAAAACTATATTACTGATTTTTCACTTAATAAATAATTTCTGCATCATTAATGTATCACCATTAAAGACAATTATTTAATCCCTAAAAATTCTAAATAAATTATCATGATATAGATAATTTCATTATATTTCTGGAGACTATTCATGTTCGAAGTTTTATGATGTTTATCACTAAATTAAAATTATTATACTTATAAGATTTAAGAGAGTGACATGTTGTCACTTTCTTTGGTTTTAATAATAATTAAATTATTTTCATGGTCAAAAGTCCATAAAATAAATCTAATCCGACCCTTAAGTGATATGGGTCTAATTTTAGCCATCCAATATAATTTTGGCATGTTTTAGGGTAATTTTATAATATTATATTTACCCTTAATTACCCGATTTACCTTTAACTATCGTAAATAAAATTTACCGCAGTTACTATTCATAATTCCCAAAAATAAAAATTAGCCTATTAACATAATTTGGACCCACTTATTCAAAATATGGAATCCATTTTTTCAAATTCAATACACAGAAGTTTCAGAAATTAAATTAAAATTAATCCCGTTGTCGAATGAAAACTGGTTTTTGTTTAAAACATTGCAAAAGATTGAATTGATTTAACCTACGAATTCAGTGTAAAATCAATGATAATGAAATACATTATATTAAATGGTAAAAATATATTCTATTTATACTTTAAAACCATTCAATATTATAATTTAACCACATAAGTTATTACGATGAAAAAAGTTGTTTTTAATTAAAATATAGCGTGTTTTTACTATTCATTAAAATATGAAAGTTATCAGAATAATATGAAAAATTTATCCGAGGTAAAATTTTATATCCTGATTCCAAAGAATAATTTTATTTTGTAAAATTTAACTTATTAACATGTCAAAAACTAGATTTAAAGTGGGTGTACCATCAAAAGGCGGCAAAACTGCATTTTTTGAAAAATACTTATTTTACCCGAAAAAATTATTTTGTTCTTCTACCATGTTCTAGAAAATGTGTAAGATGAATAATAATGTTATAAAATTCAAATTTTAGTTAATACTATTCATAACGGCTAGTTCATAATAATATTATAATAATATATCGTTGTTTAGTAAAACTCAGTATTGCGTACAACACACGCTATCGAGGAAGGTCATGATTGCGTGTAATGCAAGCCAAGTTAGGGTTGCGTGTAGTGCACGAATCCTTTTTTGCTTTGTATAACAAAATACATTGAATATATATATATATATATACTCAATGTTTCGTAGAATAACTACTATCAAACAAACATGAAATTGTGTGTAACACGATCCAGGATTAGTGTTGCGTATACTACAAGCTAATACGGTGTTGCGTATGGTGCAAGATAATCTTGGTGTATCGTACAAAAGAAGATATGAAAGAAATTAAAAAGAATATATCTTATAAAATCTCTGGTTATTATATTCTACCCCCCTTAAAATGAATTTCGCGCTCGAAATTCGTTGGGGTTATAAATGGTTTTCTACTTGAAAGTTTCTTTAATTGAAACCCACATCGTAAAAAGGAATACTAAAACTTATCTTTATAAACTAAAGTATGAAACGTAACAGTTACCCAAATAAACTAATCATTGGGTTTCGACATAGGATAACATAGGTGAAAATATGGATATGGAAGAGAAATCTAACCATCATGTTCTGATAGAGAGTGGTAGAGAACATGGCTATGAAAAAGCCAGCAATCACAAAGCCATAGATTTGTGATGATCTAAGGTACCATCTGATTCATCGGATATAAGGTCACTAAGACAACATTTTTGGTTTTCAAAATCATTTCCCTAAAGTTGATGAATTAAAAGAAATACTTACATGATTTTGGTACAATCTCACTGTTGTTCGTGAATTGAACAATTTCTACTTCATCCCTTAATGAAATGAATTTGAATTTGTTATTCGTGATGTGTTAGCAGATCATGTGATAGAATTATGGGTCATTCCATTTGTTTCAAACAAAAGGTTAGCAAAAGTTATAAGTCCATCATATGGTTAGATTAATCGTATATGGTTCCTAAAATTAACTTATACTTCATATATCATACCGCTTAATAAGATAAAACTAGTTTATACTAACCAGGGACTTCCTGTAGGCCAGTGGTGGGAGATAAAGGCCAGTCGCACTTCATTTTTGGGTTCGATTCCCACAGCCTTGTCCGACGCGATGGGTTGTTTCCTGTCCTGCAGGTTTTCCTTTCTCTAATACTACATTACTATAGAATCCCATCAATAATATCGAAAAAAGTTCTCTCCTTAAACAATACTAACTTATGTCCAACATAATACATTCCAATATTTAGGATTATATAAAATACTTCGGTCCAAGCTCATACTATAAAGAAAATGATTACTTGAAATATCACATAACAATCACGTGAATGCCATCATTTATCCCCAATATATCATAAGATATATCTTGTTGGTCAAATTAAAAACATGTGAATACCTTAATCATGTATTCTCTTGAAGAATGATTACCCATTGAACCTTTTTAAAAAAATGACTGCTGTAAAAAGTTAACTCTTTCCACATACTAAAATCCCAAAATTTCTATATAATCAAACCATAATATCACTTAGTCCTTATATCAGTCATGAGCTCATGAATACAATCAAACATCTCATTATCTTCTTATCCCTTCATTATGTGCATATCATCTACTTTCCAAAAATATCTGAATAAACTTTCATGGTTACCGGTACCATTCAACATATACTTTCATATACTTTAGGAAAAACAATAGTGTAACAATCCTTAGAAGATTCTTTATTCCATAGTACCATACATTATTCTTTATAAACATACAATCATTCCACTAACTTCTTAAACCACTAACTGAGCTTCATCATTTATTTCTTCTCATATTGTAGTCTCTTCATCATCATCCACATAAATACTACCCGTATGACCATGCTGATTCTCTTCATGAGATTTTCCCTTAGGGAATTGTTTTGCATAATGCCCATACATTCCACATTTAAAACATATAATCATTGTTGATGTCGTAGCAATACCATTATCCTTGTCCATGGTGTTAACTGAACCTTTTCCTTTGCACTTACTGGCTTTGTGTCCTTCTTTTCCACACCCAAAGCATCTTCCAGTTCCTTTGAAACAATCTCACTGATGCCTCTTCCCACATGATTTACATGAGGGAAATTTAACTTTCTTTCCTCTATGATCATCATGAAACTCCATCTTTCTCTTATTATCTGAGTTGGGAAACTTACCAAAGTTTATATTATTGATCATATTATGAGATTTATGATTAGGAATAATAATGATGTTTTGACTTCCAAATCCCGTTTCATTTGGTTTCTCATGAAGAATATCATTCCATTGTCCGTCATATCCTCCATTATCGTGAATCTTCCTATTTCTAGCCATTTTTTAAAACCCAAAAAGAATAGTGTGAGAGGAAAAAATCATGCAAGGGAAAACAACATAGTAAAGGGGGAGTACAATCAATATCTAACATTTTAGGTTAAATTCAATGATCATTAGTGCAATCCTAGGACTACAACCTATACGTATACTTAACCTTAGGGACATCCTTAGATATACCTTAGACATATCTCTAGGGATCTCACTAAAGTTCTCGCATACTAGTTTCCAAAGGTTGACTAAACCTTTCCTCTGATACCAACTGTAGAGACCCAAAGCTTGACGTACATGGAAATTACATTACTTTTTCGGAATACTTAATACATAACAAAAATAGACACACAAAGACCGTAATAGTTTAGTGACTTCGGAAACTTGTAATGTAATCTTCTAATCATGGTAAAAGATCCTCAACATCTCCCATAAAGATCTTCCCCTTTTTTTATTACCTAAAACCTTTCTTTATATCCTGGGGAAAAGAAAACATAAAAAGGGTGAGCTCAAAATCTTAGTAAGGGTAAGCATGGATAAAATAAAACATACCATATACATTTGAACTTTAAAACATGAATATAATGTTTAAACATCAAAATCTTGAGCAATGACATAAAACAAGGAAGTACATAAGGCATAGATCATAAAGAAACATTAAGCATGATAAAATAGCATGGGAATAAAACATGTAATTGTGGAAACCATTAAGCACATGATATGATTTCCATATTAGCCAAGGCATTGCTTCCAAGACCATCTTAGTGGACAAAGTCCCTTTTTGAATCAAGTTCACTCCTTGTTCCAGTCCTGTATTACTGAACCAGTTTAACTTGTCATTCCATCCATGTCTATCTCATGAGAAATAAATCTTTACCCAATTCATTGGAGGGAGATATAGGTCCCACCCATCTCATAATGAAATCATTCTTACTTATGCCACAAAATAAACTTAAAACATTCATCATAACCCAAAGAATAAAATGGGTTTCATAAACATCATCCCATCATATCATAATCCATATAAAACAAATGGACATTTCATCATAAGAAAATGAACCATGTAAATTATAGAGACATTAAACTTAAAACATACACATATTAAATAATTTCATCTTAGATAGAAAATGGTTTTGATAAAACATTTGAAATGAATTCTTGATGAAAATATCCTTTCTTATTCAAAATCAATTTATTTTCACAAAACGTCATGCTATTTTAAAAGAAAGAGATTTTTTGGAAAATAGTCATGAAATATTTTGGAGGAAGCTTCCACTACTGGAAAAAGGGCCTATACCCACGGTTTTTCAACAAACTGTGGGTATAGGGGTACCCTATACCCACGGTTCTCGAAAACCGTGGGTATAGAGATAATATGGGTACCTATACCCACGGTTTCGGAAAACCATGGGTATAGGTCACCTATACCCACGGTTTTGTCAAAACCGTGGGTATAGTTTAATTTCAAAGACCAATACCCACGGTTTTGTCCAAACCGTGGGCATAGAGTTTTTTCAGATGACCTATACCCATGGTTCTTTAAAACCGTGGGTATAGGGGTATTTGTTTTGAAGACCTATACCCACGGTTTTAAAGCGCCGTGGGTATAGCTTTCCCGCCATAAGGCGGGAAAAAATATTACGCGGGACAATGAAAAAATTTTGTGGGAATACATTTTTTCATGGATAATATTAATATATATATGCAGCTGAATGTCTATATATAAATTAAAACATTTAGCTCGGTTGGTTCATCAGTCAATAGAGGCGCCAAGTCTCACTGTGAGACCCCAGTTCGATTCCCCTTGCCCGAGAATTTTTAATTTAAATACCGCTTATATTAATATATATAATAAGATATATGTTTTTATAACAATTTAAAATCACAGATCGGTTGGTCCTTCCTGGGGTGCGGGCACGTTGCGCAGACGGCAGTATGAGTTTGAAACTCGGTGGGTGCGATTTTTGGAATATGCGAATTTGGTTATATTAATATATAGGAGCAGATATATCAATATATAATACATAAAAACTGCAGCTCGGTTGGTGCGGTTGTGTGGTATAGATGCGAGGCGCAGTGGGAGGTACGGTTTCGAAACCTGTTGGCTGCATATTTTTTGAATTTCAATACCCCACGGTTTTCAAACCGTGGGGTATGTTGTGTGCCATGCTGGAATGCGTGGTTTGCCACATTTGACTCACCTATACCCACGGTTCTCCAAAACCGTGGGTATAGGCTGAGACCCCTATACCGACGCCTCTCCAGCCCACGGTTCCCAAAACCGTGGGTATAGCCTATACCCACGGTTTTGGGGGCTATACCCACGGTTTTGAACCGTGGGTATAGGCCTTTTTTCCAGTAGTGTTCATGAAAATAAGGCTTTATAAAACTGTAAAAATCCGTTCGTGCTGTATAAGTTAAAAAAACATTCTTCTCGTACTTTTGCCGGAAAAGTCAAAAAGTACCTCGTAATAGAAAGATTCCATACATACCATGTAGTAAAATTCAAAAATGGGTAAAAAGGACTTTAAACATACATGAAAACACTTTTATAAAATATGGACATGGATGATAGAAATAGCCCCAGTAAATACTGACGAATAAGAAATCTCGAATAAAAATGAGATTTGCAAAACTATCCCTTACCTTAGGTCTGATATGCTTCGTATGTATCAAAACCCCCTGTATAATGATTTAAATAATGTTATTGACTTATTACAGAATCATATTCATTGTTACGATATCATATATGGTTCACTTATGACTTTATATTACCCGTTCTTTTGTAAATTCCATGTTAAAGAGCGTTTTGGGTAAAATCGTTTCATTTTTCGTCCGTGTTTTGACTTGTAATTATTCATATGATTACTTAGATCATGATTACTTAATTACAAAATATAAAACATGATTTATATATAATATATATTCATAATACACATATATATAATAGATCGATAAATGGAAAGAAATACACTGTTCATGGAGACGGTAGGCCGTACGTACGCATGAACGTTGTTTTCGTTTCCTTATTGAGTTGAATGGAATTAAGTATATTACATAAATATAAATAAATCTAGTATCTTTATAATGTCATATATTTCATTATTATTGTTTATATGTACTTTATAATCATTCTTAAATGGTTAACATGGAGAATGAATCTCATCTCGTCGTGGAGACGGTAGTCCGTACGTACGCACGAGCGATGATATCGTTTCCATAATTATTGAATTGAATTGGAGTGGATGATACAATATATCGGAATCAGTATGATGTTATAATAACTATGTATAGTTGTTATTTACACCATTATACCCATCCAAGTAAGGTGGTGTTGGAAAAACATATTACACAACGGCGTGGAGACGGTATGTCGTACGTACGTACGCGCGGTGATTTTGTTTTCCGTAGGATGGATAGATGGTGAAATAGGGTTTTTTCATACTTATAATAACATATCAGTATATGAGTGATACTGATGTTATTAATTCATTATGAAACAAATAAATAAGAAGAAGTAGAAGAAGAAATAAAGTTGAAAGAATCGGTAACGGACATTGCCTCTTCTTTGAAGCGCCTCTTTGAGACCTCCTTTTAGGGCACTAAAATTGGTCTTTAAAGAAGACCAAGACCTCTAGGATGTTTATAGGGAAGTTGAGAAGAGAATTTGGCAGGTTTTGGCCGAGCTTGAAGGCTCAAATTGGGGTGAGGAAGAGAGGGAGGAGGTGCCCTTTTATAAGGGAGGGGAGGGGCACCTTTGGAAATCTTCAAAATATTAATTTATAATAAATCTAACCCCACTTAAAAACCTTCAAAAATGACTCATATTCTAATATTAGATGAGATAGGGTTGTAATCCCATCAACCAATAAAATTTAGACATGTTAGAAAATTATTTTAAACATTATCAACTTGATTTATCCTTACTTAATCAATTTAATTTTATTTGTGGTAATAACATTCTATATTTTAAATTATAAAAAATATTTACTTATTTGTTGTGAATTATACATAATTGGATACTTTATAACATTTTAGACCATATAAATTTCAATTAATAATTTTTATATATTTTTGTGAGTTTTAAACAATTTTATAATATGTTATTTTTATAAAAAAACAATAGTGTCAATTTTGACACTATTCGTTTATTTGAATTTAAATAAAATATATACAGAACATATGTTCGAACTAAAAGCTTTAATAGATTCATAAAATGTCATATGTATCTATAAAATTAGTGGAAAACATTTAATAGTTCATATAATATTTTTTTTATTATTTTTAAAACCATTTATTTGATTTATCTCTTAATGAAATAATTACTAAAACATGTTTGTATAATTATTTAATATACTTATTTGTTGCATAAAAATTAAAAATAAAATCCTATAATGAATATAAATCTATTAAATTTCAGAATAATACTTTTTCTCGAATTTAGCATCTTAAAATCACAATATTTAAATTGTTATATTTATTAAATTATGAAGGTGACAACTTTGCCATCATTTAAAATAAAATAATATAAGTGTCATAATCACTTTTATAAAACTCCAAACGGTTATTTATTATGTAATTGGATGATTAAGGTGTAGATATACACTACCAATAAGTTTTGGTCAGGTTTATGGGCCTTTTAATGGGTATTATTATTTCAATAAAAACTATATTACTTGTTTTTCACTTAATAAATAATTTCTGCATCATTAATGTATCACCATTAATGACATTTATTTAATCCCTAAAAATTCTCAATAAATTATCACGATGTAGATAAGTTTATTATATTTCTGGATACTATTCATGTTGGATGTTGTATGATGTTTATCATTAAATTAAAATTATTATACTTATAAGATTTAAGAGAGTGACATGTTGTCACTTTCTTTGGTTTTAATAATAATTAAATTATTTTCATGGTCAAAAGTCCATAAAATAAATCTAATCCAACCCTTCGGTGATATGGGTCTACTTTTAGCCATCCAATAGAATTTTGTCATGTGTTAGGGTAATTTTATAATATTATATTTACCCTTAATTACCCGATTTACCTTTAACTATCGTAAATAAAATTTACCGTAGTTACTATTCACAATTCCCAAAAATAAAAAGTATCCTATTAACATAATTTGGACCCACTGACTCCAAATATGGAATCCATTTTTTCAAATTCAATACACAGAAGTTTCAAAAATTAAATTAAAATTAATCCCGTTGTCGAATGAAAACGGGTTTTTGTTTAAAACATTACAAAAGATTGAATTGATTTAACCTACGAATTCAGTGTAAAATCAATGCTAATGACATACATTATATTAAATGGTAAAAATATATTCTATTTATACTTTAAAACCATTCAATATTATAATTTAACCACATAATTTATTACGATGAAAAAAGTTGTTTTTAATTAAAATATAGCGTGTTTTTACTATTCATTAAAATATGAAAGTTATCAGAATAATATGAAAAATTTATCCAAGGTAAAATTTTATATCCTGATTCCAAAGAATAATTTTATTTTGTAAAATTTAACTTATAAAAATGTAAAAAACTAGATTTAAAGTGGGTGCGCCATCAAAAGGCGGCAAAACTGCATTTTTTGAAAAATACTTATTTTACCCGAAAAAATTATTTTATTCTTATACCATGTTCTAGAAAATGTGTAAGATGATTAATAATGTTATAAAATTCAAAATTTAGTTAATACTATTCATAACGGCTAGTTCATAATAATATTGTAATAATATATCGTTGTTTAGTAAAACTCAGTATTGCATACAACACACGCTATCGAGGAAGGTCGCGATTGCGTGTAATGCAAGCCAAGTCAGGGTTGCGTGTAGTGCACGACTCCTTTGTTGCTGCGTATAACAAAATACATTGAATATATATATATATATATACTCAATGTTTCATAGAATAACTACTATCAAACAAACATGAAATTGTGTGTAACACGATCCAGGATTAGTGTTGCGTATACTAAAAGCTAATACGGTGTTGCGTATAGCGTAAGATAATCTTGGTGTATCATACAACAGAAGATATGAAAGAAATTAAAAAGAATATATCTTATAAAATCTCAGGTTATTACATTCTACCCCCCTTAAAATGAATTTCGCCCTCAAAATTTGTCGGGGTTATAAATGGTTTTCTACTTGAATGTTTCTTTAATTGAAACCCACATCATAAATAGGAATACCAAAACTTATCTTTATAAACAAAATTATGAAACGTAACAGTTACCCAAATAAACTAGTCACTGGGTTTCCACATAGGATAACATAGGTGAAAATATGGATATGGAAGATAAATCTAACCATCATGTTCTGATGGAGAGTGGTAGAGAACATGGCTATGAAAAATCCAACAATCACAAAGCCATAGACTTGTGATGATCTAAGGTACCATCTGATTCATCGGATATAAGGTCACTTAGACAACATTTTTGGTTTTCAAGATCATTTCCCTAAAGTTGATGAATTAAAACAAATACTTACAAGATTTTGGTACAATCTCACTATTGTTCATGAATTGAACAATTTCCACTTCATCCCTTAATGAAATGAAGTTGAATTTGTTATTCGTGATGTGTTAGCAGATCATGTGATAGAATGATGGTTCATTCCATCTGTTTCAAACAAAAGGTTAGAAAAAGTTATAAGTCCATCATATGGTTAGATTAATCGTATATAGTTCAAAAATTAACTTATACTTCATATATCATACCGCTTAATAAGATAAAACTAGTTTATACTAACCAGGGACTTCCTGTAGGCCAGTGGTAGGTGATAAAGGCCAGTCCCACTTCGGTTGTGGGATCGATTCCCACAGCCTTGTCCGACATGATGGGTTGCCGCCCGTCATGCAGGTTGTCCTTTTTCTAAAACTACATTACTATAACATCCCATCAATAATATCGAGAAAAGTTCTATCCTTAAACAATACTAACTTATGTCCAATATAATCCATTCCAATATTTATGATTATCTAAAATACGTCGGTCCAAGCTCATAGTATAAAGAAAATTATTACATGAAATATCACATAACAATCACGTGAATGCCATCATTTATCCCCAATATATCATAAGATATATCTTGTTGGTCAAATTACAAACATGTGAATACCTTAATCATGTATTCTCTTGAAGAATGAATACTCATTGAACCTTAGTGAAAACATGAATGCTGTCAAAAGTTAACTCTTTCCACATACCAAAATCACAAAATTTCTATATAATCAAACCATAATATCACTTAGTCCTTATATCAGTCATGAGCTCTTGAATACAATCAAACATCTCATTATCTTCTTATCCCTTCATTATGTGCATATTATCTACTTTCCAAAAATATCTGAATAACCTTCCATGGTTACCGGTACCATTCAACATATACTTTCATATACATTAGGAAAAACAATAGTGTAACAATACTTAGATGATTCTTTATTCTATAGAACCATACATTATTCTTTATAAACATACAATCATTCCACTAACTTCTTAAACCACTAGCTGAGCTACATCATTTATTTTATCTCATATTGTAGTCTCTTCATCATCATCCACATAAATACTACCCGTATGACCATGCTGATTCTCTTCATGAGATTTTCCCTTCGGTCATTGGTTTTCATAATGCCCATACATTCCACATTTAAAACATCTAATCATTGTTGATGTCATAGCAATACCATTATCCTTGTCCATGGTGTTAACTGAACCTTTTCCTTTGCACTTACTGGCTTTGTGTCCTTCTTTTCCACACCCAAAGCATCTTCTAGTTCCTTTGAAACAATCTCCCTGATACCTCTTCCCACATTATTTACATGAGGGAAATTGAACTTTCATTCCTCTATGATCATCATGAAAATCCATCTTTCTCTTATTATCTGAGTCGGGAAACTTACCAAAGTTGAGATTATTAATCATATTATGAGATTTCTGATTAGGAAAAATAATTATGTTTGGACTTCCAAATCCCGTTTCATTTGGTTGCTCATGAAGAATATCATTCCATTGTCCGTCATATCCACCATTATCGTGAATCGTCCTGTTTCCAGCCATTTTCTAAAACCCAAAAAGAATAGTGTGAGAGGAAAAACTCATGCTAGGTAAAACAACATAGTAAAGGGGGTGTAAAATCAATATCTAACATCTTAGGTTAAATTCTAAGATCGTTAGCGCAATTCTAGGACTACAACCTATACGTATACTTAACCGTAGGGACATCCTTAGATATACCTTAGACATATCTCTAGGGATCTCACTAAAGTTCTCGCATCCTAGTTTCCAAAGGTTGAATAAACCTTTCCTCTGATACCAACTGTAGAGACCCAAAGCTTGACGTACATGGACATTACATTACTTTTGCGGAATACTTAATACATAACAAAAACAGACACACAAGGAACGTAATAGTTTAGTGTCTTTGGAAACTTGGAATGTAATCTTCTAATCATGGTGAAAGATCCTCAACAGCTCCCATAAAGATATTCCCCTTTTTTTCTTACCTAAAACCTTTCTTTATATCCTGGGGAAAAGAAAACATAAAAAGGGTGAGCTCAAAAGCTCATTAAGGGTAATCATGGATAAAATAAAACATACCATATGCATTTGAACTTAAAAACATGAACATAATGTTTAAACATCAAAAGCTTGAGCAATGACATAAAACAAGGAAGTACGTAAGGCATAGATCATAAAGAAACATTAGGCATGATAAAATAGCATGGGAATAAAACATGTAATTGTGGAAACCATTAAGAACATGATATGATTTCCATATTAGCCAAGGCATTGCTTCCAAGACCATCTTAGTGGAAAAATTCCCTTTTTGAATCAAGTTCACTCCTCGTTCCAGTCCTGTATTACTAAACCGGTTTAACTTGTCGTTCTAGCCATGTCTATCTCATGAGATATAAATCTTTACCCAATGTATTGGAGGGAGATATAGGTCCCACCCATCTCATAATGAAATTATTCTTACTTGTGCCACAAAATAAACTTAAAACATTCATCATAACCCAAAGAATAAAATGGGTTTCATAAACATCATCCCATCATTTCATAATCCATATAAAACAAACGGACATTTCATCATAAGAAAAGTGAACCATGTAAATTATAGAGACATTAAACTTAAAACATACACATATGAAATAATTTAATCTTAGATGGAAAATGGTTTTGATAAAACATTTGAAATGAATTCTTGATGAAAATATCATTTCTTCTTCAAAATCAATTTCTTTTCACAAAAAGTCATGCCATTTTAAAAGAAAGATATTTTGTTGAAAATATTCATGAAATTTTTTGGAGGAAGCTTCATGAAAATAAGGCTTTATAAAACTGTAAAAATCTGTTCATGCCGTATAAGTTAAAAAAAACATTTTTTTCGTACTTTTGCCGGAAAAGTCAAAAAGTACCTCGTAATAGAAAGATTTCATACATACCATGTAGTAAAAGTCAAAAATGGGTAAAAATGACTTTAAACATACATTAAAACACTTTTATAAGACATGGACATGGATGATAGAAATAACCCCAGTAAATACTGATGAATAAGCAATCTCGGATAAAAATGAGATTTGCAAAACTATCCCTTACCTTAGGTCCGATATGCTTTGTACGTATCTGAACCCCCTGTATAATGATTTAAATAATGTTATTGACTTATTAAAGAATCATATTCATTGTAAAGATATCATATATGGTTCACTTATGAATTTATATTACCCGTTCTTTTGTAAATTCCATGTTAAAGAGCATTTTGGGTAAAATCGTTTCATTTTTCATCCGTGTTTTGACTTGTAATTATTCATATGATTACTTAGATCATGATTACTTAATTACAGAATATAAAACATTATTTATATATAATATATATTCAGAATATACATATATATAATTGATCGATAAATGGAAAGAAATACACCGTTCATGGAGACGGTAGGCCGTACGTACGCATGAACGCTGTTTTCGTTTCCTTATTGAGTTGAATGGAATTAAGTAGATGACAAACATATACATAAATACATTAGCTTTATAATGTAATATATTTCATTTTTATTTCTCATATATACTTTATAATCATTCTTAAATGGTTAACATGGAGAATGTATCTCATCGCATCGTGGAGACAGTAGTCTGTACGTACGCACGAGCGATGATATCGTTTCCATAATTATTGAATTGAATTGGAGTGGATGATAAAATATATAAGAATTATTATGATGTTATAAAAACTATTTATAGTTATTATTTTCACCATTATACCCATCCATGTAATTTGGTGTTGGAAAAACAGATTATGCCACGGCGTGGAGACGGTATTCCGTACGTACGCACGCGCGGTGATTTCGTTTTCCGTAGGATGGATAGATGGTGAAATAGGGTTGTTTCATACTTATAATAACATATCAGTATATTAGTGATACTGATGTTATTACTTCATAATTAAACAACTAAATAAGAAGAAGTAGAAGAAGAAATAAAGTTGAAAGAATCGGTAACGGACATTACCTCTTCTTTGAAGCGCCTCTTTGAAACCTCCTCTTAGGACACTAAAAGTGGTCTTTGATGAAGACCAGGACCTCTAGGATGTTTCCAAGGAAGTGGAGAAGATAATTTTTCAGGGGTTGGCCGAGCTTGAAGGCTCAAATTGGTGTGAGGAAGAGAGGGAGGAGGATCCCTTTTATAAGGGAGGGGAGGGGCACCTTTGGAAATCTTAAAAATATTAATTTATAATAAATCTAACCCCACTTAAAAACCTCCAAAAATGACTCATATTCTAATATTAGATGAGATAGGGTTGTAATCGCATCAACCAATAAAATTTATACCTGTTAGGAAATTATTTTAAACATTATCAACTTGATTTATCCTTACTCAATCAATTTAATTTTATTTGTGGTAATAATATTCTAAATTTTAAATTATGACAAATATTTACTTTTTTGTTGTGAATTATCTATAATTTGATAATTTATAACATTTTAGACCATTTAAATTTAAATTAATAATTTTTATATGTTTTTGTGATTTTTAAACAATTTTATAATATATTATTTTTATAGAATAACAATAGTGTCAATTTTGACACTATTCATTTATTTGATTTTAAATAAAATATATACAGAAGATATGTTCGAAATAAAATCTTTCATAGATTCATAAAATGTCATATGTATCTAGAAAATTAGTGTAGAACATTAAATAGTTCATATAATATTTATTTTATTATTTTTAAAAACCATTTATTTGGTTTATCTCTTAATAAAATAATTACTACAACATTTTTTGTATAATTATTTAATATAATTATTTGTTGCATAAAAATTAAAAATAAAATCCTATAATGAAGATAAATCTATTACCTTTTACAATAATACTTTTACTCTAATTTATCATCTTAAAATCACAATATTTAAATTGTTATATTTATTAAATTATGAAGGTGACAACTTTGCCATCATTTAAAATAAAATAATATAAGTGTCATAATCACTTTTATAAAACTCCAAACGGTTTTATATTATGTAATTGGACGATTACGGTGTATATATATGCTACCAATAAGTTTTGGTCGGGTTTTTGGGTCTTTTAATGGGTATTATTATTTCAATAAAAACTATATTACTGATTTTTCACTTAATAAATAATTTCTGCATCATTAATGTATCACCATTAAAGACAATTATTTAATCCCTAAAAATTCTAAATAAATTATCATGATGTAGATAATTTTATTAGATTTCTGTATACTATTCATGTTTGAAGTTTTATGATGTTTATCACTAAATTAAAATTATTATACTTATAAGATTTAAGAGAGTGACATGTTGTCACTTTCTTTGGTTTTAATAATAATTAAATTATTTTCATGTTCAAAAGTCCATAAAATGAATCCAATCTGACCCTTAGGTGATATGGGTCGCCTTTTAGCCATCCAATAGAATTTTTGAATGTGTTAGGGTAACTTTATAATATTATATTTACCCCTAATTACCCGATTTACCTTTAACTATCGTAAATAAAATTTACCGTAGTTACTATTCATAATTCCCAAAAATAAAAAGTAGCCTATTAACATAATTTTGACCCACTTATTCCAAATATGGAATCCATTTTTTAAAATTCAATACACAGAAGTTGCAGAAATTAAATTAAAATTAATCCCGTTGTCGAATGAAAACGGGTTTTTGTTTAAAACATTACAAAAGATTGAATTGATTTAACCTACGAATTCAGTGTAAAATAAATGCTAATGACATACATTATATTAAATGTTAAAAATATATTCTATTTATAATTTAAAACCATTCAATATTATAATTTAACCACATAAGTTATTACGATGAAAAAAGTTGTTTTTAATTAAAATATAGCGTGTTTTTACTATTCATTAAAATATGAAAGTTATCAGAATAATATGAAAAATTTATCCAAGGTAAAATTTTATATCCTGATTCCCAAGAATAATTTTATTTTGTAAAATTTAACTTATTAACATTTCAAAAACTAGATTTAAAGTGGGTGCACCATCAAAAGGCGGCAAAACTGCATTTTTTGAAAAATACTTATTTTACCCGAAAAAATTATTTTGTTCTTATACCATGTTCTAGAAAATGTGTAAGTCGAATAATAATGTTATAAAATTCAAAATTTAGTTAATACTATTCATAACGGCTAGTTCATAATAATATTATAATAATATATCTTTGTTTAGTAAAACTCAGTATTGCGTACAACACACGCTATCGAGGAAGGACGTGATTGCGTGTAATGCAAGCCAAGTAAGGGTCGCGTGTAGTGCATGACTCCTTTGTTGCTGCGTATAACAAAATAAATTGAATATATATATATATACTCAATGTTTCATAGAATAACTACTATCAAACAAACATGAAATTGTGTGCAACACGATCCAGGATTAGTGTTGCGTATACTACAAGCTAATACGGTGTTGCGTATAGTGCAAGATAATCTTGGTGTATCGTACAACAGAAGATGTGAAATAAATTAAAAAGAATATATTTTATAAAATCTCAGGTTATTACATTCTACCCCCCTTAAAATGAATTTCACCCTCGAAATTCATCGGGGTTATAAATGGTTTTCTACTTGAAAGTTTCTTTAATTGAAACCCACATCATAAAAAGGAATACCAAAACTTATCTTTATAAACTAAAGTATGAAATGTAACAGTTACCCAAATAAACTAATCACTGGGTTTCCACAAAGGATAACATAGGTGGAAATATGGATATGGAAGAGAAATCTAACCATCATGTTCTGATAGAGAGTGGTAGAGAACATGGCTATGAAAAATCCAACAATCACAAAGCCATAGATTTGTGATGATCTAAGGTACCATCTGATTCATCGGATATAAGGTAACTAAGACAACATTTTTGGTTTTCAAGATCATTTCCCTAAATTTGATGAATTATAATAAATACATACATGATTTTGGTACAATATCACTGTTGTTCATGAATAGAACAATTTCCACTTCATCCCTTAATGAAATGAAGTTGAATTTGTTATTCATGATGTGTTAGCAGATCATGTGATAGAATGATGGGTCATTCCATCTGTTTCAAACAAAAGGTTAGCAAAAGTTATAAGTCCATAATATGGTTAGATTAATCGTATATGGTTTCAAAAATGAACTTATACTTCATATATCATATCGCTTAATAAGATAAAACTAGTTTATACTAACCAGGGACTTCCTGTAGGCCAGTGGTTGGAGATAGAGGCCAGTCGCACTTCGGTTGTGGGTTCGATTCCAACATCCTTGTCCGACGCGATGGGTTGTCGCCCATCCTGCAGGTTGTACTTTTTCTAAAACTACATTACTATAACATCCCATCAATAATATCAAAAATAGTTCTATCCTTAAACAATACTAACTTATGTCCAACATAATCCATTACAATCTTTAGGATTATTTAAAATACTTCGGTCCAAGCTCACAGTATAAAGAAAATTATTACTTGAAATATCACATAACAATCACATGAATCCCATCATTTATCCCCAATATATCATAAGATATATCTTGTTGGTCAAATTACAAACATGTGAATACCTTAATCATGTATTCTCTTGAAGAATGAATACCCATTTAACCTTAGTGAAAACATGAATGCTGTCAAAAGTTAACTCTTTCCACATACCAAAATCCCAAAATTTCTATATAATCAAACCATAAAATCACTTAGTCCTTATATCAGTCATGAGCTCATGAATACAATCAAACATCTCATTATCTTCTTATCCCTTCATTATGCGCATATCATCTACTTTCCAAAAATATCTGAATAACCTTCCATGGTTACCGGTACCATTCAACGTATACTTTCATATACTTTAAGAAAAACAATAGTGTAACAATCCTTAGATGATTCTTTATTCCATAGTATCATACATTATTCTTTATAAACATAAAATCATTCCACTAACTTCTTAAACCACTAGCTGAGCTTCATCATTTATTTCATCTCATATTGTAGTCTCTTCATCATAATCCACATAAATACTACCCGTATGACCATGCTGATTCTCTTCATGAGATTTTCCCTTAGGGAATTGGTTTGCATAATTCCCATACATTCCACATTTAAAACATCTAATCATTTTTTATGTCGTAGAAATACCATTATCCTTGTCAATGGTGTTAACTGAACCTTTTCCTTTGCACTTACTGGCTTTGTGTCCTTCTTTTCCACACCCAAAGCATCTTCCAGTTCCTTTGAAACAATCCCCCTGACGCCTCTTCCCACATGATTTACATGAGGGAAATTGAACTTTCTTTCCTCTATGATCATCATGAAACTATATCTTTCTCTTATTATCTCAGTCGGGAAACTTACCAAAGTTGAGATTATTGATCATATTATGAGATTCCTGATTAGGCATAATAATGATGTTTTGACTTCCAAATCCCGTTTCATTTGGTTTCTCATGAAGAATATCATTCCATTGTCCGTCAAATCCTCCATTATCATGAATCTTCCTGTTTCCAGCCATTTTCTAAAACCCAAAAAGAATAGTGTGAGAGGAAAAAATCATGCTAGGGAAAAAAACATAGTAAAGGGGGAGTACACTCAATATCTAACATCTTAGGTTAAATTCTAAGATCATTAGCGCAATTCTAGGACTACAACCTATACGTATACTTAACCTTAGGGACATCCTTAGATAAACCTTAGACATATCTCTAGGGATCTCACTAAAGTTCTCGCATCCTAGTTTCCAAAGTTTGACTAAACCTTTCCTCTAATACCAACTGTAGAGACCCAAAGCTTGACATACATGGACATTACATTACTTTTTCAGAATACTTAATACATAAAAAAAACAGAAACACAAGGACCGTAATAGTTTAGTGTCTTTGGAAACTTGTAATGTAATCTTCTAATCATGGTGAAAGATCCTCAACATCTCCCCTAAAGATCTTCCCCTTTTTTTCTTACCTAAAACCTTTCTTTATATCCTGGGGAAAAGAAAACATAAAAATGGTGAGCTCAAAATCTCAGTAAGGGTAAGCATGGATAAAATAAAACATACCATATACATTTGAACTTAAAAACATGAACATAATGTTTAAACATCAAAAGATTGAGAAATGACATAAAACAAGGAAGTACGTAAGGCATAGATCATAAAGAAACATTAATCATGATAAAATAGCATGGGAATAAAACATGTAATTGTGGAAACCATTAATCACATGATATGATTTCCATATTAGCCAAGGCATTTCTGCCAAGACCATCTTAGTGGACAAAGTCCCTTTCTGAATCGAGTTCACTCCTCGTTCCAGTCCTGTATTACTGAACTGGTTTAACTTGCCATTCCAGCCATGTCTATCTCATGAGATTTAAATCTTTACCCAATTCATTGGGGGGAGATATAGGTCTCACCCATCTCATAATTAAATAATTCTTACTTGTGCCACAAAATAAACTTAAAACATTCATCATAACCCAAAGAATAAAATGGGTTTCATAAACATCATCCCATCATTTCATAATCCAAATAAAACAAATGGACATTTCATCATAATAAAAGTTAACCATGTAAATTATAGATACATTAAACTTAAAACATACACATATGAAATAATTTCATCTTAGATGGAAAATGGTTTTGATAAAACATTTGAAATGAATTCTTGATGAAAATATCCTTTCTTCTTCAAAATCAATTTCTTTTCACAAAACGTCATGCTATTTTAAAATAAAGAGATTTTTTTGAAAATAGTCATGAAATATTTTGGAGGAAGCTTCATGAAAATAAGGCTTTATAAAACTATAAAAATCCGTTCGTGCCGTATAAGTTAAAAAAAACATTTTTCTCGTACTTTTGCCGGAAAAGTCAAAAAGTACCTCGTAATTGAAAGATTCCATACATACCATGTAGTAAAAGTCAAAAATGGGTAAAAAGGACTTCAAACATACATGAAAACACTTTTATAAAACATGGACATGGATGATAGAAATAACCCCAGTAAATACTGACGAATAAGCAATCTCGGATAAAAATAAGATTTGCAAAACTATCCCTTACCTTAGGTCTGATATGCTTCGTACGAATCCGAACCCCCTGTATAATGATTTAAATAATTTTATTGACTTATTAAAGAATCATATTCATTGTTACTATATCATATACGGTTCACTTATGACTTTATATTACCCGTTCTTTTGTAAATTCCATGTTAAAGAGCGTTTTGGGTAAAATCGTTTCATTTTTCGTCCGTGTTTTGACTTGTAATTATTCATATGATTACTTAGATCATGATTACTTAATTCCAGAATATAAAACATGATTTATATATAATATATATTCAGAATAAACATATATATAATAGATCGATAAATGGAAAGAAATACATTGTTCATGGAGATGGTAGGTCGTACGTACGCATGAACGCTGTTTTCGTTTCCTTATTGAGTTGAATGGAATTAAGTATATGACATACATATACATAAATCCAGTAGCTTTGTAATGTCATATATTTCATTATTATTTCTTATATATACTTTATAATCATTCTTAAATGGTTAACATGGAGAATGAATCTCATCACGTCGTGGAGACGGTAGTCCGTACGTACGCACGAGCGATGATATCATTTCTATAATTATTGAATTGAATTGGAGTGGATGATACAATATATCAAAATCATTATGATGTTATAATAACTATGTATAGTTATTCTTTACACCATTATACCCATCCCTGTAAGGTGGTGTTGGAAAAACATATTACACCACGGCGTGGAGACGGTATTCCGTACGTATGCACGCGCGGTGATTTCATTTTCCGTAGGATAGATAGATGGTGAAATATGTTTGTTTCATACTTATAATAAAATATCAGTATATGAGTGATACTGATGTTATTACTTCATAATGATGCAACTAATGAAGAAGAAGTAGAAGAAGAAATAAAGTTGAAAGAATCGGTAACGGACATTACCTCTTCTTTAAGCTCCTCTTTGAGACCTCCTCTTAGGGAACCAAAATTGATCTTTGAATAAGACCAGGACCTCTAGGATGTTTCTAGATAAGTGTAGAAGATAATTTAGAAGTTTTTGGCCGTGCTTGAAGGCTCAAATTGGTGTGAGGAAGAGAGGGAGGAGGTGCCCTTTTATAAGGGAGGGGAGGGGAACCTTTGGAAATCTTAAAAATATTAATTTATAATAAATCTAACCCCACTTAAAAACCTCCAAAAATGACTCATATTCTAATATTTTATGAGATATGGTTGTAATATCATCAACCAATAAAATTTAGACATGTTAGAAAATTATTTTAAACATTATCAACTTGATTTATCCTTACTTAATGAATTTAATTTTATTTGGGGTAATAACATTCTAAATTTTAAACTATAACAAATAATTACTTATCTGTTGTGAATTATCTATAATTGGATACTTTATAAAATTTTAGACCATATAAATTTAAATTCATAATTTTTATATATTTTTGTGATTTTTAAACAATTTTATAATATGTTATTTTTATAAAATAACAATAGTGTCAATTTTGACACTATTCATTTATTTGAATTTAAATAAAATATATACAGAATATATGTTCTAAAAAAAAGCTTTAATAGATTCATAAAATGTCATATGTATCTATAAAATTAGTGGAGAACATTAAATAGTTCATATAATATTTATTTTATTATTTTTAAAACCATTTATTTGGTTTATCTCTTAAAAAAATAATTACTACAACATTTTTGTATAATAATTTAATATACTTATTTGTTGCATAAAAATTAAAAATAAAATCCTATAATTAATATAAATCTATTACCTTTCACAATAATACTTTTAATCGAATTTATCATCTTAAAATCACAATATTTAAATTGTTATATTTATTAAATTATGAAGGTAACAACTTTGGCATCATTTAAAATAAAATAATATAAGTGTCATAATCACTTTTATAAAACTCAAAAAGGTTATATATTATGTAATTGGATGATTAAGGTGTAGATATACACTACAAATAATTTTTGGTCAGGTTTTTGGGCCTTTTAATGGGTATTATTATTTCAATAAAAACTATATTACTGAGTTTTCACTTAATAAATAATTTCTGCATGATTAATGTGTCACCATTAAAGACAATTATTTAATCCCTAAAACTTATAAATAAATTATCATGATGTATATAATTTTATTAGCTTTCTGTAGAATATTAATGTTTGAAGTTTTATGATGTTTATCACTAAATTAAAATTATTATACTTATAAGATTTAAGAGAGTGACATGTTGTCACTTTCTTTGGTTTTAATAATAATTAAATTATTTTCATGGTCAAAAGTCCATAAAATGAATCTAATCCGAACCTTTGGTGATATGGGTCGACTTTTAGCCATCCCATAGAAATTTGGCATGTTTTAGGGTAATTTTATAATATTATATTTATCCTTAATTACTCGATTTACCTTTAACTATGGTAAATAAAATTTACCGTAGTTACTATTCATAATTCCCAAAAAATAAAAAAGTAGCCTATTAACATAATTTGAACCCACTGATTCCAAATATGGAATCCATTTTTTCAAATTCAATACACAAAAGTTGCAGAAATTAAATTAAATTTAATCCCATTGTCGAATGAAAACAGGTTTTTGTTTAAAACATTGCAAAAGATTCAATTGATTTAACCTACGAATTCAGTGTAAAATCAATGCTAATGACATACATTATATTAAATGATAAAAATATATTCTATTTATACTTTAAAACCATTCAATATTATAATTTAACCATATAAGTTATTACGATGAAAAAAGTTGTTTTTAATTAAAATATAGCGTGTTTTTACTATTCATTAAAATATGAAAGTTATCAGAATAATATAAAAATTTTATCCAAGGTAAAATTTTATATCCTGATTCCAAATAATAATTTTATTTTATAAAATTTAACTTATCAACATGTCAAAAACTAGATTTAAAGTTGGTGCGCCATCAAAAGGCGGCAAAACTGCATTTTTTGAAAAATACTTATTTTACCCGAAAAAATTATTTTGTTCTTATACCATGTTCTAGAAAATGTGTAAGATGAATAATAATGTTATAAAATTCAAAATTTAGTTAATACTATTCATAATGGCTAGTTCATAATAATATTATAATAATATATCGTTGTTTAGTAAAACTCAGTATTGCGTACAACACACGCTATCGAGGAAGGTCGCAATTGCGTGTAATGCAAGCCTAGTCAAGGTTGCGTGTAGTGAACGACTCCTTTGTTTCTATGTATAATAAAATAAATTGAATATATATATATATACTCAATGTTTCTTAGAATAACTACTATCAAAGAAACATGAAATTGTGTGTAACACGATCCAGGATTAGTGTTGTGTATCCTGCAAGCTAATATGGTGTTGCGTATAGCGCAAGATAATATTGGTGTATCATACAATAGAAGATATTAAAGAAATTAAGAAGAATATATATTATAAAATCTCGGGTTATTATAAGGATGATGCCTTTGGTTTGAGTTCTATGTCATCTAGTTTTTGATACTCAAGAGACATGGTAGAGGGAGGCAATGATGAGAGTGCAGTGGCCTCATATTTTTGATATGGAAGCTTCTCGACAATATTTCTAGGGGAAAAATTTTATATGGTGGGGATGTTGTAACATCATGTTACTATTTTCAGGTAATACTTGACCCACATTTTAAATCATGCTTTATTTGGGGGTTTTTTCAACTGGTTTGGGGGTGGAATTTGAAATTTTTGGAAGGCTCTTGTTCTATTCCTGGTTGGCCCATGTTTTTTTTGAAATTGTGTGGCCTGCTAAAATAAACCATGAAAACCATGTAGTGAGGGTTCTCATATTTTTTGAATAGTTTGAAATGAATTTTCCCACCTAGTAAAAACCATGAACACCTTTATAGTGGTGCACAGTTTTGGTTCATGGATTGAAAAATTGTGTGGCCCTTTCCAACTAATTGTGCATGCCGATTTTTATTATTTCAAAAAATGATTTAAAATTCCTGACCCCCATATGTTCCATGCTCAACCATAACTTCCCATATCTTAATTTCTATGGTTGATATGGCTCTTCATGATCCGTTTTGGATCCTCCAAACCTTTTATACAGTAGATCCAGTCTAGGAAAACATCGTTCGATCTATCCCTAGTAAGTGTTCTTCCCATATTCCTTCTCTCCCACTCTCTTATTATCTCCTACTTAGGTATTGTTTGATCTTCATTTTTTTTAGGGATCTAAACTTTTTTGTTTTGGATATTGAATCTAGGTTTGATTCTTGGATCCTGGTTTTCAATGTTCTTCATTGGATTTTCTCATTACGGGTGTTGTGTTACATGATCCCATGATATAGGGTAGGTGGTTCTGAATAATTTTTTCCAATTGATTTAACCCTTAATTTATTAATTTAAATTATATCACTTTCAATTTTATTGTGAAAACCTAATTTTATTTAAAATTTTATTTCAATTGAAATGGTATGGATTTTGGGGAAAACCCCAAATTCCAATTAATTGGTGTGTGATTTGGATTTTATGAAATTGATTGAATTGTGATATTAATTTGTAAAGGATTGATTTTTAATTAGTATTTGATAAAAAATTATTCAATTATATTAATAATATCCTTAAATTGGTTTTATCCTAATATAGGTATGAATTAATTAAAAACCAACTTTTTGTTTTTAAAGAGAAATTTGAATATTGAAATTGTAAATTAGGAAACTGTATTTTGAATAGTTTTGAAATAATATTCCCATTATTTATTATTGTTTGAAAACATAAAATCCTAGATATTTGGTGAGTTATTTTGGAAAAACATGATTCATTTGATGCTTTAAAACATTAAAAAAACATATTGCATTAGATCTTATCCCCGATGGGATGTTGATAAGTCTTTTTTGACTAGTTTCTAAGGGAAATGTGTACACATATTGTTGTGATCACCCATATGAGTTTTTGAGGATCCCATAACCTAAAACTATTGTACCTATTAGAATATGGACATGTTTCTCATTTGGGAATTAATTTGATATATATATATATGTGAAATTTTTTTAAAACTTATTTACACATGACTTGTGAATTTATATAAATTGTTTTATATAAAATGTTTATTCATTAATTAATTTAAATGATTCCATAAATTGAAATCAAAATCATGATTCATTTTAAATATGAACTTATATTTACATTCCTTTTTATTAATATTTAAATAATTATTTGGTTAATTTTTTTGGGATTTTATTATAGAACACTTGGTGAAACCCTACTTGTATTTTAGCTTATACCCTACCATTTTCTTTAGGCATTTTTAGATTTCCTTCTTCTTGGTTCAAGAAAGGGGAAATAATAACTAGGAGGTGGTTGATGTTGATCTTATTATCTTGGAGTGTTGTGTTTGTTGGGACATGGGATGTCTTATCTTGTTCTTTATAGCACTTTGTGGTTGTACTTGGGGTTTATATACATGTTTGATTTCTAGTACTATTCTTCCTGGGGAGTTTTCTTTTGAGAATATTTATTTTTTTTATTTCTTCGGCTATTTTTTGGAATGACCATTCCCACCTTTATATAATACGATACTAGGTGCTACTCAGCAACTAGTGGGGATCCGAAATTCTCTTATAGTTATGTCAGTTTTAGCTTAGGCATTAGGGTACTAGGGTATCTAGGCCATTTTGTAACATCAAATATCTTCTTTCTAATAAATCATCTTGTATTTATCTACTATATTTTATTTTTTCCTAATTTATATTTTTTGATAAACCAATGACATATTTTTCAAATCAAAATGAGGGTTATGAAAGTCTATGTATGGGGATTTGTACCAATCATCTTAGGATTCTTATGTTTTTCTTTATATTTTTTGTTTATATTTTTCTTTTAAATTTTTATTTTTTTAGGTTAAGAATTTGAGAATTAAATGTAATCCTACCTAGTGAAAAATTTCATGGACGTTTTTAGTATTTCATGTATTTTAAAAACCTTAAATTTATATGATTTTTGCTAAAAATATAATAATGTCATTTTGTAAATTTTTTCTTTAGAACCAATAAAGTATTGTGAATGAAAATAATTAAGTGTAATTAGAATTGTAACATGAGTAAAGAATAATTTTGAACTCTAAATTTATAACATGTCAATTGAGAAAAGAACACCTTAGGGATCCAACCGAAAATTCATTCACATAATCCCTTTGAAACCAGTGTAAAATGGGAAATTGGGATCCCACATGAAGTTTTAAGATGTTAAGAATATAAAAAATAAGTAAAAAAAGAATCAATATGGAAACAACATAAAATATAAAAAAAGTTTTATGTCTTGTGTTGGTCAAAAATCCCAATTATATCACCAATAATCATTTTATAACTATTATAACTAGTTTCATGGGGTGATAATATGGAGTTGGTGATGGCTGTGATATTTTTCTCATGTATAGCTACTAAAAAAAAGGAAACAAATGTTTTTCGTAGTCATAAAAAGGAATAGATTTATGTGAGGGGGATATTGGAGACCAAATAAAGAAAGGGGAAATTGGTTTATAAGAATTTCATTGGGGTTGTATAAAGGAAGTGTAAAATTAAACATCGGTAAAATATTCATAGGAAAGATAAATTCATGATAGTCACTTGTTGAAATATTGATTCCACTAAATTTTATTCTATTCACAAACCTTGATCTTGATCATTGGATTAAATTGAAGGGGAATAATGGATAATAGTTTTAGGGGAGTCATGATATTTCAAATGATGAATGAATATTTACTTAACTTCATTTATTATTTTTTTGTTTCATCCTTGTTATCATAATTATTTTTTTATTTAGTTAAATTCATTCGATTATCCATGAGTATAATGTTTAAGTCTAGAAAAATTTACATAGAAAATATTTTCATTTCTAACATGAATTTCCATTTTTTAAATCTTATTAATATTTCAAATTTATATTTCATTTTTACATATTCAGATAAAAAATTGAATTTTTATTGGATTGAAAAATGGTGTAATTGTTAATTTTTTTCTATTTTTATCCATATTTTAATATAATTGATAAATTCGTACATTTTTAAGTAATTATTTAAACAGAATTAGTCATTATAGTATGGGTTTATAAAGTGGATGTAAATTCCTGTTTTACCATTTTCAATCGATGTCTAGTATTTTTATCAAAAAAATATCATTATGATTAATTATTAATTGAAATTTCCTAAAACTATTCTAAAAATTATGGGATAAAAAAATTATACCATTATGTGGATCAAAATATTTCATGGTGATCCAATGACCCAAATTACAATGGGAACATGATTCATCAATTCTAGCCTATATTCCACAATTAGACCATTACTCTCTCATCTTAGCGCTAATTAAGTTAACATTATGAAAAAATAATAAAGACTCAATATCAATGATTTTGTTAAACTGGATAAATATCTAATTTGGTCATTATGATGGAAAAACCGATACCAAAAAATATGGACATCCTTTTACATGATATTCAACTTGAGCATAAGACATTGTCATCCAACAAATAGATTTAGGCATGATCATAATACTTTCGACCAAACTATATTTGGAAATCACTATATAGCATCAATTTATGTCATTAAGTCCTATCTTAAAGATTTATAAATAATTATGATGACATAATAAGTAGATAAAATTTGGAAAAGGTATAATAATTCCATTTAACATCAAAGGGAACTTTGGACTGTCAAATTTTCACTCACACAACCAAACAAGAGATTACACATAAATATTAATTTGAAAATATTTTTAATAATATCAAAGAAGAAAGCATCAATTTTTTTGGAAGAAAATGGTGATCACATGTATGGTGGAGTGTGTTCATTAAGTGATAATTAAATAAGATAATGATGGGTCACCCAACATGAATCCCCATTAAAATTTATTTTATTCTTCACTTCATTCATTTTGTTTTCATTATATATTTTTATTTAATTTTATGTTCTTCATTCAATAAAAACAAAAACCCAAAAATTAATTTCATTCATAATTAGAAAAATATACTGAAAATAATAAATTGATTTTTGAAATAATAAGTGATCAAACTATGAAATATTCTCAAGTTACATGATCATGGTAAACCATTATACTAATTTAGGAATATAAATATGATCTTTTGAATATCCCTATGACAAAAGTGTCAGAAATACTTTTTAAATAGAGAATGTTATTTCAATAAAATAATATCTATATGATACATAATCAAAATAGACATATAACTCAAACTATAATAGACCATAAGACATAAAATGGAATATAACAGATACTAACTTGGCTAACACACAAATTATACAAGAAACCCAAAAGAAAAAAAATACCAACTAAAAATATCTTCATGAATCAGGGTCAAAATCCAGTACAACCACTCCATGGGTATCCTAAAATATTAAGATCACTAAAATGAAAATACAAGGAATTTTAACCTTGATCTATAAAAATATACTCAATTTATCAACATCGATGGAGTATGTAGGTTGTGAGCATAAATTTCCCATTAGGATTTCAACAAATATTTTATGAATTTAATTTTTTTATACATTCCAAAAAAACAATATTTAAGTACATTATTTAAAATTATGTTTTTCTCTAATTCCATAGAAAAACATACTCACTAGAGTTTTAAAATCCATTTTCTTTTTGAAAACAAATTTTAACTTATAAACAATGTAGTATTTATTTTAAATTAATATCTAAATTTTCCATTAAAGCCCATTATGAAAACCAATCATATAATAAGTTATAGAAACAAACCAACTCACCTAATAAAAACATCAAACCCATAATTTTATCTAGAAAGAAAGGCATGTAAATATGAAAATAAATAATCTATGGTCAAATATTATAAAGTTATGAAACATTTCAATGATTTACTATTAAAATTAAATAAATTTATATCAAACATTATTAAGGTAGGAATAAAAGTAATAGAACATTTGGAATAATAATTAAGACAATAAAGTATGAAAATTTTCAAATATAACAAAAAATTAATCTAGTATTAAAATAAAAATAGTAAGAATAAAATTTTTCATAATAATGTGAGTAGTGTGGGAAATAAGTTAGTGTGTATATAATCATAGGAAAATAATAAACATTTAGTGAGATAATCCTATATAGATTCTGTGGATCCATCTACCAACCTAATCAATGATTTTCTTAGATAAAAAACTTTAATAATTCTATATTGAGACTCATTAATGGAACACCCCTATTAAAAATGGTAACCCATAACTAAATGATTTTAATTTGTTCATAAACATAACTATCATAGTAATTTAGTCTTAATATCTTTATAAAATTCATATAATCCCAATTATTCTAGTAGTAGAGTGTAAGGAAGGATGTTGGACAAATTATATAGACAAAAATAATAATACAAAGGGAATTTTGACTCTATAACATGACTCAACCACCCCCTTACACCCCTCACATGTGTCTCATCAATTATTGAAGTCACATTAAAAAACCCAATGGGATAAATTTAAGGGTATATCTCAAGTTTAGGAAAATTATTTTATATTATATTTCAAATGGGACTTTAGTTCAAAAAAATAATTACCTTTCAAAAAATTCATTTAGATCTATTCCAAGAAAAATTTCATTTTGAATTCTCCTTTTTGAGTAAATAATGGGAATTCTCAATACCTTTTATAAATATAATTATAATTCCTCATTGGAATTTTATTTTTAATTAAAATTTCATTTAAAAAAACTCTTAAATTATTGAAAATATTGTTTTAAAAAAATTATTTGAATCTAATAGAAAGAACCAATTATAAACCATTCAATTCAATAAACCATATAAACATTAAGACATGGTAATAATAAAAAATTATAAATAAATCCATAAACATGTATAATTAATAAAAATATAAAAAAATAAAAACACACATATAAGTTTAATAGAAATTATCTCCAAAAATAACCCCTCATAACGCAGAAATTTTCCATTAAAAAACTATGGAATGATTACAATCACTCTTTTCAATACAATTCCCATTAAAAAATAACATTGGTAACTTATATTAGTTCATATCTTTTATAAATTTTAAATGAATATATTTTATAAATTTTAATCACAAAATGGGATGTTGTGAGAAATAAAAGTCATGGAAACCCATAACTATGAGAAGTGAAGATAGTTTTAATCCTTCTAAAATGGTGATAATAAGTCCTGAAGTGGGATACGAACACACTACGAACTAGAGATGCCAAAAATAAGAACTAAAACCAAAACATTGTTTTTCTCACCACTACCCCACAATATAGAAAAGGGTAAAATTTTATGGTAGGTGTAGGGAGAATGAAATGAAAATGTAGAAGACCTTACTTAGAAGAAATCACTAAGAATAAAAGTAATGTGGACAAAAATCCATGGGTGGAAAGTGTGGTGTGAACTTTAAAGGATCCCCTATATTGTGTTGGGTAAATAGGGTGGTAATAATTATTTAGATTCTAAAATTGAAGGGTGGAAATAGAAAATTTCATTTTTTTTAATGGAGTTCCACATAGTTTGGATGCATAGTTTATCAACAAATTAACTAACTATAAATCCATAAATAGAAAATAAATGTATTAAAAAACTTCTTTTCCACATGATTAGATGAATAATGTTCTAACCATATTGATAAATTTCTTATAAAGTTTAGATCATTATGCATGGTCATCACACAGTTTACCTAAACCATGTTATAACTATTCTCTAGAGAAAATTCATAATATTATGAAAATAATTAAACATAACTGAACTAAAAGTTAAAAAAATTGTATTAACATTAAAAATTAAATGTATTATTAAGGAGAATAAATTTCTAGTGTGACAATTTTCCCACTATAACTCTTTTTGCACCTATAAAGTATTTGAAGAGAAATAAGACTCATGACTGGAATCCAGCCTAGGAGGAACAAACTATACCATAAATAACTAATACTCACCTAGAATAGAAAGAAAAATTAAAAATTAATGAAACTCTAAATAAGTGGATTAATCCGGAACCTAATAACCATAAATCAAAAGTGTAGAATAGAAATTGGAAAAAACATATTGTTAGAAATATTTGAGACTAGTCAAAAGTCACCATACCATATATAATTTTACTTATCATGGTCAATCAGTATCGACTAATGGTATAAGAAAAGGAACCATAAAACTATACCCATCACTTAACCTAAGGGGAATGACAATTGAACAGGATCCCTATCACCCCAACCATAATTCCATCATATAAAAAATATCTTTAAAATTAGATAATGTGTTGAGTGTCCAACAAAAAACAAACACATATCAAGAAATTAAGTAATTCACAGGAAAAAAGAAGTTTGATGGATGCCTCAATAAAGTTATACCAGAAAACCAAAGAGATAAAAGATAAGAGAAATATTTATTCTTTCAAAAATATTATAACCCATAAAAACTATAATGATATGACTAAAAGCTATTATTGTCACATTTATTTAGTGATCTCAAAAAAGAAGGATTCAAGTCCCTAGGTTGAAAATTTTTGTGGAACCTAAGAAACTACTTTTCTCTAGAGGAATTCAAAATAAATAATAAGATTATACCAAATGAATCTGATATTATACCATAAATTTATCATGCTTTCTCTTCTTGTATGATGTTGAAGCGTTACTAACACCAAAAGTAATGGGTCAAACACTCTTACTAGGTTATCCCCCAAATACCAAATCCACCATCATGACCATTTTCACAGCATCATAATGAAAATATATACAAGAATAATAATTATAAAATATAGAATATGATGAAGAACCTTTAAAAATGAAATTCCTTCAATGAATCCTAGAAACAAAAATCATAATAGAAGGTAATAGAATTATTAAAATAGGAAACATACTTATTCTATGATTGATCACTTTGATACAGGTTCATAATTTATTTTACTATCTCCATATTATCCATATTAGGGAAATATAATGGAATAAAGGTGGTCTTAAATATTTCCGGTGACATACTACTTCAGAGATAATGTGGGACAATGGACTTACACCATTCTATAATCGCTCATTCAAACATGTTTGAGATATTTTTTACCCATGAGGATTCTTGAATTTTCTATGAATTCAAGAATCATTCTATTTAACCTATCTATTATATATCAAATTGACATTATTGATCACCACAGAAGACCAGGGAATAATGGTAAGTGGTCAAATTTACCACTATAAATATATTCAAGGTAGGGCTTAAAACTTGGAGAAAAAAATATAGTCTTGGAGAGGCACTAGGCTTGGTAACACTCCATGATATACACATCCTTTGATCCATTGAAATATTTATGGGAGTATCAATATAAATAAAAAAACAAAGCATCAGACTCAATAAAAACATTTAAAATTTAACTCACTCTAATTTAAATTTGAAGGTTCACCATTAAAGACTTTCTAATTTCATTTAACCTTTATTTAAAACATGGTTTTATGTCTCAGATTCATTACCAAACTCATTTTTTAACTCAAAGCCTAAAAAAATCAAATAATATTTCAGAAAATTCCTTATTAATTTGCAACACTAAGTCCATAACCATTTAAAACCAATTTTAACATTTAAAAATAAGTGAAATCCAATAAAATAACATTAATGCATCATAAAACTCCCCCTAATCAATATCAAATAAAAAATACACATGGAAAAAATAATCTAAAAGAAAATAATAATAATTGAAATAAATGTTTTATGTGGGTAAGAATCTATACAAAGTTTGGCCACAAGGTTTAGTGGACTATGCCCCAACTATGATACCTCCACTAGAAGTTTCACAGGACCATGCACATAGGATCTATATGGTTTACTAGACCATGTTGTATAATTTTATTCATATATTCCAACTACCATTTTCACACCAAAATCCAAAAATTCTCTAAATAACCCAGAAGAATTAAATATAATTTAAACCACCATCAATAAAAATCATAAGACACAAAAATAAATGAAGAAGATGAAAATTTAAACACCCTCAACATGAAATTCCATGGAAACTCAGGTGTCATCATGAGATTTAGATTTGAGGAACCTACTTAAGGCCTTTCTATAGAGTTCATAAAATTTAATCTCCCACCAACTAGCCTTACCATACTAATGGAGGGTGATCTAATATTTTTTTCATAAAACACCCCAGTGTAACCCCCATCGAAGAACCCAATCCAACCTATGGAAAATATCTCAGGGAATTCTCAATCCCTAGGGTCTGGAAATAAGTTTTCTAGTAGAGAAATATACTCATTTGAAATAATTTTAACTATATAGTAATATATATCATGCTGAAAATTTATATATATAATCAAGAATAGAGGATCCATAAATTCAATTTCTATGAAAATTAAAATTAATAGTTTTTAGAAAAAGAAAACCCAAATGATGCATAATAAAAATAGATATCCAAATTAAAAAATACTATAAAATGATATAAACAATATAATGGATTCCAACTTGGTCGATACAAAAATGATATAGGGAACCTAATAAAGACAAAAATACCATCTGAAGAAATCTTCATGACCAATGGTCACCATCTAGCACAACCACATCACAGTAAACCAAAACAAAGAAATTCATTAGGATAGATCATCTAAATAAGCTAGATCAGAACTATCATGAATCCGCTCAGTCAATAGTCATAGAGTGGTGTTAATATGGTGTGATCATAAACTAATGTGTAGGATTTCCTTAATGATTCCTTGAATTTTATTTTTTGAAACATTCTTAAAGCACTATTTTGGAACTTGAAATTCAAAAATTGGTTTTTTTATAAATATTTTGGAAAAAAAATTAAAAAAAGTTTCATATTTAATTATTATTTCTAAAATAGTATATAGAAAAAAATTATTGAGTTTTTTTCTTTTAAAATAATTTAAAAATATACATCCTGAAACTATCCTAAGAACCATTCATAGTATATTATACAAAAAAAAGTCAACTCTCTCAAGTAAATCATCAAACACATAAATATAGCTAATTAGAAACACATGTAAATATGAAACTAAATATAACATGATCAAATAGTCATAATGTAGTGGTATGAATTAATAAATAAATATTATTAACAAATTAATTTAGATCAACCATTATGGTTATTGGAACCAAAAGTATATAATGAGTGCAATAAAAATATTTGAAATAAAGCGTCAGCATTTTAAAATATAAAAACTAATTAGTAATCTAGTATAATAATAATTTTTAGAATAAAAACTCTCATAATCATAAAAGTATTAAGGGAAACTATGTTTATTGTATATTATCAGGGGTCACTAGTAAGTATCTTGTGATATATTCCCTGACGTACACAAAAAAACCATATACCAAACTAATCGATGAATTTCCTAGATAATAATCACCCAAATTTCTCTTTATAACCACATTGGTGGAACATCCCATGTATGGATTATAACAAAAAACTATAGGACTCATGTTAGTGTATAAACATAACTATTATAGTAATAATCTTTCAATCTCTCACTAAAATGTATAGGATCTCCATAATGCTTTTAGTAGAGGATGATAATGGTTTTGTGACATATCATACACACATTAATAATTTACCATAAGGAAATAAAATCCCAAAACCTTCCTCAAGCCACCCATGTACACCCCTCTCACATAATACCCACACTGGCTCATATAAATTTCATTTTTATGTAACATCAACAATCACATTAATTTTTCATAAAGTCCCAATGGGTCTAAGTTAATGGTGTTTCATAAATCAAGTGAAAATATTTTATATAACACCTCATCTGGGCCTTGAGTTCTAAAACTTATAGTGTCCTATCAAAAAATCAATTAAAATATATTCCATGATCAATTTCATTTATAATTATCCAATGAAATAAAATTTTTAAATACAAATTTCATTTTGAAACCTTATTCATATTATTGAAAATATATTTTTTCAAAATATTCTTTCAAACTCAAAGAAACTATAACTTATAAACCATCCAATTCAATAAACCATATAAAAATCAGGAAATTACATTGATAAAAATTATAAAAAAATCATAAATGTATATTATCCATAAAAAACATAAAAATAGTTCAAGGAACACGTATAATTCCATTAGAAATTAGTTCTAAATAATAACCACATGTAAACCATGAATTTTCCTTTTCAAACTAATAGAAAGATTAAAACACCCCTTTTTGTATATCATGCCCATTGGGAAATGATTATGGAAACATATATTAATTCTAAAAATTAATAATTTTTATGGAAATACATTTTATAAATATTGGGAAAATTTTATAATGATTTTATAAAGAAAATACATTGAACCACAAACATAGGTTAAGTGAATATGATGTAGATTCTTCAAGAACCAAGGAAATAAGTCCCAATGAGGGATCCATACATAGTAGGAATCAAATCGAACAAGAATTAGAACTAATAAACGGCATAGGAATCATCTAATACCTCCCAAAAATAACTAAAAAAGAAGAAAATAATATAGAAAAACGAAGAAAGATGGAAAATATAGGGTAGAAGACCTTACCTAGAAGAAACCACCACAAATATAAGGAAGAATTTCCAAAATCCAAGGTGTAAAAGATAGGGGGTTTCACCAAGGGTTCACCTCTACATTGTCACCAGAATGGTGTGGATGAGGGAGGGAATTGGTTTTAAAATTGATTCGGGAAATTGTAAATTATAATTTTTGAATGTAATGGGTATTTCAAATGGTCTGGACACATGATTTTCCAATCCATTCTCTAGTCATTTTATCTTCACTAGAAAATTAATTGACTGAAACATAATTTAGTAGTATGGTCAGAAAATATAGCGACCCTTATTTTTCTTACAAAACTATTAAAACAATTTAAAGATAAAAAATATTAAATTCTTACACAACCAGCATCCAAAGGTTTAGTTCCTTGGGAAAATTAGGACCATACATGTCCATTAATTAATAAAACATAAACATTTATTTAATACATTATTCTCTAGATTCTTATTTGCCCTTGTGATCTCCTTAGTAAAACTATCCACCTAAGGATATACATAAAAAAGGGGTGATATAAAATCCTAGTAAGAGGAGGAAAATGTGATATGAAACATGGGTGAGAATATTTATCATCATCATAATATAATAAAGGATCATAACCATAATCATCATAGGAAACATGGAATGTGGTAGTGTATAAAAATGAAACATCATGTCTTAATTATCAAATACCACACATAGTTGTGAACAAAGAAAGCATAATATTCACAAATATTTAACTTTACCTCATTAGATTCATCACTTTACCCAATTCCCTGGATCTTTAACTAATTCTGGGTGCACCCATCACATTATAACATTTTCATGCCCTTTATAATTCTGGGTTCACCTGTCACATCATAACATTTACATAATCATAAATACTACATAGAATGTATATCATTATTGGACATATAATAAACCATAGAAGTGAATGGGTTTCATTACATAAATAATAAATTCATGAATAAGCTTTGGGGTTCCAAAAATAAAGATGGAATAACATACTTGGTATAAGTATAATCAATCATGAGTGAAGATGAAACAATCTCAAGATAAGTAAAGGTGTGTTTTCAAAATGAATATTTCTTTTTCAAAACATTGTGATTGTAATAAACTCAAGTATAAAACATTAATATCCCATAATAAGAAAAGTTATAATAAATAAATTATATTTAAGGATCATCAAATTAATATACATACTGAAATTGGTGTGAAAGAGGAAAAAAATCCAAGGAAATGGAGTTGGGTTTGAGAATACCCTTACCTTATGTATGAATGATTTCTCCACTTTAATATCCTAGATAATAAAATTAAATTCATTAATTTACAAATAAATAACCTTTTATAAATTAATTTTATTAATTATTGTTTTATTGGGTTCATTTATTCACTTTTCAATAAGTTATAGAGTTCAATTTCTTCGTTTGGGAGTGTTTGTTTTCTTAGTTTTCATGATTGGTTCACTTGTATATAAGTATAGAAATTCATGTTCAATTGGAATAATACTCCAAAATTGAAATTATAGATTTTCAATTATCATATAAAAGTTTAAATGGTTATATATATATATATATCATTTTTTATAGGGTATGATGATGAATAATTACATAATATATTAGTGATAATCATTTAGATTATTACGGTGGATTATTTATCACAACGAACTCGTTTTGTTTTATCATTTAGTATTATGTAAATATGTTATATAAAGAACATAAAAAGGGTTATAACATAAACATTAAAATATTTTTTAACCATTCAAATATTTTTATGAACATCCTTATAGGTGATAAGGTAAAATGAAAACATGTAGTCCTTGAAGCTGATAATCAACACCTCAAGGATGATGCTTTCATTTTAAGAATAAAAGGGAGTGTAGAATGGGTTTGATGATGAATTATTCTATTAGAATAATAAAATTCCAGAATATGTAATGTAATATAGTTATCACTAAATTTTTATTAGGGGAGGTTAGGAGAGAATAAGAAAAGAAAATAACTTGAAAAGAAATTAAAATAAAATAAAGTGGGTGTCTCCTCTTGAATCATTCTCTTTGAGAGCCTCCTTAGGGAAAAGGGTTTGGTATTTTGATAAGACCAAGAGATAATAGATGTGGAAGATGGGATTAAGAATATTATTGGCTATAATTTGAATAATTATCAAATCTTAGAAGGTGTTAGGAGAATATGTGGTGAGAAGGGGTATTTATAGGGGAGGAAAGGGGTGTTTTCTCATTATTTTATTCATTAGATTATTATTATTCCTCAAGACTATGAATAATTTGAGAATTATCACTAAATATATTAAAATAATTAAGGTGGTTCTATATCATTGTGCTTACATCATCAATTACTCAAGGAACTGTGTATCTAACTTGTAGTGTATATATATACCGTATATTATCGTATTTTTTTATTCGCAAAAAATCACGTATTTCAAAAAAACAAAAAAACTAACCCATAAAAGTTTTTCAATGTATATAATTCAAAAATGAACTCAATTTTATAAAAATAATTTTATAAGTATGATAAATTTAATTTTTAATTAAAATCATCATTTACTTTGAAAATACCTACTTTGAAATTATAATTGATTTTATAACACTATGAAAAAATTATTATGGTCTCATAAATTTATCTTATAATCATAACATAAAAAATATAAATTTATAAAAACATTTTATGAAAATAAGTTTTCTTTTAAATCGTAATATTAATTATAAATTTGTAATTAAAAATTTTTGACTTATAAAAATACCATCACTTAATTAATTATTTCTAATACATTTATTTAGCTATAGTATGATATAATTATAACATATTACCATTTATAATATGCCTAAATTTTATTTATACTTTCATGTCTGAGGTTGTTATTCTATTGTCTAATTTACTATTCATAAAGGTCATATTACTATTCAAATGTTCAAGTTACTATTCTATTGGTATAGTTTCTTTAGCTTCTAAAAATACCTCCTATACCATTCATTATTCATTTATAAAGTCTGTATTGTGTTCTATAGGTTATTTTATTCTATTTATACTATATGAAATAATTATAAAAATGGAATTTCCATTGATAAATTTTTTTTGTTATTATATTCTTCCCCCTTATGAAATTTCATCCTCAAGATTTACTTTTACATACTACGGTGAAAACAAATGAGGGTTATTCTCCTTCATCACTTCATCTGGTTCCCATGTTTCCTCTTCGTACATGTGGTACTACCTTAGTACTTAGATCATGTGAGTAGTCTTGTTGTGTAGAACATTATCTATACATTCCATGAACTTCATTGGATTCTCCTTATAAGAGATATTATCTTCCAACTGTACCACCCCTATATTTAGTATATTTTAGGGATCAGGTATGTAATTCCTCAATAGGGATACATGGAATACATCATGTACTTGAGACATGTTAGTTGGAAGTGATAGTCTATATGCTACATCTCCAACTCGATCAAGAATCTCGAAGGTAGTAATGAACCTAGGACTCATATTTCCTTTCTTCTAAAATATCACGATCCTCCTCCATGGAGATATGTGGAAGAATACCATTTATCAAACGTTAAACTCTAGGTATTTTCAATGATTATCTACATCGATATTTTGTCGACTGGGGCTTCCTTTATGTGTTGCTGAATCGTTTTCAACTTTTCCACCATTTCTTCAACCATTTCAGGTCCTAGAATTTTACATTAATTGACCTCAAACCAACATGGTAGTTTTTTACACATTTTCCCATAAATAGATTCATATGGATCTATTTGGATGCTCGAGAAAAAACTGTTGTTGTAAGAGAACTCAACCAGAGGCAGATGTTGGTCCCATCCTATTTTAAAGTCCATAGAAAATTCCCTCAACATTTCTTATAGTGCCGAAATAGTTCATTCAAATTGGACATCAGTTGGAGGATGATAAGTTGTACTGAAGTTTAGCTCAGTGTTTAGAGAATGTTGGATACTTTTATAGAACTTGGAGGTGAATCTCAAATCTCGATCAGATAAAATCGATAGTGGTACTCTATACAATATTACCACTTTTCTGGTGTATATTTGTTCATGTTGATCCAGTGATATTTCCTCTTGAATTGAGATAAAGTTATATATCTTTGTAAGATGATATACATGAACCCATATATCATGGTTTCCTCTAGATGTCTTTGGAAGTCCAATGACAATGTCTATGGGGATGTTTTACCATTTCAATGTTGGTATAGGTAATGGTTGCATCATCTCCTTAGATTTCAATATTTCAGCCTTCACTTTCTAACATACCAAGCACATTGATGTATATTTAGTGATATACTTCTTTAGAGGTTCCCATCAATAGTTCTCTCAAAGATCTCTATACATATTTTCCCTCCCTTGGTGAATATAGAAGGTTGAGATATGTGTTTCATTCAGAATCATCTTTTTTATCTCTGGACTAGATGGTACACATTATCATGACCCAAATCTAACAAATCCTTCCTCATCAATTTTAAACTATGAGGATTTCCCTTTTCTCATTACTTCCATGTTCTTTTAAATTTTCACATCATTTCTTTGAGAATCCCCTATTTTCTCCATAAGGGGCGGTTGAGAAATTTTTTGAGTGAGGATTGATGATATTACTTCCTTAATGATTATCATGTCTATACTATTAAAATCTAAGAATATTGGATCCTTCTAAATTCTCATCATTGATAATGTTTTCGGGTCCTTTCTAATTATAGCATCATCTAGTTTATTCAACTTAACAAGATGGTAGTGGATTGGGCAGTCATAATCCTTGATTTGTTATAACCATCTTCTATAGTGCATATTAACCTCTTTTTGTGTGAATATTTATTTGAGTCTCTTATGATATGAATAAATTTCACACTTCTCCCCATAGAGATAATGCCTCTATATTTTCAACATAAAGATCATAATTGAAAACTCTAAATTATTCATAGGATATTGTTTCTCATGAATTTTCAACTTCCTTGTGGTTTAACCTATCACTTTATAATTTTTCCATCACTACAAAATCTAATCCTATTTTTGAAGCATCATTGTATACTATAAATATTTCCCCAATTTTCAGAAGTGTGAGTACCGGTGTGGTGATAATCCTTCTTTTTAACTCTTTGAAGAAGGCTTCACATTCACTAGTCCAGTTAAACTTTTATCCCTTCCCAGCCATCTTGGTTAGTGGATTTTACATTTATGAGAAGTTCTTAACAAATCACTAATAATACCTAGCTAGACCAAGGAAACTATGAATATCTATTACAGATGTTGGCATGGGCCACTCCTTGATTTCCTTTGTCTTATAAGGGTTAACATATATTCATTTTATAGTGATAAAATTCCCCAAGACTGATAATTCTTCCATCCAGAACTCACATTTATTGTACTTTACATAAACTTTTTCCCTTCACAATGTCTTAAGCATAGTATTCAAATGGTCTTCATGTTTCTTTTTTCTCCTAGTGTATATAAGAATATCATCAATAAATATTACCACAAATTTGTCTAGGAAATATCTAAATACTGTATTCATTATGTTTGTGAATATTTCTGGAACATTAGAAAGTCCAAAGGGCATCATTATGAACTCAAAGTGTGCATACCTTGTTCTAAAGGCCATCTTGGTAATATCTTCCTTCCTCAACATTAATTGGTGATATCCCGACTGATGTTTTGCCTTATAGAAATTATTATCACCACATAGTTGAATGAAGAAGTCATGTATCCATGTAAGGGGATACTTTTTCTTTATCGTCGTTTTTTAACTCACAATAATCAATGCAGAGGAACATTGATCAATCCTTCTTCTTGCTGAAGAGGACTGGTGAACCCCAAGGTGAAGCACTCCGGCATATAAAAACCTTGTCTAGATTTTATCGTAATATATTATTAGGTTATTATAACTTAATGGATACTATTCTATAAGGTGTCTTTTATATATTCGTAGATTAAGGAATAAGTTCAATTGAGAACTAAACCTCTTGATCAAGAGGAAGTCCATGAAATTATTTAGGAAATACATCAGTGTAGTCCCTCATAATGGGAATGTATTTGAGAATGACCTTATCCTTTGTCACAATTATTTTATCTAGATATTATTTCTCATAATTCAATAATATTCACACTTGAGATGATGACTCTAAAGGATATTCATCCTCCTCCTTACACTTGTATAGGATTGGAGGATGCATCAGGATATGAAGATTGATCTCTATTTCCCAAAAATTGATGTTGGATTTGTATAAAGACAGTCAATCCATGCAAAAAATAGCATCAAAATTCATCAAATGAAGTGAGACCAGATTTTCTAGGAGGCCTATTCCACAAACATTAACTAGGAAGGAGTTATATACTTTAGATGAAAAAATTTCCCCATTTTCTATTCTCAAAAATAACTCAACCTCTATATTTTAAGGTTGTGTTTGAATGGTTCTACTAAGATTGCAAGATATGAAAGAATTCTTAGAACTAGAATCAAATAGTACATTCACTATTCATGAATGAATAATTTGCGTATCTATCACCATATCATTATCGTGATTGAACTCAGTAGTAGTGATTCCATAATCCTTCCCTTGTTTCTTTTTATTTGGTGGTTGATGATGTGAATTAACCTCAAGGACTTACGGTTTAGTGCACTAGATTTCATAGTGTTATTTATCCCTATAGTAGAAGCATTGACCTATGGGTGGTGCTCTCCTTTAATTCACCACATTATCTTGCTTCCTCATGCCTCTTCAATATTCATGAGCTTAGTGGACTTCTATCCCACACTTATATCATTTCCTTGTCCCTTTGAGGAAATTTACATGATGTTTCTTACCACATTTTTGACATGTGGGTGGTTTAATTTTCTTTCCATCTTTCTAATTAGATCCTATAACTTGAAACCCCATATTTAGTTTCTTATCACCATATCCATGGGACCATTCTCCAAACACCACCTCCAATTTATGATCACATCGAACAACTTCTTCATAACTCCAAAAGTATCAAATTTCTAGAGCCTTTAGATGTTGTGGATTTTGACCACAAATGAATCTATAAATTTTGTAATCATTGTTGATAACAAAACCTGAGGTGTGCCTTGAAATCCTTTTGAAATTTTATTCACAGGCCAGGATAGATTCACCTTCCTTTTTATTGGGCACTATTAACTCTCTCTACATCATTGTACAAAGATTTCTAGGGAAATACTTGTTAAGAAACAATATCCTAAATTCTTCCCACTCCATCTCTTCAATTCCATCCTTTATCAATGCCTACCATTGGTCAGACTCTTCATCTAGATGATAAATAGATAGAGTCACCTTCTCTTTCTCAAAATTGTGAATCATAGAAAATATATTCTCTATTGAGTTGACCTACTATTTCATGACTAGTAGATCGGGAGATCCACTAAATTTCGACGGTCATTTCCAAATAAAATACTCAAGAGTCAGTTTCTCCTTCTTAGGTGAAGAAGGATATTCCATTTTATTCAAGTTATTATTCATAGGTAGAGACAAATGGGTAAGCATCACAATGAAATTTTGAACTCCAACTCCCAAAGAATATGGGATATTTCTTGGTTAATTGTTGCATTATCCCTCACATGGGTTGTTGGAATTGTTTCTTATGGTTCCCACCATTTTCTAAAAATAGAAAATGTTAAAACAAAACATAAGTCAGCAATTCATAAATAAATAATTTATTCCTTTTTTTAAAATTAACACTAAAGGAATATCTTGTGTGATCCCTATGTTTATAATTTTTTTAAAATGAAGCTACTTGGGTGATTACTTATAGTTGGTCTCATACTAATGGTTTTCAATAAGGTTCTCTAATACTAATTCCAAAATTAACAAAACTATGCACGGATACCATCTATAGTAACCCTTCTATTCCTTAAAAAATTATTACAATATTTTAAAGATAAAAACATAAAAGTGTTACATAGCTATATCAAAAATTTTATATCTTGGTAAAATTAGAACTTTAAATAACCTTTACATAAATAAATATAAACATTTATTTAATTACTTCTTCTTTAGATTCTTATTAGCCCTCATGTCATCCTTAGTAAAAGTATTCACCAGAAAATATACATCAAAAAGGGTTGAGATAAAAGATAAGTAAGAGAATGAATATGATACATGAATCATGGGTGAGTAGAGTCATCATCATCATAATATAATAAAAGGATCAAAACCATAATCATTGGGGGAAACATGGTATGTTGAAATGCATAAAAATGGAACACCATGTCTTGGTGGTCAAATACCACACATAGTTGTAAAAACAATCTAACATCATGTTCACGCATATTTCACTTTACCTCTAGAGATTCATCACATTACCCAATGAATTGGATAATTATATAATTTTGAGTGCACCCATAACATCATAACATTTTCATGCACTATATAATTCTTGGTGAGCCAGTCATATCATAACCTTTATATAATCATGCATGCCACATAAAACATATATCAATAATGGACATATAATAACTTATGAAATGGAATGAGTTTCATTTCATAAATCATAAATTCATGAATAATCCTTAGGGATCCCAAAATAAAGATGGAATAACATACTTGGTATAAGAATCATCAATATTTAGTGAAGGAGAAATAATCTTAAAAGAAGTAAAAGGTGTGTTTTTAGAAAGAAGGGTTCTTTTGGAAAACATTTTGATTGTCATAAACTCAAGTAGAAAAAATTTATATCCCATAATAGGAAAATTGTTAATAAATAAATTATATTTTAGGATTCTTAAATGAATATACATACTGAATTGGTGTGAAAGAGGAAAAAACCAAGGAAATGGAGTTGGGTTTGATAATCCCCTTACCTTACGTTTGAATTCATTCATTACTTTAATATCAGGGATCATAAAATTAAATTCATTAATTTAAAAATAAATATCCTTTTATAAATTTTATTTATTCATTATAGTTTTATTAAATTCATTTAAGGGTTTTTTTTATTAGTTATATATTTCAATTTCATCATTTGAGATTGTTTATTTTCTTGGTTTTCATGATCATTTCACATGTATATAAGTGTGGAAGTTCATGTACAATAGGAATAATTATCTAGAATTGAAATTATAGGTTATTAATGATAATATATAATTTTAATTATTTATATATATCATTTTTTTATATGGTATGAGGATGAATAATTAGATAAGACATTGGTGATAATCATTTAGATTATTAGAGTGGTTTTTTTATCACAATGAACTCATTTTACTTTTATCATTTATTATTATGTAAATATGTTACATCCAGAACATAAAAAAAAGTTCTAAAATAAACATTACAATATTTTGTATCCATTGAAATGGTTTCATGACCAGCCTGAAAGGTGATAAGGGAAAATAAAAACATATCATCCTTGAAGGAAATAAATAAACACCTCACAGGTGATGGTTTCATTTTAAGAAATGAAGGGAGAGAAAAAGGGGTTTGATGATGGATTATACCATTAGAATAATAAAATTATAGTATATTTAATTTATTGGAGTAATCATTCAATTTTTATTTTGTGAGGCTAGGATAGAATAAAAAATAAAATAAATTGAAAATAAATTAAAAGAAAGAAATAGGATTTTACCTCTTGAATCCTTCTCCTTGAGAACCTCCTTATGGAAAAGGGTTTGGAATTTTGATGAGACCAAGAGCTCTAGGACATGGGGTAGGGGCTTGATAATAGTGTTAGGAAGAATTTTGAAATGGTTCAAATCTTGGAAGGTGTGAGGAGAAGAGGTGGTGAGGGGTTGTATTTATAGTGGAGGAGAGTGGTGTTTTCTCATTATTTTATTAATTAGTCTATTATTTTGTCTCAATACTATGAATAGTTTGTGAATTATCACTAAGTATATTAAAATAATTAATGGTAGTTAGATATTATAGTTCTTACATTCGTTATGACTCAACTAACATTGTATTTAACTTATAATGTATATATACTGTAAATTGACTTATTTTACTATTCAAAAAAATTCAAGTATTTCATAAAAATCTCAAAAATTCAACATAATTTTTTTTTATGTGTAGAATTAAAAAATTGACTCTATTTTATGAAAATAATTTTATGTGTATAAGAAATTTAATTTTTAATTAAAATCACCATTTATTTGTAATATAACGATTTTAAAATTATAACTCATTTTATAACACTTTGAAAAAATAATTAATGTCTCATAAAATTATCTTATAATCATAAGAAAATAAAATATTAATTTATAAATATATTTTATGAAAATAAATTTTCTTTTAAATCATTATATTAATTATAAATTGGTAATTTAATATTTTTGACTTTCAAAAATACCAACACTTAATTAATAATTTATAATACATTTATTTACTTATACTATGATATAATTATATCATATATCCATTTATAATATGCTTAAAATTTATTCTTACTTTCAAGTGTGAGGTTAATAATCTATTGGTTGGTTTACTATTCATATTGGTCATATTACTATTCCAAAGGTCAAGTTACTATTCCATTAGTATAGGTTCCTTAACTTCTATAAATACCTCTTATACCCTTTATTATTCATTTATAAATTTTTTATTATGTTATATAAGTCATTTTATGTGATTTATACAATATGACATAATTATAAGAATGAAATTTTCATTGATAAAATTATGGGTCATTACAAAAAAACTATAATACAACCATGATAAACTATCTACTAAAAATTACATAACCCTATATATGGGCATTGTGTGGTTTAACCTAATTGTGAACTAACCATTGATTTCAAAAAAACTCTTAGTTTTTTAAAAAATGTAGAAGAAACATACCCGAAAATCAATGAAAAAATAAAAAACTACGAAATTAACATACTAAAAAAATTATAATCAAGGTGTGACTAATTCCCTATATATACAAGGAAGAATAATAATTGGACACTATCCTCAATGACATCCCAAAATAGACTTACTTATTATACTATACCAAGCCTCATTATAATCATCATATTTCACCTAATTCCCAATTATTTTTATCTTTTTTGGTAAGATTTTCAGAAAAATATAAAGTAAAAAATTTAACATACCATCTACTAAAAGGATTTACTTTTTTATACCCTTTAAATTTAAACAATAGAGCCTACCCTATGTACTTTATAAATTTTTTCATACCCAAATACCCCTTAAAGGTCTAATATACATATCCAGTTCCCTTATCCCAAGGGGATGTGGTCATGAGAAACTTCTAAAATCACTCAATAAATAATATAATTATTTTTCATATCATGGGATGATCTACCTAATATATATCACAATTTTATACCCTATCAATCCTTATTCAGATCACATTCACCTAAATACCTAAGAACACCTAAAAACATAAAAAAACTATGTAAAATATTACTTAATAGGTAATGGATCACATACCACATTCTCATAGAATTTACCCTATCTTGTACCTTTTGTACTAAATTAAGAATCCTAAAGCTTTCATTCTATTGGAACACATTTTTTAGAAGATAAAATTCATCAATGTAACTATTTATTCAACATATTTTTCTATTAACTTTTTATATACAAATATTTTTATTATCTTTTACCACTCTAATGATGTTATATGAATATCATTATTCTTCTAAAAACATTTATTATAATAATATGATTAAATACTCTTACTCATGATATTTTATAGTATGTTCTTATTTCGGTGGATTCAACCACCTATATGAACAAGTTTATACTATTGTCATGGTAGTATATATGAATTATTTATAAGGAAATAATAATTGTAATATATGATATTTAATTTTAATTTATGTTAATAATATGGTTCTATAATGGTGACTGAAAAAATTAATGGTAATTATAAATTTACTCATTTTTATTTATAAATTACCTGAAAAATAATCATCATGAATTATATTATCATATACCATAACCATATTATCCATAAAATGAACATGTAAATAAATAGATTATTTCAACATAATTAATATAATATCATTAATAATTTGGGAATGATTAACTTTTTTATTAAATAATGAGGATTGAAACCACTATATCGAAAACCTTTTCGAAATAATAAAAATAATTAACATCTAATAATGAAAATAATAAACAAAAAAACAAATATATATTAATAAATTATTATAATTTAATAGTATAATAATTGATATTTATGAATTAGGTTTTTAAATTAATTATTCAATGGATTTATTTATTATACAAGAGGTTAATATTATTTAAAGTGATTCAATAGTAAAGGTAAGCTTTTATTTTTCAATATAATATTAAAATTGAGATTTTATATATCTAAATTCTCTTTTCAAGAAATTTTATGTTATTTTTATGAAAAAACACAGATATATTCTTATTGTTTACTTATTTTTATGCTTTAAATGTCTTATTTCCATTTCCCCACCTATTGGTGTATAATTCCTCTAGGATGATTATTACAAGTGGTACCAACATTATCTCTTATTTTTAGTTGAGGATATTTTAATTCTTTGACTACTTTTTCAGTTTTTTATATATTTCCTTATCCATACATTAATTATTTTTTTAATTTCTCTTTATAATTTTAACTTTATTTACAAAAATTGTAAAAGGAATGATATAATTATCGTCTTCAACGTTTTCTGTTTGATTAAATTCTCTTACCATTTTCATTGATTATTTTTCAACACATTATTCCTAAGCTTTTATGGTACATAGATTTATTTTTTATTAAGATTTTAATTTAATTATAAAACTATATATATAACTTATTTGATTTGAGAAAAAAATAATTATAAAATATTTAAAGTATATTTCTGATTATTTTATAAATTATTTTCAAATGCTATTATAATAGTTTTTTCCATCTATATTAATATACTTAAATGTTTCTTAGGATTAATTAAGTATATATTTTAATTAAGATATCTATATTCCTTCATTGGATGAATAATATCTCCATTGGGGAAATTTTCATGAAACCGGTTTCTTTCTAATGATATATGTATCATAATGTTGTTTTTTGAAGATGATCATGTACTTGTGGAACACATATGTGTAGTTTATCCTTATGTGATGGATGGGTCTAATATATCTCTTTAATTTAGTGGTAAAATAATTATATCTCATGAATGTTTATGTAAGTTGATAATGTTAGTTATCTCATTATATTATGTTTTGGAGATAGGTAGTTAGAATGGTCTATTATAATATTAATGTCCTGTTATTTATCTTAAAAATTTTTTATGATTTTATTTTATTATGCTAATTCCACATTCATATGTTTTGTTACCATAGTTAATGTTTAGTAATTTTTCTTTCCTATGTTGGGTTCCATAACTGAAGATTATAATTTCATGTTTCCACGTTCCTATTATTCATTCACATGTTATGCCAAAATCCTTATTCTATATTCATGTTTATGATTCTTATTTAATTGTATATGATTTCAATAAATTTTCTCCATATACCTTGATAATATTATCATACCTTCATTTTCATATAATTCTCACTTATATTTCCCAATTGAAATATCACATGTTTTACCCTTTACTAGGCATCTAAGATCTCCCTTTTCTTATGTTTCCATTCCCCATGTAATGAATAGGAGTATTATGTTACATATTTAAAGAAGAAAATAATTTACTTATAATTTTCTTAGAGATATTGAGGAATTACTTGTAACACCCCAATATTCCATGGTATGTTTCCATTTGAATAATTCAATAGCTTGAGTTGTATGCAACTTCAAGATTCTAACACTCCATGACCAATCAAACTAGCTGTTATGAATAGTAATACCCACTTTTTGAAATTTTATAAATTTTATTCTTTAAAATGGACTTCATTTTTGGATTCGAAGTATAAAAATTTGCTTACGAAGAATTTTTTTTAATTTTCTGATAACTTTCATATTTTGATGAATAGTGAAAAATACTAAATTTTAATTAAAAACAACTTTTTTAATCAAAATAATTTATTGTGTTAAATTATACATTTGAATTCTTTTTATGTATCATTAAATTATATTTTTATTATTTAATATAATTTAGGTCATTGGATGTAATTTCACATTTAAACTGGACACAAATAAGTGTCAATCATGTGATAGTTATTATTTCTTAAAAGCACACTTTTTGTTTTGACAATGGGAATTAATTTTAAATTAATTTGTACCACTTATGTGTTTTAAATATGGAAAAATTGATTCCATGTTTGAAAATAGGAGGTCCAAATTATGTAAATAGGTAACTTTTATTTTTAGACATTATGAATAATTACTTCGGTAAATATTTTATTTACCATTGTTAAAGGAGTAAATCCGGTAAATAAGGTTTAAAAAATAATATTATAATAATATTAAATTACCCTAACAAGTGTCCTATTCTTATTAGTTGATACGTGTCTGACCATGGTAATCCTTGGCTCTATTTTTGAACCCCATGGATCCACTTGAGAGTGATAATGACACTTTATATTAATTAATTTAAAGTAAAGATAAAAATGACATAAACATGTATCTTTTAGTAAAATAATTTTTACATGGGGTTATATAAGATATATCTTCAAATATAAATATTCATTTGAAATATAAAATTATTTCATACCTCATGGTGTTTGTTTTAAAAAAATTAAACATCAAATAAATAAAATTATTTATGACACAATAATGATGCAGTGTTTACCTCATTAATGAATTATTTAAATAAATGAGATTATAAAAATTAAAACAATTAAAAAACCTGTCCAATTCTTATTGGATGATTTTATATCGAACACGAGTCATCTTATATTCTACTTTAATGAGTTTTTTACCTTTATAAACCTAAAATCATTAAATAATAAAATAATATTTTCAAACATTCTTAAAGATCCCCTCCTCCCTCTTATAAAATCCCTCACCTATAACCCATTTCTCACACCACACAAGCCCCTTTGATCATCCAAAATCTACCCAATTAAGCTCCCTACATCCCCCTCTTCCTCTTAGAATCCTTACATTAGGCATAAGACACTTAAAAGAAGCCTTTTGGTTCAAACCAAAGGGAGTTACCCGATTTAATGGTAACATCTCCTCTTAAGTTCTTTTCTATTACTTTACTTCTAAAACCCCCTAAACTCTATTTATTCCTTTCTTTTACAACAAAAACAATATCCTAAATATACTAGGTTGTTGTTATGATAGTTATTTTAAATACACTTACACACACCTCCATATAATTGATATAGAACATAATGTTTCTATGGACGACGAACTATTGCCTCATGAAACGATGATTGTTCAATCCTCTACTGCCACCTCTTAAGGTGGAAATTATGATGGAACTATAATTATATATTATATTTATGATATTTATTTTATCTATAATCTTCTTTAATTCTCTTTTGTAGCATACCCTTTTTCTTTTCATGTTTTATATATATGATAATTTCATTTCAGGAAGTGTGGACTACTGCCCCCTCCAAGTGATATGACTCATTCATACCATCCACAGAACATATAATGGATGGTGTTAATAAACTTATAGAACATATATAAAATATTATATTATACTTTAATAATTATATACATATGTATCATTTGGTTTTCTTTCCATTTAAAAAAAATTGAAGTAGTGTTCGTGCGTATATACGGATTACCGTCTCCACGAACGCGGTGAGATTCATTCCCCATCATAACCATTCAAGAATAATTTTCATTTGATTATTAAAAATAATATTTAATAACATAATATCTTTCTAGATATAAATCAAATACATCCTTTCCATAAAAATCTTGACTTACGTAACAAAACATATAAATAAAAATGAATCAATTAACACCCGAAACAATGATACTACTAAAATATTATTAACAAAGAAATATTAAAAGATCATATATGATATCATATTTATTTATTTAGTTATTGTATAATTTAATAACAATAGTAGGTTAATGTACCCTCAACCAAGTAAAAGTACAAGGTAAGGGTTAATTTCACAATCTCTTAATTATCTGAGGATGTTTTTACGTAAGTATCTACTGGGACCTCTTCATCATCCACATAAGTGTTTTATTAAAAATTTATTTCAAAACATTTTCACTATTTACTATAAAATGGGTTAAAGTCATTTATACCCTTATTTGACCTTATATTTTTTGAAATAAATCCTTTCATCATTTTCTAAACAAGGTACTATATGACCCTTTTTGACAAAAGTAAGATAAGAATGCCCTTTTTAACTTATACGTTGGGTGTGTCTATTTTCTGCCATTATAACATTGTAGAAGCTTTACTTGCAAGCTTATAATAATATTTTCAAAATAAATTTTTTATTTTATAATTATGTGACTCTTAAATTATTTCAATATAGCAATAGATATTTCTCTCAAATAGTTTTGATTTCATCTATTACAACATTCTTTGAAAAAATTTACACTTGTTTGAAGTTGATTTATTGTGATACAAATATTCCATATTGTATTTATGTTTTTTTGAAAAGTTTTACTATGGATGTGTTATATTTATACCAATCATGGTTTATGGTTAAAGTATTGAAATTTTTTATGCTATTTTTAATATGAATGTTTATGTTATGTTTCAACCTTTTCATATAAGGAATGTATTGGACGTAGAAAGTGACGGGTTGAACTCGCTATAGCTCCTCGATGCATCGGTAAGTCTCACGATACAATTAGATATATAATTGGCCATGTAACTTCCCGACCTGAGAGCCACTGAACGGTGCTCCGAGCCAATTGGTCACAAGCCCTCAAGCACGCCTCCCCGTACACCAGAGGGTGCCAACTAGCAGCGAGGGTCTGGTAAGTCAGTCTTGGGGAGACTATACCCTCTATTATCAGAATAAAATACCAGAAGAAGTAAACAAGAAATAGAAAAAGCATATATTGTTATAACTGTACAATGTAGAAAGAATAACCAAGACAAGAAATACAATACTCAACTGAAAGGTAAAACAAGCTATGACTATGCAAGTGCCAAGTGTCTACAATGAAAAAGAAAGTAAAGACACAGTGTCTCCAAACAGGTCCTGACCCACATCTGGTTCCCTCTTCCATGATCCAACCCCAAATAGAACCCTAACTAGGGCTCTTGCCATTATCCTATCCTGCAATAACAAAGTCTATTCGGGTACCATTCAGGCAGCCCGAGTAGGGTATGAGTACGACTCAGTAGATCACCACAAATAGTGTCAAAAATAAATTCAATCATAAGAAGTGTATGCAGTTGCATTAATAATAAAGCAAGACAACAAGGAAGACAACTATATTTATCCAATTAACCTTTCTTTAAAAAGTTAAACATCCAGGTTCCTGAGAACACCCAAAATATAATGCATGTTTCGGCCCGTGTAGGAGCCTAAACCATTTCCATTGTTCAAATCATAATTACAATGTCACAATATTAAGTTTGAGAAATAGACAAATGAAATAATAGTACAAAATAAATGAAAGAGTGCAGAAATTCATGTCTAGCACACATGTGAGTATTTGGAGCACCGGTCCCTGTCTCACAACCCCATGGGTATTTGGAGCATCAGTCCTTGTCCCATAATATATCAATTTCATGCATGTCATTGGTTCTAGAACACCATGTCTATAACCTCTGTGGGTATTTGGAGCATCAGTCTGTGTCCCACAACCCTTTTTAAAATCAAATATCAAATTCACATATACAACCATATTCAAATGTTTAATCATCTTTATCTCTGCATCATAACTCTCACCCATATTCAACTAGATCTATAATTCATAAAAAACCACATAACCAAACCACCAATTAATTATTTATGCCATGACATTTATACAACTGCATATACCTAGCAATATGATATTGTGGGATTGGATTTAGACCACCTACCTCGATTTATTGATGGAAGTTATCCTAATGGAAAACTTTAAAATCCGAGCGGTACAACGTCATCGATCAAGTTCTGGATCTAAATCCTTAAAACCAAAATAATATCAAAGGCATCAAGATCTTTCAAAACTAGATCTAGATCCACAATCCTAGATCTATACCTTAACTCATAGGTTTATATCCATGGAAGCATTGGAAATCTCCCATGAAAAGATCAATGAATGTTAAAGGAAAGAATGGAAGAACAACAGGATGAAATCTACTTACCGGAGGAGAGGGGATCTTCAATCTGAGCCTTCAATCTTCAGAAAAGGTGTTCAGATCACCTTGGAATCTCTCCAAGAGGATTTGGAAACACCTAGAAATTTCCAATCCTGAGCCAAGGTCGGAAAATAAGGAAATCCCAGGGTTCAGGTGGTTTTAAATAAGGATTTTAGGAAATAAAAACTGTGCGCACAGTTTCCTAGATTGAGGCACACGGTTTGTCAAACCGTGCGCAAACCGTACAGACCTCACTATCCAGATTTGTATGGTCCACATGGTTTGGTCACATAGTTTATCAAACTGTGCGTACCTCTCTGTCTGGTTCTGCTTGGTTGGCATGGTTTGGTCGCACGGTTTGTCGAACCGTGCGCAAACCGGGCACAACCCACTGCCCTTTTGTTTTACTTAAAAGTTCACCCAAACGCACCCAAAGTCACTACTCAAAAATAAAGGTACTTAAAAAAATCAAAAGTACCTGAAAACATGCTCGATGTTGACTCCAAAAAAGTCTAGGATCTTGCGATCTCCCCACCTTATAATAGCTCATCCTCGAGCTGTACTCCCAAACTTCTCTGAGATTCTGAGCTAAAAAGATCGGGCCACTGAGTCTGTATATCTGCCTCCCTTTCCCATGTCTCTTCCTACACACATCCATGCTGTCATAAAACATGAACTATCAGTTCGGTTTTTCCCCATAACACCTTCTCACTGCAATCCAACAGACGTATCGGATGCTCCTCAAAGGAAACATCTATCTCTATCTCAACATCATCCACATCGATCATATGAGAAGGGCCATGGTGATACCTTCATAATTGTGATACATGGAAAACATCATGAATAACACTATATTTATGTGGAAGATCCAATTGGTACGCTACCAGCCTAACTCTCTTCCTGATCTCAAAAGGTCCAACAGACCTGGGTTCCAACTTTCCCTACCTCTGTATCCTGCGGTGACCCAACCTAGGTGACACCCAAAGGAAAACATGATAACCCTCTATAAACTTAAGGGTCATCTCCGTCTGTCATCATATGACTTATGCCTACTCTGAGTCGTAGCCATACGTTTCTGAATCAGATGAACCTTCTATGTCGTCTCCTGTATGAGACTTGTTCCCAATAACTCTGACTCACCTGCTTCCATCTAGCATAGTGGTGATCTGCATGGCCTACAATAAAGATCCCCGTATGGTTCCATATTTATAGTTTCCTGATAACTATTGTTATAGGAAAACTCCACTAAAGCTAGGTGTTTCTCTCATAATCTATCGAAGTCAAGAACACACACCCTCAACATATCCTCAAGCACTTGTATAGCATGCTCTGATTGTACATCTATTTGCGGATGGAAAGCTGTACTCAATAAAACCTGCGTACCAAGTGCCTTTTGCAAACCCTTACATAAGTGCGAAGTAAATCATGAATCATGGTATGAAACTATAGTTCGTGGCACCCAATGTAAACGAACTATCTTCTATAAATACAGCTCTCCCAACTTCTCAACTGTAAAAGTTTCCCCTATAGGTAGAAAATGTGATACCTTTGTCAGTATATCTACAATAACCCAAATAGCATCATTCTTCCTAAGTGTTTTTGGAATACCTATCAGAAAGTACATGGTTACGTCATCCCACTTCCTTTCTGGAATAGAAAAAGGTCGTAGAAAACCTTCAGGTCATTGATGCTCCACCTTCACCTGCTGACAGGTAAAGCATTGTGTCACAAACCCTGTTATCTCCTTCTTCATGCCTACCCACCAAAACTGTCGTTGTAGGTCACGGTACATTTTGGTCACACCAGGATGAACTGCCCATATTGAGGCATGAAATTCCTGTAGGAGATCCTCTCACATGCTCGTAGAAACAACAACTTGATTCTTCATAAAAATGATATCATCCTCATCTATCCTCCAATCCAAATGCATCTTCCCACCTTCAAAGTTTTCCCTCAAGTCCAAGCACTTTGTGTCCTCATATTTCTTATCCCTGATTTTTCTCAAAAGTGTTGACTCCACTACAACCGACATGAGTGCCATTTCCTCCTATCTCTCCTGAACTTCAATGTGAATTTCAGCCAACAACGACATCATCCTCCACTTGGCACTAGATTCCTGAACAATCTGATTCTGAGTCTTCCTACTAAAAGAATCATCCACATAGTTTCCTTTTCCAGGTGTATATACCATCTCAAAATAAAAAGACTGCATATACTCAACCCATCTCCACTGTCGAAGATTCAAATTGTGCTAAGAAAAGATGTACCCCAAGGTCTTGTTATCAGTATAAACTGTAATCCTTTCACCCAATAGGTAGTGTCACCAAAACTTCATATCATAAACTACTACTATCAAATCAAGGTCTTGTGTTGGATAATTCTATTCCTGTGGCCTTAGCTGTTGAGACCTGTATGCCAAAACTTTATCTCTTTGCATCAACATAGCTCCGAGTCCCATCCCAAAAGAATCACAATACACCGTGTACTCTTCACCTATCTCAGGTAGAGCCAAAAATGGTGAAGACGTCAAATTCTTCTTTAACTCCTAAAAAGATGTCTCACAAGCCTCTGACCATTCAAACTTTACTCTCATTTTGTTCAATCTCGGAAGTGGTGCTGCCAAAACGGGAAAAGTTTTGGATGAATCTCCTATAATATCCAGCTAACCCCAAAAATCTTCGGATATCGAAAATATTATTGGGATTCTCCCATGAAACCATTGCTTTCACCTTCTCTAGATCCACTAAAACACCATTCTTCGAGATAATGTTTCCCAAGAAGTGTATCTGATCAATCCAAATTTGACACTTAGATAGCTTGGTGTATAGCGAATTCTCTCTCAGTGTACTTAGGATGATGTCAAGATGTTAGTCATGATTGTCATGAGTCTTGGAGTACACCAAGATGTCTTCCACAAATACCACCGCAAACTTATCCAGGTACGGATGGAAGATCCTATTCATCACAGCCATAAACACTCCTAGTGCATTTTTTAACCCAAAAGGCATTACAAAAAACTCATAAAGCCCATACCTACTCCTGAAAGACGTCCGCAGTATATCAGAAGTCAAAATTATCAACTGATGATACCCCGATATTAAGTCGATCTTTGAGAAAACACAGGATCCCTTCAACTGGTCAAACAGATCATCAATACACGGTAGAGGATATCGGTTCTTCACAGTCATCTTGTTAAACCTCTGGTAATCGACACACAAATGTAAACTCCCATCATCCTTCTTTGGAAAAAGCACAGGTGATCTCCAAGGCGATGTACTTGGATGGATAAATCTTTTATCCTTAAAGTCTTCCGGCTAAGCTTTGAGTTCTTGAATCTATTTCAGTGCCATTCTAAATGGTGGAATAGATACTGGCTCATCTCCTGGCATGAGTTCAATAGTAAATTCAACATCTCTCTTAGGTGGAAGCCCTGAGAAGTCTTCTGGGAATACATCCTGAAACAAATTAACCACTGGTGGAAAGACATCTTTCCTAACACCTTATTCATTCAGTAAAAGACTATCAACTTGGGTTGTGAGCTCTCCCAGTTGCTGAGTAATTGGCTCTGCTCGGCCTGCCTGGATATCCCACTCCCCACGGTGAATGTATTGGTCACCCGTAGGTGACGTAAATGTCACTCTCCAATGATAACAATCAATGTGGGCTTGTTATGTGACTAACTAGTCCATACCCATAATTAGTTCGAAGCCTGTCATGTCAAGGATATAAAGATCCCATAGAAAACGGTACTCCCTGATCTCAAGAGAGCATCCCTTGCACATACAGATGTCTCTAGACCACACTCCCAAAGGTGTATCTATCATCATAACCCCACTCACAAACTCCACCATCATACTCAAACCATAAAAAGGTTTTGTAGATATGAAAGAATGTGAGGCACCAGTATCAAATAAGGCACAAGATAAGGTAGAAACCACAAGAATAGTACCTCTCATTGTCGATGGTCCAGCCTCTCTATCCACAAGTGTAGGTTGTACCACATGCAACTGTGTTATTCCTCTTCCCAGTGATGCCATCTGACTCCCTTGACTTGTACCACTTTGCTTATATGGGCGTCGTTTCCCAAAAGAACCATGTTTTTCACCCTTACAACCTCGGCCAGTAAAACTCCAACTTTGGGACTAAAAGGGTGCAGATGATCCCCTTCCCACACTCTGACTCTGTTTAGCTAATCCATCACCACCTGACTCCTTTGGGTTCCTGCAGAACTTATGGAGATGTCCCATCCTACAACAGTATCTACATTCAACAGGTGGACAGGGACATTGATTACGATAATGTCTAGACCTTCCACACTGGTGAAAAAACACTCAGGTAAGGTCATGTGTAACTGACCCCTCTACCAGGTTACTCTGTCTCCCACCTCCTTGGCTGACATTCTCAAAACGTCGCTTCCTGCTCTCAAAAGTCGCACTGCCTGACCATCCAGTAAAATCCATTTTTCTGCCACTCGAAGCCTCCTTCAAGTTCCCCTCAGAGATGAAAGCCTGATTTAGCACTTCTAAAAACTTCTTCAGCCTGAAAATATTCACTTGAGACTTAATTTCACATTTAAGTTAATCCTGAAATCATCTTGATGAAGTGGCCCCGTCTACTGCCAATGATGGAGAAAAATGTTTTAAGTGAGTAAAGAATCCATCATAGTCCATTAAAGACATATTCCCTTGAGTTAGCCTCATGAACTCAGCCGCTTTCTCCTGTCTAAGCGTCTCTGGATAGAAGTGCTCAACGAACTTCTCCTAAAATTCCTTCCACTCCATAGCTTCCAGCCACCCATTCTGATTCTGGATGTCCCACCAACGTTTCGCTTGACTGCGCAACATGTAAGCTGCCAACTTGACTCTCTTCTCAACTGGTGTCTCCAGGTGGTCATGTATAATTTGGGTAGATTCAATCAAGAACTCAACTTTCTTTGGACTACCCTCTCCAGTAAAAGTCAGTGGGTGCTGTAACTGAAACTCCCTCGTAAGATCAGAAATACTTTTCACAACCACCCTGGGTCTCTTTCCATCATTTTCATGAAACGGGTGAGGTTATCTCAAAAATTTTCCCTCGCTTCTTCAGTCGGTAATATTGGTGCCTCAGGTTTACCCATTGGAGGACCATTTCTAATTATACCCCCCGCTCATCCTCTAAACAAGCATCGTGGAGGCATAATTCTACAAATCCAAACATGACGCTTGGAAAACAGTTCACAATGTTATCACAATTACATTAAACCAAATTATCCATTTAACTTCACAATTATTTCTTTCAATTACAAAATTAGACACCATTTTCATTTCAAATTTCACAAGAAAGGAAAATAAATAGTTTAAGTTCAAAAATCTACCCATAATCTCTTTTACCATGCATTCCTAACATGATGCATGTCACAATAATCCTGAGTGCCTAGAATGATGCATGTAAATGAGACATTGTTTCCATTCTGTGCTACGAATCAATACTCAACAAATTCCATAAATAATAATCACATCACACAACAAGTGCATCACTCAAGGTGAAATAATATTCAACTGTAACAACAAACATCAATAATAGTAATCCCACCATGAGTACTTGAGTTCTCCCCCATACATGGGTTTGAAACTCCCATGAACGATCTAATTATCAAGCCCTGACTTTACCTAATCTCCTTTCTACCTTTACTCAAATAGAAAGACAAAAAAAGAAGAAGAGAGAAAACCTCCTCTGATGCCACTTTGTAACATCCTGACCTGGGAACCACTGAACTGTGCTCTGAGCTAGTTGGTCACAAGCCCTCAAGCGTGACTCCTCATACGCAAGAGGGTACTGACTAGCAGTGAGGGTCTAGTAAGTCAGTCTTTGGGAGACTATACCCTCTGTTATCAGAATAAAATACCAGCGGAAGTAAAAAGGCAATATCGGAAGCATATATAATTATAACGGTACAATATAGCAAGAATAACCAAGACAAGAAATACAATACTCAACTGAAAGGTAAAACATGTTATGACTATGCAAGTTCTAAGTGTCTACAATGAAAAAGAAATTAAATACACAGTGTCTCCAAACGGGTCTCGAACCATGTCTGGTTCCCTCTTCCATGCTCCAACCCCAAATAGAACTCTAACCAGGGCTCTTTCCCTTGTCCTGTCTTGCAACAACAAAGTCTATTCGGGTACCATTCAGGCGGCCCGAGTAGGGTGTGAGTACGACTCAGTAGATCACCACAAACAATGTCAAAGAAATCCAGACATAAGAAGTATATGCAGTTGCATTAATAATATAGAAAGACAATAAGGAATATGATTATATCTATCCAATTAACCTTTCTTTAAAACGTTAAACATTCGGGTTCTCAAGAACACCCAAAATATAATGCCTTCTTCAGCCTGTGTAGGAGCCTAAACCATTTCCCTTATTCAATTCATAATTACTATGTCAAAATATTAAGTTTATGAAATAGCCAAATGAAACCATAGTACAAAATAAATGAAAGAGTGTAGAATGTTATGTCTAGCACACATGTGAGTATTTGGAGCATCAATCCCTATATCACAACCCCATGGGTATTTGGAGCATCAGTCCTTGTCCCATAAAATATCAATTTCATGCATGTCATTGGTTCTAAAACACCATGTCTAGAACCTATATGGTTATTTGGAGCGCCAGTCTGTGTCCCACAACCCCTTTTCAAATCAAATATCAAATTCACATATACAAAAATATTCAAATGTTTAATCATATTTATCCCTCTATCATAACTCTCGCCCATATTCAACTACATCCACAATTCACAAAGAACCACCTAACCAAACCACCAATTAATTAATTATGACATGAAATTTATACAACTGCATACGCCTAACAAGATGAGATTGTGGGATTGGATTTAGACCACCTACCTCGATTTATTGATGGAAGTTAGCCCAACAGAAAACCCCAAAAGTCGACCGGCACAACGTTGTCGATCATGTTTTGGATCTAAATCCTTAAAACCAAAATAAGATCAAAGGTATAAAGATCTTGCAAAACTAGATCTAGATCCACAATCCTAGACCTATACCTTTACTCATAGGTTTAGATCCATGGAAATGATGGAAATATCCCATGAAAATATCATGTAATGTTAAAGGAAAGAACGGAAGAAAAACAGGATGAAATCCACTTACCGGAGGAGAGCGGGTCTTCAATCCGTGCCTTTAATATTGAGAAAAGGTGTTTGGATCGCCTTGGAATCTCTCCAAGAGGCTTTAGAAACACCTAGAAATTTCCAAGCTCGAGCCAAGGTTAGAAAATAAGGAAATCCTGGGGTTCTGGTGGTTTTAAATAAATATTTTCAGAATTAAAAACCACGTGCACGGTTCCTGAATAGGGGAGCACTGTTTGTCAAACCGTGCACAAACTGTGTGGACCTCACTGTCCAGATTTGCATGGTCCGCATGGTTTGGTCACACAGTTTATCAAACTGTGTGTAAACTGCGCTTACCTCTCTATTTGGTTCTTCTTGGTTGGCATGGTTTGGTCACACAATTTGTCAAACCGTGCGAAAACCGTGCACAACCCACTGCCCTTTTGTTTTACTTAAACTTTCACCCTAATGCACCCCAAGTCACTACTCCAAAATATAGGTACTTAAAAACATCAAAAGTACCTGAATATTTTCCCGAGTTTGACTCCATAAAATTCCAGGATCTTACAGGCCAAGGCCTTTCCCAATTTTATATATGGTTTTGGCCGAGGTCTTAATCATTTTTTGATGTCTTGGCCGAGGCCTTGAAAAAAAATGTTTCAAAATGTCTTGCATTATACATTCTCTCATTATGAAAGTAATATTTATGGTTCATGTGGTTATTAGACTATTAGAATACCCATGACTATGTTTTATTATGGCATTATTTACTCAACTCATATTCCTGCCATAAAGTGTTCATGTTTATTATTTGTAAAGGCATGTGTTTTGAATTATTCACCATGCATAATTTTTATGTTATCTTCCACTATATTGCTTACTCTTACTGAGTGTTTGAGCTCACCCCTTTATAATGTTTTATTTTCATAGGATATAAAGAAGTTAGTTATGAGTGACTTTCCAGAATAATCTAGGAGGCTTGAATGTTTCTAATGGAATAAATTAGTGTTGTATTTTTTTCAAGTTGTAATGTTGAACTTATGTATATATCTCATTTCCAATAATACTAAACAGATCAGTCTTTCGGGACATGATTCCTTGTATAATTCCAATATTATGTAATAATGTACCGACTCTAGGTAACTGGGGTCGGGGTGTTGCAGTTGGTATCATAGAAAGTTTAGTACAAACCTTGGAAACTAGATTTAGATAAACTCAAATTAGAGCACATTGCCCTAATACATACTTTGAGGTTTAGTATAGAAGAATATCCTAGAGTTTTGGAAATGTATAGATTTTTTTATTTTAACAAGAAATACATGCATGTCTAGATACGATCATCTAGAGGTAGCTCTGGCACAGATGTACCAAGGAGTGAAAGCTTCGATAAGGAGTTTCGGGCTTGACCCAGGGTATCCTAGTACACGACAATGTGCCTTGATGTAATCTTGGTTACAACACTCCCAGGGGATATGCTTAGGACAATTCACATTTTTTTACAAACCATTATGAATGATTTATGAGTATATACTTCCTCATAGAAAACATTTTTTATGATTATGGATTATATCCATAAACTGTTCAAATTATGTTATGTGTTTTACAAGTTTGTAATTAGGTATTTCGATTCAAAAACTAATCTAGTGTATGTCATTGTTTATAAATGGCGCATAGTGGAAGGAATGGAAACTATATCAACATACATAATACATGTAAGTATTTCCCCCTACTCTAGATAATTATAGTGGAGTGGGTGATGCAACTGGTGTTGATCTGCTTATCACCATATTGGGACAGCTCACTTTGGTTATGAATAATAACCTTACCAATATGAAGCACCCTAATCCACAACATGGAGGATCAATGTTAGAACACTTCATGATTCAACAACCACCAACATTCAATGGGTCTACAAATCCATTTGTAGATGAGAAATGGATAAGTTCTTTAGAGAAAATGTTTCATGCTTTGGGGAGTAGCTAAAAGGGAAAAAGTTGTCATGGCGGTTTATCACATCACAGGAGATGCATATCAATGGTGGTCATTAATTCAAAAAAAAGGAGGATTAAGAAATAAAATGAATGTAATGGAGGGAGTTTAAAGATATTTTCTTATAAAAATACTTTCCTCGTGACCATCGAGTGGATATAGAAAGACAATTTCTGAGTCTGATGGAAAAAGAGGATGAGAATGTCGCAAAATATGAAGCTAACATTACAAGGTTAGAAAAGAATGTGGAAGATTATATACGTAACCCAAGAAGTAAGATTGATAGTTTATTTAATGGGTTAAAACCATTTCTCCATTGAGAATTGGTATTTAAATCCTTCTCAATGTACGAAGATATTGTCTCATGTGCTATCAAGAAAGAAAAGTAATTATATAAGTCTTACGACTTTAAAGTAAAGCAAGAGAAGAAGAGATATACGGAACACTCTAGGAAAGGAAATAAGGAAATAGAGAAAAAGGGAAGTGTTTAATTTCCACCCTATGATAATTGTGGAAGGAAGAAACCTGGTGCCTATATAAAAGGAAAAGGAGTATGCTACAAATGTGGATAGAAAGGCCATCTTCCTGGGGATTGTAAGGGTAAGAAAGAAGCTACCAATGTTTAATGCTACAATTATAGAGAGATAGGATATTATGCAAATGAACGTCCAAAGCGCCAAGGATAATTACCTCAGAAAAGGCCAATGGATAAAGGCCAAGCTTATGCGATCACTACTACTGAGGTTGAAGCTCCAAAAGATGTGGTGGTAGGTAATTTAACGGTTTTATCAAGTTTAGAAAATGCTTTATTTGATTATGGATAATAGCATTATTTCATATCTTCCCAGTTTTCTAAGAAAATTAGATATTTACAATTTTATTTAACAAGGGAGTTGTCAGTAAAAACTCCTAAGGGAAGTATCATTGCAACAAAGTTTTGTGAATCAATTCCAATTAGGTCATACAAATGTTCTTTATCTACTGATATCATTGTCATACCCATGATTGAATTTGATATAATCCTCAACATGGATTGGATTTCAGACCATGATGTGAAATTTTTTTAAGAAGAAGGAGGTTACAATTTTTGATGATGATAAGGAATACCATATCTTTAGAGATGAAACGTCACTATCTGATTATTATCTAGATCCACCCCCAATAGCTCTACTAAATTCAATTATTGGGGAGGAAGAGAATGAAATAACTATGGGTGAGGATATGAATGTTCAAATTGAGGATGTATCTATTGTGTAGGAGTATGTTGATTTGTTTCAAGAGTATTTACCTAGACATCCTTCAGAATGAGAAATTTGGTTCTCCATTGACTTAATTCCATGTTCAAGGCCCATAATGAAGACAACTTATAGAATGGACACTATGGAATGAGTGGAAATAAAGAAAAAACTAGAGGAATTAAGTAATAAGGGATTTATTCTCCCTTGTGTTTCCCTATGGGGATTCTTTGTCCTTTTTCTTAAGAAGAATGGTGGATCTATGAGGTTGTGCATTGACTATAGGGAGATCAATTCTATAACAATAAAGAACAAGTATTTCCTACCTCGCATTGATGATTTATTTGATCAACTTCATGGAGCTCAATATTTTCCAAAGATTGACCTTCAATCTGGATACCATCAGTTGCGCGTGAAGAAGGAAGACATTCTGAAGATAGAATTTCGAACTAGGTATATGAATTATGAGTTTATAGTAATTCCTTTTAGACTAACTAAAGCACCCTCTGTTTTCATTGATCTAATGAACAGAGTTTTCAAGGAATGTCTTCATGGATTTTTAGTGGTATTTATTAATTATATCTTTGTATACTCCAAAATCTATGAAGATCATGAAAATCACTTGTGCGCCATTTTGAAAACCCTCAGAAGAAATGAATTATATGAGACATTTAGCAAGTGTGAATTTTTGCTTCTGAAGATTTCTTTTCATGGCCATATTGTCTCTAAGTATGGGATCTCCATTAATATATCTAAGATAAGAACAATCCAATAATGACCAGCACTGATGAATATAACTGAGGTATGTAGTTTTATTGGTTTAGCAGGTTATTATCAGTATTTTTTCTAGAATATTTCCCAATTCTCTAACCCATTAACCAAGATCGCACTTAAAGGGGTCAAATTTGTTTGGAAAAAGAGTATGAAGAATGTTTTGAAGAACTGAAGAGAAGATTAGTCAATGTTCCTATCTTGACTCTACCATAAGGTAGAGATGGGTTTGTTATTTATAGTGATGCTTCAAAGAAAGGAATCAGTTGTGTCCTTATGAAAAATGATAGAGTTATTGCTTACAGATCACGAAATCTAAAAATTCATGAACAAAAATATCCTACTCATGATATTGAGTTAGCATCTATAATCTTTGCTTTGAAGAAATGGAGACACTATCTCTATGGTGAAAAATGTGAGATATATACTGATCACAAGGTTTTGAAGTTTATTTTCTCAAAGAAAGAACTCAACATGAGGCAAAGTAGATGACTCAAACTACTCAAGGATTATGATTTCACTATACACTACCACCTATGGAAGGAAAATAAGGTGGAATGTGCTTTGAGAAGAAAGGATTATGGAGTTCTGAATAAGATGAGAGTTGAAATGGATCCTATGTTTATGGATCTAGTAAGGATGGATATGGGAATACTCATGGAAGTTAAAACATCATTACCTTTTCAAATGATTTCCAAACCATCTTTACTAAAAAGGATAAAAATTTCTTATACTGATGATGAGGAGTTTCAAAAGAAAATTAAAGCTATGAATGATGGGAGATTGAATGACTTCGTATGTGAAGATGGAATTTTGAAATTTGTGAAGAGACTTTGTGTTCTTGATATACCTGATCTAAAAAGGGAATTATTGGATGATTCTCATATCTCCAATTTCTCTATACACCCTGGTAGCACTAAGATGTATAGATACTTGAAGGAACATCTTTTGTGGGAAAAAATGAATAGGGAGATTGCTGATTATGTGTCAAGATGTATGGTTTGTCAATAATTGAAAGCTCGAAGACAACATCCTGGAAGAGTCATGCAACCTCTTCTCGTACCTGAGTGGAAATGAGATGATATTACGATGGACATTGTCATGATACTACCAAGGACTCCTAGAATGAACGATGCAATATGGGTCATTGTTGATCGTCTTACCAAGTCAACAAATTTTAATGATATAAGAGAAGATTAACCACTTGAACGTTTAGCAAGACTATATATTAATGAAGATTTAAAACTTCATGGAGTACCCCTATCGATTGTTTCTGATCATGATCCCCATTTTACATCAACATTCTGTAAAAGTCTTCAGAAGGCCCCGGATACTAGACTTCATTTGAGCACTGCCTACCACCCTCAAACTGATGGACAATCAGAATAGACTATTCAAACCTTAGAAGATATGTTGAGATCTTTCTCACATGACTTTCAAGGTATGTGGTATCAGTATTTACCTTTGGTAGAATTTTCATATAACAATAGTTTCTATTCAAGTATTCAGATGACACCATATGAAGCATTATATGGAAAAAGATGTCGCACACCAACTTGTTGGGATGATGTTAGTGAAAGAAAACGCTTAGGCCCAGAACTTGTTGAAGAAACAATGGAAAAGGTGAATCTTATCCAAACCCACATCAAAGCAGCTCAAAGTAGGAAAAAGAGCTATGTCGATAACCGAAGAAAATATTTGGAATTTCAAGTTGGAGATCATGTTTTCTTGAAGGTATCTACATGGATGGGTGTTATACGATTCGGTAAGAAATGAAAACTAAGTCCCAAGTACATAAAACCTTTCAAAATTCTAGAATGAATTGGAGTTGTAGCTTATCATTTGGAAATGCCTCCAAGTCTCTCCAAAGTTCAGGATGTGTTCCACGTATCACTGTTGAGAAAATACATGCCTTACCCAACGCATGTACTCACCTATTAAGAAATAGAACTGGAACCCGATATGTCTTATTGAAAAGAGCTTATTAGAATTCTTGATACTAGATAATATGTGTTGAGAAACCGGATGACTCGTTTGGTGAAAGTTCTATGGAGAAATCATAAGATGGAAGAGGCAACGTGGGAACCCGAGCAACGTATGATGAAGAACCACCCAAATCTTCTTATGTAGTAATAATATATAAATTTCAAGAAAAAAATTATTTGAAGGAGGTAATAATGTAACACCTCAAGCGTCCATGGTATGTTTCCCTTTGAATAATGCAATATCTTACGATGTACGTAACTTTGAGATTCTAACACACCATGACCAATCAAATTAGCTTTTAGGAATAGTAATACCCACTTTTTGAAATTTTTTAAATTTTTTTCTTCAAAATGGACTTCATTTTTGGATTCATAATATCAAAATTAGATTAGGGTGAATTTTTGGCACTTTTCTAATAACTTTCTTATTTTGATGAATAGTGAAAAATACTAAATTTTAATTAAAAACAACATTTTGAATCAAAATAATTTATAGTGTTAAATTATAAATTTTAATGTTTTTAAGTATCATTAGATTATATTTTTATCATTTATTATAATTTAGTTCATTGGACATAATTTAACATTTAAACTGGACATAAACAAATGTTAATCTTTTGATAATTATTATTTCTTAAAAATATGCTTTTTGTTTTGATAATTGAAATTAATTTTAAATTAATATGTAACACTTATTTGTTTTTAATTTGGAAAAAAGGATTCCATATTTTGAATCAAGAGTTCCAAATTATATAAATAGGTAACTTTTATTTTTAGAAATTATGAATAATTACTTCGGTAAATATTTTACTTGTTATGGATAAAGGAGTAAATCTGGTAAATAAGGTTAAAAAAATAATACTATAATAATACTAAATTACCCTAACATGTGTCCTATTCCTATTGGTTAATACATGTAAAACCATGGAAATCAGTTGGTTGATTTTGGGACCCCATGGAGCCACATGAGAGTGATAATAACATTTTATATTAATTAATTTAAAGTAAAGACCAAAATGACATAAACATATATATTTTAGTAAAATAATTCTCACATCATGTTGTATAAGATATATCTTTGACTATAAATATTCATTTGAAATATAAAATTATTTCCTACATCATGGTATTTTTTTATAATTTTTATACATCAAATAAATAAAATTATTTATGACACGATAATGATTCAGTGTTTACCTCATTAATTAATGATTTAAATAAATGAGATTATAAAAATTAAAAAGATATCCAAAACCCATCCATTTTTTTGGATGATTTTATTTATAATTGGAGTCATCTTATATTTGACTTTAATGAGTTTTTTACCTTTAGAAACAGAAAATCATTATATAATAAAATAAAAATTTTAAACATTTTTAAAGAACCCCTCCACCCCCTTATAAAAATCCCTCACCTCTAACCCATTTCTCACACCTTAAAAGTTCTTTGTCTCATCCAACTTCTACAAGATTAATCATCCCACATCCCTCTCTTCCTCTTAGATGCATTACCATAGGCATAAGGCACTATAAGTAATCCTTTTAGTTCAGACCAAAAGGAGTTACCCGATTTAAAGGTAACATCTCCTCTGAAGCTCTTTTCTTTTATTTTACTTATCAAGCACCGTAAACTATCTTTATTCATTTATTTTATAACAACACCATTATCCTAAATTTACTAGGATTTTTTAATGAGAATTATTTGAACTACACTTACACACAGCATTATCTAATGGGTATAGAACATAATGTTTCTGTGGACGGTGAACTACTACCTCACGAAACGATGATTGTTCAATATTCTACTACCACCTCTTATGGTGGGAATTATGATGGAACTGTAATTATATATTATATTTAATTTATCTATAATCTTCTGTAATTCTCTTTTATAGCATACCCTTATTCTTTTCATGTAGTATATATACGATAATTTCATTTGAGGAAGTGCAGACTACCACCCACTAAAAGTGATATGACTCATTCATACCATGCATGGAACGTATAAAGTATGGTGTTAATAAACTTACATAACATATATAAAATATTATATTATACAAGAATAATAATATACCTATGTATCATTTGGTTTTAATTCCTTTAAAAAAAATAATGTATCGTTCGTACGTATGTACGGATTACCGTCTCCACGAACGTGATGAGATTTATTCCCCATCGTAACCATTCAAGAATAATTTTCATTTGATTATTCAAAATAATATTTAAAAACATAATATATTTTAGTATATGAATCAAATACATCATATCCATAACAATCATGACTTATGTAACAAAACATATAAATGAAAACGAATCAATTGACACATGAAACAATGATACTACTAAAATATTATTAACAAAGAAATATTAGACGATCATATATGATATCATATTTATGTATTTATTTCTTGTATAATTTAATAACAATTATTTAACTATTATACAGGAGGATAACGTACTCTCAACCAAGTAAAAGTACAATATAATGGTTAATTTCACAATCTCTTTATTATCTGAAGTTATTTTTACGTAAGTATCTACTGGGACCTCTTTATCATCCACATCTGTGTTTTCTTAAAAATTTATTTCAAAACATTTTTACTATTTACTATAAAATGGGTTAAATTTGTAACACCCGAGACTTTTATGTTATATAAATCATCAAAGGAATATTTTTCTACACAATACTTGCTTGGCTTGCTTTACACGAAATCGTGACCTTCCTCGATAGCTTGCGTCGTACGCAATACCGAGTTTCACTAAACAACGATATGCTATTAAAATATTATTAAAAATAGCTATTATGAATAGTAATAACCACTTTTTGAAATTTTAAAAATTTTATTTTTCAAAGTGGACTACATTTTTTGATTCGGAATATTGAAATTAGCCTAGGGTGAAATTTTGGTATTTTTCATAAAACTTAATTTTACCGCTTCTGTGAGTGGAATTTCAAAAATCCGAGAGACACGGTTAATATCAAGGACTAAAATTTGGTTCAATGAGATGAAAATAATTTCTGGTGAATAGTAACTTTTTACTTTTTTTTACCACGATTAAAAGTAAATAAGATAATTAAGTGTAAAGATGATATTATTATTACCCTAACACATGTCCTAATTCTATTGGATAAGTTTAATTCGACCAAAAACAAACTTAGGAATAAAATATGACCATTTAGGCCCACTTGGGTTAGATTAGGACATTTATTATTAATTTATTTAAAGAAGGGTTAAAATAGTTAAAATCAAAGTTTAATAAGTAAATAATTTTTAATATAAGGTTATACATAAGATAAATTCGACTATAAATATTTATTAGAAAGTTAAAAACATTTCCTACATAATGAAATTTTATTTGTAATTTTTAGACATTAAATAATTTAATTTATTTATGACACAATGATGATGCAGTAATTATTTTATTAATGAAATATTGACATAATTGATGTTATAAACACCAAAATAAATGTAATTTGAGACTTTTTATGAATTACACTAATTTTATAGGTTAATATGACATGTTATTATTGATTTAATTAACTTGGTTCTAACTAATAATTCTTTTATTATTTTCACAAAAATAAATTACTAAATAGTGTCAAAATTAACATAAAATAGTTTTTAAAACAAATATTATATTAGTAATTGTTATTTTATTCCTAAAAATCTAAGTTTCGTCCAAATGACTTAGATAAGGTTATATATATTAATAATAAACAAATTGGGGTTCGTTTGGCTGCTTATAGTAAGTTTATTAACCTAATAGTATAAGAACACAAGAAGACACGGTAAAAGTAAACTTATTTAACTTAATGTTAAATCTAACTGATAAGGTTAAAATAGGAACCTAAACATTTCTAAATTCTATTGGATGAGAGTATTTCGACCCATCCCCACCTTATCTTTGAAATATATCAATTTTGAGCTATTTAAAACCGAACGTTACTTTATAATAAAATAATATTTTTAGTTTTCCCAAAGGTGCCCCTCTCCTCCCTTATAAAAGGGCACCTCCCCCCCCCCCTCTTCCTCACACCACATTGAGCCTTCAAGATCGGCCAACCAATGCCAATTCCTCCTATCCACTTCCCTAGAGAGATCCTAGAGGTTCTGGTATTCTTTAAAGACCCATTTTAGTGCCCTAAAAGGAGGTCTCAAAGAAGCACTTCAAAGAAGAGGTAATGTCCGTTACCGATTCTTTCATCTTTATTTCTTCTTCCACTTCTTCTTCTTTAGTTGTTTCATTATGAAGTAATAACATCAGTATCACTCATATACTGATATGTTATTATAAGTATGAAACAACTCTATTTCACCATCTATCCATCCTACGGAAAAAGAAATCATCGCGCGTCCGTACGTACGGAATATCGTCTCCACGCCGTGGTGTAATCTATTTTCCACCACCACCTTACTTGGATGGGTATAATGGTGTAAATAATGACTATATATGACTATTATAAAGTGATACTAATTCTTAAATATTATAAATACACTCCAATACAATTCCACGATCATAGGAACGATATCATCACTCGTGCGTACGTACGGAATACCGTCTCCACGATGTGATGCGACTCGTTCTACATGATATTCATTTCATAATGATTATATAAATGAATTGAATGAATGAATATGATATATATTACACTAATAACATTCTGGAAATGAGTTATCTATAACCTAAATATAAGAATAAGAATTTATTCGACAAGACACGCATAAGAACAAAAAGTTATAAACACCCGAATAACAAGTAGCAATGAAATATTACTACTAAGAAGCTAAGAATATGACAATATATGATATCATAAAAATAAGTATGATTCTGGAATAAGTCAATAACATTATTTAAATCATTATACAGGAGGTTCAGACACTTATGAAGCAAAACGGACCTAAGGTAAGGGAAATATCACAATCTCATTTTTTATCTGAGATTGTTTATACTTTGGTATTTACTGGCGTGTATTTTATCATCCACATCCATGTTTATTCAATATGTAATATTATTTCCATCCACCTAAAATTTTTTAAATCCAATTTTACCCTTCGGTGAGATTTTAGTAAAAGATATGAAAGGAATCGTTTGTCATTTTTCGTACGAGGTACTTTTTGACTTTTCCGACAAAAGTACGAGAAGAATGTTTTTTTAAACTTATACGGCATGAATGGATTTTTAAAACATTATTTCCAAGAAGCTTCCTTTACAAGTTTTCAGGATTATTTTTAATCAACTTCTTTTAGTTTATGATTGTACGACATGTTAAGAAAGGAAAAGTGTTTTTGAAGCATAAAGGATATTTTCATCAAGAATGGAGTTCAAGTGTTTTGTCAAAATTATTTTTCATTTAAATAATAAAGGGTTCTTTTTATCCCTATTATTACATTGATTTGATTATGTTGTGATGGAATTATATTTTTAGGAATTCCTTTATCTTACATGAATTTTTTTATGATGTCACGATATTTAAGATTCCCATTTTTATTACATGGGTTATGAAATGATGTATGATTTATGATTTTGTGGCACACATAAGAATGGTATCATTATGAGATGGGTGGGACCTATATCTCCCTCCAATGCATTGGGTAAAGATTTTATATCTCATGAGATAGACATGGCTGGAACGGTAGGTTATACCGGTTCAGTGAAATAGGACTGAAATGAGGGTGACTCGGTTCAGAAAGGGACTTTGTCCACTAAGATAGTATTTCCAATGAGTCTTGACTAACAAGAAATGATTCTATATGATTATGTGTGTATGCCACAAAGTTTCATGTTTTAAGTTATGATTGTTGTGATTACATTTCACTTCCATGATTTATCCCATGTTATGAAATTATGATCTCTTTTGCAGGTTAAGATTTCCAAAAGTTATGTGCTTATGTATACAATATGATTGATATTTATTTTGTTTACCCTTATTGAACATTTGAGCTCACCCTTTTGTATGTTTTATTTCCCCAGGTTAGGAAGAAGGTTATTAAGTAGAATATTCCAAAAAGGGACTCTAGATATGATGAAATAAATGGGAGGCAAAGTACATGCTTTATGAACTAGTTGATTATGTTTCCCAGTTTCTAAAGACACTATACCTATACGGTCCTTTCATGGTTTTTTTATATGTTGTAATAAGTGTGCTTCAATTATGAAGTAATAACAATGTATGTAAAGTATGGGTCATTATAGTTGGTATCAGAGGAAAGGTATAGTCAACCTTTGGAAACTAGGATGTGAAATCCTTAGTAAGAACCCTAAGGATAAGTCAAGCATAGAACACAATATTAGTGTTTTAGAAATGTCCATGAATAACCTAAGATAAGACCTTAAGTGTGAAATTTTATTCTTGAGTATGTGTTTTTCCTATTATAATTAATGTTGCTCACACTATTCTTCTTGGTTTTAGTCAATGGCTGGAACCCGAAGGAATCGTGTTAATGAAGAATGCGACAGGCAATGCAATGATTGTCCCCCTGAGCAACCAAATGTTTTGGGAGCTGGAATTCAAAATCTTGTAGCCATGATCACACAACTTTCTCAAGCTATGAATCATGCAGGACTTCCAAACGAGCAAAGGAAGGAGCAACATTCTGTTGAATCCTTCATGAGGCAGTGTCCACCTTCTTTCAGCGGGTCTACTGATCCATTAGTTGCTGAAAAATGGATTAGTACTACTGAAAAGATATTTTCAGTTCTTCAATGTTTTGAACATGATAAAGTCATCCTAGCAGTGTATCGTTTGGAAGGTGATGCTGATCAATGGTGGAATCTTATTAAGAATACGAGGCAAAGAGATAAAATTGAGTCCATGGAATGGGACGAGTTCAAGAACTTATTTTTCAATAAGTACTTCCCTCGTATTCTCCGAAAAAAGATGGAGAAAGAGTTTCTTGAACTAAAGCAAAAGGATGATGAATCTGTTGGTACCTATGAAGCAAATTTTACAAGACTTTCAAGGTACGCTTCTGGTATTATTATCCAACCTGAGAGTAAGATCGATCGATTCTTTAGTGGCTTAAAACCAAGTCTTCGAAGGGACTTATCCATAAGGGACTTCAATAGCTATGAGGAAATCGTTCGATGTGCTCTCAAAGTTGAGATGGAAATCGGAGTAACCCATCAGTCGTATGGGTTTGATAAGAAGAGGAAAATGGCATTCAAAGGAAAATCTAAAGAGCCCACTGAAAAGAAGATGAGCTTTCCCTTATGCTCAAAGTGTGGAAATAAACATGGAGGGAGTTGTCTTAAAGGGACAAGTAAATGTTTCAAATGTGGAAAGGAAGGTCATCGGGCATTTGAATGCCGCGATGATGGGAAGAAGATTTCTAATGATGCAAAGGAAGGGATACACAGAATGAACCTACTACACTTCAATGTTTCAAGTGCAAGGAGATGGGTCATTATGCCAATAAATTCCCTAATCCAAGGGTTGATGATGATGGTCGACGTCAAAAAACTCTTAAGGCTAAAGACAAATGAAAGTCACATGCAATTTCTATCAGCGATGCGGAGTACGATAACGATTTGTTGAAAGGTACACTTACCATCCACTCTAAAGTAGCAAATGTTTTATTTGATTCTGGATCCACCCACTCTTTTATTTCTGAATAATTTTCTAAGGGTATCACTGTATTACCTCAATAATTAGATGTTGAGTTAGCTGTGACAACACCTAATGGCACAACAGTCGCATCAAAAGTTTATAATTCTTCTCCGATCGAAGTTTGTGGGAAAGTGCTTCCTGCAAATCTTGTGGTCCTTCCTATAGTGGAATTTGATGTGATTCTTGTCATGGATTGGATTTCTCTACATGGAGCTCATATCAATTTCCAAATAAGGGAAGTCACATTTCATATTCCAGATCAATCTATGATCATCTATCGATGCAAGGATGAACATAACCTTCCAGTGGAAATTTATTCCATTTTATGCGTATTGATTCCACTAAATGAAGGTTATTTATCTCAAATGGTTGGTGAGAAAATCACGATTAAGAATATGCCCATTTTATGGGAGTTTGATGATGTCTTTCCAGAGGAATTACCGGGTCTTCCACCAAATCGTGAAGTTGATTTTTCAATAGAACTCGTACCGGGTGCTTTGCCTATTTCAAAGACACCTTATAGAATGGCCCCAATTGAGTTGCAGGAATTGAAGAAGCAACTCCAAGAGAATCTTGATAAGGGATTTATACGCCCTAGTGCGTCACCTTGGGGAGCACCTGTTCTATTTTTTAAGAAGAAAGACGGATCAATGAGACTCTGCATTGATTATCGAGAACTTAACAAGATCACTATCAAGAACAAATATCCTCTCCCACGCATTTATGACTTATTTGACCAACTACGCGGAGCTCAATACTTTTCCAAGATTGATCTTCGTTCAGGGTATCATCAATTAAGGTTCAAAAGGGAGTATATACCAAAGACGGCTTTCCGTACAAGGTATGGACACTATGAATTTATAGTGATTCCATTTGTTCTTAGTAATGCCCTGCTATCTTCATGGATCTAATGAATAGAGTCTTTAGAGACTATCTTGATCAATTTGTGGTAGTCTTTATAGACGATATTCTTGTCTATTCAAAGATCAAGGAAGATCATAAAGGTCACTTGAGAATTATATTAAAGACCCTGAGAAAGGAGAAGCTTTATGCCAAATTTACCAAGTGTGAATTTTGGCTTCAAAAAGTTGCATTTTTGGGTCACATAATCTCAAAAGAGGGGATATCTGTGGATCCAGCAAAAACAGAGGTTATCGAAATATGGTCGAGACCAACAACAGTAACTGAGATCCGAAGTTTTCTTGGTTTGGCTGGATATTATCGACGTTTTTCGAAAGATTTTTCACGATTATTTAATCCACTCACCAAGTTGACTCGGAAAGGAGTTAAGTTTGTTTGGACGGAGGAATGTGAAGACAATTTCAAGGAGTTGAAAAGAAGGTTATACAGTGCACCTATGCTCACACTGCCCTGTAGTAGAGAAAGGTTTGTGATCTATAGTGATGCATCCAAGAAGGGATTGGGGTGTGTTCTTATGCAAAATGATATGGTGATAGCTTATTCCTCATGACAGTTGAAAATCCATGAGCAAAATTACCCAACACATGATTTGGAGTTAGCTGCGGTAATCTTTGCATTAAAGATTTGGAGGCATTACCTGTATGGTGAAAGGTGTGATATTTATACTGATCATAAAAGTTTAAAGTATATTTTCACACAAAAGGAGCTGAATATGCGTCAAAGAAGATGGTTGGAGCTGATTAAGGATTACGACTGCTCAATCCATTACCACCCTGGGAAAGAAAACAAGGTGGCAGATGCATTAAGTCGACAAGACCATGCTAGTTTATCCATGATGAGGATCACAAAAGATCCAATATTTATGGATTTACAAAGGATGGATCTTGGAATTATAATGGAAGGGGAAAAATCTTATCTTTCTCAAATGAATGTTCAACCATCTATACATGTGAAGATTAAAGAGGCACAGAAAGAAGATGAAGAGTTACAAAAGAAGGTGAGAAACGTTCCTGAATTCAACCTTGATTGTGATGCGATAATAAAGTTCAGGAATCGGGTTTGTGTTCCTCCCATCCCCGAATTAAAGAAGGAGCTGATGGATGAGGCTCATAGTTCTTCATTCTCTATTCATCCTGGAAGCACGAAGATGTATAGGGACCTGAAAGAGTACTTTTGGTGGGATGGCATGAAAAGAGATGTTGTTGAATTTGTCTCTCGATTCTTGGTTTGTCAACAAGTTAAAGCTGAGGGACAGAAGTCTAAGGGGATGTTACAACCATTACCCATACCCGAATGGAAATGGGAAAACTTCACTATGGACTTTGTCGCAGGACTTCCTAAAACATCCAAAGGTAATAACGCTATCTGGGTCATAGTTTATCGTCTTACAAAGTCTTCACACTTCATTGCTATTAGAGAGGATTTCTCTCTGGATCGGATTGCTAGGATATATGTAAAGGAAGCGGTAAGATTGCATGGAGTACCACTTTCTATTCTATCCGATCGGGATACGAGATTTACCTCGAAGTTCTGGAGAAGTCTTCAGCATACTCTGGATACAGAGTTGAGTTTCAGCACTGCTTATCATCCTCAGACAGGCGATCAGTCTGAGAGAACAATTCAAACCCTAGAAGATATGTTGAGAGCTTGCTCTATTGATTTCAAAGGTGTTTGGGATCAACACCTACCTTTAGTGTAATTTTCTTATAATAATAGCTTTCACTCTAGTATTCAGATGGCTCCTTATGAAGCTCTCTATGGAAAGAAATGCAGGACTCCAACTTGATGGGATGAAGTTGGGGAAAGAAATCTATTAGGACCTGTTCTCGTTGATGAAATGGCAGAAAAGGTTAGATCTATTCAACAACACATAAGAGCAGCTTAGAGTCTACAGAAAAGTTATGCCGACAACCGAAGGAAAGACCTAGAGTTTGAAGTGGGTGATAAAGTGTTCTTACGAATATCTCCCTAGAAGAGGGTTATGCGATTTGGAAAGAAGGGGAAGTTGAGCCCAAGATATATCGGTCCTTTCGAAATACTGGATCGTGTTGGGAAGGTAGCTTGCCTATTGGCGCTTCCACTGAATCTCTCTCAATTTCACGATGTGTTCCATGTATCTCTCCTGAGAAAGTACATACCTGATCCTTCACATGTACTCAGCTCAGAAGTTGTACCGCTGGAGCAAGATCTTTCTTATGAAGAACAACCGATAGAGATTCTGGATCGTAGCGAACAAGTCCTACGAAACAAGACCACTCGATTGGTGAAAGTTTTATGGAGGAACCACCAATTAGAAGAAGCTACATGGGAGCTTGAGGATATGATGAGGGAGAGGTATCCTCATCTGTTTGTTACAAAGTGATGAATTTCGAGGGCGAAATTCATTTTAAGGGGGGTAGAATGTAACACCCGAGACTTTTATGTTATATAAATCATCAAAGGAATCTTTTTCTACACAATACTTGCTTGGCTTGCTTTACATGAAATCACGGCCTTCCTCGATAGCTTGTGTCGTACGCAATACCGAGTTTCACTAAACAACGATATGCTATTAAAATATTATTAAAACTAGCCGTTATGAATAGTAATAACCACTTTTTGAAATTTTATAAATTTTATTTTTCAAAATGGACTTCATTTTTGGATTCGGAATATTGAAATTAGCCTAGGGTGAAATTTTGGTATTTTTCATAAAACTTAATTTTACCGCTTCTGTGAGTGGAATTTCAAAAATCCGAGAGACACGGTTAATATCAAGGACTAAAATGTGGTTCAATGAGATGAAAATAATTTTTGGTGAATAGTAACTTTTTACTTTTTTTACCACGGTTAAAAGTAAATAGGGTAATTAAGGGTAAATATGATATTATTATTACCCTAACACATGTCATAATTCTATTGGATAAGTGTAATTAGACCAAAAACAAACTTAGGAATAAAATATGACCATTTAGGCCCACTTGGATTAGATTAGGACATTTATTATTAATTTATTTAAAGAAAGGTTAAAACAGTTAAAATCAATGTTTAATAAGTAAATAATTTTTAATATAAGGTCATACATAAGATAAATTCGACTATAAATATTCATTATAAAGATAAAAAGATTTCCTACATAATTATATTTTATTTGTAATTTTAGAAATTAAATAATTTAATTAATTTATGACACAATGATGATGCAGTAATTATTTTATTAATGAAATATTGAAATAATTGATGTTATAAACACCAAAATAAATGTAATTTGAGACTTTTTATGAATTAAACTAATTTTATAGGTTAATATGACATGTTACTATTGATTTAATTAACTTGGTTCGAATTAATAATTCTGTTATGATTTTCACAAAAATAAATTACTAAATAGTGTCAAAATTGACATAAAATAGTTTTTAAAACAAATATTATATTAGTAATTGTTATTTTATTCCTAAAAATCTAAGGTTCGGAAAAATGACATAGATAAGGTTATATATATTAATAATAAACAAATTGGGGTTCGTTTGGCTGCTTATAGTAAGTTTATTAACCTTATAGTATAAGAACACAAGAAGACATGGTAAAAGTAAACTTATTTAACTTAATGTTAAATCTAAATGATAAGGTTAAAATAGGAACCTAAACTTGTATAAATTCTATTTTATGAGAGGATTTAGACCCATCCCCACCTTAGCTTCTAAATATATCAATTTGGATCTATTTAAAACCGAACTTGATTTTATAATAAAATAATATTTTTAGTTTTCCCAAAGGTGCCTCTCTCCTCCCTTATAAAAGGGAACCTCCTCCCCCTCTTCCTCACACCACTTTGAGCCTTCAAGCTCGGCCACCCCTAAAAATTCCTCCTATACACTTCCCTAGAGACATTCTAGAGGTTCTGGTCTTCTTCAAAGACCCATTTTAGTGCCCTAAAAGGAGGTCTCAAAGAAGCACTTCAAAGAAGAGGTAATGTCCGTTACCGATTCTTTCATCATTATTTCTTCTTCCACTTCTTCTTATTTAGTTGTTTCATTATGAAGTAATAACATCAGTATCACTCATATACTGATATGTTATTATAAGTATGAAACAACCCTATTTCACCATCTATCCATCCTACGGAAAAAGAAATCATCGCGCGTGCGTACGTACGGAATACCGTCTCCACGCCGTGGTGTAATCTATTTTCCACCACCACCTTACTTGGATGGGTATAATGGTATAAATAATGACTATATATGACTATTATAAAGTGATACTGATTCTGAAATAGTATAAATACACTCCAATACAATTCCACGATCATAGGAACGATATCATCACTCGTGCGTACGTACGGAATACCTTCTCCACGATGTTATGCGACTCGTTCTACATGATCTTCATTTCATAATGATTATATAAATGAATTGAATGAATGAATATGATATATATAACACTAATACCATTCTGAAAATGAGGTTTCTATAACCTAAATATAAGAATAAGAATGTATTCTACAAGACACGCATAAGAACAAAAAGTTATAAACACCCGAATAACACGTAGCAATGAAATATTACTACTAAGAAGCTAATAATATGACCATATATGATATCATAAAAATATGTATGATTCTGGAATAAGTCAATAACATTATTTAAATCATTATACAGGAGGTTCAGACACTTACGAAGCAAAACGGACCTAAGGTAAGGGAAATATCACAATCTCATTTTTTATCCGAGATTGTTTATACTTTGATATTTACTGGGGTGTATTTTATCATCCACATCCATGTTTCTTCAATATGTAATATTATTTCCATCCACATACAATTGTTTAAATCCAATTTTACCCTTCGGTGAGAGTTTAGTAAAATATATGAAATGAATATTTTGTCGTTTTTTGTACGAGGTACTTTTTGACTTTTCCGACAAAAGTACGAGAAGAATGTTTTTTTTAACTTATACGGCATGAATGGATTTTTAAAACATTATTTACAAGAAGATTCCTTTACAAGTTTTCAAGTTTATTTTTAATCAACTTCTTTTATTTTATGATTGTACGACATGTTAAGAAAGGAAAAGTTTTTTTGAAGCAGAAAGGATATTTTCCTCAAGAATGGAGTTCAAGTGTTTTGTCAAAATTATTTTCCATCTAAAATAATAAAGGGTTCTGTTTTATCCCTATTATTACATTGATTTGATTATGTTGTGATGGAATTATATTTTTATGAATTCCTTTATCTTACATGAATTGTTTTATTATGTCACGATATTTAAGATTCCCATTTTTATTACATGGTTTATGAAATGATGTATGATTTATGATTTTGTGGCACACATAAGAATGGTATAATTATGAGATGGGTGGGACCTATATCTCCCTCCAATGCATTGGGTAAAGATTTTATATCTCATGAGATGGACATGGCCGGAACGGTAGGTTATACCGGTTCAGTGAAACAGGACTGAAACGAGGGTGACTCGGTTCAGAATGGGAATTTGTCTACTAAGATAGTCTTTCCAATGAGTCTTGACTAACAAGAAATGATTCTCTATGATTATGTGTGTATTCCAAAAAGTTTCATGTTTTAAGTTATGATTATTGTGATTACATTTCATTGCCATGATTTATCCCATGTTATGAAATTATGATCTCTTTTGCAGGTTAAGATTTCCAAAAGTTATGTGCTTATGTATACAATGTGATTGATATTTCTTTTGTTTACCCTTACTGAGAATTTGAGCTCACCCTTTTGTATGTTTTATTTTCCCAGGTCAGGAAGAAGGTTATTAAGTAGAATATGTCAAAAAGGGACTCTAGATATGATGAAATAAATGGGAGGCAAAGTAGATGCTATATGAACCAGTTGTTTATGTTTCCCAGTTTCTAAAGACACTATACCTATACGGTCCTTTCTTGGTTTTGTTATATTTTGTAATAAGTGTGCTTCAATTCTGAAGTAATAACAATGTATGTTAAGTATGGGTCATTATAAAATTCATTTATACCCTTATTTTAAATTATATTTTTTGAAATTAATCTTTCTTTCATTTTCTAAACAAGGTACTTTATGATCTTTTTTGACAAAATTAAGGTAAGAAAGTCTTTTTTAACTTATACGACGGGTGCAGCTATTTTCTACCATTTTAACATCGTCGAAGCTTCCCTTTCAAGATTCTAAGAATATTTTTAAAATAAATGTTTTATTTTATAATTATGTGACTATTAAATTATTTCAAAATAGAAAGATATATTTCTCTCAAATAGTATTTATTTCATCTATGTTAACATCCTTTAATAAATTTTACACTTGTTTGAAGTTGATTTATTATGATAAAAATATTCTATATTGTATTTAGGGTTTTTTGATATGTTTGACTATGGATGTGTTATTTTTATACCATTCATGGTTTATGATTAAAGTATTGACAATTTGTATGATAGTTTTAATATGAATGTTTATGTTATGTTTCAAAATTTTCATATGAGGAATGTATTAGACTTATTAAGTGACGGGTGGAACCCGCTATAGATCCTCAATACATCAGTAGGTCTCATGAGACAATTAGATGTGGAATTGTTTGAGGCCTTTCCCAATTTGATATATGGTTTTTTCTGAGGCCTTAAGCTTTTGTAGATGTCTTGGCTGAGGCCTTGACAAAATGTTTCATAATGTCCCGCATTATACATTCCCTTATTATGAAAATAATATTGATGGTTCATGTGGTTATTCAACTAGTAGAATACCCATGACTATGTTTTGTTATGGAATTATTTACTCAGCACATATTCCTTCCATAAATCGTTCATGTTTATTATTTGTAAAGGCATGATTTTTCAATTTTTTTCCATGCCTAATGTTTATCTTTTATTCCACTATATTGCTTACTCTTACTGAGTGTTTGAGATCACCCCTTTCTTATGTTTCATTTTCCCAGGATATGAAGAAGTTATTTATGAGTGAATTTCAAGAATAATCTTGGAGGTTTGGATGTTTCTAATTGAATAAATTAGTGTGGCATTTCTTTTCAAGTAGTAATGTTGAACTTATGTATATATCTTGTTTCCAATAATACTAAACTAATTGGTCTTTTGGGAAATGATTCCTTGTATCATGCCAATATTATGTAATAGTACACTAACTCTAGGTAACTGGGGTCAGGGCGTTACATTATTATAAAATAATATGTTCATGTAGATAATCTCAAATCACAATAAAAAAATAGTTTATGATGTTTGTTTTTTTGTGAGATGTAATTGATATTCATGTAAATTGATGTATTATGTTTTTATATTATGTTTGGTTCATCACACTATTAAAATATTCATGTGATTACCTATCATGAATGTTAATATAGCATTCAATGGTTTGATTCAGATACTATATTGAAATTCTATAAATAGGGAAAAAATAAAGAGCGTTAATATTTTATAAGTATGATTTTCATATTCAATGCTCTGATTATGAAACCCTTCCATGTTTATGGATATTATTTCATGGTTTCCAAGACATATACATTTTTTATATCTGAATATCTTCTTCAATATAGAAACTTGTGTATCTTTAATGAGTGATTTGACTCAACAATTTTGTATACATTTTTAGACCCATTATTGAGTGACATAATGTGGTTTGTATGAAATTATTTTAAATAAATATTATATATATAATTGATATTAATGATGAAAAAATATTTATTTAATCTTACCATGATATAAAATTGGTTTCATGGATGAGTAAAGGGAAGATAAAATGTTCACATTTTATTAAACTATAATTATCCAATAATTATTAGGTTAGTGATGGAATGAGTTGAAGATTAATTAACATGTGAGAAATTATTAACTATTAGGTGAATTATCTTAATAAATTCAATATTCCATATTTTATATTAAATCATGATAGAATAATTGACTTAATTTTTTTAAATTCATTACTTATGGATATTTTTAAGTAAATATGAATATTTGATTAAGATATGGTTGACTATTAAAGGATGAGTTATTTATCAGATTTCAGAATTATTATTAAAATAAAACATGGATGGATTACTTGGTGAAATCATAGCCCATGATTATATCTCTTGATAATGAAGATAATTTACGTATGAAAAATTATAAGGGAAGAAGAAAAAAAAGATAGAAAGGATAGGTATTGACATATTTGATTAATTAAGAGAGAGAGAGGTGAATATATGGATGATCATTAACAAATTTTATAAAGTTTAATTTGGAGATGAAGATGAATTTCAACATTGAAAATTCCCATAAAAATGAGTTGAACTAATTTGGATCCCTAGTAGAGGAATATGAAACTATTATAATGAAAATGTAGAGGAAATCAAAAATATGCTCCTATCATGGTGCTTCACACTTTTTTCTAATTAAGAAAGGAGGCATCCAGTGGGTAAAATTTTAGGACTGAATTAAGATTTATTGAGAAATATACATTGAATTTATTGTACTAATTTTAATCATAACTCCCCAAACCCGTAACCCTAGATTAATTATAAAAAACCCTATTTTTACATATTTTTATAATGAAAAATGAAACAAACATTTAACCATAAATAATTAAAAATTCAAAAAGTAAATATTGAGTGACATATATAACAATGATTCATTTTTAGTTTTTAATTTTATATAATTTATAAAAAAACCATTTATATATAAGGAAACTTGTCTTTAACTAAGGTTTTTTCCATTATACACAACTATTCTTATTCAAGAAAAATTATTTAATAACTATGGTAAAATTTACCACACATGAAACCATTACATACATCACATAATTATTCATAATTAATGTAAATTGAAACATAATATTGGTTAGATCAAATTCTTATTATGGTTAAACATATACATTAACAATATAATATCAATAGTGACCATAGGGTGAGAATAAGGGTATGAGAACAAAATAAATGTGTATTGGAACATCATGAGAAGATTCATACCCATTAAAAACATTGATGAGAAAACATAATTCATGGAATAAATATTTAGAAAAATACCAAGAAATTTTAGACAAATATTATGATCCATATGAAATCAATCATTGTACAAAGAAACCACTAAAACATATATAAAGAAAAGATAAATCATTTTAGTAACTTATAACAGCATTCATTCATCATGGAATCATGTAAATATGATAATTATAGAATTATATTATGAGTAACATCCATAAAGTTCTTCCTTTTATAACTTCAGAGTTTCTTATATTAAATAAATATTTTACCCTCTCTTTGGAGTCACTTCCTTCTCTTTAAACTCATCACATTACCAAGTTCAATGGAGATCTATATCTGGTTCATCCATCATATTGATCTATATTGGGATGTCCCATCATCATCCATATTGTTTGAGAAACATAAGTTGAATAAGGTATATAATTCTCTTATTTCATGTAAAGTCCCTAACCCCATAGCAAAAGTCAGTGGTTACTTTATTACATGGGTTTTAGATACTATTGATCTCATCTCAAAGGAATGAATTTTTTAGTAATCATAATAAACTAGAAACACATTTGAGTCTCATATGATATTTGAAAATGTGAAATTAAATATACTTAAAGTAAAAACTCTTCATTATTGAACTCATTCAATGATTCCTTATTCATATCGAGCGGATAGGGAACAAAATAAGGGTGATATAAAATCTTCCAAAAGTGTTAAATAAAGAGAAAGCTATAATGAATAAATAAATTATAATATTTTAGGGATAATCAATATAAAATGGTAAATAACTAAACACAAATTATATCTAATTAGAAAAATAAAAAACATGATTAGATAATAAATAATCAATATAGAAAGGTAAATATCTGAACACGCATTCCCTTTAAGAAATAACTTTTGCATAAAATTCATCTGTGAATAACATCAATGTAACTATATCATGGATCATAATAACTAAATTCTTAATGAATAAAATTATTAATATTTTACATCATGATATCGAACATCATGATATCTATACAATCAAGATATTTTATAAGATGGTTTAAAACTATAGGTAAAAAACCATTTAATTATAGCTTACCAATTCTCCTCATGAGATTACTGATTCATCAAGGGGAAATATAATTTTAGACCCCACCTTTTACTACATGACCAATGAATTCCTCATATATCAAATGATATATTTAATTCATGAACAATATGCCTCATCAATAAATATATGTATTTAATATTGAATTCAGAATGTTGAAATTTTCCCATTCAATAAAATAACATTAAAAGTTAAACATTGTATGTATAAGTAATATAATAATTAAGAAATAAGTATATCCATGATAAATAATATGGATATTTAGTGGAAATGTAATGTAGAATGATCACAAGAAAGTTAATATTTCAATAGAATGTTAATGAATTCAAAATTAATCAAGAAAGTGAATGTCAATACTTTCCATGGTCAAAATGATGATAAAAAATCTATATAAATCACATGGATGGTATCATTATAGCATATACCTAAAAGAGTATAAGTACAATAAAGTTTTCTTGTATTTGATGAATAAAAATGCCATAAAAATACATTTAAAATCTTTATAAATGTAAATATTATTTTCACATTGAAAATAACTTTTAAAAACTAATAACTTATCAAATATTATGAGAACCATTTACATTAAAACAAACTTTTGAAAATGAAAATAATTCTTCAAATAAACGAGTGGTCATGACACCATGAAATTTTCAATCATTCTGAGTATATTAAAATAATGATTTAATTTAAATTTTTATAAGAAATGTCAATTTTACCTTTTTTGAAAAATAATAATAAGATTCCTTTAAAAAAATTATAAATGAAAAATATGGGTAAAAATTTATTTAAAAAATAATATTAAAAAAAATTAAATTTTTTTAGAAAACATGGATTTTGAAGAAAATGGATTTTCAACCAAATAGAGAAATGAAGTAGGATTTTATTAAAAACATATTATCAAGAATTTTGTATACCAAAGACTGGAAAAGTGTAATATTACTTGAGTACATCACATATAAATAGAGAAAAATTAAATGAAATGATTTTATTATAAAATGATACAATAATTTCCTTCAATGGAAGTTCAAGTGTAAACAATCCTACTTAAAATGAGATTAAAAAATAAATCTCTTACCACTTTGGTAAATTGTAATCATAATCCCCATGAAATGAATAACATCGCATGAAAAATTGAATACCATGAATATTAAGATATTAATGATATAATATATCAAAGGGGTATTAGATACCACTCATAAAAAAATATAGGTGTATAATATAATATATATCCTAAATAACAAAATTTGAAATGAGAAGCCCTTAGAGTGATCATAACATTGAAGTGAGAATTAATCAATAAATTGATTATGTGTCTAAAATTTTAATACACATAAAACAATTGGAAGTAAAAAAATAAGATAATAAAAAGTAATTACAACATGTTCTTAGAATATCAAAGACAGTGAAGAAATAATAAAACCCAATCAAAAGAAATTGAGTTGTGAATTTCTTTACCGCACGATAATTTTCAATTAAAATACCGTTGGATGAAATTATTCAAATTAAAACATAAAATAAAATTAATTATTAATTATTAATGATATTACATGAAAAAGGTTCACTATATACACCAAATAAAAAGAATTAGGTTCAAAACATTACAATATTCCTCAATGAAAGGATATTGAGACAAAATATTATACCTCGTGCATCCTTTTCGTTGAACATGCATTAAAATCATGTATAAAAATTTTGATCAAGTTAATAATTTATACTAGAACCATATTTATGTTTTTAATGTCATATATTATCCTATTATAACATATTACAACTCATTCATTAATAATATTTTATTATTATTGTTTTGGGTGTCAATTCTTTAGTTTTCCCATGCATGTTTTGTCATCAAAGATCTAGTAATTATGAATAAGATATATATTTTTATATATAAATAATATCTGAAGTAATAATAATGTTTATAAATATCTTATTTAATTATTATTTAAATTTTTTGAACTCGTCTTGAACTTTTTACAAGGAAAGTGAATTGCATCGCTTCCTGGAGATGGTAGGTCATACATACACACCGAAAACAATATCATTCCTTTAATTAGTGTAAGGGTAAGGAAGTGGATGATGTATTAATTATAAAAAATCAATATCATTTTATACTTATCATATATATTTATTATTTCAATCATTGTAACTATCGATTTGGTTCAGTGATGGAAAAGAAATTACATCAGTTCACAAGTCAGTAGTTCGACGTACACATGAGTGATGACTTTGTTTCCCATTTAGTGGAGAGGAGATGGATAAATATTATACCATAAATATAATATAATATTAATAAATGGGAGATATTTTGGTTATTATATTTTAATTTTTAAGACCTAATTTGAGGATATAAAATAATAATAAAAAAGAAATAAGTATGATAGGATGATTACCATTTATAAGAGAAACCTCCTTTGGTCTCTTATTAAAGACCTTATGGTTCGCCTTTGGGAAAACCAAAACCTCTAGAATGTGTCTCATGATATAGGGGAGATATTTTTTCAAGGTTTGGATGATCATACTAGCTTTAGAGGTGTGAATATGTGAAGTGATATAGTTCCCTTTTATAAGGAAGAAAGAGTGGCATTCTGGTAAATACACAAAAATATTCAATAATTGGAAGTCACACATAAGAAAAGTGCCTCTAAAATTAAAAAATAAATCATTTAACAGATATAAAGATGATAAATACCATTAAAATTCAAATTAAACATTTAATTTTATTTACCACTTTAGTTTAATCCTCCTAGTAAACTTATTTTAACATTAATAGTGGTAATTGATTTTTACTATTTTTACAATTAATTATATTGTAAAATAATGTTGAAGTTACTGTATAATTTAAATTATTATAATTAAAAATATTATATCCATTTTATCAAATTCACTTCATATAATTGAATGAATTTAATTTAAAATTAAACTCGTAGATGTGTCGAAAAAAACAGTTTCTCAAGAAATGCACTTTTCAATCATATGATGATCTTAGAATAACTATATGAAACTTTATCATAAATAAATTGATTTAATTAATATTTATAGATAAATAATATTTATATTTACTTTATTTAATTCCACATTATGGGTTATTTTAATTAGTTAAAATAAATAAATATTATACCCTTTAAAACAGCTTTTATAAACAATTTGTTTACAAGCCTAAAAATAAACATATATTAAATTACTATAAAAAAATAATTTAAATTAAATTAATTGAACTGAGTATAATAAAATAATACTTATTATAAATTTTATTCAAATTAAAATAACAATGTGACTTTCAAATTTTTTAATTTATTAAAAATAAATGACAGTTTTAATAAAAATCCTTATTTTTCACTATTCACTAGAAAAATCTATATTTTCTAAAATTCCAAAAATCTCACCCTAACATAATATCATAATTATTATTCGAAAAAAATTTATTCATTTTATAAAATAAAAATTATCATATATCTAAATATTATTTATAATATTTTCTCACAATAAACAATAAAACATTTTTAAAGAAAACATATTTTTTATAGATTAAAATATTTTTATTAAAAGTTGAGTGCTTATTTATTAAATAAAAATGAATAAATTTATATTCTTTATGGACATTACAAATATTTCATAATGTTTTAAATCATATTCTTACCCACCAATTCAATGGATATGTTATAACAGTCATGTTTAAATGATATACTTCAATGGTCATTTAAGATCAGTGTTGTGTGTCGTATACGCTATCAAACACAGTGTTATTAATTTAAAATTTCAATATTCCATGTACCAAAAGCTATCAAAGAGAATTAATTTATTGAAAATAAATTTATAATCTAAAATATTTGGGTGTTACATTCTCCACACCTTCAATAAATTTCATCATATCATTTTGAACATGCCCTCATAAATCAATGCTTTGATATTTAAAATTGTTTATTTGAAAACCTACATTATAAAAAGGGTTAATAAAACATCCTATTAAATTAGGTGAATGGTGTTGTGATGTTTACCTGTAATAACACATAACTAGTTTTCCACATATAAGAACATTTTTTGGATTTTAAAACAAGGACATGGAAGAAAACTTTTAATAATTATATATATTGATAGAGATCATTGATCTCGAGAATGTGAATGATTAAGAGAAAGATAATGACCAAAAAAACATAAATCTATGATGAGTGAAAAGACTATTTAATTCATCATATATGAATGTAATATGATAACTTTTTTGTTTTAAGATCCTTTTCCTAATTTTTAAGAATTCTTTTACTACCTTAGAATATAAGGAAATATACATACTTGATATATTTCTATTTTATAAGGTAATATCATCCTTTTATTACGCTCTAAAAAATTTAATATTTATCTCTTACTCTATAAAATGAATTCCTAAAATTAATTTTTATACCTAAATAACTAAAATTTACATTTAAGGGATCATAATATCAATAAAAGAGTGAAAAATATTTCATTCTGTCTCTAAATATTTTCCAAAACCAAAATGGTCAGTACAAGTTATGAAATATAATACATTAATATCAAAACTGCAATAATAAAACCATGGGTTCAACATTAATATTTATTCATCAAGTAATTTATGTAAAAACAATGACATATTAACTAGATTTTCATGTATAACAATGGTAGATTCTAATGTAACAACTCAGGTAGTGATAAAATAATTATTTTTCATGTTTATTAATATTTATAAATAGATAATAATTTTTAATTAAAAATGAAAACTATATTCAATACAATATATGATAAGCCTAGTTTTATGTTTAAAATTGTATTTTTCTAAAGATTGGTTTTTTCTCCTTTTAATAGCGTACTTATTTTAAAACTAAATTTTGACACTTATAAACTATATTTGAAAAAATAAATATTATTAAAAAATTTAAATTAAACAAAATTTAGATAATTAATTTCATACATGAATTTTCTATATGTAATTTAAATTTTAGTGATTTTTTAAGAGTTTTTTTGAATATATAATGTTGTTATGATATTTCTAAAAATTCAAATAATGAAAGGTGTCACATTTGATATTATTGATATTTTAAAATATAAAATATTTTATTAAATGATATAAAATTTCTATAAAATATAATATTTAGGATATTTTTTTGGATATGTCATTAAATTTTATTAATTACTGATTTATTGGACTTTTTTCATTTTATAGTAATTATACTAACCCTCAAAGTGTAAATTACATGATATCACGGTAAGAGTCAAAGGGGTTAAATAAGGTTTCAATAAAAAATGTAAGGATCATAAAAATAATCAAAACTTTTCTAAATTTCATTAGATGAAAGGAATTCAACCCATAATAATCATATATTCTAAATAAATATTTTTTAACCATTTTTAATATAAAATTAATTTATATTAATTTAATATTTTTAAGAATTCCAAGTATGCCCGTCCCCTCTCTTAAAAAGGGAACCATTTCTTATCATTTATTAACACATAATATCATATTTGGTTCTGTCAATATCTTCCCAAATAACTTTTTAGAATCCCTCTCTACATTCTTGGTATATTATTTATGTTATAACACCACCCTTAGTGGTATTAAGGAGTTATGAAAAGGAGATTCTTCGAAGAAGAGGTATTGTTTTACTCAAGTATTTATGTTTTGTTTCTTCTTCCACTCCTTTAAAATTTTATTCAAACATGATTAAATAATAAATCTAGTATATTAAATATTATTATACTTTATTACATTAATATCATCAATCAAATCCCTCTCCACTTCTATCAAATGGGAAAATAAATCAATTTCTGTTTATACGATGGACTACCACCTCGAGAACCGATGTAATTTATTTTCAATCATTTTCAATAAATAATATTTATGTGGATGGAATTAATGTTTATATATGATATTAATTATATTTTTAAAATTATTAAAAGTTAATATATCATTTTTTTCCTACCTTTCCATGCATAGAAAAATGATAACGTCGTTCGTGGGTACGTGTGAACTATTTTTCCACAAAGTGATGTGATTCATTTTTTGTCACCACGTCACAAGGATGATATATATAAGTGATTAATATGATATTTATGATATTATTGTCATTTTTTAAATAAAAAATTATACTTAAATTTTTTCCATAATTACCATTTCAAAAGAAAAATGTTACTCATGCATACATACATCTTATTGTCTCCATGATTATAACATTGTTAATTTTTCATAACCATAATTAATGGTTTGATTTTAAAGTATAACTGAAGTATAAAAAAGATAATAACTTTATGAATATTATTCTAGAGATGATTTAATAATGACCACATTGACTTTATTCATGATTCCAAATTCATTTCGGACTCATGTACCGAATATCATCAAAATATCTGATGTGAACTTAAATAATAATGTAATTGTTATAACATGATAATAAGTGATAAAAGGGGAATAATAAACTTGAAATTGGTTCTAATGTAAGTAAAAAATTATCATATGATTATTATTTATGAAGATAAACATTTTATGTGATGATTCATACTCAAGGTAAGGGACATTCTTTTAAAAATATTCTTTTTAAATTTCCTCTTTCAACTCTTTTTACAAATGTCAAAATGAATATTTTTTTAACTTATATGGAATGAGAGATTTCTCCCAAATTCATGTTTCTTTATTAATATAAATATTTATTTATAATTTATTATATTCCTTTTCAAATAAAATGAGTTCATTTTTATGTGCGTGTTTTTTTTATATTTTAAAATTATTTTTTATAAAAAAATATTATTTTGATATCTGGAAGTGTTTTGATAATGGGTTTAAAAGAGTTTAAAAGGTTTTTATTCATGATATATTCCTTTACATTGTTTATTATGGTTTGAGGCTATTATATCTCAAGATATGATGGGATGATCCTCATTATTACTCAATATATAACGGGTTATGCCCCATTATAGATCATGAAATGACGGGTGAGCCCTATCATAGCTCTCCAATGCATTGGGTACTCTGGAGATAGATTTTGGACATATTGTTATTCTATTTTTATGGGTTTTTAATGGTTTTACAATGATGATGTCCCAAGTTACCTGTATTATTTTTCAATTCATGCTAATGAGTTTTTATGGATTGGGTTTTTAATGGGTTTTCGTGTTTTCACTAGACTAATTATTTCTTTCTTTATGTCCCATACTGGGCTTTTGTGATCATCCCATGTTTTAAAATGTTATTCATAGTATTTAAGGGGGAATATATATATGGATGAGATCATGGGGATAATTTTTAATATTTTTCATAAAGAGAAATTGTGTTTCAGTTTAAAAGGGTTTCCTTTAGTGGAAAAAATGGATATTATGTACAAGTGTCCAATTTTAATGTATGGTTTTACATTGGAATATTTTACCCTAATTCTCAAAACCCTAAACTAAAAAGATCATCAAGTGTGAATTCTAGTTCAAAAACACTAGAATATGTAGTGTTTAAGTCTAATTCCTTATAGTTGGTATCAAAGGTTAGTTTAGATGACTTTATGGGTTAGGAAATTATTAATAGAATATCCGTAAATTATTTTACTTTATGATTAAGTTGAAATGATATTGAAATTAAAAATTAATATTTTTGTTCATATAAGGTATGTTTGTTTATATTGGTTTTCTAAAAAGGAAATAGCATAGTTGTAGTAGGAATGCATCGAGAGGAAAATATCCTTCCAAATTTTCATCCTGAGATGTTCGGAACCAGAACTAAACAGTTTTTTGCAATGATGTATCTTTTTACACTAGCCATAAATAGTATTTTAATCCATGCATGATACCAGTCAGATCAACCATAGTGGAATATGATATTAGTGGATCATTTTATGAGGCAACATCCTTCATCTTTCAGTGGAGCCACATATCCAGTGGTAGCAAAAGGATGGATCAACACTTGGGAAAAGATATTTTAATTCATGGGATGATTGGAACACCAAAATATAACCCAATGAATTCATCATTTTAAAGGTGAATATGATCAAAGGTGGTATTCGGCTAAGAATACTGAAGAAAAATATGATCTTTTTGCTATGAAATGAGATTATTTTAAGAGTCTTTTTCATGAATAATATTTTTCTAAAATTGTTCGACCTGGAATTGAGAAACATTTCATTGATCTGAGGAAGAAAGATGATGATTTTATGGCTATGTATGAATCCAATTTTATGAAACTATCCATGTATGTACTGAATTTTATTCGATACATTCATATTAAAATTAATATATTTTACTAGAGCTTGAAACTAATTTTATGAACATCTTTGTATTCACAAGAGTTTAAATGCTATGAGAAAATTTTTCATTGTGCTGAAAAAATTTAAGATGGATATTTATAAAAATGTATGTGCCTTGTTCTAATAAGAATAATAAGTGTTTAGGTTGGAAAGATTTGGGGAATAATTCCTTAAAGAAATTTTGATGTAAGAAAATAGAATACCATTCTTGTGAAAAATGTAGTAAATAGCATCCTAGAGAATTCCATGATAATTCTAGGAAGTGTTACTGATGTGTAAAGTTTAGAAAAATGGATCTTGATTTCAAAGAAAAATTATCAGAAAAATAATGAGAATTTGTTGGTAAGATTATTTATCTATAAGGAGTTGGTTTGTTTTTCTAATATGTGTCCAAAGTTCGTCACTTAGGGGGAAATCAACAAGATTCTAAATAGAAGGGTTTGTAAAAATCCTTTGCAACTAATTTAGTATATTTTAGGTCATTAAATGAAGTGGTATTAGGTATATTTCTTGTTTTTATAGACTATGTCAATGTGTTGTTTGATTCGAGGTCTACACCTTCATTCATTTATGAGAAATTTTATGGTAGATTTGGAATTACACCTCAAGAAATTAAGCCATAACTTATGATAAAAACACCTTGGGAAAAAGTTACGGCAAAATAAAATTATAAGAATCATCCTATCATTTTATGTATAAAGAATTTACCTACAAATATTCTTGTTTTTCCTTTGGTATATTGTGATGTTATTCTATGAATAGATTATCTTTTTTTACCATGCTAATATAGATTATAGAGATAAATAAGTTTCTTTTCAGAAAGAGATTCATTTTTTGTATTTGAATGAACCCATACTATTGATAACATATTAAGAAGATATTAAACTATTAAAATAAGTAAATAAACATTATCTTTCACATATTGTTGAAAAAATGGAACTGTTTAGATTAATGATGTGTTGGTGGTAAATGTGTACCTAGATATTTTTCAGATGATTTTCCATGTTTTATTCTTGATCGATAGGTTGAGTTTATTTTTGAATTAGTACCTCATGTTAATCCTATTTCTAAATCCCCTTATTGAATGGATCAAGTGGAAATTTTGGAATTGAAAATAAAATTACAAGAGTTATTAGATAAAGGTTATATCTTACCTAGAACTTCACCATGGGGTGCTCCTATCTTGTTTATTAAAAATAAAGATGTTTCCCTGATATTTTTCAATGATAATAGAGTTTTGAATAACATAAAAATTAAGAAAAAGTATCTTTTTCCTCATATTAATGATTTTTTTGACCATATCCAAGGAGCACGGTATTTTTTGAAGGTTAACCTGAGGTCGGGGTACCGTCAGTTTAATGTTAAAGAAGTGTAAATTCTAAAGAATTTGTTTCAAAGTTGATATGGTCATTATAAATTTGTAGTTATATGTTTGGATTATTTAATGCATATTCTATAATCATGAATCTTATAAATATAATTTTTTATGAGTTCTTGGATAATATTTTGGTTGTGTTTAATAATTAAATTTTGGAATATTCGAAAATTAATGATGAGCATGTAATATATCTAAGGGCACTTTTTAAATATTTAAAATAAAATAAATTGTATGGGAAATTTAGAAAGTGTGAATTGTGGTTTCAATAAATTTCATTCCTTTGTCACACTGTTTCTAAATATTGAATAAATATGTATCTTGATAAAATTAAAGTTGTTGATGAATGGAAAATACTCAAAAATGGTTTCAATATTCTTAGTTTTTTTGGTTTAATAGGATATTACTGGAGGTTTGTTGAAAACATTGCATGGTTATCTTTCCCACAGGCTAATTAGCTCAAAAAGGAGTTATGTTCATTTGGAAAAAATAATGTGATGATTGTTTTCAAGAATTGAAAGTAATATTAGTGAATACTTTATTTTTTCCATACCTTTATAAAATGGTGAATTTTTCATCTATAGTGATGCTTCATCGAAAGGACTTGGTTGTTTCATAATACAGAATGATCAGGTAGTTTTTTATGATTCATATCAATTGAGACCTTTTGAATTAGATTTTTTTCATTAAAATATTAGAGGAATATTTTATTTAGAGTCAAATGTCAAAAATTTACTTATCATAAATTTTTTTAGAATATATTCCCTTAGAAAGAATTGAATATGAGACAGAGAAGATGTCTAGAACTAATAAAGTATTATTATTTCATGATTCAATACAATCCTAGAAAAGAAAATTAAGTGGTTGATTCATTGAGTTCGAAAAATAATTCTTAATTAACCATGTTATTGTTAGAACATAACCCCTTGGTTGTTGATTTGATGAATTTTTTCATGGAATTTGTTGGTACAAGAAATTACTCAATTTTTTTAGGCTTTAGTGCAATTGTCTCTATCAAATAGAATTAATAAAGCATAGAAGGAATACATTGAGTTACAAAAAATGGTTGAATTGGTCAAAAGGGTACGTTTCCTAAATTTAACGTTGATAAATATTTTGTTTTGATATTTTGGGATAGATTTTATGTTCCCTGTGACTTACCACTGAATAAATAGTTGTTACGTAAAGCTCATAGTTCTCCATTTTTAGTTTATCTTGGTAGTATTAAGATTTATAGATACCATAAGGGAGTGTTACTTATGGGATGGAATGAAAAGATATATTTTTGAAATTATCATCATATGATTGACTTGTAAATATTTTAAAACAGAATAAAAGTTACCGAAAGGGATACTTCAGCCTTTTCTAGTGCCATAGTGAAAATGGGAAATTATTTACATGGAATTTGTAGTAGGATTACAAAATTCATCTTGAGGTAACAATGTGATTTGGGTTATTATTGATTGACTTAATAAATATAAAAATTTTCATTATATTCTAGATACTCTCGATCTTGATCAACTTGCTCGGTTGTATATTGAAGAGATAATCAGGTTACATGGAGTTCCTCTCTCCATTATATCTGATCGTCTTCCTAGGTTCACCTCTAACTTTTGGAAATTCCTTTAGAGGTCATCAGGAACTAAATTAAATTTCAGCAGAGCCTATCATCCTCAGTCTGATGGATTGTCAGAATGAAAAATTTAGACATTAGAGGATATGATATGTGCTTATTAATTGAATTAACTAGGAATTTTGGATCAATAGTTTTCTTTATTTGAGTTTTCTTATAATAATAGTTTTCATTCTAATATGTATATGGCACCATTTGAGGAATTATATAGAAATTGATATCGAACTCCAATATTTTTGGATAAAGTAGGTGAAAGGAAGTTGATGGGTCCAGAATTGGTAGAGGAAATGGGAGGGAAAGTTTAGTTTAATCAGTGATATAAAAGGATATCTCATAGTAATAAGAAAAGTTGGGTGGATAACCAACAGAAGAATATTTTTTTCAAGGTAGGTTATCATGTTTCTATCAAATTTTCTCCATGGGAATGTGTGATGTGTTTTGGTAAGAAGGGGAAGCTAAGTCCACAGTTCATTGGACCCTATGAAATCTTATAGAAATTTGGATCAGTTTTCTACCAAGTGACTTTGCCTCTAATTTTATCCTAGTAACACGCTTTATTTCATGTTTTGGAGTTAATAACGTATATATCAGATTCATATCATGTTTTATGCCATGAAGTAGTTTAGTTGGAAGAGAATCTTTCTTATGAGGAACAACTAGTTTAGGTTCTTGACTACAGAGAGAAAGTATTGTCAAATAAGGTGATTCATTATTTTAGGTTCTTTTGGAAAACCATATGGTTGGATATGCAGCATGGGAATACAAATATTTTATTATGGAAATATATCCCCACTTATTTAATAAGTGAATAAAATTGTGAGGATGCAATTTCAAAAAGGGGGAAGAATGTAACAACCCGTGTAATGATAAAATAATTATTTTTTATGTTTATTAATATTTATGAATTAGATAGTAATTTTTAATTAAAAATTTACAATGTTTTCAATATCATTTATGATAAACCTAGTTTTATGGTTAAAACTGTATTTTTCTAAAAATCGGTTTTATCACTTTTTAATGGCACACTTGTTTTAAAACTAAATTTTGACTATTTTATAAATTATATTTGAAAAAATAGAATTAATTTTTGATATAGTAATATCAAAAATTTCTTTGGTCAAAGTTTTGGTATTTTTCTAATAAGTTTCATTTTTTGATAAATAGTAAACAAATACTACATTTTAATTGAAAAAACTATTTTTTGTATAAATAATTTATAGTGCTATATTATATTTTTAATATTATTTAAAGTATAATTAGATAAATTTTATATCATTTAATCCAATTTTGGTCATTTGAATCACTTTCACATTGAATTTGGACATAAAAACATTTCGATCTTTTGAATGTTTTCACTTTAATGATCTATTTTCTTACCCCGTCAACATGATTAATTTTAAATTAATTTTATCCACTTATGTGTTTTGAATTTTTAAAAATGGAATCCATATTTTGAATCATAATTTCAAAAATTAGTAGATAGGACCTTTTTATTTTTGGACAATATGAATAGTAAACTTAGTAATTTTCATTGCCACATGTAAGGGTAAATCTGGTAATTTAGGGTAAAAATAATAATATAAATAAATAAATTACCCTAACACATGTCCTAATTTTATTTTATGACTTATTGTAAACCGAAATCATCCTTGGTTTGATTTTATGACCTCTTATAGCCGTTTGTAAGACTTTAATCCCGTTACAGTATTTTAATTTAAGAAAAGTCAAACTTGTCATGATCATGTTGTTAACATATTAAATATTTCTAATATGAAGTTATCTAGAGGATATTTTAGAATATATATATTATTTTAAAAGATATCTTATTTAATTCATCATGATAATTTATTTTTAATTTTTAGGTAATAAATAATTAAACTAAATTTGTGCATGATTAGGATGCATCGATTGTTTAAATATTAGAAATATCAAATAAATGTTATTAAAAATAATAAAATAAATATAATTCAATATAATTAATATCATCCAAGAATTTTATAGATTACTTTGACATGTTATTTATGTATTAATATATTATGTTTGAATTATCATGTTGTTATGATATTTTTAAAAATTCAAGTAATGAATAGTGTCAAAATTTACATTAATGATATTTTAAAATATAAAATATTTTATTAAATGATATAAAATATCTAAAAATCTAAAATTTAGAAAAATGATTTGGATAAGGATTAAAATTTATTTAATGTCTCATTTATTTTTTTTTTTTCTAGTAATTATATTTATCCTTAAAGAGTAAAGTACATGATATCGCAGTAAGAGTTAAATGAGTCAAATAAGGGTTAAAACAAAAAGATAAGGATTAAAAAATATTAAAAACTAGAATAATTTTCATTTAATGAATTTATTTTGACCCATAATCATAAAATATTCGAAATAAAATATTTTAGATCCATTTTTAATAATAAATTAATTTATATTAATTTAATATTTTAGAGTTTTCCAAGAGTGTCCCTCCCCTCTCTTATAAAAATTCGCCATTTCTTACCATTTATTTACACATAAAAACCTATTTTTTTAATCTAATATCTACCCAAATACCTTACTATAAACTTTGTAACACCCCAAGGTTTTAAAAATAATTTTAAATTCATGAAACATTGTTTTAAGTGGATATTTATTTCTAGTCTTTAAAAATAATCTTTCAACTTCTATGTTTTGAATTTCGAAAAACAGTCATCTACAATTGTGTTCAGCTAGTTATTTGGAGTCTAATGAAGCCAAATTGATTTTTGGTTAATAGTAACATACTCTTATGAATAGTAATATGAATAGTAATATGACCCTAATAAATAGTAAATTGTATTAATATTTTATTTTCTTGAGGATTTAAGATAATGACATCTTGGTTAATTTTTCAATGTGATATAAAAGTAGATATAGTTTTTAAATTATTAATTTTCAATTAAGTTTGATATTATTTAAAAATTAAATAAATTATTTTTGGAAAATTATTTTCAAAAAATGAACTTCATTTTTGAATTATACACATCCATAAATGGAAAGGTTGAATTTATGGGAATTTTCTGAAATTCCAGAATTTTTGATGAATAGTAAAATATGATAAAATACAATAAATGATAAATACTTTATTTACTACATCATAGGTGATTCAAGGATGATGTAAGACCACTTAATTCAAACCTACATGCCATTATTACTATTTGGGGTAACATCAATTAATATTATCCATAGTCTTGAGAAAAAATATTATAATAATGATTAAAATAATGAAAAATGCAATCTCTCCTCCACTATAAATACCACCCTCATTAACCTCTTCCAAACACACATCTCAAACCTTCAGCCTTACCTACGTTCTACCCAGTACTCCTCCCAAGTCTCTCCCCCACATCCTAGAGCTATTGGTCTCTCCAAAAGGCCAAAACCAAAGGCATTAATAAGGATCTGAAGGAGAAAAGATCAAGAGGTAGACATCCACTTTTATTTTCTTTCTTTTCTTTCATTTTATGTTATTCTTTTTCATTCCCTTTGTCTTATGTGGGGATATTCAATTAAATATTTTCCTTACTGACCATATTACTTAATAATGATAAGATACCCCTTCTCTATCATCCAAATATTTTATGAAATTATAAGTGATGTCGTTAGGCTGCCGAAATTTCATAAGAGATTTCTCAACTCTTCTTTTATTTTGAGTTCCTTTATTTTATTCTTCTTTACTCGCCTCCTCTTATAAAAGAGGAATGAAAGATCAAAAATATTTTATATTCTATATGTTCTCATGTTCATGGAAAATTCATCACCAATCTTCTTCTCCTCCCCCACTTATTGAATGAATTAAAAACGTTGTTCGTGATGTGTCAAATTACTGACATCGTGGACGATGTGATTTCAATTTGTTTAATTATTTCAAGGCTGGTCATGAAACAATTTTTATGGTTGAACTAGATTATAATTTATGTATTATAACTTATATAAGGTTCTGGAATAACTTTTCACACATGTTATTAATTTATGAAACAAAATGAGATCTTTACGATCGAAGAATCGCCAAAATAACCTAAACAAATATGAATAATGTTTAAATTATGAATCATCCTCATGTAAGAATTAAAAATGATAAATGGTATAATTTATGTATTATGTAAATATTTCAATACCACTCTATTCCAATTATGGAGTTTCAATTCCAATCGATAAGAACATCCATCATGAACTGATCATGGAAATCGTGTAAAGAACTCTCCCGAAACAACAAAAGGAAAAAAATACTAACAATTAAAGGGTGAAATAATGTTATAAAATGATCATATAAAACGTTATAAAGATCAATATGTTTCTTTAATATAATAATAACACTCTTTTAACCATTATAAAGGGGTTTTAAACAATTTTGAAGTAAGACAAACTCGAGGTAATGGAATTCTTAACCCGATTTCTATTCTTTGGTTAAACCATCTACTTCATTATTTATGTGGTATTAAAATTGTTTGTGTGATGGGTTTTATTTATATTATGTTTAATTATGTGTATTTATAGTTTTTATACATATTCCATCCACTCTATTAAGTCTCACTTGAATTATATGATATTTCTAACAGGCTTTTCCTTTAAAATCCTCTTTTAAAACTCTATTTTACAAAATTCAAAATCAATTTTTTATGCAATCATTCATGTTGTATGATTATTTTTTGGTTCTTGGGAAATTTTTATTATTAAAATTGGGACCTATATCTCCCTCCAATGCATTGGGTATGTGTAATCTGGAGGTCGGTTTTATGGTTACTCCATGTGTAACTGTGATGGTTACACAAATTGTAAGGTAGCCATGAGGGTTACAAACTATAAGGTAGCCAAGAGGGTTACGAGATTATGTAAGTAATTCCCCAATATACCTTCATGTTTCAATTTATGTTCTTATTTTTTTTAGGATCTTGTGGAAATATCATGTTACACAAAGTACATATATATGGGTGACAAGTATTCTTTTTGAAAATGTTTTCATAAGTTACAAGTATTCATGGACATTCCTTTTTTTATATTCTTTACTGTGATTTTTTTGCTCGTCCAAAGTTTTAAATTATTTTCACATGTTATAAGGATGAGTAAGACAAATAAAGAATCCATGTTAAATGTTTGAATAATTGTCAAAGAAATCATGTTTCATTTGAAAAGTTTTCTATTTTGGAAGAAATGTTTACTATTTTTATGGTATCTACACTGTAATAATGTGTAATGTTATAAATATTTTATTTCCAAAATATCTAAATATCTATAAATGAAAATATCTTCTATGTGAAAGGAAGTGATTTATTTTCTAGAAACAAGATTATGTAATGTAATAAGGTCGGTTCCTTATAGTTGGTATCATAGGATGGTTTAGATAACTTTAGCGGTTATGATGATGATAAAAGCATACCATAAATGATTTTTACTCTATGATTAACATGAAATGTTATAGAATTTAAAGATTACAATGTTTCTTCATCTAAGATATATTTTTTCAGAATGGTTGTCCGTAGAAAAAACAGGGAAGCTGAAGAGGAGAGGCACTGACAGAATGGCATCCTTTCAAATCTACAGGCCAGAACGGTAGGGATTGGAACCGAGCAGTTTGTGATAGTATTGGATCAACTAACGTAGGAAATAAATGGTGGTGGAATCCATATAATATAACAACTAGATGTACCCCAATAGAACATGACAATAATGGAACATTTTATGAGACAACACCCTCCAGCTTTTAATGGATCTTTTAACCCAGTAGTGGATGAAGGATGGATTAAATCCCTTTAAAAGATATTTTATGTTATGGGATGTTCGGATAATTAAAATCTAAGTCTTTTAATTTATCATTTTGAAGGTGAATCTGATCAGTGGCGGTCAATAGTAAGGAATATCAGGGATAGAGAATATTTTGATGCCTTTGAGTGTGATGAATTTAAAAGTCTTTTCCTTGAAAAATATTTTCCTAAGGTGGTGCGACTTAGTATGGATAAGAAATTACATAAATTGAAGCAAAAGGAGTAGGATTCAGTGGCTGTGTATGGAGAGAACTTCACGTGACTAGTGATTTATGATCCAATTCTTATTCAGGATCTTGATAGCAAAATCAACCACTTTTACTCAGGACTGATTCCAAGGTATCGAAGGTAATTGGCCTCCCGTGTATTCAAAAGTTTTTAGAAACATGTCTGATGTGCGCAGAGGGTAGAGATGGAGTTTGATAATAATCACGTGCTTTTTGGAAACAAGGAGAAGAATTGGACCAGATGGTAAGATATGGGTAAGAATCAACAAAATAAATTTGATGGTAAGAAAATCCAGTTTCTAGTTTGTGAAAAGTGTGGCAAGAAGCACCCTGTGGAATGTCTTACCAAAACTTGAAAGTGTTTTAAATGTGGTAAGTTTGGACATATGGCCTGATTTTGTAATGAAAATTTTCATAAGACTAATCATAAAAAGAAAACTATAATGTGTTTTAAATGTGGTGAGATGGGTCACTATAAAAATTCCTACCCAAAGAGATATCCAAAAGATGCAAAGAATCCATACTATAAGTAGAAAGGTGTAGTGAGATATTTTTCAAATACTTTAGCAAATGTCGATCCATCCAATGAAGTTGCATCAGGTGCTTTGTTTTCTTACTCAGATTTTTATAATGTTTTTTTTTTGATATGGGGTCTACACATTCCTTCATCTCTGAGAAATTTTTTGATAAATTGGAAATATTAACTCAACAAATGAGATTGGAACTTGTTGTTAAAACACTAGGGGGAAATATTATAGAAAATAGTGTTGGTCGGAGTGGACACTCAATAGGGGGTGATTTGAGTTCCAATTAAAATTTCTGTTAAAATATTGTCTATTTAAAATCCCCCAATTTATAAAATAATTTAAACTGTAGTAAATTTATACAGATTGTAAATGTTCACTTAGCTTCTCCAATATTGATTAGGTCTCAGTTAAATTAACCACAAGATCAAACTAACTTTTGAAACTAATCTACTGATTTACAATAAGTGTAAACACTTGCTAATTTAACTATCAAAGTATCATTAAAATATTTTTTTATTTCAAAGTAATAGCAGTGGAATAAATAATATTTATGTAGTATACTTTGAACTTAAAATATGGATTCACAGCAGATATAACAAGAGTTTCAGTCACAATCTGAGACTCAGTCCTCTCAAATTTATATAAATTTGATCCACACCATGGATCGGGGTTAACAACAGTTTACAAAACTGTCCAGGCCATGCAGGGACCTCTACCATTGTTCTACGTGGGAAACAAAGCAAAGACCAGGCCACACAAGGACCACTTCCACAGTTGACGTGGGTTAACAAGAGTTAAGATATTTGGAGTGAGGATTTGATATCCTCCAGTTCAGTACAGGAGACAGTGTGTGTATAAGAAATATAGATCACACCACACTGCTCAAAAGTTAATAAATAAATCACATAGAGAAGATAGATGAGAGTTTAGAAATCTCTAGTGATTATCAATGCATCTCTGGACTCGTTTGATTCAGCAGGAAAGCTTCTGAGTCCTTCTTTGGTTTTTTTGTTGAAAAAAGAGTGTCGTAGTCAGCTTGTCTTCTTCAGGAGTGAGAATGATCTCTTTATTTTACGTGTGTTCTTCAGAGGTGTTTTATTTCATTCATGAGAGTTCTTTGAAAGACTTGCAATCTCCTTCTTGTTCAATATTGTTCTTCTTGTTCAACACAGTGCTCTCTGGTGTATGTAAGTTCTTCTAGTTGTATATTCACACTTGCACACCGCTTTGTTTCTTCTTCTTTGTACTGCATCTTAATCTTCCTTATATTCCACATGTTCTGATAGTAAAAATGATTCACTTTTCATAGGTACGAGATACGGTTTCCTAACATGCCAGCAACTATAATTAAATAAAATTAATTGCATTAAAAACATCAAATATGACTGTTAGCATTATTTAAATAATATTGAAAAAAATTTAAGAAATGGTGTCATAGTGATTATGTAAACGGTGTCTTCTTCACGGTATGTGGCTCACGGTATGAGCTTCATTGTATGTGGTTCATGGTGTCTGGTCACAGTGAGTCCTTCATGATGAGTCCTTCACGGTGTCTGGGTCATGGTGTATGGGTCACGGTGTCTGGGTCATGGTGTCTGGGTCACGGTGAGTCCTTCACGGTGAGTCCATACTTAGACAAATATCTGTATTTGAACTTAGACAGTAATATGCAGAATATGGATTAAGTTTAATTAGTAGAGATTTAAAGAGCTTGAATCATAAATATAAATGTGTGATAATATATGTGAGATTTATGATCATGCATAAGACTTGTAAATAATAAAGAGAGTAATCAACATCCATAAGACTTGTTATTATTAAAACATGATGTGTAGTTATTATTGAGATTGAAGATCATTAGCAATATGTGCAATGAAGATTGAGATTAATTAACAGTAATAGGATTTGTTATCATTAAAACATGATTAACACATGAGGAGTCCAAAAATCTCCCCCTTTTTTATGATCACAAATCAGATATAGTCAGAATATACATTAAATGTAACATAAAAGAAACTAGCATATTAGAATAGCAAAAAAATTATTATAGTACTGTCACCTGTAATTTTTTCTCCCCCTTTTATACTTGGAGTTTTCTCCCCCTTTTGGGATTATCAAAAGGTTGAGAAAATTAAATGAAACACTACATTTGTCATTAAAAAAGGGTTCAGAACAGAACATATAGGAGAATTACAAACAGTAAAAATAAATGACATCCCATCAAAAAGAAAAACAGTCCCCGGACCCATCAGGGATCCACCTTGTCTTTTCCTTTATCAGCAGCAGGAGCTGGTGCTGATGTAGAAGAAGGCATAGATGTGGTAGACAAAGAGGTTAAGGGTAGACCTTCAAAAATAGATGGAGCCAAAGTGGGAGCAGTAGAAGATCTAGGCTGTGGTTGGTCAAGAATGATCGGCCAGATCTGAGAAAGAGCTTGGCTAACTGTCATGGAAGTGGAGGTTAAGGTAGGTAGACCAGGTCTAAGGGGTGCAGCAGCTGGAGCAACTATAGCAGTGCTCTTCACATGATGATATGGCTTCAAAAGATTGATGAAATCAGTAATGATTTCACCACCATATTGCATAGGCTTTTCAAAGTCATCCTTATTCTCCAGAAATTTGTCCAACAATCTGGTGAACTCTGTATGTTTCTGAACTTGAGCTTTAAAAGCTTGGGTCACCGGAGGGATTCTCAAATTTTCCACAAGATATCTAAAGTGATCTGTCATATCACTTTTAGAGAAAATCTGGGAGAGATACAAATCTATTTTCTTGGTGATCTCTTGTTGATCATCATTGGATATCTTAGAATGAATTCTAACCAGGTCCAATGCTCTATCACTGTTCTGAACCACTTCTGTCAAAGAGGATAGATCCAAGCCACTGAAGGCACTCTGAAGTTATTCCTTAATTATGAATCATAGGATAGAATCATCCAAAGAAGGTGTGGTGGGCTGAACAGAAGCAGGTGAAGCTTTGATAGCTTCGGTTAGAACTTTGAGCTGTTTCATAACTTTTTGCAGGCATCCAGTGTATTCATCTGTAAGCTTATTCATATTTTCCACAAGATCTCTCATGCATTATAGCATCTTGGTGTGTCTTTTTACAATCTTCTCATCAAAAGAAAGTAGTTATGGATGAACTTGAGACACAATCTCCCTAGCAAGGAGGGAATCAGATGGCTCAGGAGAAGCAGCAACAGGTGCAGGTGTAGAAACAGGAGCAGGCTCTGATCTCAAAGATAACTCATTCTTCAAACTTGCTACCATACTTTTCAGATTTGCAACATCATCACTCAGAAACTTATTCTCTACTCTAACTTCTTGAATTTCTCGAATCATTCTTGGTTGAATATCCAAGATAATATTTTCCAAGAGAATTGATGCATCTTCATGACGTAACTGAGTCACTGGACGAGGTTGAGTGGAGACAATTTTCTCAACTCCAGCTAACAAAGTCTCTCCAAAAAATTTCAGATCATCTTTGGTCACAAAGGATTGATGCTCAGGTAAGGGTGCAGGTAAAGGTAGTGGTTCAGATTCTGGTTGAGGTTCAGAGTCATCTTCAGACTTGGATTCTGATTCTGATTGAGGTTGGAGTTCTGTATCTGGTACTGGTTCTAGATGAGCTAAAGACTTCAGTTGAAACAGAGAAGAAAGATCCATTCCAGGTGCAGTCACTTGATATGACTCAATCACATCATAAAATCTTGGGAATTCATACCGAGTGTAAACAGAATATGTGACAGAAGGTTGAGAAGCTTCAGCAGATCCAGCTTCCACGATATCAAGGTTTTGAGGTTCCTCCCCCCTCAACATGTGCTTCCTTTCCAAATTCTTGAGGCTCAGGAACATGGACAAGATCCTCAGGGTCATCCCTAATCTCTTCAGAAAACTCTTGCCTTTCTAGCAGAAAGGAAATTTCCATCCTCTCTTCAGCAGAGGGAATAATCTCAGGAACCGACTGTTCTACTGGTTGAGCTTCGAGAATTGATTTTTCTCAACAGAAAGATCCTCTTCAATAGGATTTTCCTCTAAGGTTTCTTGCTGTTCTGAATCAGAAAAAACCAATTTCCTTGCAGAATTAGGATGAGCTTCCAGATTTACATCTGCACTAGAAGCAGGATCTTCCTCTTCTCTCAAACTAACACCACCTTCCTCTCCTTGAGGAATTTCAGCAGTCCTTTCTTTTTCAATAGGAGCTGTTTCCATTGGAGATCTTATAGCATCTTCTCTAGGAGATACTCCAGCTGTTACTTCCTCTTCTTCTTCTTATTCTTTTGAATACTCAGCCACTTCATCTGGTTCCAAACCAGGATCAGATATATTTTTATGCATTCTTGGATAGTCAATAGGATTAAACTTTTTATACACTTGATCATTATCCTCAACCCACTGCTTCTTCCAGGGGTTCCAGCTAATCTTCATCCTTCTGATGATAGGCATGGATAGGCAGTAATCAAGGTCCTCTAACTTTTCTTCATTTGGTCCAACCATACCTTTTGCAACTAACATAGCTGAGATCATCCTTGAGTAAAACAAGGAGGTGGATTTGGAAGTGACTTTGATCAGCTCACAAATATGGTTGATAAAATACTTACAAAGATTGATCTTATGTCCATTCGTCAACAGGTGGATCAGGAATACATCTTGATACTTCATCACAGCAAAGTCTCATTTTCTAGGACTAATCAAATTCTGAACAAACTTGAACAGAAGTCTAGTCTCCCCATCTAATTCAGCAGCTATGACCCTTCTCTTGGTGTCATTTCCAGTCAGGATCTCCAAAGCATTATCCAGGTCAAAGATATTGGTTGTTGGAGGAGGGTCTCTCTGGTAATCTTCAAAAACTCCTTCATGTGGAATTATTAGGCATGCAGCCCACAAACTTGAAGACAAAGAGCACTTATGACCATTTATCAAGATTTTCACCATAAATCTTTCTCCAAACTCAAAGGAGAAATTCACATACTGATAGAATTGAGATACCAGTCTCAGGTAAATCGGTTTATTCTATCCAATGAACCATTCAAGCCATCCTTGTTCTCTTAAAACATTCAAAACTAAAGATCTTCTAGACAGAAACCACTCTAGGCAAACCTCCTTTTCAGGTACAACTGTACGACTTATCAGGTTTGGTTTTAGAGGTCCTTCGGGAGCTATCCTCGGTATCCTCTTCTGTTTCTTAGAGCGGCGCTTCTCAGACGAAGGTGAGGATGGACGCTTCATCCTTGGCATTCACTGAAGGTTCGGGCGAGAGGGAAGAGAAGGTTAGGGAATTATTTTGGGTAAGAAATCGAATGAAACCCTTATGTTTTATCATTTGATAATGTCAAACATCATAAAAACAAAAACGCGGGAAAAAAATAGCGGTGAAATAAAAATTACGGCGATACGGGTTAAAATAAGAATATAAATAAATCATCACTGTGAGACCGTGAGTCAGCATTACGGTGAGATGAAAAATAGTCATCACGGTGAGACAGTTGGTAGTCGTCACGGTGAGATAGTGAGAATTCTGTATAGTCACGGTGAGACAGTGAGTTGACAGACCGTGAGCATAAAACAGTAACTTAGAAACAGTGAGTATGAAACCATAAAGTAAAGTATAGTAAAGTATTAAACATTAAGATCAGTAAGATATTCATTTATGATTAATCATACCAAGATCATGTATGATGTAGTCTAATATTTCATAATTTAATGGTTTAGTGAATATATCAGCATGTTGATATTCAATACCAATGAATTCCAAAGTGATATAACCTTTTTGGTAATGATCCCTCAAAAAGTGATGTCTTACATCAATATGTTTTGTTCTAGAATGAGAAACAAGATTCTTAGAAATGTTAATAGCACTTGTGTTGTCACAATTTATTGGGACATGTTTGAATTGATATCCATAGTCTAGTAATGTGTGTTTCATCCACAAAATTTGTGCACAACAACTGCCAGCAGCTATGTATTCAGCTTCTACAGTAGATAATGCAACCGAATTTTGTTTCTTACTACACCATGATACTAATGACTTGCCTAAAAGGTGACATGTTCCAGAGGTGCTTTTTCTATCTAACTTACATCCAGAAAAATCATCATCAGAATAACTAACTAATTAAAATGATTGTCCTTTGGGATAGAACAGTCCTAAATTGGGAGTATGCTTGAGGTATTTGAAAATTCTCTTTACAGCATTTAAAGGTGAATCTTTAGAGTTTTCTTGAAAACGAGCACACATACACACACTAAACATAATATCAGGACAACTAGAAGTCAGGTAGGGTAGACTTCCAATCATTCCTCTATAAGTAGTTTGATCAACGGATTTACCATTTTCATCAAGATCCATCTTACAGGTGGTACTCATGGGAGAGTTACTATCTTTTGTGCTATCCAATCCAAAACGTTTTAAAATATCTCTAGTATATTTACTTTGAGTTAAAATAATTCCATCATCATTTTGAAAGATTTGAAATCCAAGAAAGAATTTAAGTTCACCCATTAAACTCATTTCAAATTCATTTTGCATCATTTTATAAAAATCAGTACATAATATAGTTTTGAAGATCCAAAAATAATATCATCTACATAAATTTGTACTACTAAAACATCTTTAGAAATTCATTTTATAAACAGAGTAGGATAAGATATTCCTTTTGTAAAACCTTTGGAAATTAGAAAAGTACTTAATCTATCATACCAAGCTCTTGGAGCTTGTTTAAACCATATAAATATTTTGATAATTTGAAAATATGATTTGGAAAATGAGGGTTTGAAAAACCAGATGGTTGTTCAACAAAAACATCCTCAGCAATATATCCATTCAAGAATGCACTCTTGACATCCATTTGATATAGTTTGAAATTTAGATGTGCAGCATAAGCAAGTAAAATCTTAATGGATTCTAATCTGGCTATTGGAGAAAAATTCTCCTCATAGTCAATACCTTCTTCTTTACTATGGCCTTGTGCAACTATCCTAGATTTATTTCTAACTATGTTTCCAGATTCATCTACTTTATTTCTAAAAACTCATTTTATGCCTATTGTAAAAGTGTCCTTAGGCCTTTCAACAAGATTCCAAACTTTATTTCTTTCAAACTGATTGAGTTTTTCTTGAATAGAAATTACCCAAAATTCATCATTAATAGAATAATCAATGTTTTTAGGTTCAAGCTGTGACAAGAATGCTTGATGTTCAACCTGATTTCTAAGAGAAGCTCTAGTATGTGTCCCTCTATCAATATTTCCTACAACAACATCTAAAGGATGATTCTTTAGAATTATTGTTGATCTAGTAAAGGTAGGACTAGAAATTTTAGGTTCTTCTCTAGGTTCGGGTTCATATCAGGCAGATTCTAGAATAAGTTTAGAACTGGTTGCCTTTATAATAGGTTCATTGATTTTATCATTAAGGTCTAGAACAGATAAATCTTCTTCAAGATTTTCAAGAGAGGTTTTAGGCTCTTGTGGATCAGTTTCATCAAACATGATGTGAACAGATTCTTCCACACACTTAGTTCTTTTATTGAAAACTCTATAGGCTTTTCTGGTTAAGGAATGTCCTAAAAAGATTCCTTCATCACTCTTAGAAGCAAACTTATCAAGATTATCTTTTGTATTAAGATTGAAAAATTTTCAGCCAAAGACTCTAAAGTAACTAACTTTAGGTTTTCTATTTTTCCACAACTCATATGGGGTTTTCTTAAGAATAGGTCTAATTAAAACTCTATTAATAATATAACAAGCTGTATTTACAGCTTTAGCCCAAAAGTAAATAGGTAGGTCATATTCATTAAGCATAGTTCAAGTAATTTCTTGCATGGTTATATTTTTTCTTTCTACTACACCATTCTGTTGAGGTGTCCTAGGAGCAGAAAAGTTATGACTATAGCCATTGTGTGAGCAATAGGATTCAAATTCATGATTTTCAAACTCACAACCATGATCACTTCTTAAGGTTTTAATCTTAAGTCCACTAACGTTCTCTACAGATTTGGAGTATTTAACAAAGTAAGAAAAAGCTTCACTTTTGTGAGCTAAGAAGTATACCCAAGTATATATAGAAAAGTCATCTACTAGGACATAGACATAGTGCTTCCCATTTAAGCTAGAAACTCTAGATGGTCCAAACAAATCCATGTGAACCAACTCAAGAGGTTCATAAGTTGAAACTTCATTCTTTGATTTAAAAGAAACCTTATGTTGCTTTCCCTTTTGACAGGGATTAAAAACTTTGTTATTAGAAAACTCAAGTTTAGGATGGTCTCTAATTAAGTTTTTTCTAGTTATTTTTCTAAGTGAGTGTATATTGAAGTGTCCTAATATTTTGTGCCATAACCAAGATTCTTTTTGAAAATAATTTAAACAGGTAACATTTTTCTTAGCTAAGGAATTTAAATCAACTGCATAAACATTTTCATTTCTTAAAGCAGAAAAGACTAAAACATTTTTATAATTAAAATCATTGCAAGAATAATTTTCAAACTTCACATTAAATCCATCATCACATAATTGATAAATACTTAACAGGTTATATTTAAGTCCATCAACAAATAAAACTTTAGAAATTAAAACTGAATTAGTGTTACCAATTTGGCCTAGGCCGATGATCTTTCCTTTAGAATTATCATCAAAGGTGACATGACCTCCATCAGCCCTTATTAAACTCTTGAAGCATGAGTAATCCCCAAACATATGTCTTGAACATCCACTATCCAAATACCATGTCTTCTTGTGGGAACTCTTCAAGCAGGATTCCTACAAAACAAATTTAGATAGGAAATGATTTTGGTACCCAGATCTTCTTGGGTCCATACAGGTTAGTAATCAAAGCTTTTGGTACCCAAATTTGTCTTATGGGTCTCATATAATTTACAGAATCAAAATATTTTGAAAGATAAACTCTATTTGATTTATAACTATGTGAATAACTAGTTGAAGCATATGAATGTTCATAGATATAACTAGCAGTATTCTATCCAGATTTAGGAATAAATCTATTCTTAGTAATCTGTCTCTGTCCAGGTTTGTAACCTATTCTAGTAGTGTATTTTGGTGAAACTTTCTTTCCTAGAATTTGAGTTAGTGTATCCTTTCCATTTGTGAACTTCTCTAAGTCTTTTTTAAGTTTCTCATTTGACATTTTCAATTCAGTATTCTCCTTTAACAGTTGAGCATTTTTCTCTTTTTCAATATTAAGTTCGGTTTTAAGAATAGAAGTGAGAGCATGTTGTTTCTTTAATGATTTGTATTTATCCTTAAGTTCATTTCATGTCTCTTCCAGCATATTACAATATTCAAATAATTCCTCACTAGTCATGTTTTTAGAATCAGAATCAGATTCTGCATCATCTCCAGAATAATAAGAATTTAAAATAGGAGTATCTAAGGTTACCTCAGATGTGTTTGTCATGAAACACTTGTTGGCATGATTCTTTTCAGAATCAGACATTTTAGATTCACTTGTGCTGTCTTTAGAGGCACTCCAGGTATCCTTTATAGATTTTTTATACTTACTATCCTTGTAATCATATTTATTCTTGAATTTTAGCTTTGGGCAGTCTGCTTTAATGTGTCCTTTCTTTTTGCACTAATAGAAAACAACTTCATCACTTTTATCTGGCTTTTTCCCATCCTTCTTCCATTGTCCCTTATTGTCAAACTTTCCTTTGTAATTTGATTTTCTGAAAAATTTCTTCTTCCTATAAAACTTCTTAAACCTTCTGGATATCTGAGCCATTTCAGCATCACTAGCAGAGTCTAAATTTTCACTAGTTGAACTGTCAGAAGGTATTTGAGCTTTATCTTTTTCCTTGGTCCTTGAAGTAGTAGTCTTGAAAGCCATATATTTTCTCTTAGGTTCATCATCTTCCTCTTTATTCACCTTGAGTTCTTCCTCATACATCATAATCTTACCAATGAGTTCTTTGAAAGGTAGAGTAGCAATGTCACATGACTCTATGATTGAAACAGATGTGCCTCTCCATCATTCTGGTAAACATCTCAAGATTCTCATAATTTGTTCCTTTGCTGGAACAGCCTTACCAAGTGAATTCATTGACTTGACTATCTCATTAAACCTGAGATACATATCATAAATAGGTTAATTAGTCTTCATTTTAAAATTATCATATTTAATAGTATAAGTATTTAATCTCATTTATTTAACATTGGTTGTTCCTTCATGAGAAACACCCAAAGTATCCCAAATTTCAAAAGCAGTTTTGCAAGCAGAAATTTTGTTAAACTCTTCATCTCCTAAAGCACAGTACATGGAATTCATAGCTTTACAATTATTATTGTAAGCAGTCTTTGTAGGTTCATCCCAAGTGGATCTAATAGTAGTGGGAATTTTATATTCTGATTCTATGGCAGTCCAAATATCAAAACCCATGATTTCTAAATGAATTTTCATTTACAGCTTCCATTGATCATAGTTTGTACCATTGAAGAAAGGTGGCCTGTTAGTAGCAGCACCTTCTAGTCTATTATCCATAACTAGATTTTAGAAATATAATTTAAAGAGATAAAAATTTAGAAATAACAGAAATTTTAAGAACTTTATAATACAACTAAAATCACAGTTGAAAAAACAGAGAATTTAAAAAATATTTTAAACCTCTGATACCAAATGTTGGTCGGAGTGGACACTCAAGAGGGGGGGTGAATTGAGTTCCAATTAAAATTTCTGTTAAAATATTGTCTATTTAAAATCCCCCAATTTATAAAATAAGTTAAACTGTAGTTAATTTATAGAGATTGTAAATGTTCACTTAGCTTCTCTAAGATTGATTAGGCCTCAGTTAATTTAACTACAAGATCAAACTAACTTTTGAAACTAATCTACTGATTTACAATAAGTGTAAACACTTTCTAATTTAACTATCAAAGTAGCTTTAAAATAGTTATGTATTTCAAAGTAATAGTAGTAGAATAAATAAGATTTATGTAGTATACTTTGAACTTAAATTATGGATGCACAGCAGATATAACAAGAGGTTTAGTCTCAAGTTGAGACTTAGTCCTCTCAAATTTATATAAATTTGATCCACACCCTGGATCGGGGTTAACAACAGTTTACAAAATTGTCCAAGCCACACAGGGACCTCTACCACTGTTCTACGTGGGAAACAAAGAAAAGACCAGGACATATAAGGACCTCTTCCACAGTTGACGTGGGTTAACAAGAGTTAAGAGATTTGGAGTGAAGATTTGATATCCTCCAGTTCAGTATAGGAGACAGTGTGTGTATAAGAAATCCAGAGCACACCACACTGCTTGAAAGTTAATAAATAAATCACGTAGAGAAGATAGATGAGATTTTAGAAATCTCTAGTGATTATCAATGCAGCTCTGGACTCGTTGGATTCAGCAGGAAAGCTTCTGAGTCCTTCTCTGGTTTTTCTGTTGAAAAACAGAGTGTCATAGTCAGCTTGTCTTCTTCAGGAGTGAGAATGATCTCTTGATTTGACGTGTGTTCTTCAGAGGTGTTGGATTGCATTCAAGAGAGTTCTTTGAAAGACTTTCAATCTCTTTCTTGTTCAGGATTGTTCTGCTTGTTCAGCATAGTGCTCTCTGGTGTATGTAAGTTCTTCTAGTTGTATATTCACACTTGAACACTGCTTTGTTTCTTCTTCTGTGTACTGCATCTTAATCTTCCTTATATTCCACAAGTTCTGATAGTAATAATGATTCACTTTTCATAGGTACGAGATACGGTTTCCTGACATACCAACAACTATCATTAAATAACATTAATTGCATTAAAAACATCAAATATGACCGTTAGCATTATTTAAATAATATTGAAAAAAAGTTAAGAAACGGTGTCACAATGATTATGTAAATGGTGTCTTCTTCACGATATGTGGCTCACAGTATGAGCTTCACGGTATGTAGTTCACAGTGTCTGGTCATGGTGAGTCCTTCAAGGTGAGTCCTTCACGGTGTCTGGGTCATAGTGTCTAGGTCACGGTGTCTGGGTCACGGTGAGTCCTTCACGGTGAGTCCATACTTAGAAAAATATCTATATTTGAACTTAGACAGTAATATGCAGAATATGGATTAAGTTTAATTAGTAGAGTAAAATATCTTGAATCATAAATATAAAGGTGTGATAATATATGTGAGATTTATGATCATGCATAAGACTTGTAAATAATAAAGAGAGTAATCAACATCCATAAGACTTGTTATTATTAAAATATGATGTGTAGTTATTATTGAGATTGAAGAGCATTAGAAAGATGTGCAATGAAGATTGAGATTAATTAACAGTAATAGGATTTGTGATCATTAAAACACGATTAACACATGAGGAGTCCAACAAATAGAATTATAATAATCTTTCTATTGGGTTCTTTCAAAAGAAATTACCTACAAACCTTATTTTTTTTACCCTTAGTTGAGTTTGATTTTATTTTGGGAATGGGTAGGCTTTTAGTTTATCATTCTATGATTTAATGTAGAGATAAAGAAGTTTTTTTCAAAAAGAGATTAATTTTTTAAACAATAAAGGACCCATAAAATTGATAACATATCCGGAAGCTGAGAAACTGTTGAAAGATGGAAATGAAAGTTATCTTTCTCATATTGCTGAAAACAAGGGAACTGTTCAGATTAATGATGTGCCAGTGGTAAATGAATACCATGATGTTTTTTCTAATTAGTTACCTAGTGTCATACATAATCGATAATTCTAATTCACAACTGACTTATTCTGTATGCTAAGACAATTTCAAGACCCCCATATCGTATGGCTAAAATTGAAATTCTTGAATTGAAAAATCAGTTGTATGATTTTCTTGATAAAGGCTTTATTCATCCTAGCACTTCACCATGGGGTGATCCTGTTTTGTTTTTTTAAAATAAATATGTTTCCATGATACTTTTCATTGATTATAGAGCTTTGAATAACATCACTATTAAAAATAATTATCATTTACCTCATATCGATGACTTTTTTGACCAGCTCCAAGGAACTCAGTACTTTTCCACGATTTACTTGTGATCCTAATACCATTAGCTGAAGGTGAAGGAGGACGACATCCCGAAAATAGGTTTTCATACTAGATATGGGCATTATGAATTTTTTGTTATGTCATTTGGGTTAACTAATTCACCTACTATTTTCATGAATCTTATGAATATAATATTTCATGATTTCTTGGATAATTTTGTGGTTGTGTTTATTGATGAAATTTTCATATTTCATAAAAATAAAGAGGAGCATGAAAAACATCTAAGGGTTTTTATACAAACCATAAAGTAAAAAAAATGTATGGAAAATTCAGAAAGTGTGTTTTTTGGTTGTAACGGATTTCTTTTCTTGGGAACATTGTAAATAAGGATGGAATAATAGTTGATCCTTCCAAAACAAAAGTGGCTGATGAATGGCCAAGACCTAAAAATGTTACCTAGATTCATAGTTTTTTTTGGATTAGCAGGTTATTACCGATGTTTGGTTAAGAACATTTCATTTTTATCTAGCTTGATAACTATGTTAACACAAAAAAAGGTTAAATTTATTTGGATAGAATAATGCGATACTTGTTTTTAATAACTGAAGAATAGATTGGTTAATGATCTAGTTTTGGTCATGAAATCTTGAAATGGTGAGTTTTTCATCTACAGTTACTCTTATTTGAAGGGACATGGTTGTGTTTCAATGCAGAATGATCAGGTAATTTTTTATGCTTCAAGACAACTTAAACTTCATGAGTTAAATTTTCCCAGACATGATTTGGAATTTGAAGTTATGGTTTTTTATTTGAAAATTTGTAGGCATCATTTATATGGATCTAAATGTCAAATATATATTGACCATAAAATTACGATGTATATATTAATTCAGAAGGAATTAAACATGAGCCATAGAAGATGGATTTAACAGATAAAGGATTATGATTGTAAGATCAATTACTATCTTATAAAAGAAAACAAATTGGTGGATTCCTTGAGTCAAAAACATCATGCATCATTAACCATGTTACATTTGGAACATGATCCATTGATTAATGATTTGATGAGTTTTTGCTTAAACATTTTTGGTGTAGGAAATACCTCTATTTTGTCTCAGGTTTCAGTGTAATCATCATTATAAGAAAGAATTATTTAAGCACAAAAGGAAGAACATGAGCTACAGAAAAAGGAATAATTGGTTAAAATTGGAAAGTTTCCAGATTTTAACCTTGATAAATGTTGTGTTTAAGATTTGGTAAAAGGTTGTGTGTGCCTTGTGATTCCTAGTTGAAGAAAGAATTGTTGTGTGAAGCTCATAGTCCTCCATTTTCAGTTCATCCTAGTAGTACTAAGATGTACAGAGATCTTCGGGGGTATTATTGGTGGGATGGAATGAAAAGGGATATTGTTGATTTTATCACAATATGTTTGACATGTCAACAGGTTAAAGCAGAGCAGAACCTATCGAAGGGGGTGATTCAGCCTTTTCCAGTGCCATAGTGGAAATGGAAGAACATATCGATGGACTTAATGGTGGGATTACCAAATACTTATTGAGGTAACAATGTGATTTGGGTTATTGTTGATCGGCTGACAAAATCTGCACATTTTATTTCTATTCGAGATATAATGTATTTGTATCAACTTTCTCGATTATACCTCAAAGATATTTTTAGGCTATATGGATTTCCTCTTTCCATTGTATCTGACTAGGATCACCGGTTCACTTATAACTTTTGGAAGAGACTTCAGAAGTCATTGGGAACATAGTTAAATTTCAGTACAACTTTTCATCCTCAATCAGATAGGCAGTTAGAATGAACGATTCAAACATTTAAGGATGTGGTTAAATCTTGTTCAATGGACTATTAGGGAAGTTGGTATCAGCATAATTCTTTAGTTGAGTTTTCTTATAGTAATAGTTTTCTTTCCAATATACAGATAACATCTTTTGAGGAATTTTATGGAAAGCAGTGTCAGGAAGCTGCATTTTGGGATGAAGTTAGTGAAAGAAAGTTTATGAAGGCCGAATTAGTAGACGAAGTGGCTGAGAAAGTGAATATGATCCTGAAGCACATGAAAAAATCTCAAAAGAGGAAAAAATATTATGCATATAATAGAAGGAAATACTCTTCTTTTGAGGAAAGTGACCATGTTTTCCTTAAAACCTCTCCTTGAAAAAGTGTGATGCGTTTTGGTAAGAAAGGAAATCTAAGTCTGTAGTTCATCGATCCTTTTGAAATACTGGAGAATGTTGGAGCATTTTTATATTGAGTAACTTTTTCTCCAAGTTTGTCTCAGGTACACAATTTTTTTCATGTTTCGATGTTGTGGAAGCATGTGCCAGATTCAACACATGTCTTTATCCCAGAAGTAGTTTAGTTAGAAGGGAACATTTCTTATGAAGAGAAACTAGTTCAAAATATTGATTGAAGGGAAGCAATATTTCAGAATAAGGTAATCCACCAGGTAAAGGTTTTTTGGAGAAACCACATGATAGAAGAAGCAGCATGGGTGTCTGAAAATTTTATAAGAGAAAGGTACCCTCACTTATTTAATAAGTAAATAAAATTGTGAGGACACAATTTCTAGAAGGTGAATATAATGTAACACCCCAAGGTCCTAAAAATAATTTTAAATGCATAAAATATTTTTTTATATAGATATTTATAACCAGCCTTTAAAAATAATTTTTCCACTTCTATGTTTTGAATTTTGAAAAACTGTCATCTACAATTTTGTTTAGTAAATTATTTGGTGTCTAATGGAACCAAATTGATTTATGGTTAATAGTAACATATCCTTATGAATATTAATATTAATAGTAATATGGCCCTAATTAATAGAAAATTTTATTAATATTTTATTTTCTTAAGGCTTTAAGATAATGACATCTTGGTTAATTTTTCAATGTGATATAAAAGAAGTTATAGTTTTTAAATTATAAATTTTTGAAATAAGTATGATTTTATTTAAAAATTGAATTAATGATATTTAGAAAGTTATTTTCAAAAAATAGACTAAATTTTTTAATTCTACATGTCAAAAAATGGTAAGGGTGAATTTATAGGAATTTTTTGAAATTCTAGAATTTTTTATGAATAGTAAAATATGATAAAATGCAATAAATGATAAATAATTGATTTAATACATCATAGGTTATGAAATGATGATGTAAGGCCACTTGGTTAGAACTCACATTCCATTATTACAATTTAGGGTCACATTAATTAAGATTATTCCTATTCTTGGGCAAAAATATTATAATAATGATTAAAATAATGAAAAATATCCCCCCTCATCCACTTTAAATACCACCCTCATTCACCTCTTCCTCTCACACCTATAAAGCCTTGAATTGTACCTACATTCTGCCCAACACTCCTCCCTAGGATCTTACCCACATCCTAGTGCTTCTGGTCTCACCAAAAGTCCAAAACCAAAGGCCTTAGGATGGATCTCAAGGAGAAAAGATCAAGAGGTAAACATCCTCTTTAATTTTCTTCCATTTCTTTCATTTTATGTTATTATTTTTATTTACCTTTGAATTATGTTGGGATATGCCATTACATATTCCCCTTAATGTATATATTATGTAAGAATGATGAGATACCCCTTTTATCTCAACAAAATACTTTATGAAATTTTAAGTGACATCGTTAGGCTACCGAAATTTCAAAAGGGATTTCTCAACACTTCTTTTATTTTGATTTCCTTTATTTTCTTCTTCATTCCTCACCTCCTCTTATATAAGAGGAATGAATGCTCCAGAATCTTTTATATTATTTATTTATCATATTCATGGAAAATTCATCATCAATATTCTTCTCCTTCCCCACTGATTCAAGGAATTAAAAACATTATTCGTGATGTGTCGAATTAACGACATTGTGGATGATGTGATTTCAATTTGCTTTAATTATTTCATGTCTAGTCATGAAACCATTTTTATGGTTGAACCAGATTATAATTTATATATTATAACTTATATAATGTTTTGTAATAATTTTTCACACGTGTTATTAATTTATGAAACAAAATTAGATCTTCGCGATCGAAGTATCACCAAAATAACCTAAACAAATATCAATAATGTTTTAACTTATTAATCATCCTCGTTAAAGAATTAAAAACGAAAATTTGTATAATTTATGGATTTTTGAAATATTTAAATACCACTTCATTCCAATTCTGGAGTTTCACTTCCAATTGACAAGAACATCCATTATGAACCGATCATGGAAATCATGTAAAGAATGCTCCCAAAAAAATTAAAGGAACAAAATACTAAAAATTCAAGGGTGAAATGATGTTATAAAATGATAATATAATATATTATTAATATTAATATGTTTATTTAAGACAATAATAACACTCTTTTAACCATTATAAGTTAGGTTTAAACATGTTTTAAGTAAGACAAACCCGAAGTATGGGAATTCTTAACCCGATTTCTATTTATTCGGTTAACCTTCTACTTAGTTATTTATGTGGTATTAAAATTGTTTGTGTGATGGTTTTTGTTTATATTAAATTTAATTATGTGTATTTACAGTTTTTATACACATTGCATCCACTTTATTAAGTCTCTCTTGAATTATATGATATTTCTAAGGGGTTATTCCTTTAAAATCCTCTCTCAAAACCCTGTTTTACAACATTCAAAAGAAATGTTTTTATGCAATCATTCATGTTGTATGATTATGTTCTGGTTCATGGTCACTGTTTATGATTATGCGTGGGACCTTAATCTCCCTCCAATTCATTGGGTATGTGTAATTTGTAGGTCATCCATATAGTTACTGCAAGTGTAACTGTGATGGTTACACAAATTGTAAGGTAGTCGTGAGGGTTAAAAATTATAAGGTAGCCAAGTGGGTTACAAGATTATGTAAGTAAGGCCCCAAGATAACTTTATGGTTCCATTATTTTTTCTTATGTTTTGTGGGGATTTTTTGGAAATATCATGTTACACAAAGTAAGTATATATGGTTGACAAGTATTCCTTTTGAAAATATTTTCATATGTTACAAGTATTCGTGGACATTCCTTTTTTATATTCCTTACTGATCTTTTTGTTCTCATCCCATGTTTTAAATGATTTTCACGGGTTATAAGGATGAGTAAGAAAAAAAAGGAAGTCAAGATAAATTTTTGAATAATTTTCAAATAAAATATGTTTCATTTGAAAAGTTTTATATTTTGGAAGAAATGAATACTGTTTTTATGGTATTCACTCTGTAATAATGTGTAATGTTATAAATGTTTTATGTTCCAAATCTCTAAATCTCTAAACATGAAAAGATCCTAAATGTGAAAGGAAGTGATTTACTTACAAATTCAAGATTATTTAATATAATAAGGTTGTGTCCTTATACTCTCTCTACATAATCTATATATCTTATCTTAGGAAGAGAACCACCCTTAGTGGTATTAAGGTGTTATGAAAAGGAGATCGTCTGAAGAAGACATATTGTTTTAATAAAGTATTTCTGTTTTATTTATTCTTTCACTTAATTCAAATATTATTCTTCCATGGTGAAATAATAACTCCATTATTATAAATATAATGATATTTTATTATGATAATACCATCACCAATAATCCATCTCCACTTCCATTAAATGGGAAAATAATTCATTTTCCGTGTGTACAGCGGACTACCGCCTCACGAAAAGATTTTATTCATTTTCCATCATTGTCTCTAAAGATTGGTTATAATTATTGGTTTAATTTGTATATATGATATAAATCTAATTTTATCATTATGAAAATTTAATATATCATTTTAATTCTTACCATTCCATGTATAGAAAATTTATAATGTCGTTTGTGCGTATGTGTGAACTTTCAGCTCCACAAAGTGATGTGATTTGTTTTTCATCACCACATCACTTGAATGATATATATAAGGTATTAATATTATATTTACTATATTATGATAATTATGGAAATACAATTTCATCCTTACTATATTTTTATAATGATCATTAAAAATGAAAATTTTACACATGCGTACATATAGACTACCGTCTCCATGATTATAAAATAGTTTATTTTTTATAACCATACATAATGGTTTTATCTAAAAGTATAGTTGATGTATATAAATGATAATCATTTCATGAATAATATTCTAGAGATGATTGACTAAAATCCAATTTGACTATAGATATCATACCAAAGTCATTTTGGAATCAACTACCGAATATCAACAAAACGTTCAACGTTAACATAAATAATTATGTAATTATTATAACATGGTAATAAGTGATAAAATATAATAATAAACTTGAAAAAAGTTATAAATAATGTAAAAAATTAAATTATATTTATTACTCAGGAAGATAAATATTCTATGTGATGACTTGGAATCAAGGTATAGGACGTTCTTTTAAAAACCCTCTTTTAGAATTCCTTTTTCAACTCTTTTTACAAAAGTAAAAAGGAATATATTTTTAACTTATATTGAATGAGTGGTTTTTCCCTTTTCCTGTCACTTTATTACATTAATATTTTCTTTATAAGTCTTTAAGTTTATTTTCAAATAAAACAATATCATTTTTATGCACTCTTTTATTATATTTTAAAAGTGTTTTTTACAAGAAAATGGTATATTGATAACTGAAAGTGTTTTTTTCATGGGTTTAAAAGAGTTTTCAAGGGTTTTATTCATGATATTTTCCTTATAAAATTTTTATTATGGTTTGATCCAATTATATATCAAGATATGATAGGTTGATCCCATTATAGCTCAAGATATGATGGGTTGAGCCCTATTAGAGAATAAGATATGACAGGTGAGCCCCATTATAGCTCTCAAATTAATTGGGTACTCTGGAGTTAGAATTCTGCTATATGGTTATTCCATTTATAAGGGTTCTTCAATTATTTTATGATAGAGATGTCCCATGTCACCTTCATGATTTTTCTATGCATTCTAATGAGTCATTATGAAAATGTTTTTAATGGTTTTTCATGTTTTCACTAGACTAATGATTTTCTTTATTTATGTCCCTTACTGAGCTTTTGTGACCATCCCAAGTTTTAAAACGTTTTTCACATGATTTAAGAGGTAATAGATATAAGAATGATATTAAGGTGATAATTGTGAATAATTTTCATAAATAAAGACCACGTTTTATTTTAAAAGGGTTTCCTTTGGTGGAAAAAAATGACATTGAGTATAAGTGTTCACTTGTAATGTATGGGTTTAATTTTTAAGAGTTTTTCTAAATTCTTTAAAATCCTAAACTGAAAATATCCTCTAATTTTAATTATAGTTAAAAAAACTATAATATTTAATTTTTAGGGTTGGGTCCTTATAGATGAACCCTTATCTCTCATTTTTTGTGGGTTCAAGCCTTGCAGCCTCACCTGATGTGATGGGTTGTAACCCATCTTGTGGGTTTTCCTTTTTCCAAAACTATATTAATGTAATTCCTATAACTATACAAAATTTTATTGACCAATAATTACCATTTCATTAATGATAAGATAATTCGTTTAAGGTTACCAATAACTTTAATATTATTTCCAAAAAATGTAAACACATTCTTCCATAAATACAATTTTAATATACTAAACCAATGGTTTTCATTGTCAAAAATATTTTAGAAAATATCCTTAATCTCGATAAACTCCCATCATGAAAAACCTCTGAAAATATGTGTGTTATAAATTTAACCAAAATACATAAACCAATTATTTTATCCATATTTTTAGATTTATTCTTATATGAAAACATATAAGATTACAAAAAATGAAAAAATCCTTAGATATTTTGAGATTAATATAACCAAATTACAATTGGTAAAAAATACTTATAAAATTTTAATCAAAAATCCCAATAAACAATTACATAATCCATTTTACTTCAACATTGGTCCTTCTATGGTCTATGAGTTAACCTTTAAAATATATAATTGAATTGGATAATGTCCAGGTTCCACACATTTAAGACAATGAACTGCAAATGGATTCCTAGGATGAAATTTATTTCTCACCACTAAACTCCTCCATTTTCCTTAGAAATTCATCACTATATACCATTATTTTCTAAACATAAATTTTTTTATTCTTCATCTAATACATTATTCTAGTTATTTATTAATACATTTATGATATTAATGAAATTTATCCCTTTTTCCTCTATAGTATCCAAAAACTTAAAGTCTTAGAGAACTACATCATTCTATTCTATGGTGAGTCTAGGAGTTAGTAAGGTAAATATTATTAATCATATATCATGATAACTAATTAGGTATAATAAATATATCTTTCACTCCTATAATAATCACATTTAGTTACTCATAATCATAATATTTTCTATAATATTCATTATTTAGATGATTACTTTGAGTTCAAACCATTGACTAAAACAAAAAAAACATAGTGTGAGCAATAATAATCATAGTAGAAAAGGAAAATAATAATTTATAGGATATCTAAATTAGGACACCTTATTTTAAATCTAATACACATTAGGTGTAACCTAGTTCATTCATTTTCACCATCTATTCAAATCATTTATAATGGTTCGTAAATAAATTGTGAATTATCCAAATATTATCCCTTGGGAGTGTCAAACCAAGTGCACATTAAGGCCAATTTTCATTCACCAGGTGATGATCATGTCAAAGGCTATTGTTACATTTTCAGAGTTATTATCCCTATGTACAATTGTGTGATAACCAATTCCACTTATAATATCTAAATATAGATTTATTAAAAAGATATCCACATAATCTCTTTGTCCCTAAAATAATAGGATGTTCAATTATACTTATCCTTAAATTCTATCATTAAGTTATGTTCCCTAATATATATTTTCCCAAATATATTTCCCAATGTTTCTAATCAACATTATTCATAACAAATTTTAAGTACCCTCACCCTAGTATCCCCAAGTTTGTGGTTAATTTATTATATTGGTGATATATATAAGTGATCACATCCCAAATGACCAAATATTTAAGTCATGTTGGTAAAAAAGATACACATTTCAATCTTTCATTATAATTGAAAACATTAAAAACAATATAGTTAAAGTAAAAACTATGTATCATTGAATTTATTCAAATATTTCTTCTTCATATCCTATGGAAATGAAACAAAATAAGGGTAAGATCAGATGATTAGTAAGAGTTATGTAATTTGGAATATATCATGAATAAATAAATCATAATCAACAAAATCATATTCAATATGTAAATGTAATTATTTGAAAACACATTCCATTTAATCATTAACATAAATATATTTATTGGAATTATAATAATCAATAAAATAAGTAAAATATATGAACACATAAGGCGTTTAATTAATAACTTGAGCATAAAATGCATCCATGTATAATATCAATAAAATAATCTCTAGGATAATAAAAACTGAATTCTTAATTAAGGAAATGATAAATATTGGATGGAATGATCTTAGACATCATTATCTCTATATCATCATGACCTTTTATAAGATAGTTTAAAACTATGTGTAAATCTCCATTTAATGCAAGCATACTGATTCTCCTCATTAGACTATCGATGTGTCAAGGGGATATATAATTCCAGGACCCACCCATCACTGCATGTCCAACACATTCCTCATCTATTGAATTATTGATTTAATTCATGAAAAATATGCCTTATCTGTAAATTTTTTATAGAATAAATAATAAAAAATGTCTATATTTCCCAAGTCAATCAAATAAATATCATAGTAAAACACCATATATATAAATTATATACTCTTTAATAAATAATAAAATCTATGATAAATTTTATGGATATTTAGGGAAAATATATTCTCTAATTATCATAACTAAGTGGATATTTCAAGGGAATGTTAAGGAATAAAAAATTAATCAAGAAATTGAATGTATATACTTTTCGTGGTCGAACTGATCATAAAACAACCATGGATTAGATATGGGGGGTAACATTAAAACCTGTCCCCTATATATTATAATTTCAATAATTGTTTTTTTTTTCATTGATGAATATAAATACCATAAAAATAAATTTAAAAACATTCTTGGAGAAAATACCCATTTTACTTTGAAATTTTCTTTTAAAAACTAATAATTTCCAAAATATTAGGAAAAATATTTCTTTTTTAAAAGATCTTTTTAAAATTGTAATGAAATATTAAATCAATGAGTGGTCATGATTTTGATAAATTTCATTCATGCTGAGTAAGTTCAAATAAAGATTACTTTAACATTTTTATTAGAAAAGTAAAAAAGTACATTGTTAGTAAAATAACATGAATAATCATTTAAAAAAATAAAATTCTAATTATGGGTAAAATTTAATTTAAAAAATCATAGAAAACATTTTTGAAATCATTTTTAAAAACCATATATTTGAAAGAAAAAGTATTTTTGAATGAAGAGGAAAATAAAGTTGTATTTTTTTAAAATAATTTTCTTAAAAAATACCAATGAATGGAAAATAAAACTATTAATTGAAAAATAATTAATATATAGAGAATAAGAAAATTAAAAGGTTTTATTATATAATTTTCAAATAATTCCCTTCAATAAAACTTCAAGTATAAACAATCCTGATTAAAATGAGATTGAAACATAAATCTCTTAAAAATTAGGTAACTTTTAAATCGTAATCCCTGTGAATGGAATAAAATAAAATAGAAATTTAAATAAGATGAATATAAAGAGATTCATGATATAACATATCAAATAGGATTTAGATACACCACACGAATGAAGATGGTTGAATAATATAACATATATCCAAAAGAAGGCAATTCGAGACGAGAAACCCATAAAATTAACATAATGTTGAAGTGGAAATTAATCAATGAATCATTTATGTGTATCAAATATAATTACACATAAATAAATTGATAATAAAACCTAATAAAATAAAAATTAATTACATACATAACATTATAATATCAATTCCAATGAATAATTAATATAACCCAATGAAAATAAACTGAGTTGTGAAATTCTTTACCACTTGGTAATTTTCAATTCAATTCCCCTTGGATGAAATAATAAAAATTAAAATATAAAATACCATTAATAATTAAAACTTAATTATATTACATGTAAAAGGGTTAGTATATACACCATATAATAAATGGTTTGTAACATTACAATATTCCATAATGAAAGGAAATTGAGACAAAATCTCTTACCTTGCACTTATTTATGGTTGAACACACACTAACCTCATATATAATGGTTTTAATCATGTCATTAATATACATTAGAACTATATTTATGTTTATTATATCATATATGATACTCTAACAACATATCACCTCTTGTTCATTAAAAATATTTTATTAATATTATTATTTCGCATGTTAATTTATTTTTTTATCATGTGTTTTTTTGTCTGGAATATTATAGTTATTGTGTAGAGGATATATATCCATCATATTCAGAATTATATTAATGTATTAAATATTATATTTACTCTTTAGATACATTTTTATAAACATTCTTGAATATTTGATATGGAAAATTGTAATGACCTGTATTTCCCCAGGCCATTCATTTTTGAAAATATAGTTTTTGGTGTGTTCTGGGGGCTGTCGGTGACTCATTCTGAGAGTTAGCCAAAAATCCAATCCAGGGGTTTGGAATTATTGATTCCAGGGTGTCGGCATCAGTGATTCAAGGGAATCAACATCGGTGAGTCAAGGGAGTCAGAATTGGTGAGTCAAGGGTGTTAGTATTGGTGAGTCAGGGGAATCAGTATCTGTGAGTCAGGGGTGTTAGTGTCGGTGATTCAGGGGAGTCAGTGTTGGTAAGCCATGGACGTCAATGTCATCAAGTCGGGGCATTGGTGCCAGGGTGTCAGTGTCATGGAATCGGTGAGTCAGGGCATTAGTGAGTCATGGTGTTGGTAAGTCACTATGTTGGTAGTTCAGTGTTGGTAGCTCAGTGTTGGTGGCTCAGAATTGGTGGCTCAGCATTGGTAGGTCGCTTTGATAGCTCACCCATTGGTGCCATAATGTCGGTGACTAACCCATCAGTGACTCATTTCATTTTTTTATAGATTTTTCCCATTTATGCAATTCCTCCCCTCTTACATCTTATTTGGTGTAAACCATGATTAAATCATTATTTGTGCATTTTTTAGGGTGTTTCGAAGTATATTAAGTATATCATTAATATCAAAACATTTTGGGGTATTTGAGATACTTATACCACATGATCTTGACCACAATCCCACGTTAATGGATTTTGAAACCATTCTACCTTTAATATAGGATCTGGCTCTTCAAATCTAGGATCTTCAATTCCCATTGTGTTTTCTATTCCCTATTGGTGCACCTAAAGTGTTACTCTCTATATAATTCATGAACCTATTCTAGAGCCCCCTCATGCTTAGTTTTATTTGGGTTTCTTTCTTCTCACGTGATCCCCTGTTCTTGGCGCAAAGAGGACGTTTGGTCGCCTGTTGTTTCAAGTAGGGATTTCTTTTACCCCTCTTAAATTTTTAATCATGAAGGGTGGTTGTACTAATGATTATTTGTGAAGAATCGAAAAATCCTTTTCTTAAAAACTAATAAATGAGAGGAAGATAATATAATCCAAAGATAATATGGGTTAATGAAATAATAGGCTGGGAATGGGTTGTTGTTTGATCACCTGTTTTATTTTTTAATCTTAGTTTCTTTTATGGATTTTTGTGGATGTAAAGACCTTTTGAAAATAATGGTCATTGGTGGTCTTTTTCTATAAATGGGTGACGCTTTATAATATTTGATGTTTACATATAAATTATTAGTGTAAATACTTATCTAACTAATTGCGTATACCCGGTAAAATGAAATGGATTACCTAGTATGAAAACCCCCTTTATGATCGCCCCTGTTTATCAAAGTGGATAAAATAATAATGTCTAAAAAATATAAATACATCATTTTTGAAATGTGTGGTTGTCTGTTGTGTTTTTTTGGTTTTGTGACTTTGTGTGGGTTGTGTGGAGGTGCTGTTGGGAGCACAGTTATGGGTACAGGGGTGGGCAGGGGAGTTGGTTTTTTGAGAAGGGTGTGGTATGTGAGGGCAGCAGGGTTGTGGTTAAATTGTAGTTACTGTGGGCTTGGTGTGTAGGGCCATACGATTGGTGTGTTGGAATATCAGGTTGAGAGACTGGTTTATTTTGGAATGGATGGATTTTTAGGAAGTGGGACTACCATTGTTTGTGTTGTGTCCATCAAGAGACATTGGGTAATAGGAATTTGATGTGGTTATGGACATTTTATGCAGTGGGACTTCATCTGGGAATCATTTGGGTAGTGTGGCAATAGGTTTGGGTTGTGTCGTGACTTCATGTAAATATGTGTTCTAGGTGTGGTGTTTTTTTTTTGTAGTGAGGATTCCAGGTTTGGTTGTAAGGGCATGAATTGTGTTGTATAACTTTGATGAATGATTTTTGGCAGTACCGAAGGATGAATTGGGATGGTAGTTGTGTGTTTAGTTAATCAGGATCTTCACCTTCTAAGGCGGTTTTAAATGTTGTGCTTGGTAATTTCCCTGAGTAGTGATAGAATAAATTAAAGTTAACCCCTTATTTAATGAATGAAAATTGGTTAAATGAAAAAGGGGATTTCTTTATAATTTGTTAGTGGTTGTTTTTGTGGTTGTGCATGTAGGGGCAGTAGCAAAGGTGATTTTTGTGAGTTTGTTTCTTGTTTGGAAACCCATAGGTTGGGATGCGTGTTTGTTTACCTATATGTATAAATTTTAGTTCCTTGTGATTTTTATACTCACCCCACCCTTGTTGAGAACTATGTGTCAAACATCCCCATTTGATGAGGAAGGGTGTCTTTCCCAATATCCCAGTGGAAGGATGGATGGATAGTTAATAACTTTTGTCCTCGCACCCTCTTCTGGGTTCTTACTGCTCGAGCGTATCTAGGCGGTCTATCATGGATTAAGGCTTACCATAGTCCAAGATCCTTCAAGAAGGTTTGTTTTGGATGGGGGTCCTAGGTGTTTGCAGGCTAGGATTGTTTTCCCATGTGTATCCTGGATGAGGCCTAGGTGTCTTCGAGTGAGAGGTGTGGTTGTGGTGTCCAAGGTGTTTTTGGATGAGATGTGTGGTGTAGTTATGGCCCAGGTGTCTTTGGTAGGGTTTGTGTGTAGTTTGAGGCCCCGGTGTGTGTAGGCAGTCTATGGCAGTGGGACTGCATTTTGAAGAGTGGTAGCTTCAAGATGTTATCTATTAGGAATGAGCAGTTAACTGGTGGGAAAGTGGTGTAAGGTACCCAATTGTTAATGTTATTATACTAATACCTTACTTGACTTATGTTATTTGGTCAGTGTTCCTTGGTGAGGATGGGCAGGTTAGTATTCCTTGGTAGGTGCTTTGTGGTTCTATTGTTTTCTCACAGAGGAATTAGTATATTCCCCCACGTGTGAATGGGTGGATATAGTTTTCCTACTTGTTATACATGTATACCCACCCTAAGTCTATAAAACTATTTTCATGTTTCTAGAAGGATTTTTATGACCATGCGGGACTTTACTAGCTCGAGCATCAAGATAGTTGTTGTGTTTCTACTTAGTCTCTTTCTTTTGGTACTTTCTTTAGTACTTTGGTTATAATTTTTTCACAGTTTATGTTTGAATCATGGATGGGTTGGATCTTGTTTTTCTTTATATAAATGTTTTGTGTTGTTGGGAATTTTTATCATCTTATCTCCTGATCTTTTTTTCATTAAAAAGGATAATGCCTTCGATTTTGTGTGAGATTCTATACCCTTGGTGTTAGTTGCCACTCTGAGGCCTATTGAAGGTGGGACACAGGGGGTCATTATCTCTCCTTTATCTTGAAGAAGGTAGGGCATGGTACTTTTTTTCCCTTCCCTCATCTCGAGGAATGCGGGTCGTAACAAAAAAGAATTGCAACTCTTTGGGGAGATGGTAGACCATATGTACACATGAGCTACAATATCATTCCCTTAATGGGTGAAAGTGTAAGGAAGTGGTTTATTTATTAATTTTATATAATAAATATAATTTAATATATATCGTATATATTTATTATTTCTGTAATTATGTCCACCCATGTGATTCTGTGATGAAAAAAATCGCATCGGTTCATGAGGCAGTAGTCCTCCAAACACATGATCGATGGATTTGTTTCCAATTTGATGGAGAAGGATATGGATAAATATTATAGAATAAACATAATAAAATATCAGTATATGGGAGATAATTGTTATATTGTATTGGAATGTTAAGTCATTATTAATAGTTGTAATAAAACAAATAAAAATGAAAGATCTTCATTAAGATGATTACCCTATCTTAGAGAAACCTCACCATATACAATCAAAATAAATGATGTGGACTCCCTCATTATAACACATCACAAGTCATGCATTGGAATCATTTAAAATATGTTTACATAGGTGAAAAACCCCTTTTATATAAGCATGTTTAAATATACTTTTTAAGACAAAAATAAATATTCTTTATTTCTGATAACCTTTAAAAATTAAAAAATCAATGAACCCGGGGTAAAGTATTAACATTGAAAACCCATGAAAAAATTAAAAGAGGGTTTAATAATTAAGAAAATTCATAGTTTTAGGAAATTCAAGTAAGCATTATATTCTATAAAAACATTTATTTCACACTTTTGAAAAGTGTGTCAAAAGTTACTAGTGAATAAAACTAAATAAATTTATTTTAATACCATCTAAAAAAGGTCATGGACCATGGAAAATAAATTTTGAAAATAATTTAGTATTAGAAAATAAAATTCTTGAATCATGATAAAGAACATGGGGGAAATATATTTCGTAAAAGACTATAAGGAATTTAAATCAATGAGTTTAAATAAAACCTCTTTTCATGGCCTTTAAAATTCAAAACTACATGAAAAGGGAAAACCCTAGATTAATTTATTAAAAAATTAATTTCATAAAATTATCATAAATTAGTTTATTTATAATTATATAAAAAATAAAAAAGGAAAGTAACTGGTAAATATAGAACATATCTCAATGTGGGGGACATTTTAGAGAAGAAACCCCTTAATACATTAATATATTTCTAATAAAAATCCATTGAAAACTAAAACATGACATTAATATATAATTTCATTGAATTTTATTAAATATTTATCAACACAAATCTATGTGGTAATAGTTACACCATATAATATAAATCATGATTCACAGTATAAATCATTCCTCAAGAAAATAAAATTGATACAAAGAAAACCATTGCATCATTTATACCATTTGAATCAATACCTCATGAAAAATAGTACTTCAAAAAGGAAAATTAAATATAATGATCAAAAGGATACTGATTATTTAATCTATAATAATGTGTTATATACACCATATAAAAATTAATTAGTGCGTAATATGAACCATGTCTCAAAGAAGGGAGTTTGAGATGAGAAAACCTTTACAAATATCATATCAATTAAAGTGAGAATCAATCGATGAAGTGATTATGTAAAATAATTGTAAATAAAAACAAAACAAGTGAAAAAATTGTATGAATCAATCATATTTCATTATAACCATTATGTTGGAAAATAATTTTTAATAATGAAGTGTTATAACCTTATGAATGAAAATTGAGTTAAGACACTGTAACACATTGAGTTTTTATGAATTTTTTTTGAATTAAATTAATTTTATTTTATTCCATTAATTCTACAATATACCATGTTATGATTTTGTTATAATTTACACTAAAAAAATCTTTCACTATACACAACACTAACTTGGCTTGTGTTACACGCAACACTTAGTTTCTATGAAACATTTTATTATTATAATTATTTAAATGAGATATTTATAACATGTAAATTAAACTTAGAAATATAAATAGTAATAAATAGTTTTTAAAATTTTATTTATAATGATTTTATATAAATAAATCATATTTTTTATAATGTCTTTATATGTTTGAAAACACTATTTTCTCAAATGAACTGTTTTTAAGTCCTTCTATGAATAATAACAAAATTAATTTTTGATACTTTTAGATATTTAATTTTATAAAATAAATTTTATTTTTTAATTAAGAATGTAAAAATTATCTTTAGTTTATTTTTTGGTATTTTCCTGAAAAACATTATTTTTTTATGAATAGTGAAAATAATGAGTTTTAGTTCAAAAACAACTTTTTGATCTAAATTATTTATTTTGGTAAATTATATTTTGATTTGGTTTTAATGTTTAATTATATATATTATATATCAATTAATCTAGTTTAGGTCATTGGAACATATTTCACATTGAAATTAGATATAAAAACATTTCAAACATTTAAACATTTTCACTTAATAAACTTGTAATCGCAACTCGTATGCTGGATTAATTTTAAATTTATTTCTTCCACTTCAGTTATTATAATTTGAAAAAATGGGTTCCATGTTTTTAATCATAATAATTTATAATGAATAATAATTTCAAAATTTATTTTTAAAAAAAGGATTAGTGAATGTAATTAAAATTAATTATAATGATTAAAGAAAAACATGTTTACTTAGTGGTTAAACTTTAATAATAAATGGAAAAATAATATAGATACATGTCCAAAATACATTGGATGGACATATATTGACCAATTCCCCTCTTTTATTTAAAATGTTAAATTATTGGGGGAACATGATGTAAGTGAGACCTCTCAATAGTGTTTTCCTTTTTATATTTATAAGAAAGTCATTCCTCTTCCACTATAAAAATGTACTCACCCCAACACCCACACACACACATTCACACCTCCCAAGACCTTTGGATCATCCAATACCTTCCAAAATCACTTAAAAAATTACCTCTCTTCATACTAGAATCATCCCTTTGGTCATAATTCCAACCAATGAATCCCTTTGTTATAAACCAAAAGGAGTTACCCAAAGAAGTGGTAACATCCTTCCACAAGCTCTTTTGTTATATTTTCATTCCCCCCACCCCTCTCAATTATACCTATTACATTCTTATATAAAAATATAATTATCCTCAATATACTTATATTTTGTTATTATAAGGTTTCTACCTACACCTACACACTCTTCCATCAAATGCATAATTAATGTATCGTCTGTGTGTACAATGGACTACAACCTAACAAAACAAAGTCATTATTTTTTCATTTACCACATATCATGGTGGTAAATTAAGATTTATATACATTTTTATAGTATATATATGATATTTATTATATATTTATGTTTATTTAATTACTACATAAAATATACTTTCATGATTTCCATTTTTTGTAAATAAGATAACTTCGTTTGTGGATGTGTAGACTATCGCCTCCTCAAAGCAATGTGATTCATTCACACATTACAAGGAATTTATTAAGGATGGGTTTAGTAAAAGTTTATTATATATATGAAATTATAATTCTAATAAAATTATAACACACACATACAAATATATATATATATATATCATTTTCTTTCTTTCTATCAATATGATAATAAAATGGAAACAGAGTTTATACGTACGTATGGTCTACCGTCTCCATGAACGGTGTAATCCATTTCATATTTATATATATTATACATTATTATAAAAACATATATTTATTTCTAGATTTAAATTATATAAATAATGATATAAATATTATGGCTAAAAATATAACAAATCAAAACACATATAAAAAACAAAGTGGTTATTACCCAAAACGTAACATTAACATGGATTTGTTAATAAAAGGGTAATATAAGTTCATAAGTAAATCATATATGGTATGATATGATTTAATATATTTTTTTAATATATGTATAATAAACTTATATTTATTATACATGAGGTTTGAACAAGTACGAATAGAGTCAAGACATAAGGTATGGGGATTTCTAGTCTCACTTTTATTTCCCTGAGACATATGACTTAGACAATACTCGTTTATTTTTTGTGGTGTATATTCTACCCATTAATGTATTAAATTATTATTATTATTAAATTTTTGTGTGTTTTAATTTAATTTTTATTATCTCTATTTCATGGTGATTTATTGTTCAAAAGTTACCAAATCAATAAGGTAGTTTTGTCTTAGTATTCCTTCTTTGAGAGACATATTTTATTATAAACCTATATTCTTGAAAGTGGTTTATATAATTAAATTTGACATGTTATATCAGGAATATCATTATTATAATTATATTTTATGTTTCATGTAATTTCATTTTATTATATGGGTAGTTTTATTCAAAGTTACCAAAGTAGCAAGAGTTTATTGTAAAAATCTCATCGTTTGTCGGGATAGTTTATGATTATGATTCCATTGATGAAATATTACGATCCATATCTCAAGAACACTCATAAATTTTTTATCCTATTTTTATTCATGATATATTCATGTATTAGTACAATTTTCCCACTCATTTTCACTTAAGATAATGAATAAAACATTTTTAAGAAAAACTGGCCTTATTTTTCTCTTCATTCGGAAATCTATTTTATTCAAAAAATAATTTTTTCAAAAATGTATTCAAAATGGTTTAAAAATAATATATTAAGAAAAATTTATAGTAAAAATGATTTTAAAAATTATTATGGTTTTCAAAGCTTCCTTTATAATTTTTCAAATATATTTTCCAAGAAAAAAAATCAAATTTTTTTATGTTTTAAAAAATATTCAATGAAGAAAGGATATTTTCCTCAAGAAATGTTTTTAAAAGATATTTAAAAATTATTTTACATATATGATAACATCCATTGGTGTTACTCATTCCTTTCTAGGCAATTATAAAAAGTTTCCATTCATATTCTTTCTCTAAATGGTTTGTGTTTTGATAGCGTGATAGTTATGAAACTCATTTCTATTTCACAAGTTATAGGTTTACGAAATATGTTTCCTTCCATGGGTTATATGGTTTTGAAATCCACTTACTTTCACGAGTTGTGATTTTATGAAATGATTATGAAACCTGTATCTTTTCCACAGTTTATGATATGATGTAATCTGTATGATACTCATTCCATTTAATGGGTTGTGATATGATATTTATGAAACCCATCTATTTTTACGGGTCATGATACGATTATTATTTATTATCTTTTGGAACATGTATGTATGATTTATTATGTGATTTGTGGAACCTATATCTACATCCAACGCATTGGGTAAATATTTATATCTCATGAGATAATGATGGAGAATGGGTCGACAGGCTTGATCCACTATGGGAAGAAGGGGAAACATGGTCCACTATGGGAATAAGGGGAAAATCCATCCCTTATAATGAAAGGAATATGATTGTGGGTGGTGGTGTGTCCCATATAGTTGGTTTAGTCCCAATGAATTTCCCTAATAATTTTTGGAAATGATACTTGAATTCTAGGAATGATATTACATGTTTATGTGTCTTCCACAATTCCATGTATTATTCCTATATTATGCTTCCATGGATTATGATTTTGATTCTTTGTTATTAATATCTTATGAACTTCTAATATTTATGCCATGAATCTTTTTTATGATATTTTATATACAGGGTATTATCTTCTATTTTCATGACCATGTTCTCATACCCTTATGCTCATGATTATCCTTACACATTTCCCTTTTTCATCCTTATCCAGCATCTAAAATCATCCCCTTTTTATAATTCCTTTCTCAAGTTATGAAGATATATATTATGTATGATTTTTCTAAGAATGGTTATAGTCATGAAGAAAGTAGTTGGAGATAATTTTTCTCACTTATGTACCTGTGTTTATGTTTTCATGTTTCCAAAGGCACTAAACTAACATGGTCTTTAGGTATTTGTTTGTGTAATGTATTCAGTATTCAAAAAAAATATGTACCGTTAATGTATGAAAAAATAGGGTAGCTATAGTTGGTATCAGATAAAAATTTTGTTTGACCTTTGGAAACTAGGATGAGAAATACTTATTGAGAACCCTAAGGAAATGTCTAAGGATAAGTCAAAGGATGTAAAAAACTAAAGGAAAATATCCTAGATTTTTTATAAAGGATAGAACATTTGGTTTCTCAGAAATACATACCTAATTGGATACTACAAGTGTATGTGTCTCTAACACATATGTATATATGGGTAACAACCATGAATACACTGTATGGAGCAAGACTCGATTAGGAACTAGTGCATGACCATGAGCCTTACTGCACACCTGGTTTGAAATTTCTGGGGGGGGCATGCTTTTGGAATTCACAAAATCTTTATGAACCATCATGAAGGATTTAAAAATAATTTTGTTATGAATAACCTTGGATAAACCTAATGTTTCATAGATTAAAGAATGTGTCATAATTTAGAAATTCTATAAGTGGGTTTTTAGGATTATATGGTTACTCGCTATGATAATTTTTTCTTACTCTATGATTTTTGGTTTTAGTAAATTTATAGAACCCAAAGTAACCACATTAATGGTGATTGTGATGGATAATTTAATGATTTTCCTCCTAATACACCAAATTTTATAAGAGCTAGAATGAAAAATCTCATTTGTATGCTCACCCAAATTTCAAAATTTATGAATCATTATATACTTCCAAATGATAAAATGAGGGATAAAATTGTGTTGAGAACTTCATGAGGCAATGTACCCCTTTTTTCAATGTATATTCTGATCCACTTTTTGTTGATCAATGGATCAGTACCACTGAAACAATATTTTTCATCCTCTAGTGTTTGTAACATGAGAAATTCATTCTAGCTATTTATCATTTAAAAGGTGAATCGGAATAACAGTGGAATATAATCGAGAATACAAGTAAACAAGATGAAATTTAATTCATGGATTGGGGTGAGTTCAATAACATATTCTTCAATAATTACTTTCCTCATGTTTTTACAAATATGGATAATGAGTTCCTTGAGTTAAAGAAAAAGGATGATGAATCTGTCGGTACCAATGAGGAAAATTTTATAAGAGTTTTGAGGTTTTCTTCCAGTGTTTTCATTCAACATGAAATAAAGTTGATAGCTTCTTTAGTGGCTTAAAGAAAATTCCCATAAGGTTGTTTTCCATAAGAGAATTTAGTAGATGTGAAGATATTGTGCATTGTGAAACCAATATTGAAATAGAGGTAGGAGTTGTGTATCAATGTCATGGTTATGACAAGAAAAGGAAGATGGAGTTCAAAAAAAATCTAAAATCCATGGAGAGAAGAAGATAAGACTTTCTTTATTAAATATGTGTTGAAATAAGCATGGAGGAAATTGTCTTATAGGGTCTAATGGATGTTTTAAGTGTGGAAGGAAAGGACATCAGGAATTTGATTTCCAAAATGATGGGATGAAGTTGGATAATCATGTGAATATTGGAAAATCTATACAGAATGGACCTCCCCAACTTTATTTCTACATGATTAAGAACAATGTCATTATGCTAACTAGTTCCCAAACTGAAGGGTTAGTGATTAATATCGGCATCAACAACCTATAAATTTGAGGGATAAGTGTAAATATCAAGGGATCATTGTTTATGATGAGGGGTAAGATGAAAATGTAGTGAAAGGTATACTTACCATCCACTCTAGAACTTCTAATGTCTTATTTTATTCTTGATGTAACACCTCATTATTTCATAGTATGTTATCTCTTCAAATTAATTCAATAACTCGTGCTACACGCAAAACCGAGTTTGAGCATACCATGACTTTCCAAACTAGCCGTTCAAAAAGAGGTTATAAATATTATTAACTGAATTTTGAATTTTATATACACCATATAATTTTAGAATCCATATTATGTGTTTCTTAGAGATAATATAATAACAAATTCATTTTTTCAGATAAATGAAGCATTTTTCAAAAAATGCAATTTTACTTGCTTTTAATGGAGAACCCTTTTTAAAAACAATATTTGACACTTTTATATATTCAATTTAATGAAATTAAATTCTTTTTTATAATAGGGACAAAAAACATTAGTTTGGATAACTTTTTGGTACTTTTTTGATAACTTCCATATTTTTAAGAATAGTGAAAATACTAAATTTTAATTGAAAACAACTTTTTTAATCGAAATAATTTATAGTGTTAAATTATGAATTTTAATAGTTTGAAAGTATAATTAGATTCTATTTTTATCATTTAATACAATTTATGTTATTATAAGTAATTTCACATTTAAATTTGACATAAACACATGTCAATCTTTTGATAGTTTTTACTTTTAAAAAACTTGTTTTTTGGTTTTGACAATGGGAATTAATTTTAAATTAATTAATGCAACTTATATGTTCTAAATTTGGTAAAATAGACATCAGTTTTGAATTTAGATTAACAAAATTATCTTCGGGTGAATGTCTATTATTTTTTATAAACTTTCAATTTTTGATGAATAGTGAAAACACTGTGTTATTGTTTAAAATCGACTTTTATTAAAATAATTATGATTATTTATTAAAATTTATTTAAAAGTAAAAAATAGATACATAATACCTATATTAGACCAATTAAATTCATTGGATTAATTTTATAATAATATTATATATATAAAATTTTATTGAACTTTTTAACGTCTTTTACCCACCTTCTAGACACATTTTCAAATTTCCTTAAAACATAATTTTACCACTTCGGTGAATTGAATTTCAAAAATCTGAGAGACACAGTTGACATTAGTAAGTAAAATGTGGTTCAATAAGATGAAAATAATATTTTGTGAATAGTAAGTTTTGAATTTTATTTACCATGGTTAAAATTAAATAGGGTAATTAAAGGTAAAAATGATATTATAATTACACTAACACATGTCCTAATTCTATTGGATAAGTGTATTTATTCCAAAACCAACCTTAGGAATAAAATATGATCCTTTTGGTCAACTTGGATTAGATTAGGACATTTATTATTATTTTACTTAAACAAGGGTTAAAAGTGTTAAATTCAAAGTTTAATAACTAAACCATGTTTAATATAGGGTTATAAATAAGATAAATTCGACTATAAATATTAATCAGAAAGATAAAAATATTTCATTCATAATGGTATTTTATCTATAATTTTTAGAAATTAAATAAGTAAATTTATTTATGACACAATGATGATGCAGTAATTACCTTATTAATGAAAGATTAAAATAATTGATATTATAAATATCCAAATAAATGTAAATTGAGAATTTTGATTCATTACACTAATTTTTTTGGTTAATATGACATGTTTGGGTTGATTCAATAAATTTTATTCTAAGTAATCATGTTGTTATGACTTTCACAAACACAAAATACCAAATAGTGTCAAAATTGATATAAATGAGTTTTTAAAACAAATACTATATAAGAACAAATTCATTTTTTTCAAATAAAAGATGCATTTTTCCAAAAATGAAATTTTACTGCCTTTCAATAGTGAACCCTTTTTAAAACCAATATTTGACACTTTTATATATTCAATTTAATGAAATTAAAAAAAATTATCAGAGGGATATAAAAACTTAGTTTGGATAAATTTTTGGTACTTATCTAATAACTTTCATATTTTGAGGAATAATTAAAAATATTAAATTTTAATTCAAAACAAATTTTTTAATCAAAATAATTTATATTGTTAAATTATGAATTTGAACGATTTAAAAGTATAATTAGATTATATTTTTATTATTTAATACAATGTAGGTCATTATAAGTAATTTCAGATTTAAATTTGATATAAACGTGTGTCAATCTTTTGATAGTTTTTACTTTTTAAATCCCGCCTTTTGGTTATAACAATTGGAATTAATTTTAAATTAATTAATTCAACTTCTATGTTCTGAATTTTGTAAAATGGACTTCAGTTTTGAATTCGGATTATCAAAATTTGGTTAGGGTGAATTTTTGGTATTCTTCTGAAAACATTCAATTTTTGACGAATAGTAAAAAACATTGTGTTATTATTTGAAACATACTTTTATTTAAATAATTATTATTTTTAATTTAAATTTATTTTAAATTCAAAAATAGATACATAATACCTATATTAGGCCAATGTAATTCATTGGAGTCATTTTATAATAAGATTAGATATATAAAATTTTATTGAACTTTTTAACGTCTTTTACCCACCTTCTAGGCAATTTTGCAAATTTGAATAAAACATAATTCTATCGCTTATGTGAATTTAATTTTAAAAATATGAGAGACATTGTTTACATCAGTAAGTAAAATGTTTCAATAAGATAAAAATCATTGTTGGTGAATAGTAACTTTTGAATTTTATTTACCACAATTAAAAGTAAATAGGTTAATTAAAGCTAAAAAATGATATTATAATTACCCTAACACATTTCCTAATTCTATTGGATAAGTTTATTTCAACCAAAAGCAACCTTATGAATAAAATATGATCCTTTTGGTCTACTTGGATTATATTAAGACATTTATTATTATTTTACTTAAAGAAGAGTTAAAAGTGTTAAATTCAAAGTTTAATAACTAAACCATTTTTAATATAGGGTTATACATAAGATAAATTTGAGTATAAATATTCATTAGAAATCTAAAAATATTTTTCTACATAATGGTATTTTATCTATAATTTTTAGACATTAAATAAGTAAATTTATTTATGAAACAATGATGATGCAGTAATTACCTTATTAATGAAAGATTAAAATAATTGATATTATAAATATCCAAATAAATGTAAATTGAGAATTTTGAATCATTCCACTAATTTTATAGGTTAATATTACATTTTATGTTTGATTCAATAAATTTTATTCGAAGTAATCTTGCTGTTATGATACCAAATAGTGTCAAAATTGACATTAATGAGTTTCTAAAACAAATACTATATTATTAAATTATATAATAGTCCTAAAAATCTAAGGTTTGGTCAAAGGACTCTTATAATGATATATATGTAATTAATGAACCATTTGGGGTTCTCTTGGAATTTTATAGTAAGTTTATTAACCATGTAACATAAAAATACAAGAAGACGTTGTAAAAGTTAAACTATTTAACTAAGAGTTAAATCTAAAAGATAAGGTTAAAATGGTAACCTAAACTTGTATAAAACCTATTAGTTGAAAGGATTTAGACCCATAACCACCTAATTCTCGACATAAATTCATTTTAATTCATTATAAACAAAAAATTATTTTATAATAAAATAATATTTCAAGCTTTTCCTAAATTGGCCCTCACCTCTCTTATAAAAGGATACTTCCCCTTATCTCAAAATCACACCTCCAAAGCCATTTGGCTCGGCCAACCCCTGCCCAAATCTCCTACAAACTTACCTCAATTCAACCTATAGGCCTTCTATTGAGCATAAATCCATCCTAATAAGTCCTTTTGTTCAAATCAAAAGGAAATGCCCAAAGAAGAGGAAATTATTTTATCACCTCTTTCAAAGTTCCTTTCTTCTTCCACTTTCTCTTTATTTGTTATTTCCATTATAAAATAATAAATATAGTACCTTATATATAATTTTATGTTATTATAAATATGGTCCAACCATATTCATTATTCTATCCATCCTATTAATGATAAAGTCACCATACGTGCATACGTATGGCTTACTGTCTCCACACTGTGGTGTAATTTTTTATTCAAAGCTGTGTTATTTTTATGTATATAATGATGAGTAATATGTATATAAATAATTTAAATAACATTATAATGTTTATATATAATTAATATACCATCAAATTCCACACCTTTTAATCATTAATTAAAAGATATCATCGCTCGTGTGTACGTACGACTTGCCGTCTCAACGACATGATGCGATTCATTTCCACGTTCACCATTCAACGATGATTATAAAAATAAATATTATTAATAAGTATGTAATATATGAAATAATAATTCTAATGGAAATATATATATGTATTTATTTATTTATTTATTTACATTTATCTCATTCACTTCTATTCAATATGATATGAAAACAGAAACAACGTTTATACGTACGTACGGCTTACCGCCTCCATAAACGGTGGTTTCCATTTAAAATATCTATCAGTTATACATATTTATATTCAGAATATATATTATATTTAAATAATTTTTTATATTATGGAATCAATTAAATCATTCTACAAGTTATTTGATCAAGAATAACAAGTTAAAACACTTACTATTAAGAAAGCGATTATTACACAAAATGTTACTTTAACATGGAAATAATTATTAAATAGGTAGTATAAAGTCATAAATGAATCATGTATGATATCAAAAATATTAATATGGTTTTGTTATAATTTTATAACATACTATGGTCATTATACAGGTGGTTAAACATACCCTCAACTAAAATAAAGTTCAAAGTAAGGGTCTATTCCTCAATCCCGTTATTATCCGAGATTGTTTATGTGTAAGTATTTTTTGGGAAATATTTATTATCCATGTCCATGTTCCATAAAATACTTTTTAAAAGTGATTATTTTAAGGTACTCTTTAACTAAAACATCATTTTAAATGTTTTAAATGTTTATTCTTATAAATTTTTCTCATTAATGTCCATGTTTTCAAAATGGTTTTAAGAATTTATTTATATGGACATGAATGTTTTAAAATTTTAATTCCTTTAAAAAGTTTCAAAGTGTTATATAAAACTTTGATTCAAAAATATCTTTTAAATTTCATCCTTTATAAATTGTGTGACTTTTAAATGATTTCATAAAAAATGAGTATTTCACTTAAAAAATTTTACTAATCATTTTCAACTATATCATCATCCTATACTAGATATTATTTTTGATTGAGGTTGATTTATTATAATACAATCTTCCATATTGTATTGAATGAGTTATGATATGTTTTACTATGGATGTGTTATTTTTATACCATTCATGTTTTATGGATAAATTATTGACATTTCGTATGCTAGTTTTAATACAAATGTTTATGTTATGTTTTAACAATTTTATATGAGAAATGCAGTGGACTTTAGTAAGTGATGGGTGGAGCCCATTACAGCTCCTCGATGTATCAGTAGCTCTCATGAGACAAATTAGTGTCTTGGCACAAGGACTTGAAAAAATATTATTTGTAGTCTTGGCATGAGGCCTTGACTATGTGGTAATTATGTCAGGCATTAGGCATTCTCTTGTTATGAAATTAGTTATTACATGTGATTATTCGACTAGTAGAATATCCATGTGCATGTTTATATGGTAATATATGATTTATTGTTTCATATTATTTTCATTTTTATGTTTAAAAGGATGTTGTTTTTTATTAAACATATTACCTTAAAAATTTATAGCTTTTGATAAATTATTTACACTTACTAAGCATCTGATCTCACCCCTTTCTTATGTTTTATTTTCCCTGGATTCCAAGAAGTGTATTATGATTGATATGTAGGGTTAAGATAAGAGAAAAATGGAATTCTCAAAGGATTATTTATGTTTTGTTGTATACTATAAAGTGTAATGTAACATTCATGTATGTAATCTATTTTTCAAGACTACTAAACCGATCGGTCCTTTAGGACTTGATTCCTTATTATCATTCCAATGTATTAAAATAATGCACCAACTCTGGGTAACTCGGGTCAGGGTGTTACACTTGATCTACCCAGTCTTTCATATCTAATGAGCTTTATAAGGGTATTAAGATTCCACCCAAATAATTATATGTGGAATTAGTAGTGAAACCCATAATGGTACGATGATTGCATCTTATGTCTATGATTCCTCTCTAGTTGATGTTTAAGGGAATGTGATTCCTAAAAATCTTTTCATTATTTTTTTGGTTGAATTTGATATAATTATATGCATGTATTGGATTTCTCTTCATAAATACCACATCAATTATTGAGGAATGGAAGTTATGTTTTATATTTCAAAAAAACCTATGATAATCTATCAATGTGATGATAAGGATTAAATTCCTATGAAGATTACATCTAGCGTATTTATCTTAATTACCATTCAGAAGGTTTGCTTATCTCAAATGGTTGGGGAGAAAATTGACATCGATGATATGCCTATTGTTTGTGAATTTGTGGATTTCATTCGAGAAAAGTTGTTTAGACTTCCACAAAAATGTGAAGTTGAGTTCTCAATAGATCTCATACCTATTTCCACACCAATTTCAAAGACTCCATATAGAATGGTCTCAATTGAGTTAAAGGAATTGAAGAATCAACTCCAAGAAAACCTTGATAAGGGATTAGTTCGACCAAGTGTGTCACCATGGTCTGCACCTATTTTTTCATGAAAAATAAATATGGATCAATGAAAATCTACAATTATTATCAAGAGTTGAAAAAAAAATCATGATCAAGAATGAGTATCATCTTGAAAGTATTGATTACTTGTTTGATAAACTATGCAGAGCTAAATACTTTTCCAAGATTGACCTTCATTCTGGATATCATCAATTGGGGGTCAAGAAGGAGGATATACCCAAGATTGAATTATGTAAAAGTTATGGACACTAAAAATATATAGTGATTTTTTTTGTCTTACTAATGACCCTATTATCATTAGGGATTTAATGAATATAGTCTTTAGAGATTACCTCGATCGATTTGGGGTAGTATTTATCGATAATTGTTAGGTCCACTAGGCTGAATACCCTGAGAGGGGGGGGTGAATCAGGGTATGACTAATTAAAAATTAAAGCCCGTTCTGATCTTGTTTCGCTGTTAAGCAAAACACTCTTCTCTCTCTTTCCTGCTGCACAATATAAACAGAAAGTAAAGCAAGCACAGGACACAACAATTTTACTTGGTTCACCGCTAAGGGCTACGTCCAAGGAGCATACGCCGACAGGTTGCCGGTCGTACCAAGTCCACTAAACTTCACTAGCTGTGGATTACAATGTTCAGGCTAGATCACTTCTATGCCCAGGCTCACTGCCTATACAAGGTTTAGGGTCAGCTCACTGCTTTCCCAAGGGTCACTCCCTGTTTCTCTCTCTCTGGCTCACTGCCGGTGGAGAGGATCACCTTCTTCCTCTTCCTAAGCTCACTGCTCTTGGAAGGGATTCACTCACAGTTTATAGACCTGTAGGTCTCTTCATTTCCATTAAGGAATGCATCTTTCTCTGTATGTAGATGCTCTATTGAAGTCCAACTTTCACCCGCAGATGAATCTCACTTTGCACCGGATGTACCGGGCAACCTCAAGTTTTACGCGCAACCCTTACGGTGCCTTGCGCGCAATTTCTATGCTTTGCGCGAAATTCCTTTTTCGCGCAACCTTCAAATTTTACGCGCAGCCTGGAAACTGCCTTGCGCGCAATTCACTGCCTTTGCGCGAAATCCACTTTTCGCGCAACCTTCCTTTTACGCGCCAACTCAAACTTTCTGCGCAGCCTTTGCTTTTCGCGCAATCTGACTTTACGCGCAAACTTTAAGTTTACGCGCAACACCCTTTCAAACTTCAATTTCGCGCACCAGAGCTCGGGTATTTTCTATGTCTTGAACTCTGCTGAATGGAGGAGGGTCACTTCATATTTATAGGCAAAATCGACCCCGCGCGAAAAACCCTCCTTGAGCGCGTAATCCGCGTTGATCGCGAAATACAAATCTTCCGCGCACAACCATTTTCCGCGCACTGCTCCATAATTTCGCGCACCTCATGCCTTTGCCATTTTACGAGCTTCGGACCTCGTAACACCTCTTGCGCGAAATACTTCATCCGCTATTTCGCGCGCCACTTCAATTTTCCGCGCACGCCTCCAAAATTTCGCGCGCCTCATGCCTTTACCGATTTTCAAGCTTTCGGCCTTGAAACATCTTTTGCGCGAAATACCATTTCGCGCAACCCGCTGTTTTGCGCGCCACACTTCAAGATTTCGCGCAACCCTCTAGTTTTGCGCGCCACGCTTGATTTTTCCGCACACCTTCTTCATTTCTCTCTCCTCAACCTTTGCCAACAACATATCACTCCATTTTCCATTGGCGATTTTCAGGCCCAAAAATTTGGCAAACACTGGAAAACGGCGCCACCTTGTACTGCTCTTTTGTACCGCCTCCAGATCGTCCTTTCCTTTGTCAAAGTTCTTTGTCAACATGGAATGTCAACAACTTCTCGGGAACTCGACAATTCTCCATGGAAACCTGCTTTGTCAACAAACACAATCAACCCAAAAATGCTGCAATGTTACCTTGAGGGATTTTTGCCCAACAATCTCCCCCTTTGGGTTTGTTGACAACTCTTCACAACTCTGCTCAGAAATATTTTCTGCACTTTGATACCTCACTGAGTCTTCTTCCAGCTGCTACCACCATTCGCCTCTTGCGATTATGATAGCGTTCAAGGATTCACTTAACATGTACTCTAAGCCCACATGAGCAATGCTCGGCGTGAGAAACAAGAGTAGAATGAAAAGTTCATCAATGAATCACTTCATGTCAGACCCCAATTGTCGATTCCACCCTGATACCAATTCTTAAAAGAAAAAACCGGTTGTTGAACCACACTGATACCAATTGGTGAATTCTTAAGTTGATACCAATTGTTGATAGCTGGACACTGTCTCACACCATTCCAACACCACTGTTCTGCTTTTATCACGATCCTCAGCTGTCGTGATTTCTATGATTTGATCGATCACGTCTAGCATCGTCAGATTTACAAATCTCTCCCCCTTTCTAATTGCTCCCCCTTTCTGGCTGCTCCACCTGTCAGCTTCTCCCCGTATCAATTATGATTTATCAAATCTCCGCACTATTTTCTCCCTTGAACAAACACTTTTCTCCCCCTTTGTCAAGCACTTTTCAAGCACTTTTCTCCCCCTTTGTCAACGAACCCAAAGGTCACGCCTTTGTAGTCTGTAACATAGTAGAGAACACATATCAGCACATTAGGGAAAAACACACCATACCTCAGGGAGAGGGGGGGAGGGGTCCCACATCCACACAATTTCAAGTGCGGGGAATCGACTGAACTCCCAGAGCCAGTCGATGCCTCTCAAAAGCTTCCTTGGGTAAGGCCTTTGTCAGAATGTCTGCAACCTGTAGTTCTGTAGGCACGTACTCCAACTTTACAATTCCCTGCTCAACCTTCTCCTTAATAAAATGATACTTAATCTCAATGTGCTTTGTCCTTGAATGATGGACGGGATTTTTGCTAAGATTTATAGCACTTGAGTTGTCACACTGGATTCCGATCGGAGACTTCACTTCAACTCCCATATCTTCAAGCTGCTGCTTCATCCACAATAACTGTGTGCATGCTTGAGTGGCCGCAATATACTCAGCTTCTGCGGTGCTCAATGAAATGCAATCTTGTTTCTTGCTTAGCCAAGAAATACACAATCCACCAAGATAGAATGCACCACCTGACGTTGATTTTCTATCATCGGCTGAACCGGCCCAGTCTGCATCAGTGTACCCCAATAACTCTGTCTGAGATTTGTCATTGTATGTCAAGCCGAAGTCCACCGTGCCCTTAATATACCGAAGTATTCTTTTTACTGCGAGCATGTGACTTTCCTTGGGATTACTTTGATATCTCGCTGCTTGGCATGTGGCGAAAACAATATCAGGCCTTGTTGCGGTTAAGTACAACAGACTTCCAATGATTTGCCTGTATTCTGTGATATTAACTGTCTTGCCATCCTCATCTTTTGATAATTTCATCCGGGTAGCCACCGGAGTCTTCATCTCCTTGGAATTTTCCATTCCAAACCTTCTCAGGACCTCCTTGGCATATTTAGATTGAGAAATGAATGTTCCATTCCTTCCTTGTGTGACCTGTAGACCAAGGAAAAACGTTAGCTCTCCAATCATTGACATTTCAAACTCATTTTTCATGAATTCAGAAAACTGTCTGCACTGAGCTTCATCTGATCCACCAAATATTATGTCATCGACATAAACCAACACTATCATCCTTTGATTACTGTCATTACTGAAATAGAGATTGTAATCAACTCCTCCACGCTGAAAACCAAGCTTCTTCAAGTACTGATCAAGCCTTGAGTACCATGCCCTTGGTGCTTGTTTCAGCCCATACAATGCCTTCTTCAGCCTGCAAACTTTGTTCTCATCCTCATGAATGAGAAAACCATCTGGCTGCTCAATATACACCTCCTCTTCCAGAACCCCATTCAAGAATGCGGATTTGACATCCATCTGGAACACTTTGAACTTCCTTTGCACTGCGATGGCTAGGAATAATCTTATTGTCTCCAGCCTTGCAACCGGTGCAAATGTCTCATCAACATCAATTCCCTCGATTTGGGAGTACCCCTTGCACACTAGTCGTGCTTTGTTCCGAATCACTGTGCCATATTCATTCATCTTGTTGCGATAGACCCATTTGGTCCCAATGACATTCTTGTCCGCTGGCCTCGAAACAATCTCCCATGTCTGGTTCTTCTCAATCTGATCAAGCTCTTCGTTCATGGCCTGAACCCAGTTTTCATCTTCAGCTGCATCAGAAAAACATTTCGGCTCCACTTGAGACAAAAACGATGCTTGCTGTGATGATTTCATTCTTCGAGTCTGAACTGGAGCTGTTTGATCACCAATGATATTCTGCCTATCAATCTCAGCTCGACTCTTTGTCTTCCTCGCAGACACCGACTTGACACTTTCCTCTTCATCATCAGTATCTTCTTCTGAGTCAGCTTCTGCCACTTCTGCTCCCCCTGGGTTGCTTACCTCATCATCACTTTCATCCAGGAACTGTTCACTGGGTCGTTGAGCAGTCTGTTCATTTTCGACTATAGTGACATCATTACTCTCAACAATTTTTCCCAGCCTCTTGTTGAAGCACTTATATGCTTTGCTTTTCCCTGAATAGCCAAGGAATATCCCTTCATCTCCTCGTGCCTCGAACTTCCTATGATGTTCTTTGTTGAGAATGAAACACTTACTTCCAAAGATTCGAAAGTATTTCAACGTTGGCTTCTTTCCGTACCACAGTTCATACGGAGTCTTCCCTTGCTTCGGACATAACAGGGACCTGTTTGAAACATAGACCGATGTCAAAACTGCTTCCTTCCAAAATTTCTCTGGTAGGTCCTTATCAATAAGCATTGTTCTGGCCATGTTGTTAATGATCCGATTCCTCCTTTCTACCACTCCATTCTGTTGGGGAGTTCTTACTGATGAAACTTGATGCCTTATCCCATGTTTCTCGAGATAGTTTTCAACCTGATTGTTTGTAAATTCTGTACCGTTATCAGTACGAAACTTCAGAATTTTCTGCCCAAGCATCTTTTCTGATTCCCTCCTGTACTGCTTTATGCAACTGAACACCTCTGTCTTATGGGTAATGATGAATACCCAGGCCATTCTGCTGTAGTCATCAATGAAAAGAACATAGTACCTTTGCCCATCTATAGCTCGTGGTGAGATAGGTCCACATACATCAGCATGCACCAATTCGAGCACTCGAGTTGCTTTTTGTTCCTTTGGCCTGTATGTCTTCCTGATGATCTTCCATTGTTGACAAGAATCACACGTATGAGTGCGATCACGTGATAGTTTGGGAAGGTCTCTAGCAGCATCACACTTTACCAGATCTTCCATAGATGGTTGACATAGATGACCAAGTCGCTTATGCCACAGCTGATTTTCTTCTTCTCTGGATAAAAGGCATGAATCTTCTTCCCCACCTACCAGGTAAAGATTCCCCTTTGTTCGTTTTCCCTGAAGAATGACTATTCCATCTTTTCCTTTAACAAAACCCATCTTCTTGGTAAAAAGTATAGAGTGCCCAGAGTCACATAGTTGACTGACGCTAAGCAAATTATGACTGAGACCCTCTACCACCAAGACATCAGCATGTCTCATTTCTTTGCCCCCAAACTTGGATTTTCCTGAGCCAACAATCTTCAGGCCTTCATCATTTCCAAACTTGACAACTCCTTCTTTGTCATATTTTATGCCTGTAACCAGATCCTTATTACCCGTCATGTGGGATGTGCAACCACTGTCAAGGATCCAAACACCAGAACGATCTGATGCTTTAAGGGCAATTTCAGCAACTACGGCCTTCTCAGTTTTCTTCTTCCTAGTCCATACTTTTTCTTTCATACTCGGCATGGATTGAGGCTTCTGTTCTTTCTCAGAGTATGATGGACCAGCTTCATCTTGCAAAACTGCAAATCTGTTCTGAACTTTTAACTCACTTGTCGGTTTACTGATCTGCTGCTTGCGATCATTTTGATTCTGCTTTGACACATTTTTCTGAATGGCCGGAGTGCAGTACCTAGCCATGTGTCCAAATCCTCCGCACCAAAAACAGTGTCCTTCAAAAAATGTTCTGGGAAACCGTTCTCTGTTTGGCTGCCATCTCTGTTCTTGTTCCCTTCGATATCTTTTGGCTATGGAACACACATACTGTGAATGTCCCATCTTTCCACAACAGTAACACCTGATATAAGGTGAATTCCATCGTGTTACTTCAGCACTACGAGTTTCCCCTTTGGATCTCTGAGTATTCCAATTCTGCTTTGTGCTCAAATCCACTTTCAATCTCGGAACAAGTGCTTGCGGTCTAACTTCAACTGCCGTAGATTTTTGTTTCTGATTAAGCCATGAATCAGCCTTAACATCTGAGTTCAATTGCTGCTTCTTTCCTGCTGAACTACTAGGCTCTTCTTTCTTCTTTTCCGTCTTCGTAACGACCTGATTTCCCAAGAATGTGTTGGGATTCAAAGGTTTTTCCTGGTCTTTTACTTTTCTCCGCAGACCGACAACTTCCTCTTCAAGCTCTTCAATACGCTTGACGTGATCTTTCACTTTTCTACTCAAGCAGTCGATCTCCCTTTTCTGCTCTTCAATCTTGAGCTTATGCTCATCAACCTTTTCTGTGCGCTCTGGCCTGGAAGACTTAAGATTTTCAATTTCTTTCTCAAGCTCAGACTTCTCTTCTTCTTGTTGTTGCATGTAGAGTTTGGCATCACGTACTATCTTATTGGCTTTCTTTGTTTTTGCTCGCCAAACATCTATCTCTTCAAGAGCTGCTTCTAATTCAGCTTCCATGTCAACTCTCCCTTCAATTTCTTCTTCTTCTTCATCAGTTTCAGTTTCTTTCTTTTCTAGAGTGCTACTAGCAACAGCCACCATCGCATTTTGACCACGATCTCTACAGTTTTCTATCTCTTCAACTTCTTCACCCTCAGACTCAGCTGAACTATCAATTTCTTGGGAAAGAAGATTCTTCTTTTTAAAGAAATTTCTCTTGAACTTCTTCTTCCCTTTCACATAGGCTGAAGATTTTTTCATGGGAATCTCAACTTCATCTTCATCGCTTTCTTCTTGAAACTTTTTGGGGCATCTTGCAGCAAGATGACCAACCTTTCCGCATCGGAAGCATGCTAGTGGAAGTTTCCCTTTAAACTTTCCTTTTCCTCTTTGCAGATTTGAAGAAAGGAACGACATCACCTCATCTGACTCTTCTTCCTCCTTAGAATCTTCAATAGTGAGCCTCTTCATGGCCTTAAATGCCACCTCTTTGGATTTCCCCTTTTCCACAGCATCGTTGTCATCATTTCTCATTTCATATGCAACAAGAGTGCTGTGTAGGTTATCCAATGTTAGCTCTTTCGGATCTTTATCTTCCAACACAGAAACTTTCGGATTGAACCGAGGTGGAAGCTTTCTCAAGATGCGCTTTACGATTTTAATGTCTTCGATAATTTCTCCAAGACCCCGCATGTCTTCTACCACAGCATTTACCCTGTCAAAGAATGCATCAACAGACTCATTCGGGTTCATTTTGAGATCTTCATACTTGTTCCACAACACTTGCAGCTTTGCCTCTCTGACTTTTGTATCCCCTTCATAAATATTCAAAAGTTTTTCCCACATGGCATGTGACGTTTTGCATGACATCACCTTTGTATAAATGGGATTAGAGAGTGCTCCCCCTAAGGAATTTATTGCTTTGGAATCAGCATCCAACTCTTTGTGCTCAGCTTCTGATAATGCACCACTAGTAATATCAGCTGTGATACCATGCATAGCTGCTGAAAACACATCCATTCCCAAAGATCGGAAATAGTGTTGCATTCGATTCTTCCATATCTGAAAATTACATCCGTCGAAGATCGGAATCCCTCTATGATTAGTGACCTCCATTGAGAGAAGACCAACTGTTAACCTTTCCCTCTGATACCACTTGTTAGGTCCACTAGGCTGAATACCCTGAGAGGGGGGGGTGAATCAGGGTATGACTAATTAAAAATTAAAGCCCGTTCTGATCTTGTTTCGCTGTTAAGCAAAACACTCTTCTCTCTCTTTCCTGCTGCACAATATAAACAGAAAGTAAAGCAAGCACAGGACACAACAATTTTACTTGGTTCACCGCTAAGGGCTACGTCCAAGGAGCATACGCCGACAGGTTGCCGGTCGTACCAAGTCCACTAAACTTCACTAGCTGTGGATTACAATGTTCGGGCTAGATCACTTCTATGCCCAGGCTCACTGCCTATACAAGGTTTAGGGTCAGCTCACTGCTTTCCCAAGGGTCACTCCCTGTTTCTCTCTCTCTGGCTCACTGCCGGTGGAGAGGATCACCTTCTTCCTCTTCCTAAGCTCACTGCTCTTGGAAGGGATTCACTCACAGTTTATAGACCTGTAGGTCTCTTCATTTCCATTAAGGAATGCATCTTTCTCTGTATGTAGATGCTCTATTGAAGTCCAACTTTCACCCGCAGATGAATCTCACTTTGCACCGGATGTACCGGGCAACCTCAAGTTTTACGCGCAACCCTTACGGTGCCTTGCGCGCAATTTCTATGCTTTGCGCGAAATTCCTTTTTCGCGCAACCTTCAAATTTTACGCGCAGCCTGGAAACTGCCTTGCGCGCAATTCACTGCCTTTGCGCGAAATCCACTTTTCGCGCAACCTTCCTTTTACGCGCCAACTCAAACTTTCTGCGCAGCCTTTGCTTTTCGCGCAATCTGACTTTACGCGCAAACTTTAAGTTTACGCGCAACACCCTTTCAAACTTCAATTTCGCGCACCAGAGCTCGGGTATTTTCTATGTCTTGAACTCTGCTGAATGGAGGAGGGTCACTTCATATTTATAGGCAAAATCGACCCCGCGCGAAAAACCCTCCTTGAGCGCGTAATCCGCGTTGATCGCGAAATACAAATCTTCCGCGCACAACCATTTTCCGCGCACTGCTCCATAATTTCGCGCACCTCATGCCTTTGCCATTTTACGAGCTTCGGACCTCGTAACACCTCTTGCGCGAAATACTTCATCCGCTATTTCGCGCGCCACTTCAATTTTCCGCGCACGCCTCCAAAATTTCGCGCGCCTCATGCCTTTACCGATTTTCAAGCTTTCGGCCTTGAAACATCTTTTGCGCGAAATACCATTTCGCGCAACCCGCTGTTTTGCGCGCCACACTTCAAGATTTCGCGCAACCCTCTAGTTTTGCGCGCCACGCTTGATTTTTCCGCACACCTTCTTCATTTCTCTCTCCTCAACCTTTGCCAACAACATATCACTCCATTTTCCATTGGCGATTTTCAGGCCCAAAAATTTGGCAAACACTGGAAAACGGCGCCACCTTGTACTGCTCTTTTGTACCGCCTCCAGATCGTCCTTTCCTTTGTCAAAGTTCTTTGTCAACATGGAATGTCAACAACTTCTCGGGAACTCGACAATTCTCCATGGAAACCTGCTTTGTCAACAAACACAATCAACCCAAAAATGCTGCAATGTTACCTTGAGGGATTTTTGCCCAACAATAATATTCTTATCTATTCAAAGAGAAAGGAATAGATTGAAGACCACTTGAGAATTGTAATAAATACCTTAATGAAGGAGAAACTATATGAAAAATTTACAAAGTGTGAATTTTGGCTTCAAAAGGTTTCGTTTTTGGGTCATATAATCTAAAGAGAGGGTATATAAGTTGTTGATGCCCACCAAATGATCATCGAAAAATTCACAAAGGAAGAAATACCTGAATATGGATATTATGTTCCCCATAAAATAAAAGGAATAATAAGGTGTCTTAGACCTACGAATTTCACAGACCTTCAATGGATATGTGATCGAAGACCAGCATTAAGTCATGTGAAGTCACAATGCACAATTAATAGCCTACAAATTGTCCTCTGAAGTCCATTTGACAAAGTCCATCTGCTCTCACGAAGGCATCCCAGATAATAATTGGTCACGCGGTGGCATCAAGATAATCTCCCTCAGGTCATACGAATTTTCAACTGGTGGATACCTGAAAAATCCTCTGAAAATATTTGGAAAATACAAGGGAAATATCCAAAAGGGAAGGAGCCTCTTACGGTCGTAAAGATCATGTGACACATCACCAATGAGGAGAATGATTTTCCTCAAAAACATTCAAATGAACTTGAAAAATCCAAAACCTTTTTAAATTAAAAAAAATGAAATAAATATGGAATAGTAGGAAGCCTTTCTCACTCATAAAATTCACGTGATACACCCCATGTAATTTGTAAGACACCACGATACCCCAATGACATGTATGAATCATCTCACAAAATCCCACCATCTTATCATCCTAGTCACCTGAAGGGCCTTGAGTATGTCTGGGAAACCATGTGCTCCCACTTTTTATCCTTAAAGAAAAGAATGTGGAATTTTCTATAAAATTATTGTGAATATCCATAGGATCTTTTGTGGTCACATGACCTATCACCCATGGGGAGAATGATTTTCCTCAACAACATTCAAACGAACTTGAAAACTCACCAACCTTTGTAAAATAAACAAAGGAAATGAATATGAAGGAGGAAGAAGCCTCTTGCAGATGGAAAAGTCATGTGATGAACCCTTGGAAATATGAAATACATTGCGAGACACTGGTGACATGTACGCCTCATCCCACAGAAGTCCATTGACTTTTCATCCTCATCATGTGTAGGGCCTCAGGTATGTCATGGAAACTACACGCTCCCCCTTTGGATCAATAAAAAAACAGGTGGAATTGTCTATGAAATGCTTATACATATCAACAGGACCTTTTGTGTCCACATGATCCATCACTCGGAGGTAGGGTGATTTCCCCCAATGACACCCAAACAACCTCGCAAACTACCCATCCTTTTTAAAATAAACAATGGAAATAAAAAATGGGAGGAAGTGGGATCCTCTTGCTTTTTAAAAAATTATGCAATGCACTAAGGTTGTCTGCATCTTGGTCTTGCAAGACCCCTTGACAAGCTTGGTCAGTTTCAAGGAATAACCTCAACAAGACATATTTTCCTCCCAAAATATACTAGAAAAGGCTTTGAGCGTCATGTGAATGCCTCTCAACTAGAACTCTGGTCACCTGAAGGCCCTTTACATGTCAATATTATAAGTTGGAGGTCATTCGGAATTCTAGAATGATTCAAAAAACTCTAGAATAATTAGAAATAATACAATAGATTCATTTAAGGGGTGATCCTTTAGTCACTAAAAATCTAGCAATGCCCCTGGAATGATCTATGGTAGGATATCACAGAGCGCATGATGATGAATCCCTCCACTGAATCCAACCTGGATTTATGTGATAGTCACTATGAAATGTAGCTAACAACTATAGTGGTGAGGCCTATAAATCCCCCACCCCAGTACAAAAAATGTACCATGACTCTCTGGATGAGAAGTTCACCCTTTTTCATCAAAGAAAGAAAGCATATTTCTCAGAGCATTTGATCTCATGACCAAAAAGTTTCCTATCACATAAGATATCAATGAATTGATAGAGAAATAATGTTTCATGTATAATCACTTTGTGTGATCCATATAGATCACGTGAAGGACCTTGGGTTGGACACATGATGAAAATCCCACACATCTTCATGATCAAATGAGATTTAAAATAATCTAACATTGAATGAATCTAATCCATTCGCAATATAAAGGCTATAACAAAGACTAATTGTGGCTTACATGAAGAACATATACACTGAACCTCATGAAATTCATGTGAACAACCTAGGAAACATTATAGCACAATAAAATGCCTCATACATCCCACGACACACCTTTAGTATACTATTTGGGTCATTCAATCTACTGTGGACTAGTCAAATCAAGTCACATGGTTCCCCTCAGGCATGCCACTCGAGTATCATGATGCCCTCTAGGATTTCCATTCAAGCCTTAGGATGTTCTTCAGATGTGTCATCATATTCATATAGAGACACAAATTCATGTCAGATGAGTCACACAGTAGCACCTGAGCATGAGATCTATCTCTTGAGACATCCCTCAGGAACACCATCCACAATTCATGATGTCCTACAAACATGCATGCCAGGACATGCCACACACTCTAATACATGTTGCATTGACTCTCATGACTTCCTCCAAGCATGTCAACTAGAATTCATGATGACACTAGGGAAAGTTATCAAGATCATGAGAAACCCTCTAGACAAGCAATTCGGGGTCATGCGATGGATTCCAGGGTCGACCGGCTAGGTCTTGTGATGTCCTTTGGATGATTCATCCTTGATCATGCAAAAACCCTCATAAATGCCATCTAGGATATACGATGTCCCTCAGACAAGTCAACTAGATTATACGATTGCTTCAAGACATGTCAGGAATACATCCCCCGACATGTCAAACAGATAATCAAGGCAGGTCAAGCAGTCAGTCAAGCATGTCAGGAAAACAAGTATTCTAGGGCATAGGACATCCTAGGTCTTGATAACTTTTTCTACCCTCAGTGTTTAAGCCCCAATCAAAGGGAAATGTCTGTGTGTAACCCCCAATCAATAGAACTATGAGGACTCTAATTTATTCCATAACCATTATACATATGATTCCTCTTCGAGGCCCAATCTCCACATTAACCACCCAATGGGATATCTCAGTATATAATTTTTGCATCCATAAGTAGTGATACTGATAATTTTCCCTCCCTTGTTTCTCACACCAAGCATAGCTCATGTGGGCTTAGGGAGCTACAATGATCATATCATTTTCATCGTAAGACTTCACCAAGGAAAGGGTAACCTCAGAGTGTAAGCCCTGATAAATGGAATAATATTATATGCCCCAACTATAAGGAAACCTCATTATGTAAGCCTCGACTAGCGGCATAATACGATATGTCCCGCTCATAAGGGAAGTCTCAGTGTGTAAGCCCCAACCAAAAAAACTATAAGAAATCAAATCCATTCCATAACTATGATATATAGGATTCCTGCATAAGGACCATCCTCAAATAATTATCCATTTATATGTAATCCCCGTGTCTCTGGGACTTCAACCATTGGGACCCAATCATTACAATGGGATGATCACTCTACCTCATCCCTTATCAAACTGAGAAATCAACTGAACTATAATAACTCAGATTGCTTCCATAAATAGGATATGTTGGAAGCCTCTTTAAAGCTTGATCTCCATATTAAACATCCCATGATAAGTCTTGATACATAAGTCCCACATCCATTTACATTGATGTTGATCACTTTCTATCTGTTGTTTCTCATACCGAGTATAGCTCATGTGGGCTTAGGGAGATACAATGAACACCTCATTGGCATCATGAATCTACACTAGCCAGGGTAATCCCGGTATGTAATCCCCAATGAGTGTCATGATATAAACACCCCTACACATATGGGAATCTACCTTGGGTCTAGTCCTGAGAGCGTGATAGATCTATGATAACTCAGATTCCTACCATAACCAGGATACATATGACGTCTACTCAAGACTCGATCTCAAACATCTAGTGCCTCAGTGCCCACGCATATGTCCTCTATGCATGACATTATGCTAAATGGGTTTAATGAACTACATGGGTTTTAATTACTATAACAACCAAGATACTTTGGATGCCTCATAATGGCTCAATCCTCTCCTCAAAATATTAACTGCCTCCCTACGTGGCATAAAATTATGAAGTACCTGGTTATACAGATTCATCACATAAGTAGCTACCCATTACTCTAAAACATATTAAGAACCTAGGATACAAACAGATGGATTCACTAATGAGATCCTCCTTTCACTATTCATTAATGAGATCCCCTTTCTTTTGTATATAAAGATAATTAACCTATAATATTTTTTTTAGGTTAACAAGTTCCATATCAGGATTAAGAAGATATTCAGGAACATATCTTAAATATATAAGAGAGTCCTGAAGAAGGAAAAAATACCTCTTAAAAGGGTGTGATGAGCCCAACCTCCCATCCTCTCGACCAATACAAGTCCCTAAGAATAATTGGTTCTGAAACCACAGGTGACCACCTACCTTTGGAAAGTAAGTTTGTACCCAGTTATGGATGAAGGAACTATTGGTAGTTTCAATTAATAAAGAAAATGGTGACCTCATATCAATGATTGCAAAAGAAATCAAACCTCCCAGAATAAACCATCAGACTGAACAGAATCCAACTCATTGAGTGTTCCCCAATCATATCTTTCCCATCAAAATAGAAATGGTTAACCCAACTTATCTATCTCAAATAAAAAAATGATTAGGTTATGATTCGTTGACCCATTTTTTTGTCACACCATATGAAAAAAGAAATGGTGAACCTGATGTGAATCTCTCAAATAAAAAATGACTTGGTTATTATCCTTTTGGCCATTTTTTTCCACACTATATGAAAACATAAATAGGGAACCCGATGTGAATTTTCCTATGACATAACATTGAGGCTCCATGTCACTTTGTTTTGGATACCCCACACAATAAAATCTGATAAGACTGAAAAAATCAAAAATTTGATCTTCTGTAACTGGATTTCCCATAAATAATTCCATCCTCACTTTGACAAGTCCAAGAGAGTAGAATTTCCAAATCAAGAATAAAATGGAAATTGTGTTAACCATGCATATCTGATTGATCACACATCATGCATATGATATTGTACTAGTCGGTAACCTTGTTCTTTACTGTTTTCAAGACTTAAGATACTAATCTCATCAAAAATATCTCAATCTAAGACAATGTGTTCTCCATCTAACAATCACTCTAGTAAATCACCTATGGTTGAAACCCCTGGGGTCACAAAATGATTTCACTTGCTCAACAACTCCAATTCCAAGTGGTGAACACAATGGTTTGGGAGTACCACAGACATGGTAAAATCCCAAACTTGGAAGTTTCCTATGAGGTTCTCCAAGCATGAAAACTGGTGATTCCACATTTCCCTAAGAAATCTACAGCTAAGCCAGAGGCCCTCATTATCACAACCAACCACTTCAGGAGGTTAGTCCTGGAATGAAACAACCACCACCTTCAGTCTATAATAAAGGTGGTTCAAGAAGCCAAATATGGATCCTATCTGGTTCAAGGGCTTCCCGAGAGGGATCCAATCAACAATCATCACCAGCATCGTCCCACCAGTCACCTACTGAGGGTACCACCTAACACACTACCACCTATGACGCCCATGGATGGGTCATAAGGAAGACACATCAGGCGAGGAAGATTATGGATAACCGTGTGTGGGATCATATCCGTACTCCCATGGATGATATCTATCGTCATATTCTAGCAACAACCAATTATCATGCTCATATCCCTACTCACTTAGAACAAGCCTATGGGAATATTCCCATAGAAAATATGGGGGAGTTTCATATCTCGGACCCCATGCATAAATCCTATCAACATGTTCTGGTGGAACAAGGAGGACAAAAGTGAGCTCATATCCCCGATTTAATTGATGAAATCTTCTAGTACATAGTGGAGACAAAAAATGTGCAATCGTGTAAACCTATACACACATTTATAAAATTCCAATATATTTTAGCAATAGATGAAGAACTCCTTCGAACCTTTCTGACATTGTTGTTGATAAAGGTAAAGGCCCATATTCCTATCATTACACCCAGGATAGCTAAATGATCTGATCATCACAAACAAGTCGTTTCTCCTGAGCAAGCACACACTCTTTCTCTTGTCCATGAGTATTATCTGTATATTCTGGTAAAGGATGAGGTGTAGGACCAAGCTCATATTCTAGTTCCAATTTGAGATCACCTGGTGAGAGTGGCACATTCCTTGGGATAATGGCACATTCCTATAAAAAAATTCAGATCGCATACTCCAAAGGATCAGGATCAGGCTCATATCCCCATTCTAGTCGGGGCTCACCATGTGATGGGGGAACATGCCACGAGACAGGCTCATATTCCAATCAAATAATTCCAAAAACATAATACAATGGCCTAGTATTGGTACTATATCACCATTCTAACCAAGTATAACCAAGTGATAATGGAACAATACTCAGGAAAAGCTCATATTTCTATCAATGTAGCTGCCTGGTATATCCAGTAGATCACAGAAGCCAAGAGAATATTCCTACTTTCGCTGATGATCGACTCCACCAGCATCATTACAAGGAAATACATGAGGATGATCATATCCCTTATCCCATTCTAGAGTTCCATCAATATATTTTGGTGGGGAATTCATATTTTGAATAGGCTCATATTCCAGATCCAACTGGGTCTCACCAAGTGAAACCGGTACAGGCCTCAGGGTAGTCTCATACTCCGTCCAAGAAAGACCACCGACATTTCCCAAAGGCTTATGATTTGGCTCATATTCTAGTCTGGACCGAGGCTCACCAAGTGAGAATGTCCCATGCCTTAGGAAATGATCATATTCCATTTAGTAATGAGAAAACTCATTGGCATATTCTAGAAGCTTCTTAGTTGTGGGCTCATACTCCCATAACATCATATGGTTATAAGAAAGTTCCAAAAATCATCAAATAGAAAGCCCATATCCCTACACAATTCCAAAAGGTAGGTTAATATATTTTAACTAAGACATAGAACATGACCCATATTTATAATCTTCTCAATGACAGGGCCTTTGAGGTCATTCGAGGAACATTCTTAACACCCCAAGGGTCTTTCAACTCTTTGAATGAATTAGAAGATGATCATTACCATGATAGTCCTCCTCATGTTAATGTGTAGATGGGTCGTAGGGACTCTACTCCTGACTTCCACTATAGTAAACCTCCCCATGGAAATATCTCCCACAGACAAGGAAATCCTCCCATTTCCAAGACACCTCTGTATAGAGAGGTTTCAAAAACTCTAACACCATTGTATAAAGAGGATATCAAAAAATAGGGTTCAAATGCATATAGTTCCCTATGAACTTCCAGTAGCACTCTACTCTAGTCAGATGGTTTCCCTTAGAATTGTCTTCTATGGTCTTATTAGATAGAGGAATGTATATCTAATTAAGAGGAGTCTAAATTGACATATGGAGAGAGTTAGCCGAAAAAAACCTCCCCATCATGTTCTGACCCATCACTACTTCTAACTATGAGGTCCCAGATGATCTATAAAGAAAGTTTTTTTCTTATCTATGAAAAAAATTTGGGATACTAATCAAAAGATAAAGGATAAACACCTCCCTTATCTAGAATATGAGGGTCACCTTCTGACCATCATGATACTTTTTTCCTGACTAGAACTAGTCGCTATCTCCATGGCTTGGGATCCAAAACTGGAAAAGAACATTGAAATTATCCAACACACTTTCCTCCATTTCATCATAAGTCTTCGTCAACTAATATTCAAAGCCATGTCAGGCGTCTATATTCAAGTATTGGGAAATTATGGAGCATTACACTTTACCAAGCCACCAGAACAGTAAAACCCTTCAGATATGGAATCCTGCAATGTCATAGACTCTTTTGAAATTAGGGTACTCGGAAATGATTAGGATAGTTGGTCACTAAAATAGAATTCCCCCTCTTCAAAGATGACTATACATTACCAACAAAGGAAGGAGACAACTGAAAGTACTTCAAACTGGGGACTCAATGAAATACGAATACATTTCAGACACGGTGACCAAAGTTGTGATCACCCGAACAACTTCCCATAAATAATGATTCCCATTATGGGTTACCATCATTCCCAAGTCCTACGAGAGCATAGTTGTGCTACATAAAATGGGCCACATTAGAAGCTTCCATATCATCCATGCAATACAGGACCCATCCCACCAGGACAAGGGAATATCTACCCCCACCTCCACCTCTCAAATCATCAACTCCCAAGAGGATTCGGGACATACCAGGATCTATTGAAAAAAAACTACAACACAGTGGGATGGGGGAATTTATATCTCAATCACCATCGCTAGGTTCATGATCACATGAGAGGGTCCTAGGGACATCAATGGTGATTCCAAATCAACCCCACCCTACTGGGCTGGTGGCATTTATATCTCCATGCCCATCCTGGGAGTCATCATATCCCTGATTGGAATCATTGGATCATCAACAATAGGACCAATCAATGCCAATTATTGCCCCGAATAATGCCCAACCCATATGGTTGGGGGAATTTTCATCACCATCATCCCCACAGAGAGAATTAGTCTTCTTTGGGATAGGAGGTAGAAATTAGTAGTTGGCATCCCACTTGTTCCTTCCACTACAATACAAACCTCTATTGGTAGAGGATAATTCAAAAAAAATACTAGAGACTCCCTTAATGTCACTATTAGTAGACTAGGATGGGAGGAGTGTATGGTGAAGGAAATCAAACCTCGCTAAGGTTGCAAGACAAAATGGCCCAACATGGACAGGCGTTCATATAGACACCATAATGATGACAGTGCAGAATCATCCTATTGCGTCGAATGTAATGGTACAACCACCATTTCATGTTACACCTCTATGAATGTCGTCACCATTAATATAATAGATGTGGTGGATGGAGACACAAATACGGAGGGCTGCAAGATTGAAAACATACCCCGTGAGGAGGGTGATTTGGATAGACCTACTAAGGCTTCACACACCCATAACCAAAGAAGTCTCCAAAATCTAGAACCTCTGAATACTGAGTTTCCACATCTATAGAATAACACAACAAAATATTAATAAAAAGGTGTGGTTATAACCCCATAACCAGCCAAAAGTGTTTAGGTTCCTTCCATGAAGGAACAATTGTTACAATTTGAGAGTGAGATACAAACTCAAAGACAAATAAATGATGAGATACTCTGGGGAAATATTCCTACTAGGTATCATCTTTAGGATTAGGTGAATATTCTACCTCCCATAGATGATCCTATAACAAGAGTGGTATTCGAGCATCATACTGGCTCCAGATCCAAGTAGCTGGTCTACATAGATGAGGATGTCAAAAATGATCATGAATTCCCTCCACTGCGGAGAAAGACTATCCCTCAACAGGGTAATCATTTAGTCTTAGGAAGAATCAAGAATCAAATGGGGACAAATGTGGAACCACATCATCATGCCCCACCCACTCCCTATAGATGGAAGACAAATTAGAAAACAATGACCTCAGAACTTCTTAATATCATCGACTCTCTGGCTACACAAATGGAAGTAATGGAAGGGTGGCATAAATCTGTGTATCCTAAGAGGAATCCATATCCTAGTTGGGTGGACAACACTTTTCCTCCTCCCAATTTCATAAATCCAACCTTATCCACTATTGACGGTGTAGGAATCCCTGAATAGAATCTCACACACTTCGTATCCGGATGTGGTCCGATGATGGGCCCTCGAGATCAATAGGATGAAACAAAGTTGAGTTATTTTTTAAAAACTCTTATAGGTCCATCCCTTTCCTGGCACAACAGTCTTTCAGTAGGTTCTATTGCAGGATGGAAGACCTTTATCATCAATTCTGTTATCATTTCATCTCCATGCTAAGGTAAAAAAGACAATTTTCGACCAAGCGTACTCCAAACTACATGAAAATTAAAGGATGTATGAATTTATAGACAGATTGAATGGTTTAACCTATTCACTCAACCCCACACTCTCATATGAGAATCAATTGAAAATCTATTCTAAAAAAGATTGGGATGAGTTACAGACACCTATGATCCCAATGAAGTTTCCAGGTGGATTTCGTGAGTTTGCAGAAATGGAACAATGTCTCGAGGACACCGTTCAGCAAACCCAATATAAATATTGACTCATCCCTACAGAATATGGGAAAGTATCAGAAAATCCAATGATATAGTTGTCACTCTCAAGCCAGCAACGGTGCCCATCCAAGAATATAGAAAAGTTGCAAACTACCTAGCACCTCTTATCAAGTGGAAACAACCACTGAATCTCCCTTGGATAGAAGCATAATGAAATCAAGGTCACCCATGATTTGAGATATGGATGAATAAATAATAATCCTTCTAAAATGAATAAGTCCGTTTTTATTTCTTGGATTCCATGGAAAATAACTTGCTCATGCTACCGCAGCCTAGGAAGCTCGATGAGGTCAACCTCACCAATTGTCCCAACTATTTCTCTTTCCATAGAAGGATGGGTTATAATATCCAGGACTTATTTATCTTCAAAGAAATCCTTCAAGCCATGGAAAACTCTGGAAAGGTTATTTTTTATAACTCCTCAGAGCAGTTGTCCTGCATATCCATTGCCTTGTCATAAGAAGTGGGAGATTGGAAGAAAGTTTCGGCCAAGTGTGAATGAAAGTTTAACAACTAGATGACTCAATAAGAAGTTGATAGATCTCATTCAACCCTAAGAGAACAATTGAGAAGACCCACAATACCTCCACCACTTAGGGAGGTAAAATTGAAATGCCTCCCAAAAGTGGATGTGACCACCAGATGTAGGAAGAAACAGAAGAGGAGTAGTCATACTCTTCTCCAACACAAGCTCTAACTCTTACAGATTTCTTCTATAAAACATATGCAGCACAAGAACCACCCCACCAAATGGAACCCTCATCAGATGAAGATCTCATCTATGGTCGTTTAAATATAATACACTTTCCATACCCCTTATCTGACAATAAACACACCTGAGAATATGATTTTCCCACAAATAACTATGGAACAAGAGGTTTCATGCATAGGAACCGAGGATAAAAGGGATAGCGCATGCATGGTCGGACCCAATATTTCGTTCATGTCCCCTCATAGAACATATATACAGCTAATACTTGTGGGAAAGCACTCCAGTGAGACAAAAAAAAGACATGGAGGTGCCTCTGAACCCTCCAGTGTTCATTTTCACCATGTTGTCTTGAATAACCACCTAATAGTGGTTCGATTATTTGATCAACCTAGGAAAAGGGGAAGGCCAATGCGACATGCATCACTAGCGGAAGATGCTCCCTCAACCTCTGCACAAGCACCAGGCTCTTCCATGAAAAATTTCTTGTCTCCAGATCAACATGTTAGGGAGAAATGCCACATAGGGAAGCACCAAACTCTGGTACAAATGTATGATATTCTAAAATAGCTTGTGGTTTCCCTAGCCAGGCTCCCAATCCTGGATAAGCGCATTATTTCAAAATAACTTAGGGAGGCACTTGTTGAATCCCTCTAGATACCACCAGAATTTCAGATATATGTCATAGCAGGTGAGGTCCAGGTAATGGTGACCATGACATAAAATTTTCATTTCACCATTTCATTCACTGAACAAGATCAAGAATAAGTCATCCAAGGGAACATCAGGTCCCTATATGTTTTGATCAGACTCAATAATGTCATCATCCAAAGGGATCTGAATGATAATTATTTCAAGATCAACCTCATCCTGGCTTAAACCCTTCAACATTTGGGATATAGCGAAGGGGAATTTTCTACCACAAAGCTGACCATTCAAGGGTATGATAAATGTGAGAAAATACCTCTCAGGAAAATCATTCTTGAAGCTAGGTATAGAGAATTGACATCTGGCGCTGAGTTTATGGTTATCCAGTAAGACACCATATATAATTCCTTGCTTGGAATCCCCTGGCTCCATAGCCACTTGGTGGTACCTTCAACATTATATCAATGTCTTAAATACCCCATTTATGGAGAGATCAGAATAAATCATTGTGATAGAACCCCCTTCGAGACATGAGGAGCCACATATGTTGAATCATATTTTTACCAAAGGGGAGGAAAACAACCAATAGTGGATGATGATATAAAGGTTTCATCCCCTAACAGATTGGGGAAAACCCCTAAAAATATCTTCAGTATACTCAGTAACGACTATGTGCTCCCCATAAATCTATTTGAAGTGATAGACATGAACCCAGTGGTCCAAGATCCTTTTATCCCTAGTGAAAGTGTATAAGATATTCATTTTGGGAATATCTATGCAATAACTCAGGTATAAGGGGATGATAATGTCTGATATCATGACCTCTCTCACCCTGATAGTGATAAAGAAGCCTCCAGACTCTCAAATCCATCTGAGGATGTCTCCACAGACTAAAAAATGGAAGAAGATGATGATGAACTTAGAAACAATCCTCCTACATTCATGGAATGTGTCTCTACCTACACTGATAAGCTCAAGAAGATAAATCTATGAATGAAAGAAGACCCAAAACATACACATATTAGTATCCCCATTCCCTTCAAAGAGAAAGAGATGTATATTTTATTACTGAAGTAGCACCGATATGTGTTCACATGGAAATATACCGAAATTCCCAGACTGGATCCAGATGTGGCTATGCACCATCTTGGATTTCCCTATGAGCATCGAGGTTTCAAGAAGGTAGTCGGGAGGATGCACCCATCTCATACCACCAATGTATAGGTATAATTTTATAAACTTATCAAATTCGACATTGTCAAAGATGTGTAATACCCAATATAGCTCACCAAAATTGTCCCTATCAAGAAAATGAATGTGCCCATTAGGTTCTGCATTGATTTCAGTGACCTTAATCAGCACTTCCAAAAGGATTATTTCCCATTACCTATCACAGACCTCTTAATCGATGAAACTGTTGGCTACCCAAACCATTCCTATATGGATGCGTATTCAGGATGGACCATGAAGATGAAGAAGGCATTGCCTTCAGAGCACCTCAGGGGATCTTATGATATCAGGTAATTCCCTTTGGGTTGCAGAACACTGATGCAACATATCAACGCGCCATATTCCATATATTTAATCCATACATGGGAAGAATAGTTGAATTTTATTTGGAAGACCTGGGAATTATATCCTAATAGTTATGTGATCACTTCACAGTCATTCCAACAATATTCGGCATTCTATTAGAACACAATCTGAAGATGAATCTGTTGAAATGCGCCATCAGTGTAACATCAGGGAAGTTCCTTGGTTTTTTGGTGTGTCACCATGACTTTGATGTTGACCAAGAGAAGTATAGTTCTATATTAGCAATGTCACCCCCCATAAATCTCAAATAAGTAAGGGGGTATAAGGTAACTTCGCCTATATACATTGATTCATTTCCAACCTAGCTCGCAAATCTCTCCCCTTCCCTAGGATAATAAATAAGGGAACTGTTGAGTCAATAAGTTTTTCCTTGTGACTTTTCCATTCCTTCTTGGTTTGAAAATCACAAACACCTTACTTTAAGGAAAATCAATTTTATAAGGAAAATCACTTTTATAAGGAAAATTGCTTTTATAAGGAAAATCCCTTTTGTAAGAAAAATTATCCTTATAATATTTTCATTCATATATTTATTAAGTATAAGATTCGGATTCATTTCCATATTCTCGGAATCGGTTGAAACCTTAATATGAAGCATTCTATTTTAGGCTCCGAAATCTGGATAAGAACTGTAATGAAGTTCTACTCCAAATTCTGGATACGAATTCTCATTACGAATTATGATGACGAATTCTTATTATGAATTCTGATGATGAATTCTTATTACGAATTCTGATAACGAATTCTCATTATGAATTCTGATGATGAATTCTCATTATGAATTTTGATGACGAATTCTCATTATGAATTCTGATGACGAATTCTCATTACGATTTCTGATGACGAATTCTCATTACGAATTCTGATGAAGAATTCTCATTCCGAATTCTCATTCCGAATTCACCTATTAAACAGAATCTGATCATCTTTGTTTTATACACTCCGAATTAATTTAAACTCTGAAAATTATTTTTTGGTTAGACTCCAAACTTTCATTTTTCTTACGCTTTTATAATTTGTCTACTCTTTAATATTTTTCTTATAATCCAATCATTCACTCCGAATCTTCACTCCGAACTCTTTTGAGTTAGACCTTAAACGATGTCGTTCATTCTGTTATACTTTTTTTGTTATAAAATGATGTCGTCTTTTCTATTATAAACTAACCGTTGGTTAAGTTACACGTGTACAAGTCCCTCCGATTTTTAAGGAAAATATGACCGTTGGAAAGGAGGCCGACCTTGCCTATAAATAGGAGCTCATTTGAAAGAGCTCACAACTGATGAACTACTGAACTGATGACATGCTGACTGATGAATAACTTCTTCGACATTGTGCATACATGCTGTTGAAGTGATTTCTAGAGAGAGAGGCTCTTATAAACTCTCAAAGATTCGTGTGACTCTGAATGTTGGTGATTACATTCAAGGACTTCCGAGGATAGGAAGACAGAGGTTTCCAACACCTTGAAGTTGAGGGCTTCCTTGCTGAGGAAGATAGAGGTTGCCAAATACCTTGAAGTTGAGGGCTTGCGGGGATAGCAAGACAGAGACTCTGATCTTTGTATCGAGGGCTTACCCTGGTGTGGGTAAGACAGACTTGCTTGAAATTATAAATCAAGGGACCTTTATCCAAGGTTGTTGGATACCCTTCTCTTTGGGTTAAAAGACTTATATCTTGTTACTTGTAGTTTCACTACTTGTTTAATTCTGCTTCATTTTGTATTATAAGGAAAGTATAACTTTCTTATACTTCCTTACTTGTACTCTGTTTCATTTAGATTCTATACGCTTTAAGGTAGAATCTCATATTGTAATATTTTGTTAAGTTTCAATTTCCGGAACCATATTTCCAGAACCTACTTTCAGAATTTCTTTCCAAGTTTTCATTTGGTGTTAGAGGTGTTGTGAATTTTCTTAGTTTAACTTTGTTAAACTTAGCCCTTTCCTTTGCTTAAGGAAAACATAGTTATTCATAACTAACTTTAAAGGTTCCAAAGGAATTTTTAAAGTATACAATTCACCCCCCCTCTTGTATATTGAGCATCTACATCATTATTTCGATCCTACAATTGGTACCAGAGGAGGTCTCTGAAATACTTGTACTCACATATAAGTTTTTCTTGATCACTTTCTCATTCCGAACTTTGTCATTCCAAACTTTCTCATTCCGAACTTTTTCTACTAACAAGTTTGTGTGCCAAAGGTTATTTTAAGTATGACAGGAATTAATGTTGGTTCTATTGATAATCTAAATCCTACAAGACCACCAATCTTTGATGGTAATGACTATGAGTACTGGAGAGATCTAATGAAGACTTTTGTTATCAATACTGGAGTGGACAACTTTGTTATGCTTACTGTGATTATAAAATTCCTGATAAGGAAGTTAGAACTTTTACTAACCAGGAAAAGAAAGAGTATCAACTCAACTATAAGGTACGCAATACTTTACTTTTTTCAATGACTAGAAATATATATAGCCAAATTTCTTCTTGTGAAGCAGCTAATTGTATCTGGAAGAAGATAGAAGTTACACACTTTGGAACTTCTAAAGTGATTGAGACTAGGAGAGCTATGCTTGGAGATGAATACCATGTCTACAATTTTTCATATGGTGAACCAATATGTAAATTTCAACAGAGATTTATGACTATTGTCAATAGTTTACAGTCTATGGGAGAGAAAGGGTTAGATGATGAAGCACCTGTGGATAAGATAATTGATATTATGCCCAATGAGTGGGAATCCAAAAGAACAGTTATAGATGAGAATAGGAAGGTCGCTCAAATTTCTCTTGATGAGTTATTTGGAACTCTTCTCCAACATGAAACAAGAATGAAGAGAGATGCTGACAACATCAAAAAGAAAAATGGGAATGGTATTGTTGCTTTTACAACAACATCAAATCATATGAAAGCTAAGACTCCTGAGAGAGTAACCAGATCCAAGTCTAAGAATATGGTTGTTCAATCAGATTCAAGTGGAAGTGAAATCTCAAAAAGTGAATTAGAAAATCTTGCTTGAACGATGAACAAGATAGCTGGTCAGAGAAATTTCCAATCCAAGTATAATAAAAAGGAAAGGAAATATAGGAAAGATGGAGAAGTTACTTGTTATGAATGCAAGAGAGCTGGACATATTAGACCAGATTTCCCTTTACTCAAAAAGAAAGACAGGAAAGAAAAGCATTCAGACATGAACAGAAAGAAGTATAATAAATTCAAAACTAAGAATGCACTGAAAGAAAATGATACCTGGAGTGCCAGTGGTGGTGACTCTTCAGATGAATCTTCTAATTACGAATCTTCAGGATAGAAGAATCTTGGTCTTATATCCAGATTACTTGTTGATAATCATTGTTTTATGGATAAGGTACGAAATGCTGAATCATTGACCAATGTTTCTTTAAATTCTAATGATAGTAAGTATTATAACTCTTCTGATGAAGAATCCTCTTCGGATGAAGAAAATACTTTACCTACTTATGAAGGAGTTTCTAGGTTTTCTGAACTTCTTGAGATTGAGGATTCTAAACTCAATAAAAAACCTGATAAAGAAAACTCTAGGAATTCTATTCTTACAAAAGAGATATCAGATCTTTCTAAAGATCATGATAGGAAAAATTCTGATTTTGAAAGTATTTCAAAATATCTTGAGGAAGTAAGTTCTGAGAAGAAAAAACTTTTTAAAGAGTTAGAAAAAGTAATTTCTAAGGAAAATGTTTTTGAGCCTAGCTCTAGTTCTAAATATAATGATTTTGAGGATAAAAACTTGTTTATAAAACTCAAGTCCGAATTTTTTTCCTTAAATAAGTGTTTATCAAACTTTACCCATGGTAAGGAAAATTTTGATAAAATTTATTCCAAAATACGACCTTTAAGAAATAAATCTCGATTTGGTTATACCCATGCAAAACCAATTTTTAGTAACAATTATTTTGTTCCTCAAAGTGCCCCATTTTTTACTAAGTGTCAATGTGGTGGTCATTGGGAAAAGAATTGTTCCATAAACAAAACCCAATCTTTAGGATTTCACAAATCTTACTTTTCTAAAAAGATGTGGGTTCCTAAAATTTTGTTATCTGGAAATCTCGGATCCAAACAAATTTGAATTCTGAAAGTCTAATTCTCGTCTTGATTTCAGTAAAATAAAGAGAGTACCAGCAACAATACATGGTACATGGATAGTGGATGTTCTCGGCACATGACTGGTAACAAAAGCTATTTTGAAAAGATTATCAAAACGAAAGGAGGAAAGGTAACTTTCGGAGATAATGCTAAGGGAGAGATTGTTGGTATTGGTAATATTTTTCTTTTAGGTAAAACTTTTATTTCAAATGTTCTATTTGTTAAGAGTCTTAAGCACAACCTCATTAGCATAAGTCAGTTATGTGATGAAGGTTACCTTGTGAATTTTAGGCATGAATAGTGCTTAGTTCACAATTCCAAGGAAGAATTTATTCTCTCAGCCAATAGGAATGAGAATGTTTACACCTTAAACTTAGAAGACCTCAGGATCCAAGATTTACCTTGCCTAAGTGCAATGGAAGGTCATTCCTGGTTATGGTATAGAAGACTCGGTCACTGTAACCTTAGAAACCTATGTAAACTCACTAAGAAGAAACTAGTTAAGGATCTACCGGAGCTTAGATTTGATTCTTCTAAAGTTTGTGATCCTTGTCAATATGGCAAGAAACATAAATCTAGTTTTAAATCAGTCGGTGAAGTCTCAACAACTGATGCATTACAGTTAGTTCACATGGATCTTTTTGGTCCAACACAAACTGGAAGCATTGGAGGCAAATACTATGTGTTTGTTCTAGTTGATGATTACACTAGATTTACTTGGGTTTATTTTCTAGCAAAGAAATCTAAATCTTTTTCTTATTTTAAAAGTTTTAGAGCTCAAGTTAAAAATGAGAAAACCCTTCCATTGAAAACTATTCATAGTGATCATGGAGGAGAATTTCAAAATTATGATTTTGAAACTTTTTGTAGTAGAAAAGGTATTACTCACAATTTTCCAGCACCTATAACTCCTCAACAAAATGGTGTAGTTGAGAGAAGAAATAGAATTCTTCAAGAGATAACTAGAACCATGTTGATTGAATATTATATAGCTAGACATTTCTGGGCTGAAGCTGTAAGTACTTCTTGCTATACTATAAATCGTGTTTTGATTAGACCTTTTCTTAATAAAACTCCTTATGAGTTATGGAATGGTAAAAAACCAAGACTATCCTAATTCAAGGTTTTTGGTTACAAAGTATTCATTTTGAATACTAAAGATAACTTACATAAATTCGCACCAAAATATGATGAAGGAATTTTCTTAGGTTATTCCACAACTTCTAAGGCTTATAGAGTTTTTAATAAAAATACTTGTACTGTTGAAGAAACAGTACATGTAAAATTTGATGAGTCTGATCCTTTTGTTTTTAAACCATCCCAGCCTACATCCTCGGATGTGTTTTCAAAAACTGATTGTCAACCTTTGATAGAAGAACCTCCTGATAAGGATAATGTACAAGAAGATACTTCTGAAACATTTACCCCAGAAGACTTTCTACCCTATGTTGATGAACAGGCTTTTCAAAACCCAAATCAGGTGTTTCTTAAGAATCATCCCAGTGATAGTATCATTGGTGATGTAAATCAAACTGTAAGGACTAGAAGTTCCTTAAGAAATGAAGTAGAACATCTAGCATTTCTTTCCCAATTAGAACCTAAAAGCACTGATAATGCTTTAGGTGATGATGATTGGATCAAAGCTATGAAAGATGAACTAAATGAATTCAAAAGGAATAAAGTCTGGACCTTGGTTGAAAGACCTAAGGAAACTTCTGTTATTGGAGTAAAGTGGGTCTTCAGAAACAAATGTGATGAAAATGGAGTCATAGTAAGAAATAAAGCTAGACTTGTTGCTAAAGGCTATAATCAGCAAGAGGGAATAGACTATGAAGAAACCTATGCTCCAGTAGCTAGACTTGAATCTATTCGTATTCTACTTGCCTTTGCTGTATTCTTTAATTTTAAACTTTTTTAGATGGATGTGAAATGTGCTTTTCTTAACAGTTATGTCCAAGAGGAAGTTTTTGTTGAACAACCTCCTGGCTTTGAAGATAAAAAACATCCTAGTCATGTTTTTAGACTTACCAAAGCTATGTATGGTCTTAAACAAGCCCCACGAGCATGGTATGATAGACTCACTGGATTTTTGTTTCAAAATAACTATGGTAAGGGAAATTCAGATCCAACCCTTTTTATAAAGAAAGATAAGAAAAATGTTTTGATTGTTCAAATTTATGTCGATGAAATCATATTTGGTTCAACTCAGCAATCCTTAACTGACTCTTTTGCAAGTCTAATGAAATCTGAGTTTGAAATGAGTATGATGGGTGAGTTAACTTTTTTCCTTGGTTTTCAAATTTCTCAAAAACCAGAAGGAACCTACATATCTCAACATAAGTATATTAAAGATCTTCTTAAAAAGTATGGTTATGACAACACTAAGAGTATAAGTACTCCTATTGGTACCTCAAACTCTTTAGATCTTGATGAAGCTGGGAAACCAGTAGATCAAACATCTTTTAGAGGTATTATAGGAAGTCTACTTTACTTAACAGCTAGTCGACCAGACTTAATGTTCTCAGTATGCTTATGTGCAAGATATCAATCCAATCCTAAGTAATCTCACTTAAAGGCAGTAAAAATAATTTTTCGCTACCTTAAAGGAACCCTGGATCTAGGATTATTTTATACTTCTAGAAATCATTTTGTTCTAAAAATCTTTTCTGATGCTAACTTTGGTGGATATAGAATGGATAGAAAGAGTACATCCGAAACTTTTCATTTCTTAGGAGATTCATTAGTTTCTTGGTTCTGCAAGAAGCAACATTCTGTAGCACTCTCCACTGCTGAAGCTGAATATATAGCAGCTGGAAGTTGTTGTGCTCAAGTGTTGTGGATGCAACACACACTCACAGACTATGGCTTGAGTTTTAGTAAAACTCAAATTTTGTGTGATAACACAAGTGCCATTGCCTTAAGTAAGAACCATGCGCATCACTCTCGTGCAAAACACATAAATATTAGGCATCACTTTCTTAGGGATCACACACTAAAAGGAGATATTATTCTTCAGTTTATCGAAACGCGAGATCAACTTGCTGATATTTTCACAAAATCTTTTCCTTCTGATAGATTTAAATACATTAAACAGAAGTCAGGAATGATAACTGTAAGGTAATCCTTCTTAATTAACTTTCTGTTGAAAAAGTATCCTTACAACAATAAACTCCTTTTCACAGGGGGAGTACATTTGATTGTTAGAGTAACTAAGTTTTTCAAAGTGTGTTTTCAAACTTTTCAGAACTAAAATTCCGGAATGGTAATTTCTGGAACTAAAATTTTCCAGAATGGATATTTTCATATAGAAAACTTCCGAAATGGAAAATTTCGTACTGGTATTTCCATAATGATATTTTCGTACCGAGGTTTTCATAATGAGCTTTTCGTTTTTCAATTTCTTGTAATGAAATTTTTGTACTGAGTTTTCCGTACAGATTTTGTTTTTCATAGTGAGATTTGCAAACTATGTCTTTTCATAGTAAATATTTTTCATAGTTTTTTTTAAAATGTTAATCATTACAAATAATCCTCCTAAGACAATCCGAAAGGTATGATTTCCTTACTCAAGTTTTAATAATCATACTTTACTTGCTGGAATTTTCTTATATTTTGTTTTCGGATTATAGTTTTCTTAAATCATTGTTTTAATAAAAACCTAAAAAGATCGGATTCAAGTTTTCTTGTGAATTGGTTTTCAACCGTCAGATCTGATCTCAGCTTGTCACAACCGTTTGATCAACTAAGGAAGTTGAACCGTCTTCCCGTTTCCTATATGAAGGGGACCCCAAATGGTTGTCCCACATTGGTTTTCAAGCTCCAGCATCCCGAAGCTCTGCCTCTCTGTTTTAAGATTGTTCCGAACTTCAGAAATCTCCGTTCCAAACTTCAGAAATCTACGTTCCGAACTTCTCAGAGGTCTTCAGATCTGAATATCTGTGGAAGTAGCTTCTCAAGACATGTCTTCCTCTAAGCCGATTTCGAAGTGGTTAGTATATAGAGAAAGGTTGGTTCATCCTGATTTCTTCAACAAGTATGATTCTCTTATATCCAAGAATATTAAGCTCAACGGATGGGAAGATGTTGCGGTGTCAAAGCCCGGGAATCAAGATGAAGTGTATTCGGATTTTCTTATAGAGTTCTATGAGACAGTTTCCTTCTATAAGGAAGATGGTAAGGAGAAGTTGTCTTTTAAGTCTTATGGAAAGACTTATAAATTTTCTTATGCCAAGGCAGCCAGCTTGGTAGGTCTAAATAATTATGGAGAAGCTGAGTTCATTTCTCATGTTTTGCCGGATTCAAAAGGAAGCTTCATCAAGGAAAAGGCATTGGAAACTCTCGGACTGACAGATGATAAGGCTCTGAAGATTGCTTCTCTATCTACAAATTTATGGATTCTAGAATTATGGGTACAAGGACTTATCGTACCGAGAAAGGGTGAAAAAGATAGTCTGAAGAAGAGTGAGATTTATATCCTAGATTTTATAATAAATCTGAGGAAGTTTAATCTGATGAAACACATTCTTATTACCCTTGAGAATGTTAAGAAAGGGAATCTGAGAGCTCAGATCATAATGTATCCAGCAATACTCTCAAAGTTGATAGTTCGGTGACTTGAGTCTTTCAAGGAGGCTTTCAAGTCTAAGCCAAGAGTTTGCAAGATTATGTTGGTGAGTGATGGTACTCTCAAAAGGATGGATGTAGCTTTCGACAAGAAGACTGGTCAGTTTATTGATTTACCTGCTCAAGAAGAAGCAGTTTCGAAAGTTGTTGATCCAAAAACTTCTAAATCAGTGAAAAAGATGAAGTTGAAGGAAGTTGTATTTGAAGTAGATAATCCCAAATTTAAGGAAGTTCATTCTGAACCTCCTAAACCGAAGAAGAAGAAAGGTTACCCAGATTAAGTAGTTTCCAAGTGGAGGGAAATCAAAGAGAAGAGAGTGCAAGGGGAGCCTCAGTTTGGCTTGGATCCTATGGAGGCTAAGGCCTTGAAGGAAATAACTGAGGATGAGCTAGAAAATCAAGTGAAAGAAAAGAAGCTTAAGAAGAATATGTATGAAGCTGAGGTAGATCAGGATTTTTTAAAGTTTAATGAGATGGTTTCAGAAAACTTTCATGTTCCGAGATATTTTTCTTTGGAATCTCTACCTGAGACTCTAGGAAGAAACTTTGTTGCTCTGGAAGAGGCAGTAGCTAAGCCTGTTGAGGAAGTAGAGCAGATTGAGCAAGTAGAAGAATAACAAGCTGTTGCTGAAGGAAGTGGTGAAACCGGAGATGTTTTAAAGCAAGTAGATGATTATAAGGGGACACCTTCGGAACATTTGTCGCTCCGAACTTCAGAATCTGAGTCTTCTAAGTTAGTCACTCTAGGAAAGGATGAGGAGAAATGAGAAGAAGAAGTAGCCTATCATGCAGAGGAAGAACAACTTCTACATGATATTGATCAAATGGAGAACGTAGAAGGTGGTGCTCAGAAAGTTGATGATGATGAAGACAATGTTGTTCATGTTTCTAATAGTGAAAAGAGAACTCTGGAATAGGACTCCATTCCGAAAAGGGACAAGGGAAAGAAACTTGTTGTTGATACCCCGAGCTCAGTGGTTGTAAAGAGAAGGGAAGTTGGTAGTTCTTCTAAAAAGAAGGTTGAGCATTTTGAAGAAGAAAATTCTCCATGCAAAGTCTCGGATTCGGAGTCATCTTTGTTGGGGCATGACTTTGTTGTTCAGTCTTTAAAGAAGTTGGTAGGTTCTATTCCGACTTTCTCAAGTATTGATTCAAGATGCCAGATGCTCCAACATGCTTTGAATCAGAAAACAGACTTCGTATCCATGGTTATGGAAAAATGTGTTGAGATAGAGGCTCAGTTCAAAACTTTCTTTGTTGGATATGAAGCCCACAAAAGATCTTGCAAGAGGATGACTAGTTGGTCGAGAAATACTGTGGAAGAGATGAGGCTCTTTGATGAATTCCAAGATAATGTGAAGGATTCTTTTGAGATAGAAGACAGGAAGATAAATGAAATTACTTCATCTTTTGAAGAAAAGTTGACAGATGAAAAGAATTTCCGGATTCAAGAAGTCAGAGATCTGAATGGGAAGATGAATTCTGTTTCTCAAAACTGTAAATTTGAAAGGGATCATCGGATTGATTTTGAAGAAAAGTTGAAGGCTCAGGAAGAAAATATTAAAACTCAGGAATAAAATCTTAAAGCCCAAGAAGAAAATATTGAAGCTCAAAATGCAAGAATTGTTGTGTTAGAGAGGCAAGCTGAGGAATACCATAAAGACTTGAAGAAGATAAAGACTATTCTTAAGGGTCTCATGGCAAAGGAAAAAGATCCAAAATAGATAGATCTGATCTTTTGTTGTATCTAAATTTCTTTGTTGCCGAGCTTTCAAACTTAATGAAATTTGTGCTTGCTCGTTTCTTTTGTTGTTGCTACTAATTTTTTCAGGTACTTTGTTATATTTTCCATTCCCTGAATTCTTTTTGAAAATCACAAAGGGGGAGAAGGAAAAGAACCCTAATAAAAGGGGAAAAAGAATCTTAACAAAGGGTGAGAAAGAAAACCAACTCTAATAGAGTTTATCTAAGGGGGAGTTTTCCATTAAATAATACTTTCTTATTCTTAATGAAATGTCATTCCGGAAATCGAGAATACGATCCTTAGAGTTTCAAAGCCTAAGGGGGAGTTAGTCGTATTCATCAACATCCATAAGCAAAGGGAGATAAGCCTTATTGTTTTATTTCTTCTTAGACTTTCTTTTTCATAGGGATGTTTGTGCTTTCCAAAAATGGGGAGATTGTTGAGTCAATAAGGTTTTCCTTATGACTTTTCCATTCCTTCTTGTTTTGAAAATCACAAACACCTTACTTTAAGGAAAATCGCTTTTATAAGGAAAATCGCTTTTATAAGGAAAATTGATTTTATAAGGAAAATCCCTTTTGTAAGAAAAATTATCCTTATCATATTTTCATTCATATATTTCTTAAGTATAAGATTCGGATTCATTTCCATATTCTCTGAATCGTTTGAAACCTTAATATGAAGCATTCTGTTTTAGGCTCCGAAATCTAGATAAGAACTGTAATGAAGTTCTACTCCAAATTCTGGATACGAATTCTCATTACGAATTCTGATGAGGAATTCTCATTACGAATTCTGATGAGGAATTCTCATTACGAATTCTGATGACGAATTCTCATTACAAATTCTGATGATGAATTCTCATTACGAATTCTGATGACGAATTCTCATTACGAATTCTAATGAAGAATTCTCATTACAATTTCTGATGACGAATTCTCATTACGAATTCTGATGAAGAATTCTCATTCCGAATTCTCATTCCGAATTCACCTATTAAACAGAATCTGATCATCTTTGTTTTATACACTCCGAATTTATTTAGACTCTGAAAATTATTTTTTGGTTAGACTCCGAACTTTAATTTTGCTTACACTTTTATAATTTGTCTACTCTTTAATATTTTTCTTATACTTCGAACATTCACTCCGAATCTTCACTACGAACTCTTTTGAGTTAGACCTTAAACGATGTCGTTCATTCTGTTATACTTATTTTGTTATAAAACGATGTCATCTTTTCTGTTATAAACTAACCGTTGGTTAAGTTACACGTGTACAGGTCCCTCCGATTTTTAAGGAAAATATGACCGTTGGAAAGGAGGCCGACCTTGCCTATAAATAGGAGCTCATTTGAAAGAGCTCACAACTGATGAACTGCTGAACTGATGACATTCTGACTGATGAATAACTTCTTTGACATTGTGCATACATGTTGTTGAAGTGATTTCTAGAGAGAGAGGCTCTTATAAACTCTCAAAGCTTCATGTGACTCCGAATGTTGGTGATTACATTCGAGGACTTCTGGGGATAGGAAGACAGAGGTTTCCAACACCTTGAAGTTGAGGGCTTCCTTGCTGAGGAAGACAGAGGTTTCCAACTACCTTGAAGTTGAGGGATTGCGGGGATAGAAATACAGAGACTCCGATCTTCATATCGAGGGCTTACCCTAGTGTGGGTAAGACAGACTTTCTTGAAAGTATAAATCAAGGGACCTTTATCCAAGGTTGTTGGATACCCTTCTCTTTGGGTTAAAAGACTTATATCTTGTTACTTGTAGTTTCACTACTTGTTTAATTCTGCTGCATTTTGTATTATAAGGAAATTATAACTTTCTTATACTTCCTTACTTGTACTCTATTTCATTTAGATTCTATACGCTTTAAGGTAGAATCTCATATTGTAATCTTTTGTTGAGTTTCAATTTCTGGAACCATATTTCTGGAACTTACTTTCGGAATTTCTTTCCAAGTTTTCATTTGGTGTTAGAGGTGTTGTGAATTTTCTTAGTTTAACTTTGTTAAACTTATCCCTTTCCTTTGATTAAGGAAAACATAGTTATTCATAACTAACTTTAAAGGTTCCAAAGGAATTTTTAAAGTATACAATTCACCCCCCCCCCCTCTTGTATATTGAGCATCTACATCATTATTTCAATCCTACAGTAATAACCTATCAATGGGATAATTACTTCCATGAAGCCTTCAAAAGTATAAAGATATATCTACTTCACCCAACAGTTATGATGCCTTCAATGGAAGGGAGGACACTCATCTTGCATGTGGCCTCCATGGAAGGCTCACTGGGTGCCCTCGTCAAAAATAAAAACAATGTTGGGAGAGATAACACTCTTTATTACATCATACAAACGATGCTAGGTAACAAGACTTGATACTCTAATGTTGAGAAGTAATGAATTGCACTCATCTTCATAGTGAAAAATATCAGGCATTACATTCATCATCACAATGTCCATTTGTTCTCACATATTTATCTGCTTATGTACATCCTTGGATTCCCTATGTTAAATGGTTTATTGGATCAATGGGAGGTCATTTTGTAATAATATGGAATTAAGTTCGTATCACAGAAATTGGTGAAAGGTAAATCCCTTGTTTATTTCCTTGTACCACATCCTGCTCTAGAGAATATACTGGTGTACACTGAGCTTCCAGATAAGGAGGAATTCTATGCATGTAAAACTCCCCGAAAATGGGAGATGTATTTTGATGGTGCCTCCTGATGTCCTATCACCAAAAGGATGAAAAACTAGAAGCTCAATTGATTTGTCTTAGGGATTATATTTGTCTCTCCAGAAAAATCATTTTTTACCAACTATTTATCACTATCTGATGTCTACATGAATAACATGGTATAGTACCAAGTCCTCATCATTGGGTTTGAACTATCCCTACAGCTGCAAATAGCCTACCTGAATATCAAAGCGGGCACAAAGTTAGTGACAAACCAAATCAATGGAGAATACACCATCAAAAATGAAAAATCAACCCCCCTTACTAGCTATATTAGTGGATTTATGCGATATTCCCCTTTTTAGATCACATTACATCATGTTCCCCGAACACATAATGATCTCACCAACACATTACTTAATGAAGTCATTATCTTAGCTAACCCTGATCCGGAGGAAGAAATTTTCCTTATCATGCACCGAATAATGGCCTCGTCGGTCTTCATCTGCTATATAGAAGAAATTAATCTATTTAACACCACCCCAGATCATGATGAACCAATGTCCCCCCAAGATAGATGGAGCCTATAATTGGTTATCTTCAAAACGGGACTCTCCCAAAGATTGTTCCCAAAGGGAATAGATTCAGCATCATGTGGAAAATTTTACCCTAAGGGGTGGTCAAAATGAGAAAAAAGACCTCTACAATCAAGGAATTGATGGAATCCTCCTTAAATGCATAGAATAAGGAGAGATTCATACAATTATGGGAGAAGTATATATAGGTTCATGTAGTGCTCATCGGTCTGGGACCAGGCTCTCCCACAAAATCAAAAGGTCGGGTTACTTCTGGAAAACCATGATACAGAACTATGTGGAGATCACCAAGAAATTTCATGCATTCTAGATCTATTCAAACTTCATCCATAAGCACCTATATTTTCTATATATATATATATATAAATATTCATGTCCATTTTTTGTTTGGGGAATGGATGTTGTGGGGCCATATCCCACAGCCCCGGCTAAGCAGTTCAAGTACATCCTTCGGACTATCAACTTATTTTATAAATGGGATGGGGCAATACCCCTAAAAAAAGTTAGGATGAAGAACATCATCAACTTCAAAAATCCCTAGTTCATCACCAAATTAATAGTCCATGACACAATATTGACAAACAATTGCACAAAATTTTGTTCTATGGACTTGAAGAAATTGTACCAGGAGTACAATATTGGGTCCAATCACTCATCCTACTATCATGCAGTGGGAAATGGAAAGATAGAATCCTTCAACAAGAATCATTCAAATATACTCCATATGATGGTGAGAAAGGGTAATAAATCCTTTTTGGACAAGATCCCCCGGGATTTAGGGGCCTACCATACTACCACACGTACTACTACACAAGTGACACTATATTCGTCAGTGTACGGGATCGAGGTAGTGTTACCCATAGAGTTCCATCTATTTTTGCTCTGAATATTAATTTTTAGATAGCTATTAGCTAATGATAAATCAAAAAAGCGTCTTGATAAATTGGAGTAGCTTGATGAGAATAGGTTTCATACATTACACAACCATGAAGACCATCAAAATCAGATCACATAAGCCTTCAATATAAAGGTTCGCCTCTGTTCATTCCTCTATGGAGAACTTGTGTTTGTCCTCAGAACCCCAATGATACCAGGAATGAAGCCTCCAAATCTAGAGCCCAAATGAGAAGGACCTCACGTCATACATAAGTTCTATCATAATAGAGCTTAGTCATTGGCCATAATGGATGGGGTGCATGTCACACCCCCCCCAAATGTGATATTTCTCAAGAAATACTTTTTATAACTTTCATCAAGTGCTACTCATCCTAATTGCATGACTTTGAACTACACAAGATCATCTTGGGAACAAGACAATAAACTTTGATGTGCCTCAAGTCCTAATAGGAAGACTTCAAACTGCACGGTATCCCACATCCTGACCACATGAAGTTAAACTATATAGATATGTCTTTACTAGAATGTGTTAAACTACATAGTAAATCATCCTGATCATGTGATGATAAACTATATTATCCTTGTTCTTACCAAAAGACATTAAACTGCATGACTGATGTCCTCACCACATGACATTAAACTGCACAGGTTTTTCTAAAACTATATATGGATTGATTCTCATTTTCAATGAGATTGATAGGGACACCTTGATCCTATATCTTTATCTAGACCCACATGATACAAAATTCCCATGTCCTATCATTTATTTCCTCTACATAGTAAGGTAAATCCATAAAATTCATTTTTTTCTCACACTGAGCATAGCTCACATGAGATCAAGAATTGCAGTAAGGAATTCCCCACCCAAACAGGTCCTGAAATCTCATGACAGGCTCGTCATCATCCTGAATGAAAAACTATAAAATTCATACCATGATTCCTTTCTACATGATGTTAAACTATAAATTTGATGTCCCGTGAATGACATGAATCTATGAATTTATGTGGACCTCACCTGATAGGACCATTGTTGTAGGTGTTTTTCCCCTACCACACATCCCCTTAAGAACTATGTGTGGCTTGATTCTCATCATAAAAAGATATGTAGGGATTCCTAGAACATCAATCCTAGGTCCAACTACAGTAATCAATGAGAACAATACCCACCTATGCATATTCGTTAGACCTACATAGAGTGTATCTCATTTCATAACTGTGTGTGACTTGATTCTTGTCCTCATAGGATACGTAGTGATGCCAGGATCTTCAATCCTAGGTCCATTCACAACAAAAAACTATAAAAATGTCTCCCTCTCTATGTATGGGTAAAACCTGTGTAGGGAGATTTCTTAAGAACTATGTGCGGCTTGATTCCTCTCACCATGGTATATGTAGTGACACCCATTATTTCATTTATGGGCCTTGCTGCAACATTACCATTTCATGTTAGGTAGCCAACATCCTTACTACATGACGTTAAATTTCATAAACCCTTAAGAAATAAATGTGGTGTGATTTCTATCATCACACTACTTCAAAAATGACATATACCCACGGTTTTAAACTGTGGGTATAGCCCCCAAAACCATGGGTATAGGCTATACCCACGGTTTTGGGAACCATGGGGAACTGAGGCATCGGGATGGGTCCCTAACCTATACCCACAGTTTTAGAAACCGTAGGTATAGATTTTTTTTCCACACTGTAAAATCCTTACACCCATTTCCACGCTGTCAAAGGCTCCACCCACGGTTAGAAAAATATGGGTATTAAATTGTATAAAAATGAAACCTGTGGGAGTTAAACCAGCGACCTCCACACCTGACAATTTCAGCCGATGTGCCTTACCACTATAATACAGAACCTATGATTATATATATTAATATTTGGCTAAATATATTAATTGATATCTATTTTCAAAAATAATATTGGCGGGTTTCGATCCTTGACCTGTCTCTGAAAATATGTTGTGGCTAACCAACCCTTCTACGCTACTTTTATTTGTATAAATCAACATTTAGTTTAATATATTATTATAACTCTCTATATCCGAATAAAACATCCTGGAGATTTGATCCCCTGACCACAGGAATTAACAAAGAGCGCCTCACCAACTGTGCTACAAAGGTTATTTGCCTAAATATTTTTATTCCTTTAAATATATTAATTCAAACCGTGGGTATAGGTTTTCCTGCCAAATATTTTTTGTTTCCCGTGGATTTTTTTCCCCGCCAAAGATATACCCATGGTTTTACAAAACTGTGGGTATAGGTCTTAAAAAAAATCTCAATTCCCACGGTTTTAATAAAAACGTTGGTATATTCCTTGAAAGAAACACCTATACCCACAGTTTTAGGAAACCGTGGGTATAGGTCATCAAAAAAAATCTATACCCATAGTTTTTCCCAAAACTGTGGGTATAGGTCTGTATACTATACTTATACCCACGGTTTTCCAAACCCCTGGGTATAGGGCACACCTATGCCCACAGTTTTAAGCAAAAACTGTGGGTATAGGGCTATTTTCCAGTAGTTTCACAAGATACATAGTGATGCCTAGATCTCTAATCCTCGGTCCAGCTACAACAATTGACCAGAAAAATGTACCCTAAACTACATAGGGGCCAAGTCATATAAGCTCATTTTTTCCTACTTAGGAGATAGAACTAAGTATAGTTATCTTATAGACACAATATATCATGTACAATTTACCATGTCAGTTCCCATGTTCTTATTGCATAACGTTAAACTATAAAGAAATTTCATTACTGCATGATGTTAAAACTGCATGGAATCTAGTACATTCCTGCAACCCAATGTTAAACTGCGAAAACGATCAACCATTACCATTCCTTATCAAAGGACCAAAAAAGACTTACCTTGGTCAACCAGAGTACGAGTTGCTTCAACCATCTATTAAAATCACCTCAATCCATATGTCATACTTCATGTCTCAAGTGCCTCGGGTTTCCAAAACATTATGTAGCCCTTGGGAAAGATACTTATCTTCATGATACCCTTTACTTGACTATGCATGTATACTTATGGATCCTTTATATGGTTATATGGTCTTCAACCAAATGTGTCACTCTGTAAAAAGGGATTTTTGATCCATATGAGCCCTGACATCATTGTGGATTAACTCAACACCTATGTGTGATCTAAACTACACATGGTATGATTTTCCTATATCATTACTTATGACCTGGGGACCTTGATCCATTATTTACAACATTTGTATCCCCCACTCGAGAGGATGTTGGGGTACTCTTAACCCTGAGTATCCTAATTAGGCTCTTTTATATAATCCTCCATATTAGGTTCATTTGTGTCATGACCTTAAATTTATGTCACTATTGTTCAATGTTGTACAACCATAAACTTTATCCAATAATGGTATAAATCAGAAGACCTTAAACTGCTAATGAAAGAGACACAAAACATTTCAAGTCAAAACCCCATAATGGGCGGCCTGAAGAAAATTAAATTTTATGGTCTCTAAACTCTCCATCTTCAATGTTTAGTAAAGAATTAGGGAACAAATAAATAAGGCATAAAGATCATAGGTTCTACTCTATAGCCATAGTAAAAGTCAATCTATGCTCAATGGACCCCCTAGTTCAGGAAAAAGTTAGAGTAATGATTTGTCTCATCTCCTCACAGTGATAATACATTCTCTTGGAGGTGACACAACTTTTAGGATTCTTGAACCCTTCTTGAATATTACACATTCCACAAATCACACTTCATGATTTGGGGTTCCTTTGATCAATACAATCTTCCATTGACCTTGGAAAAGACACTCGCCTTCAAGGAAACCTTCTTTTACTATTCATGTGTGCTTATGGTTCTTACATATGTACATATGGTTATGAACCAAATATGTCTCTCTAAAAAATGGATTTTAGATCCTTGTGAGCCCTAACATCACCATGTCAGAACTCAGCACCACAATGTGATCTGAAATACTCCTAGTAGGACTATCCCATATCATCCTCCTGACCTGAGATCTTTGGAACCTCACATGAAATCTCTATACCAAACTATTCAACCAGATTTGGCATCCTTAATGATATGTCACCATGTTTTATACCCTTTACCAAGGTTGGAATGCTACAAATCACTCCCAGAATTTTTTTGGACCATACTTCGTGATTTGAAACCACAAGGTGTAGGGATCAAACTTCATAAATCAAGATCTAAACTTCCCTAGGGTTACAAGACCCTTATAGGATGGCTTTACGTCCATAACCAACCTCATCAATTAGACATTTGAGACTTCATAAATCTTTCATGTCCCTCTAAAAGTCATAGAGATAATTTTAATTGACCATGATACCGATGCATAAGGGCCTTCACCCACCATTTAGAGGCATCTCCTAATTTCCAAAAAGGGGGGTTCCATCCTTGTGAGACTTAGAAATGCCATGGTAGAACCATAAATCTCAAAGTGTTACTATTCATCCCTAGCACTCTGACCCATCCCATATTCATGGACTCAAACATTGGGGTTGTGAATTACTTCACCCATTTTCAAACTATCCTGGTGGACCTTGCATCCCTAGTATTTCTCCCTCAACCAATATTACCCCATAAATCTTTCATGTCCCTTGGAAAAGGTAACCAGCTTTATGAGACCCTTTTCATGACTATGCATGTTTACCTATGGCTCCTGCACATGCGGCTATGATCATTAACCAAGTGTGTCACTCAGAAAAAGGGATGTCTCATCATCATGGGCCTCGGTAAAACCATAGATAAACCTATCACCCCATAGTGTTTTGGGTAATTCCTTGCATGTTTCCACCATATTCCATGATCATTGATCTAGTCTGGGCTAAAAGACCCTAAAAACAGTAATATAAGGTTTAAGTTAAAATACCCTAAACTAAAGAAAGAGAATTTCTATGCTAAAAGACCCTAAACTATAGTAATAGAAGGTCCAAGCTAAAAACCCTAAAATAAAGTGATATAAGTTCTGAGCTAAAAGACTCTCAAATAAAGCCATATCAGGTATGAGATAAATGACCCCAAACTAATGTGATGGAAGGTTTGAGATAAAATACCCTAAACTACATCAATAGAACCTCTGATCTAAAAGGACCTAACCTAAAGTAATATAAGTTTCAAGCTAAAAGACCCTAAACTATAGTAATAAAAGGCCCTAGCTAAAATACCCTAATCTAAAGTAATAGAAGGTCTCAGATAAAAACTACAACACAACTACGATTTAGTTTGTAAGATCTTGTAAGGACCATTATATGGATTCAAAGAACATCAAGATTCTCTCACCAAGCTTATCAATTTTGGAAAAATATAGATCACTATACATCTAAAACATATATTCTACCCAATTATCCTTATGTGAATCATGTGATCTCAAGATAACTGCAGTGGGTTTATCAGTAAGGAATGTCATGTTGGTGAGAATTCACGAGTGCTTCTCAAAAATAATCTTTTATGATTTAAATATTTAGATCCATACATAAAAGTTTACTTGATATCATGAAAACAATGGGTATATTTATAGATTCACATAATATCAAATAAATTTAATGTCATGCACTTCAGGAATAAAAGAGTACTAGACAACAATATATAGAGTTTAGTAGATCTGTTCACTAATAGAAACAAAAGGAGGAATCTCCACATAGCAGAGTTTCTCCTGTGAATATATGAGCCTGATCTAATTTGAAAAATAAAAAACCCATCATAAAATGTTCTCATAGGAGACTGTGAGTTTAGAAATCCCTGCTCTATTGAGGCAATAGAATGACCTAGTTAATTGAAAGATTCAATTTCTTCCTCTACAATCTAATTGAACTCCTATGCTCTAAAAATGGAATCAATCTTATATTTCTCCCCGATGTTGAGGAGTACCTGCTACTCTAATATGGACTTTTCTAATATCTTATGTACATATTGGAACTGGGATAGTTCTTCCTAAAGATGGATAATTTCATATTTCAGACTGAAGATAGTCAGTTTCAATCTTCACAAAATTGACCACATTATAGTGAGAATCCTCTTCCACCACCTATAGGGAGGCTTCATTTATAGATTTTTTCCATTTCTTCTTCACTAAATAGGAGGCCTCAGTAGATATTACCCTCGATTTGAGGTCCCTCTTCTATTCCCTCACAGAGATCACCTCCTTCACCCAGGATTGCAGAGCAAAATAGTCAAAAACCTCATAACCAAGGGTGGGAAACATAAATCAAATATGACCCAATTGGTCCTTTAGATTATCCAATGGGGTTTTTACACTAAAATCTAATCCTCCCTCCACATATGTTTCTGCATTGACTGATAAAGTGATGTGGACATGGGGAGTTGGTATATATTTATCCTAGAAATGGGAATATATTCTAAACAATATCACTAAGAGTAAGGGTTGATCTCATAGTCTTTGATGATGAGGGAAGAGAAACAACCTTTATGTTGGTTGATCTAGTTAGAGGAACCCCCAAAGGAGTAGGCACTAGAGCCTCAAAACTTCAGGTCGAAGATGCTACAGCAAATGGAATATGGGCTTATTAGTTACATGATGAATAATATGGTATCACCAGGTAATCCATAGATATGTGTGAGGATAGAAACATTCCTTTCTTGGTCATGTCACTAGAGACATCCACTTCCCCAACCCAATCCTCAGGTAAAGAAGAAACTTCTTCTTATTATAAGAGGCTCCACGACACTTACGGTTCTATTCTGGAATACATGATTCGCTCATCATCCTTAAGAACTATAGGAAAAAAATATAATATCAGGTTATGTGGAACAAATAGAAAAAGTTTCAAGTATCAATGAATTATTTACCTTATCCAAAACTCACTTCCATCAAGGCTAACGTGGTAGAAGAATAGTTACCTATGTCAGTATCCTCCAAAAGTGCACTACCCATGCTAGATCAAGTGGTCTTATCATTGAGACATCAATAGTAGTCAATAGGCACGATTGATCTGGCATCTCAGCCACCTCTACCTCTTGATGGGCCAATCTTGATAGCAAAGGGTCCATAAAAGAAACCAAATTCGCACCCACACACTCAGAATCTAATAAATTCTATTCCAAATGAGTACATTGAATATATACACATTTTTTAAAAATCAATTTGTGTTTCTAGAGTGGTCCAAAATAAGAAAGGATTAATGTTCCATACATACGTGAGGATTCTTGGGGAGAATACTTTGACAAAGAAGATTATTTTCTTTTCCTCTTCCTTTCCATGGAAGGATCTATAGAAGGAATTGAAGTCTGAATTATTGTTCTGGAAGTTTAAATCACCACTCTCATCTGGGCCAGTCGACTCGGGGACCCTTCTTCATTGGTCCCCTGGTCACTGCCAAGTTCCTCTCGAACTATTGTACCATGGGAAAATATTGAGGGGATGTTATTACGAGATGATCTTTATAATAGTCCCCTTACTTCAACAAAAAAATAATTTTAGAACAGTGAAAATGGCACTACGACCCTTTATACATAGCAATGAACCCAGACATACGACTTCATTGGAAACAAGATTACCCTATTCATCCATAGAAATTTTAAGAATTCCTCGGAAAACTATTTGGTGGGCCAGTGGGGAATAAAACATATGACCTCTGATTCTGGCCAAAAATGCATCAAGGAATCAAAAAAAATTCCTTGACCACCACTGGACGATCTTTGAAAATGATACCTAGAGGGGTAGTGATATAAGAAAAATCTTCCAAAAGTACCTCAACTTAGCACAATATACCCCAGAGCTCAGCCTTTGAGTTCTGCATCCTCCAATACATCCATTGGTGAGATGAGATAGGAAATAATAACTCTGGTGTAGTATCTCCCTCTGGCACTAAATTTTTTGTAGTCATGCTAGTGGGTAATTTTACCAAAAATGGAAAATATATAACTTCCTTGCATGGAGATTATGGGGTTTCGGACCTCTAAAAGCCAGTTACTTCTTAGGCCTGGTATTTTGCTCAGTTGTTGGTGGTTCAGAGGCCTCACTTAAAAATTTGGTTAATTTCCCACTAGTATATGAGTGAATCCAATCCTCTGCATAACCACAAAATAAACTGATTGATGAATTTTGATGAGGAAGGTTTATCTCGGCACCAATATCCTCTTTGGTAAACATCAGCCAAAATTGGATAGCTACCATCTGATTTTCCTCAAATTGAACAAAAAAAACAAGCACATCTTGAATGGAAACCTAAGAATTGTCGGCTGAATCGGCATGGTGTGTACCACTCGCAGATGAGGTGCTCATAAATATGGGTGGAAAGAACTCATTTGTGAAGTGACTTCAAATAATATCACACATCAATATTATCCTCAACAATATCGACAATGTCACATTTCATCACCAGCATGTACGTCCTAAAGGAGAAATGATCATTGGGGATCACATAAGCTCTAACGTCCCGATCTTTTAGTGTAACGGGTCTTACCCCATCTCTGCATTGCAGGTATGGTTTGAAGAAGACATTGAGGATACCATGAATGTTCATATATTAATAACCTCCTAGATGAGATCTTATCTATTACCATAATAATTTTAAGGGTCCCACAATCCTATAAGGGTATTTTCCCCTATAGACATGGTGCAGAACGTGATAGAGTTTGTCCAGCACAGGGACCACTATCCCAATGGACTTCCCCCTTCCATAGAGTTCACCATCGTGAAAGTGGAAACTCTAACTCCACCTTTTTTATTCATGTGAAGTAAGTTTCCACTCAAGTACATGGTGAGGAAACATGCTAGTTGGACAGACTAATCAATATATGGGACAACTTCTCATCCCCATTCTCAAACTTTACCTTCCTCAACCAAGGGCCAGTAAGTGCTCGTTGCACTATGGGAGTCCTTCTTAAGATAGGATTTAAACTTCTTAGCCTCTAAATAATATGTGGTATTTTTTATAAATAAATCCACCCATCTCTTGATTGTGATATCTTCTCTAGGAAGTAGATCATCTGGGGGCCTTTTCAACCAGTTTGATCAGCTCCTAAGTTAGAGGATGAGTCCTAATTACACCATCCCAAATAAACTGTGGGGGAAAGAACTTGACATACATCCCACCTAATATTGGTGTGCCACATCTATTTTCCATATTCAAAAGGTTTGTTCACACCAATCTATGCATAAGGTGGAAAGTGTTTGTGTTAAATCTAAGGAAAAAATAGTTCCACCATCATACCATTGTTTCAGTATGAGGAAGTCTATGATATCCAGACATCCTCATACATTCCAATTCTATTCAAATCCTCATTGAATTCGGTAGTAACGTATTTTACTCAGAAGGTCCATCCCCAATCCATGCCACCACTACCTTATAATCAGAAGTCTCAGTTGGAAACCGACCATAACTTTTGATTTGAGGTAGACTTCCGCATTATTGGGAAATAAATATGAACATCTTCATCATGTTCGCGATTTGACCCATCAATTTCTATAAGCATGTATGTCAGTATATGCTCATCTTTATGGTCTCCATGGGAGAAAAATTATCCCCCCTAAGAGATGTTATATTGAAAGGGGTTATGGGTATTTTGAATAAATTAGGGTATGAATGATTAATATAGAGGACGAATGAGTGAATCATCAGGAAGACTAAAACTGTAAAGGGGAAAGAAGTATGAAAGGGGAAAATATGTGAATTTTAATCCCATAAATTTTATTAGGCTCAGATGAAGTGACCAAATTTCATGATGGTAGGAAGGATCCACACTCGCCACTATGGCATCAGGACAAGCTATCACATCTTTTTCCTCCTTCTACGAAGGCTTGCGGGAAGATCAACAAGAACCAGAATCCATATGAACAAAAATAAGTGTCACATGTCAGATAGATAAAATAATATCTTTTTAGAGTAAATTCATAAAATTCTCATAGAATAATGTGTATCGCAAGAATAAATAAATGCATTCAAGAATCTCCAAGAGGGATCACAAATTACCTGACTCGTGAATGTGTCGTGGGTATCATAAACCTATAGGGTATCCTTCATCCACATAACCCCTTGAAGACTTGTGATAGCATGACTTGGAAATGGTCATATGAGCCACATGATAGCCTGGGGATCACATGATCATTCCAAAAGAACCCTTGGAACCCTCAAGATAATCACATTCCCACATCCAAAGTTTAATAAATTACTAAAATAATGTTCTTTGTTGGTTCGTGTGGGAACTTGAGAAAAAAAATCTTGCAGAGCAGTTCTCGTGAAAATGGATTGTGGTGGGGTCTCGTGATCAGGTCTTATGGAATAGTCTTGCAAGAAGGGAATGCAATGCATGAAAGGTGAATAGAGCTCTAAAGATCACGTATCTAGGGAATGAGAATGATCTTTGATCCCCAGTATATAACGAATTCTGTGGAATACCAAGCGTGACATGGCATACAAAGAATCTACCATGACACTGATTCATGATAGCACAAATGAATCAGGAAGGAATTTACTTTCCTCATAAATGATTCCCTCTCCCTATTTATTTCACTCCTTAGGGTGGGAATTTGTTGATTCTCTCCAAATGAGCACCAAAAAATTCACAAAGGAATAAATACCTGAATATGGGTATTATGTTCCCCACAAAAGAAAAGGAAAAAAGACAGTGGCCAATACCTGTAGATTGCATGATCCTCCAAGGGATATACAATTATGTGACCATTATGAGGTCACACGAAGGCACCATGTGTAGTGGATAGCCTACATATGGTCCCACAAATTCCCTTTGACTAATTCCTTATGCTCTCACTAAGGAACCCCAGACAATCAATTGTTGTGCGGAGGTATCCAGATAATCTCCCCCGGGTCATGCAGATTTCCCACCAGTGGATACCTAATTAACCCTCCAAAACCCCTTGGAAAATAGGAGGAAAATATCCAAATTGGTGGGAGCCTCTTACAGTCATAAAAATCATGTGAAACATCACTGATGTGGATAATAATTGTTCTTGGAAACATTCAAACGAACTCACAAACTCTCCAACCTTTTTAAAATAATCAAATGAAATAAATATTAATGAGGAGAAAGCCTCTTATGGTCATAAAAGTCACGTGGAACACCCCTAGAGATCCTAAAGACATCTCAAGAACCCAGGGACATGTCCTCTTCATCTCGCAAAATCCCATCGACATGTCATCCTCCTCGCGCGAAGGGCCTTGAGTATGTACAAGAAATTATTCCCTCCCACTTTGGACCTTAAAGAGAAGTAGGTGGAATTGTCTATGAAATTATTTCAAATCTCCATAAGACCTTTTGTGGTCATGTGATTCCTCATCCATGAGGAGAATGATTTTCCTCCAAAAAAATCAAATGAACTCATAAACTCTCTAACCTTTTTAAAATAAGAAAAGGAAATAAATATGGAAGAGACATAAGCATCTCACGATCGTAAAGGGCGCACAATGCTCCCCTGTAAATCTGTAAGGCACCGCTAGACCCCTGTGACATTTCCACCTCATCTTGTGAAAGTTAACCAATTTTTCATCCTCATTGTACGAGGGGCCTCAATTTTGTCCATAAAACCATGTGCTCCCCCTTTGACAACATAAGTACAATAAGGTGGAATTATCTATGAAATTTCCATGCATCTCCACAGGACCTTTTGTGGTCACGTGACACGTCACCAGGAGGTAGGTTAATTGTCTCTGATGATGCCCAAATAACCTCATGAACACCACAAACTTTATATAATAAACAAAGGAAATAAAAAAGGGAAGGATGAGGGAGCCTATCATGGTCGTAAAAATAACACAACGTACCAAGGCTATCTATATCATGGTCTCGCAAGACCCCTAGAAAATCCAGCACGATTCCACGAAATCACCTTGAAAAGCCATCTTTGCCTCGCAAAATATCTTGGACAAGGATTCAAGCATCATGTGAATTCCTCTCAGTAGGAACTCTAATCATGTGAAGACCCTTGACATGTCAATATGACAAGTGGAGGTCCTTAGATGTGATATAATGATTAAAAAAAGTCTCTATTAATTGAAAATAATCCCATAATGGGGGTATTTATGGGGTGATCCTATGGTCAATAAAAATCTGGTGATTCCCTTGGAAAAATATACAATAAGAGCTCACAAGGTGCATGATGATGAATCCCTCTACTGAATCCAGTATGGATTCACGTGATATGTTCCATGAAAAGAGGTAAACTAATGGGGTGGTGAGTCCTATAAATCAACCACTCTAGCATGAAAAATATACAAGGACTCTCTAAACAAGAATTTGGACCTTTTTCATCCAAGAACCAGAGTGGAATTTTCTATGTAGCTGATCTCGTGACCAGAAAGTTTCCCATCAGGTAAGATACCGGCGAACAGTCTGCGCAATCAAGCGGCATGCATAATCACTCCACATGATCACTATATATCACACGAAGGACCTCTATAAAGACATGTGAAGAAAATTCGGCACATCATCTAGATAACATGATAATTAAAATAAGCTAACACTAATAAAATCTTAGGATTCACAATATGAAGGCTAGAACAAAGACTAAAGGTGTGAGACTTCTGCGAAGAAAATATACACTAACCCTCATGTACTTCGCATGAACCACCCATTACATGTCACCCCAATCTCACGACACTCCTTTGGTATACTATTTGGCTCATGAAAAGTCCTATATACATGTCAATTCAAGTCAAATGGTTCTCCTTAGGCATGCCACCCATGTATCATGAATCCCCTCAGGCTTTCCATTCAAGCCTCATGACGCCCTTCATATGTGTCACCGAATTCATATGATGACACCAATTAATGTCATCTGAGTCATACAGTAGCACCTGGGCATGACATTTGGCTCTTGAAACATCCCTCAAACAAGCCAACCAGGCTTCACGATGTCCTCCAGACATGTTGGTCAGGGCATGAGACACCCTCTGAGAAATGTTGTGTTGACTCTCGAGACTCCCTCCAAGCGTGTTATCCAACTCTCATGATGACACCCAGGAAATTCATCTGGATCATGTGACACCCTCTAAACAAGCCATTTGTGGTCATGTGATGGATTCTAGGGTCAACTAGCATGGTCTTGCAATGTCCTTTGGATGAGTCATCCTTGATCATGCGACAACCCTCATACATGTCATCCAAGATATGTGATGTCCCTCAGACAAGTCAAATAGATTATATGATTGCTTCAAGAAATGTCAGGAACACATCCCACGACATGTAAAATAGAAAATAAAGGCATGTCAAGAAGATTTTTAGGCCTGGTCATAGTACATCCTAGGGATTGATGAATTTCTCCACCCACGGTGTGTATGCCCCGACCAAAGGGAAACATCAGTGTGTAAGCCCCAATCAATGGAACTATGAGGAATCTGATTCCTGCCATAACCAAGATATGTAGGATTCCTATCCAAGGCCCGAGATTGATATTAGCCATCAAAATTTCTATCTCAGTACATAATTCATGCATCCATAAGCAGTGAGACTGGTCATTTTCCCACCCTTGTTTCTGACATAGAGCATAGCTCATGTGGGCTTATTGAGCTTCAATGATAAAATCATTTGCATCGTAATCCTTCACCAAGGAAAGGGGAACCTTATAGTGTTTGACCTAATTAGTGGAATAACATGATATGTCCCATCTATAGGGAAACCTTAGCATGTATGCCCCAACTAGAGGCATAATACGATATTTACCACTCATAAGGGTAGCCTTAGTGTGTAAGCCATGACCAAATGAACTACAAGAACTCAGATTCCTATAATAACTAGGATATGTAGGATGCCTTTCTAAGACTATATCTCAAATAAACATCCATTTAAATGTAAGCCCCATGTCTCTGAAACTTCAACCATTGGGACCCAATTATTCCTATGGGACGATCACTCTAACTCATCCCTCAGTGAAGTGAGAAATCAGTTGAACTATGATGAATCTGATTGATTCCATAACCAGGATATATAGGACACCTCTTTGAGTCCCATTATCCATATTAAACATCCCAAGGGAAGTATTGATACATAAGTCCCACATCTGTATGAAATGACATTAATCACTTGTTTTCCTTATTTCTCACATTGAGTATAGATCATGTGGGATTAAGGAGTCGTAATGAACTCCTCATTGGAATCATGAATCTCCCATATCTAGAAAAATCCCAATATGTAAGCCCTAATGAGTGGAATTAAATAAACACCCCTACACATATGGAAATATACCTTGGGGCCAGTCCCGAGGGAGTGATCGAACTATGATAACTCTAATTCCTTCCATTACCAGGATACACAGGACATCTCCTCGAGACTCAAGCTCAAAAATCTCATGCCTCAATGTCTGCATATATGTCCTCTCCACATGAAATTAAAATTAATGGTTCTAACAAACTATGTGGGTTTTGATTTTTTTCAATAACCAAGATATGTAGGATACCTCATAATGGATCAATCCACTCTTCAAAATATTAACTGCCTTTATACATTGTAGAAGATTATAAGTACCTAGTTATATGGCTTCAACACATAAGAAGCTACCCATTACTTGAAAATTAATGAAGAACCTCATATACATATAGATTGATTAACTAATGAGATCCCCTTTCCTCTTTCCATTAATGAGATCCCCTTTCTTTTGTTGTCAAATAGAATTAACCTATAATAGTTTTGTTAGGTTAATCGGTCTCGTATCAGGATTAGGAAGATATTCATGAATATATATTAAATCTAAAAGATATTCCTAGAGAAGGAAACAATTCCCTCCAAACAGGTGTGATGATCCCAACCTCCCATCCTCTTAACCAGTGTGAGTCCCTTAGCATCATTGGGTCTGAAACCCCAAGTGACCACTTGCCTTTAAATGGTAGGTTTGTACCTTGTTATGGATGAAGTAACTATTGTTGGATTCTATTAAGAATTAAAATGGTGACCTGATGTTAATGATTATGTAAGAAATCAAACACCCCACATCAAACATCGGGCCAAACTGAATCCACCTCATCAAGGGTTCCTCATTCGTCTCATTCCCATTGAAACAGTAGTAGATCTATCAAATATGGATGGTATTGAATGTTGTCCAAGACCAACCATAGTGACTGAGATCCATATATTTCTTGGTTTAGTGGATATTATTGATATTTTTTGGATAATTTCTCATGACTATATAATCCTCTGACGAAGTTAACTCAGAAGGGTTCCAAGTTTCTCTAGATAGATGAATGTGAGGAAATTTTCAAGGAACTAAGGAGAAGGTTGGTCATCGCACCTGTGATTACATTACCCTGTACTGTAGAAGGGTCTTTAATCTATAGTGATATATCCATAAAGGGATTGAGATGTGTTATTATGAAGAATAACATGGTTATAGCCTATGCCTTGTGAAAATTGAAGACTCATGAGAAAAATTACCCAAATAATGTTTTGGAGTTAGTTGTGGTATTTTTTCCATTAAAGATATAGAGGCATTATCATTATAGAGAAAATTGTGATATATATACTGATCATAAATGTTTGAAGTCTATATTCACAAAGGAGTTGAACATGCACCAGAGAAGATGGTTTGAGCTGATAAAAGATTATGACTACCCAATACATTACCACCTTAGGAAAGAGAACATGGTGGCCAATTATTTGAATTGAAAGGATCATGCTAGCTTACTTATGATGAAAATAAAAAAAAAGATCTAGTATTTCAGGATTTATAAAGGATGTATTTGGAAATCCTAAAGGAAGGTGTTAAATCTTATCTTTCTCAATTGAATGTTCAACCCTCTATCTAAGTGAATATTAAAAAGGCACGGAAGGAAGATGTATAGATACAAAATATGGTTAGAAATATTCATGAGATTAACCATGAACGTGATAGAAGGATAAGGTTTAGGAATTTTGTATGTGTTCCATACATACCACATTTGAAGAAGGAACTATTAGAGGAAGCTCATAGTTCTTCATTCAATATTAATCCTGGAAATACAAAGATGTATAGATACTTGAAAGTATACTTCTGGTGGGATGGAATGAAGAGAGATATCAAAGATTTTGTATCTCGATTCTTGGTATGCTAGCAAGTTAAGGCTAAAAGAAAAAAGTATAAGGGGTTGTTTCATTCATTAACCATACCAGAATAGAAATGGGAGAACATCGCTATTGATTTTTTTATTGGACTCCCCAAAACCTCTAAGGGGTTTAATGTTAAATGGGTGGTAGTCGATCACCTTATAAATTCTGCGCACTTAATTACTATCAGAGAAGACTTTTCTCTATATCAGCTTTCTAGAATATGCGTAATGGAAGTGGTAAAGTTTCATGGATTACCACATTCTATTTTATCTAATTGGGATATGATTTTTACCTCAAAGTTTTGGATATTTATTTATCCAACACTTGATACAGAATGGATTTTTAGCACTTCTTATCATCCTAGGATGGATAGTCAGTTAGAAAGAACAATTCAAACCCTATAGGATATATTGAAATATTTTTTATTTGGATTTCAAATGTGGTTGGGATCAACACCTTCCTATAGTTTAATTTTCATAGAAAAATATCTCACTAAAGAATTCATATGGGTCCTAATGAATCCCTCTATGGGAACAAATGTAGAGCTCCAATTTTTTGGTATAAAGATGGATAAAGAAATCTATTGGGACCTGAGATAGATGAAGAAATGCTCAAGAAGGTTAGAACTATTCAGCAACATATCAAGTCACCGCAAAGTTAGTAGAGAAGTTATGTTGATAATCGTTGGTGTGATCTAGAATTTGAAGTTGATGAGAATTTGTTTCTATGAATCTCTCCCAGGAATAATTCATTGAGATTATGGAAGAAAAAGAAAATAAGCCCTGATTATAATGGTCCCTTTAAAATTCATGATCATTTTTGGACAAAATAATATTATTTATAACTTCCACCAAATCTAACTCAATTCCATGTTGTGCTCCATGTATATCTCCTAATGAAGTAAAAACCTGACCCCTAACATGTACTTAACTCAAAGGTCATACCACTGGAGTAGGAGCTTTCTTAGGAAGAACAGCCAGTTGAAATTTTGGATCATAAATAGAAAGTTCTAAGAAAGTATCCCACTCACTTGGTCAATGTTTTATGGATACATCACTAGCTAGAGGAAGCTATTTGAGAACTTGAGGATATGATGATGCAAAATTATCCTCATTTATTTATATCATAATGATAGATTTCAATGGATAAATTCATTTTACGAGGGTAGAATGTATCACCCCATGTTTTTATGAACGTTTTTTTTTCAAATAAATTAATTTTATTTGATGTCTTACATTTCACTCTATAACAAGTTAAGATTCCATTATACGTTTCACCATGATAAACTTGCGTTATACGCAACACCGAATTGGATTGCATTATAAGAAACACTGAGTTTATATGGAACACCATTTTATTATTATATTATCCAAATGAGGTAGTTATAACATATCCATTAAACATAGTAATATGAATAATGATAACTAGATTTTAAAATAGTATTTATAATGGTTTCATATAAATAAAAAATATTATTGGTAAAGTCTTTATATGTTGGAAAACACTTTTTTCTCAAATAAAATACTTTTTATGTCCTTCTATGAATAATAATAAAATTAATTTTAGACACTTTTAGCTATTGAATTTGATAAAATAAAATTCATTTTTTAATTCATAATGGAAATATTATCTTAGGTTGAATTTTTGGGATTTTTTTTGAAAAACATCATTTTTTGATGAACAGTTAAAATACTGAATTTTAGTTCAAAACTTCTTTTTCATTTAATTTATTTAAATTTTAAATTTTATTTTAATTTGGTTTTAAAATGTAATTAGATCAATTTTATATCAATTAATCCAATTTAGGTCATTGGAACCAATTTCACATTAAAAATGGACATAAAAACTTTTCAAACTATTAAACATTTTCACTTAAAAAACCAATGTCGTGACACATCTATATGGTTACATTAAAATTAATTTATACCACTTATGTGATTAGAATTTTGAAAAATTGACTCCATATTTTGGATCCTCATAATTTATAATATCTAATAATTTCAACTTATTTTTTTCCAAAAATATTAGTGAATGTAATTAAATTTAATTAAAGCGATTAAGGAAAAAATGTGTTAATTTAATGGTGAAACTTTAATCATAAAAGTCCAAATAACCTAGATACATGTCCAAAATCCATTTTATAGACATATTTTTGACTTATTCCCCTCTTGGATTAAAAATTGGCAATTATTGGTGTCACGACCCGTCCTAGTGGGTCCCATGACGCGACTCCCCGAGCTTGCCTCCAACAGGCCAGGGGTTGGCGACTAGCACCGAGTAGGCATATCACTGACATGGTAGACCTTAGACTATGTATTTATACATACTCACACATATTCAAGCTCATACAATGATGAAATGTAAAAATAACTGACAACCATGCATGCATACATCTAAAACCCACAACTAGGGTACGATGGGAAGTAAATGAAAGTAAATAAGGCCAAATAAAAGTCCAACATAAAAGTCTGTACCACAATTCCAACCTGAATATAATGGGACTATTGTCTAAAAGATGCAAGAACACACCTCGGTATGCCTGGTCTCACTAAACACCATCTAGTCCTAGTCCCCCTAGGACTCTGTCAAAAGGTCGATTGTATGTGCAAGACACAACACGTGTGGGAAAAGACCCTACAGGGGAGAGTATAACAATACTCATTAGGACACCTAGAAACCACAAATCATACAACATAGGAAATATAGTCACATCTACGCAGATATATTTCTATAACACATATAATAAGAATATCTAGATATACTCAACAAAGACACCCAGTCTAAAGGTAAGTCAAAACCGTATTATACCATCCTAGGATTCCAGCTCAAAGATTCCACAAAGCACTCATTCAGGATAACACACTCCAGAGTATGATAGCACTAATTATGTTCATCTTAGAGGTACTTCTCATCAAGTATCATCGTGAGAAAGAATACGCTAATGCCTGAAGAGATACGATACACAGATGAGCATCACTCCCAAGGCTATGGGGAGATACCGAAAACTCAATCTGGATTAACCAACTAAGTAGAGGATCGATGCCCTCATACTGTTGGTCACGAAGATACCAAGAACTCCACTTAGGGAATGAAGATGAATAGAGGATATCACTCCAGGCCTCACAAAGGGATTCCAACGACTCTATCCAAGAGGTCATGTTGAAGAGATCGTTGTCCTATGAGTAGAAAATGATTCCATACCAACCATTAGGGAAAGGATATAGGAAATTAACCCTAACGAAACTTTTCCAAGTCACTGAGTAAAATAGCTCTAAGACGTGTATAAAAGAGTACATGTCATTTAGTTGGGTTCACACACCGTGTCCGTTGACCTCGGGTCCTTCCCGTGTAAACGGACCATGTCATGAAGTCGTATCCGTGTATGATTACACGCCATGTACGAAACCTGTATAATCTAACCATGTGTCAGTACATGGATCCATCCCATGTATGTCTACCCATGTACCAGTACACGACTTAGCCCATGTACCTGGTCCAACTTGCATCCTTGTGGGGGAGTACACATCGTGTAGGAAGTCTGTGTACTCCACCTCGTGCCCATGTACTTCCCAAAGTACACACTGAGTTCACTCGAGAGGGACCACATGATGTGTGATAGGGGTCACACACTATGTGATACTTAACTTCCTCAAAAAACCCAAGTCACCACTCAAGGGTCCCACAAACCGTGTAATCCCGGATTACACGTCGTGTTTATCAGGTTTTTATAGAAAACGTATTCTTCCCTCCATGCATGATGATGTCGCTACCACCTCATATCTTGGATCCAATCATTCCATTAATCAAGGATTATCTCTCCTGATCCTCTTCATCACTCGAACAATAGATTCTGACATCAAATCCATTCAGAAAATATATCTATATGTCATTCTTTTTTCCATGTAGAAGAACGTGAAATCAGGTATCCAACATTGTCTGAATAGTTTTGTCTCCATCTTCACACCTTCGTTGTGTTGTTTCAAACCCATATCTACAATATCAGATCATTGTGACAATAAATGAGTGTGCAACAATTGATTGGTTGTGATAATTCAAGTCGCAAGCTAAATGAAGAACACTCACGGTGAATGAAGAACTTGGGATGAAAATCAAAAATCAATCAAGAGAAATGGACCTTGATCGATGTTTGTTTTGATCTTGGTTCATTAATTTTAGAATGAAAATCAAATAATCAAAAATAAAAAAAATATTATCCTGTCAAAACCCCACAAAAATAAACCCATCCTGCATATTGATCAAACCATGGATCAAGTTGTTCGTTGATTGATTTGTGTTCATCATAGAAATAAAGAAAATGGAAGAATAAAATCAAAACACACACCCTACCTCAATTTGGATCAATCACTGATGAGGAACGATGCGTCATTGTAGTAATTGGAGAGATCCATCGAATTATTTGTCTGTTGAACATCAATTCCTGATCCGGTCATCGTTCGTCTAAGATATTTTTCCAACAGTCTCTCCAAGGCTTCTCCAACATCTTTAGGGTTATGCGGATAACCCTGGAATTATGACATAACAATATATTTAAATATTGTTAATCCCTACATTAAAAAATGAATTAAAATAATTTTACTTAATTATTTTATCTATTTCTGCGCCTGTGATGAATTTTCCATAAACGAACCATGCCGACTAAGGTTAAGTCGTGCCTAGTGTAAAATCCTCATTCTGAATTCAACGGTGCCCACAAATTTCTGATCCAGCAACCCATTTAGAGGTTATTTCAATTATTCAGAAAAACTGTGTGTGTGTGTGCTATTTAATATATTTAATATATTTTAAACATTTTTTCTGGGAACACCGGCCCTTGGAATTGCATGTGATCTCAGCATCTGGTCTTTAAAATAATCCATAAAATATCAAAAAAATAATACATGGAATTTATGAGTCATTAAATTCTCCCCACCTTGGGTCTTTACGTCCCCTAAAATCTAAAACATGGGATACCCAAAGATACGTGGGTTCTAAGCGTGAATCTAAGCCTCCCACTCCCATGTGATCTCCTAAAGATTCTAGTGATTCCACCAGACACACACCAAAGGAATTAATCACCCACACAGGATCCTCTCCTACTGATCCTCGATCTCTACCAGATACTCAGTAAAGGTAGCTCCATCCTAGATGTTCAGATCACCCTAGTCCTTAATATGTGATGGGCCATGCATGTACCTCCTCATCTGCAACAAGTGGATGACATCATGAACCCGATCTAACTACCAATTTAGAGCTAAGAGGTATTCAACCTCACCAAATCTATATAGTATTTAGAAAAGACCAATGAATATCATAGATAGCTTGTCACCCCAACCAAGTCTCTATAATCCACGTCAAGGTGAAACCCGTAAGAACACATAGTCTCCCTACTCAAACTCCAAAGGCCTATGTCGTCTATCCTCATAAGACTTATGACAGCTCTGTGTGGTCTTCATCCGCTCCTGGATGTTTGGAACCATCTTGGTAGTTTCCCACACCAATTCTGGTCTCATGAGTGTTGAATCTCCTGGGTGAGTCCAGAAAAGTGGTGACTTTCCTGGTCTCCCATACAAATCCTTGACTGGTGCCATAACGATAGTGGAATGGTAGTCATTGTAGTACCCAATCTCCGCCAGTGGTAGGTGATCCTCCCTACTATGGAAAAATTCCAACATGCAATCTCGTTGCATGTCCTCTAGAACCTGAATGGTCTGCTCCATCTAGCCTTCATTTTGGGGGTGAAATGCTATTCTCAAACATGATTGAGTCCCAAAAACCTCCTACAATCCCATCCATAATTGGGATGTAAAGAAAATATCACAATCAGAAACAATCATCGATGGAACTCCATGGATTCAGACTATTTCCTACACATAGAGGCGTCTCAATCTCTATACATAACTCTGTTCCCATATAGATAGAACGTTTTCTAACTTGGTGAGTCAGTCTATGATCAGCCGGATTTCATCATTTCCCCTGGACTTACATGGTAATCCCATCAGGAAGTCTATGTATATCCCATCCTACTTCTAGTCTGACACCTCAAGGGGTTGAGCTAAACCCACTGGGACTTGGTGCTCAGCCTTCACCAGCTGACAAGTAAGGAATCGAGAGATAAACTATGGAACTCCTTTACTTATCCCTGGACACCAAAATTGACATAATAGGTCTTGGTATATCTTTTCCACACCTGGATGTACCACCAAAGGAGCTGTATGAAAATCTCTCGAAAATTCCTCCAGCAACACCAGTGGTATCATTGTGTGTCCTCTGAAAAGAACGACATTATCCCCACCTTCATAAAATCAATCATGAACATGTCCATCGGATATTCAAGTACATAAGGTCTCACAGTTCATATCCCCTAGTTGTGCCTCCCTAACTCACTACAAAAGCGTAGGGGTAACAACCATCGATTATAGGTAAGCTTCTCAATCTCCATCCACAATGGATAACTATAATGAGGCCAAATATTTTGATGACTCATTCAGTTACCATGAATACGAAATCTTACCAAGAGCATCTTCTACCATGTCCCCTTCCCAGGATTATAGAAAATTTTGAATTCATGGTCCTAGAGGAACAATATTAATCACCTCTATCTCATGTTAAGATCCTTCTGAAAGAAAATATACTTGAGACTCTTGTGATCATAATAGATGATAAATTTCTCACCCATGAGGTAGTTTCACCACATCTTTAGTGTGAAGACTACTTCTACTGACTCAATGTCATGGGTCATGTAGTTTTTCTCATGTGATAACAACTAACATGAACCATAGGAAATCATTGCCTGCCTCTCAAAACACAACCAATCCGGATTCCAGATGCATCGTAGAACATTATGTACTCAAAACCATCCTCTAGTAATCTCATGATGGGAGTGCTCATCAAACTCTATCTTAGCTAATGAAAAACCTGCTGGCACTTCTCTATCCACATGAAAGGCTTCCCCTTTCGAGTCAAGGATGTCATGGGTGCTGATATCCTAGAGAAATCAAATATGAATCTCTGATAATATCCTACCAACACAAGTAAACTATGTACCTTCATCACGCTATTCGGTGGCTCACATGCTAACACAACCTCGACCTTGGTCGGGTCCACTACCACTTCGTCCGCTAAAATAAATTGTCCCAGAAAGTGGACTGCTTATATCTAGAACTGGAACTTTGAGAGCTTTATCTAAAGCTAGTTCTCTCAGAGTACGTCCAGAACCATCCTCAAGTGCATCGCCTGCTCCTCTTTGGATGTCAAGTACACAAGGATATTTTCGATGAAGACTACCATGAATTGGTCTAAGAAAGGCTGGAAGATTTGGTACAATAGTCCCATAAACATGTCAGGGTGTTCATCATGCCAAAGGGAAACACCAAGTAGTCATAGTGATCATTTCGACATTTGAATGTCATCTTAGGTATATCCTCATCTTGTACTCACATCTGTTGATAGCCTGACCTATAGTCAACCTTCAAGAACCATTGAGCCCCTCTAAACTGATCAAAGAGGTCATAGATCCTCAGTAGTGTATAATTTTTATTCACAACCACCTGGTTCAAGTGCTAGTAGTACACACAAAACCTCAAGATCCCATATGAATTCTTGGCATACAAGACCGGGGTCGTCCACAGTGAAACACTTGGTCTAACAAATACATTCTTCCGCAAGTCCTCTAATTGCACCCTCAACTCACAAATCTCTGTAGGTGCCATCTGATATGCTAGTGTAGATATTAGTGACGTCCTAGGGTGTAGATCAATACAGAATTCTATCTCTCGACATGGAGGTAAACTTGGAACATCCTCAAGGAAGATGTCCTCATACTACGCCACCACTGTAGGAAACTAGAAACTCATAAAATCTACTACACTGAGGGTCGGTCTAGCCAGCTTATCATTAATCAGTTATACCCTCATATGCACGAGTCCATCCTATGCTTCCTAGGTTTCCATTTCAATGATAAAGGAGAATATGGTTCCATCATTGTAGACACACCACACCCTTCACATAAAACAGTCAATTTGGGCATGAACTATAGATAACTAGTCCATACCAAGGATGGAGTTGTAAGGCCTCAACACTGCTACCAAGAGGTTCCATCAGAAACTCTCACCTCCAAGAGTCAAGTTAAACTGCTAGCACTAGTGTGTGATCACTGAATCATCTCTAGTAAGAGCCTCCAAGTGCAAGGGTTGAGCTAAAGGATCATAAGAGATCTCTAATTCTTGTACAAGGTATGTGGTGAGAAAGGAATTAATAGAACTTGTGTCTATCAATACTACAGCTAAGGGAGATAAGACACATATTGTACCTAAAATAATTCCCAGAACCTCTGAGTCATAAGCTTCGACTGTCTTTAGCTATCCCCTTTCCTGTCCTCCCGCTCCTTAAGCATGGCATGGACCACCTAGGGGTGATGGTGGTAACAAGTCTGTTGGCACCAGAAAACACAACCACATAATTCAACTAATGCTTACATATATGATTCTGAAGCGTATCATGTTCTGCAAGCTTCGATTTGACTAGTCATGGAGCCCACACGGAGTTATGGATCAGAAGTTATGGTTGTTCGAAGTCATGTTGCTGGAAATGGCCATCCAGGACGGTTTTGGGGAAAAGTATGGATTTGCGCATAAAAAGGGAATCTTTCATGTAAAAATGGAATCTTGCGTGTAAAAATGGAATCTTGTGTGTAAAAAAGGAATCTTTCACGTAAAATGGCCTTGCATGGAAAATTGGAATGTAATTTTACACGCACCGACATTCATGGCTTCACCTATAAATATATGTGCACCCCCTTCTTCCCAAAAGGCCCTCGGAGGTCGACCACCTCTCTAATGTGGGTAAGTACACATTTTCTGCACCCATGTACAAAACCCCCCCATCTTACGTGGAAAACATCACTTTTTCACGTAAAGGGGCCAACATGCCCAATTTTGCACGCAAAGCATAATTTTTGCACGCAACATTGCCACAGTGCCAAAATTTTTGTGCACCAGTGTTGCACCTGCCCAATTGTGCGCACTCCTATCTTATTGCGCGTAGGCCTCCCCTATTGCACACAATTCCTTTCCTATTACGTGCATGACCCCCTATTGCGTGCACATTTCCTATTGCGCGCAAAGATCCCCTTTTGCACGCCAACCTCCCCTATTGTGTGTAATTCCTTCCCTATTGTGCGCATAACCCCCTATTGTGTGCACATCTCCCATATTGCACGCACTCCTATCCTATTGTGTCATGTCCTTCCCTATTGCGCAGCCTCCTTCCACCTATGGGATTCCATGACTTGAGATACTCCCTTGCACACCATGAAACACCTTGAGTCAGCATATTTCTCTGGTTCTGTTTCCCATGTTGTGAGTTGAGATTCTCATCATCAATCCCCCCAAGTACCTTGAGTTGAACCATTCCCCAAGAAACTCATCTGAACTGCATAACCTAGCTTCTATACCAAGTTGAACTAGAAAGGGCCGCCCTTGCGTAAGTCCCAACACCATCCATTTCTAGGAACCTTATTCCTAATAGTTCTATCTATATGACTATAAACTATTGTACACCCTATATATCAAATATAGGATGCCTCTTGTTCCATATAAGAGATGCCTTATGCACCAAGCATAAGATTCCAATAGTCTTTCCTACATGAATATAAACTGTAGTACACCCTATGTGCCAAGCATATGATTCCTCTTACTCCAAACAAGAGATTCTTTATGGTCCAACCATAAGATGCCAATGGTCCTATCTACATTACTATAAACTACAGTACACCATATGTGCCAAACATAGGATGCCTCTTGCTCAAAACAAAATATTTCTTATATGCCAAGCATGAGATTCTAATAGTCCACTCTACATGACTATAAACTATAGTACACTCTATGCGCCAAACATAGGATGCCTCTTACTCTAAACAAGATATGCCTTATACTCCAAGCATAAGATTCCAACAGTCCTCTCTATATGACTATAAACTATAGTACATCCTATTATTCAATAATAGGATGCCTCTTGTTCTAAATAAGAGATGCCTTATGTTCCAATCATAAGATTCCAATAGTCCTATCTACATGACTATAAACTATAGTAATCCCTATATGAAGAACATAGGATGTCTCTTACTCAATATAAGAGATGCCTTGTGCACCAAGTATAAGATGTTAATAGTCCTATCTACATGAATTTAAACTATAGTAATCCCTATATGACAAACAGAGGATGCCTCTTACTCAATATAAGATATTCCTTGTGTGCCAAGCATAAGATGCCAATAGTCCTATCTACATGACTTTAAACTGTAGTAATCCATATATGAAAAACATAGGATGCCTCTTAGTCAATATAAGAGATGCCTTGTGTGCCAAGCATAAGATGCCAATAGTCCTGTCTACATGACTATAAACTTTAGTACACCCTAAGTTCCAAACATAAGATACCTCTTGATCCAAACAAGAGATGCCTTATGCACCAAGCATAAGATGCCAATAGTCCTCTCTACATGACTATAAACTATAGTACCCCCTATGTTCCAAACATAGGATGCCTCTTACTCAATATAAGAGATGACTTGTGCGCTAATCATAAGATTCCAATAGTCCTATATACATGATTATAAATTGTAGTACACCCTATATTCCAAACATAGGATGCCTCTTAGTCAATATAAGAGATTCCTTGTGCGCTAATAATAAGATGCCAATAGTCCTATCTACATGACTATAAACTGTAGTACACCCTATATTCCAAACATAGGATGCCTCTTGATCCAAACAAGAGATGCCTTATGCACCAAGCATAATATTCCAATAGTCCTCTCTACATGACTATAAACTGTAGTACACCCTATATTCCAAACATAGGATGCCTCTTACTCAATATAAGAGATTCCTTGTACGCCAACCATAAGATGCCAATAGTCCTATCCACGTGACTATAAATTGTAGTACCCCCTATGTTCCAAACATAGGATGCCTCTTGATCCAAACAAGAGATTCCTTATGCATCAAGAATAAGATTCCAATAGTCCTCTCTATGTGACTATAAACTGTAGTACTCCCTATGTTCTAAACATTCGATGCCTCTTGCTCTAAACAAGAGATGCCTTATGCTCCAAGCATAAGATTCCAACAGTCCTCTCTACATGACTTTAAACTGTAGCATGCCCTATCATTCAATAATAGGGTTCCTATAGTTACAAATAAGAGATGGATTATGTGAAAATCATAAGATACCTCATACTATGATTACAGTGGTGTAATTTCAAGAGTGTTGGAATCCATTCAAACATTTCATCACTCCACCTCACGCTTTTTGTGTCCTTTATTCGAATATTCATTCTCATCCATGTCTAAAGGGACCCCCAATGACCTGGTCCTATACCGCATCAGCTCACCTACCATCCTAGGTGAACGCCCCATAAGACTTTGGGCAACACTTCGAGTCAGGTCTTGTGTTTCGAGCACGATCAACAGTTGACCCTCATTTGTTTGTCTCCATTTCAGTCTAATGCGATATGGATGCTGTGTTTAGAACATGGTCAACAGTTATACTCCATCGCCACACCACCCTCATTGTGTTCCAAATGTCGTGTATGGGATTCACACTTGTCATCTCCCTTTGTTCTGACTGATTCCAATTCCCCTTGGTGTTATCACACTTTTGCATGTGCACATAGTTGTTGGCCCCAATAATATACCTCAACCCACCAGTGGGTTGGGACTCCCTCATGAACACACATGAGGAAGAAATTACGGGATGCTTCCATAAGTAATCCTCATCCACCATTGTCACTCCATAGCGACACCCGGGCAGCTTCCGTGCATAAGCCTCATCCACCATTGTCGCTCCACAGCGACACTTGGGCAGCTTCCTTGCGTAAGTCTCATCCACCATTATTGCTCCATAACGGCACCCGGACAGCTTCCTTATGTAATCCCCATTCACCATTGTCGCTCCATAGAGGCACTTGGGATCCTTCCAAGCGTAAGCCCCATCCACCATTTTTTCTCTATAGCGGCACCCGGGCATCTTCCTTGTGTAAGCCCCATCCACTATTGTTGCACCATAGCGACACCCAGGAAACTTCCTTGCATAAGTCTCATTCACCATTACTACTCTATAGTGGCACATAGGCAGCTTCAATGTGTAAGCCCCATCTACCATTACCGCTCCATAGCGGCACCCAGGCAACTTCCTTGCATAAGCCCCATTCACCATTACCGCTCTATAGCGGCACCCAAGTAGCTTCCTTGTGTAAGCCACATGCACCATTTTCGCCCCATAGCGGTACCCAAGTAGCTTCCTTGTGTAAGCCCCATTTACCATTGCTTCTCCTTAGCGGTACATGAGTAGCACCCTTGCGTAAGCCCCATCCACCATTGACGCTCCATAACGGCACCCGGGCAGCTTCCTTGCATAATCCCCATTCACCATTGTCACTCTATAGCAGCACTCGGGCAGATTCTTTGCGTAAGACCCATGCACCATTGTCACCCCATAGCAGCACCCAGGCAGCTACCTTGTGTAATCCCCATTCACCATTTTCTCTCCATAGCGACACTTGGGCAACTTCCTTGTATAAGCCCCATGCACCATTGTCACCCCATAGAGGTACATGGGCTTCTTCCTTGCGTAATCCTCATCCACCATTGTCGTTCCATAACAGCACCATGAAAACATCATTACGTAAGCCACATTCACCATTTCCGCTTTATAGTAGCACTCGGGCAGCTTCCTCACGTAAGCCCCATGCACCATTGTCGCCCCGTAGCAGCACTTGGACCGCTTCCTTGCGTAAGACCCATCTTCCATTGTCACTCCATAGCAGCACCCAAGTAGCTTCCTCGCATACGCCCCATTCACCTTTGCCGCTCCATAACGGCACATGGGATACTTCCTTGCGTAATCATCATCCACCACTGTCGCTCCATAGTGGCACTCGGGCAGCTTCCTCGCATAATCCCCATTCACCATTGTCGCTCCATAGCGGCACTCGGACAGCTTCCTTGCGTAAGCCCCTTTCACCGTTACTGCTCTATAGCAGTACCCGGGAAGCTTCTTTGTATAAGCCCCATTCACCACCTTCATGGATGCACCTTTGCATCGTGATATTTAGGTCCTTGCTGCCTCTTATTTCTCACACCAAGCACGACTCACGTGGGCTTAGAGTAAGCATCGACCATGACATACTCTATGGGAAGCCTAAAGTGTAAGCCCGAAAACCCTCCAGAACTATACGGTATTTGATCCTTACCAAGGCTTGGTATGTAGGAAGCCTCTCTGAGGTTCAAGCCCAACACCCATTAGTACCGACCCCCTTCACGTCGGCACCCACTCCTCCTGAACTACGTGGTCATTGATCCTTGCCAAGGAAATGTACGTAGGAAGCCTCCCTGAGGTTCAAGCCAAACACCCATTGGTTCCGACCACCCTTCACGTCAGTTCCCACTCAATATGAACTACATGGTATATGATCCTTGCCAAGGTAGGGTACGTAGGAAGCCTCCCTGAGGTTCAATCCCACCAACCATTGGTCCCGACCACCTTCACATCGGTTCACCAAACCCAACCTGAACTACGTGGTCTTTGATCCATGCCATAGAAAGGTACGTAGGAAGCCTCTCTGAGGTTCAATCCCACCATCCATTGGTTCTGACCCCCTTCATTTCAGTCCACCCCCATCCTCCATGACGTTAAATTGTAGGCCCCTTTTGTCTCGCATGACACTAAATTGTCCTCCCATCCAGTGGTAATCCGTTCTGAACCAATCTAGATATAAGTTGTTGAAGTCCCCAATCAACGGTAAGTCGTCTTTAGATGAACTATGTGTAATTTTATTCCCTACCACGTGGATATGTAGGAAGCCTCCCTGAGGTTCAATCCCATCTCTCATGTCTCATCCTAACCTCTCCCTCGAGCCTATGTGTTTTGGGAAGGTCATGCCCCAACCCGGAGGTTCTACTTTCTCCGAGTCCCATCCATGTGTCCATTTTTCACAGGATGCCTCCTCAGGCGTCCCATCGTCCCACCGAACTATGAGGACTTTGATTCCCTACCACTGGGATATGTAGGAAGTCTCTTCAAGGCTCAATCCCAACAATATTTTCACCTTCACAACATCTCCATCTCATTCCCCCTCTACTTCATTAATCTCTCCATCATCCATCCTGATTCTTACTCGGGCCAGCACATCCCAGTGACATCATGCCATTCATCCCAATGCTGCTCCTTGTGGCACCTAAGCAGCTAACTGTACATAATCCCCACACAACATCCATAACCATCAACCCAAGAGTATCCCTCTTGCGACATGCTGCTTTCCATGTGTAAGCCCCAGCATGTATCCGGGTTTTTTTCCTTTTTGTACACCCTAATTTGTCACCCCTTCAATCTACGTAGGTTTTGATCCCTGTCGTCTACACAGGGTACATAGGAAGCCTCTATGATGTTCAATCCCAGCCAATGGTAAACCTTGGTGCTTCCCTATTCTGGGGTCACACTCCCTGATCCACCCTCAGTGGTGTCCAGATCAGCCTTCATGGTGTGACATCTTCCCTTTATGGGACACACCATCCTGGGTATGCTCTTATTTAGTGTTTTGATCCATCTACCCAATAAACACTCATGGAGCTCCCTCCTAGGGATGTACCAATCTGATCCGTCTCTATGGGACATTTTGATCACCCTCATTCCTTCTTCGTAAGATGTTAAACTTGCGGCCTACCTTGTATTAAACATGATATGCCTGAGGAAAACCTCGGAAGACACGCCTTTGGTGTAACCGTCTTTGCAAGATGTTAAACTTGCGACATACCCTACGTTAAACATAGGAAGCTGAGGAAAACCGTAGAGACATGCCTCTGGCTTACGATACCCCACAACTGATGTGGGATGCCTCGGGTTTTGTGCCCTTGAGATACCCTCTTATGAGGAAGAATGCAGGTTCCTCAATGTCCACGCATCCGGATATGCCCCGACATGCCTGATGTTACCGTATACTCCGACTGAAGGTTGCTACCATGTCAAGACCCCATGGAATGTCCTGACAGAAGTAGTGTAATTAACCAGAATCCAAAAAGATATGGCACCGGGAACGAGATTCATGAACCATGACATAATCTTTAAGTGAGACCCGGACTAGGTGAAGAGTTCTGAGGAGGAATCCTTGGAAGGAAGAACTGACATCCCATCATCCTGTTTCGATCAAGGAGAAAATTTCCCTGAATAAGAAACGGATGTTTTCCACCTTTGGAAAGTGGGAATGCGGGGTAACAGTTGTGCCTCCTCCACAGAAGGATGTGTGTGCCCCGACGAAAGCATCAGAAACAAAGTCAAAATGCCGACCACCTCCTTCCACTCTCCCAGCTCCTCTGCCATGTCTGCCGCCCTACAAACCTTCCTTCTCCTACCGCTTTCTCTACCTTGAAATCATAGGGGTCTCTGTCTCTGAAACTCATGAATCATGCTCAACCTACGCACATCATCTGTTGGTACTATGGGTACCACTTTCTGCTCAATAGGTGGTGGTATAGTAGGTACACCACCTGGAGGTAGCACATCTATAAATGTTCCCTGAATTGATGCCTCATCATTAAGGGGATCATCCATGTCATCGTCATGCTGAGTCCAAGCTGATTTACATCATAAATGTATATTGAAATAAACCAAATGTACCATGGTCAATGAGTATATCTGTAGATTTTACTCAAGAAGGACATGGAAACCACAACCCATTTCTATATGATGCATGTACCATTGTTTTCCCTACAACCAATGTTCTCATATACTAAGTCTAAAAGCAAGTGATCAAAGTTCTTGTGTATGGATACATCGTTCGCCGCACCAACATTGGAGTCCCTGGCCTGAAATACAAACTCAAAACACTTAACACTACTTCCCGAAACCAATCTCACAGACTCTCGATCCTTAAGTAGAACCTCCCTCTGATACCACTCTACCACGACACATCCTAGTGGGGCCCGTACTGCGACACCCCAAGCCCCCCTCCAATAGGCTAGGGGCTAGTGAATAGCACTGGGTAGGAATATCACTGACATGGGATGCCTTAGCCTAAGTACTAGTACACACACACATATCCATGCTTATACAATATTGAAATGTAAAAAAACTAATAACCATGCATGCATACATCTAAAACCCACAACTGGGGTATGACATGAAGTAAAGGAAAGTAAATATGCCAAATACAAGACCGTGACAAAATTCTATACCACATGTCCAACCTGAAAGTAAAGGGACTATTTTCTAAAAGATGTAGTAACACACCTCAGTCTGTGTAGTCTCACTAAGCATCATCCAGTCCTGGTTTTCCTAAGACTTTGTCAAAAGGTTGATCATTGACACAAAACATAACACGTGCGGACAAAGATCCTGCATGGGTGAGAATAAAAATACTCATTAGGATACCCTAAAACCAAAAATCATACAATGAAGGAAATATAGCTAGATCAACATAGATATATGTTTACAACACATATAACAAGAATATCCAAACATACTTAACAAAGACACCCAGCCTAAAGGTAAGTCACAACCGTAGTATACCAGTCTAGGATTCCATCTCGAATATTCCACAAATAAATTGTCTGAGATAACACACTCTTGAGTCTAATATCACTAATGTCGTCTATCTAAGAGGTAATTCTCATCAGGTCTCATCATGAGAAATAATAAGTTCAAGTCCAAAGAGATATGATACACAGATGAGGATCACTCCCAAGGCCATGGGGTGATAACAACAACTCAATCTGGATTAACACACTAAGTAGAGGATCAAAGCTCACTTAATTGTTGTCATGAAGATACCAATAAGTACACTTAGGGTATTATGATGAATAGAGGATCTCACTCCAGGTCTCAAAGAGGGATTCCAACAACTCTATCCAAGAGGTCCTATTGAACGGACTGTTGTCTTGGGAGTAGGAAATGATTTCTTACAAACCTTCAGGGAAAAGATATGGGGAAAACATTGTAACCAAACTTGTCCAAGACACTTAGTAAAAGAGCTCTAAACCATGTATAATAGAGTACATGGTGTGTATTAGGGGTCACATATTGTGTCCCATGACCATGGGACCTACTCGTGTAAACGGACCATGTCATCAAATTGTATCCGTGTTGTAGTACACATTGTGTAGGAATCCCTTGTACTCTACCCGTGTGCCAGTACATGGCACCATCCCATGTATGTCTGCCCGTGTACCAATACAGGACTTAGCCTGTGTACCTAGTCCAAGTTTTTTTCATGTGGGGGAGTACACACCATGTAGGTAGTCAGTGTACTCCACCCTGTGTCCTTGTACATCCCAAAATACACACTGAGTTCACCCGGGAGGGACCACATGTTGTGTGATAGGGTTCACATGCCATGTGATTCCTAACTTCCTTCAAAAACCCTATCTACCACTCAGGGGGTCCACACGTCGTGTAATCCCAAATTACATGTCATGTTGATCGGGTTTTTTCAAAAACCTTGTTCTTACTTTCGTTTGTGGCCACATCGCTACTTCCTCAGATATCAGCTCCAATCACGACGGTGATCAAGGATCTTCTCACTCAAAACTTGTAATAACTTGAAAAACATATTCCAGTGTCAAATTCATTCAGAAAAAGGATCTATAGGTCATTCTTCATTCCACACTGAAGAAAGAAAAATTGGGTATCCACCGTCGTCCGAATCGATCTGTCTCCATCTTCGCACCTCCATCATGTCGTGTCGATTTTAGATCTATGTTATCAAATATTTACACCATGAAATAGGTGCACAATGATCGATTGATCATGATAAGTTGAGTCATGGGAAAAACAAATAATGCCCACAATGAACAAAGAATCAAGGGAGAAAAGAACAAATCAATCAAGAGGAACGAACCTCGATCGATGTTCATGTTAATATTGGTTCATTTATGTAAGAATGAAAATAAAAAAACAACAATCAAAAAGATATTATCCCATAAAAAACCTACAAAAATAAACCCATCGTGCATATCAATCAAACCTTAGATCAATTTTTTTGTGGACTGTTTTGTGTTCATCGTAGAAATCATGAATGGGGAAGAATAAAATCAAAACACACACCCTGCCTCTATCTAGATCAATCATTGATAAGGAATGACGCGTCTTCATAGTCCTTGGTGAGATCATGTTAATTTTTTGCACGTCGATCGTCAATCCAAGATCCGATCACCGTCTGCCTGAGAGAATTATAAAACGGTCTCTCCAAGGGTTCTCCAACATCTATAGGGTTATGTGGCTAACCCTATAATCCTGACATAAAAATATATTTAAATATTTTTAATCACTACGTCAAAAAATGAATTAAAATAATTTGACTTGATTATTTTATTAATTTCCACACCCATGGTGAATTTTCCACAAACGACCCATGCCAACTAAGGTTAAGTTACACCTAGGGTAAAACATACATTCTAAATTCAACGGTGCCCTCAGATTTCTGATCTAGGAACCTGTTTATAGGTTATTCAACATTTTTAGGAAAATTGTGTGTGCATTCTATTTAATATATTTAATATATTTCAAACATTTATTATGGGCACACCAAGTCTCAGAATCGCACTTTGTCTCATCCCCTAGTCTCGAACATTTTATATACAATATCCAAAAATAATTCATAGAATTTACAAGTCATTACAATTTGGGGAACACGATATAATGGAGACCTCTCAATAGTGTTTTTCTTTTTATATTTACAATAATGTTACTCCTCCACTATAAAAGGGAACACACCCCCCCTTACTTCTTCACACATATCAAGACATTTGTATCATCCAACCCCTACCCAAATCTCTTCCCAACTTCCATATATTCATCCAAGAATCCTATATTTGGGAATAAATCCAACCAAGTAAACCCTTTGGTGAAAACAAAAAATAGTTAACATCCTTCCACAAGCTCTTTCGTTATATTTTCATTCTAAACCCCATAAATTCTTCTTATTACATGATTATATAATAATAAAAGTATCATAAATATATTTATATGTTTTTATTCTATGGGTTTAACCTAAACCGGCACAAAATTCCATCAAATGGGTAACAAACTTACCGTTCATGTGTACGGAGGACTACTGCCTCACGAAACGATGTCATTCGTTTTTCTTTTACTACCTATATTGGTTGGGTATTATGATAGAAATAATGTTTTTATATGATATATATGATATTTATTATGTATTTATTCTTCTTTAATTATTATATAAAACATACCTTCATGCTTTCAATTTTGTGTAAATGTGATAACTTTGTTTGTGGATGTGTGGACTACCATCTCCTCATAGCAATGTGATTCATTCAAAATTTACCTGGAATATATTAAGGATGTTTTTATTAAAAATATATGATATATATGAAATTTTAATGCTACTATAATGATAATACACACACATATATATATTTATATATGTCACTTTCTTTCAATAAGACAATAAAAAAACAACGTTCAAGCGTACATACGGCCTACCGTCTATGAATGGTGTAAACCAATTATATTTATATCTTTTATAGATTATTATAAATTTAAAAATTTATATCATTGTTTATATTCTATAGATCATGATATAAAAATAAAGAAAAAAATATAACAAATCAAAACACATATGAAAAACAAAGTGTTTATTACCTGAAACGTAACTTTAACATGTAATTGTTAATAAACGGGTTATAGAAGGTCATAAGTATGTCATATATGGTATGATATAATTTGTTATGGTTCTTTAATATATTTATATAAAAATTATATATATTATAAAGTATTTTTGAATGAGTACGAAGAGATTCAGGACATAAGGTAAGGGGATTTCTAGTCTTATTTTTATTTCTGGGAGAGTTATGCCTTAAACACCACTCATTTCTTTTGTGTGTTGTATATACTTCCCATGAATGTATTCTATGATTATTATCCTTAAATTTATGGTTATTTTAATATCGTTTTTATGGTATCAATTTTATAGGGTTTTATGGATCAAAAGTTACCAAATCAGCAAGGTAGTTTTGTCTCAATTTTCATTCTTTGAGACACATATTTTGTTATAAACCTATATTATCTTTCAAGGTGTATAATACCATTTAACATGTTATATCATGAATCACCTTCTTTTACTAATATTTTAAGCTTCATTTAATTTTATCTTCTTACATGGGGAGTTTTATCCAAATTTACCAAAGTGGTAAGAGTTTATTGCAACAATCTCATCATTTATCGGGATTGTTTATAATTATGATTACATTGATGAAATATTATTATAAATATCTCAAGAACACTCATGAATTTACTTATACTCTTTTTATTTAAGATATATTAATTTATTAGTACCATTTTCCACTATTTTTAACTTAAGATAATTAATAAAATGTTTCTAAGAAAATTTGACATTATTTCTCTCTTCGGTCAAAAATATGTTTTATTCAAAAAGAATGTTTTCAAAAATGTATTAAAAATGTTTTTGAAAAGATATTTTAAGATCATATTCAAGTAAAAAGTATTTTAAAAGGGTTTTATGTTTTTCAAATCTTCCTTTATATGTTTTAAAATATATTTTCAAAGAAAATTTTTTTTCTAAAAACTTATGTTTTAAAAAGTGTTTTTCAAAGCAGAAAGGATATTTTCATCAAGAAATGTTTTTAAAATATATTTCCAAATTATTTTCCATCAAAGAAAACATCTATTGGTGTTACTAAATCCTTTATAAGAAATTATCCAAAGGTTCCATTCATATTATTTCTTTGAACGGTTTATGTTTTGTTGGCATGATGGTTATGAAACCCATTTATCTTTCACGGGTAATATGTTTATGAAACCTGTTTCTCTTCCATGGGTTATATTCTATTGAAACCCACTTCTTTTAATGGGTTTTGATTTGATGAAATGATTATGAAACCTGTATCTTTTGCACAGTTTATGAAACAATGGCATGTTTATGATACCCATTCCATTTCATGGGTTATGATATGATGTTTATGAAACTCATCTATTTTTAAGGGACATGATATGATGATTGTTTGTGATCTAATATCCCATGTATGTATGATTTTATTATGTGATGAATGAGACCTATATATTCCTCCACTGAATTGGGTTAAAATTTATATATCATGAGATAGTGATTAAGAACATGTTGATGGGCTTCATTCACTATAGGAAGAAGAGGAAACTGGATCCACTATGGGAAGAAGGAGAAACCTAACCCCTTATAAGCAAATAACTACGACTAGGGATGGTGGGGTGTCCCGCCCAGTAGGTGTAATCTCCATGAAGTTACTTGATAAGTTTTTTCAATGCACCTTGACTTGTAGGGAATGATATTACATGTTTATGTGTCTTCTACAATTACATGTCTTATTCATATGTTATTCTTAAATGGCTTATTCTATTGATTCCATTCATGTCTTTTGAACTATCGATATTTATGCCATGACTCTCTTTTATGATCTTTTATATACATGGTATGATCTTATAATTTCATAATCATGTTCTCAAATCCTTATGCTCATGATTATGCTTACATATCTCCCTTGTTAAACCTTACTTAGAATATGATCTCACCCCTTTTTAATTTTCATTTCCCCAAGTTATGAAGATATTTGTTATGTATAATGTGCCTAAGAAGGGTTCTAGTCATGAAAAACGTAGTAGAAGATAATGCATCTCACTTATGTACTGATGTTTATGTTTTCATGTTTCCAAAGGTACTACACTAAAACGGTCCTTGGGAATCTGTTTGTGTAATATATTAAGTATTCTGCAAAAAATATATATATAATGATAATTTATGAAAAGTGAGGTTCATTATAGAAACCCCTTGCCTCAAGTCATCACATTTCTCGTACATTATTTATTAACCTCTTCTTAGAGAATCCTCATTTTAAATAGTCCATAACCCATATAGGTTGGAATTTTCATGATAATAGAGACACTTGGTCCAAGGTTGGATGGTTGTGAAGCAATGTTTCCATATCATGGTTTATTTAAATGGCTCAAATGGTTTTGGAAAGACAGGATAGGTGGTTCCCATTTATAAGTGAGTCTAGTGGAACACTTGTAAATATTAAGAGCTTTAATATATATTAAATATCATAATCATTTAAAGTGAACCAAATAGGAATAATTTCAAATTTAGGGAATGATAAGGTCACAATACCTTCATCTAAAAAAATTATACAAGTCTAATTATCATTTTAAACCATATTTTTAGTTTAATCCTCTCATTAACCATTTTTAACCTTAATCATGATAACACATTTTTGACTCATTAATGGTTATAAATTTACTTTTAAGGAGGAAAGTTGTGTAAAATTGTATATAGATGAAATTTTAGAACATTTCATATCACACTTTTCCTCTTTAAATATATTTTTCTTTTAAATAATTTTAAAAAAATATTTTTTCATAAAATATCATTATTTTCATTTTTTACTATTCTTTTAAGATGATATTAATAAAAAAAATACATAAATATAATTATTTTCTATACTCTTAAAACTCCAATTATAAATTACTATTACCCATGAAATTCATGAAACCTCATAATTCATCCAAAACATATTACTTTTATTATTTTTAATATCATTTGTCTTGATTTCTCTAATGCTTGCACAAGCACCGTATTGGAATTGCATAAGAATTATATTTAATTATAACAAAACTAAAATTCTAAAAAAATACCACCATAAAAATAATTTATTTACCATAAAAATAAAAAATTATATATGAATATATTTTATTTTTATCCCTATTCAAAAAATTAGAGTTATTAAAAGATAGATACAGACATTTTGTATTTAATCTTTACTTAAAATAATATGAAGATCAAAATCAATGAAAAATGACATTTAGTTGGAATATTTTCCAAAATTTTGTAAGGATGGCCAAATTAGACTCATAAAATAGGATAAAATAATGTTTTTTAGAGATTTTTAGGCCATTACCAATAGTTTTAACATAATTTAACTAGTTTTACACTTAGAAAAGTAACAAATATCTACCATGGTTACAATTAACAAAGTAAAAATCTAAAAGGATATTATTTAAAAACATTGATCCTAATGATTCCAAATATGGAATCAAATTTTCAAGATTCATTTTATATAATTTTCATAAATTAATATTAATATTAATGTGAAAAAGGCAACAAAAAATAGTTTTTTAGAAAAATACATGATTTAAGCACAAAAATAATTTAACACTAAAATTAAGTATAAAGTTGATTCCTATAATATTTTTTGGTTAAATAATATAAAAAGGAAGTTTTTTATAATTTTATATCTTTTTAAACAAGAATATAACTTTCCAAAAATATAATATATTGCATGGATCAAAAATAGTTTTAAATTTGAATAAAATATAACTTATGTTCATAAAAGTCAAGAATGCGTCCCCAAATTTAAAATAATGTTATTAAAAAGAATTATTTTACTCCTCAAAAACAAATTTCATTGATCCAAATGTTTTATAATGTTTACTTTTATGACGAAATCATAATTAATTCATAAAACCAATGGTATACATAAAATAGTATTTTCACTATTAACCCACAAATCAATCATTTCATAAAAATACCAAAATTCTCTCTAAGATAATTATGAAACTTTAAATCCAAAAATGATTTTAATTTTATTATATTAAAAATCTAAAAGTGTAAAAAGTTATTTATAATATCCACACACAAAAACCGTTTTAGAAGAAAATGCATTTTCGAAGCATAAAATTACATTACTAAAAATTAAGTGATTTGTTCCTAAGCCTCAGTAAATTTATTTCAAGAAAAACCTATATATATCACATAATGAGTTTAATTCCATTCACACACAGCAATCCAATAACTAGTTAAAAAATTTAATAATATATCATGTTTCATCTATGTTTGGTGTTGTGTGTCATGAAAGTTATCGAACACATACAATTTATTCAAGAAAAATATATTCTAAAATCTCAGGGAGTAATATTTTTCCCTAATTAAATAAAGTCCATCCTCACAATTTTATCTCAACAATGATAATCTAGGGTTTAATATTTTAAAATACTTTTATTGAAAACCCACATCATAAAAAAGGAATAATAAAACATCCTTTTAAAAAGAGGAAAATGAAGATATGAAGGTTACCTCGAAAAACAAAAAATAAGATTAATAAATAAGGAGAGTGTTATAGGGAACTGAAAATATTGACATGGAGGAGAAACATAATGTCAAAATAATGATGGAGAGTGATAGAGAGAATGATCATGATAATGTTAATAACCAAAAAATCATATTTCAATATGGGGTGAAAAATACTAACTATATATGGAAAACATTTTAATTTTCATTGTTTTTTACTATTAAGGGATTATTTTAATGTAAATATAGAGAAAATGAGGATATATACTTATGTGATTTATTAAATTCCATAAACACAATTCCATTCTGTATTTTGATGTTCCAATAATTTTCCTCCTCTACAAAATAATGAATATCCAAGATGAATTTTTCTAATTCCAAAATCATTAAAATCAACTTCTAATATATTGTGAGATCCGTAAATGGATGAGAAAATATTCCTCCTATATTTAATAAAACCACAAATAGGTAATAGAAAGTAAAATAATACTCTAAATTTATAAACCATCATATTAAGAAATAATAAATTTATCTCAAAATTTAAATTATAATCCCCAAAGTTCAAAATTATTTATCTCACAAATAACTAATCCTATATCTTATTTAACCACGATAACTTCAATATGAAATAATTTATTTACCTCAAAAGTGATCTATACCTTATTGCTTATATCAAAAAATATATAACAACAATATTCCCAAATAACTATCATGTTAAATCACATGTTAAACCAAAGCCTAACACATACCCCATCCCAATAAAACATCTACTGAAAATATCATTAAAATAAAAAAAAAATACCACCACAGAATACCTCAAAAGGTTATTTATGTTGTTAAACTTATGATCAACCATAAATTTATAAAATTGTGATTGTACACATAACTCTTAAGTTTACTTTTTTTAAAACAACTTAAACTCCAAATTTATCGAAACCCATGCTCTGATTCCAACAACAATGCCATATACTTGTACCCCTAAATCCATTGCTAAAAATATTTTTTTTAATTCTATCTTTGATATCAAAAAATTCAACCCAATTTTAACCATCCATAATTACAACCCATAAATAAATATTGAGTCACTTACATACTAAATAATCTTTCTAATTTTATAGTTTTGGAGAATTTGGAAAAAAATATTTTACATAAAAAAGGCACATCTTTAACTGATCATTTTCAACTACAACCAACTTTTCTTATTGTATAAAAGTCTTTAATATCTATCATAAAATTCTACACACATGAAACCATTCTATAAATCACCTTCATAAAATCATTTTTCAGAACATGGGAAAATTTAAACATAAGAAGGAAGCGCTCAAATGATAAATGAGTGTAAGAATAGACATTAACTATAGAATATCATATGTGAGAATAAAATGAGAATTATGGAATGAGAATATATTCAAAGTGAATGATCACATCATAAGAGGAACCATACTGATCAACACCTTAATCATAAAATAAAATTCATGCAATAAATATTTATCATAATATATGATACATTTTGAGTCAACAATCATGATCCATGTGAAATAAAACTTTGTTTAACAGAACCATTAAAACTCATATAAAGATTAGATAAATCATATTTGTATCTTAGAACATCATAATGGCATCATGAAATCACCTAAACATGATAATTCCAATATTATATTAAGAGTAACTTATATACTGTCCACTTCATAATACCTCTTATTTTTAGAAAAAATTTCACCTCTATGGAGTAACATTCATCCGGTTAACTCCATCACATTACCTAATACTTTGGATATCTATATCAGCCTCACCTATCATCATGTGTTATACTAGGATTACCAGTCATCATAAATAATTTCCAAGAACCGTAACATGATTAAAGAGTATATAACATTCATTTCATCATAAAACACATTGAAAACCTCATCCTTCTATTCATAACACGAGTAACCCATGGAAACAAAACATGTTTCATGATAAATCTCCTTAAAACATCATTATAAGTCGTCAAGAAGAATTATATGGATTTTATTTTAGGTAAAATCCATAGTGAAACATTGGAGTACTATAAAATATTTTGAATTAGATTAAAAAACACCTTTATATAATCATTTAGAAATATGCATTCGAAGATAAGAATAAACAACCATTATTTTTGTTAACCATTAAAAAATAAGAATTCACAAAACAATAGGTAAATTATTTTTTATTAAATAACCCGAAAATCATTAAATGGTAGTTCATTAATAAATAAAGGACATTTTTAAGAGAAGCGATAATGTGATAGTTCATACAAAAAATATTATTTCATACTATTGAAAATATTGTCTAAAGTGACATGTTCAAAATACATAAATGAATTCATTTTAGAAAAATTTAAATAACGGTCATATAACAAGGAAAATAACTTTAGGAAATCATTTACGTTTAGAAAATAACATTATTGAAACTGGATGATGATTATGGGGGGGAAATGGGTAAAAGACTTTAATATATTTGAATCAATGAGTTTAAATAAAACCCCATTTCATGGTCTTTAATATTAAAAACACATTGAAAATGGAAAATGATTAGGGATGTTTAATACACCATTTATTTTAATAAAATGTATTACAAATGAAATTAATTAGTGGTATATACACCATACAAAGGAATGTAAGTAATGAATATAGAACATATCTCAATGAGATGAAAATTGAGAGTTAAAATCCCTTATGACCTTAGTAACTTTTAAATGAAAATCCATTAAAAGGTATAACCTGAAAATGTTCTATAAGTACCATAAATTATATGAAATATATGTAAAAATATATCCATTGGGTATTAGGTAAAAAATATAAAAATATTATGGTACATGACAAAAATCATGTCTCAATAGATTGAAATTTAGACAATGAAAATCCTCTTGAAATTTATAACATTTAAATCAACTCCTTATGAAAGAGGGAAAATTAAAAGGAACTTTTTAAATATCATGATCAAATTCTTCTTCATGATATAATATTTAAATAGGAATCATATACACCATATTAAAATAAATAGGGGCATAATATGAAGCATATATCCAAGAATGGAGTTTGAGATGAGAGAAACTTTACAAAGACCATAACATTTGAAGTGAGAATCGATCCACGAAGTGACTATATTGAAAAATGTATATCCATATAAAACAATTTAAAATATAATATATAACAATTGTATGTCATTACACAAATAATCTTGGAATGACATAGTCAATGAATAAGTGGGATAACCTAATGAAAGGAAATTGAGTTAAGAAACACCTTTCCTAGAGTCATGACATACCTTGTATATTCATTATATTTCTCTTCTTTGGGAAACCTCCTTTAACTGACACCTCTATCCATTTAGGTGGGTCTATTGGTGATACTGGAGACTCTATGCCATCAGGAAGATGTTTCATAAGGGGTTTTTCTAGATCACAGTCAGACTAAACAAATCAAATGGTGTGGAAAAGAGAGGAGAGGACATGCCCTTTTATAAGTGAGGTGAGTGGAAATCTTTTAAATATTAAGAAAATTAAAATATAATAAATAATATAATCATTTCATGTGGCATAAAATGGACATAATTTAGTTTTAAATCCATGATATGGTCAAAATACCTCAAACAATAAAATTTAGACAAGTTTAAGGGGTAATTTAAACCATATCCTTTGGTTTAAGCACCTCGTTGGCCCTTTTTTCCCTTGAACATAGAAACACTTCTTCACCCTATAAAGGTTATAAATTTACTTCTAATGTTGAAAGTGTCACAAAAATGTTCTGTGGATGGTATTTATGACCATTTCCTAACCCACTTCTCCCCTTTTAATTTTTTTTGTTATTTTTAAATAATTGAAAAAATATTATGACATAAATTATCATTAATGTCATTTTTTTACTATTCATTTAACATGACATCTATGAAAACAAGATAATAATATAATTTTAATATACACTCTTTAATCCCCACTTATAAATAAAAAATTACCCTTAAAATTCATGGAACTCCATAAATCATCCAAAAATATTACTTTTAATTTTTTTTAAATCATTTACCTTAATTTTATACAACTAGCACAAGCATTGTATCGACATTACAGAAGCGTTTTTGGTAATTACACCTTGACTAAATGTTTTTTAAAAATCTAATATATAAATAATTTAATCATCTTCAAAATACCTATTTATAATTGGAAATTACTTTTTTTATCACTATGAATGAATATTGGAGTTATTAATAGAAATATAGATACATTTTGAATTTAATCTATACTTAGAATATTATCAAGGTCAAAATAAAATAAAAATGGCATCAAGTTTACCAATGTAGAAGATACTTATCATAGTTACTATTCATAATGACTACAAATAAGTAACCTATTTACCAATTTTGAACCTCCAGATTCCAAATAGGGATGTGATTTTTAAATATTTAATTTATAGAACTGATAGAAATTTATTTTCAATTAAAGGCATAAAAGGATTTGAACTTTTTTAAAAAAAATACTTGATTTTAGTTTAAAAAATATTTTTACCTTCAAATAAAGTATAAAATTGATTCCCATAATTTTTTAGGTAAAAAATAAAAAAAGGAACGGTTTTAGACTTTTAGATCAAGCCAAAACTGAATGGAATCTTCCAAACATACCACTAAATAAACATAACCAAAAATAGTTTTAAATTTGAATAAAATATAACTTGTGTTCATAAAAGTCAATCATGTGTTCCCAAATTCAAAATAATTTTTTTAAAAGCATTATATTAATCCTTAATCATGTATTTGGTTTATAAAAATGTTTTATTATTTTTAAAGTAAACCTAACTTCATAATTATTTCATAAAATTTATGGTATACATTGAAAAAGTATTTTCACTATTCACCCATATATCAACCATTTCATAAAAATCTCAATAATTCTCCCAAAAATTATTTTTACTTACTGATTTAAATAATTATGTTCATTTTATAATATTAAACTTCTAAAGCTGAAATAAATTAATTATAACATCTATGTAAAAATGCAATAAAAACCATTTCTGAAGAAAATACATTTTCGAAGCCTAAAATAACTTTACAAAAAATTGAGTGATTATTTCAAAAGCATTAATACCTTTTTATCAAGAAGAACCTTTATATTTATATATGTATAGCTTTATTTGATAACTATTATTCATACCCACCAATCCAACGACTCGGTTATAAGTATTATAATATATCATGTTATGTCAATGTTTGGTGTTATGTGTCAAGGATGTTATTGAACACACCAAATTTATTAAAGAGATATATATTCTTAAATCATAGGTTTTTACATTAATAGTGTTTGGTATTCCCATATATTCTACAGTTATATTTAAAAAATGTATAAATAAAAAAATTGAGGGGAACTTGGGATATAATACATCATCCCTAAACAATCTTAAAAGGAGTGTCCCTTAGTGAGGAAAACTCTTTCCTAAATGCAACCGTTAAATAATGGCGCACACACTACAAGGAAATCCCATAGAGAAAATGGTCTGGGGACTCGACCCCGTGAACAATGCTCCAAACCCCTCCCTCCCTACCACCCCATCCGCATGTGGGGGGGGGGGCTTTCCTAAAATATTATATCAATAGAAACAAGGAATTATAATGGATTTTAGTACACTAGTACACAAATGGTGTATTCTATTTGGATAGACTGGTGTAGGTGGACCATGTATAATATATGTCTCCCCTTATTCTCTAAATTCATTACATTCATATATGTATTGAATATATGAATGAATGAATCATGGTTCCTTTTATACAATAATAAGATCCATCATATAACACTAATTAAAAGAAGTTTAAATCTTAACTCCCTGATTTACCTTCCCCTCACCTAATGGTATCATTATTTACATGGGGTGTATTTTGGGTTTATAGTACAAACAGTAACATTTACTATATATGAATTATTTGTTAAGTGATTGTTAAACAATTACGTTCACATAATTATCAACACATCGTCACATGAAACGTTACAAGGAAACAGTCTTATAATCATCATAGAAAAAATGTTTAAATGATATCACATATCATTTATACTAAAAACTATGACAGGGAACAAATAATCATTCCAAAAAAAGGTGTAGTGACTCTCATCGCATTATGTATTTATGTTTTAGTGTATACATTCAACAAATTATTTCACTTAACGTCCATGTACACAAGTATATTAATATAATATTAACAAAAATATGATTATGACATGTATAGTCTTATAATTAATTAACTTTAATATCATATGCCTTGTATTGTTATGTTTTCTTCAAATAATATAGTTTTTCTTCATATTTAATGAAAATCATGAATTGAACATACTAATCCAAGATTTTTTTTTCATTTATCTTTTCCAAATCTAATTTAAATCTCTATGAAAGAAGTACATTGACAGGATCATTTTTCCCCAAGTATTCAATACGGACTTTTTCAGAATATACTCTCCCTAAAATGATGGCCTCTCACATCATATATATTCTTGGACAAGATCCATATTTTACTCTTTTTTGAGTTTACTTTATTATTCCATCTCATCAAATATATTTTTACACAGAAAATAATTTCAATTATAAAATATATATAACTTTTGGATAGTTGAGTTTGAAATAAATATTGCAAATTCATCTACTTTATTATTTAAATGACATTTATTTAATTACATATCTTTTAGTTTTACCCAATCATGTTAAACTCAAATATAAAAATTGGATATAATTACCAAAGATTATGGAATGTATATATCCTATGGGTATGTAATTATATTGTTAGATCCACATGTAATGAATGATCGAGATCTTGATGAGAGATTTTTTTTAATGAATCCAAAAACACATTCAACATTTATAATTTTATTATTAAAGGAAAAGATCGTAAGGATCATGGAGGTCTAAAGTAATGTAAACCATGAACATCAACTCTAAAAAGAACCACACAATCTGAGTTAGGGACCTAATACTGGAGAAATAGATACAAGGATTGGCCTGAGAGGCCTGTGAATCTGGAAAATCCAATACATTGTTCCCCTCATGCCATGTGTAAAGGATCTCCACCCTCTAATTGGTGATGTACTTTCATCTGTGAATTTATAGGTGATGGAACAAGTGATGGACGTTTTTTTTAAATGGAGTTACCAATGACTAAAGAATCAGTTTTCAACCAAGGAAAGTTAAATACCTTGGTCTTGGAACATATCAAAGTCATCAATGATAGAACATGCTTCTTCCAAAAGAGAATTCCCAACACCATAGAAGCCACAAAAAAACCATTCATCCCTTTTATTCATGAACCACTCTATTGTGGTTGATGGGAAGCAACATACCATTAACAAAACGACCACAAAGAACAGCAAAACATTGGTGTTTCATGCAAATGTACGAAGAACCAAACAACAATAAAAGCAGTGCAGAAAAATAAAGGGAACACGATGATTTACGTGCTTCAACCCCTTTGGGACCTACTGCACGGTAAGAACACTACACACACTCATGCTTTTATTACTATAAAAAATAAAAGCTAGATTTACAGTGGAAAAAATGATGAAACTTCAGCAAGAACAAATACACTGTTGTGAGGAAATGTTGAAGAAATAAAACTGTAAAGAATCTTACAGTGTCGGGCGTAATGAAACCCAGAAGTCCCTATATCTTTGTGTTGTGGGTAAGGTCCTTTGTTGCTAATGAACTGCAAGCTCACATAAGAATCACCTGGATAGGATCGTCCCCAGTCGAGTACTCGGCCTGGTGACTTTTTTGTCTGAAGACTGCTAACTTTGAAGCTCCACCAGAAGTGATGTGTGAGCAGCACACCACAGAGTTCGGAAGGCGTGGAGGATCACCACTGAGGAAGGGAAACCCCCTATGAGGTTATTAGAACTAGGGAACCGAGAGCACTAGTGAACCAATGAAAGTACTACGTAAAAACAGATATCATATTTGAAGGGGGATTCGGTAGTCGATCTAACCACAGGGGTGATGAAACCCCCTGGGGAACTTAAACCATCTAACAACACTGCCAAAGAGAAGCTACCATGAAGCACCCATCAAGAGCAGTGGAACAGAATGTGGGGACAAGTTGACGACCAGGATAGAATGGGTGGCGAAACAGATCCATGGTCATCAAATAAATCTGGCCAAAACTCAGGATTGCCAGCATATAGATAAAGTAACCAGCATATGAATAAAAGCATGGTGTAGGTATATAAACAAAAATTTCAATATAAAAACAATATAAATGAATTAAAAAGAAATTTTAATTCACAAAACTCCACCATTTTCAATTAAAATTTGCGATTTTCTTGCACCTAAGATTATAAAACAGGAACCAAGTTCATTCTATCTGAACAAAACTTGAACATAGATAGGGTCACAACTTTTGTCAAACTATCAGCTGGGTTTTTATCAGTGTGTATCTTATTGAAACTCATGGTTCCCTATTCTATATCATCTCTAATAAAATGTAATCTAATATCTATGTGTTTATTTTCCATGGAAAACTAAATTTCTTGATAAATGGATTGTTGACTGACTATTAGAATAAATATTAATGACTGAATTAAAATGTTTGAGTTCAGAGGACAATCCTTTAAGCTATAAAGATTCCTTTACTTCCTTGATAGGGGAAATGTACTCAAACTCCGTGGATGAAAGGGAAACCATGGATTTCATGTTACACTTCCAAAAAGAAATGCCACCACATGCAGTGAACACGTATCCATTCAATGATTTTTCTGGCGTCAATGTTACCTGCATAATCATCATCTACAAATCCTATCAAAATATAAGAAACATCAATATTTTTATCATATCACAAAGATAAATTATATTTAAAGGAGATATATCTAAGAATCAACTTAAGGTCATGCCAATGTGGCTTCCCACGTGTGGCCATAAATCTGTTTAAGGTGAAGATTGTAAAGGTAATGTCAGGCCTGGTGCAAATCATAGAGTACATTATACTACCAACTATGTTATCATATGGAATTTTTGACATAAATTGCATGTCATCATTAGTAGTGGGTTCTTGAGTTCAATACAACTTAAAGTTTTGTGAAAGAAGTACATTGACAAGTTTGAGAGATTCAAACATGTATCTCTTTAGAATCTTTAAGATGTAAGCGTGCTGAGATAAGTATAGAAATTTGTTTGGTCTATCTCTAAGGATTTTAACACCTAATATCAGCTTAGCTGCACGTAAGTCTTTCATCTCAAAGTTTCCTTTTAATTGGAATTTAATAGAAGTGATAAAACTCATGTTTTTACATATGATTAGCATGTCATCAATGTAAAGCAGTAGGTAAATCAAACAATTTTGTATTTATTTGAAGTAAACACATGCATCATATTGACACCTAGTAAATTGGTTATTTAACATAAAGGAATCAAATTTTTTATACCATTTTCGAGACACTTTATTTAAACCATACAAGGATTTATTTAACAAGCAAACTTGGTTTGGTTTGAACTCCTTAGAATAACCATCAGGAGTATTCATATAGAGTTTTTCATTCAGATCCTCATGCAAAAAGGTAGTCTTAACATCAAGTTGTTCGATGTGTAGATCGAGATAGGAAGCAACGACTTACAAGAGCCTGATAGAAGAGTGCTTGAAAATGGGGGTAAAGATTTCATAATAGTCAATTACTTCTCTTTGAAGGAATCCTTTGGTGACTAGCCTTGCTTTAAATTTAACTTTATTTCCCACAGTGTTGTCTTCCTTTCTCTTATAAATCCACTTAAACCCAAACACTGTAGCATTAGGTGGCTTGTTAACAATGTTTCATGTGTGATTTTTATTTAGAGATTTCATCTCTTCATTCATGGAAAAGATCCAATGTTTTAAATCTATATATTTTAAAGCTTTCCTATACGATTGAGGATCATCATCAATGAGATCCTAAGCCACATGAAAGGCATATAAAGCCATATCATACTGGCTAAACTGAGCAGAAGGTCTCGGGACTCTCCTTTGTCAATCTCGGGTTAATTGATAATCCTCATGAGTGGTAGAAGGTCTAGAATCAGAATCTGAAATAGAATTAAACTCATAATTAACCGCAATAGTGGGATAAAGAGGAGGTGGAATAGGCTGAACACTAGTCTCAACACGAGTTGGCGGCTCATGTTTTATCAGACTTATGAAGGTCTGGTTCACAAATTCCTGGTGTAACAGTCCTTGTCTTAGGGGCAGATGATTCATGAAAGACTATATCCATACTAATGATGCACTTTTGGTATCCCGACTTATCAACCCATAGTTTGTATCCCTTAAAACCCTTAGGATAACCAATGAAAATGCACTTGAGGGATCTAGGTTCTAATTTATCAGTATTGACATGAGCATAGGCTATAGACCCGGAAACCCTTAAGTAGGATTACTAAGGGGGCTTGTCGGTCTAGAGTTCTTCAGGAGTTTTGAATTGATTCGCAGAAGAGGGACACCTGTTAATCAGGTACATAGTAGTGCTGGCGGCCACGACCCAAAAATATTTGGGGAGGCTTGAGTATTAAATCATATTATAGACTCTTTCAAGTATAGTTTGATTCATCATTTCTACTAGGAGATTCTGTTGGAGAGTTTCCCTCACAGTTCTATGTCTCTTAATTCTTTCAAACTCACGATATTGAATCAACTCAGTGGGCAGGTATTCAAACCCATTATCCGTTCTCATGGTCTTGATTTTCTTGGCAGTTTGATTCTCAATTAAAGATTCCTAGGGTTTGAATGTTTGAAAAACATCTAATTTATTCTTAAGGATGTAAACCCAAACCTTCCTAGAGTAATCATCAATAAAGGTAATGAAAGAAGATACTCCATCATGAGAGGTGGTCATGGCTATCCCACATAAATCTGAATGGATATACTCAAGTGGGGTAGCAACCTTGAAGGAGGACCTATTAAAGCTCACCCATTTAGCCTTACCCATCACATAATCTTCACAAAATGGGAGATTCGAAGGTGTGATGTCACTCAAGAGCCCCTTCCTGTTGAGTTCTTCTATTCCTTTAGAGCTTACATGCCCCAACCGTCTATGCCATAGAATAGTGTTGTTAGTGTTTTCATTGTAAACACTATCCAACTGTCTCAAATGGGTCATGACATTCAATACATACAACCAATTTACAAGACACCCTCTTATAATGGCTCTAGATACTTTGAAGATTTTAATAGAACTCAATTCTGATCAAAAGTTATATCCCTTTTGATCAAGGACTCCTAAGGAAATCATGTTTTGTTGCAGGTTGGGGACCCACCTCACATCAAGTAAGGTGATGACTGGATGATCATCCAATTCTATTAGGACAGATCATCTACCCTCAACCTTTCACTTCTTGTTATTTCCTAATAGGACATCCCATTCCATTTTCTCAACCATCTCTAAGAAAGACTATATACAGACACATAAGGAAGGAATAACCAGAGTCTAAGACCCACTCACAATTGAGTGCATGGCTGGAAACATTCAAGACTTTGGCAGTGTCATATTTAGAGTCGATAATAAGAGACTGGTCAATGGATTGTGTTCTCTCTAATTCACGCATAAGCTTCCTACACTCGGTCTTAGTGTGCCCAGGTTTCCCGCCGTGGAAGCTGGTGACTTTTCTATCTTTAGGATTACCCTTCAGTTTTTTTTCTTTCCTAGGTTCTTTATTACCTTTACTTTTGTCCCTATTAAACTATTTCTTTTTGCCTTTACCCAGAGGTCTCCCCCCCTTGTGAACAAACTCTCATCCTCACCTTTAACTTACGGTTTGGAATGATGTTCTTTAGATAGAAGGGCATACTTGAGTTCTTCTAGAGTCAAGGAGTCTCGACCGTTCATCATGGTCTTGACCAATGTACTATAACCTAAGTCGAAGGAAATCAGGAGAATAATGGTCTGATCCTCATCATCTACAGAAACATCAATGTTGGTTATGTCTAACATGACTTTGTTGAATTCATCTAGATGGGATTTTATAGATGTACCAGGTTTCATCCTAATGGTGAACATGCGATGCATCTTATAAAGTCTTCCAACTCGGGAGGCAGTGATGTATAAATTTTCAAGTTTTAGCCATATTCCAGCATCGTTAGACTCATAAGCCACTTCCCTAGGAAACTTATATTCAAAAGAAAGTAGAAGTGAACTATCGGATTTAACAAGAGTGGCAGGGGGGACATGTTGGTATTCTATAACGGTTTGACCAATTTCATTAACAGTTGAAATTAGTTTAGTAGGCTCAAATAAGGCATCAATAAGGCCTTGTTGGACTAATAATTCCCTCATTTTTAACCATCATAAATTGAAGTCATTGTTTCCTTAGAATTTCTTGATTTCATATCGCATTGTATACATGTTTATCCAAATGAGTATATGTCGAATGATTGGGGACAACGATAAGTGTGCGCCCCCAAAAATTGACCGATCTCACTAGGTAAATGTGTATCGTGAGATATGAATGCGAAATAATTCGATGAATACAATAATTTCACTTGAAAAGAAATAAAACAACTATAGAAATGTTCAGGAAAAAATTGAACAGATTTAAATGCGGAAATCAAATAAAGAAACCAAAATTAATAAACGACATACCAAAACAGTAAAAAAATACAAGCCGACAGATTATAATAAGGCTGCAAACAAAGTGAAAAAGGGCCATCAACAGAACGTTTGCAGCCAAGGTGTAAAACAAAAAAAAATTTACAGCTATACAGATACAGTAGGAACAAGAAACAACTATAAAATAGAATGTAAATAGTGGCAACAAACATACAGATTATCAAACTAATGACAGAATTCAATTTGTAGGTTCAGAAAGTGTGGGAGACAGATGCAATAAGGGTAGCAAACAAATCACAAGGCACAACAACCAGGTTGGATCTGATACCACATGTTTTGGTTAATGGGCAGCAACATAGCAATAACAAAACAACCACAAAGGACAGAAAGGTCACTGATGTTGTGTGGAAGAACCAAACAAAAATTAAATAAGTGAATAAAAATAAAGGGAACACAATTATTTTAGTGATTCAACCCTTTTGGGACCTACTGGACAGAAAGAACACTACACACACTCACACTTTTGTTACCATGAAAAAGAAAATATGGATTTACAGTGGAAAAAATGACGAAACATCAGTAGAAACAAATACACTACTGTGAGGAAATGCTGAAGAAATAAAACTGTAAAGAATATTACAGTGTCAGGCATAAAGAAACCCAATAGTCCTGATCTCTACGCGTTGTAGGTAAGGTCCTTCTGTGTTGCTAACGAACCGTAAGATTTCATATGAATCGCCTAGATAGGATCATCCTCCGTCTGGTACTCAGTCGGGCGTCTTCTTCGTTCGAAGACCATTAAGTTCAAAGCTCCACCAGAAAAGTTGTGTGAGAACCACACCACAAAGTTAGCAAGGCACAGAGGATCGCCACTGAGGAAGGGAAACCCCCTGTGAGGGTATTAGAACCAGGGAACATGGAGCACCAGAGATCCAGCAAAAGCACTGTGTAAAAACAGATCTCAGATCTAAAGGGGGATTCGGCATCGAACCAAAAGGGTGATGAAACCCCCTGGGGAACTGAAATCGTCTAACAGCACAACCAAAGAGAAGTCGCCATGAAGCACCCATCACGAGTAGTGGAACAAAATGTGGGAACAAGTGGACAACCACGATTGAATGGGCGATGAAACAGATCAATGACCAACAAATAAATCCGACCACAACTCAGGATTTCCATCATATACATAAAGTTACCAGCATATGAATAAAATCAAGGTGTAAGTATGAACATGGAAAATTAAATATGAAATCTATATAAATGAATTAAAAAGAAAATTCAATTCACAAAACATGGTGTAAGTATGTAAACGAAAATTTTAATATGAAAACAATATAAATGAATTAAAAAGAAAATTTAATTCACACACTCCTCCCACCCACGTTAAACTGAGGGTGCTAGAACTATCAACATGAAGCTTGAGTCCTCTATTTTGGGGTGTTTGGTGCATAATAAACATTACATAATTGAGTTTTGGAGAGAAAGAGGGACCCTCTTTCTAGCCATAAAGAATCCCAGTGGTGGGGTGAGCTCCCAGCGATTTCCGAGAAGGATCAGGTCAGCCGCCAAGATTCTAGATCAAAGTACCAGGGTTGTACATGAGTCGGGTGTCACGACCCAATCATGGGGGTCCTGTCCCACACCAGCAAAAACATCAAAGTTGCGGTTCATCTAGTTAGTCTCTATCTAAGAGATGGGAGTCGCCCCGACAAAGAGAAGGATGATGCGTGTCAACCTTGACACCACTGGTTGGGAGTTGGGGCCACTCTCCTGATGAGTCCATGGCAGGATGAAACCAGTGAACCTCACATATGAAGAGCTGGAAGGCTGAACCCCGCCCGCCTTGGAGGGGGATGGGGTGCCGCATGGGCGAACCACTGTGTTGAGACGCTTAGCCCGTGACAAGTGGTATCAAAGGGAATGTGCCTCGTGGTGTTGTGGAATACTGCCGGACGGACCTTGGTGGTGGGAGCGGAGTCCCGGGGTGTCATGCGGAGGTGACACGACACAGAAGGTCGCGCTTGCGAGATGTCGGAGGCAGAGACGCCACAATGAAGGGTGGGTCTCGTGGAGGTGGTTTTCGACCCTGAGAGAGAGGGTGGACCACGGTGGTTTGTGACCCAGAGAGTGGGTGGGTCATTGATGCCAACGACAAGGAAAGAGCGTCCCCTAAGGCCATGTTTGGTAGTCGGTTAGTTGGAAGCAGTCGCGGACACACAGAAGACCACGATCTGGCATGCACGACGGCGTGCATGGAATGGTGGTGGGAGAATGTCACAACCCAATCATGGGGGTCCTGTCCCACACCAGCAAGAACATCAAAACTGCGGTTCATCTGGTTAGTCCATATCTAAGAGATGGGAGTCGCCCTGACAAAGAGAATGATGGTGTGTGTCAACCTTGACACCACTGGTTGGGAGTTGGGGTCACTCTCTTGATGAGTCCATGGCAGGACGAAACCAGTGAACCTCACATATGAAGAGCTGGAAGGATGAACTCTGCCCGCCTTGGAGGGGGCTGGGGTGCCGCATGGGCGAACCGCTGTGCTGAGACGCTCAGTCCGTGACATGGGGGTGCCATCCGGAGTTAGAATTGTCCTTTACATTCCATATAACCTTGAATATAGATGCCATGAACAAATCTCATTCCTTCTATTCTGGATTATTACTTCCAATATTATGAAACCAGGAGTGAAGGAACTCCAATTTATTGGACCCCAAAAACTCGTGATCAAATAATCCACTAATATCATGCCACAAAATGGATTCCCACACTCCTTAGAAAACCATATGAGAGGTATTCTCCTCATGAGGAGTTTGTAAGAAAAGGCATTTTGAGGCAAGAAAAATCCCCCTACGACTGACCTCTTCATCTGTCCAGATGGCATGAATTTGGATGCACTAAACAAAGAAATTATACTTCATCTGTATTTCATTGCACCAGAGGGTGCCTCCAAATTCAACAACATCTTGATTTCCATGAATAGAATGATAGAAAGATTTCACAAAGAAGATCCTCAACACCGTGGCTATGTAAAAAATCATGTTCGGACTAACATCATAGAGATGTTGCTTAAGATCTCAAAATTTTAGAGATTAAAGATATCCTGGATGAGCATGGGATGCCTACTAGCCAAGGTGAATGTGAGGTCTGGAGTCAGTAACATCAAGAATCTGAGAGTGGTTCCCACCCAATTATTTTCCCAAGAGTTGATCTTTCTATTCCCTATGATCCAGCACAAGAAACACCACAACATGGGGATGTGCACGTCAAGCGACCTCAATAAGTTGGATATATTACCCCGCTCTCATTCCAGATTGCACGCTCGTGCGTCGTTGGGCACGGGCGACAAACTAAAATTTATACCTACTTACTACTTAGGACAGTGGCAAGACAGGGTCGAACCACATGGAGGCATGTTGTTGTGTTTGGTGTTCTAAAAAATAAACTAAACAAAAACACACATGCAAAAATCGAGAAAAGACAATTGAGGGTGGTGAAGTGAAGTGAATGAGATTTAGTGTGTGAAGAAGAAGGGAGAGCTAGTGAGTGCAAGGGAGTAGACAGAGCAGCAAGAGAATTTGGGGTGCAAACAACCAATAGATGAATAGGGGGAAAAGTCCACTGGCCGATTTGATGTTGCTTAGCCTTATTCATGCACTGTGATTTAAGAGCATGGATCTGACTAGATGTAACTGGCCAGAGTTGTCATCTGGTCAGTTTGTGATGAAATAGCTCTTACAGTCACTCGACTGTAAAAGTCATTCCATCCAATGGTGAAATTAAGTCAGCAGTCACCGAGCTCAACTTGTCAGTTGAGTTCGGTGTGTCTCTCTCATTTAAGTATAACTCACTTGTTAGTGAGTTACTCGGATTGAAAGAGTTTGAATTATGGTACAAACAAGATCGGTTTTCACACGATCTTGTTGTTTTGAAAATAAGCTTATTTGTAAAAAATGAGAGAGACAATCCAATTAAGTGATGCGGTGCATGAATGAGATTAAACAAATCAAATCAACCAGCTTATTTCCCCCAAAGGAAATTAGCCGGACATAGTGGATGGTTTTAATGCAACAGTAGGGAAAGAGATAATGAAGCTCATATTGAAATAGGTTGCAGAAAAAACAGAGCACAAGACAAATAAGAATATTCGTCGCCCTGCTCGAGCTCTCGGTAACTCTAACTCCTGCTGCTTGATGGTAGAGATGCAATGATGGAGCTCACTCGATGTCCCGCCTTGGGAATCGAGGTCTGAAAATGCGCTAGTCCGCTGCTCTCTATACTCCAATTGCTCCAAGGGAGATGGTGTAAGTTCCTCCTGCTCTGCTCCCCTGGTCTGGATCCAAAGTCTTGTCGCTTGTTTTTCTCTGGATTGAATCCCCCCCACTCCTCTTCCTCTGGTCCTGCTTAGCTCGATTGATCTTGTGCATTCATCACCCAGCCGAAGTCTCTGGAATCTCCCCCGAGGAATTCTCTGGCCTCCACGTGGCGCTTTCACTGTGTTGCTCCTCCCGCGCTTGTCACCGGAGCAATTGCGCCTAACTGAATGGAAAATATTGCACACGCGGCGACCCACAACCCTCTGCAAAAATGCAAGTGGGTCACATTATGTAAATATACAAATATAACTACTTCAAAGTACTTATTAATGTATATATATAAATACAAAATAAAAATACTTATAAGAATATTTATTTTAAAAAACCTAATACTACTATTAATACAATAACTATTCTATTTAATTAATAACAAATATTATTATATAAGAAATTAGTATTATATATAAGATTATATTCTTTTATTAATAAACCAATTATTATTATATTGTATATGTATAATATATAAAATAACGTACATAATTATATATAATGAAAGGTATACTAATTGTATTTATTATGTAGGTTAATATCAATATTATTATCTATTATATATAATTATACTTATTAATATGACATACTACTATTATATATATAAGCTTATATATAATTAATATAACTATAATTATTATTGTATAGTAAATGATATATATATATATATGTATATATTATGTAATTTTATAAGATATTATAAAAACTAAAAGAAAAAAAAGAAAAATAGAAAAGAAAAAATGAAAAGAGAGAGGAGGGGTTGTGTTTCGGCGCAAATGAGAGGGGAGGTCGTGGGTTGTGGTGCGGCTTCAGCAGGTGGAGCAAGGGGTGCGGTGGTGAGATGTTGGAGGCAGGGGAGGTGGTTTGGCGGCGAGCAGGGGTGACGTGGAAGAGGAGCGACGACCTAGCCGCGGACAATGGCGGCTCTGCTCGGTGGAGGCTTGCGGCGTAGGAAGGCACGAGGAGAGGGGGTTTGATTAGGGTTTATGGTGTTCGGACGGGCTCGCGGCATTCAGGTGTGGACAGGGGATGGAGTGGAGTGCAACCGAGCAGGGGAAAGTGGCGCCGACACGAGGGCTTCGGGTGGCTGCGGCTATGCGGCACAGGAATAGGTAGTGCGTGCGGTGAAGCAGGGGTTCGTGCGCAGAGGGTTCAGATTGAAGCAGGTCGCGGCTAGGTCCCGGTGGCTTCGGCTGCAAGAAGTAGCAAATCAGATCTTCTTCTTTAATATTTTGATTTCCTGGTCCGTGTTTTGATGCTGTGATTATTTACTCATTGTGCCTTGAATCTGCTGTTGTTGAGGATTCGGAATTTTCTGTTGCGAGTGAATTTGGCTGCTGCTGGAATGGTGCGTGGATGGTTTAAGAAATGAGTATCGATGAGGTTTGAGAGGGGGAGATGTATCGGTGAGGTATGGAGTATCTGTGAGGATTGGTATATCGGTGAGGGATTGGAGAGGGAGACATATCGGTGAGGTATGGAGTATCGGTGAGGATTGGTATATCGGTGAGGTTTAGAGGCAGGGGTGTATCGGTGAGGAGAAATATAATAGTGAGGTGTAAGCTGTATCGGTGAGGTAATAAAAAGGGTAACAGTGAGGTGGTAAAGGGACTAGCGGTGAGGAAAAGCAGTGAGGTATCAGTGATAAAATGTGTATCGGTGAGGATTTGTGTATCGGTGAGGGAGGTCACCGCGCGACCGCAACACCTGCGAACAAGCAAAACAAGGAAAATTAAATTAATAAAATAATTTAACAAAACTAAAAAAAACAAATAAATAAATATAATAATAAATTAAATTAAATAGAACAGAATTAAAAACTAAAAATACAAAGTAAAATAATAAAATTAATAAAACTTTATTTAAAAGAATGAATTAATTTGGGTTTAAAATTTATAAACATACATAATTAAAGAACAAATTAAAATATTTACAATTACTTGCTTAAATTAATTAAGCAATTAAATAATTAATTAAAGTAAATTAAAGAATATGAAAAATTAAATGAATAAACTTAAATTGTTAAAATAATTTAATTATTAAAAGACTAAAAACTAAAATGAGTTATTTATTTACAATTTAAAGAATAGAAAATTAATTAATTTAATTAATGAATTACTAAACTAACTAGAATGAAAATTAATAAAAATAAAAGAATAAATAAATAAAAGTATAATCCGCGAGACTAAACTAATTTAAGAATTATTTAAAATGACATTAATGCACATTAAAACACATGTTTTAAACTAAAAACTGATTATTTTACACAGCAAATTCAAAGACACAATAATTATCAATTATTTAATAAAAAACAACATTTTAATATTAAAAAGTCAATAAAAATACACAAAGGATGTGGCAAAGAGTGTGAAAACACTGCCACATCACAGATCAAGCCCTTATTTTTTGAGATGAATCGAGCCCAGATAGTGAGACCTTCCATGACCTCTATATGATTTTAACTTGCATGCACTATATGGAACCCTCTACACTCTTATGCTTGATGCTTCCAGGCTCTGTCGACTTCTACATCCACTCTCATGAGTACCAATGACACAACCCTTCAATATGGGCATCCTAGATGAATGTGGACCAGGTATTTTCTATTCTTTTTGGCGATGTTTTTAGCACGTTGAGGATGGATAGGATGTACATGGGGATGAAAGTGAGAACACAGTTGACAAGGGTGATACGGCCTATAAAATAAAGAATTTCATTCTTCTAGTTGAGGATACTGTAGGAAATTTTGTCAATTACACCGTCAAAATGGTGCACGTGGAGTCTTCTTGGGGATAACAGGACTCCCAGGAACTCAGACCATCACGAATTGGATTCTCTGCACCCACAAGCTATCCTCTATTATTTTCTCCCATATTTAGATATTTTTTTATATGAACACATAGCTCTTCCCCTGGTTAATTATCTAACAAATCAACTTGAAATATTCATCCAGAACCTTGTTGAGATCGCAAATGGAATTATGAACTCCATTGATGAAAAATACCGTATCATCTGTAATGATGAGGTGAGATACTCTGTTAATTTTATGACTACACCAGATTGGGAGGATACACCCATTGGAAGAGCCTCTAGAGTGGTATATATTAATAGAGTATTGAATAGTGTAGAATGGGAAAAAAACCCTTACCTCAAGTTGAGACGGAGGCCTACTTTTATAGGTTGAGGATATAGAATAAATATAAGAGTATTCCGATATGGGACTCAGAAATACCGAGAATAATAAAAATAGGGTTTAACACTCACCATCAGGCTGGATATGCCCAGCTTAGACAACATGTCCCCCAAAAAAGAAAGATGTAATCATACAAGACCATACACACTCTCCCTCAAGATGGGCCGCAGATGCTGTGGAAGCTTGGAACTAAGCGAGGCTAGGCAAGCCCCTATGAGGCCTTTGGTTAAGATTTTCCCAAGCTGTTCCACCATCAGGATGTGGCTAAAGCGAACGTGATCATGCTCCAGGTGGTGGCAAAGAAAGTGGCAGTCCACCTCAATATATTTTCTGCGTTCATAGAATACAGAATTCAAATATATCATGGTGGCTGCCTGATTGTCATTCCAGATGTGACCAGATGTCTGTGGAGGAAAGTCAATCTTATGGAGGAGATGTAAAGGCCAAATGATCTCTGTGCTGACGGTAGCCATGGCACGGTACTCAGATTCCGCACTGGAGCAAGAGACAACCGTTCGTTTCTTGCTATGCTAGGAGATGAGGTTGTCTGCCAAGAAGATGGCAAACCCAGAAGTAGATCTCCGAGTAGCAAGGAAACCAGCATAATCAACATCACAAAAGGCCTCAATATTCATATGAGCATGCTGGGAGTAGTGAAGACCATGGGAAGGGTCTCACTTGATGTATTTGGTGATGCGGAGGATAGCATCCTAATGAGAGGTGATCAGATGCTCCATAAATTGGATCACATTGCCAACAACACTGGAAAAGTCGTGGCGAGTCATGGGGAGATAATTGAGTTTTCTCAGTAGTCGAAGGTACCGCTTTGTGTGTGAAAATGGTTCTGAGCAGGCATAAAGAGACCATTCCCCAGGCTCCATAGGAGTATCCACAGCAGTGGCTTGTGTCAGCCCAGCATCGTGTAGATTATCCAATGCATATTTTCGTTGGTAGAGGGAGATGGTGTCTGGAGAATAGGATACCTCGATACCTAGGAAGTATGTAAGAGGACCGAGATACTTAGTGTGAAAGTGCTGGTGATGATGCCCCTTGAGGTGGGTGATACCAATAAAGTCGCTGCCGGTGATGATGATATCGTCCACATAAACGACCAACAGGATGGAACCAGCAAAGGTCGTCTTGTAAAACACAATGTGGTCCTTCAGGCTACGAGAGAGCCCAAAGTCGGTGATGACAGTGCTGAAGCGGTCGAACCAAGCACGAGGAGACTTCTTGAGGTCGTAAAGATGGTGGCGGAGTCGACAGACTTGAGACTCGGCGCCAAAGGCACAAAATCTGGGGGTTTGTTGCAGATAAACTTCTTGCTTAAGAAATCCATGGAGGAAGGAATTCTTGACATCCAGTTGATGAAGAGGTCAATGATGATGAGCCACCAGAGAGATGAATAACAGAACGAAGGCCATCTTGGAAACTAGAGAGAAAGTATCAAAATAGTCAATATCGTAAGTTTGTGTGAATCCCATTGCCACAAGGCGGGCTTTGAGTCGATGAAGAGTGCTATCGGGATTCAGCCTGACGGTGTAAATCCATTTTCTACCAACTGCCTATTTTCCTGCTTAAAGTGGGACAAGATTCCAAGTATGGTTTTCTTCCAGAGCTTGCAACTCATCCTGCATTGCTCCAAGCCATCTCGGGTGAGATTTTGCATCACCAACTGTGCGAGGAATAGATATTGTATCCAGAGCTGACAGCCTCCTGTATGAAAATACAAATAGAGGAGTACTCTGGCAAGAGCAAGTATCATTCCGGAGGGCAATGGGAAAGTCATCTAGTGTCGGGGAAGGAGCATCGGATGAAGCGGGGATGATGGTGTCATTGGCCAGGATGGGGGATACAGTTGATGGATGACGGGAGTAGACCCTACCAAAATGGGTGTCAACAGCAAGGGGAGACACTGAAGGAGGGTGGATGATGAGAGGAAGACAATCATCAATGGAAGACTTGGGATGAGGAGAGGGAAGGGATAACTGAGAGCTCTCATCAAATGAGACGTCAGCATAGATGACATACCTTCGTAGGTCTTGTGAGAAGCAACAATATCCGTGTTGAGTGCTGGAATAACCAAGGAAGATGCACCGAAGAGTTTTGAGAGAGAGTTTGGAGAGGCCGGGATGAGTGTCACGAACATAACAGAGGCATCCAAACACCCGAAGTGGAAGAGAGTGAGGAGGGGGGGAGGAAAATAGAGCCTGAAAAAGAGTCTCCCCTAAAGGATATAACAAGGCAGTTTATAAGATAGGTAGTAGTGAGGATGGCATCGCCCCAAAAAAGCAGATGCACCTGTCGGTGGAAGAGGAGGGCATGAGTTGTCTCTAGAATATGTCTGTGTTTCTTCTCGGCCACTCCATTCTGCTGAGGTATATCAGGACTGGAGGTCTGATGAATGATGCCTTTCATCTGGAGGAACTGCTAAAAGGGAGTGGATAAATATTCACTCCCATTGTCCGAGCAGACATTTAACAGATATTGAAAATTGGTTATGAATTTCATTTTAAAATGTCTGGAAGGTGGAAAACACTTCAGAGCGTTCTTGAAGGAGGTATAGCCAAGTCATTCGCGAAAAATCATCAATGAAAGATATAATACTTATACCCCAAATGAATCAGGATGGTACAAGGACCCCATACGTCTGAATGAACCAGATCAAAAGGGTGTGAGGCCCATGTATCCACCCAAAGAATGTATGAAGTGCGATGATGTTTCGCAAAAGAACAAGACTCACAATGATTAGAAAGATACTGACTAAAATCTTGACAAAGCTGATGAATGGTGGAGGCGGGAGGGTGTCCCAACTGGAAATGAAGATCCAATGCTCTAGTAGCGACAGATGTACAGGCGACTGTTGATGGGTCATCGAATATGTAGACCTCGTCCCGAAGCTGGCCTCCACAATGTTCTCGGTTCGTAGTCCGCTCCTGAAAGACAACAACAGATGATGTAAATATGGAAGCACAATTGTTATCCTTTGTAAGCTTACTGATGGAAAGAAGATTAAATGGGCTGCGGGGCACATGTGCCACAAAGGGTAGGTGAAGCGAGGAAGTCAGGGAGCATGTACCAAATCCCGCAATGGGGATAGTGGAGCCCTTAGCGACGGTGATGGATGATGAACCAGAATAAGGACAGCAGGAGGTCAACATACCAGCATCACCATTGATGTGGTCAGAGGCACCTGAGTCAAACATCAAAGAAGGTGAGTGACGGCCGACGAAGGCAGCAGAACCAGCAGAGTGGGCTAGAGAAGCCGAAGATAGATCGGGACCTACAGAGGTCTGAGAATCGTGAAGTAGCTGGAGGTCCACCATTGATAGGTCCAAAGATGGTGGAAGAGTTGAGACTGATGAGGAAGCCTTCGGGACCGCCGTCGGACCCTGTTGCGATTGCTGAGATGCACAGCCATGAAGAACCCAGCAGCGGTCGGTCAGGTGGTCGAGCTTGCCACAGTGCTGACAGAGGGACCGAGGATGGCCCTCCACACAGCCGCGTCCATGATTGCCCTAGGAGCGTCCACCGCCACGACCGACAAGAGCAGAGTGATCGATGATGGAGGTAGGTGGGGGAAGAGCACATTGGGCATTGCCCAGGCTACACTTGTGGTATCACCACTGTAGACGGGCTGGTGAGCATCTCGGTAGCCGTCGTGGCATACTCAGGAGCGAGGTCATTGAGAATATTGAAGGGGCAGAGTTGGTCCCTCTGGGTTTGAGCATCCTTCGGTGTCTGGGGAACAGGCCACAATTCTTGCAACTCATCGCGAAGACCCTTCCACTCAATGAAATATGCGGGGAAGGATTTGTCCTGCTGTCGGATATGCGACAATTTTTTAAGGACATCAGAGACCCGAGCCAAATTTTTGGTATTAGAATACATGATGGTCAAGGAATCTCAGAGTTCCCTGACTGTATTCGCAGTCTAGGTGACATCTTTGACTGAGCGATCCATTGAATTGACCAGCAAGGCATAGATCTTGTTGTCAGGAAGTTTCCACGGACGATATTTGGGATCGGTGGATTCTGGTAGAGGATCCTCAAGGTGTGAATCAAGGTCCATTCTGGTAAGGGACATCAACACCGTCTTCTACCAGATAGAGAATTTGGTGGAGTCGAGCCGCTCATTGATGAGGCCAGTGGAGGTGGTGATTATCTGGGGTAGGGCCAAAGAGGCTTCCATGGAGGACTCGGACATCGATAGAAGATGACAGGTTCAGCGGTGCGCCATTCCCACAATGAGAGGCCGAAAAAAGATGGTGTCGAGTGAATTCGGGAAGCAGTAGGGGCGGGCAGCATCAGGAAGCAGTAGGGACGGGCAGCATCAGGAAGCAGCAGAGGCACCGCAGCGGGAATATATGGCCAATACGGGAGGTTCGAACGGAGAGGGCAGGGCCGGTAGTTTCCATTGAAGGCGGTAGCCGGGAAGCGTCGTGAGAGGTAGTGTCTGGCATAGCCACTGATGGATTCGCGGGATCCGGGCAGCCTTGTTCGACGGGCGGGCTAAGAGTCGCCGCTAGGAAGGGCGGTCCGGGAGTCGCCAGACGAAGCAGGCGCTCCACGTCTGAGGAAGGGCAGTTTCCTGGAGAGGCGGGAGCCGGTAGGTGCGGGAGCCGGTAGGGGTGGCGCAAACAGGTGGGGGAGACGGTAGGTGTGAAGCCGGTACTTGGGGGAGCAGGTAGGTGCGGGAGCCGGAAATGGTGGCGGGTAGGGCGGGAGCCGCTGGAGATGAGCTGGGAGTCGCGGCGAGTCGTCAGGCCGTGAGTCGCAAAGGAGCTTGGAGGTGTGCAGTCGGGGTAATGTCGGTGGGAGCACACAGAGGAGGAGGTGCGGCCGGACTTCACTGGGAAATCACAGGAGAGGTGACGCTCAGACGAGGGCGTTGGGAGTCACACGCAGAGAGGGGCCAAGATTGGGACGCCGGGAGGGTGGCGCAACGGAGGAGGCGAAGCGGAGGAGCCGTGTAGGGCAGAGTCGGGGTGGCCGGGTAGGGAAGACCCGCGGGAGGGGGGGGGGTGGCCGCGTAGGGGAGACCCGTAGGAGGGGCGGGGGTGGCCGCGTAGGGCAGACCCGGAAGGGGAGAGAGAAAAAATAATGGGATTTACCCTTTGATACCATGTAGAATGGGAAAAACCTTTTAGCTCAAGGTGAGGCAGATGCCTACTTTTATAGATTGGGGATATAGAATGCATACAGGAGTATTCCTATGTGGGAGTCGAAAATACCCAGAATAAAAAAAAATACGATTTAACAAATAAGAATGAAGATGATAGGGGACAAAGGATCACTCTACCGTAGCCCATGAACATATTTTAAGAACCCACAAATTTTTCCCAAGAATGTAACTATGAACCATGGTAAACTATGACACCTGAAGAAAAACACAGCCACTCAGCTGGAAAATATCTTGCACATCATTAACCTAATAATAAAACCCCACTCCAGTCTATTTTATGCCTTGTCCATGTTGATTTCGATTTCTATATTGGATCCAGATGTTTTCTTATTGACGTCCACAATCATTTCTTGGGCCAATGCAATGTCCACCTGAGAAAACCTACCTCGGATACATCCTTGATGTTTCTCAGATAAATTGAGTCTTCTTTTGATAATGCTAGCATGGATTTTATAGGGAAAATTTCACAAACTGATGGGTCGGTAGTGCCTATGAATGGAAGGTTTATTCAGCTTTGGGATGAGAACCATGGTGTTCGTGCATGCCGCTCGAGGAATTATTACTCACTAGAAGTAATATTGAATTTCTTTGAGAGGATTTATCTTCATGAGGGCCCATAATATTGCATACAAAGAACTCAGGATGCTATTGGGACATGGCGAGCTTTCATGGTTGAGAGACATGACAGATTCCTTAATTTCCTCCTATTCTAGAAGGTTTTTAAAGAAACGTTTGGTAGAGTTAGACACCACACAAGGAATTTCCTTGAAAATTTCAGCATTTCCCTGATGGTAACCCTCCTACAAATCGGGGTTAGCTTCGGCAAGCAGATTTTTGAAATGGGATTCGGCGATACCTCCGAACCACTTATATGCCTTTGGTGAAATAACCATCTTCCATAAGGATATTAGGGATTCAGGCCCACTTCTTATCTTAGTTGCCATCTTGAAAAAATGTAGAGTTTCTATCCCCCTCCTTGAGCCAAGTTGCATGGGACCATTCATGTGCCAATCTATCTTATTCCAAGAGCATGTCCGCAAGCTGGTTCATTTTTTTGATGAGGGTCTTAAAAATCTCATCATCCCATGGTTCCTAAAACTTTAATTATGTACACTCAATATCTAATTTAATGTTATCCAACCCGAGATAGCAATAAGGCTAGTTGTTATTGCATGACTGGAGATCTTTATTGAGAGGTATGAGCCTGTTATGGAAGCCAAACCACAAAGCATCTTCCATGGGTTTTTCCCAGATAATATGTGCCACTTGGTGGCAATAGGGGTCTTACACCCACCTTCTGGAGTAGAAGAAAAAATACCTTTATATGGGTCTTGAGGCTAGACTGATAAGGATCATAGAGTAGTCTGAAAGAGCTCAGATGAGGTGACCAACCCTTGTGTTTTAATAGGTGGAGATAGCCTGGATATTGGTGAAACAATGGTTGAGTCGTTGGTACCGAGTATGACGACTACCCCTCTAAAATTCATATATGAGAGGCCATTCTGGAAAGTGAAAGAAGCACACTCACAACGATCTCTTCTAAGATAGATACCACCATTCTTCTCTGATGGATCCAGAATGGAGTTGAAGTCACCTCCAACAAACCATGTCGAGTCCCTTGGGTTGAAGTCATCCAGATCAGACCTGAGTGAATCTCTTGAACATGCTTCACAATTGGAATACACAAAAGAAATGAAGAAAATAATAATTACTTGAACTAACCTTGGTAGAGATTCATTGGCTGGAGACGTTGAGCATGTCGACTATAATGGAATAATTTCAGAAAATCCAAATGTGTTGCATTTAGGGGTCCCCATGCCTGCAGTTACACTACCAGATTTTTTTAGTGAAAATAAAAATATTTGAGGGGTGTTATTTGGTTTCGAGCATCACAACCAGTTATATCTTGCGATGAGAGATTTTGATGGAGAGAAAATCCATCCTCACCCGGGCTCCCAGGCCACATGTGTCCTAGATGAGAAGCGAGATCCTGGGAGAAGGGACACATCGATTTGGACCCATGAATCGAAGAGATCTTGGATAAGGAAGTGAGGATGGCTTTACCTCACCTTGATTCTGGTGCAGAAACTGTCCGAGGGAGACACAGAGTCACAAGTAAACAGGATGGGATCCTCGACCACATCTGATAATGCAATGTATCCGTTGAAAGTGGAAATGGGTGAGTTACCAGAGGGACCTAGATCTATAGTATTGGGATCCAGAGTGGACTCCAAGGAATGAAGGGATGCATTACCACGCTAAGAAATCTAGTACGGGATTCTCGAGGGAATAGAGGATCCAAAAGATAAACGAGGTGCCAGATCCGGCCTGAATAGAATAAGTTCTAGCAAAGGACCCCAATTGCCAGTGGGGGAGAGCAAGGGAGAAGAGCCTGAGAAGGAAACTTCTCCTCTAATGGCGGAACCAGCATCGCTGGAGATGTAGGTGGAGAGGAATGGCACGATGGACCCATCAGTGGAAGACAGATTTGAGGGTAACAAATTAGAAGCTTCAGACGGATTTGAACGAATTCACGCATCATGCGTGAGTTTTCTCAAGAATGATTGAACGGCGTTTACTCTTCCCCCTTAATTTTTTTAATTATAAATATTATTAAATAAATATATATAAATTGGTATCTAATTAATATTAAAATAAATATTAATAAAAACTAATAAAAATATAACTAAAGATTAATAAATACTAATTAAATATAAATAAATAGTAGTTAGAAATCCATCAATATTTATAAAATCTCAATAAAGATTAATTAAATATTTATAAATATTGAAAAATATTATTAAATATTGATTAAATATTAATGAATATAAACAAATATAAATAAATACTTATAAATATAAGTAAATGGAAAAAATAGTAATAAAATAGTAATTAATTATTAACAAATATTAATTAAATATTAATAAGTATTCATAAATATTCATAAATACTAAAAAAATATTAATAAATATCAATAAATATTAACAAATCTTAATAAATATTAAATAAATATTCATAAATATTAATTAAATATTAATCAAATACAGAAAAAAATTATTGATCAATTCAAACATAATCATATCCTAATGGAGTCAATGAATAAGTTTTATAATCTAATGAAAAGAAATTGAGTTAAGAAACTCTTTACCACTTGATAACTTTCAAGTCAATATAATTGGATAATTTAATTCAAATTGAAACTTAAAATACCATGATCTATAAATTATTAATGATATTAAATGTAAAATGGATAGTATATACACCACAAAATAAAGTGGTGAATATGGTATATGCCTCGTAAAAGTAAAAGCAAGATGAGAAAAACTCTTACCTTGAGTCCAGACATTCCATGTGTGTCCTTTAACTCTTGTATAATAAACTTATATTAATTATTTTATTTATTAATAAAATTTTAAATGTTTAATGCCTTATACATAAATAGTTTATTTTGTTTATTTATAATTATATATTTAAATATTTAATTAGTTAAGTACATGTTGGGCGTTTTGAGGACGTTCGGTTCATTGTTTCAAAACGGATTTGTTTTGTTGACAATGGTCCAAGTGTTATTATTAAAACATATATTGAATAGTAATAGTTAAATATTATAATATTTTTCAATCAATTATAATTTTTTTACCAATCATGAAAAATGGTTATGAAATATGAACTATGTTACTATCATGGAGGTTGTATGTCATACGTACACATGAGTAACTCTTCAATTTTTCAATGATCATTATGGAAAGAAGTTATATATTATTTTAAATCTCCCTAATGAAAATAATCTAATAAATGCAATATTTTTTCTTTGAATATACTTATATATATCATTCTTAGGATGTGGTGATGAAAAAACAATCGCATCACTTTGTGGAGCTGACAGTCCTTTCATACACAAACAACATTATCATTTTTTCAATGTAAGAAATGAAATGATATATTATATTTTATGAATGATAAATAATTCATGAATTTCATTATTAATTCATTTATATCACATATTTTAATTATATTTGTCCTTGTTACCTTCCATGTAAAGTGTTAGTGAAAAACAAATCACATCACTTTGTGAGGAACTAGTCTCTCGTACACACAAGTGATGTTATTGTATCCCCTCACAAAATGAAAATAAAAAAGTTATATGTTATATAATAAATAAATAAGTGTAAATATTTTTAAAATATTATATATATACTTTTAATCCATCATTACAACAATCTGTGAGATGTGATGATGGAAAATCAATGACATTGGTTCGCGAGGTGGTAGTCTTTTGTACACATAAATGATGATTTTGTATCCCATTTGATGAAATAGAAGATGGAATAAGGTTATAAAATTAATATAATAACATATCAACATATACTATATACTGTTGATATCATAAAATTATTTTTTAATAATATTTCAAGGAGGTAGAAAAAGAAATAAAAAAAAGTTCATAGTTATAAATTTCACCTCTTCTTAGACCACCTCTTAAGGATTATACCTAAAAAATTTCTATAATGGTTTTATGAAAAAATAATGACTTATAATATGATTTAATGAAAGTTAGGAAGTTATTTGGGTAGTTATTTCCCAAAACAAAATTGTTTTAAGGTGTGAATAATATAGGAAAGTGGGAGGCCTTTTAAAAGTGAGGTGAGTGGCTCACTTTTAATTTTTGAAAAGAAAAAGGTATACCCATGTTCTTTACTTTTCAAAAGGATCCAAAAGGAATAAATATAGATAATTATACATTATAACATATAAATATTCCCATAAAATAGTTTTTTACAAGTTTTTATATAATTTTGAACATTATTTTTTAGTTTAACTCCCCGGTAAACTCATTTTTATCTTAACCATGGTATTTTTTTAGTATTTTCAAAATATGGTGTGATAAAAAATTAATCTAAACTTAATAGATAATATAAATTAATATTATTCCAAATATTTAATCAATTTTACAAAATTTAATTCACATAATTTCCCAAATTTAATTTAAAATTAAACTCACAGATGTGATGAAAAAAGGGTTTCCAATAAGTTTATTTTTCAAGGAAATGATTATTTTATATTAACTCTATGAATAATTATTATAATTTTATAAATATAAATTAATATTTATTGACATAAAATATATAAATTTTATTTAAATAATTAATTATAAGGTGCTTTTTTATTAATTGAAAAGGATAAACATTTTGCATTTTAAAACAGTTTTTAGAAAATCCCTTTTTCAAACCCAATGACAACATTATACTAGAATCAAATATGAAGTTGATTCAAAAGAAATTAATTGAGACGAAGATAACTAAATAATAATTATTTTACTTTAAATTATATTTAAAAATAATTTTACTTTTAAATTACTCAATTTATAGAAAAGAAATTTGTTTTTACAAAAAACGATATATTTTTCAATTCCCTGAAAATCAATATTTTCTAAAAAAGATAAAATTTTCACACAAAACAAATTATGATATGAATATTTAAAAAATTATTTTAATTTTATCAAATTAATTTTCAAAATTTTTCAACTATTAATTATAATATTTTTTCTTGAAAAGCAATAAAAATTCATTATTAAGAAAACACATTTTTGAAAAATAAAATTACTTTACTAAAAGTTGTTTGATTATTTGAAAAAAAATTAAATAATTCATATCGAGTATGAAATTATATATATATATATACATATCCTAAATTTTTTTAATGTTATTCATACTTGAAAATTTAACGGCTAGGTTATGACAATTATATATATCACAGGTTGTTTAAGCTCGTTGTTGTGTGTCAAATATGCTATCAAACATAGTTTTCTTTTCTAAAGTATCATGGTGTTACAATGAATTAATATTCCTGTATTAAAACACATATTAAAAAAACACTATAATTAATATAATATACATCATTCCACTAATTAGGTTTTTGGTAAGATATGAACTACGTTTTATGTAAACAACTTCCTTAATTCCTAAAAATAATTCTCTAATTGGAAATCCCAATGAATCTTGTCTCCATTATAATAAAAATCAATCATCATAATGTTTATTTAAGAAAGGTATTGAATGGATCATTAGTAATATCTTATGATTCCATGAATACCAAAAATATTTAATTCATTCCTGGGTACTCCCCATGATATCATTATCACTAATTTCTCAAGATCTTTGAAATTCTAGATTCTGAAACCAAAATAACCCAAAATTTAACCTACATAATCATGAATTAGAATTTATAAGGCTTTGTATAAGGACTATACTCCCTTAATGTCTCTATAATAAACTTAAAATTCCCATAATAATCTTTCTAGGATCGAAAATATTTCACTATATCATCGATAAAAAGGATAAAAAGGAATAACTTTGGGGATAAAAACTCACATTGAACAAGGCCATGGAAATAGTTGGGGAATTTTCTAAACCATGTTAAACCGCAAGAAAAATATTATGTCTATATAAGGTTATGAATAACGTTTTTAATAATTCTTTAACACATACACCATGATAATAATATCTTAATCATATATTTATCTTTATAAACCACCTAAATATCCTTAATTGATAAATAAATCAATTATATGAGGTAATGTGTACCTATTTTTAATAATTTTCTAATTCAATTTATTTAAAGCAACACATAAATAAAAAATTTTACCCACTTATGAAATATCATAGATTTAACCTAGAGTAAACTAATCTTCTAAATTAATCCTATTGATTATATATCATCATGATAAAATTTTAATTTCTATAGCATAGATTGAGCTGGAATATTGGGAGGAATAAGTATTTTCTTGGTACCAAGTATAGAGTACCAATTCAATAGTAAACTCCGTCACAATATCTAATGTAAAGTAGAGAAATCTTTTGAGAATACATCTAAAAAACTGGCCACAAATTAAATCATAATCAACAACATTACTCTATTAAAATGAACTATTCATAACCCCAACAATCAAATAAGTTATTGTATTTATCTTCCTTAGTACAAATCCCACTCAATTCACATGAAAGTCACATTAAAAAATAAAAGTATAAGATATATTCTTACGAAAATAAATGGTTAATCATGTTTGAGAGAAATCAATGTTATATTATAAAATAATTAACCAATTTATGTCCATGATCACATAAAAATTATACATGTATAAGTTAATTAAATCCTAAATATATCAAAGAATCATTTATAATAATCAAAAAAGGGGATATCTAATAACTTATATCCCCTTCCCCAAGTGGATTTCCCACATTCATCCCTTGAGAAAAAAGATCCACATTCATACCTAGATAATACATGACATGATTAGAAGAAAAAGAATTAAAGAACTAGTATAAAAAAAGTACAGTAACCAAATTATAATTGAATAATATCATATACTAGAATATAAAATATCCCTCACTAACATTGATTATAACCTTATACACTACTATTAACTTCTCAAAACCCACATTATGATATTGACTATGAGATATCTAACCACCCAGAGAAATACCTCACTATTGAAATTATCCTTAGAAACATTTTCTATCACAATGACTAGATATAATATAAATAACACAGTTTTTACTATCTTGAGGTGATCATGTAAAATAAAATATTTTGGGACCCCCCCCCCCCATGTTCACTATTCATTTGTAAATTCCAATCCATTCAAATGAACTATTTTATAAGACAAGCCTGGGTAAATTTATCCAATATGTGTGTTGTGGATCACTAAAAATTATTGTGTGGGTTATTCTCCTCATACATTTCATATTTTGTGTATGATTCATAAACATGATATTACTGAACCTCATGAATCTCTATTTTCAATTTGGTTTTTTAGGAAATATATGGAATTTGGGATAGATTAAAAAATTGGATATATTTATATTATATATTATTTAATTATATAAATATATAATTTTGGTGGGTTTTTAATGTCATTTAATCTTGTTTAAAGGGAATTATTGGGAAATAAAATATTTAGACACTAATATTATTCGTGACATAGCTCTAGAGAAATTTTGAGGGAATCATTTGGTTTCCTTTCTTGACTAGAACATAGAATTTAATTATATTGGTCTATTTAGAGATCTTAATGGATATTTTATTTCTATAATTTATATTTTTTAAACCTAGTTGTATTGGGTTAGTTCAGGGACTATTTCAATTACTACAATTCCTAAGGGGATCTAATATGGAATTATATTCATTAGAAAGACTATGGGAATTCATCTGAATTAGTATTTTATCCTGATATAAAGTGTTAAGGTTATTATAAATAACAATAATTGGTATTGAATATTTAGTGGGTTCACCAATTTATGAATCCTCACTGAATTTTACTTGCTCAGAATTGATCATTATATATCATTGGGTTGTAAAACATGATTTAATGTTTTTAATATGGTATTATTTTATAATTTAATATGTAATTAGATTTTGTGATGCTCATACCTTCATCTTTTTTTCATATAGGTGGTTATTATGGTATAGAGTATGGTTTATAATTGGTGGGAGTTATCCAAAGGTCCTCTATTCACAATGATGGGATAACAAATCAGTGAATTGAATTGATTAACATGTCATTACATTAACCAAAATGATTAAAAGTTAGAGATGAATTAGTGAGTGAAATCACCATGGACATTGATGATGGTGATGATGAGGGTCAACCTATTTACCACCTAAATTCCTTATGTCATGACATACATGGAATTTTTCTTTGGTGATCCCTCCTGTTGTCTTCTGGTTCATTAACCAAAGAGTATTTGGAACTTGATAGGTTGATGTGGAATCCTGAGACTTATTTATTTCAATATGTATATTGTACTTCATAGATTCCAAGACATATTATCATCACTGATTCTCAGTTTTATACAATAGACATTAAGGGTTATTGTGATGGTTCACTAGAATTATCACATGGTTATTAGAAAACCCTCATGAGGCTTGCTAACATGACCATCATGAGACTTTGATGAGTATTATATATACTTGAAACCCTTTTGTGTTATAGAATAGATATTATATTTCCTTGAAATAATTATAATTTTTCACTAAATATTACCCTTAGGAGGCCAACAGTAATGATTAATAATAAAAAACATGCCATTGGATTTATTTCAAAGGTTCATCATCCCTACAAACTTTTCACATACCATTTTTTTGTTTTAGAGAAGTTTGAATATGATGATAGAATGTAGGTTGGGTTGGTTCTCACAACAATAATAGTGTCCTAGTAAGGTGATCCTCCAAGACATATGTTTATGTAAACCCTTCGGGTTAAGTCTCCTCGATTGGAGTGATCCCCAATTTACCACATGAATGCATCTACACCTCATTTCACAACAACATATGTTTCCTGTAACACCCCGAGCTTCCACGATACGCTTCTCATTGAATAATGCAATAGCCTGCATTGTACGCAACTTCGAGTTCTAAAACACCGCGACTAATCAAAGTAGCCGTTATGAATAGTAATAACCACTTTTTAAAATTATAGAAATTTTATATTTCAAATGGACTTCATTTTTGTATTCTTAATATCGAAATTATCCTAAGTTGAATTTTTTGTAACTTTCTGAGAACTTCCAATTTTTTATGAATAGTGAAAAATACTTAAAACAACTTTTTTAATCAAAATAATTAATTGTGATAAATTATACTATTTAGTGGTTTTAAAGTATAATTAGAACATATTTTTACCATTTTATCCAATGGTGGTCATTAGAATTAATTTAACATTGAAAATGGACATAAACAATTGCCAACCTTTTGATATAAATTGTTTCTTAAAAACACGCTATTTGTTCTGACAACGGGAATTAATTATAAAATTAATTAATGCAACTTATATGTTTGGAATTTTGTAAAATAGACATCATTTTTGAATTCGTAATATCAATTATAGCTTAGGGTGAAATTTTGGTACTTTTCGGATAACTTTTGTATTTTGATGAATAGTGAAAATTACTAAATTTTAATTAAAAACAACATTTTTAATCAAAATAATTAATATTGATAAATTATGAATTTGAGTGGTTTTAAAGTATATTTAGAATATATTTTTACCATTCAATTTAATGTTTGTCATTGGACATAATTTTACAATTAAACCGAACATAAATAAGTGTCAATCTTTTGATAGTTATTATCTCTTAAAAACACGCTTTTTGTTTTGACAGCGGGAATTAATTTTAAATTAATTTCTTCCACTTCTGTGTTTTGAATTTAGGAAAATGGATTCCATATTTATAATCAGGATGTTCAAATTGTGTAAATAGGTAACTTTTATTTTTAGACATTTTGAATAATTACTGCGGTAAATATTTTATTTACCATGGTTAAGGGTAAATCCGGTAAATAAGGGTTAAAAAATAATATTATAATAATACTAAATTACCCTAAAACGTGTCTTAACCCTATTGGTTGATACATGGTCGACCATGGGCATCTTTGGGTCTATTTTGGGACCCCATGGATCCACTTGTAAGTGATAATGACACATTATATTAATAAAGTTAAAATAAAAATAAAAATGGCATAAGCTTACATCTTTTAGAAGAACAATTTTTACATAGGGTTATACATGTTGGATTTTCGATTATAAATATTAATTAGAAAGCTAAAATAATTTCCTACATAATGATATTTTATTTATAATTTTTAGACATTAAATAATTTATTTTATTTATGACACAACGATGATGCAGTAATTACTATAATAGTGAAAAAATAAAATAATTGATATTATAAATACCCAAATAAATATAATATGAAACTTTTAATGAATTAAACTAATTTTCAAGGATAATATGATATATTAGGATTGATGTAATTGACTTTGTTAGAAGTAATCAATCTGTTATGAGTTTCACAAAAATCAACTATTGAATAGTGTCAAAATTGACATAAAAGAGTTCTTAAAACAAATATTATATTATTAATTGATATTAAATTCCTAAAAATCTACGGTTCGGCCAAGAGACTTATATTATGATAGGTTAATCATTAATGGACCACTTGGGGGTCGCTTGGATGTATATAGTAAGTTTATTAACCATATTATATAAAAATACAAAGAGACATTGTAAAAGTGAAACTAATTAACTTAGAGTTAATACTTAAAGATAAGGTTAATATAAGTACCCAAACCTGTCTAAATTCTATTGGATGAGTTGTTTTAGACCTATACCCACCTCATCCTTTGAATAGTCAACTTTTGAGCCTTTGGAAACCGAATATGAATTTATTATAAATTAATATTTCTAGCTTTTCCAAAGGTGCCCCTCACCCCTCTTATAAAAGGGCACTCCTCCTTCTCATTTCCTCACACCTTTAAAGCCACTTGGCTCGTCCAAACTCTGCCCAACTAAGCTCCCCACATCCCTCTACTCCTCCTTGAAGCTTCCCCTTAGGCAGAAAGCATTTCAAGAAGTCCTTTGGTTCCAACCAAAGTGAGTTACCTAAATTAAAGGTAACGATTTCTCTTAAATTATTTTCATTTATTTTGCTTCTTCAACCCCCAAAATCTTTTTATTTCCTTTCTTTTGTAACAACACCAGTATCCTAAATATACTAGGATGTTGTTATAAGAAGGATTCAAACTACACATACACACAACTCCAACTAATGGATGATGAACATAATGTTTCTGTGGATGACAAACTAACGCCTCACGAAACGATGATTGTTCAAAAACATCTTACCGCCTCTCATGGTGGCCATTATGATGGAACTGTAATTAAATATGATATTAATGATATATATTTTATATATAAGCTTCTGTAATTCCATTTTATTTCATACCATTATTCGTTTCATGTTGTATATACATACGATAATTTCATTTGAGGAAGTGCGGACTACCGCCCCCTTAAAATGATATGACTCGTTCATACCACACATGGAACGTATAAAGGATGGTGTTAATGAACTTAAGTAACATATATAAAATATTATATTATACTGGAATAGTAATATACCTATGTATCATTTGGATTCGATTCCTTTAAAATAAAAATTAAATGGAAGTAGCGTTCGTGCGTACGTACGGACTACCGTCTCCACGAACGCGATGAGATTCATTCTCCATCGTATCCATTCAAGTATAATTATCATTTAATGATTTAAAAATGATGTTTAAGGACTTTATATCATTCTGGATATGAATAAGATACAACAAACATGACTTATGTAACAAAACATATAAAAGAAAATGAGTAAGTTAACACCCGAAACGGCGTTAATACTAAGATATTATTATAAAATCAATATTAAAAGATCATATATGATATCATATTAATGTATATGATTCTTGTATAATTTAATAACAATTATTTCACCATTATACAGGAGGTTAACCTACCCCAACCAAGGAAAAGTACAAGGTAAGGGTTATTTCACAATCTCTTCATTATCCGAGGTTGTTTATACGTAATAATCTACTGGGATTTCTTTATCATCCACATCCATGTTTCTTCGAAATGAATTTCAAAACATATTTATTATTTACAAGAATATGGGTTAAATTCATTTATACCCTTGTTTGACTTTTTGTAAGAGGTTTATAAAGGAATCTTTCCGTCGTTTTCAAAACAAGGTCCTTTTTAACCTTTTCGACAGAATTAAGATAAGAATGTTTTTTTTACTTATACGGCGGGTGCAGTTATTTTCGGCCGTTATAAAATCGTCAAAGCTTTCCTTACAAGATTACAAGAATATTTTCAAGAAAATGTTTTATTTTATATGGCTCTTAAATGATTTCAAAAATAGAAAGAGATATTTCTCTAAAAAGTGTTTTGATTTCATCTATGTCAACATCCTTTAATGGATTTTACGCTTATTTGAAGTTGATTTATTATAATACAAAACTTCTATATTGTATTGAAGGTTTTGTGATATGTTTGACTGTGGATGTGCTATTTTATACCATTCATATTTTATGGTGAAACTATTGACATTTCGTATTCTAGTTTTAATCCGAATGTTTATGTTATATTTCAAACTTTTCTTCAGATGAATGTGCTAAACAAGTATGTTCCGGGTTGGGGACCGGTAAAAGTAAGCCCTCCAGGTTGGGGACTGGTTAAAGTAAGCCCTCCAGGTTAGGGACTGGTAAAAGTATGCCCTCCGGGTTGGTGTCCGGTTATTAGAGGCACTCCGGGTTGGTGTCCGGTTATTAGAGGCACTCCGGGTTGGTGTCCGGTTATTAGAGGCACTCCGGGTTGGGTTCCGGTTAGAAGTAACCCCTAGGTCTTGGGATGAGGCCTAGACAAAGAAATTAACGTTTAGCATTATGCATTCCAACATTATGAAAGTGGTTATTGATTTTTGCATGTGATTATTCGATTAGTAGAATATCCATGTGAATAAGTAAATGGCATTATTTCATTTTATTTATGCCATACCATGTTGAATGTTCATGTCTAAAAGGCTTATGTTTTAGTTATACATTGCCTTAAATGTTTATTCTTATTTATGAAAGTTTCCGCTATATTGTTATCCTTACTGGGCATTTGAGCTCACCCCTTTTCTATGTTTTATTTTTCCCAGGAAGTGAAGATGTAAGTTATGAATGACCTGCAGGGATATTATGACGGGATTATAGTGTGGACTGTGGAAACATTATGTTGTTGTAGTAGTTTTTCATTTTATGATGTAATGTAAAACTTATGAATATATCTAGTGTTTCCAAGGCTACTAAACCAATCGGTCTTTCGAGATTTGATCTTTCTTGTGATCATGCCAATGTTACGAAGTAATGCACCGACTCTGGGTAACTGGGGTCGGGGCGTTACAGTTGGTATCAGAGGAAGTTTAGTACAAACCTTGGAAGCTAGATTTAGATAAACTCTGATTAGAGCACGTAGACCTAAGATGAACTTTGAGGATTAGTATAGAAGAACTTCCTAGAATTTTGGTATTGTAGAGATTTTGTGAGTTTTCCGAGCAATACATCCCTGTCTGGATACGAGCAGGTAGAGGCGCCTCTGGCACAGATGTACCTAGGGGTAAAACCCGAAAACACCGCTTTGAGCTAGACTCGAACGGGAACTGGTGCACGACAACGGGCCTTGCTGCACTCTTGGTTACGACACTCCCGGGGGATATGCTTAGGATAACTCTCATTTTCTTTACAAATCATTATGAAGGGTTTATGAGTATATACTTCCTCAAAGAAAACATTTTTATGATTATGGATTATATCCATAAATAGTTCAATTTATGTTAAGTGTTTTATAAGTATGGGATTATGTATTTTGATTCATAAACTGATCTAGTTTATGCCATTGTTTAGAAATGGCGCCTAGTGGAAGAAATGGAAACCGTATCAATGCACGCACTCCATGTAGGGATTGCCCTCCTGCTCAAGATAATTATAGTGGGGCTGGTGATGCAACTGGTGCCGATCAGCTAATCACCATAATAGGACAACTTACTCAGGTTATGAATAATAACCTTACCCGTATGGAGCACCCGGATCCGCAGCATGGAGGATCAATGTTAGACCGATTCATGAGGCAACAACCACCAACGTTCAATGGGAGTACAAATCCCTTAGTAGCTGAGCAATGGATAAATTCCCTAGAGAAAATATTTCAGGCTTTGGGGAGCAGTGAAAGGGAGAAAGTTATCATGGCAGTTTACCGCCTCACTGGAGATGCTGATCAATGGTGGTCATTGATTCAAAACATGAAGGAAGATGATGAAGTATCAAATATGGAATGGAGGGAGTTCAAAGATCTGTTTTTAGAAAAATACTTCCCTCGCGACCATCGAGCAGATATGGAAAGGCAATTTCTAAGTCTGAGACAGAAGGAGGATGAGAATGTCGCAAAGTATGAGGCTAACTTTACAAGGTTAGCAAGGTATGCCGGAGATTATATTCGCAACCCAGGAAGTAAGATTGATCGTTTCTTTGATGGGTTAAAACCATTTCTCCGTCGAGCTTTGGTATCACAATCCTTCTCATCATACTAAGATATTGTCTCGTGTGCTATCAAGACAGAAAAGGAATTCTCTAAGTCTTATGACAACAAAGTAAAGCAAGAGAAGAAGAGAACGGTGGAACAAGAGACAGATAAAGAGAAAAAGGGAAATAAGGATTTTCCATTATGTGATAATTGTGGGAAGAATCACCCTGGTACTTGCCTAAAAGGAATGGGAGTTTGTTATAAATGTGGAGAAAAGGGTCACCAGGCTCGTGATTGCAAGGGAAAGAAAGAGGCTATCAAAGTGGAATGCTACAATTGTAGAGAAATGGGTCATTATGCAAATGAATGTCCTAAGCGTCAGGGAAACTTACCTCAGAAAAGGCCAAGGGATCAAGGCCAATCTTATGCTGTGACTACAGTTGAAGCGGAATAATTAATGTATTGGTGCTTTTGGACTCAAGGATTATATTCTGGTTATAAGAATAATGTGATATATATATGGATTGTACTGCAGTACTTGTTGATTTCAGTAAGGTTTTAATATGATGAAGGTAATTATATTTTTAGTATGTGACAATAAGAGAAACTTTACTTCGTTTGGGGAATCTGATAAATTGATTTTGGAATTAAGAAACCTTTTAGAGAAATTCTGGACAGAGGTATTTTGGATAACTAGAAAGGTTGGAGTGGATTAAGTTGATCTTTGGATAGTATTGTTTAAGGTTAAAAAATTTATGAAGATTATTTTTGGAATATTATAATACTATAGTTTTAGGAAAAGGACAACCTGTAGGGTGAGGCATAACCCGTCGCGTCGGAAAAAGTTGCAGGAATCGAACCCACAACCATAGTGCGACAGGCCTTTATTTCCTACCTCTAGCCTACAGGGAGTCCCTGGTTATTACAAAATAGTTGTTCTATTCTAAATGGTTTGTGGTAAAAATTTATTAATGAAAGTCTACATGATAAGTAAGTATATTTCCTCACATTCTTAGTAAATCTCTTAAATAATTTCCTCACCTCTATGAAAGGTTACTTAAAACAAAAACGTTGTCGATTAACTTTTCCAACTGGGGATTCAATGAATGTTTAACCAATCACAAGTTTGTGATTTTCTTATTGTTAAATTTCTCCTAATCCTGTTTTCTAGAACTCTTCATCAGACCATGCTAGTTTGTTTTTCCTCCATATCCATATTTTCATAGAACCCTAGTATGGGCTATCTCGGATGACCTTTGTACTTATCTTTCTTTCTTTTAATGTTATATTTTTATTAATCTTATTTCCGATGTGGGTTTTCCACAAAGGTATTTTCTATTTACAACCTTTTATTTTCAAAGAAAAATTTCAAATTGCGAGGACGCAATTTATTGAAGGAGGGGAGAATGTAACACCCCGAGCTTCCACGATACGCTTCTCATTGAATAATGCAATAGCCTGCATTGTACGCAACTTCGAGTTCTAAAACACCGCGACTAATCAAAGTAGCCGTTATGAATAGTAATAACCACTTTTTAAAATTATAGAAATTTTATATTTCAAATGGACTTCATTTTTGTATTCGTAATATCGAAATTATCCTAAGTTGAATTTTTTGTAACTTTCTGAGAACTTTCAATTTTTTATGAATAGTGAAAAATACTTAAAACAACTTTTTTAATAAAAATAATTAATTGTGATAAATTATACTATTTAGTGGTTTTAAAGTATAATTAGAACATATTTTTACCATTTTATCCAATGGTGGTCATTAGAATTAATTTAACATTGAAAATGGACATAAACAATTGCCAATCTTTTGATATAAATTGTTTCTTAAAAACACGCTATTTGTTCTGACAGCGGGAATTAATTATAAAATTAATTAATGCAACTTATATGTTTGTAATTTTGTAAAATAGACATCATTTTTGAATTCGGAATATCAATTATAGCTTAGGGTGAAATTTTGGTGCTTTTCGGATAACTTTTGTATTTTGATGAATAGTGAAAATTACTAAATTTTAATTAAAAACAACCTTTTTAATCAAAATAATTAATATTGATAAATTATGAATTTGAGTGGTTTTAAAGTATATTTAGAATATATTTTTACCATTCAATTTAATGTTTGTCATTGGACATAATTTTACAATTAAACCGAACATAAATAAGTGTCAATCTTTTGATAGTTATTATCTCTTAAAAACACGCTTTTTGTTTTGACGGCGGGAATTAATTTTAAATTAATTTCTACCACTTATGTGTTTTGAATTTAGGAAAATGGATTCCATATTTATAATCAGGATGTTCAAATTGTGTAAATAGGTAACTTTTATTTTTAGACATTTTGAATAATTACTGCGGTAAATATTTTATTTACCATGGTTAAGGGTAAATCCGGTAAATAAGGGTTAAAAAATAATATTATAATAATACTAAATTACCCTAAAACGTGTCTTAACCCTATTGGTTGATACATGGTCGACGATGAGCATCTTTGGGTCTATTTTGGGACCCCATGGATCCACTTGTAAGTGATAATGACACATTATATTAATAAAGTTAAAATAAAAATAAAAATGGCATAAGCTTACATCTTTTAGAAGAACAATTTTTACATAGGGTTATACATGTTGGATTTTCGATTATAAATATTCATTAGAAATCTAAAAAGATTTCCTCCATAATGATATTTTATTTATAATTTTTAGACATTAAATAATTTATTTTATTTATGACACAACAATGATGCAGTAATTACTATAATAGTGAAAAAATAAAATAATTGATATTATAAATACCCAAATAAATATAATATGAAACTTTTAATGAATTAAACAAATTTTCTAGGATAATATGATATATTAGGATTGAGTTAATTGACTTTTTTAGAAGTAATCAATCTGTTATGAGTTTCACAAAAATCAACTATTGAATAGTGTCAAAATTGACATAAAAGAGTTCTTAAAACAAATATTATATTATTAATTGATATTAAATTCCTAAAAATCTAAGGTTCGGCCAAGAGACTTATATTATGATAGGTTAATCATTAATGGACCACTTGGGGGTCGCTTGGATGTATATAGTAAGTTTATTAACCATATTATATAAAAATACAAAGAGACATTGTAAAAGTGAAACTAATTAACTTAGAGTTAATACTTAAAGATAAGGTTAATATAAGTACCCAAACCTGTCTAAATTCTATTGGATGAGTTGTTTTCGACCTATCCCCACCTCATCCTTTGAATAGTCAACTTTGGAGCCTTTGGAAACCGAATATGAATTTATTATAAATTAATATTTCTAGCTTTTCCAAAGGTGCCCCTCACCCCTCTTATAAAAGGGCACTCCTCCTTCTCATTTCCTCACACCTCTCAAGCCACTTGGCTCATCCAAACTCTGCCCAACTAAGCTCCCCACATCCCTCTACTCCTCCTTGAAGCTTCCCCTTAGGCAGAAAGCATTTCAAGAAGTCCTTTGGTTCCAACCAAAGTGAGTTACCTAAATTAAAGGTAACGATTTCTCTTAAATTATTTTCATTTATTTTGCTTCTTCAACCCCCAAAATCTTTTTATTTCCTTTCTTTTGTAACAAAACCAGTATCCTAAATATACTAGGATGTTGTTATAAGAAGGATTCAAACTACACATACACACAACTCCAACTAATGGATGATGAACATAATGTTTCTGTGGATGACAAACTAACGCCTCACGAAACAATGATTGTTCAAAAACATCTTACCGCCTCTCATGGTGGCCATTATGATGGAACTGTAATTAAATATGATATTAATGATATATATTTTATATATAAGCTTCTGTAATTCCATTTTATTTCATACCATTATTCGTTTCATGTTGTATATACATACGATAATTTCATTTGAGGAAGTGCGGACTACCGCCCCCTTAAAATGATATGACTCGTTCATACCACACATGGAACGTATAAAGGATGGTGTTAATGAACTTAAGTAACATATATAAAATATTATATTATACTGGAATAGTAATATACCTATGTATCATTTGGATTCGATTCTTTTAAAATAAAAATTAAATGGAAGTAGCGTTCGTGCGTACGTACGGACTACCGTCTCCACGAACGCGATGAGATTCATTCTCCATCGTATCCATTCAAGTATAATTATCATTTAATGATTTAAAAATGATGTTTAAGGACTTGATATCATTCTGGATATGAATAAGATACAACAAACATGACTTATGTAACAAAACATATAAAAGAAAATGAGTAAGTTAACACCCGAAACGGCGTTAATACTAAGATATTATTATCAAATCAATATTAAAAGATCATATATGATATCATATTAATGTATATGATTCTTGTATAATTTAATAAAAATTATTTCACCATTATACAGGAGGTTAACCTACCCCAACCAAGGAAAAGTACAAGGTAAGGGTTATTTCACAATCTCTTCATTATCCGAGGTTGTTTATACGTAATAATCTACTGGGATTTCTTTATCATCCACATCCATGTTTCTTCGAAATGAATTTCAAAACATATTTATTATTTACAAGAATATGGGTTAAATTCATTTATACCCTTGTTTGACTTTTTGTAAGAGGTTTATAAAGGAATATTTCCGTCGTTTTCAAAACAAGGTCCTTTTTAACCTTTTCGACAGAATTAAGATAAGAATGTTTTTTTTACTTATACGGCGGGTGCGGTTATTTTCCGCCGTTATAAAATCGTCAAAGCTTTCCTTACAAGCTTACAAGAATATTTTCAAGAAAATGTTTTATTTTATATGGCTCTTAAATGATTTCAAAAATAGAAAGAGATATTTCTCTAAAAAGTGTTTTGATTTCATCTATGTCAACATCCTTTAATGGATTTTACGCTTATTTGAAGTTGATTTATTATAATACAAAACTTCTATATTGTATTGAAGGTTTTGTGATATGTTTGACTGTGGATGTGCTATTTTATACCATTCATAGTTTATGGTGAAACTATTGACATTTCGTATGCTAGTTTTAATCCGAATGTTTATGTTATATTTCAAACTTTTCTTCAGATGAATGTGCTAAACAAGTATGTTCCGGGTTGGGGACCGGTAAAAGTAAGCCCTCCAGGTTGGGGACTGGTTAAAGTAAGCCCTCCAGGTTAGGGACTGGTAAAAGTATGCCCTCCGGGTTGGTGTCCGGTTATTAGAGGCACTCCGGGTTGGTGTCCGGTTATTAGAGGCACTCTGGGTTGGTGTCCGGTTATTAGAGGCACTCCGGGTTGGGTTCCAGTTAGAAGTAACCCCTAGGTCTTGGGATGAGGCCTAGACAAAGAAATTAACGTTTAGCATTATGCATTCCAACATTATGAAAGTGGTTATTGATTTTTTCATGTGATTATTCGATTAGTAGAATATCCATGTGAATAAGTAAATGGCATTATTTCATTTTATTTATGCCATACCATGTTGAATGTTCATGTCTAAAAGGCTTATGTTTTAGTTATACATTGCCTTAAATGTTTATTCTTATTTATGAAAGTTTCCGCTATATTGTTATCCTTACTGGGCATTTGAGCTCACCCCTTTTCTATGTTTTATTTTTCCCAGGAAGTGAAGATGTAAGTTATGAATGACCTGCAGGGATATTATGAGGGGATTATAGTGTGGAATGTGGAAACATTATGTTGTTGTAGTAGTTTTTCATTTTATGATGTAATGTAAAACTTATGAATATATCTAGTGTTTCCAAGGCTACTAAACCAATCGGTCTTTCGAGATTTGATCTTTCTTGTGATCATGCCAATGTTACGAAGTAATGCACCGACTCTGGGTAACTGGGGTCGGGGCGTTACATTTCCAGATATTTTAATACTAGAATATATAAATCATTATTATTGTTCTTTTTTGTGGAGATATTTTTTACAAAAATATTAATAAAGGTATTCTCTAACAAGTTATATTTTTAGATTATAATCAATATATATAGGATTAAATTGACTTATATGTGGTAACTTGAGGTGTTTTGTAGATGAAATGTTCTTTGAAATAACGTTTTACAAATATTACAATTTGTGGTATTAAGTGGTGAGTTCTTGACTATATATTATGATTCCATATAACTCCATTATTATGAATAAACTAGAACATCTTTTGTTTTATAATCACTAGGGATGTACTTAGTGGTCATTGTACTTACACCTACATATGAACAATCTCTATACAATTTAACATATTGTGGTTACGATGTACCTGCATAGTTTAACATAATAAAAATAGGATGCAAAATATTGTATAGTTTAATGTATTGATGCGAGGATGACTCCATGAAGTTTAACATCATGTGTTCAAGATGTGAGATGCTGTGTATTTTAAATTCTTGCTTTAAGGACTTTAGATGCTATATAATTTAACATCTTGCTTCCAGGATAAGGGGAACTTTATGATATCTATGTAAAGTATTTCATGAGAAACCTCACATTATTAGGGGTGTGACATGATCCCCATCCATTATAGCTAGTGAGTAGTCTCTATTGTGACAGACCTTATGTAAGATGCAAGTCCCTTCCCATTTGGGTTCTAGCTTTGGAGGCTTCTTGCCTAGTATCATTGGGGTTGTAAGAGCTAATACCAGTTCTCTTTGGAGGAATGAATGGAGGGATTTTTTTAAATGGTCGTGTGATCTAATCCTGATAGATTTTAAGGTTTTTCAATGTATGTAACATATTCTCATCGATCTGCTTCAATTCATCCAGCCACTTTTGCGATTTCTCGTCATTCAAGAGTTGTCCACAAATGGATATTCAGATAAAATGAAGCTAGAATTATATGGGTAACACCTCCTCAATCTCGTACACCAATGAGTATTAATTTTCTTTTGTAGTATTATGTGTGGTGGTATGATAGGCCCATAAAGCATGGAGGAGCTTGTCCAGTCAGGAATTCTTATATTTGTTCACCATCTTTTGGAGTATATTTGATATAGTCTTATTGAAGGAATCTATCTATCCATTTACTAATATGTGATAGTGAGATGAGTGATTGGGCTCAATATTGTACTCATGATATAGTTCTTCAACTCCATAGAATAGAATTTGGTGTCATTTTCCATCAATATTGTGTGAGTAACTCTGATCCAGGTGATGATATGGGACATTAGGAAGTTGATGATATTCTTCATCCTGAATTCTTTTAGGTGTATTTACTCAACCCATTTGGAAAAGAAGTTGGTATTAGTAGGAATGTACTTGAACTGCTTAGCTGTGTCTAGGGAATATGACCCCACAACATCCATTCCCCAAATAGAAAATAGCCAGGAATATTTAGTTATATATAGTAATTCTGAGTGATGATGAATGAAGTTTTCATGGATATGGAATGCATGAAATTTCCTATTGAATTATACATAGTCCTTTATCATGTTTTATATTAGTAACCTATCCTCTTGATTTGGTGTGAGAGCCTGGTACCAGACTAATGAGTGCCACAGGATCCTACATATACTTCTTCCATGATGGCATGAACCTCTTTTTCTATTATTCATTTGAGGGGGTTTCCTTAAAATCCCCAATTTTTGAGGGATTTATGCTCATTTTGTTCATCCCATAGGGAAACATTCATTGAAAGGTTCTAAATATGTTCCCTTTTGACTTGTTCTGTTGAAAGATTCCCTCTTTGGAGATAACTGATTATGGGATCCATCCATACAGGGGTGGATATCAGTTCATCATTCTCTAGTGCATTATTTACCTAATTGATTTCTTCTATATCACAAACAACAATAGATGAGACCATTCATTAGTGCATGATAAAGAAGATTTATTCCTCATGATCGGGGTCAGCTAGGACTATGGCTGCATTAACCAATGCATTGGCACAAGCATTCTGTGATCGGGGAACATGATGCAATGTGGGATAAAAACAGAATTCTACCATAATTCCCTTGATGTTGCCAGTGAGAGGGTTTAGTTCATCCCTTTTTATGGAATATTCACCATTGATATTCTTTATCACAAGTTCTGAATCCCCTTTGATATTCATGTTGGATATCTGTAGCTGTTGAGATAGTTCCAAGCCAGTAATAAGGGATTTATTTTTGGACTAATTATTTGTGTAGCTTGTGGATAGTGAGAAAGAGTAGGGAAAAAATACTTTGTCATGAGAGACAAATACAATACCTAAGACAACCCAAATGAGATTTGGGTTTCCATTATTTTTTAGGGTAGGACATTAAGAGGCACCATCAAAATACATCTCCCATTTCTATGGTGTTTCAAGGGCATAGAAGACCCATACACATGGGAGCTCATTTTCCCCTTGTGTATTCTCTAGGGTAGGACGTGCCATGAGGAAATCATTTAGGGATATCCCTTTCACTACCTTATATGACATGAAACAGATGTCAAATTGTTTCCAAATGACCGCCCATCGGGCCAAGATCCCAGTCAACATAGGGATACCAACACTACGGGAAAAATGGGTATTTGCGACGGGTTATTTGCGAAGGGAATAAATCCCGTCGCAAATAGTCCTGTTAAAAACTTATTTGCGACGGGGGTAGTTACCCGTCGCAAATAAATGGGCTTTTGCGACGGGATTGCTTTCCCCGTCGCAAATAGTTTTCCCGCGATGCGCACCAAATCGCGGGAAAACTATTTGCGACAGGAAAATATTCCCGTCGCAAATAACCGGCGGCGGTAAAAGGTATTTGCGACGGGAATATTTTCCCGTCGCAAATAACCGGCGCGGTAAAAGGTATTTGCGACGGGAATATTTTCCCGTCGCTAATAGTATGTTATTTGCGACGGGTACTGTCGCAAATAACTATTTACATGTTGACCGTAATAAATGCGGGCTAAGGTATTTGCGACGGTACCCGTCGCAAATACTAGTTTTTGCGACGGGATACCCGTCGCAAATGGGCCCGTCGCAACTAATCTAACCTATAAATATCCCCATCCGTTTTTTTCAAATCATTCTCATTCTCTATCTCCTCCTGCTCTCAAACTTTTGTTTCTAAAGTTGAGTTTTTCTTCAGTTTAATTTTTTTTTCGGAGCTGATATTAATGTTTTGAAGAACGATCAGAGCAGATCAATTTTCAAGGTATTTATGTTCATTTTAATTTAATATTTATTTTTAATTTTTTATTAGTTTCAATTATTCTTAATTAGTTGTAATTTAATTATGTTTATATTGTTTTCTTACTTAATAAATTTAAATTATTAGTATTGTTCATAGTTAATGGTAATTAGGAATAATTAGTAATAATTTTTAATAATTAAGAATAAATATTAATAATTAGTAATAAATACCAATAATTAGGAATAACAACATTATTACATTATTAGTATATTTTATTATTAATATTAAAATAATATAATTTTTTATATATATACAATTCTCTTTTCATCTGTGTGTTTACTGTCTTCACATGTATTATTTGTATGTGGAGATAGAAAACGCACAGATGAAAGGAGAATTGTATATAAATCAGAAAATTATATTATTTTAATATTAATAATAAAATATACTAATAATGTTATTATTTGTAATTATTGGTAATTATTCCTAATTATTGGTAATTATTCTTTTAATTACTAATAATTAGGAACAATTATCAATAATTATCAATAATTAAGAATATTTAGTAATAATTAGTAATAATTACCAATAATTAGTAATAATTAGTAATAATTACCAATAATTAGTAATAATTAGAAATAATTACCAATAATTAGTAATAATTAGTAATAATTACCAATAAGTAGTAATAATTACCAATAAGTAGTAATAATTATGTATAATTTGGAATAATTACCAATAATTAACAATAATTAGTAATAAATAGTAGTAATTACCAATAATTACCAATAATTAGTAATAATTAGTAATAATTACCAATAATTGCCAATAATTACCAATAATTAGGAATAATTAGGAATACTTAGGAATAATTAGGAATAATTAGGAATAATTAGGAATAATTAGGAATAATTAGGAATAATTAGGAATAATTAGGAATAATTAGGAATAATTAGGAATAATTAGGAATAATTAGGAATAATTAGTAATAATTAGTAATAATTAGGAATAATTAGGAACAATTATCAATAATTAAGAATAATTAGGAATAATTAGGAATAATTATCAATAATTATCAATAATTAGTAATAATTAGTAATAATTAGTAATAATTAAGAATAATTAGGAACAATTATCAATAATTAAGAATAATTAGTAATAATTAGGAACAATTATCAATAATTATCAATAATTAAGAATAATTTGTAATAATTACCAATAATTACCAATAATTACCAATAATTACCAATAATTACCAATAATTAGGAATAATTAGGAATAATTAGGAATAATTAGGAATAATTAGGAATAATTAGGAATAATTAGTAATAATTAGGAATAATTAGTAATAATTAGGAATAATTAGTCATAATTAGTCATAATTAGTAATAATTAGTAATAATTAGTAATAATTAGTAATAATTATTTATAATTATTTATAATTATTTCTAATTATTTATAATTATTTATAATTATTTATAATTACCAATAATTACCAATAATTACCAATAATTACCAATAATTACCAATAATTACCAATAATTACCAATAATTACCAATAATTACCAATAATTACCAATAATTACCAATAATTACCAATAATTACCAATAATTAGCAATAATTAACAATAATTAACAATAATTAACAATAATTACCAATAATTACCAATAATTACCAATAATTTGCAATAATTAGTAATAATTAGTAATAAATACCTAAAATTAGGAAAAATTAGAAAAAATTAAGAAAAATTAGGAAAAATTAGGAAAAATTCTCAATAATTAGTAATAATTACCAATAATTAGTAATAATTACCTATAATTAGTATTAATTACCAATAATTAGTATCAATTACCAATAATTAGTAATAATTAGGAATAATTAACAATAATGAGTAATAATTACCAATAATTAACAATAATTAGTAATAATTAACAATAATTATTAATAATTACCAATAATTACCAATATTTAGTAATAATTAACAATAATTGCCAATAATTACCAATAATTGCCAATAATTACCAATAATTGCCAATAATTACCAATAATTAGTAATAATTATGAATAATTAGTAATAATTACGAATAATTAGTGATAATTACGAATAATTAGTAATAATTACGAATAATTAGTAATAATTACCAATAATTAGTAATAATTACTAATAATTATCAATAATTACTAATAATTATCAATAATTACTAATAATTATCAATAATTAGTAATAATTAGTAATAATTAGTAATAATTAGTAATAATTAGTAATAATTAGTAATAATTAGCAATAATTAGTAATAATTAGCAATAATTACTAATAATTCGTAATAATTAGCAATAATTACTAATAATTAGGAATAATTAGGAATAATTACTAATAATTAGTAATAATTAGTAATAATTAACAATAATTAGTAATAATTAGGAATAATTAACAATAATTAGTAATAATTAGTAATAAGTAGGAATAATTAGTAATAATTAGGAATAATTAGTAATAATTATTAGTAATTACCAATAATTAGTATTAATTACCAATAATTAGTATTAATTACCAATAATTAGTATTAATTACCAATAATTAGTATTAATTACCAATAATTAGTATTAATTACCAATAATTACCATTAATTACCAATAATCACCAATAATTACCAATAATTACCAATATTTTCCAATATTTTCCAATAATTACCAATAATTACCAATAGTTTCCAATAATTACCAATATTTACCAATAATTAGGAATAACTACCAATAATTAGGAATAACTACCAATAATTTGGAATAATTACCAATAATTTGGAATAATTACCAATAATTTGGAATAATTACCAATAATTTGAAATAATTACCAATAATTAGGAATAATTACCTTATTACATTATTTGTATATTTTATTATTAATATTAAAATAATATAATTTTCTATATTATATACAATTCTCTTTTCTTCTGTGTTTTTTCTGTCTCCACATGTAATATTGGCATTCTTTTTCAAAATTATCAACCTACTCGCCAATGGAGAGGTGAAAGTGAATGCCAATATTACATGTGGAGACAGAATGTGAAACACACAGATGAAAGGAGAATTGTATATAATATAGAAAATTATATTATTTTAATATTAATAATAAAATATACTAATAATGTAATGATGTTATTATTATATAATTAATATTTATGAAAAAAATTATATTAGTATTATTAAAAAAAATAAAAAATCAATATAATATTAAAATTATCAATATTTGTAACAAGTTTTGCTTTATTCTCAATATATTCAATCCTTGCTTGTGTTTTTTCTAACAAATTATTCAAAACCAGTAATGCTTTTATATTTTATAGAAAAATATGGAACAACGAGGTCGTCAACAGTCATTATTAGATGACCGCATATGGATAAATCAACGTAGAAATCCAAATGGTTCTGGTTTAAATCCAGTATATATAGAGGGTGTGGAGATTTTTTTATCATTTGCGGCATCAAATCCAGAATTTGTTTCAGAAGGAAAGATAAAATGCCCTTGTAGAAAATGTGCATTGAGAACGTTTGACACGTTTGACAAAGTGGGGGAACATCTCTTGCGTTTTGGTTTTCAAGCAGATTATGTTTTTTGGTATCAACACGGTGAACGCAGTTCCAGAGCAGGTGATACCAACTTTATTCCGGATCCATCCCAGTTTCAAGATTTAGTACATGATGTTGCAGGTTCATCTGTTCAACATACAGAAACTCCGGCTGATATAGCTTCAAATCCTGAGTTGGGACCGTCTGAATTTTATGAGTTGTTGAAGTCTGCTGAGGATGCATTATATCCTGGCTGCAAGATGAGCAAATTAGAAGCAGTTGCAAAATTTATGACTATCAAATCAGATAACGGAATGTCAAACACCTGTTTTGACCAGATATTTTCTTTTCTGAAAACACTGTTACCCGAAGGAAATGTTTTACCTGCAAATTACTATGAAAGTAAGAGGTTGGTTCGAAATTTGGGACTTACTTGTCAGAAGATTCATGCATGTTCAAATGACTGCATTTTATATTCTGGGGAAAATGAGTCGTTGGATAGTTGTCCCACATGTGGGCAACTGAGATATAAAGAAGGACAACACGGGAAGTCTGGTTTGATTCTTGTAAAACAGTTGAGATATTTTCCGCTTACATCCAGACTTCAGCGTTTATTCATGTCTAAGAATACAACGACAATGATGTCATGGCATAAAGAGAATATTTCAACCGATAAAAGCTTGAATCATCCAGCTGATGGTGATTCATGGAAACATTTTGATAGAGTGCATCCATCCTTTGCTTTAGAAGCTAGAAATGTTCGACTGGGCCTTTCCACTGATGGTTTCTGTCCGTTTGGATCTTATGGTAGTCAATATTCATGTTGGCCTGTTTTTTTAACTCCGTACAATTTACCTCCATGGATGTTGATGAAAGAGCCATATATATTTTTGACTTTACTAATTCCAGGACATCCGAAGAAAAATATTGATGTTTATTTGAATCCATTGATTGATGAATTAAATTTATTGTGGAGTACTGGTGTCAGTACATATGATGTTGCAACGAAACAGAATTTCATACTGAGAGCAGCATTGATGTGGACAATAAGTGACTTCCCGGCTTATGGGATGTTATCTGGCTGGAGTACACATGGTCAGAAATCATGTCCTTACTGTATGGGAGAGAACAAAGCATTTATGCTCATTCATGGAAAGAAACCTTGTTATTTTGACTGTCATCGCAGATTTCTTCCAGCTGATCATCCTTTTCGCAGAAACAGATCTCATTTCAGAAAAGGAACAGCTGAAAGGGATGGACCTCCAAAAATGCTATCAGGTTCGGAGTTAAAATCGGTTGTATTTTCATTACCTCCCATCACTTTTGGTCCCACAATAAACCAACAGAAAATTTCTGGTTTTGGGAAAGAACACAATTGGATTAAACGTATCATATTTTGGGATTTTCCATATTGGTCTGATTTGTTGGTCCGACACATGTTAGATGTCATGCATATTGAGAAGAACTGTTTTGATAATTTGTTTCATACAGTTTTGGATACGCCAGGAAAGAGCAAAGACAATGTAAATGCACGTTTAGATCTTTCCCAAATTTGCAGGCGTCCAGAATTGGAACTATTTGAGAATGTCAGAACAGAAAGGTTACTGAAACCAAAAGCAGCTTATACACTGTCTAAAGAAAACCGTTTATTATTTTGTCAGTGGATTGCAGATTTGAGACTTCCAGATGGCTGTGCTTCCAATTTGGGTAGATGTGTAAAGAATGGTCATATTACTGGATTAAAAAGTCATGATTGTCATGTTATAATGGAGATACTTCTACCCATTGGATTAAGAGGTCTTTTGAATTCTGTGATTTGGGATTCCATAACAGACATGTCTCATTTTTTTCGGGAAATTTGTGCGGCTACGACAGATTATGATGCTCTAGGAAAACTTGAAAAAGATGTTGTTGTAATTATATGTAAACTGGAAAAAATATTTCCGCCGTCTTTCTTCGACTCAATGGAACATTTGATGTTACATTTGCCATATGAAGCCAAATGTGGAGGTCCGGTACAGTTTCGATGGATGTACCCATTTGAAAGATGCATGCAAAAATTGAAAAGAAAAGTACGCAACAAAGCATCTGTTGAAGGATCTATTGCAGAAGCTTATTTGCAAGAGGAAATATCTTTTTTCTGCTCCCATTATTTTGAATCTGAGTATACTTCAAAACACAACCGAATGGGACGGAATGAGAGGAATATTGATGAAATCGACAATCAATTATCTGTTTTCAACCAGTCAGAGCTTGGTTTTGGTGGAGTTTCTGAACGCTGGCTTTCAGATGATGAACATCATAGAGCTCATACGTATGTTCTGCTCAACTGTGAAGAGATGACATCAGTTGTACTGTAAGTGTTTATATCACTTATTCTATCATTTATGTTACAGTAGATAACTTTGGTTTTTATAGGTTTTATGATAATCATATCAAGAAACAAATTCCACAAATTACAGTAGCTGCTCTCGAAGAACGTCGACTGAAAAATTTCTCTCAGTGGTTTCAAAAACTGGTAACATAAATTCTTTATCTTTTAGCAACTCATTCAATGTATAGTTTACAATATTGATAATTATTTCAAAAAATTTCAGGTGTCTTGACATGCTGATAAAATTGACAAACGACTGTGTGTATTGAGTAACCCACCTTCCCAACTTGTTAAAAATTATAATGCATATGTGGTGAATGGATTTCGATTCCACACACATGCATATGGGGAATCGAAAAAAACAATGAACAGTGGAGTTAGCTTGAGAGGATCTCATCATCGAGAAAATGAAGTTGACTTTTATGGCGTACTTGATGAAATCATTGAACTCTGTTATCTTGGACAACATTACATAACCATGTTCAAATGTCGGTGGTTGGATACAGAGAGAGGCGTGCGTGTTCATCCAACTCATGGAATCATCGATATTAAATGTAAAAGTGTTCTCGCAGTAAATGAACCATTCTTATTGGCTCAACATGCATATCAAGTTTATTATGCAAAGTACTGTGCAACATCAAGAGACTTGACTGATTGGTGGAGTGTAATAAAAATCAAAATTCGAGACAATCAGTTTAGTCAAAGTGAATGTGCTTTCACTGATGTGCAAAGAATTGAAGTTTTTCAAGAGAGTACTCAAAATCAATCTTTTTTACAAAGAGACATGAGTATCGATGACGACACCCCACATTTAAGAGTCGGTGATGACGATGATGTTAATGATGTCACATATGAATTTGAAACGGTAAGAGATGAAGCAACTGTAACTCGAATGGATATCGATGATGTTGAGGAGGAATATGAAGATGACATTGACATATATGAAGATGATGATGAAGATGAACACTGATAGCATTCCATGGTATTTATATATAATCATAATATGTATATATGTATATATAATAGTAATTATCAATTATTTGCTAACATTAACATTTTCTGTTTCAGATGGACGACGCCACATTTCGTGCGTTGGCGGATGCTGACCTGACTTTTGATGCGGATGAGTTGCTGACAGATGACCCTCAGCCTGCAGGCGCTCCAGGGAGTACGCGGAGGGGGCGTGGTCTTGCACGATTGATGATTCCTGACCCCGTCCCCGAGCGACGTCCACGTCTTGGGTTTGATCCACGCACACGGAGGTGTGATAACCTGTGTGATAACCTGTGGATTTGACTAAGATTTCATTAATCTATTCACATAATAAATGTTTATTATTTTTTCAGTTTTCCGCATACAGCAGTCGGACAGGGAAGTGCTATTTTGCGCAACTATTTCTCTCAGCCGTGGACCACATGGGAGAAGATTCCCATTGATGTGCAGCAGGCCATGTTCGGCCATTGGTTGGTACGTACGTAAATAAATAATTTTTATTTTGAAAATTATTTCATTTCTAACTTGATATTTTGATTTATTTGTAGGGTTTATGGTATCCGATCGAGGATACCATGCGTGACGCCATCCATGAGGCATGGGAGGTGGCCATGCGTGATCGCCTTCGTCAGTTTTTGCACAATTTAAGAAAAGCTGCGATGAAGAAAGCAGGAGTGTCAGATTTTGAGGAGTTATGTAGAGCACACCGACCAGAGTATATTTCATCCCATGTATGGAATGGATTATGTGCGCACTGGTTGAGTGGTGCCTTTCAGAGGAGATCATCGGTGGGGAGGCAGAATCGGGGGAGACAGGAGGTGACTCATTGAGCTGGGAGTCGTTCTTTTAGTACTCATAGACAGCATCTGGTACGTACATTATTTATAAATATTTTATATAACTATAAATATTAACAGTTTATTTTTTATTCTTATAGGCTGTCGAGCACCCCGATATTACAGAGTACGACGTATATCGGAGGATGTATAGTGATCCTGCTACTGGGGAGCTCAGAGGTGATCGTCAGCATCACATCGTGGTCATTATTATTTGTTTTCAAGTTTAAAAATTAACTACATATAATATATTCACAATTTTAATTTTAAATTGCAACTATAGGAGTCATATGAGGCCGCAGCGGCACAGGCCCGGCCTGAGAGTCAGGCCGAGTCATCAGATCAGACCACTGCCCGTCAGTTTGATGAGGCGGCATGGATGCAGTCCACCCAGTATGCCTTCGAGAAGGGCCGGGTAGTTGGTATCGGCTCTCGACTGACTCCCAGAGATTATTATGGCAGTGCTGCGATGTCGGCGTCCAGCTCGAGAGGAGCTCGTGCATCTTCTTCTACACAGTATGAGGATCAGTTGCGATCTCAGACTACACAGATAGAGAGTCTCCGACAGGAGCAGGAGCAGATGCATCAGCAGCATGAGGAGGAGCGTCGACGCCAGCAGCAGCTGTACGAGGAGCAGACGAGTCGGTGGCAGCAGCAGCATCAGGAGCAGATGGAGTACATGCGCCGACTCACTCATGCTTTAGGGATGGAGTTTTCTCCACCACCATCTGCAGATCCCCCACCTCCCCCCTCCTCCCCTCCTTCAGATTATAGTTTGTATTTCTGTTATAAAATTTGTGAAATCAAAATATTTTTTTTTCTATTCGTAGTTTCTGTCTCATTATAAAATATTAATAATATTATATTTTAAATAACAATATTAATATGAATAATAATATTATTTATATTTTATAATATTAAATTATATATATATATATTAAAATTATATATATATATTAAAATTTTATAATATTATAATTTAATTATATTTTTTTGTAATACTTGAATTATTTTAATATTTGAATGTAAAATAATTCTATTATTTTTATATTAATTAAAATAACTTATTAATATTTTTTTTATTTATGAATTATAATTGTAATATTATTATATTAATTAAATCATTTATTAATATTCTATTATTTTTTATTTTTGAATTATAATTCTACTATTATTATATTAATTAAAATAATTTATTATTTTCATTTTTAAATTATAATTCTATTATTATATTAATTAAAATAATTTATTAATAATTTATTTTTTTTATTTTTTTTATAGTATTTGCGACGGGATACTATACCCGTCGCAAATACTAGTATTATTAATAGTTTATTATTTTTTTTAAAAAATAGTATTTGCGACGGGATACGATGCCCGTCGCAAATACTAGTATTATTAATAGTTTTTTATTTTTTTTAAAAATCGTTTTTGCGACGGTACCATCGCAAAAGGTATTTGCAACGGGACCCGTCGCAAACGGTATTTGCGACGGGACCCGTCACAAAAACTATTTTAAAAGTTTTTTACAAAAATACGGAATACTATTTGCGACGGGGAGAATGACCGTCGCAAAAAAAGGCTTTAGCAACGGGCCCGTCGCAAATAAGTGTAGTTGCGACGGGATCCCGTCGCAAATAGCCCGTCGCAAATACCTGTTTTTCTAGTAGTGCAAAAATATACTTGAGAGGATCAATACAAGAGAACATATGGATTTCCTGGGCTAAAATAATACCTAAGCCTTTTAACTGCAAATATGATTGTATGAAAGTTCTTTTAGAAATCCATGTATCAATTCTCAATACCTATAATTGTTTGGCTGAGTTAGTAGAGGGTTTTTTCAATCCCTCCATCATTTTTGAATCTGAGGAGGGTGCCCAGTGAGCATTCCATGGTGTCCAAATATAAGATTAGTGGCCTCCCTTCCACCAGAGAAATAAGAACTGGGGGGTGCATTAGATACTGATTTAGTATTTAGAATTATTATTAGTAGTCCCCATACCCTTGGTAGGTGATTAAATTATTTATTATCCAGGTGAAGGGGAGTTCTTTGATGTCCATGTTGGTTATGAAATGCCAAATGCAGTTGAGGTTCACTTGGAGCCCCCTAAGTTCTTGGATATTTCTAGGGGTGACATTTCTAAAATATTACTAGTCTTTTATGCTTCAACCTCAATGCAATAGTGGCATACCAAAAATCCATGTAACCTCCCTGATGTTACTATAAAAGCACATTTTAGCTGATTCATCTTCAGATTGTGCTATCACTACTTGTCAAAAATCATTTGAAGATCCTTGAAGTGATCACATCACTATCGAGAATTGAAAACTAGGTCATTGATATAACACTGGTCTATTATTCCCAATATCGATGTAAATAAATGATTCATGGTGTGTTTATATGTATCACTAGTGTTTTTTAATCCAAAGTGCATGACCTAATAGTAAAAGGTCCCTTAGGATGCACTGAAGGCTGGCCTGTTCATCTTCAGGGTCCATATTTATCTAATTGTACCCTGAATAACCATCCATAAAAGAAAGGAATTGGAATCCATAAATTACATCGATCAAGAGTTCTATGATCAAGAATGAGAATTTTTCCTTTATAAATTTTTTTTAAGGTATCTGAAATTGATTCAGAACATAATCTCCAGCTTCTTTTTCTTAATGGGGACAATATTGGCATTCCATCTTGGGTATTTCACTTCTTTTTCAAATTTTTATTTGATAATTTTTTCAATATTAGCCTCTAAATTGGTATCATGAGAGGGGATCATCCTTCTGACTGCCTACTTGAAGCCTCAGTGGTTATCGGGTAAGCAGAGATGGTGCGTAGACACATCTGGATTCAGTCTGGGCATTTTCCTATAGTTCCATGTGGACACATATCATTGTTTCTTAATAAATGTAATGTACATATCTTTCTCTTCTATGGGAATGGAGGTAATAATAAGTGTAGGATATGGGTCTTTTTCTATTCCTAGATTTACCTGCCTGAGCTCATCGATGGTGGTGGAGACACCCTCCTCGAATGAAGGAGGTGAGTTCTTGAGCCCATCCTCCTATTATTACACCTCTGAGTATGTGGAGACATTCTCAGATGAAGATAGAAACCTAGGGGAATCTCTTTCACCTTCGAGGTGAGAGAGTCCATGAGAAGAGAAATTATCATCCCCTACTACGAGAGTCATTGAAAAGAGATGTTGGAGCTTATTGTATTTTGTGCTACCACTGGAGATGGGAGGGGATTGAACATTTGGGACCAAGTCTATTACCTCAACCAGATTTATGGGGAGCACATAGTTACTATTGGTAATACTCTAGGGAATTATAAGGGAGGTCCCAAAGTCATTGGGTACTAAAACGTGCATATCATCATCCAATATTGGTTGCTTTCCTCCCCTTTAATAGAATCCTAAATCATCATAAGTGGCTTTAGAAGTCTCAAAGGGGAAATTTTCACCATGTTGTATGTCAACCATTCCATTGATGGGGTATTTCAGACATTGATGAAATGTTGAATGTACCGTCATGTGACTATGGAGCCAAGGATTTTTGAGAAGGACATTGTATGTGGTGTCTTTATGGATAACCATAATCTTAGCATCATATGTGATATATCCAAATTGAGATTTGAGTTTTATCTTCTCAAGATTTCTTTATTCACACATATCATATCCTTGAATGGTCATATTTATGGGATAAAAATCTCCTTCACTATATACCAAACATTGGAGGGTTAAAATCAAGATGAGATTGATCCCTAATCCACAATCAATCAAATTCCATTAGATATTGATATTATCAATTCTACCTGAAACATATATGGGTCTAATGTGTCACTTGATGACTTCTTCCTGATCATGCTCTGTGAACGAGATGGTGACATAGAATTTTGCTAACACGATCTCCATTTGATAGAACATGACTTTATTGAAATATTTATCAAATTACTATTGGATTTGATGTGATTTTATGATTTACTTTCTGTGTTATTTTAAATTATGGAGAGCATTGAATATTGGGTGTTTGGCTGGGACAACCGCCAGCTATTTCAGAATTTCATAATTTTGTGACAGAGTTCAGTGGTTTCCAAGGTGGGGGTTCTCATTGACTTGTGGCTTAGGATATGAGGCATTTGAGGTGGATGTGCCTGATGCTTGTGCAAATATTGAGAGATAATATTCTTCCAGTTTTGTAGGTCATGCCAACCTTCCCTATTTTCTGGGTTGATCAAGTAATTGAACCCCTACTAGGCGGTAATGCAAGAAAAATAGGTGAGGAAGAATGATGTAGGGTTCTGGGACACCTCCAAGTCTTTCCTGGGAATTATGGAGTTATTTTTAATGGTTCTCAGCTATATGTATGTTCTTTTTGAGGATTTGACTGATGTAATGGGTCTAACCATGACTGTTTTGTCCACTGTATCCTCAGTTCTTACACATGCAGTCTCTTGTTCCCTAGTTTAGTGTATGGAACTCATACTCAGAGGAATATTCATCATTGGAGAAGGGGTATTCCAAGTGTATCGCATTGACAGAACCAAATATAATCTCTTCATCCGAGGGGGTTCCATTTGGGGGGGGGGGTTCCCATGTTTTGGATGTTGTAGGGATGAAATTTGGAAGGATCCGAGCTTTCATTGGACCAGAATACAAATAATTTTATTTTGTCCCTTCCTACATTCGACGGTCATGCCAAATTTTGGGAGACATATATTTTGTCACCTTCATGGGTGGTTGAGTTATTTTGGGTCTACATAGTTGTTCTATTGGGGTTTAATGAGCTCCGTAAACTGTTTTCTGAGTCATCCAACTATTGAACATCTATCCACATAAGGCTGAAAGTTTCTATCAATCGACTTATTCTTCTAACTAGGATTCCGTTATTTAATACACTTTATCTAAGAATTTATCTAACACCAGCTTTCTAGAATTGACCATGCCTTGATGGAAATATTTTAAGATTAATAAATCCTTGATAATATGACCCAAACATCTATAGAAAGGGAAGAAGTTGGGATAGTCAGTGAGGATTACCATATTGGGATTCCTAAGGTGTGGTTAATTGAGTAAGTTATTGTCCATAACTATAAGGAAATAACTGGGGAATTTTTCATTTCAGAAGGACTAAGAATTATTTATCTATTCCTCAAATCCAGGGTGACCATGATTTCTAAATGCTTTTTGATGAGGGTGATTTTATGGTTTCTAAATATCGACATGAGATTCTGGGTGGTTTAGGTTCTACTTAGGAGCATGAATGGATGATACTTTTGGGTTTTGGTAACATCAACATCTTTTTTCCATTCCGATCCTTTTCCCATGTGCTAAAGGAATTAGTTGAGATTTAGCTCAGGTTTTCTGAATGGTTTCCTCTAGATGTTGTTCCTTTTCAACAATATAAAAAAAACCTCTTGGATACTTCATGGGAATCATAGGGGTTTGCAACTCTTCCTGAAGATTTTTAGTATAGAGTTCTAGTAATTGTTCCTCTAAGAGATGGATGCTGAGTGAATAGATTAAAAACTTCCATCTCGATATGAATTCAGACACCCTATAATTTTCACATTTATTGTTGTTAGTTTGGTCGACAATTTTCATATTCCTAATTATGGAGATGAACTAGTAAATAATCAATGAAAAAGGTCTTCCCATCCCGCAATAGATCATGTTAGAAGGAAACTGTACCAAAAAAGGCTGACCCTAATAGAGTCTGTACAAAAAACCTCATCTTTTTTGCCTCTTACTAGTCTCAAGGGCCCATCATCAGACCACATCATGATAAGAAGTGTGTGAGATGATGTTTAGGGTCTCATGTTTCATCAAAGGTGGGGAAGGAATGATTTATAATGTTGGGCAGAGGCAAAGTTTCATCCACCTATTCCTGATATGTCTTATTCTCATGATACATATATGATAATCTCACTTCTATGGATTATATTTGAGAATCCAGGGACTCAATGTCATTAATCAATTTTAGAGTTAATTATGTTTAATCCCCCTCCCATCTATAGGGAGCAGACACGACATGGTGAGTTGGCCTTGTTTTTGTATCCCACTAATTTTTACCATGTCAGTAGACTGAGTGATTACCCTTGTGAGGGAGAGGCTGCAATAATAACTAAGGTAAATTCATGATCATTTTTTACTTCCTCAGTTATATAGAAAAGACCGCCTGGATCCTGAGACGATCTGAGGTGCATATGCTGCTTTTTTAGAGGATTTTCTATGGGGAGGTGGAATATTTGTCTCTACCTGAGGATGATACCCATCAAGAATATTTCCCATGATTATATCCTTGTTGAGTTTTTTGAGATTTGGTATCTCATTCTCATATTGTGAAAAATGTTCCTCCATGGAAGGAATTTCAACTCTTTGGGGGTAGTGACTAGGATGTAGCCACACATTTCCCTTTATCATTGGTTGTGTTCCACTAGAGTGGGGGAAAATTGATATTCCAAGGTTCCATATTTTGGATCCTTCTTTGGTTTAGGGTGTGTACAAGATCAGTTGGGGAATCTAAATAAGCCTCCTCTCAGGGTATGTTTTCTTTGTTTTATCCCTATGCATTTTAATCTTGATCCACCATATCTTTTGTGTTCACAATGAAAAAAATTCATACAGTCTTATTGGGAAATGGTTATTGTTCTGTTACTTTCAATGAAACAGGATGATTATACACTGCCAATATCAGGGTTGTTCCTCAAACATGTGGACATATTGATCCATTTTGTATTGTGAACCTGATGGGGTTTGATTTCCTTCACTATATTATCATCTTGTATCGACCTATGAGTAAATAATTTGAGGGAGTTTCTTATCATGAATATATAATGGGCCTTGAAAAGTAGAGGTTTGTATTGTAGTGGGAGGAACTAATGGGATGTTGACTATCAATATTTACCTCCCAACCTATATAAGACTAATTATTTTTGTGGTGATGATGATGATGAAAATTCGCCAGGCCCTATGGGTTGGGGGTTATCCTAAGCCACAATTGGAATTGATTGATCCAATTGTTGAGGATATTATGCTTCTAGATGAGGATTTGATGATTCATGGGATTGGATTTCAGATATAAATACCACCATTCCATCAGGATATGTTTGATCTATAGTTGTAATTAATTTCCCTAGGACCCTTTTTGAGGATGATGAACCTGGTGATTGTGATTGATATATAAATTCTCCCATCCCAGTGGATTAGGGTTTGTTCATAGCTATTGATGATATGTCCTAAATCCTCACAATAATTTTCAATATGAGAGGTGGAGGCTATGGTAAATATCCCCCCATATTAGTGAGTTTGGTCCTCTTCTAGATAGATGCAACGACAACTGCTATTGAAACTTGTTTGATGTGGAAAAATTGTGCTCCTGTATGAGCTGGGTGTGATTGAAACACACGATGAGAGTCAGTTTCTACATGATTCCATTAGGTTGATTGAATCCAAGTATTCCATGTTTTAAATGAATTCTTGTGGATTCAAGGGGCCCAGTTCAAATACGTTTTTTTGGAAATCCTCTTCCTCTGCTCGTGTTGTCTATGCACTATTGATGTGGGGGAATTCTGTTGTAGCGACCAACTAAACTGGGAATTTCCCAGTACCCTGATTTCATCAGAGGCAATGACATTACATGATTGCTTATTTAAGTGGTTATGTTGTTCAAGGGGTGAAGAGAAGTGTAGTGTTCCATAAATTCCCCATCCTTGAATGAGGATATATGATGCGGCTTCATCTATTAATTTCCAAAGATATATGTTGAAATGGTGGAAAGTATGTTGCTGTTTTTCATTTGATTTTTCTATTTTGGATCCTATACCATGGAGAAAACAACTAGGTCTGGCTAATAATAGAGTATTTTGATAGCCTGAAGGTGGCCATTATATGCTAGATAATGGAGGTTCCTAGTCTTTAGTCACTAATGAGTGTCCCACATATTTTTGGCATAGATAACGTTATCACCCCATTTCTAGCTCGTTTAGGATCTCATAGTAAGAAGTGGAAAGAGGCCTAAACATGATGGGGTGGTTTTTACCAGCTAACTATCACCATATATCAATGCCTTCTTCTTCTTCATCAGACGTAGATGCCTCCATCCGACCAGACCAAAAAATATTCTTTTGGGGTCGCCTACTGACTGGAGGGGAGTGATACTAGAAGTTGATGGGGAACTATATAAAGTTAAACTTCACAACTAAAAAATTAGGTTTATCCATTTCTAGGGTTTTAAAAGGGATAGATAAAAACAATTTTAAAGTCCCCCTTTGTCAGCACTAAAAAAGTGATGTTAAAGGGGGTCTTTAACATCGTTTTTTTACAAGCGTTGATAAATGCGGTCTTTTATCAGTAGTTTTTTACAAGTGCTAATTAAAGTATTATTAAAAAAAATTATATTTCATTAAAAATAATATATTAATATATGAATATATTTATATTTATTTAAATATAATATATATTTTTTGAAATATGATTTAGATAAGTAAATAGGCATTTACACTTAAAATATAAGATATTTAGTGAAAATGGTTTATAAAATTTAAAAAAAAATTAATTAATTAATTTATTATTACCAAGTAGTAGTCATTTAATATCAATTTGAAGATAGAAAAAATAAAAAATATAATAATAAAAGATCTAAAATAAGTTGAAAACATAACCAAAACTTCATACGACCATAAATTTTGATCCAGGTGTTCTTTTGGGCTCTACGACATATCAAATTGAATCTTGCGATGAGATCTATGCTGCCATGACTGAGGGGACCTGTGTCCCTATTTTTTCAAGGCCAAAAAATGCCCATAAGGTCTCTAAAACATAGTTTTTAGTCGGGGTACCCCAATTTGTTTTTTCTTTTTATGGATTTTAAGCCATGTTTATAGGGATCTTTTTCCCTTTTTTAGTGGTGAATGAATTTATTCATAGGTATTACATTCATATTGATATTATAGATTTTAAATTTTATCATTTTTAAAACATAAGTTTATCTATAATAAAATATAAAACAATATATACATTTTTTTGGATAAAAGTGAGCTCAAAGACTCTTAGATAAAGGTCAAGAAAGTCTAAAAGATTCTGAAAAAAGGAATTTTACATTTATCCCTTTGGAAAGTAGACTGAAGATCACTCGGTAGGAAGTTAAAGTGATAACATACCTTTGTAGCAACTCCCTTGTTTGCAAGACCATCTGCAAGGTAGTTCACCTCACGATATGTGTGCATGATAAAGTAGTTAATGGAAGAGACAATGTCGACACATTTGTCCCATATTGCCATCAACTTTCATGAACGGTAAACCACACACATTATTACTACTTTCACAATAGAAGTAAAGTCAAATTCAAACCACACATTGTTCCAGTTCCACTATCTTGTAGTGTACACATATTTAATGAATCCATTCATTTCCACATCAAGGGAATTTCTATGTCCACATGTAATAGAAATAGCATCCACTATATCCCCATTTTGGTCTCTAAAAATGGCATCGTAACCTGCAGGCCCCATATTTCCCCTCGAGGAACTATCCGTGTTGAATTTTAGCCAGCTCAGAAAGGTGAAAATCTAGAAGACTTCGTGAGTTCCATGTGGTGTTGTGAACATCCCTTTAATATTAAATCATATAAGAATAATCAATTCTCTTACCATGTTATTACAGGTCACATCATATGTCCTATTATCATATTGTACAATTTCTAAAATATGAGAAATGGTGAGTTATACATTGAATATGAAATGATCATGGATGTCATATTTGTGGCCTCTCCAAATAGTGTGCAGTACTTCAAAACATTCCACCCAAAACAACAAATTAACCAAATTAGATAATGGGAAACCAAGAATGTCCTTCAGTAATTCCTGAATAGAAGAAGGTAAAATCCGCTGCAGATCAAATATTTCAAAAACTACTTTATTGATTGAGGCAGCAGTATTGAAGATTAAAAATAGATGGTCCATGTCCTCCCTATGTTGATGACATAGGAAACATTTCGAACTTAGAGAGATACCCACTCATTGAATGCTATCATCAATAAAGATTTTATTCCAGGAAATTCTCCAGATCAGAGTGTACCTTGATGAGAGAACCCATTTCCTATACTTTCCACTCCATTGGATACTTTCTTGTATCAAATTATGATAGAAGTTTTTTGAATTAAGAATTTCATTGGGAGAATGTTCCCAAATGGGAAATTCCTCCTGTGTAAGAAAATCATAATGGAAGATAGTTTCTTGAATGCCATCAAGCAAAAATTCTAGGTTTTCTATCTTATCTTTTATAGGGATATAATGGTCAATTTGTTGAACAGATGAGATAAACTGGTCAACCAATAGTGAACCCAACCAGTTGACATACTAAAATCTGAGATATGACTCTCTATTGACCAACCAATGTGAAGATCTCAGAATCCTTTGGGAAATTGTCCTCAGGCTAGGACATATAGAAGACTCCATGTAATTCAAGCTCCCTTTTATCATCTTATCATAAAATTTTGATCTAATAAATTTGAGAGACTCATAATTATTATTAATAAATCTTCAGATGAATTTGGAAATAATGGATTAGATAAAGAGTTTTTTGATTTTTAATGTCAAGACACCCCAAATTACGAGGCATGTGATATATTTTCCAAGGGGTGGTGATGTATTTTTTTTCCAAGATTCTCCCACTCCATAAAATGTTTCTCATCATTATTTTGATAGTCTCGATGACTAAGTTAGGACATGAATTTACCATAAAATAGTAAACCAACTTGGAAACCACCGCATATTTTACAAGGCACCCTCTTCCTACCATTGAGAGATCCTTGACATTCTAATAAGTAAGGGTTCTTCTGATTTAGATCAAAATTTTAGTGAAATGAGTTGACCCATGCTTTCCCCAAAATAGGGGAACTACGATATAGGTAAAAATAATATTTCCCTCCCTTATTACCAAGTAATTGATGATGGAGACCTTTCTTGGGGATGAAATTCCCTTTCCAATGTATATAAAGGACTTATTCCAATTGATCTTCTACCCTAACACACTTTCACAGTGTCAAAAAACATTCTTTATGTTTTGATATTCTTCTAGTGACCCTGGAAAAAAGATAATGATATCATAATAAAACAAAAGATGAGAAGGAGAAAGAGTACCTCTGGCTACCCGTATACTATTAACTGATCCTTTTTCCACCATGTGAATCATGTTCCTGCTAAGATAATCTTTTTCAATGAAAAAAATGATTGTTGAAAGGGGGTCTCCCTACCTTACACCCCTGGAACATTGGGAATATCCTTATGAGGACCCATTTATGAGAATAGGGATATGTGTCGATCCATGCAGTCCTTTAATCCACTTAAAAAAAGTAACATGGAAACCAAAACTATGGAGAGAATCATAGATAAATCCCTAATCCATTTTTTCAAAATCATTCAGGATATCAATCTTTATAGAAACATTCCCCCCTCTTGTGGGTTTATGAAGAAGATTCACACATTTGGAGACTATAAAACAATATATACATATTTTTTATATATTCACACATAAAAATTTAATTTTATAAACAAATAAACTAAACATATTTACATATAAAATATATTTATTAATATATAAACAAATATACAAACATATATATAAATATATGGATAAAAAAATTTAATGAAAAATACATAAATATATAGATATATCATAAAATGTGAAACAAAGTAGTATAGGGGGTTGAAAAGTCTTTGATGTATATGATGGAGGTTTAGGGTTTGAAACTCACTAGAGGTAGGGGCACGCTCAAGAGGATGGGATTATCTAAAGCACTGATAAAGGGGTGGGGGAAGTGTTGATAAAGTGGTGGGTGGGTGGGAAGTACTGATAAAGGGGGTTGGGTGGTGGTGGGAAAAAAATTTATATACCTTTTATCAGTGGTGACTTTATCAGTGCTTTTTTAGCATTGATAAAGGGGGTATTTAAAAATGCTAAAAAATGATGTTAAAGGACCTGTTTAACAGTATTTTTCTAGCACTATTAAAGGGGTCATTTAACAGCACTAAAAAACAAAGATAAATGTTTATGACATTTAACTACGCTTTAATTATTAGTGTTTTTTAGTGCTAATAAAGTCCTTTTATAGCACTATTAAAGGCTGAGTTTGTAGTGGTGATTTATGTTTGGAGCACCTAGATATATGAAGGTCTTTGAGTTTTTAACACCTCCCTATATTGAGGTTCCTAGGAAAGGGGAGTACTTTCTTATCCATGGGAGATATCACTATGGGGAAGTTGACCACGATATATGTTAGGAGTAAAGTCCCTAAAATCCATCTCTACACTACCATGAAGAAGAATATCATGGTAATGACCATCCTCTTCTTTGGTTTAAGAGTTTACGAACCCTTTGGGTGTTGAGAATGGGTCTCGACCAACCTAAAAGACACTTTGACTGATCAAATTTGGGATATGAGCCTCATTCAGAATTATGGATGGAATATGATGAACTAACATCTAGAATTATTCAGGGATATGAGCTTGATATATAATGGTTTTTGGACCTTATTTATAACCATATGGTGTTTTGGGATTATGGTACTACTACTGAGAAGTCTCTGAATTATTCTAATGAGCTTCTTCATTATTGATAAGAATATTTTCCTATCTTAAGGCATGTTCCATTATCACTTAGTGAGCCCCTGTCATAGTGAATGTAAAATCATGATCCTGAGCCTTTAGAATATGTTATTGGTCTTCTTTGTCAGGGACATGAGCCTACCCCGCGACATATGTCTCTTTCACTTGGTGATCCCGGATTGGAAAAGGAATATGATCCAGTTCATAATATGAATTCCTTGCTCGAATATACTGACAAACATCTAGAATGGGAGAAGAGATATAATAATCCTCCCATATTTCCTCATAAGGATGCTGGTGTAGTCATTCATTGGAAGAATTGGGAATGTGCACCTAGATTATGTGATATGATAGAATATTCCATAAATATTCACTGATAGGAATATGAGTTTCCCCAAGGAATGTTCTATTCTCACTTGGTGAAACATGGCTAGAATGACGATATGAGCCTGATCCTGGGCATTTTTAGTATGTCACTAGCCTTTTAAATAGGAATATAAGCCTATCATGAGGCATGTTACCCTCTCACTTAGTGATCCCTAGACAAAATAGGGATATGAGACCAATTCTAGACCTTTGGAATATTCTATCAGACATTTTTGATAGGAATGTTCTCCTTTCCTGAGGCATATGGTGTCATCACCTGGTGAGCCCTAGTTGGAATAGGAATATGATCCCAGTTTGATGCCTCATCCTTTATCATAATATGTTGATAATCCTTCTTGATGGGAGCAATAATGTCCTCTTTCTTCTAAGTAACAATTTTTTCATAATGATCATAGAGTTGAGATACCCTATCTATAGGTATAGGAATATGCTCCATTCCTTGTATCTATACTAGTACCAGAATATTCTAGCGGAGTTCTTCATCTTTTTCTAAGATGTAATGACATATTAGAAAAATGCGCACATAGATATAAACCTTCAAATTTTCTATCTGTACTATATATAGAAATATATATTTGATTGAATTGAGGATATGAGCCTATTTTTTTCCTCCTTGCGCCATCAAAAAATGCTATTGGGCTTCAATCATGGGGGTAGGGATATGTGCCTCCCCCACACCTGCTATAGGAATATGCCTGCAGACTTGTTCCGAGAGATTATGGATATAATCCTCCTTATTGGTTACTTCCTAAATATGCTGAAATACATTGTCAGTGGGATTGGGTATACGAACCCACTCACAGTCATCTAGATCCTTCTTTGACTGATGTGGCTTCCTTGTTTCCCATGCATGCATATTAGAGGTGGCAGTGAGTTGGGTGGTACCCTTAGTAGGTGACTGAGGGGTACCAGTGGGATGATTCTAGAAATAGCAGTTGAAAGGAGCCCTCCTTGGAATCCCTTGAATAGGAAGGTAGCTGTAGTTAACTCCCTAGTCCACCTTCATAATTTATCGATGATGGTGATTATCATGCTCTGATGATAAACTCCTGAAGTGGTTGGATGTGGCAATAAAGGCCACTGGCTTCACTGCAACTTTCCCTGGATGATGCAAACTCATCAGTTTCAACACATAGAATCCCTAATGGGTATCTTCAAGGGACATAATGGTACCATGCTGATGGTATTCCTAGAACATTGTTTTCATCACCTAACATTGAATTTATCGGACATGTGAGGTCATTTTACAACCCACATGGGTTGTAGCCATAACTGGTTTTCCAGAATGCTCACTGGATGAAGTCATCATCTCAGATCAGGGTACTATTGATGAGAGTAGTATCTACAGTCATGTAGACATCAAGGAACAATGTCACCTATCAGTTGACCATCATAGGAATGATATGTGATCAATAACATATGCATGGGTAACACAATTATCCTTTTCTTCCTGATATGACCATTCTAATCATGTGGTATTATCAAAGAGAGGATGGAATTATTTGATGAGAACCCCAACTATAGAGGATCATCCATAAAATCCATGTCATGTTCAACCAATTATCTTTCTGTTTGAGAGATTCTAATCAGGTACACCACTTTTTTTGTTTTCATATGAAATGAAAAAATGCCCCAATAGATAAGAACCCGGTTAGTTTTTTATTTGAGATATTAACATTGGGTTCACCATTTTTATTTCCTTGGAAATATGTGGGTGGAATTTTTTCTATTTTTCTAATTTTGGGCGGTTCAATGCTCTGTACAATCATTCATGTTGGTTTCACCATTTTTTTATGTTTCATAAAAAATCTCAATGGTTCCTGCATCCATAACTAGTTATGGAACTACTTTCCAAAGGCATGCAGTCAGTTGGGGTTTCAGACCCAATGACGCTAAAGAACTCACATTGGTCAAGAGGATGGGTAGTCAAGCTCATCACACCATTTTGGAGTTTTTTTCCTACTTTGGTAATCTTTTATAGATTTAAGATATGTTTGTGAATCTCTTCCCAATACCGATACAAAACTGGTTAACCTAAGAAAATGATAATTGGGTACACACTTTTATATTAAACAAAAGGGTATCTTATTAGTGATCCATTTGTATATATCTGATGTTATTCATCCATTTCCCAGTAATGATTATCTATTTATATGATGAATCTACAAAACCAGGGACTCCAAAATTTCATTCCATATAGGGAGGTAGTTTAATATTCCAAAGATGGGATTGATCTATTTATGAGGTGTCCTACGTATCCTATTTTATAACAAGAATCAAAACCCATGTAGTTCAATAAAACTATATAGTATAACATCGTATGGAAAATAAATATTTGTGGTCACTAGGGAACTGGATATTTAAGCTTGAACCTCGAGGAGGCATCCCATGTATCCTTGTTATAGAAGGAATCATAGTTACCATAGTTCATTCATGACCTCAGGAATTTCCCTAAGGAACATACCATTGTATGTTGGGTAGTTATAACATGCCACTGATCGGGGCTGGAACACTGAGGTTTCCCTGTATGGTAGAGGTTCAAGATGCAAATGATATTACCATTGTAATTCTCTAATATCATCTTATCCATGCTTAGAGTGAGAAATAAGTGATAATAAATAATTAGTATCATTGAATATGGTTGTGGTACATATGTACTGGGACAACCCTTGGGATGTTTGATATGGATCTTGGGCCTTAGGAAGGCATCTTACATGTCCTAATTATGGAAGGAATCATAATAATTATAGTTCAATTAGGCTTCTCAGTCCACTGATGGATGAGATATAATGATCAACCCAGGGAAATAATTGGGTCTTGATGGTTGAAAATTTGAATACATGAGGGGACATTCACTAAATTGGATTCCCATTTTATCTCAAGCATTAATGAGTAATCTTATGCATCCTATTTATTGCAGGAATCAGAGTTCCTATAGTTCAGTGGATCAGGGATTACACAATGAGGTTCCCTTAGTGAATGATATGATCATTTAAATTTACTAAGACCACATGAGATTTTCTTGGTATGGGAAACAAGGGATGGAAAATGACCAGTCTCACTTTTTGTGGATCCTAAACTTATGTTCTATGACTTCCCTTTTGATTATTATTATGGAGAACCATCCATAAGAAGGAATCCCATATATTTTGGTTATAATAGGAATCAGATTCATCGAAGTTCCATTAAAAAAGTCCTTACACGCTATGATTTCCCCTTAGGGTGGATGGATAAGGTTATCAAGTCCTAGGATGCCCACTTGGCCTAGTCTTCTTGTCCTCGTGACATGCATTGATATATGCCTGAAATTCCTTGATTTCCTACATGAAATGTGGGAGGATGGCTTCCTAATATGTATGAAGGCAATTTTTTGATCTAGTTGACTTGTCAAAGAAACATCAAATAATATAGATGGCATGTCTAATGTCCATCACATGTCCACAGATGACTTGTCCAAAGGACATCGCAAGACCCGACTGGCTTGTCCTAGAATCAATCCTATGATCTTGGATGACATGATTAAAGGGCATCCCATGATCCATATAACTTACTCTGGTTCCATTGAAAAATATGGATGGCATGCTTGGAGGGCGTCATGAGAGTCACTACAACATGTCTAGAGGGTGATGCATGATCTAGGCTGACATGTCTATAGGGTGCTGCAAAATCCAGCTCACATATCTAGAGGACATCACGAGATTTGGATAGTGTGTCCGAAGGACATCACGAGATCTAGTTGACATGGCCTAGTGCTATTGCGAGACTCAAATAAAATATGCCAATGCTACCATATGATTAAGGTGACATGTTAAAAGTGCATTGCAAGGTATGGATGGTGAGCCCAAAGGGATTTTCAAGACTTTGGAGGCATGATCAGGGGCATCATGTGACTTTTTCTGACATGTTTGGAGGACATCACATTATCTAAACAATGACTGAAGGTGCATCATGAGATATGGACGACATGTCCTGGTGTTTTTTCATAACCTGGGTGGTTCATTAAAAGTTAATTAGGATTAGAGTGTATGTTATTCTCATAATCCTCATATCTTTTTAGTTTTTGTTTCATAATTTAAATTCATAGTCCTTAGATTAGATTAGTGTTATCTTATTTCATGTGTCGTATGATCTATAAGGTATACTGGATGTTTGGTAACATCATGGACTTTCCATGTATTATTTTTAAATATTATATGGATTGATTTTGAGACTTGGAACTGAGACATAATGCATTTACGAGGCCTGGTGTTCCTGAAAAAAATGTTTGAAAAATATTAAAATATTAAAAATCACACAAGTGTGGTTTTTATGAAAAGTATAATAACACCTAAACAAATACCCAAACCAAACATCCAAGGGCACCGTTGCATTAAGAATAGTGTAATTACCCTAGGTGTGGCCTGAAATTGGTTGTCGTAGGTCATTTATGAAAAAGATGTTTGGGAAAAAATTAACAAAATAAATTAATTGAAAGATTTATTTTATACTTATTCAATGCAGTGAATTGATACTCTATAATTATATGGCCATAGATTTTATCTCAAGGTTAGAATATAAACCCTGAAGACCTAGACACCATTGGGGGAGAGCATTCTTTGTGGAAGACAATATATCTGGATAAGATCACAGATCGTCACTCCATCAGAGTTGGAGGATCTTATCAATGATTAAAACACAAATGTTCTTCATCTAAGATCAATCCAAAATTGATGTAGGGTGTTTTGTTTTGTTAATTTCATCCTTTTCTTAATCCCAGACAAACATGGGTTAATTCAATAAATAAGAATTTATTCTCCCATCACCGATAGATTTAATTGTATTGAGTTGTTAAATTTTTGTATGTTGATTTACCCTCTTTGATTATTATTCGACAATAAAAAATTGAGGATAAAAGAAAAATGGTTGAGGTTTATTACACAATTTCATGTTTTTTGGATTTATCCCAAATTTTCTTCATGTGATCATCATTGGAAATCCCTTCACCAATGGTTCGATAGATAACTGGTTCTGGATCACTATGTAACCATTATTTGGCACAACAGATCCAAACTGTGGGTACAGAACGTGAAGATGGATTTGGATTGAGGATTAGATGGTGGAGATTGGTGGACCAGGGATAAATAGACATAGATATTGGGTTCCATACCCTTCCCTGGTAGTACTTTGAAAATAAACATCAAAAGCAAGTTCCTGATGCGTTTTGAGGCTAGATTCTGGCGAGCTACTGGTGGCAAGGTGCAATCGACATAGAACTAGGATCTATGGAGAGTTTTCTGGAATAAATCATGGTGAAATTAGTGTTTTAGGAAGAACATAGAAGAACATCGGATCTGGAAAATCCTGAGCAATACAGCATGTAACTCAGTACTACATGTTGTGTGAGGCCCCTTCAATGGAGGCTAGTGTTTCGGGAAGGAGATAATGATTACACAGCGTGTGACCCCAATCAAATGGCATGTGACCCTCCCTGGATGACTCATCATGTAATCCAGAGAGTAAACAGACATGGGTAACAATACATGGCTAAATGGAACACCTTGTACTTAGACACGAACACTGCTTGGAATACACTGACTGGTACACAGATATGACTTGGCATACACAAACATAACCAGATGACATGGGTAGGAAACTGTGTGTCTCTACATGTCATGTACTCATCTTACACACCATGTATATAGATAATACATTCCATGTTACGATTTTCACCTAGTAAAGACTTGGGATAGAAGAACATGTCTTTTACCCCATTGGACACATCATGTACTGCCATAAATAGTTCTTGAGGCTCTTCATTTTCCTAGTTTGGACTAGTATATGTTGAGTGTGTTCCCTTGGTATTTTTTACTTAGGGGTACAATGTGTAATTTAATCCAAATCACTAGATTATAATCCCCTATAGAGGCTGAGTCTAAGATAGAGTTGTTCTGTCTCTTCGTGAGACTGGATTATGATCCTCTATCATCCCTAGTGATGTTTTTGGAAACTGCGTGACCTCCCTAAGTATAATTTTTATCCTCTTTCAAGTGGGCCACATTAGTAGGGTTTTTGGAATCATTAGCATGTGACCCCCTTCGCAACATATTAATCTAGATTGGGTTCATGGTGTCCCCCAATGGTTTTGGACGTGACCCCCCTCTCTATATCATTGTTTTCTCAGACCAGTACGTTCTCTTTGGGTGGGGCCCAAATGATCTAGACCTATTCATCGGGTGTCTCCAATGATAACACGGCTCGTGGAGTAATTTATCCTGGAATGAGAATTGATTCGAGGAGAATACCATGGCTAGAAATTGGTTATTACTGCCTGATGGCATGGTGTATTTCTTGAGTATATCTGGGTTCTTTTTGTAATTCTTGTATCTATTATACATTTTAACATATTTTATTGAGATAATTATACTTGGTTCTTCATGTTTAGTGTTTTTGGAGTTTCCTAATAAGTATTGTTATACTCACCCTTGCATGTGATTTGCTCGCACATGTCATTTCTTGTGCAGACAATGCCCCTTTTGACAACGTCCTATGAGGATAGGTAGAAGGTTGATCATAGTTTGATCTGGGAAGATCGAGGTGTGTATCGGGAGTGTAACTTTGACTTAGTCCTCTCCCATGGATCAGGTCTAACTTCTATAGTTTCAATTATACTTGTGTTATATAATCTTTGTGGAGGTCTTGTATTTGGTCCAGTTTACTTTTCCTTTACTTCCTATTGTACTATGATTGTGGGATATTAGTGGTATGACTACATTCTTTCAGTTGTTTACATTTCAGCATTGTGTGTCTTGGAGATGTGTGCATGTGTACATGTAATTTAGGATAATATTTCTCATATGAGGGATATGCCTAATAGATGTTGGTCTCTAACCCCTATCCTATTGAAGGCGGTATTGGGGTAGTCACGGCACGAGCCCCTCTGGGACGTGTCATGAAAGAATGTCATTAGAGGGGGTCAGTTCTACATTAGGACCAAGAGTCTGTGAGATTGGTTTGGGGTAATAGTGTTAAGTGTTGATTTCAGATTTTAGGCTAAGGAATCTAGTGTTGTTTCGATGACTGACATATCCATACACCAGGGACCTGATGACCTGATTTTCGACTCGGTACATGAGAAAACTAGTTATAGGGAAAAAAACAATGGTACATGAATTATATAGGAATGGTTTTGTTTTTCCATGTCCTTCTTGAGTAAGATACCTAGATTCACTCTATTGATCGTGGTACATATTGTTTTATTTTGGGATGTATCCATGTAGATTGCTAGCTAGGATTCTACTATGTTAACATGAGGATGATTTGCCCTAGTGACGAGGCATCGGTACATGGGCATGTACCAGAGATAGAACCTCTAGGTTGTTTACCAACTATACCATCACTCATCGAGAATTAACTACTACTAGCACTACCATCTGAAGATACAAAGAGGATGATTTCATTTCATGTGTTTTAGAGGTAGTGAAATCCTAGTTTCGGGGTGATCTAGACCCCCAGATGGTCAAGTATTGGATATAGATAGTCACATGTGTTTTCTGCCTTGTGAGGAAACCTTCCGATCATATGGAAGTCTATGCTGCAAGTCTTTTTTAGGGTAGTTTTGGGCGATGGTGGAGCTTGGTGACTCAGTCACATGATGAGACATGTATTTACTTGACAATATTCAAGCATATCTTCAGAGAGTAATTCTATCTAGCCACATTGTGATATGTACACATACAAGAGATACTGCATCTAAAGTAGGGAAGTATGACCATGGCAGAGTATTCAGTAAGGTTTACTGATCTCCCACATTACTCTATATATATGGTATGAGACCAGTTATTCAGGGATCAGAACATTAAGTAGGGATTTCTCCAAGACATCAGGGAATCATTGGTATCCCTTATCATTTATAATTATCATGGATTACTTGATGATCCTTGTTAGTGGAAAGTTTTCTGGTAGAGAAGACACTAGTCGTGGGAGCTAGAAGTGGGAACCAGATAGCTGATACCTCAGTAGTAGGTAGCATATGGTAGTCAAAGTGATCCAAGAAGGTTAGGTTCTTCAATAAGTGATCCCAATACTTAGGGATAATGATTCAGGGCTCCCAGAGTGGCTTAAATTTTATAAGGGACGGACAGTGTTTTTCTTGCGACGGTTGAGGACTTCTGACATCATATTGACCGACCCATCGTACAGCTGGTCAAGTGAAGGTTGAATAACCACCTAGACAAAGACAATGAAATGAGTAGGTTGGTTTGTAGTGTTGTAGATGTGACAGAGGGGCTGTTAGGGAAATAAGAGGTGGCCAAAGGTTTGACCTATTACCACCACCACCCCCGGGTGGTCCACACTAGACTCAGGGAGCTGGTTGGTAGGGACAAGGCCAACTGCATGCTATAGAGGCCTATGAACCATAGGCTCCAGGTATGATATGGGTTACGATATGTGTTTTTATACTTTATATATCATATTGATAGACATAGGTGTTAGTCATTATTTTCATTCCATGAATCTTGTTTGAGACTCAGAGATTCTGGCTAAACCATTGACCCAACCCTTACACTTGGAGACTCCTAATGGATGAGACTCTATGATCACATACTATTTCTAACAGTGTGACATAACTATTGGAGGATATATTTTTGGTTAGGATCTATTAGCAGTGGGATCGAGTCATTATGACATCATTCTTAGTATGAAATGGTTATCAACAGTTGTTGCTCATATTGATTATTTTAGATGAAGAGTGTGGTGTGTCTGTAGAGATGGAACCATGTTTTCTTTTTTTGGTGAAAATGAATTCTTGGCAGCGTAAGATGGACTCATGCATAAGAGGGTTTATCTGATTACTCATTAGTTGGATAGAACGACCCTCAGTGTAGTGGATGATATGAGTCCATATTTTCCTGCAGTGGTGGTAGAGTATAAGGACATCTTTCCTGAATATGTTCTATGTTTACCACCCTATACAGATATAGAATTATACATTTATCTACACTCCATTAAGACATCGAAATCTACACCCAAATATCAGATGGCTATTGCAGAACTTCATGATTTGAGGGTACATTTATAAGACTTGTAGAGGAAGGGATTCGCGAGACCCTGTGTTTCACATGGTACAACCCTAGTTTTGTTTTCCAAGAAGTTATATGAGAGCTTGAGGTTATGTGTGGATTACTATAACTTAAAATAAGCTACTGTGAAGAATATATATCCACTACTGAGGATTAATGAGCTCTTTGATCAGTTAAAAGGGGTGCAATGGTTCGGAAAGATTAACCTTAGTTAGTCTATCACCAACTATGAGCACGAGATGAGTATATAATAAATACAACCTTCAAATTTCATTACGGTCACTATGAGTACTTAGTGATTCAATTTTTCAAGAAGAAAACCCCATTAGTGTTCATGGTAATTATGAACATGATATTTCAGACATACTTAGACCGCTATATGGTAGACTTCATCAGAGACATCGTAGTGTATTCGACATCTGAGGAGGAGCACACGAGACACTTAAGGATAGTCTTGGACACACTTCTAGAGCACCAAATTTATAATAATCTCTAAAAGTTATATTTTTCGATTCAATAGGTCCATTTTATGGGACACATCATCTCATAGGCTAGAGTTGTAGTGGATCCGATGAAGGTTGATGTTGTGCTTTCTTGGGATCCACCCAAGAGTGTTACTAAGGTGAGGATTTTCCTTGGTTTGTAAGGGTACAATCAGAGGTTTTTACCTAACTTATCCAGAGCGGAATCACCCTTGACAGGTTTTAAATGAATGGGTAATCCTTTCCTATGGAAATAAAGGTGACACCAGTGCTTTTAGGATATGGGGTAGAGGTTTATGGGTGCTCCCATATTGAGGTTATTAAAGGATGGCATTGAGTATGTGGTATTCTGTGATGCATTAGGAATAAGGATATTTGTGTACTAATGCATAGGTAAGTGGTTATTTCCTATGGTTCACACTAGTTTAGGCCACATGAGTAGAATTATGTGACCCATGATCTTGAGTTAGTAACAGTAGTTTTCACTTTGAATATGTGGTGACACTAATTCATGGTTGACCAGTTAATCATCTACTCTAACCCCAACAATCTCAAGTATATCCTCTCTCAGAAGGATCTAAAATTAATATAGGGATAATGGGTAGAGTTTCTATTGGACTTTGACTTCATGATTAACTATACTCCTAGAAAGGGGAACATGGTAAAATAATCTCTCATCATGAGATCTAGTTTGTAGTTGCTGAACGAGGCGTTAGAGGTGTTGGACTCATTGAATTTATCCTTTTTGGATAGAGATGAAGAATATTACCTTTAGTCAATGGTTTTCACCCCTCTAATTTATAGATATTTAGGGATTCACATCTTAGGGATACTACTATGTGAACCTAGGTGCTCAAATATCCACAGAGAATCCTCTTGATAGATATTCAAAAGGTGGGAATCATATCATTTTTTAAGGGAATCATAGTAGTAATGGTGGTGTTATGTGAGGAGGTTCTAAGGTAGTTTCATACATCCCTTTTGGTGGTAAATAAAGGTGTGGAAAAGATGTATTAGGACCTCTGAAATCTGTTTTGGTGGCCAATGATGAAGCAAGGAGTTGCAGAGATTGTTTTTGGATGTGTTACTTGTCAGCAAGTAAAGGCTGAGCACCAAGTTCCAGTGGGTTTAACTAACCCCCTTAAGGTTATATAATGGATATGGGATGGGATATATATGTAATTCATGACTATATTACCATGTAAATCTAGGTTACATAATGCCATCTGGATGATCTTTGACTAACTCACCAAGTTAACCCACTTCCTAGCTATCTGATAGTAGAGTTCAATAGAGAGAATGGTTCACCTATACATTTAATAGATAGTTTTAATCAATAGAGTTCCATGGATGACTATTTTATATCATTATTTTTTAGTTATATCCTCATTTTTGGAAGGGATTACAGGAGGTTTTTGGGACCTAGTTGTGCTTGAGCACATCGTTTCACCCACAAATGAATGACCAAATAGAGCAGACCATTCATGTTCTGGAGGATATGATGCAGGATTGCATGTTAGACTTTGGTTATAGTTGGGATGAACACCTAGAAATGGTGGAGTTTGCGTAAAACAAAAGCTACCATTCCACAATTGGTATGGAACCATTTGTGTCTTTGTATAGGTGACCCTTTAGGTCACCACTTGGTTGGACTGGCCTAAGAGAGTCATCCCTCATTGGCCCAAAGTTGGTGTGAGCTAATACATAGAAGGTATAAATAATCCAAGAGTGGATGAATAATGTAAAAGTATTTCAAAATTCTTATGTTTACAGGTTATCGAGGCCTTTGGAGTTCGAGGAAGGAGACTGTGTGTTCCTTCAGGTTTCACTTTGATGTGGATTATAAAGATTTGGCTGGGGTGGCAAGCTATATCTGAGGTTCATTAGCCCTTTCCATATACAACATAGATATAGAGAGGTAGTGTAACACTTGGGCCCTACCTATGTAGTTAGATCAAGTACATGACATCTTCTACGTGTCGCAACTGAGGAGATACATGCACGACCCATTGCATGTCATCGATTAGGGTGAGTTAGACATCAAGGATGGAGAGAATTTTACTTAGTACCCAATGGAGATAGAGGATCAGTAGGGGAGTATCCTTCATGGGTTATCAATTCCTTTAGTACATGCTTGATAACAGCATGAGAATCTCTAGGAGATCACATGGGAGCAGGAGTCTCAGGTTCGTGCTTAGTACCCTAATCTGTTTTAGTAGCCCTTGTTTTGGCTTTTGAGGACATAAATCCCCATGGATGGGAGAATGTAACATCTCAAAATTTTTTGAGTATTATTTTTAAACATTATATGGATTGATTTTGAGACTAGGTACTAAGATGATGTGCAATTCCGAGGCCCATTGTTCCTAGAACAAATTTTAAAAAATATTAAAATATTAAATAGCACGAATGCTTGGTTTTCCTAAAAAAGTAGGATAACTACTAAATAGGTGATCATATCAGAAATATAAGGGAATTATTTAGTTTATAATAATGACTTTAAACTAGATTCAACCTAATTTTGGTTGGTGCCAGTCATTTGTGAAAAAAAATTCAGGGGAATTAAATTAATAATTTTTTTTTGAAATATTAATTTTATTTTTCTTCAACACAATGAATTGATCCTATATAAGTATACGACTATAGATTTTGTCTCAGGGTTTGCCACTAAACCCTGAAGACCTAGAATCAATTGGGGGAGAGCATTCTTGGTGGATGACAATAGATCCGGATTAGATCATGGATCGTTATAACAATGGAGTTGGAGGATCTTTTCTACAATAACAACACATCCATTCTTCATCAAATATAAATAGAAACTTGAGGTCGAGTGTTTTTTCTATGAATTTAACCATTTCCTTAATCCTAGATGAATTCGGGTCAATTCAACAAACAAGAATTTATCTGCACATCACTGGTAGATTTAATTGCATTGAATTGTTAAATTTTAGTTCATTGATTTCCCCTCTTTCATTATCATTTTACGTTAATGAATCAAGTCCAAAAAAACAACGGTCGAGGTTCATTACTCACTTTCTTGGTTTATATATTTCTCCCCAATTATCTTCAGATGATAATCATTAGAAATCCCATGGACAATGGTTTGAAAAATACCTAGTTCTAGATCTTTGTGAAACCGTTCTTCGGTGCAACAGATCTAAACCACGGGTACAGAACATGCCTATGGTTGTGGATCGATGATTCGATGGTGTATATGGGTAGATATGGGATTAATGGGAGCAGATATAGTGTTCCTTACCATTATTAGGTGGCACACAAAAAATGGACGATAGAGGTGAGACCTGGATGCGTTTCGAGGCTAGATTACAGTGAGATACTGGTGGCAAGGTGTGGTCAACATAGATCTGGGATATATGGAGTAATTTCAGGTGTTAATAGATCCAGAAGAAGCACATGAGGGAGAATGGAGAAGAACTCCAGATCTAGAAAATCCTAAGAAACATAGTGTGTAACTCAGTACTACACACCTTGTGGGTCCCCTTAAGTTGTGGCTAGGGTTTCAAGAGGGAGATAATGATCACACAATGTGTGAACCCTATCACATGGAATATGACCCTCCCTATATGACTTTATTTGTAATCCAGAGAGTACATGGGCATGGGTAACAATACACAACTATATGGAATGCTGTTTACTTAGACACATACATGACATGGAATACAATGACTAGCACACAACACAGATTGGCATACACAGACATGACCAAAAAACATAGGTAGGAAACCGTGTGTCTCTACTCACCATGTACTCATCCTACATGATGTGTATATGGATACTACATTCTGTGTGGGGATTTCCACACCGAAAAGACTTAGGATAAAAGAACACACCGTGTACGCCTTGGGACATGTCATGTACTCCCATCAAGAGTTCTTGAGGCTCCCAGTTTTCCTATTTTGGACCAGTATAGGTTGAGTGTGTCCCATTTGTCTTTTTTCCTCAAGGGTACAACACATAATTACATCCACATAACTATATTGTAATCACCTTTAGAGGCCATGTTTCCAATAGAGTTGTGGTGTCCATCCATGACACCAGAGTGTGATCCTATATCATCCTTAGTGGAGTTTGTGGAATTATTATGACCTCCCTAAGTAAAATTTTGATCCTCTCTCTAGTGGGCCACATAAGTAGGGTTTTTGGAATCGTTATAACAAGACCCCCTATGTAGCGGTTTGATCCATATTGAGTTAACGGGTACCCCCAATGGTTCTGGGAGTGACCACATGTCTGCGTATCATAGTATTCTCAGACTAATACATTATATTTGGATAGGGATCAAATGAGAATGACCTCTTTTTTGAGTGCCTCTGATGATAACATGTCTCGTGGAGTGAGTTCTCCCAAAACGAGTGTTATTTTGAGAAGAATCCTATGGCCGACAGTTGTTTATGACTACCTAATAGAATAGTGTCTTTATTGAGTATATATAGGTTATTTTTATAAACCTCGTATCTATGATACAATGTTATATCTTTTATTGAGCTAAATATAAATGGTGCTTCATGTTTAGTGTTTTTGGGGGAGTCCTGTTGAGTATTGTTATACTCACCCATGTGAAGGCTTTACCCACATATGTTGTGTCTTGTGTAGATGGAGGTCCTTTTGACAGTGTCCTAAGAGGAAAGGGAGTGGGTGGAGTATAGTTGGATCTGGGAAGATCAAGGTTTTTATCAGGAGCGTACCTTTGACATAGTCCTCACCCTTGAAGCAGGTTGGACTTCAAATTTTTTAGTTAGACTTGTGTTATAGACTCTTTATAGTGGGATTGTATTTGACCCTGTTTACTTTTCCTTTACTTCCTATTTTATTATGGTTGTGGGATCGTAGTGTTATGAATGCATTATTTCAGTTGTTTACATTTCAACATTAGGCGTCTTAGAGATGTGTGCGTGTGTACAGGTGATTTAGGGTAATGCATCCAATTTATGGGATATTAATACTCAACACTAGTCACCATCCCCTGGCCTATTGGAGGTAGGATTGGGATAGTAATGATATGGGCCCCACTAGGGTGGGTTAGGACATGTTCTTCATGTAACCCACCATAAGACCTTCACATGATATATGATTGATCACGTGAAGTTCCTATGCATGCTGCATGATTTCTATGATGGTTATCCAAATCTTACCTGATGGAAAACTATCTTAGTCATGAGATTAGCCACTCTGAGAAATTTTCTCTGATTCCAGGGTGCACTAGTGCAATGTTCCAAGTAGAAGTCGGTGAATTGTTCATGATAATGTGGGGTAATTATAAGTCTTTTCACCCTCATTATTCCCCTATTTTTAGGGAATGTATCACATAAATATAGGCTGGAGTCTGTGGAGGGATTTGATTTCATTCGCTTTGTGATATCCAAATGTAGGTTATTCCAGGGGCGTCATATAATTTTTAGTGACCGCAAGACCGTCCCCTCAATGCCTCATTTATTGTATTATATCCAATTAACGAGGTATTTAAAAATAATGTGGGCATGCCAAGGGAAATTAATATGGTTAGTTCGATGTGACCAAGTGACTTAGTGAGATCAGGGAACCAATCAAACTACCTTCACGTGAACTTAGGCGACATGTCTGGGACCTTTCAAGAGAGAATGACGGTTTGTTAGGGGGATTTAATGAGATCATACCTTCATGATGAAGGGATTTTTTGAGTTGTTACTATATTTTCAAGGGGTATTGTGATACCTTACTGGTGTGTCTCATGAGTTTTTCGACTGCAATAGGCTCCCCCTTTTTCTATTTTATTTCCTTGTTTATTTTAGAAGGAATTTGGGGGTTTGTGAGTTTTATTAAGTGTTGTCAAAGACAATAACTCTACCAATTTGTGATGCATTGCATGAAAAATAAAATATCATGTGGATATGCATGATAATTTCATGGATAGTTCCATCAATTTGTACCTATGGAGATGAAGGGGGAGTGCATGACTTCTTGGACATGTCCGAATCCATTCACACGGTGAGGGTGACATGCTAGCGGGCTCTCGTGCGGTGAGGTGGAAATGTACCCATGGGATTGGGGTATCTTTCAAACCACCTAGGTCAGGTCAAATGATGTTTATGATCTCAAAATACTCTCATATTTTGGACACTTTCTTCCTATTTTCCAAGGATATTTGGATAATTTGTCAGGCGCCCGCCGACTGACAATTCGTGTGACTTGGGGGTGCTCGTCTGGAAGCTGTAGTATAATCACAAACTGCTTGGGAGCCTTCTTAAGAGTATAATGACTTGTCAAAGTGAATCTATAGGATATTTCAAATGCTATATGTTGCACTTGATTGTCTTCATGACCTTCCATAGGTCATGAGATCATGTGTCTCATGGAGGTTCATGTGATTTGCATGATCATGGAAACTAACTTTTTCTTTTGTTTTTTGGGGATAATAAAACACATATTCAGGTATTTATTCCCTTTTTAATTTTCCAATTCCCATTTATAGGGTGTCAACAGTCCAAAATGTGTGATGTATAGATGTATTGGTAAAAGCCAACATCTTATCCCCAATATGAGTGGTATAATAAATTTAGTGGAGGCATAACAAGTATCCCAGCTGTGAGATGTATAGATGGGTTGGAATAAACCAAACTTAAAGCTTCTCTAAGCCGACACTTATAGTTCAGGTGCTATAAATACATATTTTACACATACAACCAAATACCAATTAAGATGACCCAAGAATATATACATCATTTTTCATTATTATACATAACATTTCAATATAAAATTACACTCCCATGGCACAAGATCCAGTGTCTTGGAATATTACTTATATGTCCATATTATTTCATAACACAATATACATTTACACTATAAAATTTTTCATTCATTTTTCTCTTTAATACATACCCCTTAATAGAAAATATTTAGAAAATAGGTAAACCTAATAAAAAGGTGAGCATAATAACTCAGTATGGGGAAAACAATGTTGTTATCAATTATTGAAACATGGGAGGTTATAATGAATATAATAAAGAATAGTTTAGAAATATATTCATGGTATATTAAATTTTTATAAGGAAAAAATATCAATTTTATCTTGGAAACTTAAATGGCAATAATTGTATAAGGATATTGAATGATATAATTATTTGTAAAAACATAATAATAATGTGGCATGAAGTGAGAAAATTAAACATACATAATAATTTGATATCATAAGAATTTTTCAAGGATAATGTCTATGAAAATGATAACATAGCATATTGGGTTCACTCCATACATCCCACAAACATTTTAGACTCATTTAACTCATTATTTACCATAAAAATTTTAATCTCATGAAATATAAAGCTTTACCAAATTCATTGGAGGGATATATAATTATATTTTCACTTATCAAAGAAATATATACTTATATAGGATTTCTAAATGATCATGAAAACAATTATTTATCAAAAAAAATTAATATCATTAATAAAACAATAAAATAAAATGGGTTATATAAAAATATTCATGAGGTATTAAATTCATCTAATGACATAATTTAGATTATACTGTGAATGTAAATGAATATACCATTACATTAAAAAGAAATTAATTATTTTTTAATGGGTTATAAAATTCATCTAAGGATTTCTTAACTATTGTATTTAATGTTATTGTTATCTAGGTTATAACTACCCATAATTTTAAAACATATATAATACATCTTAAAAGATGAAAATTCATTTCATAATATTTCGATCCATACCAGAATTATTTATGTTTAGTATATTTGGAAACATGAAAACATAAACAACTAGTTTATAAATAATATACATTATCTCCCACTTATTTATTTATAACTATTACCCCTCTTAAATGTATCATACTTAATACCTATCTTCATAACCTAGGGAAGGGAAACATAAGAAAGGGTAATAATTGATGTTCAGTAAGGGTAAACAATGGAGAAATCAATGATCATATAAACATAACATATGATAAAAGGTATAAGAACAAGATATTCACATTTTAAAACCATTTAATTCATATCATATATCATAATATTGATTGATTTAATAAATCTTGGCAGTTTATAAAACATGAATCATAAAGGAATCAAATAACTTGAACATTTAATTCTTAACATATGAAGAATATATAGAATTTTGGCATACAAATAAGCATATAAAATCACTTCCTTAGTATTAAATGCTCATTTACAAGGCTAAAATAGTTGAATGGGTTCACTTACCAAACCATCATAGTAGTCAAGGTTCACTACCAGAACTATAATGGTAGACATAGTCACTTATTGAACTAGTTCACTGCACATTTCAGTCCTGTTTATCTCATGCACTATCAATCTTTACCCAAAACATTAAAGGTAGATATAGGTCCCATCCATAAAATAATAAATATCATATATATTTATTTCAAAATAAACCTAAATAATCTAGAGAACGAATAATTATAGTATCCATGGATCAAATCTCCGTTAAATATTATGTAAAATTAAAGGAATAAATATTCAAAGGAAATTATTTTGAAATATCACTTGGAATAATTCTTGAGGAAAATAACCTTTACCTTTTCAAATCACTTCTTTTTTTAAAAATATACACACTACTAATGGAAAAAATATCATTAGAAACAAAATTTTATAATGTAAAGGGAACTTAAAATCAAATATTATTCATGATGGTTGGAAAATCCGTAAGTTAAAAATATTCCATTTATTTTTTTGGAAAATTCACAAATTACCTTATTTTGAAAATGACAAGAATATTCCTTTCAAACCATTTTGTAAAAATTAAAGCTTGGGTAAAAATTAATTTAAAAAAACACACGATAATGGTAAAAAAATATTTTTTTTTTAGAAATTATGTGTATATAAGAGTAATATTCCCCAATAGAGACTTAAACGTAAACAATCTCGAATATTGATGATATTGTGAAATAAAACCCTTACCTAGAGTTCGACTTGCTTCAAAAACACTCTAACCACCAATATAAAAAAATTTAAATTTATTATAAATTTTTACCATAGTTTTCTTCATAATTATAATATAATATATTATACCTTTAAAAATTTTAACACTCCATTTTATCAATAATTCCTTATTAAAATCATTATTTCTAGGTGTTGGAAGTTTCTTTTATCATGAGTTCTTCAGATCATTAGTTCCAATAATTATACACTTATCTTAGTTAAATAAAATCCAGAATATTAATAATTATATAAATATAATATTTATTCATTTTATATATATCTATTGTCATCCATATAAATTAGATATAGAAAAATGAATTACACAATTCATAGAGACAATAGGCCATGTATACATAGTTACGCTATTTGCATTATTTTAAAAGATTTAATGGAAGAAAGGTAAAAATTTAATTAAACTTTATAGGATCATTATTATATCATATATATTCACAAAATAATTCTTTATTATCATATAAGTAAAATATAAATGAAAAAGTAATCACATCACTTTGTGGAGTTGGTAGTCCACACATACGCACAAATGACATTGTCGTTTCCCCAAGGATTATATGGAGAGTAGGTAGATTTGATATTATAAATAAAAAAGTATAATTATTTCATAAATAAAATATATAAATATTATCCCATCATAATAATAATACTTAATATATGGTGATGAAAAATTAACTTATCGTTATATGGAGATGGTAAGTCGTACTTACGCACAAGTGATACTTTCACATCTCGTTTGATGGTAAAGATGTTGTATAATTATATTTTAATAATAATAATAACACTTAATAATATTAAAATGAATTAATTAATTTATGAGGAATAATATATATTTATATGAGATGATGAAGAGTAGAAAATAAAGTAATCAGAAAGGGATATTACCTCTTCCTTGGAATGACTCCTTTATATATCCTCTAATGGGCTCTCAAGATGATATTTTGGGAAGATTAAAACCTATAGGATATGTCTAGTAAATATTTTAAGAAATATTGTCTGATTTTGGTTGATATAGTATGACCAATGTGGTGTAAATAAGTAATGGAGGAGGTTATATTTTTTAATTGAGTTGTGGGGTACTTTTGGAATCTCTGAAATGATTAAATTATAATAAATTTTTTATCTTGAAAAATACCTCAAAATGGACATGTATTAGAATATAAGGTATTATATGGATTTAATATAATAATATGTTTGAATTAAGACAAGGTTTCGTAAAATTTTAATCCTTATCATTTTGATTAACCCGTAGTTAACCAATTTTAATTTAGCTATGGTGACAATTTTTTAATATTAAAATTTGTAATTTTCACTCATAAGGTAAAAATTTAGACATAAATGGGAAATTTATGATATTATATACCATATAATTTCCAAATATTTTTTAAATATTTTTATTATTTTTAAAAAATTTAATAACATATTTTTTTGATAAAATATTATTATTCTAAATTTTAAGACTATTATTTTAATTTGACATTAAAGACATAAAGAAAATGTTTTAATTATAATATAATATTTTAAAACAACAATAGTATTCCATAATTACCTATTATATTCATGGGACACTATAAATTACTCAAATTATGTCACTTTTCATATTTTTAATATCATTTATTTTATTTTTCCATTAATTGAGAAAATATCCTTTTGGAATCTTGTAAGCATTTAATGAAATTATATAAAACCTAAAAATTTGAAATGAATTTCAATCGTGAATATAATTTCATTATTCACAAACTAGATATTAATATTAATCCATAACTAATTTATTTCCTTATGTGAACGCATAAAATATATTAAAAAAAGTGTGACATTTTGTAACATTTAGTGAATTAAATAATATATAAGTCATTTTCTTGGAACCATTTATATTTAAAAATCACATTTTCAAGAATAAGGTATTAAAGGTAAAACATATTTCATACAATAATAATTTCAATAAATAAATATGGCCATATCACTTATTTTTAATCTTCATTAACCCTATTTACCCATTATCAAGGTGATAAATTTTACCATTCTTAATATTCACATTGAACCAAAATAAAAGGGGCCTATTTTCAAATTTGGAAACTCCCAAGTATAAATATATAATTAATTTTATCTAATTAAATTTTTATAAATTAAATAAATTAATTTTAAATTAAGTTCATAAAATGCGACAAAAACTAATTTTTCTGAAAAATACATTTTTAAGAATAAAATCAAATTTCTTCTTATCCTATGTCTAGAATTATCACAAACCCCTTCATCCAAATATTCCAATCCTATGATAGAAATTAATAAAGGGAGATAATGACCTTTGAGTCCCACCTCCAGTAGTCCATGGGGTGGTGACCAACACCAAGGGTATACAATCTCACAAAAAAATTGGGGTCATTTCCCTTTTTAAAGAAACAAAGATTGGGAGATAAGATGGTCCATCCAAAAAGCAAATCTAAGTAATATATATATTAAATAAAAAAATCCATACCAAATTCATGTTTAAAATACAACTTTTATAAATACAATGAATCTCCAATGTAAATACCAAAAGCAAGGCTAAACAATGACACGACAACTGTCCCAACGTCCAAGCTAGTAATGTCCAGTACGGTCCATGCAGTCCTCCTAGAAACCTGATTTTTTTTATATATGTATGGTGAGAATAAATTTATACTTATTAGGAAAACCAAATACTCTTGTGCACAATTGAGAGAATCATACTAATGATTATGTGAGAAAACTATAGAACCCAACTGCACCTAACAAGGTATACTAGCCCCCCCAACCTCACCAAGGAACAATCAAAAAATAATGAAAGTAAAGTAATATAATAATAACTTAGATGATTTGGGTACCCCATTCCACTTCCCAATAGTTTATCCTCTCTTTCCTACTCCCTCTTCTAAGTGGTGGTAGCCCAGGATTCTTTAGGCAGGTAGTGGTTGTGAGGCCCAAGTGTGTGCAGGTAAGTTATGATTTCCCAGGTGTCTTCAGGATGAGATGAGTTGTGCTTTCTTAGGTGTCTTTAGGAAGATATGTGTTGTGCTTTACCAAGGGTTTTGGGATGTGACGTGGTTTTTGAGGCCTAGGTGTGTGTAGTATGTATGTGATGTGATTCATTTCCTCAGGTGACATGACTAGCTCTGAGGTCCAAGTGTGTGTGGGCGGAATTTGATGAGATTAATTTTCTGAGGTGATGAAACAAACTGTGAGGCCTAGGTGTGTGTGGGTGGGATGTGATTTTATTTTTTCCCCTGGTGATGGGACTAGATGTGAGTCAAAGGTGTGTGCGGGAAGGTTGTGATGTGGTTTTTTGAGAAGAGGTGGGAGAATGAGGATGTTTCCCATTAGGAAATAATGGAAAAACCAGTGGGAATTGGTGTAGGGTACCCAAATCATCAATTTCCTTAATATATTACTTTACTTTACTTGCATTATTTGGTGAGTGTGCCTTGGTGTGGATGGGATATACCATCTTATCTTTCAATATTGTTTTCTTTAAAAATATAAATTCCAACATTTTTTTGTGAGATTGTACCCTCGGTGCTGGTCGCCACCCTGTGGCCTACTAGAGGCAAGACTTAGGGGGTCATTATCTCCCTTTATTCATTTCCATCACATGAGGGGAATATTTAGAGTGAGAGGGTCATGACATAATGATACTAGAGAGATGTTGAGATATAGGATGTATTTTGGAGTTAGGCATAACGAGGATTGAATGGGTTGGTAGGGAAACACTATCAAGTGGTCTTACTGCATGAAATAGGTTAGGGAAGACCGACTAGGACATTAGATTTTATGCCTCCCCATGATATGATTCAAGGGATCTGATCCTACTGAACAACCAAGTGAGGCTACACCATTTATAGGGTAGAGACCTAGGAATGGTACATGAATCATAATGAATTGTGTTCTTGTCTAAATTGGTTTTCTTTGGGGAATTTTAAATGGATAAAAAAATGAGATAAATGAGTTGAAATGAATCTTAAATATTTTTCCATAATACTTTGTCTTAAGAATTAATTATTTACCTTTTTTAGCTATAGAACCCAATCATCATCTGTGAGTGGCTTGAGCAGTTTAGGCTCAGTAGGTTGATCCAATTGATCATCGGATGGTTGATCCAGTGGAAAAGGATGGCCATTGGTAGATAATGTTATGTGATTTCTAGTGGTAGGCATTGGGAAAGTAAGAGGGTAGTGTTTCAAACAAGGAGATGGAGAGCTGGCTCAAGGATCTTGAGAGCACCTTCAGTTTTATCTAAGATCAAATAGAGTACCATGTTCCTTTGACAGTGAGCCAGATGTGGGGACCCATGCATTAGTGGTGGAATCTATACTTGGGGGAGAGGAAGAAGGATTAAATTCAGTGGGTCGATTTCGAGGAGTTCTAATCGGAATTCCTTTCATCGACCATGAAGGTTGAGAATAGATAGGAGTTAATCTCCCTCCAGTAGGGGAGTATGTCAGTATAGTATATAGGGATTAAGATCAAGGATCTTGTTTGTTTTCCCTGGTTCTCTTTTTGGATGAGGAGTCCAATGTGAGACGCCGAGAGGAGGCACTTCATCCTTTTATCCATTACACAGTTACTCCATTTATGTCGCTGATGTACTTGGAGGTTCAGAAGAAGGAGGAAGTGATTGAGTGGATGAATTCATGAGGAGGTCTACTATGAGAGGGGAGCCAGTAGGGTTCTTTAAGAGGTAGGATTTCTAGAAGTAGGTCTTAGGTGCTATGGCCTTCGAGGTTTTGACCGGTGGGCAGTAGACCTTAGCAGTTTCCGTTTCAAACTTCTGGTCCTCATGCCTTTCCTATGAACTTGGGAACAAGGTGTTTCATATTTGTAGTCCTTGGGAATGTTCAAAACTAGTGCCCAATGGCTGTTTGAGCTTTGTATAGTGGAGGTGGGATGGTTCAACACCATCATCAGTATCAATTTTTAGCTAGGCCATTTCAACAGCAGGAATAACAAAATCGTGTTCTAATGAGGGGAGATGGAGCAGGTAGAGGCCAACCATAGGGTGTTCCTTAGAAGTCTAGAACCAGTCTTGGTCATGGGGGAAATCATTAGCATAGGGTTATAGGATCTGGTCATGGTTAGTTGCATGCCATATAAGCAGTAGTTCCATCAGGGACAAAGATCATCATAGGTATGATCGGTTTGTTTATTACCATTTCATGTGATTTGTTTGATTTAGAAGACTCACACTCCTTTTTTCACCCATTCTAGCCCATGCTTTGGGGATATACATAGAAAGGCTTCCCATTCCTCTGGTATTGAGTATACCATTCGAAGGTCATACCAACTTGTTTGATGTGTGTCAAGGATGTAGACTAATGATGGGACCACATCAGTCTCATGGTGATTTCTTCTTGCTATAGATGTGACCATACAATGTCATTATTTTCATAAACTATTTTTATTCGATGTATGCTTTTGTAAAATGCTTCATTAGGATAGTTGTTTTTTCAGACTTAGATGGACAACATGTGGAATTCGTTGGTGAGTGGAGTATCCAGGTGGGTAGTCGGCGCATGGGTCCACTTCTCTATTTTTTGGATGATCTATCAGTGGAATATGTGGATTATGAGATAGTGGTGTCTCCTAGGGTAGTTGAGGAATTATAGGATGTATTCCCTGAGAAGGTTGTGACTCTACCCCCTTGATGTGATGTTGTGTTTGGGATAGACTTGTAGCCCAATGCTTATCCAATTTCAATGGATCCTTATTGGATGACACCTTTAGAGTTGCAGGTGTTGATGATTCAGATAGATGGTTATATGGAGAATAGATTTATCCATCCTAGTGTGTTACCTTGGGGTGCTATGGCGATGTTTGCAAAGAGAAAAAATGGTGGTCTGAGGATGTGCATAGACTATAGGAGGATGAATCAGGTGACGGTCAAGTACCGTTACCCTCTTCCTAGGATATATGATCTTTTGAACCAGATAATAGGGGGAAAATGGTTTTATAAAACTAATATATGGTTTGGATATCACCTGTTTAGGGTGAAGGAGAGTGATATCCCAAATACTGCTTTCAGATGTAGGTGTGGGTACTTCAAGTTCATAGGTATGCCATTCAGTTTTATGAATTCACCAAACGTGTCCACGAGGCTCATGAACCCTATCTTTCATGAGTTCCTAGACTGGTTAATTATTGTATTAATCGATGATATCCTGATCTACTCAATGTTATAGGAGGAGCATGCTGCGTATCTCAGAACTGCCCTATAGATTCTTCGATACCACCAATTGTATATAAATTTGTCCATGTTAAAGTTCTAGACATGATAAGTGCATTTCCTTGAGAATGTGGTGTCTCAAATGGGTGTGGTAGTAGACCTATCGGGAGTTGAAGCAGTTTTTTTCATGGTTAGCACCCAAGAATGTGGTAGAGGTTTATAGTTTTCTTGGTCTTTTGGGCTATTACCATATTTTTGTACCCGATTACTCTAGAGTTGCAGATTAATTGATATCTTTGACCAGAAAAGACCAAGATTTTGCGTGGAGCGAGTATTTATATGAAATTTTAGGATATCTAATGGGGATGTTGGTCAGTTATCCAATTCTCAAGTTTCCAGAGGAATGGGTGATGTTTGAGGTGTTATGTGATGCCTCCCATCGGGGTTTGGGATGCATGATAATTAAATAGAGGGAAGTGATCTATTATGGGTCTAAGAATTTATATCCCCAATAATATAAATATTTCACCCATGATCTAGAGTAAGTATTAGTTGTTTTTGAACTGAATCTGTGGAGGCATTACCTTATTGGGGAGTGCTTTGTAGTCTTCACGGGCCATAAGATCTTGAGTTACATATTATCCCTGCGTGATCTGAATCTATGACATTTGATGTGGATATAGTTTCCTTAGGACTATGATTTTGAGATCTACTACAACTCAGTAATGGGGAATGTCGTGGTTCAGGATTTGAGTAGAAAGTCACAGAAATAGGTTTTTCAGGAATCTACGGACTCTTGGAAGGCAATGGTGGAGGTGGAAGCCATGCACTTGGAAGGAAGGGTTGACAACGGCAGAGGTTGTTTATTTCAGATGACTGTGGAGTATTCTTTGATACAATAGTTTGAGGAGTCTCAATAGGGAGACTTATAGGTAGAGGTGATGCACGATCATCTTAGACAAGGTGATGCTCCAGAGGGATGGTCAGAGGATGGTCATAATTAGATGCTATTCCATGGAAGGATGTTTTTTCTAGTGGTGATACACAAGGTATTTCTACATTATATTCATAAATCACATTTAACGATACACTAGAGAATTTATAAGATGTACTGTGTATTAAGGATGTAGTTTTGGTGACCCGAGATGAAATGAGCAGTGGTGACGTGCTTATTGTGCTAGTAGTTGAAGGCTGTGCACTATGTTCTCAGAAGTTTTTTACATCCCTTAGATTTCACTGAGTGTAAATGGGATGACATCTTAGTGGATTTTATCACAGGGTTACCCAGGCCTTGGGGAGGCTATGATGCTATCTGTGTAGTAGTGGATCATTTGATGAAATCATCTCACTTCTTAGTGATCAAGGAGTTGGGCGCAGTGGATGGCTTAGATATAAGGTATGTGAATGAGGTGGTGTAGCTGCATGGGGTTCCTAGATCCATTTTCTCAGATAGAGACACAAATTACACCTCATGAGTCTATAGGGGATTGCAGAATGCTTTTATCACCTAGTTACACCTCAGTACTACCTTCCATCCTCAGAAAAATGGGAAGGCAGAACTGACTATCCAGAAATTTGGGGACATGTTTCAAAAATGCATCTTGGAACTTGGAGGATCTTGTGTACAACCTTTACCTTGGTAGAGTTTTCTAACAACAATAGCTATCACTATTCTATTTCATGGCATCATTCTATGCTTTTTATGAAAAAATTTATGGTTCACCTTTGTGATGGATAGAGTTTGGGGAGACAACTATTCTTGGCCCTGAGGTAGGGTAGAGAATGATAGAGGAGGTTAAAATTATTCATGAGAGGATGAAAGCAGTGCAAGAATGGCAGAAGTCATATGGTGATTTTAGGAGGAGACCCTTAAAGTTTTAGGTTGGGGAAAACGTTTTCTTTAAGGTTTCCCATCGATGCGGGTAGTATAAGTTTTGGTAGGGGAAGTTATCTTTCTCCCTGGTTCATCAGACCCTTTGAGTTGTTGGGGTGAGTTGGTGAGGTGGGGTACTAGTTGGTGCTTCCACCGCATTTGGAGAGGATCCATGACATATTTCACATCTGTCAACTCCATTGGTATCTTCACAATGACTCCCGTGTCATTCACTAGGAGAGTAGGATATTGAAGGAAAACTGACATATATGGATAAGCCAATAGAGAACTAGGATTGTCGGTAGAAGGTGTTGCATGGGAGGACCATTCCTTTGGTTCATGTGTTGTGGAGGCATGGTGGCATGCAAGAGAGTACTTGGGATCAATAAGTGTAGATACATTCCCAATACCCATATATATTTTGAGTTTTTTCTTGTTCTATTTTGCTTTGTGTTGTAATGTTTGATCCTTTTTTGTCATGAGATGAGATGTTTCCTTACTCCATAATGTGTGATAAATTATTAACACATGAATAGAGGATAGAACGATTCCTAATCGAGATACATTAACTATGATGTGAATAAACCTTTGCGGGAGAGTTAGTGCCTCCCATAGTGGATAATATCCTGACATGGAGGATGTAATTATCTAGTTCACATGTTTAGACTCCGTGGTTGTTGTGTTTTTGTGGGGTGACTTGTGGTTTTTTGGGTTAGAAGATGTCAGAGGAGGTGTTCTTAGATTAGGAGGTTTCCAATCCAAGTTTCAAACTACACAGGGTGGTTCATCGTTGGACGTTGATGTGTTTGGTTGATTGTGGTGTTTCAAGTGTAGCAAGATCCTTGAGAGGTATCTCATGGGGTGGTTATTCGGACCCATATTTCTTTTAGGATTAGTTATGGATTCTTGAGGGTGATAATAGTTTGATAGGCATATGATATAATGGAATGGAACTCTCCGGTCCATTACTTTGTGAAAATCTAGTGGTTTAAGTGTTCTGAGAGGCCACAATGTTTCATTTCAAGAGTTTTTCGATATTTGGTTGCAGAGGGTAGGTCATGAAGGTGAGTCAAAACAATGAATCACACTAGTATCTCGAAATAGTGATTCGCACTGGTGATTCAAAATTGTGAGCTTTAATGGTAGCTCATGGCGGTGACTCGCACCAGCAGCTCTCTAAATAATGGATCACACCAGTACCTCGTCGAACGGTGAGTTACACCAGTGAGTCGCAATGGTATCCTGTGTTGATGACTCACATCGATAGCTATTTTAATGGTGACTCTCACTGGAAGCTCACACCGGTGACTCACACTGGTGAATCATAGTGGTGACTCACCTAATAGTGATTTATTTTCAATAGTTTTCTATTTTTCTAGTTTTTCCAGTTTTGACCTTTTGACATATTTTTTGATGTGAAATGAATTTAATACAATACTTAATTGGTTTTGAAGATGTTTCAAGGGATATGAGTCATATATTTAAATCATTAAGAGTTTGGGGGAATTTAATTGGTCAAACTGCATGGTTTTGTTGAGATCTGGATTTAATGGAAATTCAAAACTGTTTCATATTCCATGACTCTCAGATCTAATCCTTATAAGAAGGGGGACTCCCCTTCATTCATTATTTATCATTTCTATTGATACAAGATTTCCCAATAACCTTTATTTCTCAAGGAGTCATGTGTTATGTAGTATGTTTTAGATATATTTTTCCTTGGAGGCTTTTCCTGGTGCATTTGCACCCTCTACTTTGGAGTAATAAGGAAGTGTTGATTAATTTTTCTTCAAAGAAGGGTTTCCTTCATCTATTTAATTGTGTATCATGTGGGGTGGATGTATGAATGTTTCCCATGTGTGGATAGTTTATTCAAAATTAAATAAAGAAAATTGAATCAGTTTAAGATCAATATAAAGGGGATAGGGAAAAGTGATGTATCATCTATTTGTTTTTTTATTGTGAATTATAGGGGTTAAACACCCTAATAAAAATCATTTCCATTTGGGTTCTTTGTTTTCCCATGGATGGTCTATATAATTAATGTTGTTTGTTTTCTTTTCATTGAATATATATATATATTAAATTTTCTAACCACATATACCCAACTAATAAATGAATTCCCCAGGATCAGACCTTCTATAATAACCCCAGAAGATAACAATTGGAATTAAATAAAGGATGACTTGTTAATTATAAATATCTTATGTTTGGATTGTGTAGTTGTATAGTTGTGAGAACCATTATATATTGTGGGGTGGTTCGAAAGGTGTAATGGAATCTCAAGTTGAGAGATTGATTGATTATATAATGTATGGAAAGTGTTTTATTGTAGGGCTATGATCGAGTTGTTCTATGTTTGTGTTGCTGGACGTAATGGGTGTGATTATACAACGGGGTAGCTGAGAGTGGTTGTGATGTGATGTGTTTCTGTTTGTAACTATGAGTTGGGGTTTTTCTTTAGAGAGAGTATGGATTGGGATAAATTACATTAAATAATGATGATGGTAGTGGTTTTAATGGATTTTAAATGAATATTAAGTTGGTTAATTTACCACGGTTCTTCTTCCTCTATATTACTTTGGTTGTAGTATTGTTCCTGTTAGTTTCTCAGGTAGTACTGGGATGAATAAATGAATTTATTAATAATGTATGGAATGGTGTGGGATAGTTTTTCCAATGAAGTGGAAGTAATAATTATGATAACATTAATGGTTTTCAAACATGGAATAAGTGTGAAGCCATATAGTTTATCAGGCTCTTCGCCTTCTGAAACATATTGGTGTGTGTTGTTATGCATTTTTTTATAGCAGCGAGGGTGGTATTATTGTAAGTTGGTTGTCTATTATAAACACATATGTTGGGATTGAGTGCTTGAAATTATATATATATACTTTTATTTTCCTTATGTTTTCTATACACACCCCACCATAGTTGAGGAGTTTGTTCCGAACATGCCCATAGTCATGGGGGATGGTCTATTCCCCAAAAATCTTGGTAGGAGGATAGATGGTTGGCCACTCTCTCTTCCATGCTCCCTCTTCCAGGTAGTGGTAGCCCATGATTTTTCAGGTAGGTAGTGGTTTTGAGGCCTAGGTATGTGCAGGAAAATTGTACGTTATAAGTTGTATTAGGTGAGATGAGTTTTTATTTCCTAGGTGTTGTCGGGATGAGATATGTTGTGATTTCTCAAGTGTTTTCTGGATGTGGTGTGGTTTGTGAGGCCCATGTGTGCAAGTGGGATGTGATGAGATTCTTTTTCTTAGGTAACAGGACTAGATATGAGGACCAGGTGTGTGTGGGTTGGATGTGATGAGATTTATTTTCCCAGGTGATGTGACAAGTTGTGAAGCCCAGGTGTGTGCAGGTGGGATGTGATGTACTTCATTTTCCTAGGTGACAGTACTAATTGTGAGGCCCAGGTGTGTGCGGGAGGGTTTATATGTGATTTATTCAGAAGAGGTGGGATTGTGAGGATGTTTTCCATTAGGCAAGAGCAACAAAAATAGTGGGAAGTGGTGTGGGGTACCCAAATCCCCAATGTACTTACTATATTACTTTAATTGACTTTTGTTACTTGATGAGTGTTCCTTGGTGAGGTTGGGATGAACCATATTATCTCCTGATATTCTTTTCTATTAATATGTAAATGCCTCCCATTTTTTTATATTGTATACCCTTGGTGTTGGTCGTCACCCCATGGCCTACTAGAGGTGGGACTTAGGGGTCATTATCTCCCTTTATTCATTTCCAGACTAGGTAGGAGGGAGGGGTCATGACAATAATAGTGTTTGTTTAAAGTTTGAAACATTTGATTAGGTAAATAATATATATATATATATTTAAAATAATTCACCAATAATTATTAATTTAATTTATTTATATAATACATTCCACACATAAAAACAGTTTTTCAGAAAACATCACTTTTATTTTGAAATACTTTTTTTTTATTTCTAGTCATTTGATAACTAATGAATTCAATTTATAAATGTGTATAATATATATTTTTCAGGATTTAGTCACTAATATTCATACCATAAAATCCAATAGATAGGCTATAATGGACACATAATATTTTAATAATGCTACGTGGTTTTTCTAAACTCGGTGTTGCGTATAATTTATGCTATCAAATAAATCAAATTATTTAAGGAGAAATATTTCATAAAAAACTAAAGGTGTTACATTTTACCCCATATAAAATGATTCTCACTCTCAAAATTCATAACTCTATTACAAACAAATAAGTATACTTTTTCCTCATCACATCCTTAGGTTCCCATGTATCATCCTCAAATTGGTGGTTTACCCAAAAAAAATTAACCATGTGGGTGGTCTTATTTGATAGCACGTTTTCTCTATAATCTAAAATATCTACCAATTGTTCTTTAAAAGAAATACATTTCTTCATTGGTATTTATTATGAGTTTAGTACATGGTGAAGAACCTCTTTTTGTACTTCCTTAGGAGAGATTCAAGGTGCACATCAAAAAACATGAAGGAGATTTGGTGAAAGGGGCCAATCAATAAGATTCCACCATTCATGATCATTATTTTTAGAAGTATTGATATACCTAGGATTAACTTTCCCTTATTTACAAATATCATTACCCTCTTCCAGGGACTATATTTATAGGAAAAACTTTTCACAAACTCCAAATGCATTATCTTTATAATGATTATCACCGTAATTTTTTTTGTCAAATATGAGATTCTATTATGTGTTATTGAATGATCTAACATTCTCTATCATTTCCTAAGTTAGATCATATCATAATAACTTTATCTCTAAAACATAATCATAGTATGTTGGATTTCTACACTTCCTACGATAGAGGGATTCATAAGGATCTATCTAGGTGTTGGTGTGAAAGATATTGTTGTAAGAGAATTACCCCAAAGGAAGGTGTTGATCGAAAACCAACTTTTAAAATCCCTAGAGGAATCTCTCAACATGTCTTATAGAGTTAAATAATTTCCTCTCATAATGACGATATATCTATGGATGATAAGAATTACTAAAACATAACTCTATATCCATAGGCCTAATGAAGACTTCTCTAAAACATTAAGGAAAACATCAGATCTTGATCAGATACAATTGATAGTGGTACACCATGGAGTCTTACCACTTTCATTAACATATAACCGAGTAAGTTGGATCAAAGAGAATATTCTTTAATTTCAATTAAGTTTGATGAATTTTTAAGGAGATCGAATACAACCTAAAGAGCATTATTCCCATTATATGTTTAGGGGAGTCTAATGATAAAAATCTATAGTGATGTTTTCCTGTTTCTATTTCAATTTGGTAATGGTTGTAACATTCCCTTTGACTTTTTCCTCTCAGCCTTAACTTTCTAACATACCAAGCATTGAGAAACATACTCTAAAATATCTCAATTCATGATATCACACCAGAAATGATCTTTAAATTATCTATACATCTTCATAAATATGAATATATAATGAATAACTATGAGCATAATCCAACTTCTCCTTCCTAAAATCTATTGCTAAAGGGACACATACATGGTTTTATAAACTTTATTATTCCATAAAAATCAAGTTTTACCTTAGGATCATTTCTCACCCTATTTTACAGCTCTATATCTTTCTTTAAAGCCTCTTTATTATTTACTTAGATAGCTGGTTGAACTCTCATTATGAAATATCATATTTCCCCCCCTTCCTTCAGGATTTCATGAACCATACTTTTCCAGTCCAGAAATAATATAGTATTTTATAATCCTCATCATATATAAGAAAGCATAATAATTTTGACCTCAGAGAATCTATCACCTTGTTCACTATCTCATGGTGGTAATGTATTGACATGTAGAAACATTTAATCCAATCAATAATCTTCTTTGGCACCTGTTCATCTCCTTTGAAGTGAAAAGATTCTTTAAGCTTTTTTTTATCAGTATAAATGGTTACACATTTTCTCCATATAGATCATTCCTCCACATCCTTAATTCCAAAATTACTTTAGCTAAATCCAAAACCCAATTTGGGTAAATTTTCTCATAGACCATAAATTTTCATGCGTAATAAGATATAATTATATCATTATACATGAGGAAAAACCCAAACCATTCTTTGATGAATCAATAGATAGATTACAAACCATACAAGTGTAATCATAAGAGAACTACCTATCCTTCTATTTTTGTTCCTTAAAACAACCCTTACATTCATCCATATAATGAAACTTGGCTCCCCTATGTTTTAACATGGTGAGTAGATTCAGTAGATGTGAAACATTCTCCCCATGGAACTGATAATATCAAGGAATACCAAAAAACTGTTGATATTAGTCATAGTGATTGGTCTAGGCCAATGTTAGTAACTTATGGTCTTTAAAGGGTCTACTAATATACCCTCACATGACATTATAAGACCCCAATAATGAAAACTTTTGAATGATAAAATTCAAACTTGGTAAATGTTTTATAAATATTATCCATCCTTAGGGGTCATCATCACAATCCTCATTTGATATAAATTATCTTCTTTTCTCTTTGAATATATAAGAATATTATCTATAAAAATCTACTAAAAACTGATTGAGGTAATCTCTAATGAATCTATTCATTATATTAATTAATATAGTACGAATATTAATAAGACCAAATGGAATTAATATAATTTCAATAATATCCATACCCTTGTATGAATTATATCATGGGAATATCCTAATTCTTATTCCATAATTTACAATATCTAGAATTCAGATCAATCATAGAAAAGTACTGAGCCTCTACATAGTTGATCAAACAAGAAATCAAACCGGGTACATGACACTTGTTCTTAACAGTGATCTTGTTATGTTCTCAATAATCTAGGAAGAGTCACATTAATCCTATATTTATTTTTAACAAGAAGAATTGGTGAAACCTAAGTTAATGGACCTTATCCTAATGAATCCCTTTCCAGATTCTCCTGGTGTTTCTTCTTAATTATTGAAAACTTAATCTGGGTCCATTCTATATGGAGTCTTGGAAATAGGTTGTAGAACCAGATATGAATTCTATTTAAAACTTTTTACATTTAGGTGGAAGGATATAAAACAATTCTAGAAAGAAATCAACAAACTCTCACACAATAGGAATATCTTTCGATGTTGACTTTCCCTCCTAAAATATTAGAAAACCTCTCATTTTTGAATAGGAATCATAACCCATGAAATGGATTTAATTTCTATGATAAGTCATTTTTTCCATCACAATGATAGGAAATAAAGTTTTTTTGGAATATTATACGTAACTTCACTTCATTTGAAATTCATTTTTGTCATTATATAATGGAATTCAATCCATGCCAAAAATAACATTGAATTTAACTGGAGAAAGAATGGTAATATTAATGGAAACACATTCCGATTTACATTAACTAGAGAAGAATCACAGACTTGGGATGTGATCATCATTACATTAGGGGTTTTTACTACCAAATCAACATGAAAATCATTCACATGGTACTATCATACGATAATAAAATACTTTAGATACAAAAGAGTGGGTAGATCCAAAATTAAACAAGACATAACAATTATAGAGTGGATGGTAAGTGTACTATTCACCATGTCATTATCGTACCCCTAATTGGAAATAGTGATCACTTGATATTTACCTTTCTCTCTAGGATTAAGAGGGTTTTGAAATATCTAATCATCATTAACCTTCATATTTTAGAACTAGTTATAATAATTCCCATACTCTTTTATTTAAAACATTGGAGTGTGGGTGGTGCATTCTAGGGAACTTTCTCTATATTCACATCATTATCCAATATCTTCATATAAATTTGGAATTTTATTTCCCAACGACCTTCCATTATACACTTGAAATTTTTTTATTTCCCTTAAGACAATTTACACCATTTTTCATTCCACACATCGAGTGTAAAAGAAGGTTAATATTTTTATCTCTATGTTTTTTATAATTTCAATTGAATGTAATGTTTATTTTAAAAAAACATGAGATAGATGGGTAAATCTAATATCTATATCCCAAATGAGAGCTCATCAAACAATTTATTCATAACTACTAGAGTCCTTTATGAATAATTCCCTTTAGAGACATGGTTTTCAGCCACTAAATAATTGATCAAATTTATATTAAGGTTGGGTGATATAACACTATAAATATACCTTTCATGTATTGTGAAATTTTCTAAATAAGTACCAACCAATTCATTATACTCAAAATTTATCTCATGGAAGCATTCCTCCGTTTTATTATGAATAATAAAAGGAAGTTACTTATTGAAAAATAATATTTTAAATTAGTCCCACTTTATAGATTCAATTTCTTCTTAATCTATCATGTTCTTGTTAATACTCCACCACTGATCTACTTCTCCACCTAAAGGATAAAAAACCATAATAACTTTATCTTTTTCAAAACACTGAATAATGGAAAATATATCCTCAATGGTACTGATCCATTTCTCAGTGAATAATGGATGATTAGACCCACTAATAGAATGTGGGTGTTTCCTTATGAAGGACTCAACTAAATTTTGTTCCCAAATTTTTTTGGAAGATCAATGTGATTCATAGATTGAGAATATTGTTTGAGCATAAAAATAATATTTTTCATTACAACTCCCATAAAATTTAGTTTATTAGGATAAAAATCATTTCTTTGTTCATCAAATATAGTATTAACATGATTCCTTCAGGTTCAATCCATTGAATAAAACCAAAAAGCACAGTGTGAGCAATAATAATTAGGGTGTGAACCCATATAATCATGAAAAATATTTTATAAGATATCTAAGTCATGAAACCTTATTTTATAAAACCTTTGGTTTATCCTAACTCATACCTGATCATTACTAATATTTTAGGAATTTATCCTATAATTAGACTTATCCCTAGGGATTTTACTAATGTTTTATCATGATAGTTTTTAATGGTTTACTAAAGATTACTATAATATCAACTATAATATCCCAGACTTTTCATACATAGAAATTACATATTAATAGATAAATATTCATTACATAAAATTTTTATCCATGCTAGAATCATTTAGGTCTAGTATTATTGAAAAATTTGAAACATTAATAGCTGTTTCACAAAATATCTACATCGTCTCACACTTATTTCATCATAATTAGTACCCTTGTTATATGTATCATATTTAATAACATTATATATAACCTAGGGAAAGGAAACATAATAAAGGGTGAGATATGGCACTCAGTAATGGTAAAAAAGGGAGATATAAATTATTATATAAGCATAACATGAAAAAAGGTGTTAGGGCATGATTTTAACATTTGAAAACCATAACCTGTATATCATATATCATAATATTGAGTCATTAAATAATTCTTGTATGTTTATAATAGATTCCTTATAAAGTAATCAAAGAAATAAAACCTTGAAATCCTAAAATAGGAATAATAAATAGAATTATGGCATACACATATGAATATAATATCATTTTAAAAGTCAAGGATAATTTCAAAAGCTATCATGGTGTAATGGGATCACTCCCCAAACCATCATAATAGTCAAGGTTCACTCCCAATATAATCATGGGAGACATAGTCCCTTACTAAATTGGGTTCACTCCCCATTCTAGTCTTGTTTATCACATGAGATATCAATCTTTACCCAATTCATTAGATAAAGATATAGGTCCCACCCATCACATTATGAAAATGACTCATATGTGTTCCAGAAGATCATAAAACATTCATCATATTGGAACCCAAGAAAAGAAATGGGTTTCATAAAAATTTCATCATAACATAACCCATGTAAAAGAAACTATTGGGTCCAAATATATGGAAATAGGGACAAGAGGGGGGGGGGGGGTTAGTATTCCTTATAAAATTATTCATTCTAATTTGATTACCAGAGTGATTAAACAGGGTTAAATGTGAATATGAAAATAGAAAAATAACATATGATTTTTTTTGTAGTTAGGATCACTAATATCCTAATATATTATTCAGTATACTCTACTTAGATAGGAGACTAGTATTTTCTGGTTCCTCACTTATTAAAGGGATTTAGGAACCAATTACAAATAAACGTACCATTTTCAGATCTTTTAGTATAACCTCATACATTTGAAGGGGTAAAGACCAACCTAAATTTTGTCCAAGAGTCACAACCCTTCCAAATGTTTAGATGGTAGGAGTAACCTAGTTTAAAATGTTTTGGATAGTAAAATCATAAAAAAACTCTAGAATATAAACAGAAGGTAAAAAGAAATTTAACAATGAAATCTAGAACGAAAATAGAACAGTAGTGGAGAAAATGATATTGAAATTATATACATCTCCACATCTTCAATCATTATAGTAGTGGATGATGATAATGATGAAGTCCATTATTTTTTGAGAAAATATAATTGTAGTCATAGTCTAGAATTATTAAATCACAATGGTCGAATTAATGATTTAATTTTCTATATTTGTAATTCTCTCAATTATTATTCTCAAAAAACATTCTTGAATATTTTTTTAGAGATTTTTAAATCGCATTCCTTGATCAGTATAGTGAAAAATAATTTTTCCTTTAACTCCAAATATCTTCTAGGATTGTTTCATTAGTTAATCTCAATAATAATCATTATAAAAATAATAAACACTTAAAATATATTTGTCACATTAATTTTAATTTATGTTCTCATAATTATATAGTCCAATCTCTGTTATTATCTCATGGAATAACACCATAAAACTTCTATCATGAACATTAGTACAGATGCATAAGTTCCATATTTATAAAACTATTAAAAATACACAAATAATATTTTATTTTATTGGAATATAAAAAACACACAAAAAATAGAGTACCATACAGTGATACACTACATGTATATATTTCTTTAGATTTTTTTTTTCAAAAAAAAAAAACTGAACAGTATGTAATTATATTTCAATAAAATGGTAATTAATAAATTTTATTTCCATTCCAGTAAATAATATTACATATCAATTATCATTTGAGAAAATAATGTTTTTTAACATAATGGTAGATAAAAATATACCTAGAAGTATCTAGAGGCTTTTACCATCGCATTGATCTATGGTTTTGTAAGATATATTATTCAGTGTGATCTACTATTTGTTATGACATGCCATTCAGTGATCTACCATTCATTATGATCAACCATTCAATGATAATCAATAAAATTTTAAGAATTTAGTTTTCACATAACAGATGATACCATTAAAGGATATGGAGAGAAATGGTTGATGTATGGACAGTGGGAATAATACTATTAGATGAACTATGATGGATAGTTCTATCATTGGAGGGTCCTGATACCATTGTGGTTAGGGAATGGTTAACCATTTATACTTTAGTTGGTTAAAATAGATAATAATACTTTTGTTTACAAAAAATCTTCCATTGGAGGAATATACATGCTATTGTAGGATTATGGTTCTATCTGGTCAGAAGATATACCTTGAGAAGGTGACCTACCGATTAGAGAAGAATAAATGTATTATTCCATATTTTCTGAGATACCATTGTTATCAGTGGTACCTTTTATTGAACAATAAACTATTTAAGAATAGTGGAAAATTCTTCTTTTGGAACATACATCCATTTGTAAATAGTACCTAGTGGTACTTCTATCACCGAAGAAGAAATAGTACTGGAGGTTCTTCTATAAAAGAGGCTGGAGGAGAAATCATCGATACATGATCAACCATGGTGATCCGGATGATGCTATTAATAAATTCTCATTCAACATCATCTCCTAATGTTTCTATTCATAGAAATATTAATATGCATGAAGAATGAAGTTTCATTCATGGATTTGGTTCTATCATCCAATTATTGGTTCTTTATTATGGAGAGTGTAGATGGAAGGTTTGACTTGTGATAAATGTAATTATTTCCATGATATTTGGTGTTCGATAACTGATTGAGTATTGTGTGGTTATTGAAAAAAACTTGTGATGGTCAGATTGATGTGAATAATTTTTTAGGTGGCTGTGGTTATGTATGTATATTAAATAATGGAGTAATAGTGATTCACCCACTCAAATCCAACATCAAAATTGAACATGGTTGAGCTAGTTCTATATTAATAATCTTATCCCTCTATTTAGTTCAAATTTGATATGAGGGATCATCACTCATTGCACCACACTACAAGCCACACATGTCATGACACACCTGTGTAGGTGTATCAACACCCTATAGGTGAACTATCATTCCCCCTATGCTTGGTCCTATACAAGTACCACACTGTAACACCCTATAATTATAAAAGGTTAAATTACTAAATGATAAGCCTCATATCAACAAGGTGAACAATTATTTTCAGGAGCCTACTTGATTAGAACTCCATAGTTAAGCATGTTTTGCATGGATTATTGATCAAGATGGGTGACCTTATGGAATGTTTCATAGGGTGTGTGTGAGTGAGAACCAAGAACATTGGAAAAAACATTTGTTGGCCTATGGAGATAGTAATTAGTGAGATGACCCATTCAGGAAAGTGGGTGGGACCCAGGTAGGGGACCACATGTCTTTGGGTAAATTTCCAGTGCTTGACAGGCCAAGACCCAATGACCATGTTATGGATTAGTTTCTATGATGTTAGTATGGCCTAGTTATTTCATTGTAATTAATGAGAGGACCCGACCTTAGCTATGGTGGCACTGTTTGTGTTGAGATATAAGGTCCAAAATGACGACATTTTACTCTAATGGGGGGTGGATGTAACACCCTAGAACAATAAAGGGTCAAATGAATAAATGGTATAACTCATGTCAATAGGGTAAACCTTTCTTTTTAAGAGCCTACCTGATTAGAAATCCACTGTTAAGTGTGATTTTTCTGGATTAGTGATTAGGATGGGTGACCTTATGAGAAGTTTCTTAGGGTGTGTTCAAGTGAGGAAAAATAAAACTAGAAAGAACATGTGTTGGAATGTGGGGAAATTCATTAGTCATATGACCTATTAGGGTATGTGGCTGGGACCTAGGTTAGAGACCATGTGTCTGTGGAGAAACCGGTGGTGCTTGGCAGACCATGACCCAATGGCCATGTTAAGGCATAGTGTATGTGCTATCAGTGGGGTCCATTAGTTATACAGACTACCATAGTGGTTGTCCCTTGGGATTCGCTCCCATGGGCTGAACTCTGGGTCCACCAATGCGGTTGAAGGGATTGTCCATTTGGTTAGTCATGGTTGGCCTCATTTTTTACTAAAGGCCACATAAAGTAAAAATTAAACAATAAATTCAAAATACAAATTAATAAAAATTAATATCCTTTAATTCCTAAGATATACATATAAATAAAAGTAAATATTATTTAACTTCAATTAAACTAAGAATATTTCAATTTATCAAATCAATAAAATAAATAAAATCTCTTAGAAAATACAATTTCCCACTTTTTTTAAATTATAGAAAAAAATTAATTTTATGAAATCAAACATTTTCTATCTAGATTACTACCCAAATTTCTCCCCAATTTTGAAATTTATCAAAAATAAAAAGGAAAGAAAAAATATTTAGAATAGTATAAAAATATTTAACAGGGGAACACACCTCCTAAATTCATGAAATTGGTAATAGAATATATATAACATCAATAAAATAAAGATTAACATGCTCTTAAAATTAAATTTTCTTCATAGCCAATTTATGTTTTAATTTTTCAAACCTCATAGAATCAATAAGTTCCATAAATATGTCTATTAGTTTGTTATCTATTGAAATGTATTCCAAAACAATATCCTCTTTATAAACATTATATATTAAAAAATAAAATCTAACATCTATGTTCTTAGTGCTATAATTATGTAAGGGGTTTTTATATATTTAAATAGAAAAAGTTTTGTCATAGAATATAATAATTTTATCTATGTAAGAATTTAAATCACATAGAGTTTAGTTTACCTATAGTTTTTGAGCATAGTAATTAGTAGAAACAATGTAATTAGCCTTAGTTGTGTATAGTGCACCAGAAACTTTATTTTTGGAACTATATAATATTAAAATTTTCCTAATAAATGATACATACTTGATGTGCTCCTCATTTCTAGTTTGCAGCCTCTGGAGTCAGAATCAGAAAATGATAATAGAATAAAATTGTTTTGGTTAGAGTAAAATAAACTAGTATTAATAGTTCCTTTAACATATATAATTATTCTTTTAAAATCCTTTTAATAAATTTATTTGGGATTATATTGATATATAACACACATAAAGACATCAATAGTAATTTCATTCCCAGATGAATTTAGATAAAACAAGTTCCCATCATTCTTATATACAGTTTATCATTTACATACTTTATAGATTCAATGATATCTAATTTAGTATTACTGCTCATTCGAATTCTCATATTTTTACATGAACCAATATTGTATTTTTTTAACTAAATCTTTAGCATATTTTATTTGATTTAGAAAAATTAAATATTTTCTTGGTAGAATTTGAAGACCAAGGAAAAAAATTTAATTCCCCCATTAGGATCAAATCAAATTCAGTAGTCATTAATTTTGAAAACTCTTCACTAATCATATCATTTTTGATCGAAATACAATACACTACAAGAAAACTTCCCTTTAGCGGTGGTTTTTTCATGACAGTTTTTAAAACCGCCGCTAAATGCGTTTCAGGCCGCCATTTCGCAGCGGTTTTTAAACCGCCGCGAAAAAATTGCCAGGAAATGCCAAAAAAAAAATTATTATTTTTAATTTATTTTTAATTTTATTTGAGTATTAGTGGTGGTTTTTTAAAAAACCACCGTGAAATAGCGGCGGTTTCGGTAAAACCGCCACGAAATGAAATGAAAAAATAAAAAAACACGAGAAACCCCGAAATCACTAAAACGACCATAACTTTTGATCCGGGCGTCCGTTGAAGCGCCACGACCAGTCAAATCGAATCTCATGAAGAGATCGAGAGGAAAATATAATCAAAACCGTGAGACGGTCTAAGGTTCGGAAGGTATTAGAGTTATAAGAAAGTTGAAAAAAGGTCTCTAACTTCAAACGACCATAACTTTCGCTCCGGGTGTTCGTTTGGGCTCTACCACATATCAAATCGAAGCCAGCGAAGAGAGCTACGCAGTAATTCATCACAAGAAAGCTTTTTTCATGTTTTTCAACCCCAAAACCCCTCCGAAGGCCTACAAAACCCCGTTTCCGTCACCGGTGTCCCGTCGAACTTGTCTTCAAATGGACCTAACTTTCGATCCGCGTGTCAGTTCGGCCTCCTCCACCTGCCAGATCATAGCTCGTTCCATGAGCTTCAGTTTGACTGGTCGCGACTCCTACATGCACTCCTAGATCATATTTTATGACCTTTTTAGTGGGTATCGGGTTTGTTATATTTTTCAATGCCTCGTTTCTAGCACCCGTTCCCCGTCAGCTTTTTTTTAAATGGTCGTAACTTCCGATCCGCCTGTCCATTCGGACACTTTCACCTTTCAGGTCGAAGATCGTTTCAGGATCTTTGATTTGACAGGTCGCAGATCTAAAACGGACTCTCAGATCATAAGTTATCTCTGTTAATGTGAGTCCAATGTTTTTTTCTCTTTATGACAGTTTTGACGGGTTTTAACGGTTGCTCCATTTATTACTGTTTATTTGGATTTCCATGACTTGTTATCTTTATCAATGGTTTTTTGTGGGTTATTATGATGATTATGTTGAATTATTAAGGAGTTTTCCAGATTTGTCACGAGTTTTCATGCGTTCTCATTCTTTCTAATGCCTCATTCTTCATATGCTTCTCCATCCTTTTTCATGTGTTTTCATGATTTTTCATCCCTTATCACGTCTTTTCATACTTTTACATGTGTTTCCTTTATTATTTATTATTTATAATATACTTTAATTTTTTTATTATCTATTATTTGTAACTGGTTATTAATTATTAATTATTAATTATTAATTATTTATATTTATTTATTATTTATTATTTATATTTACTTATTATTTATTATTTATTATTTATTATTTATTATTTATTATTTATTATTAATATTTATTATTAATATTTATTATTTATATTATTTATTTATTTATTATTTATTTATTATTTATTATTTATTATTTATATTTATTTATTATTTATTATTTATATTTATTTATTATTTATTTATTATTTATTATTTATATTTAATTATTAATTATTAATTATTATTTATTATTTATTATTACTAATAATAAAATAATAATAATAATAATAATATTTGTTACTGGTTATTTATTATTTATTATTTATAATTTATAATTTATAATTTATAATTTATAATTTATAATTTATAATTTATAATTTATTATTTATTATTAATATTTATTATTTATATTTATTATTTATATTTATTATTTATTTATGATTTATGATTTATTTATGATTTATGATTTATGATTTATGATTTATATTTATTTATTATTTATATTTACTTATTATTTATTATTTATATTTATTAATTATCATTTATTATTTATATTTATTATTTATATTTATATTTATTTATTATCTATTATTTATATTTATTTATTATTTATTATTTATATTTATTTATTATTTATTATTTATTATTTATATTTATTATTTATATTTATTATTTATTATTTATTATTTATTATTTAAAATTTATTATTTATTAAGTATTTATTATTTATATGTACTTATTATTTATTATTTATATTTATTTATTATTTAATATTTAAATTTATTTATTATTTATTATTTATATTTATTTATTATTTATTATTTATTATTTATATTTATTTACTATTTATATTTATTTATAAATTTATTATTTATTATTTATTATTTATATTTATTTATTATTTATTATTTATTATTTATTATTTATTATTTATTATTTATATTTATAATTTATAATTTATAATTTAATATTTATTTAGTATTTATTATTTATATTTACTTATTATTTATTATTTATATTTATTTATTATTTAATATTTAAATTTATTTATTATTTATTATTTATATTTATTTATTATTTATTATTTATTATTTATATTTATTTATTATTTATATTTATTTATATATTTCTTATTTATTATTTATTATTTATATTTATTTATTATTTATTATTTATTATTTATTATTTATATTTATTTATTATTCATTATTTATTATTTATTATTTATTATTTACTATTTATATTTATTTATTTATTATGTATTATTTATTATTTATTATTCATTATTTATTATTTATTATTTATTATTTATTATTTATTACTTATTATTTATTAGTTAAATCTATTATTTATTTATTAGTTATTATTTATTATTTATTATTTATATCTATTATTTATTATTTATTTATTATTTATTATTTATTATTTATTATTTATTATTTATTATTTATTATTTATTATTTATTATTTATTATTTATTATTTATTATTTATTATTTATTATTTATTATTTATTATTTATTATTTATTATTTATTATTTATATTTATTATTTATTATTAATTATTAATAATTTATATTTATTTATTATTTATTATTTATTATTTATATTTATTTCTTATTTATTATTTATTATTTATTATTTATATTTATTTATTATTTATTGTTTATTATTTATTATTTATTATTTATTATTTATTATTTATTATTTATTATTTATTATTTATATCTATTATTTATTATTTATTATTTATTATTTATTATTTATATCTATTATGTATTTATTATTTATTATTTATTATTTATTAATTATATTTATTATTTATTATTTATTATTTATATTTGTTAATTATTTATGTTTATTTATTTTTTATTATTTATTATTTATATTTATTTATTATTTATATTTATTTATTATTTATTATTTATATTTATTTATTATTTATTATTTATATTTATTTATTATTTATTATTTATTATTTATATTTAATTTTTATTTGTTATTTATATTTATTTATTATTTATTATTTATTATTTATTATTCCTTATTTATTATTTATTATTTATTATTTATTATTTATTATTATTGAGTTTATATATATTATTTATGTGTTATTTGTTTTTTCAATTAATATATATAAGTATATTAAATTCTGTTTATTAACCACATGACGAGCTTGCTGGAGTGGTAAAGTCTTTGGAAAATATGCAAGAAGTTAGGGGGTTCAAATCTCACCAAACGTAGAATTTCTTTATATTGCATGGGCATGCATGTGCATGTGCATGGGATGTGCATGCATGGATAAATAAAGTAAATAAAATAATACAAAATAAATAAATAAATAAATAAAATAAATACGAAATAAAATAAATAAATAAAATAAATACGAAATAAAATAAATAAAATAAATAAAATAAATAAAATAAATAAATAAATAAATAAATAAATAAAAAAAATAAATAAAATAAATAAACACGAAAAATAAATAAATAAATAAATAAATACGAAAAATAAATAAATAACATAAATAAATATATAAAATAAATAGATAAAATAAATAAATAAATAAATAAATAAATAAATAAATACGAAAAATAAAAAAATAAAAAAATAAAAAAATAAAAAAATAAAAAAATAAAAAAATAAATAAAAAAATATATAAAATTAAAAATAAAAAAATTAAAAAAAATTAAAAAAAAATAAAATAAAATAAAAAAAATAACAAATAAAATAAAATAAAATAAAAAAACCGCCGCTAAATCATTTAGAGGCGGTTTAAACCGCCGCTAAAAAACCACCGCGAAACGTTCTGCGACGGTTTTGAAAACCGTCGCGAATAGTTTCCCGACGCACGATTTCGCGGTGGTTTTTCAAAACCGCCGCCAATCGATTTAGCGGCGGTTTAAACCGCCGCGAAACGGGAGAAAACCGCCGCTAAATGCCTTTTTTCCATAGTGATATCATGAACATATATTTATACAATTAAAATGTCATTTGAAATTTTCTTTATAAATATGGTTGGAACAAACATTACTCTCTCAAAATTAATTTTTATTAAAAATATAGTTAGTATATCATAATTTTCTCTTAGAGAATTATTTAGACCATATTATTCTTTAGACAGTTTAAAAACATGGTTTGTAAAATAATCATTTTCAAAACTAAGAGTTTGATTAACATATAATTCTTTTGAAATTACACCATTTTAAATACAACTTTTTACATCCATTTTAAATAGGTTAAAATTTTGAAAACTTTCAAAAGATAATAAAATATGAATTTATTATAATATAGAAACTGGTGAAAGTTAATATTCAAATTCAATATAATCTAATTTTAAATAACCTAGGGAAACTACCGTATCCTTATTTTTAACTATATTACTAAACTCATCCATTTTATTTCAAAAAAATCCATTTTATTCCTATAGATATTCTATATTTATATAACCTTAATTGTTTTCATACTTTATTTATTTCAAAGTATTTAATTTCATAATGCATATAGTTTTTCTAGTTTTAATATTTTTAAGAATATTTAATTATAACAAACAGAATATTAACTACGAAGGTAGAATTACCAAAAAAAATTGAAACTGATTTTCTAGTTCTAATTCCAGATTCAACATTGAAATTTAAAATCTCAAAGGAAATAAATATATGTGTTTTCAAATTTATCAGAATTTATTGCAAAGATATATGCTTCCACTTAACTTATTCATTATCATTTTGATGTTTTTCATCATCAAAATTGAATTCTTTAAATTCCTCAACAAAATCAATATATTTTGTATTATTTTTCCATTATTTTCAATTAACATTACATGTAATTTTTATTCCATTGACCTAGGTCTCTTGTTAGATAATCTATAAGAATTAATATTATTTGAATATCGTTGAAAAATTCCATCATTACTTTTAGTATCAAATTTTTCTAGATTACCTTCAGTATATAGAATATAAACTCTACATACAAATACCTTACTGTAACAAATAATATGTTTATTTTCATTAAAAATTTCATAATGGGATTTTATTAACCAGGGTCTAAGGAAAAATATATTTATGATATATCAAGGTGTGTTAAATGATTCACCCAAAAATATATTGGTAGGTTGAATTCATTAAGCATTATCCTCAACATTTCTTGTATAGTTTTGTTTTTCCTCTCTACAAAACAATTTTTTTGTGGTGTTTTAGGGGTAAAAATATTATTGAAATATACATTATCTTCATATAATTTCTTAATGTATATGTTACTAGATTATCATCCTTTTTTTACTTCTAATTGATGTTATGAAATGAAATTTTTTATTTTGAATTTTTTTACATAAAGTGATAAACCTATATAAGGTTTCACTTTTATGGGATAAGAAAAGTGTCCATGTGAATATACTGAAATCAACTAAAATTATAACATCATATCTATTACTACCTAAACTACTAGTTATAATCGGTCCAAATAAATCAAGGTGAAGTATTTTTAATCATCTAGTAGGGTTAACCATATTAATAGATTTAAAATACTCTTTTTGATTCTTTCCCATTAGACATTAATCACCTACAAAAAACATACTTTATTTAAATTTTAGAATTTCTAAAACCTATACATGTTTTTCTAACTAATAAAGTTGTCAAAGATGAACAATTCACAACCTTCTATTCTAAATAACATTCCCTATTTCTACACCATTTAATCAATTAATTTTTTTGGTTTATTTCTGATAAATTAATAAAATATATATTTTCTTTTATATTAGCAAAAAATAAAACAATATTATATTTGTAAACAACACATTTTTTATATTTAGAAATTACACCCATACTATCATCACAAAGTTGTGATATTATAATTAAATTATGTTTTAAAACTTATATATATATTATTTATAAATTTTAAAATATTTTAATATAGATAATACTTTGAAACCTTGAACCAAAACAATAGAGTTTTCACCAAAAGTGACAGTACCTCCATTATAAAAATTAAAAGATAAAAATTTATATATTTCACCAGTCTTGTTCCTAGAGAACCCACTATATATATACCTTTATCATTATAAATAATTATTTAGGGTTCCTATAAAACTAACTAAGTAGATAATTGTTTTGTTACTCAAGATATTTTGGATCCAACTGGATTAGTAACAAAAATCATAGGAACACATATAGATTTAATCAATTTATTATAAAGAAATATCGAGGATATGTTATTTGAAATAAAATTATTATCATGGAATAGGGATTTATTAAATCATAAAGAATATTCAGTTTCATAGTTTCATTTAAGATTAAATTTAAATCATGTAACAGTTGAAACATTTCCATTATGTATTTTAAAAAAAGTAGTATTGTACAATTTTTGAATCTATTGAATATAACCAAAGCTATTTTTATCTTTTTTGGGTTTTTTCATAGCCATCATCTTATAAAAATTTTCTTTCCTTGAGAAAAAATATACTGTGTTTCTTTTAATTCATTTAATTACCTTTTAATATTATCACTCTCTTTTTTGAATAACTTCCACGTCATCATAGATTTTTATATTTGAACATTAACCCACAATTTAATATTTATTATTTTCATGTTTGAGCTTCTTCAATACCTTTTTAATTTTTTTACATCATCATAAACTAATTAAAATCTCCTACCTTGATATTTATCAGTTTTTACATGAAATATTTAATTATATTGTTATCATATTTAATCATTATCAGTTCTAATTATACAACATTTTTTATTCTTCAACATTATTATTTCCACTTTTAGTTCTTTGTTCAATTTATCCATTTCAAAACACCACTTTGAAACATGTCCTTTTGTTTAGTTAATTCATTAAAATTATTTTAAATATCATACTCATAACCATAATTGTAATAAAAAATCAGTGTTTACTTCATTATTTTTGTTTTCATCAAAAAAAGATTAGATGATTTATTTTCACTCTCAAAACCATAATGAATAAAGATTGACTCTTCTGTACAGTTCCATTAAAATGATATTCAATTTTTAGATCCTTCTTATATTACTTTTCCTTCCCTTCTTGTTTCACTTTTGTACGTGATAATTTTATATTTCCTTTTTTCTTATAGTTATGTCATATTAATTCAAAAACATCATATTTACTACTTTTACCTCTTTTACTTCCCTTTCTATCATCCTTTTGGTGATCTATTTTAGGAGTGTTCTTAATGACTTCATTCCTTTCATGTACTTGTAGAATCCTTTAGTAAGATTTTCATTTCATAGTTTTTCACTTTTTTTCAACTCATAATCAATGAATTAGTAATAAAATTTACATTAGATTTAAATATTATACCTTTCATTTTATCATGATCATCAACATTTTCATTCTTCATTTCCAACTTGTTCTGAAGAAGTGATCCTATCAACTTATCCATTGAATACTTAGTGAAAACCATAGTCTATTCAATTGAAAACATATTTTAATTCCACCTTTTGGGTAGATATTGAATTAAAATTTCAATAATAGATTTATTCTTCATTTTATCCTTGAGTTAAACCATGTTGTTTACAATTTTGGTGAATATGTTGAATATCTGATTAATGCTCTCATAATCAGTCATTCCAAATTATTGAAACTTAACTCTATGAATACCATGATTGGTTCTCTATAAATTATTAGTTCCTTGATGAGTTACATTTAATGTTATTCTAAAGATAGATTAATTTTTTTAGGAAGAAATATGACTAAACATATTTCTAATTAAATAATAATATGAATAATTCAAAACATTTTAATTTAGAACACATTTTATAGCATCATTACAGGTTAGAGTTTCTAAAACTATTTTAGGATGTTTATAAGGTTTTGATATAATAGGCCATAATTCAGGACCAATATTTTTTTATAAATTTCTTTATATGATCCTTCTATTAAAAATAATCCATTCCATTGATGTGCAATGTCATGATGGGATTTAGTATCTCAAATTCCCAAACTTTTATAATCGTAGTAGTTGATCTCTCATTAGGATATTTTGTTTAGGATAACGGTTAGTTAAATAAATATAATGAAACATTTAGAAACAATTCCTTAAAAGTAACCATCCACTAATACCAATTCTTTGATCCAAGTATATGGAAATAGTGACTAGATGTGGGGGAATAGTCATTGTAAAATTATTCAACCAAATATGATTATCAGTGTGATTAAACAGTGTAAAATGTGTTGTGGAAAAAAATTAACACATAATGTTTTTTATATTTGATTGGATAACCAAGATCCCAATATACACTTCAATATCCTCTACTCATCAAGGAGACCTTTATTCATTATATACTCACTTTTGATAAAGAGTGATATCACAATTACAAACAAATGTACCATTTGAACACATAGTTTTATAACCCATGACTTTTAAAGGATTCATAAACAACCTAAATTTTCAATAGGACTCACAATATGACCTTGTTTTTATATGGGATAAATGACCCATTTAGACATATTTTGTATAGGAAAATCATAAAACAAACTCTAGAATATAAATATAAGGTAAGAAAAAATATTATAGTGAAATACAAAAATAAAATAGAACAACTTTGGAGAAAACATTGTTTAAATTTGATATAGCTCAATATATTTTATACATTCAGTTGATGATGATGATAAAAATGAATTCATTTATGATTGATAAAATGGAAAAATATTAATATTATAGATTTAGTACTTCACAAAGCTTGAATGAATGTTTTTTTGTCTTTGTAATTTTTTCAATTTTCATCCTCAAAAATATTTCTTGGATAATATTTTTTGATATAGTTTAATTTATATAATTTATTATTATATCAATGAATAATTGTGTCATTAACTCTAATTATATTCTAAGAGGATTTCATTATCTGATCACATTAAGATACATCAGAAAAATAATAAACACTTAGAATATATTTCTTACCATAATTTGAATTAATTCTCTAATACTTGAAGAGTTCACACTATTATATTATTGTACAGAATAAAACCATAAAACATAAAGCATGAAAATTAGTATAGACATTTAGATTCCATATTTATAAAAATATTAAAAATATAATAATAAACTCATTGTTTATTGGAATATAGAATATTCACAAAAAAAGTATCATTCAAGAATACACTAGTAGTGTATATGTGTATAAATTATTCCATAGAAAGAATTAAACAATATGTAATTATATTTTAATTTAATAGTAATTTAAAATTTTATTTAAATTTCAGTAAATAAAATAATATTTAAATTATAATTTATAAAGACAATTTTTTTAAACTAACAGTAGAAAAAATATACTTGGTAGTAGAAAGAGTTTTCTATAATCACATTGATCTATCATTGGTTAAGATCTACTATTCGGTGTGATATACCGTTTAATATGGACAACTATTTGGTGATCAACCATTCGGTATAATCATCTTTTTGGTGATCAATATTAACTTTTTTCGAGTTTAATTATCACATATGAGAATCTATTATTGAAGGAAGTGGTGAGAAACTATCAGTGAATAGATAGTGGGAATACTACTGTCGGGTGAACTAAGACAAATGGTGCTACCATTGGAGGGTCATACTACCATCATGGTCGTTGAATAGTTAACTATTATTTCTTTAGTAGGTGATGGTAGATAATACTATTGTTGGTGAGAAATGATCTACCATTGTAAGAACAAGAGTGTAATAGTTGGATTATGGTACTATAATGAGGGAAAAGCTACTGTTGAGCATATGAGCTAACTTTTGGAGAAGAATATAGTTATTGATATAGTCTCGTGTGATCTATCATTATGTTCGATGCTGCTATTGATAGAATGGTAGATCACTAAAGAATAAAGAGTGATTATTCTATTGGAACATGATACCATCAGTAAAATTTATTGGCGGTAATTCCATTGTTAAGGTTGAGCAAGTGTTGGCACTACTTCCATAAAGGAGACTAAAGGAGAAACCTTAGATACATGATTTATCACGGTGAACTATATTCTACTATCAAGAAATTATAATTAAATTTCATCTTGCAGTGTTTCTATTCATTGGAATATTAATATGTAAGAAGATTTAAATTTCATTAATGGATTCAGTTTGATGGTCATAGTATCAGTCCTTCACCACAAATAGTAGTGATGGTGGGTATATATTTTTATTGAAGGATGTATGACTATGATCTTCAGTGTATAGAAACCAATTGAGCATCAGGAGGTTGGATATGAACTCAATAGATTATTTGAGAGATTCACAGAATTTGATTGAGTGGTTGTTCTCATGTCCATATATTAAATGAAATAGGAATAATGTTTTTCTTGCATGAATTCCATATCAGACTTGAGAATGCTTGATCCAGTGATATATAAATAATCTCATCCCTGTATTTAGTTTGATCTGTCTATGGGATATCAACACCTGTTACACCACACAACATGCCACACGGGTCATACAGAACCTATACAGACCCACTGACACCCTAAGTGTGAACTATTGTGACAACTCTACTTGGGTCTATAAATGGATCACACTACCACCATGGAAGGTCCCTGAGATTCTCTCTCATGGGGTTGACCTCTAGGTACCCCAATGTGGTTAAAGATCTTAGACCTTGGTATGGTAAAGTTTTCCCAATTGTTTTTGAAAGGCTATTGAAAGAAATAATTAAACAATAAATATAGAATAATAAATAATAAAAATTAATTTAATTTATTTCCAAATATATAAATTTAAATAAAATTTAAAATTATTTAGTTTTAATTGAACTAAGGGGATTTAAATTTATAAAAACAATATAACAAAAAATATCTTAGAGTAAATAGAAAATAATTTCATAAAAATCATGCCATCATAAACATAACCAATCTAGAGAAAGAATAAGAGTGGTATCCTTGGATCATATCCCAATTAAATATTATGTAAAATAAAATCATTTCATCTTAGGAGGAAGTTTATTCTAAAATATCACATAGAATAATTATTGAGGAAGATAATGTTTCCATTTTGAAATCACTTCTTTTTTTTATAAAAGCTGTACACTTATAAATTAAAAAAATTTCATTGAAAAGAACCTTGTAAAAATTTAAAGGAAAATTCAAATAAGAGATTAGTCATGATTATGGATAAATTCATTCATTACATATATGTTAAAAAACACTCCTTCATTATTTTTTTCATAAAAGTCACAATGTACCTCATTTGGAAAACGACAAGAAGATTCCTTTCAAACTATTTTGTAAAAAGTAAAACGTGGATAAAAATGATATTAAAAAATAAAAGTCGAATGGTAAAAAGTATTTTTTTTATATAATTTTTAGAAAACATCAACATTGAATGGAAATATCTACTTTTGTATACTTAAACATAAACAACCCCGAATATTGATGAGATTGTGAAATAAAACCCTTACCTCGAGTTCTTATTACTTTGAAAGAACTATAACATCATATATAATGAATTTAAATTAATTATTATTATATACCAGATTTATTTTCATACTTATAATATCATATTTTATCCCTTTATATCTTTTTAACACCCCCTTTTATCAATAATTCCATATTAAAAGTCTCATTCTTGGGTATTAACAATTTTGTTTATCATGAGTATTTTAGTTCAATAGTTCTGATCGTTGTAAATTTACCTCGGATATGTCACATAATGAATATAAATAAATATATAAATATCATATATATTCATTATATACATATTTATATTCATACACAAAAATTATAAATAAAAAAATTAATTACATTGTTCATGGAGATGGAAGGTCGTACGTATGCATAAACATTGTTTTCATTTTTCAACAGATGGAATGAAATAAAAGTAAATATTAATTTAAAATTATTGGATAATTATTAGAACACATATATCATATATATTCATTAAATCCTTCCTCATTACCATATAATTAAAATATAAATGAAAAACAAATCACATCGTTTTATAGAGGTGGTAGTCCACACGAACTTATGAACGAATTTATCGTTTCCCCAAGGATTGGATGGTAAGTAGGTAGATGTAATATTATAATTATAAAAGTATAATAATTTCATAAATATAATATATAAACATTTAAAATATCATAATAACCATCCTTAAAATATGGTGATGAAAAATGAATTGTATCGCTATGTGGAAACAATATGCCATACGTACTCACAATCGACACTTTCACTTATCATTTAATGATAAAGTGAGTTTATAATGGTGTTTCCATAATAATAATAACACTAAATACTATTTAAGATATTGAATTTAGTATATTATGAGAACTAAAATTCATTTAAATGAGATAAAGAAGATTATAAAAGAAAGTGATAGGTAAGGGAGATTACCTCTTCTTTAGAACGACTCCTTTTGATCTCCTCAAAATGGATCTAGAGTTGCTCTTTTGGGAAGAAAAAATATATAGTATGTATCTAGGGAATTTTTGAAGGTAAATAGGTTCAATTTTTTTTTACAATATAAGGTTCTAAGTGGTAAAAATAAGTGAGGGAGGAGGTTCCCTATATAATTGAGGTGTGGGGCACGATTGGAATTTACAAAATTATTAAATTTTAATAAATTCACTCTCAAGAAAATTTCTAGAATATAGTAATGGATTGAAATATAAAATAGGATAGTGTTTTAATCCCATCAAAAAATATAATTTATATATGTTTTATTGTAATTTTAAACCTTATCATTTTGATTAAACCTTAGTTAACCTATTTTAATTTCAACTACGATAACAACTTTTTTAATAATAAAGGATGTAATTTTTATATATATGGTACAAATTGGACCCAAAATGGTCCATATATAAAATTTCATACCATATAATAACTGAATTATATTATTTTAATATTTATATGATTTTTAAATAATTTAATAAAATATTATTTTGATAAAATATTATTACTGAAAATTTTGAGACTATTCACTTAATTTGTCTAAAGAGACATAAAGAAAAAGTTTAAATTAGAATATAATCTTTTGAAACAACAATAATATGAAATATTTAACTATTAAATTATTTTAATACTCTAAATTACTCAAATTATATCACTTTTAATATTTTAAATATCATTTATTTTATTTTTTTCATTGATTGAATAAATATAGTTTTGGCCTTGTGAAAGAATTTAAGGTAATTATATAATAACTAAAAATTATAAATAAATTTAAATAAAGAATATAATATCATTATGTAAAAGATTTATATCAATATTGTTCCATAACAGATTCCTTCCCCTATGTGAACACATAAAGGATATTTAAAAAATAGTAACATTTTGTAACTTTAATTGATTTAAAGAATATATATGTCATATTCCTGGAAAAGTGTTCATTAAACAACTCAATTTATAGTGTAATGTGTTAAGTGTATAATGTATTTCATATAATAAGAATTTGGATGAATAAATATATCCTTTTTAATTATTTTTAATATAGATTAACATGATTTACTCTTTACCAAGGTGATAAATTTTTTTATGGTTACTATTCATATTTACCACAAACAAAATGGGAATATTTTAAAAATTTGAATATTAAAATTATAAATATATAATTAATTTTATCTAATTAAATACCTATAAATTTAATAAATTAATTTTAATTAAATTATGAAAAATGTGATAAAACTACTTTTTATAAAAATCATTTTTAAGAATAAAAAAAGATTTATTTTTATACGATGTCTAGAAAATATTATTTAATTTTTGAAATATTTAACCTATTAAATAATATATAAATTTAATTAAAACCATCCAAAAATAATTGTTAATTTACTTTTTTAATATAAACTTACATTTTTCACATAAAAATAATTGTTCAGAAAAAAATTACTTTTATTTTCAAATATTTTTTTCGTTTTGTCATTATTATTTAATAAATAAATAAATAATTAATTTTATAAATGGTTAGAACATATATTTTTTATAATTTAGTTATTAATATTCAAATCCACAAATACAATGGCTAGTATATAATGGGAAAATTAATATTTTGATTATGTTACGTGATTTTTATAAACTCAGTGTTGTGTGTAACATAAGAAATCAATGATCTCAAATTATTTAATAAGAAGTATTTCATAAAAATATTGTGTTATTAGACAAGGGGGGAAACTTTACTTAGAATAAGGAACTATTGGGCACTCAAAATCTATAGGTGTTGAATAGAGGTTATTTTTATTCACAGTTGATGATATGGGAAGACAAAGGCAGTTGCGGTTTGATCATATCATATGGATTTCTTTTCCTTAATACATGTGTATGTGAATAATGAAATTAATTAAATATAGTAAAGATTCATGAAAATTGTATAATGAGAGGTAATTTATAATAATTAATTTTTAGATAAAAAAATATAAAAGAGTATTTACACTGATAAAAAATCCTCTAAAAAAGATAAGAAATTGTATAAGATTAGAGAAAACAATTCTTTAGTTACTGTGAAATGTTTACATAATTAAACACCATTAAAACATAAATTTAAATAAATGAAATAAAAGTAAGAATATTTTTTCCTAAAAGTATTTTTTAAAGATCAATAATAATTATAACATATAAAAGAAATAACATTGAAGAGTAAATCATGATAAGCAAGATAATAAATTACAATAATGTTTAAAATAAATATATTTTTCATTTTCATATTGTATAAAATATATTTAAATAAACATATATGAATTTTAATGAAAATATAATGTTTAATTATGTAAATGAATATAAATGAAATTATTATATTAACATTTATAAAAAATATAATAGAAAAAACTTGGGTATGAAAAGAAAAATATCATGTCAAGAGAGAGATAATAAATTTTTTTCTTTAGTGACATCAAAATGAGTCAAGTGTGAAAAAAATAAAAGGATGATAGTAAGATAATTTTTTTAAAAAGTGAGTATAAAATAATTAATTTGAATCATACCAGGTTTTGGGAAGATTTATTTTTATGGTTTGAAAGTCAGTTTTTCGTGGTCAAGGTACTTTAGAATAACTTGGGTGTTTTCCATGATTTTCTATAGGGTTTATGTCATAGAGGATCCTATTGGGTCATGGTTATGTTATTGCAGAGTGGACCAATAGGCTATAACATAGTGAACTGGAGTGGTGATTACAGGGATAATACCAATTTTGGCATAGCTAAGCTTTAGAGTGGATGCTACAATGTACCCCCTATATTTGGGTGATCCACATTGTGTGGAGGCATGAGGAGATGACATAGTTCCCCTAGGTATGATTTCGTTGGTTATTCCAAATGTAACACCCTTGAGGAGTGGTGCATTAGGCATTATCATAACACCTCTCAGGTAAAATATGATTTACGACATCTAAAGTAGTGTGGATCTCAGAAGTAGTTTATTTCGAAGGGATATGGAATGGTCCTGAGTCATGCACCATAGTAACTCTCCCTTATATCCCCTACTACACCATGGTAGTAGAATACTGAGTTGTATTTTCTAGGATGCAGTGTGGTATGAGGGTCTATTTCAGGGTCTTCTATTTTAATGTCTGGCTAAAAATACCCAAACACCCCTCTAAACCACCACTTCTCCCTTATTTTTATCTCGAACATGAGGCACCCTAGAGATATCTTTGAAGGTATTTAAATCCCTTATCATTTGGATTTGATCTCAATAATTGGTATATAAATACTTTGTTTTTCCTCTTAGTCAATGAGGTATGTATCTCTATTAAAAGGATATTTTTCTTGAATAACATAACATTATTGTCTAAATCCATGGTTCATGTTATGGAATGTTTGGATTTTATAAAATAAAATTTTAAAGGGGTTTCATTAAAAAAAGTTTTGATACTAAAATGGGTTTTGAATCATGGAAGCAATGAAGCTTCATTGGGAAAATTATTTATAAAATGGATGGGAATATTATTAAAATGGGTTTTGAAAAGAATATCACATTTGGAACCTTGTCTTCATCAGGAAATAGACTTGTCACTTTAGTGTATCTAATTCCACTAGAGGTTTCAAGATATTGAAATACTATTATGAGACTCAATATTGGGATGGATCCACCTTTCACCTGATTTATAATTCTTTTATATCTAGTATATATTCCCCTAGGTCAAGGCACAAATTGTGTGATTTACCATTTATACTTAGTTTTATAACATGATGTTATTTTAGGGTTATTTTCTCATATGATTATCTTATGGTGTATCCATGTATAGTTTTGATTCTAATCCCTATTTTTCTTACATACTTTTCATTTTCCATTATTATGAGATTAATGGAATGCTTTTTTTAAAAACAAAGGGATGTTTTACAAAATAGTTTTATCTTATGAAAATTATTTTATAATATATATATTTTTTAAAATATAAAGATATAATTTTAATGATATTAAACTTTTTATATATTATTTAGTGAAATCCTACTGAGATTTGGGCTCAGACCCTAAATTGGCCTTTCATAGTTTACAGATGTGGTATGGTAGGACACATTTAAAGAGAATGGTTTCATGTAGTGATCATACTTCTCTAGTGTGTCAAACTCGCTTTTGGGGGATTTTTTTGTGGTGATGGATGGTCACATGGAATTTTAGGTTGGGTGTGTATTGTTTCCACTTTGTGATTATAAAGTTTTCTTAGTTTTGGATATCCCATGGTTATGTTTTTTTTCTCCTAATATGTATATTGGTTAATATTTAGTTATCCATGATATTTTTTTGGTTTATTTTTTATGCTCACCCAAGTAAGGGCCAACTAGGATGATATTTATGATCGACCTGGGATGGTTTGATATAAAATCATATTTAAGGGGACATCATATAATGAAGTGTTGTGACACTACCAAGGATTTCTTTAGTTTCTTCATTAGACTAGAGTTATGACCATTAGAATTCAGATGCCAGTGTTGGAGGGTTCCTATCCAACTCAATTCTATTTCTAAACTTTAGTTTCAATGGGTGGTGGGGGAACTTTTACCAAGTATGAGACTAGGTATTTGAGGTCATTTAAGTTAGCTAGATTTAGGGTTTTTTTTAAAATATACATATTCCTTAATAAAGTGTTAACATTTGATCATATAACCCATGATTTCTTTAAATTACTAAATTTTAAAGGCATTAATATGTATTTTGGAGGTGTTCTTATGATTTGGGAGTTTCTCATAAATAGAGTGTTCATTGTCTTGTGTTTATTAGAAAATGACTTGGAGAAAAGATATTCTAAATCTAAGAGAGGAAGCTCTGAGACACATTTCATAGGATAATCCTCTAGTGGACCCTTTTTTATGGAATTGGTATTCGGAAAAATTTAGACTCTTGAACAAGGAGTTGGGAACCTAGGAGGATCAATGGGTTATGGTTCGAAGTTTACCAAGAAGAATCAATTCATCTTCCTTGTAGATAAAGGACCCCAGGAATTTAAAGAGTGTCTAGAGTGGGTTGAAAGGATATTCATTCTTATATAATATATTTAAGACTCTAAGGTGGTTTTTCCATATAAATTATTTATGGACTAGGAAGGATATGGATGGAATCTATTCTGCATGATGTGTTTCATGAGTATATTTAATGGGATTCCTTCAAGAAAAAACATTAATTAATAGTTTTATCATAGTATGTTAAATGTGGAATAGACCATATAATTTATGACCTTGGATCATGGAGATCATATGGTTTTGGAGAATTTAACTCCTTTCTCTGAGTTAGTTTAATGGGAATCACCAATGATTACCTAAAGTCTCAGATGTTTAAGATGGGTCTAAGGCCCAATATTCAGTTGATGCTGATTCTCATTTATCTCCTAACATTTTTAGAGTTAGTATATAAAGAATCTATGTTATAAGAAGACAAATATGGGAAAATAGATTTAGAAGTATCATTGATTGGTGTAGTTATTAGCTTGGGTGTGTCTTTAAGATACAAAAGGAAGTGCATAAGTAAAAAGTTTTATTCGACAGTAGTATCAGGGGAATCATTGGGATAGAATTATATTGAATGTTATTAGTGTAGTGGTCCTAGTAATTATAAGACTAATTTTAGGGAATCTCCCCAAACTTTTCATGGTTGTGCACAATATATCCATCTAATTAATTTTTATATAATGATGTCCCAAAGTTGTAAGGCTAGATACACTCTCACCTAGGATTTTTAGGTTGATTTTGAATATTTCAAGGGTAGTGGGTCTTATCCTCACTCCATAGGGGATGTCCATGTGGCTAAGAAAGACTAGGGAGGAGTTGAGACCAGATGTCTTTATGTAGTGTAGTATGCACTAGAGGAATCTAAAACATGGATGGCTATTATTAGAGGTATTTCATTTATTTCATCTTTTATAGGGCCAGATTTTTTTGATACTGGTAATACTCATTTTTTATACTGTCAAAGTTATTTAATGTCTTAGGTTTTTTAGAGATTATTCCATTCTTGTTGGATCTTTACATAAAATTGGTAAATATATATGAACAAGGTTTTAAATGTTCTATATATTGGTTGTTGATAGATAACTTCAACATAGTGTGGGGGTTCTGATTCCTTGATCATGATATCTTTGAATTAATTATTAGAATGGAATGGATGATTAGTGTTAAGTAAAATATTGTACCTTATCATCATTTAATCTAGTTTATATCTCCCAATGGGTCCCTTAATGTATTTCAGGGTGAGTGGGATTCGAGATATGTGATATTAGAGCTTTTTTTCCCATATATTGGGGTGATCTCATGCCAGTTCTTGTAGATTTTTCTTTATTTCATTTCCCCTTTCTAGGTTAGTACACTTCCTAAAGTGGTGTATGTGTATCATGTTGTCTTTTTGGATTATTTTTTATGGTTTAACTCTATAGAGATATGTTTTGTTTATCATTGGCCAACTTCCTAGTGCAATTGGAATTACAATTCCATCACATTGAATGCAATTTGTTTATTCCATGGAACTTAAATTCAAGCTAGTGGATCTTTAGGATAAGGGATTTATTATTCCTTGTGTGTCACCTTAGGCTTTACTTACCCTAAATTCTAATAATTTATAAGGGGGAGTCATAATTTACATTGATTATTGAAGGTTGAATTAGGGGACTGTTAAGAACAAGTATCTCATGACTAGGAATGATGATCTCTTTTATCAACTAAGTGGTTATCATTGGTTTTAAATGTTTGGCCTTCCGTTAGGGTGCCAATAGTTGAGATTCTAGGAAGAATATATATTCCAAAGAGGATATTTAGAAGAAGGTATGGGAATTTTGAGTTTTAGTTTATGCCATTCAGTCTCACTAACACTCTTATGGTATTTATATCCTTGATGAACCAGATCATTCATCAGTTCTTCAACTCTTTTGTGGGTTTATTCATTGATGATATTTTTGTATACACCAATTCATAGTTGTAACACACTAATTATTTTTATATCATCCTTATAACATTGATATAATATCATCTATATGTTAATCTATCCCAAATGTGATTTCTAGTTCAAGGAAGTGAAGTTTCTTGGGTATTTCATATTTTAGGGGAGAATCTTAATGAATCCTAAAAACGTATAGGCAATAATATCCTAAGAGTATACAATAAATTTGTTTGAGATTTTATTTTTTTAGTATTGGATGGTAATTTGTAGGTGGTTTATTATGAATTTTCCAAGATCACATCTCTTATTAATTCTTTGATCCATAATGGTGTAAAGTTTGAGTGGGATGAAAATTGTTTGATATAATTTGAGAAACTAAAGGTGGGGTTGACTTGAGCTCTAGTTTTGATTATTCCAAAAATGGGTTTGGTGTAAGATATTTTCTAAAATACTTTGGGTATGGGATTAAGCCATTTATTGATTCATGGAAGGTAGGTGGTGGCCTATTACTCTCTCTAGTATTTCCCTTTTAATGATAACTACCCCTCAAATGATCTTGAGTTAACAATAGTTATGCATGCACTCAAATTGTGAATCCCAATCAGTTTGGGGAGTATCTTACAATGTATTGTGGCCATAGGATCTTGAGATATATTTTCACTCAGTGAGATAGGAACATGTAATAGATCCACTAAGATATGTATCTTCAGACATTTTATTTGGATATTTATTATACTCTTGGAAAAGGGAACATTTTTATGATTATTTGAGTATAAAATTACTAACTATATCTATGAATAAGTTGGTGGAGGTGTGGTCTCTAATGGGTTTGTTCACTGAGATGATCTTGTTAGTGGAAAAGGTAATTAGGAAGGTGTTCTTAGCTTCATTACTGGAGAACTCATCATTTTATGAGTGAGTTTGACTTGAACAAGTGGTAGGTATAGATTTCATGCACTTTAGTAAAACCCTAAATGGTGGGGATATCTTGGGAGAGTGGTCCTGGTCCCCCAATGGTTCTTTTTGTATTTGTAGTAGCTTTTTTGTCCCTATTTATCAAAGGCATTAGTTTGTCAATGAAGGACACATTCCCTAATGGTTCATGCACCCTGAGACAACCAAGATGTATCATGATTTAAAATTTCAATATTAGTGGTCTAGAATGAGGTATTCAAATTTCAAATTTCAGGTATCAAAGTATGAAATTCCTTATTATTAAGGGAGATCAATAGAAACTTATTGGTTTGTTGTAACCATTGGTCATTTTGGTATGGAGGCAAGATGAGATTTCCATTAACTCTATGAGATTTTTATGATCATTGATTTACTTATGAAATCAAATAACTTCATCCCTATCAAGGATATGGTGATTTTGGAATAGCTCATATACTTGTATGTCCATGAGGGTAAACAAGATAATGGGGTTCCCTTTGTGCTTGTATTCGATAGGGACCTAAGGTTCACATCTAGGTTTTGGATAGGATTGCAAGAGGAGATAGGTTACAAATTTAAATTGAGTACATCTTATAATCTAGAGATGGATGGGAAGATAGAGGGTGATATTGAGATTATTGATGATATGCTCTAATTATGTGTGATTTAATTTGGTTGTTCTTGGGAAAAGAATATCCCCATTATTAAATTTTCCTATGAAAATTTTTATCATGGTTTAATTAATATGGAACATTTTGAATAGTTTTATGTGCCACCATGTACATATCCCTTTTTTTTAAATGACTTTTCATAGAGGTCCTTGGTTGGACCAATCCATGTTGAGGAGATTATAGAAAATGTACTGCTGATCTGGAAGAGTCTAATAAATGAAAAGAGTTATAAAAAATACAGTGAGGATTTTTGGGGTCATCTATTAGAGTTTGAGGATGGTGATCATTTATTTATTTACATTTCACCTAATTTGGGACACCACTTATTAGGTACATAGGTTTTACTGCCAAAATTCCTCCTAGAGCCATAAATGAGAAAATTTGGGTGAATTGAAGCCATCATCTGAATCAACAAAGCATTCCAAGAACCCCAAGGTTGGAATGAAAAAGTTTTATTATGTTCTTACAATTTTGGAATCTGCAAAAAAGAACCTTTTTCACCCAATATGATGAGATTTCTCATTCCATACCCAAATTCCACTCGAACCCCCAAGGAAACTGCATGTGAGATACGGATGTTGTGCATAAGAAACCCCCATATGTGTGCAAGCCACATGTGCACCAAAGGTGATGTCAAACTATTTTTTATAGGGATGGAAACCATGAAAAATTAAGAATATATTTTTAAGACCTATTACATGAATGGAATCCTATTTTCCCATCATTAAAGATTTCATCTATAAATAGAATATCACCCCCTTGTTTGGTGAAACTCTACAGAAGATGAAGCATTTCTCTGCAGTGTGTAAGACCAATATTACACAACATAATGAATGCATGGAGCACTCAAGATATAAAATATTTCATGAAAAGATCCCTATGGTTCCACAACTGACTGGTAACACAGTTGAGTAATCCTCGCACATCCTCTTTCATCCCATGTCAGGTGTACACAAAGGATCCTCTTGTGTGTGACCCTGCCCCAATGAAAAACCGCCAATATTGCATGCACCTCATATTTGAGACTCCAGGTCCATCCCTTATATTAGAGCACCATGCTCAAGAAAACTATTCACACAAAACCCATAACTTTCTTTCACCTCTTGCACATTCCCTTCCAAAATTGTGCATGAAAATTTCATGGTCCCTTGCTTGATTCCCCTATGACTCTATTGCATTCGTTACCTTACGTTTTCATTCTCATCATAGGTACTCTAATTATTATTTCTTCTCATAATAAGCGTGCTAATGTGGACCTATTTATTGACCACTTATCCCAACCATTTGACCCTATCATTGAAAAATCCATCCCCCTCCCAGAGTTACATGGGGTATGGTCATATGAGCCCAAGGGGTAAGGTGTGAGTTCCCCATGTCTGAGCTACATGACGTAAAAATTCCTAATCCCAACTTCCTCAACACATGACCTTAAACTCTAACCTGAACTTGTGAAATAAGCATAAGATTCTACATGTATGAGTGGCATGGTATGGTATCCACACCAACCACCCTCATGAGATCCTCCTCGCATGGAATGAGATCCTCCCCACATGGAATGACATCCTCTTTGGGAAGCTTCCACACATAAGTTCCACACCATCTCTCATTGATCCTTCTTTCCTGATAGAAGCATTTGGTCTACTAATTCCTATTGTTTCTCACACATATCACAAATCACGTGGGATTTGAGGTTAGTAGAAACCATAAAATCCCCCAATATTCCCAATGGAACTTCTCTATAGATATAATCCCCAACCTCTACTCTAATGAACAAATCTTATGTTTAAGACCCAAAAACACCCATACTCACCCTATGATATGATTTCTTGAATAAGAAGAAACCACATTCTCTTATGGGCCTCATCCTTGGGTAAAATCTCCAACCCATTACAAACTACATGTTATTTGATTCTGAACTAACTGGGATATGTAGGAATCCACACTAAGGTCCAAACCCAAAATCCTCATCTATCTAGATTTTATCCAGGTCACATCCCTGGTAAGATCATACCACAGACCTCAGATACCACATCTCCTCTAGGTACCTCAGGAAGATCAATGCATAATCCACATAGAAAATAAAACCAAGAGAATTATGCTCATGAAGGGAATCATCCACCTGTAATCCCCACACTATCCCTCATCAATGCTTCCTTCATGACGCAAGCATCCTTACCGCATGATGTTACACAATATGGACTAGTCCTATCACACGACCTTAAACAACAACATTGAACTATGTGGACTTTGATCCTTACCTCTTGAATAGGGTACGTGGGATGGATTTATGATGTTCAATCCCAACCAACTATAAACCATTCAGGTTCTCACTCTAATGGACTTACCTCCCTAATCCACCCAAGGGGTGTTCTGATCAACCTTCATGGTGTCACATCTTCCCTTTATGGGAGACGCCTATTTGAAACACCTCTACTAGTATTCTGATCCATTCATCAGTAAACCTTTTAGGTATTCCTCATATTGATGTAAATCCTTGATCCACCCCCAGGGGTGTCATGATCAACCTTTATGGTGTGATATATTCCCTTCATTAGAAACACCTCCTGGATTCATCTCCATAGAGTGTTCTGATCCATACAATGATAAACTTCAAGCTGTGACATCTTTACCCCTAGGGATGCACATCCTTGATCCACCTCTAAGGGGTGTCTTGATAAATTAAATATGTCTCCAAAAGACAAAAAACATGTTCCGTAATCTATCTCCACACGATATTAAAATTACAATCCCAAATACACACCTCATGAAAAACATGGTATTCCTAAGGTGAAAACATAGAAAGATATGAAACTCGTGTGCCAACTCCAACTTAAAAACTAGAAGATTCCTAAGATAAAATCCATGGAAGATATATGACTTCATCATTAGAGACCTAACGATTGAAACAACATGCATTGGGTTTTATGCTTTATATTCCTCCATGAGATGCTCTCCTAATTGTAAGAATACAGGTGACCAATGTTCCTAGTGTCCAGACATGCCATCAGTGACCAACATAACTACACTCCTAGCCAGTGGTTGGTAACCTATAAAGACCCACTAAAATTTATAAATATAAGAAATATAATCAACTGGCATCCACAAAGATACGGAATCAGGAATGAGTTATGCGAACATGACTTAACTCTATGAGGGAGGCCTGGACAAGTTAAAAAGTTCCAAGGAGGAATCTATTAAATGAGAAACTGACATACCATCATCCTATTCTGATCAAGTAGTATAAATTTCCATTGAAAGTGATGTATGTTTCCCTTATTTGGATAATATGAATGCGGGGTAACATTCTGTCAAGTACATCTTAACATGTAGGCGATGGCCCCAATGAAAGGGTCAGAAACAAAAATGATGAACCTCATATGAAACTCTACTCCTCAATAAGGGAACTATTAGAGTTAGAGACACTAGCTAACTAGAATATCTCAATATCTAGATATCTAGTGCCAAGTCCCACCAAGAAAATAGTGGGCCTAATAAGGAAATCACCAGAAATTGGGGAAGTAAACATTATTTATTTGCCCATCTTCGACATTGTTAGCAAGAATCCATCTCCACATTTGGAGGACTATATGATGCAAGGGAATTGAGAATCTATATCCTTACACATATACTTACATATGAGTCCACCTACTTTACATGATTCCAACTATAAGAAATCAACCACCAAACACCCGCATATATAGGGGTCGATGAAATGTTAATGTGTTAATCCTATATGACTCCACCTCCCCAAGGAATTCTTCTATGACCTCAGCTACTGGATTCCAAAGCCCCATATCACCCTAAGATATCATCCATAGGAGGGTGGTGGACACACTCATATGATGGTATGAGCAAGAGTGGGTTATTCCCACAAGGGATATGTCCCTCCAGGACATAGAGGATTCTTTGCCTCATTAACACCACTACCCACAAGGGTAGAGTAGAGATAAAACCATATCCATTTTAACATCAAACCACTTTGGGATCCTCTCCTCAAATAAATCATATGACTCACTCCCCTATGTTGAGGAGGTGTGAGATTCATGAGTCACCATGACCACAACTACCCCCAGGACACACCATAAAGGTCTCTCATTAGGCCTCATTGGTGCTAGAAATGAATGGTCCTTCAGGCCAAAGAATAGGTGGAATATACACCTTATCTATCAGCCTCAGTCTGGACTACTTTATATCAAAGTTTGGCATAGTCGTATGATAATTCCCTAATGGTGGATCATATTCCATGGATCAAGTGGCCCCTACCATCACCAATTCATTCCACCAGATTCTCATGATAGATGAGTATGGATCCATCAATGCCTGGTTGGGATTGTTACCCTATCCACTCCATAGGCAAGCTGGGTTAACTCTGACAATCACCAGCACCACCACCAACTATTTTGGTCCCACTCATGATAATGAGATTTAGTGCGAAGGTCCTCCCCATGCCATCAAAAATAGAATAATAGGTTATCCCCACTCCCAAATTCAGAACAAAGGTCCTCCTCATTTCATTCCTGGTTCAATCAGAGGTCCTCCCTGCTTAGAAAACAAGTATGGAGGTCCTCTCTATGCCGCTACCACCAGTCAACACGGAGGCCCTCCCCATGTTGCATCCAATCAAAGTGAAGGTCCTACTCATGCTATTTCTTTATCAAGTGGAGGTCCTCCCTAATCCAGCATCAATAAAAGTTATGGTCCTCCCTGATTCATTGAAAATCATTATAGAGGTACTCCTTGTGCTATCACCATCAGCCAACACATAGGTCCTCCCCATACCACAACCAATTTGAGTTTATGTCCTCCCCACTCCTTCAACAATAAAAATGGAGGGCCTCCCCAAGTTCCCACCTATCAATGTGGAGGTCATCCCCATGCTTTCATAAATCATTACATAGGTCTTCTTTGTATTCCATATCCTCAACATAGAGGTCCTCCCCATGTCAATTTCATCTTGCACAAAGGTCCTCTTCATTATTTGATTCTACAGTACATAGGTACTCCCTATGAAATTAATACTATTTACTAAGGAGGTCCCACTATATCCCCATTGACCAAATCATAGGTCCTCCCTACTTTTTCAAAAATAGAGTGGTGGTACTCCCCACTCCTACACCAGTCAAAGTGAAGGTCCTCCCCACTTTAACAAAAATCGATGCAGAGGCCCTCCTCGTATCCCAACTAATCAAAGGAAAGGTCCTCCCTATATTATAACCCACCATAATTAAGCTAATACCCATTAAAAATAATTACCCTACACTAAAGAACCATCCCAAGGAAGAACAATGAACCACCATCACCAATGGAAAAATATTGGGAAGCACCAATTCATCATCAGTGTTGTTCACCTATCAAATTCTAAGGGGGAAATATATGAAATGAAAGAACCTACACCCAATAATTAGAATTAGAGTATGGGGAAGGATCCTATTAAGTGATGTTAATCATCTTAAAAGGTGATATTCATATGATCCCCAAATCCCTCCATAGGTACATGTAGGTGGAGGAATTCCTAGTTACCATTCAAGGTCTCATGGTGCAACCATCTCTATCACCTCTAGTGTCCCGCTCCACCACTACCCAAGATCATGAAGAGTTATTTTAATGTGGTATGACCACTTCAAGTTGTGAGATACCTAAATAATCATTGATGAGTGCCTCCAACCTTGCACATGAGGTAGTGAAAAACACCTTATTCTATAATGAAGTGATGACGTGGTTGGTACCACCCTCGAGAGATGAACAAGTGCATAGCAAATAGTCGAATCACATAGTGACTCCTCCAACGGCCAACCAACTGCTGGACCAATCCCAATTAGTGACCCCGATAATCTCTTAGAAAGTGAAAATATAATACTGGGCTGATCAAGAGTGTGACCCCATCTTTTATAAGAAACAATTATGGGAGACACTGGCTACCGATCAACAATCAGTATTTTTTTGAAAAAACGATTCTTCCAACTTCAACATTCCAGAGTCCCTCACTAACGGCCATGATACTTATTTCCACCAGACCATCTAGGATATGATTTATCACCTTCATGGACATCATTTGGTCTATCCAAGAAGTCAATATCACTTCGACAAGACTGATCTACATTTTTGAAAGATTTAGTTGGAAGCACTCCCTGTGGATCAGTACCCTACATCTCCCATATACCACCATACCCTCAAAAAAATATGCATCAAGGGCCTCATAGTTCTCCAAATAATCATGGAAAAGTAATCTCTACAAATATAGATCTGAGGATGGGGATAGTACGCTGCTCTCAATTTCATCCCTATCCTATGATAGCCTAACCTACTCGTTAATATTGAGAATTTTCCTTTGGGTATCATTGTGGTAAATATGGGTTTTTCCAAGTTATTTAAGGACATGGGAACCAATGCAGGGTTCAATAGAGAAAAAACTCACCCTAGGTAAACATAGTATTAGGTAGACCCTTATATAGTCATATGCACTCACCTGCAAAGGAAAACACTTGGACATGGTGATCCTTCCACGTCATTTCCTACCAGTCAGAACATTAACAAGGGAAAGGGACACATCAAACCCTATGATCCATGTGATATTTCATAGAAGACACAGTCCAGTCCCATTATTATTTCCTTTCTCTATAAGGTTTCATATCAGAAAAGGAACATTGATGATATCATTGCTGAGAGATGCCCAGATTATGGTGCTCCTCGGTGGGACTCGATTTATCCTCCATCAAGGAATCACCTAGTCCTTCTCATCCACTTGCCCCTGGTTGATCTCGATGATCTCACACATCCAAGTAGAGAATAGGTAGAAGTTTATGGAAAGAGACAAAGATATGAGTCATCAAGTTCGTTGGAGTAGTGTGATATCCTCCCTGGGACCCAGATCAAGCAACTCCATGACCCACTGATCTTAATTAACGAGTTGATGAGTCTGTCAGTGAATTGGTGGTTAGGGATCCTCATCAATATAGGAACCCCCACCAAGACAATTTGATTGCCACTATCACTACTATCCTTGAATCCCTAGAGATATGATAGTTAGAAATACCACCTGATGGAAAGATGTATCTGGACTGGGTGGATGACATGCGATCACCCTCAGATTTTGGGAACCCTATATTTTCCCCATTTAATAGGATTGGAGACCTGCTGCAACTTTTGACCAACTTCATATCAAGGTGTTGGCCCATCTTTTTAACCCTAGTGTAGTAGGAGGCTGCCAAGCTCTGATGTTTCATAGAGACAATAAAAGGACCTACCTTCATCTAGTACAACTATTTACCCATTGGGTCCATCACTGGATAGGAAGATCTTCAAAATCAATTCCTCCACATGTTAAGCTCCACCACACAGAAGAAAAAATTTGAAGAAATATTCAAGTGAAAGAAACTACCAGATGATCTTTTCATATATTTTGTTGCGGGGTGGAAGGGCCTCCTATATTCACTCAATATGTCACTGACTCATGGGTAGATGTTGAATATTTTCATGGGGAATGTAAAAAATGAGATATTACCTACCCTCATCACTAAAAAATTTCCATGTGTGTTTTGGGATTTCTCTAACAAGTCACAACACCTATATGTATCCTTACAACATGCTAGGAATGCACACCCACTACCCCTTCTAATTCCTGTGAGAAGGCATGCCAAAGATGAGATTGTCACCACCCTATAGGTAGAGGCCCCAAAGATGCTAGATTTGTTTCCCCATTTTCATTCAGATCCTTTCTAATTGATGCATCCTCATCAACATTAAACTGACTCTATGTATAATTGATAGGTACCACCCTACCATGTGTATCTACCTAGAGGTAAGAATGTGGCTCCAACCACTCATAATGATTCGTCCCCTCATCAGGGCCATGCTCCCAGAGTGACCTTCACAAATAAGTGGAACTAGACCTATTCATTAAAAGATTTATAAGTTCCCATCAGTTACCTAGAACAAAGGATCATGAAGCTACCAGAGTTAAAGAAGACCCATTAAGCCGTGCATACTGATTTCCCCCACAATTTCCCTTGCCATAGGATCCTTGGGAATACTATCAAATAATGTCATGTTTTTAAGGATTAGATCCATAAAAAAATGAATAATTGGCCTGTTAGGATGGGTAATGTCCTAAAAAAGGTGTCATAGATCTCTTTCGAGCCTGACAGTGATAGTGAGGGGTTAGGTGAATGGCAGCAGGTTTCCAACCATGGGACTCAAAAAGGATGATGGATGGTTGGATCACATGGTAGTTACTCATGACCATGGTATCATATATGACCTTTTATTCTAGCACAAATATCCTTAAGTCATCACACCCCCTCTAATTGATTATTCCACATCGACATCACAACTATCTAAGTCTCAAAATAGAAGCCACTGATGGCACAAGGGAAAGAAGAGTTGCATGACATTATTGAATCCATCATGAACTCTTAGAGATTTCAGGCCTCTAGAGTTGGTAATTTACCCTAAGGTCATTCAATCATAGGATGAACCCTATAACGATGACTAGTTTTATGCCTATATCAACACTATTGAGTTAGTGGACCCCTTTATGGTCCCCAGTAATGAGGGGAACCAGGAAAATCCCCAAGATTCCTCTGTCTGACATTTTCAAATAAATGGTTAAAGGAATTAAAGACAATAAGATATTCAGGCCAACACCTCAATCCAATCCATACATGCTATCAAAACCAAAAAACCTGAGTTTTTTAGTGCTCGATAGGCCTAATCCTCTAAGCCCACTTTTTTATATGTGTTCCCACAACTGATCTTGTTAACTGAATGGGAAGGAAAGAATTGAATAAATCATGATCAGCCATATGTATCTAAATTCAGGCCTCAGTCAACTGAAAATAAACTAAAAGTGGTTTTGGGAAAGTTAACTGATGAGCAACAATATATTTTGGCATCGTCCAGAATCTAGTGGTATAACCAGTAACATCCATTTTTACTTTATCCAAAGAACAACCACTTTTAGATAGAAATGTGCATTTGGCATTGAATTATGACATAATAAAGAAACTCTCCCACATAACTACAAGGATCTTGATCCTCATGACCCTATACTTGTCTAAGGAAATGCATGAAGCCCTCACAGAAGCCTTGGAAATACCCATCCAGTTTGAAGTAGAGATAGGGACCATAGAGTCCTACTATGAAGAGGAGGTTTGGAAAGTATAACTCCAAGCTATCATTTCGTTCTCTAGAGAATATGAGGGCTCCCTCATGTAGGTGAATATCTGCCCATTGTACTTCACATGCTATTTTAATGGTGTGGAAATATGTCGCTACCTGGTGGAAATGGGTTTTGGGATCAATATCATCCTGACCCAGAAGCTCTGAAAGCATGTATTTTCTCAAATAGATTTGATTCCCTCTAACCTAAAGATTCATGGTTATGATAGGACTGGGCAGTGATCATGTGGAATAATCCCATTGAAGAACCTGTTCGAAGGAATAGTAGAAAGTACTGAATTTGTGGTTGTCTCATAGGATACCTCCAACAACACATGTATGGGTAGGTCCTGGATTCATATGAATACATTAATCACCTCTTCATATCACTAATACCCCATCCAACCTAAGGTCAAATTTGGATGATTCTTTTATTCTCCCGATTCATTGGATAGAGGCCATGATGCCAAAAATGGGAAGTTTCCTTTTTCATTTTCATGAGAAAAGGTCTCTGCATACCTATGTATAAGAAACATCAGAATATTATCTTTTAATTCCACACATGCTGATCCTGAGTGATACAATAATCCCCTAACCCTATGAAGTATTGAGAGGTTATCTCTATGGAAACTGTTCCATGGAATAACAACATTTTTATCCAAGTTAGGTTGATCCGATAGAATCCATCCCACCACCAATTCTTTGATATCAATAATGGACCCCGTTGTTGAAGGAATTATGGTATTGAAATGAGAGCCTCTCTCACCATGATCTTAGTATATCTAGAGTCCCCATCAAGGATTCTGTATCCTCCCAATAATGTACTAGATTTCCCCTAGAATCAGTCATCCTGGATTAATCGTCTCTTCCCACTAATTATCCCACATTAAACAATAAATAAGGTTTGGAAGATGTTCCTACTGCATTTGAAGAGGGTATATCCAACACTATTGATAAGTCGATTCAGGTGAACCTCAGAACTTAGAAAAATTCAAGGCCAATGTTGATTAGTGCAGCCCTGCCTCAAGAGAAACAACAAAAATAAGTGACTTTCCTAAAGCAGCACCATGATTTATTCTCCTGAAGCTATGAAACGATGCTATGATTAGACCGTCAGACCACCATCCACCATCCATACCTCCCAATAATCCATCATGGTTTTAAGAAGCCTCCAAAAAAAATGAACCCTTCTCATGGTTCCATGGTCGAGGATAAAGATGATAAGCTAATCAAAGACATATTTTTCAAGGAATTCATGTACCCCAAGTGTATTTCCAACACCATCCATGTTATGAATAAGAAAGGGAATATTAGATTCTGTATCGACTTTTGGGATCTCACCCACCATTATCTGACAAATGATTTTCCCCTTCCAGTGATAGAGATATTGATCGATGCCAGAACTGGTTTCTAGGATCTATCCATCATGGATAGACAATTCAAATACAATCATGTCTATATGTACACCAAAGATGAAGAGTATACCAAATTCATAACACTGTAGGGAAAATTTTTCTATCATGTAATGGCATTCATTCTAAAGAAATTAGGAGCCACTTATCAACAATCCATGCACCAAATCATCAAACCAAGCCTTGGGATGCAAGTATAATTCTACATGGATTATTTAGTGGTCAAATACTAATAATTCTAAGACTATATCAAATATCTTGAGAAATTTTTAGGCTTCCTCCACTCCCAACATCTAAAGATAACCCCCTTGAAGTGTGCATTCAGGGTTACCTCCGAGAAGTTTCTTGGATTCATCGTCAGATATAGAGGCATCAAGATTGAACCAGAGAAGATCGAGGCCATCAGCCATATTCCTCCTCCAAGAAAGCTCTAGGAGCTCTAAGGAATTCAAGGCCACTTAGCCTAAATATGTTGATTCATCAAAAATTTGGCTGGAACGTGTAATACATTTTCTATGAACATGATTAAAGGTATTGTTTAATAGTGGGAAGAAGAGTACCATGCCACCTTTGAGGAATTCATATATTATCTACTACAACCTCTCATTATAATGCCACTCATACCCAAGAAGCCTATGTTCCTCTATATGACCACCCTATAATTATTCCTCACCACCCTTCTCACTCAGAAGAACAATCAAGGTATAGAAAACAATTTATAATATCTCAATCACATGCTCCTTGGCATGGAGGAAAAATAATACCTTTTCAAGAAGAACTTCCTCATACAAGTTTTCACAATGTAGATGTTGTAAAATTATTTTTAGCATCATGAGATATAACTAGTGTCATGAGTAGACTCACTGAAGTATATATTGAATCTCCTAATGTTGACAAGTCAACTGGAATTCTGGGAAATGATCCTCTAGTACTTTGACACCAGGTTTATCTCACATAAAGTCATCAATGGACATGCCTTGGAAGTTTTCTTGGATTACCATATAGATTCAGAAAAATTTCTTCTAGATATTGATTTCCAAAATGAGTCTATCCTCTTAGTGGATTGGGATATTCTTTTTTTAGTACATGAACTTTAATTGTGCCTCCTGAATCCCAATCTGTAGAAGGATTAACAATCCCAATATCAAAAAAGTCGTCATGGGGATCATCTTCATCATTCCTACATAGTTTATCCTTCCCTAATATCTTATATTTTTAGAAGGCTACACGAACAACAAAAAATATTATCAGGATCTCATTACTAGTCTCGAGATATCCCTCGAGATTGATGCCCCCACTTTCATGTAAAGGGATACTTTGAGTTAGTCATCGAATAGATCAGAGGTGATTGTATCAATAAAAATACAAATATCATTCCACTATTGGAGTGAACTCACCAGTTGATGGCCCAGTTCCATTCTTAGATAGATTCTTCCCATGTTCCCCGATGGCAGAATGGTCGAGTTGATGCCATAACTAGTCTTTCTGACTATCTTATAGAGCCTGAACATAATGATATTTTCATTCACATATCTCATTATAGATTCATTTCTCCCATCATTATAGACAATGATGATAATCAGAAGGTAAACCATGTGACTATATGTTCTTCTACATTAGGACACATGATTCCCCCCCTGTAGTATAAGAAACCTATAGTTAGACAACACCTTTCATTGAGTATGTCCATCATGGTGCTCTACTACTAGATTAAGCCAAGAATGAAAGAATTTGTTAGTATGTAGCGCAATATACCCTATAGAATAAGACTAAGCTCAAGAAGAATCTCTAACAACATGGATTTGATGGAAATATCCTATTTTGTAGCCAAGGATATGAAATTACCTAGGATATGAAAAAATTTCATGATAGGACTTGAGGTGCTCCTCAAGCAGGGTTGAAGCTCTCCCACCAGATTCAAAGGCTGGTATACTTCTGTCCCACAATGGTATATGATTTCATCGAGTATTACAAGAGGTTTTATGTGTTTTATATTCATGAAAACATTGTTCATTGACCGCTGGAGCTCCTCCCCACCACCATGTATTCTTGTCCCTTTATAGTATGGGGACTTGATGTTGTGGGACCCTATCCACCAGTAACAGCTCGCCATTACAGGTTTATAATGACCACACAATATTTCATCTCCAATTGGGAAAAAGTGATTCAACTTAAGAAGTTAGGTCCCAATCCCTGATCGTGTTTTTGAGCTCCCACAACATTCATTGATTCATATTTCCTCACACCAATCTCACAGACAGCAGTACCAACTTCTGGGCTACTGAGAAAAAAATGTTTTTCTCCATGTATAGTATCTAGTCCAACCATAATTACCACTACCTTGGATAGGGAAATGGATAGATTGAGGTGTTCAATAATACACTCTATAAAATTCTTCAAGAAGATGGTGTTCTAGAGAATAATATTTGGCTAGACAAGATCTCCAATGCCCTATTGGATTATCGAACAACGACTCAAAATTCCACCCAAGTGAATCCATATTACTTATTGTATGGAAAAGAGGTATTAATTCCCATTTAGATTTAGTTTCCATTACTCTAAAAAGCTGTCGATGACCAGAGGACACCAGACATAATGGAATAAGTTCATCTTGCTGAGCTGGATGCCCTAGAAGATAATGGGCTCCAGGCCTTGCATAATCTAGAGAGGCACCAGAACTAGACAGAAAGAGTGTTAAACAAGAAATTTCACCTCCAATACTTTATCCTAGGTGGTATGTTACTATCCATTATAACACCAATCATACCAAGATATAATCTACCAAAGTTGGAACCCAAATGTTAAGGACCTTACATTATTAATAAGGTCTATTCCAATGGTGCGTACTCTTTGATCACTAGGAACATAAAGTGCATTACTCATCCTCAAAATGATGAGTTTCTCAAGAAGTAATTTTCATGAGGAGCTACCAATATACCAACCACATGATGATAAACTATATAAAACCAACTTCCTAGTTGCGTGACATTAACCTGTGTAACAACTATCATTCCAACTTCACGATGATGAACTGCATAACACCATAATCCTAGTTTCATGATGTTAAACTATATAAAAAATATCATCCCCATTTTATGATGTTAAATTTTATATTCATTTCCTAGCTACACAACAATAATCTATATATCACTAGTGCCCTTGTTTCACAACGTTAAACTGGAATGAAATTATCACCCTATCCAAAAAATAGTAAATTACATAGTTCCAATATCCTAATTGCATGACATTAAACTATTTTAAAACTATCATCCCCCTATATTACATTAAAATAAGTATATTCATCCTAGTTGTATGAAATTAATCTATGTGTAAAAAATTCATCCTAGTTGAATTGTGATAAATTGTGTAACAACTATCATCCTTATCGCATGACGTTAAAATGTATGTCCACTTCCTAGGCACATGACATTAAAATTAATTCTAGGTCCAATCTATATGACCTTAAACTAAGAGTCTATAGTCCATGAAATATGACCATAAACTATTGGAAAAATTTCCAAGATCCATGACCTTAAACTAGGAATCCCAGTCCAAGAATCATGACTTTAAACTGTATGGAAGGTTTCTTCAACATTTGTTTCATGGAGGTAGCCCTCCTTATCCCTCATTCATATAAATTTTGTTACTCTTCTACCCTTCTCATATTTCTCTAAAGTAATTCCCCTCTCAGGTATGAACTTCATGAACTAAAACTGAGATCCAAATTCTAAGCATCATGACTTTAAACTGTATGTGAGTCCTCTCTTGACTATGTTTTGTGGTGTTGACCCTCCTTGGCCCTCATTCAAATTGGTTTTTCATAACACCACATTACACATATCTATTTGAGAAAATATCCCTTTTCATGGTCTAATATTTTCATACCTAAAACTAATATCCATTTTATGGTCCATGCAACATGACCTTAAACTATTTAAAGAAAGTACACGAATCATGACTTTAAACTATATGTGAGCCCAATATGGAATATGTAGTGTGCTACTGGATCTTAGGCCCCCGCATTCATGTTGGGTTTATCATTACATTGCATTGTACACACCCACTTGAGAAGAACCCTTTCATTGGTCCTAACAATATGACATTAAATTATTGAAAAAGGTCCAAACTCTATGATATTTAACTAGGATCCTACACCCTCAACACATGATGTTAAACTATGATTTTATCCCACATAAAACTAGGATTACTCTTAAATATTAATAATAGAATATCTTTACCCCATTTTCAATTGGAATTCCTTGTATGATATGTGTGGGATGGTTAAAAAATATTATCCCATGCTCTAAACACGGTATGCCTCATGATAACCATTAGATTCCCCAATTTCCTCGTCAGAGAGGATCACCCCTACCGACACTGGTCTCTTACTACACCATGTTAAAGAAATAAATGTGGCATGATTCACTATGGGATATGTAGTGATGTCCTAGCTTCTTATCTCCAGACCCAACAACAAATTCATTAACCCTTTTTCCCCTTGGCCTCATTTATGGTCTAGGAATTAAGATTTTAAACTATATACAGTTCTTCTTAAGGTGTGTATGTGGTGTGTGAGCCTTATTGGACTAATTCACATCATTTTTACCTATTTCATGCAATATATATATCCTTCGAGTGAAATATTTATATACAGTCCAAACAACAAGACTTTAAACAGTTTTCCATGGTCCAGGACATACAACATTAAACTATGTTTGTTACCTTACAGAATTATGTGTGGATTTATTACCATCCTTATGAGATATATAGAAACACCGATACTTCTTATCTCGAGGTCTAATAAAAAATTAATTGAATATTTCATCCCCTTGGCCCAATCTCAGTCCAAGATTTATGACCTTAAACTAATTGTCATCTTCAATCCAAGAAGCAAAACTCAAAACTATTTGTGAGTCTTCTTTGGAATTTCTGTTGTGGAATTAGGCCTCCTAGTCCCTCATTCACATCAGGTTTATCACTATGTCATTCTACACATATCCTTTTTTGGGGGCACTCCCTATGGACCAATCTTTATGAACATAAACTAAGATCTCATGGTCCGAGCTATAAAAACTAAAACTAGTAGCCTTGGTTCATGAAATATGAATTTAAACTATTTGAAAAACCTGGATGTAAATCCCACAATCCAATACGCCCATTCCACACATTGAGTCTCTTGGTTTTGGATTTCGTTCATATTTCAAATCCAAAAAGACCCCCTAATAGTGATGGTGTTTGTCCTAGTCTCACCTCCCATCCTAGGCCAATTCTCTAATGGATCTCTGGAAGAAAACATCATATCATGTTTTTCGAACTTGGTCGACAATTTATCATGCATTTTATCACCCCATTCTCAACTAGTATGGTTGTGGTCCTTGTGTTTAAAACATAGTTAATAGTATATCCCTTATCACTAGTCATTATCTTTATCCATGTCTTAAATGTTTCAATTTACCTCATTTCCACCTCGCTATATATTGTTATAGTTCAAAAATCATTGGTGTCACCTCTTCATGAATTTTCACATGTTGAGTAAGCAGGCATGTGTCACTAGGAAATTCCGAACATGATATCTCCTCACCACTAAAGTGAACTTCCACATGTCAGGAATACCCCTAAACATTACTTTTTTACCAAACTAAGCATGACTCACGTGACATTAAGTGTTTTGGTAGGGTGTGTATTGATGTGTTCAAGCTGCACAAAGGATCCATTGGTCCAAACACTATGCACTAAAACTAGGAGTCCATGTCTATGAATTATGACTTTAAACTACATTCAAATCCTCTTAGGAGTGTGTGGTGTGGTCTTGGGCCTCTTTTCTCATCATTCATGCCAGTTTTTTCAACTCACCAAGAAACCCATACCCATTTAGAGTATACCACGGTCCAAGTTCTATAAACTTAAACTAGGAAACCACATTCCAATCAAATGACATTAAAATAAGTGATTGGTCCAAAATCCATGACCTTAATCTAAGATTCCACTGTCTAAGTATTATGATAATAAATTATTTTCAAATCCTGTTATCCATAAAACACGAATTTATACTTTCTACCATGGTCCAAACCGTATGACCTTAAACTATGTGCAACATTCTGTTCATGTGATAATAAACTATGAGATGCATCTGGATCACATATTTTTAAACTATACCATGAATATTCCTCATTGTATAGCATTAAACTATGTGTATATCATCCTCATTTATGTGAAATAAAACTAAAAAACATCATATGACCTCACCTGAGACGTCTGTTGGAACCATGGTCATTCTATGCATGAATTAGAGTATGGTTTGTGTTTGTTGTCAATCCTCAGTGGAAGTTCGGAATGTGTGCTAGCAAAGTGATCATACAAAACAAGAAGACAACAGTATTGAAGGTGGCACCATTTTTCAGTGTTTGCCAAATATTTGTGCCTGAAAATCGAAAAAATAAAGAAACGTGGGTTTTGGAAAAGAGACTTTCACGCCGTTGACTTAAAAGAGAGGATACTTGTGCAACTTTTGTTTTTCAATATTAGAACATAAAAATATGGCAAAGGAATAAGGGTGCCCAAGTTTTTTGTTTGGTCGCGCAAGTACTTGTGCGCTGAAACATGCGCACCGAGGGAAGACTTGCGCACCGTCGCGCAGGGTATCCAAATGCCTATAAATAGTGGCCGACACCTCCTCATTCCATATGAATTTCAGACTTAGAGAAAATCAGAGCTCCCATCACGCAGGTGTTGTGGTCGTGCAAGTGGTGGTGAGTTATGCATGTTGAAGTTGCACGACAGTTGATAGCTGCACGTACAAGGTGGTTTGGGAAAGAAAGGGGTTGAGTCGCACAAGTTTGAAGTTGAAGAAATGAGTGTCGCTCATATTGTTGAGGTGAACTTGCATTCCAGTTTGGACTTGCGCACCGAGACTTGCGCGCCGTCTTGAAACATGCATGCCGAGCTTGGAGAAGCACGACAGGTGTTGTTGAAGTATGCCAGTATTTATGGGGCTACGTGAAAGCTGAAAGTTTTCCTGATACCGTTGGTGAAAAGTGAGATTTGTCTTCGGGTGGAAGTTGGACTTCAACAGAGCATCTACATACAACAGAGGATGCATTCATTAGCGATGATGAAGAGACCTTCACGTCTATAAACTGAGTGGGACTTCACCAAATGAAGTGAGACAGGGGGAGTCAACAGGAGTGACCCGAGGGATACAGTAGGCTATCCCATAATATTTGTAAAGGAAGTGATCCTGGGACAGAGTGACTATTCCCAAACCTTTGTAATCCACAAAGAGTGAAGAATAGTGGAATTTGGTATGACCGACAACCTGTCGGCGTATGCTCCTTGGACGTAGCCCTTAGTGGTGAACCAAGTAAAAAGTTCTATGTCATTTCTTTGAATGTTAATGTTTTATTTATTCTCATACCCGTAATACAAGTTAAACTAGTTTCTACCAATGTGGGAACAAGATCCATCACATTAAAAGAAAAAGTTGTCACCCTGATTCACCCCTCCCCTCTCAGGGTGTCATGAGGTCCTACAACGTCCTCTCCTCCAGTGCTGGTCATCTTCGACATCATTCACATTTTCATCAGTCTCTCAGTATCTAAGATGATGATCCCATATAATATGGGTTTGATCTTTTTTAAGAACAATATGCCAACACAATTGTTTTTAAGAAATGGGGGTCTAAAACCAAGAGTGTTGGGATCCATTGAGAAATTCCATCAATCCATTTCCACACTTCTCATGCCCCTTATTTGGATCCACATGCTCTTACACATCTAAATGGAATCCCTAACAACATGGTATCATTCCATACTAGCTCAAATACCATCTTTGGAAAACATCCCCAGAGACTTTGGATGACTTTTTGAGTCAATTTCCGTGTTTAGAATATAGTCATCGGTCAAACCTCATTTTTTTGACCGTATTCCAGGATAATGGTATAGATGCTGTGTTTCAAACACAGTTAGAATCTATCTTTTATCTCCATGAAACTATCCCTATGTTCCATATTTTGGGAATTCTGATTCACACTTCTCATTCCCCTTTGTTCAGATATAATTCAATAGCCTTGACATTATCCCATCCGTACATTAAAGAAAATGGGAAAAGAAAAGCGATTATTCGAAGAGCTTCATTCTCCATCCAAATATTATCTCATTCCATACATTATTGGTGGTATGTCAATAATAACAAACCCTAAGTGCTTGATTATTGTCCCCCACTATCATATATAGACCAATCACATGATCGTCCTTAGTTTCTCACATCGAGCATGAATCATATGAGATTAGGGATTGGTTGTTGGTTGTCTCATAAATATGATTGAAGTATGGTAATTAAGAGAAAAAAATGAAAAATTTCTATTCTTGCATAAGGTTTCAAAAATAATAAAACAAATTAATTTTGCATTGGTGAGGGTCATCCACATGTTTGATCATCTCTTGAGTTTTGAAAAAATTTCCCAATGGATTTTCCCTGAAAATAGTGTGATTTAGATCCACCACCTATCGGGGGTATGACATCCAAGGCATGTTTCCACCTCCTATGTTCTGCTTCCTCCTCACAAGTTTTCAAATGAAGATCATCAGATATGGTATGTTCCCAGTCTTGTCCAACTTGGAGGATGACTATTTGAGTAGTTACCTACTTCATTTGATTCTCATCCCCCTCTAGCGAATCCCTCAGTCTAATGATGGTCTCTTATTGAGTGTTGAGGAAGGAAACATGATCATTTTTTTTCTCCTCTAGTTATTATATTTTTTGGTTGACCTCTTGGATATTTTGGAAGCTGTTAGACTTTTTTTGATTCCCAGAAACATCCAAATGTTTACTTCCTTCACGCACACACTCGGTAAGATTGTAACAAAATAGTGAATGGAGACTGTGAGTGTCCACCCCTTTAGTACTCATATTATGAAACCAATGGCCAAGGGAACCCATCCAACTCAATGGGTATGGTTCCTAGATTTTGGGGATGAAACCCCATATGTACCTCCAAAATCTATGCCAGACTATGTGATTTTGTTCAGTAACCTTAGATACAGAATCTTATTTCTCATCAGGAGGTGTAGACTCATATTCAGGAAAGACCATAAGGAAAATATAATTCGAGTCCTATTATATGATCTACTGGGATAGATCAGTCTCTTGGTTAAGTGGCCAGTTGTCCTCACTTTAATCTTCCTCAGCAAAAATATTTCTGCTAGCCTCAACCTCCTCCCCACCAGTGGTATCACTTGTGACTGTAGCAAGTTTTTTTACCAGGACTAAGTATAGGTCAGGTTGAACAATAAAATCATCAAGTATTGACATAGATATCTTGGAAGGGACTCTGGATACCTCAGTTTTATCCCCTTATGAGGCATGAAACCTTTAAATAACTTATTAGAACTTGATCACATCAGTCAATTTGGTCAAAAAATAGCTAGTTAAATTTACCTAAGAATGAAAAATCTACAAGAGATGAGAATGGGAAGGATGACTCCTGGAGACTTGGTAGGGAGATCTAACAAAGTTTAACCCTAAAAAATTCTCCGCACTTCAAAAAATAGAGTTATTTCCCCTTTCATCGATTGGGAAAGAGATTCATAGACCAGATAAGAAAGTTGATGCAAATTCTTCATGAAAATATAACAAGGTAAAGTGACTCAAAATCTGTTCTTACCTCAAGGAAGATGGATTTAGATAATGATCCACCCTGGGCATGAGGTTTTCTCAATAGTGGACACTTTAATTTTAATTATAGAATGTGGTCCCACATAGATAAATAGGAGAACTTGAGGCTTTGAGGATGTCACACTTACCTCCTTGACCTCGACTAGCCGACCAATAGATTTATCCACAGGCACAGGCACTAGAGTGTGCCTTTCGAAACCAATTAGTGCAACTTCACCTACTTCAACAGGATCCAATTTTCCATTTTCAAGATGCTCTAATACATGAAAAGTTTCTATTAGATAATACTAATAATGAATGAGAAGGATCAAGGGGGTGAATAAGTTAAGGATTAACTTGAGAAAATCGTTTAGGTATTCTTTAGAGGATATGATTTCACCACTTTCCCTAGAAATAATTTAATGACAAGTCAGACCCTAGGATTATCTATTAAAAGATTCATGGGACTCATTTTCATTAAATTCCTATTTAGATAATGAAATTTCAACAGTTGGAATGTCCTCCCAATCCGACTCGTCACCAAACATCACTCGTAATGGGTTGGAATGAGGTTCATACTGCCCCTGATGACACATGTCAATGTCCATAGCCATCATATATACATTCATGTAGTGGGATCTCACCCTGTCCATGATCCGAATGAGCCTGAATTCTGGTAGCTTAATCCCATCTCACTTCATCTTTTGCAACATTTCATCTATCAACAGTGACATTTGAAGCATCTTCCAAGCCATCTAGAGAGAGGGAATGATGGAATCGGTATCCAACTATATCAGGTACCTTACCTTCTTCACATAATCCTCTATTTACCAAATCATCTCAGAGTGGAAGCTAGTATCTTTCCCCCAAGGTCACTTCTAAGACCATCTGCTCTAGGTGACAGGGGTGAGACCACACCTTACAACATCCCCACCATAGATCTAGCTTGAGCTTTCTCAGATTCCAAGATCACCCCTTAAGGTGTAGTTCGCCTTCTCCCCCAGATCTTTACTCACCTGTTAAACCACCTAGATATAGTTTCACGATATAATTCTGATATGCTTTCACCTAGTTTTAAGCATAGTTCATCAACAGGAAAACATCATCATTGGTTGGAGGCAACATAATTTTTTCCCATGGACCCGCATTCACCAAAATACACCCTAGATGGAAAAGGATACCAAGGTGACTATCCTCATGAACACCCATGTAGAATATCTTTTCCATTTTCTAAAATCACCCAAACTGCCCAATGAAGTAGGATGGTGTGTACAGGTCACTGAAGACAAACCTATCGATCCTGGCCACCGTCACTCCACCTAAGAAACTATATAGGTACCCATTTGGTTCCAATTTTCCTTGAATGTTATCCAACATTGGAAGAACCAAAATTGGTAAGGGTTTGGAAGTTGATGTTTGCATGGTTAAAGATTTGAACTATGATCCCGACCTCATTAAACATCACCATCCAGACCCCAGAAATATTCAAAAGATGGATATAGACCAATATTTAGAGGATTGGTGGAATTCAAGAATTCTTAAGCCCTGAGGTGTGCCATGATCCATATATGTAGGAACTGAATGGTCTATATATCCTCCTCAATATGCTTATCCTTACAACACATACCAATATACTATAATTTTGCCACCATGGGAACCCCTAAGTTGAATATGTTTCCAGACGCTAGAATCAATTCCATCACTAGTGTCCCAGGGAGATTTCCCTTATAAATTTACCTAACCCATAGTTTCCAAATTATCTATAATGTGGAGAGAAAATAGTTGTAGTGTACTAGTGGATCCAAGAATCCAACCATTTTGTACCCCCATTTCTGAAATTTTCCTTCTTCTATGATCAACCATTATGAACCTAACCTCCTCCACTATGATGCTATTGGGCACTATTTTCATTGATATGTAATCCTCATGTTTGGGTCATTTAGAAACATGTACAACCATTCCTTGAACAGAATGTCCCTATGAAAGATAAGATCATGTCCAAGCTTCTACTTCTTTACATATAGGAGGTGTTGTGCTGAGATAGGAGTCTGCTACCTATAATTCTAGAATTTCTCTGATGAATGGATATTTTCATATTGGAATCCTCTAGTGGAATTGCACTAATGCATTGGATGTCCAACAAGCTAATTCTAACTTCCCGAGATGAATATGGAACGTGTTTGTATCTAGGGACCATCAGCTAAGGAGATCTTGAACTGGATTCTATTGATGGTAAATGTGTAACTATGATGTTCGTACCACCTCATATAGTCCATTGTGGTGTAGCTCCACCCTGTACTCTAAGAAAGTGTATGTACACAATACACCCATGCCCATTCTCTAGTGTATTTTCTTCCCAATCGTAGGTCCCAATCCTTGTGCCATCCCACTCTATTGTCCCTCAAAATCATTTCAAAAAAGATGGTGTAGTGGGTGGGGAATTATTATGCCTATAGATGATCCCCCATGACCTTCTTGGTCTACCCGTTCTACGCATAAATATAAATAGGCACTTGATCCCTGGAAGGATGGACATGAACAATGATTTTACAATGATTTAGATCATATTAACTTGTGAACTAAAATCTGGGTCTGTCAAAATTGAAATTTAATATGGTAACCTCATTGGAAAAATCAAAATTCCATAGATAAGCCAGTCTATTAGTGGATATATCTTTTGGTCCTCTGTTATCATGGCCATGGGCACTTGATTTTTCAACATAACCCTCCTAACTGAAGGGATATAAGGATTTTTTATTATTTCAGATCTCCGAGTAGCAGAAGAAACTTCAATATTATCTGGGTTCTATTGATATTACATTTCTAGTGAGTCTAAAAAGTCTAAGGATGGTACGTTTAATTCTAGAAGAAGTCATGAAAAACACTGGTATGGTCATATAAACAAATGCATTAAAGGCATATTCTTCATAAAATAAGCGATTGAGTCACAATTTTTGACACAAAATAAGGACTTACGTGCATAAGGGTGAATATCCTTATCACATGGAAAGTCAATGTGCTATACAGGGCCACCTTCTTCCTATTTATAGTCATGAACCATGGTCTTGCATGAATTAAATAACCTTAAGCACCTAATCATAATTTTTTCATGCAACCAATGAAGTGAATCACTCTCTTATGCCTTTCATATGGAACCTGACCTTGTGGTCCACTTTCAACTCATATTCCTTGGGGGATTTTTTTGGTGCCAAAATTCCACCTAAAGCCACACACTGAAAATGTTGGGTGAACTAAATCAATCATCTGACTCAACAGAGCATTCCAAGAACAATAAGGGTGGAACGTGAATGTTTTATTATGTGCGTGAAAGATCAAAATTTATGCGAAATAACCTTTCACATCCAATACAACAATATTTTTTGTTCCTTATTCAAAGGCCACTCAAACAACCAAGGAAACCATGTGCAAGATATTGGTGTTGCATGTAAGAAATACACACCTGTATGTAATCCACTTTCATGCCAAAGGTGATGTCAAAATGTTTCCTTCTGAGGACGGACACCACAATAAAGGATGGAATTTCGTAGAAGAATTCTTCCATGACCAAAATCTTGTGCACCCATCACCAAAGATTTTGGCTATAATTAGAATCACACCCCCATTATTAGGTGTGACACATTGGAGAAGGAAGTGTCTCTCTACAATGTGTAAGACCAATATTCCATGACATCACAAAATCATGGAACACTCAAGGTAAAAAATATTGCATGACAGGTTCCCAATGGTTCCACAACTGACTGGTCCCACAATTGAGTAATCCTTTCCAAGCCTCCTATATCCCATGTTAGGTGCACACAAAGGCTCCTCCAGCACAAAACCCTACGCTTGCACACAAACCCCCAATATTACACGCACCACATCTTTGTGACTACATGGAATTACCTTATATTAGAGAACCATACTCTAGAAACTTTGTTTGAAACATCCATACCTTGCATGAACCTCTTATGTAGAGCCCTCCAAACGTCCACACAACAATTTCATGGTCCCTTTCTTGATACCCCCTATGCTTATTTTTAATCCGTTACCTTAACTTTTTCTTCCTAGATTTAGTAAACTAATTCCAATTTATTATCACCATAGGCATGCTAACATGGAACATGTGATTGACCACTCATCCCCATCATCCTAGAATTTCAAAATCCATGTCCCTCCCATAGGTGTGTGAGCTACAGTTATGTAATACCAATGAGTATGTATTGAGTACCCTACATTATAGTTTCATTATGTAAAAATTCATAGTTCCAACATCCTCAACACATGACGTTAAACTATGACCTTACCCTATAAAGTACGCACAAGATGCTCTATGTGTGAGTGGAATAGGTTGGTCTCCACACAACCCACCCTCACAGGTAATGAGATCCTCCTCAAACAAAATTATATCCTCCTCACATGGAATGAAATACTAATTTGGAAGCTTCCACACATAATTCCCCCACCATATCTTGATGATGATTCTTTCACAAAATGATCAGTAGGTTTACTAATTCATTTTTTATCACATAGAGCATGAATAAAGTAGTCATAGAGGTTAGTAGCAACCATGAAATCCACCCAATATCCATTATGCTCCTCCTTTATAGTTATAATCCCCAACTTACACTCCAATGGGCGTCTCTTACACATAATCCCCAACAAAGTACATACTCACACAATGGGCCGCTTTCACATGTAAGCCCCAACCACATGCTCCTATGGGCCTCCTCCTTAGGTATAAGTAACAACTTTAACGAACCATACTTTACATACATTGTTAATACTTCAAAATTGAAGCACACTTATTACAACATATAACAAAACCATGAAAGGACCGTATAGGTATAGTGTCTTTAGAAACTAGGAAACATAAACAACTTGTTCATAAAGCGTCTACATTGTCTCCCATTTATTTCATCATATCTAGGGTCCCTTTTGGCATATCATACTTAATAACATACTTCCTAACCTGGGGGAAAGAAAACATACAAAATGGTGAGCTCAAATGCTCAGTAAGTGTCAACAAAAGAAAAATCAATCACATCATATTCATAAGAACATAACAATTTGGAAATATTACCCTGAAAAAGAGATCATAATTTCATAACATGGGATAAATAATGGTAGTGAAATGTAATAACAATAATCATAACTTAAAACATGAAGCTTTGTGGAATACACACAAAATAATAGAGAATCATTTCTTATTATTCAAGACTCATTTCCAAGACTATCTTAGTGGACAGAGTCCATTTCTGAACCGAGTTCATTCCTTGTTTCAGTGCTGTTTCACTGAACCAGTTTAACCTTCCGTTCCAGCCATGTCTATCTCATGAGATATAAAATCTTTAACCAATGCATTGGAGGGATATATAGGTCCCACCCATCTCATAAAGATACCATTCTTATGTGTTCCACAAAATCATAAACCATACATCATAGCATAAACCATGTAATAAAAATGGGATTCTTAAACATCATGACATCATAAAACAATTCATATAAGATAAATGAATTCATAAAAATAATTCCATAGAAACATAATCAAATCAATTTAATAATAGGGATATAAACATAACCCTTTATTATCTTAGATGGAAAATAATTTTGATAAAACACTTGAACTCCATTCTTGAGGAAAATATCCTTTCTACTTCAAAAACATTTTTCCTTTCTTAACATGTCATACAATTTTAAACTAAAAGAAGTTGATTAAAAATAAACTTGAAAACAAGTAAAGGAAGCTTCTTGGAAATAATTTTTTACAAATCCATTCATGCCGTATAAGTTAAAAAAACATTCTTCTCGTACTTTTGCCGGAAAAGTCAAAAAGTACCTCGTATGAAAAACGACAAAAGATTCCTTTCATATCTTTTACTAAAAACTCACCGAAGGGTAAAATTGGATATAAAATATTTTAGAAGGATATAAATATTACATATTGAGGAAAAATGGATGCGGATGATAAATATTCCCCAGTAAATTCTGAAGTATAAACAATCTCGGATAAAAATTGAGATTGTGAGATTTTCCCTTACCTTAGGTCCGATTTGCTTCGTAAGTGTTCGAAACTACTGTATAATGATTTAAATAATGTCATTGACTTATTCTATAATCATAATAATTGTTATGATATCATATATGGTCATATTATTAGATTCTTATTAGTAATATTTCATTGTTACTTGTTATTCGGGTGTTTATTTCTTTTTGTTCTTATGCGTGTTTTGTCGAATAAATTCTTATTCTTCTTTTTGGGCTATATATAACTCATTTACAGAATGGTATTAGTGTAATATATATCATATTAATTCATTAAATTCATTTATATAATCATTTTGCAGTGAAGATCATGTAGAACGAGTCACATCACATCGTGGAGACGGTATTCCGTACATACGCACGAGCGATGATATCATTCCCATGATCGTGAAATTGTAATGGAGTGTATGTATACTATTTCAGAATAAATATCACTTTACAATAATAATTTATAGTTATTATTTACACCATTATACCCATCCAAGTAAGGTGGTGGTGGAAAATAGATTACACCACGGCATGGAGACGGTATTCCGTACGTACGCACGAGCGGTGATGTCGTTTTCCGTAGGATGGATATATAGCGAAATAGGGTTGTTTAATACTTATAATAACATATCAGTATATGAGTGATACTTATGTTATTACTTCATAATGAAACAACTAAATAAGAAGAAGTGGAAGAATAAAAAAAGTTGAAAGAATCGGTAACGGACATTACCTCTTCTTTGAAGCGCCTCTTTGAGACCTTCTTTTAGGGCACTAAAATTAGTCTTTGAAGAAGACCAGGACCTCTAGGAAGTTTCTAGGGAAGTGGAGAAGAGAATTTGGCAGGGGTTGTCAGAGATTGAAGGCTCAAAGTGGTGTGAGGAAGAGAGGGAGGAGGTGCCCTTTTATAAGGGATGAGAGGGGCACCTTTGGAAAAACTAAAAATATTATTTTATTATAAAGTCATATTCGGTTTTAAATAGCTCCAAATTGATTTATTTATAAGATAAGGTGGGGATGGGTCAAAATCCTCTCATCCAATAGAATTTATACAAGTTTAGGTTCCTATTTTAACCTTATCATTTAGATTTAACTTTATGTTAAATAATTTTACTTTTACCATGTGTTTTTGTGTTCTTACACTATAAGGATAATAAACTTACTATAACAAGCCAAACGAACCCCAAGTTGTTTATTATTAATATATATAACCTTATCTAAGTTATTTGGCCTAACATTAGATTTTTAGGAATAAAATATCAATTAATAATATAATATTTGTTTTAAAAACTATTTTATGTCAATTTTGACACTATTTAGTAATTGATTTTTGTGAAAATCATAACAGAATGATTAATTTGAAAAAAGTTAATTAAATAAATAATAACATGTCATATTAACCTAGAAAATTAGTTTAATTCATAAAAATTCTCAAATTACATTTATTTGGGTATTTATAACATCAATTATGTCAATATTTCATTAATAAGATAATTACTGCATCATCTTTGTGTCATAAATAAATTAAATTATTTAATGTTTAAAAATTACAAATAAAATACCATTATGTATGAAATCTTTTTATCTTTCTAATGAATATTTATAGTCGAATTTATCTTATGTATAACCCTATATTAAAAATTATTTACTTATTAAACTTTGATTTTAACTATTTTAACCCTTCTTTAAATAAATTAATAATAAATTTCCTAATCTAATCCAAGTGGGACTAAATGGTCATATTTTATTCCTAAGGTTGTTTTTGGTCGAATTAAACTTATCCAATAGAATTAGTACATGTGTTAGGGTAATAATAATATCATTTTTACTCTTAATTACCCTATTTACTTTTAACCGTGGTAAATAAAAGTAAAAAGTTACTATTCACCAAAAATTATTTTCATCTCATTGAACCACATTTTACTTACTGACATCAACCTTGTCTCTCGGATTTTTTAAATTCCACTCACAGAAGCGGTAAAATTAAGTTTTATGTAAATTTGCAAATTCTCCTTGGAGTTGGGTAAAAGACGGTGAAAAGTTCAATAAAATTTTTATATAAAATTACTCCAATGAATTACATTGAACTTATATAGGTATTATGTATCAATTTTGACCTAAAATAAATTTAAATAAAATAAATAATTATTTAAATAAAAATTCGGTTTTTAAATAGTAACCCAGTGTTTTCACTATTCATCAAAAATTGAAAGTTTTCATAAAAAATACCAAAATTTCACCCTAGGCTAATTTGGATATTCAGAATCCAAAAATGAAGTCAATTTTGAAAAATAAAATTTTCAAAATTTCAAAAAGTGGGTATTACTATTCATAACGGCTAGTTTTAATAATATTTTAATAGCATATCATTCTTTAGTGAAACTCGGTATTGCGTACGACGCAAGCTATCGAGGAAGGCCGCGTTTGCATGTAAAGAAAGCCAAGCTAGTGTTTTGTGTAGTGAAAGATTCCTTTGATGATTTCTATAACATAAAAACAAAATATTTCCCATAAAAGTCTCGGGTGTTACATTCTACCCCCCTTAAAATGAATTTCACCCTCGAAATTCGTCACTTTGTAACAAACAGATGAGGATACCTCTCCCTCATCATATCCTCAAGCTCCCATGTAGCTTCTTCTAATTGGTGGTTCCTCCATAAAACATTCACCAAGCGTGTGGTCTTGTTCTGTAGGACTTTTTCTCTATGATCCAGAATCTCTATCGGCTGTTCTTCATAAGAAAGATCTTGTTCCAGTGGTACAAATTCTGAGCTGAGTACATGTGAAGGATCAAGTATGTACTTTCTCAGGAGAGATACATGGAACACATCGTGAACTTGAGAGAGATTCGGTGGAAGAGCCAATCGGTAAGCTACCTTCCCAACACGATCCAATATTTCTAAAGGACCGATATAGCTGGGGCTCAACTTTCCCTTATTTCCAAATCTCATTACTCTCTTCCAAGGAGATATTCGTAAGAACAATTTATGACCCACTTCAAACTCTAAGTCTTTTCCTCGGTTGTCGGCATAACTTTTTTGTCGACTCTGAGCTACTCTTATGTGTTGTTGAATAGATCGGACCATTTTTTCCATCTCATCAACAAGATCAGGTCCTAGTAGCTTTCTTTCCCCAACTTCATCCCAGCAAGTTGGAGTCCTACATTTATTTCCATAGAGATCTTCATAAGGAGCCATCTGAATACTAGAGTGAAAGCTATTATTATAATAAAATTCCACCAAAGGTAGGTGTTGATCCCAACCACCTTTGAAATCCATAGAGCAAGCTCTCAACATATCTTCTAGAGTTTGAATCATCCTCTCAGACTGACCGTCTGTCTCAGGATGATAAGCAGTGCTGAAACTCAACTCTGTATCCAGAGTATGCTGAAGACTTTGCCAGAACTTTGAGGTAAAACTCGGATCCCGATCAGATATAATAGAAAGTGGTACTCCATGCAATCTTACCACTTCCTTTACATATATCCTGGCAAGCTGATCCAGAGAGAAATCGTCTCTAATAGCAATGAAGTGTGCAGACTTTGTAAGACGATCAACTATGACCCAGATAACATTATTGCCTTTGGATGTTTTAGGAAGTCCAGTGAAAAAGTCCATAGTGATGTTTTTCCATTTCCATTCGGGTATGGGTAATGGTTGTAACATCCCCTTAGACTTCTGTCACTCAGCTTTAACTTGCTGACAAACCAAGCATCGAGAGACATATTCAGCAACATCTCTTTTCATGCCATCCCACCAGAAGTACTCTTTCAGGTCCCTATACATCTTCATGCTTCCAGGATGAATAGAGAATGAAGAACTATGAGCCTCATCCAGCAGCTCTTTCTTTAATTCGGGGATGGGATGAACACAAACCCGATTCCTGAACTTTATTATCCCATCACAGTCAAGGTTGAATTCAGGAACATTTCTCACCTTCTTTTGTAACTCTATATCTTCTTTCTGTGCCTCTTTAATCTTCACTTGTATAGATGGTTGAACATTCATTTGAGAAAGATAAGATTTTTCCCCTTCCATTATAATTCCAAGATCCATCCTTTGTAAATCCATAAATATTGGATCTTTTGTGATCCTCATCATGGATAAACTGGCATGGTCTTGTCGACTTAATGCATCTGCCACCTTGTTTGCTTTCCCAGGGTGGTAATGGATTGAGCAGTCGTAATCCTTAATCAGCTACAACCATCTTCTTTGGCGCATATTCAGCTCCTTTTGTGTGAAAATATACTTAAACTTTTATGATCAGTATAAATGTCACACCTTTCTCCATAAAGATAATGCCTCCAAATCTTTAATGAAAAGATTACCACAACTAACTCCAAATCATGAGTTGGGTAATTTTACTCATGGATTTTCAACTTTCGTGAGGAATAAGATGTCACCATATCATTTTTCATGAGAACACACCCCAATCCCTTCTTGGATGCATCACTATAGATCACAAACCTTTCTTCACTACAAGGAAGTGTGAGTACAGGTGCACTGGATAACCTTCTTTTGAACTCCTTGAAATTCTCTTCACATTTCTCCGTCCAAACAAACTTAACTCCTTTCCGAGTCAACTTGGTGAGTGGATTAGATAATTGTGAGAAATCTTTCACAAAATGTCGATAATATCCAGAAAAACCAAGAAAACTTCGGATCTCAGTTACTGTTGTTGGTCTCGACCATCTTTTGATAACCACTGTTTTTGCTGGATCCACAGATATCCCCTCTTTTGAGATTATGTGACCCAAAAATGAAACTTTTTGAAGCCAAAATTCACACTTGGTAAATTTGGCATAAAGATTCTCCTTTCTCAGGGTATTCAATATAATTCTAAAGTGATCTTCATGTTCTTACTTTCTCTTTGAATATACAAGAATATCGTCTATAAAGACTACCAAAAACTGATCGAGATAGTCTCTAAAGACTCTATTCATCAGATCCATGAAGACAGCATGGGCATTAGTAAGTCCAAATGGCATCACTATAAATTCATAGTGTCCATACCTTTTATGGAAATCCGTCTTTGGTATATCCTCCCTTTTGACCCTTAATTGATGATACCCTGAACGAAGATCAATCTTGGAAAAGTATTGAGCTCCGTGTAGTTGGTCAAATAAGTCATCAATGTGCGGGAGAGGATATTTGTTCTTGATAGTGATCTTGTTAAGTTCTCGATAATCAATGCAGAGTATCATTGATCCATCTTTCTTCTTAACAAATAGAACAGGTGCTCCCTAAGGTGATGCACTAGGGAGTATGAATCCCTTATCAATATTCTCTTGGAGTTGCTTCTTCAATTCCTACAACTCAATTGGGGCCATTCTATATGGTGTCTTTGAAATAGGCAAAGCACCCGGTACGAGTTCTATTGAAAACTCAACTTCACGATTTAGTGGAAGACCCGGTAATTCCTCCAGAAAGACATCATCAAACTCCCGTAAAATGGGAATATTCTTTATCATGAGTTTCTCACCACCCATTTGAGATAAATAACCTTCATTTAGTGGAATCAAGACCCATAAGATGGAAGAAATTCCCACTGGAAGGTTATGTTCATCCTTGCATCGATAGATGATCATAGATTGATCTGTAATATGAAATGTGACTTCCATTATTTGGAAATTTATATGATCTCCAAATTGAGAAAGCCAATCCATGCCAATAATCACATAAAATTACACTATAGGAAGGATCACAAGATTTGCAGGAAGCACTTTCCCACAAACTTCAATCGGAGAAGAATTAAAAACTTTTGATGCGACTGTTGTGCCATTAGGGGTTGTCACAGCTAACTCAATATCTAATTGTTGAGGTAATACAGTGACAACCTTAGAAAATTCTTCATAAATAAAAGAGTTGGTGGATCCAGAATCAAATAAAACATTTTCTACTTTATAGTGGATGGTAAGTGTACCTTTCACCACTTCGTTATCATACTCCACATCGCTGATAGAAATTGCATGTGACTTTCATTTGTCTTCAGCCTTAAGAGTTTGTTGACGTCGATCATCATCAACAACCCTTGGATTATGGAATTGATTGGCATAATGTCCCATTTCCTTGAACTTGTAACATTGAAGTGTAGGAGGTGCACTCTGTGTGGCCTTTTCTTTGTTCGCATCACTAGACATCTTCTTCCCATCATTGCGGCATTCAAATGCCCGATGACCTTCCTTTCCACATTTGAAACATTTACTTATCCCTTTAAGACAATTCCCTCCATGTTTCTTTCCACACATTTAGAATAAGGGAAAACTCATCTTCTTTTCAGTGTGCTCTTTAGATTTTCCTTTGAATTCCATTTTCCTCTTCTTATCAAACCCATATGACTGATGGGTTACTCCAATATCCATCTCAACTTTGATAGCACATCGAACGATTTCCTCGTAGCTATTGAAGTCTCTTATAGATAACACCCTTTGAAGACTTGGTTTTAAGATACTAAAGAATCGATCGATCTTACTCTCAGGTTGGATAATAATACCAGAAGCATACCTTGCAAGTCTTGTAAAATTTGCTTCATAGGTACCAACAGATTCATCATCCTTTTGCTTTAGTTCAAGAAACTCCTTCTCCATCTTTGTTCGAAGAATACGAGGGAAGTACTTATAAAAAAATAAGTTCTTGAACTCGTCGCATTCCATGGACTCAATTTCATCTCTTTGCCTCGTATTCTTGATAAGATTACACCATTGATCAGCATCACCTTCCAAATGATACACTACTAAGATGACTTTATCATTTTCAGAACATTGAAGAACTGAAAATATCTTTCCAGTAGTACTAATCCATTGTTCAGCAACTAATGGATCAGTAGACCTGCTGAATGAATGTAGACGCTGCCTCATGAAGGATTCAATAGAATGTTCCTCCTTCATTTGATCGTTTGGAAGTCCTACATGATTCATAACTTGAGAAAGTTGTGTGAGAATGGCTACAAGATTTTTCATTCCAGCTCCCATAACGTTTGGTTGCTCATGGGGACAATCATTGCATTTCCCGTCGCATTCCACATTAACACGGTTCCTTCAGGTTCCAGCCATTGACTAAAACCAAGAAGAATAGTGTGAGAAAAACTAATTATAATAGGAAAACCACATAATGAAGAATAAAATTTCACACTTAAGGTCTTATCCTAGGTTATTCATGGCCATTTATAAAACACTAAGATTGTGTTCTATGCTTAGACTTATCCTTATGATTCTTACTAAGGCTTTCACATCCTAGTTTCCAAAGGTTGACTATACCTTTCCTCTGATACCAACTATAACGACCCATACTTTACATACATTGTTAATACTTCAAAATTGAAGAACACTTATTACAACATATAACAAAACCATGAAAGGACCGTATAGGTATAGTGTCTTTAGAAACTGGGAAACATAAACAACTGGTTCATAAAGCATCTACATTGTCTCCCATTTATTTCATCAAATCTAGAGTCCCTTTTGGCATATCCTACTTAATAGCCTTCTTCCTAACCTGGGGGAAAGAAAACATACAAAAGGGTGAGCTCAAATTCTCAGTAAGGGTAAACAAAAGAAAAATCAATGACATCATATTCATAAGAACATAACAATTTGGAAATCTTACCCTGCAAAAGAGATCATAATTTCATAACATGGGATAAATCATGGTAGTGAAATGTAATCACAATAATCATAACATAAAACATGAATCTTTGTGACATACACACATAATCATAGATAATCATTTCTTATTAGTGAAGACTCATTTCCAAGACTATCTTAGTGGACAAAGTCCATTTCTGAACCGAGTTCATTCCTCGTTTCAGTCATGTTTCACTGAACCGGTTTAACCTGCCGTTCCATCCATGTCTATCTCATGAGATATAAAATCTTTACCCAATAAATTGGAGGGAGATATATGTCCCACCCATCTCATAATGATACCATTCTTATGTGTGCCACAAAATCATAAACCATACATCATAGCATAACCCATGTAATAAAAATGGGATTCTTAAACATTGTGACATAATAAAACAATTCATATAAGATAAAGGAATTCATAAAAATAATTCCATCAAAACATAATCAAATCAATGTAATAATAGGGTTAGAAATAGAACCCTTTATTATCTTATATGTAAAATAATTTTGATAAAACACTTGAACTCCATTCTTGAGGAAAATATCCTTTATACTTGAAAAACATTTTTCCTTTCTTAACATGTCATACAATTTTAAACTAAAAGAAGTTGATTAAAAATAAAAATGAAAACAATTAAAGGAATCTTCTTTTAAATAATGTTTTAAAAATCCATTCATGCTATATAAGTTAAAAAAACATTCTTCTCGTACTTTTTACGGAAAAGTCAAAAAGTACCTCGTACGAAAAATGAAAAAAGATTCCTTTCATATATTTTACTAAAAACTCACTGAAGGGTAAAATTGGATATAAACTATTGTATAAGGATATAAATATTACATATTGAGGAATCATGGATGTGGATGATAAATATTCCCCAGTAAATTTTGAAGTATAAACAATCTCGGATAAAAATTGAGATTGTGAGATTTTCCATTACCTTAGGTCCAATTTGCTTAGTAAGTGTCTGAACCTCCTGTATAATGATTTAAATAATGTAATTGACTTATTCCAGAATCATAATCATTTTTATGATATCATATATGGTCATATTCTTAGCTTCTTATTAGTAATATTTCATTGTTACTTGTTATTCGGGTGTTTATTGCTTTTTGTTCTTATGCGTGTTTTGTCGAATAAATTCTTATTCTTCTTTTTGGGTTATAGATACCTCATTTCCAGAATTTTATTAGTGTAATATATATCATATTCATTCATTCAATTCATTTATATAATCATTATGCAATGAAGATCATGTAGAACGAGTCGCATCACATCGTGGAGACGGTATTCCGTACGTACGCACGAGCGATGATATCGTTCCCATGATCGTGAAATTGTAATGGAGTGTATGTATACTATTTCAGAATCAATATCACTTTAAAATAATAATTCATAGTTATTATTTACACCATTATACCCATCCAAGTAAGGTGGTGGTGGAAAATAGATTACACCACGACGTGGAGACGGTATTCCGAACGTACGCACGCGCGGTGATTTCGTTTTCCGTAGGATGGATATATGGAGAAATAGGTTTGTTTAATACTTATAATAAAATATACTTATATGAGTGATACTGATGTTATTACTTAATAATGAAACAACTAAAGAAGAAGAAGTGGAAGAAGAAATAAAGTTTAAAGAATCGGTAACGGACATTACCTCTTCTTTGAAGCGCCTCTTGGAGACCTCCTTTTAGGGAACTAAAATTGGTCTTTGAAGAATACCAAGACCTATAGGATGTTTCTAGGGAAGTGGAGAAGATAATTTTTCAGGGTTTGGCGGAGCATGAAGGCTCAAAGTGGTGTGAGGAAGAGAGGGAGGAGGTTCCATTTTTTAAGGGAGGAGAGGGGCACCTTTGGAAAAACAAAAAATATTATTTTATTATGAAGTCATATTTGATTTTAAATAGCTCCAAATTGATTTATTTCTAAGCTAAGGTGGTTATGGGTCGAAATAATCTAATCCAATATAATTTAGACAAGTTTAGGTTCCTATTTTAACCTTATCATTTAGATTTAACTTTAAGTTAAATAATTTTACTTTTACCGTGTCTTTTTGTGTTCTTACACTATAAGGTTAATAAACTTACTATAACAAGCCAAACGAACCCCAAGTTGTTTATTATTAATATATATAACCTTATATAAGTCATTTGGCCAAACCTTATATTTTTATGAATAAAATAACAATTAATAATATAATATGTGTTTTAAAAACTATTTTATGTCAATTTTGACACTATTTAGTAATTTATTTTTGTGAAAATCATAACAGAATGATTAATTCTAAAAAAGTTAATTAAATCAATAATAACATGTAATATTAACCTAGAAAATTAGTGGAATTCATAAAAAGTCTCAAATTACATTTATTCGGGTATTTATAACATCAATTATGTCAATATTTCATTAATAAGATAATTACTGTATCATCTTTGTGTCATAAATAAATTAAATTATTTAATGTCTAAAAATTACAAATAAAATACCATTATGTAGGAAATAATTTTATATTTCTAATTAATATTTATAGTAGAATTTATCTTATGTATAAACCTATATTAAAAATTATTTACTTATTAAACTTTGATTTTAACTATTTTAACCCTTCTTTAAATAAATTAATAATAAATATCCTAATCTAATACAAGTGGGCCTAAATGGTCATATTTTATTCCTAAGGTTGTTTTTGGTCGAATTAAACTTATCCAATAGAATTAGGACATGTGTTAGGGTAATAATAATATCAGTTTTACTCTTAATTACCCTATTTACTTTTAACCGTGGTAAATAAAAGTAAAAAGTTACTATTTACCAAAAATTATTTTCATCTCATTGAACCACATTTTACTTACTGAAATCAACCATGTCTCTCGTATTTTTGAAATTCATCTCACATAAGCGGTAAAATTAAGTTTTATGTAAATTTGTAAATTCTCCTAGGAGGTGGTTAAAAGACGGTGAAAAGTTCAATAAAATTTTTATATAAAATTACTCCAATGAATTACATTGAACATATATAGTTATTATGAATCAATTTTTACCTAAAATAAATTTAAATAAAAAAATTAATTATTTAAATAAAAAGTCAGTTTTTAAATAGTAACCCAGTGTTTTCACTATTCATCAAAAATTGAAAGTTTTCAGAAAAAATACCAAAATTTCACCCTAGGATAATTTCGATATTCCGAATCCAAAAATGAAGTCAATTTTGAAAAATAAAATTTACAAAATTTCAAAAAGTGGGTATTACTATTCATAACGGCTTGTTTTAATAATATTTTAATATCATATCATTGTTTAGTGAAACTCAGTATTGCGTACGACACAAGCTATCGAGGAAGGTCGTGTTTGCGTGTAAAGCAAGAAAAGCTAGTGTTGTGTGTAGTGAAAGATTCCTTTGATGATTCATATAACATAAAAACAAAATATTTCCCATAAAAGTCTCGGGTGTTACAACAACCCATTCCAGACTACATTTAATTTGATTACAAACTAAATATGATACATTGGAATCTTCCCTGAGGTTAAACCCAACTGCCACATCAATCCATATTTTTTATAAGTTTCATCCCTTGTAAGATCATTCCCCTCACTTAGGATACCACATATCCCCTAGGTCCCTCAGATAGTTCAATGCATAATCACCACATCAAATCCTATCATGATCATTCATCTTGCGAAGGGAATATTCCATGCATATACCCCACATTATACCTCATAGACACTCCCTTTATAATGAGATCATCCTTACCATAGAACATTAAACTACATAGACCAGACCTATCAAACATCTTCAAACTATGGCATTGAACTATGTGGGTTTTGATCAATCTCTATTGAATAAGGTATTTAGGAAACCTATCTGAGGTTCAATCCTAACAAAAAGTAAACCTTTTAGGTGCCCCCTCTAACATACATACCTTCCCGATCCACCCCAAGGGGTTTTCTGATCAACCTTCATGGCGTAAAATATTCCCTTTATGATATACAACTCTTGGATCTGCCTCCATAAGAGTTTTGATCCATCTATCGGTAAACCTTTCAAGTGATTCCTCCTTGGGACGTACCTCCTTGATCCACCCCAAGGTATTTCCGGATCAACCTTCATGGTGTGATATCACCCCTTTATGGGATACAACTCCTAGATCCGCCTCCACATGACATTATGATCCATCCACTAGTAAATTTCTTGGTGTTACATCTTCCCCACACCCAAGAGATGCACCTCCTTGACCCGACTCTATGGGGTGTCTTGAACAATAAAAACCATATATTCAAGGCATTAAACTCATTCCATTATACGTTTCCACAAGTCATTAAACATTTGATACCAAATACATACCTCATGAAAAACATGGGTTGAAATTCGTGAAAACCTTATAAGATATGCTCCTATGGTACTGGATACCTCATAAAAACCATGGGATGCCTGAAGTGAAAGCCTTGGAATATATACACCTTCAGAATTAGATACCTCATGATTTCCATAGGATGCCTTGGGTTCCACGACTAATATACCTCCATGATATGACCTCCTAATAGGAAGAATACATGTGACCAATGAATGACAATATCACCATGTGTGCGTACGTATGACTTACCATCTCCACACCATGGTGTAATTTTTTATTCAATAATACATAATTTTTATTGTTATAATGAAGAGTATAATGGATGTAAATAATGAATAGAACATGATAATTTTTTTTCATTAATATACTATCCAATTCCATACCATTTAACCATTAACTGAATGATATTGTCTCTCGTGCGTACATACGATGTACTGTCTTCATGAGGTGATGATATTAATTCTACACATTAACCATTCAAGAATGATTATAATGTATATATAATAAATATTCATGAAATATATGACATAATAATGCTACAGGATTCATGTATATATATATATATGTGTCATTTACTTGCTTGAATTCAATTCAATAAGGAAACAGAAACATCGTTCATGCGTACGTACGACCTACCGTCTCCATGAATGATGTATTCCATTTCATTTATCGATCTATTATATATATATACTAAATATATATGATATATAAATCACATTTTAAATTTTGTAAGTAAGTAAATCATGATCTATGTAATAAGATCAATAATAAAAAGTCAAAACACGTATGATAAATAAAACAATTATTACCCAAAACATTGCTTTAATGTGGAATTGAAAAATAAAAGGTTAATATAATAGGTTTAAACCCACTATAAAGGAGTTTCAGGAACATATAGAAGACATCATACCTAAGGTAAGGGATAATTTTTTAGTCTCATTATTATCTGAGATTGTTTATTCGTAAATATTTACTGGGTTATATTTATCATTCACGTTCATGTTTCTTAAATATATAATATTATTTATATTATTCTACAAATTTTTAAAGTGATTTTTACCATTGTAAAATTTGTATTAAATGGTATGGAAGGAATATATTTTTCGTTTTCTATACAAGGCACTTTTTGACTTTTCTGGCAAGAGTATGAGAAGAATGTTTTTTAAACTTTTACAACATGAATGGATTTTGACGGTCACATGATTCCTTATTTACATGAATATCCCCTTACAAGTTTTCATCGTTATTTTCAAAGAAATATTTTTTTTAAATTTGTGTGGCATTTTGAGAAAAGAAAATGAATTTGAAGAAGAAATGATATTTTCCTCAATAATTAAGTTCAAGTGTTTTGTCAAAATTACTTTCCATTTAAGAATAAATAGGGTTATGTTTATATATTTATTATTACTTTTATTTGATTATTTTTATGATGTAATTATTTTTACAACATCAATTTATTTTATATGAATTATTATGGAATGATGTTTAAGTAACCCATTTTATTTCATGGGTTATGCTATGATTTATGTTATTTTGGAACATGTAAGAATGATTTCACTATGAGATGGATGAGATGTATATCTACCACAAATAAATTGGGTAATGATTTATATCTCATGAGATAGACATGACTGGAATGAAAAGTAAACCCATTTCAATAATACATGGATGAAACAATAAGTAAACCCGGTTTAGTAGTGGAATTTGTTCACTATGATGGTTTTGTAGAAATGGTTTTGATACTATGGAAATAATATTACGTGCTTATTTGTTTTCAATAATTCCATGTTTTATGACAATTCTTTTTTATCATGGTTAATGTTCCTTTATGATCTATGCCTTACACACTACCAAGATTTATTTCATGAATCATGATTTTGATATTTGAACTTTATGTTCATGTTTTTTCATTCTTATATTTATGGTTCATTTTATGTTTTCAATATTTACGTTTACCAAGCATTTGAGATCACCCTTTTTATGTTTTGTTTTCCCTAGGATATAAATAAAGGTTTTAGGTAGGAAAACAAAAGTGGAATATCTTTACGAAAGATGTTGAAGATCTTTCACCAAGATAGAAGATTATGTTCCATGTTTCCAAAGACACTAAACTAATATGGTCTTTGGGGGTATTATTGTGTAGTGTATTAAGTATTTCGTAAATTAAATCTAATGTCCATGTACGTCATGCTTGGGTCATTAGAGTTGGTATCAGAGCGAAGGTTTAGTTAAGCATTGGAATCTAGGATGAAAAAAATTAGTGAGATCCCTATAGATATTTAAAAGGTATTTCTAGGGATTTCACTAAGGGTATGTTTAACTATTGGTTACAGTCCTAGAATTACAATAACAATCATGAATAACCTAGGATTAAACAACATATGTTATAGATTAAAAGTACCCCCTTTATTATGTTGATTTCCTAGTATGATTTTTTTCCTCTTACACTATTATTTTTGGATTTTAGACAATGTCTGAAAGCTAAAGGAATCACATTAATGCTGGATGCGATGGGAAATTCTATGATTTTCATCTTAAAAACCCAAATTTTATGGGATCCCAAATAAAGAATCTTATTTCTATGACCAAAAATCATGTTAGGCTTCCAAATGACCAAAGGTTGGAACAACATTCTCTTGAATCTTTCTTAAGGAAAAATCCACCTTATTTTAGTGGAATGATTAATCCACTAGTTTCTAAGAAATTGATTTATACCATTGAAAATATATTTTTCCTTCTCCTTTGTTCAGAATGTGAAAAGGTTAAGTTAGCCACTTATTTCTTTGAAGTTAAAGTAAAACTGTGGTATAAATTTATCAAGAATACGAGGGAACAAGATAAAATTGACAATATATATTGGGATAAGTTCAAGAACTTATTTTTCATTGTGTACCATCCTTTTATTCTTCTTAAAAATTGGGAGATTCCAATTTCTCATCTATATCATGGTTATAATAAGAAAAAAAAGATAGAATTCAATGGAAACTATAAAAATTATAGAGAAAAGAATATTAGATTTACTGTTTGCTCAATGTGTGGAAGGACACATGGAGGGAATTTTCTTAAGGGGATTGATAAATGTTTAAGTGTGTGAAAGAAGTCCATAGATCATTTTACTACTGAATTAATAATAAGAAATAGAAATATCTAAAGAGAAAACCCCCACAAATCAGGGTTACAAGTGTAAGGAAATGGGGCATTATTCTAACCAATGCCCTAATACATTGGTTATGGATGATTATCGATATCAACAACCTATTAAGTCCAAATAGAAAGGAAAATAACATGAGATAACTATTAGAGATGTTGATTATGACAATGACATGATGGAATGATTAAGTGTTTTTGTAATGGGATTCCAAAATAGTGATATATAATCTCTTTTATAGTATTATGATATATTGGAAAATTTATTGGTCCATTGTGGTTTTCCATAAGTATATGGTACCAGTAACCATGAAAAGTGGTTGAAATGTTTTTAGAAAGAACGTGATATTCACATAATAAATGGATAAAGAGATAATGAGATATTTGATAATATTAATGACCTCATGGCTGATATAAGGACAATGTGATATCATGATTTGAGTATATATAATTTTTTGTGTTATTGTTGTGTGGAAAAAGTTAAATTAGATAGAAAGAATGTTTTCATTAAGGTTGTATGATAAGTCATGTTATTATCTTGTTTTAAGATAATATATAATTAAGGTATTCAAATATTTGGATTGTGACAACCAAAAACTACCTTATAGGATATGGGAGATAAATGTTAAATCGATTGAGTTAACCTCTTTCTAAAGTTTTATATTTTTAGTTTTTGGAAGAATTGTATTGTTAGCCATTTGTGGATAGTATATGTTATATTTTAGTTGAAGTTTCTTAGATTAATGTATTATCTCACTATAGGTGGACTTATGAATATTTTATTACCTATGCTAACCTTTTTGTTGAGACAGATAGAATGACTTATCATTCTATCGCATAATCTGCTAACACTTCAAGAATTATAAATTCAACTTAATTTCATTAAATAAGAGATGAATTGGTAATTGTTCAAGGAACAAACAATGACGAGATTGTACAAAAAATAAAATAAGTATTTATTCTCATACAAAATTATTCAACTTTAGGGAAATGATCTTGAAAACCAAAAAATTTATCCTAGTACCTTATTATCTAATGAATCATATGGTACCTTAAATCATCGCAAATTTACGGCTTTCTAGTTTTTAACTTTCTCCAAACCTTGTTCTCTATCACTATCCATTAGAACGTGATGGTTATATTTTTCTTCCAAATCCATGTTTTCACATCCCACCAATATTTTCCTATGTGGAAACCTAGTGGTAAGTTACTTTAAGAAACCATTATATTTCAAATATTCCTTTTTAAAATGATGTTTTTGTATTCCTTTTTACGAAGTGGATTTCTATAAACGAAACTTTTAATTAGTAAACCTTTTATAACCCTGACGAATATCAAGGGAGAAATTCATTTTAAGGAGGGTATAATTTAACACACCAAGAATTTATGAGATAGTCTCTTTTTAATATCTTTAATGTCATGTGTTTTAAAATACAATAAGATTATCTTGCACTATACGCAACACCGTATTAGTTTGCATTATACGCAACACTATACATGGCTTGTGTTACACACAACTTCATGTTCATTTGATAGAATTTATTTCATGAAAAACTGAGTATATATTTTATTAAATGTATAAAAGAACTATGTTTGGATTATGTTATATACAACACCAAAGAAAGTTTGATCTAAATGTAACACTGAGTTGGCTTTCATTACATACAGGAGAGACCTTCCTTGATAGATTACGTTATACACAATATCAAGTTACACTAAACAACGATCTATTATTAAAATATTATTATTTAATGGGATATAAACTAGACTTTATGAATAGTATTCATAGAATTTTGAATTTTATATAACATTAATTTTCATATTATATATATTTTTAGAACATGATATAAGAAAAAACTCAATTTTTTGGATAAAAGAAGTATTTTTCAAAAACTGCAGTTTTGTCACCTTTTAATGGAATACCAATTTTAAATATAGTTTTTAACACTTTTATATATTATATTTGAAAAATAAACCTCTTATTTGAAATAGGTACAACAAAATTTACTTTGGTTGATTTTTTGGTATTTTTATGATAAAATTCATATTTTAATGAATATTAAAAAATACTGCATTTTAATTCAAAACTAAATTTTCATAAAATTTATTTATATAGTTAAATTATATTATTAATTGGTTTTAAAGTGTGATTAGATTATTTTGTCTCATTTAATTCAATTTTTTTCATTAGAATTAATTTTACATTAAAATTAGACATAAACACATGTCAATCTTTTGATAGTTTTTACTTTTTAAATACTAGATTTCTAGTTTTGACAATAGGAAATAATTTTAAATTAATTAACGCAAATTCTATGTTTTGAATTTGAAAAAATGGATTCCATATTTGGAATCAATGGGTATAAATTTTTTTAATAGGTTACTTTTTTGGATATTATGAATAATAACTACAATAATTTTTATTTACCACGGTTAAGGGTAAATCGAGTAAATTAGGGTAAAAAGCAATATGATAAAGATAATAAAATTACCCTAACACCTTAAAAAATCCTATAAGATTAATTAAATTAGGCCAATATCACCTAAGGGTCTTAATTGTTTCATTTAATTGATTTTTCCATTAAATTGATGTAATTATAATTAAAACAAATGAAAGTGACAACATTTCACTCTCATATATCTTATAAGTATAATAATTTTAATCTAGTGATAAACATTATATAACTTCAAACATAAATAGTATCCAGAAATATAATGAAATTATTTAAATCATGTTAATTTATTTAGAATTTTTATATATTAAATGATTACCATTAATGATGACATAATAGTGATGTAGAAATTATTTCTATTAATAGAAATATCAAATAAATGGTTTTAAAAATATTAAATGAAATATAATACGAACTAATTATATGATACACAAAATTTCTATATGAATATGATATTTTTGGAGTGTATTAAATATTTTTTTTTCGAATTTATCTTTTGTGTGGTTTTTATTTAATTCAAATAAATGAATAGTGTCAAAATTGACATGATTGATATTTTATAAAAATATCATATTTTTAAATAATTTAAAAATAAAAAAATATTTAAAAATTAAAAATTAAAAATTATAAGGTCTAAAATTTCATAAAGTATCCAATTATGGATAATTGAAAACACATAAGTAAATATCTATAACCATTTAATATTTAGAATATTATTACCGTAATTAAAATTAAATAGATTAAATAAGGACAAATCAAAATGATAAAGATAAAAAATAAAATGAAAACATGTATAAATTTTATTATTTGAGAGTATTTTGGCCCATCTTCATCATATCATCAAAATAATCCACTATATAGAAATATTAATTCAAAAATTAATTTATATTAATTTAATATTTTTGGTATTTCCAAAGGTGCCCCTCCCCTCTCTTATAAAAGGGAACCTCTCATTCTTTTCTAATAACTCCTTTAATGCCCTGTTTCTCCTCCAAACCCTGAATATTTTCTCTCCCAACACCTCTCAATCCATTCTAGAGTACACACTATGGGAATAAATCCATCCCATGGAGACCTTTTGTGCAAATCAAAAAGAGATACTCGAAAAAGAGGTAATTGTTTTATCACCTCTTTCAAAATTCTTTTCTTATTCTAATTCCAATTATTAGGTTTTTCTATAATAAAGTAATAAAAACAGTATATTATAAATTATTATATGTTATTATAATTATGTTACAACCTTATACCTATTTTTATCTATCCTACAAATAATAATATCACCATGCATGCGTAGGTATGGCTTTCTGTCTCCACGCAGTGGTGTAATTTTTTATTAAAAAATACATAATTTGTATGGGTATAATTATGGTTATAATGGATTTAAATAATTAATATAAAATGATAATTATTATTTATAATTAATATACCATCCAATTCCATACCATTTAACCATTAAATGAATTATATCGTCACTCATCCGTACGTACGAATTACCGTCTCCACGATGCGAGGGGATTCATTATCCACATTAACCATTCAAGAATGATTATAAAGTATATATAATAAATAATAATTAAATATATGAAATAAAAATTCTACTTTATTTATGTTTATATATATATATATGTAATTTACTTTCTTCCATTCAATTCAATAAGGAAACATAAACATCATTCACGAGTATGTAGGACCTATCGTCTCCATGAACAGTGTATTCCATTTCATTTCTTGATATATTATATATATTTATGTACTGAATATATATGATATGTAAACAAAATTTTCCATTTTTGATGTAATTAAATAACTATCTATGTAATATGATCAAGAATAACAAGTCACAACACATACGATAAATAAAACGATTATTACCCAAAACATTGCTTTAACATGGAATTGATAAATAAACGGTTAATATAAAGTCATAAGTGAATAATATATGATATAATAAATATTATTATTGTTCTTTTAGAAGTTTATAATATGTTTAAACCAACTTAATATAATTTTTAGACATATACATAAGAAATTAGACCTAAGGTAATGGATAATATTTCAATCTCATTATTATTTGAGATTGATTATTCATAAGTATTTACTGGGGTATATTTATAATTCACAGACATGTTTCACAAATTTATAATATTATATTTATTCTTATACTATATTTTAGAGTTAATTTTACTCATTTTTAAATTTTAATTAAATGGTATGGAAGGAATTTTTCTTTTATTTTCCATATGACGTACTTTTTGACATTTCCAGCAAGAGTACGAGAAGAATGGTTTTTAACTTATACGGCATGAAAGTATTTTTATGGTCTCATGATGCGTTATTTCTATGAATATTCACTTATAATATTTTATATTTATTTTAAAATAAATTGTTTTATTTTAATTTTGTGTAGCGTTTTGAGAAAGGAAAACGAATTTGAAGAAGAAAGTATATTTTCCTCAAGAATTAAGTTCAAGTGTTTTATCAAAATTATTTTCCATTTATGATGAAATATGGTTATGTTTAGATCCCTATTATTACTTTTATTTGATTATGTTTATGATGGAATTATTTTTACCAAATAAATTTATTTTATATGGATTATGATGGAATGATGTTTAATGAACCCATTTTATTTCATGGGTTATGCTATGATTTATGTTTTTATGGAACATGTAAGAATGATTTAACTATGAGATGGGTTTGTTGTATATCTACTTCCAATGCATTGGGTAAATATTTCTATCTCATAAGATACACATGAATGGAATTGAAAGTAAATCCAGGTCAGTAATACATGGATGGAAAGACATGTAAACCAAGTTCAGTAATGAACTTTGTCCACTATGATGGTCTTGGAAGAAATGCCTTGGCTACTACGGAAATCATATTATGTACTATTATGTTTTCTACAATTCCATGTTTTATGACAATGCTATTTTATCGTAGTTAACGTTCCTTTATGATCTATGAATTACGTATTTCCATGATTTATTTCATCACTCACGAATTTGATATTTAGACTTTATGTTCATATTTTTACATTTATATGTTTATATTTTGTTTTATGTTATAAATGATTACCCTTACTGAGAATTTGAGCTCACCCTTTTAATTTTTTATTTTCCCTATGATATAAATAAATGTTTTAGGTAGGAAAATAAATGTGGAAGATATTTATGGAAGACGTTGAAGGTCTTTCACCAAGATAGAAGATTATGTTCCAAGTTTCCAAAGACACTAAACTAATATGGTATTTGGACGTATTATTGTGTAATGTATTAAGTATTATGAAAAATAAATGTAATGTCCACATACATCAAGCTTGGGAAATTATATATGAAATATTTTTTAATCTGGATTATTTTAAATGTTATTTCTATTTTTTAAGATATTATACATTTTATAGATTCTTTGGAAAAATCCTACTAGTCTTTGTGCTTACACCCTACTATGGCCTTTGGGCATTTTTTGATTTCATTTTGTAAGGTATAGGTAAAAATAAGGGTGTCATGCTGTGAGCCAACTTCTCTCGAATGTTGACATCTCTATTGAGGGATAGTTTGGTGTTGATATAAGGCCCTGACCTTATAACATTACTTAATATTGAATTACATTGAATAATTCACATTGACGATCTTTTCAGGTTTAGAGTTTTAGAGAATTAGGACATAACTATTACATCTCAAAGATTACAAAGTAGACACATCTACATATATTCCATCTTTTTCACAAAATAAAAACTATTTAATAAAAGAGTCATGTCTAGTTCCTTTTTTTAGACAGCCTGACATTTCCTTGATCCCATCCTTAACCCTATTCAACTTTATGTCCTGTGAAAACGTTTCAAAAACTTGGGATGAGCATAAAAATCTCAGTAAGGGTTATAACAGTATGGATAGAAAACATCAGTCCATGTATACATAAGAATCAATGAAATCATACTTTACTCATAAAACATAATCAATTTAACATACCTCATGAAATCATAAGATTTATGCATAACTCAATAGAAATCGTAAGGCATAAAGGTAACTTGAGGCATTCATAACATTATTATGTAGGGAGTAACCATCATGGTTACGTTTGGAATACCCATCACAGTATATTCCCTAAATCTCTTCGGAGAAATCTTAACGTTTAACTCCTTCACATTACCACTAGTGCAGAAAACGTTTTTTACGTCACCATTTTTTACGTCGGTTATATAAAACTGACGTCATAATATGTAAAACGAGGGTTTTTACGTCGGTTATTTAATAACCGACGTAAAAACCTGTGTTTAGTACACCTTTAATGTCAGTTATTTTTATAACCGACGTTATTAATCGCGCGGCTTCATTTTTTACGTCGGTTATACATTAACCTCCGTAAAAAACAGAAGCGGGGGGTGTTTGTTACGTCGGTTATTCAATAACCGACGTAACAAATCGACATATGTACGAGTTATTACGTCGGTTATTTAATAACCGACGTAAAAAACGCTATTTTTGATGGCCTTTTTATGTCGGTTATAAAATAACCGACGTAAAAAAAGAATCCGCAGATGTTTTTGACGTCGGTTATGGAATAACCGACGTAAAAAAACGCGGATTTTGAGCCCTTTATAACGTCGGTTATAAAATAACCGACGTAAATAAAGAATCGGAGGATGGTTTTTACGTCGGTTATTGAATAACCGACGTTATAAATATTTTTAAAAAACGTATAACGTTGGTTATTGAATAACCGACGTGATAACTCATTTAAAAATTTACCCAGACCCATGGATTGTCATTCGCGAGTTTACCTTCGACAGTCGCGACTCGTCTCTCTCGCGCGTAAACCCGAATCGGCTCGTCCATTTCGTTGGTTTAGATTCGTTTTGCGATCATCGTTTCTCATATTTAATCTCCTCGGATCAATCATCTAAACTCGCAGCACTCAGGTAATCCTCCCACTCGTTCGTTTTTTTTCGCGGATAGTATATATATATGTGTTGTGATTTTTTTGTTGAAACTAGCTAAGATTCTTCGATTGCGAACCATTTTAACTCGTTTTGGCACCATAATCTTATTTATCATCCCTAGATCTATTAGTTCGACTTTCAATATTGACTAATTTTATGATTTCACTAATTTTTCATCGTTTTCTATAAATCCCCGAGAGGGTTGGGGCGTGTCCATTTGGATGGGTTGCCCTTTTACAGTTGTTACTACTTTATTCACACACAACCATGGCATAGGTGCATGGATTTGGGATCACATCACCATTTTCACCCCCTGCAAACAAAGTTTCACGAGGAGGACTCGCCAGATTTCCCCTCGGCATGTTAAAAATTTTAGATACCCTCTTTTCAGCAAGTAAAAAATTAACTAGTTTTTTCTTCACTACTTATCCTAAACAAATAAAACCACCATTCTTTCTAAAACCTCTACTAGATCCATTGCATCCATCAACATACATATTTGGATCTGAAAGCATCCCTTAAGCCTTATGTTCGATGCTAACATCCTTTACTGACCTATAGAAAATATGATGGTCTCCTAAGCTCTCCATTTAAAAGTCAAACCCCACCAATTATTCATCCTCATCATGAGAAAATGGCACAACATCTGAATTTCTGATTCAATCTCTTGGGTCACTGAACAAACATTAACTCCTTCAAATCCACACCTGGAATAGACAACCTAATGTCTAGTTCCTTCTCTATCTATTGAAACTCAGTTCTTCCTCCACACCTAAAAACATTCTTTGAATGGCCCAACTTCTTGTTATGGTAAATTTCCAGTGATTCCATGGGGGTGGGAGGGATATCAAGAGGGTTGGGGGGTGTCCATGGGGGGTGTCCAAGGGGGTAGGGTGTGGGGGGTGGTGTCCAGGAGGGGTGGGGGCTGTCCAGAGGGGTCGGGGGGTGTCCAGGGGGGTTTACAAGGGGGTGGGTGGGTGTGGGGGGCTGTCCAAGGATGTGGGTGGGTGTTGGGGGGTGTCCAGGGGGGTGTCCAAGGGGGTAGGGGGTGGGGGTGGTGTTTAGGAGGGGTGGGGGGGCTGTCCAGAGGGTTGGGGGGTGTCCAGGGGGGTGTCCAAGCAGGTCGGGGGTGGGGGGTTGTGTCCAGGAGGGGTGGGGGTGCTTTCTAGAGGGGTCGGGGGCTATCCAGAGGGGTCGGGGGGTGTCCAGGGTGGTGTCCAAGGGGATGGGTGGGTGTGGGGGGCTGTCCAAGGGGGTGGCGGCTTGTCCAGAGGGGACGATGGGGTGTCCAGGGGGGTGTCCAAGGGGGTGGATGGGTGTGGGGGGCTGTCCAAGTGGGTGGCGGCCTCTCCAGAGGGTATTTGGGGTTGTCCGGGTGGGTGGGGGGGCTGCCCAGAGGGTTGGGGGATGTCCAGGGGGGTGTCCAAGGGGGTAGGGGGTGGGGGGTGGTGTCTAGGAGGGGTGGGGGGCTGTCCAGAGGGGTCGGGGGGTGTCCAGGGGGGTTTACAAGGGGATGGGTGGGTGTGAGGGGCTGTCCAAGGGTGTGGGTGGGTGTTGGGGGGTGTCCAGGGGGGTGTCCAAGGGGGTAGGGGGTGGGGGGTGGTGTTTAGGAGGGGTGGGGGGCTGTCCAGAGGGTTGGGGGGTGTCCAGGGGGGTGTCCAAGCAGGTCGGGGGTGGGGGGTTGTGTCCAGGAGGGGTGGGGGTGCTTTCTAGAGGGGTCGGGGGCTGTCCAGAGGGGTCGGGGGGTGTCCAGGGTGGTGTCCAAGGGGATGGGTGGGTGTGGGGGGCTGTCCAAGGGGGTGGCGGCCTATCCAGAGGGGTCGGTGGGGTGTCCAAGGGGGTGGATGGGTGTGGGGGGCTGTCCAAGTGGGTGGCGGCCTCTCCATAGGGTATTTGGGGTTGTTCGGGTGGGTGGGGGGGCTGTCCAGAGGGTTGGGGGATGTCCAGGGGGGTGTCCAAGGGGGTAGGGGGTGGGGGTGGTGTCCAGGAGGGGCGGGGGGCTGTCCAGAGGGGTCGGGGGGTGTCCAGGGGGGGTGTTATATCTTACTATATTTTGTTTAAAAAATAATATTCAAGCATATTTTTTTAAATACACATCGATTTTTTTTATATTTCAAAATTGTTTACATTCAAATTATGATTTTTTTCATATAAACATATATTTGTCTTATCTAAAAAATATATATATTTTTGCTATTTGTTATAGGTAATAATGAGTCGAAGTTGGATTACGACACATCGAATGAGCAATGAATATGAGGAAGGTGTTGATGCCTTTTTGGAATTTGCTAAACGAAATGTTCCAAGTAGTGACATTTTTTTCTTTCCATGCCTGAAATGTCTGAATATGAAGAAGTTGAAAAGTAGAGAGATAAAAGATCATCTGATTTGTCATGGTTTCAATCCGAGTTACAACCCTTGGATTTGGCATGGTGAAACTGGACAGAATGTCACTGATGATAATGAATCGCAAGATGGTAACTCCGATGGAATTGAAGAAATGATTCGCGATATTGTAGCAGAACAAATTGAGATAGAACCGACAGTTGCACGTCTATATGGTGATGCTGAAAAACCATTATATCCTGGTTGTACAGATTTTACGGTTTTGTCGGCGGTGTTAAGATTGATTAACCTAAAGGCGAAACATGGATGGAGTGACAGAAGTTTTACAGAGCTGCTACAATTGATGAAGGAAATTCTTCCAAAAGATAACGATCTTCCAGATTCACATTATAAGGCCAAAAAAATATTATGCCCGATGGGATTGGGATACAGGAAAATACATGCCTGTCCAAATGATTGCATTATATATAGGAAGGAATATGAATTTCTGAAAGAGTGTCCTAAATGTGGGACATCACGGTATAAGGTGAAAGAAAAATCACAAGCTGATGTAGAGATTACAAAGCTCCATTCAAAGGTATTTTGGTATCTTTCTATAATTCCTCGTTTCAAATGTTTATTTGATAATTCACATGATGCAAAAAGGTTAATATGGCATGCTGATGAGCGGGTATGTGATGGAAAAATACGTCATCCAGCTGATTGTCCACAATGGAAGAAAATTGATGCCCAATACCCTACATTTGGAAATGAAATTAGAAATCTGAGACTAGGCTTGTGCACAGATGGAATGAATCCATACCGAACCCTCAGTAGCACACATAGTTCATGGCCTGTTTTATTGGTAATTTACAACCTCTCTCCTGAAGTTTGTATGAAGCGCAAATATGTCATGTTGAGTATCATGATCTATGGTCCAAAGCAACCCGACAATGATATTGATGTATACTTATCACCGCTGATTGATGATTTGAAACTGTTACGGGCTGATGGTATTAGGGTGTATGATTGTTATAAAATGGAATATTTTCAACTGCATGCAGTGCTTCTATTCACTATAAATGACTTCCCAGCATATGGAAATTTGTCTCGATACAGTGTTAAAGGGCATAAAGCATGTCCAATTTGCGAACAACATACGTCATATTGTCAATTGCATCATGGGAGGAAAACAGTGTACATGGGTCATCGAAAGTTTTTGCCTATGGATCACCCTTATAGAAGACTAAAAAGGCATTCAATGGCTCACAAGAATTTGATACTGCTCCAAAACCTTTATCCCCAGATTTTTATTTTGAGAGGGTGAAAAACCTTGATGTGACATTGGGAAAGACACAGAAATCTGGTAATGATAGACATATTTGGAAGAAAAGGTCAATATTTTTTGAGCTACCATATTGGAGGTATCATGAAGTCAAACATAATATTGATGTCATGCACGTGGAGAAGAATATCTGTGATTCTTTGATCGGAACATTGCTAGATATTAAAGGAAAGACAAAAGATGGGTTGAATGCAAGGTTAGACCTACTATCAATGGGAATACATTTGGAGTTAGCTCCCACTCCTAAAGGAAGACAGACATTTCTTCCCCCGGCTTGTCATACATTATAGAAGAGGGAGAAAAGTAGCTTCTGTCAGTATCTTCATGATATCAAAGTGCCTCAAGGTTATTCTTCAAATGTAAAAAAATTTGTCTCATTGAAAGACTTGAAGTTGATAGGTATGAAATCACATGATTGTCACGTAATGATGCAACAAATTCTACCAGTTGCACTGCGTGGAATATTTCCCATCCGTGTCAGAAAGACTATAATGAGGTTGTGTTATTTTTTCAATTCAATTTGTAACAAGGCGATTGATGTGAATGCTTTGAACATTTTGGAAAAAGATGAAATTTTTATACTTTGTCATTTGGAAATGTATTTTCCTCCAACATTTTTTGATATGATGGTTCATTTAATGATTCATCTGGTTCGAGAAATAAAGCTTTGTGGACCTATATATCTTCGTTGGATGTATCATTTTGAAAGGTATATGAAAATATTAAAGGGATATGTTAAAAATCCATATCAACCTGAAGCCTCCATTATTGAAAAGTATATTTATGAGGAGGTAGCAGAGTTTTGTACGAGCTACTTGGCTACGGCGCAACACATAGGTTTGCCTCCATCTCGCCATGAACGGGTTAATAATGAGGGAAAGGCGATTCGTGGCTTGAAAGTCAAATCACTGTCAGCTCAACAGATGAAGAAGTTAGAATCATACATCTTGAATAACATAGCTGATGTTCAACCGTATATCACATTGCATATTAATGAGTTGAAACAATGTCATCCAAAGAAGAAAGAAATGTGGATTTTGAATTAGCACAACAAAACTTTTTTTCCATGGTTTAAAAAGACCTTGCTTGGTAGATCAGATGTATCAGAGACATTAAAATGGATAGTGGGTGGTCCATCTTTAAATGTGATAACATGGTCCGCTTATGACATTAATGGCTATACATTTCATACGAAAGCTCAGGACAACAGAAGTGCAGTTCAGAATAGTGGTGTATTGGTGTTTGCAGAAGCAATGCATTTTTCGAGTTCTAAGGACAGAAACCCAATTTCGGCATCAAGTGCATATTATGGAGTGATTGAAGACATATGGGAGGCTGATTACTTTAAAATTAAAGTTCCTGTTTTTAACTGTAAATGGTTTATCGGTAACAATAGTGTCAGACACGATGAATTTGGAATGACACTTGTTAATCTGAATAGATTGGAAGACACATCTGATTCTTTTATAATGGCAACACATGCCAAACAAATTTTCTATGTAGTAGATCAATCAGATATGCAGTGGGCTGTTGTTTTATAAGGGAAAAACAATATGTTGGTGAGGATGAATTTGATGAAGATGCTGATTTATGTGAGATCCCTACTTCCATGGAAAGATTAACAGAACATAATTATGAGTATGTTGAAGACATGGTTTGTTCCATAAGGAACGATCACGACGAAGGAATTTGGGAAAACAATCCAACTGTACATTCCTAAAATTACAGGTAACACATGTTTATTTCTTGTTTACATTTAGTTTTTTCATATAATGTTAGATATTGTAAATTTTTTACTTATTAAAACATGTATCAAACCAAAATGATAAAACAATAAAAACCGTAAAGAGGAGAAGTCCTGGGCGCACCGGCGGGCCGGTGGTGATCCAGCGGCCGGCCGGTGACACCAGGCAGTGGGCAAGTCTACTTCCTGGGTCCTCCGGCTGGCCGGTGAGCTCACACCGGCTGACCGGTGGACTCAGTGAGTCCACTTTTCAGCTTTCTTGGGCCAACTCCTTGGCAACCTTTTTCCTATCAACAAAAACACTTGAAAACAAGTTAGAACATAATAAGAGTGATTGTGATCATTAAAATCCAAGAGAGAGGGGTACAACAGACTGTGCTTACCATGTTTATCATTGTTTAACATGCTTACCATATTACCAATGTTTACTATTATGTAATTTAGTACAATTTTCTATTTTCTGATTAAGTAGTATTACAATATTTGAATTTGTATATTTGTGAACTAATGTTTGTTTTTTTGATTTGAAGGAAAATGACAGATCAATCAGTTGATCAGCCACATGATTCTGGAGATGAGCATATTGGTCATACATCTGGGGAGGAACATTCACATGCTCCTATTACGAAAAAGAGTTCAAAGGTTGGTAAGCGTGGGTGCACACGTTTACCAAAATTATCACTTGCCCGTACGAAGGAGGAGAGGATAGTCGTGGAGTTTGATGATGATGATCTTCCTAGAGGTCCAAATGCTAAAGATTTTAAGGGTTTTGTAGCAACTCAGGATAAGAGCAAAGTAAGCATTCTCTATGATGATTGGAGAAGTGTGGATAAGGCGATAATTTCTCAGCTGTGGGAGACCATTTTGGTAAGATCTTTTTCTATTGTTTGACTGTTCTTTAAATGTTTCTAGTATATATAATATTTTTAACCTCTTTTTTATCAGATGACATTTGATATTCCTGACACTGGAGGAGTCAGGAAGAAATGATTATCGTTGGCTGCTAGGAGATGGAGGGATTTCAAATAAACCCTCTCATCTGATTTCATTTATGGTCATAGGAGTCGTGAGAATCCATGTCGTATATATCCTTTTATAGATGAAGACACATGGAGACAATTTTTTGAAAGTAGAAGAAAAGAATCATTTATGGTAAGGGCAATGTAAACTTTTATAAGCTTTCTTATATAAATGATCTTATTATTGTTTTGTTAATGATTACTTATTCTTAATTTACAGCAAACAAGGAAAGCTCATCAAGAGATCCAATATAAAAATGTATACCCTCATAGTTTATCTCGGGGAGGGTATGCATTATTGGAAGAACAAATGATGGCAGAAAAATTTCAACAACTAAGAGCTGAGTCTTCAAGCTCTGGAGAGGTGGCCCCTCCATCCCCTCCATCTAGACATGAGAAATGGAAAAGAGCTCGGAAGGGCAAAAAAGGACAATATCTTTCAGAAGAATCGAGACTCGTAGTTGAGAGGATTGTAAGATATCTATTTTATTTATTTAAGTTTACTATTTTCGTCATATATTTCCAATCATTATAGAAATGTTCAATTAATTATTACAGGACTCTCTTGAGGAGAAGAGTTCACAGGGGACATTTACACCATATGGGAGGGAAGATATTTTATCTGTGTCATTGGGAAAGCCCGAACATCCTGGCCGTGTAAGAGGATATCCGGAAGGTGTATCGGTAAGAAAAGTGTTGACACGTTCCTCAACTTCTAACGTTGAGGGAGTTTATAAAAAAAATAGAATCCTTGGAGGCTGAAGTCCATAATATTAATGCGACAATGGAGGACAATATTAGAGCATCGGTGCAGTTAATGTTTGCAGACTTGCAAAGACAATTTCAGGGTGCAGCTCCCACTCCACCTCTCCCAGTAGCTCCCACTCCCCCACCTCAGCCTGCGGACCCCATTTTTGATCCTCCTCCTCTGCTGCAGCTACCTACTTATTGTGAGTTGTATATTGATGATCCTCAACATCATATAGTTGCATATGGGATGGTATATTGTATAGGAGATACAGTTCATCATCAACAGTTAGAGGTAGAGAATCAGAGGGTCACTGTACAGGATATTATAGATAGATCAGCTCGGATACCATTACCTACAGATGAGGTGACGACAGTTGGACATAGTATCGGCCATTTTTTACTTTGGCCATCCAGACTTCTTCGACTCATTACCATAGAGGTATGGATGTTATATCTTTTATTTTATATTTTTATTAATGTTTTATCATTTGAAAACTAATATATTTTTCAATTTATTTTTACAGGAATACTTCAAATGTAAAGAAATACTGTATAGACAACAACAAAGACAGATAGCTATGACATCAGATGCAGATACTAGCAGTCTTGACAAATTGTCAAGATATTCAAATTTGTTGGCGGATCATTATGACTTTACAATGGAAGCTCATGTCTGTGGACGTGAACTAAGTGTGGGGATTATGAAAACTGATATCATGGAGTTTGTCACTGGAGATAAGTTGGGCATCAACGTGGTGAAAATTTTTATCATGTAAGTCTTAACACCTTTTCCTTGCGTTATATTTATTAAAAATGTATACTTATGTCTGCTTTGTATTAGGTATCTGTATAAAATTTGTGAGAGGAATGAGCTGACAGATGTATATGGATTCGTGGACCCACAATTGATTTCCCCTGAAGCATGTGCATTGGACAAGGAACAAAGAATGATTTATATTGCTGATAGATTTGAAAAGAATGTAATCACACAGTGTTGGATGATGCCTTTTTGTGAGAGGTATGAAACACATCCCTCTCAAAGAGTTATTTATCTTTTAACATAAAAAACCACTAACGTTAAATTTCCTTTTATCAGGGATCATTGGATGTTAGGGGTTTTTTTCCCTAGGGATAAAGCACTTTATTGGATATGCTCTCTCCATGATGATGTGCGAGAAAGTTTTAAGAATATATTGGAAACGTAAGTTTCAATTTCACAATAGTTTTATATATTATAATGAATTTTAAATTTACCCCATTCGTATTATTTTCTAACAGGGCATGGGTCCACTTTCGAAAAAGCGCAAAGAAAAGGAATTTCAAGATCAAATATGTACATGCGAAGGTAAATATCCATTTATAATTTGTACATTTTGATTTATTACATAAAAATAATATATTGAATTTACACTCATTCAAACAGAAATGTCATGAGCAACAAGGAATCATTGAATGCGGATATTACATGTTAAGATTTATGTATGAAATAATAACAACTGAGACAGTTCTGAGTTTTGACCTGGTAAGATTTCCTCTTTCTCATAATATTTCAATTTGATTTATTCATTATAAACGTTGACTACTATCCTTTTCCTTTGTATCTTTTTTATGACCCTCAACCCTTTACTGCTAAAGATATCAAACACTTACAAGTGGAGTGGTCAAATTATTTTACAGGTTTGATTGACTTTTAGTTGTTTGTAATGTAAAATGTAATTTTGAATATTGTCAATGTAATTGTGTATTTCGTAGTCGTTTAGGTTGGATTTAGTTTTTTTTGAAGTTGACAGTGTAAGTTTTGAATGTTATATAAGTGAATGTTTAATTTTTCTCTACTTCTTGTTTTGGTCTACTATTGATGGTTTTTCTGGTCTGGATTTTGGTATGGGGGGAGAGGTTCCAAGGGGGTGGGTGGGTGTTTGGGGGGTGTCCAAGGGATATGGGAGGGGTGTCCAAGGTGTGTTTGGGGCTATCCTAGGGGTCGGGGGGGGGGGTGTAAATGAGGGTGGGGGGGTGTCCAAGGGGTGGGGGGTGTCCAAGGGATATGGGAGGGGTGTCCAAGGTGTGTTTGGGGCTGTCCAAGGGGTCGGTTGGGTGTAAATGAGGGTGGGGGGGGGGGGCTGTCCAAGGGGTGGGGGGGGGGTGTCCAAGTGGTGGGGGGGGGGGGTGTCCAAGGGATATAGGAGGGGTGTCCAAGGGGTGTTTGGGGCTGTCCAAGGGGATGGGGGGGGGGGTTTCCAAGGGGTCGGGGGGGTTTCCAAGGGGTCAGGGGGGTGTCCAGGGGGTGGGGGGGGGTGTCCAAGGGGTGGGGGGGGGGTGTCCAAGGGGTGGGGGGGTGTCCAAGGGATATGGGAGGGGTGTCCAAGGGGTGTTTGGGGCTGTCCTAGTGTTCGGGGGGTGTAAATGAGGGTGGGGGGGCTGTCGAAGGGGTGGGGGGGTGTCCAAGGGGTGGGGGGTGTCCAAGGGATATGGGAGTGGTGTCCAAGGTGTCTGGGAGTTCTGTCCAAGGGGCCGGTTGGGTGTAAATGAGGGTGGGGGGGGGGGGGCTGTCCAAGGGGTGGGGGGGGGGTGTCCAATGGGTGGGGGGGTGTCCAAGGGATATGGGAGGGGTGTCCAAGGGGTGTTTGGGGCTGTCCTAGTGTTCGGGGGGGTGTAAATGAGGGTGGGGGGCTGTCGAAGGGGTGGGGGGGTGTCCAAGGGGTGGGGGGGTGTCCAAGGGATATGGGAGTGGTGTCCAAGGTGTCTGGGATTTCTGTCCAAGGGGCCGGTTGGGTGTAAATGAGGGTGGGGGGGCTGTCCAAGGGGTGGGGGGGGGGGTGTCCAAGGGATATGGGAGGGGTGTCCGAGGGGTGTTTGGGGCTGTCCTAGTGTTCGGGGGGGTGTAAATGAGGGTGGGGGGGCTGTCGAAGGGGTGGGGGGGTGTCCAAGGGGTGGGGGGGGGTGTCCAAGGGATATGGGAGTGGTGTCCAAGGTGTTTGGGAGTTCTGTCCAAGGGGCCGGTTGGGTATAAATGAGGGTGGGGGGCTGTCCAAGGGGTGGGGGGTGTCCAAGGGGTGGGGGGGGGGTGTCCAAGGGATATGGGAGGGGTGTCCAAGGGGTGTTTGGGTCTGTCCAAGGGCTCGGGGGGGTGTCCAGGGGTAGGGGGGGGGGGTGTCCAAGGGGTCTGGGAGGGCTGTCAAGGTGTGGGGGGGGTGTCCAATGGGTGTTTGAGGCTGTACTAGGGGTCTTGGGGGTGTAAATGAGGGTGGGGGGCTGTCCAAGGGGTGGGGGGTGTCCAAGGGGTGGGGGGTGTCCAAGGGATATGGGAGGGGTGTCCAATGGGTGTTTGAGGCTGTACTAGGGGTCGTGGGGGTGTAAATGAGGGTTGGGGGGGGCTGTCCAAGGGGTGGGGGGGGGGTGTCTAAGGGTTGTGGTGGGGCTCCAATGTGGTGGGGGAGGGCTGGCCAGGTTGTTAGGTGGGTATAGATGAGGGTGGGTTTCAGTTGGGGCTTGGGGGAGGGCTGGCAAGGTTATTTTTTTGTTTGGTTTCTGGTTTCTTTTTGGTGAGAGTAGTGCAATTATTTAAAAAAAAATATCGCTTTCACGTCGGTTATTTTATAACCGACGTGGTAAATAAATCGGTAGGGGTTTATCACGTCGGTTTTTTCGAGAACCGACGTGATAAACCGTTCCCGGGCCTTTTATCACGTCGGTTCTTAATATAACCGACGTGCTAAAAGGCCTGGGAATCGATTTACCACGTCGGTTATTGGATAACCGACGTGCTAAAACGTTTCCCAGGCCTTGTTATAACGTCAGTTATTTAAGAAACCGACGTGATAATAGGCCCGGGGAAGGGTTAATCACGTCGGTTATGTCATAACCGACATGATAAACGATATCCCAGGTGTTTTATCACGTCGGTTTAGAAATAACCAATGTGATAAACCCCCCACCCACGGTTTATCACGACGGTTATATAATAACCTCCGTGATAAATCCCCATCCCCCATCATTTTTCATGTCGGTTATTAATGAACCGACGTGATAAACACCGTGATGTTAGGGATGTTACGTCGGGTTTTAAATAACCGACGTAAAAAACGTTATTTATAACGTCGTCCGTATTAACGTCGCCTAAAAACCGACGTAAATAATGAAAAATAACCGACGTAAAAAATGTTTTCTGCACTAGTGTACCCAATGCATTGGAGAGCTATATCGGGCTCACCCGCCCTTAGTTTGTCACAGAACCACCCGTCTTCATAAAAAATTCCCAAGAACCATAACATAGTCATAGAACATAACTTAAGAATAAAGGAAATATAACATTACCACATTGCAATAACAATATAACATTTTAATATATTGAAATAATGAATCCATTCTAAAAACCATTTTCAAAACCATTTAAAACATTTAATAAAGAGATCTTTGAATCGAAGTGTCCCATACCACTTTGAAGCTTTTAACATTTTAAAACATTAATATCTATATAAATAAATCCTTAAAAATATTTTGAAAACATGGATATTAATGAGAAATATTTATAAGAATAAATCATTAAAACATTTAAAATGATATTTTAGTTAAAGGGTTTTTAACAAAATGAGAGACACTTGAATACAATAATTGAGGAATAACATTTAATCAGAACTTTATAATATCATGAGAATAATGCAAATCATGATATAATATTCCAAAGGACAGTATATACACCATATAAGAGTGAATTGGTGCATAACAACAATGAAGTCTCAATAGAAATGTAAAATGAGATCAAATCCCCTGTATAGAATGTATCCTTAAATTAAGGATAAATCAATCTCATAATTATGTATGAAAAATATAAATACACCCAATATAAGTGGATATTAAGTGTAAAACAATAAAATTTTATTCACACATATTCAAAGGATGACATATTCAATAACTACACGTTGAACCCAAAGAAATCGAAATTGGGTTAAGAAGTTCCCATGGTAAAATTCGACAGCCTAACGACGTCACTTTAAAATTCATAAAATGAGTTGATGAGAGATAAAAAGGGTATCTCATCACTTGTAAATAAAATTTACATCAATAAGGATATATAAGAACATATCCCAACATTACAATATGTAAATTAAAAGACCCAACAAAATAAGTCTTTTAAAAAGAAGAGGGTGAAAAGTTCCCTTACCGACTTGGGTATCTTTCGAAACATACACCCCATGAAAGAAGGAAAATACAACATTGATGTAAATAATCATAAAAAAAATTATATTATACAAAGAGTAGAATAATTGGCAGTACATATACCACTCAAAGGAAATGGTGGAAAATGTAGCATAAATCTCACGGGAATAAAAGTGAGATGAAAAATCCCTTACGAAAACTCGGCAGCCTAACGTCGCCACTTAAAACATCCAAAAATGGATTGATGAGATAAAATAGGGTCTCTCATAATATTAAAATAAAATTTACAGCAAGAGGAATATAAAATAACACCCCCCAGAAAATAAAAGAGGAGCTTAAAAGAAGTGACATAAAGGAGAGTACTTAAAAAGAAAGAGAGAGGTTGGATCTCTTACGAAAATTCGGCAGCCTAACAGCGCCACTTAAGAATTATAAAAAAATAATTGATGAGAGTAAGAGGGGGTATCTCATCATATAAAAAATAAAAATTACAGTATGTTTAATATAAAATAACATTCTCCAACATAAGAACATGGAGCATAAATGGAATGACATAAAAGAGAGTACTTGAAAAGAATAAGAGAGGTCGGATCCCTTACCTCAAGTTCGACTTGTTTTGTTCGTTTCTTTATATTACTGAATAATAAACTTTGGTCAATTTATAATTTCTTAAGGTCCTTCTTTAAATATTATTATTCAGTTCATATCACATATTATAAATTTATAATAATTGGTTAATAATGTGAGTTCATATCAGACGTTTTTGTCGATGTTTGGTACATGAGTCAAAAATGAACTTGTTTGAAAATGATTGTCCATGTAGTTATAAGTAAATCATCTCCAGAATATTATTAATGATTTAAATATATTATATATCCAGTAAATATTCATTTTATACTATTCTATAACATTTGGAGATAAAAAGAAATGAAATGCACCATTCATGGAGACGGTAGGCCGTACGTACGCATGAATGCTACTTTCATTTCTTTGACATATTAATGGAATTAAAAATAATTGAGAGAGATATATATATATATATTATAATTAAATTATAATATATATGTTATATAGGTCACATAAGTTCATTAATTTCATTCTTTATACATTCCATGTATTGCATGAATGGGTCACATCACTTGAGGGGGCGGTAGTCCACACTTCCTCGTATGAAATTATCGCATTTTCAAAACATGAAAAGCATAAAGGTATGTTTTAAATTAAAAATACAGAATCATATGGAAAATATAAATACCATATATATCATATATAAAATACAGTGACATCATAATGGCCACCTTTAAAGGTGTCAAAAGAATATTGAACAATCATCATTTCGTGAGGCAGTAATTCTCCATCCACAGAAACAGTATGTTCTTTAACCATTAGACGGATGTGTGTGTAAGTTTTGCTCGAATAATTATTATAAAAACATCCTAGTATATTGAAGATACTGGTTGTTTTACAAAATAAAGTAATAAAAAGAGTTTATGGGGTTGTAGAAGAAAAATAAAACATAAGAACACAAGAGAAGACACTACCTTTAAATCGGGTAACTCTTTTTGATTTGAGGTCAAAGGATTCCTTGGAAAGACTTCTGCCCAAAGTGAGGCTTCAATAAGTAATAGAGGCATGTGGAGAGACAAAATGGGTAGGTGTTGGCCGAGCCAAAGGCTTGAGAGGTGTGGGTAAAGTGGTAGAGGTGGGGACCTTTTATTAGAGGAGAGGAGGGGCACTCTTGGAATGTCTTGAAAAGTAACATTATTATAAAATGTTTTTCAGATTTTAAAGGTCCAAAAATTATATATTTCTAGGATAAGGTGATAATAGTTATAAATTCACACATACAATAGGTTTTTGACAAGTTTAGGTCTTATATTTTACATTATCTTTTCATTTTATTTAAATCGTTAAATAACGAGGTAATCACTACATCATCATGGTGCCATAAATAATTTTATTTATTTAATGTCTAAAAATTATAAAAAAAATATCATGATGTAGGAAATATTTTTAGATTTATAATGAATATTGATAGTAAAAAATATGACTTGTATAACCCCATTTAAAAATTGTTTTAGTAAAACAACACATGTTTGTGACATTTTAATTTAAACTTTAAATAAAAAGTTATTAATGTCATTTTCCTAGAAAAGTGGCTCCATGGGGTCCCCAAGTTGACACATGGATTTTATTGGTCGGCCATGACACATCCAATAATGGTAGGACATGTGTAAAGATCATTTCATATTATTAAAACATTATTTTTACCTTAAATTACACTAATTACCTCTAATCGCGATTAAAAACTTAAAAGTTACTATTCACCAAAAAATTATTTTAATCCCATTGAACCAAATTTTACTTCATAATGGAAACCATGTATGTAGTATTTTTAAATTCAAAACACATAGGTGGTAAAATTTCATTTAAACGAAAAATCAGTTTTTTAAGTACCACTCAGTGGTTTCACTATTCATCAAAAATTGAAGTTTTTCCAAAAAATACAAAAAATTCACCCTAAGATATATTTGATATTCCAAATTCAAAAATGATGTCTATTTTACAAAATTCAAAACATATAATTTAAATTAATTAATTTAATAATTAATTCCCACTGTCAGAACAAATAGCATGTTTTTATGAAACAATATATATCAAAAGATTGACACTAGTTTAAGTCCAATTTCAAAGTGAAATTAATTACAATGACCACTATTGGATTAAGTTGTAAAATTATATTCTAATTTCACTTTAAAACCAATTCAAAAGATAATATAATCATATAAATAAATTAGATTAAAATGAGTTTTTGAATTAAAATACAACATTTTTCACTATTCATTAAAAATTAACTTTATCGGAAAAATACCAAAAATTTACACAATGTAAATTTTAATGTCCCGATTCTAAATAAGAATTTTATTTTGTCAAATATAATACATAAAATTGTCAACAAGTAGATTTAAAATAGGTTCTCCATCAAAAGGCGGTTAATCGACCTTTTAAAGAATATTAGAATGTTTACGCTTAAAATTGGATTCATTCACATTTTTAATCCTCTAAAATTTATTGTAAAAAGTAAAAATATTTGACAAACATATATAATCATTTTGTAGTTAGTTCTGTTCATTTCCATTATTACAACGGCTAAGTGTTAACTACCATTTAAAATAATATTATTTTATTATTAGAGTGCAACGTAAGATTTCAAAGGAACTCGTTGTTGCGTATTGGGTAAGAAATCGATCATAGCGTTCCCTTTAAATTAATATTAACATTTTATTCACAAATAGTGATAAATATAAAAATTTTATATTCTTTATTTACCTGGGGTGTTACATCCTTCCCCCATTTTGGGAATTGCGTCCTCACAATTTTAAAATTGGGCTTGGAAACATCATTGAAAGTCCCCTATCAGAACAAGAGTCGGTAAAACAATCACTTTAAAAGAAAGGAAGAGAAGTACAGATGTCACTCGAGTTAACCCATATTAGGATTCCATGTAGGAAAACATGGATATGGAAGAAAAAGCAAAGGGTCATGTTCTGAGGGAGAGTGATAGAAAACATTTTTAAGAGAAAGTTAACCACAAGAAAATCACAAACTTGTGGTGGGTTAAACGGTATTCGATTCCCCAGTAGGAAAAGTTAATAGACAATATTTTTGTTTTAAGTTACTTTTCATTGAGGAATTTATTTTTGATCTTAAGGAAACATACTTTCTTGTCATGTTGAATTTCAACTTTTACTAGACTTCTTACACAAACTCATACTTTCCCCAAAAGAGATAAAATATTCAAAAATAACCATAACATATTTTAACCACAAAGGTTATCTAATAACTTCCATTTTACAACCCAAAATTTATTAACCAGTAATTGCCTCAAATTCAAGGATCATATAAACCCAAATGGTTCTTTATAACTATATCCACAAAGAAAGGATAATTATTCCTTGAATAAAATTTTCGTATATCAAACATCAGGGTTACTATAAAAAGTCTTCTAATGTAACCCCATCATCATTAGAGACTTAATACGTCTAAGAATTTCACCATCCTAAAATCTACCATAACTCTTGAATCCCTTATATGATGGCTTCTTACTCATTCAACATTCTTCATGATCCATTAGCCATTCCTTTTCAACTTATTCTGAAATACTTCTTTCCTACAAACAAAATCTTGAATCATAGCCTAAGATTCCAATAATAGGAAAACATATGTTAAGAAATAATCCACACCTTTCATTGGTCATTGTTAGTTTCTTCATCCTCAATCAGAATGGCATTAGGTATTGGTAAATGAATATTTGCACGATCTTGGTGACCCCATTCCCAAAACTTCTTCGTAGGACATGTGTTTTCATAATGACCATGCACACCACATTTAAAACATTCCATTGATCCTTCAAAAAGAACTTCTTTCCCTTTCCTAGAGTCAACTAGATGCTTCCTTTTTCCATGGTAGGTTCTTGGTTTATGAACTTCATTTGCACATCTATAGCATCTTTCTGTCCCTTTGAAACATTTTCTTATGTGTTTCTTTCCACATCTTTGACACATAGGTTTTTGAATATACTTACCTTTATGATTATTACCTGAACTTCCGTAGGGATTTGTTTCTCGCATATACGATGCCTTATAAAAATCACTAAGGTTCAGGTGGTCAATCATGACTCTAGATAGTTGGTTGAGGATAACCACAAGAGTTCTCATTGTATCTCTCAAACCATTCAGTTGTTCTTTTATAAAACCGTCATAGTTTCCTTCAAATCCACTGTTACTTTGGTGCCTGCTAGATCCATCCATTTACTAAAACCAAAAATGTTAGTGTGAGTATATCAGTAAAATCATCATATAATAAAGAGGAAGATAAACACCAAGATATACTTATCCAAGTTATATCAAAATCATTCTAACTTTCAAAAAAAAACAATGAATCCATCTAATATACTAACCATTGTGGTTATACACAACTTGTCACTTTTTCTTAAACAACACTCTAACCTCTAATGTTATCTAAACCGACCTCTGATACCAACTATAAGGCCCCGAACTTATAACATTACTTAATATTGAATTACATTGAATAATTCACATTGAGGATCTTTTAAGGTTTAGAGTTTTAGATAATTAGGAAATAACTATTACATCTCATAGATTACAACAAAGACACATCTACACAACTTCCATATTTTTCAAAAAATAAAAACTATTGAACAAAAGAGTCATGTCTAGTTCCCTGTTTTAGACAGCCTTAAATTTCCTTGATCCCATCCTTGACCCTATTCAACATTATGTCCTGTGAAAACGTTTCAAAAACTTGGGATGTGCATAAAAATCTTAGTAAGGTTTATAACAGTATGGATAGAAAACATCAGTCCATGTATACATACGAATCAATGAAATCACACTTTACTCATAAAACATAAGCAATTTAACATACCTCATGAAATCATAAGATTTATGCATAACTCAATAGAAATCATAAGGCATAAAGGTAACTTGAGGCATTCATAACATTCTTATGTAGGGAGTAACCCTCATGGTTATGTTTGGAATACCCATCATAGTATATTCCCTAAATCTCTTCGGAGAAACCTTTCCTTTTAAATCCTTTGCGTTACCCAATGCATTGGAGAGCTATATTGGGCTCACCCTCCCTTAGTTTATCACGGAACCACCCGTCTTCATAAAAAATTACCAAGAACCATAACATAATCATAGCACATAACTGAAGCATAAAGGAAATATAACATTACCACATTGAAATAAAAATATAACATTTTAAGATATTGAAATAATGAATCCATTCTAAAAACCATTTTCAAAACCATTTAAAACCTTTAATAAATAGATCTTTGAATCAAAGTGTCCCATACCACTTTGAAGATTTTAAAATTTTAAACCCTTAATATCCATATAAATAAATCCTTAAAACCATTTTGAAAACATGGATATTAATGAGAAATATTTATAAGAATAAATCATTAAAAAATTTAAAACGATATTTTAGTTAATGGATTTTTAACAAAATGAGAGACACGTGAATACAATAATTGAGGAATAACATTTAATCAGAACTTTATAATATCATGAGAATAAATTAATTAATGATATAATATTCCAAAGTACAGTATATACACCATATAAGAGTGAATTGGTGCATAACAACAATGAAGTCTCAATAGATATGTAAAATGAGATGAAATCCCCTATAAAGAAGGTATCCTTAAATTAAGGATAAATCAATCTCATAATTATGTGTGAAAAATATAAATACACCCAATATAAGTGGATATTAAGTGTAAAATAATAAAAGGTCATTCACACATATTCAAAGGATGACATATTCAATAAATACATGTTGAACCCAAAGAAATCGAAATTGGGTTAAGAAGTTCCCTTGGTAAAATTCGACAGCCTAACAATGTCACTTTAAAATTCATAAAATGAGTTGATGAGAGATAAAAAGGGTATCTCATCACTTGGACATAAAATTTACATCAATAAGGATATAGAAGAACATATCCCAACATTACAATATGTAAATTAAAAGACCCAAAAAAATAAGTCTTTCAAAAAGAGGAGGGTGAAAAGTTCCCTACCGGCTTGGGTATCTTTCGAAACATACACCCCATGAAAGAAAGACAATAAAACATATGTAAATACTCATAAACAAAATTATATTACACAAATAGTAGAATAATGGGCAGTACATATACCACTTAAAGGAAATGGTGGAAAATGTAGCATAAATCTCACAGGAATAAAAGTGAGATGAAAAATCCCTTACGAAAACTCGACAGCCTAACAATGCCACTTAAAACTTCCAAAAATGGATTGATGAGATAAAATAGGGTATCTAATCATATTAACATAAAATTTACAGAAATATGAATATAAAAGAACATCCCACAAAAAAACAAAGAGGAGCTTAAAAAAAGTGACATAAAGGAGAGTACTTAAAAAGAAAGAGAGAGGTTGGATCTTTTACGAAAATTCGGCAGCCTAACGACACCACTTAAAAATTCTAAAAAAAATAATTGATGAGAGTAAGAGGGGGTATCTCATCATATAAAAATAAAAATTACAGTATGGTTAATATAAAATAACATCCTCCAACTTAAGAACATGGAGCATAAATGGAATGACATAAAAGAGGGTACTTGAAAAGAATGCGAGAGGTCGGATCCCTTACCTCAAGTTCAACTTGTCTTATTCATTTCTTTATATTCCTGAATAATAAGATTTGGTCAATTTATAATTTATTAAGGTCCTCCTTTAAATATTATTATTCGGTTCATATCACAAATTAAAATGTTATAATAATTGGTAAATAATGTGATTTCATATCAGACGTTTTTGTCAATGTTTGGTACATGAGTCAAAAATGAACTTGTTTGAAAATGATTGTCCATGTAGTTATAAGTAAATCATCTAAATAATAGTATTAATGATTTAAATATCTTATATATCCAGTAAATATTCATTTTATACTATTCCATAACATTTTGAGATAAAAATAAATGAAATGCACCATTCATGGAGACGGTAGGCCGTACGTACGCATGCACGCTACTTTCATTTTTTTGACATATTAATGGAATTAAAAATAATTGAGATATATATATATATATTATAATTCCAGTATAATATATATGTTATATAGGCCACATAAGTTAACTAATTTCATTCTTTATACATTCCATGTATTGCCTGAACGAGTCACATCACTTGAGGGGGCGATAGTCCACACTTCCTCATATGAAATTATCACATTTCCACAACTTGAAAAGCATAAAGGTATGTTTTAAATATAAAATACATAAGCATATGGAAAACATAAATACCATATATATCATATATAAAATACAGTGACATCATAATGGCCACCTTTAAAGGTGTTAAAAGAATATTGAACAATCATCATTTCGTGATGCAGTAATTCGCCATCCACAGAAACAGTATGTTCTTTAACCATTAGACGGATGTGTGTGTAAGAATAGCTATAATAATTCTTAGAAAAACATCCTAGTATATTTAAGATACTTGTTTTGTTACAAAAGAAAGGAATAAAAAGAGTTTAGGGGGTTGGAGAAGCAAAATAAAACATAAGAACACAAGAGAAGACACTACCTTAAAATCGGGTAACTCTTTTTGACTTGATCTCAAAGGCTTTCTTGGAAAGACTTCTGCCCAAAGTGAGGCTTATAGGAGTAATATAGGTATGTGTAGAGACAAAATGGGAAGGGTTTGTCCAAGACAAAGGCTTGAGAGGTGTGGGTAAGGTGGTAGAGGTGGGGGCCTTTTATAAGAGGAGAGGAGGGGCACTCTTGGAAAGTCTTGAAAACTAACATTATTATAAAATGTTTCTCGGATTTTAAAGGTCCCAAAATTATATATTTCAAGGATAAGGTGATAATAGTTCTAAATCCACACATCAAATATGTTTTTCACAAGTTTAGGTCTTAGATGTTACATTATCTTTTCATTTTATTTAAATCGTTAAATAACGAGGTAATCACTGCATCATCATGGTGTCATAAATAATTTAATTTATTTAATGTCTAAAAATTATAAAAAAATATCATGATGTAGGAAATATTTTTATATTTATAATTAATATTTATAGTAAAAAATATGACTTTTATAACCCCATGTAAAAAATGTTTTATTAAAACAACACATGTTTGTGACATTTTTAATTTAAACATTAAATAAAAAGTTATTAATGTCATTTTCCTACCAAAGTGGCTCCATGGGGTCCCCATGTTTACCCATGGATTTTATTGGTCGGACATGACACATAAAATAATGGTAGGACATGTTTCAAGGTCATTTTATATTATTAAAACATTATTTTTACCTTAAATTACACTAATTACCTCTAATCGCGATTAAAAACTTAAAAGTTACTATTCACCCTAAAATTATTTTAATCCCATTGAACAAAATTTTACTTCTTAATATAAACCATGTATGTAGGATTTTTTAAATTCAAAACACATAGGTGGTAAAATTTCATTTAAACGAAAAATCAGTTTTTTAAGTACCACTTAGTGGTTTCACTATTCATCAAAAATTGATGTTTTTCCGAAAAATACCAACAATTCACCCTAAGTTATATTTGATATTCCGAATTCAAAAATGATATCTATTTTAAAAAATTCAAAACATATAAGTTTCATTAATTAATTTAATAATTCATTCCCGCTTTCAGAACAAATAGCGTGTTTTTATGAAACAATATATATCAAAAGATTGACACTTGTTTAAGTCCAATTTCAAAGTGAAATTAATTCCAATGACCACTATTGGATTAAATGGTAAAAATATATTCTAATTTAACTTTAAATACAATTCAAAAGATAATATAATCATATAAATAAATTATATTTAAAAAAGGTTTTGAATTAAAATACAACATTTTTCAGTATTCATTAAAAATGAACTTTAACGGAAAAATACCAAAAATTTACCCAAAGTAAATTTTGATGTCCCGGTTCTAAAGAAGAATTTTATTTTGTAAAATATAACACATAAAATTTTCAACAAGTGGATTTAAAATAGGTACTCCATCAAAAGGTGGTTAATCGACCTTTTAAAGAATATTAGAATGTTTACGCTTAAAATTGGATTCATTCACATTTTTAATCCTCTAACATTTATTTTAAAAAGTAGAAATATTTGACAAAAATATATAATCATTTTTTAGTTAGTTCTGTTCATTTCCGTCATTACAATGGCTAGGTGTTAACTACCATTTAAAATAAAATTATTTTATTATTAGAGTGCAACGTAAGATTTCAAAGGAACTCGTTGTTGCGTATTGGGTAAGCCATCGATCATAGCATTCCCTTTAAATTAATATTAAAATTTTATTCACAAATAGGGATAAATATAAAAATGTCATATTCTTTATTTAGCTGGTGTGTTACAGTTGATGGATTCTCACATGGAGTTTCATAATTTTCCTATATTTTTTTCACTTTATATTTAACTGTTTTCATTTGTTTTGTATGTCACATGACTATGTTCTTTTCTCAAGCTGTGTATAATAGTTAATATTTTGTTATGAATGATATTGTTTTGGTTGATTATTGATACTCACACTATGGTAAGAAAACTCAAATAATGTTTTTGATCAACCCATGCTAGTTCATTATAATGAATATAAAAAATTAATTTGAAAATTGAGTATATATTCTTCAAAAGAATTTTTTACATCAAAAATCTCAAAAGAGAAGAGTGAGATAAATATACAGAATAAGAGACAGACTTGATTTCAACATCATATTCAATTATATGTGGGATATTGAAAGGAATTTATATATCTCATAAATTAATATTAAAGTAAATTAATATAAATTCAATATATAAAATTTAAAATACATAAAATAATATGACAATGAATAATGAATCTCAATCATATGAGAATATATTGAGAAAGATAACCACTTATGACTTTTGTAATTTATGGATCAAAATCCAATTAAAGAGAAATAATAAAATGGAATATTGAATTCTATGAATTAACTTTAAATTATGATAAAATATATAATCATGGAATCATATATATGATATAAAACAAAATATGTGTATTGTATGAAATGTGTCAAAAAAGGAAATTGATTTGAAAATCCCTTCACTTTAGCACTGTAATTTCTTATAAGTTCTCATGCTTCATATATTTTCAACCATAGTTATTTTATTATATATTTTAGCAACATATTATTAATTACAAAATTTCTATTAACAAATTACATTCCTTTAATATATATTTATTTTTAATTATTTGTTTATATTCATCATCAATTGTCACTGGTTTCAAATGTTCCATGACTATTTTAGTAAGGTTTCCTAAACCATAGTTCATTTTTTCAATAATCTATTATATTTTAAATGGTAATGATTTTATAATATTTTTGATCTATTTAATTATAAATTCTCATCAAATTCAAGTAGTTTCAACTGTCCCATGCATGTTTCAGTATGGTGTTCTCAATTATCGTCCCTTGCATACAAATACATAATATTTCAAATAGAAATGGTTCTAGAATCATAGTATTTAAATGATTTATATATTCCAAATTTAATTATAAATTTTCATTTTTATTCTTTACATGTCTTGGGCATGGTTCACATTGATGAAATCCATGATATTTTTCTTTTGAAAAAAATTAATAAATAAATATTTTTAATTTCAACAATGAATTAAATTTCAATATTACCATTATAGAAGTTAATATAATAATTATTTATTTATTAACCAAATATCCTACCGATATTTATCATTTTATAATATTCCATAAAAAAACTTACATCATCATCCATATATGTGGTTAATTCAACTCAAGCATTAACATGCTATAATTAATGGAAGAGTATGAATATATAGTGATTTTATTATAAAATCATTATTATAGAAGAATAATGATATTATTAATATGTTATTAAACTTTTGAAATAGATATTATAAGATATAAAATTTTGATACAACATATAAATAAGGAAAAGGAATTTCCACTTGTAAAGAATAACATTGAGCTCCCTCCTAGAAATCATCATTTTTTGGAAGAAATGTGATTTTTTTCATGGAAACAAAGCCTTTTATAATGATAAAGTCTTAAGAAATAAATAATTTTGGTAGATCATGGATAGATAAAATATCATTAGTTGTGTCTTGAAATGTGTGGAGGAAGTCCCATTTTAAAGATAATATTGGGTGGAATTTCACCTTACACACACTCATTAATATATAAAGAAATTAATTTTCTTGGAAAAGTGACTAAAATTTCAAAACAAATTAAGATAGCTTGCTCATTACCATATCCACACATTTATATGGAAAGTTATTGATTTATTTTATTACATTATTGATTATTTTAACCAATTACCTAATTTTATAATTCATCATAGAAATTAATTTATTACCTCGTAAAAAATTTTTTAAAATAAATTATATGGAAATTTTCCATTAATTTTTACATTTTCATTATAAATAAAAAATAATTTTTATTTAACTCAATCTCTAAAATTTATAAAAATTCATTTTAAAATAAAAGTGCATATTGTTATTTTTTTTATAAAATATATTTTTATATATTAAATTGTTTTAATATCACTTATTACTAATTAATAATCATTTCAAGAATGTTGATTTAATTTTTATATATAAATAATAAATTTTATTTAAATCAATTTTTAAGCATGATAGATTTAATTTTAAAAATAAAAATACAAAACATATAAAAATACAAAATTTTTAGCATATAATTTTTTTACCAATTAAATATTATATCTTTTTTTATTTCATAATTACTTATTATATGTTAACGAAATGTCAAATATTTTTTTTACAATACATCAGTAACTTCTACATAGTAGTGCATTCTAATTAAAATGAATTTAGTATACTAATTGGATATATGTATATCCAATGCCAATATATCCAATAGATATATATATCCAATGACCATATAACAGTCACCATGCATTTACCATTACAATATATAACCATTTATACATATATACAAATATTTAATTATTTTCCTTTATTTATTTCACAAAAAAATTATCATATTTCTAATGTATTACATTTTATATACTATAATACTCAGTGGTATGATTTTAAAAGGAGACTATGAGGAAGAATATTTTATACTTATGATTATTTACCACATATATTTTTATTAATTATGTTCCACATATGTTTTTTGTAGTAATATTGTTCATTTAGTTTTATATTATAATAATACACATCAATAAAATAATTTTTTGTTCATTTTATAATCGTATGGCCCAAAAATTATTTTATACAAGAGTTAGATTGTATCAAATGAAAAGAAAAATATGTTTAATTATTATAGACATATAATTTAGGTAAAATTACTTATAAAACATGGAATGTTAAATTCCCACCCCCTATTTAAAAAATCAACCCTAAATGTTTTCTTAGATCTTACTAGTGAAATATGGTCCATAGTGTCATACGAATATATAAGATTCTATATATAAGTATTAATAAGAAGTTAAACCGGTATTACGACTGAAATAAAGAAACTAATCATTTATATTAAAATAATAATATATTGATATTTTCAATAGTCTTAATAATTAGTTCCTTGTATGTTTCTATAGTAAGTAATAAGACCCATAATTCTAAATGAGTTTCTCAAGATGATATATTGATATTTTCAATAGTCTTAACAATTTTCCACATTAGATATCATATTAATTGACTGATAATCTGTAGGAACATTTATTTCAAAAACGTTTTGATTATTTAATCAATTCCTCTTAGTTCTATAAATTTTATAAAAATAAAGTAGTAAGTTTAACTAATTATAATAGCGTATTATATAATCACATGAATATGAAAAATTAATTCTAATATTTACTCAACTATGACACCTTTATTTCAGTATTGGTTGATTTATGTTTTATTCTCTTAATCCCCAAAAATTACTAAACCCAACTCTAATACTAACTAAATCACACCCTAAACCACATGTTTGAATCTGGTTCTATAAAAACATACATTACACGCATAATATGAATCTAACTAATATGACCCAAAGCTGCATACATAAGTTTTTCATGCTAATATATATCATATCAATATTAAAACCCACTTTTGGAACCAAAAGGTTTAGTATCATTTCAAAATAGCTACATATACAAATTATTTAACAATATAGTGTATATTTATTTTATATTAACCTTCACAGGTTATTACCTTATATTTATATACGTATATAAGAAATTATGAGGAAATGTTGAAGAAAAAGAAAGTGTTGAGCAAACATTATTATTAAGTTAGAAAATAAAGGAGATATAAATATAATAAACATGGTTAACAATAAAGAATACAATAAAAGAGTGATCATGAACATAATCAATGATTATAACATTAGTATAGGTAAAACAAATAAATTTTTTAATGGAAATGTAAACATGAAACATAATATAAGGAGGTTTCATGAAATAATAATATTGAATAAAAATATAGAATATAAATAGTCATATGATTTGATAATAAATTATAAAGTCTAACCACCAAGACTACCATGACATAGTGGATTGGTTTTACTCCCCATATCCCAAAAACATTGTGAATAGTGTTCAATTTCAATATTACATAAAAATTATAATATTATACGATATAAATCATTACCCACTCCCTTAGAAGGCCATGTAATTCTCGGTTAACCCATCACATAAATATATCCTTAAATAGTTGTTCCACATAAATAGGAAAACAATCATAGATCAATAAAAAATTATATTATGAATAACCCATGGAAATAAAATGTGTTTAATAAAAAAATCATGAGGTATTGAAGTCATCAAAAGAGATAAAGTGGAAGATATTGTGAATGTATAAAAATATAAAAAACAAGAATTAACAATTTATGATTGTCATTATATGTTTTCCCATAAATAATAAATATATATTATTATATTAATTATTTTCCATGATTAATTGAATGGAATGGTTTTTTAGGTAAACACCATTTAACTAAGAGAATAAATTATTGGGTATTCAAAAATGAAATATATTGTTATAAAGGTAATATATATGTATATATATATGATGATACGGTCAAAAAAGGTTCTGGTGTATCAATCATCACACATGGATTTACTTTCCACAATGCCATATATACATCATATTTTTTATAATAAATTTTTTTTTAACATTGTAATATCTTATAGAGGGTATAATGGGAGGGAATATGTAATAAAAGATTCTCAAAAAATGAAATAAGAAAAATTGGTTGTCGGTATGAAAAATAATTTTGTGGTATATAATAAAATATTTCATTAATTATTACACATTGTGGAAATAATTAAACAAAAGAAAAAAATTATTTTCAATAAAAGTAAAAAATTAATAATATTATAATAATAAAATATGTACTATAGATTACCAATGATTATAACATATAATAATAAAAATTTAAAAATTAATTCTTTATAAGGAATAAAGTCGATTATTAAAATTTTTAAAAGAAATCTCTTTAGTATTTCCATAGTGTATAAAATATATTTGAAATTATAAAATTATGAAAAATGGGTAAATAGAATGAAATTATTGAACACTATATAAAAATATTCCTAAAAATTCATAAATAAAATAAATAGGAAATGTTTGTTGAAGATATATATCTTGTTAATAGAGAGATCGAGAAAAATTTCCCTTTCAAAAATCAAAATGGTTAAACTGTGAATAAATAAAAGTGGATTACTGAAATAATTTTAAACCCCTAAAATGTCTAAAAGATAAATAATATGGGAATTTAAATGGAATAGTTAGTATATTTTATTCAAATGTTGTTTTTCAATATTTATTCTTAAAGAATATGTGTGATCTATAGAGATAATTAAAGAATAAATGAGGGAGAGATAGAGAGAAAAATAATTTCAATATCATAGTCAATTGGAGATGGGATACTAAAAAAATACCAAATAAAACAATAGTAAACTCGAATAAATTAAAACCATAGGAAATAATTTATAAAAAATAAAAAATTATGGTAAATTAAGAAAAAATCTAAATCACAAGAGAACTAATTCAAAAGATAAATCCTTATGAGATTTGGAATGTATATATCAAAATTAAATGAAATAGAGAATATAAAATGGAGTTTTAAATCATATGAATTAAATATAAAATATAGAAAAAAATACATGTATAATAATATACCATATAAAATATTATAGGTGGAGTATAAGAAACATGTCTTAATTAAAGAAGATTGAGATGATAATTTTCTTAACTTAACATTCTAAATAGCTAATAAAACACATTCTTAATATATATTAATACTTAGATTGTTAATAATATATTTATTAAAAATATTTATATCTTTTTACTTATTATTAATGAATTATATTTATATTTCATATAGTTATTAGTTATTCTTCGTTAATAGTGATCATAGGTAAATACTACTTTCAACTTTTCTATGATTTTTTAAATATATAAGTATGAATTATTATTACTTGTTCATATTTACATCACTTAAAGAATATTAATATTTTTAAAATAATAGTTTTTTGTGATTTATAAATTACCATTTACATTATAATGATGTTATGGGTACAACTCACAAGGATCAAATCTATATTATGTTTATTTTTTTTCATTTAAGAAAACATAATGTGTTATTTTAAAAATAAGTTCCATTTTAATTTTACCATTATAAAAACATAAAAAGAACATTATTTTATTATTAATTTCATAACGTACTAGTACTTATTTTTTTATAATCATCCATGATGAAAAGTTTATAACATTGTATATACTGGTTATTAAACTATAAAAAACATTAATATGATGTAATTAATGGATGATCATGAATATGAAATGTTTTTTATTACAATATCATTAGTATAGAAGTATAATGGAGTTATTCATATGTTATAAAAATTATAAATCAGATCCAAAAAAAATATTATTTAATTATTTAGGAATACAATAAACTAATTAATTACTTACAGAGAAGAACTTCAAGTTCCCTCTTGGAAATATTTATTTTTTTAAATACTTTGGGTTTCCTATTGAAATAAAGGTATTACGTATGTGGTAAATACATGAAAATTATGGAATTTTATTAGATTAATTTTAGAGAATCTATCATTTTGTGGGTCTTGAAATGCATGAAGAAAGACCTCTTATAATGATATGATTATATCACATTTCCAAAAAATACATATTCCATAACATATATGGAATGTAAATTCCCTTGTAAAGTGACTCAAAAATAGTCAAAAAAAAAGAAACATAATCCATTAATTCACACATATAAACAATTAATTGATATGTTTTCGATATATTCTATTACTTCATTTATTATTTTAACAATTTCCCTCACTTTAACCTATACCTTCACAATTCCCTTTCTTACCTCGGTAACATTTTTTTAGATAAATATTGAAATTTACCCTCATATCTAATTATTATTTCTTTTATTCCAAATATGAGATAAATTTTATTAAAATAAATCTCTAATGGTGATAAAAAATAATTAAATAAAAATAGAAGACCCCTAAAATACAATATTTTAGAAAAATAAAATTTTAATCAATAAATAAATTTATTCATATTAAATTAAAATGAAAAATCATTCCATTAATTTTAATTAATATATATAAATATACAAATTAATAATACATTTTATTAAATTCATTTTTAAATATTATGAATTTACTTTTTAATATAAAAATGTATAATTTATATAAATTGTTAAATTTTCACAATACATAATACTTTAAAAAATGAATTATTATATTTTTATTTTATTTAATAATTGTTTATTTTATATTATTTAAATGTAAAATATAATATTTATAAAATAGTAGTAAATTATATATAACATTTATATAAAAATTATAAAAAATTTTATATACTCATCAGTTATATGTATATCTAATGACTATATATCCAATTGTTATATAACAAACACTTTATCCCTTTTCATTCCTATATATCTCCATTCATTCTACCCTAAAAATCATATGATCGATTCCATTATTTTTTCCCCAAAAATTTGATCATATTTCCAATTCTTTGAATTCTTTCTACATTAAGACTCAAACTCATGATCTTCACGGTAGTGTATGAGGAAGAATTTTTGAAGTTGGAAATATTTTTATTTACTTTTGGATATTGTAATTACATAGTTTCCATAATTATTTTTCAAATATTTTTCTTATAATAATATTTTTCATTACATTTTAAAATGTAATATTATATTTTAATTAAATTAATAATTGTTCATTTTGTATAAGTATTCTATATGATTATATTTATAATAGAGTAAAATTATATTAAAATAAAGGAAAAAATATTTAAATTTAATAGAAATATAATACTAGGAAAATGTATATTAAAAAACTAAAGGTTACAAACCTTCTATACAAAATTTCAAATGTATTGATGAGTTGGTAGGGGATAAAGTAGTATCCCGATTGTGATGAGTATTGGTAGGTTTATGGTGTAACAACCCATATCATTATAGGCCATTGATTGTATATGTAATTTGAATTCTCAGTTCTATACTTGGGGTTCCCTGACAATTGTTATTCATATTATAATTATAAGAGCTAGAATATCTCTAAGTTATTGTTTTGCACATTTTGGTGGTTTTAGTAGAATTATCGAGTTAGTTTTGGGTAGTAGGACATGGTAGAAGAGTTAATTTTACTATTGGTTGAGGCTCACTAAAGCATGTTTGATTTCCTCATATGAATCATAAAATGTCCAAATCTCTTCTAGAATGTTTATATATGAACTTGGGTCTATCATCAATGTTTTTAGTATTTTTTAGAATTAGTTTTTTCCATTGTATTTTCTAATAAGGGGTGTTTATTTATAGAGCATGTGTAAAATGATTGAAGATTATAGGTTAATTTAATGATTTCAAATTTACTAGATAGATTTAATTATTAGGTATGTGATATTTTGTTATCATTATGCCATTAAAAACATTGAATTAAATTAACATAAAATTCACAAGATGATTTTTTATTAGAGTCCCATAATGACAAGACCTTAATCCAATATTTTACTAGGGTTCTGATCTATATCAATAATCATTAATGTAATTCTAAATATTTCATGAAAATATGTGCGTTTGAGGTTCTAATAATCCATAGAATCAAAATTTAAAAAAAAATAAGTAATCAATCTATGAAATACCTTTCTATACATAGGAAATTCTAATTTATAAAATTTTAAATGAGAAAAACTCTAAATAACTTAATATACCAAAATTGTGAATCACCACAATAGGATAATTTACTCATACATTATGTTGATAAATAATATATATAGAATTATTTTGGTGATTATTTATAAGAATACGTAAACAATGAGTAAATAAAATAGTTATTTGTCAAACATACATACAAATGAAGATAGGTAAATGCATTCTTATAGTTAAATGAGAATGGGAAAGCTGAAAGGGATCCTGAAATAATTGAAGGTATTTTAATAAATTAATAAAAAAATCTATATACGGTTTCTTAATATAATATTTTATATAATATAAAACATTAATTACATAAAAAATGAAATGGAAGTAAAATTATGTTATTAAAATTGAAAATAAATGAAGAATAACCTGAAAAATAAAAAGTGTAAGATTGGTTTATCTTATTAAAATGATATAATGTATGGTCTTACCATCCATTTATAATTTTTTAGTCTTTATAATGATCATCCAATTATTTTGAAAATCGAAACCGTTTATTTGAAAAGAGGGGGATGCATTTATAGCCCAAGTCGGTGGACTATTTACCTTCAAATACATCCCCCCAATTTGGATCAGTCATTTGAACGTCAAGTAAAACATATCCTCAGAATGGATATTCTAAAAGGTCATTTTTATGGATTTTGATATTACACACTCTAAATTGGAAGGCCAATGGTATTTTCTAGCTAATGATATAGTTATTTATAAATTACATGTTGTTGTGCTTATAGATTCCAATTATTCAAAGGCCTAATGAATTTATGGCTAGGATGATGCATCCATATTGAATAAAAATATTAAAAATTGTTGTTCCTAAATATCATTAATTTCTATCCTTTTTAGATCTAGTGGACAAGTGGTTTTGGGTGAGAAGTCAATATTGGTGAGTTGTGCTTCAATTACCACTGGAATTGTGGGTTTTAATTTATTACATGGATTGGTCCCATTACTAATAGACTTGTACCTTGAAATTTTTAACCAAATTGTAATTGAATTTATAAGTAATTATTATGGAGTTGCACAAAATTTTACTTCTAGATTGATCTATGAAAATAGAACATCATAGCTAATCCAGTTTCCCAAAAAGATTCATTAGGCATTCCTGTTTAGTCCATATAAACCTTAAAATAAAAAAAGTATTCAAAGATATAGTAAAATGATTTAGTGAAATTGGAATCTTGATTACTAAAAAATAATAATCACACAATTTGGAATAGTAGAATTAAATTAATAAATAATTTATCAAAAAATATTTCTAATTGTATGAATTTGAATAATGAATTTTATACATGTTTTTGATTAGAACATGAAAATTAATTGGAAATTATGTATTTTTATTGAAAATAATATAATTAGTGTAAATTTAAATCATGTGTAAATATATAATATCAAATCCCCCACAATTAACTAAGAACATGTCCTCAGGAGAAAACAAAACATACATTAAAATAATTTTCACTCGCCAAGAAATCTTAAAACAAAAATCTCCATTCATGGGTTCTCAGATCATTCAACCATCCATAATGAATTCAATCACAAATATTGACCTCTATAATGTTTAAAAAACAATTAATTTTTTCATTTACAAAATTTGAGTTGGAAAATGTGGTTACATAGAATTAACACCTCTCAAAATGATTTTAAGTACTCAATTATGTTCACTCTTTCACCAAATAAAAGTAAATATATAAGAATTTATAGGATCACTTAGACTTCATTACTATGTTAAAGTGCATACTAATTGATAGATTTTTTTAGGGGTTTTCTATTTCTAATATATAGTAGGAAGATAGTTTCCAAGAGATGGGGAGAGGGTTAAAAACCACAATTGGGAAAACCAATTATAATTTATGAAAGGACACATGAGATAGAATGAAAACACATTATTATAAGAAAAAAGTATGAAAAAGGAAAAGAGTGATAGAAAAAAATGGAGGAATATGAAAATAAAAAATATGCAAAAAGCATAAAATTTCTCAAAATGTCTCAATTACACTTTTTATTATTATTTTTTTATATACGTATATATATATATATATTTATTGTTTTTCCCATTTTTGAACACTTTTCAATAAAATTTGTACAAAATGACATAAATAGATGTCCATATTAGAACCTCACTGAATGAAAACCTATCCCCAATACAGAAAGGGATTCTATTCCTCAAGCATAAAATTTGATATAGAAAATCAAGGAATGTAAACCAAAAATTAAATAATTCCCCTACACACTTAAATATAAAACAAATGTAATAAAAATCCTTGTAATTTTTTTTGGGAATGGTTTTGGTCTTTTAATGTGGATATAAATAATGTTTTTTTAATAGAAGTGGATTTTAAAGGAGGATTTATGTTTGTGTAATGGGTGGATTTTTTGATATATTGTTTCTTATTTTGATTAAAAAAATTCCTCTATCATATTAATGTGCATTAATGTGAGAAATTTATCTAGGGTATCTTGAAAATCGAGACTCATAATAGGGAGTGAAAATCACCTAAAGAAAATATGGTCATCAGTAACCATGGAACAAAAGATTATGTTGTTCCTTATGAAAGGGGAAGAATAATTTTTGAAATCAATTTATTTAAAAAAGATTTTCATAAAATATATTTTTTTATCAAATTTTTCGATGAATATACAAAACGTTTTAGAAGAAAAGAATGTTTTTTGTCACCCCCAAAATTAATGAATTAAATTTTTATAATTTAAAGGTTATTAACTATGTTTTTTTAAATAAAAAAAACAAAAATATTCTGGAAATGAAATGGTGGATGAATAATGTGATAACATATATAAAAAATGAGATACAAAGTGCGAATGATAGAAGAATGAAAAAGGGAAAGGGTATAGATAGTGAGAAAGAGATAAGGTGGTAGATTTAATAAGGATATGATATTTCCTAGCTTTCCTAAAGTGAGTATCCCACTCAATCAAGTTATGTATCCATTCTAGAAAATGTGGATTAAATGGAATTAGATGTTGTTCCCATGGAATGTTCCTTCTCATGTTGATTCTTTATTAAATTTCCATTACCTATAGAAAATTAAAAAGTAAAAATAATTATTCATTTAAAGAAAAAGTAAAACCAAATGAATGATTCATAAATGTAAATAAAATCATTGGTTTTCTCATCATAAGATATGAATCAATTTTTTCTATATATGGAAAATTAATGTAAACAACCCATGTTCCAATGATGAGCACCATTATCTCCAGATTTCTTCCATAAAAACTTCTCCTTTGGGAGGCATCATCACTCATTGAATAATTTCTTCTTGTCCTTAATTATTTATTTGTAATTCAATGGGGGTGGAAAAGAGAATGCGGGGAGCCTCTCTTTATTCATCAACATGGGTAATGTTGTAATCCACCGTGTATGGGTTTTCTAGAATAAGATTTTTTGGAAGAAGTTTCATTTCTAAGGGTGAATTTATGTGTGGTTTAGAAAACATGAAATCAAAATATGAAATATCATTTTAAGTCATTTTTTATCACATTCCAATGTGGGGTAATAAGGAATAAAGTGGACATGAGTCTCAATATATTTGTCAAGATTCTTGATATCCGTGGTGCTTTCTAAAGAATTTATAATTTTGACCTCACCAGCATTCACATTATTAATGAGGGAAAAAATATTACAAATTTCACACTCATTAGAATAAGATAAGCATAAAAATTCAAGGCTCACATCACCCTGAGAGAATTTTTTAAAACATGTATAGTGATTGTAGAGTGATTCTATGGTGGGTACACACGGCTGTAATAATTTTGATCACTGAAATTTGGTCACCAAATTAATTTTATAATATTACAATGTAGATATTGATTTTTTTTATGGAATTTATAAAGAAATATCAACCTATAATAAGAGGATATCTAAAAGAATATGTCTCGACTTCCATTTCAAAGAAAAAAGAAATCATTTGGGATGATAATATCATTAACTAAAATAATAACATCCTCTATTTCTCTCTAAGGACTGGTAGTGATTTTGTTGGACAACTGGATGACTAAACTCATTGATACCTATTTTCTTCCAGGTTTCTAGTGAGATTTTTTTTAGTTGTGGGATTTTTTATATAATATCGACACCACTTACAACATCAATGATGGTTCATTCTATTTCCAATAACCCATAATAGAAGTATTATAGAAGGAGTTGGTCTTGGATTTTGTGGTGTGGGATAATTGTTATAATATTTTTGAACATTTATTTATATTTTTGGACTGATTTGTTACATAATTTTGGATGCCACTAATTTTCTTTGGATAAATGTGATGGAGATGTAGGAAATAATTTCTATAAAAAGAATCACTTTAGGTCATTCTATGAATTTATGGTACGAAGAGGGGTATAATAGAGACTTTACTTTGAATTGATATCCAGTAATAATTGAAATGTTATATATTTAATTTTTTTCATTAAAAACCCTTGATGAATCATGGTATATTACCCTACTTAGAACTCTTTTAGGTGAAGATGATTATCCACACTAGATATCCCTTAGAAATGATACAAATAATGAATCAAACCAAAGTTGAGTTCAAAATATGTCTCTATGATTGAATATTTAATACCATGTGGTTGGTAATTTATATCAATATTAGGGAGTTCTTTAATAGTTTATTCCATTTTATTATACATTCCATGATCAAAGGGATCAATAATGAATGTGTCTTGTGTGTTTTTATTATCCTCAATGGTCTTCCTAAGTAGTTAAATGGTTCATCCAATTTCAGGATCAAACAAATATTTGGTATTTTCTATTAGAATATGGGTAATTTACATGGTATATTTTTTTTGTAAGGGAATATAATTTATTTTATATATAATAATGGATTTTATTTAGGTTGTTTTGAATAAATATTATTATATTTTTTTCTGTTTCGAATTTATATTAATCTTTTTTTTGGAAGTCAATAAAAATACATATTACTTATAATAATATCCCTTATAATGGTTACATTTTATGTATTAATGATTATTAAATATCAAACATAATAGGATATATGATCTTATAGAATGTATATAGAATCACTTTGGTCAAATCCTCAATTATGGTACTATGTTTCTGGAACCATATTTTTTTCTTTTATCTTTTTTAACGAGGGATTTTTCTACAGATCTTATCTAAAATGATTGAATATTGATAGTTTATTTAATGATTTAAATTTAATTGGGGTGATTTCATTATTAGTTATGAAATATTATGATTTTATTTAGATTTTAAAATAATTTTATTAAATTAACATTCAATTCACAAGTTGTTTATTCGATCAGAGTTCCCAAATGTTAATACTTTAATCCAAGCCTTCACTAGGGTCCTTATAAAAATAATTTATCATTAATGTATGTTTTAAAACTTCATATATCCATATGTATTTAACATTATAATAATCTATGGAATCTACATGTCAAACAAAAAAAATTCATTATTCGATGACATATCTTTATTCACATACACAATATTAATTTATAGAATGTCAAATGAGAAACAAAATCTCAATTTCTTGACTTAAAAAAATTAAAACTCCCCTAATGATAGGATTTAAGAATCCATTAATGTGTTCAATAATCTACATAGTAATTTTGTGTTGATTATTTAGAATATATTAAAAATAAGGATTAAATAAAAGAGATCTGGGCCAAAAAACACACATAAATTAATTTAGGAAAATACTGGATTTTTATTGAATGAGAATGGGAAATATAGGAGGGATAGAAATAATCAAAATTATTTTAATTAATTAAAAAAATATATATATGGTTTATTATTTGAAGTGTTTTATAGAAAAAAATTCATTAACCTGAAATTAAATAGAAACAAACATACATGAATATAATTGAAAATAAATTAAGAAAAGAATGAAAATAAAAAGTGAAAGATAGATTTATATTGGAAAAACAAGAGTATATATTTACATACCATCCTTTTATCATTTTTTTCAAATAATCCTCTATTTATTCTTAAAATCAAACCCTTTGATAAGATAAGAGAGGCATGAATTTATAGTCCATAGTGGTGGGATGATTTCCTTCCAAAATTATACTCCAATTGAGAATATTATTTGATCATAAAAGAATAATAATATTGAAAATATATCATATATAAAACTTATTATAAGGATATTTTTTATAAATACTCTATATTTTAATGCTAGTGTACTTTTTTAGACAAAGATATAGCTTTGTTAGTAATCCATGTGCTGTTTTATTGGCATATTCATATTTTTAAAATGCCTAAATCTTAATGATTTTATGGCTATGAAGATTCCTATGTCTTGAATATAGATATTATAATTTTTTAATCAATATATATACCTTATCCCCACTTATTTTAGACCCATTGGATAGGTGTATTGGGATAAAAGTCAATATTGGTGAGTTTTACTATAATCCCATATAAAATTGTTAGTCTTCATTTAATGCATGGATTATATACATTAAAGGTTGAATTTTAACTTGAATTTTTTAAAAATTTATAATATAATATATTTGGAATTATCACATATTTTCATGCAATTTTGTCTTCTGGATTGATCCTAGAAAAAAGAAAATCATATCTGAATCGGTTTCTTTGACTAATTCATTGGGTCACTTTTATGGTCCATATGGACCTTCAAATAACTGAACTAGCCAAATATCTTGTCGAATGATTTATCGTAATTGATATTTGGAACCTTATAAAATAATAATAATACAATTTTGGTACATATAGTGAATATAATGAACAATATATCAAAATATATTCTTATTGGATTAATTTGAATAATATTTTTATATATGTTTATGATAAAAAAAATGAAAAATGATCATAAATTATGGATTATCCTAGTGAAAAACCTATAATTATAGTTACTTAAAATCCTAATTAAATTTATAATATCACTTAATATATTAAAATAAGGGTTATTGTGTGTGGAGGAGGCTTATTCTAAGGAGTAATAAACCATGTTGTTGTTTTATGTTACTAGGGTAATTATTTTTTTTATAGGTGGTAGTTCATGATGGAGAGGGGATATTTTGGAAACGTTTGTATGATGCATAAGAATAAAAATCTAGATTCTTGGGATATTATTCCATAGAAATGGATTACACATTATGTTATACATAAGGGTATTATGTCATGTCACAACCAAATAGCTTAACCAGTCAAATATCTAGCTGAATAATTTATAGTAATTGAAAATTTAAAACCTAGAAAATAATAATCATACAATTTTGATACATATAGTGAATTTAATGAACAATATATCAAAATATATTTTAATTGGATGAATTTCAATAAATTTTTCTACATATGATTATGATCAAAAAAATGAAAAATCTTTGTATATTATGGATTTTCATAGTGAAACACCTATAATGAGAGTTAATTAAAATCCTAATTAAATGTATAATATCAATCACTCTATTACAAGAAGGGTTACAATGTGTGTAGGAGTATTATTCCATGGAGTAATAAACCCTGCTGTGGTTTGATGTTATTAGGCTGATTATTTTTGTATATGTGGTAAACAATGTCGGAGAGGGGTACCTTGAACTCACCCTTGGGTGGAGGGGTGCTCTCCATGCTTGGGTCCTTTTGTTGCTTGTTTCTTTTGACCTTGATATTTTTATAAAAGACAATAATAATTATGATGTTGATGTCAGAGAGGGGCTATTGTGGCATGGTGTTTATGATGCATAAGAATAAAAATCTAGAGTCTATGGAGATTATTCCATATAAAAGTTATTACACATTAAGGTCTACTTAAGGGTATTGTGTCATGTCACAACCATGGGGTTGTTCTGTAAAGGGTTATTAGTTATATGACATTCTTTTAGTTCTATAATATCATTCCTAAATGGATTAAATTAGTTAATTAATTATAAATGTTTATAATTATTTTTAAAAACATTTTTTGTAATGACCCAAAAATTCAATAATGAAAATTCCTCTTGGTCTATTTAAATTTCATCTTATGGTTATGTAAAATGTATTAACTTATTTTTTTCTATGTTTTGGATTTTTAAATTCCATTAAGAATTGTGACCGTTGTTAATATATCCATTTAACAGTGACCACATGACTTAGTATAAATATAGGGCTTTAACAAATCCAATTTACTTAGATAGAGGAAGTGATGGCCTTATCCAGTAGACTTTCCCCATACAAAGCCCATTTTTCAGAGCTCAAAAAGGATGTGGCTTCATTGGGCTTCACTATTGACCAATCCCAAGCTAATATTGAATACATTAAGCTTGATCGGAACCACCTACGAGAGAAGTGGAAGTTGATAGAGATTACCACTCGAGCAATGTTATCTGAGCCACCCCAAGAGTCTACCACCATCGTGCACCTTACCCTAAGGTATTATGCGGGTGTTTTAAGGGGTTATGTAACAATACCCTAGAACTATTTCTATATACATTATTCTTGTATAAGGAATATACATTCTTTTTTATTATTGTTACTTTATAAATATTTTTTAAAGCACAAATAGTAATTTTAGTTAATATTCAACTAAGAAATATATTTTGATTAATTAATAAATTTTTTAATTAAATAATAATTTAATAAATTATTATTATTATTAATAAATTAATTTTTATTAAATATAAATGATCGTATAATATTATGAATTCAATTGTAATTTTTATTAAGGTTTGAAAGTTGTTTTTTTCAAAACCCATGATTTTTTTATAAATATCGATATTTATATTAAAAATAAAAATTCACATATTTTGAAAATTATATAGATAAATTGAATATTATTTTTTAAATTAGGACGTCGAAATTATCCTATGGTGAATTTTTCATAATCTTCTGAGACAGTTCAATTTTTGGGTAAAAATTGAATACCGTTTAAATATATAATGTGTTTTATGACATCATAATGACCCAATAGTGATGTAATAAAATAATATAATCATTTTTTTCATCAAATATATTTTTTACCATTAAAATAATGTGATTTTGGGTTTTTTTTATTTATTTTAAAAAGCTTTAGTGGACCCTTCATGGCTTATAAATTTTTTTGTCTTTTTAAATTGTTTTCCTTGGGAGTGTGACTCAACTCCACATAATCAACCCTATTACTTTAAGAATTTCTGCCATTGGCCTTATAAAATATTTTTTTCCAATCCCCTTTGGAAAAAACAATGTGAAAAAACCATGGGACTGTTTATGGTTCTGATTAGTTTATTGTGTGGTGTCCCAAACCTAAATAATAAAGAATTCACACTCCTTTCCTATAAAAACCCAACCAAGATCCCACTTTCTCTTCACTAAAATACTTTTGAGTTATTCATAACTCATTCCTCCTCTCTCTATAATCCTATAAAGGCACCACAAGATCCCAAGAAGCCTCTCTCAGGCCTCTCCCAAGCCTTTTGGATCACACTTCCAAGTAAGGGATTCCCACTTTACTTATTTATGTACAAGTTTACTTATATTGTTATGCCATTTTATTTTCAATTATAAATGTTGGGGTATTATTTTTCACCTCCCAAATCCTTCCCTCTTCATGTTTTAATAATGAGATATACCCTTTATCTCTCATTAATTCCTCCCATGTACACCTGTTACCTTACGGAAATTCGGTAAGCAATTTCTCTCTCCTCATTTACATAAAGCAATTATTTTGTATTATGAATATAAATTCCATTAAATTTTTTGGTAAATGTATTTATATGAACCTATTACTATCTATTTTATGTACATATGATTATACACCTATTTCTCTATCATCATCATTTTTTATGAATTTCTATGTCACACCATTATGCTGCTGAAATTGCATCGCAATTTTCCAAGATAATGTTATTTTGTATTGAATACCATTCCCACTTATCTTACAAGGGTATTCACCTTTACACACATATAAATATTTATTATAGAGTCTCATTTATTTATTCCCCATTCCTTTATCATGGAATAAATTATGATATTGAATGAATCCATGTTGTATGATCCATGTGGCACACTTATGCATGAAATGAAATGTTTAAGAAGGGTGCACCTGGATAGCGCTCCAATGAATTGGGTAAAGTATAGTGTCATGATATGTCATGTAAAATGAGTGCGGAATCATGATAATTCAAGTTCAATGAGTCTTTACTCATTCTTCATGTGCAATGAGGATTTACTCATGCTCCATGTGCAATGAGCCTTGGCTCATGCTAATTCCATGTTAAGTGTTGTTGCCACATCTCCATGTTATGATTTTCATGCTTTATCATGAATTTATGATCATGATTATCTGGTGATCCATTGATATTAATATTTCTAACATGTATTGTGTTCCTTATTTTATTCCATGTTTATTCCATTTCTGGGCTTTATATTTCACCCTTTTCTTATGCATGTCCTCAGGTTATCCCGTGCAATGCTAAGTATGGGGGAATTTAGTGGTTATGTAAAGGAAGTTTTCAATTAAGATGTTGTGTTTAATGTTTTAAGTTTTTATGTAATGTTCCTAAACCCCAAATACATTAGACCTCTCTATCTTCCATGTTGTATCAAGTGAAGAGTTTATGTAATAAATCATGTTTAAGTGTGTAATAAAGAATAGGGTTGTCATAGTTGGTATCAGGGGATAAGTTTAGTTATTTTTTGGGATTAGGATTAGAAAACCCTAGTTAAGCCTTAAAGACAATACTATGTATAATAAAAACATCCCTATTTTTTTGGTGGGTATTGAGTAAGTGGTTTATTATGTAAATACATCCCTGTCTGGATACAAGCAGGTAAAGGCGGCTATGAAACAAATGTACCTAGGGGTGAAAACCCCACCAAGGAGTTTCAGGCTTGACCTAGGGTATCTTGGTACACGATAATGGGCCTTTGTACACTATTGGTTGTGCCGCCGCTAGAGGATATGCATTGGTAAATTAACTAGCTTAGTATGAACCATTATTAAGGGAATTAAAAAAATCCCCTAAGAATATATATAAGAAAGTAGATCATGATTAACATAGATTAAAGATTAAAGATTAAAGATTCATAAGTTAAGGAAATAAAAGCTATTTATAAGTCATCTATTTTTTCCTTAGATTACCCTTTATGTTTTACCCCAAACATTAATTTTACTCTACCCAATGGCTGGTAATAAGAGGACTCGGGCTAACAACTGATGTAAAGATCAATGTGATGACTATGCTAATGAGATGCCCAATCCGATGGGAGCGGGAATCACAAACTTTGTCACAATTATCTCTCAGTTAACTCAATATTTGAATAAAAACATGGGTAAATAGAAACACTCAACCCCCCTAAGAAATAATAAGTCACTAACAAGGACTTCATGAGACAAATAACTCTTACTTTTAATTGATCATTTGATCCCTCAATCGACGAACAATGGATCAACTCTATTGAAAATATCTTCTCCATCATTTAATGTTCTGAACAAGAGAAGGTTATCCTAGATTCTTATCATATGGAGGGTGAATCCGATCAATGGTGGACATTGATAAAAAATATGAAGCCTGTGGAGGAGATCAAGGCATTGGAATGGAAAGATTTATAGAAGATGTTTTTTGATAAATATTTTCTGCGCACCATCTGACTTAATATGGAAAGGGACTTCCTTGACCTAAAGAAAAAAGGCAATGAATATGTCATAGCATACAAGGAAAACATCCCAAGGATTTTACGATAAACCTATAGCTTTGACATTACCCCTGAATTCAAGGTTTAACTCTTCTTTGGTGGGATGAAACCTAGCTTGCAGAAAGCCCTGGTGATACGTGACTTAGACAACTATGAGGAAATTGTCTGATGTTACCTCAAGGTCAAAATGGAGATCAAATAATCTCAGGGGAATTATGGGGAAAACAATTGTAAGGTTTATTTCAATTATGGAGGTCCAATGGATAAATCCAATGGTGCTAAGAAGATCCAGCACCCCACTTGGAAAAAGCTGCATAAATAAGAACCCCAGTAATTTCTTTAAGGTGATGAGGAAATGATTTAGGTGTGGAAGATAAGGACACATAGCTATTAACTGCTGATAAGAAAACCCCACGGCTATGACAGAGGAGAAGAATGATATGTTCAACTCTCAATGTTTTTTTCATTGCTTCAGCAGCAAAGAACCAGGGAATCTTACAAATTAGTGCCCTAAGCCAAGGGTTTTTGGAGGCAACCAACAACCTCCAAGGAAATAAGGGAATGATTTTTCCATCACTACCACTGAAGTAAACCCCGAAAACAAAGTGGTGATAGGTATGCTAGTTATTCATTCAAGAATAGAGAACATACTTTTTGATTTAGGTTCTACGCATTATTTTATATCCTGAATGTTTAGTAGAATAATTCCAACACCACCACAAATCATTGAAGTAAAGATGTCGGTGTGTACGGAAAATGGGGAAATCATTTCATCCCATGAATATAACTCCTCCCCTGTCATAATCGGGGGATTGAACTTCCCGAAGAACCTCATCATACTCACTCTGGTGGAATTTGATGTAATTATTAGCTTGGATTGACTTTCCTTATATAGAGCCAACATAAATTGTCGTGAGAGGGAAATCACTCTCTATGTGGAGAATCGACCCCCTATTATGTACAAATTCAAGGAGGAAGATGAATATTTTTGGCTCCACCATCTCATGCGTGGATATTACTACCCGACGAGCACACGTATATGGCTTAGATGGTTGAGTCTAAGGGGGAAACCATCCTTTAAGACATTCCCATTGTGAGGGAATATAATGAAGTGTTTTCTGAGGAATTGTCTGGTCTTCCTCCTAGAAGATATGCTGAATTCTCAATTGATCATATAACTAGGGTGTTTCCAATAACCAACACTCTGTATAGAATGGCTGTTGTGGAGCATGAGGATCTGAAGAAACAACTACATGATAATCTGGAAAAAGGGTTTATATGCCCAAGTGATTCACTATGGGGTGCACCGATCTTCTTCATCGAGAATAAGGATATGTCAATGTGCCTTTTCCTTGATTATTGTGAGATTAAAAAATCACAATAAAGAAAAAGTATCCTATCCCATGAATTGATGAATTTTTTGATCAGAATCATAGAGCACAATACTTCTCTAAGGTAGATTTGTGGTCAGGATATTATCAAGTAAGGGTGAAGAAGGAAGATATCCCCAAGACTGCTTTTTGTACAAGATACATGCACTATAAATTCATAGTAATGCCTTTAGGACTCACTAATTCTCCATAAATATTCATGGACTTGATTAATAGAGTATTTAGAGATCACCTCGACACATTTTTGGTAGTATTTATAGATGATGTTCTTATATACTCTAAAACCAAGGAGGATAATGAGGAGAATCTTATAACTGTACTAGAGACCTTGTGAAAGGAGAAGATCTATGTAAAGTACAACAAGTGTGAGTCCTTGTTGAAGGAGGTCTCATTCTTGGTCCATATCATCACACAAAATGGTACATCTGTGGATCCCTCCAAGACAGCTACAATAGAGGGATGGTCGAGGCCAACATTAGTAACAGATATCCGTAGCTTTTTGGGGTTAGCTAGATATTATTGAAGATTTGTGAGAAATTTTTTACAATTTGAAAACCCTCTAAACAAGCTAACTCATAAGGGAGTAAAGTTTTCTTAGAGTGATGAATGAGAAGAAAGCTTCAACGAGTTGAAATGGAGGCTTATCACTGCACCCGTGCTCACTTTACCCAAAATTGGATAAATTTTTGTGGTATTTAGTGATGCTTCGAAGAAGGGTCTGGGGTGTGTGTTGATGAAAAATAAAAAAGTCATTTCCTATGCTTTAAGAAAATTGAAAGTTCATGATCAAAATTATCCAACACATGATATAGAGTTGGATGCGGTGATCTTCGCTTTAAAAATTTGGCACTATTATCTCTTTAGGGAGATGTGTGATATATATACAAACCAAAAAAGCCCCATGTATATATTCACATAGAAAGAGTTGAACATACACCAATGAATATGGTTAGTGATGATCAAAGACTATGACTTATCAATCAATTACCACCATGGGAAAGCGAAAGGTGGAAAATTCTCTAAGTATAAAGGACCCATCGATTATATCATTGATGAGAATTGAGAATGATACAATCTTCTTAGATTTGATGAATATGGAAATGAGAATAATAAATAAGGGAACACCATCAATCCTTTCACAAATGATTGCTAAACAATCTCTTTTTTAAAGGATGAAGGATTCTCAAAAAAATGATGTGGTAATTTAGAAGAAATTTTATGCTATTAGAAAAATGAAATCCTCAGAGTTCAATGTCAATGAAGAAGGAATTGTGAGATTTGGGAAAAGACTATGTGTTCCATCAAGTATGGAGCTTAAGAAGGAACTTTTGGATGATGCACATAGTTCAAATTTATCTATTAACCTAGGAAACACAATGATGTATCAAGATATCTGAGAGAATTATTGGTGGGATAATATTAAGAAGGATATTTCTGAGTATATATCAAAGTACATGGTGTATCAGAAAGTGAAGGTAGAGAGGCAGAAGTTTAAGGGGATGATGCAACCATTGCCCATACCAGCATGGAAATGGGAGAAAATCACCATAGACTTTTTCAAAGGACTTCTGAAGAAATAAAAAAGAAATAATGAAATCTGGGTTGTTGTGGATCATCTTACAAAGTCTGAACACTTCATTTCAGTTCAGAAGGATTTCTCATTGGATCAAGTGGCACGAATATATATCCAGGAAGTGGTAAAGATTCATAGAGTATCACAATATATTGTATCCAATTGAGATCCAAGATTCACATCTATGTTTTGGAAGATTCTTCAACATGATCTCGATACTGAACTGAACTTCAGTACGACTTATCATCCTAAAATTTATTTCCAATCTACGTGAACTACTCAGACATTGTAAGATATATTAAGATCATGTTCAATGAATTTTAATGGAGGATGGTATAGAAATATTCCTATAGTTGAATTCTCATATAATAATAGTTTCCACTCGAACATCCAAATAGCACCTTATGAATCCATGTATGGGAAGATTTTCAGAACACTGGTATATTGGGATGAAGTCGGTGAGCGTAAGATGCTAAGACCAGAAATGGTGGAGAAGGTGAAAACCCTTCCGTAGCATATCAAGGCAGGAAAAAGTCTACAAAATAATTATGCAAATAATCGTTTATGAGTCCTTGAGTTTAAAATTGGAGACATGTTATTTCTACGCATATCTCCATGGAAGAAGGTCATGAGGTTTGGAAAGAAGGGGAAGTTAAGTCCTAGGTACATCATCCCCTTTGAGATTCTTGATCGTGTCAGGGATGTGGCCTATCTACTATCACTTCCACCTACTGTGGCCAAATTACATGATGTATTTCATTTATCCCACTTAAGGAAGTACATACCAGACCCTTCACCTGTACTCTCTTCAGAAAAAGTACAGCTAGAGGATGATATTTCTTATGAGGAGCAACCGGTGAAGATCTTAGATAGTAGAGAAAAAGTTCTACGAAATAAGACAATGACCCTTGTCAAGATGTTGTGAAAAAACCACATGTTTGAATAATAAACATGAGAATTGGAGTAAGTGATTAAATAGAGTTACCCGCATATGTTTTAGTGTGAGAAAAGGAAATTTCGAGGGTGAAATTTCTTAAAGGTAAGATTGTAACAACCCAGAAATTCATTAATGAAAATTACTCTTGTTATATTTATATTAATTCTTATGGTTATGTAAAATATATTCACTTATTTGGTTATTTGTTTTGGGCATTAAAATACTATTTAGAATTGTGACCATTGCTAATGTAGTCGTTGAACTGTGATCACATGATTAGTATAAATATATGGCTTTAAAAAATCCAATTTCCTTAGATAAAGGAAGTGATGTCCTCATCCAGTAGAATTTCTCCATATTAATTCCATTTTTCAGAGCATAGAAAGGAGGTGGTTTCATTGGGATTATCTCCTGACCAAGCCTAGACTGAGCTTGAATAATTTATGCTCGAGTGGAACTACCTACGAGAGAAGTGGAATTTGATAGACATTACCACTCGAGCAATGTTATCTAAGCCACCCCAAGAGTCTTCCACCATCATTCACCTTACCCTAAGGTTGTATGAGGGTGTTTTAAGGGTTTATTTAACAAGAACATAGCACTATTACTATGTACATTATTCTTTTATAGATAATATATATTCTTTTTATTATTGTTAATTTGAAAATAGTTTATAAAACACAAATAATATTTTTAGTAAATATTCAACTGAGAAATATATTTTGATGAAATAAATAATATTTTAATAAATTATTATTATTATTATTAAGTAAATTTTTATTAAATATAAATGATCATATAATTCTATGAATGCAATTGTAATTTTTATTAAGGATTGAAATTTGTTTTTGTCAAAACCCATGAATTTTCGATAAATGTAAGTATTTATTTTAAAAGTAAAAATTAACATATTTAGAAAATTATTTAGATAAAATTAATATTATTTTTAGAATCAGGATGTCAAAATTATCCTATGGTGAATTTTTCATAATTTTCTGATACAGTCGAATTTTTGGGTAAAAATTAAATACTGTTTAAATATATAATATGTTTTATGACATAATAATGACACAATAGCGATTTAATAAAATAATATAAACATTCTATTCGTCCAATATATGTTTTAACATTAAAATAATGTGATTTTTAGTTTGTTTTATTTATTTTAAAAATCTTTAGTGGACCCTTCAAGGCATATAAAATTTTTGTCTTTTTAAATTGTTTTCCTTGAGAGTGTGACTCACCTCCACATAAGAAACCATATTATTTTAAGAATTTATTTCATTGGCCTTATAAAATATTGTTTTCCACTACCATTTGGAAAAAACCATGTTCAAAAATCATGGGCTGGTTTGTGGGTTTGATTAGTTTAATGTGTGGTGTCCCAAACCTAAATAATAAAGAATTCCCTCTCCTTTCCTGTATAAACCCACCCATGCTCCCACATACTCTTCACTAAAAGACTTTTGAGTCCATCCAAACTCTTCCCTAATCTCTATATAATCCTCCCAAGGTGCCCCAATCTCCCAATATACCTCTCTCAATACTCTCCCAATCCATTAAGATCACACTTCCAAGTAAGGGATTCTCACTTTCCTTATTTATGTCCATGTTTCCTTATATTGTTATGACCTTTTATTTTCAATTATAAATGTTAGTATATGATTTCACATCTCCACCATAATTCCATATTCATATTTTAATAATTAGATATCCCATTTTTCCCTCATTAATTCCTCTCATGTACACTTGTTACCATGCTGAAATTCTGTATGGAATTTATCTCTCCTCATTTACATTCAAGAAATTATTTTGTATTATGAATCCAAATTCCATTACATTTTTTGGGACATGTATATATATTAACACCTTAATTTAAATTTCATTTAAATATTACGAGACACCCATTTATCTCCCATAAACCTTTTTTATGAATTCCTATGTCACACGATTATGCTACTGAAATTGCACCGTGATTTTCCAAGCTAAAGTTATTATGTAGTGAATACCATTCCCACTTCTCTATCAAGGGAATTCACCATTACACACATATACTTATTGATTATAGAGTTTCATGTACGTATTACACATTCCTTTATCTTGGAATAAATTATTATATTAAATGATTCCATGTTGTATGATCCAGGTGGCACACTTATGCATTAAATGAAATGTTTAAGAAAGGTGTGCCCTGATAGTGCTTCAATGCATTGAGTAAAGTATAGTATCATGATACGTCATGTGAAATGATTATTGAATCATACTAATTCAAGTGCAACGAGGGTTTAATTTTGATTCATGTGAAATGAGAATTTACTCATGCTCCATGTGCAATAAGCCTAGGATCATGCTAATTCCATGTTAAGTGTTATTGTCACATCTCCATGTTAGGATTTTCATGATTTATCATGCCTTTATGTTCATGTTTTTCTTGTGATCCATTGTTATTCCTATTTTCTAACATGTATTGTATTCCTCATGTTATTAAATGTTTATTCCCTTAATGAGATTTATAGCTCACCCTTTTTTATGCATGTCTTCAGGTTATCTCATGCAATGCTAAGTACAAGGGAATGTAGTGGTCATGTAAAGGAAGTTTTTAGTAAAGATGTTGTGTTTAATGGTTTAAGTTGTTATGTAATGTTACTAAGTCCCAAATAAACTATACCTCTCGATCTTCCATGTTGTATCAAGTGAATAGTTTTTGTAATAAATCATGTTTAAGTGTGTAATAAAGAACCAGGTTGTCATATTTTTTATGATGCATAGACTTGGATCTTGGCATGATTTTATATGATATTGGATGAGGCTTAATTGATAATTGATTAAGAATGATCATTCTATTTGATTTTTTGGACCCTTCAATAGTTAACCATATTCATGTATATATTTCATTTCATGTGCACACCTTGGGTTTTAGTATAATAATTCTATGAAGGGGGTCAGGTGAGTCTGAAATAATGGTATAGGGATAGGTCTATACCTTTTTAATGAATTGAGTGTATGAAAATTTGTTTGGAAATTTGAGAGGCTCCCAACAGTAATATAGAGAATTAGAATCATTGAGAGTGGCATATATATTTTATTAGGTTATCGAAGAGAGTAATCAATATCTTTAGGCATAACTAGTAGAACTTTGTGATTGTAAAGTGGGGAGATGAGATTTTTGAAAATGATGATCCCAAGGGATTTTCATGAAAAATGTGATATGAGTATGAGTAGATAGTGGTAAAACATGGTAGGACTATCTAGTGATTGAATAAATATGTCAATGGGTAGTGAAGTAGGCTTTTTATTAGACTTTGGGTGTACTTAGTTCATGAGTAGTGTTAAATGGGACATTGAGTGTCTAGTGGGATACAATATACTGGTTGGGTTCTAACAAAGTTCTAACGATAGAGTAGATGTTGGTATTTTGGTCCACATGATACCCTAGTGGGTATTTCACTTCCTAATGGATATTATTACTATTTTTAGGGCCGAGTATGATATGTAACACCTTGAGTTTTTATGGACCTTTTTTGAATAAATTAAATTTTCATTTATGTATTGCAATACACTAAGTCAAACATTCCTTTCACATGGAACCAACTCAATTCATGTTACACAAAAAATCAACTTGCTGTATGTTACACACAACACAAATTTTTCTTACATTATATGTAACACATATGTTTCTATGAAACATACCTTTATTGTTATAAATATTTAAATGAGATAATTATAACCTAGTCATTAAACATAGTTATATGAATAGTAATAATTACTTTTAAAATATGATGCATAATGGTTTTATATAAAAAAACATATTGATAATAAAATATAAAATTTTTGGTAAAGTCTTTATATGTTTTAAAAAATATTTTCTCAAAATAACGACTTTTGATTCCCTTATGTAAAAAATAATAAAATTAATTTAAGACAAAATTTTCAATTTAGTTTGATAAAATAAACATCTCTTTTGAATTTCTAATTTCAAAATTTTATTTGGGAGAATTTTTTGTATTATTATAAGAAACTTTATTTTTTTAATTTAGAATGTCGAAATTAGATTGGGGATAATTTTTGGGATTATTCTAAGAAAAATCATTTTTTGGATGAAGAGTGAAAAATAATGAATTTTAATTCAAAACCTCTTTTTAATCTAATCTATTTATAAGGATAAATTATATTTTAAATTTATTTTAAATTTTCATTTGATCATATTTTTATAAATTAATACAATTTAGGTCATTAGAATCAATTTCACTTTAATATTGGGTATAAAAACATAAGAAACTTTTGGGTTTCTACCTTAAAAATCCTCAGTGTCGTCCCATCAGCGGGATTATTTTTAAAGTAATATTTTACAATTATGTGATTAGAATTTGGAAAAATGGATTAAATATTTTGAATAATAATAATTTACTATTTATAATTAGTTCAACTTAGTTTTTGACCAAGAATATTAGTTAAAGTGATTAAAATTAATTACAAAGATTAATAGAAATATTAGGTTAGTAACGTACTAAACCTAATATTTATGACCTAAAATGACTTTTAAACTTGTAAAAACCCAATTATATGGCCATTATTCGGTCATTAACCTTATTCTATTGATTTATGTTGGTTTTTATTACTTTTTTTTGGTAAAATCACGGCTACACCTTATTTTTAAAAATGCCAAGTGTGTCCTTTCCCTTCCCTATAAAATGATACCACCTCTCCCTCTTATTCAAACCTTACATAACACTTAGGTTCTGCCATGATCGACCCAATAAACTTCCCTAAATATCTCCCTTCCACCAAGAATCCTCCCATTGTGAAAAAAAACCATGTAATCATTTTTACACAAGCCAAAAGGATTTACACGATTAAGAGGTAATAACTTCTCTCAAGCTCCTTTATTTTATTTTATTTCTCCACACCCTACACTCTCTTTATTAAATGATTTTGTAAAAAACAATTATCATTAATATAATATTCTCTTTTATTCTATGGGTTATACCAAAACTTACAGATACTTTTATCAAATGGGTAAGAATCATACTATGTGTGTGTACGACAAACTATCGTCTCACAAAATGATGATTGTTCATTTTTCCATACCACCTATCATGGTGGATATTATGATGGAAAATATATTTTTATATTATATATATTATATTTATTATGTATTTAATCTTATTTAATACTTTTACAACACATATCTTTATACTTTACATTTAGTGTAGATACGATAATTTCGTTTGAGGAAGTGTGGACTACCACCCCCTCAAAGTGATGTGATTCATTCACACACTACATGGAATATATTAAGGATGTGTTTAGTGAAATTATATCATATTTATGATATAATAATTATACTATAATAATTATATATATAAATATTTATACACATATGTCATTTACCTTCTTTCTTTCAATATGAGAATAAAAACATAAACAGTGTTCATGCGTACGTACGGCTTACCGTCTCCTTGAACGGTGTATTCTATTTCATACATATATATTATATATAGTATTATCACACATATATAATTAATATAAATTATATTTATATCATGATTTACATTGTATAAATCATGATATAATTATAAGAACCAAAGATATTACAAATTAAGACACATGTGAAGAACACATCTAATATAACCCGAAGTGAAACCTTAACATTGGATTGTTAACAAGCGAGTAATATAAAAACATAATAAAACCATATAATATTTTATATATAATAATATTTCTCTTTTAATGATTTATAACAAACTTATATCTATTATACATGATGTTTTAATGAGTACGAAGAGAGTCAAGAAACAAGGTAAGGGGATTTATTCTCAATTTTTTTCTGTGAGATACATGACTTATTCACCACCCATAACTTTTGTGTAGTGTGTATACTACACATGGATGTATTCAAGGATTATTATACTTAATTTTATGGGTATTTAAATATCCATTATTTTATTTTTATTTCATGGTTTTAATGTCAAAAGCTATGAAATCGGTAAGATAATTTTGTCTCAATTTTCCTTCCTTGAGAGACATGTTTTATTATGCACATACATTATTTTTTGAGGGGTTTATAATTAAATTTCACATATTATATCATGAATATAATTATTTTCTATGATATTTTAAGCTTCATGTAATTTTATTTTCTTACATAGAGATTATTATCCCAAGTTACAATGTTCTAAGAGTTTATTTAAAGAATCTCCTCGTATATTGAGATTATTTATGATTATGCTTCCTTTATTGAAATAATTTGATAAATATCTCAAGAAAACTCATTATATTTCTTATAATATGGTTATTCATGATATATTTATGTTTTAGTACCATTTAAACTATTTTTTACATAATATATTTAAGAAAATGTTTTTATAAAATCTGACAATATTTCTTTCTTTAGTCGGAAATTTGTTTCATTCAAAAACCACGTTTAAAAAAATATTTTAAAAAACGTTTTCAAATGATATTTGAGTATCATTTTCTAGAAATAAATGATTTTAATTTTTTTTTCAAAGGTTCCTTTATATGTCTTCAAATATATTTTCCAAGATTTGTTTTTCAAAAATGATTTATGTTTTAAGAAGAGTATTTCAATGCAGAAAGGATATTATCCTCAGAAATGTTTTTAAAAGATCGTTTAAAAATATTTACCATCTAAGATAACATATATTTGTGTTACACATTCCTTTATGGGGAAATTATTCAATGTTATCATTCATATTATTTTTCTTAACGGATTATGTTTTAAATGCACGATGTTTATGAAACCAGTTTCTCTTTCACAAGTGATATAATTTTAAAATCCCCTTCTTTTTTCAGGTTATTTTTAATATTAAATGATTACAAAAACTATCTTTTTCCATAGGTTGTTACATGATTACATGTTTATATTACCCATTTCATTTCATGGGATATGATATGACTATGTATGATATTGTGAAACTTGTTTGTATGATTTCACTATGAGATGGGTGAGACCTATATCTATCTCCAGTGCATTGGGTAATGATTTATATCTCATGAGATAGAATAATATGGCCTTGCGAATGGACCTTGACTACTAAGATGGCCATGGGAGTGAACCATGAATACAATGATGGTAGGAAGAGTGAACCCATTCTACTAAGATGACCATGTGATTAAATAATGACTACCAAGATAGTATGGGGAGTGAACCCATACAAATAATATGGTCTTGGAAGAAATTATTTGGATACTATAGAAATCATATTAATTTATTATGTTTATGCCAAAGTTCCACATTTTATTCATATACTATTATTTCATGGATTATGTTCTTTATGTATTTATGATTCATGTCATATGAACTATCAATATTTATTCCAAGATTTATGTTTATTGTAGTTGATATGTTGGGTATGATCTTCCATTTTCATGATGATGTTATCGTTTATTTATACTCATGATTATGCTTATGTATCTACTTTTTTTACACTTAATGAGAATTTGAGATCACCAATTTTTATGTTTACATCACCAAGGTTATGAAGATATGTATTATTTTTGATGTGTTTAAGAAGGGTTCTATTTAGGAAGAACCTAGTGGGAGAAGATGTAGCTCATTTATTTACCAGTGTTTATGTTTTCATGTTTCTAAAGGCAGCATACTAGTACGATCTTTAGGCATCTATTTGTATAATGTTTTTACTATTCTATTTTTTTTTGAAATGTTAATGAATGAAAATCAGGGGTCTCTATAGTTGGTATAAGAGAAAAGGTTTAGTTAACCTTTGGAAGATAGGATTAGAAAACCTTAGTCAGAACCCTATGGACATGTCTAGGGATAAGGATAATGATAATCATAGAAAAATGTCCTGAAATTTTGGTAAAGGGTGGAGTTAATGGTTTTCTAATAATAAATCTCATTCTAGATACTTCAAGTAGATGTGGATCTGGTATAAATGTACATAGGGGTAACAAATCTGACATGATGTTCCGATCCTAACATGGTGTACTATGGTTTATGAAAATGGGCATTGCTGCACACCGAGCTTGAAACTCCTAGGGGATATGCTTTGAAAATTCGAAAACTATTTACGAACCATCATGAATGATATAAATAGAATAGGGATATTAATAACCTTGGATACACCTAAATTTTCATAGATTAAAGAAGGTTTCATAATTTAGACACCCTGTAAGTGACTTTTCATGATTATGTGGTTATTTAATATGATAATTGTTTCTTACTCTATGATTTTGGTTTTAGTCAATGGATGGAACTTGAAGGAACTGTGTTAACGGTGATTGTGATGCACAATGAAAAAATTGTCCCCTGAAGCGACCAAATTCTATGGGAGATGGAATGAAAAAACTCATTGCTATGCTCACATAGATTTCCAAATCTAGGAATCATGGTGGACTTAAAAATTAGAAAAGGAGGGAATAATGTTTTTTCTACTTTTTCATGAGGTAATGACCCCTTTTATAAATGGGTCTTCTAATACACTTGTTTATGAACATTGGATTAGTATTAATGAAAAGATATTATCCCATCTCTAGTGTTCTGAGTGAGATAAATTCATTTTGACTGTTTATCATTTAAAAGGTTAAATAGACCATTGGTGGGCTCTAATCAATAATACAAGGCAGCAAGATGAGATTAAATCCATGCACTGGGATGAGTTCAATAACTTATTTTTTAAAATATAGTTTCCTCATATTATTCATACCATGATGGAGAAAGAGGTCCTCGAGTTAAAGTAAAGGGATGATAAATCTGTTGGTACCTATGAGGATAATTTCAAAAGGCTTGTAAGGTACACATTAGGAATTATCATTCAACCCAAAAGTAAAGTTGATAGGTTCTTCAATGGATTAAATACAAGTCTCATAAGGGATATGTTCATAAAATACTTTAGTGTCTATAAAGAGATTGCATGTTATAAAATCAAGGTTGAAATAGATGTTGAATTCACTTATAAATATCATGGGTTTGATAAGAACATGAAGAATATGTCTAAAGGAAAATATAAAAACCATGAAGAGAAGAATATAAGATTTCCTTTATGCTCTATGTGTGGGATGAAGTATGGAGGAAATTGATTTAAGGGGTTTAATAAATGTGTTAAATGTGAAAGGTAATTCCATCGAGAATTTTATTACTAGGGTTATAGGAAGAAGTTAGAAAAATATGATAATGGAGAAAAAAAAACCTAGAATAAACCACCCACGATTCACTGCTACAAGTGTAAGGAGAATAGGAATTATGCTAACCACTTCCCAAACCCAAGGGCTAGTGATGATGATTGACATCGGAAACCTCTGAAGCCAAGGGACAAGGGGAAATTTCATACAATTACTATTTATGATGAGGGGTGTGATAAGAACATGGTGAAAGGTGCACTTATCATCTACTCAAGATCTTTTAATGTATTATTATATTCTATATCAAACCACTCGTTCATATCTAAAGAATTTTGTAAGGTTGTTAAGATTCCACAAATATAATTATATGTGGAATTAGCAGTGAGAACCTATAATGGTATGATGATTGAATCCCAAGTCTATGATTCCTCTACGGTTTACATTTGTGGGAATATGATACTTGTAAATCGTTTAATTCTTCCTTTAATTGAATTTGAGTTTATCTTAGGCATGGATTTGATTTCAATACATAAACCCACATAAATTGTTAGGTAAGGGAAGTTACGTTTGATATTTCAAACATTACTAGGATCATCCATCCATGTGATGATAAGTATAAACTTATTTTGGAGATTAAATATAGTGTACGAGTCTTAATTACTATTCAAAAGGGTTATGTATATCAAATGGTTAGGGATAAAATCAGCATCGATGATATGATTATTGTTTAGGATTTTCTGGATGTCTTCTAGGAATAGTTTCCTAGACTTCCACTAAAACATGAAGTTGAGTTCTCAAAAGAACTCATAATTAGTTATACAACAATTTCAAAAACTCCTTATAGAATATCCCCAATTGAGTTATAGGAATTGAAGAATAAAATCAAAGAAAACCTTGATAAGGGATTCATTTCTACAAGTGTATCACCTTGGGGAGCACCAGTTCTTTTTGTGAAAAAGAATGATGGATAAATGAAACTCTAAATTTATTATTAGGAGTTGAAAAATATCACAATTGATAACAAGTACCCTCTTCCCAATGTTGATGACTTGTTTGATCAACTTTACATATCTCAATACATTTCCAATATTGACCATCGTTCTGGATATCATCAATTGAGGGTCAATAAAGAGGATATACCCAAGACGACATTCTGAAAAAAGTATGGACACTATGAATATATAGTGATTCCTTTTGGTCTTACTTATTTCCCTACTATCTTCATGGATATAATGAATATAGTCTTTAGAGATTACCTCGACCAGTTTGTGGTAGTGTTTATAGATGATATTCTTATCTATTTAAAAAATAAGGAAGAGAATAAATATCACTTGAGAATTGTAATAAATACCTAAAGAAGGAGAAACTACATGAAAAATCTACAAAGTGTGAATTTTGGTTGCAAAAGGTTTCATTTTTGGGTCACATAATCTCAAGATGAATGAGATCGATAGATTTTGTGGTTTTTCTAGATATTATTGATGATTTTTTAGAATTTCTCCTAAAAATATAATCCTCTAACCAATTTAATGGATAATGGTGTCAAGTTCCTCTGGAAAAATGAATGTGAGGAAAATTTCAAGGAACTAAAGATAAGGTTAGTTAGTACACATGTGATAACATTACCCTATGGTGGATAGGGGTTTTTAATCTATAAATATGCATCCAATAATGTATTGGGAATTTTTTTTATGAATAAAAACATGGTTATCGCTTATTCCTAGCAGTAGTTGAGGATTCATGATCAAAATTACCCAAATCATGATTTGGAGATAACATCGGTAATTTTTGCATTAAAGATATGGAAGAATTATCTCTATGGAGAAAAGTGTGATATATATTCCAATCATAAAATTCTAAAATATATATTCACATAGAAGGAGTTTAACATTCTCTAGAGAATATGGTTAGAGTTGATAAAGGATAATGAATTCTCAATACATTACCACTTTGGGAAAGTGAACAAGGTGTTCGATGTTTTGAGTCGAAAAGATCATTCTAGCTTATCCATGACAATGATAAAAAATATCTAATATTTATATATTTACAAAGGATGTATCTAGAAATCTAGAAGGAATGAGAAAAATATTATCTTTCTCAAATTAATCTTCAACCCACTATCCATGTGAAGGTTAAGGAGGTGAATAAAGAATAGGTAGAGCTGAAAAAGAAAGTTTGAAATGTTCATGAGTTTAACATTGACCGAGATGGAATAATAAGGTTTAGGAACCACGTATGTGTTCCTTACATAACAGATTTGACGATGAAGCAATTAGAGGAAGCTTGTAGTTCTTCATTCTCTATTCATCCTGGAAGTAAGAAGATGTATAGGGACTCAAAAGAGTACTTCTGGTGGGATTTCATGAAGAGATATATCACTGAGTTTTTATCTTGATGCCTGGTATACCAATAAGTTAAGTGTAAAATAAAAAAGTATATAGGTATGTTTCATCCATTAGCCATATCAGAGTGAAAATGGGAGAACATCACTATGGATTGTTTTGTTAGACTACCCAAAACTCAAAAGGGATTAATGCTATATGGGTAGTAGTCAATATCATTACCAAGTCAGCACATTTCATCTCTATCAGAGAAAAATTCTCTCTTGATAAACTTTATAGGATATACTTTAAGGACGATATAAGGATACATGGAGTAAAACATTCCATTGTATCAGATCATGATATGAGGTTCACCTCAAACTCTGGAAAATCATCTAGCAATCACTTGATATCGAATTGAGTTTCATCACTTTTTATCATCCTCAAACAGTTGGTAAATCAAAAAGAACAATTTAAACCCTAGAGGATATGTTGAGATATTATTTTCTGGATTTCAAATGTGGTTGAGATCAATACCTTCCTCTAGTTGTGTTTTCTAACAACAATATCTTTCAATCAAGAATTCATATGGAATATAATGAATCTATCTATGGGTATAAATGTAGAGCTCTAACATACTGAGATGAGGTTGGAGAAAAAATTTATTGGGACTTAAGAACGCTGAAGAAATGGTTGAGAAGGTTAGAACCATTTAATAGCATATCAAGGTAGCTCAAAGTTAGTAGAAAATTTATACAGAAAATCGATTTAGTGATCTTTAATTTGAAATTTGTGAAAAGGTGTTCCTACAAATTTCACCTTGTAAAAAAGTTATGAGGTTCAAAAACAAAGGAAAACTAATCCCTATATATATCAGTCCCTTTGAGATTATTGATCATATCAGGATGGTTTCCTATCACATGGAACTTCCTCAAAATATATCTTATGCCCAGGATGTGTTCCATGTATCTCTCTGGAAGAATTACATGCCTAATCCTTCACATATATTTAACTCATAGGTCATACTGATGGAGTAGGATCTTTCTTATGAGGAACAACCAGTAGAAATTTTGGACAGTACAAAGAAAGTCCTATGAAACAAGACCACTCACCTATCAAAGTTTTGTGGAGAAACCACTAATTGGAATAATCTACATGGGAACTTAAGGATATGATGAATCATAAGTATCCTCATTTATTTTTACATGAGTGATGAATTTCGAGGGAAAAATCCATTTTAAGGGGGTAGAATGTAACAACCATAGTTTTATGGACTTTTTTTGAATAAATTAAATTTTCATTTATGTCTTGTAATACACCAAGTAAAAAATTACTTTCACATGAAATTTAATCATCATAAGTGACATGGAAATAGACTATAGGTATTGTACATGCAACTCCAATACGGTGTACATTACATGTAACACCGATGTTTCTATAAAACATCATTTTATTGTAATAATTAATTAAATGAGATAATTATAAAATATATATTAAAATTAGTTTTATAAATTGTTATAAATACGTTTAAAATATGGTTTATTATGTTTTTACTTAAATAAAACATATTTATATTGAAATATATATTTTTTGGTAAAGTACTTATATGTTTAAAAATACTATTTTCTCAAATGAACTACTTTTAATGCCTTTCAGTGAAAAATAATAAATTTAATTTTAGACACATTTATAAATTTAATTTGATAAAATAAACTTTATTTTTTAATTTATAATGTCAAAATTACATTAGGTATTTTTTTAGGATTTTTAGGAGAACTTCATTTTTGGATGAACAATGAAAAACAATGAATTTAAATTCAAAACTATTTTTTCATATAATTTATTTAGAAGAATAAATTATATTTTAAATTTATTTTAATGTTTAATTAGATCACATTTTTATCAATGAATCCAATTTAGTTAATTGGAATCATTTTCACTTTAAAAATAGGTACAAAAACCTAGCAATCTTTTTGATGTTTCTAAATTAAAAACCCATAGTGTCATGCCGCCAGTGAGATTATTTTTAAATAATTTATGCCAATTATGTTATTTTAATTTGGAAAAATGGATTCCATATTTGGAATAATAATAATTTCTAATTTCTAATAATTTTAAATTATTTTTTTATCAAAAATATTAGTGAATGTGATTAAAATTAATTACGATGATTAAGAGAAATATTATGGTAATAATATATTAAACCTTAAAGTTAAGACCCAAATTTCCTAAAAACTTGTCCAACACTAATTTAATGGAAATTTTTGGTCATTAAATTTCCACTATCAAGTTTATTTGGGTTGGTATGACTTTGTTTGGTAAAAATGTGGGTACACCTTACTTATTTTAAAAAAGGCCAATTGTGTCCTTTCCCTTCTTCATAAAAGGTCACCACCTCTCCATATTCATAACACATTTAAAACCACTTATATTAATCCAATATCTACCCAATAAAATTCCCAAAATCACTCCCTTACTCTTAGAATCCTCCCATTTTGTAGAAATAAATTCAAGGAAGCCTTTTGGAACAAACTAAAAGGAGTTACCATATTAAGAGGAAACAACTTATCTCAAGCTCCTTTATTTTATTTTATTTCTCCACCCTATACACTCTATTTATTTCATTATTGAATAAAATAAACAGTATATTAAATATACTAGAATTTTATTTATTCTATGTTTTTGATCTATAGTTACACTATGGCATCCCGCCTTTTTATTGCATAAATTTTCATTACATTTTACATACAGAGGATCTTTAAAGTCTAGTGTCGTGGAAATCAGGAACATAATACATGAAAAAACAAAAAAACCATTCTAATAATTTTTTAAGTCTTAATCATAGTTTCATCCTAAGTACAATTACTGCATCTCGTAACCTAGATACATACATCAAAGGAAAGGGTGAGCAGAAGGCCCAGTAAGGGGTAAACAAGGGAATCTGTTTACTTGTGATAGCATTAAGAACTTGATAAAAAACACATAAAGACATGAGAATTGGAAGTACATGAATATTATAATGAAAAGAACTTGAAACATAATTTTAATATGTGGCTAAACCATTTCATCTATAAATTCATGAACATATCACCAAGGTTTATCCCCAAGGTGTCATAAAAAATTACCATGGTTATTCACCAAGGTATCGTGAAACTTGTCATCTCTAGAGATTAATTCTTTACCCAATGTAGTGGATTGCTATTAGGGTGAAGCCTTAATATGACTTTATTTCCATGTGATCCACATATATCATAATCAAACATTTCATAAATAACCCATATATAATAAAAGAAATGGGTTTCATTTCAAAATCGTGACATTTTAAAAGTTCTTAAGAACTTGATCGTTATGTCATTTATAACCCATGGAAAGAGAGTGAGGGTTATATGTATGTAAATTAAAGAATAAAATAGATCAATTTTATTTATTTCTGAATACCCCTAGAAATGAAAATAAATTCTGGTATTCTAATACATAATACAAGAGAATTTCTTGAGAAAAAAAGAAAGATTTGAGACGAAAATTCTGCAGCATAACAACTATATAACATGGTTTTAGAAAACATTAAAAAGAGAGGGTACAAGGGTAACCCAATCATAAATAACTTATAATTTAGTATAAAGACAGAAAAAATGGAGATAAAAATATGGTATGGAACTTTTAATGACATACCACATGAAAAGGAAACTTGAGAGGAAAGAGAAGATGTGATTTATTTTACAAAACTTTCAGCAGCCTAACGACGTCAATTAAAAAATCAAAAAATAAACTGATGAGAGTGGAAAGGGTCTCCCTTTATTTGGAAATAAAATGTAAGGTAGTAGGGATATAGAATAACAATCCCCCACATAATAAAATGGAACTATATAACATAACATAAAGGAATTCATGACTTAAAAGAGGAGGGTGAAAGTTTCACTTACATTGAAGAGTAACTTCAAAAGCTTGAAGGTTGGGACCTTGGGAGGCTTGAGGACACATTGGGAGGACTCCTTGGGAGGTATAAAAACCAGATATTCATTGAGGAAAATTTTGGAATGAAAATAATTAGGTAATGGATAGGTATTTATAGGAAAAGTGAGGGAATAAATTATTAATTTCCAAGGGACACCTCATCAGTGGTATTTGAAAAACCATGGGCTTACCCATGGTATTTTCCCATGGTATTGGCCACTTGGGACACATCATAAAATATCATACTATTCACAAGTCGACCAGATTATTTTCATCATGATTACATCATCAATGAAGTCATTAAACACCCGAAACTCAAAACTGTATTTTTACTATTCACTGAAAAATAAACTATTTCAGGAAAATCCCAAAAATTAACTCTAAACTAATATAAATTCTCTAAATTAAAAAATTAATTCCATTTTATGAAAATAATTTTCTAAATTTTTTTAATTTAATTTTTAAACAAAATCATTATTTATTCCAGAAATACAACTTTAAAACTATAACTCATTTTGTAACACCTTAAGGAAGTTATCAAGGTCCCATAAAATTATTGTATAATCATAAGAAAATAAAGTAACAATTTATGATTAAATTTTATGAAAATACATTTCAATTTTAAATTATTAAAATAATTATAAAATTATAAATAAAATATTTATGAAATACAAAAATACCAAAACATAAACTATGATAGTTTTTTCACTTTTAAGATGTCTAAAATATATTTATACATTCATGGGTGAAGTTTCTATTTTTTTGGTCGATTTACTATTCATTACTATTCACTACTATTCATATGGTACGTTACTATTCATACTTTACTATTCACTAAAAATTAAGTTGATCTTATTAGACTCTAACATTCCTACTGAACAAAAATGTAGAAGACATTTTTTTTAAAATCAATTCACATTATTAATTATTTTAAGAATAAAAAAATATTTTAAAATAACCCATTTTTCCGAAATTCATCAATAATATGGAACTTCTTTAAATTCATCTTATATTTATCCAGACATTTGAAATTCAAAAATTTTACCATAATAATGAGTAAAAAATTTATTTATACAAAATGATTATAGAAAGTAAATAAGGTTTCGTTATATATCCCCTTATAACACCTGCATAGGACCTAAGTGTAAGGTGTGCTATGGTGATAGAATCTTGGGGTGGCTCGAACAACAATGCCCGAGTGGTGATTTCTATCATACTGAACTTCTCCCTTAGGCGATCCTGTTCAAGATTAACATGTTGAAATTAGGCTTGGGCTTGGTCCAGGGCAAAGCCCAGTGATGCTACCTCCTTCCCAAGCTCTGACAGATGGGCTTCATATGGCCTGAGTTTACTGGATAGTGCCATTGACTCTTCTTTATATATTAATTAACCAAGATCATTTGAATTTATAATCAATAATTGTAACATTAAAAATTTAGTTTCCAACAGTCATATTGACCAATGGCCATATAACAGTTAAAACCCAACAGTCTCATTTAATTATACTACATTAATTAAAGGATATAGTTTTGTTGAGTATAAAATAAAATAACACACAAATTTAGGAAATAAATATTATTAAAAAGTTCGGGACCTTACATTCTTCCCCCATTAAGAAATTTCATCCTTGAAATTTTTACTCATACCCTATGAAGAGAAAATGTGTGGGCACTTCTGCCTCATAGACTCCTCTAGTTCCCATGTGGCTTCCTCATATTTGTGGTTCCTCCAAAACACCTTAAAAAGGTGAGTAGTCTTGTTGCGTAGAAACTTGTCTCTATGATCCAAGATATCCACCGGCTTCTCTTTATAAGAGAGTTGATGTTCCAATTGTACCACATCTGGATTTAGTACACGTGAAGGTTCAGGTATGTACTTCCTCAAGAGGGATACATGGAAGGCATCATGAACTTGTGCTAGATTTGGAGAAAGTGCAAGCCGATAGGCCACTGCTCTTATGAGATCAAGGATTTCATAGGGTCCAATGTACCTAGGGCTGAGCTTCCCTTTCTTCCCAAACCACATTAATCACTTCCAAGGTGAAATTAGAAGAAATACTTTTTCACCAACATCAAACTCCAAGTCCCTTAGATGGTTGTCAGCATAACTCTTTTTCCAATTCTGATCATCCTTAATGTGTTGCTGGATGGCATGGACTTTTTCTATAATCTCTTACAAAAGATGAGTCCCAAGAAGCTTTCTCTCACCATCATCATCCCAAAAATTAGGAGTTCTACATCGCTTCACATATAGAGCTTCATAGGGTTCCATTTGAATGCTCGAGTGGAAGCTGTTGTAGTAAGAGAACTAAACTAAAGGGATATGTTGATTCCAACCACCTTTAAATACCATTGAGCATGTTCTCAGAATATCCTCAAGTGTTTGAATAGTCCTTTAAGATTGGACATCATTTTAGGGGTGATATGCCATAGTAAAATTCAATTCAGTGCTCAGATCATTTTGAAGACTTCACCAGAATTTTTAAGTGAACCTTGGATCATGATCAGATACGATAGAAAGTGGAACTCCATGCAGCCTTACCACTTCCTTCATGTAAATCCTGGTAAGTTTATTAAGACATAAATCATCCCAAATGGAGATAAAATGGGAAGTCTTGGAGTGATGGTCCACAATAACCCATATCGAATTGTTTCCTTTGGAAGTTATCGGGAGACCAGTGATGAAGTCTATAGTGACATTGTCCCACATCTATGCTGGTATGGGTAGTGGTTGTAATACCCCTTTAGGAAGTTGTCACTTTTCCTTCACTTTCTGACTTACTAGACACCTTGAAGTGTTGTAAGAAATCTACCTATTCATATTATCCCACCAATAATGATCACAAAGGTCCATAGACTTTTTTGTGATTCGAGGATGTATAGAGAAAGTAGGGCTATGAGCTTCATCCATCAGCTCCTTCTTTATTTACAGAGTAGGTGGAACACATAGTCTTGTACGAAATTTTAGTACACCTCCTTGATCAATATTGAACTCAGAAAACTTCCCATCACAGACTCAAACTTCTTCTATAAGAAAGGATCTTCTTTCTGAGTTTTCTTGATCTTCTCTAGTAATGACAGTTGAGAAACCATTTGGGTTAGGGTTGATGATGTCCCTTCACTTATAATTCCCATGTCTAGTTTTACTAGGTCATTGTTCAAAGTATCTCTTTAAATACTCATCATGGAAATAACAACTCGGTCTTTCATACTTAATGCATCAATGAATTTGTTTTCTCTTCTGGGATGATAGTGAATTGAACAATCATAGTCTTTGAGAAGTCCCAACTATCTCTTTTGTCTCATGTTCAATTCCTTTTGTGTGAAAATATACTTCAAACATTGATGGTCTATGTATATATCACATTTCTCCCCATAAAGATAGTGCCTCCATATCTTTATAGCAAAAACAACTGCAGCCAGCTCCAGATCATGCGTATAATAGTTCTGCTCATGATTCATCAACTGTCAAGATGCATAAGTAATGAATTTGTCATTTTTCTTGAGGACACACCCAAGCCCTTTCAGAGATGCATCACTAGAAATAACGAATCCTTCTCCACTTGAGGGAAAAGTTAACATGGGTGAAGTAACCAATATCATCTTAATATCTTTGAAACATTCCTCACACTCCTTCATCCAGATGAACTTGACCCCTTTTCAAGTTAACTTGATTAATGGATTAGAAAGTCATGATTTTTTTTTCAAAAACCTCCTATAATATCTTTCTAGTCCATGGAAACTATGAATCTCTGTTATTTTTTTAGTATTAGGCCATATCTATACAACTTTTTTGTTTGTAGGGTCAACTGTGATTCCTTCATTGGTAACAATGTTCCCCAAGAAAGCAACTTATTGTAACCAGAAATCACATTTTCTGAACTTCCCAAAATGCCTATCCTTCTGTAGAGTCTGAAAAATAACCCTTAGATGATCCTCATGCTTCTTGCGACTTTTGGAATATATCAGAATATCATCAATAAAAACTACCACAATGCTATCAAGGTATATCTTAAAGACTCTATTCATCAAATCCATAACAATTGCAGGTGCATTAGTCAGTACAAAAGGCATAACAACAAACTCAAAATTCCCATATCTTGATCGGAAGGCAGTTTTTTGGAATATATTCTTTCTTCACCCTCAATTGATGATAACCAGATCGAATATCAATCTTAGAGAAGAATTGATCCTCATGAAGCTGGTCAAATAAGTCATCAATTCTCGGAAGAGGGTATTTATTCATTACTGTGATCCCATTCAGTTCTCTATAATCAATTCATATCCCCATCGATCCATCCTTCTTCATCACAAAGATAATAGGTGTTGTAACACCCCAAGATTTCATAGTGTGTTATTTCTTCAAAATAATTCAATAACTTGCACTACACGCAACAATGAGTTCAAGCGCACCATGACTTACCAAAAAAGCCGTTCAAAAGAGGTTATGAATAGTATTAACTAAATTTTAACCTTTATATAATCCTTATAATTTTAGAATCCATATTATGAGTTTCTTAGATATAATGTAAGAACAAATTCATTTTCAATATTGCACTTTTACCAACTTTTAATAGTGAACCCTTTTTAAATACAATATTTTAAACATTTTGACTAAATGGGGACATCAAAAATTTAAAATGAAACATCCCAAGCTTCCACGGTACACTTTCCTTTGAATAATACAGTAGCGTGTGTTGTACACAACTTCGAGTTCTAACACACACCACAACCAATCAAACTAGCCGTTATGAATAGTAATACCTACCTTTTGAAATTATATATATTTTATATTTCAAAATGGACTTCATTTTTGGATTCGGAGTATCGAATTTAGCCTAAGTTGAAATTTTGGTACTTTTCGGATAACTTTCATATTTTGATGAATAGTGAAAATTACTAAATTTTAATTAAAAACAACGTTTTAATCAAAATAATTAATAGTGATAAATTATGAATTTGAGTGGTTTTAAAGTATATTTAGAATATATTTTTACCATTTAATACAATGTTTGTCTTTGGACATAATTTTACAATTAAACCGAACATAAACAAGTATCAATCTTTTGATAGTTATTATATCTTAAAAACACGCTTTTTGTTTTAACAACGGGAATTAATTTTAAATTAATTTCGGCCACTTATGTGTTTTGAATTTAGAAAAATGGATTGCATATTTGGAATCAGAATGTTCAAATTGTGTAAATAGGTAACTTTTATTTTTAAACATTTTGAATAATTGCTGCGGTAAATATTTTATTTACCATGGTTAAGGGTAAATCCGGTAAATGAGGGTTAAAAATAATATTATAATAATACTAAATTACCCTAAAACTTGTCCTATCCTTATTGGTTGATACATGTTAGACCATAGGCATCTTTGGGTCGATTTTGGGACCCCATGGAGCCACTTGTAGGTGATAGGGACACTTTATTTTAATTAAGTTAAAATGAATACAAAAATGACACAAGCATATATCTTTTAGAAATTTTTTTTTAAATAGGGTTATATATTTTGGATTTTAGACTATAAATATTCATTAGAAATATAAAAATATTTCATACATAATGATAGTTTATTTATAATTTTTAGAGATTAAATAAGTTAATTTATTTATGACACAATGATGATGCAGTAATTACCATAATAGTGGAAATTTAAAATAATTGATATTAAAAATACCAAAATAAATATAATTTGATACTTTTTATTAATTACATTAATTTTCTAAGTTAATATGACATGTTAGGAACCATTTAATTAAATTGTTTCGAAGTAATCATTCTGTTATGAGTTTCACAAAAATCAACTATTGAATAGTGTCAAAATTGACATAAAAAGGTTTTTAAAACAAATATTATATTATTAATTGATTTTAAATTCCTAAAAATATAATGTTCGGCCAAGAGACTTATATCATGATAGGTTCATCATTAATGGACCACTTGGGGGTCTATTGGATGTATATGGTAAATTTATTAACCATATAATATAAAAATACAAAGTGACATGGTAAATGTCAAACTAATTAACTTAGAGTTAATACTTAAAGATAAGGTTAATATAAGTACCTAAACCTATCTAAATTCTATTGGTTGAGTTGTTTTCGACCCATCACCACCTTAAAATTTAAATAATCAACTTTGGAGCCATTATAAACCGAATATAAATTTATTATAAATTAATATTTCTAGCTTTTCCAAAGGTGCCCCTTACCCCTCTTATAAAAGGGAACTCCTCCTTCCCATTTCTTCACACCTTCAAAGCCTTTTGGTTCGGCCAAAATCTGCCCAAATACTCTCCCAACGTCCCTCAGTACAACCTAGAGGGATTAGTTTGATCAGAAATCCAACCTAAGGAGCCCTTTTGATCAAATCAAAAGGAAGAACCTGAAGAAGAGGTAATGTTTTCACCACCCCTTTTCAAGTTCCTTTCTTCTTCCACTTCTTCTTTCTTTGTTATTACCATTATAAAATAATAACACCAGTATCTTATATATACTGTGATTTTATTATAAATATGGTACAACCATATTCATTATTCTATCCACCATTTTAATTACATGTCACCATACGTGCGTACGTACGGCTTACCGTCTCCACGTCGTGGTGTAATTGTTATTCAATATATTATTATTTGGATGGGTATAATAATGATGTGTAACTCATGTAAATAATAAATATAACATGTTAATGATTCTCTATATATGATATACCATCCATTTATATATTATTTTAATATCAAAAGAATGATATTTTCGCTCGTGCGTACGTACGGACTACCGTCTCCACGAACGCAATGAGATTCATTCTCCATCGTATCCATTAAAGTATAATTATCATTTGATGATTTAAAAATGATGTTTAAGGACTTGATATAATTCTGGATATGAATAAGATACAACCTATCCATAACAAAGATGGCTTATGTAACAAAACATATAAAAGAAAATGAGTAAGTTAACACCCGAAACGACGATAATTAAAAGATATTATTAAGAAATCAATGTTAAATGATCATATATGGTATCATATTAATATATATGATTCTTGTATAATTTAATAACAATTATTTCACCATTATACAGGAGGTTAACCTACCCCAACCAAGGAAAAGTACAAGGTAAGGGTTATTTCACAATCTCTTCATTATCTGAGGTTGTTTATACGTAATAATCTACTGGGATCTCTTTGTCATCCACATCCATGTTTCTTAATAATGTATTTCAAAACATTTTTACTATTTACAAGAATATGGGTTAATGTCATTTATACCCTTATGTGTTTCGAAAGGAATATTTCCGTCGTTTTCCAAACAAGGCACTTTTAACCTTTTAGACAAATTTAAGGTAATAATGTTTTTTTAACTTATACGGTGGGTGTGGCTATTTACCGCCGTTATAAAATCGTCAAACCTTCCCTTACAAGATAATAAGAATATTTTCAAAACATATGTTTTATTTCATAAATATAAGAATCTTAAATGATTTCAAAATAAAAATAGATATTTTTCTAAAATAGTCTTGATTTCATCTATGTCAACATCCTTTGATGGATTTTAAGCTTTTTTGAAGTTGATTTATTATAATACAAAACATACATATTTTATTGAAGGTTTTGTGATATTTTTGACTGTGGATAAGTTATTCTTATGTCACTCATGGTTTTTGTTTAAAGTATTGACATTTCATAAGTTATCTGTAATCTGAATGTTTATGTTATATTTCCACCTTTCATTCAGATGAATGTGTTAGACAAGTATGTTCCGGGTTGGGGACCGGTAAAAGTAAGCCCTCTGGTTTGGTCTCCGGTTATTAGAGGAACTCCGGTTTGGTCTCCGGTTATTGGAGGAACTCCGGGTTGGTGTCCGGTTATTAGAGGCACTTCGGGTTGGTGTCCGGTTATTAGAGGCACTCCGGGTTGGGTTCCGGTTACAGTTAGCCCCTAGGTCTTGGGATGAGGCCTTGACAAAGAAATTAAAGATCAACATTATGCATTCCATCATTATGAAAGTGGTTATTGATATTGCATGTGAATATTCGATTAGTAGAATATCCATGTGAATAAGTAAATGGCATTATTTTATTTTATTTTTTCCATACTATGTTGAAGTTCAAGTTTAAAATGCTTTTGTTTTAGTAATGCATTGCCTTAAATGTTTATCCTTATTTTTTGAATGTTCCGCTATATTGTTATCCTTACTGGGCATTTGAGCTCCCCCCTTTTCTATGTTTTATTTTTCCTAGGATGTGAAGAAGTAAGTTATGAATGACCTGCAGGGATATTATGAGGGGATAATAGTGTGGACTATGGAGACATTATGTTGTTGTAGTAGTTTTTCACTTTATGATGTAATGTAAAACTTATGAATATATCTAGTGTTTCCAAGGCTACTAAACCAATCGGTCTTTCGAGATTTGATCTTTCTTGTGATCATGCCAATGTTATGTAATAAAGCACCGACTCTGGGTAACTAGGGTCGGGGCGTTACAGTTGGTATCAGAGGAAGTTTAGTAAAAACCTTGGAAACTAGATTTAGATAAACTCTGATTAAAGCACGTAGACCTAAGATGAACTTTGAGGATTAGTATAGAAGAAGATCCTAGAATTTTGGTATTGTAGAGATTTTGTGAGATTTCCAGGCAATACATCCCTGTTTGGATACGAGCAGGTAGAGGCGGCTCTGGCACAGATGTACCTAGGGGTAAAACCCGAAAGCACCGCTTTGAGATAGACACGAATGGGAACTGGTGCACGACAACGGGCCTTGCTGCACTCTTGGTTACGACACTCCCAGGGGATATTCTTAGGATAATTCTCATTTTATTTACAAACCATTATGAAGGGTTTATGAGTATATACTTCCTAAAAGGAGACATTTTTATGATTATGGATTATATCCATAAACTATTAAATTTATGTTATGTGTTTTACAAGTTTGTAATTAGGTATTGTTATTCATAAACTAATCTAGTGTATTCCATTGTTTAGAAATGGCGCCCAGTAGAAGGAATGAGAACTCCAGCAATGCACATGATCCAAAGAGAAGGAAGGATCATATCTTTCATGCTCTTAAGCTAGAATTTATAAGAGAAATAGTCTCCCATATATTATCATCATATGAAGAAATAATATCATTTGTTGATAAAATAAGTAAAGAGTTTACTGAGTCCTATGGATTTGAAGGGAAGAAAGAGAAGAAAAGGATGGAAGAGGGAAATATGGATAAAGGGAAGAGGGAAAAGAAGAATTTTCCCATATGTGATAACTGTGGGAAGAAACACCTTGGAACTTGCTTGAATGGAATGAGAGTTTGTTATAAGTGTGGAGGAAAAGGGCACAAAGTACGTGACTGCAAGGGTAAGAAAATGGTTTCAAAAGTACAATGCTTTATTTGCAAGGAGTTTGGACACTACGCGAACCTATGTCCCAGTCACCAGACTATGCCGCAAATGATGCTATTGGATAATAATCAAGTTATGATACTACCACAGATGAAGAGGAATGATTAGAGTTCTTATGTTGATTATGTCATTTGAGTGTTGTATCAACAATGTACTTGTTATAATAATTATGGAGTATATAAGGATTGTACTGCAATACTATTTCATTAAGGACTTGATATTGTGTAGAACAAAGAAAAGTGACTCAATAGGAGGTTAAATTTTTGGAAAATATATGGTTGAGAGAAAGATAAACCATAATATGGTTCTGATACTCAGGTAGTGATTTTAGAATAATACATGATTGATTTGGATAAATTATATTGGATATTCTTGACTACCTTGAAGCTGATTAATGATTTGTATATTCCATCATCGTTGGGGTTTAAAACATTTTTGGATTAATGAAGTATATCCAACATTCTATATGGAATAAGGGAGCATGAATGTAATCAATAAGGAATATGGTAATTCAGGATGTTTCAGTGTATTAAAAGAATACATGATGAAGGTATTCATATGCTATTATGGGGTAAAAAGGATCTACATTATGTTTACCTTCCTTATAATTGTTGGAATGTGAGTTTGGACAGAAGTATTTTGGATAGTTCTAGTTTGGATTATTTTGGATTTCCATAAAAGGACAACCCGGTGGTTGGGCGGCAACCCGTCGCGTCCGGCAAGGCCGCGAGACTTGAACCCGCAACCAAAGGGCGACAAGGGTGTATCACCTACCACTAGCCCACGAGATGTCCTGGATTAAATATTGTAGTTTTTTAAAATATCCGGTGGATGAATTATAAATTCGTTTATATTTGAACCCTGTATGAATAGTATAAATAGATTTTTTTTACGTTCTATTATCTTTTAGAGTGAAAGATGAGTTTGTGGTAGAAATTTATTAATTGATAAAACTCTAATTATAAAGTAAGTATATCTCCTTATGATCTTAGCCAATCTCATAAATAAATTCCTCAACATTAATAAAAGGAACTTAGAAAAAAAATGTTGTCCTAGATGGTACCTTAAATCATCACTAATTTATGGCTTTGGGATTGTTGGCCTTTTCATAGCCATGTTCTCTACCACTCCCCATCAGATAATTGATGGTTAGATTTATCTTCCATATCCATATTTTCCAACATGGAACCCTAGTATGTGTTATTTTTGGTAATCTTCATACTTTCCACTCTTTATTTTAAATAGAGGCCTCATTAATTCATTTTTCGATGTGGGATTTCAACTAAGATATTTTGAAACGTCAAAAATGTGTTATCCCAATACCCTATGTTTTGTTGAACCGATGGTATTTCAAATCATCATAGATTGATGATTTTAAGGACCTCAATTTTAAACTTGTTTGTGATTGATGACCTCAATCACTACCTATAAATATTTACGTTTTTCCTCCAATTATATGTCTCTAATTACCACCAATGTTCTCCTAATCGAGATCATAATTTGGTGGTGACCCTTTCATTTCTCTTTTCCTCATTTTAAGACTAAATTTTAGTAACCCAATTTCCGATGTGGGTTTTCCCACAAAGATATTTTTTTTATTTTCAACCTTTTATTTTCGAAGAAAAATTTCAAATTGCGAGGACGCAATTTATTGAAGGAGGGGAGAATGTAACATCCCAAGATTTCATAGTGTGTTATTTCTTCAAAATAATTCAATAACTTGCACTACACGCAACACCGAGTTCAAGCGCACCATGACTTACCAAAAAATCCGTTCAAAAAAGGTTATGAATAGTATTAACTAAATTTTAACCATTATATAATCCTTATAATTTTATAATCCATATTATGAGTTTCTTAGACATAATGTAAGAACAAATTCATTTTCAGTATTGCACTTTTACCAACTTTTAATAGTGAAACCTTTTTAAATACAATATTTTTAACTTTTTGACTAAATGGGGACATCAAAAATTTAAAATGAAACATCCCAAGCTTCCACGGTACGCTTTCCTTTGAATAATACAGTAGCATGTGTTGTACGCAACTTCGAGTTCTAACACACACCATAACCAATCAAACTAGACGTTATGAATAGTAATACCTACCTTTTGAAATTATATATATTTTATATTTCAAAATGGACTTCATTTTTGGATTCGGAGTATCGAATTTAGCCTAAGTTGAAATTTTGGTACTTTTCGGATAACTTTAATATTTTGATGAATAGTGAAAATTACTAAATTTTAATTAAAAACAACTTTTTTAATCAAAATAATTAATAGTGATAAATTATGAATTTGAGTGGTTTTAAAGTATATTTAAAATATATTTTTACCATTTAATACAATGTTGGTCTTTGGACATAATTTTACAATTAAACGGAACATAAACAAGTATCAATCTTTTGATAGTTATTATATCTTAAAAACACGCTTTTTGTTTTAACAACAGGAATTAATTTTAAATTAATTTCTGCCACTTATGTGTTTTGAATTTAGAAAAATGGATTCCATATTTGGAATCAGAATGTTCAAATTGTGTAAATAGGTAACTTTTATTTTTAAACATTTGAATAATTGCTGCGGTAAATATTTTATTTACCATGGTTAAGGGTAAATCCGGTAAATGAGGGTTAAAAATAATATTATAATAATACTATATTACCCTAAAACTTGTGCTAGACTTATTAGTTGATACATGTTCGACCATAGGCATATTTGGGTCGATTTTGGGACCCCATGGAGCCACTTGTAGGTGATAGGGACACTTTATTTTAATTAAGTTAAAATGAATACAAAAATGACACAAGCATATATCTTTTAGAAGAACAATTTTTAAATAGGGTTATATATGTTGGATTTTAGACTATAAATATTCATTAGAAAGATAAAAAGATTTCCTACATAATAATATTTTATTTATATTTTTTAGAGATTAATTTATTTATGACACAATGATGATGCAGTAATTACCATAATAGTGGAAATTTAAAATAATTGATATTATAAATACCAAAATAAATAAAATTTGAGAATTTTTATTAATTACACTAATTTTATAAGTTAATATGACATGTTAGGAACCATTTAATTAAATTTTTTCGAAGTAATCATTCTGTTATGAGTTTCACAAAATTCAACTATTGAATAGTGTCAAAATTGACATAAAAGGATTTTTAAAACAAATATTATATTATTAATTGATATTAAATTCCTAAAAATCTAATGTTCGGCCAAGAGACTTATATCATGATAGTTTCATCATTAATGGACCACTTAGGAGTCAATTGGATGTATATGGTAAGTTTATTAACCATATAATATAAAAATACAAAGTGACATGGTAAATGTCAAACTAATTAACTTAGAGTTAATACTTAAAGATAAGGTTAATATAAGTACCTAAACCTGTCTAAATTCTATTGGTTGAGTTTTTTTCGACCCATAACCATCTTAACATTTAAATAATCAACTTTGGAGCCATTATAAACCGAATATGAATTTATTATATATTAATATTTCTAGCTTTTCCAAAGATCCCCCTCACCCCTCTTATAAAAGGGAACTCCTCCTTCCCATTTCTTCACACCTTCAAAGCCATTTGGTTCGGTCAAACTCAGCCCAAATACTCTCCCAACTTCCCTAAATACAACCTAGAGGACTTAGTTTGATCAGAAAGCCAACCTAAGGATCCCTTTTGATCAAATCAAAAGGAAGAACCTGAAGAAGAGGTAATGTTTTCACCACCCCTTTTCAAGTTCCTTTCTTCTTCCACTTATTCTTTATTTGTTATTACCATTCTATAATAATACCTCCAGTATCTTATATATACTGTGATGTTATTATAAATATGGTACAACCATATTCATTATTCTATCCACCCTTTGAATAACATGTCACCATACGTGCGTACGTACGACTTACCGTCTCCACGTCGTGGTATAATTGTTATTCAATATATTATTATTTGGATGGGTATAATAATGATGTATAACTCATGTAAATAATAAATATAACATGTTAATGATTCTGTATATATGATATAACATCCATTTAAATATTATTTTAATATCAAAAGAATGATATTATCGCTCGTGCGTACGTACGGACTACCGTCTCCACGAACGCGATGAGATTCATTCTCCATCGTATCCATTAAAGTATAATTATCATTTGATGATTTAAAAATGATGTTTAAGGACTTGATATCATTCTGGATATGAATAAGATACAACCTATCCATAACAAACACAGCTTATGTAACAAAACATATAAAAGAAAATGAGTAAGTTAACACCCGAAACGACGATAATTAAAAGATATTATTAACAAATCAATGTTAAATGATCATATATGATATCATATTAATATATATGATTATTGTATAATTTAATAACAATTATTTCACCATTATACAGGAGGTTAAACTACCCCAACCAAGGAAAAGTACAAGGTAAGGGTTATTTCACAATCTCTTCATTATCCGAGGTTGTTTATACGTAATAATCTACTGGGATCTCTTTATCATCCACATCCATGTTTCTTAATAATGTATTTCAAAACTTTTTTACTATTTACAAGAATATGGGTTAATGTCATTTATAACCTTATGTGTTTCGAAAGGAATCTTTCCGTCGTTTTCCAAACAAGGCACTTTTAACCTTTTCGACAAATTTAAGGTAATAATGTTTTTTTAACTTATACGGCGGGTGCGGCTATTTACCGACATTATAAAATCGTCAAACCTTCCCTTACAAGATAATAAGAATATTTTCAATTTTTTTTTTCATAAATATAAGACTCTTAAATTATTTCAAAATAAAAATAGATATTTTTCTAAAATATTCTCGATTTCATCTATGTCAACATCCTTTGATGGATTTTAAGCTTATTTGAAGTTGATTTATTATAATACAAAACATCCATATTTTATTGAAGGTTTTGTGATATTTTTGACTGTGGATAAGTTATTCTTATGTCACTCATGGGTTTTGTTTAAAGTATTGACATTTCATAAGTTATTTGTAATCTGAATGTTTATGTTATATTTCAACCTTTCATTCAGATGAATGTGTTAGACAAGTATGTTCTAGGTTGGGGAACGGTAAAAGTAAGCCCTCTGGTTTGGTCTCCGGTTATTAGAGGAACTCCGGTTTGGTCTCCAGTTATTAGAGGAACTCCGGGTTGGTGTCCGGTTATTAGAGGCACTCCGGGTTGGTTTCCGGTTATTAGAGGCACTCCAGGTTGAGTTCCGGTTACAGTTATCCCCTAGGTCTTGGGACGAGGCCTTGACAAAGAAATTAAAGATCAGAATTATGAATTCCATCATTATGAAAGTGGTTATTGATATTGCATGTGAATATTCAATTAGTAGAATATTCATGTGAATAAGTAAATGGAATTATTTCATTTTATTTTTGCCATACTATGTTGAAGTTCAAGTTTAAAAGGCTTTTGTTTTAGTAATGCATTGCCTTAAATGTTTATGCTTATTTTTTGAATGTTCCGCTATATTGTTATCCTTACTGGGCATTTGAGCTCACCCCTTTTCTATGTTTTATTTTTCCTAGGATGTGAATAAGTAAGTTATGAATGACCTGTAGGGATATTATGAGGGGATAATAGTGTGGACTATGGAGACATTATGTTTTTGTAGTAGTTTTTCACTTTATGATGTAATGTAAAACTTATGAATATATCTAGTGTTTCCATGGCTACTAAACCAATCGGTCTTTTGAGATTTGATCTTTCTTGTGATCATTCCAATGTTATGTAATAATGCACCGACTCTGGGTCACTAGGGTCGGGGCGTTACAGTTGGTATCAGAGGAAGTTTAGTACAAACCTTGGAAACTAGATTTAGATAAAATCTGATTAAAGCACGTAGACCTAAGATGAACTTCGATGATTAGTATAGAATAATATCCTAGAATTTTGGTATTGTAGAGATTTTGTGAGTTTTCCGAGCAATACATCCCTGTATGGATACGAGCAGGTAGAGGCTGCTCTGGAAAAAATGTACCTAGGGGTAAAACCCGAAAACACCGCTTTGAGCTAGACACGAACGGGAACTGGTGCACGAAAACGGGCCTTGCTGCACTCTTGGTTACGACACTCCCGGGGGATATGCTTAGGATAATTATCATTTTATTTACAAACCATTATGAAGGGTTTATGAGTATATACTTCCTAAAAGGAGACATTTTTATGATTATGGATTATATCCATAAACTATTAAATTTATGTTATGTGTTTTAAAAGTTTGGGATTAGGTATTGTTATTCATAAACTAATCTAGTGTATGCCATTGTTTAGAAATGACGCCCAGAAGAAGGAATGAGAACTCCAGCAATGCACATGATCCAAAGAGAAGGAAGGATCATATATTTGATGCTCTTAAGCTAGAATTTATAAGAGAAATAGTCTCCCATATATTATCATCATATGAAGAAATAATATCATCTGTTGATAAGATAAGTAAAGAGTTTACTGAGTCTTATGGATTTTAAGGGTAGCAAGTGAAGAAAAGGATGGAAGAGGGAAAGATGGATAAAGGGAAGAGGGAAAAGAAGAATTTTCTCATATGTGATAACTGTGGGAAGAAACAACTTGGAACTTGCCTGAAAGGAATGGGAGTTTGTTATAAGTGTGGAGGAAAAGGGCACAAAGTACGTGACTGAAAGGGTAAGAAAATGGTTTCAAATGTACAATGCTTCATTTTCAAGGAGTTTAGACACTACTCGAACCTATGTCCCAGTCATCAGACTATGCCGCAAATGATGCTATTGGATAATAATCAAGTTATGATACTACCACAGATGAAGAGGAATGATTAGAGTTCTTATGTTGATTATGTCATTTGAGTGTTGTATCAGCAATGTACTTGTTATAATAATTATGGAGTATATAAGGATTGTACTGCAGTACTATTTCATTAAGGACTTGATATTGTGTAGAACAAAGAAAAGTGACTCAATAGGAATTTAAATTTTTGGAAAATATATGGTTGAGAGAAAGATAAACCATAATATGGGTCTGATACTCAGGTAGTGATTTTAGAATAATACATTATTGATTTGGATAAATTATATTGGATATTCTTGACTACCTTGAAGCTGATTAATGATTTGTACATTCCATCATCATTGGGGTTTAAAACATTTTTGGATTGATGAAGTATATCCAGCATTCTATATGGAATAAGGGAGCATGAATGTAATCAATAAGGAATATGGTAATTCAGGATGTTTCAGTGTATTAAAAGAATACATGATGAAGGTATTCATATGCTATTATGGGGTAAAAAGGATCTACATTATGTTTACCTTCCTTATAAATGTTGGACTGTGAGTTTGGACAGAAGTATTTTGGATAGTTCTAGTTTGGATTATTTTGGATTGCCATAAAAGGACAACCCGGTGGTCGGGCGGCAACCCATCGCGTCCGGCAAGGCCGCGAGACTTGAACCCGCAACCAAATGGCGACAAGGGTGTATCACCTACCACTGGCCCACGAGATGTCCTGTATTAAATAATGTAGTTTTTTTAAAAGATCCGGTAGATGAATTATAAATTCGTTTATATTGGAACCCTGTATGAATAGTATAAATAGAATTTTTTTTACGTTCTATTATCTTTTAGAGTGAAAGATGAGTTTGTGGTAGAAATTTATTAATTGATAAAACTCTAATTATAAAGTAAGTATATCTCCTTATGATATTAGCCAATCTCAGAAATAAATTACTCAACATTAATAAAAGGAACTTAGAACAAAAATGTTGTCCTATATGGTACCTTAAATCATCACTAATTTATGGCTTTGGGATTGTTGGCCTTTTCATAGCCATGTTCTCTACCACTCCCCATCAGATAATTGAAGGTTATATTTCTCTTACATATCCATATTTTCCTACATGAAACCCTAGTATGTGTTTTTTTTAGTAATCTTCATACTTTCCACTCTTTATTTTAAATAGAGGCCTCATTAATTCATTTTTCGATGTGGGATTTCAACTAAGATATTTTGAAACGTCAAAAATGTGTTATCCCAATACCCTATGTTTTGTTGAACCGATGGTATTTCAAATCATCATAGATTGATGAGTTTAAGGACCTCAATTTTAAACTTGTTTGTGATTGATGACCTCAATCACTACCTATAAATATTTACGTTTTTCCTCCAATTATATGTCTCTAATTTCCACCAATGTTCTCCTAATCGAGATCATAATTTGGTGGTGACCCTTTCATTTCTCTTTTCCTCATTTTAAGACTAAATTTTAGTAACCCAATTTCTGATGTGGGTTTTCCCACAAAGATATTTTTTTATTTCCAACCTTTTATTTTCGAAGAACAATTTCAAATTGCGAGGACGCAATTTATTGAAGGAGGGGAGAATGTAACACCCCAAGATTTCATAGTGTGTTATTTCTTTAAAATAATTCAATAACTTGCACTACACGCAACACCGAGTTCAAGAACACCATGACTTACCAAAAAAGACGTTCAAAAGAGGTTATGAATAGTATTAACTAAATTTTAACCTTTATATAATCCTTATAATTTTAGAATCCATATTATGAGTTTCTTAGACATAATGTAAGAACAAATTCATTTTCAGTATTGCACTTTTACCAACTTTTAATAGTGAACCCCTTTTAAATACAATATTTTAAACTTTTTGACTAAATTGGGACATCAAAAATTTAAAATGAAACATCCCAAGATTCCACGGTACGCTCTCCTTTGAATAATACAGTAGCGTGTGTTGTACGCAACTTCGAGTTCTAACACACACCACAACCAATCAAACTAGCCGTTATGAATAGTAATACCTACTTTTTGAAATTATATATATTTTATATTTCAAAATGGACTTAATTTTTGGATTCGGAGTATCTAATTTAGCCTAAGTTGAATTTTTGGTACTTTTCGGATAACTTTTAATATTTTGATGAATAGTGAAAATTACTAAATTTTAATTAAAAACAACTTTTTTAATCAAAATAATTAATAGTGATAAAATATGAATTTGAGTGGTTTTAAAGTATATTTAGAATATATTTTTACCATTTAATACAATGTTGGTCTTTGGACATAATTTTACAATTAAACCGAACATAAACAAGTATCAATATTTTGATAGTTATTATATCTTAAAAACACGTTTTTTGTTTTAACAACGGGAATTAATTTTAAATTAATTTCTGCCACTTATGTGTTTTGAATTTAGAAAAATGGATTCCATATTTGGAATCAGAATGTTCAAATTGTGTAAATAGGTAACTTTTATTTTTAAACATTTTGAATAATTGCTGCGTTAAATATTTTATTTACCATGGTTAAGGGTAAATCCAGTAAATGAGGGTTAAAAATAATATTATAATAATACTAAATTACCCTAAAACTTGTCCTAGACTTATTGGTTGATACATGTTCGACCATAGGAATCTTTGTGTCGATTTTGGGACCCCATGGAGCCACTTGTAGGTGATAGGGACCCTTTATTTTAATTAAGTTAAAATGAATACAAAAATGACACAAGCATATATCTTTTAGAAAAACAATTTCTAAATAGGGTTATATATGTTTGAGTTTAGACTATAAATATTAATTATAAAGATAAAAAGATTTCCTACATAATAATATTTTAATTATAATTTTTAGAGATTAAATAATTTAATTTATTTATGACACAATGATGATGCAGTAATTACCATAATAGTGGAAATTTAAAATAACTGATATTATAAATATCAAAATAAATATAATTTGAGACTTTTTATTAATTACAATAATTTTATAAGTTAATATGACATGTTAGGAACCATTTAATTAAATATTTTCTAAGTAATCATTTTGTTATGAGTTTCACAAAAATCAACTATTGAATAGTGTCAAAATTGACATAAAAGGGTTTTTAAAACAAATATTATATTATTAATTGATATTAAATTCCTAAAAATCTAATGTTCTGCCAAGAGACTTATATCATGATAGGTTAATCATTAATGGACCACTTGGGGGTCTATTGGATGTATATGGTAAGTTTATTAACCATATAATATAAAAATAAAAAGTGACATGGTAAATGTCAAACTAATTAACTTAGAGTTAATACTTAAAGATAAGGTTGATATAGGTACCTAAACCTGTCTAAATTCTATTGGTTGAGTTGTTTTATCCCCATCCCCACCTTAAAATTTAAATAATAAACTTTGGAGCCATTATAAAATGAATATGAATTTATTATAAATTAATATTTCAAGCTTTTCCAAAGGTGCCTCTCACCCCTCTTATAAAAGGGAACTCCTCCTTCCCATTTCTTCACACCTTAAAAGCCTTTTGGTTCGGCCAAAATCTTCCAAAATAATCTCCCAACTTCCCTCACTACAACCGAGAGGCCTTAGTTTGATCAGAAATCCAACCTAAGGAGCCATTTTGATCAAATCAAAAGGTAGAACCTGAAGAAGAGGTAATGTTTTCACCACCCCTTTTCAAGTTCCTTTCTTCTTCCACTTCTTCTTTCTTTGTTATTACCATTCTAAAATAATAAATCCAGTATCTTATATATACTGTGATGTTATTATAAATATGGTACAACCATATTCATTATTCTATCCACCCTTTGAATAACATGTCACCATACGTGCGTACGTACGACTTACCGTCTCCACATCGTGGTGTAATTGTTATTCAATATATTATTATTTGGATGGGTATAATAATGATGTGTAACTCATGTAAATAATAAATATAACATGTTAATGATTCTGTATATATGATATACCATCCATTTATATATTATTTTAATATCAAAAGAATGATATTGTCGCTCTTGCGTACGTACGGACTACCGTCTCCACGAACGCGATGAGATTCATTCTCCATCGTATCCATTAAAGTATAATTATCATTTTATGATTTAAAAATGATGTTTAAGGACTTGATATCATTCTGGATATGAATAATATACAACCTATACATAACAAACACGACTTATGTAACAAAACATATAAAAGAAAATGAGTAAGTTAACACCCGAAACGACGATAATTAAAAGATATTATTAACAAATCAATGTTAAATGATCATATATGATATAATATTAATATATATGATTCTTTTATAATTTAATAACAATTATTTCACCATTATACAGTAGGTTAACCTACCCCAACCAAGGAAAAGTACAAGGTAAGGGTTATTTCACAATCTCTTCATTATCCGAGGTTGTTTATACGTAATAATCTACTGGGATCTCTCTATCATCCACATAAATGTTTCTTAATAATGTATTTCAAAACATTTTTACTATTTACAAGAATATGTGTTAATGTCATTTATACCCTTATGTGTTTCTAAAGGAATCTTTCTGTCGTTTTCCAAACAAGGCACTTTTAACCTTTTCGTCAAATTTAAGGTAACAATGTTTTTTTAACTTATACGACGGGTGCGGCTATTTACCACCGTTATAAAATCGTCAAACCTTCCCTTACAAGATAATAAGAATATTTTCAAAAAAATGTTTTATTTCATAAATATAAGACTCTTAAATGATTTCAAAATAAAAATAGATATTTTTCTAAAATAGTCTTGATTTCATCTATGTCAATATCCTTTGATGGATTTTAAGCTTATTTGAAGTTGATTTATTATAATACAAAACATCCATATTTTATTGAAGGTTTTGTGATATTTTTGACTGTGGATAAGTTATTCTTATGTGACTCATGGTTTTTGTTTAAAGTATTGACATTTCATAAGTTATTTGTAATCTGAATGTTTATGTTATGTTTTAACCTTTCATTTAGATGAATGTGTTAGACAAGTATGTTCCGGGTTGGGGACCGGTAAAAGTAAGCCCTCCGGTTTGGTCTCCGGTTATTATAGGAACTCCGGTTTGGTCTCCGGTTATTAGAGGAACTCCGGGTTGGTGTCCGGTTATTAGAGGCACTCCGGGTTGGTGTCTGGTTATTAGAGGCACTCCGGGTTGGGTTCCGGTTACAGTTATCCCCTAGGTCTTGGGACGAGGCCTTGACAAAGAAATTAAAGATCAGCATTATTCATTCCATCATTATGAAAGTGGTTATTGATATTGCATGTGAATATTCAATTAGTAGAATATCCATGTGAATAAGTAAATGGAATTATTTCATTTTATTTTTGCCATACTATGTTGAAGTTCAAGTTTAAAAGGCTTTTGTTTTAGTAATGCATTGCCTTAAATGTTTATGCTTATTTTTTGAATGTTCCACTATATTGTTATCATTACTGGGCATTTGATCTCACCCCTTTTCTATGTTTTATTTTTCATAGGATGTGAAGAAGTAAGTTATGAATGACCTGCAGGGATATTATGAGGGGATAATAGTGTGGACTATGGAGACATTATGTTGTTGTAGTAGTTTTTCACTTTATGATGTAATGTAAAACTTATGAATATATCTTGTGTTTCCAAGGCTACTAAACCAATCGGTCTTTCGAGATTTGATCTTTCTTATGATCATGCCAATGTTATGTAATAATGCACCGACTCTGGGTAACTAGGGTCGGGGCGTTACAGGTGCTTCCCAAGGAGACACACTCGGTCAAATAAACCCCATCTCCAAAAGATCTTGGAGTAGTTTTTTAATTCCTCGAGCTCCACATTTTCCATCCTATATGGGGTCTTTGATATTGAATGAGATCCAAGTACGAGTTTAATAGATAACTCTACCTCTATTTCTGGGGGAGTTCCAGGAAACTCCCCAGGAAATATGTCAACTTCTTTTTGTATGATGGGGACATTTTCAATCTTCAAACTCTCATTTATTTCTTCTTCTTCACCGATCAACTCCATAAATAAGTATATAGGAGGTACTTCAAGACAAAGATCAGGTTGGGATATCTCTCCTTGGTAGATAACTATAGGTTATCCATTCAAGAAAATTGATATTTCATTATTTCTTCTTTTGATCATAGAATTATACTTTGATAGCCAGTCCATCCATAGTATAATGTCAAATTATAGCATGGGAATGACTACTAGATTTGTGATAAGATTGTGATAACTAAAGTAAACACTAGTGTTTATAAATAATTATGATGTTGGATAATCCCACCAGGGGTCTTGACTAATAACTCTACTTTTAGAAAATCAAGGTTTGATTATAAAATCTTTGAAAATTTGGAGCTAAAAAAGGAAATTGTAGAACCAATATCAAATAAAGTACTTACTATCTTTGAGATAACAATAAGAGTATCTACTACCACATTATTAGAAGCTTCAATTTTAGCAGTCATGATAGAAAAAACATGACCTTTCTCCCTTGGCCTTTGTTGAGGACGATGGTGGTTCCCCTTTACTACCCTCATATTTGGATAGTGATCGGAAAAGTGCCCAAGTTTTCCACACTTAAAGAACTAGAAATCAGTTAGGGCCTGCACCATTGTCCCTTGTTGTTAGTGTTTGGAAGTTGAGATTTCACCTCACTATGGAAATTTCGTGAAATATGGGCTTCTCTTCCACACTTGTATCATTTCCCTCTCCCAAGTAGGCAGCTCCCTGAATGATTCTTCCCACATTTATTACACGTGGGATGTTGCACTTTCTTTACTCCTCTTCCCTGATCAAAGGTCTTCCCTAAGTTGGGATCTATTGATATCTTCTTCTCATTAGATTTATGAGACCGTTGTGTCTCACCAAACTCCATCTCAACTTTCATTGCACTCCAAATGATCTCCTCGTAGCTATCATAGTCTTGGTTGGCGAGATTCTTCTATAGATGAGGTCTCAATCCACTGAAGAATCTATCAACCTTACCATTCGGATCCATGACAAAGCTAAAGGTGTAACATGAAATACTTGTGAAGTTCATCTCGTAGCTTCCCACTGAATCATTCTCCTTCTGCTTCATCTCAAGAAACTCCTTATTCATTATTTTTATCATAGATTGAGGGAAATAATTGTTGAATAAGATACCTATGAACTCTTCTCAATCCATATCTTTAACCTCCACTCCTTGCCTATTGTTTTTAATCTGCTCCCACCACTGATCAGCTTCTCCCTCTAAGCTATAGACAGACAGGGTGACCTTCTCTTGTTCAGAACATCGGAGTAGAGAAAGGATCTTCTTGATAGAGATGATCCACTGTTCAACAATCAATGGGTCGGTATATCCACTAAAGGTTTGTGGTCATTAACACATAAAGGATTCAACAGAAAGTTATTCCCTTCACGGTGAGATCGGTCTCTCATCTTGATTCAAGTTATTTCCCATAACTTGAGTCATTTGGATCATCATTTGCAGGAAAGTTTCCATTTTGGCTTCTATCAGAGGGTCGTCATCTCATGGTCCATTGGGGTAACCATTTTCACAATTCCTCCTATTTCTCACCATTTTCTTGAAGAATAAAACCTTATTGAGAAACTTATTTCATTTACGAATGTTTTACCTATAAAGGGTTTTATGTCTTAAAACTTCTTTAAACAATTACATTTCTCTATAAATTCTTCATAATAATTCATAAAAAGCTTATGATTAACTGAACATATCCCCGGGGAGTGTTATAACCAAGAGTTCATTAAGGATCGTTTTTGTGTACCAGGATACCTAGGTCAAGCCCAAAAATCCTTGTTGGAGTTTTCACTCTTAGATACCTCTGTGCCAGAGCCGCCTCTACATGCTCGTATCCAGACAGGGATATAGTTTCTTGATAAACCACTTACTCAATACTCACCAAAATACCAGGAAGTTTTCTTATATTTAAAATTTTCTATATTATTCTTCCTAAAGTTTTCATATCCTAATTTCAATAAAAAACTAAACTATCCTTTGATACCAACTATGGCATCCTTCCTTTTTATTACATAACTTTTCATTACATTTTACATACAGAGGATCTTTAAAGTCTAGTTTCTTGGAAATAAGGAACATAATACATGAAAACAAAATAAAAAATCATTATAATACACTTGTAAGGATTTATAATAGGTTCATCCTGAGTACAATTACTTCATCTCATAACCTAGAGAAATTTATCAAAGGGAAGAGTGGCAGAAGGCCCAGTAAGGGGTAAACAAGGGAATCAGTTTACTTGTGATAACAATAAGAACTTGATAAAAAAACACATAAATAATTGATCATTGGAAGTACATGAATATCATAATGAAAATAACTTGAAACATAACATGAATATGTGGATACAAAATTTCATTTAGACATTCATTAACATATCACCATGGTTTATCCCCAATGTGTCATAAAAATTTACCAAGGTTATTCACCAAGGTATCATGAAACTTGTCATCTCTAGAGATTAATTATTTACCCAATGCATTGGAGAACTATCAGGGCACACCATTAATATGTCTATATTTTCATGTGATCAAAATATATCATAATCAAACATTTCATAAATAACCCATAGAGAATAAAAGGAATGTGTTTCATTTTAAAATCGTGATGTTTTAAAAGTTCTTAAATACTTGAACGTTACGTCATTTATAACCCATGAAAAGGGAGTGAGGGTTATATGTATGTAAATTCCAGAAAAAATAGACCAATTTTATGTATTGATGAATACCCCTAGAAATGAAAATAGATTTTGGTATTCTAATAAATAATAGAAGAAAATTTCCTGAGAAAAAGAGAGAGATTTGAGACGAAAATTCTACAGCATAACGACTATATAACATGGTTTTAGAAAAAATTAAAAAGAGAAGGTACAAGGGTAACCCACTAATAAATAACTTATAATACAGTATGAAGACATAATTACATTTATATAAAAACATGTTATGGAAATTTTAAAGACATACCACATGAAAAGGTAACTTAAGAGGAAAGAGAAGATGTGATTTCTTTTACAAAAATTTGCGCAGCCTAACAGTGTCACTTAAAAATTCAGAAAATAAACTGATGAGAGTGTAATGGGTATAACTTAATTTTTAAATGAAATGGAATGTAGTAGGAATATATAATAACAATTACCCACATAATAAAATGGAACTATAAGACATAACATAAAGGAAGTCATGTCTTAAAAGAGGATGGTGAAAGTTTCCCTTACCTAGAAGAGTAACTTCAAAAGCTTAAAGGTTGGGACCTTGGGAGGCTTTAGGGAACCTTGGGAGGACTAATTGGGTGGTAGAAAGACTAGAGCTTCGTTGAGGAGGATTTTGGAATGAAAATAATATGGTAATGGCTTGGTATTTATAAGAAAAGTGAGGGAATAAATTATTAATTTTCAAGGGACACCTCATCGGTGGTGTTGGCAAAACCATGGGTTTTACCATGGTATTGGCCACTTGGGACACCTCATAACATATATTACTATTCAAAATTCTACCAGATTATTTATATCCTGATTACATCATCAATGATGTCATTAAACACTCAAAACTCAAAACTGTATTTTTACTATTCACCGAAAATCAACTGTTTCAGAAAAATACCAAAAATTCACTCTAACATAATATTGATGCTCAGAATTTAAAATTGAACTCCACTTTTTGAAAATAATTATCTAATTATTTCTAATTTTTTTTAAATAAAATCATTATTTATTCCAAAAATAAAACTTTAATACTATAACTCATTTTGTAACACCTTAAGAAAGTAATCAAGGTCCCATAAAATTATCGTATAACCATAAGACAATAAATTAACAATTTAAGATTAAATTTTATGAAAATAAATTTCCATTTTAAATTATAAAATTAATTATAAAATTGTAAATAAAATATTTAGGACATACAAAAATACCAGAACTTAAACTGTGATCGTTTTTTCACTTTTAAGATGTCTTAATGTATTTATACATTCATGGGTGAAGTTTCTATTTTTGGTAGATTTACTATTCATTACTATTTATACAGGTATGATTCTATTCGTACTTTACAATTCACTAAAAATTAAGTTGATCTTATTAGACTCTAAATTTCCTAATGAACACAACTGTAGAAGACATTTTTTTGAAAATCAATTAACATTATTAATTATTTAAAGAATACAAAAATATTTTAAAATGTCCCATTTTTCCAAAATTCATCAATAATATGGAACTTCTATAAATTCATCCTATATTTATCCGGACATTTTAAATTCACAAATTGTTCCATAATAAGAAGTAATAATTTTATTTATACAAAAGGATTAAAGAAAGTAACTAAGGATTCATTACATATCCCCTTATAACACCTGTATAGGACCTAAGTGTAAGGTGTGCTATGGTGATATAATCTGGGGGTGACTGAGACAACATTTCCCATGTGGTGATTTCTATCAGCTTGAACTTCTCCCTTAAGTGATTTTGTTCAAGATTCACATGTTGAAGTTTGTCTTGGGCTTGGTCCAGAGAAAATTCGAGTGATGCTACCTCCTTTCCAATCTTCGAAAGATGGGCTTCATATGGCTCGAGTCTACTAGATGATTCCATAAACTCTTCTTTCTGTATGAATTAACCAAGATCATTTGAATTTATAAACAATAATTGTAATGTTAAGAATTTAGTTGTCAATGGTCATATTGACCAATGACCATATAACCATCGAAACCCAATAGTCTCATTTAATTATTCTCACTTAATTAATTAAAGGATATAGTTTTGTTGAGTATAAAATAAAATAAAACAAAAATTTAGGAAATAAATATTATTAAAATGTTCAGGTCGTTATATTCTTCCCCCCTTAAGAAATTTCATCCCCAAAATTTTAACTCGTACCCTAAGAAGATAAAATGTGTGGGTACTTCTGCCTCATAAACTCCTCTGGTTCCCATGTGGCTTCCTCACATTTGTGGTTCCTCCACAATACCATAATAATTTGAGAAGTATTATTGCATAGAACCTTGTCTCTATGATCCAAGATCTCCATCGACTATCCTCATAAGAGATGCCATGTTCCAATTGTACTACCTCTGGATTTAGTACATGTGAAGGGTCAGGTATGTACTTCCTCAATATGGATACATGGAAGATTATGAACTTGTACTGGATTTGGAGGAAGTGAAAGCCGATAGGCCACTGCTCCTATGCGATCAAGGATTTCATAGAGGACAATGTACCAAGGGCTGAGCTTCCCTTTCTTCCCAAACCTCATGACTCTCTTCCAAGGTGAAATTAAAAGAAATACTTTGTCACCAACATCAAACTTCATGTCCCTTCGATGGTTGTTGGCATATCTCTTTTGCAGACTCTGAGAAACCTTAATGTGTTGCTGGATGGAATGGAATTTTTCTGTCATCTATTGCACAAGATCATGCCCAAGAATCTTTCTCTCACCAGCTTCATCTCAACAGGTAGGAGTTCTGCATCGCTTCCCAAATAGATCTTCATAGGGTGCCATTTGAATTCTAGAGTGGAAGATTTTTTTATAATAGAACTCAACTAAAGGGAGTTATTTATCCCATCCACCTTTAAATTCTATTGAGCATGTTCTCATCATATCCTCGAGTGTTTTAATAGTCCTTTCATATTGTCCACTATTTTGGGGGTGATAGGCCGTACTGAAATTCAATTCAGTGATCAGAGAATGTTGAATACTTCTCTAGAATTTTGATGTGAACCTTAGATCATGATCAGATATGATAGAAAGTGGAACTCTATGCAGCCTTACCACTTCCTTCACGTAAATCCTGGAAAGTTGATAAAGAGAGAAATCTTCCCAAATATAGATAAAATGGGAAGTCTTTGTGAGACATTCCACAATAACCCATATCACATTGTTTCCTTTGGAAGTTCTCAGGAGACCAGTGACGAAGTCCATAGTGATATTGTCCCACTTCTATGCTGGTATGGGTAGTGGTTACAAAACCCCTTTAAGAAGTTGTGGCTCTGCCTTCACTTGCTGACATTCTAGGCACCTTGAAGTGTAGTAATAAATCCCCCTTTTCATATTGTCCCACCAATAATGATAATGAATGTCCCTATACATTTTTGTGCTTCCATGATGTATAGAGAATTTAGGTATATGAGCTTCATCCATCAAATACTTCATTATTTATAGAGTAGATCGAACACATAGTCTTGTACAAAATTTTAGTACACCTCTTTGATCAATATTGAACTCAGGAAACTTACAATCCTTCACAACCTCAAAATTTTTCTGTAATAAAGGATCTTCTTTCTGAGCTTTATTGATCTTCTCTAGTAATGACAATTGAGAAACCATTTGGGTTAGTGCTGATGATGTCCCTTCCCTTATAATTCCCATGTCCATTTTTACTAGGTCATTGATCAAAGGATCTCTTTGAATCCTCATCATGGAAAAAACAATGGGGTCTTTCCTTCTTAATGCATCAGTGACTTTGTTTGCTCTTGTGGGATGGTAGTGAATTGAACAATCATAGTCCTTGAGAAGTTCCAACCATATCCTTTGTCTCATGTTCAATTCCTTTTGTGAGAAAATATACTTCAAACTTTGATGGTCTCTGTATATATCATATTTCTCCCCAAAAAGATAGTGCCTCCATATCTTCAGAGAAAAAACAACTGCAGCCACCTCCAGATCATGTATAGAATAATTCTTCTCATGAGACTTCAACTGTCGAGATGCATAAGAAATGAGTTTGTCATTTTGAATGAGGATGTACCCAATCCCTTTATGAGATACATCACAAAAAATAAATAATCTTTCTCTACTTGAGGGCAGAGTAAATGTGGGTGCAGTAACCAATCTCTTCTTTAGCTCTTGAAAACTTTCCACACACTCCTTTATCTAGATAAACTTGACCCCTTTTCTAGTTAACTTGGTTAATAGATTAGAAAGTCATGAAAAGTTGTTCCCAAACCTCTTAAAATATCCCGCTAGTCCAAGGAAACTATGAATCTCAGTTATTGTTGTAGGCGGAGGCCACTCCTCTATAACTTTTTTCTTTGTAGGGTCGACTGTGATTCCTTCATTGGTAACAATGTACCCCAATAAAGCAACTTGTTGTAACTATAATTCACATTTTCTAAAATTTCCAAAAATCCTCTCCTTCTGTAGAGTTTTCAAAATAACCCTTAGATTGTCCTCATGCTCCTTTTGACTTTTGGAATATATCATAATATCATCAATAAAAACTACCACAAAGTTATCAAGGTAGTCCTTAAATACTCTATTCATCAAATCCATAAAAATAGTAGGTGTATTAGTCATTCCAAAGGCATAACAACAAACTCATAATGCCCATATATTGATCAGAACACAGTTTTTGGAATATCTTCTTTCTTCACCCTCAATTGATAATAACCATATCGAAGATAAATCTTAGAGAAGAATTGAGCCCCACAAAGTTGGTCAAATAAGCCATCAATTCTTGGAAGAGGGTATTTGTTCTTTACTGCGATCCCATTTAGTTCTCTATAATCAATGCATAGCCACATCGATCCATACTTCTTCTTCACAAAGAGAATAGGTGCTCCCCAAGGAGAAACACTCATTCGTATAAACCCCTTCTCAAAAAGATCTTGGAGTTGTTTCTTTAATTCCTATAGCTCCACATTTTCCATCCTATACGAGGTCATTGATATTGGATGAGATCCAAGTACGAGTTCAACAGATAACTCTACCACTGTTTCTGGGGGAGGTCCAGGAAACTCCCCAAGAAATACGTCAACGTATTCCTGGATGATGGGGACATTTTATATCTTTAAACTCTCATTTCCTTCTTCTCTTCACCAATCAAATCCATAAAGAAGGATATAAGAGGTTCTTCTAGAAATATTTCAGGTTGAGATATCTCTCTTTAGAAGATAACTATAGGTTCTCCATTCAAGACTACTGATATTTCCTTGCTTCTGCATTTGATCTTAGAATTATACATTGAGAGCTAGTCCATCCCTAGTATAATGTCAAATTCCAGCATGGGAATGACTACTAGATTTGTGATAAGATTTTTCTCACTAAAGTAAACACTAGAGTTTCTAAATACTGATGATGCTTGGATAATCCCACTAGGGGTCTTGACTGATAATTCTAATTTTATCAAATCGGGGGTTGATTCTAAATTCTTTGAAAACTTTTAGGGGAAAAAGGAATGTGTAGAACCAGTATCAAACAAAGTACTTTCTATATTTGAGATAAAAAAGAGAGTACCTACTGCCACATCATTCGGAGCTTCAATTTCAGCTATCATGATAGAAAAATCATGACCTTGCTCCCTTGGCCTTTGAAAAGGATGATGGTGGTTCCCCTCTACTGCCCTCGGATTTGGACTGTGATTGACAAAGTGACCATGTTGTCCACACTTAAAGAACTGGACATCAGGTAGGTCTAGAACCATATTACCTTTGACGTTAGTGTTTGGAAGTTGATATTTCACCTCACTATGACAATTCCGTGCAATATGAACTTCTCTTCCGCACATATATCATTTCGTGCTCCTGAGCCGGCAGTTCCCTGAATGCTTCTTCCCACATTTATTACACGTGGTACGGTGCACTTGTTTGCCTTCTCTTCCCTGATCAAAGTTCTTCACTAAGATAGGATTCATTGATCTCTTCTTGTTTTTAGATTTATGAGACCACTGTGTCTCATGAAACTCCATCTTGACTTTCATCGCACTTCGAATGATCTCTTCATAAATATCATAGTCTCGGTTGACTAGATTCTTCTGTATATGAGGTCTCAGTACATTGAAAAATCTATCAACCTTAACATTTGGATCCATGAAAATGATTGAGGTGTAATGTGAAAGCCTTGTGAAGTTCATATTGTAGCCTCCAAGATATTCATTCTCCTTCTTCTTCAGCTCAAGAAACTCCTTCTCCATTACTGTTCTCATCGATTGAGGGAAATACTTGTTAAATAAGATCCCTATGAACTCTTCCTACTACATAGATTAAACCTCCACTCCTTTACTCATGTTTTTAATTAGCTCCCACCATTGATAAGATTCTACCTCTAAGTGATAGATAGCCAGGGTGACCTTCTCTAGTTCAGAACATTAGAGCATAGAAAAGATCTTCTCGATCGAGCCAATCCACTGTTCAGTAATCAATGGGTCGGTAGATCCACTGAAGGTTGGTGGTCGTTGAAGCATAAAGGATTCAATATACAGTTGTTCCCTTCATTGTGAGATCCGTCTCTCAACCTGATTCAAGTTATTTCCCATAACTTGAGTCAGTTGGTTCATCATTCGCATGAAAGTTTACATTCTAGCTTCCATCAGAGAGCTGTCAGTGTATAGTCCATTTCAGTCACCATTATAGTTCCTCCTATTTCCATTCATTTTATTGAAGAATAAAACCATAGTGAGAAACTTATTTCATTTACAAATCTTTTAACTATAAAGGATTTTATGCCTTAAAAATTCTATAAAAAATTATATTTCTCTATAAATCCTTCATAATGATTCCTAAAAGGCTTATGATTAACCAAACATATCCCCCAAGAGTGTCATAACCAAGAGTGTAGCAAGGCCCATTGTCATATACCAGGATACCTTGGGTCAATCCCAAAACTCATTGTCGGAGTTTTTTACTCTTAGGTACCTCTGTGCCAGAACCGCCTCCACCTCCTCATATCCAGACATGGATGTATTTTCTTGATAAACAACTTACTCAATACTCACCAAAATACCAGGAAGTTTTCCAATATTTAATCTTTTCTATAGGATTCATCCTAAATTTTTCATATCCTAATTTCCATAAATTACTTAACTATCCTTCGATACAAACTATGAAATCCCGCCTTTTTATTACATAACTTTTCATTACATTTTACACACAAAGGATCTTTAAAGTATAGTGTCTTGGAAATAAGGAACCTAATAAATTAAAACAACATAAAACATCCTTATAATACACTTGTAAGGCTTCATCATAGGTTTATACTAAGTAAAATTATTACATATCATAACCTTGAGACATATATCAAATGAAAGGGTGAGCAGAAGGCCCAGTAAGGGATAAACAAGGGAATCAGTTTACTTGTGATATCAATAAGAACTTGATAAAAAAACACATAAAGACATGAACATTGGAAGTACATGCATATAATACTGAAAAGAGCTTGAAACATAACTTGAATATGTGGCTACAACATTTCATTTAGCCATTCATGAACATATCACCAAGGTTTATCCCCAAGGTGTCATAAAAATTTAGAATGGTTATTCACCAAGGTATCGTGAAACTTGTCATCTATAGAGATTAATTCTTTACCCAATGCATTGGAGCGCTACTAGGGGTCACCCTTAATATGTATTTATTTTCATTTGAGAAACATATATCATAATCAGACATTTCAAAAATAACCCATAGAGAATAAGAGAAATGGTATTCATTTCAAAATCGTGACGTTTTAAAAGTTCTTAAAAACTTGATCATTACGTCATTTATAACCCATGGAAAGGGAGTGAGGGTTCTAGGCCTGTAAATTAAAATATAAAATTGATCAATTATATATATTGATGAATTACACTAGAAATGAAAATATATTTGGGTATTCTAATAAATAATACAAGATAATTGTTTGATAAAAAGAGAGAGATCTGAGATGAAAATTCTGCAGCATAACGACTATATAACATGGTTTTAGAAAACATTTAAAAGAGATGGTAAAAGGGTAAACCACTCATAAATAACTTATAATACAGTATAAATACCTAATAAAATTGAGATAAGAACATGTTATGGAAATTTTAATGACATACCACATGAAAATGAAACTTGAGAGTAAAGAGAAGATGTGATTTCTTTTATAAAAATTTCTGCAGCCTAATAGTGTCACTTAAAAATTCAGAAAATAAATTGATGAGAGTGGAAAGGGCCTAAATTAATTTGGAAATCAAATGGAAAGTAGTAGGGATATATAAGAACAATCCCCATATAATAAAATAGAACTATAAGACATAACATAAAAGAAGTCATGACTTAAAAAAAGAGGGTGAAGGATTCCCTTACCTTGAAGAGTAACTTCGAAAGCTTGAAGTTCGGGATATTGGAAGGCTTGAGGGAACCTTGGGAGGACTCTTTGGGAGGTATAAAGACAAGATATTAATTTAGGAGGATTTTTGAATGAAAATAATGAGGTAATGGCTAGGTATTTATAGGAAAAGTGACGGAATAGATTATTAATTTCCAAAGGACACCTCATCGGTGGTATTTGCAAAACCATTGGTCTGCCCATGGTATTTTCCCATGGTATTGACCACTTGGAAAACCTCATAACATATATCAATATTCACAAGTCTACCACATTATTTAAATCATGATTACATCATCAATGATGTCATTAAACACCTGAAATTCAAAACTGTATTTTTACTATTCACCGAAAAATCAACTGTTTCAGAAAAATCCCCAAAATTCACTCTAACCTAATATTGATGCTCCGAATTCAAAAATGAACTCCATTTTATGAAAATAATTTTCTATTTATTTTTAATTTTATTTTTAAATAAAATATTTATTTATTCCAATAATACAACTTTAAAACAATAACTCATTTTTGTAACACCTTAAGAAAGTAATAAAGGTCCCATAAAATTATCGTATAACCATAAGACAATAAAGTAAGAATTTATGATTAAATTTTATGAAAATAAATTTCTATTTTAAATAATTAAATAAATTATAAAATTGTAAATAAAATATTTATGACATAAAAAATACTGAAACATAAACTATGATCATTTTTTCACTTTTAAGATGTCTAAAATGTATTTATACATTCATGGGTGAAGTTTCTATTTTTTTCGTCGATTTATTTTTCATTTCTATTCATACAAGTAAGTTACTATTCATACTTTACAATTCACTAAAAATTATGTTGATCTTATTAGACTCTAAATTTTCTAATGAACACAACTGTAGAAGACCTTTTTTTGAAAATCAATTCACACTATTAATTATTTAATGAATACAAAAATATCTTAAAATACCCTCTTTTTCCAAAAATCATCAATAATATAGAACTTCTATAAATTCCTCCTATATTTTTTTGGACATTTGAAATTCACAAATTTTACCAAAATAAGAAGTAAAAATTTTATTTATACAAAAGGATTACAGAATGTAACTAAGGCTTCGTTACATAGCCCCTTATAACACCTGCATAGGACGTAAGTGTAAGGTGTGCTATGATGATAGAATCCTGGGGTGTCTTAGACAACATTGCCCGAGTGGTGATTTATATCATCTCAAACTTCTCCCTTAGGTGATTCCATTCAAGCTTCACATGTTGAAGTTCAGCTTGGGCTTGGTCCAGAGAAAAGCCCAGTGATGCTACCTCCTTCCCAAGCTCTAATAGATGGGCATCATATGGCCCGAGTCTACTGGATGATGCCATGAACTCTTCTTTCTGTATTAATTAACCAAGATCATTTGAATTTATATATAATAATTGTAAAGTTAAGAATTTAGTTTCCAATGGTCATATTGACCAATGGCCATATAGAAGTTGAAACCCAACTGTCTCATTTAATTATAATCACTTCATTAATTAAAGGATATAGATTTGTTAAGTATAAAATAAATTTACACACAAATTTTAGAAATAAATATTATTAAAAAGTTCGGGTTGTTACATTATTCCCCTTTAAGAAATTTCATCCCCGAAATTTAAACTGATACTCTAAGAAGATAAAAGGTGTGGGTACTTCTACCTCATAGACTCTTCTGGTTCCCACAGGGCTTCCTAGAATTTGTGGTTCCTCCATAACACCTTAACAAGATGAGTAGCCTTGTTGCATAGAACCTTGTCTCTACGATCCCAGATCTCTACCGACTGCTCCTCATAAGAGAGGTCATGTTCCAATTGTACCACTTCTGTATTTAGTACACGTGAAGGGTCAAGTATGTACTTCTTCAAGAGGGATACATGGAAGACATCATGAACTTGTTCTTGATTTGGAGGAAGTGCAAGCTGATAGGCCTTTGCTCCTATGAGATCAAGGATTTCATAGGGGCCAATGTATATAGGTATGATATTCCCTTTCTTCCCAAACCTCATGAATCTCTTCCAAGGTGAAATTCAAAGAAATAATTTTTCACCAACATCAAACTCCAAGTCCCTTCGATGGTTGTTGGCATAGCACTTTTGCTGACTCTGAGTAGCCTTAATGTATTGCTAGATGGCATGGACTATTTCTTTCATATATTGCACAAGAATAGGCCCAAGAAGATTTCTCTCACTAGCTTCATCACAAAAAGTATAAATTCTACATCGCTTCCCATATAGATCTTCATAGGGTTCCATTTGAATGATCGAGTGGAAGCTGTTGTTGTAATAGAACACAGCTAAAGGTAGATATTGATCCTATCCACCTTTTAATCCTATTGATCTTGTTCTTAGCATATCCTCAAGTGTTTTAATAGTCCTTTCATATTGGAAATCATTTTGGGGGTGGCAGGCCATACAAAAATTAAATTTAGTGCTCAAAGCATGTTGATGAATTTTCCAGAATTTTGATGTAAACCTTCGATCACAATCAGATATGATAGGAAGTGGGACTCCATGCAGCCTTACCACTTCCTTCACATAAATCCTGGAAATTTGATCAAGAGATAAATCTTCCCTAATGGAGATAAAATGGGCTCTCTTGGTGAGATGATCCACAATAACCCATATTACATTGTTTTCTTTGTATGTTCTTGGGAGGCCAATTACAAAGTCCATAGTGATATTGTCCCACTTCAATGCTGGTATGGGTAGTGGTTGCAATACCCATTTAGGAATTTGTCGCCCTGCCTTCACTTTCTGACATACCAGGAACCTTGAAGAGTAGTCTGCATTCTCACTTTTCATATTATCCCACCAATAATTTTCACGAAGGTCCCTATACATTTTTTTGCTCCAGGATGTATAGATAAAGTAGGTTTATGAGCATTATCCATCAGCTTCTTCTTTATTTATGGAGTAGATGGAACACATAGTCTTTTAAAAATTTTTAGTACACCTCCTTGATCAATATTTAACTTAGGAAACTTCCCATCCTTCACAGCCTCAAACTTCTTCAGTAACAATGGATATTATTTATGAGCTTTCTTGATCTTCTCTAGTAATGATGGTTGATAAACCATTTGGTTTAGGGTTTATAATTTCCCTACTCTTATAATTCCTGGGTCCAGTTTTACTAGGTCATTGAACAAAGGATCTATTTGAATCCTCATCCTGGAAAGAACAACTATGTCTTTCTGGATTAATGCGTCAGCGAATTTGTTTTCTCTTCTGGGATGATAGTGAATTAAACAATCATAGTCTTTGAGAAGTTAAAACCATCTCCTTTGTCTCATGTTCAATTCCTTTTGTGTGAAAATATACTTCAAACTTTGATCGTCTGTGTATATATCACATTTCACACCATAGAGATAATGCCTCTATATCTTTAGAGCAAAAACAACCACTTCCAGCTCTAGATCATGCGTAGGATAGTTCTTCTCATGAGTCTTCAACTTTCGAGATACATAAGCAATGTATTTTTCATTTTGCATGACAACGCACCCAAGCCCTTTCAGAGATGCATCGCTAAAAATAACGAATCCTTCTCCACTTGAGGGTAGAGTTAACATGGTTGTAGTAACAATCACTTCTTCAGCTCATGGAAACTTTCCTCACACTCCTTTGTCCAGATGAACATGACCCCTTTTTGAGTTAACTTGGTTAATGGATAAGAAAATCATGAAATATTTTTCAAAAACCACTTATAATATCCCGCTAGTCCAAGGAATCTATGAATCTCAATTATTTTTGTAGGCTGAGGCCACACCTCTACAAATTTTTTCTTCATAGGGTCAACATTGATTCCTTCATTGGTAACAATGTTCCCAATGAAAGAAAATTGTTGTAACCAGAATTTACATTTGTTGAACGTCCCAAAAGCCTCTCCTTCTATAGTGTTTGTAAAATAACCCATAGTTGATCCTCATGCTCCTCGTGACTTTTGGAATATATCATAATATCATCAATAAAAATTACCAAAAAGTTATCAAGGAAGTCCTTAAAGACTATATTCATCAAATCCATAAAAATAGAATGTGCATTAGTCAGTACAAAAGGTATAACAATAAACTCATAATGCACATATCTTGATTAGAAGGTAGTTTTTTGAATATCATCTTTCTTCACCCTTAATTGATGACAACGAGATCGAAGATCAATCTTAGAGAAGAATTGAGCCCCACAAAGTTGGTCAAATAAGTCATCAATTCTTGGATGAGGGTATTTTTTCTTTACTGTGACCCCATTCAGTTCTCTATAATCATTGCATAGCCGCATCAATCCATCCTTCTTCTTCACAAAGAGAACAGGTTCTCCCTAAGGATACACACTCATTCGGATAAACCCCTTCTCCAAAAGATCATGGAGTTGTTTCATTAATCCCTCCAAATCCACATTTTCCATCCTATACGAGGTCATTGATATTGGATGAGATCCAGGTATGAGTTCAATACTACTAAAAATACCCCTTTTATCAGCGCTAAAACCCCCTTTTACCAGCGCTAGAGAAGTGCTGCTAAATCCGGCGAAGATAAAAGGGGGGGGAGGGGGGGGGGGTCCCCTTTATCAGCGCTCTAAAAATTACTGATAAAGACACATTTTATCAGTGCTAAAAAAAGTGCTGATAAAAGGGGTCTTTTATCAGCGCTAAAAAAAAGCGCTGATAAAAGGGTCCTTTATCAGTGCTTTGTTTTAGCACTAATAAAAGGGTCCTTTATCAGCGCTTCCTTTATCAGCGCTTTCTTTTTAGTGCTGATAAAGAACCCCTTTTACCAGCGCTTTTTTAAAAGCATTGATAAAAGTTAAAAAAATAAAAATAAAAATAATAGAAATTAATAAAAATTAAAAAAATTTAAAAAATACTGCCAATCGGGGGGGGGGGGGCATTTATAGCGCTTGGGCCCCCCTTTTACAGTGCTTTTCCACCCCACTCTAGCTCCTCCATGCACCCCCTCCACCCTTTATCAACGCTAGCTCCCATATTCCCCCATGCGCGCACGCCCCTGCCTCCACCAGGTTTTGAACTCGAGACGTCCCCCCTGCGCGCCTAAGCCCTTACCACTCCTCTATTTTGATTTGTTTACCATTTCATGATATATCTCTCTCTCTCTATATATATTTAATTATATTTATTCATATAATAATATATATTTATATTAATATATATATATATATAGTTATGTTAAAATATCTCTCTCTCTATATATATATTTAGTCATATTTATTCGTATAGTAAAATATATTTATATTTATATATATAGTTATATTAATATATATATTTATAGTGATATTAATATATATATTTATAGTGATATTAATATATATATTTATAGTAATATTAATATATATATGTAGTTATATTAATATATATATATATAGTTAGATTAATATATATATATAGTTAAATTAATATATAAGTATATAAATATTCATATATTTGTATTTTAAATAAAATAGATATTAGTTATTATTTAGATAAATCTAATATATTTTATATGTAAATATATTTTATTATTTATATTTATAATTAATTTTTATGTGTGAATATATAAAAAATATGTATATATTGTTATATATTTGATTATAAATAGCAGTGCATTATAAAAAATGATAAAATTTAAAAGACATAATATCAATATGAATGTAATACCATGGAATAAATTCATTCCCTACCAAAAAAAGACAATAATACCCCCTTAAATGAGGCTGAAAATCCAAAAAATGTTAAAAAATCAGGGTACCCCGACTAAATACTCAGTTTTGGAGGTGTTCTAGGAATTTTTTGGCCTTTAAAGACTATCACTGGGGTTTCCCTAGGTTACACCAATGTAGATCTCGTCGCATTCTTTGATTTGATATGTGGTAGAGCTCAAATGGACACCCAGATCAAAAGTTATGGCCGTTTGAAGTTCGAGTTGCGTTTTCAAGATATTTTGGATCTTTTTTTAATTTAATTTATTTTTTAGTCATCAAATTGTTATTAAATGACTATTACTCAATAATAATTAGCAAATTATTAATTACAAATATTTTTTTTTTAATTTTTTATAAGCCATTTTCACTAAATATTTTATATATTAAGTGTAACTGTATATTTATACTTATATAAAATATATTTAAAATTATATTTAAAAAATATATATTATATTTATATCAATATAACTATATCTATATATTTAAATTTTAATATATTTTTTAATGATTTTTTTTGGATGTAGACCCTTTATCAGCGCTTTTAAAAAAAGTGCTGATAAAGACCCCCCTTTATCAGCGCTAACGAAAAAGCGCTGATAAAGGGGGTACCTTTAATAGTGATAAAAAAAGCACTGTTAAAGGGGGTACCTTTATCAGCGCTTTTTCATTAGCGCTGATAAAAGTGTGGCGCTGGGAAAAAATGTATTTGTGGTAGTGAGAACTCTACCTCTCTTTCTGGGGAAATCCATGTAACTCCCCAAGAAAATACGTCAATGTATTCCTGGATAACGAGGACATTTCCTATCTTTTAACACTAATTTCCTTCTTCTTCTTCACCATTCAACTCCATAAAGAAGGATATCAGAGGTTCTTTTTGAAAAAGACCAGGTTGAGATATCTCTCCTTGGAAGATAACTATAGGTTCTCCATTCAATACTTCTGATATTTCCTTGCTTCTGTATTTGATCTTAGCATTATACTTAAAAAGCCAGTCCATCCCTAGTAAAATATCGAATTCCAGCATGGGAATGACTACTAGATTTGTGATAATATTGTGATCACTAAAGTAAACACTAGAGTTTTTAAATGATGACAATGCTTGGATAATCCCACCAGGGGTATTTACTGATAACTCTACTTTTAGCATATTGGGGGTTGATTCTAAATTATTTTAAAACTTGGAGAAAAAAAGGAATTTGTAGAACTTGTATCAAACAAAGTACTTGCTAGCTTTGAGAGAACAATAAGAGTACCTGATACCACATCATTCTGAGCTTCAACTTCAGATGTCGTGATAAGAAAAGGACAACCTTCTCCCTTGGCCTTTTATGAGGATGATGGTGGTTCTCCTCTACTGCCCTCAGATTTGGATAGTGATTGGAAAAGTGCCCAAGTTGTCCACATGTAAATCACTGGACATCAGGTAGGGGCTACACCATCTTCCCATTTTCGTTAGTGTTTGGAAGTTGAGGTTTCACCTCACTATGACAATTCCTTGCAATATGGCCTTCTATTCCACACTTGTATCATATCCCACTCCTGAGCATGCAGTTTCCTTATTGCTTCTTCCCACTTTTATTATGCATGAGACATTGCACTTGATTTCCTCCACTTCCCTAATAAAAGGTCTTCCCTAAGCTGGTCCCCATCGATCTCTTATTGTCATTATATTTATGAGACCACTGTGTCTCACGAAACTTCAGCTCGACTTTCATCGCACATCGAACGATCTCCTCATAACTATCATAGTCTTAGTTGGCTAGATTCTTCCGCATATGAGGTCTCAGTACACCGAAGAATCTATCAACCTTACCATTTGGATCCACGAAAAAGCTAGAGGTGTAACGTGAATTCCTGGTGAAGTTCAGCTCGTAGCTTCCCACAAATTCATTCTCCTTCTGCTTCAACTTAAGAAACTCCTCCTCCATTATTGTTCTCATCGATCAAGGGAAATACTTGTTGAAGAAGATCCCTCTGGACTCTTCCCACTCCATAGATTTAACCTCCACTCCTTGCCTCATGTTTTTAATTAGCTCCCACCACTGATCAACTTCTCCCTCTAAGCAATATATATCCAAGGTTACTCTTGTTCAGAACATCTAAGCACATAAAAGATCTTCTCGATAGAGCTGATCTATTGTTCAGTAATCAATGGGTCGGTAGATCCACTAAAGGGTGGTGGTCATTGAAGCATAAATGATTCAATAGAAATTTGTTCCCTTCCTAGTGAGATCAGTCTCTCAGCTTGATTCATGTTATTTCCCATAACTTGAGTCAGTTGGTTCATTATTTGCATTAAAGTTTCCATTCCGACTTCCATCAGAGGGCCATCATCGCATGGTCCATTGTGGTCACCATTTTCATGTTTTCTCCTATTTCCCACCATTTTCTTGAAGAATAAAACCATAGAGAGAAACATATTTCATTAACGAATCTTTTAACTATAAAGGATTTTATGCCTTAAAACTTCTTTAAACAATTTCATTTCTCTATAAATCCTTCATAATGATTCATAAAAAGCTTATGATTAACCAAACATATCCCCTGAGAGTGTCGTAACCAAGAGTAAAGCAAAGCCCATTTTCATGTACCTGGATACCCTGAGTCAAGCCTGAAATTCCTTGTCGGAATTTTCACTCCAAGGTACCTCTATGCTAGAGCCGCCTCTACCTACTCGTATCCAGATAGGGATGTATTTTCGTGATAAACCACTTACTCAATACTCACCAAAATACTAGGAAGTTTTCCTATATTTAAAATTTTCTATAGTATTCTTCATAAATTTTTCATAGCCTAATATCCATAAAAAACTAAACTATCCTTTGATACTAACTATGACATCCCACCTTTTTATTACATAACTTTTCATTACATTTAACATACAGATGATCTTTAAAGTCTAGTGTCTTGGAAATCAGAAACATAATACATGAAAACAACATAAAACAACCTTCTAATACACTTTTAAGACTTTATAATAAGTTCATCCTAAGTACAATTACTAGATCTCATAACCTGGAGGCATACATCAAAGGAAAGGGTGAGAAGAAGGCCCAGTAAGGGGTAAACAAGGGAATCAGTTTACTTGTGATATCAAAAAGAACTTGATAAAAAACACATAAAGACATGAGAATTGGAAGTACATGCATATAATAATGAAAAGAACTTGAAACATAACTTGAATATGTGGATACAAAATTTCATTTAGACATTCATGAACATATCACCAAGTTTTATCCCCAAGGTGTCATAAAAAATTACCAAGGTTATTCACCAAGGTATTGTGAAACTTTTCCTCTCTATAGATTAATTTTTTACCTAATGAATTGAAATGCTATCAGGGATCGCCCTTAATAGGTCTTTATTTTCATGTGATCTATATAGATGATAACCAAACATTTCATAAATAAACCATAGAGAATAAAAGAAATGGGTTTCATTTCAAAATCGTGACGTTTTAAAAGTTCTTAAAAACATGATCATTACGTCATTTATAACCCATGGAAAGGGAGTGAGGTTCATATGTATTTCAATTCAAGAATAAAATAGATAAATTTTATGTATTGATGAATTCCCATGGAAATAAAAACAGATTTTGGTATTATAATAAATAATACAAGAGAATTTATTGATAAAAAGAGAGGGATTTGAGACAAAAATTCTGCAGCATAACGGCTATATAACATGGTTTTATAAAACAATAAAAAGAGAGGGTACAATGGTAACACACTCATAAATAAATTATAACACATTATAAAGATAGAATAACATGGAGATAAGAACATGGTATGGAAATTTTAATGACAAACCACATGAAAAGGAAACTTGAGAGGAAAGAGAAGATGTGATTTATTTTACAGTAGGGGTAGTACATACATCACACATGGGAAATAGGTGGTGAACATGGCTTATATCTCATGAAAATTAAAAGCAAGAGGAAATTATCATACCTTTGGTTCGATAGCCTTTGTACGTGTCTGTAACACCTATATAATATTTATAAACATATTATTAACTCATATTTGATTCATAATACTATTTATGATATCATATATAATTCTTTTATGAATTTATATTACCCGTTTATTAAAATTCTAAGTTAAAGAAATCTTTCGGGTAATAATCACTTTGTTTATTATACATGTTTTGACTTGTTATTCTTGATCATATTAATTAGATCGTGATTTGCTCACTTACAGAATTTATAACAAGATTCATATATCATATATATTTAGAATATAAATATATATAATAGATATATATATGAAATTGAATACATAGTTCATGGATATGTTAGGTCGTACATACACATGAACAATGTTTCCGTTTTCTTATTGTATTGAATGGAAGTGAATGACATATATGTACACACACACATATATTATTATAGAAGAATTATTACATCATATATTTCATACTTATTCACAATATTTATTTTTATAATCATTCTTGGATGGTGAATGTGGAAGATGAGTCTCATCACGTCGTGAAGACGGTAGGCCATACGTACGCATGAGCAGAAATCTCATTCAATTGAAGGTAAAATGGTATGAAATTGGGTGGTATGTTAATAATAAAGAATAATTATAATAGTTCATTATTTAAATTCATTATACTCATCAGTATACCCATCCAATTAATGTATTTTTGAATAACAAATTACACCACGACATGGAGATGGTAAGTCGTACGTTCACACGCATAGTGATATTTTTATTCATAGGATGGGTATAGGGAGGAATAATATTGTCCCATAATTATAATAACATCTTAGAATATATAATATACTATAGTTATTACTTTAGTATAGAACCAACATAGGAAGAGAAAGTAGAATAAGAAAAGAACATTGAAAGAAGTGATAAAACCATTACCTCTTTTTTGGGTGTCTCAGTTTGGTTTTCACAAAAGGACTCCATAGAATGGTTTTATGCCCAATGTATGGCCTCTAGGATTTATTTAGGGAAGTTGGGAGATGATATGGATAGGGTTTAACTAATCCAAAGGTGTTTAGAAGTGTGGATAAATTAGGAGAGATTCCCTTTTATAAGAAAGGGGAGGGGAACCTTTAGAAACATCAAAACTATTAAATAAATATAAATTAATTTTTAAATAAAAATTTCTATAAGGTGGATTATTTCAATGATAATATAAGGATGGGTAGAAATATTCCCAAAAAATAAAATTTAGACACGTTTTGAATTTATTTTAAACCTTATCGTTTTGATATATCCTTATTCAATTTATTTAATTTTAATTATGGTAATAATATTATAAATATTAAATGGTGCTGAATATTTAATTATATGTTGTAAATTGAATTGAAATAAAATAAAGACTAAAGATTAAATCAAAAAAGATAATTTAATATACTCCTAACATGTCATAATAACCTATAAAATTTCTAGATCACATTAATTAATTCAATGTATATTCATTTTAATATTTTTAAAACCATTTATTTTATATTTCTACTAATAAAACAATTTATATATCACTATTATGTCATCATTAATGGTAATTATTTAATCTTTAAAAATTATAAATAAATATCTAAGATATAGGAAATTATTTTATATATCCATAGACTAACTATCACTACTGGAAAACTGCCCTATACCCATGGTTCAAAACCGTGGGTATAGCCCCCCAAAACTGTGGGTATAGGCTATACCCACGGTTTTGGGAACCATGGGATGGAATGACGTCGGGATAGGGGGGTCAACCTATACCCACGGTTTGAAGAAACTGTGGGGATAGGACTGCCACAGCGTAGTAGGTGCGTGGACATGATGGCACAACATTGACCCCACGATTTCAGAACCGTGGGGATTTAATCTTCAAAAAATGCCGACAAGGGGTTTCGAACCCAGGCCTTGCGCTGCGCTGGCGGCCGCACCCGCACCAATAGACCACTCGAGCTGCGCCTTCAATCTATTATATATTCATATATCTGTCCATTTATATTAATATGCAGTATTAATATTCCAAAAAAACATCCAGTGTGTTTCGAACTCGTACCTCCCGATGAATCTCGCAGCCACACCCCACCAACCAACCAACCAAGATGTGAATTATATTTATTTTATACACATACATCTGCGTATATAAATAAATAAAATCGACATGAATATTTAAATTAAAAAAACATGGTGAGGGGGATTTGAACCGGTGACCTACAGCAGACACGGATAACATTTTACCGACTGAGCTATATAACTTTTTGTGATTATATATTTACATTTACTTAAATATATTAATCTAAACGGTTAATATTTGCCTTCCCGCCAATTTTTTTTCATGTCCCGCCTAATTTTATATCCGCGCCATAATTCTGGAAGTCTATACCCAAGGTTCTGGAGAACCATGGCTATAGGTCTTCAAAAAAAGGCCCAATACCCATGGTTTTGATGAACCGTCGGTATAGGTCTTCGGAAAATACCCTATACCCACGGTTTGGCCAAAACCGTGGGTATAGGGTTTGAATAAAAAACACATATACCCATGGTTTTTCAAATATGTGGGTATAAGTGTTCCAAATAAACCTATACCCACGGTTTTAAGCCAAACTGTGGGTATAGGTGACCTATACCCACGGTTTGAAAAAACTGTGGCCATATGGGTACTCTATACCCAGGGTTTTTTTGTAAAACCGTGGGTATAGACCCATTTTAAAATAGTGTATAGTCAATTTTATCTCCTAGTTATACTTTTACTAAAATCAATATACTTATATAAAATGAGAGTGTGACGTTTTTTCATGTTCATTGATTTTAATAATATTATTGTCATATTCATGGTCAAATGGCCATTAAGTGATTCCATTTATAACCATAGATGTTAAGGGTAGAATTTAGTTATCCAATAGGATTTTTACTGGTGTTAAGGTAATTTAATATTATTATTTTTACCTTTAATTTTCCAATCTACCTTTAACCATGGAAATAAAAATAACTACTAAAGTTACTCTTCCTAATACCTAAAAATTAAAGTATCCTATTAAAATAATTTGGACCCACTGATTCTAAATATGTAATCCATTTTTTAATATTTAAAATATATAAGATTAATTAATTAATTTAAAACTAATTCTCATTGATAAAATGAAAAGCAAGTTTTTTTGAAAGTAAACATCATCAGAAGATTTATATGTCTTTATATCCGATTTTAATGTGAAAATAATTTCAATGACCATAATTATATTAAATGATAAAAGTTTAATAGAATAATACTTTTAAAAAATTAAAATAATAATCTAACAATATAAATAAATTTAATGATAAAACAATTTTGAATTAAAATGGAGTATTTTCACTATTCATTAAAATATAAAAGCTATCAGAAAAATACCAAAAATTTGTCTAAACTAAATTTTTATATATTGATTATAAAGTGGAAGTTTGGTTTTTCAAATTGAATATATAAATGTTTCAAATATTGTATTTAAAAAGGGTTTTCCATTAAAGGTGGTAAAACTCCATTTTTTCAAAAACACTTCTTTTATTTAAAAAATTGAATCTGTTCTTATATCATTTCAAAGAAACAAATGAGATGAATTTTAAAATTATATGGAATATATAAAATTCAAAATTTCGTTAATACTATTCATAACCACTAATTTAGAGGCTAGGTTATATAATATAATAATATTTTATTAATATATGATTGTTCGTTAAAACTGGTCCTTGAGTGTAATGCAAGACAAATCATTGTACTATGTAGCATAAGAATAACACGGTGTCATGTAAAAATCAGGCAAGAAAAAAAATTAAATTTATTCAGAAATGAAAATATTGTAAATTAATTGGGTGTTACATTCTACCCTCCTTCAATAAATTGAATCCTATCAATTTAAACTCAAGATTGAAATCTAAGGGTTTGGAATTTGAAAACTTCTTTGTATAAATCCAACATCAAAAAAGGATTAATGAGAACTCCTTTTCAAAATAGAAAAAGGGAAGTACAAAGTTCACCAGAAATAACACCCACTATGGTTCCATATAGGAAAACATTGATGTGGAAGAAAAATATAACCATCAAGTTCTGATAGAGAGTACTAGAGAACATGATGAGAAAAAATTAACTATCACAAAGCTAGAAGTCTAAGACGATCTAAGGGTCCATTTTATTCATCATAAAACAAAGTAATAAGAATTTTTTTTGGTTTTATAGACTTTTACCTAGAATTTAAGAATTTATTTACTTCACATATTAAGAACATAATGAAACATACTTACATATATAACAAGTAGAGTTTTATCCTTTAATCAATTTCTACCACAAACTCACCTTTCTCTCCAAAAGATATTAATATTCAATTTAACTTAATGGTATAGGGTTTAAAAAATAAACTTATACTTCATCTATCATTCTGGTTAAATAAAATTAAACTATTTTATACTAACCAGGACTTCATATAGGAAATGGTAGGTGATGCAACATTGTTTTCCTTTGGTCATGGGTTCAAGTCCCATGGCCTTGATGGTCGCAATAGGTTGTCACCCAACCTATGGATTATCCTTTTTTTTGAAAACTATATTATTATTTCATTCCAAAAAATTACCTGAATATATTCCTCATTAATGAAATTTTTTAACCTCAAATAATAATATCAAATGTTCAACTTAACCCGTTTAATAAATGGTTAGCTTTACCAAAATGAACTTAGAATGAAACAGCTCTTTTTGTCACATCCCAAATATGTGAATACCTTCATCATGTATTTTCTTAAAACATTAAAATACTTTTAATTACCATAAAAACCTATTTTAATATGTTCATTCTTCCTTTCTACTTACGTAAAGAATATAATATTTGATATAATACTTAAATCCAAAAATATTGGAAACTCCAACAATGATGGAATAAACAAACCATTAATCAGTTCCAAGGTAGTCAATAATATCCCATGTACTTTATCCATATTAATCATCTCTTTATTCCAAAATCATTTTCTCAGTATCTTGATTATATTAAGGGATATCTTTCCTTTAACCATATTTTTTCCAAAAAAATTAACTTGCTACTGAGTTAATTTTCATGGTACCATACAATTTTAAATCCAAAATGAAATAGTACTCCAGTACAATCCTTATTTATTAAAATAATTTATATAACTAGTACATCCTTAATACAATACTCAAATGACATATTTCTTCATTCCAAAAATAAGCACATTAATTATTCCTCTCCATCCATGGTAGAATCATAATCTTGATTGTGACCCATTAACAGCTTTTGGGGTATATTCCTTTGATTCTTGAGGAACTATCTTACGTAGTACCTCATATTCTTACAGTTGAAGCATCAAACATTGTAAAATTATTTTCTTTCCTTTAAATAATGTGCATGGTTTCATTTTTCTCCACACTTAAAAAACACTTTTTTCCTCTAATGCAAGCACCATGGTGTTTCCTTCAACAATTTTCACTTGTGGGAAACTAATTATTTTCTTTCTTCAATTTATCTAAAATTTTCACAATAATACTTTTATTCTCATGCTTCCCTCTAAATCCATAATACATAGGTTATTATTTACTTTTCATACTAACACATGATATTATTTCCACATATGATAAGAATGTTTGAGAGATTATTTACCTTATAAATATTGGCATATGACCATAAAAGATACGATCATTCTTACTCATTGGATCACATACATTAGTGAGGGTAACATTCCTTTTAATAGGCACTATTTATAAATGACAATATAAATTATATTAGATCATATCATAATGTATAATTCAAAAACTAGAAAAATTCATAACATAAATTAAATATTTTCACGTATCTAGTCACATAATCATAAAAATGGTTTATTTAGGGATATATTTACTCATAAATACTTCATAACATTTTTTAAAGAAAATTTAAATTGTCTTAAGCACATCCCCCTGGAGTTTTAAACCAGGGGCACAATAAGTCCCATTGTCATGTACTAGGTTACCCCAAGTCAAGACCAGAACACCTTGTTAAAGTTATTACTCCTAGGTACATCAGTTCTAGAACCAATTCCACTATTAGTATCTAGAAATGAAATCATTTTCTTGGAATACCCTCATAATATCTATATTAACACAATTTTAGGAGGTTCTTCGATACTTACCCTCAAAGTCTATCTCAGAGTTATGATCCCCAATTTATGTTTTTTAAATATAGTTTCCAAGGATTTTTCTAAAATTAATTTTATATTATCCATATTTCCCCGACCCATAATGCATGGATCCATTACATTATTTTAATACATTGGAATCATTATAAGGAATAAAATCCTAAAGGTTTGATCATTTTAGTAGTCTTAGAAAATAGATTACATACATGAACTTTTCATTGCAATTCGAAACATAAAATACAACATAGATAATATTTTGAGAATGCTATTATTATACTAGATTATGGCTGCATATAAATCATAAAACACGTTTTTGGATCCTAGAAAAATAATACATAAGAAATGGGTGAGATTAGATGCTCAGTAAGGATAAACAATATAATGGAAGTTATCATAAATAAGCCTAAGATTTTAAAGAAATGTATAAATCTGATACATAAGCCTTTTAAAGAAATATTGAGTATAATATGGTAAGAATAAACCAAATAATTCCATATAAACATTCAAATGGATATTATACTAGTCGAATATTCACATGAAATATCAATAAATAATCTTATAATTAGGAAATGCATAATTCTAAACATTATAGCCATACCGTCAAGGCCTCGTGCCAAGACCATTACTATACTGTCGAGGCCTTATGCCAAGACACTAGTTTGAATCATGTAACCTACCGACGCATCAAGGGGATATAGAGGTCCCCACACTTCACATACTATGTCTAATAAATTCCTTGTATTAAAAGGGTGAAACATAAAATAAACATTTTTATTAAAACTAGCATACAAAATGTTAATACTTTAACCATAAACCATGACTGTTATAAAAATAGAACATCCACAATCAAATATATCATAAATATTTCAATAAAATATGGAAGATTGTATCATAATAAATCAACCTCAATAAAAAATAAAATCAAACAAATAATGTTGACATTAATGAAAATGATCAAATAAAATCGTTAAAACTCTTTGAGAGAAATATCAATTAGAAAACATTTTAAAGTCTCACAATTTATAAAAGAAGATATTTAAAAGATATTTTTGAATCAAAGTGTCCCATACCACTTTGATACTTTTGAAAGGAATTAAAACTTTTTAACATTAATTTCTATATAAATAAAACCATAAAACCATTTTGAAAACACGAACATGGATGATAAAGATGTCTCAGTAGATACTTATGTATAAACAATCTAGAATAATAATGAGATTGTGAAATTAACACTTAAATAAAAACATAAAAAGCTTATTTTTTGAAAGCACATGAATGAACTTAGAAATAAACATAAAATTTCATTTATAATCCTTTTATATCCATATAAATATTTATGTAAAATAATATCAAGAATATTGAAATGGACAAAGGATCAATTATTTAAAAATTTAAAGCGTCCCATACCACTTTGAAAATTTAAATAATAAGATCAATATCTTAAAATGAATCTTTAAATACCCCGAAGAAAATGTTTTCATGATATTAAATATAATAGGGGAAGTACATACACCACAAAAAATAAATGGGTGGTGAAAATGGCTTATATCTCATGAAAATTAAAAGTGGGATGAAATTCCCTTACCTTAGGTCTGATACTCTCTGTACGTGTCCAAAACCCCAATATAATGTTTTAAAAATATTATTGAATTATATAATAATTATAATAATATTTATGATATCATATATTTTTCTTTTATGACTTTATATTTCCTGTTCATTAACAATTCCATGTTAAAGTAACATTTCAGGTAATAATCGCTTTGTTTATCGTACACATTTTGACTTGTTATTCTTGAGCATATTACGTAGATCATGATTTTATTAATTCTAGAATGTATAAAATGATTTATATATCAAATATATTATCTATATAAATATATATAATAGATATATATATATATATGTGAAATGGAATACACCGTTCATAGAGACGGTATACCATACATACGCATGAACACAGTTTTTGTTTCTTTTTTCATATTGAATGGAAGTGAGTGAATGACATATATGTATATATATATATATATATTATTAAATTTGTTTTATTACGTAATATATTTCATAATTATACATAATATTTTTATAATCATTATTGTATAATGAACATGGAAGATGAGTCTCATCGCGTTGTGGATATGGTAGGCTATACGTACGTACAAGTGACGATATCATTCACATGAAATTTAAATAGTATAGAATTGTATAGTATATTAATTATAAATAATAATTACAATGTTATATTAATTATTTAAATATGTTATACTCATAATTACAACCATCCAAATGAATTATTTTTGAATAATAAATTACACTATGGTGTGGAGTGGATACGTTGTACGTACGCACACATGGTGATATTATTATTAATATGATAATAAAAAGGATGTATAAGGTTTTACCATAATTATAATACCATATAATAATGTATAAGATACTGTAATTATTACTTTAGTATGCAATCAACATAGAAAGTGGAAGTATAAGAAGAAAATAACTTTGAAAGAGGTGATAAAATAATTACCTCTTTTTAGGGCGTCTACTTTTGATTTCAATAATAGAACTCTTTAGAATAGATTTATGCCCATTGTATGGCCTCTAAGATGTATTTAGGGAAGTTTGGAGAGAAAATGGGTAGGTTTTGGCCGAGCCAAATGGGTTTATAAGTGTGAATAAATGAGAAGGAGATATTCCATTTTATAAGAAAGGAGAGGGGCACCGTTGGAAACACCAAAACTATCAAATTAATATAAATTAATTTTTAAATCAAGAAGGCTGCAAAGTGGATTATTTTAAATATAATATGAGGTTGGGTCAAAATAATCTCAATAAATAATATTTATACATGTTTTTATTTTATTTTAAACCTTATCATTTTGATTTATCTTTAGTTAATCTATTTAATTTTAATTGTGGTAGTAATATTCTAAATATTAAATGGTAATAAATATTTACTTATATAGCGTAAATTTACCATAAATGGATATATTATTAAATTTTAGACCTTATAATTACCAATTTTTAATTTTTATAGATTTTTATTATTTTTAAATAATTTTAATAAAATGTTATTTTTATAAAATATAAATAGTGTCAATTTTGACACTATTCATTTATATGAATTTAAATATAATAATCACAGAATAAAACTTAAAAAAATCAATTAATATAATAATTACATGTCATAGAAACATATAAAATTCGTGGATCACCATAATCGATTCAAAGTATATTTATTTTAATATTTTTAAAACCATTTATTTGATATTTCTGTTAATAAATTAATTTCTCAATCACTATTGTGTCATCATTAATAATAATTATTTATTCTATAAAAAGTATAAATAAATTTCTATTATGTAGGTAGTTATTTTATATTTCAATATACTATATATAGTCTATATTATATCTTGGTTAACCCTATATTAAAGTTAATATACTTATATAAAATGAGAATGTGACATTTTTTCACATTTATTGATTTTAATAATGTTAATTTCATATTCATAGGAAAGTGTCCTTTAAGTGATTAAATTTATAAAAATAGATGTTAAGGATATTATTTAGTCATATAAAAGGTTTTTGATAGGTTTTAAGGTAATTTTATAATATTATTTTTACCTTTAATTACGTGATTTGCCTTTAACCATGGCAATAAAAATAATTATTAAAGTTATTATTCATAATGAACAAAAATAAAAGTATTCTATAAACATAATTTTTAACCACTGATTCCAAATATGGAATAAATTTTTAAATATTTAAAACACATAAGTTTTAGTAATTAACATAAAATTAATTCCCATTGACAAAATGAAAATGTATTTTTTTAAAAGTAAAAATCATCAAATGATTGATATGTGTTTTTATCAAATTTTATTGTTAACATAATTAAAATGAACTGAATTATATTAAATTATCAAATCATAATATAATTATAATTTAAAACAAATTAAAATTATAATCTAAAAATTTAAATAAATTAGATTAAAAACAGTTTTTGAACTAAAATGCAGTATTTTTCACTATTTATTAAAATATGAAAGTTATCAAAAAAACACCCAAAATTTGTCCCAACTAAATTTTTATGTCCCAATTATAAATAGGGAGTTTATTTTTTAAAATTTATTATTTAAAAGTTTAAAATATTTTATTTAAAAAGGGTTCTCCATTAAAGGTGGTAAAACTGGATTTTTTAAAAACATTTATTTTCTTTGAAAAATTGAATTTTTTACTTATATCTTGTCTGAGAAACACATGAGTTGAATATTAAAATTATATGGAATATATAAAATTAAATGTTTTTCAATACTATTCATAACCACTAATTTAGAAGCTAGGTTATATATTATAATATTATTTTATTAATATGTTGTTGTTCGTGAAAACACGGCAATGCATGTAACGCAGCCAACTCATTGTAGTGTGTGGAATAAGCTTAACATGTTATTTCATAAAAATCATGAAAGAAAAAAAATAAATCTATTCATAAATGAGAATATTGTAAGGTCTTAGGGTGTTACATATTTATTATACATGAAGTTTTAATGGGTACGATGAGAGTCAAAACCCAAGATAATGGGATTTCATCTCACTTTTTATTTCTATGAGATATATGATTTATTAACCACTAATTCCTTTTGTGTGATGTCTATAATTCCCATGGATTTATTTAATGATTATTAAAATTATATTTATGGGTATTTAAAAATCTATTATATGATCTTTATTTCATGGAGTTAATGTTTCAAAAGCTACAAAATCGGCAAGACAATTTTGTGTCAATTTTCCTTCTTTGAGACACATGTTTTATTATGAACCTACATTATTTTTTGAGGCCTGTATACATAAATTTTACATGTTACATCATGAATATAATTATTTTCATTGTATTATAATATTTATTTAATTTCATTTTCTTACAAGTAGATTATTATCCCAAGTAATCAAGTAGTAAGATTTTATTGAAACAATCTCATCATATATCAATATTGTTTATTATTATGATTTTATTATTAGAATATTATGATCCATATCTCAATAACACTCATTAATTTTCTTATTCTATGGTTATTTAGGATATATTCATGTTTTATTACCATTTCCCACTCTTTTTTTCTTAAGATATTTAAGAAAATTTCTTTATGAAAATCTAACCGTATTTTTCTTTTCGACTGGAAGTCTATTTTATTCAAAACCCATGTTTTCAAAAATGTTTTCAAATGATCCTGGAAGATAATTTTCTTGGAAAAAAGGATTTTAATTTTTTTTTAGAAATATTTCTTTATAAATTTTCATCTCTATTTTCAAATAAAAATGTTTTCAAACTTGTTTCTTGTTGTAAAATGTGTTTTATCAATAAAGAAAGGATTTTTTATTCAGAAAATGTTTTTAAAAGATCATTAAAAATTATTTCCCACATAAGATAACAGGTATTGGCATTACTCATGTCTTTTTGGGGAAATTATTCAATGTTTCCATTCATATTATTTCTCTGAATTTATTATGTTATGATGGAATGATGTTTATGAAACCCGTTTCTATTTAATGGGTTATATGATTTTGAAACCTTTTTTTTCATAGGGTTTTTTATGATGAAATTATTATAAAACCAATATTTTTCAAGAGTTTATGATATGATTACATGTTTCTAATACCCATTTCATTTGAAGGGTTATGTTATGATTATTTATGATATTGTGAGACATGTATGTATGATTTCACTATGAAATGGGTGGTACATATATCTCCCTCCAATGCATTGGGTAAAGATTTATATCTCATTAGGTAGACTAATATGGTATTGGGAATGAGCCATGACTACTAATATAGCCACGAGAGTGAACCATGAATTCCAAGATAGTATGAGGAGTAAACTCATGCTACGAAGATGGAAATGGAAGTGAACCATGATTACCATGATAACATGGGGAGTGAACTCATAATACTAAGATGTTCTTGGCAGTGATGCCTGAAAACTATGTAAATCATATTATATTCTTATGAATCTACCAAAAATCAATTTTTTATTCATATATTAAGATTTCAAGGCTTATATTCTTTATTTTTTTGATTCATGTCTTATGAATAATAGAAATCTATGCCATGATTCATGATTATGATATTTTATATGTAGGGTAGGATCTTCTATTTTCATGATCTTGTTCTCATACCCTTATGATGATGATTACGCTTACGTATCTACCTTGTTTACCCTTACCGAGCATCAGAGCTCACTGCTTTTTATGTTTCCTCCCCCTAGGTTATGAAGATATGTATTATTTTTGATGTGTTTAATAAAGGTTCTAGTCAAGAATAATGTAGTAGGAGATGAAATAGCTCATTTATGTACCGGTTTTTACGATTTCATGTTTCTAAAGGTACTAGACTAGTATGGTATTTGGGAATCAATTTGTATAATGTTTTAAGTATTACAAAAAAGTTATGTAATGTTAATGTATGAAAAGGGAGGGTTACTATTGTTAGTATCAGAGAAAAGTTTTAGTTAACCTTTGGAATATAGGATGAAGAAACCTCAGTGATAACCCAAAGTATATATCTATGGATAAGTCTAAGGAAAAGGAAAATCATAGAAATTTTTTCTAGAATTTTGGTAAAGGATGGAGTGAGTGGTTTCCTATAAATACATCCATGTCTAGAAACTACAAGTAAATGTGGATTTAGAACAGATTTACCTAGGGGTAATAACCCTGAAAAGATGTTCTAGGCCTGAATTGAGTTAATATGGTGCATGCCAATGGGCCTTGCTGCACACCCAGTTTGACACTCCCAATGGACATACATTGTAAATTCAGAAACTATTGAAGAACAATCATGAAGGATTTAAATATAAGTTGTATATGAATAACCTAGGATAAACCTAATGTGTCATATATTAAAGAAGGTTTAATAATTTATAGATACTATATGTGAATTTTCATGATTATGTAGTTTCTAAATATGATAATTGTTTCTTACTGCATGATTTCAGTTTTACTCAATGACTATAACCCTAAGTAACCACATTAATTGTGATTGTGATGGAAAATGCAATGATATTCCTTTAAATAAACCGAATTCTATGGAAGTTAAAATGGAAAACCTAATTTCTATGATCACATAACTTTTTCAAGCTATGATTCATGGTGGAATTCCAAATGAGAAAAGGAGGTAACAAAATTCTTTTCAGTATTTTAGGAAGAAACATTCCCCATCATTCAGAGGGTCTTTTGATCCTCTTGTTTCTGAATAATGGATCAATACTACTGGAAATATATTCTTCATTCACCCATTTTTGGAGTAAGAGAAATTCATTATGGATATTTATTGTTTATAAGGTAAATCAAACTAGTGGTGGACTCTAATCAATAATATGAGATATCAAGATGAGAATGAATCCATGGTTTTAGATGAGTTCAAGAACTTATTCTTAAATAAATACTTTACTTGTATTATTCATAACAAGATGTAGAAAAAGTTACTTGAGTTAAAGAAAAGGGAAGATGAATTTGTTGTTACCTATGAGGCTAATTTTAGATGACTTGTGAGGTATGATTCATGAATTATCATCCAACATAAAAGTGAAGTTTATAGGTCTTTTTGTGTCTTAAAGTATCAAAAGGGTGCTACCCATAAGTGACTTTAGTATCTACAAAGAGATTTTTTATTTTTCAATCAAGGTTGAAATAGTTGTTGGAGTCACATATCAATCCCATGGTTTTGACAAGAAAAGGGTGATTTAGATTAAAATAAAATCTAAAAACCATGAAGAGAAGAAGTTGATATCTACTTTATTCCCTAAGTGTGTCAAGAAGCATGTAGGAAATTTCCTTAAGGGGTAAAATAAATGTTTTATGTGTAGAAGGGTAGTACATTGGGGATTTTATTTTAGGATTGATGAGAAGAAGTTATAAAATGGTGCGAATGGATGAGAAAACAGAGAATTCACATCTTGCGATTCAGTGATACAAGTGTAAATTGAATGGGAATTATACTAACAATTGTCCAAACACAAGGGATGGTGATGATGGTCAATTTCAGAAACTTCTTAAGATGAATAATAAGGGTAAATTTAATGTAATCACTATTTCTAATGATGGGTGTGATAACTATGTGGTGAAAGGTACACTTACCATCCACTCTAGAAGTGATAATGTATTATTTGATTCTGGATATACTCAGTACTTTAAATCTAAGGAATTTTAATATTCTTTCAAAATAATTAGATTTGGATTTAGGATTGAAAGACATTAATGGTGTGATGATTTCATCCTAAGTCTCTGATTCCTCTCTAATTGATGTTTGTGGGACTGTGCATCCTAAAAATCTTTCTATTCTTACTTTTGTTGAATTTGATGTTATCATAGTCATTTATTGGATTCCTTTTCATAAATCCAACATCAATATTCAAGTGATGGAAGTTACATTTTATATCTCAAACTTTCCTATGATCATCCTTCTATATGAGGATAATAATGAAATTTTTGTAGAGATTACATCCAATGTATGGGTCTTAATTCCCATTCAGAAGGGTTGTTTATCTCAACTGTTTGGGGAGAAAATGAAAATCAATGATATGGCTATTGTTCAGGATTTTGTGGATTTATTTTTGGAAGAGTTTCTTGGCCTTCCACAGAAACATGAATTTGAGTTCTCAATAGAACTTATACTTGGTTCGACACCAATTTTAAAAACTCTTTATAGAGTGGACCTAATTAAGTTGCAGGAATTGAAGATGAAACACCAAGAAAACATTGATAAGGGATTCATCTAGGAAAGTGTGTCACCATGGGGTGTACTAGTTCTTTTCGTCAAAAAGAAAGATGGATCAATGTGAATCTACATTGATTATCGGGAGTTGTAAAAGATCAAAATCAATAAAAGGTATCCTCTTTCCCATATTGATGAATTGTTTGATCAAATTCATGGAGATCAATACTTTTCCAAGATTGACCATCATTATAGATATCATTAATTTAGGGTAAAGGAGGAAACAATATCCAATAAAAAATTTCATATAAGGTATGAACACTATGAATTTATAGTGATGCCTTTTAGTCTTAATAATTCCCCTTATATCTTCATGGATTTAATGAATAGAGTCTTTAGAGATTGCCTCAACCGGTTTTTGGTAGTCTTTAAGGATGATATTATTATCTATTCAAAATTTAATGAAGAATATGAATATCACTTGTGATTGTACTAAAGAACCTAAGGAAGGATAAACTATATGAAAAATTTACAAAGAGTAAATTTTGGCTGTAAAAGGATTCATTTTATAGTCACATAATCTCAATAGATGGTATAGTAGTAGATCCATAAAAGATAGAGGCTATTGAATAGTGTCCTAGACCAACCACGATGATTGAGATCTATAAAATTTCTTGGTTTAGTTGGATATTATCGATGGTTTGTGAAGAATTTCTCATGACTATATAATCCTATGACCAAGTAAACTCAAAAGGGTGTCCAGTTCCTCTGTCCAGGTGTATGCGAAGAAAATTTCAAGGAACTGAAGAGAAGGTTAGTCAGTGCACCTATTCTTACATTACCCTATTTTGGATTAAGGTTTTCAATCTATAGTGATGCATCCAAGAAAGTATTGGGATGTTAGCCGATCAGTAATGCAGGTTGGAAACTGCCATAGGGAGCAGACACCTTGCAACTTTGTACGGGGAAATGCTAGCCAATCAGTAATGTAGTTGGGGATCTAAAGGAAATCAATGATGCAGAAGCTGGGGAGGGTCAGTTCTAGTGGGCTGGGCCTACGGGTCATGTATTGGGCATGGTATGCCTTTGGGACATCGGGTCAGGTATTGCGGGTCTTTTCGGGCCTTGTGCCTTGGGCCTACAGGTCATGTACGGGTTCCCCTTCAACCCTTAAAAGGGGGATTATCTATAATAAAATAAAAAAGAAGGCCTTCGGGCCATTCGGGCTTATGCCTCACAAAAGTTGAAGATTCGTGATAAAAATTACCAAACTCATGATTTGGATTTAGAAGTGGTTATTTTTTTCATTAATGATATGGATGCATTATCATTATTGAGAAAAGTGTGATATATATACCTATCATAAATATTTGAAATATATATTCCCACATAATGAGTTAAACATGCACTAGCGGAAATGGTTATAGTTGATAAGGAATTATAACGGCTCAATACATTACCACCCTAGGAAAGTTAACAAGGTGGATGATGCTTTATGTTGGAAGGATTATGCTAGATTATCCATGATGTGGATTACAAAAGATTCAATATTTTAGGATTTGAAAAGGATAGATCTATAAATCCTGATGGAATGGGAGAAATATTATCTTTCTCAAATGAATGTTCAACCCTCTATCCATGTAAAGTTTACAGAGGCCTAAAAGGAAGGTGTAAAGATGGAAAATAAATTTAGAAAGGTTCTTGAGTTTAAAATTGATCGGGGTGGAATGGTAAGGTTTAGTAATAGTGTATGTGTTCCTTCCATACCATATTTAAAGAATGATCTATTAGGGGAAGGTTGTAGTTCTTCATTCTCTTTTTTTCCTAGAAGTACAAAGATGTATTGGGAGTTGACATAATACTTTTGGTGGATGGAATGAATAGTGTTACTGTAGATTTTGTATCTTGGTTCTTAGTATGCCAAAAAAGTTAAGGATGAAAGGAAAAAGTACAAAGGGATGTTGAATCCACTATCCATACTATAATGGAAATGGGAGAACATAACTATAGATCTTTTTGGACTACCAAAAACCTCTAAAGGGTTTAATGTTTTATGGGAGGTAATCGATCTTCTTACTATGTCATCACACTTCATCACTATCAGAGAAGACTTCACTATGAACCAGCTTTCCATGAAACACATTAAATAAGTGGTAATTCTACATGGTGTACTACATTCCATTGTGTCAGATAAAGATATGAGGTTTACCTCAATGTTTTGGAAAAGAATTCATCAAGAACTTGATACATAATTTATTTTTAGCACTATTTATCATCCTAAAATAGATGGTCAATTTGAAAGAAAAATTCAAACCCTAGAGGATATGTTGAGATCTTGTTCTCTAGATTTCAAATGTGGCTAAGATCAACACCTTCCTCTAGTTGAGTTTTCTTTCAATAATATTTTCCACTAAATAATTCATATGGAACCTTAGGAATCCCTCTATGGGAAGAAATGTAGAGCTTCAATATGTTGGGATGAGGTTAGAGAAAGAAAGCTATTGGGAGTTCAGACCAAAGAATAAATGGTCAAGGAGGTTAGAACAATTCAGTATCATATTAAGGAAGCTCAATGTCAGGAGAAAAGTTGTGTTTATAATAGATGGCATGATCTAGAATTTGATGGTGATTAAATGGTGTTTTCATGAATCTCACCCTAGAAGAAATTTATGAGGTTAAAAAAATAAATGGAAATAAGCCATAGGTATATCGAGCCCTTTGAGATTCTTGATCATATCAGTATGGTAGCCTATCACTTGTCACATCCTCCAAATATCTCTTACATCCATGATGTGTTCCATGTATCTCTCTTGAGGAATTAAATACTTGATCCTTTACATGTACTGAACTCAGAGGTCATAGCACTGGAGTAAGATATTTCTTATGATGAATAACCAATTGAAATTATAGATTATACAGAGAAAGTTATATGAAATAGGACCACTCACATGGTTAATGTTTTTTGGATAAATCACTAGTTATAGGAAGCTACATGGGAACTTTAGTATATGATGAAGTAAAAGTATCCATATTTTTTTTACCTGAGTGATGAATTTCGAGGTTGAAATTAATTTTAAGGGGGCTAGAATGAAACACACTAAGTTTTTATGGACCTTTTTTTAATAAATTACATTTTCATATATGTATTGAAATACACTAAGTAAAAAATTCATTTCACATAGAAAAAAATCGGCATAGGTTATATAGAAAATCAACTTGGCGTATGTTACACACAACACAAACTTGGAGTACGTTATAACAACACATATGTTATTACGAAACATTATTTATTTGTTATAATTATTTAAATGAGATAATTATAACCTATAATTAAATATTAGTAATAAAAATAGGAATAAATACTTTTCAAATATTGTTTATAATGGTTTTATATAAATAAAACTTGATAAAAAAATATATAATTTTTTGTAAAGTTCTTATATGTTTAAAAATAATATTTTTTCAAATGAACTAATTTTAATGTCCTTCTGTGAAAAATAATAAAATTAATTTTAGAGAAATTTAAAATTTAATTTGATAAATTGAAAATAATTTTTTAATTTATAATTTTTCAATTATCCAAGGGATATTTTTTTGGGATTTTTCAGAGAAATGTCATTTTTGGATAAATAGTGAAAAATATTTAATTTTAATTGAAAACATAATTTTAACCTAATTTATTTATAATTTTAAATTATATTATAAACTGATTTTAAAGTTTAATTAGATAATGTTTTATCAATTAATAAAATTTAGGTCATTGGAATAAATTTCACTTCAAAATTAGTTTTAAAAACTAAACAAACTTTTAGACGTTTATATTCTAAAAACACGTAGTGTCGTCCCTTCAACGAGATTATTTTTAAATTAATTTATACAAATAATGTGATTATAATTTTGAAAAATTGATTCAATATTTGGAATAAATATAATTAATATTTTATAATAAGTTCAAATTAGTTTTTGACTAAAAAAAATTGGGAAAGTGATTAAAATTAATTACAACGATTAAGAGAAAAAATTTGGTTAACAAAGTAGTAAACCTTTAATATATTACCCAAAATGACCTTGAAACTTGTAAAAACCATATTTTATGGACATTATTCATCCATTATCCTTACATTATTTAGTTTGGTTGGTTTTTTATGACATAGTTTAGGTAAAGACGATGGTACACCTAACTTGTTTTCAAAAATGTCAAGTGTGTCATTTTTCATCCTTATAAAAGTACACCACCTCTCCCTCATCTTCACACCTCTCAAAACAATTCGGTTCATAAAATATCAACACAATAAACTTTCCAAAAATTTTACCTTACTCATAAAATCCTCCCCTTGGTATAAATCAATCAAAGGAAGCCTTTTATCACTAACCAAAAGGAGTTACCCGATTATGAGGCAACAACTTCTCTCAAAATCATTTTTTTATTTTATTACTCCACCCCTAAACTCTCATTATTTTATGATTTTATAAAAAAATAGTATCATAAATATATTAGTTGTTTTTTATTCTAATTTTTTGACATAAATTTACTCAAACCTCCATCTAATGGGTAACAAACATATTGTTTATGTGTACGCCGAACTACCTCCTCACAAAACGACGATTGTTCATTTTTCCTTACCACCTCTCATGGAAGACATTATGATGTAAAATATATTTATATATTTATATATTATATTTATTATTTATTTTATTTTCTTTAATCATTTTAAAACACATATCTTTATACTTTTTATTTTGTGTAGATATGATAATTTCCTTTAAATAAGTGTGAACTATCACCCCCTCAATGGGATGTGATTCATTCACACACTACATGGAATGTATTAATTATAAGTTTAGTGAAATTATATATATATATGATATAATATTTATAATATAATAATGATATATATATATGAACACACATATATATAAATGTATTTCATTTACCTTCTATCTTTCAATACGATAATTAAAACGGAAACAATGTTCATGTGTATATACAACTTACCATATTAATGAACGGTGTATTCAATTTCATATTTATATATTTTATAGATTATTATAACACACATATAATAAATTTAAATTATATTATACCATGATTTACATTCTTGAAATTAGGATATAATTAGAAGGACCAAATATATAACAAATTATGACACATGTGAAGAACAAAGTAGATATTACCCAAAGTGAAACATTAACATAGGATTGTTAACAAATGGGAAATATATGGTCATAATAAAACCACATAAGGTATTATATATAGTAATATAATTATTTTAAAGATTTATAATAATATTATATTTAGTATACATGATTTTTCAATGAGTACGATGAGAGTCAAGACATAAGGTAAGGGGATTTCATCTCACTATTTATTTCCATGAGATACTTGCTTTATTCACCACCCATTCCTTTTATGTTGTGTGTATACTAACCATGAAGGTATTCAATTATTATTATAATTAAATTATGGGTATTTACATATAAAATCTATAATCTTTATTTCATGGGTTTAATGTTTCAAAATCTACCAAATCGGTAAAGCAATTTTGTTTCAATTTTACTTCTTTGAGACACATGTTTTATTATGCACCTACATTATTTTTCGAGGTGTCCATACTTATATTTTACATGGTATATCATGAATATAATCATTTTATTGATATTTAAAGATTAATTAATTTTTTTTCTTACATGGAGAGTATTATCCCATGTTACCACATTGTAAAAGATTATTGAAACAATCTCATCGTATATCGAGATTGTTTATGATTATGCTTCCTTTTTTGAAATATTATGATCCATCACTCAAGAAAACTCATGAATTTTATTATCATATAGTTATTCATGATATATTAATGTTTTAGTACCATTTTCCCACTCATTGGTACATAATATATTTGATAAAATGTTTTTATGAAAATCTGACCATATTTCTCTCTTCAGTTGGAAATCTATTTTTTTTAAAAACCATGATTTCAAAAACATTTTCAAAAATGTTTTCAAGTAATCCTTGAAGATAATTTTAAAGGTAAAAATGATTTTAAAAATGTTTTATTGTTTTAATATATTCCTTTCAAATTTTTCAAATCTATATTCGATGAAAAATGTTTTCAAAACGGTTTTATGTTTTAAAAATCATTTTTCAATACAAAAAGGATATTTTCTTCAAGAAATGTTTTAATAATACCATTCCAAATGATTTCCCATATAAGATAAAATCCATTGGTGTTAATCATGAATTTATGGAGAAATTATTAAATCGTTCCATTAATATTATTTCTCTAAATATATTATGTTTTGATTTAATTATGTTTATGAAACTTGTTTCCCTTTCACAGGTCATATGATTTTGAAACCTGCAACATTCCACGGGTTTGGTTTATGGTGAAATTATTATGAAACCTTTGTTTTTCTAAATGTTACGATATGATAACATGTTTATAATACCTATTTCATTTCATTGGTTATGATATGATTATTTATGATCTTTTCGAACATGTTTTTATGATTTCACTATGAGATGGGTGAGACCTATATCTACATCCAATGAATTGGGTAAAGATTTATATCTCATGAGATATAGTAATATGGTCTTTGGAATGAAACGTGACTACTAAGATGGTCATGGGAGTGAAACATGACTATAAAGATGGTATGAGGAGTGAAATCATACTACTAAGATGGATATGGGAGTGAACCATGACTACCAAGATGGTATGGGGAGTGAACCCATACTACTAATATGGTTATGGAAGTGATAATTTACTACTATGGAAATAATATTATATGCTTACGTGTGTGACATAATTCCACATTTTATTCCTATTTTATTATTTTATGTATTATGTTCTTTATTTCCTTATGATTTTTGTCTTATGAACTGCCATGATATATTACATGATTCATGTTTATGATCTTTGATATTCATGGTATGATCTTATATTTTCATGATCATGTTCTCACACCATTATGCTCATGATTATGCTTATGTATCTCCATTTTTTACCCTTACCAAGCATCTGATATCATCCATTCAAATGTTTTGTTCCCATAGGCTATGAAGATATATATTATGTTTGATTTTTCTAAGAAGAGTTTTTGTCAAGAAGACCCTAGTAAGAGATGAAGTAGCTCATTTATGTACCAGTGTTTATGTTTCCATGTTTCTAATGGAAATAAACTATTATGGACTTTGGGAGTCTATTTGTATAATTCTTTTAGTATTTAATATAATGTTATATAATGTTAATGTATGAAAATCAGAGGTCTCTATATGATATATTGTTTTTCTTACGAGTTAGGTATGGATTGGAATCCCAATATCATCATTAGTGTTGAGTAGTTGTGGCTGAGTTGATATTTATGTTTGGAGGTCTATTTAGGGAATAATATCTTAATTTTAACATGATATGCTCTAGTTAATTTCTATTTTATAATTATTGATATTCGATATCAAAGTTATGGTTTATGTACACCATGGAGTTTTGGTTTTCTATTTTGACCATGTTGTGTAGTTACAAATGAGGAGGTTATGACCTAGAGGCCTAAGCATAAAGGTATAAAGTCACCACCTAGGTGGTCATATTTTCCTTATTTATAGTTATTTAATTATCTATAGGACCTCACCTATAATAACCTAATTTTTATGTAATATTATTTTCAAAATAAATTTAATTTCTTCGATGGCTTGTGTAACAGGCAATACCAAATTTTAAAGAAACACGACATACTATTAGTATTAGAATATAAACATAACCATTATAACCAAGATATTAAACCTGGTGGTATGAAAAAATAACCATGTTTTAAAAATTAGGTATAAAATTTTTATCTAATTAAAATATATTTATAAATAATTACTTAACTTTTAGTAACGATTTTATATACTAAAAAAATACTTTTTTCTCAAAAAATTATTTTTATTTATTTTTGTGAAAAAATAATAAAAATAATTTTAGATACTTTTATAAAAATTAATTAGGAAAAATTAATTCTTATTTTGAATCAACTTGTCAAAATTATCTTATCATGAATTTTTCGTATTTTTTTGAAAATATTAATTTTCAATTTATAGTGAAAATATTAGTTTTAATTTAAACTTCTATTTCATTTAAATAATTTATAGAGTTAAATTTTGTTTTAAAATTGTTTTTAAAGTTAAATTAGTTAAATTATATTCTTATTAATAAAATTTATTTCATTTGAATCAATTTCATATTGAATACATAAATTTTATATTTCTATACTTATGGAAAATTTCTATATAGAAAATTGCATTTCATCGCGACTACGTGTTTAATTTTTAATTAATTTTTTCTACCTCTCTCCATTGAATTTGGAATTTTTTTCCATTATTAATAATAAAAATAATTAATTTTATTTATTATTTTCCACTTAATTTATATTCAAAATTAATTGTTCAAATAGTGAAAATTAATTTTCACACTAAACATAAAAATGGGTTTTTTGAGGGGTTAAACAAAAATTATAATGGGTAAAATGTCCTAAAAACATGTAAAAATTCCATTTTATGGCTATATTTAAATCTAAAATTATATAAGGTTTGATAATGATCCATTTTGGATACTTTTATTATGTTTAAAATAATGAAACACCTTTGTTTTCAAAAATCTCAAGTGTGTCATCACCCCCACTTATAAATGGTCACCCTCTATCTCATTCCTCTTCACACTACCAAAAACATTTGGTTTAGAACATAACTAAAAAAATCCATTCCACAAATCCATCCACATATACTAGATGAATTATTTTTATTATTAAACCTTCCAAATATGGATTTAGGTGTAAAATTATTAGGGTTCTTTGAAGACTATGTACAGTCCTTACCAATGAATTTTGATTTTATTTATTCCTCAAAATAATTAAAATATTTTTCAAAAAATATGATATAAAAAATTCATTATATACCATATAATAATATAATAATATATTAATTTCATCACCTACATTTATCTTCTCCTCCACCAAGTGGGAAACAAAACTTTCAATCGTGTGTATGGTAGACAACCACCTTGGGAACAGATGCAATTAATTTTCAGTCACCAACTCTAAAAGATAGATATAAGGATGGATTTAACATATTTATATTATATTAGTGAAATAAGTATACTTAATTAATTATAATATCACATAAAAATTCTTAGTTTCCATTATGTGGGAATACGATAATATCACTCGTGTGTACAACAGACTACTACCTAATGAAGTGATGTGATTCGTTCTTCACATACGCATCAGATGGTAGGTAATAAGGATAAATTTATTGAAAATATGTGATATATAAGACTTAATAATTATTCTATAAATATAATATATTATTCACCTTTCTTTCCTTTTATCTGTTGAGAAAATGGAAGTAGTGTTCATGTGTACGTACGACCTACCGTCTCCATAAACATTGTAATTCATTTTCTATCACTAAATTTAATGGATTAATATACATACATATATAATTAATATATAATATATTTATATCATGGTTAATATTCTATATATCATATAACCATGATAAATTAAATAGGCACAGAAATACTAAATAAAAACATACATGAAAAATAATATAGTTATTACCTGATATATGATTTTTACAAGTAATTGTTAAAATATATGTTATAAAATTTCATAAGTAAATGAAATATGGTATGATATATATGATTATAGTTTTGGGAAAGATTTATAATAGATTTATATTTATTATAAATTATGATTTAATGTGTATGAAGGACGTCAATACAAAATTTAATGGATTTCTTGTAGCTCTTTTATTTCAGGGAGACATTTTCCATATTCACTACTCGTTTCTCTTAAGTGGTGTCTAAAATACCCGTTTGACATGTTATATAATCAATATCCCTCATTAAATGATATTTAAATTTTCATTTGATGTTATTATTTGATAGGTCTTTTGATTGAAAATTTTATAAAGTGGTAAGGGGATGTTTGTCTCAAGTTTATTTATTTGGGACACATGCCATATTCACCACTTTTTTATTCTCTATGGTGTAGATTCTACCAATTAATCTCTTTTATAAATATAATTATAAAAATTATTGTTATTTAAACATTTTTATATATGGATATTAATTTAATGGGGAATACTATTAACAAATATAGCAAAATGGTAAGGGGTTTATGTCAAAATCTCATTATTTTTCAGGATTTTTTATAATTATGCTTACAATGATAAAATAATATGAATATTATATCAAGAAACTCATTACATTACTTATATTTAGGTTATTTATTTATAACAAATTCTTTCATTACATTTTTTCCTCTTTAAATACCGAAGATACATAAATAATTTTTTTAAGAAAATTGACTTTATTTATCCCTTTAGTTGAAAATCCTTTTATTCTAAATCCATGTTTTCTAAAAATATTTTGAGGAATAATTCACTATTATTTTTATATTAATTTTATCCCATGATTTTTTAGGAAAAATTAAAATTAATCTCCCTATCATTTTATAAACAAGGTACTTTTTGAATTTTCTTACGAAAATATGAAAGGAATCTTTTTTTATCATGTAAAGATTGAACAATATTTACCATTATTATGACCAGTAAATGATTTAAATCTTACTTTAATTTTTTTACATGATTATTTATAAATAATTTTTTTTTCAATAAAATTTAGGATGTTTTTATATTTTTAATAAATGATTTCAAATTTAAAATGTAACTTTCATCAATAAATGATCTAGTGGATTTTCAAAATCCTTTTCCATATTAGATTGAATCCTTGGATATTAAATAATTTTTAATATAGATATTATATAATGATATCATACATAATATTTAATTATGTGGTTTATGTTTATGTTAAAATCATTATTCTTTAAACACATACCTTTTTATATTGGTTATGCAATGATGAAATGACAGAATTTTTAAGAAACCCAATTTTTTTCATGGGTGATGATATAGTGAAATATTTGTATAATCCATTAATTTTCATGGTATCTAGTTTGATGTATGTTTTATGAAATTTTGTAACATGTGTGTATTATATTCATTATTTGACATGTGGCACATAATTCTCCCTTCAATGAATTGGGTAAAGATTTATATCTCAATAGATAAATTGTACAAGAATGGGGAGTGAACCCAGTTCAGCAAGAATATATATCCACTATGATAGTATTGAAAAGTAAACCTTGACTAATATGATGGTTTGGGGAGTTAACCCATTCCACTATGATATCCTTTGAAATGATACTTGATTATTAATGAAATAATTTTTTATGGTTACTTGTATGCCAAAAATCTATTTTAATATTATAAACCCATGGATTATGTTCTTTGTTTTCTTTATTATTCGTGTATTATGAACTACTAAGATTTATTTAATGGACCAATTTTATTTTCTATGATAATAAAGGTATGATATTGAAATTTTATTCTCATGTTCTTATAATATTTTTTTTCTTTTATGTTGATATATTTTTTTTTACCCTTACTAAACATATGAGATGACCGATATAATGTTTACTCTCCCCATGTTATAAAGAAATGTATTATATATGACATGTCTAATTAGGGTTATAGTTAATAAGATCTTAGAGGGAGATAATGCAGTTCCCTTATGAATAAGTTATTTATGTTTCCAATTATCCAAAGGGATTAGAGCTATATAATTCTCTCATGATTAATTATATTGTGTAATGAATTTTTTTATATTAATATTTCATATCTATGTAAACAAATTATGGCTCATTATACATTGTACCAGATCAAGGTTTAGTTAAACAATTGGAAACTAGGATGACAAAAAATCTTAGGATCCATAGGTATATGTCTAAGGATAAGTCAAAGGATAAGTCAATGGATAAGAAAATGTCCTAGAATTTTGGTGAAGTATTAGAATGGTTTCCTAGAAATTAATTCCCTTTATAGAAAATACATGTTAATGTGGCTCTAGAATAGTTTTATATAGGGACAAAAAATCTGAAAAGGATTCACTGATATGGAATCTATCGTCATCTAGTGCATGATAACATGCCTTATTGGACACCTGGTTTGAAACTCCCAGGGGATATATTTTGGAAATAATTTTTTTTAAAAACCATCATGAAGGATTTTAATAATGATGATGAATGGACTAGGTAAACATAAGGTTTCATATATTTGAAATAAGGTTTCATGATCTTGACATCCTATGATTGATTGATCACTCTCATCAAATATTCCTAATGGACATGGTGACTATTTTGGATTTACTTTGTGATTGAAGATAGAATGATAATGTGTAGGTGGTAACATCTATTCTCAAATATTAAATCAACCAATTTGACCATATTTGTATGATTTGTTTTATATCATGACAAAATTATAGGTATATTCATTGTTATCTTCAATGATTCTATATTTAATTATAAATGAAAACCCATAATGGTACGATGATCACATCCCATGTTTATGATTGTACTCTAATTGATGTTTGTGGGATTATATTTCCTAAAAATATTATTTTTCTCCCATAGGATGAATTTCATTTCATCTTAGGCATGGATTGGATTTCTCAATAGAAATAGGACATCAATTACCAAGTATGGCAAGTCATGTTTGATATTCCAAACCAAAATATGATTAATTATCAGTGTGATGATAGATATAAAATTCCTATAGATATCGCATCCATTGTATTAATCTTAATTCCCATTGAAAAAGGTAGTTTATCTCAAATAAATGGGAAAAAACTCAACATCAATGATATTCCCATTGTGAAGTAGTTTGTTGATATCTTTCTGAAAGAGTATCATAATATTACACCAAAACCTAAAGTTGAGTTCTTAATAAAACCTGTACCTAGTGCTATACCTATTTAGAAAACTCCCTTTAGAGTAGACCTTATTTAGTTGCAATAATTGAAGAAGAAACTCCAAGAGAACATTGATAAGGGGCGCATTCATCCACGCGTGTTAGCATGGAGTTCAATGGTACTTTTTTTATGAATAAAGATGGATCAATGTGACTTTTCATAAATTATCAAGAGAAAAACAAAATCACAATCAAGAACATGTTTCTAATACCCTGTATTGATGTCTTGTTTGATCAACTACATGGATCTCTATAATTTTTTATATTGAACATCTTTCTGGATATCATAAATTGAGTGTTAACAATGGATATATAACCAAGACAATTTCATAAATTTTTTTTGAACAATATAATTATACAATGATTCTATTTGGTCATAATAATTCCCCCACTATATTCATGGATTTAGTGAATATAGCCATTAGATATTAGCTTGATCAATTTTTTGTAATCTTTATAAATGATATTATTATCTATTCAAAGATAATATAATAGGATGAATATCACATGATAAGTATATAAGAGACATTAAGGAAGGAGAAAATGTATTAAAAATTTACAAAGTATTAATTTTGTCTAAAAGGTTTTCTCTTTTAGGTCATATTATGTAATGTAAGGGTATATATATTGATCCATCAATGAAAGAAGCCATTTAATGTAATCAAAAACCACCCAATTTGAATTATATAGACAAATTCCTATTTTGTATGGATATTATAGAGGGTTTTAATATAATTTTTTAGGATTCCCTAATCCAATCACCAGGTCAGCTTAGAAGGGATACAAGTTCATTGATACAGATGAATGTGAGGGAAATTTTAAGGAACTGAAGATAAGGTTACTTAATGAACTTGGGATTAAATTACTCTATAGTTGAGAAAGGTTTGTAATCTATAGAGATTCATCCATAAAGTTCTTGAGAATAATTCTCATGAAGAATGAAATGCTTATAACTTATTCCTCATGTCAATTGAAGGTTCATAAGAAAAGTTACATGACTCTTGATTTTGAGTTATCTATTGTAAGTGTTTATATTAACGATATGGAGGAATTATCTATTTAGATAAAATTCTAATATATATACCTATCACAAAATTTTAACATATATATTAACAAAGAAGGAGTTTAATATAATCTATAGAATATGGTTGTAGTTAATTAAAGACTATGACTGCTCAATACATTTCCATATAGGGAAATAGAATAAGGTGAATAATTATTTGATTCTAAAGGATAATCCAAGATTATATATGACGTGGATCACAAAAGATCCAATATTTATGGATTTTCAATGGATGGATCATGAAATATTAAAGGAATTGGAGAAATACTATCCTAATCAAATAAGATCTCATCTATATATCCAGGCGATGATAAAAGAGGCGAAAAAGGATGATATGAATCTAAAAAATAAGGTTAGAAGTGTTTGTGTGTTCAATCTTGATTTTTATGGTGTGATAAGGTTTTCGAACCGTTTCTGTGTTCCTTCCATACAAGATTTGAAGAAGGAACTATTAGAATAGGCACACAGTTTTTCATTCTCTATTCATATTAGAAGCAAAAATATGTATAGTGATTTGAAATTGTATTTATATTTTAATGGAATGTAGAGAGATATTAAATAGTTTTTGAAAGAACTCGGATCTTCTTTTCTGGTATGTGTTTCTTTTTTCTCGTGTTTTTGAGAAAAGAAAACATTCTAGAAATTTTTGAAGTACACGTCGTGTACTTTATGAGTACACACCGTGTACTCAGTTACCGTGAGTAGTCGTGTGATGGCCATGTAGCAGCCTTACACATGACCATGTGGGATGACCTGGAGGCCACCTAAAGCAGAGTACGAAAAAGGAGAGTACACGCCATGTACTTAAAAAGTAAATGATGTGTATTTTGTTTTTTTCATTAAACGCACTGGGGTCGCGTTTGAAAGAAAAAACCGTCTCCTTCTCAACCTAGTTCGTCTGAGAGCACCGAGTAGCCATAGATCATTGACGAGCCCCCAGTCGGGCGTCCATCCTCCAAATCGAACACCATCAGTTGTGTTGGAATCGCATCAGAATGTTCTCTCTTATCCAAGATCACCATATTCGGATTTCGCCTCTCTATTGAGATATCATGGGTTGAATGTTTTAGACGTTTTTGTAGATCATCGATGTTCCAAGGAGATTCAAAATTTGAGGTTCACACATATCGGTCTCCTAATGCTGAGGTAGGTGGTTTGTGCCTTTCCGTTCAAATTCTTTGAGTATTATGTGAAAATTCCACCAATACCCTTGAATGGGGTATTGCGTGTTTACCATTTTAACCATATTGATTTCCTACCATGCTTTTACACTTGTATAGAGGTTATTTGGATATGAATAGGGTTGATTTCTATTCTTTGGAGGTTTTTCCCTTTCATGTTCTGTTTACGACTGTTTGGCCCTGTTTAGCCAGTTTGGTCGCCTTCCTTGTTTTCCATTCCTATTTCTGTAGGATGGAGAGTTTGTATTCTAACTTGCTTGTGATACTGTAGACTATTTTTTTAAGTAAATTTGTAGGTTTACATTGGCCATATTTCACTGCTATGCTCTTTGACCTACACAGGGCCATGGGAACCTGGTGTAGTAGACTATAAGGGGAATTGACCAAGTGAGCTTCCTCAGAGAGTCCTTGATTGCTTTAGACTATAATGAGAATGGACCGTGTGATCCTCCTCAGAGAGTCTTTGTTTTACTTTATTTACCTTGATTACTCTAGACTATAATGGGAATTGATGATGGGTGCTTCCTCATAGATTCTATGAACGACCTGGGCTATAAGGGGAATTGACTGAGTGAGCTTCTTTAGAGAGTCCATGACCTTGGGGCTATATGAGGAATTGATGGCGAGTTCTTCCTCAGAGAGTTCCTGACTACCTTAGACTATATGTGGGATTGATTGTGAGTGATTCCTCAGAGAGTCTTTATATACTGAACCATAGGGATTAGGCCGAGTTCTCTACCTAGTGGGTTCCTTATACTTGTTTAGTAGGACCAGAGGGGATGGACGTGAGTACTTTCCAGGGGTTACCTTTTGTGTGTATATGTTTGATTAGTCGTTGCTTGACGTTGAAACTGTGGATTGTTTACTGCTGAGTAATTTTCTATTTAATTCTTTCTATTCTTTACCTACCATATATTCACTGACTCTTAGGCACAGATATTTGGGTGGGTTTCTACTGGGATTTAGTCTCAAACCCTATTTGGGCCATGATTTTGGGCCCAAACAGATTATATTATTTCTGGTATAGATAAAGGAAAGCTCCCTTCTACTTGAGGTACTTGACTTGCTGTGGAGCTGGAGAGCATGGGACCAAGCTTATGCTTGCGATGCTGATGATCTGTTTATCTTTTTCTTTTATACTTTGGTTTAACATTGTTTCTGTTTCCAGCATTATGACTTGTTTGGCTGCTTTCCTAGACAAATGTATCATTCATCATTATATATATATGTGCTCTAGTTGTTTATGATTCTAGTCTTCCACTGTTTTTTATTGTTGGAAATTTACTGCTTCTACTTTTGTATGTATTTATTTACTTCTACTGTGTACACTTCCAATGAGGGAATAGTTTCCCCACTATCACACCCAAGGCCCTCACTACTAGTTGGCAACCTCTGGTGTTTGGGGAAATGTGCTTGAGGCCATGTGAACAACCAGGTATGGGGCACCTTTGGGTGTCTTCTAGAACCAGGATGTTACAAAGTTGTATCAGAGGAATTAATTTCTCTTGACTTACTATTTGGAGACTTTATCCAGGGATAGGAAGGAATAAATACTTGGTAATGAGCTGTTCCTGGGAGTAGCTAACCCGTGTATAGGGAAAATCCAACCTACCTCCTTTATTGAAATTTTCTAGTTTTGTAAGATTACAGTTGATTTGATTTCACCTTGAGTGATTCACATGATTTGTCCTGTTATTGTTGATGTTATCGAGGTTCTATTTCTATCGCAACCCGATGAGATGAGGGTATGCCATCTCTTGCATCATATAGGCACTTATCAAAAATCACAGGTCATGCATTCTTGCCATGCCATTTAGGATGCATTAACGATTGCATGTTGTTGTGATAGATGTTGTGTAGAATATGCATGAGGTTGTGATAAACGCCTTGATAAATACCTGCTATTTGATAGGGTATTGTTTTGTGTTATGTTTTGCTTGAATGGATTCCAAACATTGGTTCTTGAGGTGTTTTGGGCCTCATGGACTAGAATTTGGTGGATCATTGCTATGTTTGCCTTGTTATAACATGTATAAAATGCCATACTTTAATTCGTGGGGAGTATGGTCCCTCACAGATCATAATTTGGAACATTAAATGTTTGTTTTAGTGTTTTTATGGTTTCTAGAGTATTTTTTGTGGATTACTATTTGGAAAAACCCAGAATACACGCCGTGTTGTTTTGACTACACGCCATGTGTTCTTTTGTTTGAGAAGAAATAGTTTTTGTTAAGTAAACACCGTGTACTTTATGTACACGCCATGTAGTCTCTAACTGTGTGGGCCGAGACATGGGATATGGAATTTCATGTAGGAACATGCTATATACCAGCTGAACATGCTGTGTAGTCTGACCTAGGTACTCGGCCGTGTCACGAACAACATGGGTCAGTGTTATCCCTTATCGTACATTCCGTGTCCATCTGGAACACGCTGTGTAGAGTCAGCCATGTATTCGGCTGTGTAACCAAAAACAAGGGTCGATGTTATCCTTTCACATACACACCATGTCCACCTTGAAAACGCCGTGTAGTGTGTGTCATGTGTCAGGCCATGTCACTAACAACACGGGCTTGGTGAAGCTTGTCTAGTACACGCCATGTCTACTGTGAACATTCCATGTAGTCTTGTCTTTGGAGATCCGTGTGGATTAACGATGTAGAAGGACTCGGGCAGGGGAAGAACAATTTAAGTACACACCGTGTGTTAAGACAACACGCCCTGTGTTTGGGGTGTTACACGACCAGTTTAGGCAGGATTACACGCCCATGTAAATGACTTAAGGGAACACATCGTGTAGGAAATGTACACGTCGTGTTGTCATGTTTTGTGAAACTTCAATGCTTTCTTTCTCCTTTTACCTTCTTACACTCCTTTTTTTCAGTTCTTGATAACCTTGATCTAAGGTGTGTGCTTGATCTTGCAGAGTCATGCCACCGAGACGTCCTCCAGTTGTGCGCCAGTTTCCAGATGGCGATGAGACACCAGGCATGGCTTATCATGGATTACCTGCAGATCCTCCAGTTGTGCCAGCCTTGGCACCAGATATTGTACCTGACATAGGTGAAGATGCATAGTTCAGGGAGGGAATTTTGAAAATGATTCAAACCTTTCAAGGAGCTCCACCTCCTTCCCCGTTGATGGTTGATTTGACGCAGGTCTTCCAATAGAACCATCCTCCTACTTTCTTAGGGGATGGAGGACCCCAGTTTGTAGAGTCATGGCTAGAAGCCACACTGACGATTTTCAAGCATCTAGAGATACCTCCAGAGAAGAGGGTGAATCTTGCTACCTACATGCTTAGAGACTCCACCAAGAGGTGGTGGGATGTGATCTCATAGGCGGGAAACCAGTATAATATGGCTTGGGATGAGTTTCGGTGCATCTTATACGATTAATTCTATCCGAAGACCTTGAGGGACGATCGATCCTAAGAGTTCATGAACCTGGAGCATGGTACTCTTTTTGTTATGGAGTACTCCTCTCATTTCACCAAGCTGCAGAGTTTCATGCCTATTCTAGGAGGTGATGAGTTGTTCCTTGCATGGAATATTGAGGATGGTCTGAGGCACGACATCCAATCAGAGGTGAACATCTTTAGGATGACCTCGATATCTTCTATCTTCAACTAGGCGCTGATCACAGAGCGTAATCTGAGGGATTCTGGAACTGTGAGCCAGGGCGATTCGGCATCCAAAGTTAGTTCTCCGCCAGCTAATAACAGGAAGCACCGCAGGGAGGCTTCACAAGGATATCAAAGCAGGTGGGATGCATCTTGCAATAACCAGGTGGTGTTTTACCAGTGTGGGAGAAGTGGGCATACGAGGCCAAATTTCCCGAGAGACCCAATGGAGTGTCGATCTTGTAGAAATATGGGTCATCATCAGTGCTTCTATCAGATCTTCTCACCAGTAGGTGGTGACATAGGTTCTTCTATGACCCCACATTCAGGAGCAATGCTACCAGTTTCTCACCAGTTTGGGAACTGGAATTCTTCCGGCTTTTCGTGCCGAGGTGGAGGCCATGGACATGGTATTATGTCTCCGGTTTTTTAGGGAAAATAGGGTGGATCAGCTCGGAGTGGTCAGGCAGGGTCATAAGGCCATGGTATAGGCCACACTTTTGTAGTGGAGCAGACCCAACAGAAGCAGGATCTCAGACCCTCTACAGTTCAAGGTACGATCTTAGTAGCCTCAGTTTTATCTTCATCTCTTTTCGATACAGGGGCTTCTCATAGCTTTATATCTATTGATATTGTGGAGTTCCTTGGGCTCCGCATATTTTCTTCTGCTGATATATTGACACTAGAAACACCGTTGGGGACTAGAAATACTAGTGCACGTCAGTTAAGAAGTGCCCTCTAGAGGTTGGTGGGTGTAACTTTCTATGGGACCTCTATGTCCTAGAGATGATAGACTATGATGTCATTATTTGGATGGACTAGTTAGTTCCATTCCAGGAAGTCATCAACTTTTATCACCACAGGGTGAGTTTCACGTCACCAGAAGGTGAATCATTTCTCCATAAAGGAAAATGGGATGTACAAGCGAGCAGAGTGGGTCCAGAGCATCGTGGGTTGGGAGGAGTTATAGCCCAGATTGCTAGTCTATATCTGGATGACCAGGGGACTTCACAGTTAGACTTTCCTCCAGTGGTGGATCATTTCAGATATGTCTTTCCAGATGACTTTTTAGGTTTTCCTCTGGATCATGAGGTATACTTTTCTATTGAGATTATTCCAGGAGCGACACTGGTGTCCATTCCCCCTTATAGAATGTCTACCCCAGAGTTGCAGGAGATCAAGAAGCAGTTGGAGGAGTTGTAGGTAAAGGGTTTCATCCGAACCAGTACTTTTCCTTGGGGTTCTCCTATCCTATTTGCAAAGAAGGCAGATGACACCCTTAATATTTTTGTGGAATATCGGAAGCTGAACCAGTTGACGATCAAGAACTGATATCCCTTATAGAGGATTGGCGATCTCTTTTATTGGTTTTGTAGAGCCCAAGTGTTCTCTTAGATTTACTTTAGGTCTGGTTATCATCAGTTGCACGTTAGACCATCTGATATACCTCTTACAGCCTTCCGAAGTAGGTATGGTCTATATGAATATATGGTTATGTCATTCGGTCTCATGAATGAACATTTAGTTTTCAAGGCACCGATGAACCGAGTGTTCCATCCATACTTGGATTCCTTCGTGGTTGTTTTTGTGGACGATATATTGGTGTACTCTCACACTTGACATGACCATGCTACCCATCTTGATATCATTTTGAGTACACTGAGAGAGAATTGGTTATATGCTAAGCTCTCAAAATGCCACTTTTGGATGGATCATATTCACTTCCTAGGTCATATTTTCTCAGAGACAAGAGTATCTGTAGACCCAGAGAAAATGAGAGTAGTAGTTTCCTATAATCAGCCAAAGAACGTCTTTGAGGTATGAAGTTCTATGGGGCTAGCTGGATACTATATATGTTTCATCAAGGACTTTTCACGCTTATCAACACCACTGACAGGTCTGACTAAGAAGGGTGCGATGTTCTCATGGTCAGATTTTTGTGATTCATCCATTCAGGAGCTGAAAGGGAGGTTGACTTCATCACCGATACTAGTCTTTACAGAGCTGGGAAAGATCTATACTGTTTACTATGATGCTTCAGGTATCGGGCTGGGAGCTGTGCTTATGTAGGGAGATGGAGTCATTTCGTAAGGGTATCGACAGTTGAGGCCACATGAGAGGAACTACCCGACGCACGATCTAGATTTGGCAGCTGTTGTTGATGCCTTACACTGTTGGAGACATTTTCTTCTGAGAGAACATTTTGTGGTTTTCACCAACCACAAGAGTCTCAAGTACATCTTCACTCAGCGTGATCTGAATCTGAGGCAGTGAAGGTGGGTTGAGTACCTTCAGTCATTCGATTTAAAGATTTTCTATACGCCTGGGAAGGGAAATGTAGTGGTTGGTGCACTGAGAAAGAGGACGCAGATAAAGGTAGTTTAGGAGGCCAACAGTGGGTGGAAGCTTATGGCTCTATTCTCTGAGATGCATTTGGAGGTGCATGATAGACAGGGGAAGACTTTTCTATCTTTTTTATATGTTACCTCCACTCTTCTTGATCGAGTTTGAATGAGGCATATATCAGATTTTGAAGGCCCAGTCCTAAGGGAGAGTGTGTCAGGAGAGGACCCTATTCCTGGATGGACCGTAGATGAGGATGAGATCTTACATTTCTAGGGGTGCGTGTGGGTGCCAGTAGACATACGCAAGGATCTGATGTAGGATTTTTTCCCTCAATTTGGGTAGTTCTTCCTGGTATTACTATGATGTATCATGATCTACACCGTCCGTATTGGTGACCAAGTATGAAGAGGGAAATTACTGGTTTTTTCATGAGGTGTTCCACTTGTCAGCAGGTGAAGGCGGAGCATCAGCGACCAGCAAGGCTCTTCCAGCAGCTACCAATTCCCAAGTGGAAGTGAAATGATGTCGCGATGGACTTAGTGACCGGTTTTCCGAGGTTTCCTCGAGTGAATGACACAGTTTGGGTTGTCATTGACAGACTTAGAAAGGTCGATCACTTCTTGCCGATCATGAAGACATTAAGTGTTGATGAGCTAGGACGGTTGTACACCCAAGAAATTGTACATCTGCATGGAGTTCCACACTCCATTGTTTCAGACAGGGATGTGCGTTTTACTTCTTGGGTCTGGTAGGGGCTTCAAAAGGCATTGCGTATATAGGTACTTTTTAGTATAGTTTACCACCCCCAGACAGATGGACAATCTGAGCATACGATTCAGGTGCTTGAGGATATGCTATGAGAATGCATTTTGGATTTTGGAAGTTCTCTGGAGAATCATATACCTCTTGTGAAGTTTTCCTACAATAATAATTTTCAAGAAACTATTCATATGTCACCTTATGAGGCTTTGTATGGTAGGCTATGCCGGTCACCCTTATGTTGGCTGGAGGCAGGAGAGGCACCCCTACTGGGACCTTGTCTTGTTCAAGAGACCATAGAGTAGATAGAGTTGATTCAGAAGAGGATGACTATTGTGCAGTCTTGACAAAAGTCTTATGCTAATTAGAGGAGACGACCTCTAGAATTCGAGGTCGGGGATCATGTTTTCCTACGTGTCACACTGAGGTTGGGACACAAGTGGATTAAGAGATAGGGTAAGCTTTCCCCGAGGTACGTCAGGCCGTTTGAGGTGTTGAAGAGTGTTGGGATGGTTGCCTATTGGTTGTAGTTACCTCAGAGGTACCGAGATATTCATGACGTCTTCCACGTTTCTCAGCTTCGATGTTACTTCTCAGACCCATCTCACGTCTTCCAACCTGAGGAGGTTGAGTTGGAAGTGGATGAATCCTTTGAGGAGCATCATATTCGGATCGTTGATCATAGTATGAAGGTTCTCCGTGGCTGGTCTGCTTCTCTGGTACAGGTGCTTTGGTAGCACAGGCGAGTACAGGATGAGACTTGGGAGAGGGAGGCAGATGTGTGATCACAGTAACCAGAGCTGTTCAGGGTTTCTTCTTCTACTCCATGCTAGGGAAATCCGGGGACAAATTTATTTAAGGGGGGGAAGTTTTTAAAAACCCAGAACTTCTTTTCAGGTATGTTTTTTTTAGAGTTTTTTAGAAAAGAAAAGTTTCTATAAATTTTTGAATTACATGTCGTGTACTCAGTTATCATGGGTAGCCATATGCTAGTCGTGTAGCGGCCTTGCACATAGCCATGTGGGATGACCTGAAGGATGCCTAAAGTGGAGTACAGAAAAGGCGAGTACACACCATGTAATTAAAAAGTACAAGCCGTGTATTTTGTTTTTTTTTCATTAAATGCACTGGGGTCACATCTGACAGACAAAACCATCTCCTTCTCAACCTAGTTCATCCGAGAGGACCGAGCAACCACAAAACTTTGACAAACCCCCAACCGAGCATCTATCCTCCGAATCGAACACCATTAATTGCATTGGAATCACATCGGTGAGTTCTCTCTTCTCCTAGAGCACCATATTCTGATTTCACCTCTCTCGTGAGATATCATGTGTTGAACTTTTTAGAAATTTTTGTAAATATTCAACTTTCCAAGGAGATTCAATCTTCGAGGTTCACACATATCAATCTCCTAATGCCAAGGTAGGTGGTTTGTGCCTTTCTTTTGAAAGTCTTTGAGTATTATGTGCAAATTCCACCAATACCCTTGAATGGGGTATTGTGTGTTTACCGTTTTACACCTGTTGATTTCCTTCCATGCTTGTACACTTGTGTAGAGGTTATTTGGATATTATTAGGGTTGATTTCTCTTCTTTGGATGTTTTTCCCTTGCATGTTCTGTTTACGACCGTTTGGTCCGGTTTAGCTAGTTTGGATGCCTTGCCTGTTTTCTATGCCTGTTGCTCTAGGATGGAGAGTTTGTATTCTGACATGCTTGTGTTGTTGTAGACTATTTATCCAATTAGTTTTGTAGGTTTACATTGGACATATTGCACTGCTATGCTAGTTGACCTACAGAGGGCCGTGAGAACCTAGTGTAGTAGACTATAAGCGGAATTGACCGAGTGAGCTTCCTCAGAGAGTCATTGATTGCTTTATACTATAAGGGGAATGGACCGTGCGAGCCTCCTCAAAGAGTCATTGTTTTACTTGATTTACCTTGATTACTCTAGACTATAAGAGGAATTGATGGTGAGTGCTTCCACAGAGAGTCTATGAATGACCTGAGCTATAAAGGGAATTGACCAAGTGAGCTTCCTCAGAGAGTCCTTGACCTTGGGGATATAATAGGAATTGATGGTGAGTGCTTCCTTAGAGAGTTCCTGACTACCTTAGACTATAAGGATGATTGACTGTGAGTTCTTCCTCAGAGAGTCTTTATATACTGAACTCTTTCTAGAGGGTTGCTTATACTTGTTTAGTAGGACCAGAGGTGATGGTCATGAGTACTTCCCAGAGGGTTACCTGTTGTGTGTAGCCATTTGATTAGTCATTGCTTGATGTTGAAACTATAGATTGTTTACTGATGAGTACTTTCTTATTTACTGCTTTCTGTTCTTTACCTACCATATATTCACTGACTGTTAGGAACATATCTTTGGGTGGTTTCCTACTAGGATTTAGTATCACACCATGTTTGGGCCCAAACAGATTATATTGTTGCATGTATAGATAAGAGAAAGTGACCTTCTACTTCAGGTACTTGACTTGTTGTGGAGCTGGAGAGCATGTGACCAAGCTTAGGCTTATGATGCTGAGGAGTTGTTTATCATTTTCTTTTGTACTTTGGTTTAGCACTATTTGTGTTTCCAGCATTGTGACTTGTTTGGCTGCTTTCCTAGACATATATATCATGCATATTTATATATATATGTGCTCCAGTTGTTTATGATTCTAGTCTTCCACTGTTTTCTATTGTTGGACATTTACTGCTTCTGATTTTGTTTGTATTTATTTACTTCCACTGTGTACACTGCCAATGAGGGCATAGTTTCCCCACTATCACACCCAAGACCCTCACTTCAAGTTGGCAGCCTCTGGAATTCGGGGAAATGCACCTGAGGCCATGTGACCAACCGGGTATGGGGCACCTCTAGGTGGCTTCTGGAACCGGGACGTTACCGTTTTTATCTTGGTTCTTGGTATTTGAGAAATTTAAGGCTGAGAGATAAAATTCTAAGGGATGTTACAACCATTACCAATACCAGAACACCTAAAGGGAACAATTCAATATGGGTTGTTATCAATTGACTTAAAAATTCATCACACTTCATCAGTATCAGAGAATATTTATCATTGTATAATATTTACTTGATATACATTAAGAAAGTATTAATGTAACAAGTAGTACCACATTCTACTGTATATGATTGGGATCAAAGGTTTATATCAAAGTTATAGGGAATTCTTCAATAATCTCTTCATACAATGTTAATTTTCAACACTGGATATGATTCTCAGATACATGGTCAGTGTAACATCCTACCCCTCCTAATTGGCATGAGATGATGCAAAATTGATACTAGGAATGTGATGACATCCCCATGACACTAAAGTCTATAAATAAATTCCAAGGTATTTAATATAATTGAGGGGGAAATTTTAATTTAAAAATAAAACAACCACAGTAACATACCATAACAAAAACCCTTCTAAATGATGAATGAAACTAGATTAATACAAGTCAAAGTAATACCAAAATAAAACAATACCAACTACAACATAACTATAATATATCATAGTACACAATTGAAGACAAAACCAACAAGTATCAAAGACTCTAAGACACCGACTCCATAGCACCCAACACACCCTAAGCTCCAACTCTAAGATCATTCTCCAATGTGTCATGAAACATTACTAAATAAATGATATACCTTGACTTTACTGGTTTCTCATTAAAAAATATCAACAAACACACCAAAGTTCCCAAGTAGTGGCTGAGTAATGAATCTCAACAGGTTTTCCCCAAATGACTTCCCTACTCATGCCACTAGCATAAAACATGTTAGAAAATTTATGTAAAAACATTTATACAAAAAAAATTATATAAAACACTTTAAAATAGAATATAATAAGATAATAAATTTTAACAAAAGAACATTTTCTAGGGAAAATGAACAACCATGTCTTTTAAACCATTTTGAAAAATATATTCGGCACAACCCATTCCATTCCACACATCCGCACATGTATTCCTAGGTGACAGTTCTATACTCATGAGTGGTATCTAATCGACATAACAATTCACAAAAAGGTAACCATATTCTAGTTTCCCATTGGAACACACCCCTTCCATATGGTTACATAAATTCAAATGAACACACACTAACCAATTATGCTAAAACCATGAAAAATCAACCATTTCAATAAACCATCAATTTTTATTGAAAACATTTTCATCAAACCATTTTAAGTAATTTTAATAAAACATCCATTTTTGTGGGAACCATTCTCTAACAATCAAACAAAACAATATTTTAAAATCATAATTTTAAAACCATGAAACAAATCACTTTTCACAAGAACCAATTTCCATAAAAATGATCACTAAAGATAGTTTATACGAAGTTTTTCACATCAATTTTTTTATCAATTTCAAGTAATTAAAACTATTTGAAACACAGAAATCATTTTATAATAAGAGGATACAATGTGAATCCACCTACCTTGAAAATTTTGGCAAAAATGAAGAACAACACAAATTCTTCAACTAAAACTGGGTTGAAACTTTAAAAAACCACATGAGATCTCATTCACTAACATAAAAATTTCCAAATGTCACCATGATTTGAATAAAGTAACATAGATATATCTCCAATGGATAATATCTATGAATCTAAGAGAGGGAAGATGAATAGATCTATCCAAAACCACCATGAATTTAGACTTACCAAGGAATTTAGGCTTCAACGCCCCAAGATTTGCCAATGAATTTCTCTCAGATCAAAGGAAAGGGTCTCCAAAACCTTTGGGAAGATATAAAATTGAGTTAGGGTCATAAAAGAGGAGAAACAAGGGTTTAAGGGGATAAACCAGGTCATATCCAAAATTTTCGGATCAAACATTTTTCCATGCATGGTTAGATAACACGGGTAAGCAAACAATGTACTTATCGTGCACATGCCTCTACCTCAAGAAGCACTTGACATGATTGTCTTTCATTGTTTTAAAAATGGTTCACTAACCATGCAGAAACCCTATGTACCCAAAATCATGGTTCGCTCAGGGTGGCCACATGGTTTGGCCAAACTGTGCGTGTAACTATGCGCCTACCCAGATCCCACTATTTCAGTTTTCATGGTTTCCTCAAAGTTTATCACGGTTTCTATTAATTTTTATCAAACTGTTCACCTCCAGAAAAGCTCCAAAAACATTCCAAAATTCGTCCAAAACTTCCCAAACTTTACCCAAACATATTAAATACTTAAAATATATAAATAATGGGTTACTTAATTGAAACTGGAGGTGCCGCATTCTTGATTACAAAACACACCTTTAATAGTGATCGAATCGGCCCTTATCAGTGCTATAAAAGCATTAAATATCTTAGAATGATTAAAAGGAAAATGATTTTATAAGCACTAGAAAAGCACTGATAAAGGGTAGCTATATCATAGAAAATAAAAACATAGATAAAGGGTAGATTTATCAGTGAAAATAAAAGCACTGATAAATCATAATTTTATCAACTCTTTCAAAAGCAGTGATAAAAGACACTATTTATCAGCGCTGATAGAGATTCCTTTATCGGTGCTTTAAATAGAACTGATGGCATAGTGAGTCAAGATGGAAAGCTCAGCTCATGCATGGAGGTGATCCTAATCCCTACTTCGGCACTTGCAGTTCACGACCATGGGATCCTTTGACCTGGAGTGGGAATCAGTTGTGTCTCCTATAAAGATTTTGGATGTATTGGAAGTCATGAGGTTAACCCTGGATCATGCTCCTATGGAAAAAGGGGTATCCTTCTCAGATGCACTGAAGGGTGTGGCTCATTCTACAGATGCTCCTCTATCATCCTCGAAATTGACTTCTCGGACTATTGATGGTGTGTTTTCAGTACCTTCTGACCAGTATGCAATCAAGCAATGGATGGAAGCCTATAAATATTCTGTTCTGGTCACATTTCCCTTGTAAAGGAGGATAAACCGTGGATTAATGCTGATATTAAAATTAGGATTTCTAAATGTTGGGGTGTGAGTGATTTTAAACTTATCCCGATTGGCAGAGGCTTTTCCCATGTTGTTTTAAATAGCATGGATGATCCGAGAATGGCCTGGGACAAGGGGGAGGCTCATCATAAACCGAGTGTCTTCAAATTTTCTAAATGGGATAGTCATTTCAATCCATTCACTCAATGAAAAACCACAACACTGATATGGATTCACCTGCACATTTTGAATTGTTTTTATTGGTACCCTAAAAATCTTTGGGATATTTATTCTTTTGTGGGGAACCCCTTGAAGATGGATCAACATACCATTGAAGGAGATCTCAGATTTTATACACGTGTTCGGGTGGAAGCTAACATGGATTCAAATCTTCCTAAGTTGGTTAACTTCTTTGATAATGATAAAAAGTTTGAAATCAGAATTGAATATGAACATAAGCGACCTTTATGTGATTATTAAAAAATAGTTGGACATGCTATCTCAAATTGCATGAATATTTAGAAGGAGTAACGGTTAGTGAAAGACTCTACTACTGACAAAGAAAATCCATGGAAAGAGGCTGGCAGGAAAAATAAGGCCAAGGTCTCTACTGGAAAGGGATAACATTCTGGTAAGGATCATCATGTTACTAAATAGATTGGGGAGAAGGTTGGGACGATTGTTTCACCCATACCTACTCAAAATAATGTTGATGCTAATGACTCAGAGATTGATCTTGTTGTTGTTAATTTGGTATCTAGTACTCTTGCTTTGGATCTTACCTCTATGGAGGATGAGCATAAAGGAAGTGAAAAAGATGTTCTTGACAGCTGTGTTTCTTCTCCAAGGGCTGAGAATAACATGGGTTCCCCTTGAGTTGTGAATATACAAAATTCTACATGCCCCCTTAAGAAAATATTGTGCGACATGGTTGAGAAGGATGAAGCATTGGAGGCCAAAAGTTCCCCATGTTCTCTTTGGAGGCGAACATCTCTTCCATAGAAGGAAGAAATTCTGAGCCTGCAATGGATATTGTTGGGACTTTAGCTCACAGAATGCATACCAGAAGCCTTTCCAATCTTTCTAATGGAGCCAAAATTTCTTTAGGAAATAAGAAGGAAAAGAAGAAAAATAAGAAAGGAAATTTAAATTATAAATCGATTTCAAAATGAATGTGCTCTATTGGAATTGTCAGGGTATCACTAAATCCTCTACTATTAATGCTTTGCATTGGCATATTCAGATTCATAATCCAATGTTAATTGGTATCTATGAACCTAAATCATCATTTTCTTTGGGTTTGGCAGGCCTTAATAAATTTGGATTTCTCTTGATTGCTATTAATGGTTCAAATGGACTATATGAGAGCTTATGGGGTTTTTATCATTCATCCATGGGTACTATTGACATTATATCCATCAATGAGCAGGTGATTACTTGCTCTTTTTAGTGGCAGTCTAATAAGATGGTTAGATATTTTGTTTATGCTAAAATCAGGTATCAATATTGTAGGAGTTTGTCGCAGGAACTTGACAATTTTAGGGACATTTCTTCCCCATGGTTCATTGTTGGTGATTTCGACACTATCCTCTATTCTAGTGAAAATATGGGTCCTATTCACTCACACATTTCTCTTAGGGTATTCAAAGGTTGTGTTAATGATAATGATCTGACTAAGGTTAGACTGGTTGGTTCAAGATACACTTCGTACAAAAGATATCTCAACTGTATGATTTCAAGTAAGCCGGATCAGGCCTTTATAAATATTATAGCCCTGGACAAATGAAATTCCATTTCTAGTATCACTATACCTAAAATTTCTTCTTACCATCATCTGATTCTGGTTAGTTTTAAGGGTAGGGAACACTACATGCCTCTTCCTTTTTGTTTCAACAATTCTTGGGCTCTTCAAGGTGATTGTTGCAGGTTGATTAGAAATTCATGGAACAACGTGCAAGGTGAATATTTTCTATTCAAATTGAGGATGATCAATTTCTCGTTAAAATATTGGAGTAGGGAGACTTATATTGAGCTGGATAAGGAAATATTATTTCATGAATCCTTTCTCTAGCAACTTCAAAATGAATCCTCAGAAGTGGATTTCAATCTATATTTTTCTAGGGAAACTATTTTGGCCTCTAAATTAAGGTCTCCCCTTTCAATGAAAGAGAATACTCATAACGAATCCTTAAAAATAAAATGGATTCAATAAGGGGATCAAAAAAACAAAATTTTCAATTATCTCCAAAGAATTAGGAAGGCCAATCGTCCCTTATCCTATATTAAGGTTGGTGATAAAATTTTAGACAACAAAGAAAACATTACTAATTATATTATTGATTATTTCATTGGGATGTTCAATGGGCCCGCTTTGGGAGGATCCTTGATGGATGGTGTCATCCCATATTTGGTTTTTACTGCTTATAATTTCCTTCTCACTAGACCCCTTTAGAATTTGAGATTAAGGAAGATGTTTTAGCCATAATTCCACCAGCTCCCTAGGTCCAGATGGTTTCAACAAGTTCTTTTATCAGAAGTATTGGGACATTATTAAAGGCGATGTTTCTTTTCTGAAATAGTTGACAGGGTTAATGGAAAACTCTCAACCTAGAAGGGGAAGAGTCTATCTATGGTTGGACGATTAGGCTTGGTGAAGTCGGTTATAGTTTCTAAATTGGTGTACTCATTCATGGTCTATAAGTGGACGAGAAAACTTCTCAAACATCCTAACATCTCTATTAGGAACTTTATTTGGAGTGGTAATATCCATGATAGGAAAATGGTCACAATTCCTTGGATGGTTTTTTGACTCCCTCTGCATAATGGTGGCATGGGAATGAAAAATATTTCTCTTTTCAATGATTACCTTCAAGCCTACCTTGTCTGGAAGATTCTCTATAGTAATTTCGAATCAATGGGTTTTCCCAATGATCGTTTTGCTGGTAAATTGAGGCAGAGAAGGAATGATTAAATTGACTCTTCCTTATGGCCATAAATTAAATCTTTTTTAGTATATTATGACCTGATCTCGATGGATTATGAATAGGAACTCGAACCTCAAATTTTGTGTTGATAATTGGACTGGGGCCACTCTCTTTAATAACTTATAGCTAGATGTACTGGAACCTAATGATCAGGTCTCTATTAAAGAGTTTTTTGATTCTCCTCCCTTGCCCCTCCCGGATGAACAACAAGCTTTGGTCGATCATTATGAATTTATTTGTGGTTCTGATATTCTGGTTTCAGAACCTGCTATGAATGGATTTCATACTATCAATCTATTCTATAAACATTTCACCAAGGGCCATCATGCTGGCTTAAATTGGTTATCTGCTTTCAATAAAAAATAGATCAGGCCATCATGTCTCACCCTAGTTCGGAGGCTGTCTTACAACAGGTTGCCCTCTGATGGTGTTATTCAAATGTTTGGTATTCAAATTTTCTCCAGGTGTTCTATGTGTCACCATCATAGGGAGGATTTGAAGCATCTCTTTCTCAACTGTGCAACAACCTCAGCCATTTGGAAGGAGGTCCTGGTGGCTTTTGAGCTGGCTGGTCTTCGATTTTCAGGTCTGGAAGCACTCCTTCGGTGATGTTCAATCATCCAGTTATCTCCCCATGTACGCGCTCTACTTTGTGTGGCTGTTGATGAATGTTTGTATGCTATATGGGGGCACTGAAATGCTACAATTTTCTTGGGAAATATAGCTATGGGAAGCTAATCACAAAGTATATTTTTATGCTACAAGAGATATGTGCAGCACTGGCAAGGGGTATTGCGACAACAATTTTCATGATTTTATTTTACTGAAAAACATGGGAGTTATGGGAAATTTCATACCTGCTTTAGGGAATTTTGAAGTGATTTTGTTACCACCTATTCTTAATTGGATAAATACGAATACAGATGGTGTTTCTAAGGGAAATCCAGGGACAGCAGGGTGTGGTGCGGTTTTTAGGACGCATGATGATTCTATTAAGGGATGTTTCTATGGAAGTTGTTGCGTGACTAGTTCACTCTAGGAGGAGATTCTTGAAATACTTCATGATGTCTCATTTACTAAAATGAATTGTTGGAATAATATATGGATTGAATTTTACTCTAGCACTCTTGTTCTAGCCATCAGAAATAGTGAGCTTCATATCTCTTAGAGGCTTGTTGCAAAGTGGATGGAATGCATGAAGAACTTTTTGAGTCTTAATTTTATCATCACTCATGTTTATCGGGAGGCGAATATGGTTGCAGATGTTCATGTTAAATGGGAGTTAGTAAGCCTCTTACCTAGTTATATTCTCTTCTTGTGGTCATGCTCCCTCATTATGAGTCTGATTGTAAAAATATCCTGTACTTGCGTCATTTGTAACATCACTTTCTTTTATGAATATTAGCCTTGGACTTTTGGTCAAGGTACCTTTTCTAAATATCCACTTATAAAAGTAGGATTTATTAGAGATTCTACAGGAACTGATAAACTACCCTTTATCTTCACTTCTAAACATACTAATAAATCTACCCTTTATTAGGACCTTTGTAAATTCTGATAAAGGATATCTTTATCATTGCATATGGTCGCACTGAAAAAGGTGAACACTATAGTGGGATGGTACAACACACTACATCACCTAAAATGGGTGTAGTGTGCTCCAAAAACACACTGCATCACCATAAACAATAATATAAATTACAGAAATAAGATAATAATACTAAATTTTAAAGAAATAAAATTTCTAACACAAATACAAGAAAAAAAGCTATTATAGAGTATGTGAGTTTTTTTTTACAAAAATCAATTTAAATTTTGAATAGAAAGGATAAATTGGAGTCATACCGATCACACCATGAGTAAAATTTAGGTATTACTGATTCTTACATGTTACAAATGGAATATGGATCGTTTTCCTTAAGTAGAAAAATAATTAGAATTTATTTTCTCAATTTTGAGTATATCAGTTGTTTTTTATTAAAATTAATGATAGTTTTGAATAAAAAGACGCACTTGGAGTCATACTGAAAACACCATGAATTAGATTGAGGTTATAATGATTCTAAAAAATCAAAAATGGAATATGGATCATTTTTCTAAAGTACCAAAACACTCTGAATTTTTTTTCTTGGTTTGAGTATGTGATTTGTTTTTTTCACCAAAATTATTGTCAATTTTGAAAAAAATAAGCATTTGGAGTCATACCAGTCACAAAATGGATAATATTGAGGAGCGGATGATTGATACACATCCCAAATGACTCATGGATAATTTTCCTAAAGTATCAAAACAATAATAATGAATTTCCATAGTTTTGAGTATGCCACTTGCGTTTTTTACTAAAATGTCATTTTAAAGTAGAAACATGCAATTTGAACCATACAGATAGCATCATGTGTGAGATTGAAATGAAACTAATTAAAAAACATCAAAATTGAATTATGAATCACTGTACCAAATTATCAAGATAATCTAAGCATGTTTTATTAGTTTTCAACGAGTGACACTTTTTGTATTAAAATATCAATTTTAATCTGATAACAGAAAAATGGAGTCATGCTGATCACACCATGTGTCGGATTTAGGTGTGTCTGATTCCTTCACATAAAAAAATTAAATATAAAAGATTTTAATAGTGTACCAAAACAATTTTAATGTGTTTTCTTGGTTTTGATTATGTCAGTTATTTTTTTTCACTAAAATTAATGTTAATTTTGAAAAAAAAGATGCACTTGGAGTCATACTGGTCACATTGTGAGTCATATTGAGGTTCAAATGATTAATAAACATCCCAAATGACTCATGTATCATTTCAATAAATTATCAAAACAATTGGAATGTTTTTACTCTATTTTGAGTACACCGGTTTTGTTGTGTACTAAAATGTCATTTTAAATTGAAAACATGCACTTTTAGACATATAGATAGAATTGTGGGTGGGTTTGACACGAGACTGATTTATAAAAATCAAAAATTAATTATGAATCATTTTACCAAATTACCAAGACAATGCGAGCTAATTTTCTTGGTTTTTAGTGGGTGACACTTTTTTTTTGTATAAAAATGTCAATTGTAAACTAGTAACCGACACTTAGAGTCATACCGATCACATCATACATCAAATTTTTGTGAGGATGATTTCTATATATAAAAAATGACATATAGATAATTTTTTTAATGTAAAAAACAATCCAAATATGTTTTCACTGTTTTGAGTATGTTAGTTATTTTTTTCACAAAAATTAATGACAATTTTGAATAAAAAGACACTTAGAATCATACCGGTCACACCATGCATCATATTGAGGTGTTGATTATTATTAAACATGCCAAATAACTCATGTATTATTTAACAAATTTATAAAAACAATCATAATTATTTTCCTCAGTTTTGATTATGCCACTTGTGTTTTTTAATTAAATGTCTTTTTAAAATAGAAACAGGTGATTTAAGCCATACCGATGGAATCATGTGTGGGTTTGACATGGTACAGATTCATTAACATTAGAAATGAATTATGAATCATTTCCCCAAATTATTAAGATAATCCAAGAATGTTTTCTTGGTTTTTAGTGAGAGAAGTTTTTTTAAAATGTCAATTTTAAACTGATAGCCTACACTTTGAGTCATAACGATCACACTGGGAATTAGATTGAGGTGAGGATAATTCCTACAAATTAAAAATGACTTATGGATCATTTCCATAAAGTAACAACATTATCCGAATGCTTTTTCCATATTTTTTTGTATGTTAGTGATTTTTTAATAAAATTAATGTTAATTTTGAATAAAAAGACATACTTTGAGTCATACCGGCCACACTGTGCATCAGATTGAGGTGTGTGTGATGGAGACATTCCCCAAATGACTCAGATATAATTATATTAATGTATCAAAAAAACTAAAACGTGTTTCCTTAGTTTTGAGTATACCGCTTGTGTTTTTTACTAAAATGTCATTTTAATATGAAAAAAACAAACTTTGAACTATACATGTGAAATCATGTGTGAGTTTTACATGAGAATGATTCATAAATTTCATAAATGAATTATGAATAGTTTTTCAAAATTAAAAGTACAATCTGAGATCATTTTCATAGTTTTCAGTGAGTGACACATTTTTGTCTTAAAATGTTAATTTTACTGTGATAATAGATACTAGGGGTCATACCATTTACACCATGCATCAGATTGTGGTGTGGATGATTCCTTCAAATCAAAAATTACTTATGGATCATTTTACTAAAATACAGAAACAATATGAATGTGTTTTCTTGGTTTTGAGTATGTTAGTTGTTTTTCATAATAATTAATGTAAATTCTGAATAAAAAGACACCCTTAGGGTCATACCGGTCACACTATGCATCATATTAATGTGAAGCTAATTTTTAAACCTGAAAAATGACTTAAGGATCATTTTAATAAAGTGTAAAAATAATTATAATGTGTTTACTTAGTTTTTATTATGCCATATGTTTTTTACTAAAATGTCATTTTAAACTAGAAATACGCACTTCGAGGCATAGAGGTGGTATCATGTGTGAGTTTAACAAGATACTAATTCATAAACATCATAAATAAATTATTAATCATTTTCACAAATTAAAAAGATAATATAAAATAATTTTACAGGTTTTCAGTGAGTAATATTTTTTTTATTAAAATATCAAATTTAAACTAATGAAAGACACTTGGAGTCATACCGGTCACACCGTGTGTCATATTGAAATGTGGATAATTACTACATACAAATGTTGACTTTAGAATCATTTTACTAAAGAACCAAAATAATATTAATTATTTTTATTGGTTTTGAGTATGTCAGTTATTGTTTTTTCACTAAAATTAATGTCAATATTGAATAAAAAGATTCACTTAGAGTCATATCGGTCACAAAATGCCTTGGATTGAGGTGAGGATAATTTCTACATGTCCCAAATGAATCTTGGATAGTTTTCCTAAGGTATACAAATTATCATAATGCATTCACTCAATTTTGATTACACCACATTTTTTTTACTAAAATTTCATTTTAAACTCGAAACATTAAATTTGAGCCCTAAAGGTGGTATCGTGTGTGGATTTGGCATGAGACTGATTCATAACTTTGAAAAATGAATTACAAATTATTTTTATGAAATGATCAAGATCATATCAGTGTGTTTTATTAGTTTTTAGTGAGTGACATTTTTTTTATTCAAATGTCAATTTTAAACATATAACAGACACTTAGATTTATACCAGTCACACCATGTGTCATATTGAGGTGAGGCTAATTCTTATACATCAAAAATGACTTATGGATCATTTTCTTAAAGTACCAAAATAAAAAATATGTTTTATAGGTATTGAGTATATCAGTTGTTTTTTTACACAAAAATTAATGTCTGTTTTGAATAAAAAGATTCACTTTGAGTCATATCAGTCAAACCATGCACAAAATTGAGTTGTGACTGATTCCTACACATCCCAAATGACTGATATAACATTTTCCTAAATTATCAAAACAATAAAAATGTTTTTCCTTAGTTTTGAGTATTCTGCTTCTGTTTTTTTACTAAAATGCCATTTTAACTGGAAACATGCACTTTGAGCCATATAATTGGCATCGTGAGTGGGTTTGACATGTGACCAAGTCAAACACGTCACAAATAAATTATGATTTTTTTTCAAATTATCAAGAAAACCCAAGTGTGCTTTCTCAACTTTTAGTGAGTGAAACTTTTTTGTATTAAAATATTAAATTTAAACTAATAATAGACAATTTTACACCATCCCTCCTCGATGACCATGATATATCAATAGTAATTTTCATCCAATAGTTTTTTCATACACCTACTAAATTTTGTGTTTCATTGAACATATATTTATTGAAACATTTAAGTTGGATTATACACCTATTTGATGATTGGGAGTTGTGTAGATGTTCCTTCTATAACCCTAGTGGAGAAATTAAAGCTTCCTACAAAGAATGATCTTACAGGTGGATCACTACCTTGTATAAAATCACTTTAACAATGGTTAAAAGCACTATTTCAATAAGTCAACTGAAACACTTGCACAATGGATCTTATCTTAAGTGACAAGTTTTGTGTGCACTTTTAAACAATTTTTATCAAACAAAATCAGGTTATGATCCTCATTATACTTCATTTCCCAACAATTTTACTGTTTACAAGATAGTGTTTCTTGTCCTCCTCTATCTCGGTCTATACCCTTGTCTTCACATCTGCATCCTCCTCCACAACGGTCTTTGACTCTAACTCTACCTTCGAATCTACCTCCACCTTCACCTATGCCTCTTCCTTTACCTATGCCTCTACCTCCACTTCCTCCTCTACAATTTCCCAACAATTTTATTGTTTGAAGGTCAATACTCCTAAACAAATTGATTTCCTCCATTATTATTCACCTTGTGAAAAAGATTAAAAATAATATATATGCATTCTCACACTAATTCTTCACACCCCAAATATCATTCAAAGGTCATAAATTGTACTATATCACAAACATACTTGGTAATCCCCTAAATTTGTTGTTGGTATATATTTGTAAAAGTAGTACACTTCCCACTCATCTCTAAACAAAGTGATTTCTTATTTTGAGTAACTATGTAGTTATAAATATAGATAGTAATGATAAAATATATAGAAAAAAATGATTATGAAATATATTTAATAAAATTGTATTTACCTTCAGAAATTACCAGTTGGGGGATGTTGGTCTTTTCATTATTTATTATTTAAATAAAAAATTTAAAAATATAATATCCATAATCGATGTCATTGTCTTGTTTTAGACATCTTAGAAATATTGAAAAAAATAACTAAATTTTTTTATAGTTAAATATTTATATATATACCATAATTTGTTTCTATTTCTAGTAATCCATGGGATTTATCCCTTTAGACACCAACTTCATGCCATTATCTTTCCTGTGTTTAGAGACCACCTTATATTAACAAAATTCATATTAAAACACATACTAAACATATAATTCAATGTTTATCTATAAAATTATGGGTTTAGTATATTAAATATTCACAATACATATCATGTGTGGTCGATTGGTTTCATATCCATTCATTGGATCCAAAAAGTAAATATTAGAGGTGAAAATATTGACTGATATTAGCATCCAGTGCATCCTAAAAAAATAATTCATGAAAAAATTAAAAATTTATATTACGTGATTAGATTTTATAGTATTACCTTTGAATTGTAGACCTCAAAAATATTCTGTCATATAATACTTTTTTAGGAAACAATTCGAGTAACTTAACTTTTTCTTCTTCTTATTTTCTTCCTCATTCAAAGTATGTTCAGGAAAAGAAATGATATAGGGATTAATGAATCCAAATCATAATTATAACGATCTTACCTTCATATAGTTGTAATATAAAAAACTATACAAATATGAGTAGTTATTAACATTAATAAATATATTACCTCACAATTTTGATATAAGTGTTATGAAAATGTACCTTATATATATATTCCCAACTAAGGCACCCAACCATTCAGGCTTGAGAATATTAGTTAGAGTCTCAAGACCAATTACATTTGTGATGGAATATCTATATATATTTTATTCATATTCAATTTAAGACAATGTTTTATCATTAAATTTTTTCACTGCATAAAGTTTTATTGATAATAAATGTTTCTATAGAATTGGTGGGGAGAAGGTACTCTCAGAAGCTTATTTTGTTTTCTTGGTCTATTTACTAGATTTTCATGATCAAACTTTCATTTTTATGCCACTTTATCCATATTTAATATCATACCTCACATAAAGCTTTATTATAAACTATTAGATGTTTTTCAAATTATTTTTTTAAAGACATGCCTCATGTCTCTTTATAAGCATATACAGTCATTCTATAAAAGCTCTAATAGTAGCTTCAACCATTGTAATATCCAGAGAATCAAGTAGAACATGAAACATCGAACTCGGACCATAATCTACCTCATTACCCAATCCCATGTGATATTATGGTAGTTCTTGATCATGTAGATGGACTCTCTATATATTATATAATGTACCCATTGCAACACTATGGTATGTGGGTGTTGACAAATGAAAAACACATACAACTATACCATGTAGAATTTTAGTAATATAATGTTATTTGATGTTTTTTTATTCACATTGAGGAGAAAGTGAAATTTAAAAATTGATTACCCTAGTTAAGATATGCAGTTGGGGGAATAACTAGCCTTAAATCTAGTGAGATCATTTTGTTCATGTGCGGATCATTTCTCCACCACCGATTTTCTTTGATCCTTTCTTAAACATTAGTCTGCAGAACCATAACACAAAATAATATCTTACAGTGAGTCTATTTTGGTATGTAATAATATATATATATTATATGAATCTTGATGTGGTTTTCTCTTCAGGAAATATGTTTTAGGAGAGACTCCAAAACCTAATCCTCTAGCACGACCATATTGTTCTGGCTACTTCAAATCTAATGAAAGTATCTTTTATTTTGGTATGGCCATTGCTGATTCTTATATATAAACAATCTATAAAAATATAAACGTTTATAGATATATTTATGTAATATTTTTATAAATCATAATTAATTTCACTTCTTTCATACCTACACATGCTTCCCATACTGATTTTGTGTTTTCATAGACTAATTTACCCTTTTTATTTAAACGAGCCTCCTTCTATAGCACATGACATAGTATGGAAGTGGATTCCTATTTTGATTCGTCAATATGAATATAAAAAAAGAATAATATGTTGTTTCACATCACATAATTAATAATTTATTATTGATTGAAAATACATACCAATTACTTCTCTAATAAAGTGTACCCCATCCTTCCTTTGTGATAAGGGTACGTTGGTTTTGATGCGTGTTCTTTATTTTATGCACTCTTTTTCTGTTACATAAATTAACAATTTGAATCAATTTAGATGAAATAAATATTTTAAAATAATATATTATTAATTTAAATGAACCTAAAATGATTTCTCATTATAAGAATTTATGAAATCAGTCTATGTTTCCTACTTTATAATGTTTGCATAACTATGTGGTGGTTGGAGATTTATTTTCTCCTCAGCATCCCTAAGATATAAATTCATTATAATAGTATATAATACTCTATGGGATTTTATAATGGCTGTTAAGTCAAATTTTCTACAAAAATATTCTAACATAAATGATGTGTATAATGAATAATGAAAATCAAATCAATGTTTCATTATATAATTTTTTCAGTAAAATAAGGAAAATATATTGTAACATTACTGTTATATCTTTACAAAGGATTTACTTTGTTATAGGTTAGATGTGGTTCCATGAGTCACTATCAATTGACACATTTATCCTTTTTGTGACCCCAAGTAAAAAATGAACGTTGACTTTTTGGGGTCAATAGGTTGCCGCATTGATTCCAACCAACCTCAAATTTTATACCCTGACTTCTTGTTTTGATAATTTCATTTAAAAAAATGATGTTATTCTATTTTAGTTTTTTCATCAACATGTTCTTGATCCCTAATAATTTTACATTTTTAGCATCAATAATTTTCTAATCCTTGGGATTTGTAACTCATCATGTTCAGAAGAAATTTTCTACATGAGAAGTCAAAAATTTAAATTTTCTTTAATAGAAACAATACAATACACTCCATGCATAAAAGTCCCCAATTGAATGCATACTGACTGAAAATTGTTGTTTTATTGAAAAAAGATATCATTATTCAATACTAATTTAAAAATAACATTCACTACCTTTATTTAATCCATCATCAGACATTGATTGCATTCCATCTCTGGATGATGGATTGGACTCCCTCTTTCAAACTAGCCTTCCTCCCATCATTGTGGTTCCAAAGTTCATTGATGACATACCTCCCAAATAGTTATAATTTCATTTTGTTTTTTGATATTTATATCCCATATTTGGTAGACATCCACCTATGTTTCTTGAACTACTCTAACCAAAATTCATCCCATACCGTGTACTGGTGATCATTTTGGATGAATACTACTAAGAGTAGTTGAAAAAACATAGAATATATGGGGGATGAGTCTCAATTAACCAAATGAAATAATTACTATTTAGGAAATGAAATTCGAGTTTCCATTGAGGTTCAAAAATAACATAAATGTAATTTTAATTATGGCTTCTAACATATTAGATTACAAAAATGAAGAAATGAGTATTCAAATCCACAATACTTCCACTCATAGTCATTTACATCCAATCATAAATATTTATTATTTTCCACTTCCCCTAAAATGTTTCTTTTTTTGGTAGGGAATAGAGTAGATAAAAATTTGTGGTGGTATTAGTGTGACGTAGATGAGAGATCATGACAACCTATAATTTCTCCAAGCTTCCAAGAGAATGTGTCCTGAATATGAAGCCTAAAAAATGTGGAAGATATCTTCTCATTATGGTTGGAATACCATTGAGATTCATATTGGTACCCATTTAAATTTATCAAGGGTAAAGGGGAAGTGAATCAAAAGGTGGTTTTTGAATTTGTTTTCCACCAAAAAATGTACAACACAAGTATTTTTTAGAGGTCACACATCATAGTAGCATCCTCATCCATGTATTCTTAACTATGAATTTATAATAGGATCCAATGTGACAAAACTCAAAATAAAAGTAATGTTTTATGAATTACTGTCCAAAGTAACCAAGTGAGTCATATAAGAACATTCATATTATGAAACCAAACAAAATCATTCATTATATTTTGATTAAATTTTTAGTGTCATTTTTTGTGATCTCAGAAAGTAGTAAATGAGGAGGATGAAAGGCTAAAAGGGTTGAAGAATAAGTTGGGAGATGTGGTATACAAATATATGGAATCATCTTTTATGGAGATTAATGAATACAATCCGAATGAGAGTTATGTTAGAAAAGAAATTTGGAACCACAATGATGGGAGGAATTAAAGTTTGAAAGAGTGAGTACAATCCATCATCAATAGATGAAAGGAAATCAAGAATTTGGGTACAGATTAAATAAACTAAGTGAAGGTTAGTTTTATTATAGTATTACAGTATTACATATCGTTCAAGATAGTAAAAAGTTTCATGCAAGAAGTATGAAATTGTTGAATTTTTTTCATGGAGTTTATTGTATTATATATCAACCTTACCCAAATGAATCCTTATTTACACAAACTTATTTTTAAACTTGTGGTACTTATTTATGAAAACCTATCTATGTTGCTTATGAATATTATGTGTTGTATGATTCTTTCATAATAGCATATTGATATACAGTTCGCAGTGCTATTTTATGAAAAATAAAATCAAAATACGTCATAATAATGATATAAAAATATTTAAAATGAGTACATATACCAGTTATAAAATCTCAATTTATAAATATACAACATATTACATCTATATTACCTTGGTTTATCAATACTATTAAAATTTGAGGAAACTGTCACTTTCAATTCAAGAAGATATACCCACTTGTGCCTTCCACTATTGTATAAAATTGAAATTGATTACTATTTTTTTTATATTTACATATATATAATATTGATGTTAATATCATTATGAATAATTTCTAATACCAATCCCATATGAAATATAAGATACTAAAAAATGAAGAATAAGAATATTCTATGTACTAAGACCATCAACCAGAGTATACTATACTAGGATTGTACCTATCACTATAGAAGAACCATTGGAGGTTCCCCAACTAACCACATTGACATAAATGTTTCACATCAAAGGGGAAATAAGGATTAAAGTATCCTAGGAACCTACACTGATGGAATCACTCAAAAAGTATCCTCAATTTAATAGGAATTAGAATACCTCTACTCTAATGGTCTTGATGAAATGAATCTAACCCAACCTACATTCGACATTGCTTCTATATACTCAAGGATTCCTCAACTTCAAATTTTGGATATTTTTTAATCCATAATAAGATCCCTCCTATAACATACATCCCTTTAAAGGGTGAATTTTCATCTTTTTATCCACATTGATCTAGATTTTTTTACTCTTGTAAATGAAATGAATCTATTTAATGCAATCCTAAATTTATTATAATGATATATTACCATAAAATCATTGAGGAACCATAGATACTATATATTGTAGTCATTGAAAATTATACCATATATATTTATGTAGATCTAAAATTATCTCTAGTATATGAGGATCAGTATAAGTTCTAGAATATAGAGGATGTTTATTGGATTCTGCATATGGAGATCTAGGGGTTTGAGTGGTGACATATTCAATATTAATGTAGATATTCATATAATTTTCCCATTTCAAGAAAGAATAATCTTTCATAAATAGGAACAAAATAATATATATTAAATATGAACCCCATGCCCCACTCCCTCATTCATTTCCTTTTTAATAATTATTTTCATACTTTATATATAATTTAATAGATGTTATAAGAATTATTTAAAATATATTTATGAAACAACTAACTAATAGTATCGATAAATGGGGTTACTAAATAAACTCAATAAATTAATAATTTATATAAAACTAATCATCACTAATAAGTAAATAAGAATACATTATTTATTTAATATTCATGTTTCTATTAATATAAATTTATTATTTATTATATAAAAATATTAAAAAAAGACACATAAGAATATGAAATTTCATATATTCTTACTAATTCCAACCTATAAAATCCTGAATAAGAGGCATGAGACTCAAGAAGATAGTTATAGGCAAAAATGAACAAAAAACCTAGAATTAATATGGTAAATCAAGTATCTTACATAATCATACTATCCATACATAATTTTGGATTACTTATTATGTCTGAAATGTTTTTTCTTTTAGATAAAATAAATACCAATATCCTTTGTTTCACAATGATTTCGTTTTGTGTAATTTTTGACCTAGTATACCCAAATACTTCCAAATTCAAGTAAGCGCATAACCTCATACATACTTCCCAATCACTAAAGTCTTGTGTCAATTCTAAGCTATATATATAACAAGTTTGAGAAATAGGTTAACCTCTTTATTGTTTAACTAATATTTACATGATCATTTTATAAATCCAGCATTAACATTGTAGTAGTGTGTGGTGTAAAATATATTTTATTTGTCCATATAGTGCCATACACATATTTTGACTGACCTTACAATATCAAAACAACCTTCTCTTTCTTTGAAACCATTATATATGGTGGAAGAAGATTAAATAGAACCACTCATTATATTTTAGTGGTGAGGGTATGATATGTTGTGTTCATCATGGTTAAAAAAATGGAAAAAACACAAATTGAATAACCCAAAAAATCAAAAAACTATTGAGAAATTGTAATAAATAACATACATTGGATTATATCCTTGAATAATTAGAGGGAACATAGTGGAGTCACACCAGCAGTAAAGGAGTCCCATAAGAGCTTGAGAATTGCAAGTGACTGAGTCACAGTTAAGGTTCTTTTAAATAGATCAGGGACACTTTTAACAGCGCTTTCAAAAAAGCACTAATAAAGATCCCTTTTATCATTGCTAAATTGAAAAGTGCTGATAAAAGTCATATTTATCAGTGTTAACGTTTTATCACTAATAAGGAATGATCTTTATCAATGCTAAAATAGTGCTGTTAAATATTCCTTTTATCAATACTAAAACATTAGCATTGATAAAGGATTTATTATTAAAATTATTTAAATATATATAATTATTTACTTATAATTATATAAATACCTGTTTAAAAAATAATAATTTATTTATAATAATTATAAATTTATAAATATATAAATATTATAAATACACATTTATTGATATGTTTATTTATAAAAATTTATTTATAAATTTATTTTTAACATTATTAGTGGATATATAATCTTAAATACATGAATTTTAAAAATGAGTGAAATTGAATAATTCAAAATGAGTAAACTTTAAAAATATTCAAAAAATTGATAATTTTTATTAATTATATATAAATTATTAATAAAATATGGATATATATATATATATTTAAGTGGAAGAATACATAATGAAAATACTAAGACCTAGAAAATAAATAAATAAAAATAAATAATAGAAAATGAAAAAATTCAAAAATAAAATAAAAAATAAAAAATATTAAAAATGAATCCCCAAACTGTAATAGTATTTAAAAAAATTTGACCTATTAGTAACATAATATATTAAATGTTTCATGTTATAACAAGGTTCTAAAATATACTAAAATTTGAATAAATTACATAAATATTAGGTGTATGTGTTTCTATAAATTGCATAAATATATTTTTGTGTGCGTTTGTATATACAAATGCATTCACTATAGATATTTATTTATGGGAAATCAATATAATACATGATGTTTGATATATGTTAAATTGCAAAATCAAATAACATTAAAAATGAATAAGACATTAATATGTTTTAATTAACATTTTATTCATTATTTATATATATATATAAATTTAATATATATTATTTATTACTATTTATAATTAATATATATATATATATTATATTATTCATTTTTATTAATAATTGTTTCATTAATAAATTTTTAAATAATTGTCTAATTTATTCATTTTTAATTTTTTTATTATTTACAATTTATTTATTTTTATATCTATATTTAATAAATACTATTTATTAATATTTATAAGATATATATGTGTATATTAAATTTATTCATTTTTATCAATAATTATTTAATTAATAAAATGTTTAATGATTTTCTTAATTTACTCATTTTAAATTTTTATTTTCTTATTTATTTAATTTTATACATTTTACACACATATATATATTTAATATATACTATTTATTAATTTTTAAAATTTATATATATTTATATTCAATTTTTTCATTTTTAATAATAATAATTATTTAATCAATGAAATATTTTTTTTTATTTTTTTGTTTAATTATTTCATTTTATTCTAGACCATTATCAGCACTAAAAATAGCCATAATAATGTGTATCCTTTATTAGCGCTAAAAATAATGTGTTGATAAAGGGTAAACTTTATGAGTGCTAAAATAAGCGCTGATTAAGGATTCCCTTTATGAGTGCTAAAAAAAGCACTGATATAGGGGGCCTTTTATCAATGTTTATTTTAGCACTGAAAAAGATAAAATCAATCAGATCATTTTTCTAGCGTTGATATATGCCAGTGCTATTAAAGGTGTGGTTTGTAGTAATGATTCTCTCCACCATTGGCTTTTCTATCCCCAAAAAGTAGAAAATCATCATTGCATCGAAATATTTCGGGCCATTTCTTGACTATTAATTTATACCATTCTTATGTATCTTCATAAGTAATACCATATTTCCAAAAAACCCGTACTAGACCGATACTTTTTCCATGAATTACTTTCTCTTACCTATCAAAAATATGTACCAGCAAATATAACAAGGAAACATCCGCCTCTAGGTCAGTGTGTTCCCATCGAATCACATGGTCTGCATCACAATTATACTTTTTCAAATGAGATACATGTAGAAAATTCTACAATAGACTAAACTATAGTGGAAAATCTAACCATAATGAAACCACACCAACTTATTCATGTATTTCAAAAGGTCCCATGTATCAATGAAATAACTTGACCTACATTTCAAAACTACAATTCCCTAGACTTGGATATATTCCCATGAACACATGATCACTCACCTCGGAATAAAAAAACCATTAAATACGATCAAAATATAATTTATGATGACTTTGTGCCCTCTTCATCCTTTTCCTGATCAACTAGATCTTCTTTGTTGTCTCTTTTACAAGGCATGGGCCAACTGGTGAAGTGTCACCTCTTTCCACCCAAAAAAATGGAGAACGACAAGGATGACCATACACTGCTTCAAAATAATCCATATGTATCAAGGCTAGATAACTATTTTTATATAAGAAATCTATTAACAGTGTGTGCTCCTCCCTTGAGCCACTTAAATCCATTACATAAGCCCTAAACATTTCTTCCAATGTTTGTATCTTCCTTTTGGATTTTCCATAAATATAATGATAATTATCCATACTCATAGTCAACTAAGTCCAATGGTATTTTTTGTAAGCATTTCTATAAGTAGGATTTAAACCTCAGATCCTGATCTGATAATATTGAGACTCGTATTCCATTTCTCCTTACCACTTCTTAGATATAGATTTTATGTTATTCCTCTATCGTATGAGATTCATGAACAGGGATGAAACAATTTAAATTTGGGAGTCGATCCACTATCACCCTTACAGAATCTTGTTTCCAAATAGGTCATGGGAGACCTCTCACAAGATCATTGGTTGTTGACTCCCATTTTCAAATAGAAATAGGTAAGGACTGCAACATACCCGATGACCACTGGTGCTGTGCCTTATCCTACTGAAAAGTGAGGAATCTTGAAACAAACATATCCACCTTCCTTTTCATTATGACCCACCAAAACCGTGACTTCAATAGATTATACATCTTAAATATTCTAGGATGAAAAAATAATCTAATATTATTTTAATAATAAAGTAGTTTTTTCTAACAAGCCATAGGTACGCACATCCAATCTAAAAATCACAAAACTGAACTCATATCTAGCTTCCATCTTTAAATGGTCGCCTCACCATTCAGTTTTGACCTCATTGAAACAAATTCTGAATTGGATGTCTCTGCCTCTTTAATATTCTCCAAAAAAATCAAGGGAAAAGAAATAGAGAAGAAAACTGAAACACTACATCATTCTTCACAATCCAAGTTCATATTAGCTATTACTGAAATCAACTGCCATTAATATGATGATTCTTTTTTCCAACTGATCATGTAAAATTCTTCTTAATGCATCTGCCACCGAATTTCCATTACCTGATGTATAAATTGAGTTAAATTTAAAAATTTGGAGATAATACATACATCTTATTTGTCTTAGGTTGACATATCTATGTGATAAAATGTGTTTCAAGCTCTTATGATATGTAAACACCATAAATTTCTCACGAGAGGTAATAACACAATGTCTTCAAATAGTGGACTACAATGGATAACTCTAAATCATTTTTTGGGTTGTTCTTCTCATGAAACCATAACTTTTGTGATACATAAGAAATAACACGATCTCCTTGCATGAGAACACATCCCACCCTAGAACTTTAAGCATTACAATACACCATGTACCCTTGTCCAGATTTCGAAAAAAATCAAAATTAGTGCTGATGTAAGGTGAAGATTTAGCTCTTGAAAATACTTCTAACAGTCCCCATTCCATTGGAATAGAACATTATTACTTGTTAAAGATGTAATTAGTGAATGTATTCATGAAAAATCAATAACAAAGAATTGTTAATAACCACTCATACCAAGGAAACTACGTATATCAAATATATTCTTTGGTGGTGTAACGCCCCGACCCCAGTTACCCAGAGTCGGTGCATTATTACATAACATTGGTATGATCACAAGAAATATCAAATCTCGAAAGAATGATTGGTTTAGTAGTCTTGGAAACACTAGATATATTCATAAGTCTTACATTACATCATAAAATAAAAAACTACTACAACAACATATTGTCTCCATAATCCACACTCATATCCCCACATAATATCCCTACAGGTCATTCATAATTTACTTCTTCACTTCCTGGGAAAAATAAAACATAGAAAAGGGGTGAGCTCAAATGCCCAGTAAGGATAACAATATAGCGGAAACTTTCATAAATAAGAATAAACATTTAAGGCAATGTATAACTAAAACAAAAGCCTTTTAAACTTTAACTTTTAACATAGTATGGCATAAATAAAATGAGATAATGCCATTTACTTATTCACATGGTTATTCTACTAATCGAATAATCACATGCAAAATCAATAACCACTTTCATAATGATGGAATGCATAATTCCAGACTATCATAACCACATAGACAAGGCCTCGTGCCAAGACCAAAAATAAGATTTTGTCAAGGCCTTGTGCCAATACACTAGTTTGTCTCATGATACCTACTGATGCATCGAGGAGCTATAGCGGGCTCCACCCGTCACATATTAAGTCCAATGCATTCCTATATGAAAAGGTTTAAACATAACATAAACATTCGTATTAAAACTAGAATACAAAATGTCAATACTTTCACCATAAACTATGAATGGTTTAAAAATAGCACACCCAAATTCAAACATATCACAAAACCTTCAATACAATATAGAAGTTTTGTATCATAATAAATCAACTTCAAATAATCTTAAAATCCATCAAAGGATGTTGACATAGATGAAATCAAAATTCTTTTTAAAGAAATATCTCCTATTATTTTGAAATCATTTAAGATCCATATTAAATAAAACATTTTCTTTGAAAATATTCTTATATGCTTGTAAGGGAAGCTTTGAAGATTTTATAACGGCAGAAAATAGACGCACCCGTTGTATAAGTTAAAAAAAACATTCTTACCTTAATTCCGTCGAAAAGGTTAAAAAGGACCTTGTTTTGAAAACGACGGAAAGATTCCTTTATAAACCTCTTATAAAAAGTCAAACAAGGGTATAAATGACTTTAACCCATATTCTTGTAAATAATAAATATGTTTTGAAATACATTTCTAAGAAACATGGATGTGGATGATAAAGAAATCCCAGTAGATTATTACGTATAAACAACCTCGGATAATGAAGAGATTGTGAAATAACCCTTACCCTGTACTTTTCCTTGGTTGGGGTAGGTTAACCTCCTGTATAATGGTGAAATAATTGTTATTAAATTATACAAGAATTATATATATTAATATGATATCATATATGATCTTTTAACATTGATTTGTTAATAATATCTTAGAATTATCGTCGTTTCGGGTGTTAACTTACTCATTTTCTTTTATATGTTTTGTTACATAAGCCATGTTTGTTGTATCTTATTCATATCCAGAATGATATCAAGTCCTTAAACATCATTTTTAAATCATCAAATGATAATTATACTTGAATGGATACGATGGAGAATGAATCTCATCGCATTCGTGGAGACGGTAGTCCGTACGTATGCACGAGCGACAATATCATTCTTTTGATATTAAAATAATATATAAATGGATGGTATATCATATATACATAATCATTAACATGTTATATTTATTATTTACATGAGTTACACATCATTATTATACCCATCCAAATAATAATATATTGAATAACAATTACACCACGACGTGGAGACGGTAAGCCGTACGTACGCACGTATGGTGACATGTTATTCAAAGGGTGGATAGAATACTGAATATGGTTGTACCATATTTATAATAACATCACAGTATATGTATGATACTGGAGTTATTATTTTAGAATGGTAAGAACAAAGAAAGAAGAAGTGGAAGAAGAAAGGAACTTGAAAAGGGGTGGTGAAAACATTACCTCTTCTTCGGGTTCTTCCTTTTGATTTGATCAAAAGGGCTCCTTAGGTTAGATTTCTGATCAAACTAATGCCTCTAGGTTGTAGTGAGGGATGTTGGGAAAGTATTTGGGCAGAGTTTGGCCGAACAAAAAGGCTTTGAAGGTGTAAAGAAATGAGAAGGAGGAGTTCCCTTTCATAAGAGGGGTGAGGGGCACCTTTGGAAAAGCTAGAAATATTAATTTATAATAAATTCATATTCGGTTTCTAATGGCTCCAAAGTTGATTATTCAAAAACCACTCAACCAATAGAATTTAGACAGGTTTGGTTAGTTATATTAACCTTATCTTTAAGTATTAACTCTAAGTTAATTAGTTTCACTTTTACAATGTCTCTTTGTATTTTTATATAATATGGTTAATAAACATACTATATACATCCAAGCGACCCCCAAGTGGTCCATTAATGATGAAACTATCATTATATAAGTCTCTTGTCCGAACCTTATATTTTTAGGAATTTAATATCAATTAATAATATAATATTTGTTTTAAGAACTCTTTTATGTCAATTTTGACACTATTCAATAGTTGATTTTTGTGAAACTCATAACAGATTGATTACTTCGAACAAAGTCAATTAAATCAATCCTAATATATCATATTATCCTATAAAATTATTTTAATTCATTAAAAGTTTCATATTATATTTATTTGGGTATTTATAATATCAATTATTTTAATTTTTCACTATTATAGTAATTACTGTATCATCATTGTGTCATAAATAAAATAATTTATTTAATGTCTAAAAATTATAAATAAAATATCATTATGTAGGAAATATTTTTATCTTTATAATGAATATTTATAATCTAAAATCCAACATATATAACCCTATGTAACAATTGTTTTGCTAAAAGATATATGCTTGTGTCATTTTTGTATTCATTTTAACTTAATTAAAATAAAGTGTCATTATCACTTACAAGTGGATCCATGGGGTCCCAAAATCGACCCAAAGATGACCATGGTCGACCATGTATCAACCAATAGGGTTAAGACACGTTTTAGGGTAATTTAGTATTATTATAATATTATTTTTTAACCCTTATTTACCGGATTTACCCTTAACCATGGTAAATAAAATATTTACCGCAGTAATTATTCAAAATGTCTAAAAAGAAAAGTTACCTATTAAAACAATTTGAACATCCTGATTCCAAATATTGAATCCATTTTCCTAAATTCAAAACACAGAAGTGGCATAAATTAATTTAAAATTAATTCCCGCTGTCAAATCAAAAAGCATGTTTTTAAGAGATAATAACTATCAAAAGATTGACACTTGTTTATGTTCGGTTTAATTGTAAAATTATGTCCAATGACCAACATTATATTAAATGGTAAAAATATATTCTAAATATACTTTAAAACTACTAAAATTAATAATTTATCACTATTAATTATTTTGATTAAAAAAGTTGTTTTTAATTAAAATTTAGTAATTTTCACTATTCATCAAAATATGAAAGTTATCCGAAAAGTACCAAAATTTCACCTTAGGATAAATTAGATATTCCGAATCCAAAAATGAAGTCCATTTTGAAATATAAAATATATATACTTTTAAAAAGTAGGTATTACTATTCATAAGGGCTAGTTTGATTGGTTGTTAGAACTCGGTGTTGCGTACAACACACGCTATCGCATTATTCAAAGAGAAGCGTACCGTAGAAGCTTGGGGTGTTACATTATCCCATCCTTCAAATAATTTCGTCCTCGAAATTTCTAGAATACTATCGCATGAAAAGACTCGGGTGGTTCTTCATCATAAGTTCCTCGGGTTCCCACGTTGCCTCTTCCATCTTATGGTTTCTCCACAAAACTTTTACCAGACGCATCGTCCGATTTCTCAGTACTTGTTCTCTCGTATCAAGAATCCTGACAGGCTCTTCACAATAGGAAAGATCGGGTTCCAGTTCTAATTCTTCATAGGTGAGTACATGCGTTGGATCAGGCATGTATTTCCTCAACAGAGATACGTGGAACACATCGTGAAATTTGGAGAGACTTGGCGGCATTGCCAATCGGTAAGCGACAACCCCAATTCGTTCTAGAATTTCGAAATGTCCGATGTACCTGGGACTAAATTTACCTTTCTTACCAAAACGTATGACTCCCTTCCACGGAGATACCTTCAGGAAAACATGATCACCGACTTGAAATTCCAAATCCTTGCTTCGATTATCGGCATAGCTCTTCTGCCTACATTGAACTACTTTGATGTGATTTTGGATTACTTTCAACTTTTCCACCGTTTCCTCCACCAGTTCTGGGCCTACAAGTTTTCTTTCATCAACGTCATCCCAACAGGTTGGTGTACGACATCTCTTTCCGTATAACGCTTCATATGGTGCCATCTGAATACTCGAATGGAAGCTATTGTTATAGGAAAATTCTACTAGAGGTAAATATTGATCCCACATACCCTGAAAGTCAAGTGAGCAAGATCTCAACATGTCTTCTAAGGTTTGAATAGTCCGTTCTGATTGTCCATCTGTCTGAGGGTGGTAAGCAGTGCTCAAATGAAGTTCAGTATCCCGGGATTTCTGAAGACTTTTCCAAAATCTTGAAGTAAAACGGGGATCACGATCAGAAACAATCGATAGGGGTACTCCATGAAGTCTCACAACTTCATCAATATATAGTCTTTCTAGACGTTCCAGGGGTAGATCTTCTCTTATAGCAAGAAAATGTGATGACTTGGTAAGATGATCAACAATAACCCATATTGCATCATTCCTTCTAGGAGTCTTTGGTAGCCCCATGACAAAGTCCATCGTAATATTGTCCCATTTCCACTCCGGTATGAGAAGAGGTTGCATGACTTCTCTAGGCTGTTGCCTTCCAGCTTTCACTTGTTGACAAACCATACATCTTGACACAAAATCATCAATCTCCCTCTTCATGTTGTCCCACCAAAAATGTTCCTTCAAATCTCTATACATTTTCGTGCTCCAAGGGTGTATAGAGAAATTTGAACTATGAGCATCATCCAACAATTCCCTTTTTAGATCAGGTAAATCGGGAACACAAAGTCTCTTCCCGAATTTCAAAAGTCCATCTGCATATACAAAGTCTCTCAATCTCCCATCATTCACAGCTTTAATCTTCTTTTTAAATTCTTCATCATTGGTCTGAGAACTCTTAATCCTTTCTAGTAAATATGGTTTGGCAACCATTTGAAAAAGAATTGATGTTTCACCTTCCCTGGTTATTCCCATGTCTATCTTCACTAGATCCATGAAAATTGGATCCCTTTCAATTCTCATATTGTTCAAAACTCCATGGTCTTTTCTACTCAAAGCATCTGCCACCTTGTTTTCTTTCCCCGGGTGGTAGTGTATCGTGCAATCATAATCCTTGAGTAATTCAAGCCATCTCCTTTTCCTCATGTTGAGTTCTTTTTGTGAGAAAATATACTTCAAACTCTTGTGATCAGTATAAATCTCACATTTTTCACCATAGAGGTAGTGCCTCCATATCTTCAAAGAAACGATCACAGCTGCTAAATCGAGATCATGAGTAGGATAGTTTTGTTCATGAATTTTCAACTGTCATGATGCATAGGCAATAACTCTATCATTCTGCATAAGGACACAACCAAGTCCTTTCTTTGATGCATCACTATAAATAACGAACCCATCATTCCCCGATGGTAGATTCAATATAGTGGAATTGACTAATCTTCTCTTCAGTTCTTCAAAACATTCTTCAGACTCTTTTGCCCAAACAAATTTAACCCCTTTACGTGTGAGCTTCGTTAATGGGTTAGCCAATCGGGCAAAATTCTGGAAGAAATGTCGATAATAACCTTCCAAACCAATAAAACTACGTACCTCAGTTATACTCGTAGGTGCTGGCCATTCTTGGATTGCCTTGGTCTTAGAAGGATCAACAGAGATTCCATCTTTATAGACAATATGTCCAAGAAAAGAAATCTCCTGAAGCCAGAATTCACACTTGCTAAACTTCCCATATAATTCATGCCTCCTCAGAGTCTTCAAGATAATGCTCAAGTGATTTTCATGATCTTCGTAGGTTTTGGAGTATACCAAGATATCATCAATAAATACCACCACAAATTCATAGAGATACTCCTTGAAAATTCTATTCATCAGATTCATGAATACAGAGGGTGCATTAGTCAATCCAAAAGGCATTACAGTAAACTCGTAATGCCCGTACCTGGTTCGAAATGATGTCTTTAGAATGTCTTCCTTCTTTACACACAACTGATGGTATCCAGATCGAAGGTCAATCTTTGAAAAGTATTAATCTCCATGTAGTTGGTCAAATAAATCATCAATACGGGGTAGGGGATACTTGTTCTTTATCGTTATAGCATTGATCTCCCTGTAGTCGATACATAACCTCATAGATCCATATTTCTTTTTAACAAAAAGAACAGGGGCTCCCCATGGAGAAACACTAGGGCGAATAAATCCCTTATTACTCAATTCCTCTAGTTGTTTCTATAGTTCAACTAATTCTACAGTGGACATTCTATAAGGGGTCTTCGATATAGGCCTTGATCCAGGAATTAAATCAATGGAATACTCAACTTCTCATTCTGGAGGCTGTCCAGGTAAATCTTCCGGAAATACATCTACAAATTCTTTCACAATAGGTACATCCTCTATTTGAGCATTCCTTTCCTCGCCCGCAGTTATTTCATTCTCTTCCTCCCCAATAATTGAATTTAGTTGAGCTATTGAGGGTGGATCTAAATAAGAATTAGGTGGTGACGATTCTGCTCTAAAGATAAGGTGTTCCTTATCATTATCATCAAGCATCGTAACCTCTTTCTTCTTACAATAAATCTTCGCATCATAGTCCGAAAGCCAGTCCATAACGAGGATTATATCAAACTCAATCATAGGTATGACGATGAGATCAGCAGATAAAGAACATTTATGTGCTCTAATGGGGACTGATTCACAAAACTTTGTTGCAATGATACTTCCCTTAGGAGTTTTAACTGACAACTCCCTTATTAAATCAAGTTGGAAATATCTAATTTTCATAGCAAACTGGGAAGATATGAAACAATGTGATGATCCAGAATCAAATAATGCATTTTCTAAACTTGAGGAAACCATTAAATTACCTGCCACCACGTCTTTCGGAGCTTCTACCTCAGTAGTAGTGATAGCATAAGCTTGGCCTTGATCCCTTGGCATTTTCTGAGGTATGTTCTCCTGACGCTTAGGACATTCATTCGCATAATGTCCCATCTCCATGCAATTGTAGCACTGAACGTTGGTGGCTTCCTTCTTCCCTTTGCAATCACGAGCTTGGTGGCCTTTTTCACCACACTTGTAACAGACTCCCATTCCCTTCAAGCAAGCACCAGGGTGTTTCTTCCCACATTTACCACAGGATGGATATTCAACCTTTCCTTTCTTCCCCTTATTTCCATTCCCAGATTGATCAGCAGGCCTCTTCTTCTCTTAATTTGCTTTAAAGTCATAAGACTTAGATAATTCCTTTTCGGTCTTGATAGCACATGAGAAAATGTCTTCATACGTTGAAAAGGATTGTGAGACTAATGCTTGATGGAGAAATGGTTTTAACCCATTAAAGAAACGATCAATATTACTTATTTGGTTACGTATATAATCACCAGCGTACCTTGCTAACCTTGTAATGTTAGCCTCATACTTTGTGACATTCTCATCCTCCTTCTGTCTCAGACTTAGAAATTGCCTTTCCATATCTGCTCGATGGTCGCGAGGAAAGTATTTTTCTAAAAATAGATCTTTGAACTCCCTCCATTCCATATTTGATACTTCATCGTCTTACTTCATGTTTTGAATGAATGACCACCATTGATCAGCATCTCCAGTGAGGCGGTAAACTACCATGATAACTTTTTCCCTTTCACTGCTCCCCAAAGCCTGGAATATTTTCTCTAGGGAATTTATCCACTGCTCGGCTAATAAGGGATTTATACTCCCATTGAACGTTGGTGGTTTTTGCCTCATGAATCGATCTAAAATTGATCCTCCACGCTGTGGATCAGGGTGCTCCATACGTATAAGGTTATTATTCATAACCTGATTAAGTTGTCCCAGTATGGTGATTAGCTGATCGGCACCAGTTGCATCACCAGCCCCACTATAATTTTCTTGAGCAGGAGGGAAATCCCTACATGGAGTGCCTGCATTGATACGGTTTCCATTTCTTCCACTAGGCGCCATTTCTAAACAATGGCATAAACTAGATCAGTTTATGAATCAAAATACATAATCCCATACTTATAAAACACTTAACATAAATTGAACTATTTATGGATATAATCCATAATCATAAGAATGTTTTCTTTGAGGAAGTATATACTCATAATCCCTTCAAAATGATTTGTAAAGAAAATGAGAGTTATCCTAAGCATATCACCCGGGAGTGTCGTAACCAAGAGTGCAGCAAGGCCCGTTGTCGTGCACCAGTTCCCGTTCGAGTCTAGCTCAAAGCGGTGTTTTCGGGTTTTACCCCTAGGTACATCTGTTCCAGAGCCGCCTCTACCTGCTCGTATCCAGATAGGGATGTATTTCTCGGAAAACTCACAAAATCTCTACAATACCAAAATTCTAGGGAGTTCTTCTATACTAATCCTCAAAGTTCATCTTAGGTCTACGTGCTCTAATCAGAGTTTATCTAAATCTATCTTCCAAGGTTTGTACTAAACTTCCTCTGATACCAACTGTAACGCCCCGACCCCAGTTACCCAGAGTCGGTGCATTATTACATAACATTGGTATGATCACAAGAAAGATCAAATCTCGAAAGACCGATTGGTTTAGTAGTCTTGGAAACACTAGATATATTCATAAGTCTTACATTACATCATAAAATGAAAAACTACTACAACAACATATTGTCTCCATAATCCACACTCATATACCCACATAATATCCCTGCAGGTTATTCATAATTTACTTCTTCACTTCCTGGGAAAAATAAAACATAGAAAAGGGGTGAGCTCAAATGCCCAGTAAGGATAACAATATAGCGGAAACTTTCATAAATAAGAATAAACATTTAAGGCAATGTATAAATAAAACAAAAGCCTTTTAAACTTGAACTTTTAACATAGTATGGCATAAATAAAATGAGATAATACCATTTACTTATTCACATGGTTATTCTACTAATCGAATAATCACATGAAAAATCAATAACCACTTTCATAATGATGGAATGCATAATGCCAGACTATCATAACCACATAGCCAAGGCCTCGTGCCAAGACCACAAATAAGATTTTGTCAAGGCCTTGTGCCAAGACACTATTTTGTCTCATGAGACCTACCAATGCATCGAGGAGCTATAGCGAGCTCCACCCGTCACATATTTCGTCCAATGCATTCCCATATGAAAAGGTTTAAACATAACATAAACATTCGTATTAAAACTAGCATACGAAATGTCAATAATTTCACCATAAACTATGAATGGTATAAAAATAGAACATCCACAGTCAAACATATCACAAAACCTTCAATACAATATAGAAGTTTTGTATCATAATAAATCAACTTCAAATAATCTTAAAATCCATCAAAGGATGTTGACATAGATGAAATCAAAATTATTTTTAAAGAAATATCTCCTTTTATTTTGAAATCATTTAAGATCCATATAAAATAAAACATTTTCTTTGAAAATATTCTTATAATCTTGTAAGGTAAGCTTTGAAGATTTTATAAGGGCGGAAAATAGCCGCACCCGCCGTATAAGTTAAAAAAACATTCTTACCTTAATTCTGTCGAAAAGGTTAAAAAGGACCTTGTTTTGAAAATGACGAAAAGATTCCTTTATAAACCTCTTATAAAAAGTCAAACAAGGGTATAAATGACTTTAACCCATATTCTTGTAAATAATAAATATGTTTTGAAATAAATTTTGAAGAAACATGGATGTGGATGATAAAGAAATCCCAGTAGATTATTAGGTATAAACAACCTCGGATAATGAAGAGATTGTGAAATAACCCTTACCTTGTACTTTTCCTTGGTTGGGGTAGGTTAAACTCCTGTATAATGGTGAAATAATTGTTATTAAATTATACAAGAATCATATATATTAATATGATATCATATATGATCTTTTAACATTGATTTGTTAATAATATCTTAGAATTATCGTCGTTTCGGGTGTTAACTTACTCATTTTCTTTTATATGTTTTGTTACATAAGCCATGTTTGTTGTATCTTATTCATATCCAGAATGATATCAAGTCCTTAAACATCATTTTTAAATCATCAAATGATAATTATACTTGAATGGATACGATGGAGAATGAATCTCATCGCGTTCGTGGAGATGGTAGTCCGTACGTACGCACGAGCGACAATATCATTCTTTTGATATTAAAATAATATATAAATGGATGGTATATCATATATACAGAATCATTAACATGTTATATTTATTATTTACATGAGTTACACATCATTATTATACCAATCAAAATAATAATATATTGAATAACAATTACACCACGACGTGGAGACGGTAAGCCGTACGTACGCACGTATGGTGACATGTTATTCAAAGGGTGGATAGAATACTGAATATGGTTGTACCATATTTATAATAACATCACAGTATATGTATGATACTAGAGTTATTATTTTAGAATGGTAAGAACAAAGAAAGAAGAAGTGGAAGAAGAAAGGAACTTGAAAAGGGGTGGTGAAAACATTACCTCTTCTTCGGGTTCTTGCTTTTGATTTGATCAAAAGGGCTCCTTAGGTTGGATTTATGATCAAACTAAGGCCTCTAGGTTGTAGTGAGGGATGTTGGGAAAGTATTTGGGCAGATTTTGGCCGAACAAAAAGGCTTTGAAGGTGTGAAGAAATGAGAAGGAGGAGTGCCCTTTTATAAGAGGGGTGAGGGGCACCTTTGGAAAAGCTAGAAATATTAATTTATAATAAATTCATATTCGGTTTCTAATGGATACAAAGTTGATTATTCAAAAACCACTCAACCAATAGTATTTAGACAGGTTTGGGTACTTATATTAACCTTATCTTTAAGTATTAACTCTAAGTTAATTAGTTTCGCTTTTACAATGTCTCTTTGTATTTTTATATAATATGGTTAATAAACTTACTATATACATCCAAGAGACCCCCAAGTGGTCCATTAATGATGAACCTATCATGATATAAGTCTCTTTTCCGAACCTTAGATTTTTAGGAATTTAATATCAATTAATAATATAATATTTATTTTAAGAACTCTTTTATGTCAATTTTGACACTATTCAATAGTTGATTTTTGTGAAACTCATAACAGATTGATTACTTCGAAAAAAGTCAATTAAATAAATCCTAATATATCATATTATCCTATAAAATTAGTTTAATTCATTAAAAGTTTCATATTATATTTATTTGGGTATTTATAATATCAATTATTTTAATTTTTCACTATTATAGTAATTACTGCATCATCATTGTGTCATAAATAAAATAATTTATTTAATGTCTAAAAATTATAAATAAAATATAATTATGGAGGAAATCTTTTTATCTTTATAATTAATATTTATAATCTAAAATCCAACATATATAACCCTATTTAACAATTGTTTTTCTAAAAGAGATATGCTTGTGTCATTTTTGTATTCATTTTAACTTAATTAAAATAAAGTGTCATTATCACTTACAAGTGGATCCATGGGGTCCCAAAATCGACCCAAAGATTCCCATGGTCGACCATGTATCAACCAATAGGGTTAAGACACGTTTTAGGGTAATTTAGTATTATTATAATATTATTTGTTTAACCCTTATTTACCGGATTTACCCTTAACCATGGTAAATAAAATATTTACCGCAGTAATTATTCAAAATGTCTAAAAATAAAAGTTACCTATTTACACAATTTGTACATCCTGATTACAAAAATGGAATCCGTTTTCCTAAATTCAAAACACAGAAGTGGGAGAAATTAATTTAAAATTAATTCCCGCTGTCAAAACAAAAAGAGTGTTCTTAAGAGATAATAACTATCAAAAGATTGACACTTGTTTATGTTCGGTTTAATTGTAAAATTATGTACAATGAACAACATTATATTAAATGGTAAAAATATATTCTAAATATACTTTAAAACTACTAAAATTCATAATTTATCACTATTAATTATTTTGATTAAAAAAGTTGTTTTTAATTAAAATTTAGTAATTTTCACTATTCATCAAAATATGAAAGTTATCCGAAAAGTACCAAAATTTCACCTTAGGCTAAATTAGATATTCCGAATCCAAAAATGAAGCACATTTTGAAATATAAAATATATATAATTTTAAAAAGTAGGTATTACTATTCATAACGGCTAGTTTGATTGGTTGTTAGAACTCGGTGTTGCGTACAACACACGCTATCGCATTATTCAAAGAGAAGCGTACCGTAGAAGCTTGGGGTGTTACATGTGGTTTCCAAGAGATAACAACTTCTATATTTTTTGGATCTACATAAACACCTCTTTTGGAGATAACAGGTCCAAGAAAACATAATTCTTGTATCCCAAAAACACACATTGATAATTTGGCATACAAAGGACAATTCCTCAACATTCCCATCACTATCACCAAGTGTTACTCATGATCTTCTATTATCCATGAATACACCAATATGTCATCCACAAACACCACCAAAAAAGAATCTAGATATCTTTGAAATATATAAATCATTAATTTCATATAGAACATTGGTGAATTTTTAACCCTAAAAGGTATAAATACATACTCATGATGGCCATATCTACTCTAAAAATCTATTTTTTGAAATATCCTAATTCCAAAACCAAAATTTGTGATCTTTTCACAAGTCAATTTTAGAGAACCACCTAGCTCCCCTCAAATGATCAAGCTAATCATCAATGTGTGGAAGTGGATGTCAATTATTTATTGTAACTAGGTTTATCATAAAATTATACACACACAACCAAAAGTTCCATCCTTTTTTTTACAGACAATACTGGTGAGACTCACAAAGAAATTTGAATGAACCCTTTATTTTACAGATATTTCAGTTGTACTTTAAATTCCCTTAATTTTTTTGGTTTCATCTGATAAGATGGAATAGAAATCATAATGGTCCCTGGTAAGTGATCAATCATGATCCCAAATTCTATTTTTTATGGCAAACCTGAGAAATGTTTGATAAAAACATCTGCAAACTAATCAATAATTTCTAAAAAATCACTAGTATAAATCTCATCCACCACTAAAAAATCCAAATATCCCAACTAGTATGAGAGAGATGAAACAACAAGTTCCAACAAGCCTATTTCACTTGGATTTAGATTTTTCTCTTCTATAAATAGATTCTTAACACTGTGATTAGTCGTAAAACTTACCATTTAGTTATAACAATCGATGTAAGCTTTGAAAAGATTCAACCAATCCATTCCAAGGATTTTTTTCATAGGCATCAATATCAAGAATAGAGAAATATCATGTCATCTCATAGCCATTAGTAGTTATAAAACATTCCGTTAACAAAAAATTTCTACATTATCTTTGTCTAAGAGTAGTTTTATGTTTCCAAATAGAAGGCGTCATATCAACATGGAAACCCATGAAATAAGTAGCATAAGAATCAATAAAAAAATGGGATACACCCATATCAAAAAAATATTGTATAAGGGTATAATTAAAAATAATCATACCTCTTACTATTAATGGTCCAGTTTGATCATCCATAATCACCTACTTAGCTCCATACAACTACTTACTTGGTGCACTTTTTTCTTTATTACATTGTTGAGATTGCACTATCTGAGGATACATAGTATTCCTAGAATAAACATTTCTAGATTGGTTGTAACAATGAGTGGAATTCTACTTCCATCATCCAATCGAAGCATATGACATTTACAAAACATTAAATGTGTCCATATCACCCAAACATAGAGAATTGCAACAATATAACTGATGATTCCCTATCTGGTTACAATCGGTGAATTCTATAAGTGGTGTCATAAAATCTCACTTGATGTGATCAGAAGATCCAAATTGGAAACATACATTATTACTCTTTTGTTTTGAAGGAAGATTCACCGATAAAACCACATGATTCTGAGTAATCCCGAAACCTTGGAAATAGATTTACCTCTTTCTCTTATTCATATCATTAGATTTTATACCACTTATCGTACGTATCAACATGCTTCCTCCAATAGTACTTAATGATATTTCCATTTCAACTATCATCACCCTATTGACCATCTCTGTATAATCAATTATTCACAGCGTGAATATATTTGAGAAAATCTCTTTCCTCAACACTGATTAAAAAATTTATGCCTTCAAGGTTGAACTTACAACATCAGGTGAAAAAAGACTAAATTCATAATTTTAGTCACACAATATATCACTAAGAGATTCACCTACTTTAAGCTAAAAAAAATTTTGTTCTAGAAGTTTTGAACGTGTGAGGATATAATTGTTTGTTGAAAAATTATTTACAGTCCTCCCATGCAATGACTTGGTCTAATTTATCATGAACTACAAAATACCACAATTTTACTGAAATATCCTCAAACATATACATTGCAAACTTGAATTTCAGCTCTGTCGATGTTTCATGGAAATAAAATATTTGATTCATCATATTTACCCATACCTCTACTTTTTATAGTTTTGAATCACCTTGGAAGATGGGTCGATCCAGCTTCTGGAACTGAATAGAATGATCCACTTACCTTGGTTAATCTCTTCTATTCCCTCTATCCACAACTTAAAAATCCTACAAAAACTCTAAACTAGCTTTTTTTTGCTATGTCTTGAGTGAAATCACATTATTAACGATTTTCTCCAGTTAGTTTCTTCGACACAAAACTGCTGACCTTTTATATAAAAACATAATACCATAAGTCTTACTCTTATTCAAATGAAGGCATAGAAATTTAAAATTCTACCACATCACACATATCAAAATACGATTTTCCAAAATTCAAAACTTTTCCTCTTCAAACCATTTTTTAAAATTCCACCATGCTTTCAAAAATCAAAACATTTCCAAAATATCACTATCACGTCTTTTCAAAATATCACATTTGAAAACCATTTAAACATTGAAAAAAATAATATCATTTTCAGAACATCATAAATCATTACTCAAAATGAAATATAAACTTTTAGTGGGACTTAATTTATAACAATTCATTTCATTCTCCTCTCATTGACTGAACCCATGAAAATAAGGTAACTCTACTATAATTTTATCAGAACAATTATGTACCCAAATCGTTGGTAACCTGAATTTCATCATGAATATGTTAGCTAAACCTTTTTTATGCTCTATATTTCATGATCCAACAATCCTAATCCTTTTTACCATCTAGAGAGTTCAAGAGTTTGGAGGTTCACTACACCCGGGGGGGACCCTAACTATGTTCCTCGTCATGATGGTGGTGGCCCCTGCCCCGGTCCCTCTCCCACCGGCGGAGGAGGGACCCAAACACCCATTAAAGGAGTGTATATCTCCTTCCTCACCTCCAATAACCCTACCCTCATACCTCATTTTAATCATGTCTCTCTTTGACTGAAGGTTCCGGATTTGCTGGAAGGTTTACCTAATCTCCCAATCTCGACTACAGAGTTCTCAGAATCCTCATATCTCTTGAAGCTTACATTGGTTTATTGGTTTAAGAAACACCCCCATCAATTGATTCATTAGACAGGTATGTCCTTGATTCTTGGAATTTACAAGAGAGGGAGACAATGTATCTTCTAGATTATCATGAAATAATGATCTATTTGGGCTCTAAGGCAGACCTAATAAAAGCCTGGTCAAGTGCACCATGTAGCTTTAATGGATTTTGGTTTTTCATGTTTCAATGGTCCTTTGATTATCATATGAAGAGTGATATTCATAAAATGGATATTTGGGTGACATTCCCAATCCCCCCTACCATTTCAAAATCCTGCTGTTATTAGAATGCTCATGAATCTTTTTGGTAGGTATATGTGTTCGGACTAACACACATAGACCATTTGTCATCTGGGAAATCTGAAAGTTTGTGTTGAAATAGACAGGTCAAGAGTACCATTCAAATATTTTTATATTATAGTTGGTGAAGAGTATCATTGTATGAAACGATTGGTATATGAATCTTGGACCAACATCTGTGATGTCTTCAAGAACTTGGGTTATGTGAGGGAGCTTTGTCGATGGGGATCTCAATTTCTGGCGAAGACTGACAATGGTAGTGGTAAGAAGACAGAGCTTCATGGTGGAGATGGATTATTCGAAAAGACGAGAACTGGTATGGAAGATAGTGCACAAGATGTTCGTTCTCCATGGGGTGGGAAACGTCAGTTGTCGCTGCTTGGGAATGAACAATATGTGGAAGTGGATCGATTGGGCACTGTCCTAGTAGTTCATGAGAGTAATATGGATGTGGTTAATGGGAAATAGGAAGTGATTGTTCAATAATACCCAAAGGTTTCTACGATATTTAGTAGGTTGATAAAGGATTTGGTTTCCCCCTCCAGTTGTTGTGATCCTAGAAGTTCCTATAATAGAGGGTGCATGAGCTATGGCCGGAAAGAGACTGACCCTTGTGATCTGCATACCGATGTGAGTGTTAATGCTACAGTTCAGATGGTGAGTGGAGAAGGGGACATTGCTATTGATTCTTATGTGGAGTTGGTTATTTTTGGAAATGGGATGCTTCACATAGGTAGGAAGGGGCCTTCTAGGGGTGTGGGGGTCTATATTGGTATGTTAAGGGGTACTGCTACAAGTAATTAGTCTCCAATTGAGCTAAAAATAGCTTTTAAGGTGTTGAAATGGAAAAAATTGGGCTTCATCCATGCAGACTCAAATGAAAGAGTTTATGTGGAAGAGTCCAATTATCTTGATGTCCAATTTTCTATAGGTGAAGCTTCAAGCCTGAGGGGAAATAGGGGAACTGGGAGGTGGATGGGTAGGAAGTATTACTCTTCTCTACCACACCTCTGGTGACTCGTTTAGTAAAAAAGAAAAATGACAAGAAGTGGGGCGGTGAGGTCATTAGTCAATGGAAATCAGGAGGTCTGGGTGATCCAAAACTGGATCTGATTATGTGTTTGGAAGAAGAAATGGTTGAGCAGGTCCAATTACTCAATTCCTCTAAAGAGGAAGCGACCAAAATTATGTGGAGGTTAATAAAAATGGATCTAACTAAGGAGAAATATTCCTAGATTTATAATCATGACCTGATTCTGGTTGGGGGATTTAACAAGGGGATGATTGACATTAAAGAGTATATTCATGCTTGGGATAAGGTGACATCTGATTTTGAAGATTTGTTAAAGGATGATCCAAGCACTCAGGTAACCACCATCTCCTAAAACTTGTTTAGGGAAAAGGATTCTGGTAGGATTAAATTGTGATTTAATGTATATGATATTTCTTTTTTATGGTTGATTCTTAGTTTCTCACTTTTCTCCATAAAAGTTTTTGAAATAAATAAATCAATTTTCAGCATTTCTACCATCCCATATTAAGGACCAATAAAGAATTATTTTCATCTCCAAGATGAATATAACTGATAACCATGTATCAAAAAAACTTTTACCACTTGTAATATTCTTCACCTCCTCATTGTCTTATGATCAGGTGGAAATGATTCTTGGACTTAGGTGACATACCAAAGACACAAAAGGCTAGGAATAAATGCCAGGGGTTTCAATACAATTTTGGGACGATTTGACCTTTGAAAATAAAATAGCCACAACCAACATAGCATAACCAAATTACCTCTAAATTATGCATGAAACAAGTGTAATTAAACTGAATGTAATACCAAAATAAAACAATACCAAATACCCCATTACTAAACATTATTAGATAATAAAGAAAAAGACCAAACCAGTAAATCTCAAAGACTCAAAGACATCAAATAAATAGCTCCCAACATGCTCCAAGATCCAACTCCACAATCAATTCCCAATGTATCATGAAACATCACTAAAAAATGAGATAACTCTCCATTACCCATGTCTTAATAAATAATATTTCCAAATGAACCAAAGTTCTCATGCTTGGGGTGAGGAATGAAACACTGTAGGTTTTCCCCAAATTAATTCCCTACTCACACCACTAAGAGAGAAAATGTTAGCACATTTATGTAAAACCATTTATATAAATAAAATTATATAAAAAGCTTTAAAAAATCATATAAATACAATCCATTTTCCCAATAAAACAGTTTCCATGGAAAACAACCAACCAAGTGTTTCAAACCATTTCAAAAAATCCATTTGGTATAACCCATTCCATTCCACACATCCACACATCCACACATGCATTCCCAAGTGACCATTCCATACTAATGAGTGGTCTCTCATAAATCTACTAAATCATCACAAGGTAACCATATAATAGTTCCCCAATGGCACACACCCCTTCCACAGGGTCACATAAAAGTAAATGAACATACGCCCACCAATTAGGCTAAAACCATGAAAAATAAAACATTTCTGTAAAACACCCCTTTTTATGAAAAACATTTCCATCAATCCATTTCATTTCATTTAAATAAAATACCCCTTTTTATTAAAACCATTTTACATGACTCAGAGGACATCATTTTTTCAAATCATTATTTTAAAACCAAGAAAAAAAACAATTTTCACAACAACCAATTTCCACACAAACTATCACTAAATATGGTTTCTACCATGCTTTTCACATAAAATTAACAATATATTTTAAACAATTTGAATAATTTTAAACAAATCCTTAATTTTATAAAAATTGGAGTCGTTGAATCCACCTACCCTGAACATTTTTTCGAAAATGATGAAAAACACTAATTCTTCAATAATATCGGGTTGAAACTCCAAAAATCCACCTTAGATCTCCTTCCCTAACATTAAAGTATAAACATATCACCATTATTAGAATCAAATAACATAGATATATCAAAAATGTATTATATATATGAATCCAAGAGAGTTAAGAAGAGAATATATATAAAAAACACCAAGAACAGAGACTTACCATGGAATCTAGGCTTCAACACCCCATGATTTGCCAACAGATCTCTCCTAGATTGACTGAACAAATCTCCAATTCCTTTAAAAAGAGAGGAAATAGGGTTATTTTCATAATATAGGGGAAAGGGGTAAGGGTATAAACCTAGTTAGATCCAAATTTTTCTGATCAAACTTTTGGTTGTGTACGACTAGCATGCACGACTATGAAAACTGTGTTCTAACTATGCACATGCCTCTACCTCAAGAAGCACCTCACATGGTTGGATTGTTTAGTTAGATAATAAATTAACCAACCACAAATAAACCCCTCTCCCCAAAACATTACTTCTTCTAGGTTGACGCATGGTTTGGAAAAACAGTGTGCCTAACCATACGCCTATCCAGAGCCCTCTATTTCATTTTTCACAGTTTCTTAGAGGTGATGCACGGTTTCACCTCACCAATCTATTTTCATACTAAAAATACATAAATAAAGTATTACATGATTCTAGGTGGTGCTATAGTTATTCTTAGATAACTATTCAAACCCAAGATGATATTTTGAGATATTGTTTTATGGATTTCAAATTTGGTTGGGAACAACACCTTCATATATTTGAGTTTTTGTACAAAAATAGATCTCACTCAAGCATTTATATTACTCTTTATGAATTCTAATATAGACAGAATTCTATATATACAATATACATTGATTATTTTAAAGGAATAAATTTTTTTTTCTTGAACTAGGTAAGAAATTTAAGGAGGTTTAGTGCCATTCAACAACACATAAGGGCAGCATAATGTCGAAAAAGGTTATATGAAAAATCACATGTGTGATCTAGAAATTGAAATTATTTAAAATTTATATATAAAGATTTATCCATGTAAGAATTTAATTATATTTGGAAAGAGGGGAAAATGAATCCTTAACTATATTAGTCCCTTTTATTGATCAATTGAGGAGGGTAGATTATTGATTGGTGCTTCCACCAAACCTCTCTCAAGTCCATAAGATGTTTAATGTATCTCTCTTGAGGAAGTACAAACCCAATATTTAACTTTTAGAGAAATTAGAGGTCATACCACAAGAGACTGATCTTTCTTTTGAGTAACAACTAGTGGCGATTTTGGATCATATAGATGAAGTTCTACAAAACATGTTCAATCACCTGGTCAATGTTTTTTTTGGGAAATCCACCAGCTTGAAGAAGCTAAGTGGGAACCTGAGGATTTAATGAGAAAGAATTATCCTCAGTTTTTATACCCAAGTGATGGAATTTTTATGTTATAAATTCAATTTATGTTGGGTAAAATTTAACACCAATAGTTTTTATGAAATATGTTTTTAATAAATTTAATATTATCGATATCATGTGTTATGTGCAACACTGAGTTTTAACAAACAATGATAGAATATTAATATTATAATTTATATGTGGAAATTATAACATAATAGTTATTAATAGTGGAATGAATACGATTAACTATAAATTTTAAATTAAGTATAAATGTTTTATATAATTAAAATATATTTATAAATAAGTAATGATTTTTTTGTAAAGTCTGTATATGCTTTGAAAATATATTTTCTCAAAATATGGTATTTATAAATTTGTGTGAAAAAAAGTAAAATTAATTTTTAAAACTTTTATGAAATTTAATTTAAATAATTAAATTAATTTTTGGAATAAAAATTTCAAAATTATCCTATTTGGAATTTTTTGGATTTCTCTAAAAAGATTAAATTTTCGATGTTCAGTGAAAAATATTTTGTTTATTGAAAACGACCTTTTAATTTAAATTATTTATAGATTTACATTTTTATTTCAATTTTTTTTATAAAATAAAATTATTTCATTTATATATTTATTACTCCAATTTATTTCATTGGAATCAAATTCATATTGAATTTTGATGTTAAATCTTTCTATACTTATGAAAACTTTCTCTTTATAAAATTGTTTGTTCATTGCATTTGTGAGATTAATTTCATATTATATTTTTAAAATTATGTGAATGAAATTTTGAAAAATGGATTCCATATTTTTTAAAATAGTAATTCATATTAAATAATAATTGCAACATGAATTTCTGGTCAAAAGGAAAAATAAAAACATTAAATATTATTTACTGTGGTTAATGGTACGACAAATTTATCCGGCGTTTAAACTAAAAATATAAGGCTTAAAATCACTTAACAACTTTTCCAAATCCCATTTTGTCCATTTTTGGACCTTATATAATATAATGATCTATAATTATCCTTTTTTTGGATCCATGGGTGATGTTTAAAATGTGGGAATAATGTTTTCTTTTAAAATATTCCAATTGTGTCCTCTTCCCCACTCATAAAAGGGCCTGACCTCTCCTCTCCTCTTAACACTTAATAATTTTTTTATCGAGACAATTCATAATTAAATTATTTAATTCCATCCTCACATACTAAGGTCAATATTTTTTTTTAAAAACTCTCTTAATAATGCTTTAGGTGTAAACTTGAAGGGGTTCTCTAAATAAGTGGTATTGTCCTCATGTATGCAATTCCATTTTATTTATTCCTCTAAATAATTAAAATTTTATTAATTATTTTTGATATATTAAAATTAATATCTATGATATAAAAATATTTTATTATGTTAATTTCCTGACCTACATCTATATGCTCTTCCATCATGTGAGAAACAAAACTGTTGATTGTGTGTAAGGTAGGCTACCACCTCACAAACCGATGTAATTAATTTTCCATCACCACCTATCATGGATGGATATATTGATTGATTTAAAATATTTATATGATATTTATGAAATAATTATACATATACCTTCTTACATTCCATTCCTTTAGAATATCATAATGTCTCTCGTGTGTACGAAAGACTACTAGCTCACGATATGATGTGATTTGTTCATCACTCGAGGTTTACATGGAAGGTAATAAGGATAGTTTTAATGAATATATGTGAAATATATGATATAAAAATTATTTTTTATATATAATATATTATTAAACATTAATTTATTTTATCTATCAAGGACAACAAAATATAGTTCATTTTCATGTACGACCAACCATCTCCAGAAATGGTGTAATTCATTTTTTTATCACTAACTTTAATGGATTACTAGAAGTACATATATAATGAATATATAATATATTTATATAATTTTTAACATTATGAATATTATTAGCCATGATAAAATAATAGGTACTGAGAATACCAAACCAAAACATACATGAAAAATGAAGTAGTTATTAACTGTAACGTGATTTAACCATAAATTATTAATAAATGGGAAATAAATTGTCATATGTAAATCATATATGGTATGATATATCTGATTACAGTTTTTTAATATATGTTTAATAATCCTATATTTATTATAATCAGGGTTTGAATGTGTACAAATGATGTTGATACTTAAGGTATGGGATTTTCAGTCTCTCTTTTATTTATAGGAGACCTATGCCATATTCAACACTCATTTCTTTTATTTGGTGTATATTGTAATATCCCAAGTAATTAATTAATAATAGATATTTTTATCTATGTCTATTTATGAATTAGATAGTGTTTTAGAGGCTTAAAATGGGAATAAATCCAATCTTAATCATGAAATACACTAATATTTTTAAAAGATTGTTTTACTGCCTTTTGATGGAAAACCATTTTTAAATCAAAATTTTGAAAATTTTATAAGCTTTATTTGTCAAAATAAACATATTCTTTATGATTGAAAAATTTAAATTTATATTGGATAAATTTTTGGTATTTTTCTGACAATGCTCATTTTTTATTGAATAGTGAAAAAATACTTCATTTTACATCAAAACTCATTTTCATCTAATTTAATTATATGGTTAGATTATATTTTTAATTGGTCTTAAAGTGTAATTAGAATATATTTTTACCATTTAATGCAATTGTGGTCATTAGGATTAATTTCACTTTGGAATTGGGCATAAACAAGTGCCAAACGTTTCATAGATATTGTTTCTATAAAACCCGCTATTTGTTTTGACAACAAGAATTATTTTTTAAATTAATTATTGAAATTTCTGTGTTTGGAATTTGGTAAAATAGATTATATATTTGGAATCAGAAGGTCCAAATTATGTAATCAAGACTCTTTTGTTTTTGGACATTATGAATAGTGACGACGGTAATTATCTTTAATTATCTTGATTAATTAGTAATCGGGTAGTTAAGGATAATAAAATAATATCATAATAACAAAAAATGACCCCAACATGTGTCCTAATGCTACTGGTTGTGTCATGGCCGACCATGTGATTCCTTGTGCCAAACTTGGGGACCCCATGGAATCACCTTTTTGTGATAATGACTTTTTATCTTTTTATTTTTAAACAAAGTTAAATATAACAAAGAATGTATCACCTGAGTAAAACATTTTTAATTTTGTCTAAAAAAATGATATATTGGACTACAAAAAATCATTTTAAAGATGAAAATATTTCTTACATCATAGTATTTTTTTTATAATTTTTAGACATTAAATAAATTAAATTATTTATGATATCATGATGATGCAGCGATTACATCATTAATGACCGATTTAAATAAAATGAAAAGATAATGTAAAATATAAGACTTACACTTTTAAAAACCTATTAGATGAGTATATTTCGAACCCTTATCACCTTATCCTCGAAATACATCAATGTGGGACCTTTAAAATCCGAAACTCATTTGCAAATAAAGTAACATTTTATACCTTTCTAAGAGTGCCCCTCCTCTCCTCTTATAAAAGGCCCCACCTCTACCTCCTTACCCACACTTCTCAAGCCATTGGCTCGGTCAAGCTCTACTCATTTCATCTCTCCAAATCCCTATCTTCATCCTAGAAGCATTACCTTAGGCAGAAAGCTCTTCAAGAAACCCTTTTGGTTCTAACCAAGAAGAGTTACCTGATTTGAAGGTAAAGACTTCTCTAATGTTCTTTTGTTTTATTTTGATTCTACAACCCCCTAAACTCTTTTTATTCATTTCTTTTGTAAAAAAACCAGTATTTTAAATATACTAGGATGTTTTTATAAGAATTATTCGAGCTACACTTACACACACGTACATCTAATGGTTAAAGAACATACTGTTTCCGTGGATGACGAATTTCTACCTCACGAAACGATGAATGTTCAATATTCTTATAACACCTTCAATGGTGTCCCTTAAGATGTCAATATATTTATATATTATATATAATGTATTTATGTTTTCCTTAAGCTTCTGTATTTTTCATTTATGGCATACCTTTACGGCTTCCATTATGGGTATACTTGATATCTTCATTTTAGGAAGTGCGGACTACCACCCCCTCAAAGTGATTTGATTCGTTAATGCCATATGTGGGACATATAAAGGATGTAATTAATGATATTATATATGATATTATAATGTAATTATAATATACCTTTATATAATTATGATTCCATTCCATAAAATATGAAATAGAAATGAAAGTAGCGTTCATGCGTAAGTACGGCTTACCGTCTCCATGAACAGTGCATTTCATTTCTTAACTCTAAATGTTATGTAATATTGTAAATTAATGTATATAGTGGATATATATGACATATATTATATCTACATCATGAATATAATTATGGATATAATGTATATTTTACCACATGAACAACCTGTAATTATAAAGAGTTTATTTTTGACTCCAGTACCAGTGATCGATAAAACAGCCATTATTAACTTAAATAATTACATAGTGTTCATAACATGTTAATAAGTGATATAAAAGGAATAATGAACTTGAAAATGGTTCTTAATCAAGTAGAAATTAACTCAAGTTTATTATTCATGACGTTAAAGAACAATCGGGTCAAGTCGGACCCGAGGTATGAGACTTCGTCTCAATCTCCTTTCATTGAGGCATATTTTGTTTTATACACAACTTTCTTTTAAACGGTGTATAAAACCCTTTGACTTTTACGTTTATTCAAAAGGAATATTTTTCTATGAAGCATTTACTAAACGAAAAAATGGAATGTTTTTTTGTCGTACGTATGCGGCGACAACGACTTCTCCGTCGCCGTGACCATTATTTGAGTTTCGGCTTCCTCTACAAGCCATAACTTTTTTGAATGAAAAATAAATACCATGCTTTACTTTTATTTTATTTTGGTATTGAAAATGGTTTTCATAATGTTTTTATATCAATGTGTTGTATTGATATCTTGTGATTGAAAAGTGAAAATGTTATGTTTCCTTTATGCATGTTTTATGTGAAACGATTATGTTATGGTTCTTGGGAATTGTTATGAAGACGGGTGGTTTCGTGAAAAAGTAAGGGCGGGTGATCCCGATATAGCTCTCCAATGCATTGGGTAATGCGAAGGGGTTAAACATTAAGGTTTCTCCGAAGAGATTTAGGGAATATACTATGATGGGTATTCCAAACGTAACCATGAGGGTTACTCCCTACGTAAGACTGTTATGAATGACTCAAGTTACCTTTATGTATTATGATTTATATGATTTATTCATGATTTGATGAGGTATGTTAAAATTCTTATGTTTTATGAGTAAAGTATGATTTCATACATGGACTAATGTTTTCATTTCATACTTTTATATCCCTTACTGATCTTTTTATGCTCATCCCAAGTTTTTGAAATGTTTTTCATAGGTTAAGGTAAAGGTACATGATGTGATGATAGTGTCAAAGAAGTGTCAAGAAAGAATCCATGTTTTATTTTAAATATGTTTCCGTTGATGGGAAAAATGAGTACTATCTTCTATGTAACCACTTTTTTTAAATGTGGAATGTAATGCATGATTTATGATCTAATTCTCTAAAACTCTAAACCGGAAAAGATCCTCAACGTGTATTCTTGAAGTAACTCAAGATTAAGTAATGTTTAAGGCTAGGACCTTATATATATACTACCCCTTTGAAATTTTATATAAAAAATTTCCTTATTTTCAATATATTTAATGTTTCATTTGATTTTATTCTTTATTGGTTCTTATGAATCAAAATTTTCTAATGTGGTAAGGGTATTCTCATTTCACTTTTATTTCTATAGGACACATGTTGTATTCATATGTTTTTTTTGTATGGTGAACATTCCACCCATGAATGTATTTTTTAATGATAAATATGAAAATTATGGGGATTTTCATATCCATATAATGTTATTTATTTCATGTGGAAAATAATTCAAATATATACCAAAGATTCAATGGTTTTATGTTACAGTGTCGTTGTGTATCGATAGTTTTTTATCATTATGCTTATGATGAGTAAATCCTATGACCTATCTATTTAGAAACACTTGCACTTTCTTCTCCTATATTTATTTCTATAGATTAAATAATTTTCATTCCTTTTCCTATGTTTATATAATCAATACTATGAAATATTTCTCTATGAAAATCGAATTTATTTCCCTCTTCAGTCGAAAGTCATGTTCTTCTAAATCGTTTTTTTCCTAATTTTTTTCAGGAATGTTTTAAAATAAATTTTTAAAGTCGTTATTACACAGGATTTGATTTTTACAAAATATATTAAAATTAATCTTCCTATATTTTTCCAAAGAAGTAATTTTTTACTTTTCTTTAAAAAATATTAAAGTAATATATTTTTTAATGTGTATAACATGATCATTATTTTCCACTATAATTACCACTAGATGATCTAAATATTCCTTTATAATTAACCTATAGTTATTTTTAAGGAAAATGATTTCTTTAAAATTTTGTATTTTTTTAGATTTTAAATAAATTATTTCAAAATGAAAATGTTATTTTCCTCAAGAAACATTCCATGCAATATTTCCAAATCATTTTCCTTTTAAGATGACATCCTTTTATGTTACATATGAATTATTTGGGATATGAACCAATGATACCATCCTCATTTTTTTATTTAGATGAATTATTTTTATTTTGAAAATATTTTTATGAAACTCATTCTTTTTCCATGGGTTATAGTATGATGAAATGATGAAATCTTTAGGAAACCTATTTCATTTCCATGGGTTATGCTATGATGAAATATTTATGAAACACATTTCTCTTTAGGAGATTTAATATGATTATTGTTTTCTGATCTTATCTAACATATATGTATGATATTCGTTATATGATGGGTTGTAACTATATATCCCTCCAATTCATTGGTAAATGATTGATATCTCATGAGAAAAAAGGGCTAGAGTATGGAGTGATCCTTGATAAGTATGGGACTTTGTCCATTATGATAGTATTGGGACTAAAACTTGACAATACAATGGTTTGGGGAGTGAATCTATTCAATTATGATATACTTGGAAATTATATATAACTACTAAGGAAATAATTTTACAAGGTTATGTGTATGAAATTGATATATTCCAATGTTATAGTATCATTTATTTTGTTATTTGATTAAATTTTTATTTAGGTATTATGAACTACCGAAATTTATTCCATGAATCATGTTTAAGAACTATGATATGTATGGTATTGTTTTCAAATATTATTCTCATTTTTAATACCATTTTTCTCATATTATGTTGATATATCCCAAATTTACCCTTACTGTGAAAATGAGTGCACCCTTTTTATGTTTCCTTTCACTATGTTATGAAAAATGGTATTATGTAATATTTTTATAAAAAAGGTGTTAGTTATGAAGAATATAAAGGGAGATGATGTGGTCCACTTATTAACCAGTTCTATATGTTTCCATATTTCCAAGGTCACTAGACCTATATGATTATGGAATGGTTTATTATGTTATGTAATGAATATTTAACTATTAATATGTAATATATAAGTTTGAAATGTACTTTTAGTTATATAAAATATGAGTAAAGTACTGATTTGGATTGCACAAGATATTAACATTTGAGATATCATCCTTATACCACTTATAATTATTCTTGATTTATATATTGTTGTATTTGGTGACCGAGAACCATATTAAAAGTACATTATGATTACCTATATTCATTTTTTTTAATATTCATATAATAATTTTGATATATCATGATTTTTATTCTACATGAAATAGTTTGTGATATTTTCCTTAGTGTATATGTTGCGCTGAAAGGTTATAGAAATTACCTTCTATAATGGAAACCAAGGTGTGAAAAATATATTATTTTTAAATAAATGTTATGTGTTATGATGATATCATTTTATGGGACACATATGAAGTAGGATATCATGGTGGAGTCCTATATGACTTTCAGAGACATTATCATTCTATACACCCTTGGTAATCTTTAGTGTAGGAGATTATCAGAACATGAACAAATAAAACAAAATACAAATTTATATGTATCATTGGATATTCCTATCCGTGTACATGTTTAATGATCCTTAGACTTTAACATTATTATTAATTCATCTAAAAAGTATTGTATACTTCTCTATGTAAGGAAAACATGATGACATATTATCATGAAAATGTTGGATATGTTGGGTGAACAAATAGTGATTTTGTATTAATGAATAATATGAGAAAGGATTTATCCATTACATTATTAAAAATGTCCCATGACCTTCAATGGGAATTGAACTGGTTGATTTAGTCAATGTATATGGTAGTGTTTTCAACAGTTACATTTCTGAAAATTCAATAAAAGATATATTGAACACAATGGTCGATGCCATTAGCATGTAACTTTCATGATTATTGATATCGATATAAAGTGGTTATATTACATAATATATGTTAGTAGGATGTTTTATGTCATTAATATATTAACTTATTACTATATGGGAGCCTCAACACATTTCAAGACACTAACCGTACACATTAGGTAGTGTATCCTAATTCCATTAGGAAAGGTTCCAAGAGGGTCACACACAAAGTGTATTTGAAACCTCATTTAATGTCCATATGAATTTAACATGTGGGATAATTATTACTCTCATACATTTTTTAATAAGTATTCATGTTATTTAGATCCAAAATATTCAATCACTAGTTATTTTAAAAAATATATACCTGAGAACAATATTTAATAAATATCCATTCACTAGGTAATTATTAATTTAATTAAGACAAAATTAAATATTTATTTATTCTGGATTATTCTCAAGTTAAAAAAATATTTATTTATTTAGATAATTAAATTTTCTATAAATATTTTTCCACTAATTTGGTCATTATTATATTTATATATTTATCAGTGAATAATGTAATGATATTTATTCAATTTTTTTTTTATTCAAGTATTAATTAATATTGACGACGATTAGTGGATCAATTTTTATGGTTCAGTGAGAAATGCTATATTAAATATAATTTAAACTCATTTTAATTTATTTATTCAAGAAATTAATATTTATTTTATCCATGAGTTTAGAACCTATTAAGTAAATTATACTATAATTTTATTATAATATAGACTTGAGTTTCTCTATGAATTATGAAAATAATAAGGACCCTAGTAAAATTTTTATTTCTTAAACCTATCCATATTTAATCCCAGTTATGATATTTTTGAGATAGAACCCATATATAGGATTATCTCAATCTATAGAGAGATTTCCAAAATATTTGTATGAAGAATGAAAATATTTTCTCCTCCACAATATTTAATACCTTCTTTCTTGAATGATTCAGTAATGATCAATGGTGATCATCACAAGCATCAAATTCAACTATGTTGTCACCTAGAGAATTATATGATGATTGTCAGAGGATTGGTAATCATGTGTGGATCACTACTAGAGGGAATATACCATGGATTCCTCTATTACAAAAATTCTATGAAATGAGAGGTATATTGATACATCAATAAAAAAATAATTCCAATAAATCTAATTATTTAATTAAATAAATTAATTATATGTTATATGTGAAATGGTCATCTCTTCTTAGTTTTTGGTTCTTGTAAATTAGTCTTCACATCAATTTTTCTTATTATGAAGACTCTTTATCATGTACATTATGGATTTATCATGTATTATTACAAAAATTAATGTTATTAATGACTCCACCAATATTTTTTCTACACCTAGAACATTTAAGTTGTAATAAAGAAGTGACATAATCATTTATAATTATTTATTATCTGTTGATCGATAATAGAAAATTATTTTTAGTTTTTAACTTATAGTTTATTTTTTCATTTATTTAGAGTTTAATTAACATTTAATATGTTAATTCTCTTTATTCTAGTTTTATATAATCTTAAATAGATTAATAGAGGATGAATAATGATCGGATACACCACCTAGAGGTGATGAGGATTATATAAGTTAGAGAGAGATAAACACCATATGACTAAAATTTCATGTTGAAATTACAATAAGTAATAACACATGTAATATTTAATGAACACTATGTGTTGACCGGGCCAACTTCACACATAATCTGTTGAAGCACACAATATGTAGCATATCTACATGTAGTATGGTTAACATGGTTTAGTGGTAAAATTCATGTTAATTTTTTATTTTAATGCATGGAGTATGTTGTGTGAGACTGAAAAGTTATTTCATTAATGTGATATAATGTGTATAGTTGGAATACAAGTCATGTGACTTGTTAATCCATGTATTCGAAGAACACACTGAGTTAACCAGAATGATATGAAGATACACAATAATACAAACACAAAGTTTGTAGATCGTTAGTACACATCGAGTGTCCTTAGACAGATACACAATGAGTTTCTAGGATTCTATTATAGATACAATACAAGTGAAAAACATGTCATGTATCTCATTATTACATATTGTGTAGTCTCCCAGTAAAGAATATATTTATATTAAATAAATAATAAATAATTTCATCATTAAGAACATAATTTCAATATTTGAATTTGATGTATTGAATATATAAAAGGTTTTGTTGAATTAATAAATGGTTAGCTCATTCCAAGTAATTATTTGTAAATATTGACCAATATATTTATTTTCTATATTTAATTTATGATAGGTATTTTCAAGAGGCATCACATGGTCATAAAGATAAGGGGAAAAATTATTTAATTAATTGATAGATTAAATTAATTCAAGAAAATTTATCTTAATAATAAAGAACATATTTTAGTGAATGCTAGTTAGTTTACATTTTTATTTTCATTTCATGGGTATGGATGATGATGGGATTACACTGGCCTTTGTATTTAATATTTTATTTAATATTTTATTACTGTATGGTTTTGGTAATAATTTATTTAATTAAATAATGGTTTGTGATTCATACTTGTCCTCTCATTATGTAAGGGCATGTGTGCCCACAAATTATTTTATGAAAAACCCCTTAACTAATAATTTGGTCCCCTAACCTGTGTGTGATTTAAATTAAGTAATAGATAGATCTCCAAAGTGTGTTGAGGTTATTCATGTTTGTATTCGAGGAGAAACAAATCACATATGTACACAAGTGAATAAGATGAATGTTTCTACTCAATCTATTCTTAGTTTAATTAGTTCATTCCCTATGGTCATGGGTTGGTTTATCATACTATAGACATACCAATAATTAAATAAACTCATGGTAATTCCACTTTATTTATTTTATTTCTAAAATAAACAAGTTTAATTATTTATGAATGTTTAAAATTTTAAATTAATTAATTAACAAGAATGCAAGAAAAAATTAAACACTATACTATAATATTTTTATAGATTATATATACGTGGTTAATAACATAAATAAAAATACACTTAATATTAAAAATGATATAATAACAAAAAATGGTAGTTTACAATAATATATAAAAAACCATCATATAAAATATTATGTCTGTATAACCATTCATTCCATAACTTAGAATAGAATGAATAGATATTAGTTTTGAATCACACTCACTGGGAAATTACAATTTAATAGAGAGGTATAAATGTGGTTTTCAGTTGATTTAATTAATTTTACATCAAGATAAGTAGCCTTAACTTTACGTGGTGAAAATTTGGAGGCAAGGAATTGAGAAAATTCAAACATTGGATTTTTGGATTGGGTATTCCACTCAATGGATCAAGTATTTGTGAGTAATGGTTATTGAATAATTACACCTACCTAAATACCATCATGTATGTAACCAATCCCTAACATAGATTATCAAAAGGGGTATAAGGATCCTTTCTAATAGTATATCCATGTGATGATAAATTCAAAAAATAATGAAAATGAGCATCGAGTTTCGATAAAATACCAGGGTGTTAGTAAATTCAAAAAAACTTTTTATCTAATTTCTTAATCTAGATATATTTATAAAATTATGACCTTATTTATTAGAAAAATGGAAATTCACACTGAATTGAATCCATCACTTCAATATTTATTAGATAAGATAACCTTTTAACCAACTCAATTATCTATGAATGTTATAGGATCTTGCAAGTTATACTAAACCATAAACAGAAACTATATGTACTGGAAGACCCTCTTTCTGAGGTTCATGGAAAAGTGAAAATTGATGTGTAACTATTTCTCTATATGAAAATTTTGGATGATTCCATATATTTACAATGTTTAATATTGTCATATTTACCCATTGATCATTTATGGAAACCTAAGGATTTGGATGTGTATAGTAACTTTTCTCACAAATTTGAGATTTATCAAGAGAAGATAAGAAAAGTGATATATCGGATATCTCATACACTAATTAAAAAAAATTAAGAGTCACTTCCAACTAGGCTTCATTTAGTCAATATTATTATCTATATATAGTTCTTATACATCTTGGGGTTTATGATCCCTGATTATTTTCACACATGTATCACTTTTCAACACTTACTAATAGTTTCTATAGTTTTATTTTGAATGATAATATGAGAAATAGTGAGAAGACTATTTTGTAACTCCTTACTCTTACTCTCCAAGTTGATAAAGATAAGGGGTAAAAAATCCTTTGGTCCTTATGGTGAATAAGAAAATTAGTAATGAGAAGTAGGGGCCGATGACTCATTCAAATTCTAATTCTCTGGTAAATCATCATTCTATGAAAGGGAATATATAAAAATATGAAAAGAAAATAGATGTAGTATGATTTTCATGTGACAATTTGGGCCTTTGGAAGAAGGAAATAAATTGGTTAAAGAATAATTGTTAAGATTCAGGTGTGATTTTTATCATGTAAAAGTTTTATATACTTACACATTGAGAATTAGATATAGCTTTCAGTGCTCAAATTTATATTCAAATATTAGAACCAAATAGGCTTGAAATATTTTCATTGGAGTGATAGATTTATGAGAAACCAATGGTATGAGGCTGACTGATCTAGAAATTGTATACTGCCACCTTCTAATACCAACTGGGATGGTATTTTTTTGAGAGATAATTATTATGTAAAAATAGTTGATGTGAACAAAATTTATGTATCATGACTAGATACATATGGTTTTATTTTCATGTTTGGAAGTAATTTTTGTTCTTTTATAAAGAAAGCACATGTTTTGGAAAGGAAAATTTAAATTAGAATGATTATTTATTAATTTTTATTAAAAAAACTAGAAATTGATATTAACTCAATATCATAAGACTCATTTTTCACCAAATAATGTCATTAACTTCTTGGTCATGTAAACAAGAACTATTTAACAAATCTCTGTTATGTTGGTTACTTATAATCTTTTGAGATAATACCCCTTGAAACATGTCATTCTTGTTTATAAAAAAACTAATCGAGCCACCTTTTTCTGTGATAAGGTGAAATAGATATAGAACATATATAATTGGTATGCATTTATTTATGTGGATCATTCCAATAATGGTTTGAGGTGGGTATTCTTACTTCATTACTTTTAATATTGTCTTTAATATATATAGATATTTCAGCATGATGATGTATAAGTCTGAATACTTTGATAAATATAAGGATTTCAAGAATGATGTTGATAATAAACTTTTCAAGAATATAAATATTATTAAATCTGATTGAGTTGGTGAGTATCTCATCAAAGAATTCAATGAATTTTTACAGGAGTGTGGGATTTTACACGAACGCACTCCTCCTCATACACCATAGTTGAATAAGGTCATTGAAAATAGAAACCATACCATTCATGACATGTTACGGTCAATGATGTATTCCTTTGTCATTTTAGTTATATTCATTAAACACTACAGTATACACCCTAAATTGGGAACCAATTAAAGTATAGAATGTAATACCAAACTAGTTAATGTATGGAAGGAAATATGTTTTGTAAAACTTATTTTTATAGGTTTATTAGGCATCTATTAAGGCCATATCATATATACATGTCTACTTTTCATTACTTAGGGGATATGATAACACCGTTCATGTGTACAGAGGACTACCACCTCGCAAAGTGATGTGATTCCTTTTTCTCTAACTCTTTACATGGAATGTAATAAATATAATTTAAATGAATATATGTGATATAAGTGAAATAATTATGATATTAATTATGAATTTATCATTCTGAAAATATAATATATATCAATTTATTTTTTACACTTAAAAATGAAAACATCGTTCTTCTATGTGTGGACTCCACCTTCATGAAGCGATGTGACTATATATTAATAACCCCACTACATGGATTATATATATAAGTATATATAAATAAATAAAATTTTATACATGATATTATGATAATTCTAATAATATAAAATATTACTTAACTACTTTCTATAATGATCATTGAAAAATGGAAATTTTACTCATGCGTGTGTATGACATACCATCTGTAGGATTGTAACATAGTTAATTTTTAATAACTATATTTAATGATTGGTTTTAAAAGTATAATTATCCATAAATATGATAAATATGTAATTATTATTATTCTAGATATGTTTAAATAAAATCCATTTGACCATAGTCATCCTACCAATGTTTTTTTAACGCATAAGCCAAATATCATCAAAACATCCACTATAAACTTAATTTATTAAGTAAAAATATATAAGATTGTAGTAAGTGAAATAAAGTAATAGTAAACTTGAAAATTTTCATTAAAAAAATAAATAATCAACCTATGTTTATTATTTAGGAAGATAAACAATGTATGTGATGAGTCGAACCCAAGGTAAGGGATTCTCATCTCACTTTTATTTATATGAGACATATACCATATTCACCACTTGTTTTTTTTAGTTTTTATAATAACATTTTTAATGTTATATCATGGATTCATTTATCTCTTAGGAATTTAATGTTTCTTTTAATTATATTTATTTCATGGGGATTATGATGAAAAATTTAACAAATTAGTATGGTTTTATTTCATAATCTCATCATTATTTGAGATTGTTTTTGTTTAATCATCCCTTGGGGAAATTATTTGATATTAATATATTTAAATAAATAAATTATTTTCTCCTATGGTTATTCATGAACTTTTACATGTAATAGTATAATTCATTCCTTTATTTGGTACTTCAAATTATTATGAATTTTTTTAATAAAATTCAAAAAATTTTCTCTCTGGTTGAAATTTTTTTTATTCCAAAACATTATTTTATTAAAAAAATAAATAATGTTTTAGCAGCCTCCAAATGATTTATTGAATACATTTTTACCCATGTTTTACTTTTTAATAAAATTTTTGAAATTAATATTTACATCATTTTCTAAACTAGGAACTTTTCAAACCATTTAACAATGTAAAATGAATGTTCTTTTTAATTTATACGACATGAACGTAATTATCCACCATTATGATTATCATTTATTTGATGTTTCATTTGAAGTTTTACAAGTTTATTTTTTAAAGAAAATTTATTTTCATTAATATAATATAAATTCTTAGTTTTTAAAAGTGATTTACAATGAAATGTTATTTTTCTCAATAAATGTTCAAGTGATCTTTCAAAATCATTTTACATCTAATAATAAGACATTGTTTGACGTTAATTGTGATTTAATTATTATAATGATTCCATCCTTATTATTTCTCTAGATTCTTATGATTATTTTGATTGGGGATGTTCTATGTTGATACCTTTCATTTTACTCTAGATGTTTTATGATTTTTATATTGATTGGGGAAAGTATTTACATTTATTATTATAAGTTAAATAAGAAGGTTTTTTTTCATTATGTTTCAACCAATTTCAAACAAGGAATGAATTTGTGTTATGATTATAGTAGAAAACCACACCATTATTACTTAAACTGTATCCTTATATATCAAGCAAAAAATAGTTTCTAGTGTCTTGGGGAAAATAATACATAAGAATTTGATGTGATAATATGATCAATAAGGTTAATATAGTATTGGATGTTATAAATAAATAGTGAAAAATCAACATTGAAAGGTAAAAAATGAAACATAATCCATTTAGTAAATTACATGATCATAATGTGCTATGAATAAATGGTGATCAAATAATGCCATATAAATAATCATATTATAATGAAACATAACCTTATATATTCTAAATAATAAATTAATCACATGGTATATCAATAACTAAATTCATAATGATGAAATGCATATAGTTGGAAATTTAAAACATACAATCGAGGCCTTTTTCCAAGACATATAATATTGTTGAGGTATTGTGCCATGAAATCTATATAAATCGGTAAGGCCTCAGCTAAAACCCATTCTAGTTTGTCTCATAAGACCTACTGATGTTTCTAGGAGATAAGTGGGACCCATACATCACTCATTAACTCCAATGAATTCCTCATATGAAATTTTTTGAAACATAATGAACAAAATCATTAATATTTTAAATTGAATAATATATTTGAATACTTTCCCAAATGAATAAATATAATCATAAACCATCCTGAGTAAAATTAATTGTATCAACATAGTAGATCCCTAATTAAACTAATCATTAGCCTCAGGAAAAATATTAAGGATGACATAGTTGAAGTATATCCCCATTAAATAATAATTAACATAAAATAATGTCTTATTATTAGATGGGAAATTATTTTGAAAGATCACATTAAACATGTATAAAGGAAAAATATTTATTTGGAAATCACTTTTTAAAACTAATAATTAAAAAATATTAGTGAAAAATTATTTTCTTTAAAAAATAAACTTCTAAACATTCAAATTAAGCATCAAATAAATGATATTAATGATGGAGAGTAAATATGTACATGTCGTATGAGTTAAAAATAACTTTCCTTTTTCATTATTAAATGGATAGAAATATTCATAGTTTAGAAAATGATGAAAATATTCCTTTCAATTTTTTTTTAAAAAATAAAAAATGAATAACAATTTCTTAAATAAATCCTTTGGATAGTGAAAAAAAATTAAATTAGTTAGATAACATGGTTTTGGAAGGAAAATAATTTTCATCCAAAGATATAAACAAAGTTATATTTTCTTTAAAACATTTTACTATTCATTTAAAGTACCAAAGAGTTGAAAAAATGGTACTATTAATTGAAAAAGTTCATTAAATAGGATAAGAAAATATATTTATTTAAAAATAAAAATATCATTTAATTTCTCCAAGGGAGGATTAAACTAAAAAATACAAAATAATGATGAGATTTTGAAAAAAATCCCTACTACTTTGGTATTTTTTCATTATAATCCCCATGATATATAAGAAGAGGATGATAAAGAAAAGTTCGGTTATATTGAAGTCTTATTAATTCAAATCTATGAATGAGAGGAAGAGGCTGGAAGAGAAAAATTGGGATAATGGGAGAAGGTAAATAAGTATTTTCCAATATGTGGTACTTGTGTGAGAAATATCTTGGAATATCGTTCAAAGAAAAAGGAGTGTTCTTGAAGTGTGGAGAAAAAGGACACCAAGATCTTAATTACAAGAGTAAGAAATAATCTTCCAATGGGCAATGCTTTCACTATAAGGAGATGGGGAACTAAAAAAATTAATTCCAAATGAATGAAGATAATATAACTCAAAATAAGATAAGAGATCAAGGTAAAGATTATGATATTACTACATATGAAGTTGAATGATTAATGTTCTTGTGTTTTGATTAAAGAATTATGATATATGAGTATTTTAATCAATGATATTGTAATTAAAAATTATGAAATATATAAATATTGTACTACAATAGTATTTATTTATGGATTTAAAATAATGTGTTGAATATTACAAAAAAATTAAAAAAGTGGAAAGTTAAACTTCTTGGAAAAGAGATGATTGAGTTAAGATAACATTCCATATGTTCCTGATGTAGAGATAATAATGATAAGTTAGTTTTTATAAAGGTATTAGTAACCTTTATGGCTTATATAATCTTTTCTGTTGTGATAATTATGGGATATTAAAATTTAGTAAATGTTGGCACCCTCTAAATGAGCATTGAAAAAATATACGAGGGAAGAAATATCCAAAGCATGAGTATTATTTTCTCAACAAAACAAAATCATATAAAGTGGATAAAATCACATGGATTGTGTAAACTCTAAAAGGAAACATGATTGTATGACCTTTTAATGTTCACATGAACAGGTCATTCAAAGCACATGAACTGCTGGAGATCACGTAGAGTCCCTTTGACAACCCCCTATTCTTGAGAAAGCATCCAAGACACTCCTGGATTATGTGGAGACTTCCAGACTGGTTCCTTATATTTATGAGACTTTTCAATGGTAAGGAACCTAAAAATAAACAAAATCCCTTTTAAAACAAAGGGAAAAAATATGGATAAGGCGGAGACCTTACACATTCATTGATCTTCTTGCAATGTACTCATACAGTATATAAGACCTCACTAAGTCCTTTGTGACGTGCCTACCTTATCACACAAGAGTCTGATGTCATGTCAACTTCATCATATGGAGGGTACCGTATATTTACATACAATTATATGCTACCCCCTTTTCTCCAAAGACAATCATAGGGGTTTTCCATTACAATTCTAATGCATAATAACAAGACCCATTATTGTTCACGTGATGCATCACAAATAAGGAGAGTGATTGTCTTCAACAAAAGTCACAGAAATTCATGAGATTCCTAGACCTTGTAAAGTAAATAGGGAAGTAAAATGGTACAGATAAAAGCTTATTTAGAAGAGGAGATATTTTTATATTCATGTGAAAGGGGTTCTACCCCCCGAGAGCACACCATTTATCTCATGAATACCCCTGGACATGTCTACACAATCATGAAGAAGCCCTCTTGACAAGCTATCATTGTGTTGTGAATGAACCTAGAAAATTCATCTTTAATCGTGAAAAAACCTTTTCATAGGCATCCTAATATCCTAAAGACCTCTAGAAATGTCAAACTCTCCATATGGAAGCTCCTTTACATGTCCACATGGTTAGGTGAAATCCATTTGATCGGCTAGTTCACAATAAAAATAGAAAAGGTGGAACATTCATGTGTTCGTTGATCATCTTGTGGTGCCATAAATTACCCATGGTAGGATCATGCAAATCACATGACACAATAATCTCCCACCGACTCCAGCTAAAATCCATGAGATACCCACTACACAAGGAAACATATTATTGGGGAAATGATTCCTATAAATCCCTCCCCCTCATAAAATTGATCAATCACATATGGGATAACAGGATAATATTTTTTAGAGTATCTAGTCACACAATTTCAAAGGTCTTCTCCCAAGTAAAATTTGGTGAATTTTTGAAAGTAATATGCAACATGAATAGGTGCTTCTTTTGATCACTATATAGATTACGTGAAGGAATTCTGGTGTGTTAGTCTGATTATGCAAAGGAGGTCCTGCATTTCTACTAGGTCACATGAAACCTAAAAATAAGATAACACTAGAAAAACCTTAGGTACTTGTAAAATGAAGTCTATAATACAAGAATACAAAAATACATGAGACTTACATAAAGATAGATTCACTAATCCTCATGTGCTTCAAATTACCAACCCTGATCAGGTGACAACACTGGGACATGTCACCCAAATCATTCAACACTCCCTCAATATGATAAATGGATCATAATATGTTCCTTGTAAATGAAAATAAAGGCACACAAATACATTAGATAATACCATCTATGTCACATTAAGTCCTCCAATCTTTTATATCTAAACTATGAGATAACATTTATAAATTTCATTCAAAATCATGCAGAAATGCTAGGATAGGTTATCTAGGTACTGCTATGACACCATGACATATCAATGGGTTCTCATGATGTCACCAAAACATTCTAGCCTTGGTTATGTGACTTCCTCAGAAAAAGTAATTCAGATCATGTGCCACCCTTCAAATATGTCAACCAAGTGAGTCGACACCCTCTGAAAAAGTCATCCTTGACCATGCAACATCATCACGAAAAGTCTTATATGTCATGTAGTACCCTGCAAACATATTAGTATTGATCATGAGATGGTCTCCAGACATGTAATTCTGGTTATGTGATGTCCTCCATACAAGTTAAATGGATCAGATGATTGTCTTTAGTCATGTCTGCTAAGCTACCAAGACAAGTACAGACATCCTCGGACATGACTGGAAAACAATCAAACATGTCAAGTAGACAATCATGCTATGTCAATATCAATTCTTGGGATATAATAACCTTATATAATGGATATATAAGGTCTACCTCAGTGTGTATAGACCAATACATCCAAACTAAGATGAATCTAATTAATTCCATAACAATGATACGTATGATGCCTTTTTAAGGTCCAAGCTCAAATGGGCATCCACCTTCATGTAAGTCTCTATTTCTCTAACATTTCAACCATCAGGACCCAATAAATCAATTGGGATGATCATTTGACCTCATCCACCAACAAAACAAGAAAGAAAATGAACTATTAGAACTCAGGTTTATGCCATAATCCGAAGAGGTAGAATTCCTTATTAAGGCCTAGGCTCTATAATAAACATCCATGGTTTGTCCTAACACATAAGTCCTGCATCTATATATAATGAGATTGATTTTATGTTATCACTTATTTATAACATGTGAGTATGGATCAAATGGACATAGGGAGTTCCAATGATCATATCATTCACATCATAAATCTTCACTAGATAGGGAATCCTTATGGTATAGGCCCTGATCAAATCAAACTATGATTAATTTTATTCTTACCATAACCAAGATATGTATGATGCCTATTTGAGGCACGATCTTGATACCTGGTTCCTAAGTTACCCAATATATATGATTTTTGAATGATTTTAAACTACAATGGATCAAAAAAATATGAAGACTTTGATTGTTGTTATAAATAGGATATATAGGAAGCCTCATAATGGCTCAATACCATCCTTGAAATATTAATCACCTCCCTTGATGAACCCAAACCTCAAAGTGACTAGTTATATGGATTAAAAATATAATTAGCTACCCATTGTGGATAAATGGATGAATATCCTCATATACATATATATATGGACTCATTAATAGAACCTCTTTCACACATGGAAGGATTCAATAATTGATCATTTTGTTAGGGTAACCAGTCTCATATTAGGAGTAGGAATATATTATTGAACAAATTTTAAATCTATAAGATATTCTAAAAGTAGGTAACATCCCCCCAGGGTTTTGATGATCCTAATATCTAATCCTCTTAAACAATGTGACTTTCTATGTGTAATTTTTCTGAAACCCTAATTGACCAACTACCTTTAGAAAGCAGGTATATACTCTAATATTGATATAGTAATAATTGTGAGTTTTAATGGAAGATAAACATGAATGGTGAACCCGATGCAAATGATTGTATATAAATAAAACCCCACAAAATCAAATTGGAGGACTATTATTTCCTTTTATATAGGTTTTCAAAATTTCATTCCCATGAAACAAAAATGATGAAGCCAACATAAATCTATGAAAGCGAAAAATCATTGGTTTACAATGAATCATGTCATTTTTTTCATAACCTATGACAACAAAAATGAGGAACCTGAAATTAATATTTCCAATTATAAAAATTATCAACTGATCCTCTATAGTTGGGGTTATCATGAAATAAGTCAATTATCATTGTGATAAGTCCACAAAAGCATAATAGTCGGATCATGAATAAGTAAAGAAAATTGTGTTTCCCATGCATATCTGATTATGTATCGTTAATTTAATAATGCAATGATTAGTGACCTTGTTCCTTGATATATTCATGACTGAAGATTCTTATCTAACAAAAAACACTTTACCTGAGATCATGTATTCATCTAGTGACCATTATGGAAAAACAACTATGTCTGAAACCCCCATAGGATGAAAATATCCTGTCCCACCTGACACATTCAGTTTCAGTTGGCGAATGAAATGGTCCAGTAATACCATCAACATTGTACGATCCCAACCCTTGAGGCTACCCATGAGGGTCTAAAAATGTTGAAACAAATGAGTCTAAATCATCTAAATACAACTGATGTAAATCTAGTGGTGCTCTTTTCCACTGCTAACCGCTTTAGAAGTTTATCCAAAAATCATGATAATTAGCACCTTCAATATCTGATGAAGGTGGGTCAAGAAGTAAAAAAATTCTCCCTTATAGTTTAGGAGATTCCGTGGAAGGATCTTGTTAACCATATTCACTAGTTCCATCCCTGTAGTTCCCCTCAGTCTCTTGGTGGGGGCACCAACCGACACATTTCCACCTCAGACATGCTTGAATGGGAAACAAGGAAGACACATCAGGTGTGGAATGATCTAAATAACCTTGAGTGGGATCATATACCTACTCTTAATAATTAATCCCTCCAACATATTCTAGTTATACCCAGCTAGCAGGCTCATATCCCCACTCACTCTGAAAAAGTGTATGGAAATATTTCTGTAGCAGGCATAGTCAGGGGGTATATCCCTACACCCATGCATGAAGTACATTTTCATATTTTGGGGGAACAAATAGGTCATATGTGGTCACATATACTCACTTAAATTGAAGACATAATCCACTATTTAATGAAAAAAATGCACATGCTTACATCCCATCTCACACTTTGTTAAAGTAACATTACATTATAGTGATAACTGAAGAAATCCATAGATATATTTCAGCACTGGTACAGATACAAGGACATTAAAATATTCCAATCTCTACTACCAGGAAAAAACAACACTCTGATCAGCATGAAAAAGTGGTTTATCCTAATTAAGTACACATTCTTCCTCTCATCCCAAAATATTACCATCATATTCTTGTAAAAGATGAGTCATCAGACTAGGATCATATTCCATTTCCAACCAGGGCTCACCAAGTGATAGAAGAGGATGCCTTGGGATAAACTCATATTCCCATCATAAAAGGATAGCTGAATATTTCAAAGTCCTAGGATCAGCCTCATTTCCTTATTATGGCTAGGGATCACTAACTGAGAGCAACATATTCCTTGGTACATTCTCATATCCCTATCGAAAAATACAAGTGGAATATTCCAAAGGACTATGATCAAGATGATATCATTATTCTCACCAGTGATCACCAATTAAGAGTGGAACATGCCTCTGGATAGTCTCATATTCTTTTCAGTGAAGCCACTTGGAATATTCTGATAGCTCATAGAATCCAGTATCATATACCTACTTCTGCCAACAAATAACTACACTAACATCCTTTGATGGTTATAAAGGAGGATACCAATATCCCTTCTCCCATTCTAGAGTTATGTCATTTTATTCTGATGGGGTATGCATATTTGAACTTGGATTATATCCCCACTTCTTCCAGGGTAGGCTAGAATATTCCAACAACCAACCACCGATAGAATCATATTACTATTAACAATGAAGAAGCTCACTGACATACTTAAGTATCTTCTTAGTAATGGGATTATATCCCATAGTTATAGACGGTTGTCAATATATTCAGGTATCCATCATATATCATGATCATATCCCTACATAATCCCTAAATTTAGTTCAAAATATTACAACCATGATGGATATCAGGGCTTATATCCCTAATCTTCTCAATTATAGTGAGATTGAGGTTACATGAGACACATTCTCAATACCCCATGGGTCCTCTGACTCTTCAAACAAATAATAAGGTGATCATTACCATGATATTTCTCCTCATGGTAGCATGGAGATGGATGAAATGAACTATACTCCTAATATCCACTAAGGTCTACCTCCCCATGGTGATATATACCATGGATAAGAAAATACTCCCCTTTCGTATACTCCTCTATATAGAGAGGTGCTCAAAAATCATAAATATTTGTATAGAAATGTTTTTGAAACATCAGGGTCAATCATATATAATTCCGAAATATTTTCAAGCATCACTCCACTCTAGTCAAAAGGTGACCCATAGAATGACCTTCTGTTGTCTAACAAGATGGAAGCATGTAAGATTGATAAAGAGGAAGACCAAATTGATATATGGAGATAGTTATTCTGAAACAACATCTTCACTATGTTTTGTCCCTTTTCCACTTTTGACATTGATATCACAGACAAGAAAGAGAAGGAGTGAATGAATTATCTATAAAAAATATATGGGGAAATCATTAGCGATTGAATTCCATACACATCCCTTATCTAGGATATGAGGTCCACGTTTAGATCATCTATACACTATATTTTCAGTTGGATGAAGCTTCCTTTTTGAAAGCCTAAAATCCAGGAATAGAGAATGAAGGAAAATTCCTACTGAGTATTTTTCCTTGTATCCTGACAACTCTCTATCGACTGATTTCTTGAGCTTTATCAGACGTACATATCTATATATAGGAGAAATATAGAGAATTTAACTTCACTCTATCCCCATAACAGAAATAATCTCTTAGAAACAACATCTTATAATGTCATAACATCTAAAAAAAGAAAAGTACAAGGTAATGTGTGAGCCAATTGTTCATTTCAACAGAATTCCCCCACTTCAATGGTGCTAAGACATCATGAATGGGGGAAGAGAACAACCAACCATTATTTGAACTAGTCCCCTCAAAGAAACAGGTACACATTTCAAACACGAATGTTGAAGTTGTGATTAACCCGAACATTTCCCATAGAAAATTACTCCCTTTATGGGATGACATTTGACCTATCTCATACATGAGAATATTTTCACCATATAAAACATTTTTCAATAGAAACTTCTATAGAAGAATTCTAGGAGTGAACCCATCCCACCACCTCTACCCCACTTATCATCAATTCATGAGTGGATTCTTGATATATCAGTATCAGCTACAAATCAACCCCATCCCAATATACTAAGGAAATTTTTATCTCAATCTCTATCACAAGTTTCATCATCCTCCAAGGGGTCTTAAGGAAATCCACGGTGGTTCATTATTAGATTCATATCACTGTGTTGGGGCATTTATATCTCAATTTTCATCCTAGGAATCATCAGATCCTCAACTAGAATTGTTGAATCCTCAACAATTGGATTAACCAATGCTAATTGTGGCCCCAAATATTCCCCATACCACAAGGTTGGGGGAATTTTCATCACCATCATCACCTTATAGGGAATCCATGTTCTCCAGGTGGAGAGGTAAATATCAATGTTCGAAATTCCATCCATTCCTCCCACTGGAAGAAAAATCTCTTATACTTGAATACCATTATATAAAAATGAATGGAAACTCCCTCAAGGTCACCATTCATAGGTTCATAATGGAGGAACATATAGAGAAAGCAATCAAACCACACATGGGTCTCAAGCCAAAATAGTCCAATATAGACAAAGATTCAAGAAATCACCCTAATGAAAGTGGTACTGAATCAACATATTATATTGAGAGTAATAGGACAACAACTATTTCATGATATAAATCAATGATTATCATCACCATCAATAGAATAGATAATGTGGATCAAAATGTATATGTAGTGGGACACAATATGGAAAATATACCCCGAGTAGAGGATTTGAATGCACCCATTGAAGGTGAAAGTACCCGAACCCATAAGAGAATCCAAAACTAGGCACCTCAAATATTGAGTTTACACCTCTACGATAGAACACTACTAAATATATAGGGATCAGTGAGGCTACATCCCAATCACTTCCTATAAGATCCAAAATTCCTTCCATGGGGGAATAAATGGCATAATATGAGAATGAGATTCAAAGTCTCAGACAAATCTATGAGGAGATACTCAGGGAAACATACCCACTTGGTATCGTCTTTAGGTAGATATAAATATACGTCATCCTATATGACAAAAAGAGATGATTTTTCTATAATAGTAGAATTTGAGTGTCAGACAAGCTTTGTATCTATGTTGTTAGTCTACATAAATGAGGAAGTTGAAAATTATTAGGACATACCTCCATTACGGTGTCATCATATCCCTCTCCAAAGATTTCATTCATTAATGTAATGATTTTAGAATCAGGGGAAATGAAAATTCTCTAACTTATGCAAACCCTAGATTCTTCTTATATATGTTTGGTGGCTCAAATAGGAGTACCTCTGAAACATATCATTTTCATCAAGACACTAGATACTCGAATGTAAACCTTGGAAGGGTAACATTAACCAGAGTGGCCAAATAAAAATCCATATCCTGAATGGGAATATGATACATTCCCCCAAACCAATTTTGGAAATCAATTTTCTAACTTTGATGGTGTGAGAGACCCAAAACAGTAAATCCCACACTTCCTCTCTTGATGTGTTCTGATGAGGGGCCCTCAATATCAACAAGAGAAGACCAAGATGAGGTGTTTTTTAAAATATATAATAGGTATAGCCTTTATGGTACAATAGTATTCTAGTAGCATCCATTGTTTGATGGAAAGACCTCCATCATCATTTCTTTTACCAATTCAACTCCATGTTGAGGAAAATAATAATTGTCCACTCAATTAACATTATGAAAAAAAATGATATGGTTTTTGACTTCTTATATAGATGGAAAGGTCTAACCTATTCACTCAATATCCCTCTCTCATAGGATAAATTGATATAAATATTTAATGAAAATCAATAGGATGATATGCAGACACCTCTAATCCTAATGAAATATCTAGGTGGATTCCATGTATTTTTAGGAATGGCGCATTGTATGGAAGATTCAATTTAATGAACTTGAGATATGTCTCGACTCATTGCCTCAACACAAGGGAATATGATCATCAAATAAAAAATTATCATTGTTACCCTCAATATAGTAGTATCACCCATTTAAGAACATAATAAGGTCCTTAACTGCCTAGTGCCTCATATCAACCAACAATAAGAACAAAATATCCCTTGACCAGAATAAAAATGAGATTAGGGTCATCCAGTATTTGAGGAATGGATAAATAAATTATACTACATCTAAATAGGAAAAGTTTCTAATTATTTTATTATAACCATGGGAAATAACTTGATCATTCCCTTATATCCTAGGAAGCCCATTGAGGTCAACTTCATTGATCTTCTCGACTACTTCCCTTTATATAGAAGGATGAGTCACAAAATCCAAAATTTCTTCATCTTCAAGGAATACCTCAAAATAATAGACAATTATGGACATGTGATGTTGGATAAATCCCTAGGATAAGTGAATTTCATATTCGTTTCTTAGTCAGAAAAAGATAATGATTGAAAAAAAGTTCTATCTTGGTGTGGAAAGAAGTTCAACAACCGAATGAATCAAATAATAGTTTACTAGGTTCATGCCACCCCGATAGAACAAATTCATAGATGAATAAAAGTCCCATTGTATAGGGAGGTGACATCAAATATTACTCCCAAAGGTGAATGTGACCATCAGTCATAGGTACATACAAAATTGGAATAGCCGTATTCACCTCATACGTAAGCTCTGAATCATGCATATTTCTTATCTGCAACATCCAAAGAATATCACCACCCCAAGAAATGGAACTCTCATAAGATGAAGAACTAATATTTAGTTTCGTTAACACAATACTATTGACCACTTCTCCAATGATGAATATGCATCTGAGTATGAGTTCCTTGTACCTGACTGGGGAGACGGAGGTCAAAGGCACAAGAGTTGAGGATACAAAGGATAACATGGGCATGGTCAGACCCAATATTTTGGTCATATCCCCATAGAGGACATATATGTAGCTAAGACCCATGAGACATCACTCTATCAATCATAATAAAGACATAGAGAAGTTCCTAAACCCTTCATTAGTCATTCATGCCCAATTGTCTTACATGATTGCATAGAATGGGTGAGATAATCTGATTATCCTAGAAAAAGGTGAAGGAAAAATCGAACTACGCCACTAGTATCAGATTATCCCTTGAACTTTACACAAGCTTCAGGCCCATCAACCTCAAATTATTAATATATTGAGATGAATACTAAATGAAACAACATCTAAGGAAGCCCTAAACTCTCGTAAAAAAGTATGAAATTATAAAAAAACTAATGGTTATACCAACCAAAATCTTAATCTTGGATGAATTCCATCATTTGAAGAACTAATAGAAGCCCTCTAAATACCACAAGAGTACAATTTAGATGTTTCTTTAGCCGAGGTTTATCTTCTGGAGACCATTCCATCATAATTCCATGTGTCCATCTCATTCACATAACAGGATCTGGAAGAGGTTATCAAGGGAAACATCAAAACCCTATATATTTTTGGCCAACTCAATAATGCTAAAATCTGAAGGGTTTGATTGAAAATGGTTCTCGGATCAACCTCATCCTGATCCACACCCTTCGACATTTATGATATGGTGAGAGAGATTTTTCTCCTACAAAGATGACCACCAAAGGGTATGATAACTGTGAAGAAATATGTCATGGGAAGATCATGATCAAATCTCAGTTTGGGGATCTCACATGTAACACCGAGTCCATGGATATCTATTAAGACACCATATATAAGTTCTTTTTTGGAAGGTCTTGGATTCATAGTCACATGGCGGTACCTTCAAAATTCTATAAGTCTTTGATATAACCCATTGATGAAAATTATAGAATACTACATGGTGATAGTTACCCCTTCAAGTATTTCAAATCCATATATGCTGAGGTAGGTTTATATAAAAGTGAAGGATATAAAATAATGAAGGATGAAAATATACATTTTGCATCCCCTAATTGATTGGGGACCACCCTATGAAAACCTCAATTATGTTTAAAAGTGATTATGTGGTACCCATAAATCTAGTTGAGACAACAGATCTGATCCTAGATGTATTGTATCCTTCTATCCCCAGAAATAGTTTATAAGAAAATCAGATCAAGGATTTCCCTGTAATGACTATGGTAGTAGGGGATGACAATGTTTCTTCCCATGGTCTCCCTCATCCTGATTATGATAGATATTCCCTTAGATTTCCTATTTTATATGAAAATTCATCTTTAGACACAAATATAAAAGAAGGATAGAATTCAATTAGGAATTCCCCTCCCTCATTTGAGGAAAATGTATCCACCACCATTGATGAGCTCAGGAAGGTATATCTTGGAATAGAAGAAAACCTGTGGTCAATACCGATTTGTGTTACCATTCATCTAGAGAAGAAATATATGTATATTTCATTTCTAAATCAACAATGATATGTCTATTCTTGTAATTATAAAGAAATTCTCAAGATGAACTCATATGTGTCTATGAACCATCTCAGCTTACCAGATGACCATCGTGGTCTCAAGTAGGCTTCCATGAGGATTCACCCCTCTCATGCTACTAATTTTTAGGCATAATACAAAAAATTGATCAAATCCAATTCTGTTTAGGATGTTAAATAACCATGATGGATCTCCAAAATCATCCTTATAAAGAAACATAATGGGTATATTATGGTCTTCATTGATTTAAGATATATTAATAAACACTTCCCAAAGGACAACTTCCTATTTCCAATCACAGAACTCTTGATTGAAGCAATTACTAGCTTCCATTCCCTTTCCTTCATGGATGGGTACTCAGGTTACAATCATATAAATATTTCACTTTAATATGAGGAAGCCACTACCTTCAGAGAACCCTAGGGGATATCGATATATTAGGTCATTCCCATCGGATTAAATAACATTGTCAATACTTATCAAAGTGTCTTGCATATTATATTTAAACCCTTCATGAAAAAATAGATGAATGTTGCATCGATGACCTGGTGGTAAAATCTAAAAAGTTATTTGATTACTTCATGGATCTTGAAACAGTATTAGATAAGTTTCACTTGCATAATATGAAGATTAATCCACTAAAATTCCCTTTTAGGGTAACATTAGGTATGTTCCTTGGCTTTGTGGTACACCACCATGGAATTGAGGTTGACCTGAAAAAGACCAGCATAATCCCAGTGATGTCACTCCATTATAATCTCAAGGTACTGAGGGGGATCATTGGGAACCACACATACATTTGGAATTTTTTAGATAACCTAGATAGAAGATCCCACCCATTCACCGAGTTAATGAAAAAGGGAATTTCTTACTGATGGGATAAGTACTATGAAAAATCCTTCAAGAGTCTCAAGTAGTATATGCTTCTCCCACTAGTCATGGTGATACTGGTGGATGGAAATACACTCATCTTATATGTGTACACCATGTAATGATTACTTGTCACTCACATCAAAGAGAAAAATGATGTAGGAAATGATAATAGTCTCTACTTCTTCAGCCGAACGTTTCTTGGAATTGAGACCAAATATTCTGATGTTGAGAAGAAATTTCTCACACTCATCTATGAAATAAAAAATCTATGGAATTACATGAAGAAAAATGAATACCACCTGGTCTCTCGTATTGATAGGCTGAAGTACAACCTTTTCCTTCCCATGATGACTTGGAATTTGGCCCAATGGTAGATCATTCTACAAAAGTATGAAATTTAGTTTGTATCTCATAATTAATTGAATGGGCTTTCCCTGGATGATTTCTTCAGGGAACATCCTCCTCAGAAATAAGAATATCATAAACCGAGATTCTGTACAAAGATATTTTCTATGTCCATGACACTCACCGAACAAGAGAGATGTATTTTGATGGCGCCTCAAAAAGTCCTATAGAAAAAATTATTGGAAAACCTAAAGCTCAATCAGGTTGGATTAGGGTTTGTATTTATTTCTCTAGATAATGAAAATTTTCCATACTCTTTCTCATTATCCACGACTATCCAAATAATGAGTCCAAATTACAACCCCTCATTGTTGGCTTAGAACTAGCCCTACAACTTCAAATTCCATACCAAAGCATCAAAGTGGAATCTAAGCTATTGATAAAGAAGATCAATAGTGAATATTCCATAAAAATGAATAATTGGACTATATCACTAGCTGTGTTAGAGGACTAATTGTATAATTCTTTTTTGTACCCACATTATATCATATTCCGCAATCAAAATATGCTTATGCTAGCGCATTGTTTTATACATCCACAGTCCTGAACAACCCTATCAATGAGGAAGTGATATTATGCATTATGCACTGAAGGATGGTCTCATTTATCATTATCCGTGACATGGAAGAAATCAATAAATTCAACACCACCGCAGAGAACAGGGAACAAATATCCACCTCTAGATATATGGATCCCTTAATTAATTTTCTTCAAATTGGGATCCTCTCAGAAGATCGACCTAAAGGGGAATAGGTTCTATACTAAGCATCAAACATTACCCTTTAAGATGGGCCATATGAGAAGCTCTCCCTCTACAAATGATGATTCAATGGATTCCTTCTCAGATGCATAGAAAAAAAGAGAAATTATCTCCATAATAGAAGAGGCCCATTCTGAATTTTACAGTGCACATCAGTATAGGAATAAGCTCTCCCAAAAAATTGGAAGGCTGGGATACTACCGGAAAACCATGATATATGACTATGTAGAATTGATGAGGAAATTTCATCTTTGGATGATTTATGAAAACGTAATCCATGAACAACATGAATTGTTACATACATATAAATATTCATTGTCATTTCCCATATGGGGAATGGATGTTGTTTGACCATATACCATGGCTATAGTGAAGCAGTTTAAGTACATGCTTACTATTATTGACTTATTTTCCATGTGAGATGAGGCAATACCCTCAAAGAATCTGGGAAAAAGAATATCATCAACTTCATGAATTCCCATATCAACACTAGGTCTGGAGTCCCTCACATGATGTTGACAGACAACAACACCAACTGATGTTCTACAAAGTTGAATAAATTCTACCATGAGTAAAACATCGAGTCAAATCATTCATACAACTATCATGCATCAATAAATGAAAATATAGAGGCCTTCAACAAAACTCTATCGAACGTACTCTAGAAGATGGTCGACAAGGACAATAAGTCTTGGCTGGAAAAGCTCCTCCATGATTTATGGGACTATCATACCTCCACGCATACTTCTGCACAAGAAATATTATATTAATTAGTGTATGGAATATAGGTACTTTTAGATATAGAAGTATAGTTTCCTTCACTTTGAATATCTTTCTGCATGCAACTCTCAAATGACAAGAAAACACAAAATAGGTTGGATGAATATGAGCGGATCGATGAGAATAGGTTGCCTACATTGTACAACCTTGATTTCCATCACAATTAATTCACAAAAAACTTCGATTAGAAAGTTTTCTTCCATTTTTTCTTTTATGTAGTATTGGTATTCGTTCTTAGAACCCCAATGATACCAGGAAATAAACCTATTAAGCTAGATCCAAAATGGGAAGGACCTTATCAAATATATAAGGTATATCACAACAGAGCTTACTCACTGGCCACAATAGAAGGGGATTATGTTTCACCCATCACCAATGCAAAGTTTCTTTATAAATACCTTTCATGGATTCCATAAAATCATTACACATCCTAACCATATGACATTAAACTGTATAGACCATGTCTTGACCATATGACATTATATTGTATGGAAAACATCCTACCCATATGATGTTAAACTATATATATCAGGTCATATCCATATGATGTTAAACTATTCAAACCACTTCCTGATCATATAATGTTGAAATATACAGACCACATCCTGACAATATGATGTGAAACTATACAAAACATGTCTTGACCAAACAACATTAACCTGTATGAACACGTCCTGACTATATTATGTTAAATTTTATGGACCCCATCATTACTATATGATGTTAAACTATACTGACCACAACCTAACCATGTGATGTTAAACTATACGAACCTCATCCTTACCACAAGAATTTAAACTTCATAGTAGAGGTCTTAGTATCAAGACATTAAAATTCACAGTTTCTTGCATCCTAACCACATGAAATCAGACTATACAAAACACATAATAATCATATGATTCTAAACTCTATAGGGGTAGTCCTCACCCCATAACATTTAAATTCATGTGAAGCATGATCTCACTGATAATTTATAACATAGGATCCATATATATATGTGAAATAAAAATGAATTACCCCTATCCCTATATGAGAATCAAATCCGCATAGGGAACATCTTTATCTAATAATTACATGTGTCTTGATTCCTTCCATCACAAGATGTATAGTGATTCCCAAACCTCCATTATTAGGCCTAGCTACAATAATCTTCTTCTTCTATGGTGATTCACCTTCATCCTTACTACATGACATTAAACAACACAACTGATTTCCTTAGCGCGTGACACTAAACTACACAGGTTTTCTAGAACTATATAGAGGTTTGATTCTAATTTTAATGAGATACGTATGGATTCCTAGATTCTATATCTTGTCCAACCACCAAATGATACAAAGTTCCCCCATTCTTTCTCTAGTTTCCTCCATATCATGAGGGTAACCTTTTTCATTCCTTGTTTCTCACACTGATCATAGCTCACTTGAGCTTAGGAATTTTGGTAGGGACTTCACCATATGGTTGAGACATATTAGCACACGACATGCTTAGCATGTTCCTAGACGCAAGACCATAAAAGGATCACCATGATTCCTCACCACATGAAGTTAAACTACACAGTTGATGTCTCTTGGACTAAATAGCCCGAAGGCCGAAATTTTTATAGATTTTTGGATAGTCCCCCTTTTAAGGGTTAAGGCGGAAACCTTACATGCCTTCAAGTCTTAGAGGCAAAAAATGTCTGAAGGTGCCAAAATCATCTCAGAATAGACTCCACAAGGATAACCCTCCCCAACATCAACATCAATATGTCACCTCCACCTATGAATGACTACTTAGCAAGCTGTCCCATACAAAAAAGCACGAGACTGGTACTGATGGCTATGCCATACTCTCTCAAACTTCCAAATCTGAAAAGCCATGCAAGGTAAGGGAAACCTTCTCTAAAACCCCATCTGAAGAAAATTCTAAAAGAGAGTTTGAGACAATCCTACAACAATCAAACATGCCACAAATGGATTCCACACAGTCAACAATTCATCAAATCTAGAAGCTTCCATGAGGCAAATTAAATTACACTACAGACAAAAATGATAATTAACCCCACTGCTCCACTTCAATCCCACCACCACCGTAGTAGCATAATCCCATAGGGAGATTGGGATAGGGTCAGATATTAGAGTACCATCATCATCATCAGACCTAAATTCTATCACACCACTGCTTGGAAAACCAAAAACAGCGAACAAAATCCTCACTCCTCTGGTCATACTAGAGCCGACAGTGGGGTCCAAGCAGTCCGAGGAAGATTTTGGCGCCGATTGAGCTCAGGGGAGGACAAAGTCGGCACCACATGCATAGGCGAGCCGAGATCTGAAAAAATACCACTACATACATCGATGTCGAAAGATAGTCACATGCGTAGCCAATCCAAGGACCGAACCGAGACCAGAAAAACCTCCGCACGCCATTGAGAACTGAATATGAGGAGGATGATGACAAAGACACACGCCTAAACTGATTAGAACCAGGACACCACTTCCAAAGAAGCTGCAGATGCCGAAAGAGCTCCAGGGAGGACAGAGAAAGAATCCCACATAGAGAAGAGCTGAGATCCGGGCCAAGAACACTCAGAAAGCTGCCATTGAAGGAGTGCCACAGATGAAGCCAAACCGAGGACCAAACTGAGACCCGAGGAACCACCACACGCCAATGCCAACTGTGGTCTGAGGAGGACAATGACAGCTTCTAAGAAACTCTGAGCTGCTTCGGAGGAGGAGAGGAGATGAATCGAGCAGAAACCCTAGCACCGCGGGATGAGGGAAAAGTTGCCGCTCAAAGGCTCTAGTTGATGTCTCTTGCAAGAGAAAAAACTGTGTATCACTATGGACCTCACCCGAGGGGACCACTATCATTGAAATTGTACTCCCACCACAATTTATTTCAAGAAATACAAGTGGATTGATTCCTCTCAACACGAGATACATTTTGACACCCTGATCTCAAATCCTGGGACCAACTACAATAATCAGTTGAAAACATTCCCCCATCTACATATGGGTTAGACCATCATAGAGAGTTTATGATTTTAGCACTATGTGTGGTTTTATTCCTTCCATTATAGGATATATAGTTTCAACTAGACCTCCAAACTTGGGCCCAGTCTCAATATTCAATTTTAATGTTAGGTATCCAAGATCCTTTCCACGCGATGTTAAATTTCATGGTTTCTTAAGAACAACAGAAAGATTGATTCTTGTCATCATAGGATATATGGTGGCACCCTGATCTCCAATACTGGGTCCAGCTACCTTAATCAGCAAGAACAATCCCCCTCTGCATACATGTTAGACCTGCATAGAGGGTTTAAAATTCAAGAACTATATGTGGATTGATTCCCAATGTCACATGATACATAGTGACACCCAAATCCCCAATCCTAGGTCCAGTTACATCATCAATAGGAACAATACCCCCCTCTGTCTATGGGTTAGACCTACATAGATAGTTTACTACTAAATAAATATTTGTGACTTAATTCATATTATTATAGGATACATAGTGATTTTCAGATATATGATTCTTGGCTGCATCTGTGAATTTTTTCCCCACCCCTATATATGGGTCATACCTATACAGGGAACATTCATACATGAATTAAGTCTGGCTGGATTATTAACATCACAAGATATGCAGAAACTCCTATATCTTTAATCATGGCTTTATCTGCAATATATAAATCATAAAAATTCACCCATAATTCTATATATGCTATAAATATGTAGCGAATGTCCTTAAATTATGATTTAAACTACAGGGAAAGGAAAACAACCTTACAGAATGACGTTAAGATAGAAGGATAATTTCCTTGTACATGACATTGAAACTAAAAAAATAAATACATACCAACTAGAAGATATTAAAATGTGTCTTCCATCAACAATTATCATACATTATCAAAGGAACACAAGATCCAGACCCTGTTCAACCAGAGTATGGGGTGATTTTATCATCTTTTAGGAACCTCAATTCATAAATAACACTTCATGTTTTAAGTGCCTCATGTTTCCACACACCATTAATATACATTATTAAAGAAAAGATATCTACCTATTTGAACTTGATATTGATGCATAAGTGAGTAAACCTACCAACTAGAGGAATCGTGGCCCTATAATAAGGTATTTCTATTCCTGGTGAGCCTGACTACATCATGGAAGAAAACCACACCTGAGGGTGTTCTAGGACATCCATGGTATGATTGTCTGATATCATTACTCATGACCTTAGATCCTGAATCCATGATTTTAAAAAAACTATCTCCCACTTAAAAGGGTGTTATATTATGCTTGTACATAGGTATCCTAATTAGGCTCTTGTGTAACATTACACTCATATCAGGTCTATGTGTGTCCTGACCTTAAAATTAATTTAATTTAGACAATGTTTTATGAACTTAAACTTTATCCTTTTATGGTCTAAATATCTACTAGTGAAACAGACACAAAAATTATTAGGTTTAAAACTCACAAAGGGTATCCTGATGGATATTGAAGTCTCTGGTCGCTAATCTCTTCATCTCTAGAGTTTAAGAAAAAGTTATATCATAAATAAATAACTTGTAAATCTATTGGGGCCCACTTTGTGGCCCTAGTAAAATATGATCCATGCTCACTGGACCCCTGGTCTTCGAAAGAGTTATAGTAATGTTTTTTCACATCTCCTTTCTATGATAGTGTGTTTACTTGGCGGTGAACCAACTTTTCAGGTGCTCGAACCCTTCTTTAATATTGTGTTTTCCCTAAATAAAAAATTATGATTTGAGGGCCTTTGGACCCCAAAAACATTTCATGGGACTTAGAAAGAAATATTTATCTTTATATTTGACCTTGATATTGAGGAATAGGGTCTTAGACCTACCAAACATACATATCATTTCACTATATGAAAGAATTTATAATACTTGTATGTCTAACATCATCGTGGAAGAACTCAGCACTTGAGGGCATTCTAGGATATCCCTAGAATGATTTTCCCATATCGCTACTCATGACCTAAAAACATTGAACTATGATTTAAAATCCCCATAACTAGACTATTCTAGAAGATTCAAAATCATTGATGTTATGTCACTATGTATTATACCCATTTTCAATGTAGTAATATGACAATCTATTCCCAATCCTTTCGATGGACAACACCATGTAACTCAAAACCACATGGGGTAGGACCTGAGGCTCCCCTAAAATTTTAAACTTCCCTAGGGTTCCTAAACCCTTCCTGGAGAGTCATTTTCTTTATACCCCACTTCATTGATCATATGTTTGATTCTTCACAAATAATTCATGGACCTTAGAAAAGGGCGTGGATCAACTACACTTGACCTTTCATGTAATCCTTGTAGACTCATAGATAATGGTTTTGACCTACCAATTATAGAAATATTATACTTATAGGGAAGGAACTACAATCCTCATGAGACATAATGAAAATGTGGTGGAACTCTACAACTTATGGTGTTTTAAGACTTCCCCAGTATGTAATACCCACTCCATTATTCATCAATTAAATATCCTTGATACATGATTTAAAAAACCCATATTCCAACAATCCCAATGGATTCCTCTACCCAAATATTTTTACCCACTACCAATACCACCTCCAAAATCATTCAAGACACTTTGAAAAAAGTGGGTACACCTATGTTCAACCACGCTAGTGATGCATAAGGGCTTTGACCTACCAACTAGATATTTTTAATCCTTACATGAGAGGAAAACCAATCCTCATGAGCCCTAAAAACACCATTATAAAACTCAAAACCGTGGAATATTTTAGGAAATCCCTCGAATGTATGCCCCATATTCTATATTTATCAATCATTTCATGGAATCAAGACTTTAAACTACAAGGAGTATTAATGTCCAAACTAAGAGGCCTTAAAATACAAAAATATAAGGTCGGTGATAAAATGCCCTAAACTACATCAATATAAGTTTTGAGATAAATGAACCTAAACTACATCAAAATATGGTCTAGTATAGAAGAACCTAAACTAAATCACATCACCAGTCAAGTTTGAAAGACTAAAAGAGACATAATTCTTGCTAGTTTGAAAACATGATAACAAAATCCTAGAAAACATTCAATTCTCTTCTCTTTGGACACACACTTTGCGTGATCTAGGAAATATTGATTAGTTATAAATAGGAATAGGTACAAAATGTGTAATGTAAAAAACTTATAAAGGGAGTCCTAATAAAAATCTAAGTCCATGCCTACTAATTCTTCCTCCCTTTGATGCTTAGGAAAAAATTCGGGAAATAAAAATAAAAAGATACAATGATTTTGGGGCCTACCATATGGACTTAGAAAAAAACATACTATGCTCACTAAGTACACTGACTTTAGAAAAATATGGATGATTCTACCAATGGAATATATATTTTACCCAAATTATCATTTTTTGAATCATTTAATCTCATGATAACTTGAGCATATATATCAATGATAAATCTCATGTTGGTGGTAATTCATGAGAATTTATCTAGAAAAATATATTATGGTTTAACATTAAAATATAGTCATTCATGTTTACTTAATATTATACGAATTGTGGATATAATTGATGATTCATGTGACATCATATAAATGGAATATCATGAACATCATGAATAAAAGTAATGTAGTTAAAGACATAAAGGTTTCAAAATATCTATTAATCAATAACATGAAAAATGAGGGATCTACACATTTTAGATCCTCTCTAATGATTCAATAATAATATATATATATATAATAATGATAAAAATCCTATAATATTTCATTGACTGAGATATCCAAGATGGTAAGATTCAGACAAGAAGCATCGACTGAGACCTAAAGTGTCGCTCACCCCGCTTCTTCTACTATTGCCTAAGGGAGAAGGGTCTCAATGAGAGTAGAAAACTCCTAAACTGTTTTATGAGTAGTTTTCATGAGGATAATGAAACTAAAAGGTCTAACTTTGAGAAAGCTATGATATCGTCATGTATTTTTATATGTGCTACCCATACATCCATTTGAGAATGCATCTTAGATATGATTTGATGGATTTGTTCCATTTCCATTGAAGCTTCCCTCATTAGTTCCACAAGTGGATCCCCCTCAAAATCATGCAATACCCTCTTGATAGTAGCCAAATATTTCCACATTAGGATGATTTGTCATATGATTTCATATAATGGTTAGTGGTTAAAGCCACTTTCTACTAGATCATGAAAGATCCAGTGAATACATTCTACTTGGTAATGAAATGTATCCCAGGGAGTCAGACTGACCAATGTGTTAATCTGCTATGAGAATATCCTATTCCATGTCTAATAATATAAAATTGATGGAGTAGGTACATTAAAAGGTGAAAACTGGCTAGGCTGATGAAGAATCAAAAGTGGATGCCCCATATATCATACTCTTAAGAGATGCATCATCAATTTCTTATATTAAAGGACTAGCTTACTCAACAAATTTTTCCACTCTAATGGGATGTACATTTCTAGGATAGGGATTCTTACATGAAGACTCACCTAAATCTTGGATCTCCTTCATTGTTGCAATGGAAAAAGTGGTTGGTAAGGCACATTCTCTATCAACTTCACATATCAATCTATTTATCACACCACCCAGATAGGCTTCTACCCAATAAGGGGAATAATTATAATCTATGAAGACATGTGTGCCAATATGTTGAAGGATAATCTAATAATTGGTACCTTTATGTGACAATATCAGCCAATGTTTGCAGATAATCCCATGATATCGTTATCCTCACATGCCAGACAAGGAGAGGGGAGAAACCCTTTAGATAAAGAATAATTAATAAGAAAACTAGTAAGGGGTACACGACTCAAAAATGATCATCTCATCCATCTTGGCTATGAAAACCTCATCCTGAAGGGATATCTTGTTTGACCATTCATCAATAGATTCACCACCATTATCAATAATTGGCCCTATTGGTGCAAGATAAGGCATGATATTGAAGCAATCAGACTGGGTCAACATGTCAGTGACTTCATCAGGACCTAAATGTTTTTACTTAACCCCAAATATGTTCAACTTTATACGGAGAAACAAGTAACTATGGATCATAATATTATTTTGATATATTTAGTAGTGGAAATTCTCCCATATCCAGCCAGATAAAAATAGGAAAGGACCACCAATTATATAATGCATGTTTCTTAGTTGAATATAGAACATAATACAGTAACTAAATGAAATAATTGGTACTACTAGATTGATAGGTAATCCATATTTTAACTGGGCTTCCATCACCACCATGCTAAATTGGATTCCCGAGCGCACATACCAAGTTGGTAAAAGATACCCGTTCAAGAACATGGTCATGAAAGATGTCAATATAAGTCCTAGGTATATCTATGTCCTCACTTTCTATCCCTATGTGTTATATTCTCTAGCTTCTAGGATTTCCCAATATGATCTGACGCAATGATGGACCTTCCAAGAAGGGAACTGGTGGGGGCATATGTTAGCTACTTGAACTTTGCTGTGATAGTGAAAAATATTGATCCAACCATTAAAAGAGAAGATTGGGTGCATATTTATCTCCTTCGGTAACTTTTGTATCAAAATTTTGATCATCTACCTTTCCAAATCTAGGGTTCTTACGGGGTCTTCCCAGACATCTGCAATAAAGAGGATCTCATCATAAATTTTCCCAAGGTATTATCTTGCCTAGTAGGTAAATATACCAATGGATAATTCCTGGTTCACCATGTAGAAGATGGAATTAATTCATTACAGGGAACCAAAGGATAATCTGTTCTCGAGGAAGATTCTACTGATGGTTGGTGATGAACCAAAGGAAAGTGTGTAACCAGTCAGGAAATTCTGAACAGATCTATCTATCCCAGAATAGCCATGCCCATTCGTTAGAAAAATTTACACCATGATGAATGTTAAATTTTGAGTTAAACCACTTCTTGTATTTTTCAAGTAATATAAAAATATGCTCAAATATCTTTGAGCAATGGACTAGTGGGTAACATCGCAACTATCTGAACCCATAGGGGAGTTCTCCAGCATATCAGATAACCCCAATGACCATGATGCAACTAGTTTTATATTATTAGAAACTATAATCTAAATAAAATTAAGGAATGTTTACTCTAAGAACGATAGAAGATTTTATTCAGGATAAGGAATGTTAATATCATACATCTTGATGAATCCATATGTGGGAAGCTAGTGAAATAAATGATATCATTGATATTTTTATGAGAGAATCATTTTAAAAAAACTCATTGCGAGAATGAATATGATATTGAGGGTCATCATTATAGTTCTCAAAAATCACAGAACTCTATCTATAAATAGTGAAAGATTCATGGGAGATATAATCCATTTGTACAAAAGAAATAAGTATAAGTTAGATGAGAGAGAAACCTCATAAAAAGATATATATGATCCCAATAGAATCATGCATGTTGCATGAAATATAAGGGGATTCACAACCACATATAATACCCATAAATATTCAAAACCATGGAGATCTCACAGACCACATAACCCACCAGACATCTTTCCACAACACGAAAAATCATGAGGCTCACGATCGCATGACCCATACATGGTCATGTGATCTTTATGATAGTCAATAGATCAGGTGGACAAACAACTAGATCATGTGAAACATGGAATATGGATTTGTTTCTAAGTAATTATGACAACCTTCAATAAATTAACAATATTTTATTCCTAATTGGTTCGATCATGTTCTAGGATAAAGAATATCTCACAGAATAGTTCTCATAATATGATCGTGGGGACAGGTCTCTCGAAGAGTTCTCATAGAATAACTTATAAAGGGGTCATGTGATGGAGGTACATCGTAATGGATCTATATAGTTTTAGTATATGGTGAATGATCCATCCTTTATTCCCCTATTTATAATGAACTCTTTGGAATACCAACGGTAACCTAGAAGACCAAATAGAGCCAAAGAAACTGACTGGCAGAAGACCTAATGACTTGGGAAAGCATTTACATTCCACATAACTGAGTCCTTATCCCCATGTTTGTCTCTCATTAGGGGGTCATTTATTGATGGCCATGAACCGAACATTGTAAAATAGAAATGGGATGAAATTTATAAAGAATAGACATTATTTTCACCATTAAAAAATAAAGAGAAGGTTTCCATAATAACACAGATCACGTAAAATCACAAAGGACATGTGATCGCATGACCTTTGAAAGGTCATACAAACGAGTCATGTATATCACATGATATTATGGAGATCATTAAGATAAACTTTGAAAACTCCCTATTCTTTAAAATGTGTCTAAGAGACTCACTCATCATGGGGATATTGCTAGACGATTTCCTATGAGGTACACAACTTGTCAACAGATAGGTGATGAACATTCATCCAAAACCCTATTAAAATAAAGGGTAAAAATATATAGAAGGTTGAGACCTTATTCAAAAAATTATCTTATTGTAATGATAACATAAATTTCTCAAGATCATGAAAATTACTTGGTGATTTGTATACCTTGTCACGCAAAAGTCTTCTAGCATGTCACCTTCATAATACAAAGGGTCTCAGACATGTCCATTCAATTTTGTGCTATCCATTTATCTCGATGGAAAAGAAGAGGGGATGCACATGAAAATTCTCAAGCATCATTTTAAGACCCATTATTGGTAACATGATATATCACATACAAGGAGAGTGATTTTCCTCAACAAATGTCATAGCGATTCATGAGATCCCCAATCCATGTAAAATAAATAAGGAATTAAAAGGGGAAATATGGAAGATTCTCATGAAGAGGAGATATGTGGATATTTACCTAAAATGGGTTTGGCACCTTGGGTGATCACCATCGATCCTGGGAAGTCCCCCTTAACATGTCAGCACAATCCCATGGAATCTATCTTGACAAGATTCCTTTGTATCATGAATGACCCCCTGACAAGTCATCATCAATCACACAAAACCTGTTTCATATGCATCCTAATATCATGAAGACCCATAGAAATATCATCATTCCCTTAAGTAATATCCTTAAAATTTATACATTTCCAAGTGTAACCCCTTTTATTGGCCTAGGTAAAATAAAAATGGAAAATGAAAAACATTCTCACAAATGTTGATCATCACGCGGTTCCATAGATGACCCATAGAAGAATCATGTGAAGCTCATCACACAAAACCCTAAAACAACCCCAGCACAAATCCATGAGATACATGATGTTCGAGGTGGAATATAACTGTGGAAGTGAGGACTATAAATCCTACCCCATCAATATAACAAAAGGATCAATTTCACAAGGGAGTGCCAGAGAGGATTTCTCAGAGTGTTCAGTCGCGTGATCGCAATGGTCTTCTACCAGGTAAAATTCAGGGAATTACATAAAGGATTGTGAAGTATTTAAAGGCTCTTATCTTGATCACTATATAGATCATGTGATTGAATCATGGAATTTCAATCAGATTATGAATAGCAGTTATTGCATGTCATCTGGATCATGTTAAAACTAAAAATAAGATAACACTGGAAAAACTTGAGGAACATGTGAAATAAAGTTGTAATAAAATACTATAAAAATATGGGAGACTTATGTGAATATGGATTCTCTAGTCTACCTGTGTTTCGCATGACCGACCTAGATCATGAAATCACACTAGGACATGTCACCCAAATCATCCAACATTCCCTCAACACGCTATATGGAGCATGTGACGTTCCATGGATATAACAATAAAGTAATAAGATGCCCTCCAATCCTACCACCCATGTCTCACAAAGACCCCTGGTCTTCTCATCCGAACCTTGTGATGACCTCCATACATTTTACCTCAAATCATGCTGTGTCCCCAAGACATTTCAGCTAACTTCCTATGGAAATGTCAGTCAGATCACGAGGTATCCTCCATCCATGTCATCCAAGTCAAGAGACACCCTTTGGACAAGTCATCCTTGATCATGAAAGGTCCTCCAGACAAGTCATCTAAGTTATGAGGAACCCTCCACACGTGTCAGCATTTATCATGTGATGGTATCTAGACATATCATTCAGTCTATGAAATATCTTCTAGACAAGTCAACTGGATCATGTAATTGTCTTTGGGCATGTCTTCTAAGAAACCAATACATGCCCAGAAATCCTCAAACATGTCAGGAAGACAATCAAACATGTCAAGTAGACAATTATTACATTTTAAGAAGATATACCAGGATATGATAAACATTCTCAATGGATATATAAGGTCCACCTAATTGTGTAATCCCTGATAAAATTGAAATATGATGAATATAATTCCAACCATAATTACGATACTTAGTACGCCTTCTTATGGATTGAGCTCAAATGGGCTTCCACCTATGTGTAAGTCCATATATGTATTTGATATTAAAAATGTTGGGACCTAATCACTCTCAGGGTATGATCATTATACCTCATCCACCAATGGAACTAGAAGAAAAATAAATTATGAGAAATTTGAGTCCTTCCATAATCGGGATACGTTGGATGCCTTTATAAGGCATGAGATCCATATTAAACATCCAAAGGGTTGTCCCATAACATAATTCCTTCTTCTATATACAATGAGATTGATTAATTTCAGTCACTTATTCCTCACATCGAGCATGGATCACATGGTATTATGGAGTTACAAGGATTATATCATTCACATCATGAATATCCACCAAACAGGGAAATATCAGTGTGTAGGCCCCAATAAAATCAATATATAATGACTTTGATTCCTGCCATAACCAGGATAGATAATATGCCTCCTTGAATTTCAATCTTTATAACCAGTTCTGAAGTGCTCCGATATATATCCTTTTTTCCATGATATTAAACTACATGGGTTCAATGAACTACATGGATATTGATTCCTATTATAAATAGGATATATAGGATGCCACATGAAGAACCAATCCCATCCTCAAAATATCAATCAACTCCCTTGATGAAAAAAATCCTGGAGTGCTAGGTTATATCAATTCAAAATATAAGAAGCTACCCATTAATAGGAAATGGGTGAAGAACCATGGATATATATAGATGGAATCATAAATAGGACCACCTTTACACATTGTATTATTAAATAGTTGATAGTTTTTTAGACTAACCCGTATCTTATTAGTATTAAGAATATATGCATAAAAATATTGTTAATATATAATAGATTCCCCGAGTAGGCAATAATTCCCCCTCAAAGGGTGATATGTGCCTGACCTCTGATCCATTCGACTAATATGAGTTCCTAAGATCCATTGGTTCTTAAACCCTAATTGACCACATGCATTTGGAAAGAAGGTCTACACTCAATTATGGATATGGGAAACAATGGAAGTTTCTATAGAAGATAAACATGAATATTGAACCTGATGTCAATGATTGTTTTGATATCACCCCCACACACAATCAAACTATAAAACTATTTTATTCCCATAAAATAGGTAGAGAACATATAATTTCCATGTAATAGTAATGTTATAGGAATTATACTAACATGGTTTTAGAAAAAGGGCACCCCACAATCTTGGTGACAACCCCTCGCATCTGGAAAGGCCACATGGCTTGAACCGACAACCAAATTATGATATGGTTTTACTTCCCACCACTGACCTACCTGATGTACTGGTTAAAATGTTATTATTTTTAGTTAAACGATTCAATGAATAAATATTAAATATGAACTAGTGGTTTTGATATTGAGGTTTATAGATTAAGGTATTATATTAGATAACTTTTGATTACTATATTGGGTTTGTAATTTTTATTAAAATACAGAAAGAGTTTCCACTCTTTTATGGATCTTATGATCCATTAAAAGTTAATTTCAGTGCTTCCAGCATACAAAAATTTATCTTGGCAATTTATTTCTTATAGTAATAAAGAAAGTGAAAAATGACCGAGTCAAAACAATAATATGAAATTGTACATGTGAAATAGAAATATATCATGTATGTATATTTTCATATAGTCTCAGTTTAGATGGTAAATGAATCCCTTAACTCTAGGAAAATTATATGGAAGCAAAATTTTATCCAAATACAATAATTAATATTAAACCAATGGTCTTTAAATTCATCATAGATTTATTGTTTTTAGGATCTTAACTTTCCATTTATCATTTATTTTCTTGTGATAAATGACCTCTATCAATATATATAATAATTTTTTCCTTTCTTCCATTTCAATATCTTTACTTCCTATTTATGTTATTATACCTGGAAACATAGTTATCTGTTATTCCATATGACCTTTGTACTTCCACTTATCTTTTATAAATAGGATGTTTTATAAACCCTTCTCATGATGTGTGAAATCAACAAAGGCATTTTCAAATTTCAATCCCTGGATTACCAATATCAAGATTAAATTGTGAGTATGCAATTTATTTAAGGGGGGAGAATGTAACACCCCAAAATTTTAAAAATAAGATCATCAAGTTTGATATTATATATGACATGAAACAACAATACTAAAAAAGAATGTAACAACCTAAGTCTTTAAAATATTTTTACTTTTAAATAAATTCAATATCTTCAATAGCTTTCAATACACGCAACCCTAGGTTTGAACAAAACACAATACTCTGTTAAAATATTATTATTTAAACATGAAAATTATAACCTAGACATTAAGTTGGAGGACATGAATAATGATAACTAAATTATGAAAAATAAATGGTTTAAAATTTTATAGAATAAATTTAATTGATATCTATTTATTTGAGATAAAATTAAAACCACTTTAAAGTAAAAAAGAAATGTTTTATAAAAACTTGTATTTTTTTTCTAAAAGGCCTCTTGATAGAACTTTGAACACATCATTAAAATTAATTTTTTCCAATTATAAAAAATTTATTTTAAAAATTAAAATTTATTTTTAAATTATCATATCAAAACAATCTTAGGTTAAAATTTTGGGATTTTTGTGAAAGGGTTCATTTTTTATGAATATTGAAAAATTCCAAATTTTAATTCAAAAACAACCATTTAAATTATATTATTTATAACATTTAATTATATCTTATATTTAATTTAATATAAATTTTTTTCAATTAAATATCTATTAATCCAATTTAGGTCATTGGAATAATTTTTATATTGAAGTTTGATATAAAAAAATTGTAACTTTTTGAACATTTTCTCTTTGAAAACTTGCTTTCTCATTGAATCTGTAGGATTAACATAAAATTAGAAATTTCCACTTATTTTAATGGAAGAATAAAAAATTAATTCAATAGTTTGAATCATAATAATTTATATTATATAACAAGTTAAACTAAATTTTTTCCATAATTAATCGTGAAAATAATAAAAATTAATTACCACAGTTAAGGTAAAAATAGATTTATGAGAGGGTTAAACTAAAATGATAAGGGTTAAAAAGATATAAAAACTTTATAAAACCTATTTTATGGATATATTTAGAACTTATCATGTATAAATCTCAATAATAAATTTTTGACCCTTTTTTCAGCGAAAAACATGGATGCACCATTTTATTTTCAAAAGTTACAAGTGTGCCACTCACCTCATCTATAAAAGGACACCCAATCTCCTATCCTCTTAACCCATTAAAATAATTTTATTTTAAATAATACCAGACCAAATAACTTAACAATATCCATATCTTCATATTATAATACTTTTTTGGGTCATAAATCCATTCTAGTAATACTTTGGGTATAATCCTAAAGAGGAGGTCTGAGAAGATATAAAATTCATAATTTTGTGTTTTTATTTTATTACTTCCTCAACTTAATTAAATTATTTTAATCCATTTTGATATAATAAGATAATTATGTTATATATAATTATATTATTTTATGTTAATTTCATTATAAACAACCATATCCACTTTCATCAAATGTGTTATGAGACCATCATTCACGTGTATAGCGGACTACCGCCACGCGAACCAATGTCATTCATTTTTCGATTACCACCTCTCATGGTGGGGTATGATGATGTATATAAAGTATATATATGATAATTATTAAATAATTATACTTTTTAAGTCATTATATATCATGTACCTTTTTACTTTATAATAACTAGGGGAGATGAAATGTCGTTCAAGTGTACGACAGACTACCACCTCGCGAAGTGATGTGATTTGTTTTTCACTATCTCTTTACATGGAAGGTAATAAGGATAAATTTAATTAATATAATTGATATAAATTATATAATTATTATAATAATCACATATTTATCATTAATAAAATATAATATATATCATATTTTTCTTTCATAAAAAAATGAAAACATCGTCCATGTATTTGTTGGCAACTGCCTTCACGAAGCAACGTTACTCTCTTTTCATCACCACACCACATGGACGATATATATAAATATATTTAAATAAATAATATTTTATGAATTATATAATAATAATTATTTAAATACATACTATTAGTCAACATCTTTCCATAATTATCATTGAAAAATGGAAACACTACTCGTGCATATATACGACTAACCATCTCTGTGATTATAACATTGTTCATTTTTCATAACAGTATTTCTTTATTTTATTTTGAAGTATAATTTATTTTTAAATAATATAATTATTATTATTATATATATGTTTAAATTGAGACCCATTTGACCCTATTAAATCTACCAAACTCATTTTTGACACAGAAGCCAAATATCCTCAATACATCCAATGCTAATTTAAATGATTAAATAATAATATATAACATGGTAATAACTGAAATAAAAGGAATAATAAACTTTAAAAAGGTTATTAATAATGAAAATAATTAGAATAAGTTTATTATTTAGTAAGATAAATAATGTACGTGATGGGTCATACCAAAGGGTTTCTCATCTCACTTTTATTTCTGTGAGACATACGCCATATTCACCACATGTTTATTTTTTGTGGTGTATATAATGACATTTTTCATGTTACACCATGATTTAATATATATTAATGATATTTAAAGTTTCATTAACAGTTATTTATTTTATAGAGAATACGATATGAAGGTTACCAAAGTGGTAAGGGTTTATCTCACAATCTCCTAATTATTTAGGATTTTTTGTTTAAGTCCACATTGGGAGAGTTATTTGATATTTCTATATTAAAATAAATATATTTTATTCTAATATGGTTATTCGTGAAATTTTTAAATTAATAGTACTATTTTCCTCTCATTGTTTCTTAAAATTATTAACAAAATGTTTTCAAGAAAATATGGCTTTATTTCCATCTTTAGTAAAAAATCACTTTTCTTTCAAAAAATGTTTTTATGGAAAAACATTAAAAATGTTCTAGGATTATCCAAATGTTTTATTGAATTAAAATTTACCCATATTTCAATTTTTACAAAATGGATTGAATGTAATCATATCATTGTTTTATAAACAAGGCACTTTTATAACTTTTTTTATAGTGGAAAATGAATTTTACTTTTCACATATTCAACATGTACAAAATTACCCATCATCATGACTGTCATTTATTTGAAGATTCCTTAGAAATTTATCAAGGTTATTTTTTAAAGAAAATTTATTTTCCTAAAATATTTTGGAAAATATTAGTTTTCAAAAGTGATTTTCAAAGAATTTTGTTTTTCCTCATGATATGTTCCAAGGGATCATTCAACATATTTTTCTATCTAAGAAGGTATTCAATGATGTTACTTTTATTTAATGTAAACATAATCTAATGATACCATACTTATTATTTCTCTTAACAGTTATAACCAGTTTGATTGGGGATGTGCTATGTTGATACAATTAAATTTACTATGGATGGTTTATGATTATGTTTATTGATTGGGGAAGGTATTTACATTTTGTATGCTAGTTTAAATATAAATGTTTATGTGAATTATGTTTCACCCATTTTCTTATGTTGAATGCATCAGAATTTATATGTATATAGAGAGTACTGTTATAGACCCTCGATGCATTTTTAGGTCTCATAAGAAAAACTAGATTGGATTTTTTCTCAGGAATTTCCCATTTATATAGATATATTTCCTCATGGAATCTATGGTATTATATGTCCTATAACAAGGCCATGATGGTCGGTTTTACATGTACGACATTATGAATTCCATCATTATGAATTCCCTTACTAATATTCCATGTTATTATTCAATTAATTAAAATATATGTGGTAATTTTTCTTCCTCATGTGATTTTTTATATGGAATTATTTGATCATAATTTATTACTTCCATATTAATTTCATTATATTGAATAAAAGGAATGTGTTTTAGTTGTTTAACCTCCCATACTGAATATGTATTATTTATTCATAACATCTACTATATTCATACCCATTCCGAGCATATGAACCTACCCATTTGTTATGTTTTATGTTACCCAAGAAACCAAAAAGTGTTTTTTATTGATATACAAGGATACACTTTGATGCAAAATGGAGGTCTCAAAGAAAATTATTTTTATTTTATGTTTTAAAATTTAATGTGAATTTCAAGTATTTATATACATTACCAAGACTACTAAAAAATTTGGCCCTACTATATGTAATTACTTATATCTTATGACAAATTAATAATGTAAAAAGTTTCTTTGGGTTACTAGGGTTAAATAGATACATTATCAGTTGAGAATAGATGAGGGTACTTTTATTTCATCATTTCCTCCAATTCCCATGTTTCTTCTTTATACTTATGGTCTATCTATAGAAATTTGATAAGGTGAGTTTTCTTGTAATGTATAAATTTTTATGTATAGTCCAAGATCTTAAAACACTTATCCTTATAATATTGTTCATTATCCAGTTGCACAACCTCCCGATTTACTACATGTTATAGAGAAGGTATGTACTTCCTCATTAATGATATGTGGAACTCATCATAAACATGATCCATGTTTGGGGTGTGTTCTTGATTATATACCTCTTCTATTATATAATAAATGATCTTAAAGGTTCCATTTTACATTGGGATAATATTTGAATTCTTTCAAACCACATCATTCTCTTATTTGGCGATATTAAAAGGAAAAAAATTCTCTTACTTCAAAATACAAGTTCCTTTGACCATATTCATTATAGTCCTGCTTCCAAGTCTAAGACACATTTATATATTTTTGTATGGATTGAACATTATCTATAATCTCTTCCATAATATTAGGTCCAAGTAGTTTTCTTCTACCAAATTCATCCCAACATGTATGAGTTATGCAATGCTTCCCATATAGTGCTTCAAATAGACCCATTTGAATAATTGATTGGAAGCTGTTGTGGTATGAGAAATAAAATAATGAGATATGTTTATCCCATCCACATTTAAATTCTATTGAGTAGAATCTCAACAAGTATTAAGGTTTCTGAATGGTCCTTTTAGATTGGTTTTTAGTTTGGGGTTATAGTCCATAATAAAATTCAATTCAGTATTGAAATCATGTTGAATTCTTCTCCAAAATTTAGATGTGAAACATGGATCATTATCATAAAATATTGAACGTTTTTATCTATGAATCCTCACTATTTATTTTACATATATCATGGAATATTGGTCCAGAGAGAAATATTACCAAATATTGATGAATTGGGAAGCCTTGGTGATTCAATCCACCACAACCCATATTGGGTTGTTTCCTTTGGATGTCTTTAGGATACCAATGATAAATTTCATAGTGTTCTTATCCCATTTACATATGGGTATAGGCAATAGTTGTATCACCCCATTAGAAATCTACCAATATTATTTAATATTTTTTTTTATAAAAATCACATTTTGGTATACTCAGTGATCTTATTATTCATGTTTTATAACTATAATTTCCCTTGAAGATCATAGTACATCTTGGTATTTCTAAGATGGATAGATAATTAGTATCTATGTGCATTATAAAATAGTACTTTCTTTATCTAAATTGATCTAGGAAGACATATTCTAGTTCCAAACCAATTTATACTATCTTTATGAATGTTTAATTCCTAAAACATCCCTTACATTAGTAATTTTTCATTATTTTAAAGATCCAAATCATCAATTTGTGCCTCCTTGATCCTATCTTGGATAGATGGTTGGGAAATCATTTGGTAAAAGTATGATATATTCCCTATCATTATGATTTATTTTTCAATCATTTTCATATCGAAAAAGATATGGTATTCCTCAATCTGAATCGTGGATAGAGTAGCCGTTACTTTTCTTCTAAGATAATCATCTACCTTACTCACCCTTCCATGATGGTAGTAAATAGAGCAATCATAGTCCTTGATTAGCTCTAACTATCTTCTCTAAAAATTGTTGAGATCATTCTTTGTGAATATATACCTAATGAATTGATGGTTTGTGTGTATATCATATTTTTCCATATAATTATAGTGTCTCTATATAATAATAGAAATTATGACTACAACTAACTCCAGGACACAAATAATATATTTATATTAATGAGTCTTTAAAAATCACAATGTGTAAGAAATCACTTTGTCATTTTTCATGAGTATACATCCTTGTACTTTAAAGTATGTTTCACTATAAATTTAAAATCCTTCCTTATTAAAGGTTATGTTAGTACATGTGCACTAATCAATCTATTCTTTAGTTCATGGAAACACTCTTCACACTCCTTTATCAAAAATAAACATAACTCCCTTTCGAGTTAACATAATTAATGGATTAAAATTACATGATTTTTTTTCAAAAAACATATATAGTATCCTACATGAAAAGGGAGACTATGAATATAATATATAGTGGTAGGATATGGCCATTCCTCTATGGCCCTTTTCTAGGTAGGACAAACTGATATTTAATTATAAGTCATGATGTTCCCCAAGAATGAAATTTTTTTAACCATAATTCACAGTTACTAAATTTACTAAACAACTTATCCATCCTTAGTGTTTTTAATATGATAATTATAATATCAGAATGATCCTCATGACCATTGAAATATATCAATATATTATCCATAAAGACCACCAAAAATTTATCAATGTAATATTTAAAGACTCCAGTCATAAAATCTATAAATACAATAGGATAATTTGCCAACTTGAAGGAAATAAAAACAAAATTATAATTCCAATATCTTGTTTATTAGGCTATCCATGGGATATATTATTTATTAACCCTTAACTAATGATACTTTGATCATAGATCAATAATTGAAAAAAATTGTTCCGCAATAATATAGTAGAAGAAATAATCAATCCTTGGAAGAGGATACATGTTCTTCATTATAATCCCATTGAGTTATCTATAATCAATGCATATCTGCATTGATCTATCCTTCTTTTTCAAAAAGAGAATTTGTTATCTTCTAGGAGACACACTTTTTTTATGTAAAACCTTTCCTCAAAATATCTTTAAGTCTCTTATTTAAGTCTTATAACTCTACATATTACATTCTATATGGGTTCTTCGATATTTTCTTAGATCTATGTATGAGTTTTATGGAGAACTCTAACTCTCTTTCAGAGGGTTGTCTAGGTAAAAATCCATAAAATAAATCAATTTATTCCCAAATAAGGGAAAAATATTTTACATTTATAAATTATCTTTCTTCTTTTTATTCACCAATAATTTCCATAAAAAGGCTATAAGAGTTTCTTCTAGTTAGAGTTTAGATAGGGATATATCTCCTTTGAAAATTACTATATTTTTTTATTTAGGACCACTAAAATTTCCTTACATCTATATTTAATCTTTACATTATATATTGAGATCCATTTCATCCCTATTATAGTGTATAATTCCACCATGGGAACAAGTACCAGATTTTTTATGTGATTTTACTCACCAAAGTTGACAGTAGATCTTTTATAAACTTTTTATTCTTGGATAATCACTCCAGTAGTTTTAACTGATAACTCTATCTCTAGTAATTCTTATATTTCTTTTATATTAATTGAAAACATTAATGAAATAATGAATTTTTTATAACTAGAGTCAAACAATGTACTTTCCAAATTTTAGAGCACAAAGAGTTTACCTTTCACCATATTATTTGGAGCCTCAAATTTAGACGTTGTGATTGAAAAATTAAGACCTAGATCCCTTGACCTATTCTGAATTTGATACTGTTAATCATCAATTATATTTTTATTTGGACACTGATTTTAAAAGTTTCCAAGTTTTCCACACTTTAAACATCAAACAATAGGTTATTCTTTCACCATATTCCATTTTTTGTTTTCATTAATATGTTGAGGTTTAATCTCACTATGAAAGTGTCGAGCTCTATGGTCATTATTTTAGCATTATTAGAAATTTTAACTCTTGATAAAGTAGTTACATGAATGTTTTTTCCTAGATTTGTTTCACAAAGGTTTTTTAGTTTCTTTACACTTCATCTATGATAAAAATTCTTCCCTAAGTTTAACTTCATTTCTCTCTTCCTTTCATTAAGACTATCTGACCATTAAATATCTCTAAACTCCATTTCAACCTTAAAATAACTCAAAACTATCTTTTAATAGGTTTTATAGGATTCATTTTCTAGATTATTCCAAATATGGTGTCTCATCCGACCAATGAATATATCAAATTTTCATTTAACAAAGATATAGGTGTATTGAGAAAGTCTTGTAAAGTTCATTTCATATATTCAAACTAATTTGTTATCCTTCTACATTAGATCCAAAAATTACTTCTACATTATTTTATCATCAAATTTGGAAAATATGTATTGAAATTTATTATAATAAACTCTCCCCACTCCATAGAATCAGTCCCCCTCTTGAATTTTTGTTCTTAATTAGTTTAACTGTGATGTCATGAACCCGGGTTCCACTTATAGGTTCCCTGATCCCAGTGGACCACATGTCCTCAAGTTCATCTCACAGAACACTAGAGGTTTTTGACTAGAATTGAGAGCCTTAGGTGTGTTTGTGGGGAGAATATGCCCTCATTACCATAGTTCCACACCAGATCAATCAATAGATAAATATCAGAAGTAGTATAACAATGAATTAGTAGAAAAGGCAGAGGTAAATAACCCAAAAACTGATATCAATACTCAATACTAGTAAACTAAATCATATATAGAAATATTATTTGTATGTCATATAACTATAAAGTAATAAAACAAGGATATAATCTATTGGAAGTAGTATTACACAAAAATTTACGAAAAAGGAAAAAATATATCCCAGCATCTTGATCCCCATTACAGTCATCTACTAACAGGATGCATCCTAATACATGTTATAATTTGAATCATACATAAGATTATTCTTCCCCCTATCTACACCTACAAGATTATATCCATCCTAGGTGTCATAGAAATGCCATATAAGGTGTGAGTTATACTCATTAGGCCACTGCCAATAGTGTCTATAAATATATAGTCTAAGTATACAATGTGGAATTTTGAATATATAATAATGTAAAGAAAGATTAGAATCTGTAAATTTGTCAACTATAATACCTAAAGGAAACCAAGATAACACTACCTACTATAGACCATGATGGAATAACTATGAACATGTTTCACAGGATGCAATGCCTAGTATCACAAGAGTAGAAAGGGAATCCATTCCCATTATCATAATATTAATGGGGATTCCTTACCTAATATCACAAAATATAGATTCTATACCTAGTATCACAGAATATGGATTCCATGCTCGATATCATAGAATAGGGATAACATTACCTATATCATAGTAATAAGGGATTCCATTCCCAATATCATATAACAAGGGAGGTCATGCTCATATATTATCAAATTGGATTCCATCATCGTGTCACATTTATATAATGGGACACCATTCCCATTTAGTAAAATGTAGGAGGGTCTTCAGTCCCATATATAATGACAAGGATCATCATGCCAATTTAACATAATTATAGAGGGTCTCTATGACCATTTATTATTAATATGAAGGGTAGAAATTCTTATTTATATTAAACATGCATAAGGCTATCCAGGTCTAATTACTATAATTACCATGGGTGATCATTCCCATGTTCATAATCTATTAGGATAATTCGAGGCTTTAGTGAAATCCATGGTTAATTCACAACTCATTTACACTTAAAATTAATAAGGTAAAACCCATAATTTAGTTTAATTAAGTGATGTGGGTTCACCACTCACTTTAATTCAATTCATTATAATTGTCATGGGAACTAGTGATGTTATTCTACTACTTTAATTCCATATCAACATGGTATCATAATTTTAAATAAATTCCTAACAAAAAATTTAGTATTTTGGGAATAAAAAATTGAAAATGATTTAGCCATAAGTAGGGAACATACAAATGGATGTATCACACTAAGGTTATAAACTGTAACATTATTTAGGTTTTAACTAGTCAAAAAAATTGAGGAATATGAAATTTAATGAAACTCATGGAGAAACTGGTATTCGGCACAATAAAACATATTATAAAATATAAAAATGTGAGGAATAATCTATATAACACCTACCTCATACTCGTACAACTATCCTCATCAAGTATTGGGATTTAGTTCGGCTTAGATAGGAAACAATCTGATGAATGGACCAATTCCCTAAAAATATGACATACAAGACTCCACCTCAATAACTTTTTTGATGTGAAGGGAAACAAAGAATGACTGAAAAGGAATTAATATCATACCAATGCCCATTCTACATGATGAAAGAGGATCAAATTGAACTTCATATGGATTAACGAGATCAAAAGAAATAAGTTTAGCTCCAAAGGGAGATCCCAAGACAATTTTGTCTGCTTGAATGAAAAACAAGAGGAAGGGTTGAATTAAAATCAATTTAAGGGGAAAATTGACATTTTACCCAAAATATATGGGCCACATGGTTTAGTTCATGATTTTCCAAACCATGTTCTAACTGTGAACCCATCATTTCATAAGGAAAGAAGACCACACAATTAGGCCTCATAGTTTGGGAAATCATTCACCAACCATGTAATATGCCTCTACTAAATCTATAGATATTTCTCATGGGAGTGCAGCCCTTGGCACATGGTAAGGGAAAATTGTGATCCTTGCATGACCCCACTATCCAACACTACAGGGTTAGGAGAGACCATGGTTTTGGGTTCACACAATCTCTACTAACTGTGAGGCCCAATGAATTTCTTCATCGTTTGGTTTCTGAGCTCTGAACAAGCCCAGGACACCCCTAAAACATTTGTGAACTCAATATGAATCTGTATTAGTTCCAAAAACAATAATTATAAAAAATGTTAAAGGATCCATACAAAATTTTAAATCATGTTCTTACAGTCTTTCCCCTTAAAGGAACTCTTCTTCGAGTTCACCTTCCAAGGGAAAAAAATCATCAGAGAATAATTTCATTCTATAAGCATGTATATTGGCCACTTGATCCCAAGTCTCAACTGATACCTAGAATCGATTCCATAGAACTTGTACTAAAGGGGTATACTATCCTAAGATACTATTCATTCTCTGATCAATAATGTGTACATGATACTCTTTAAAAGAAGCATCAACATCTAGATCATCATCTTCTCGATCAAAAGTATGATATAGTTTGACATGATATTGAAAAATCAATGAAACATGGAATATGTCGTGCATGGAATGATACCACTAAGTTAACCATAACCATTAATATACCATCTGAAATCTCTCTATAATATAAAACGACCTAAAAAAGAAAGATGAAAACTTATCTTCCCTCTAAATTCATCTATTCCCATGTGTGGGTGATACTCACAAGAATACACGATCCCTAACATTAAACTCTAAAGCTCGTCGAAGTTGAATGACATACGGTTTCTATATAGACTAAATAGTATACATCCACATCTTGATTAACTGAAAAATCCTCCAAAATCTCCTGAATGATATGAGGACCTAGTATCATTGCCTCTCATGCCTCTAACTAGCATAGGGGTGAACAGAATGAACTATCGTATAGGGACTCATATGTATCCATATGTATCATTGCCTGATAATTGTCATTGTAGGAGAAATCGATGAGAGGAATATGATTTTCCCAAGAAATTCCAAAATCATGGATTCATGCTCAGATCATGCCCTCTGGAACTATTATAGTTCATTTTGAAGGACCATCGGTCTGAGGATGAAAGGATATTCTCAGAAGAACCTATCTACTCGTATCCATCTTCAACCTTATCCAAAACCTTGACTTGAAATGAAAATCCCTATCTGAAATGATAGTACACTGGACACCATGTATATAGATAATGTTACAGATATATAATCTTCCAAACTCATCAACTGATAATTTCTCTGGGATAAGAAGGAAGTGGGATACTTTCATCAGTCAATCCATGACTACCCAAACTGCATTTCTACCTAGCGATGACCTCAGTAATACGTATACAAAATCTATCTCAACATCCTCCAATTGTTATTCTAGGACTGGTAATGGATATATCAAGACTGTAATTCACTGGTACTCTTTCTTCACCTACTAAAATGTAGAATACCTTGTGATAGAAATTTTATATAATTCTTCATACTTAGCCACCAATAATATTGACACATATCATGATACGTCTTGGAGATACTTGAGTGAACTTTACATTTTGAATCATTTGCTTCCCACATCCTCCCCTCTCTCATATCTGTGAAATCCCAGATATGCCCATGTATACATAGGATGACATCATTATCGATGGACCAATCGAATGGTGGGTCCTCACTATCAATACTCTCTCGTTGGACTAATCCATGGGCATTTGAAAAATTAATCATCTTTACCTTCTCTAGAAGGGTAGAGGTCACAAATAGCGATGTGAGTAATGAATATCCATGATGACCCTAGACATTTATATGCATCTTAGAAAACATATCTATAAGATTCCATTCACTACTGGAGTCCTAAACCATCTGCGCATGTGTCATCCTACTCAGAGCATCTGTAACAACATTTACTTTCCCATGTTTATACACTACCTCGAAGTCATAGTACTGTAGGTATTCAACCCACCTTCAATCCATAATATTTATCTATCACTATTAAAAAATACACCTGAGGATATTTTGGTCCATAAACATCACAAAACACTCTTCTGGTAGGTAATTAGTACAACATTTCAAGGTATGTACAATGGATTCCAACTCAAGGCCAAGCATTGAGTAATTCCACTCATGGGGCCTCAACTATCGCAACCCATAACCAATGAATCTATATTCCTACATCATAACTAATCCTATTCCAATACTCGATGCATCATAATATAATTTATAATTCCTGACCATCTCTAGTAGAATTAGGATCCGAACTAAATTCAATCTCCCCTTTATCTCATAACATGATGTATCACAGGATTCAAACAATATAAACATCACACCCTTCTTATTCAAGTATGTAAGAGGTTCTTCTGATCATGATAAGTCCTGTATAAAATGCATGTAGTAAAAAGCTAGCCCCATGAAACTTGATATGTCAAAGTTGTTCATGGGCTAATCCAAGGTAACTATAGATATCACCTTCTCCAGGTCCATTGAAATTCATGAATTGAAGATAATTTTCCCCAATCAGTGAACCGTGTCGATCCAGAAATGAAATTTACTAAACTTAGCATACAACTGGTGCTACATTAGTGTGTTGAAGAAAATCTGAAGTTGAGTGGAACTATCACTTTGAGTTTGATAATACACCATGATTTCATCTCTGAATACAACATCAAAGGAATCTAGATAGGAATATGAAAGCTATTAATAAAAGGCATGAAGATGGGAAGAATGTTCGTTAGACCAAACGACATTACAAGATACTCATACAAGTCATACTTACTATGGAAAGTCATACGTAGAATGCCTAAAGGCTTGACTCAAACATTACGATATCCTGATCTTTGGTCAATATTCAAGAATACCATAACTCATTTGATTTAGTCAAAAATAATCTCTGTGAGGTTAAGGATACCAATTTTTTACTATAATCTAGTTCAGATTATGGTAATCCATGAAATTACTAAGGGTCAAATCACCCTTGTTAGCAAAAAGGACAAGTGAACCTTAGGGATAAGTATTCGGTCATATAAAACCCTCGGTCTCTTAATACTATAGCTACCTTTTGAGCTCCTACAACATAGTAGTATCCATCTTGTAAAGAGGAATGGATACTGGTCCATCTCTAGGAACTAACTCAATATCAAATTCTACCTCTCTTAGTATGTTGTCCTAAATATCTATCAGGGAAGACATCTATAAATCGACCAACTAAAGGAGGGGTACTCAATCTGATGTAGTTCATGATCTTCCTTGTAATTTCTAGAAATCTGGTATGTCAATCCACATAGTCCAAGATTCTTTGGTCTCTCTCTACCATCATGGAAATCACACTCCCACTTATGAATATTATAGTCCCTCTTTGGTGAATTAAACAACACCCTCTGATGATAAGAATCCAAAATAACATGATATAGAACCAATAAATCCATCATTAGAATGATTCCCAAGACTATCATCTCAAGGATGGAGAGGTTCTATAAGAAAATAATGGCTTACTAACAAAAGAGGATAGTTATTTCACTATCGTACACTCTCTGATCATGAACCCAAAGGTGTATCTAGTGTCATAATTCCATAAGAGTACTCAATATGAAGTTTGATACTCTCCCCAACATGAAAAAATATTAAAGAATGTGATATACCTGTATCAAATAAGGAATAAAATATATTAGAGGATAATAGAATAGTACTTCAAACAGTAGATGACCCAGCTTTAAGTTCCTCTCGTATAGGCTACACTAATTAAATCTGGCATGATCCTCAGTTCAATGATACAACCTAACTACCTAAAGAGGTTTCCATCTTCTGGTGTTGTATATTTGAAGTTTGGATACCATGACCATGACATCCTCCTCAGCATGCATTTCTAGTAGTATTCCATATTCCTGCCTATTGATATTCAAATGAAATTGATCCTGAATGTGTAGCTATTACAGATCCACTCATACTTGGAACCGATTGGAAGTTACTATAGAAATAGTAAATATTCTCCAACCTACTAAATCCTCAACACTCGATGGGGACTTTCAAAAATTTGGGACTCTTATGTCCTATAATCCAACACTGGTCACATACCACATAACTTTCTATTGGATTCATATGGGTATTGTTACTCACATGAACAATATCAATGCATCGCCTATGACCGCTATAAGAACCACTACTCTTTCAAGGTCATGAACAACCCTGTCTCAAACCAACTTCTTCCCCCAGGTTACAATCAGTGATAATGGACTGGTTCTCTATTTATGATATGGTTGTTAAATGGATAATTTTTACCAGAGAGAAAATAATATTCCACAAAACATCCTCATATGGTCTCTCTTTCACTGTCTCATCAGCAATATAGATAGTCATTAAGCACTGAAGCTCTATAAAACGAGTTGAATAGTCTATGACTATTATTGAAAACTATTGTAGGTTCATTAACTCTCTATAATGATCATCCCTTAGAGTCTCAATGAATAAATAATCAATGAATCTTAACTAAAAGTCCCTACACGTTGGTTCTTGATACTGGCCAATATGATTTAGAATATCTCAACACTGTTTGGTGGATCCCCTCAGCATATATATAGTGAGTTTTATTCTCCTCTAAAGGGGTGTCTATAGATGCTCGATTATATAAATAAATGTATCAATCCATAACTATGTATGTTGTGGTCCTCCATCCCCTGAAAACGTTGATGGATGATGTTATTGGAACTCCTGAGTCAACTCCCCTATAGATGGGGAAGAGAACATAAACCCATATAAGGTTTTCATAAAACATAGGAAATCTCCTCGAAATTAGGAATCATCAATCACATCAGGAACTAAAAGGCATGCCATAGAAGGCACTACTGAAGGTATAAATGTCAACTCAGGGCCCACAACCTCTGAAGCATGGTCGTCACCACCCTCCTAGAGTATGACCGAAGGATGTAGTGGTCTCAAAGGTCTATAATTTCCAAACACACACCTCAAATAATGTTATATGATGACATATTCCACAAATATAGAACTATAATTGGTATAAATCATGTATATTTCATTTTATCACCCCTATTATAGATCAAAGAGTCAGTTATGGGAGATAGAAACATTTAAATGGAACAATATATATGACACCAACTTCCCACTACCAAGGTCAAGACTGAGTCAAGATCTATGTTTTTCAACATCAAATTCATTTTGTTTATATTTTTATTTCAATTTTTATTTCAATAGTTGAACCAAATGGTTTATCACTTCTAATATATAAGGGCTCATACACCTTATGAACTGAAATATGGAGTCAAATAAATCCATATTATAACCTGTTCTAGTCCATGCGACCAATGGTCAATGACTCAACATTTCATAGTTGACTACATGGGGCATCATCCATAGCCTAATTAGGAAAATACTATTTAGGTAATGAAAGGAATTCTAAGTAACAACTATTTTTTCTCAATCACCTACAGGAATCATTTTACAATAGAAATTATATTTATTTAAATTAAATAACTCATGGAAATCATAAGTGATGAAGAAAACACAATGCATCTATATGACATGGCATTTCAATTCACTAAAAGGTGACTAAGATGATGCATTCTCAATGATTCCTTTCCCTTATCTCATTAGGAAAATGATGAAACATAAAACCAAATAATATCAATATTAAAACAAAAATTCAATCGCACCACCCAATAGTTGAATCAAATCAACTATAATGTGAAAAAGGAAGAAAATAACAATTTCTCTTCGAGGAAATTTTATTTTTATCTATACATTGGTTAGATAATCCCAGGAATAAATCATTAAAAAATCTCATTAACTTCCTAATATCCAGTCTATTATATAAAAATAGTAAAGTAATAAAAGAATCATCAACTGATTCCCCTACACCTACTGCTCCACTGGTGAGTACGACGCCTTCCACATTTCTAGTAGGGGCACCACAACTGGCGATGATGATGAATTACAATATTCCCACCGCTACCCCAATACCCAAACCATGAAATTCTAAAGGATCATGGGTTCCCCATGCATCTCTAGGTGGATCAGCCTGATTTATATATGTCTTGTGTTGGTTATTCATTGTTTTCCCAATATTAATATATCTGGTTTTTCCTTTTTTACCACCTCATATCTGTGTTTTCTCACATCCACCACAATAAAAGTGCAAATGTAGGATTATTTTTTTTAAACAAATAAATTTTTATCCATACTCAATAGTAGTAAACTTGACATATATATAGAAATATGATAATGTATTCTGTGTGCTTATAAATCAGTAAAACATGGATACTAGTAGATAATAGTACTATACAAAAAGGTACAAAAGGGAAAACAAATATTTCCTAGAATACTGACCTTCAACCTAGTCATCTTCTACCAATATCCATCATAAGATATGATAAAATTTCAAGCTTCTATTGGTTAATGCTTCCCCTTATCTAGACCTGCAAGTATATAGTATTCCCTGGGACCATAAGCAGCCAGGATAGGATGTGAGTTAAACTCATTAGGCCACCAACAACCATTTCAATAAATATCTAGTCCGATTATACAATATAGAAGTGTGTAAATATAATAATGTAAAGTAGGAATAATAATTATAAATGGGTCGGATCTAGTTCTTGAAGGAAACCAGGATGACACTACCTGCTTCATCCCATGATGGAATAACTATTATTTTTCAAGAGGTAGTGTTTTGGTCGAAGACCAAAACACAAAATTTATTATATAAAATAAAGGGGTTACACGAGTCGAAAGTAAGGCATTCTGTTTACATCCAGAACATAAAGCAGAAGAAGCTCAGGGGGAAGATCATCTCTCATAGTAGTGTACTTATCAACTCCCATGTTGGAAAGGGCATCAACAATTCTTTTTGCTTCCCAGTAATCATGTGTAGAAATGAAGCTGAGGGAGGAGAGTGAGTGCAGAAAATCCATCCAGCGGGAAGTGAACTTCCAATCCAGGTGGATGGTACCCTTCCATATTTCCTGGACAATAATAGAGGAGTCGCTTTCAATCCATATGTTATTCCAATTGTGCATATTGGCAAACAAGATCGCATGAATGATGCTGAGAATCTCGACTTCCAAGGAGGTAGCAATACCACATGATTCGTAGAAGAAATCGAGAACTTGATCAAGATGATTTCTGAAGATGGCTCCACAACCCGCTGGGCCTGGGTTGCCCTTAGAAGAGCCATCCACATTGATTTTGACCCATCCTGTGGTGGGGGGGGGGGCTACCAAAAAACATCAATCATGAATTTAGGGTGAGGATACTTACCTACAATCCCAAGGAATCACAGAATCATCAAATTTCTGACCGAGTTTTTACACTGATCCTTCTTTATCAATGCCGTCTCCTGGGTAGTGATAAGAATTCTCATTTTACCTGCATTAAGATTGAAAGAACTATTGCGAAAAGTATATTAGTTCCTACCATACCAAATCACATGCTGATGCTCTACAATTGCTGCCACAAAGTGGTTCTTGATTTTTTGAGAGTCATATGTATCCAAACATCTTTTAACCTGAGAGATTAGAGAACTAAAAAACAACCAATTGCATTCAAATATGTCAAAGATATAATGCCAATGAGTAGTAGCCGTATCCTAATAAAGGAAAATATTGTTAATATCTTCACAATGTTGGTTACACATACGACATTTAGAGAATGTTTGATTCCAAATGTTTGTAAACAAGAGTCAGTGGGAATTCTACCATGAGGAATACACCAAACTACAATAACTCTTGAAGGTTTAATCCAATATTTATTTTATTTATTAAGCCTGCTAAATTGGTTCATATCATTGATGTAAAAATTCTTGTAGACACTCTTTGAGTCAAGAATCCCATTATGTGAAGGTTCCTAGATCGGAAAATCATCATTAATAGAGAGATGGTAATTTTCAACAATACTTTTAATCTCTTCCTGAAAAGGAGTATTTTTCATGTTCATGATGTTTTTGATGGTGTCACTTGTATGCACAGGGTGTTGAGAGGAAGAAATCAAGGAGATCAAGGGCGTGCCTGTCCAGTTATCAAGCCAAAAATTCAAATTCGAGTCTCTATTGGCCATACATCTAGCATTAGCCATAATGGAGTTGAAGGTACATTTAATGGATGGCCATATGGAGGACATGAAATAATTATGTGTATTGTTTCAGAGTTTTTCAAGAAAATGATCCTGAAGGAAGTCTGTGGAAGGCGATTTGTTAAAAATGAGATTCCATGTAATCTTAGCCTGAAGGGACTCCATGCCTAGTATCCCAGAATAGAGAAGCCATGCCCAATATCACATAAGCGGGACACCATACTCGGTATCACAGAATAGGGACACCATGCCAAGTATCATAGCTGTATGTGATATCATTCCCAATATCATATAACATGGGATGTCATTCCCGTATAGTATCACATGTGATACCATTCCCATATCAGATTTATATAAAGGGAATATATTATTTTTTTAGTAATTATGATGTTATTCATGCCTATATATAACAATAAGGGTCTGCATTCCCATTTACCTTAATTAAAGAGGGTCTCTAGGCCCATTTAGTATTAAGTTGAAGGGTCAACATTCCCATTTATATTAAACATGCATAAGGGACTTTTGGCACCAAAAAACAAATCCATGTAATTCACTGAATACTTTCATGCGTTATCCCTATGAGTAGCTCATTCCACAAGCTTTGATTTTACTGGTCGTGGAGCCGAAAAAGATTTATAGATCAAAATTTATGGATGTTTGAAGTTAGGATACTGGAAAAGGCCATTTGTGACAATTTTGGGGCAAAGTACGGTTTTGCGCATAAGAAGTGAAATTTTGCACGCAAGAATGAATGTTTTTCATGCAAAAATTGACCTCATGTGCACAAGAATAGATTTTTTTCTATGAATAATGGAATCTTTCACGCAGTTGTAAAATCTTGTGCGCAACATATTGTGCAAACCTTTTACGTGCCTAATGAGAGGCCATCCTCTGCCCAGGCCACTCGAAAAACTTCTAAGGAAAGTCCGTGCAAGTTTTGAAAGGTGCGTGCAAGATTAGCAACCGAGTGCAAGATTATTACGTGTCCAAGGTGACGTAAAATGCCCCTTTTCATGCGCACCCACCGTAGGGTGTGCGTAATATCACTTTTGCACCCAGAACATTATGCGCAACTACTCATGGGTTCGCCGATAAATACAGGTGCAGCTCCCACCCTTCGAGGGAGCTCTCTAGAGGATGGATAATGCTCTTCCATGTATAAGACCTCATCTTCCACACCCACACAAAAGAATTCAACCCTCCATGTGATATCTTTCACGATAGGTCCCATATGAGTCTGCTTTCATGTGGGCCCATAGTGGTGTGATCTTCACTTGTCATATTTTCTGCCTATGTTTGGTGTGTGCAAGATTCCATGCTTGTGCACAAAACATTCAATATTGTGCACAAGACTTCCAATATTGTGTGCAAGAATTCAATCTTTTGTGAAATAGTATCGAGGTGCTGAATCTTGCGTGCACCTATTCCACCCAGTCCAATCTTGCATGCAACCCTCCCCTTTTGCACGCAACCCTACCTTATTACGCGCAACCCTTCCATCTGGCATGAAAACCTTACTTCCTGGCATGAAAACCTTCATTCCTGCATGCAATCCTTCCATCTTGTGCACTGCCTTTCACCTATGGAATACCAAGATTCAAGATACTCCTCCAAACACCATGAAATACCTTAAGTCGACATATTCCTCTTGTTCCCTTTCAGGTGTCGTGAGTTGAGATTCTCATCATCAATTTCCCGAGTACCTTTATTCGAACCATTACTTAAGAAACTCATCCAAACCCCATCACCTAGCTTCTATACTAGGTTGAACCAGAAAGGGACACCCTTGTGTAAGTCCCAACACCAAATATTTCTAGGAGCCTTATGCCTAACAGTCTTATGTACATGACTATAAAATATAGTGCACCCTATGTTTCAAACATAGGATGCCTCTTGATTCAAACAAGAGATACCTTATGCTCAAAGCATAGGATGCCAACAGTCCTATATACATGACTATAAACTGTAGGGAACCCTATTTTCCAAACATAGGATGCCTCTCTCTAAAAATAAGATATGCCTTATGCTCCTAGCATAGGATGCCAACAGTCATATCTACATGACTATAAACTGTAGTGCACCATATTTTCCAAACATAGATGCCTCTTACTACAAACAAGAGATGCCTTATTCTCCAAGTATAAGATGAAAACAGTCCTCTCTACATGACTATAAACTGTAGTAATACCCATGTGAAAATCATAAGATGCCTCTTGCCCCAAAAAAGAGATGCCTTATGCTCCAAGAATAAGATTACAATAGTCCTATCTATATGACATTAAATTATAGTCAACCTTATGTTCCAAACATAGGATGCCTCTTATTCCAAACAAGAGATGTCTTATGCGCCAATCATAAAATTCCAATAGTTCTCTCTACATGAATTTAACCTATAGAAATCCATACCATTCAATAATGGTATGCCTCTTGTTCCAAATAAGAGATGACTTATGTGAAAATCAAAAGATACCTAATTACATGATTACGATGGAGTAATTTCAAGAGTGTTTGAATCCGTTCAAACATTCCATCACTCCACTGCATGCTTTTCATGTCCTTCATTCAGATCTCAATCCACATTCATGTCTGAAGGGACCCCCTAACAGCCTGGCCCCATGCCGCATAGGCTGACCTACCGCCCTAGGCCAATGACCCATATGACTTTGGACAACAGTTCGAGTCAGGTCCTATGTTTCGAACACAGTCAGTAGTCGAACCTCATTTGTTTTTCCTCATTTCGGGCTAACACGATATGGATGTTGTGTTTCGAACATGGTAAATAGTTATCCTTCATCGCCATGCCACCCTCATTGCATTCAAAATGTCGGGCATGTGATTCACACTTTTCATATCTATTTGTTTGGACTGATTCCAATTCACATAGCATTATCCCTCTTGTGCACTAGCGCATAGGTGAAGGCCTCAACCCACAACTTTGTTGGGATTCCCTCATGACCAGACATGAGGAAGACCTTTAGGAAGATTCCTTGCATAATCCACATTCACTATTACCTCTCCTTATTGTCAAATGGGCTGCTTCCTTGCATAATCCCCATTCATCTTTGTCGCTCCATAGCGGCACCCGGGTAGCTTCCTTTCGTAAGCCCCATTCACTATTGTCACTCTATAGCGGCACCCGAGCAACTTCCTTGCATAAGCCCCATTCACCGTTGTCGCTCTATAGCAGCACCTGGACATCATCCTTGCATAAGACCCATTCACCGTTGTCGGTCCATAGAGGAACCCATGCCGCTTCCTTGTATAAGAACCATTCACTATTGCCGCTCCATAGTGGCACCTAGTCTATTCCATGCGTAAGCCCCATGCACCATTGCTGCTCTATAGCGGTACCAGGGAAGCTTCTTTTCATAAGTCTCATGCACCATTGTCGCTCCATAGTGGTACTTGGGCAGCTCCCTTGCATAATCCCCCTTTCACCATTTCCACTCCCTAGCGGAACCCAGGAAACTTCCTTATGTAATCCCCATTCAACACCCATCATGGACACACCTTTACACTGTGATCGTCAGGTCCTTGCAGCCTCTTGTTTCTCACACCAAGAAAAACTCACGCGGGTTTACAGTAAGCATCGACACTGGCATCCTCTCTGGGAATCCTAGAGTGTAATCCCCAACCATCTTCCTGAATTATGTTGACTTTGATCCTTTCCAAGGAAAGGTACGTAGGAATCCTTTCTGAGGTTCAAGACCACCACCCATTGGTCCCAACCATCTTCACGTTGCCTCACCAAAAAACATTTTGAACTACGAGGGATTTGATCCTTGCCAAGGCAAGGTATGTACGAATCCTCTTGAGGTTCAATCCCACCACCCATTAGTCCCAACTATCTCCACGTCGGTTCACCAAACACTCCACCTAAACAATGTGGTCTTTGATCCTTTCCAAGGAAAGGTACATAGGAAGCCTCCCTAAGGTTTAAGCCCACTATAAATTGGTTCCATCCCCCTTCACATCTGTCCACCCCTATCCTCCATGACATTAAACAATATTCCCCTTTTGTCCTGCATGACACTAAACTGTCACCCCATCTAACGGTAAGCCATTGTGACCCCATCCAGCAGTAAGTCATTGTCAATCCCATCCAACGGTAAGATATTGTAATCCCTATCTAGCAGTAATCCATTGTCAATCCCATCCAGGGGTAATACATTTTCAACCCCATTCAGTGGTAATCTGTTGTCAACCTCATTCGGATGTAAGCCGTTAAAGTCCCCAATCGACGGTAAGCCATTGTCAGATGAACTACATGAACATTGATTCCCTACCATGGGGATACATAGGAAGCCTTCATGAGGTTCAAGCCCATCACCCATGTTTCATCCTAATCTATCCCTCTATCCCATGTGTTCCAGGAAGATCATTCCCCAACCTGGAGGTTCTATTTCTTCCGGATCCCATCCATGCATCCATTCTCACGGGCGCCTCCTCAGGTGTCCCATCATCCCACCGAACTATGAGGAATTTGATTCCCTTCCATAGGGATATGTAGGAAGTATTTTTGAGGCTAAATCCCAACAATACCGCCAAATTTACGATGAATCCATCTCATTCCCCCTCTACTTCATTAAACTCTCCATCATCCATCACGATTCTTACCTGGGCCGCCACATCCCTTTGAGATCATGGAATTCATCCAAACGCCACTCCTTGCATCACCCGAGCAGAAAACCATGAATAAGCCGCACTCAATCAATAACCATACACCCAAGAGTATCCCTCTTGCGATGGGCCGTTATCCATGCATAATCCCAATCATGTATCCAGGTTGTTGTCCTTTGTGTACACCCCGATTCATCACCCCTTCGAACTACGTGGGTTTTGATCCCTATCGTCTATATAGGGTACATAAGAAACTTCCATGAGGTTCAATCCCATCCAATGTTAAACCTTGGTGTCCCTCATTCTAGGGTGCACCGTTTCTGATCCACCCTCAGTGGTGTATGGACCAGCCTTCATAGTGTGACATCTTTCCTTTATGGGACACACCATCTTGGATCTTCTCTTATTGAGTGTTTTGATCCATCCACCCGATAAAACTTCCAGGTGTTCCCTCTTAGAGATGTACCAATATGATCCATCTCTATGGGATGTTATGATCACCCTCATTCCATCTCCGAAAGATGTTAAATTCATGACTTACCTCATGTTAAACAGGAGATGCCTGAGGAAAACCTCGGAAGATATGCCTTTGGCTAACCGTCTCTGCTATACATTAAACTTGTGGAATACCCCGTGTTAAACATGGGAAGCTGAGGAAAACCTCAGAGACATGCCTTTTGCATAAGTTACCCTATGACTTACGTGGGATTCCTCGGGTTCTATGTACTTGAGATACCCTCTTATGAGAAAGAATACAGATTCCCCAATGTCCATGCATCTAGAGATGTCCTGACATGCCTGATGTTGTCATCTACTCCGACTGAAGGTTTCTACCAAGTCAAGACCCCATGGAATTTCCTGACAGAAGTAGTGTAATTAACAAGCATCCACAATGATATGGAACTGGGAAGGAGATTTATGAACCACAACTTAATCTTTAAGGGAGACCCAAACTAGGTAATGAGTTCCGAGGAGGAATCCATAGAAGGAGGAACCAACATCCCATCATCCCGTTTCGATCCAGGAGAAAATGCCCCTAAATAAGGAACGGATGCCACATGTCTTTGGAAAATGGGAATGTGGGGAAACAGCTTCGTGTCCTCCACAGGAAGATTCACGTGCCCCAGCGAAAGCATCGGAAATAGGGACTTCATGCCCAATTACCATAATTATCAAGTGTCGTCATGCCCAAATTAATAAGATATTAGGAGAAATCGAGGCTTTTGGAAAAGACATAGTAAATTAAAAACTCATTTAAAATTAATATTAATGAGGGTGTATCCATAATTTAGTTTAATCAAGTGATGTGGGATCACCACTCACTTCAATTCAATTACATATAATTTTTATAGTAACTATCTATGCTGTTACACTATTTTCATTCCGTATAAAAAGTTTCTCATCATTTTAATTAAATGACAAACACACTATTTGGTATTTTGGGCATAAAATCCTCAAAACATTTTAATCATAAAGAGGGAACCCCGAAATAGATAGATCACTCAAAGGTTGTAAACCATAATAGGATATGGGTTCAAACAAGTCAAAAAACACAAGGAAGATCCAATTTAAGGAAACACATGGTGAAACTAGCATATGACACAATGACACATATTATAAAACATCAAAATATGAGGAATAATTTATGGACCACATACCTCATACTCATACAACTCTCTTCATCCAGTATCAACATTTAGTTCTGCCTGGATTAGATGAAATCTAAAGAACTTACAAACACCATGAAAATTGGTTATATGAGCCTTCACATCAATGAATTTTTGATGAGAATATAAATGAATAGTGGATAAAAAGGAATTAAGATCTTATTGATGTGAATCCAAAATGATATACATGGATCAAATTGGACACAAGACAATCGAAAGAGATCAAAAGAAATGATTTGATCTCAAAAGGGAGTTATCAAGATAATTTTTTCTGATGGAATGAAAAAAAATAGAGTAAGGGTTGAATTAAAATTGAATTATGGGTAAAATGTTCTTTGTACCCAAAATATCTGGGTCACATGGTTTGGCCACATGTTTGTTCAAACTATATTCAAACTATGTGTCCTTCAGTACTTAAAGAGGCCACCCAACACTATTAGGCTGCATGGTTTGGGAAACCATTCACTAAACATGCAATATTCCCCTTATAAAACATCAGATATTTTGAATGGTCATGAATCCCCAAGAACATGGTAATGGAAAATTTTGTTCCCTACTTCACCACACAATCCAACAATATATAGTTCGGAGGGACTATGTAGGCTAGGTAACCCAGTTTCTTCAAACTGTGTAGCCTAGGTATCTTTTCCATCGGTTGGGTTCCGAGCTCAAAAAAAGACCCAAGAACCCCCTAAATGTTTGGGAACTCATTAAAAATTGGTATTAGGTCCAAAAATAATAATTTAGCCAAATTTTAAAGTATCCATACCTAAGATGAAAACAAGGTTCTTACAATTCCACAAACCACCCCTCATTATAAATAATACACTACAAAGAGACATTCTATAGCTTTGGAAAAAATATAAAAAATTAATTTTCTACATAAGTAATCCATTTTACAAAATTAATTGATCAATAGATCCACTAAAGGTAGGTGGTCATTGATGAAAGAATAAATCAACTACATATTTTTCCTTACGAGATAAATTTTATTACTCAACTTGTTTTAAGTTGTTATAAATAACTCAAGACAGTTGATTCATCATCCTCCTGTAGTTTTCCATTTCATCTTCAATCATGTTAAGAAGTTATTTAGTGCATCATTCATTAATCTCATCATTTACATAGTTCCTCTTATTTAATACCATTTTTTCAAAATGTTGAAAACCATTGAGAGAAGCGTGTTACTTTTAGTAATCATGTAATTCTAAATGTGATCTTTCAGTCCAAAAAAACATTTTTAAAGATTTTATTCATTAATATATGCTAATTAAAATTAAATTTTCTATATATTGTTCATAATGGTTTATAACAAGTATGTGATTAACCAAAAATATATCATGGGAGTGTCCATATAGGTGTCTAGTAAGGACCATTATTATTCACAAAGTGTAGATTGAGTCAAAAACCAATTATCCATTTTCAAGGTTATTACCCCTTGGTTGAACTTTTCTAGAGACACTTCCTCCTATAATATCAAAATAGGGATTTCATTTTTTGTAAATGAATTACATAATACTTAACAAAAATTTTGGGAAGTCTCCCTATATTTAGACATATCTCAAGGTTCTTATTAGATTTTAATAATATTGATTTTCAAAAATAACTAAACTGTTCTATGATTCCAACTATGGAATCCCCCGTTTTTAATACATTAATATTTTATTATAGGGTATAGAAGTTAATTACACACACATGATATATTATGGTTTAGTTTTTTTCAAAATTAGAAATATAATAGATAAATAACATAAAAAATATTATTATCCAATTTAAAGGATTATTCATAGGTTCATCCTATGTTTCTTTTACCACATCTTATATCCTAGGGACAAATGTCAAAATAAATGGGTATGAATAAATACTATTAAGGAATAAAAAAATAAATGGATCATGAATGATCATAATGGATAATATATGAGTCATAAAATTATAAAATAATCATAAGTACAAGATACATAATATGAGAATGTTGTTATAATATAAAATTGATACATTCATAAACATAATAGTACGACTTATCACCAAGGATTCAAAAATCATAATTATCATGACTATTCACTAATGTATCAAAATATTTTTCACCTATAAGGATTAATTCCATACCCTAAACATTGGATCATTATCAGGCTGTACCCTTCATATTACAAAATATATATTTTCCTAAAAAAAGATAATAAAAAATTTCATCAATAAGTCATGGAAAATAAATTATTGAACCATGATTTCCATAGATAGATAGTACCTCATTTTAGATGAATATTTATTATATTACACGAACACATGCCTGAGGATCATAGTGGTTTGAAGTTGTTGGAGACTAGGTACACAATATTGTTATTTGGTGAAAAGTATTCAATGTTTCCCACAAATATATTCCAATTTATAATCTTCATAGACATACCATAATTTAAACCCTTATTCATCACATAGGGTAAATAAACATAAGAATGCATGAGATCGGATGCTTGATAAGAGTAAAAAAGGTAAATTATGTAAACATGATGTGATCATAAATGTATCAGAATGTGAGAATAACATATGAAAATAATATCCTACATAAAAAATATTAAAATATCGAATCATGTCATAAATATTGATTTTTCATAAGACATAAATCCTAATGAAATATAAGAAAATGTGACATAATAGCATAACATTGGAACAAGGCATGGAATTATGTCATATACAAAAGAAAAGAAAAAAATTTCCATAGTAGTCAAGGAAAAATTCTATGTTTATAAAAGTAGAATGGGTTAACTCCACAAACTATAATAGTAGTCAAGGTTCACTCCCAATACCATAAAAAAACAAAGTCCCTTAATGAGTTGGGTTCACTCCCCATTCCATTCCTATCTATCTCATGAGATATAAATCTTTACCCAATATATTAAAGGCATATATAGGTACCACCTATCACATAATGAAAATCATATGTAAGTGTGGTATAATATCATAAAAAATTCATCATATCATAACCCATGAAATGAAATAGGTTTTATAATTTTTTTTAATATAATAATACATGGAAAAGTGACATGTTTCATAATCATTATATCATTTCATAAAAGTATAAATCATCAAAATTAATGTGTTTTGTAATAATTTCCTTATTATTTAACATTTGGAAGAGAAATAGTTTTCATAAAAATCATGACATCAAAAACATAAACCACATAGAGAAAGAAAAATAAAGGTTTCCTTGGATCATATCCCTATTAAGGAATAAGTAACACAAATAGAGATTATGTTATATTGAAAATGATTTCAAAAATACATGTAGAACTTTTCTCGTGGAAAATAACATTTCTAGGAAAATCTAATTTTTAAATGAAAAATTCAAAAAACATATTTGAAATCCATATTTAATTAACATTTAAAATTTATAAATAAAGGTTCGAAAATAATTTAAAACATTTATTGATAAAAATATCCTTTCAGATTTAAAAACGCTTTTTAAAACCTAAAAAATTTTGAAAATATTTTTTATTGAAAATAATATTGAAAACATATAAAGGATTCTTCAAAAATATTTTAAAACATTTCATGATGAAAATATCCTCTCTGATTAAAAAAAGTTTTAAAAAGATAAATAATTTTGAGAATAAATTTATTTTAAGATACCTTTGAAAACTTATAAATGATACTCCAAATAAAATAATGTCTATGATGGTGTGAAATTACCTTCATGCTGTACACATTAAAATATATTTTCCTTCAACATATTTTGCAAATGATAAATGAATATTTTTTGGAAAATCACACGATGATTCCTTTCAAAAAAATTTGTAAAAAATACTATAAGTGAAAAATCTATTTAAAAATTCATTTAAATTATGCTAAAAAATTGAAAATATTTTTAGAAAACATGGTTTTGGTAGAAGAGGGGTTTAAGATCGAAGAGAGAAATATGGATAATTTATTCTTAAAAACATTATTTTAATTTAATGAGTACATAAAGGGAGAAAAATGAATAGAAAACATGTATTTTTAATAAATAGCTATATTAGAATAAAATTCATGAGTATATTGAGATATATTTCAAAATATTTCGTCATCAAAAGCATAAACATAATCAATTCTGTTAAATGATGAGATTGTATTATAAAACCCTTACCACTTTGGTAACATGGAATATAAATCCCCACTGAAAGAATAAAATTTAAAGAAAAATAAAATATCATGAGAATAAAAAAAATAATGATATTTTTTGAAAATGGGCGTGTATATTTACCTCATAAAAGAAGACCCGTGTATATCATAACATACAACTCAAAGAAAGAAAACGAAGACAAAAATCTCTTACCACTTTGGAAATATATAAACTGTAAACCCTTTAAAATAGAAATCCTAAAATTTATTTTTAAATTAAAATGATTTTTAGTTTAAGAATCATAAAATACATTAATGGGTAGTATATACACCATATAAAAAAATAGGTGGTGAATATGGCATATGCCTCACAGAAGTAAAAAATTTGAGAAGGAAATATCTTACATTAAGTGTTCACTTCCTTCATACAAGTCATAACCTCTTGTGTAATAAATATATGTTTCATACATATATTATAGAACCATAATCATATATCATACCATATATTATTTACTTATGACCTTTTATGATTCATTTATCAATAATTCTTTATTAAAATCATGTTTTGGGTAATAACTGTTTTTTTTCTTGTATATTTTTTTATAATATTTAATTAATCACTGTACCATCATATAAATAATTTTATTCATGATATAAATATCATATATAATCATAATTTATGTATTTATAGTGATTCATAATATTTAGAGATAGAAAATGAAATGCATCATTCATAGAGACGGTAGGTCGGAGATGCGCATGAATGCTATTTTCATTTTTCTGATGGAAAGAAAGAAATAAAGGTAAATAATATATAACCATTAAAAAATAATTTTTATGTCATATATATCATATATTTTCAATAAAATTATAATTATTACCATCCATATAAAGCAATAATAAATCACATCTCTACGTGAGGTGGTAGTTCGTTGTACACACAAGTGGCGTTATCGTATTCCCACAGAATGAAAATTATGAAGGTAAAAATGATATAATAAATCCAAAAGTATAATAATATAATAAATTTAATATATAAAAATTTAATCTATCATTATATCCATCTGTGATTGGTGGTGATGGAAAACGAATAACAGCGGTTTGCGAGGCGGTTGTGCGTGTACACACAAATAAAGATTTTGCATCCCATTTGGCAGTATAGAAGATTGTTGTAGGTAATTACAATAACATAAATAATATGAGAATATGTAATATAAAACAGCTATTATATCATAATGGTTTAATAATAATTTAAATAAATGGAAGAATAGATAAAATAAAATTCCCAGTTAGGGGTGTTACCTCTTCTTTGGACAAGTTATTTTTGTTTTCGCCAAAAGGAAGGTTAACTTTCTGAATGAAATAAAGAATATACGATTAGAGGAGTGAATTAAATTTTTTATTTAGGAATTTATTTTCTGAAACAATGATTTATGAAATTTTAAAGAGGATATGAGAGAGGGTGACCTTTTATAAGTGACGTGAGTGGCATACTTGTAATTTTTGAAAAGAAAAAGGTGCACCCTTGTTTTCCACATGAAAAAAGGATTTAAGATGGGAAAATATAAACAATAAGATAAAATTAATAAATCTGGATATAAAATGGGTGTTTTACATGTTTTGGGTCATTTTTAACTCTTATAATTTAATTTAACCCCCGATAAACCTATCTTTACTTTAACAACAAAATATATTTTTTACATTTTTTATGACTCATTAATGTAAAAAATTATGTTTACCTAATAAAATAAAATATATTATTATGATTCAAAATATTTAATCTGTTTTTACAAGTTCCAATCATAAAAGTTGAAAAATTTAATTTAAAATTAATCTCATAGACGTGATAAGAAAGAGGTTTTCAGAAAAGAAAATGTTCAAAAGTTTAGAATTTTTTTATATAAAAATTCAATATAAAATGAATCCAATGAAATAAATTGTATTAATTGATATATAATTGAAATAATGTTTCTTTTAAAAATATTTTGAAACAAGAATTAAACATATAAATTATTTAAAAGAAAAGACAGTTTTCAATAAAAACCACAATTTCACATTATTCACTGAAAAATTAATATTTTTATAAAATAGAAAAAATTCAACCTAAGATAATTTTTACATGATGATTTAAAAAATTAAGTTTATTTTATAAAATTATTTTTTTTATATTTTTTAAAAATTAATTTTAAATTAATTGTGCAAATGGAAAAAGAATTAATATTTAAAACATACGTTTTTGAAATGTAAAATTAGATTTATTCTGATCTATTGTCTTGAAAAAATATGTTATGAATTTTAAACATTTTATTGAATATATAATATGAAAATATCTTAAAATAATTTATTAGAAGTTTTTTGAAAAATTTATTCAAGTAAAACGTCTTTGTTTTCATAAAAATAGTTTTTCAGAAAAATATTTCCTTTATTTTCAAATTGATTTTATTTTTAGTTTTAATTAATTGGTCACCAGAGAATTACTTTTATATACATCTTTAAAAAATATATTTTTCATAATTTATTTAATACTATTCATACCCACTATTCCTATAGCTATGTGATAACTATCATGTTAAAAAATAATATTTTAATAATTTGTCATGTTCCATTTAAACTCGATGTTGTCTGTAACACAAGATATATTCAGTTTTGTAAGTAATACAAGGAAAATTTAGTATTTCATGTAACAAAAAACATAGAAAATATTAACTTTATTTCAAAAAATATTTCACAAAATCTTGTGGTGTTACATTTTACCCCTTAAATAAATTGTAATTTCGTAATTTGAATTTTTTCTCAGTAAATAAGGGTTATCAAATGAAAACCCCTTTTTGGAAACCAACATCATAAAAATAATTAATAAAAATTACTCTTGAAAATATATAAAATGATGTTTGAAGGACATCTGGAATAACACATACTAGGTTTCCAAATCAGAGAACATATCTGGGAAGTGAAAACATGGACATAGAAGATAAAATTAACACCCAAATACCAATAGAGAGTTATAAGTAAAATGGTCAGGAAAAAGTCAAAAACCAAAAATCTATAATTGAAAGTGTGGAAAGGGTCATTGCATTAAAAATTATAATAATAGGACAAAATTTTATTTCAAAATACTTTTATTAAATTTGGGGACTTCACATGAGAAGATATAGTAACTTGATTTCATTCTATTTTATAAGAACAATCTCATTATTTGGTTGTGCCTTGATAAATTTCCACTTCATCTCTTACTCCATGAAATGAAGATGATTTTTTTATTCCTGAATCAATAATGGATCACAAGATCCATAATTGAATTATATATAGTTTATTTTATCTATAGTTATCATTAAAACAAAATGGTTAGAATAGGTATACAATATACATAAACCATTATATGGTGAAGTAATAAAATATTCTATAAAAACTCATCCAAATTTCAACTTAAAATATTCCATAAATAGATAACCTTATAACCCTTCCAAATTTGAAACTTTATAAATAATGTTTCTAATTTTCCAAAAATGAACATAACATTAATCCCTGAAATATAAATAAGTATATCTTAATGATCACTTAAAAAATATGTGAATACAGTATTAATATATTTTCTTGAAAAATGGTAATAACTATAATTACTATAAAACCTTAACTAAAACATACACACTTCCTTATTCCTTGAATAAAACCTTTGATTATTGAATATGTTTCATAAATCCAATAATGTTGAAAACTCCATAAATGATAACATAAAACACTTTTTAAACAAATCATAAATCAGTTACATGTTCAAAAATACTATCAAATTTACTTTATTCATATCAATCAACTCTTTATCCAAACTAAAAATAATTTTATAAACACCATGAACATATTAAGGGTTATCGTCCATTAATAAAAATATCACATTTCCATTAAATCACTTTTTTAGTTCATCACTAAAATTCATTATATTTTTGTAAATCCATAAGAAAAACATATACTAAACAATCCTTATATATTTTATGATTCATATAAAATAATTTTTGATTTTCAATACATAAACACTTAAATTAACGCACTTTAATCTCAAAACATTAACTAGGAATAATCATATTATTCTTTAATACCTATCTCCTACAATATGAAATATAAATCATGTATTAATAGTCATAAACCTCAAGTTAATCATTATTCTAACATTTAATACAAAAAATACTTTTAGAACAACCCATACCTTTCATATCTCATTTTTAGTCTCCTCATCATTGGTAGTATAACCATTACTCATACTATATTTTAAATTATCATCATGATATTTTCCTTTAGGACATATATTTTCATAATGCACATACATTCAACAATTAATATATTAAACCAAAAAGTATATCATTGTGATACCATTATTATCTTCCACTTTGTAAACCAAACTTTTCATTTTTCCTCCACAATGACTTTGTTTGTGCACTTATTTTCCACACTCAAAAATCTCTCTGTTCCTATGAGACTTCCACTTGGGTGATTCTTCCCACGTTCTCAACACATAGGAAATATAATATTCATTCCTACATGGTATCCACAAACCAAAATCTCAATAAACTATATCCTTCTCTTATTTGTTGAGTCTGAGAGTTGGTTAAGGTTCGAGTTGAAAAACATATATAGTCATAACCATAATATAATTTACTGAATTCATCATCCCATTTGGTTTACCATCAATACAATGTCTATCAAATTCAACATTAATCATGTTCTTTATAGTTCCCTACATTTAATAAAATCATAAAGCATAGTGTGAGAAACAATTATCCTAGTGAGGAACCACAGTTTTAGTAAAATAACTTATATAATTTCTAGATAATGAAACCTTATTTTTAATCTATTGCACCTTAGGTTTATCCTAGGAAATTAATGGTCATTATTTAAATCCATCATGATGGATCATAATGAGTTTGTGAATTTACAAAGCATATCCCCTAGGAGTTTCCAACCATGTTTGTAGTAAGGCCCATTGTTATACACCATGTAATGATCGATTCCAGCTCAATGTTCTCATTTAAGATTTATTACCACTAGGTACTATTTTTCTTGAGCCACATACACTTATAGTATCCATACAGGTATTCATATTTCTTGGAAACCACTTTCTCTATCATTTATAAAAATTCCAGATCATATTCCAATACTTTGAATCAACCTTGGAATTATCCTCAGACATATCATTAAAGTTCTCACAAAAGTTTTCATATCCTAGATTCCAAATTCTATCTAAACCATTAATTTTATACCAAATATAGTGACCCATGCTTCTAATATATAGATATTACATCTTTTATATGAATATTAATTATGTTATATAAACACACACCTAAGGATTGTAATGGATTAGCGACTTCTGAGGTTGGGTACATGATATTCTTATTTAGTGAAAGATATTTAATGTTTAAAAAGGTTTATCCCATTCAGTACTATTAATATAAAAACCCTACTTAAAACAATTATTTATAACCTAGGGAAAATAAACATAAGAAAGGGTGATATCATATGCTTAATAAGGGTAAATAATGGAAAATATAGAAATATAATGTGAGAATAATTTTATGAGAACATGAACATAACATATGAAAACCATACCCTGCATATCAAAGATCAAAATATTGAGTTATGGAATAAATATTGGAAGTTAATAAGAGATAAATTATAAGGAAATAAAAGGACATGAGCCATGAGAGAATAAATTTGGCATAAGACACAGAATTGAATCATACACAATAGAATAAAAAATTATTTCCATAGTAGTCAAGTCTTACTGCCAAGGATATAATAGTAATACAGTTTCACTCCCTAAACAATCCTAGTACTCAAGGTTTATTCCCAAGAACATCATAGCATACAAGGTCCCTTAAATGTCTAGGTTCACTCTCCATTTCATTGTTTTATTACACATTCAATATAAATATTTACTCAATATATTAGAGGTAAATATAGGTCACACCCATTATATAAGGAAAATCATACTTATGTGTGCCATAAGATCATAAAATATTCATCAAATAACAATCCAAGAAATGAAATATGTTTCACAAACATTTCATCATATCATAACCTGCAATAAATAGATAGGTTTAATAACCATTACATCATTTCATCATAGCATAAACCACAAAAATAAAAGGGTTTCATAATAATTTATTCAATGTATAACCCATAGAAACGAAATAGGTTTCATAAACACCATGCCATCATAAATATACACCATTTAGTGAAATTATATTAATAGTATCCCGATATTTTATCCTTTATAAAGAATAGGTATAATAAATATATGTCATCTTATATGGAAAATAATTTTGAAAATATACTTAGAACATTTATTAAGGAAAATAACTTTTCTTTGAAAATCACTTTTTTTAACTAAAAATTCATAAAATTTTTTGGAACCCTTTTTTTTAAAATAAAATATGAAATCATATAAACAAAGATTTAAAAATCATTTAAAAAGTTTCTTAAGGAAAATATCCTTTCCTATAGGATAAAAAATTGAAAAATTACAACATTTTGAAAATATTTTAAATTTTAAAATAACCTTGAAAACTTAAAAAGGGATATTTAAAAATAATTTAAAGTATTTTTTAGGAAAATATCCTTTCTTAGTTAAAAAAAATAAAATATTTTTTAAATCATTTTTGGTTGAAAATATCCTTGAAAACATATAAATTATAATTAAAATAAAATAATGGTCATGATTGTGGGAAATTCCTTCCATGTCTTACACATTAAAATAAATATTGTATTCACAAGTTTGGGAAAAACTAAATTGGAATTATTTTAGAAAATGACATAAATAATTCATTAAAAAAATATAAAAGTAAAACACGGTCACACCCCGACCTAGGCGCATGTTTTATTTTATTATTTCTTTGTCCTTAAATATTTTTTGCTGGGGTCCAGTGTGAGTCTCGGATGAAATTTTTGAGTTTTTGTTAAAAAGTGCTCTTTTTGACGCACCGCCATTGGGCACGTGAGCAGAGCCTATTTTGGAAACCCCTTGCGTCCCTGCCTGGGTATTTTCACATCCCATTCATCTTTGGAAAAATTGAAATAAAATGTTTTTGTATTTAAAATGCGCATTAATTAGAGTGTCGTTTAAATTTTTATTGTGTTAATAATTTTTTTACTATTTAAATAAAATGAATAGTCTTATTATTTTCATTTTATTTATTAGGTTTATTATCATTATTATTTCTATTATTATTATTTAGAGAATTGTTATTATTAGTTTTGTAGAATAACTTTTATATTGAGCTTCATTATTATTATTATTATTATGGTTTTCTTTTCCTTATTCCTTTTTTTTCTTTCTTGTTTTTTTCCTCCTCTCTAACCCTAGCGGCCCCCCTTTTTATTCTTTTTTTTTCTTACCCGGAACATGATGCACCGCCTCCTCCCTCACTACTTTTTCTTCCCCAGCCGGCCGCTCCCTCCCCCTTGCAGCGACGCCATCTTCTCTCTCCCGTCCAACTGCCTTACAACCTAGAATCCCAGAGCCTCCTTCCCCTAGTGCTGTCTCAGCCTTCCTCATTAGCACCAGCACCACAACACTCCCTGTTACAGGCCGCCACCATCAACCTCCTCCTGCAGGACCCGACGCCTTGTCCTTCCACTCCTTCACCTCGCACGGCAGCCGCAACACCCAACCCTCTCCTGCCTCCACCTTTCTCCAACATACACAACACCCACCAGACTCACGACCAACCCCACAGATCTCCTCCTCCCAGTGGTGCACCCCCCTGCCCTTGGCCTCCCTTATGGTGCATCCTGGCCTCCCACTGATGCTCCAGCCTAACACCGCCTCATCCCCCTTCTAGCGGACTCGGTGAAACCCTTGTTTCCCGTTGCAGCAACCCAACCTCTCCAGCGTGGGCCCTTCCTCTGTCTGCAGCAGCCTCCCAACTCAGTCCGGCCTCACCTCGCACCTCCTCCCCTCTCCATTAGTGTCCACACCCCTTCACCCGGCCTCCGGCAAGGCTTCCCTCAAGCCGTAAGATTCCTCCCTCCTTGAACCGTTTCATTCATTTTTATTTTTATTTTTACTTTTATTATTATTATCCTTATTACCCTTATTATTGTTCTTATTGTTATTGTTATTGTTATTATTATTATTATTATTTTTCTTCTTATTATTAAAATAATAATAATTATTATTATTATCCTTATTATTTTTAGTTTATTTATTATCATTATTATTATAATTATTGTTATTATTATTACTATTACTATTATTATTATTTTTATTGTTATTATTATCATTATTATTTTTTATTTTTACTATTATTATTATTATTATTATTAATATTGTTATTATTATTATCATTTTTTTTATTATTATTATTATTGTTATTATTATTGTCATTATTATTATTATTATTATTATTGTTGTTGTTGTTATTATTACTATTATTATTATTATCATTATCATTATTGTTGTTATTGTTATTATTATTATTATTATTATTATCATTATTATTATTATAATCTTACACTTGTTGGATTATGAGTTTTAGTTGATGATGAGTTTTTATTGGTTGGTTTAGGATTTTTCGGACATGCGTAGGGCGTTTCCGAGTGAGCGCCATCGCCACGCCTTGTTACCGATGTTCCGCCGTCGTCATGATTTAGTTTCAAGGTGAGTGTTTCTTCCCACCTCTTGGTTTCACATACTTTAAATGGGGATTTGTATATGTTTTTAGTCCTTGATATTTATTATGTAGGGCGTTGGACTTTACCACACATTTTTGAACATGCGTCGTTTCATCACGTCGTGTATCAGAGGTAGGTTCCCATTGCACTAATTTTTAAAATTTAAGTTACATTATTTCCTACTGTTTTCACACAATATTTGTTCAAATTAAATATTTTATAATTTTTAATAAACGTGAGATGATATAAGACAATTAATTTTTAAGTGATTATTTGGTGTAAAAAGAGCCATTTATTTTATACAGGACACTTGAAATATTTTCATAATGAGCGGACACCCAGTAGTGAAAGAATGCATGTTTGGATTTTAAAAATAATTCATAGAATTGAAAATGTGTTTCTGGATTGAGAGATAAATGATTTCTTCTTAACAAGTATTCTGGTTCTCATGAGAAATTGCCTGGTTGGCTCTTATAGTTTATTTAGAAAAATAAAATGGTTTCGTTTCTTTTTATAAAAATATTTGGCAGCCTGTGAAGTAGTGTCTTGGGGATTCTTAAGTGGTTTCAAACATGTTTTGTTCTTATAATGTTGTTGTACTTTTTTTAGTGGTGATTGTGAAATGTGTTCAATGCCCATTTGGCACTTTATGGAAAATGATGAAAATGTTTTCATAAAAACCCTCCTAGAGTAACTCTCCTACCTTGGTTGAATTTGATTATTTGGGAGGCCACGCTTAGAGGCTCCCGGGTACTTGAGTGGTTTAAAGGCAAGAGGTTGACCCATGGAGTGGCTCGGGGTGATTCTTGTTGTGCATTATATACATATATATATCTATATGATTGGATGCTCGGTTGGTATCGGTTGGATCACCCCTTCTTAAACACTTGAGATATGGGAATCTGGAATATTGAGAGAATATTCTAAGAATGATTGCTACACTGGTGGGTTATGGTACTAACCAGTGGCCCATAGTAGGTGGATATATTGGTTTTATTACTATGGGATTTGCCCTCGACCTACCTGATAGAGGATGGTCGAGCGTATTGTGTGTTTTGATTTCATCGCGACATGTCAATAAGGATAATTTCTCATGTATTGGTGTCTTTTTCTTTATTCTCAATCTCCTAGGTTCACCCATGTATATTCAGCTTTTGTGGATTGCAGTAGTGATTATGATTCTCATATGTATACCTATATTTCAATTGCTGTGTGTTTTACTTTGTTCATATCTGGTGTATTGCTTTCCTTGGAAAGTGGTAAATTTCTTTTGATTAGGTTTCTAAGAAATGGTTTTCAAATGAAAGTGTTTAATCCTCTTTGTACAAATTTGAAAATATAAACATCACTTTCCCTTTCTAAAAACCCATTGACACTAATGAAATGAACCCAAATTTGGAAATGGTTAAGGGTAATGGTTCTTACTTTGTTTTTAAGTAAAATATTTAGAAAAAAACACTTTTATAAATTATAGATCAAACTTGAAATGATGTTTCTTTTATTTTAAAGGTAGTGCATAGGGAATAGATATAGGGATAGCATATAGAGTTTTAATACTCACGCATATAGTTATTTTCTGTTTTTAGTGTTTGTGCAGGGTATAGATTAAGTGCGCTCCCCTAGGGTGATGCTTGATTGTTGAGTCGGAGAGCGACCCGTGATGTCACACGAAGTTAGTTCAGACGTCGTGTTTGGTCAGTTTTATTTTTCTTCTATTCCTGTTTAGTCACTTTATTTGGTTTATTTATTCTATGCTTCTCTGTATCATTTCGTCTGTTTTATTTTTTTATATTGGGAAAAATCATTCCCACACCCTCTGTTGATGCCCTGACACTTGTCTCCAGCCTGGGAGGATCAGGAACGCCTCTCGGGCCATGTCGCGAACCAGCTCGGGTGACCGGTTCAGGGTCAACCCGGGTTGGTTCGTGAAAAAAATGGTATCAGAGGAGGTTAGCTCTTAGCGACCTCACTTCTCAGAGCACCCTTTGTTATTTATGATGTCAAGGTAGACGAAGTAGGATTTTTGAGACTCAAGGGGTAGGAGCGGGAAGAGCTTCACGAACTCTTGCTCGTTCTGATCCTTGGGTTTCCATGGGAAGTCTGGTTTAATTTGTTTATTTGGGTTTTTATGGAATTTTTTTTTTGCAATTGGGGTACGACAAAGGGAGTTTGGATAATAGTCCTAATCCTCATGGCCTGGAAAGCCATGTGGAGCTAGGGACATGGTCCAAAATGACTCTTCGTGTCGGTGACGTGAATGACATATGGCTACCAACCATATGGTCAAGTCTCCCACCGACAGTAGTTCCCTGTTTGATATGTTTTGGGTCTCCTGTAACTTCTGAGAGTGGTTTGAATTTGAAAAAAAGGGGTTTTGAAAAAAAAAATTGGTTGTTTGAAATGAAATTTTCAATTTCTGGATTATTTTAAAAGAAGTGGTATACATTATTTGTTTTTTGAAAATGAAGTTTCTTTGTCTTAGCCTTGGTGTTCCTATGGGTTCTCACATGCATAGTGGTATGTTGGAAATGTGGGCAGATTTCTGGTATGGTGGATGGATGCCCGGGGTGGCACATATACATGCATTTGAGTGAGACTCTAAGGGAAACCAATGGCGAGGGTTTAACCCACCAAAATTGTTTTACATTAATTATTTTTTCAAATAGGAATGTTTTGAAGTTATGATAACTTTTTTTCTCATGTTTCGAGCTTTTCACCTACACAGTGTTTGATTTTGAGGTTTTTATTTACACATTGAGTTGTCCTTGATTGGGATTTTGACTTTTCCTTGTCCAGCAGTTATCCCTTTGAAGCTTTGATGGGTGATGATAGTGTGGTTGATCAACCTAATGATTTTATGCTTGAGTTTCAAAAGCTATATACCTCTATTCTACGGTCAAGCAGACCCTTCCACGGCAGAGGAGTGGATGCGGAATATTGAAAGGGAGTTTAACCTCATTGAGTTTCCCGAGTCGTTGAAGGTCAATTTTGAATCTTTCATGCTTGAAGGTTCACTGTGGATGTGGTGGAAGTCAGTGTCTCGGAAAAAGCCCCATCAAGAGCTTACATGGGAGTTTTTCAAGACCATGTTCATTTGTCAGTATTTCTATGAAGAAGAAAGAGTGTGGAAGAGGATGGAGATGTGTTGTCTGCAGCAGAGCGACGAATCCGTGGTGGACTATTTCCAGCGCTTTGTAGAGCTAGTCTCTTATGATTCAGGGTATGCCACGAATGACCCCATGAAGGCTCAATGCTTCGAGGCAGGTCTCCACCCTGATCTACATTCTAAGGTGTCAGAGTCCAACCTAACTTCTTTTGTCGATGTGGCGAGAAAGGATTTTCATGTCGAAGCTGCAATGGCAGGAGTGCTCGAAGTAGTCCTCCCTCATTCGATCGCTATGAGCCGTGGTGAAGATTATGGAAAGGAGATGAGTAAGAAAATAAAATTGGATGGAGAAGGTCATGGAATCAAGAGGCATTGGGGTCTTTCATCAACCTCTCCAGAGTGATAGATCCTCATGTGTTATCAGGGTGACAAGCTGGGTCACAAGAAGCCGTCGCACCCAAGCGCTTCAAAGCCCTACTAGGAATGTGGACGCCTAGGTCACTTGCGGCGATTCTGTCAGGGCGTTGCAAGGAAGCGTCGGAGAGAGAGTTATTATAAGTGATGTGCTGTTGGGTTTTTGTGTAAAGTTTCTTATTCATGTTTCCTTATAGTGTAAGGGATCTTTTATCAGGGCCGTTGTATGGGTATTGTTTTGGGTTTGAAATTTATGGGAATGCCATGGGTCTTTTGACGAATTCTGGCTTTCAATGGTGGTATGTTTTTAATTTTATAATCTTGTCCTTTAATCTGTCAGATCAAAAGATGTATGTTTCTTGTTGGGATTATCAGAACCTGACTGCGAGGTAGGAGACACTTTATCCATCAGAGCTCCAGTCAAAAGGCCTCGGAGTGAAGCTGGTGCGTAGTCAGGAACCCCCGGGGAATTTTAAGGAGTCTGGTTAAGGTTGCACCTCTATCGTTGGGGTGAGGCAGTTTTAGCGTGTCTATTATGGTTTCTCTATCATTATAAATTTCCTCTTGTCTCAAAGAGAATGATGGATTTATCCCTCACGCAATATCAGTAATTTTGCCTTTTTGGATGAAAAGTGTTGATTTGTGAGCTTGCATGGACCACCCATGTGAATCGGTTGGGACCCTGGTTTGTGTCCATTCCTAAGTGGTGAGTCATGAGTAGTTTTATGTCCATGTTTTAGTGATCCAATCCTTGGGCACTCCCTCCCCGCCCATGGGGTAAGGGTTTTTTTTTCTGGTTTGTGAAGACTTTTCGGATCAACTTCCGTCCCTTTCGAATAGGATTGAGTGGTTTAAATGTTTTTGATGTTCTTTTTATAGCTTGAGTAAGGCCCGATTCTGGCCTAAGTTGTATTTCTGTTTGGTCGTTAGTAGGTCGATTTCTTATGGTGGGGAGACCCACTGTGAGTCTCTTTGAGTTTTCTATTAAGTCGTTATCAGGTGCTAGTTGAGTTCTTATGGTGGGGAGCTGTTCAGGCCTCCCCTCTACTGGTGTTTTATTTCAGGAAATGAGGTTGGGTCACATAGATGATCAATGAAATGTCCTTTGGTTAAGAGGTTGGATCATGTTTATGTAGAATCATTAGGTGTTGATCGATCGGCTGGATGGTGTCATGGCTTTCCGGGGGCGGAAAGCGTTATGGTGGGGAGAATTGTCACACACCGACCTAGGCGTATGTTTTATTTTATTATTTCTTTGTCCTTAATTTTTTTTGCTGGGGTCCATTGTGAGTCCCGAATGAAATTTTTGAGTTTTTGTTAAAAAGTGCGCTTTTTGATGCAACATCGTTGGGCGTGCAAGCAGATCCTATTTTGGAAACCCTGCGCGTCCCAACCCGTGTATTTTCGCATCCCGTTCATCTTTGGAAAAATTGAAATAAAATGTTTTTGTATTTAAAATGCGCATTAATTAGAGTGTCGTTTAAATTTTTATTGTGTTAATAATTTTGTTACTACTGAAATAATATGAATAATCTTATTATTTTCAATTTATTTATTAGGATTCTTATTATTATTATTTATATTATTATTATTTAGAGAATAATTATTATTATTTTTGTAGAATAACTTTTATATTAATCATTATTATTATTATTATTATTATGGTCTTTATTTTCTTTATTCCTTTTTTTTCTTTTGTTGTTTTTTCCTCCTCTCTAAACCTAGTGGACCCCCCTTTTTAATATTTTTTTTCTTACCCGGCACATGCTGCGCCGCCTCCTCCATCACTACTTTTTCTTCCCCAGCCAGCCGCTCCCTCCCCCTTGCAGCGACGCCGTCTTCTCTCTCCCATCCAGCCACCTTGCAACCTAGCTGCCCGGAGCCTCCTTCCCCCATCACCACCTCAGCCTTCCTCCTTCGCACCATTACCACAAAACTCCCTATCACAGGCCACCACCAACAACCTCCTCCCGTAGGACCTGACACCTCAGCCTTACCCTCCTTCACCTCGCACGACAGCCGCAACACCCAAACCTCTCCTGCCACCGCCTTTCTCCAGCGTGCACAGCACCCTCCGGCCTCATGACCAACCCCACAGATCTCCTGCTCCTAGTGGCACACCACCATTTCCCTCGTCCTCCATTGCAGTGAATCCTAGCCTCCCACCGATGCTCCAGCCTAGCACCGCCTCAGCCCCCTTCGAGCGCACTCGGTGAAACCCTTGTCTCCCGTTGCAGCAACCCAAACTCTCCAGCGTGGTCCCTTCCTCTGTCTGTAGTAGCCTCCCAACTCAGTCCGACCTCGCCTCGCACCTCCTCCCTTCTCCGACAGTGTCCACACCCCTTCGCCCAGCCTCTGGCAAGGCCTCCCTCAAGCCATAAGATTCCCCCCTCCTTGAAGCATTTCTTTCATTTTTATTTTTATTTTTACTTTTATTATTATTATTATTATTCTTATTATTGTTCTTATTGTTTTTTTATTATTATTCTTATTATTATTATTATAATAATAATAATCCTTATTATTATCCTTATTCTTATTCTTATTGTTATTATTATTATTATCATTATTTTTATTATTATTTTTGTAACATCCCAGGTAAATAAATAATATTACATTCTAAGTTTTATCAATATTTGTGAATAAATGATAAAATTACTTTAAAGGGAATGCTATGCTCGATGGTGTACCCAATACACAACAACGAGTTTCTTTGAAATCTTACGTTGCACAATAATAATATAATAATATTATAATAGTTAACGCCTAGCCGTTGTAATGGAGGGAATGAACAGAAGTAACTACAAAATGATTACATATGTTTTTTAAATATTTTTACATTTATCCAATAAATTTTAGAGGCTTAAAATCCAAATGAATCCAATTTTAAGAATAAATACTGTAATATTTTTAAAAGATTGTTTTACCACCTTTTGATGGAAAAACTTTTTTAAATCTAAATTTTGGAAATTTTATAAGCTCTATTTGTCAAAATAAACATATTATTTATTATTGGGACATTGAAATTTACATTGGATAAATTTTTGGTATTTTTCTGACAATGTTCATTTTTTTAATGAATAGTGAAAAATACTTCATTTTACATCAAAACTGATTTTTCAACTAATTTAATTATATGGTTAGACTATCTTTTTAATTTTTATTAAAGTGTAATTTGAATATATTTTTACCATTTAATCCAATGGTGGTCATTAGGATTAATTTCACTTTGTAATTGGGCATAAACTAATGCCAAACTTTTCATAGATATTGTTTAAAAAAACCCGCTATTTGTATTGACAACAAGAATTATTCTTAAATTCATTATTGCAATTTATGTGTTTGGAATTTGGTAAAATGGATTACATATTTGTAATCATAAGGTCCAAATTATGTAATCAAGACTCTTTTTTTTGGACATTATGAATAGTAACGACGATAATTATCTTTAATTGTCTTGATTAATTAGTAATCTGGTAGTTAAGGATAATTAAATAATATCATAATAATAATAAATGACCCCAACATGTGTCCTAATACTACTGGTTGTGTCATGGCCGACCATGGGATTCCTTGTGCCAAACTTGGGGACCCCATGGAATCACTTTTGTGTGATAATGACTTTTTATCTTTTTATTTTTAAAGAAAGTTAAATATAACAAAGAATGTATCACCTGAGTAAAACATTTTTAATTTTGTCTACATAAATGATCTATTGGACTAGAAATAGTCATTGTAAATATAAAAAGATTTCCTACATCATAGTATTTTGATTTTAATTTTTAGACATTAAATAAATTAAATTATTTATGACGTCATGATGATGCCGCGATTACCTCATTAATAAAGGTTTTAAATAAAATTAAAAGATAAGGTTGAAACTATAACATAAACATGTCAAAGACCAATTGGATGAGTATATTTCGAACCCTTACCACCTTATCCTCGAAATACATTAATGTTTGTCCTTTAAAATCTGAAACTCATTTGAAAATAAAGTAACATTTTATACCTTTCCAAGAGTGCCCCTCCTCTCCTCTTATAAAAGGCCCCCACCTCTACCACCTTACACACACCTCTCAAGCCTTTGGATCAGCCAAACCCTGCTCATTTTGTCTCTACAAATCCCTATCTTACTCCCAGAATCCTCACTTTGGGCAGAAGTCTTCCCAATGATGCCTTTGAGCTCAAATCAAAGAGTGTTACCCGATTTTATGGTAATGTCTTCACTTGTGTTCTTTTATTTTATTTTGCTTCTCTAACCCCCTAAACTCTTTTTATTAATTTATTTTTTAACAAATCTAGTATATTCAATATACTAGGATTTTTTTATAATAATTATTCGAGCTACACTTACACACACCTAGATCTAATGGTTAAAGAACATACTGTTTCTGTGGATGGTGAATTTCTGCCTAACGAAATGATGATTGTTCAATATTCTTTTAACACCATCAAAGGTGGCCATTAAGATATCACTATATTTATATATGATATATAATATGTTTATGTTTTACTTAAGCTTCTGTATTTTTCATTTATGGCATACCTTTATGGTTTCCATTATGGTTAAACGAGATATCTTCATTTTAGGAAGTGCGGACTACCGCCCCCTCAAAGTGATTTGATTCGTTAATACCATTTTTGGTATGTATAAAGGATATATTTAATGATATTATATATGATAACATACTGGAATTATAATACTATTATGTATCATTATGTTTTAATTCCATTAAATAAGAAATAGAAATGAAAGTAGCGTTCATATGTACGTACGGCTTACCGTCTCCATGAATGGTGCATTTCATTTCTTACCTCTAAATGTTATGTAATATTATAAATACATGAATATAATTGATATATATGATATATATGATATCTATATAATTAATATAATTCTGGATATAATATATATTTCACCGCATGAACAACTTGTAATTATAAAGAGTTTATTTTTGACTCAAGTAGCAATGATCTACAAAACGACCATTATTAACTTAAATAATTACATAGTGTTCATAGAATAGTAATAAGTGACATAGAAGGAATAATTAACTTGAAAAAGGTTTTTAATCAATTATAAATTAACTAAAGTTTATTATTCAGGAGGTTAAAGAACGATCGAGTCAAGTCGGACCCGAGGTGAGGGATCCTACCTCTCTCTTTCTTTTTTAAGTACTCTCTTTTATGTCATTTCTTTTAAGATAATCTTTCTTATGTTTGGGGATGTTATTTTATTTTCCAAATTATGTACTTTTTATGTTCATATTATGAGAGACCCTATTTGATCTCATAAATCAATTTTTGGAAGTTTTAATTGGCGCCGTTAGGCTGCAGAAATTTCGTAAGGGGCTTTTTATCTCACTTTGTGTTTTCGTGAGATTCATGCTACATTTTCCAATATTTCCTTTTGTGTGGTGTATGTAATATCCATTATTATACTCTTTGTGTAACATAATTTCGTTTATGAGTATTTACATCAATGTTGTATCGTCCTTCTTTCATGGGGTGTACGTTTCGAAAGTTACCCAAATCGGTAAGGGAACCTTTCACCCTCCTCTTTTTAAAAGACTTCTTTTGTTATGTATTTTAATTTTCATCTTATTATGTGGGGATATGTTCTTATATATCCTTATTTCTGTAAATTTTATTTCCATGTGATGAGATACCCTTTATCTCTCTCATCAAATCTTTTTCTAAAATTTGATGTGACACCGTTAGGCTGTTAAGGGAACTTCTTAACCCAATTTCGATTTCTATGGGTTCAACATGTAGTTATTGAATATGTCATCCTTTGAATATTTGTGAATGAAATTTTATTATTTTAAACTTAATATCCACTTATATTGGGTGTATTTATATTTTTCACACATAGTTATGAGATTGATTTATCCTTAATTTAATGATACCTTCTTTATAATGGACTTCATCTCATTTTACATTTCTATTGAGACTTCATTGTTGTTATACACCAGTTCACTCTTATATGGTGTATATACTGTCCTTTGGAATATTATATCATGAATCCCTTTATTCTCATTATATTATAAATTTTTGATTAAATGTTATTCCTCAATTATTTTATTCAAGTGTCTCATTTTGTTAAAAACCCTTTAACTAAAATATCATTTTAAATGTTTTAATGATTTATTCTTATAAATATTTCTCATTAATATCCATGTTTTCAAAATGGTTTTAAGGATTTATTTATATGGATATTAATGGTTTAAAGTGTTAAAAACTTCAAAGTGGTATGGGACACTTTTATTCAAAAATCTCTTTATTAAATGTTTTAAATGGTTTTGAAAATGGATTCATTATATTAAAATGTTATATTGTTATTGCAATGTGGGAATGTTATCTTTCCTTTATGATTAATTTATGTTCTATGATTATGTTATGGTTCATGGGAATTGTTTATGAAGACGGGTGGTTCCGTGATAAACTAAGGGCGGGTGAGCCCGACATAGCTCTCCAATGCATTGGGTAACGCGAAGGAGTTAAACGTTAAGGTTTCTACGAAGAGATTTAGGGAATATACTGTGATGGGTATTCCAAACGTAACCAAGAGGGTTACTCCCTACGTAAGAATGTTATGAATGCCTCAAGTTACCTTTATGTCTTATGATTTCTATGATTTATTCATGATTTTATGAGGTATGTTAAAGTGCTTATATTTTATGGGTAAAGTATGATTTTATTCTTATGTATATATGTACTCATGTTTCCTTTCCATACTTTTTATAACCCTTACTGAGCTTTTTATTCTCATACCATGTTTTTGAAATGTTTTTCATAGGTCAAGGGAATGGTACATGATATGATGATAGTTTCAAGGAAGTGTCAAGAAAGAAACCATGTTTTATTTTAAATATGTTTCCATTGATGGGAAAAATGAATACAATCTTTTATGTAACCACTTTGTTTAAATGTGGAATGTAATGAAAGTTTTATGATCCAATTCTATAAAACTCTAAACCTGAAAAGATCCTCAATGTGTAATCTTGTAATAACTCATGATTAAGTAAGGTTTAATGCTGGGGCCTTATAGTTGGTATCAATGGTCGGTTTAGATAATTTTAAAGGTTAGAGTGTTGTTTAAGAAAAAGTGACAAGTTGTGTATAACCACAATGGTTAGTATATTAGATAGAGTAATTGTTTTTTTTGAAAGTTTGAATGAGTTTGAGATAACTTGGATATGTATATCTTGGTGTTTATCTTCCTCTTTATTATTTGATGATTTTACTAATATACTCACACTTACCTTTTTGTTTTTAGTAATTGGATGGATCTAGCAGGGACCAAATTAACAGTGGATTTGAAGAAAACTGTGACGGTTTTATGAAAGAACAACTGAATGATATGGGAGCTGCAATGAGAACTCTTGTGGTTATCCTCAACCAACTATCTGGAGTCATGATTGACCACCTGAACCTTAGTGATTTTTATAAGGCATCGTATATGCGAGAAACAAATCAATATGGAAGTTCAGGTAATAATCATAAAGTTAAGTATGTTCAAAACCCTATGTGTCAAATATGTGGAAAGAAACACATTTTAAAATGTTTCAAAGGGACAGAAAGATGCTATAGATGTGGAAATGAAGGTCATAAAGCAAGAACCTGCCATGGAAAAAGTAAGCATCTAGTTGACTCTAGGAAAGGGAAATAAGTTCTTTCTGAAGGATCAATTGAATTTTTTAAATGTGGTGTGCATGGTCATTATTTAAACACATGTCCTACGAAGATGTTTTGGGAATTGGGTCACAAAGATCGTACAAATATTCATTTACCAATACCTAATTCCATTCCGATTGAGGATGAAGAAACTGACAATGAAGAATGAAAGGTATGGATTATTTCTTAACATAAGTTTTCCTATTATTGGAATCTTAAGATATGATTCATGATTTTGTTTGTAGGAAATAAGTATTTCAGAATAAGTTGGAAAGGAATGTCTAATGGATCATGAAGAATGTTGAATGAGTAAGAAGTCATCATATAAGGGATTCAAGAGTTATGGTAGATTTTAGGATGGTGAAATTCTTAGATGTATTAAGTCTCTTTTGATGATGTGGTTACATTAGAAGACTTTTTATAGTAACCCTGATGTTTGATATATGAAAATTGTATTCAATAAATAATTATCCTTTCTTTTGTGGATATAGTTATAAAGAACCATTTGGGTTTATATGATCCTTGAATTTGAGGCAACTACTGGTTAATAGATTTTTGGTTGCAAAATGGAAGTTATTAGATAACCTTTACGGTTAAAATATATTATGGTTATTTTTTGAAGATTTTATCTCTTTTTGGGGGGATTTTTTTAAGAATTATATATTTTTGGAAAAAGGACAACATGCAGACTGTGTGACAACCCATCACATCGGACGAAGCTGCGGGAATCGAACCCACAACCAAAGTGCAACTGGTATTTATCGCCTACCACTGGACTATGTGAAGTCCCTAGTTAGTTTGAATGATTCTTTTTAGTTAGATGATTTTATGAATTATGAGTAAGTTGATTTTTGGTTATCAATGGAAATTATTAGCCTATCATGGAGGATATGTGATTAGGTTAATTACTTTTCAGTATGAGATTGTAAGAGTAACTGATGGTATTTTGGAGAAAAATGTTAAAATTTATCTCAGGAGACTATGTGATTAAATATTTCATAGATTTGGGTTTCAATCTTAGTTTGGTTTACTTTGTAGAATTTTATGGATAAATGTTTATTGAATGGTCTTTGTTGAACTTTGGGTTTTGTTTGAAAAATTTTGGAGATTAGGAGTAGCTTTTCTTTTTGTAAAAAATATATCATTTTTGGGTATTATCTGATCTCGTACTAAAATTTTTGGTTTGGTTTTGGTTGAGATCTAAAGTCATGGGAAATATATAGTTCTCTTTTGTGGATTAGGTGATTCTCAAGAAGTTTATTATAGTACTATTAATGTGAACAAGTCTTCCTAAATACTCATCTTTTGGAGAAAATATGAGTTTGATTAAGGAATCTATTAAAAGTTGAAAGTCTACGTGACAAGTAAGTATGTTTCATTATGATTTAGTTAAGCTCAAAAATAAATTACTCAATGAGAAGTAACTTAAAACAAAAAATTTGGCTGTTAACTTTTCCTACTGGGGAATCAAATACCGTTTAACCGATCACAAGTTTGTGATTTTATTGTGGTTAACTTTCTCCTAGAAATGTTTACTATCACTCTCCATCAAAACATGACCCTTTGTTTTCTCCTCCATATCAATATTTTCCTACTTGGAATCCTAGTATGGGTTAACTCAGGTGACCTTTGTAATTCTCTGCCTTACTTTTAAAGTGATAGTTTTACCGACTCTTGTTCTGATGTGGGACTTTCAATGAAGATTCCAAGCCCAATTTTGAAATTGCGAGGATGCAATTCCCAAAAGGGGGGAAGGATGTAACATCCCAGGTAAATAAATAATATTACATTCTAAGGTTTATCAATATTTGTGAATAAATGTTAATATTACTTTATAGGGAATGCTATGCTTGATGGCGTACCCAATACGCAACAATGAGTTTCTTTGAAATCTTACGTTGCACACTAATAATATAATAATATTATAATTGTTAACACCTAGCCATTGTAATGGAGGGAATGAACATAAATAACTACAAAATGATTACATATGTTTGCTAAATGTTTTTACATTTATCAAATAAATTTTAGAGGCTTAAAATCCAAATGAATCCAATTTTAAGAATAAATACTCTAATATTTTTAAAAGATTGTTTTACCGCCATTTGATGGAGATCCTTTTTTAAATATAACTTTTTACAATTTTATAAGCTCTATTTTTCAAAATAAACATATTCTTTATGATTGGTACATTGAAATTTACATTGGATAAATTTTTGGTATTTTTCTGACAGTGTTCATTTTTTAATGAATAGTGAAAAATACTGCATTTTACATCAAAACTGCTTTTTCATCTAATTTAATTATATGGTTAGATTATCTTTTTAATTGGTATTAAAGTTTAATTCGAATATATTTTTACCATTTAATGAAATGGTGGTCATTAGAATTAATTTCACTTCAGAATTGGGCATAAACTAATGCCAAACTTTTCATAGATATTGTTTCAAAAAAAACACGCTATTTGTTTTGACAACGGTAATTATTTTTAAATTAATTATTTCAATTTATGTGTTTGGAATTTGGTATAATGAATTAAATATTTGTAATCATAAGGTCCAAAATATGTAATCAAGACTCTTGTTTTTGGACATTATGAATAGTAACGACGGTAGTTATCTTTAATTATCTTGATTAATTAGTAATCAGGTAGTTGAGGATAATAAAATAATATCATAATAATAACAAATGACCCCAACATGTGTCAAAATACTACTGGTTGTGTCATGGCCGACCATGGGATGCCTTGTTCGAAACTTGGGAACCCCATGGAATCAATTTTGTGTGATAATGACTTGTTATCTTTTTATTTTTAAAGAAAGTTAAATATAACAAAGAATGTATCACCTGAGTAAAACATTTTTAATTATGTCTACATAAATGATATATTAGACTATAAATAGTCATTGGAAATCTAAAAATATTTCCTAAAACATAGTATTTTTTTGTAATTTTTAGACATTAAATAAATTAAATTATTTATGACATCATGATGATGCAACGATTACCTCATTAATAATGGTTTTAAATAAAATGAAAAGATAATGTTAAAACTATAACTTACACATATCAAAGACCTATTTGATGAGTATATTTAGAACCCTTACAACCGTATCCTCGAAATACATCAATGTGGGACATTTAAAATCCGAAACTCATTTGAAAATTAAGTAACATTTTATACCTTTCCAAGAGTGCCCCTCCTCTGATCTTATAAAAGGCCCCCACCTCTACCACCTTACCCACACCTCTCAAGCCTTTGGATTGGCCAACCCCTGATCATTTTGTCTCTCCACATCCCTATCTTACTCCTAGAATCCTCACTTTGTGCAGAATTCTTCCAAAGGAAGCCTTTGAGTGCAAATCAAAGAGAGTTACCCGATTTTAAGGTAATGTCTTCACTTGTGTTCTTTTGTTTTATTTTGCTTCTACAACCCCCTAAACTCTTTTTATTCATTTCTTTTGTAACAACTACAGTATCTTAAATATTCTAGGATGTTGTTATAAGAAGTATTCAAGCTACGCTTACACACACCTACATCTAATGGTTAAAGAACATATTGTTTCTGTGGATGGTGAATTTCTGCCTCACGAAACGATGATTGTTCAATATTCTTTTAACACCCTAAAATGTGGACATTAAGATGTCACTATATTTATATATGATACATAATATGTTTATGTTTTACTTAAGATTCTGTATTTTTAATTTATGTAATATCTTTATGGTTTCCATTATAGTTAAACGCGATATCTTCATTTTAGGAAGTGCGGACTACCGCCCCATCAAAGTGATTTGATTCGTTAATACCATATGTGGTATGTATAAATGATAGATTTAATTATATAATATATGATAACATACTTTAATTATAATAATATTATATATCATTATGTTTTAATTCCATTAAATAAGAAATAGAAATGGAAGTAGCGTTCATACGTACGTACGGCTTACCGTCTCCATGAACGGTGCATTTCATTTATTACCACTAAATGTTATGTAATATTATAAATAAATGTATATAATGGATATATATGATATATATGATATCTAAATAATGAATATAATTCTAGATATAATATATATTTTACCACATGAACAACTTGTAATTATAAAAATTTTATTTTTGACTCAAGTAGCAATGATCTACAAAACGACCATTATTAACTTAAATAATTACATAGTGTTCATAGCATGGTAATAAGTGATATAAAAGTAATAATGAACTTGAAAAAGGTTCTTAAGCAAGTATAAATTAACTAAAGTTTATTATTCAGGAGGTTAAAGAACGATCGAGTCAAGTCGGACCCGAGGTAAGGGATCCTACCTCTCTCTTTCTTTTTAAGTACTCTCTTTTATGTCATTTCTTTTAAGCTCATCTTTCTTATGTTTGGGGATGTTATTTTATTTTAATCATTCTATAATTTTTATGTTCATATTATGAGAGACCATATTTGATCTCATAAATCCATTTTGGATGTTTTAATTGGCGCTATTAGGCTGCCGAAATTTCGTAAGGGTATTTTTATCTCACTTTGTGTTTTCGTGAGATTCAGGCTACATTTGCCAATATTTCCTTTTGAGTGGTGTATGTACTGTACATTATTCTACTCTTTGTGTGACATAATTTCTTTTATGAGTATTTACATCACTGTTGTATAGTCCTTCTTTCATGGGGTGTACGTTTCGAAAGTTACCCAAATCGGTAAGGGAACCTTTCACCCTCCTCTTTTTAAAAGACTTATTTTGTTATGTCTATTAATTTTAATCTTATTATGTGGGGATATGTTCTTATATATCCTTATTTCCATAAATTTTATTTCCAAGTGATGATATACCCTTTATCTCTCTCATCAACTCTTTTTCAAAAACTTGATGTGACGCCGTTAGGCTGTCAAGGGAACTTCTTAACCCAATTTCGATTTCTTTGGGTTCAACATGTAGTTATTTAATATGTAATCCTTTGAATATGTGTGAATGAACTTTGATTATTTTACACTTAATATCCACTTATATTGGGTGTATTTATAATTGTCACACATATTTATGAGATTGATTTATCCTTAATTTAAGGATACCTTCTTTATAATGGATGTCATCTCATTTTACATTTCTATTGAGACTTAGTTGTTGTTATGCACCATTTCACTCTTATATGGTGTATATACTGTCCTTTGGAATATTATATCATGAATCCCTTTATTATCATAATATTATAAATTTTTTATTAAATGTTATTCCTCAATTATTGTATTCAAGTGCCTCTCATTTTGTTAAGAACCCTTTAACTAAAATATCGTTTTAAAAGTTTTAATGATTTATTCTTATAAATATTTCTCATTAATATCCATGTTTTCAAAATGGTTTTAAGGATTTATTTATATGGATATTAATGGTTTAAAATGTTAAAAACTTCAAATTGGTATGGGACACTTTGATTCAAAAATCTCTTTATTAAATGTTTTAAATGGTTTTGAAAATGGTTTTTAGAATGGATTCATTATCTTAAAATGTTATATTGTTATTGAAATGTGGGAATGTTATCTTTCATTTATGATTAAGTTATGTGCTATGATTATGTTATGGCTCTTGGGAATTGTTTATGAATACGGGTGGTTCCGTGATAAACTAAGGGCGGGTGAGCCCGATATAGCTCTCCAATGCATTGGGTAACACGAAGGAGTTAAACGTTAAGGTTTCTCCGAAGAGATTTACAGAATATACTGTGATGAGTATTCCAAATGTAACAAAGAGGGTTACTCCCCACATAAGAATGGTATTAATGCCTCAAGTTACCTTTATGTCTTATGATTTCTATTATTTATTCATGATTTTATGATGTATGTTAAAGTGCTTATGTTTTATGGGTAAAGTATGATTTCATTCTTATGTATATATGTACTCATATTTCCTTTCCATACATTTTATAACCCTTACTGAGCTTTTTATGCTCATCCCATGTTTTTGAAATGTTTTTCACAGGTCAAGGGAATGGTACATGATATGATGATAGTGTCAAGGAAGTGTCAAGAAAGAATCTATGTTTTATTTTAAATATGTTTCCGTTGATGGGAAAAATGAATACTATCTTTTATGTAACCACTTTGTTTAAATGTGGAATGTAATGCATGTTTTATGATCTAATTCTCTAAAACTCTAAACCTGAAAAGATCCTCAATGTGTAATCTTGTAATAACTCAAGATTAAGTAAGGTTTAAGGCTGGGGCCTTCTAATTTTTACTATTATTATTCTATTACTATTATTATTGTTGTTATTGTTATTATTATCATTATTTTTATCTTTATTTTTATTATTATAACTATTATTATTATTATTATTGTTATTATTATTATTATTATTATTATTGTCATTATTATTTTTATTTTTATTTTTATTATTGTTATTATTATTACTATTATTATTATTATTATCATTATCATTATTGTTATTATTATTATCATTATTGTTATTATCATTATTATTATTATCATCTTACACTTGTTGGATTATGGGTTTTAGTTGATGGTGAGTTTTTATTGGTTAGTTTAGGATTTTTAGGACCTACGCAGGGTGTTTTCGAGTGAGCGCCATCGCCGCGCCTTGTTTCTGAAGTTCCATCGTCGTCGCGCTTTAGTTTCAAGGTGAGTGTTTCTTCCCACCGCTTGTTTTGACATACTTTAAATGGGGTTATGTATATGTTTTGAGTCCTTGATATTTATTATATAGGGATTTGGACTTTACCGCGCATTTTCGAATGTGAATCGTTTCATCGCGTCTTGTATCCGAGGTAGGTTCCCATTTCACTACTTTTTTAAAATTTAAGTTACATTATTTCATGATGTTTGTGCATGATATTTGTTCAAATTAAATATTTTATAATTTTTAATAAACATGAGATGATATAAGACAAATAATTTTTAAGTGATTATGGGGTGTAAAAAGATCCATTTATTTTATACAGGACACTTGAAATATTTTCATGATGAGCAGACACCAAGTAGGGAAAGAATTCTTGTTTGGCTTTTAAAAATTAGTCAAGGAATTTCAAATGTGGTTCTAGTTTGAGAGATAAAGGATTTCTTCTGAACAAGTATTCTAGTTCTCATGAGAAATTTCCCAGTTGGCTCTTACAGTTTATTTGGAAAAATAAAATGATTTGGTTTGTTTTTATAAAAATATTTGGCAGCCTATGAAGTAGTGTCTTGGGGATTCTTAAGTGGTTTCAAACTAGTTTTGGTCTTATAAAGAAGTTGTACTTTTTTTAGTGGTGATTATCAAATGAGTTTAATGCCTGTTTGGCACTTTATGGAAAATGATGAGAATGTTTTGATAAAAACACTCCTAGGATAACTCTCATGCCTTGGTTACATTTGATTGTTTGGGAGGCCGCACTTAGAGGATCCCGGGTACTTGAGTGGTTTAAAGGAAAGAGGTTGTCCCATGGAGTGGCTCGGGGTGATGCTTGTTGTGATATATATATATATATATATATGATTGGATGCTCGGTTGGTATCGGTTGGCTCACCCCATTCTTAAACACATGAGACATGGGAATCTGGCATATTGAGAGAATATTCTAAGAATTATTTCTGCACTGGTAGGTTATGGTAATGACTAGTGGCCCATAGTAGGCGGATATATTGGGTTTATTACTATGGGATTTTCCATCAACCTGTCTGAGAGAGGATGGTCGAGTTTATTGTGCGTTTTGATTTCATCGTGACATGTTAATAAAGATGATTTCTCATGTATTGGTGTCTTCTGGTTTATTCTCGATCTCCTAGGTTCACCCATGTCTATTCGGATTTTGTTGCTTGCAGAAGTGATTATGATGATTATATGTATACCTACATTGCCCTTACTATGTGTTTTAATTTTTCCATTTCTGGTGTATTGTTTTCCTTGGAAAGTGGTAAATTGCTTTTGATTAGGTTTCTAATAATTGGATTTAAAATGAAAGTGTTTAATCCTCTTTGTAAAAATTTGAAAATATAAACATCAATTTCCCTTTCTAAAAATCCATTAACAGTAATGAAATGAACCCAAATTTAGAAATGGTTAAGGGAAATGGTTCGTACTTTGTTTTTAAGTAAAATACTTAGAAAAACATACTTTTATAAATTGTAGTTCAAACTTGAAATGATGTTTCTTTTATTTTAAAGTTAGTGCATTGGGTATAGATATCGGGCTAGTCTACTGAGATATAATACTCATGCCTATAGTTATTTTCTGTTTTTAGTGTTTGTGAAGGATATATCTTGAGTGCACTCTCCTAGGGAGATGCTAGATCGTTGAGTCAGAGAGCAACCCGCGAGGTCGCACAAAGTTAGTTCAGATGTCGTGTTTGGTCAGTTTTATTTTTCTTATATTCCTATTTAGTCACTTTATTTGGTTTATTTATTCTGCGCTGCTCTGTATGATTTATGCTATTTTATTTATTTATATTTGGAGAAATCGTTCCCACAGCCTCTGTTGATGCCCTGACACTTGTTTCCAACCAGGGAGGATCGAGAACACCTCTCGTGCCATGTCGCCGACCAGCTCGGGTGACCGGTTCAGGGTCGACCCGGGTTGGTTCATGACAAACACAGATAAAAATTCCTTTAATAAATAATTTGAATAATTTTGAAAATATATTTTAATTTTTTTTTTTGGAAAACATGGTTTTGTAGGAAAATTTTTTTTCAACCAAGGAGACAAATAAAGAGATTTTTTTACTAAAAGCATTATTATGAAATCTTGAGTACATAAAGAGATTAAAATGAATAGTAAAATTTTATTCTAAATAAATAACCAAATTATAATATAATTCATGTGTTTCTTAATACATAGTTTAAAATATTTCATCTGGGGAATCATAAACATAAATAATCCTGATAAATTACAAGATTGCATTATAAAACCCTTAATACATTGGTAACATTGAATCATATGCATAAATGAAGGAATAAAAATAATTAAAACAGAAAATATCATAAGAAAAAATAAATCAAAATATTAAATATAAATGTGGATGTATATACACCTCATAAAACAAGATAGGTTCATAACATAACATATATCTAAATGAAGAAAAATTGGGACAAATATATATTACCACATTGGTATATTTTGAACCATAAACCCCATGAAAGATAGATAGTAAAATGGATAATTAAATCCAAATAATATTTTTTATAATAATCATTAAATACATTCATGGTAATTATATACATGACATAAAATAAATTGGTGGTCAATATGTCATGTGTCTCACAAAAGAAATTAGTGGCACAAAAATCCATTACCATAATTCTCAAATACATTAGTACATGTTAAAACCTCATGTATAATAAATATATGTTTTTAATCATATATTATATAACCAAAATAAAATATCATACCATATATTATTTACTTATGAACTTTTATTAATTCCTGGTCCAAATCACATTTTGGGTAATAAATGATTTGATTTTCGTGTATGTTTTGATTTTTTATTTTCAAGACTATAAATTTAATCATGGTTAAATAATATAAAATTTTAAAAATAATTTAAATATCATATATATTTATTATGAATGTATTTATAATGATCCATAAATTTTATAGATAGAAAATGGAATGTACTGTTCATGGAGATGGTAGACTGTACGTACACATGAAAAATTGTTTCAATTTTCCTAATGAAAATAAATAAATAAAGGTAAATAGTATAATACCCTTAAATAATTCATTTTTTTCATATATATAAATTTTTTTCATTAAACCCATAATTATTACCTTCCATGTAAAACATGAATGAATCACATCACTTCGTGAGGCGGTAGTTTGTTGTACACATGAGCGATGTTATTATATTCCCATTGAATGTAAAGTATGAATGTATATATGATATAATAATATAATAAGTATAATAATATCATAAATTTATTTTAATTTTTTTAATACATCATTATATACATTCATGATAACGGTAATTTAAAATGAATAACATCAGTTTGTGAGGTGGTAGTCCACCGTACTCGCGAATGATGATCTCGTATCCCATTTGATGGAATAAGATGTGCTTGTATGTCTTTAACTTAAAATAAAAAAATATAATTATATTTTATATACTTATTTTATTATATCATAATGGTTTATTAATAATTTAATGATGATTTGGAAGAAATATAATAAAACACTTTGTTAGGGGTGCTACCACTTCTTCTGACAACATCCATTGGTTTTCACGAAACAGATTATACTGTTATCATTATATCGAAAATATGACTTTTAGAGTGATAATATGGGATAGAATAAGTCATTTGGGAAGTTATTGTTAAAACCAATGGATTTTTAATCTTTGAGGAGGATAGTGGAGGGGTGGCCTTTTCTAAGTGAGGTGAATGGCATAATTGTAATTTTGGAAAATATAATTGTTTAACCATATTTTTCACATTACAAAAGGCTCCAAAATGGTTAATTATTTAAAATATAAGTAATATGGTTTAAATATAACAATACAATAGGATTTAGAAATTTTTTGGTTCAATATTAACCCCTATATTTTTAGTTTAACCCCTGATAAACCAATTTTTACCGTAACCATGGTAAATAATTCTTACTGTATTTACTATTAATTGTGGTAAAAATACTAGTTAACCTTATGAAATGGTATATATGATTCCAAAATTCGAATCAATTTTTATAAATTCAACTCACATAAGTAACAAAATTTAATCTCAAATTAATCCTATATACGAGAGGATAAAGCGGTTTTCCCAAGAGAAAATATTCAAAAGTTTAAAAGGGTTTTATATAAATATTAAATATGAAAGTGATTAAAATTAATTAAATTGGATTAATGTATATATAATTTAAATAAATTTAATTTTAAACCCAATTTAAAACATAAATTGAACTTATAAATTATTTAAATGAAAAGATAGTTTTCAATGAAGCCAGTATTTCTCACTATTCACTGAAATATTAATATTTTTAAAAAAATAACAAAAAGTCACTCTAAGATAATTTTGACATTATCTTTTAAAAAATTTAGTTTATTTTATGAAATTAATTTTCTAAAAGTTTCAAAATATAATTTTAAAATAAGTGTGCAAAAGGTGGAAACAATGCTTTTAAAAAATATAGTTTTTTTAAGAAAAAATAGATTTATTCTTATCTCTTGTCTAGAAAACACATAAGATGAATGCTAAGATTTTTATTGAATATATAATATATATATATTTTTAAATAATTCATGAAAGGTGGGTTTTCTAAATTATTAAGGTAATATACATTTTTCATAAAAATATCTTTTTAGAAAAAAAATTTCTTTATTTTCAATTTTTTTTATTTTTATTTAAAATTAATTGGTTAAGAAAGAATTAAATTTACACACAGTTTTACATCATATATTTTCATAATTTATTTAATCATATTCATACCCACTATTTCACCAGATTTATGTTAACTATAATATTAAATAATTAAGCTTTAATGGTATGTTATGTTTCATTTAAACTCAGGGTTAGGCGTAACACAAGATACACTCCACGCCATATGTAACACATGATAAACTCAGTTATGAGTCTAATGAAAAATATAAAAAAGATTAAATTTATTTGAAAAAATATATTTCACAAAATCACGGGGTGTAATAATAAATAATAAGTTTCATATAAAACCATTTAGCATATAATGACTTAAAGACTGGTATATTACATTATTTTTAACCTTTAGAAAGGGAATGTGGGTTTTTTACATGTAAATCACCAAATTAATATATTATGTTTTACATCTAGGTGAATTCCCATGTATAAGTATGGTTTTTTGGTATTCTCTATACACAAATATTTCATGTAAAAGCTATAAATTCATGAATGAAATTCCACAAAATGATATTATAAAATGTGGACTAAGGAAATGTAATATTTATAGGGTATGAAGGTCTCCCATAATTTAAAAAAACTATTTTTATGTAATTTCATAATAATAAAGGGTTTGAAAATAATGTAATAAAATATTTTATAAAACATTCCACAAAAGAGGTACCTAGATGGAATAATATATGTGTATAATTACATTACCTAAAATACCACATTATTTTATATCACTTACACTTCAAATTTCTCAATATTTCTTCTATTGTGTGGAATTAAACTCCCTTGATGCTTGGAGTTGGTTTTCTCCAAAATTACCCTATGTTTTTAAGGGGATTTTGAAAGTGGGTTTGGGTATAGGTTCATATTTGGAATGTGGGGGAGGAGTGGTTTGTTAATGGGAGGGATAGGGTTATTTATACATAAGGATATGGTTGTTTTTAGAATAATATATTGAATAAAATACCATACATAAGGTAAAACATTTAATATTAAATTTTTTGAAATAATAAATTATATATGAAACAAATGAAATGGTTTTAAGTCATCGAAGACCATTATAATTTGAATTCAATAGTTTATTAAAAATTACTATAAAAAAACAAAAAAAAATATTTTAAGAGAAAACTTTTGATATTAAGCTTAGTAAAAAAAATTCTATTTGTAAATTAGGTTTATTATTTTTAAATTACACCTTTATCTTATTAAATTATTTTTGGATTGAAATAACAAATTAGGTATTTTCTATGTCATTATTTCACCACCATTATTTCCTCAAACATGTGGTATTTGACAAAAAATATTTTTACTATGAATGTAAAAATTAATGTATTTCATAAAATTACCAAAAAACACCTATATAAAAATTTTAAGTGATTTTTTTCAAACATAAAATTAATTTTTTAAAAAATATTTTCTAAAATTAGTTCTTTGAAATTTTAAAATAAAAATTATTATTTTTACAAAGTCCCTTAAAATAAATTTTATTAAAACTTTTATTATATTTTTCTTGAGTTTTTAATATTTATATTTATTTTAAGATATTATTATATTTTTATTTAATTAAATTTTTCCGGAAGAATTTTATTTATATGATTTTGAGGACAAATTACTATTCAAATAGCCAGGTTACTATTCCCAAAAGTCAGGTTACAATTCCAATGGGACATTACTATTCCAATAGTCACATTACCTACTATAAGAACCAATTAATTATTTCATTAATTATTTAACTCAATTACTCTCAAGTATCAACATTTTAGTTTTCGATATTATCTATTGGTTTATTATTATTATGTACATTTTCTATAGTGTTGTTTGTGGGAATAATTATTCTAGTATATTGGGTTGATCTATCTTCTTCCAGTGTAGTTTTTAAATTTTATATTTTTTATCCCCTTGTAATTATTGAAATTTTCATGGGTTTAGTTATGTTCTTATGTTACAATCTTCAATAACGAAATAATTTTTTGTCCATTTTTCTATGCGTCTTATGGGGCATAATATTATTTTCAGAGATATACAATGTAACTTCAGGTGTTCTTATGGAATATTGAAACAATGGTTGATGACCACTAATATGAGTTTGGTTACTCCCAATTACAAATATTGTCATACCATTGGTGGGTTTTTCTTTTTTTTTCTTTCTAGTTAGTAATGTCGACTTGGGGTTGGCTAAGAGTGTAGTTTGTGGGTCAATGTTATTAATATTTGAATAGAAAGATAAACGTAGGGAAAATCGCGATGGAATTGTGGTTTCATTGTGTGGTTGTATTAGTTGGAGGATAGTATAGACAATCCTATGGTTGGTAGAACCATAATTTTTGGGTTCAAGAGATTTTGTAAGTGATATTTGTTTCTTTGAAGATTTTTGAAACCCATATTGAATTTATTTTGATCTAGTGTTGAAGTAGAAGCCCTAATATTTTGGGTGTTTATTCAGTGGAGTAGATTTGTAGTGGATATATCATTTGTAATGGATTTTATATTAAATAAATAAATGATATACTAATTCACATAAAATGGAATCTAAAATCTGAGATGAATATTCTTTTCGATGTTTGAATGTTTTTGAAATAGGTTTGGAGAAATTAAAAAAAATTGAAGTTGTTCTTAGTTCATTTGAAAATTTATGAAATTGTTGAGTTGGAAGTCAACAATGGAAAATACCGTACAAAAATAAATAAGATTATTTGATAATAATTCATAATATTTTTTAGATACCTAATATATTTTTTTTACAAAGAATGTGGAAATTTGGATAAGCACAATATCATACATAATTTAACTTTGATGATGTGCAGTGAATTAGTATTAATTTTGAGACTATATAAGATAATTATTGTGAAATATAAGTTGTTTATAGTGAAACATAAGATGTTTTGAGGTAGATTTAAAATGAGGATAAGTTCATCATTTTACTCTATAATATAAGATATTTATGATGAAGTGTAATATGTTTGTAATTAAATAAAATGTTCTTAATCAATGTAAGATCTTCTGATGCTAAATAAGATTTTAATTGAAAAGTAATATTCTTTTTAAGACTAGTTTTATTGTGTGAAAAAAGAAAACATCTTACACAAAATATAAGAAGCTATTTTTAGAATATTTTGATTGATCTCACAATGTCAATATGTAAAAAGTTTCACTTAAAAATATTACTTATCTTAGAGTTATAAGTAGTTTGAAAATGCTATGGTAATTATTTTTGAATAATTATTTATGAAAATTAACTGAAAATTTAGTGAAATAAATTAGATTATTTTATGCATATATTTATAGAATAATTTATGAATGGAATTTATGATTTTAGATATTATAGAAAAATAATTCATTTTATGAAAATAATTTCCACAACATGACTGTGAAATTTTAGAAGAAAATAAGAAAATCCTTACACTGTGACAAGAAACCATGATAATTAAATATAAAACTATTTGTTATTATCAGGTATGCATCACAAAGAATTTAGATACACTGTGAATTAAGATGATGTATGTTCTAGTAATGTATAATTTTTTACCATTCCGAAGTATATAAAATTTCACTGTGAATTATTATTATATCCACCAGGAAATATACAATAACTAAAACTAAAGTAAAATAATGAAGTGCTAGATTATGAGAATTTAAATGAAGTTATTTACATGAATTTTAATTTGAAATTAAAATTATAATGTGATTTTTTTGATTTCATGGGAGATAAATAAAAACGATTTTGCATGGATGAGAGGAGAGTGGTGTATGATTGTTGTGTGATGGAACACATAGAAGGATTTCATTAAACAAGTTTAGAATAGTTTATATGATTAATTTTTATGGATAGAGTGGAGGAGTGTGCGTAGTGTCATGCACACAGAGGAGGAATAAGACATGGAGTAGTGCATATAGAAGAATAAGAAGAAGATGACAAAGAACATGCTATTTTTTGTATTATCATCATAATTGTATCATGTGGTAAAAAATAAGGCACTGACACCTATTATTAATATAGAATTATTACGAATGAATTATAATATTATCAAAATACAATTATCATTTGACAAGTATGATTTATACCCCAACAAAATAAAATATTTTAGTGAATATTATTTGGGAGACTTTTCAAGTGACTATAGTGTTGATTATATTATATACATGAGTTCATAGATATTACCGAATCATTGTAATACACAATGGTGATTCCAATAGATATTATTTTGTTGGTTGTGTTGGGATCCTTCTAAGGATTAGTTAACATTTTTGATTGGTGAAACTTATACATTGAGTTTCCATTGTTTACTGCTTTCCTCAGTGCATGTGTGTGTCTGTAAATCGGTGAAATAACTCACTATAAAAAGTGATAATGGTTGAATTTGAGTGAAATAATAAAAACTTAAAATGGACCATTTTTTAATGAATCACCCCTCCCCTAGTGAACCTAACATGACTTAGATCACCACAACACTAATCTTTGGTAGGAGACCCTCATTCCTGTTAGTCATTAGTTTCAAATTCAAAATTATATAAATGCAGAGAATGAAAAATTTTTGGGTGAGTTTGAGTGCTTGGATCCATAACCACAACATATTTGGTAAATAATCCAAATTTTACGGTATCATCATAATAATTCATAGTTCAAGGGGAGTATATTTCTTGTGAATTTATTCAGTATGGTTTTTGTTCTATAATGACACCATCTGGGTTAAGGAAACATATCCTAGATCTATAGTTGATCATGGAGGGATAGTGTTTGTTTGGGGGAAGTTGTTGCATGAGGGATCTAGTGGGAAAATTTATTCCTAATTCAATATATTGAGGTTGTTTTAGGATCAATCACATATTTTGGTGAATGTTGTTTCATATATAGTATCGATATGGGTGTTTCCAATGAATAGACTGTATAGAAAGATTATGTATGTGAATAGTGTACATATGAACAGTTAAAATAAAGAATCAGAAGTGGAATTAGATTTCCATAATTAGTTTATGTATCATGGTATTGTCCCATATGACTCTAAATGTTGAGAACCATATGGTGGGGAGTTTACAACGATATAAAACATTGTGAGTCAGTGATTCTTGATGGAATTATAATTTTGATACTTGAGGAGGATAAATTCTAATAATTGAGATTTGGTTCTGAAATTCCAAGAGGTATAGTATCTCTGAGAGTTTATTTTGTGAGTGTATAGGTGTTTTTAGTGTTTATGAGATATTTTTATAGAGTTTTCCTTAATAAAAGTGTAATTTTTTCCAGGTTGAAGCTCACATCATAACAAGAGGGAATAAAACAAGGAAAACTGTGTTTTATTGTGGAGGAGTAGACCAAGACATTGAGTGGTGTTAAGAGGGTGTTAGATGTTAGTGTTGGTAGAGTATCATGTCCTAGAAATCATGCTGTAACCTATTTTGTTTGACTCATAAGATTAAAAATATATAGTCAAGGGATATCATACTATATCCTTATGAATTTTTTTCATGAGGTCTACTCAAGGGGGATCCATAAGTCCAAAACCATGGGATCTCACCATAAAGGGTGTTAGATAGTGGATTATTGGGCTACCCCAAGTAGTTGGTTGTGCTATGAAGCACAAGTAATTTCATACCATGTGACAAAAAATACCAAATTACAAGGTTTCAATCCCTTTAATGGGACCATTGGGTGATATAGGTCAGATATTGTTCATGTTTTTTACTTCTTGATGGGTCTCTTTTTTTTCCGAGTTTCAGATTTGAATATGGATATTTTATAATGGTATTTTGAGTGTTGTTTGGATATTATTCATGTGTTTTGAGTTAGTTCAGAGAAATATGTAAGGTTTTTATTGATGGATCATATAATATTAAGAGTTTATGTGGAATTGAGTACCTAATGGGGTTACATCAGGTACATGGTGTGGAGGGTGGAGGCCCTAGGCTCCCAAGGTTTCCACCAGGTACCTTGTAGATCATAACTAGTACCTAGTGGCCTATCTTTGTTTTAATTGTAATATGGGGAAACATTGTTCAATTAATACATCCACTTAATCCCTTATCGGGACTCAAATAGACTTATATTCTCAAGATCCACCCTTAGTATAATGACATGACCTTAAAAAATTATCATAATCTAGTGTCTTTAGACTATAATTCACATTCATGCATTCCTAAAGAGCCTTTAGGTTTACTTTTTTTTACAAAATTAGGTCATAAATTCTACATAAAAATCCCATAAATTGAAAAGTGGAAACTTCCACTCAGTATCCATTTTTCAATAGTATAAAACCTTTATCAAGAAACAAATTTTTTTAATGAAAAATATTCAGAACTTGCAACTTGTTTACTTTATTGTTCTGACGCATCCTTAAACCCAATACAAATGATTTTAACCAGTTGGATAAGAAAAAATATCTCATAAAGGGATGTAAAAGTAACTAATTCATTAGTCAACTAAAAAACCATAAATTTATTACCTTTATTAAATTATTATTTGATTGAATTAAATAAATCATATCCACATGAAAACAAACGTTTTCTTCAATGAAACCCATTAAAACATGGGGAATTAAAATATATAATCATTTAGTAAACAAGGAGAATCCTCTTAATAACCCATGTTTACTCATTTTTGAAATAATTTTATTCCATTTAATCCCATAGGAGAAACCGTTCTTGTTAACTCCCTTATTTCCTTTGAAGACATGGATCATTAATTAATGCATTAGATAAATATATATGGATCACCCATCATGTAAGATATATCAGGCCCACTAATTATATAAGATATGTATGGATCACAAATAAGTCCCTGGCCTTAAACATAATACATCTTGACTTAAGTCAAGAATTCAAATTAAGGATCATTTGAGGTTTAGAGTTTTAGAGAATTAGGCTATAACTATTAGATTACATCTAAAATATTACAAAGTAGACACTTCTACTCAGTACCTATTTTTTCATAAAATAAAAACAATTAAAAGGAAAAAAGAATTATTTTCTTGATAAAAATATTTTTGAATTCTTCCTTTCTCTTACCCTGCCTTATAACTCATGAAGAACATTTCAAAAACTTGGGATAAGGATAAAAAACTTAGTAAGGGTTATAAAATAAATAATGAAATCCTTAGTCCATCAATAAATTCAAAAGCTAATTTCCTTAAACACCTCATTAAATCATAATATTTATTAATAACACATAGAAATCATAAATCACAAAGGTAACTTGTGGTATCCATAACATACATATGTTGTAGCTTTCACAGCTACGTAGGGAGTTACGTTTGGAATAACCATCATATTATAATCCCTAAAAATCTTAGGAGAAACATTAACATTTAACACTATCATGTTACTCGATGTATTAGAGAGCTATATCAGGGTCACCCACCCTATTTTTATCAGGGTACCACCCGTATGCATAAACAATTCCCAAGAACCATAACATGTTCATAACACATGATCAATCATAAAGAAAAAGATAAAATTTCCACATTGAAATCACAATATAAAAATTCAAAATATTGAAATAATCAATCCATTTCCAAAACCACTTTTAATAAAAAAAATATGTCAAAGTGAATATGGTATTTATTTTCCATTTAAAAACATTACGTCTTGTTATGGAATCCAAATATCAAATAATTCTGACGGTGGGGGAAAGGTCATTGTCACTATATTCATTAAAAAGAAACATTCCCTTTATCATTTAGTAAAATGATACATATAAAAAATATTCCCTTTAAATGAAATTAAACGTCAAAGGGGTTTATACACTGAATAAAATAAAGTTGTCTATAAATCAAAGTATGCCTCATTGAAAGAAGATTGAGATGAATTCCCTTATCTCGTGTCTGACTTGACTCGTTCATTATTTAATCTCTTGAATAATAAACTAAAGTTAATTTATACTTGATTAAGAACCTTTTTCAAGATTATTATTCCTTTGATATCACTTATTACCACATTATAAACCTTACATAATCATTTAAGTTAATAATGGTTATTTTGTTGATATTTGGTACTTAAGTCAAAAAGACTTTCTTATAATTACAAGTTGTCCACATGGTAAAAATTACATTATCTTAAGAATGATATTCATGATTTATATATTATATAGTTTATATATATCTAGAATATATATGTATTTATAAAAGTACATAACATTTGGTGAAAATAAATGAAATGCACCATTCAGGGAGATGGCAAGCCATACGTACGCATGAATGCTACTTTCATTTTTATTTCATATTTAATGGAATGAAAACATAATTATACATAGGTATATTAAAAATCCATTATAATATCATATATAATTTCATTAATTCCATCCTTTATACATTCCACGTATGGAATGAATGAGTCATATCACTTTGAGGGGGTTGTAGTCTGCACTCCCTCAAATTAAATTATCGCATTTACCCATTATAAAAACCTTAAAGGTATGATATAAATGAAAAATTAAGAGTCATATAGACAATATAAATTTAATATATATCACATATAAATATAGTTCCATCATAATTACCTCCATGAGAGGCGATAGTATATAATTGAACAATCATCATTTCGTGAGGCAGTAGTTCTCCATCCACAGAAATTGTTTGTTCATATCCATTAGATAGAGGTGTGTGAATTTTGAGTTTGAATCCTCCTCATAAAAACATCCATTTATATTTAATATACTAGTGTTGTTATGAAATAATGGAATAAAAATAGTTTAGGTGGTTGGATAAGGAAAATAAAATAAAAGAACATGAGAGAAGTTGTTACCTTTAAATCGAGTAACTCCCTTTGGATTGAACCAAAAGGATATATTCAAATGCCTTATGCCAAAATTAAGGGTTTTATGTGGAAGAGAGAGATGTTGGAAGATTATTTGAATAGTTTTTGGATGATCCAAGGGGCTTGAGAGGTGTGAGTAATGGGTTAGAGGTGGTGTCCTTTTAAAAGAGGGAGGAGGGGCTCTTTGGGTAAGTTTGGAAATATTATTTTATTATAAAATGATTTTCGGTTTCAAAAGGTCCAAAACATATTTAATTACAATATAAGGTGCATATAAGTATAAATAAAATCATCCAATAATAATTGTATTGGTTTTGGATATTTTTTGATCCTTATCGTTTTTATTTAACCCTTTGTTAACTTATTTATCTTTTACCATGTCCTCTTATATATTCCTACTATATGGCTAATATATTTTCTATAAAATTACAAGCAACCCAAAATGGATCATTAATGAAATTTGTAACATAATATAAGTCTTTTGGACAAATATTATATTTTTTGGACTATTTTATAATTTAATAAAATATTAATTGTTTTAAAAACTCATTTATGTGAATTTATAAACTATTAATATCAAGACTATTAAAAAATCTATAACAACTTTATTATATCTAAAAACCATCATTAATTAAAATATAACAAGTAATTATTATCCCTAAAATTTGTGGATGGCATAAAACATTTCAAAATAAATTTATTTTAATATTTATAATATCATTTATTTGAATCCTTTATTAATGAAGCAATTACTGCATCACCATTATGTCATAATTAAATTTATTTATTTAATGTCTAAAAATTATAAATAAAATACCATTATGTAGGAAATATTTTTATCTTTAAAATTAATATTTATAGTCAAATAGACCACTTATATAACCCCATGTAATTTTTTTATAAAATATATATGTTTAGGTTATATTTTCTATATCTTTAAATTAATTTTTATAAAATGTCATTTTCACTTAAAAGTGGCTCAATAGGTTTCAAAATAGACCAAAGTATGAAAATGGTTAGACATGTATCCATAAATAGGATTTGGAAAATTCTTAGGGTAATTTAATATTATTGCAATATTATTTTTTACCCTTATTTACCATATTTACCCTTTGACCATTGTAAATAAAATATTTACTGAAGTTACTATTCATAATGTCTTAAAATAGAAGTCAAATATTTACAAACTTTGGACCACATTATTCCAAATATTGAATCCATATTTTTAAAATTCAAAACATAGAAGTTTTAGAAATTAATTTAAAATTAATTCCAGTTGTTAAATCAAAAAAGCATGTTTTTAAGAAATAATAACTATCAAAAGATTGACACTTGTTTATATCCAATTTCAAAGTGAAATTACTCCCAATGACCAATAATGGATTAAATGGTAAAAATATAATCCAATTACACTTTAAAACTAATAAAAAGGTTAATTTAACCATATAAATAAATTAGATTAAATGGTAGATTTGAATTAAAATGCAGTAATTTTCACTATTCATTAAAAAAGAACTTTATCATAAAAATACCAAAATTTACCCAAAGTAAATTTTGAAGTCCCGATTATATTTAATAATTTTAAGTTGTAAAATAAAAAATAAAAAATTGAAAAAACTATATTTTAAAAGTGTTCACCATCAAAATGTGGTAAATCAACCTTTTAAGGAATATATGAGTATTTATCCTTAAAATTGGATTCAATCACATTTTAAACCTATAAATTTTATTGGATAAATGTAAAAACATTTAACAAACATGTATAATAACAGTGTAGTTATTTATATTCATTCCTGCTAATACAACAATTAATATTTAGCTACCATTTAAAATAATATTATATTATTATTTTTGATTATGACTCAGCCTTATATGCAACATGAGATTTTTGGGGAAACCCATTGTTGTGTGTCAGGTATTCCATCGAACATAGCATCCCATTTAAAGTAAAATTAATATTTAATTTACAAATATTAATAAATATGAAAATTTTATATTCTTTCTTTACCTAGGATGTTACGTCCTTCTCCCCTTTTGGAAATTGTGCCCTCATAATTTTTATTCACTTATCAAATACGTGGGAGTATTTATCCCTCATAACATTCTAATATTTCCATGTTTCCTCTTAAACTATATGGATTTTCTATAAAAACTTTACCTGATGAACTATCTTATTCCACAACACTGTCTCTCTTCGATCAAGAATCTGGAATGGTTGTTCCTCATAAGAAATATTTATTCCAACTAAACTAAATCTGGACTCAAAACATGAGATGGATTTGGAATATAATTTCTTAACATTGAAGCATGAAAAACATTGTGTACCTGGGATAAAAATGGAAGTAAATCTACTTTGTACGCAACTGATCCAAATTTCTCCTAGATATCATAGGGTCTAATGAACCTCAGACACAACTTTTCCTTCTTAACAAAAGGAATCACACTTGTCCATGGAGAAAATTGGAGAAAGACATGATCACCTACTTTGAAAGAAATACCCTTCCTTTGGTTATCCGTATAAATTTTCTCTCTACTTTGAGCTGTTCTCATGTTCTTCAGAATAAATTGAACTTTTTCTACCGTCTCTTCTACCAATTATGGTCCCTTCAACTTCTTTTCACCTACTTTATCCCCAAAAGTTTTAGTTAGACACTTCTTTCCATACATTTTTTCAAATGAATCCATATGTATACTATAATTAAAATTGATATTATTAGAAAATTCAACCAAAAAAATATGTTTTTCCTAACTTCCCTGGTAATCCATTGAGAAAGCACATATCATATCTTCCCAAGTCTGAATTGTTCTTTATGACTGCCCAACTGATTAAGGATGAAAATTTGTAATAAAATTTAATTCAGTACCAAATGATATATGATGGACTTTCCAAAGATAGATGTAAACCTGGGATCATGATATGATACAATGGAGAGGGGAACTCCATGTAACTTGACTATCTCTTAAACATATAATAGAGAAAGTCGATCTCATGACAAAGTATCTCGAATAGGATGAAAATGAGCTGATTTAGTCAATCGATAAACAATAACCTAGATTTCATTGTTAACTTGAAATGTCTTCGTTAATCCCACAACTAAGTCTAGGGATATATTTTCCCATTTCCACTCTGGTGATGGTAAAGGTTGAAGTATCCCTTTTTGTAATTTCTTCTCTAATTTAACCTGTTGACAAGTGAAACACTTCACAAAAAACTCACCAGTATCTATTTTCATTCCATCCCACCAGTAATACTCACTAATATCTCTATACATCTTAGTACTACCAGGATAAACCAAAAATGGGGAACTATGAACTTTATATAAAAACTCTTTCCTCAAATTTGAATCAAAAGTCACGCATAATCTCTTACAAAACCTCAAAACACAATATTTATAAATGTTAAATTCAGGAAACTTCCCTTTTTAACCAACTCTAACTTTTTCTGCAACTCATTATCTTCTTTCTTCTCTTGCTTTATTTTTTCTTATAGGGAATATTTTACTGAAACCTGATACAAAATAGAGGAATTTCCTACACCAAAAAATTCTATGAAGAAGTTTATAAAATCATTAATCAAAGGATCTTATTCCAAATGTAACATGATAAATGTAAAAATACTCTTTCTACTCAAATCATCAACTACTTTATTATCCTTTCCAAGATTTTAATGAATCGTTCAATCATAATCTTTGATTAATTATACACATCTCCTCTGTCTCATGTTCAATTATTTCTAAGTGAATAAATACTTCAAAACTTTGTGGTCAGTATATATTTCACATTTTACTCCATACAGATGATGCCTCCAAATTTTTAAATCAAAAACAACAGAAGCTAATTCCAAATCACGTGTAGGGTAATTTAACTCATGAGGTTTCAACTGACGTGAATCATAAGAAATTACCTGATCATTCTGCATAAGGACACAACCAATTCCTTTCAACAAAGCAACACTGTAGATAAAAAAACACCATTTTTTGAAGGCAGTTTCAAAAGTGGAGAATTCTCCAATATTCTTTTCTATTCCCCAAAACAATAATCACATTATTTTGTCCAAATAAACTTGACACCTTTTCAAGTTAACTTAGTCTGTGGGCTAGATAACCATGAAAAGTTTTCAACAGAACTTCGGTAATAACCTGCTAAACCAAGAAAACTACTGATCTCTGTTATATTTGTGGGTCTTGGCCATTCTTCGATAACTTTTGTTTTAGTTGGATCAAAAGTTATGACATTTTTTGAAATAATGTGACCAATAAATGAAATTTTTTGTAACCAAAACTCACACTTGCTAAATTTCCCATAAATTTTCATTTATTTTAATGTTTGCAAGATAACCCTTAAATGGCTTTCATGTTTCTTTTTACTTTTAGAATAAACCAAAATATCATCAATAAACACAACCAAAAACTTATCCAAGAACTCATAGAAAATTCTATTCATATGATCCATCAATAAAGCAGGTGCATTGGTTAACCCAGAAAAAATAAATACAGATTCATAATGGCCATATCTAGTATGAAAATGTGGTCTTCGGAAAGTCTGCTTCCTTTAATTTCAACTAATGGTAACTCGACCTTGAGTCAATCATCAAAAAATACTAAGAACCTAAGATCTGATAATAAAATAATCGACACGAGGCAAAGGATACTTGTTCTTAAAAGTGATGTTATTCAACACTCTATAATTAATGAAGAGTCTCATTGAACCATCTTTATTTAAAAAAATATATAGAATCACCCCATGGTGATATTCTAGGATGAATAAAACCACTATTTAATAACTCCTACAATTTATTCTTCAACTCTAAATGTTCAATTTGAGCCATTCGATAAGGGGGTTTTGAAATTGTCTTAGCATCAGGAATAGTGTGAACAATAAATTTAACTTCCCGATTAGGTATTATACAAGGAAACTCATCAGAAAAAACATCAAGATACTCATTTACCACTGGAAAATCATTAATATGAACAGTTCCTTTGTTTTCAACAATATTTTCAAGGTATCATTAATTTCCATATTTTACTAGTTTCTCAGCTTCCAGATATATTGTGAAAAGTAAGGGTTCATTATTGTACAAAAACTGAAATTATTTATAAAAAGAAACCTCTTTAGCTCTGCAGTCAATCATATCATGATAAAAAAAACCCAATCCATACCTAAAATAACATCAAATTCTACTATAGGCAAAACAATAAGGTTTATAGGTAGATTGTTTCTACACATAAGGACATGAAGGTTCTTATAATTTCTTTTTATCTCAAAACTTCCTCCCAATGATTTTAACATATGTTTAGTATTCATATCTTGATATGGAATTCCAAATTTACTAGAAAACCAATCAGAAATGAATGAATTTTTATACCCTAAATCAAACAACAAATTGGCATAATATGAATGAAAAATAGTGTACCTGATACTACTTCATTTGATGGCCCGACATTTACTGAAGTAGTTGCAAAGGATTTCACCACCCCTTTCTGCTTGTAGTCCTGATTACTTTCCTCATTTGAGTTATTTGTTGGACACTCATTTTCATAATGACCCATTTCATTGCACTTAAAATATTTTATTGACTATAAATCAGATTTTTTCATACAATTACCCTACTGCTTTTAAGTGCAATTACGATCCTTATGTCCCATTTTACCACATCAGTAGAACTTACAAGAATTAAATAGACATTCCCCAGTGTGATTTTTACCACAATTTTCACAAACTATAAATTTAATTTTCTTACCATTATACTTTTTTGAAGATTTATTCCCTTTCTTCTGCCACCTTGACCTCTTATTATATTACTTGTCAAAGAACACCTGATCATCTTCAAACTCTATTTCCACCTTCTTCGCACATAGAAAAAGTTTTTAATAATTTTATAACTCATGAGAAGCTAAATCCCTTCAATACATTTGATTTAATCTTGAGTAAAAAACTATTGATTTTACTATCCAGATCTCATATGAAATTTGGAGCATACTTTTCCAGTCGAGTGAATTTTGCTTCATAAGTAGCCATTGAGTCATCCTATTGCCTGAAATCTCGGAATTGTTGTTCCATCATAAGATGAGAAACCATAGAAAAATATTTATCAAGAAACATACCTTTGAATTCATCCCAATAAAGAGCATCAATCTCTTAAATATCCCTAATATTTTTAACCATTGACCACAACTGATCGGCTTCACCTTCAAAACGCTAAATAACGAGACTAACCTTTTGATTTTTTGAACACCCCATGACATTGAATATATTCTCCATTGCATGAATACACCATTTCGCTAGAACATGTTAGATGATCCTTTGAATGATGGGGGATGTTGCCTCAGGAAATGCTCCACTACTGACATTTTCTTCTGTGGTTGATATGGCTGATCTCGTGCATGGATACCACAACCATTTATAGCCTGAGTCAACTATGTAATCACTACAACAAACTATTCAGTTCTGATTCTTACCATCTCATGTTGCTGATTTGGAATGTTTTCTTCCTCCTAATTTCGTCCCATTATAGCTACCCTATTTACTTTACAGAAAACGATTTTGAACACATAAATACCTTAGGTGAAGCAACATGGTAATATGTAAATTCTATATCATTTCAACTTGACCATAAATTAATTTATGGATATTAATTTAACAATATCCTAACTCCTAATGTTATCTGAACTGACCTATGATACCAACTATAAGGCCCCAGCCTTAAACATTACATAATCTTGAGTTAAGTCAATAATTAGCATTGAGGATCTTTTCAGTTTCATATTTTTAGAGAATTAAGCCATAATAATTACATTACATCTCAAATATTAAAAATTATGCACATCTACATAGTAACTATTTTTTCATAAAATAAAAACTCTTCAAATAAAACAAGAATTCTTTTCTTGGTATAAATCTTCTTGAATTCTTTCTTTATTATACCCTTACTTATACAATGTGAAAAACTTTTCAAAAACTTGGGATGAGAATAAAAATATTAATAAGGGTTATAAAATAAAGAAACAAATCATTATCCATCTATGCATAAAAAACAAATGATCTTTAACACACCTCAATAAATCATATTATTTATGAATAACGCATAGAAATCATAAATCACAAAGATAACTTGTGGCATCCATGACATACTTATGTTGTAGCTTTCACAGCTACATATGGAGTTACGTTTGGAAAAACCATCACATTATATTCTGTAAATCTCTTAGGAGAAACATTAAAGTTTACCACTATCACGTTACCAAATGCAATAGAGAGCTATATCAGGATCACCCACCCTAGATTTATCATGGAACCACCCGTTTGCGTAAACAATTCCAAAGAACCATAACAAGTTCATAACACATGAACAGTCATAAAGAAAAGATAACATTTCCAAATTGAAATCACAATATAACAATTCAAAATATTGACATAATAAATCCATTTCTAAAACCATATTCAATATCAAAATACATAAAAGAGAATACGATATATATTTTCCTTTTAAAAACATTACGTCTTGTTATGGAAGCCAAATATCAAATAATGCTCGCAGTGGGGGAAAGGTCATTGTCACTACATACGTTAAAAAGAAACATTCCCTTTATCATTTAACAAATGATATGTATAAAAAGATTCCCTTTGTATGAAATTAAACATCAAAGGGGTTTATACACCTAATAAAAGAAAGTCGTCTATAAATCAAAGTATGCCTCAATGAAAGGAGATTGAGACGAAGTCCCTTAACTCATGTCTAAATTGACTCGTTAGTTCTTTATTCTCTTGAATAATAAACTAAAGTTAATTTATACTTGATTCAGAACTTTTTTGAAGATTATTATTCCTTTTATATCACTTATTACCACATTATAAACATTTCATAATCATTTAAGTTAATAATTTTCATTTTGTCGATATTTGGTACTTGAGTCTAAAATGAATTTCTTATAATTACAAGTTGTCCTTGTGGTCAAAAGTACATTATCTATAGAATGATATTCATGATTTAGATATCATATAGTTTATATATATCCAGTATATATCTGTATTTATAACAGTACATAAGATTTGGTGAAAATAAATGAAATGAACCATTCAGCGAGATGGTAAGCCATACGTACGCATGAAGGATACTTTCATTTCTATTTCAATTTAATGGAATAAAAACATAATTATACATAGGAATTTTAATATTACATTATAATATAATATATTATTTCATTAATTCCATTGTTTATACATTCCACATATGGCATAAACGAGTCATATCACTTTAAGGGGGCGGTAGTCCGCAGTTCCTCAAATGAAATTATCGTATTTACCCATTATGGAAACCTTAAAATTATTCTATAAATGAAAAATTGAGAATCATATAGACAAAATAAATATAATATATATCACATATAAAAATAGTTCCATCATAATGACCTCCATGAAAGGCGATAGTAGATAATTGAAGAATCTTCATTTCGTGAGGTAGTTGTTCAACGATCATAGGAATAGAATGTTCGTATCCATTAGATGGAGGTGTGTGGATTTTTAGTTCAAATACTCCTCATAAAAACATCCTATTCCATTTAAGATACTAGTGTTCTTATAAAACAATTGAATAAATAGAGTGTATGGGGTTGGGTAATGAAAATAATAGAAAAGATCTTTAGAGAAGACGTTACCTTTAAATCTGGTAACTCCCATTGGTTTGAACCAAAAGTCTTAATTGAAATGACTTATTCAAAAATTAAGGATTCTAAGTGGAATATAGGGATGTTGGGAGATTATTGGAATAGATTTTGGATGATCCTAGGGGCTTGAGAGGTGTGAGTAATGGGTTATAATTGGTGTCCTTTTATCAGAGGGAGGAGGGACTCTTTAGGAAAGTTTGAATGTAATATTTTATTATAACATTATTTTTGGAAAGGTCCAAAACTTATTTAATTAGAAGATAAAATGCATATAAGTCTAAATAAAATCATTCAAAAAACATTTCATAGGTTTTGAATATTTTTTAATCCTTGTCTTTTTTATTTAACCCTTTGTTAACTTATTTAACTTTTAACATGCCCTCTTATATATTCAAACTATATGGTCAATATATTTACTATAAAATTCAAAAATACCCAAAGTGGATAATTAATGAAATTTATAACATAACATATTTCATTTGGACGAATCTTATATTTTTAGGACTATTTTATCATTTCATAAAATACTAATTTTTTTAAATAACTCATTTCCATCAATTTATAAACTATTCATATCAAGACTTTTAAAAAATCTATAACAACTTGATTATTTAGAAAAACCTTCATTAATTCCAATATACAAAGTAATTATTATCACTAAAATTCTTGTATGGTATAAAAAGTTTAAAAATTAATTTATTTTAATATTTATAATATCATTTATTTGAATCCTTTATTAATTAAGCAATTAATGCATCACCATTGCATTATAATCAAATTTATTTATTTAATGTATCAAATTTATAAATAAAATACCATTTTGTATGAAATATATTTATATTTATAATTAATATTTATATTCCAAGATATCTCTTATACAACACCATGTAAAAATTGTTTTAGTAAAAGATATATGATTAGGTAATACTTTCTAAATTAATTTTTATAAAATCTCATTTTCACTTACAAGTGGCTCCATGGGGTCCCAAAATAAACCCAAGGATGAAAATGGTTGGAAATGTATCAGAAAATAGGATTAGGACATGTGTTAGGGTAATTAAATATTATAATAATATTATATTTTACCTTTATTTACCAGATTTATCCTTTAACCATGGTAGATAAAGTATTTACTAAAGTTACTATTCATAATGTCTAAAAATAAAGGTTACCTATTTACACAATTTTACCTCGTTATTCAAAATATGGAATCCATTTTAACAAATTTAAAACACAGAAGTTTCAAAAATTAATTTAAAAATAATTATCGTTGTCAAAACAAAGTGTGTTTTTAAGAAATAATAACTATCAAAATATTGACACTTGTTTATTTCCAATTTCAAATTGAAATTACTTCCAATGACTAGAATTGGATTAAATGGTAAAAATTTAATCCAATTACACTTTAAAACCAATTAAAATTTTAATTTAACCATATAAATAAATTAGATTAAAAGGATGTTTTGAATTAAAATGTAATATATTTCACTATTCATTAAAAAATGAACTTTATCAGAAAAATACCAAAATTTTACCCAATGTGAAATTTGATATCCCCATTATAAATAATAATTTTATTTTTTAAAATACAATATAAAAAAGAGACAAAACTACATTTAAAAATGGTTCACCATCAAAAGGTGGTAAATCAACCTTATAAAGAATATTAGAGTACTTATGCTAAAAATTGGATTCATTCACATTTTATACCTATAACTTTTATTAGATAAATGTAAAAACATTTTAAAAACATGTATAATCATATTCTAGTTAGTTATATTCATTCCCACCAATAAAACAGCTTGGCGTTAACTACCATTTAAAATAATATTATATTATTATTTTTCAGTATGAATCAACCTTATATGAAACGTGAGATTTTCGGAGAAACCCATTATTGCGTGTAAGGTATACCATAAAACATTGAATCCCCTTTAAATTAAAATTAATATTTAATTCACAAATATTAATAAATATGAAAATGTCTTATTCTTTATTTACTTGGGATGTTACATCACCAATCAACATATATAATTCAAAAGTACCATATCAAAAATAAATATTTTAATCATTCACCTTTTAATCATAAAACTAATGAAAAAAACTTTTGAACCTATATAAAAAACACTTTCAGATATCAAAATACACTTTCCTTTTAAAATCCATTTTTAAAAATAAAATAACCAAAGAAAAGGGATATATGTTTTTAATTTTATGAAGGCAAGGAAGATTTTAAAATACTATAAAAATTAAATAATGATTTTAGTGGCGATAAAATACATTATCATCAAATATATTAAAATAGAACATTCCATTTTCATTTTTTTCAAAAAATTCAAAACGTTCTGTGTAAAATATGTAATTTTTTTTTGGAAAAAAATTGAATGAAAGATCCATAAAATATCCTTTATAATTCATTTATGTCTATGTAAATAAATTTTAAAAATAATTTTAACTATATAGACAAGGTACAAAATAACATAGAAAATAACTCTTTAAAACATTTAAAATATTTTTTTAAGAGAGTGTCTCTCTCCTCATGTATGACTCATCATGTACATTATTTATCTTCCTAAATAACTAAATTTTTTTATTTATTTAATTTCTTAATTAAATTTTGAGTTATTTTATTTTATTTTTTTAACTACCATGTTATATTCAATTATTTAATTAATTAAGTTAACATCATATGTTTTGAGGATATTTGGCTCATGCATTGAAAATGTATATGGTATGTTACCTATGTAAAATAAGTAAATATTATATCATATAAAGAATAATAATAATAAAATAATTATCATTTTTATACAATAATTATACTTTTAAAACCATTCATGAATTATGGTTATAAGAAATAAATTATGTTATAATCATAGAGACGGTAAGACGTACCTACACATGAGTATCTTTTTCATTTTTCAATGAACACTAAAGAAAAAAGGTAAGTGTTATTTTATAATTATAGAAATATGATTATATGATAAATATAATATTTTCACTTTAAATACACATATATATAAACTATCCATGTTATTAAGTAATGAAAAATTAATCACATCACTTCATGGAAGTGTTATTCTATACGTTTGCATGAATGATGTTATCATATTTCAATGGATAGAAAGGTAAGAAAATAGACAATATATTACCTTTAAATAATTATAGTTATGTTAGGAATAAAATATATATATAAATTAAATCTATTATTATAACCATATCTAATATGTTGTGATGGAAAAAGAATTGTGTCAGTTCGTGAAGTTATAGTCTATCATACACGTGATTGATAACTTCATTTCATATTTTATGGAATATGATATTGATAAATTTTATTCGATAAATATAATAAAATATAAATATATGATATATACTGATGTTATTATGTCATAATAGTTTTAGGATATTTCAAGGAAGAATAATAATAATTAAAACTAAAGCATTGGGTTAAACATTATACCTCATCTCCAAAAAACCTCTATTACATCATACATTAAGCCTTCTATGGTTTGTATTATACCCAAAATTATACATTTAAGACATGAGGATAAATTCTAGAAATGTATTTGTTAATTTATTGGTTAAAATATAAGGCTCTTCAAGTGTGTACATGAAAGGATATGGGGTTTCCTATAATCAAGGGATATGAAAGACTCTTTAAATTTCAAAATATTATAATATATTAATGTAAACCTCAATAAAAATAGATAAAAAAATACAGTATTCTAAATATGAGATTTTGATAGGGTCTAAATATGTATAATCAATAGGATTTAACCAACTTATTAGGTTTTTTTAACCCTTATAGATTTATTTTAACCCCCCACTAAACAAGTTTTAACATTCCCCATGGTAATAGATTTTTTATGTTTATTACTATTAATTATGACTTAAAATTAAGTTGACCTTTTTACCTTATATTAATTATTCTGATTCCAAATATATAATCAATTTTATGAATTCTAATTCATATAAGTGGTGGAATTTAACTTAAAATTAAACTCATAAAACACTACAAAAAGTAGTTTTCCAGAAAAAATGTCTTAATATAAATTTTTTTTATACTAGAATCAAGAATATTTTTTTTAAAATGAACATAATTTTTGTTATTAATAATAAAAATTAAATGATTTTACTTATAAAACATTTAAAAAAAATGTATCATTATAAATTCTTGCAATAAAAAGATGGTTTTAAATAAAAAACAGTATTTTTCACAATCCATTCGAAAATTAAGACTTTTTTGAAAATTTTCAAAAATTAACCCTAATATAATTTAGAAATTATAATTTCAATAATTAAATAAAATTTTTCATTTTAAAATTATTAAATTTATAAATTATGTTTCTAAATAAAACAAAATAAGGTATGAAAACTCAATTTAGTAAGAATTAATTAAAATTTCCTCTTTTTGACTAAATAATTACATAATATTCATATAATTAATATTACTATATAAATTTTAATTGATTAATATTAATATAATATGGAGATTATTTATTTTAACATTACATGATTTATCGAATTCTTCCCCTTTTTATAAATTTCTTCCTTGAAATTATATTTAATATTTAAACTAGTGGATATAACTTCCCCTCATAGAATGTTCTTATTCCCATATTGTTTTTTCAATGATATGGGTTTTCTATAAAATAATTACCTAGAAAATCACATTATTCCACATATTTTTCTCTCTTTCATCAAGAATCTATACCGATTATTCCATAGAGGAATGATTTTCTTCCAACTGAACAACTTCTAGTCTCAAAACGTGACATGCATCTGAAACATATTTTTTTATCCATGAAACATGAAATACATAATATACATGAGAAAAACATAGAGGTGGTTCCAATAGGAAATAAACTGACCAAATATTATCTATAATTTCAAATTATTCAATGAATCATGAACTTACCATTCCATTTTCACCGAAACACAAAACACTATTAAATGTAATTATTTTCAGAAAAACATGATCACCTAATTCAAATGAAAAATCATTCCTCAAAATTATCGATATCTATTTTCTACCTACATTATGTCATCCTCTTATTCTTATGAATCATATTCACCTTCTCAACCATTTCTTCAAGAAAATATGAACCCTAATAACTTTATTTCCCCGACATCATCCAAACAAGATATAGTTTGACACTTCTTTCCATATAATTCGTTAAAGGTTTCATATTTATATTAGAATGAAAACTGTTGTTATAAGAAAACACAACCAAATAAATATTTTTATCCCAAATTCCCTAATAATATAATGAATGAGCTCAAATAATATCCTATAATGTCCAAATCATTCAATCTGAATATCTATCATATTGAGGGTCAAGGTTTGTTTAAAAATATAAATCAGTACACAAATACTTCTGAAGACTTTTACAAATATTAGGAATAGGTTATCCATGTAATATAATTGTATCTTTAACATAATGTTGATAAAGTTCATCCAATGAAATATTATCTTCAACGGTAAGGAAATTTGATAATTTTATTGACCAATAAAAAATAATAAAATATTATTACCTTAAGATATATTTTGTAATCCTACTACAATATCAGTAGATATAATTTCCCATTTCTACTTTGTAACTTGGAATGGTTGAAGGATCCCTTTAGGTAAATTTAATTTGACTTGAACCTATTTTCAAGTCAAAAATTTCATTATAAAATCTAAAATATATTTATTCATTCCATCCCAATAGTAATACTCCTGATGATCTCTATACATCTTATTACCACCCGGATAAAAAAATGGTGATCTATGAGCATCACTTAACTATTTATTTTTCAACTGGGAGATATATAGAAAATACAACCTTTTCCCAAATCTCAAAACACCTTCCTTATCAAGGTTTAGTTTAGGTAACATACCTTATTTACATGTTCCACATTTTCATTCAAAACAGATATTTACTTCTTAACTTTATTAATTTTATCTTCTAATGAATACTACACTAAAACATAAAAAACAGATATATTTTGAACATGAAAATTTTCTAGATCGTCATTTATTAAATCATTTACCAATGAATCATGTTCTAAATTTTTCATTGTTAATGATTCATTATAATATTTACTCAAATCATCCGATATTTCTTTTCTTTTCCCAGATAGTAATGAATTATGAAATCATAATCCTTTATCAGTTATACCTTCCTCCTCTATCTCATTTTCATCTTTTTATAAGTCAATATATACATAAATATTTTATTATTAGTATATATTTAACATTTTACTCTATATAAATGATTTATCCATATTATTAAATAAATAACTATATAATTTACTTCTAGATCATGTTTATGATAAATTATCTAATGAGGTTACAATTTAAATGAATCAAAAGAAATTACCTAATCATTCTACATCAAAACATAATCAAGTTCCTTCAAATAATCATCACTATAAATAAAAAACCCCACAATTTCTTGGTCTAATGGAAAAAAAGAATCATTAACCTGTAAAAAATATAAATTTTCCATTTAAAACATTTTAATATTTCAAGGATACTTTTTGAATCCTAGAGCTGAGACAATGCAGGATTTCAGGGCCTAATGAGCCTCTATGTTGATATAATAGAAGTATTAAATATATTATATCACACACAATGTTTTTCCCAAATTAATGAAATATCTCTCTAATAGTGTTTTAGTTGAGAAATTTTAGATATTTATTAAATATGGAATGTTGGTTTTACACTAAGTTTGATATAACCATTGTTTGAGTTGAGTGTTCAGTTTTAGAGCCATCATGGGAAGAATAATAATTAAATAAATTATGTAATTAATTTATTCATTATTAATTATTTTAAAACTAATCCTTCTATATATAAAACATTTTATGGAAATACAATAGTTTTAGTAATATATCTCTTGTTATTTTAGATGATCCATGGGGGTGAAACAATAGAATATGTTAATGAGGTCATCGGTTGGTGATTGGTGTTCTATGGATTTGTTCCTTAAAAAATGAGTTCCTTGATCTCACCAGTGAAAAAATGTAGAAAATTTCATCATTAGAAATTGATCTAAAAACGAGTTAGTAATTTTTTTATTTAATCCATGTATATTTTTCCTTTTTTTAACATTAATCAATTAATATAACATATTGATTCATTATTCGATCATTGATTTATGAGTTTTGTTTTATCATCCTTGAATTAGGAAGGGATATCGTCATTATTCTTTAATTATCCATTGTGATCATTGATTTGTTTTCTAAATAAAGGAATTTAACTGGAATAATGGCCAATTTTTAGTACTCATGTCAATGTTTTATGATTTTATCCCCCACAATCTCTGTACACTCATGATCCATATTTCTTTTTTAATTTGCTTCAACAATAACCAAGATACAAATCATTGTGTATCTCATATTTGGATAAACATATTATTTATGGGGGTTTTGATTTTGGATTGAGAGAATGGTTGAGGCCTGACTTGGTGTAATGGGAGATCATAGATGGATATGAGATGGATGTGGTGCCCTTTGGTTTGTGGGTTTTTTTATTCTAATTTGGTGATGTGGTGTGTTGGGATCATATTCGGAATGGATGGGTGGTCGGAATATAGCCCATGGAGATGTCTCAAGCATGGTCAACCCCAAATATATGATCCATGTGCTTGATTCATAGTAGAATTAATAGAGGTGATGGTGTGGATGATATATGTAGGATATGTGGGAGTTTCTAGAATATCTAACATACACAACATGTATATCCAAAGAACACATGATGTGTGGATTCTTTCCTTATTGGATTGGTTTTGGTTTAGAATTAAATATCATATATCGTGTGATCTATCCACACACTCTCTGAAATTTACCTAGGGACCTAACGATTACTAATGAGGTACACGATCATAAGAATGACCATGTATATGGGCATGACTATAGTACATGGTCACGACTAGGTTCTTGTACATGGATATGTACTCAGACATGGATAGGTATTGTGACATGGACATGTATGTAGTAATGAACAATGTACATAGGCATGACAATAGTACATGATAATGGGATAATAAATACAATAATGGAAATGGGTAGGTCAAAAAATAGGGGGAAATTATATGTACTCCAAATACGCTCCATGTACTTTTACTATGGTCGGTTGAGGCCCTCATTCTCTTTATAATAGACTAATATATATAGTTTTCTCCCCTTCTCTCATCCCTATGAGGGTATAGTGAGGCACCCTTCTATGAGAATTGGATGTGATCCCCTATACAGGATAATTTTTATATGGGGTTAGGAATCCATCTGTGTTGCTCAGGGTGTGACCCTCTATCATTTCATGCCTAATATGGTTTAGGAATCCCATTACCGACTATTAGGGAGTGTGAACCATATCTTAGAAGTTTTACTCTTGGTATGATTTGGAATCCCTCATTTTCCCTATGTGTTATCTCCAATCTATGTATTTTAATATTATAATATCCATCTTTTACTTATTATTGGTGAGGCCAAATGAGAAATAAATCTTGGGTGAGAGCAATGATTATAGAGAGACTCATGGAGTGAGTTCTTCTAGAAGAGTATTACAGAACATCCATGAGTGAAATCATATTCTGGGGGTATGGTTGTGACCATAATTTAAGACATGGTATCTTTCATGAGTATATATTTTTTATTATTCTTATTTTCTAATATTTTGATAGACATACCTTAATGATGATGAGTGTAATACTCACTTGATAATCTATGTTTAATGATTTAGGGATGTCCTACTGGGTATGTTATACTCACATATACATTATCTATACCCACACATATTATGACTTATGTATATGAAAGTCTTGACGATAGAGCCCTAGGTGGACTAGGAGTAAAAATAGCATGGTTGAAATAGAGATATGATGGTTGGAGCTATGAGTTTTATTTGATAACACTACCCTCATTTCTAGTAGGTTTTACTCTTTTATAGTTTTAGTGTATTTTTATTCAGCCATTATTCTTTCACATATTATTTTCATACTCTAATGTCATATTTAGATGAATGTATGAATCCTAGAATCCATTTTATCTTTTTATTATGTATTATAATGGTGTACGAAGCAATGTTTGTGTGTGTACAATTACTTTAGGATATGGCCTCCCATGTGTGGGGGATATTCCTACTCACCACTAGTAATCATCCTCTGGCCTATTGGAGGAAGTATTGGGGTGTCACAATCATCTTACTACCTTATAATAGGCCCTAACTAGTGCAGGTCATGATAAATTGGTATAAGAGGTGGTCATATGATTACGGGAGTTTGAACATTTTCTATGTGTGAGGTTTGGTTTGGGAACTAGGGAAATAATGTTAAAGTGTATTGATTTCATCTCTCATGATAGGGAATTTACTATTAGTGAAGAGATCAACATATTAATTCACTAGGAATATGATAACCTTATTGTTAACTGAGTATATATAGGAAATGGTTATAGATAAAAATTGGTACAAATATCATATAGGAATGGGTTGTGGTTTCCATGTGCTTCTTGATTCACCTCCCCAATACACTTTGATAATGGTACATTTTGATGTTATTAGGATATATCTATGATGAAATATAGAAAATATTTAGAAATAGGATCATTATGATGATCCAAATAGATATGACCCTTTAGTATAGGGAAATGGGCATGAGGTGGTTCCTCTGGGTGGTTTTCCATTCTTACCACAACCCATTGAGAATCTGATTGCACTGAAAGTATTAGTTGATTATGTCCATAGGTTGTGTTAACTTCATGAGTTTTATAGGTATAAAACCATTAGTTTTTGTGGAAATATAGAACTTTGTGAATCATAGGTCTAGATTGAGGTATTTAAGAGATTTTACCACCTTGTTAGGACCCATCCAAATCAAATGGTGGTCCTAGCAGTGAGCCTTCTCCATAGATCCATTGGGTGATAGTAGAGTATAGCAAATTAAACACATGAAAACGAAATTATCTCTTGGAAATTGTTTTAGAATATATTTAAATAGGTTTTCTACCCAACTAAATTTTATGAAGTATAAATCCATGAAATTTTAGAGCTTTCTCTGGGTTTCATGATAGTTTCAGAGTATTCATTGAGGTTTACTGACCTGTCACAATACTCTAGGGATATTGTTTGAGATGTGTTTATCAAGCATGAAACTTTCATTATAAACTTCCCTAAGATATTATAGCTCTTGGGATATATCTTTTCATTCCTATTTATTCACAATTGATGTAGCATGACTTAGTAGCGGGGAGTTCTCTTTTTAAGAAAATAGTGACAATTGGTGTTGGTAGTGGTCACCTTGGAGATGACACATTGGAAGCTAGTAGTTGATTCCATACATACAGATCTAGTCATGTGAGGAAGTTTATAATATAGTATTAGAATATAGTTTCTATATTTATTGTCTCTCAGGATGGTTCCATTCAGTGTATGGATAAGCAATGTTTCTCCTCTGATGGGAAGGGATATCTCATGTTGGATTGTCAAACCCATCATGTAGGTAACAAGGATATGAATGGTTAACCACATATGCAGAGGCATAAAATTGATCAAGGAGGTACATGGGGTGGAAAATGTGGAAGATGACTCAAGAGAGTTGTAGGAGGTTTTCAACATCTTTATATATTTCTACCATCACCCTCATGTGGTCCATTCTTGGCACAAGGAGCTACAAGTGAGGGATGAGGGTAGAAGCACGAAGTGGAGGATTTTGAACCAAAGTCTATAGGGATGATTCAAAGTACAATTTGTGTTTTCTATACTTTAGCTAACCTATTTATAGAAATATATATGAACCACTATTTTCAAACCACATCCCTTGTTCAACATCTATAGATTTTAGTGCATCCTTTGTCTCAACCCCTATACATATAGACTCCTAACAGAGTATATTAATTTATCACAAACTTCTTCCAATAGTGTGATCTGAATACTAAACGAGATATATTATTATGGGATCTTTTCATTGCTATAATGATGCATTAATATGTCAATATAGGAATAAAATGGCTCCCAATTTTTCATCAATATATCGACTATTTTAGGTATAGGATGCGATGTGTCCACATTAATGTGGTGAGGTTTTCATATGTTTTTTTAAATTAAACCTTGAAAGAATGGGATGAGCACATACATAGGAGAATATAGATAAATAATTTTTATTTGGCTACAATTACTCTTAGAGTAGTAGATTTTATCTGTTTTTAGCTTCCTATGGGGGTGGTGGAGTATGAGGACATCTTCCCTGAGGACATTATGGACTTACCTCCCCATCAAGAGACTGAGTTATTCATAGACATATACCAAGAGACTACCTCTATATTAGGACCATTATATCAGATGTATCCCAAAGATTTGTGAGTACTGAAGATGCATTTGAAGGATTTATAGTGTATTGGCATCCCCAATTTTGTTCACCAAGAAAGTAGATGGGAGATTGAGGTTATGTTTTGATTACCTTTACCTAAATCAGGTGATCATCAAAATAAATATACAAATATAAGAATTGATGACCTCTTTGTCCAGTTTAATGTGGTGAGGTGGTTGTAGAAGATTAATCATTGGTCGTCGTATTACCATCTCCATGTTTTAGAGTAGGATATACTAAAGATGGAATTATTCTGCCATTATAGTAACAATGAGTATAGGGTGATTACTTTTAGTATTATGAACCCCCAGTAGTGTCTATGGTTCTTGTGAACAAGATCTTTTAGCATTTCATGGACCAGTTCTTTTATTATTCATCGATGAAATCCTAGTGCATTCGATATCAATGGTGGATTATGAATGATATTTATATATGTTCCTAGACATTCTCTATTAAAACTATATTTTTGGGATGCTATCAAAGTGTCAATTTGGGATTCATAAGGCCCACTTACAAGGACATGTCATCTCTAAAGATGGAGTATTTTTATTATCAACAAAGGCTGAGGTAGTTACAACTTGGGATCCACTTAAGACTGTTCCATAGTTGCAAATAATCCATAGATTGGAATGAAAACTTATAGATTCATTCCTGATTCCTCCATGATTCTGGCACCCTTGTCTAATTTGACCCAAAAGGGGAAGCCTTTCATGGTCAAGAGAGGATCCAATAGTCCTTTTAAAAGTTAGGCCAATGGTTCATGAACGCCCCCACCATGAGACTTCCAGTGGTGCATATTGAGTATGTGATGTTCTATAATTTCTCCAAAAAATGGATTGGATGTTTTTTGATTTAGAGGATGGTGGTGATTCACTATGGGTCCTACCAGTTGATTCCCAATGAGAATAAGTACAAGACCCACAAATTAGAGGTGAATACAACAGTATTTTCTATGAATATTTTTAGAAACTACCTTATGGGTGAGAAATTTATCATATATTCTGACAACAATAGTCGCAATTATATTTTTTATAGAAGTATATTAACTTTAAATAGAGTAAATGGATATATTTCCACCGAAATTATGAGTTTCAGATAGTTGAGACTACTAAGAAGGAGAATATTGTGGAAAATTATCTCATCAATAGATCTTGTTCAAAGATATTGAGTGAGGCATCAAATATATTAGATTTGTTTCATTTTTTCATAGTGATTGAATATAGTTAGTCTTACCTCCTACTAATGGTTATCACCTTTCCTCTTCTTCAACATGTAAGGTAGGCTTAGCTTTTAGATGGTGTTTATGAGACCTTTTGTATTTGGACATTTATTAGATGGGCTCTTGATGGATTTTAAAATGACGGGGAGAATGTTATCCTTTTTTGAGGTTGGACCATGGTACCAATGATTCTTTTGGGGATGTTTTAATAGAGTTTCATATTTTCCATTAGGGTTATATTCTAGAGTGGAAAAGATGTACTAGTAAATTCGGATACAATGCCTGTGGATAGGGATGAAGAGGTATATAACAAAATTTTTCTCTCAATGCATCAAATGTCAATAGGTAAAGGCTAACCACTAAGTTTTAGTGGGTTTTTATGAAACCATTGAGGCACCATAGTATAATATGGTTGGTATATACAACAAATTCATACTAGGATTTCCATGATCAACTAAAGGACATGATGTTATCTGGATGATCACATACTAACTCACTAAGTCCACCAAATTCTAAGCCATCTTAGAGTAGAGTCTAAAATAGATATTAGAAAAATTTTACATTATGTGGATATTATAGACTCATGTAGTTCCCTCGATGATCATTTCATACTATGATTCTCACATCATGTAATGATTATAGAGAGGGTTAGAGTATGACATTGTGAATCAGTTGTGGTTGAGCATGACATTTATTCCCCAGACATGGAGTTAGATTGAGTAATCCATCTAGGTTATGGAGTACATGCTTTTGGATTTCATGTTTTACTTTGGATCAATTTGGAAGAATCACCAACACTTGGTGAATTAGGTGTATAAAAATAGTTACCAATCAACCATCGGCATGGAACCATTTGAGGCCTTGTATAAGAGACTATGTAGGACACCACTATACTGTTCTGATACATTAGAGTTAGCTATCATGGGCCTCGAGTGAGTGTGGGAGATGACAGAGAATCTTTTATCATATATGAGAATTTGAGGACAACTCAAAACCATCATAAATTTTTTGTGGATCAACAACAATAGACTTTAGAGTTTTATGGGTGAGATAATCTGTTCTAAATGATGCCACATGAGGAAGGATTGGTGATATTTGTACAAGGTCTAATGTTATATATTATATTCTTTTTCTCTTTCTAGATACTTTATAGGGTTAGTTAGTGGTGTAACACTTAGCCCTACGACCTTAATTAGACTAGGTACATGATATATTCCACTTTTCATAGCTAAGGTGGTATGTAAATGGCCCATCGCATGTTATCTAATGGGGTGATCTAGACATAGATGATGGTGATAAGTTCACAAATTACTTGTTAGATATTGAGGATTATCAGAAGAAGATCCTTCAAGGTCAATTTATTTCCATGGTATGTGTCCAGTTGAATCATGGGAATCTTATAGAGAGCACCCAGGGATATAAAAACCATTTGAGATCTTATTAATCTAAACTATTTGAGTAGGTTTTTTATTTTCATGAAAAAATATCTATGGTAAGGAGAATTTAATGTATATTTTTTTCATTGTAAATCTCTGGAATATTTTATATAATATTTATTAATCCATAAACAGAGTCAATATAGGATTATGGGGTTGGGGATCCTCTGAGTTGTTATAATAAAAATATTAAATATCTTATATCATATGAGCATATTTTTTATGAAATTATGGAATATATTATGAATGGTGTTCCAAATGTAAAATTAGTGTTCTACATTAAATTTTTAATATAGGTTTCTCCCTATGGATGAAATAATATTTTTCTCATTGAGTGTTTAGTTAAATAATGTTTGTGGGAGGAATAATAATTAAAAAAATAAGTAATTAATTTATTTGTTATCGAATATTCTAAGCCTAGTACTTCTCCAAATAAACAATGTTATTAATATAACAATGGTTTATCCTCATAATCCTAGGGATCTGAGATGGTTCATAGTTGATAACCATTGGAAAGTGAAAGTGAGATCATGGGTTGGTGAGTAGGGCGTCGTGGAGTTAATCATCAACCAAGGTGCTCACGGATCTCACCATCAATAATAATGTGAAACTATTCATCTTCAATGATCAATCTGAAATTGAGTTGGGATTTTTTTCATTATATTTAATCCCTATATTATTTAACCCATTCATAATGAAAATCAATCCTTCTAAAAAATTGATTCATGGCTCAGTCAGTCATTCATTTAAATTTTTTGTTTTATCATCCTCGAATAAGGAATGGATATTGTTGTTCATAATTGATTATCCATTTTTACCACATATTTATTCACCAATGAACATAATCCATCTTAAATTTTGGCCAAACATGTTTCCCCGAATTGATGTTTCATGATTTTCTCCCGACGTTCTTCATACAATAATCATCAGTGTTTCATTTGGCTAGTGGTTCAACAATACCTAAAACCCCATCGTTGAGTAGTCAATATTTGGCATAGTGGAAAACTTCCATATGTCTGGATTAAGGATAATGAATACTATTAGGGTATGATTTAGTGTGATAAGATATTTGAGATGGATTGGTTTTCCTTTAGTTCATGGGTTTTGATGTTTGTTAATAGGGTGTGACATGGATCATTTTTTGAATGGATGTGTGGTAGGAATATGACCACCGATGATGTCTTTGGTATGGTCGACATTGGATTCATGACCTATGAGTGTGATTCATGGTAGATTCGGTGAATATTTTTTCATATTAAAGATTCATTTAATATATGGAAGTTTCTATAAGATCCTAATAAACATATCATGTACTTAAGAAGAATACACTCTGTGTGGACCATTTCTATGGAGGATATGGTTTCACATAAAATTAAATATCATATGTTGTGCATTCATTGCACACATCATGTGACTCATATCTAGTTTTATAGTGTGTACTTCTTAGGTACATAGAAAAAGGGAATATCTAGGTATATAATAATGGACAGAGTAAATAGGTATGGATAGGTACTCATACACTACCAAGTACTCAAAAATTTCTAGGTACAAAAGCACAAATAGTGTGCATGGGAATGAATAGAGAAAATAGGCATGAAATAATGAATATGGGAATAGACATAGTAAGATATAGACTTATTAGGAAACACCATTTCCTCCTTATATGTTCAATGTACTTTTAGCATGGAATGTTGAAGCCCTCATTTTCTTTAGTGTAGACCAATATTTGTAGGGAATGACCCCTTGGTCCATCAATATAAGGGTACATTGAGGAATCATTTATTGAGAATATTTTGTGATCCCATCTATGAGTTTTGTCTTGTATTGAGTTAAGAATCTCTATGTTTATCTGGGGGTATGAATCTTGAATATTTTTTTCCTTGGTTGGGTCAGGAATCTAATTACCGACTATTAGGGTGTGTGATCCTCATTATAGAGGGATTACTCAATATTGGGTTAGGAATCCCCCATAGCCACTGGGTGTGATCCCCAGTATATATATTATTATATTCTAAGTTACATCATTTAATTCTTCTTGGTGAAACAAAATGAGCATGAACCCTCATATGAGAACCATTAGTTATAAGAAAACTCAGGGAGTGATTCTTCCTAGATGAGCATTAACTTGAAGCCTCAAGAAGAGTCACATGCTTGTGGTATGGTTGTGACATTACCTTGATACTTGATGTTTATCTTCTGTATATCTATGTTATTATTGTTATTATCTCATATTCATATTGACGTACATTTATAATGATAAGCTGACAATTTTATTGATTCTTTCTTTTTGCTGATTTTGGGGTGTTTTACTGGGTATGTTATACTCACCCCAACACGGGCTCTTCCTGCACATGTCATGCCTTTTAAAGAAGAAAATATTTATGATGGATTCATAGGTGTACGAGGAGTAGGTAAAGAATAGTTGATCAAAACTGACCATGGATGGTTTTGGGAGGTTCATTTGACAGTGTCACCTCATTTATGGTATGTTGGACTCTTTTATAGTTTTGGTGGTCCAGTATTTATCCCTTATCCTTTCTCATAATTGTTTCATTCTCAAATGTAAGATTTATTTGTATGCATGCATCTTGGTATCATTTTTTATCTTTCTTTTATGTATTTTTCTAACGTATTGAGATGTGTATGTGTGTACATGTACTTCAGGATAAGGCATACCGTGTGTGTATGATATTACTAATCAAAGTTAGTCGCCAACCCCATGCCTTTTAGAGGAAGGATTGGGGTGTCACACTCAGTTCACCACTGGCTAGGAGTTCTCCAGTGGGTTAGGTTATGACACAAACAATCTTATTTTTAGATCCCAAAACTATCATCACACTCTTTTTTCAATATGAATTTAACTAATTTTGATATAACTTATTTAGTAGGATATATAAATGGGAAAATATTTCAATTAACCACCAATATTAACCCACTATTCTAAGAAAAATATGAATCTATGTGACCTTATATAGTCTTGGAATTTCATTAACCACTTTAGTTTTAGAATGTTAAACCGTTATTCTATCTTTAGAAAAAACATGTCACAGGAATAAAATATATTGCATCCAAAATTCACATTTACTAAATTTTCATATATATATTATTTTCACTCATGGTTTGAAAAATAATCCTTAGTTTACTTCCATGTTCTTCCTAACATTTAGAATATATATAAAAATATTCAATAAGAATGAGCAAAAAATTTTCTAAATAATGCAAGGAAGCTTTATTCATAATATTCATTAATAATGTTAGTGCATTAGAAAACCCGAAGGGAATAACCACAAACTCATAATGTTCACATATAGTCTAAAATTACATATTTTTAATATCATACTACTTTAACTTTAACTAATAGTCTCCATAATTGTGATCTATCTTTGATAAATAATGTGCTCCCCAGAGCTAATCAAACAAATCATTGATATGAGGTAAAGGATAATTTTTCATAATAGTGATACTATTAAAGGATCTTAAATCATTGAAAAGTATCATTGTACTATATTTATTTTTAATAAATAAAATAATATAACCCCTTGGGTCTTGTTCAGAGCCATAAGATTAAGTTTTTGGGAGAAACTGTAGGGGGTGCACCATTGGCGCATGATTAGCACAATCATACGTCTCAACCAAAAGGCATAGTAAAAGGAGGTTCACTATTAGTTTAACTATTAATATGGGTCTTAATGTCCATTAAGGAGGCTAAAGATAAATTTTATAGAGGGGCTACATGGGCTGCACACAGTTTGGAAAAATATATTCCTATCATGTATTGATTGTTTCACTTAAGTAGTGGATCCTCATGGTCGGGGAACGGTTTAGAGAAACCTTGTGAAAAAACAATGCACACCCTTAAATTATTCATTTTAACATTTTTACATCCTTCCTATTAAAATTATAATTTCATATTCCTCCATGATTTCTCCTATGCATAGCAATCCTCTAACCCTTGTTGTAAGCTTCCCCTCTCCAACTTGTCCTGGAGATATATCCATTTTTTGGGATTATAATCAATTTTCGTTCATCACAATGGATCTTTATCGGTATGATATTAAATCCTAGAAATATGTTCTTCAATTATATCTCCATTAGTAATGCTAAATCCATGTGAGATAATATGCCCTATTTTCAGGGTTCTCATCAATTGCTTTGATTTCTCCCATTCTTTCTTGGATTAGAGAAAAATACAAGATGAGGTGTGGTTTAATACCATAAGGTAGGTAGTTTAGTAATTTTTCCTTAAGTACTTGTTTTTTATATCATACAACATAATTTCACATTCTAAACATTTCGTGCACTGACTAAAAATATAGATTATCCTAAATTGAATCATTAGCTATGTTAGAAATTCTCACATGCACCCGCGTTTTCGTTGGAGAATACCCCCGTCAAATAGTGAAACATATTGAGGCATTATTATATAATTCATCTTGACTTTATAAATTAATTTGTGACCAAACCAACTTATATGTGTTCTTAGGCTGACTCGTAAATGAAATTTCTACATTAAATTAAATTTAATTGAATGGTATGACCATGTTAGGTGACCCTTATAGACATTATGGATTTTTCCTTGAGTAAATGAAATGTATAATGGTTGGAAACCATATAATGGATTATAATAAAGTATTAATGAAACTTATTATTATTTATGATATGCAGTAATGGTGTCCCTTATTACTCATGATATTTAGGCACAAAGTCCCTTAATACTTATGATACCTAAGCATGGTGTACCTTATTATAATGATACTCAGTAATGGATTAATTTTATACTCATGATACTAATTCATGTAATCTCTTATTTTTATTTGAGATATATGGGCCTAGAGGCCCTTATTTGGTATGTGGGACTCTTATGATTATGCATAGATGCCAAAATTAAAGCTTGGGACCATGAAAGTACTATGTATCTATATATATGTCTATATATGTTATCACATATATAGTTCATATAAATAAATATGTATATATATGTATATATATGTATACATATATGCATGGTGATAGATAATTAGAGATATACCATCTTAGGATGATGTAGGTAGAGTTGGTTGAGTGTCCTTTAGGAACCTGAGATTACTTGGTTATAGTTTAAATTTATTATTTATAATGTTATACATACTCACTAACCATTTTATATAAACTATATGGATCATACTAGAAATTATGGGTTATGGCCTATTGATTATATTTCACCCCCGATTCTGGCTTCCGATTTGTACTTAGACAGGATTCATGGTTGCATGTAGGGACACATGTATGAATTCAAATGTGGATGCATAATTTTCTATACTAGGAATGAGTTTGATAGTAAAGGACCAAGATTATTCTCATTATGTTTTGGGAGATATGTTTTGTGTCTTTTGTTTATTTTTATATCATATTTTATATGCATGTTTCTCTATTTGCAGTGTTCCCATTTTTTATAGAATCATAACATGATCATAATTTTTTATTTGATTTAAGATATATTTCTAACTTGGTTTATGATATTTTATTTGTCTTGATAATTTTTTCTTATTTATATTTTTTATTATATTGTTCATTTTTTAATTCCTCCAATATGTATTAATTTTTTATACTGTTGCTTTATCCTCTAACATTGAGGGTATAGTTTTCCCACCATACCATTTTAGACCCCTACTACTAGTTATAACCCTATGGTGTACTGAGAGGAATGATTGATGACAGGTAGATCTAAGTTTGGGATATTGATTAGTGTACTAGACTTTTGGTGTTAAAAAGTGGTAAAATCGATTTTTTTCATTTTTCTTATTTTTTATGGATTGGTAGATAGGACACTATGAATTTTTTGGAATTTGGTATTCAGTTTATGTATGGGATTAATTACCGCATGTACAAGGAAAATCCAAATTACATAGTAATGGAATTATTGTTCCATATTTTTATTATTACAATTTTATTGATTTAACCATTGGATGATGCACATAATTTGTGAAATTTAGTATTATTACATATTCCCTTTTGCCTTTAGCCTAGTATTGTAAATAAGTGTTTTCTCAACCATCATAACAGGCACTTGATGACTCACAATTCATGCATATGTTATGCCATATTAATTTTTTATGTTCATTGCCTTCATAATTTTGTATGTTCCATGATATTAGTATAATTTATTGGACTAATGTTTCTGATGAGTGAATGAGAATATTTATTTGTTAATTAATGTGTTTGAATAAACCTAAATGGTGTTTTCCCATGCAGATTGATGGTGGAATATTAATTAAACAGTTAAGGAATTTTTTCACCCTAGATAATTTGTCACATGGGGAGAAATGTTATTGGTTGAAATTAAATAGATGTTAATTTCAATTTAGAGAGCATGAATTCCTCTCTGAATTAGGACTGGTAATCCATATAATTGAACCATGATAAGGGACTAGTTATAATTACATGTAGTACCAATTATAACTTATAAATCATATGAGATTATAAATTTGGAATGTCATACAAAACTAATAAGAATATTGTATATATATATATATATCTTAATTTATGAATTTTAATTTTTTGATGAACTATTTTCCATTAAATTGGTATTTCAATTGCAACTTAAATGGTGTTTGCTTTTATAGCTTTCAACTGACACTCCATATACCAATTTTTTTGTATAATATATGAGACCCTGACCCTACCCCAACCTCAATAGTGGGTAGTGGGGAATATCTTATGTGACCTTACAGTCTTCTATATCACATAGAACTGGCTTTAGGAGGAGGTAGATATGGGTTAACTATTATATTGGAAGGCTTAATAATTGTATTGTTTTCTGATTCCTATATCAATAATATTTCTATTATTGATTCTACGTTGAGTTGTGTGTTTGTAAATTTAGAATTATGCCACCATGATGGCCTCTGATTAATTGCTGGGGAGGTATCAATAACCATGCTACTGAAGTGTGAGGACCTAACCTGACTGTAGTTCCACCTATGAAACCTCTTGTTATTCCTAAAGTTATACCTAATATAGGCACCGATGATTATTATATAGAGGTATTACTATGATTTTTGTAGTCTATGAAGGTATATCCATGAATATAACCTATTATGGAAATGTTGATGCAAGAATTCCAGTAGTAACATCCACCAACTCTCTTGGGGGACGGTGGCCCCCAAGAAGTTGAGTCATGGCTAGAGGCCATTATCTCTTTATTTGATTATCTAGAGAAATTTATAAATAGGATGTTCAAGATCACAATCAATTTTTTAATGGTTTAATAAAGGATGGAGTGACATTATCACCCAAGGTAATTTTCGTCAAGATATGGTCTATAAGGACTTCCAAATGGTATTGAATGATTACATTATTCCACATACATTGAGAGAATACTAAGATTGATATTTTATGTATATGTATTTGGGTTATATGTTTATCATGGACTATTTTACTTTAGTCACTAATCTATCATGTTTTTCACTAAATCATACTAGCGATGACAATGTGACAATGATATTCATTGAGGATGTACTTGTATACACCCTGAGATCTAAGGTGAATGTATTTATATTGACCACTATTTATGAGATAGTAAAGTAGGCCCTCATCATTGGGAAGAACCTTAGGGAAGATGGAATTTTGGGATAGGGTGGTCCAATACTATGATACATTGTTTTTTCCACATATAGTAAGAAGGAACACCTCTATTATTGATGCATAGGTAACAGTAGTCAAATGATACTTATTGATAGTTACATGGTGTGTCACTAGTGAAACAATCTTGGGCATAAGAAGCCCCAATTTCAAAAATAAACCACTGAGTTTTGGGGCTATAGATGTTTGGGGAATATTTAGAACTTTTGCAGGACCTTATCATTTATTCCTAGAGGTAGAGGATTGTCACTATATCTACATTTATGAAAAATATTAACATATCCTCTCTAGATAGGTAGCTGGAGTAATACATGCCAATAATGTTGAGGAGGTGGTCATGGCCATGGAATCCAGTATTCAAATTTGATGTTCCATAAAAGTGGGCCTACTGAGGGTAGTCGGGTTCTATCTTTGGGTCATAAAATATGATAGTTTCATGCAGTTCTTTCTATACTATTGGAGAATATTTTCAGGACTTATATAGTTTTAAATAATATTCTAGTAGCCTCTTATGACTTATTCGATTCTATCACTTCACATTATTTCATATCTATTGTAATTATGGAAATTTTGGTCTTGGATATTGATTAATTATGTTGTGTAATGACTATGAATAATACATAGTTAATATTATCTAAATTTTCATAGAAGTGTAGGAAATTACCCATGAGATATGAGGATACATTTTTATGTGAAACCACTTGGTCCTTAATATGATAGGTTCGACATCATACTTAGGATGGATTGGTTGGTATCTTATCATGATCCTGTTGACTTCTATTACCCAAGGTTGTCTTTTACCTTATTGTAGGGTGGTGGATATATTCACAAGGGTTTATGGGATGTCTAGATTAGTTGAGTTGGACCCAAGAATCATGGGCTAGGCAGGGTGATAACCCAAATTTCTAGTCTTTATCTAGATGAGTAGGGAATATGATTTATAGATTTCCCTCCTGTAGTAGATTTATTTAGGGATTTCTTCCCTGATGATTTTTTTGGGATGCCTCCTAAGAGGGTGGTGGAGTTTACTATTTATCTAGTTCTAAGAATATCACCTGTATCCATTCCACCATACATGATGGATACCATAAATATGTATAAGATTAAAATGTATTTATATGACTTGGAAGATAAAGGGATTATATTTAATATTACTTTTCTAGGGGTTAACTTGTCCTTTTCTCTAAAAAGGAGGACATTACCCTTATACTTTGTGAGAATTACCATAAACTAAATCAGCTTATAATTAAGAATCAATATACCTTTCCATATTTTGATGAAATAATTGAATATCTTTGATGATTAAGAATTTTTTATAAGATTTATTTGAGTTTGGGACATTACAAGGTGAATTTTAGAACATTGGACATACCACATAAAACATTCCCTAATATATATATCATATATGATTAGTTAGTCATGTTGGTAGGTATCATTATTGCACTAGAAGTTTTAATAGCCTTAATGAATCATGTTTTCCACCTATATTTGTATTATTTTGTGGTTTTTTATGTATGACACCTTAGTGTACTCATAGAATAAATACGATCATGAAAAACACCTTGATGTTATTATCGGTACACTAGGGGAGATCTTGTTGTATTCCAAGATCACTAATTTTTTTGATTGATAAGGTTTACATCCTAGTTCACATCATCTTATATGGAAGAGTATCTATTGACCTAGAGAAGTTGATATTCATGGTCTCATGGGAGTATAAAAATAATTTATTTTACTTATAGAGTTTCTTGGGGATAGCAAGATATCATAAGTTCTTTATATATGATTTATCACATATGTTAACATCAATTACAATGATTAAAAAGAAATGTTTCATGTTTACATAGTCTGAATCAAGAAATATAACCTTTCTAGAGTTTAAAGGAAGGCTGAATTAAGTGTTAATTATGATTTTACTTGATCTTGGAAGAGTCTATACAATTTATTGTGATGTTTTATGTATTAAGATGGGATATTTACTGATATAGGGAGATTAGGTGGTGGTGTAAGGGTCCCACCAAATAAGGGTATATGATTATAATTACCCAAATCTTGACATAAAGATAGTAGTTTTGGTTCATGCCTTTCACTATTGGAGGAATTATATATTTGAAAAGAGATTCATTTTATACACTAATCACTGGAGTCACAAATAAATTTTTACACAGTGTGACTTGAATCTTGGGTAGAAATGGTGGGTTGAATACCATGAATCTTTTTAATTAAATCTTGATTATATGCATGAGAATTGAAATGTTGTGGAGGATTCTTTGAGTTGTAAGACTCGGACTCAAGACATTCAAGAGGCTTGAAGTGAGTGGTAGATGATTTCTCTATTCTCTAAGATGAATTTTTAGATTCTTGAGAATCATGGGTAGCCTATTCTTGTGGATAATATAATGAAATATTCACTTATAAATCAAATAAATAGGAGAATTCTTTTGATTATGAGGACCTAATATTAAGGGAGAGTGTCTTAGGTGAGGACCCACCACATAATTAGACTATTGATGCGGATGGGATTTTTTATATTCATGGGTGTTTCAAGGTACCTCCAAATGTGCGATATGAAATGATATAGCAATCACATCCCTGTTCTTGGGTTCCACACCATAGAATCACTAAGATGTATCCTGAAATACATCATTAGTATTGGTGTCTAGTTATGAGGAGGAAAATTTCAATTTTTAGTACTCAGTGTTTCACCTATCTATAGGTGAAGGTGGAAAAATTCCAAACAATATGTATTTTTCAGTTATTTCACATTTTGAAGTTGAAATGGTATGGAATCACAATGTATTTCACGACCATATTTCTAAGGCCAACTCAAGGAAGTGACACAATTTGGGTGGTTTTGGACATGATAACAAATGTATCACATATTTTTCTAGTTATAGAAACTTTCTTAGTAGAATATCAAGGGAGGATATATGTCATGGAGATCATACACCTTCACAGATCTCCACATACCACCATCTCTGAAAAAGATTCTCATTTTACAACATGGTTCTTGTAGGGGTTAAAAAATAACTTTGGATAATAGGTGCTTCTGGTAACAACCTATCACCTATAGACTGACAGGAAATCCGAGCATATGATTCATATATTAGAGGACATCATCTGAACATGTGTCCTTGATTTTGTAGGTTCTTGGGAGAAACACCTACCTCCTGTAAATGTTTCTTATAATAACAGCTTTTAGAAAACTATAAAATGGATCCTTATAAGAATTTATATGGTTGTTCATATAGTTCACCCTTATTCTAGTTATAGGTAGATTAGGAAGTACTGTTGGGACCTCAAATCATTTAGGATACTTCAGTAAATGGGAATCTCAATAGAAAATTTTTGGCTACAACACAGTCTGTGTAGAAGTATTTTGTCGATTCTCACCATCGACCCCTAGAGAGTGAGGTGTGAAATAGGGTCTTCTTATATGTCTATCCTAGGTTAGGTCATAGACAGATTCATAGATAAAGAAAGCAATCACCTTGATATATTGGGAATTTTGAAATCTTATAGTGATTTAGTCCAGTAGCATATCAGATAGATTTTCTTTAGAGGTACCAGTGTAACGCCCTGACCCCAGCTACCCAGAGTCGGTGCATTACTTCGTAACATTGGCATGATCACAAAAGATAAAGTCCCAAAAGAACGATTAGTTTAGTAGCCTTGGAAACACTAGATACATTCATAAATGTTACATTACATCATAAAGTGAAAAACTACAATAACAAAGTCTCCATAGTCCACACTCATATCCTCTTCTGACTATCCCTGCAGGTCATTCATAAAATACTTCTTCACATCTTGGAAAATATTCAAACATTGAAAGGGGTGAGCTCAGATGCTCAGTAAGGATAACAATATTGCATAAGCTTTCATAAATAAACATTAACATTTAAGGTAATGTATAACTAAAACAAAATCCTTTTAAACATGAACTTGAACGTAATATGGCAAAAGTAAAATGAGATAATGACATTTACTTATTCACATGGATATTCTACTGGTTGAATAATCACATGCAATTTTAATAACCACTTTCATAATGATGGAATACATAATTCCAGACTATCATAACCACGTAGTCAAGGCCTCGTGCCAAGACCACAAATAAGATTTTGTCAAGGCCTCGTGCCAAGACACTAGTTCGTCTCATGAGACCTACCGATGCATCGAGGAGATGTAGCGGGCTCCACCCGTCACTTATTAAGTCCAATGTATTCCTCATATGAATAGGTTTAAACATATCATAAACCATAACATAATCGTATCACATAAAACATGCATAACGGAAACATAAAATTTCAACATTTCAATCATAAGATATCAATACAACACATTGATATAATAAAAACACTTTCAAAACCATTTTCAATACCAATATAAAAGAAAGTAAAAAACTTTGTATTTATTTTTCAGTAAAAAAAGTGATGGCTTGTAGAGGAATCTGGGACTCAAATAATGGTCACAGCGGCGGAGAAGTCGTTGTCACCGCATATGTACGGAAAGAAAAACATTCCCTTTTTTTTTGTTTAGTAAAACTCTTCGTATAAAAAATATTCCTTTTGAATAAACTTAAAAGTCAAAGGGTTTTATACACCATATAAAAGAAAGTTGTGTATAAAACCAAATATGCCTCAATTTGAGACGAAGTCCTTAAAAAGATCATTTTTAAAATAACATAGATTTATTATGTGTATTCACTATAAGTACACATAAAGAAAGTACAAATACAAGATAGGACATAATAATATCATGACATAATTTGAAAGTAGGTGATTAACCCAAAGAATGGAAATTGGGTTAAGAAATTCCCTTACCTCGTTTTTGAATTCACTCGACCGTTATTTGATCTCCTGAATAATAAACTAGAGTTAATATCTACCTTCTTAAGAACCTTTTTAAAGTTAATTATTCCTTTTGTATCACTTATTACCATGTCATGAACATTATGTAATTATTTAAGTTTATAACGGTCGTTCTGTCGATCTTAGGTACTTGAGTCAAAAATAAACTTCTTATAATTACAAGTTGTTCATGTGGTGAAATATCCATTATATCCAGAATTATATTCATGATTTAGATATCATATATATCATATATATACAGTATATACATTCATTTATAATATTACATAACATTTAGAGGTAAGAAATGAAATGCACCGTTCATGGAGACGGTAAGCCGTACGTACGCATGAACGCTACTTTCATTTCTATTTCTTATTTAATGGAATGAAATCATAATAGTATAATGGTTTATTATAATTCCAGTATAATATCATATACAATATCATTTACTCTATCCTTTATACATCCCACATATGGAATTAACGATTCAAATCACTTTGAGGGGGCGATAGTCCGCACTTCCTAAAATGAAATTATCGCATTTACCCATAATGGAAATCATAAAGTATGAAATAAATGAGAAATACAGAAGCATAATGAAAACATAAACATAATATATATATCATATATGAAAATAGTGTTATCAAAATGGCCACCATTAGAGGTGTTAAAAGAATATTGAACAATCATCGTTTCGTGAGGCAGTATTTCGCCACCCACAGAAACAATATGTTCTTTAACCATTAGACGAAGATGTGTGTAAGTGTAAAACAAATCCTTATCATAAAAACATCCTAGTTATATTTTATATACTGGTGTTGTTACAAAATAAAGGAATAAATAGAGTTTAAGGGGTTAAAGAAGCAAAATAAAACAAAACAACATTAGAGAAGACATTACCTGAAAATCAGGTAACTCTTTTTCATTTGAGCCAAAGGATTCCTTGGGAAGAATTATCCCCAAAGTGAGGATTCTAGGACTAATGGAGGGAAGTTGGGAGAGTATTTGGGCAGATTTTGGCCGAGCCAAATGGCTTGAAAGTGTGCATAAGGTGGTATTGGTGGGGGCCTTTTATAAGAGGAGAGAAGGGGTACTTTTGAAAACATTGAAATGTTACTTTATTCTGAAATGCTTTTCGGTTTCTAAAGGTCCCACAATGATATAGTTCGGGGCTAAGGTGATAAGGGTTCGAAATATACTCATCCAATAGGTTTTTGACAAGTTTAAGCCTTGGAGTTTACATTATCTTTTCATTTTATTTAAATCATTAATTAATGAGGTAATCGCTGCGTCATCATGTTGTCATAAATAATATAATTTATTTAATTTATAAAAATTTAAAAAAAATATCATGATGTATTGAATCTTTTTATATTTCTAATAAATATTTATAGTCAAAAATATGACTTGTAGAAACCCATTTAAAAATTGTTTTAGTAAAACAACTCTTGTTTGTGACATTTTTATTTTAATATTAAATAAAATGTTTTTAATGTCATTTTCCTACCAAAGTGGCTCCATGGGGTCCCCAAGATGACCCATGGATTGTCGTGGTCGGCCATGACTCATCCAATAGGGGTCGGACAAGTGTAAAGGTATTTTTATATTTTTATAATATCATTTTTACCTTAAATTTCACTAATTACCTTTAATCGTGATTAATTAAACTTAAAAGTTATTATTCACCAAAAATTATTTTAATCCCATTGAACCACATTTTACTTCCTAATGACAACCATGTATGTCAGATTTTTGAAAATCAAATCACAGAAGTGGTAATGTTTCATTTAAACGAAAAAATCAGTTTTTAACTACCACTTAGTGGTTTCACTATTCATCAAAAATTGAAGTTTTCCAGAACAATGCCAAAATTTCACCCTAAGATATAATTGATATTCCGAATACAAAAATGATGTATATTTTATTAAATTCCAAACATATAAGTTGTATTAATTAATTTCATAATTAATTCCCACTGTCACAACAAATAACGTGTTTTTAGGAAACAATATATATCAAAAGATTGACAATTGTTTATGTCCAATTTCAATGTGAAATTAATTCTAAATACCACCATTGGATAAAATGGTAAAAATATATTCTAATTATACTTTAAAACCACTCAATAGTATAATTTTTCACTATTAATTATTTTTATTAAAAAAGTTGTTTTTAAGTAATTTTCACTATTCAATGCAAATTGGAAGTTCTCAGAAAAATACCAAAAATACAACATAGGATAATTTCGATATTCCAAATCCAAAAATGAAGTCCATTTGGCAAGATAAAATTTATAAAATTTCAAAAATTAGGTATTACTATTCATAACGACTACTTTGATTGGTTGTGGCGTGTGTTAAAACTCGAAGCTGCGTATAACACACGTTATTGTATTATTCAAAGAGATGTGTACCGTGGAAGCTTGGGGTGTTAAATTCTCCCCTCCTTCAATAAATTGCGTCCTCACAATTTGAAATTTTTCTTTGAAAACAAAAGGTTGAAAATAGAAAATACCTTTGTCGAAAACCCACATCGGAAATAAGGTTAATAAAAATATAACATTAAAGAAAGATAAGTACAAAGGTCACCCGAGATAGCCCATACTAGGATTCTATGAAAATATGGATATGGAAGAAAAACAAACCATCAAGTTCTGATGGAGAGTTGTAGAAAACTGGATTAGGAGAAAGTTAACCATAAGAAAATCACAAACTTGTGATTGGTTAAACGGTCATTGAATCCCCAGTCGGAAAATTTAACCGGCAACATTTTTGTTTTAAGTTACCTTTTATAAAGTTGAGGAATATATTTAGGAGATTTACTAAGAACATAAGGGAATATACATACTTGTTATGTAGACTTTCATTCTTTAATAAATGTTTACCACGAACCCATCTTTCACTCTAAAAGGTAATAGAACTCAAAAATATTCTATTTATCCCAATTGTATAAGGTTCAAAATATTAAAACATACCATTTAGATTAGTAAAACTATTTTGTAATAACCAGGGACTTCCTGTAGGCTAGTGGTAGGTAATAAAGGCCTGTCGCACTATGGTTGTGGGTTAGATTCCTGCAGCTTTGTCCGACGCGACGGATTATGCCCCACCCTGCAGTTTGTCCTTTTCCTAAAACTATAGTATTATAATATTTCAAAAATAATCTTCAGAAATGTTTTAACCTTAAACAATACTATCCAAGGTTCAACTTAATCCATTCCAACCTTTATAGTTATCCAAAATACCACTATCCAGACTTTCTCTAAAAGGTCTCTAAATTCCAAAATCAAATGTATCATCAGATTCCTCAAACAAGGTAAAGATTCTCTTATTGTCACATACCAAAAAATATGATTTCCTTCATCATATTAATACCGTAATGATAACAACAAGTACTGCAGTACAATACTTATATATATCACATTTTTTTTATAACCAGAATATAATCCTTGAGTCCAAAAGCACCAATACATTAATTATTCCACTTCAACTGCCGTAACAGCATAAGATTGTCCTTGATATCTTGTCCTTTTCTGAGGTAAGTTTCCCTGACTCTTAGGACATTCATTTTCATAATTCCCCATTTCCCTACAATTGTAGCATTCAACATTGATAGCCTCTTTCTTTCCCTTGCAATCACGAGCCTGGGGACCTTTTTCTCCACATTTATAACAAACTCCCATTCCTTTTAGGCAAGTACCAGGGTGATTCTTCCCACAATTATCGCATAATGGAAAATCCTTCTTTCACTTTTTCCCTTTATCTGTCTCTTGTTCCACCGTTCTCTTCTTCTCTTTCTTTACTTTATTGTCATAATATTTAGAAAATTCCTTTTCTGTCTTGATATCACATGAGACAATATCTTCGTATGACGAGAAGGATTGTGAGACTAAGGCTCGATGGAGAAACGGTTTTAACCAATCAATGAAACGATCAATCTTACTTCTTGGGTTACGTATATAATCTGCAGCATGCCTCGCTAACCTTGTAAAGTTAGCCTCATACCTTGCGACATTCTCATCCTCCTTCTGCCTCAAACTCAGAAATTGCCTTTCCATATCTGCTCGATGGTCATGTGGGAAGTATTTTTCTAATAAAATTTCCTTAAACTCCCTTCATTACATACTTGATACTTCTTCATCTTCCTTTGTGTTTTGAATCCGCGACCACCATTGATCGGCATATCCAGTGAGGCGGTAAAATGCCATGATAACCTTTTCCATTTCGCTACTCCCCAAGGCATGGAATATTTTCTCTAAGGAGTTTATCCATTGCTCAGCTACTAATGGATTTGTACCCCCATTAAATGCTGGTTGTTGTTGCCTCATGAAGTGGTCTAACATTGATCCTCCAGGTTGCAGATCAGGGTGCTCCATACGAGTAAGGTTATTATTCATAACCTGAGTGAGTTGTCCCAATATGATAATAAGTTGATCAGCACCAGTTGTATCTCCAGATCCACAATAATTATCTTGAGCAGGAGGTTAATCCCTACACGGAGTGTGTGCATTGATACGGTTTCCATTCCTTCCACTAGGCGCCATTTCTAAACAATGTCATAAACTAGATTAGTTTATGAATCAAAATACATAATTCCATACTTGTAAAATAATTAACATAAATTGAACTATTTATGGATATAATCCATAATCATAAAAAAACTTCTTTGAGGAAGTATGTACTCATAACCCTTCATAGTGGTTTGTAAAGAAAACAAGAATTATCCTAAGCATATCCCCCGGTAGTGTCGTAACCAAGAGTGAAGCAAGGCCCATTGTCGTGAACTAGTTCCCGTTCGAGTCTAGCTCAAAGCGGTGTTTTCAGGTTTTACCTCAAGGTACATCTGTGCCGGAGCCACCTCTACCTTCTCGTATCCAGACAGGGATGTATTGCTCAGAAAACTCACAAAATCTCTATAATACCAAAATTCTAGGAAGTTATTCTATACTAATACTCAAATTCTATCTTTGGGCTATGTGCTCTAATCAGAGTTTATCTAAATCTAGCTTCCAAGGTTAGTACTAAACTCCATCTGATACCAACTGTAACGCCCCAACCCCAGCTACCCAGAGTCGGTGCATTACTTCGTAACATTGGCATGATCACAAAAGATCAAGTCCCGAAAGACCGATTAGTTTAGTAGCCTTGGAAACACTAGATACATTCATAAATTTTACATTACATCATAAAGTGAAAAACTACAATAACAAAGTCTCCATAGTCCACACTCATATCCTCTTCTGACTATCCCTGCAGGTCATTCATAAAATACTTCTTGACATCCTAGAAAATATTAAAACATTGAAAGGGGTGAGCTCAGATGCTGAGTAAGGATTACAATATTGCGGAAGCTTTCATAAATAAACATTAACATTTAAGGAAATGTATAACTAAAACAAAAGCCTTTTAAACATGAACTTCAACATTATATGGAAAAAGTAAAATGATATAATGCCATTTACTTATTCACATTGATATTCTACTGGTCGAATAATCAAATGCAATGTCAATAACCACTTTTATAATGATGGAATACATAATGCCAGACTATCATAACCATGTAGTCAAGGCCTCGTTCCAAGACCACAAATAATATTTTGTTAAGGCCTCGTGCCAAGACACTAGTTTGTCTCATGAGACCTACCGATGCATCGAGGAGATGTAGCGGGATCCACCCGTCACTTATTAAGTCTAATGCATTCCTCATATGAATAGGTTTAAACATATCATAAACCATAACATAATCGTATCACATAAAACATGCATAACAGAAACATAAAATTTCAACATTTCAATCATAAGATATCAATACAACACATTGATATAATAAAAACACTTTCAAAAACATTTTCAATACCAATATAAAAGAAAGTTAAAACTTTGTATTTATTTTTCATTAAAAAAAGTGATGGCTTGTAGAGGAAGCTGGAACTCAAATAATGGTCACAGCGGCGGAGAAGTCGTTGTCACCGCATATGTACGGAAAGAAAAACATTCCCTTTTTTTTTGTTTAGTAAAACTCTTCGTATAAAAAAGATTCCGTTTGAATAGACTTAAAAGTCAAAGGGGTTTATACACCATATAAAAGAAAGTTGTGTATAAAACCAAATATGCCTCAATTTGAGACGAAGTCCTTAAAAAGATCATTTTTAAAATAACATAGATCTATTATGTGTATTAACTATAAGTACACATAAAGAAAGTACAAATACAGGATAGGACATAATAATATCATGACATAATTTGAAAGTAGGAGATTAACCCAAAGAATGGAAATTGGGTTAAGAAATTCCCTTACCTCGTTTCCGAATTCACTCGACCGTTATTTGATCTCCTGAATAATAATCTATAGTTAATATCTACCTTCTTAATAACCTTTTTAAAGTTCATTATTCCTTTTGTATCACTTATTACCATGTCATGAACATTATGTAATTATTTAAGTTTATAACGGTCGTTCTGTCGATCTTAGGCACTTGAGTCAAAAATAAACTTCTTATAATTACAAGTTGTTCATGTGGTGAAATATCCATTATATCCAGAATTATATTCATGATTTAGATATCATATATATCATATATATCCAGTATATACATTCATTTATAATATTACATAACATTTAGAGCTAAGAAATGAAATGCACCGTTCATGGAGACGGTAAGCCGTACGTACGCATGAACGCTACTTTCATTTCTATTTCGTATTTAATGGAATGAAATCATAATAGTATAATGGTGTATTATAATTAAAGTATAATAGCATATACAATATCATTTACTCCATCCTTTATACATCCCACATATGGCATTAACGATTCAAATCACTTTGAGGGGGCGGTAGTCCGCACTTCCAAAAATGAAATTATCGCGTTTACCCATAATGGAAATCATAAATTATGCCATAAATGAGAAATAGAGAAGAATAAGGAAAACCTAAACATAATATATATATCATATATTAAAATAGTGTCATCATAATGGCCACCATTAGAGGTGTTAAAAGAATATTGAACAATCATCATTTCGTGAGGCAGTATTTCGCCACCCACAGAAACAGTATGTTCTTTTACCATTAGACGAAGGTGTGTGTAAGTGAAAGCCAAATACATATCATAAAAACATCCTAGTATATTTTAGAGACTGGATTTGTTACAAAATAAAGGAATAAAAATAGTTTAAGGGGTTGGAGAAGCAAAATAAAACAAAACAACATTAGAGAAGACATTACCTTAAAATCGGGTAACTCTTTTTGATTTGAGCCAAAGGCTTTCTTGGGAAGAATTCTGCCCAAAGTGAGGCTTCTATGAGTAATGGAGGGAAGTTGGGAGAGTATTTGGGCAGAGTTTGGCCGAGCCAAATAGATTGAAAGTGTGAATAAGGTGGTAGTGGTGGGGGCCTTTTATAAGAGGAGAGAAGGGGTACTTTTGGAAAGATTGAAATGTTACTTTATTATGAAATGTTTTTTGGTTTCTAATGGTCCCGCAATGATATTGTTCGAGGCTAAGGTGATAAGGGTTCTAAATATACTGATCCAATAGGTTTTTGACAAGTGTATGCCTTGGAGTTTTCATTATCTTTTCATTTTATTTAAATCATTAATTAATGAGGTAATCGCTGCATCATCATGGTGTCATAAATAATTTAATTTATTTAATGTATAAAAATTATAAAACAAATATCATGATGTAGGAAATCTTTTTAGATTTCTAATTAATATTTATAGTAAAAAATATGACTTGTATAAACCTATTTAAAAATTGTTTTAGTAAAACAACTCTTGTTTGTGACATTTTTATTTTAATATTAAATAAAATGTTTTTAATGTCATTTTCCTACCAAAGTGTCTCCATGGGGTCCCCAAGTTGACCCATGGATTTTATTGGTCGTCCATGAATCATCCAATAGGGTTAGGACAAGTTTAAATGTATTTTCATATTTTTATATTATCATTTTTACCTTAAATTTCACTAATTACCTTTTATCGTGATTAATTAAACTTAAAAGTTACTATTCACCAAAAATTATTTTAATCCCATTGAACCAAATTTTACTTCCTAATTTCAACCATGTATGTCGGATTTTTGAAAATCAAATCACAGAAGTGGTAATGCTTCATTTAAACGAAAAAAATCCGTTTTTAACTACCACTTAGTGGTTTCACTATTCATCAAAAATTGAAGTTTTTCAGAACAGTGCCAAAATTTCACCCTAAGCTATAATTGATATTACGAATTCAAAAATGATGTATATTTTATGAAATTCCAAACATATAAGTTGCATTATTTAATTTCATAATTAATTCCCGCTATCACAACAAATAGCGTGTTTTTAAGAAACAATATATATCAAAAGATTGACAATTGTTTATGTCCAATTTCAATGTGAAATTAATTCTAATGACCACCATTGGATAAAATGGTAAAAATATATTCATATTATACTTTAAAACCACTCAATAGTATAATTTTTCACTATTAATTATTTTTATTAAAAAAGTTGTTTTTAAGTAATTTTCACTATTCAAGGCAAATTGGAAGTTCTCAGAAAAATTCCAAAAATTCAACATTGGCTAATTTAGATATTCGGAATCCAAAAATGAAGTCCATTTGGCAAGATAAAATTTATAAAATTTCAAAAATTATGTATTACTATTCATAACGGCTACTTTGATTGGTTGTGGCGTGTGTTAGAACTCGAAGCTGCGTACAACACATGCTACTGTATTATTCAAAGAGATGTGTACCGTGGAAGCTTGGGGTGTTACAACCATGACATGCATGATTCCTTAATTATATCTAAGCTCCCATATTACCATTCAGACCCATTTCTATCTTTTTTACCATGATAATGTTGAAATGGAATACCTTGCTTCCTTTGAGAAGTATCCTATTAGGATTTTTGACCGTAACACCAAGGCCCTCAGAGGTAGATCAATTCCCTAGGTATAGGTGTTATGAAAGAATGGTCGAGTATAGGATGAGACCTAGGATCAAGACACAAACATGCATAATCATTTTTTGGAATTATTATTAGGTGAAATTCAACCACCCTAGGAAGGGAAACTGAAGGACTAGTTGGATTAAGAAGGGAACATACATAGATGCCTACTTTTCAAATGAGGTACTAAGAAATTAAATTTATATTTAAATATTTCATTTTATGTTTATGAAAATTCTTAAATGCTTTAGGAGGGATTTAGTAGAGTCTGGGGTATTTTTTGATCCCAGAGATCTAGTTTGTTTTTGTGAAATAATAAGGGTGCACTATTGGAACACACTTACTCTAACCATGCAGATCAACCGTGAAACCTAGTAATAGGAGGTTCAACCTCATTTTAACTATGAATAGGAGGCCTCACATCCATGAAAAGAGTTTAAAATAAGTTTTAGAGTGGATCTACATAGTTTGTGCATAGTTTGGAAAACTGTGTACATATCCTACATGGGTAGTACGACTTAGGAACTAGAGCCACAAGGTTGGTGCATTGTTTGGGAAAACAGTGTGTCTAAATAAAGTTACCCATTTAAATTGAGAATATGTATTGTTGATCCAACATTCCTATTAAAATTATAATTCCATCATCATCCCTTATTTCTCCCATGGACAACATCCCTCTTACAGTCATTGGAAATTCCCCCCTCCAACTAGTCTTGGAGATAACTCACGCATTCGATCTTAAAATCAAGTTTCATTCATCAAATTGGTTATGTATTGATAATATATTTAATTACCTTCAATATTTTCTTAGTTTATATATATATGGAATGAAAAGTAAATTCAAGATAATGTGACCTATTTTTAGGGGTTCATCTATTTCTTCAATTCCTCATATTCTAGAACAAATTAGGGGTGAATATTTGGTGATGAGTTATCTATCACCATAAGGTAAGTGGTATAGTATTCTTCCCTTAAGAACTTTCTTTTTTATATCATTCATCATGATAATGCACAATGTACATTATATTTGTTGCCTAAGAAATATGGATTATCCTAAATTGATTTGTTAGCTATGTTATAAATTCCCCTATACAAACTTGTTTTCATTAGAGTATGTCCCCTTTGACAAGTTCCACCTCTTGATGCGTTCTTATAGAAATCCCATGGATTTTATAAATTCATTTTTTATCAAACAACCCACTATGTGGTCTTGTATAGACTCCTAAATGAAATGACTACATTAAATTAAATGGAAGAGAATGGTACAACCATGCCACGTGGCCCTTATAGATATTGTGGATTATGAATTGACTAAATGAAATGTGAAATGGTCAGAAACATTATTTTAGATTATATACAATAATTAATGGCAAATATTATTATTTATTATACTCAATAATGGAATCCCTTAATACTCATGATACTTGGGCATGGTGTCCCTAATTATTTACGATACCCGGGTATGGAGTCCCTTATTACTCATGATACTTGTGCATGGTGTCCCTTATTATTATGCTATTTGGGAATAGAGTTCCTTACTACTAATGATACTTTGGAATGGAATAAATTATTGTTCTATGATATATATAGGAATGTAAAACCTTATTTGATATACGAGATTCTTAAGATTATGCATGGACACCTGAGTTACGCCTCAAGTCCTGAATTGTACTACACACACAAATATATATATATATATATATATTTCTATATGTGTTATCACATATATAGTACATATATATATATATATATGTATACCTATATACATGGTGCCACAGAATCAACGATATCCATAATTAGGCCAAAGAAGGTTAAGTTTGTCAGGTGTTCTTTATGAACCTGAACTGACCTGGTTACAACTTACATTTCTAATTTATATTACTATACATATGATATGATCATTTTATATAAATTGGATTGATAATAGTAAACTATATTACCGATGGACTACTAATTATATCTCACAATCTATTTGAGACAATGATTGGTACACAAATAGACATCATGGATGTAGGTAGGGACAAAGCGAAGCATCCAACAATGGCTGTCTGAATTTTTATGCTAGGAAGGAGTTCAGGAGAAGAGGACCAATCTTGTGATCATGATTCTATGGGAGATATATATATATATATTTATTTATTTTTTGTATTATGTATATTATGTATATTATGTTGTATATGTTTGTTTGTTTGTTCACAGTGTTCCCATTTTGTATTGAATTATGGCATTATCATAATTTTGTATATAATACAAGATACAGTTTTTCTTTTGTTTATGCTATTGTATATAGCTTGATAATTTATTCTTATTTGGATGTTTTCTTCATATGTTACACTAATATTTCTTCCTCTATTTACTCATTTGTTATAATATTGTTCTATTATATGAACATGAGGGTATAGTATCCCAGTTGTACCTTCTTAGACCAATACTTCCAGTTAGGAGCCTCCGGTGTATAGGGAGGCATGGCTGGGGAGAGGTAGCTCTCTGGTTCGGTTACGGATGAATGGACCAGACCTAGGATGTTACATTATCAATGGTATTAAATCATTTAATATATAATTCATAGATATTTAATCTATATTATAATGATAAACTAAAAGACAATCCATAACCAGAATAACATCAAACTCTGCTACATGTAGTTCAATAATATTTTTATGAAAAACTACCCCACTGATAAAATTTTAAGATTAATATAAATCTTGGAGGCTTTAATACTTCCCCTATGATTTTAAACCAAAATTTATATATTATTTTAATGAGTTTATATTCACATATTAGATGAAAATTTCTTATAAAAGAAAAAAATTTTAAGATCCAGAATCAAATAGGGTATCAGGATAATTTGAGTAAACATGTAACATAATTTTTAGTACATCACTAGATGACCCAAAATCAATCATAGTAGTTGCAACTAATTTTTTCATACCATTTTATTTTTAATATTTAGGATCTCCACCCTAAGTAACTAACCACAAACTCACATTATAATAATTACCAAAATAATTAAAATTAAAACATCTCTCTGTATTCTAGCTATCTATTACCCCATTCTTGGACTGATCATGACTCTTCTCTTTATGTTCATGATCTATATGACAAAATATACCACACTAATAATAATTTCTATTACTTTTCAAACATTCCATGATTTTTTTACTTCCCTTGGAAAATATTGGTTGATTACCTCCATAATTTTTAGTTGGATTATTATCCATTTATTTACACCTTTAACACTGCATACACATATCATCACAAGGCACATAAGTTTCATCAAACTACATCTCAAATTTCTCAGCACAATGGACAACATTATCATAAATTTTAAAACCCCACGTGGCCATTTCTATTCCTAAACATTGATTCAATCCAATATAAAATCTATTTATATTAATATCAAGGTACCGAATAAAATTTTGTGTATACCTTGCTAATCTTGAGAATTTTTCTTCATATGCGGCTATTTAATCATATTTTTTCTTCATTTCCATGAATTGTTTATCCAGTATGAGTCTAACAACCTTAAAAAAATATTTTTCAGGGAAATTTTTTTTAAAGTCATCACATTCAAAGACATAAATCCCATATATCTCTCTTTGTTATTCTTAACCAATGAACAACATAAATAAAATTCACCTTCAAAATTATAACTGCTGAGAGTTATATTTTTTTACTATGAACATCGCATGACTTTGAATGTCTTTTATAGATTATTGATCTATCCTTTGTCTATTCATAAATCAAAATATCTGATGAATATTAGAGGGTTTTGTCTCATAGAATGCTCAAATATCAACATGTTCCTCTTTGTATATCCATTATATCACTAGAATGGATACTGCACCAATTTGTATCCTACATCAATTAATACGTCATTAGAACCAACTACCTAGTTCTAATTTGATCCATTCTGGGCTACTAATTTGGAAAGATTTTTTCCTATTGTTAACTTTCTACATCGATTTACTTATTTATTATAAATAAGAACATTCAATAAAAACATATATTAGATAATGTTATATGGAAATATACTAATGTTATATCATTTAATGGGAAATATCTCAAGATTATTCTACTAATATTATCCTAAACTCTAATATTATCTAATCATTTTCCTCAATACCAAAAATAAATACCTAGTATTAAATCATTACCTTATATACTGTATTTAGAATTGTATTTACATTTATTACTCTCTTAATACCTATCGGGTTTATAGTTTTAGAGAATTAGGTCATAAATTTTACATCAAGAAGGAGGTGAGAAAATTTACAAGTGGAAAATTCTTCTTTATTAGGTAAAATAAACAAAAACTATCTTAATTATGTTAATTTACATAAATAAACATAGAAAATGGAAATGAGATCCTCAGGTAAGTACTTATAGTGAATTGGGGTTTTATTATTTATACCTTTATTTACAATCCCATCATCAAAATGACTATAATCCTGGTTAACTTGATAAATGAAGTATTTCATTGATGATAGAAGATCCAAAAATTTACTCTATTTAGTAGCGAGCTTCTATAAATTAGGAAATTGACAAGATATATTAGCCTTCACAAGGGTTGTAGAGTCACACTCTAGTTATAGTTTTTCCTATCCTATATACCTTTCAATATCAACTGCATTAATCATTCCTATAATCTCCACATCCAAGTTTGATTCAATATCATAGGGTCCATAAATACATCGATTAATATCACCATTATGATTTTTGAAGATAACACTAAATCATGACGAACCTGGGTTTCTTCTAGAATATTCTTTTGAATTGTATTTGTTTCATCCAATTATAGGATAGTTATAAAAAAATCAAATTTTCGATGAGTTGGATGAAAATTTCTTGCAATCCGAATCCTTTTGAGAATTGAAAAATCATCTATAGAATTATAAAAATAATAATTATATAAGGGGTAATCATTATAAACTACAACTCATAACTTTTACATAACAGAATCAAACATAAAAAGTAGAAACATTCCCTCAGTATGTGTTTTTTAAAAATATAAAACTTTTAAAATGAAATATGCTTTCTTTTCATGACATATTATTATGAATTTCAAATTAACTTTTTATTTATTTTATTACTCATCCTTAAACCCTATAAAAATTTGTTTTAAAATATGGTACGATTAGAAAAATCCAATTATGGTATATAAAATTTAGAAATCCGTTAGCATAGTAAAAAATATTAAAACCCATATAATTTTTTATCTTTATCACCTCATTCTTTTAGATTATGAAATAAATCATTCCCAAAAGAAAAACATATTTTTTCTCAAGGAAAATAATTAAAACCCATATACATAAAACAGAAACCCTTATTGGTAACATAGAGATCATATTACCAACCCATATTCCCTAATGTCTTCAAAAAACTAGATAGAAGATAAATCATTAGATAAACTACCTTAGTTAACCCCCTCCTTTCCATGGAATATAAGGAATATTACACAATGCATTAGGGAAATATATTGGGCTCATTCGTCGTATTAGTTCAATTAGAATCACCTATTGTATAAGATGTATCAGGATCACCTTTCATAATATACAATTATAAAGTATTATATCATGAACAAAACATTTTAATATTTTACTTTTTCATTATAAAACCCATGAAATAAATCTTTCTAACCTATATTCAAAGCACTTTCAAATATCCAAGTAACCTTTCCTATTAAAACCCATTTAAAAAAATAAAACCCTTCTAATCATGGGAAAGGGGGATTTTAATTTAAAAATACATGGAATAATATAAAGTAATATATATATATAAATTAATTATTTCAGTGGCGAGGAATGTTTTTGGCATCATATATGTTAAAATAAAACATTCATTTTTCAATTTTTTAAAAAAGTAAAAACATTCCATATAAAATAAGTAAAAAGATTATTTTTAAAAAAATTGAAATAAAATATAAAGAGGCATAAAATATTAGTTGAAATTTATTTATTTATGAATAAATAAATTAGTGGTTTAATTTAATAGATATATACATGGAATAAATCAATTTATAAAATTAATCATAAATTTTTTAAAATGAGGTTTTATGGTAAAGTGTCCCTTAAATCAAGTAAAAATATTCATTTATGTTCTTTAATATTCTGTAATAATAAAATTATGTTAATTATTTACATTCATAAAAACATTTATCAGCATTATTATTCCTTTTATTTTATTTTTTACCATCTTATATTATATTATTTAATTAATTATGTTCGAGTCATATGTTTTGATGATAATCGGGTCATATGTGCAAAATTACTTTCATGGGTTGACTATAGTGAAAGAGGTAATTATTACATCATCTGTAGAATAATAATAATGAAATAATTCTCTTTTTAATTCATTAAATCTACTTTTAATACCGACCATTATTTATTTTTATGAAAACTGAATGGTGATACAATCATGGAGACGGTAGGTTGTACGTACTCATGAGTAATGTTTTTGTTTCTTAATGAACATGAGGGAAGTAAAGTAAGTGTTTTATTTTTCTATCTAGAAATATTATTATATAATAAATATAATATTCTATCTCACTTATATATACCATCAATGTTATGTGGTGATGAAAAACCAATCACATCTCTTTAGGGAGGTTTTAATCCACAGATGTGCATGAATGTAATTTTCATTTTTCAATAGATTGAAAGAATATAATATAGAATGTATATTATATTTAGATATTTATAATTTATTAATATATATATATATATTATCCATCATTCTAACCATAAAAATGTTTTTTTGATGGAAAATGAATTACAACAATTTGCAAGGAGGTAGTCCACAGTACATAAAATGATGGTTTAATTTCCCATTTTGTGGAAGATGAGATAGATAAATATTATTACACAAATATAATAATATAAAATTTTATTTTAGATAATAATTTTATTATATAAAAAATTATAAAAAGTTTTTTTAAATTAGGTATAAGATGAAATAGAACTAAAACTGTTGGTTAAAATATATATCTCTTCCTTAGACAACCTCATTTTTATAACTTAATCCATATAAGATTGGTATTATTACAAAAATAAGATCTCTATAACATGTGGATAAATTATTTTAATATATTTTTGAAGTTATTTTATAATCATAAATATATAAAAGTGTATAGAGGAGAGGATAATGTATATTATTTTACATGTGGGGGAGGGGGAACACTTTTTATTTTTTGAAAAGATTAAAATATATTAATATATTACACAAGAAAAATGACTACAAAATAGAACATATTTGAGTATTATATAAAAATATGTAGAAATATGGACACAAAATATTATTTATACATGTTTTAGGTCATTTTAACCCTTATCACTATAGTTTAACCTATGGTAATCTCGTTTTAAACTTAACTATGGTAATATATTTTACTATTTTCTACTATTAATTATCAATAAAAATTATGTTTACCTTATTGAATAATATTAATTATTATGATTCAAAAAATTTATTCCATTTTATCAATTACAATTCACAATTTTCAAAATTTAAAATAAAATTGAAAACATAAAACCTGATAAGAAAAGGTTTTCGAGAAAAAAAATATCGGATTAAGTATAAGATGTTTTATACCAAAATAACAAATAAAAATAATTCTAATGAAATTTATTGGATTATTAATAATATAAATGAACTATTTTTTTTACTTTTAAACCATTTTAAAATTAAAATGGAACGTAGTAAATTTTTGGGATGAAAAGAAAAATTTCAATAAAAAATCTATATATTTAACTATTCATTTAAAAAATACCACTTTTCAGAAAAGCCTCAAAAATTAACGATGTGATATTTTTATAGGTTTAATTTAAAAATGATATAATTTTATAAATATTGAAATTATATAATTTATAAATTGCATTTTTAAATGAAACCATATAGGATATGAAACCCAATTTGGATATAAATAGATATTTTTTCCTTTATGACTGAAAAATTAATAAACATTTTAATAATGCTTATTACACTATAAAATACAATTTGTGAATATTAATTGAAAAAATGATTAATTTTAACATTTCTTAGTTGTTCACAATTGAGGATCCTCTTGGGCTCTTTCCTACCTCTTATTTGATCTTGATTCTTGGTGGTTTCAAATGTGTTTTCTTAGGAAAAAACTAAGGTAATCACTCTCTTGTACAATATTATTCTTTATTCTCATATTTTTCTATATTAATTTGGTATAAATGTTTTTTTAAAAATTATTTAACTAAATTTATTGTGAAATCCAATCATATTATTTGGCCTCTTGTTATTTAGGTTGGGGGACTCTTTGATGAGTTTTTTTAAAGTATTTATTTATTATTTCAGAAGAGTTTCTTTTAAAAACGATTTTTATCATGTTTTTATTTTTTATTTTTTTATTTAGGTATATTTTGTTCTTTATTAATTTTTTCTATATAAAGTTTTATGATTAAAATTATTATTGTGATATGTTTTTTGGTTTTCGATAAGGTTTTGGGTAATTTTTCAATATAGAAATTTTGATTTCATGGGATATTATTTTTAATTGGTTGTGGAATTTAATTTAGATATTATTAGGGGTATTGGGGTTTCATTGGTTTATAGATGAGGATTCATCAAGTATATGTAAATTGTAGTTTTTTTAGACCAATATGTGAATCCTTAGTGCTTGTGTGGATTCTCGTGCGACTATTTTCCTAAACATAAAAAAATAATATTCAACTTGTTTTCTAAAAAAATAATTTCGTTTTTTAAGGTAAATATATTTATTAAATAATAAAATAATTTTCTATCAAAATATTTGTTTAATGATAAGTATTTAAAGGCTTTTTGAACAAATTTCTCAATTCTATAAGTGAAATTAGTCTAGTTTGGTTTTATTTCATTTCAATAATACCTTTAATATTATTATCCTTTCCTTAATTTTTTGAAAATTTTAATTTATTCTCTTATATTATCTATTTTAAAATTTTAAATTTTAAATTAAATAACATGTTTATAATTAAATTTATTGTCAATGAATAATAAAAAGAACATTTTTTAAAATAAAACTAGTAAAGTAAATATTTTGTACCTAATCTCAAATTATGATTTTATGTTATTGTGGATTATATAAACTTTTTATTTTTCTAGGACTATTTTATTTATGTATCAATAAGTGAACATAATTTAAATGTTTTTGTATTTTTGAATAAATTTTGTGAGCATTTTAGACATCCATTTAAAATATCAAAGGTACCTATTTGAAAACTTGTAAACCCATGATGGATAGGAGAATGATATCCTTGCTTTGAAGTAAGTTGAAAAGAATGAGTAAAATGATAGGTAAATATAATACTTAGTTATATTTATATTTGATTTTTAATTTATTATATCACACTAAATTAATAATTTAAAATTATTTGCCACATGGTCTGATTAAAGGAATAATTTGAATTGAATTTTTTAAAAGGAATATTTATTAATTTCTATGTTTTTTATTCAAATAAGATATTAGTTAATAAATTCATTTTTATCTATTGATTTAATATAAACCTTTAATTTTTTGATATATTTTGAGATTTAACGGGATATATATATTTTCAATTTCAAGTTAACACTTTCAATTTTATCATAAAAGTTTCTATATATTAGATTTTAAATTCATGTTATTTTTTAAAATTGTACACATTTAACCTACAAATTTTATTTGAAGATGTTGAGATAGATCACAATTTTGAGGGGGTTAATGGCACATTAATTCAAAGCTAGGCTAGATTCATCAATATGGTAATCACTTAAATGATTTTCCTATAACAATTAAATTGAGACACAAGTTGTCCACTTTTATGGGGTTGATTTTGATATTGATTCATCTAGTTTTAATTCCGTTCAAATTGAAATATTCACTAAATTTAACTTTCCAAATTTTGTTAACAAAATACATTATGAACAAGACGTACATTTTGAATAATAATCCATATATTTAGTGCCATAAGTAATAGAGGACATATTATTATTCCTACCCCACCATACAATTTAACAAATATATAGATTGGGATAGACCTGATGTACTCTACCCATGGGACCTCAATAACTAGTTTAAATGAATGATAACAAGAATAAAAAATTCTAGGGGTTTAAATAAAGGATATACCAACCAACATTATATTTTGGGTGACCATTGGTGCCGCCTTTATTAGGAAATTCCAAACCCAATACCCACTTAAGGGTCAAACAAATATTTATCTATTTATTTATATTATATATTTTTTTCATTAGTTTTACTTTCAAAAGATTTCTCATGTTTTTAATTTTTTATTGGTTTTCATTGGTTTGAAACTTGGAAATTAACATAAGGTATTCACTACCAATAATACAGTTTATGTTACTCCTTCATCCAATATTTTGTTTGATTTCAAATTATGTTCTACATGAAATGTTTTTGAAATTATTTTTTCTCAAAATAGGTGTAAAAATCATTTAATTGGTTGGGTGTGGAATCAAACTAGTTATTTTATCATGTTTAATTTTATAATATTAATTTTTGGATTGTTTTAGGTTAAGAATATGAGCCTTATGTAATACCCTACATAGTGAAAATAACTATTTTTTAAGGATATCAATAATTTTGTTGTTTCAAAATTTATATGATTTCTGATAATGTTGTACCATTTGTTTCATAGAAATATTTATTTTAGAACCATAAAAAAGATTTTTAATGGTAATGAATTATGTTAAATTAAAATTATAAAGTGATGAAACTATACTTTTAATCTCTATCTTAGGAATAATTATATTGTGAGATGAAACACTTTAGAGAGACAAATAAAAATACATTCATATAAGTCCTTTCAAACTAAAGTATAATGGTAATTTGGGATCCCAAATGAAGCTATGATATATTTAGGAACTAGAAGAGAGATAAAAAAGAGTAAAAAAATAAATAATGAAAATGTGTAGTGAAAATTTATAAAAATGATTGGATTTAGTTGAATAGAATATTGAAAAATATATAAAGAAGGGGAAATTGACTTATAAGAATGTCATTTGGGTTGTATCAAGCAACTGGTTAATGGCACATTAGAATAAGAAGCTTAATAAATAAAAAACAATAAAGGATACAAAGGTTAAAAAATTAATTCCACTAAATTCCATTATACTCTCAATCTTGGAACTTTAACATTTTATTAAATTGAAATGGGAGAGTATAATAATTATTTGGGACACATGATATTTCCAATAATGAATAAATATTTATTTTTCATCTCTTTTTGTTCATATGTTTTTACCTTCGGAGGATAAATATTTTTATTATATAAATTTATTGAATTTAATAATAGTGAAATTATTAAATGTGGATGAATTGATAGATCTCTTTTTTCATATATTTCACTTAGAAACTAAGTATTCTAAATCCTATAAAATTATTAATTTCAGTTTATTTGTAACATATTCTAATTAAATAAATATTTATTATTAAATTTATAAAATTCCATATATATTAATTTATAATTTTTTTAATTATCTTTTATTTTTTTCTAATAATTTCATTTTAAGTAATTATTTAATATTAGTTTAATTTGAGCATGAATTTAGAAATTTCCAAATTTTTTTATTTTTTCCCATTCAAGTTTACTCTTGTATATTTATTAGAAAATTTTTTATGCGTGAAATTTTAATTAAAAATATTATTTTAAATTTTAAAAATTTATTCTATATATTTTCTTTGAATACCTTGATCTAGATAACACTTTTTAGGGAGATAATGGGCCATAAATCAATGTTAGGGTCGATTTATCAATATGGATTTCCCTGAAATATTTCCCCCGTAACTTTTATTTGTTTACCTAGATTGGGTTGAAATTTTAACACATGTTAAATGAATAAAATTATAATATTTAATTAAATTTAACACATATCAGTTTTTTTAATTTAGGGGGACAAACACATGGATAAAAAATTGGGATTTACTTTTGACAACATTTTCAAATTTCCATTTAATTATTTGTGTAACCCTAACCTCCGATTTACTTAATAAATAGGTATTATTTACATTTAGGTAGGGTGGTACACGAATTATACTTTTTGGGATAATGATATATCAGTTTATTTTGTATATTTTTATAATTTCTCCCTCACAATGTAATTCTCACACTTCATGTTTTTATAAAAAAAATGTTTCTCTTACATTCCCCTCTCTCTCTCTCTCTATATTCCATTTTATCCTCTATGACTTCTCATAATCATGATAATATGTAAATGAAATGTGGTTTTTTCTTGTGGGATTTTTTATTTGTATTCCTAAATTTTTAATTTTTAAATATTCATGTTTTTATATTGTTTGTTGTGAGAGAGATAAAGACAAGAGTGTGAGGGATTGGGATGGTGATCTTCCACGTCCCCTTAACATGAGTCTCAAAATAAATTTATTTTATACCAAATATAATTTTCATCCCGTTTCATATTCAGTCTCTTAATACTATAGATTTTAGTGTGGTAAATATATGCAATGGATTATAATAGATCCAAATCATGAAAGGCTCCATGATCTAAATTGAGGTTTGTTCATCATTCATGAATATTAGAGGAGGTTCACATTCAGGTTTCATAGAGCTCTATAAGGAATAATGTTATTCAAACTGAAATAATGGGATAATAGTCTATGTATAATGGGATTAAATATCTAATTGAATTTAGAAAAAAATGATAGATAACAATAGAACCTATGTTTCTGAACCTAAGGTCAACTTCTTTCTTGATATCCATGTCTATTATTTATGTATTTTTTATCTATATATTTCATTTCATCTTATAATTCTAGATGTAAAACCCCATATTTATTAATTTTTATTAATTATAAATATTCTAATAAAAAAAGTTTTATTGATTTGTGAGTGATTGACAATAAAATCATCTCAATAAATATGACACTAGTTAGCCACTATTTTTCACTAGGACAAAAATAAAAAGTATTTCTCACACCCATGCTATGTTTGTCAAAAATATTATCTCTACTTTTATGTTTTGAAGCCTATATTCCACTGATAAAATTTTTTATTTTATTTTTAAAAAATTACTATATTATAATTAAATTTTAAAAATGGAATTGTTTCATTACTCACACTCTTTTATGGATAATATTTTTTCCTTATTTTCATGGAATATGGAGGAGTCTATAAATCTAGATATATTGAAATTGCATTCCATAATATTATAATGAAATTGTACTAGAACCTCAAACAAAAATTATTATAATCTATAGCTAGTGATATCATTGAATTATGACACTAATTTAAAGATTTATTTCAATTCATGGATGAGAAACTAGAGAAAGAACATAAATTAGTAGAGGTAAAGAACTATACACTCATCATATCTATTTAAGAACCTATGAATATTGTGTATGAATTGATTTAATATTTTTATGATACCTTTATAATAAATTTCTTGAGAATATTATTGAAGGAAATATTACAACTAGTGCACCCGAAGGAGATCAATAATTATTAGATTAATTATGGAATGAATTTCTAGAGGGTAATCATCAAAATTGGGATACTATATTTAATAAATTGGAATTAGAACTAATTTTTCTTTCTTTTTTTAGAAGAAAACACCACCCAAGTTTTATAATTTTAAGAAACAATTGAGCAGATTGGATAAATTCTCTCATCCATGATAAGTTATCTATAACTGAATCTTTCCATTAAGGATGAAATTGAATCCAATAATACATAGAAAGATCACTATTTGTTTAATTTATCCAATTCTAATTTAATTGAAATTTTATTATTAATTGTATCTCATAATTTAGATTTTTCATATTTGTACAACACATAGATATACATGGGAACTGGAGAAGATAATGATGATGATTCACTTAGTGCGGAACTCTTGAAGCTCCCTAAACCCATTGAAACTATTCATGAGAGAGTAGATGAATAATTTTAAATAGTTTTACCTAAATAAATTGAGTCACAAGTTATAGAAATTTATTGGGATGATTTTAATATTGATTCATCTTGTTTTAATTCCATTTAGATTAAATTATTCACAAACTATAACTTTGATAATTTTTAATTCACCATATCATGATAAATACATTGATGTTGAAGAAGAATCTATATAAGTATTGGTTAATGTAATTAAGAACCAATTATTATTCTTACCCCCACACTAAATGTTCTACTTAATCACAATGGGGATGGAATTAATTTTTCCTACCTATGTATAACTCAATAACTAGTGTGAATGGATGAGAACTAGAGGAAACTAAATGTGGTGGTTCAAATCAAATACACCCCACCTACCTTCATATTTTGATTGACCACTGATAAAAAATTTCTATAGTAGTTAAAATCTAGTACCCACTATTCTGTTTTCTATGTATTTTTTAGGATTTATATGGGGATAATCTTGGATATTAATTAAAGGTTTAAAAAAATAAGTCATGATATATTACTCTTTTCCACTTTATGCTATTTACTGACCAATTTTATATTAGATTAAATGATGATAAAATATTTTTACAATAAAAATTGGGAAATATTAGTGTAAGTATGGTGGTGGTACTAAACTCTTTAGGTTTACATTATTATTTTGTTTTATGTTTTTAATGTGTATTTAGGTTATAAATTTAAGCCTTAAATTCTATCATACCTAGTAAAAACAATATTTTATTTTTTAATATTTCGCTAATTTTAATTTTATTGAATTTATTTATTCATTGAGAAATATATAACACTAATTTCATTGAAATTTTGATATTTTAACCAAGAAAGTGATTATCAAAGGGAAATAATTAAGTGGAATAAAAATTATAACATGAAGAAACTATAATGTTGAACTCTATATTATATGAATTTTCATTATTTAAAGAATAACCTCATATAGTTAACTCAATATAAATTGATATAAGTCCTTAAAAATTATAATAAAATGGGAAACTGGGAGAGCATATGAAGATATGCGATTTATGTACTAAAAAGAGAATAAAAATAAGGGTAAAAGTGAAATAAAGAAGAAAAATTTTCCAATTCCTCATTATCAACAAAAATAATTGATTTAGTTGAGTAGAATATTGAACACTTAGTAAATATGGACGAAATAGACATATAAGGATGTCATTTGGGTTATATCAAGGAAGTGGGAAATTGAAATTTGATCTATGTAGTTTCTTATAATTAAATTTTTGATTATTCAATTTGTTATAATATTAATTCAATAATATAAAATTTAATTCTATTAATAACCCAAGAACATGACATTTTTATTCATTTGAAATGGAATATTTGATTGGAATTATTGACAAAAATGATATTTTTAATAATTAATGAATCCTTGTTTTTATTCTTTTTTGTTTGTGTGTTTGTACCTAAGAAAAAAATATTTTTCTTAGTTAAATACATTATATTTCCCAAGAAAAAAATATTTCTTTATAAGGGAATTGATATAGCTAATATATTCATATATTTTACTTTTAAATTTATTTTTTAAACCCCACCAAATTAATAATATAAAGTTAGTTATCAGATATTCAAATTAAATAAATACTAGCAACAGATTTACGAAACTGGAATATTAATTTATTTCAATTTTTTTAATTAATATTTTCTATTTTTTGATAAATAATTTTCTATAATTATGATTTATAATAATTTTTTATTATGGACATGAATTCGTAAATTTTAGGGAAATTTTAGTTTTTCATATACAAGACCACTTTATTATTTTTATCATAAAATTTTTATGTGTAGAATTATAATTTCAAATATTTTTTAAAATTTTATATAAATATTTGGAAATTTTTTTATTTGGATATTTAGAATAAGATAAAACTATTTAATATGAATAATTGGTTATAATGTCATTGTTGTACATGATTTATAAATCTAGATATCAGTTTAATTTTCATATCATAGATTTTACATAGGTGTTCACATTGGGATGAAATTCTTGCATAAATTAGTGGACTCAAAATCAAATATTTATTTTAACTATATCTATATATAGTTCATTATTTTATAGTATTAACACCATAGAACAAATATATGGATTTACATTGAATCAATTTTCAACTTTTATTTTTAAATTTTTTGTAACCCAAGAACCCCCGTCACTATCTAAATAGGTTTAATTTAATTTGGGAGAGGTAGGTTCATTCCTTATGAGTTTTTGGAATAATTTTTTATCAACTTAGATTATATTGTTTTTATTATTTCAATCTCATAATATAATCCTTGCAACAAATTTTTTCATAATAATTTTTCTCTCTCTCTCTCATTTCTATCCCTTTATTCCTCTTTATTCTCCATGATCTATTACACTCATGATTATTAGTGAATAACTTGAGTAATGAGATTAGGGGAGGTTTTATCAATGTTTATGAATTTTTCCTATTTAATTCATTCATTTTTCTATTCTATATGTGATGATTGAGAGAGATTTATTTGGGTTCGGTGTGATATTAATCCACCACTCCATGAATTGAATATTGAACTCATTATATTACCTACCAAATATATATTCCATCCCATATCTCATGAATTCTATTTATATTATTTGTTTGAGTGTTTTCATGAGATGATATAGCATGCGATATATCCATGTCTAAAAAGGAGTCACACTCTCTATTGAATGTGTGTTCATTAATCGTGCCTATTAGATAAGATTAGGTTTACTGTGTTGTAGAGATCACTGAGACATGATAAGATTCATTCTTAAAATAGGGGATAATTTTCCACATTATATGGGATTATGTTGACACTCCTTAGTAAGACAAAGATACCATGAAATCAGCCCCCAAATATTTCAAAATCTTAAGATGAAGTTTGAAGAATTAAAATGTAATACAAATTTTGAAGGGACGGCGTGGAAGACCAGCATGGTGGAACTGCACGGAAGAACTACACGGTGGAACTCCATAGTGATATAAATCATGTACACCTACGTGGTGGACCTACATAGAGGAAATGTGTAGTGGACCTCTGCCAACAAATTTCCTTCAACCGTCCCCTCCTTTTCTATAAATAGGTCCCTTGGGCTCCTCATTTAAGGACTAAAAAAGTTGAAAGACTTATTGAATCTCATATTGTGTAGATCTTTCTCCTAGATCCCTCAAATTTCCTCAGGTAGATTTCTAGAAACACAATAGAATACATAATTAGATGGGATAAATTTTTTTGAAAGTATTTCACAATTTGAAGCATTCATAGGCTTGGTTTCCCAATATTAAAGAATTTTATTTAGTCATCACTAAGGCCTATATGGTACACCTACACAACAAACCTATGCGATGTACCTATACAGCACACCTACGCAAGGTACCTATGTTGCATGGCTGTGCACTGGGCCTATGCATCATCTTTTAATCCCTTATTAAAGCTACTCCTGGAAGGGTATTTTCTTCTTTGGTTTCCTTATCTAAAAGGGACTAATTTGAAGCCTCTTCCAAAACTTCATGACTTATCAAACAATTAGGAAAGGCTCACCAACATGTCTCCAATATTGGGTTTGTAAACATATAGTCATAATTTTCCCACATTTGATTCAAAATGGGGATAGTATTCATGGAGTGTCTGTGGGATTGTATTTCCATAGTCACATGGACCATTCTACCAAGAACAGTGTTGGGGAGTTCTTAGATTGGAGGATTAGGGTTTGGGTTCTTTCCTCCCATTTTTGTCTCTAAAACCCTAAACCTCAGGTCTCTGGTAGGGAAGGTATGGTTCACACGTTCTTTTACATTCAATAAAATTAGAAGTCTCTCTTACCTATTGAGATTTACTAGGGAAACCATCATAGTGTAACCCTTAACTTTTTGAAGTAAAAGGTTGCAGTCTTGCTCATCACTACTTCCTTCACCTTCAATCCTTCCGTAAATTGGTCCCATGTCTAATGTAGAAAGAACATATAGAAGTATCATCACCTCTCCCTCTTCCCCGGTCACCTCGGCCTCATCCACCCTCTCCACCGTAGGCGTGTTCTCTTCCACCAGTGGAGGAGGAAAAGTGTGGGTTCCTTTATTGAATATTTCACATCCTCTTGTTTATCAAACCGAGCATGACTCACATGGTATTAGTGATTGTTGATGATCAAAAAATTTGCACAATCCCTAAACAATTAAACTCTGAGAAATTTTATTCCCACCATAATTGGAATATGTTGGAAGCCTTCATTCAGGCCCAAGATCACTGGATACCCTTTTCAAGAATCCAACCTTAATTCCCTTAATCTGGGCATACTTCTTAGGAGTAAACCCCGAATAAAGGCCCAAAATCACCAAGGATTCGTTTTCATGAAATAATCCCAAACACATTTCCCTTAAATTACTATACTCTCCTATGAGACCCCATTAAACTACGTGGGCTTTGATTCCCATCCAAATGGGATACATAGGAAGCCTCCTTGAAGTTCAAACCCAACACTTCAAATCAACCCTGTTCTTCCTAGGCTATATTCCCAATATGGTCTAATCTTACTTGGAAACCCATATACTTTCCATGTTTCATGGGCTGATTAGGCATAAGTCCCACACCAAACCATGACTAAGAACCTTTCTCTTAGATTTCCTTACCACATGACATTAAACAGTACGGTTAGGTCCTTATCACATGACCTTAAAAGGTATGATGTGTCAAATTGAGCATTACTGAACTCATAGGGTTCTGAATCCTTTCACAAGAATATATAGGTATCCAATTTATGGGTATGATCCCTACATCAAAACAAACCTTCATCTCCCTGGGTGACAATAACTTCCAGAATTCCCCACTAAGTGGCTTAAAAACCAATATCATCATAATGATGGTTTAAAGAATCCTAAATAGTATATAAGAGGATACCATTGATAGAGAACCTCAAAGGCATATGGATTTCTTAATTAATGAAGAACCTCAAATACATATAGATGATTTTAAATTTCAGGCATGCTAATAATTGACTGAAAATTACAAGAAAAACCAATTTTATACATGGTGAATTAATATGGATTCATGAAAATATTTCAAATCTATAAAGAGAGTCCTGAATAGATAATAATTCCTCCCAAAAGGCTGTGAGGAGTCTAACCTCCCTTCCTCTCGACCAATGCATGTTCTTAGGTATCATAAGTTCAATCTCAACAAATTCCTACCATTAAAAAGCATGTCTCTATTGGATAAAGATTTGTTGGATGTTTCTGCTTCTATAAATAAATCCAATGGAAACTGACTAGAAGCAGTGGTTCTTAACCAGAACAAATGTTCTAAGGAACTATGAAACAAAAATGGTGATCCCAACATGAATCCTTAACCAAGTTAACAGTGTTACCCATTTGTCTTGCCCCTATCAATTGATAAAGGAAGGACATATGAAGGAATAAATCAAGGAAGTTTCCATCTAAAAATATATTTATTTAATGGGGTTCATTGTTTTTCTTGGTTTTCTCATAAATATCTTCACTCTAAATGGATTTCTTATAGTTTCCACCCGTGAATGCCCCTGTCGCTACTCAAGATGGATCCTCATCCACTAGAAGGACTTCATCACCAACCCATAATCTTAAATGTCGGGTATCCAATGTACTGGTAAGGGAACACCATCATCATGGGACTATCCAAACTTTAGAGGCTGCCTAACAGGCTTGCTAGGTTAAAAAAACCCTCGATCATCCAGTTAGTGATGACCGATGGTCAAGAAGAAGATGGTTCCAACCATAGTCTTTAACCATTTCAGGTCCTTATCTTCAGAATTCAACAACCATTACCTATCATATTATAGGAAGGTAGATCAATATTTCACTCATGGACTCAATTCCAAGATGCAGGGGTCCTTCCAGAGGACTCCCACCAACAATCGCCTCCAGAAAAATGACACGGTAGTGAACACCCAACATGATGGGGGTGTTTCCTCTGGTTGTACAACACATGTACCTAAGAATCAGGTGTGCACGAAGAACCATCAAGGAAAAATTCTGGCCAACATGCAGTAGGTTCTTACCTTTCCCCCTCTATAGAAGTCTCTCAACCTAACTTGAAGGAAAACAATGAGTGAGCACATACACATGTCCATCCTAATTCTGTTAGTTAGAAGGCTCATCTGATAGAAACCCAACAATCCCACTAATTAAATCAGGTGGAGTACCATTAATAGGCACATAAACTTAATTACAAACTATCGTCCAGTCATCAGGCTCATCTAACTGTATTCAAGGAATCCCTCCAGTCAAATGTGGTGGAAATAGGTAAACAAGAATATACACCTACCTACACTCGCCAATTCTGTCAGTATTATAATATGTCGACATTGAAATAAGTACATAAATAATATTTGGAATAAAATATATAGTAGGCACATACACCTACATGCATTCATCAATCCATCCAATAGTCTCATTTGGAAACACCCTGAGAAGTCAGTCAGAATTCTCCGATAACAAATCTGGGGCAGAATCAACTCTCTACCCCCATACATGAGTACTATCAGTACCCACTGATAGGAAAGGGAGGAAAGGAGACGGCCCATAAACCTACTCTATTTACAGAATGGGTGTATATTCCCATTTCTTCCACTTAATTCACCAAAAATATTATAGAAATTGTTAAAGTTAAGACAAAAATTCATGCCCATATTTTGGAAGCATTCCAAAATATCATAATAGAATCTTCATCAATACTAGGGGAACAAAATCTGTTCCCTCACCTTGGATGACACATCATCATTCCATCCCGGAGAAGATACATTCCTTTGTTCCAGTCTAGGAGGGGTATGTGGTATGCTCCCCTATATCATATGTACAACCAGATCGGGAACATACACACTTTCCAATTGGAGGTAATCATCCTATTATGATGACTGTTCTAATGAAGGCACATACATCTACCAATTATGAAAAAATCTCCAAGTAAGTGGCCCCAACTAAGTGTAAGAGAGCATCCAAGAAGAAGTCCTTCCAAACACAGTTGGAAAATCAACATCCAATCTGTGATTTGGATCCTCATAATGCTGGAGTTCATGAAGCCCTCAGAAATTTATCTTTTGAATCTAAATATCTTACCCTATTATTTACAAATTATGGAATTAGTATCATTTATTATAATATTCCCCATCTGACACTTCGTCATGAATTCTTGCTCTATGAAAATTCAGTCAATCGAGAGAGCTTATCTTCAGATGAGAGCAAAAACAACCCTTAGTGTGGCCAGAAGAAAAAAGAGAAAGATGATTTATCCCTTAATGTAATATACAATGGATGTCCTCCCCATGATGACATTTTGTATGAATTTTCTCTCCATAGTAGTGTTTCACATTTTTAAGATAATTTCGTAATCAACAATGTAGTAATGATAAATCCCTCTAATGTAGAGGAATTTTCCAACATAAGGTCAGTGATGTCTAATGTCATTTCATTAATAGGTGAAATAATTTCTCATCCAGAAGAAATCATAACTATAAAGTCATTATCTGAACTTCCCTTGGGTCATTTTTCTTATAATGTAGTAGAGGAAAAGTCAACTGAATCCATGGTTTTTAATAAAACAACCGAGAATGAACCACTTTTGTCGGACCAAGTGGAGAAACCTCAAGTAAAAGATGATAAAGATATGTTGAACATGAGAAAACAATTCAATAAAGGAGAATTACCATTCGTGTTCCGGACTTTGGAAAACTCTCAATATAAAATTGTAGAATTGATAGTAGAATATTTATTTCGTGATGTCCACCTCAACTTATGGAAAAATATTTGTCATTTGAAAACCTAATTATTACCGTATGATGAATAAAAAAATCATGTAAAGGTAATAGAAGGGTTGAAACCCCCAATAAACTTGGCATCTATCTCATTTTCTCGACATCCAAATGTTGAAAAGAAGCAGAGAACCCTTCAGCATGCATTCCTTGATGCACTAAAGAGGTTGTGCCAGTTAATTTACGATACCCCATATGGTGTTCGTATTAGAGAATGGGGTGCACATGGAGCATTTCATTTCACTGCACTCCAAAATATGAAAATCCCACCAAAAGTCGTATCATGAAATTTTATTTCCCATGTCCTTCTATAATAAATAGATTTTGTGTGTAATAAAGTATACACTCAAGAGCAGGCCTCAACTAGCTCTTGTTAGAGTCAGGCCCAAAGAGAACAAGATATTGTGATACTGTTGTATCAAGAATCTGAAAACCTTAAACGGGTCTACCTATTATAGGAAGTCATCCATACGATGATTCAAATGTCTGAAATAGAATAGTAGTATTCCGAAATAGGTGATTTGAGTGGTTGTTGGATAATGCACCCAGCTAATATTCAGACCAAAATTTTCAAAATCAGAAGAGCAGCTACACAAATCAAAGATATAATAGTTCAAAAGCCACCCCATCCTACATGGATGGGGGATTTTTTAATTCAACCTTTTAATTCAATAAAAAATATTCGAAGGATTGAATAAGAAAAATAGAAATAGCTCCAACATGTAGGGATGGAGGCTTTTTCCCATTTATAATCCCCTCTTGAACAGAAGTTAGTTTTATCTTGATTAGGGAAGAAGCCACAAAGTGAGCACATAATTGAAATATCCAAGTATTCCCTTCAAGTTACTATCCATAAAATAGTTCCCATTAATTCAGCATATAAGGTAACATAGTCTCATGGAAGATACATAAGGAGATGATCTTACAAAGATACAGATAGAATTTAATCAATGCATTATGCGTTAGTAAATGCCATTAATACCTTTACAGAAGATCCTCCAGAGAATGAGTCCTGTTCAGGGGAATTAGAAGATTAATTTCTTATCCATAATTTGTTACACACTGAAGAAAATGAAGGAGGTGTGCATAACCGAAATCAGAGTCTTACCCCGAATCTAGGAACGCCCTCATGTAACTAACTCTCACCCCTCCAGAAAACATCTGAAAAGGGGAAAGGTAAAAGTCATATCAAATAACACTTTTCCACTAGATAATGTCAATCTCTTTCATTTGAAGAAATATTTTCTCAGTAATAATATTAGATTAATGAGTTAAAAAGACTCAATATAGAGTTACATTGAAGCATCATTTGTGCGCGAAATGCTCCCCAGGTTGATCCTCAACTTGCACATCCTGTAGTAACTCCTCATCAAATATGATTTATTGTAACTAAAATTATAGGTAATGAATTCCTACCATTGGGTAAACATACATGGCAGGATCAGAAACATTCATATAGGCCTGTCCCCATGGGTTATCTAAGACAAATACCAGCAAAACCACCACCAGTTGTTTTGTCAATCGTTGCACTAGTTCAAGCTCCATGTGCTATATATGTACAGGTACCAGCTCATCCATATATTTCCCAAATTATTATAAAAACAATTGAGGCATTAAAAACTCAATTTGCAGTTATGGAATAATGGCATGCATCAGTATATCTAGAAAAGATATCTTACCCCAAATGGGTGGATTTGATCCCTCCCCCACCAAACTTTTTGAATACCATATTATGAATCTTTAATGGTTCATGAGATTTGGAGAAACACTTAACACATTTTGTTTCTCATTTTGATCACATGATGGGGAATCCTCAGCAACAATAAGTAGTAAATCTCAGATGCTTTGTGCAATCATTATAGGGGCCAGCTATTGATTGGTATAAATGTTTTCAATCTCGATAAATAAATGGATACGAATATCTCTATCATAAATTCCTTCTCAAATTCAGTTCAACGATTCTAAAGACAACTATTTTGTATCTTACAAATTGAAAATAAAGAGAGAATGAAAGAGTTTTAGATTTCATTGCTCGATGGAAAGAATTAACATATTTCTTAAATCTCTCACTCCCTCAAGAAGAATTTTTGCCATTTTTTGTGGAAAATCTGCATGATGAGTCACACACACTACTGATCCCTATGAAATACACAGAAGGGTTTCGATACCTTATATCAATATCCCAATAGGTGGAGGATTCCATTATCGAAACTAAAGCTAAATCTTGTTTAATTCCATCACCTCTAGGAAGGAGAATAGGGAAAGAAAATTTGGTTATAGTCACACTCAAGAAAGCACTTGTACCGCTTCCACTTCAAAAACATTATTCATATCGAAGGTCTCTGCCTCCCGAGCATTAGAAGCAATGAATGACTCATCAAGATGATCAAAAATGAAAAAGATAGAAATAATTTTAGGAGTTAAAGAAAAAATTATATTCTTTTCAGAATGAACAGGTTCTCGGTTACTTCATCTCAACTTTGGAAAACAATTTGGTTTAGTTTCCCAGGCCAAAGAAACCAAAAAAACAATGAGATCAAGATCTTATGGATTATTTTCCCTTTCAAAAAATATTGGGGCATCCCATTTAGGAGTGTTTTCTTTTTAAATACTTCATAAAAAATTGTAGTCTTTGTACAAGTGAAACTAAAATATTTATTATCCCATGTAGCATGTGCTACTAATACTGACCTAGAGAAAGAAGGAGAGTGGAAAGAAGTCAAAAAAATACACAGAAATACGATGATCAGATGATTAGAAAAATGATCAATCAAAATCATATCATTCTACAAACACAGTTGAAATAACCAATTTTTCCTTATTCCACTTCCACCATAGGAAAACCTCCTTCTTCAAAAGATCAGTCCTCTAAAGACTAATCCTCAAAGAAGTGAAGTGATCATAAGGACAAAGAGCGGTTAGAAGAAGAATAAATCGTTTCAAGGACGAATATTTCCTTGAATCTGGTAGATTTCATTCCATCTATTTCAAAATCATGGGCACCACCCCGCCAAACTATACAACTAGAATCAACCTGTCAAGAAAAAACATCATCAGATAAAGAATTGATCTTTGGTTTCGTCAATGTTATCCACTTAATAGATCTCTAGGAAAATGATGATTCTGGTTATGATGAGCCATAATTCCCTGTAACTAACTAGGGAACTAGAGGAATAATCCAATTTAGTGGATATGGGGGAAGACATGGGTATTCTAAAAGCTACTATTTTATCTCTACCACTTCTCGAACTGTATATGCAGTGAAAACTCGTGGGAGAGCCCATTAGTGGGATCAAAAAGGACAAAGAAGTTCTCCCGCACATGAATGGATCAGTCCTAACATGATTATTTTGGAGGACTGATTATAGGTTACACCCTCATTAATCTTAGCAAGTAGATAAACCTAGCCAGTATAATCTACCAAAACTAGAAGTATTTCTAGATTCTACTCCGATACAGGGTACATCTACATTAGGATCTTCAACTTCCAAGACACCTGCAAAACCACATCTCTATACTGGTAAACACAAGCCTTTGGAACAAAGTACAATGTTTTGAAAAAGATATCCTAATTACCCGCCAAGTTATCAATCTTGGATGCCTTGAATCTATCAAAAGATCTTTGATATGTAGTTATTAAGGCTTTTTCAAGTCCTAAAGAGTTTGAAATTGAAGTTGTTTCTGCTGAAGTTTACTTTATAGAGAATGATCTTGAAAAATGTCATGAAGTTATATCTTTTAGAAATGAATATGAAGATGATATTTTACATGGACATATCAGACCCTTGTATCTATCTAACTGAGTTAATTATATATACATCTGACTAGCCTTCATCGAAAGTGGTTCAGGAGTCAACATCATTCTTATCTGTATACATCATCAATAGGGCCTCACAGAATTTCACTTATCTCCTTCCACATTAATGTTGCAAGGTTATGAAAAGAATGAATGATAAACTTTTGAAGATATTATACACAGAACTTAGTTTGGAGATCTTGTGTCTAATTCAAATTTTATGGTTGTCCGTTAGGACACAACCTTTATAATTCTTCTTGGAAGGCATTGGATTCATCAACATGCAGTCATTCCTTCTTCATACCACCAATGTCTCAAGTATTGTTTTGATAGTTGAATCATGACATTGTGTGGTGAAAAATATACATTCAAAATGTGTGAATCATAGTATATTGTGGTAGAATTATATCACACAAAGAGAACAAGATCCGTGACACAAAATGTAACAATAATTAAGGATCTGAATAGACTGGAAAAGATCCTAGAAAACCCATTCAAACATTTGAGTATATATTATGTGTTTCTTATCAATAAAATTTATAAGATAAACCCAAATATGAGAACTCATCCAATGACTTCCATAATGTCAATTAAAGCAATCGAGCCTGACAGCATGGGAGAAATTGTCGATTTACCAAGCATTGGTGAAAGCTTAGATGGAGATTCTTCATTTCATCCATCAAACTTCAGCAAGTATCTGCTTTACAAATCATACTAGAAGAATTTGTAGCAATATTTGAGGAAGATAAGGATGTTTATTCCCAACCCATCATCTCCTCTTTAATACCCTAAGAAGGCCCTTCATCATCAGTAGGGTTAGAAATGGTGGTGTCTTCTTCAGGATGTTCAACTACTAATTCATCCCAAATTCATAAAGGTTTTTCTTCATCAGCTACCATGAAAGTAGAAACAGAAGAAGTGACATGTAAGGAATACGAAAAATATCTTAGGGATGCTCTTATATCATTTGAATAAGGCATCTCCACCTCTATGGATGAGCTTAGAGAAATAAATTTGGGTACAAAAAAATATCCCCACCCCACTACAATTAGTGCGTCCAAGGCTTTTGATGAGAAAGATTTGTATAATTTATTTATAAAGTAACATAGAGATATATTTTCTTGTAACTATACAGAAATTCTCGGCCTTAATCCTAATATAGTCACTTATCACTTGGGTTTTCCAGAAGAGCGTCAAGGATTCACCCAAATAAGAAGAAGCACACACCGAACTCATGCCTCTAAAATTGAAGTTTAAGTTGATATGGTTATCAATAATAACTATTTCAGGGAGTTTCAATATCCCATGTGGCTAGCCAAAATGGTCCTAGTGAAAAATAAGAATGGGAAAATCATATTTTGCACTGATTTCAGAGATCTTAAGCAGCATTTTCCCAAATATGACTTTCCTGTTCCAATCACAGAGCTTTTAATTGATGCAACAGCTGGATATGAAGATAATTCCTTCATTTATAGTTACTATGGGTTTAATAAAATATGAATGGCCCTAGGGGATGAAGAATCTAAAGCCTTTCGAGCTCGTCAAGAAGTGATTTTCTATCAGGAAATTCCCTTTGACTTAAAGAATTTAGGTGCAACGTATCAACGTGTCATGCACCATATATTCAAAACCTTCTTAGGAAAATTTGTAAAATGTTTTGTTGATGATCTGGTAGTTAAATCCATACAACATTCCGATCACCCGATTGATTTGGAGATCATATTCAATAAACTTCAACAACATAGTTTGAAGATGAATCCCTTGAAATGTGCTTTCAGGGAGACCTCAAGAAAATTCCTCAGGTTCCTTGTACACCATATTTATAATGAAGTTGATTATGATAAGACAAAATAAATACTTGGAAAGTCAGCTCCTTGAAATTTTTAATAATTAAGAGTAATTCAAAGACACTTATCCCATATTCACACTTTATTTCCAATTCAGAAGAGAAGTGTTTACCCATCACTAGATTAATGAAGAAGGGAGTCGCCTATAAAGGGACCAAAGACTGCCATAATACATTTGATTCCCTCAAGGAATATATCTTGAGTCCCCTGGTATTAATTACACTTTTTGATGTAAACCCACTTATTCTCTATGTGATAGTTTGAGAGTGATAACTGGGTGCATTCCTTACCCAAAAGAATGATGTTGGAAATAAAAATAGCCTTTACTATCTCAGTAAAACTATGCATAACATAGGGACTCAAATTTCACGTATCAAAAAGTTCTTCCTGACATTAATCATTGTAGTACAAAAAAATTGAGGCACTACCTGCTACATCATAAGGTCCAACAGGTATCTCCCAATAACCCGCTAAAATTTATCCTCAGTTGTCCTATGCTTATTGGGCATTTGGAACAGTGGGTAGTTATTTGGAAATAGTTTGATATCCAATTTGTTCCTCATAAGGAAATAAAATGCCATGATTTAGCATATTTCATTACTGAACATCCATCTGTAGAAGATACATCATTGAATATTGAACTTCCTGATGAAGAGGTCTTCTCTATTCAAGATAATCCCCAAACATGGGAAATGTAAATTGATGGTGAATCTAGAAGTCCAATGGGAAAGAGAATGGAATACCCTAAACTCAACAAATTTGGGTTAGGAATTGTACTTATCTCCCCAAAAAAGGTAGTGTTTCCATATTCCTTCTTGTTTTCAGAAGGTGGTACCATCAATGAGGAATAATATCAAGCTCTCATCATAGGCTTGGATTTTTCACTATAGGTATAAGTGAACCACCTCAAAGTGAAAGGTGATTTAGAGTTAGTAATCAAAAAAATAATTGGGGGTTATGCTATAAAAAAATTAGAGTTAATCCCTTTGTCTGATTACTTCAAAGGGTTAATGGCTGAATTTCCATTAGAGCCAACACTATCCTATGTCTTGTGATCACACTATGCCTAAGATTATGCACTGGATAATGCAGCAACAATCCCGACAGATCCAATAAAAGACGAAACAATCATCTGTATTTCCCATAGTCATGTGGTTTTACCTTTAGTTCAATCTAGAATAGAGAAAATTAATGAAATTAGCCCTATTTCAAAGCCATATGGTCATACCAGGGGATGAATAAAACCAATAATATAATACCTTAAAAATGGAGTAATTCCTCTAGATAGAGATGAAAAAGAACAAATCTGATGATGAGTGGACAATTTTACTCTTTATGATAGTCCAGATCCCCAGAAGATCCTCTACAAAATAGGCATTGATGGAATCCTCTTCAGATGTAATAATAGAGAAGAAACTGCAGCTACCATGAAAGAAGTACGTGGAGGAGCTTGTGGTGATCACCAATCCGGGAATAGAATTTCTGATCAAATATGAAGGCTTGGATACTTTTGGCCTTCAATGATACAGGATTGCACAGATTTCACCAAGAAATTTCATCCCTTCCAAGTGCATTCCGACTTCATTCATAAATACCCAGAGTTGTTACATACAGCTAAAACCTCCTGGCTATTTCCACATGGAGAATAGATGTAGTAGGACATTATCCTCCAGCTACGACTAAGAAGTTCAACTATATTCATACTACTACTGATTTCTTCTCCAAATGGGATCGAATAATTCGAATCCAAAAGCATTGTTAGTTTTTTCAAAGATAATATCATCACCAGATTTGGTGTCAATCATACTATATTGACAGACAATGGCACCAATTTATGTTATGTTGAGGTAAATAAGTTATATTAGGAGAAAAATATCAAATCCAACCATTCATATCACTATCATGAACTAGCCAATGGATATATAAATGCTTTTAATAAGACCCTATCAAATATAGTCCATAAAATGGTGGATAAAGATCAGAAATCTTGGCCTGATAAACTTTTGCACACTTTATGTTTTTATTAGACTAATACCCATAATGCCACTCCGACAACTCTATACTCATTAGTGTATAGAACAAAGGTAGTATTTCCAATTGAAATTCAATTTCCTTCACTCTGAGTTTCAATCTGTGATCAGTTATCTGTAGATGAAAATTATTAGAAATTATTTTATGAGATAAAACGATTAGAAAAGATGATATTGCATACTTTTCATCATTTAGAAGTCTATCAGAATAGAATAAAATGATATTTTACCAACAAATATCACCTCCGCTCATTTATTCAAGGATAATTGGTATTGATCCTCAGGAATCCAATGATAATAGGAAATAATCCTCCAAATATTGAGACAAACTAGGAAGGACCTTATTCTATACATAAGGTCCTCTCAAATGGGGTTTATTACCTAATCTCAATATATGGAGAGGTTATTACAAATCCAACCAATTCGAGATTCATGAAGAAGTACTTTTTGTAACTGTACATCAAATTCCCTCACTGCATGAATCTAAACTGCACAACACAAAGTCTGATTTGCAAGACATTAAACTGCATAACAACCATAATCATCCATACTGCATGATGATACCATATGTAGAACCTTTTTCTTTGTCGCATGATGTTAAACTACATGACATCATTTTTTCTCATTACACGACAATAAATTGTACATTTAAAATCTTCTTTATATGACTTAAGAGCTTCCATATACAAGCGTCATTGATAGCATTTCTACTCCTTAGAGGAAAATGAGTTCCATTTCTCCCTATATCTAAATTAGATCTTCATAGGGGAATCATTTCAATAACACTTTATGGATTGATTCTTATTTTCAATGAGATACATAGAGATGATTGGATCACCAATCTTGGCCCCAACCGCAACCACAAAATTTTTAATTTACATTTTATTATCCTGTATATGAACCAAAACTATACTGAGTGCTCTTTTAAGATACATAGTTTGGTCTTCAGACCATTTTGTGTTTTATGTTTAAACGTTTCTTCCAGAATGTGTTAAAAGCCCCCATCTCTTACATCAAACTCAATTAGTGTGGGAAATGATTATTTCAAGAACTATGTTTGGATTGATTCTCATTTTAATGGGGTATGTATGGATGCCTAGATCTCTAATTTTGCATCCAGACACAATAAAAACCCTTTATTCCTTTTGTATGAATCAATCCTTGTATAGGGAATATTCAAAGAGAAATGTAGGGATTGATTCTCATCTATATGAGATATGTAGTGACACGTGGGTTTAATTCCCTGATGCAGCTACAATATTCCTTTTTCACATCGGAATTACTTCATGTCCTTGCTGCATGACTCTAAACTGCACAACATATTGTCCTCACTGCACGACATTAAAAGGAAAAGAAATAAAAAATCTATGTATGGATTGATTCTCATCCTAGTGAGATACATAGTAAAAAATTAGGCCTTAACTCTTATTCCTAGTCACATGATACTTTTTTACCTCTCTTCAACATATAACTAACAATCTATGTGGGAGTCTTCATTTTGGGTTCTCTTCTTAGAAATCCCACCAAGGAAACTAGAAATGTTCCTCTTTCACATATGAGTCAGATCTATGTTAGGAAATTCAAACTCATGGCCAATGATGATTCAAATATTTATCCTTTTCATTGAGAATTACCCCCTTTCATATTTCACACTCATAATCTTGAATATTTTTATATCTTCATAATATTTCGTATGGATTTTGGTGGTAGAATTTTTGATATTTGGTTAACCATTTTTCCTGAATATACACTATGTTCCCCTAGGCGGCCTTGCATAAATAGCCTACATAATGGGTCAGTCAGTCAAAATATGCCACTATTTGGCTATGCAGCACATGCACTAGTTGTCCCTACATAATAAAACCCCTATAACAGGTTTGTCAAATAATGGAAACTTTTTTCTTGGTTAAAGTATCTTTTTTCACTTTCAAACATTGATGACAATATACAAGAATTTATATTTTTAAATTATTCATCCAGGTATATTTGTCCCACTGCCTTTCTCTCAATCAAAAAGTTTTTAAGACCATGGTTTACACATTTCCCTCTCTATGTGTTCAAAACAATATGAAATAACCTTAGATCATTGGAACACATATCATCTACTATTTCCATTTTTTGGTCCTAGTCATATGACCTAAAACTATAGACAACATACTTCCTATGTTTAGGTCATACCTTTGTATAAATCCTTTCCCTCGGATTCTTTGGAAATCAGGATTGGAAATATGCTCTTCATATTCAACAACCTTTCTCCATAAACTGATCTTTGTGCTTTGGAAAATATGAATCTCCATAAACATTCTTCGGATTTTATAAATAGAATGTCAAACTTTTGACAGCACTTTTTCCTAACTATGCAGTACATTCCCCTAGGTGGCCTTGCATTAGTTTCCCACATAACGGGCATGTCAGTCAAAAGATGACACTATTTGGCCATGCATCAAATTCCCCAGTTGGACCTACATAATACAACCACCTAACAGGTTCGTTAAATAATGGTAACTTCATTCTTATGAAAGAATACCTCTAATTCCTTTTATCCCTTTACCCATATCATTCTTCAGATCCAGAAATTCCCAAATCACAGTTTAAAATTATTCTCTTCCATACTTTAAAATGGTAGTATGTTTCCAAAAAAATTATCAAGAAATTGGAGAGTCTAAAACTTTTGGTCAAAGCTAAAGACCATAATTTAAATACACACAATGTCCTCACTGCACGACTTAAAACTACATAGTACAATGTCCTCACTGCATGAATGAAAACTACACAGTATGATATCAGAAATCCCCCTTTCAGAAAAATTTAAACCCTTCCTCATATTCCAAATTTGTGTAGAATTTATTTTCTTATTCATGACATATGTAGGCATAGATAACCCTTTATTATTAAAATACCTTTCCTTAAAAAAACCACCCACTGTGGTCTTGAGTCACCAAAATCTTATTTTCCCTTTTTTATCAAAAATAAAATGTTAAAATTTGAGAACTCTTTTTCTTAACTAAGTAGTACGTGGCCCTAGGTGGCCTTGCATAAGTTTCCTACACAACATGCCTATCAGTCCAAAGATTACATGATTTGGATATGTAGTATATTCCCTTATTGGCCATACATAATACAACCCCCATAACAGGTTTGTCAAATAATGGTAACTTTATTCTTGGAAGATACCTCCTTTATGTTTATACAAGTTTTAGATTTGGTGACCCTAAAATGATGACTAAATATTCCCCTTAAAAGTATTTAAACAATATTAGACCAATTCTGAGCCACATAGCCTTTTTTAGGATCAAATTTTAAAATTTATGGTCAAATCTATTCGACCTTAAACACTATCTTATTTTAGTCTGACATAAAAGACTCTAAACTACAAAAAAACAAGAGACGTGGTACTTACTAGATTAGAAACCAAAAAAGGGAACTCTAGACAAAAGTAAAGTCTCATCTCACTAACATACATTTTTGTATGGTATAGGTAATATTGAAATATAAAAAGTAAAAAGATATATAGTTTGTGGGGTTGGTCTATATGACCCTAGTAAAAATAAAACTATGCTCATTAGGACCATCATATTAATAAGAAAATTATGAGCATCACATTCCTATTATTGTAGTTATGATTATCTGACATAAAGGATTGATGTTTAAAAAATCATCATCATCACCTTTGATATTTCAATTATAGAAAGAAATAATAATGATATATATGATTGCAGACAAAATTCATTTCATTTATAGACAATATCACAGGTACATCCATAGAATGGAGCCTTTAAGTCATATGTTAAAATAAACATTCAACATGACTTATCATTTTTTTAACAGCTTCATGAGCCCTATCAATCGCCTATTGAATTTGAGACAGCTGAGCAACTTCAGCCTCATCAGCTTGAAAAAGTTCTTTTTTTGGTAGTTGAAATGGTTTTTATCCCATACAACTGGGTTTCTTCCAATAATTGGTTCAATTTATTGATTTTTTTATGAATTTAATACTTTTTTTGTTAAAGATGCATCACCTCCTTCATCACTTCTTTAATTTGTTGGCCTACTTCAATCGACTTTTTTCTATGATTGGCCTCTGCTTCAGCTAATACAGCTGAGAATATCTCAATATTAATAAGCTGTTTAGCCTCTTCAATATCTTGTCACAGCTTAGGTTCCTGCTCCCGTCAGTGAATGGTCTCTTTCATTGCATCATAAACTAGTCAATAATTTAATCCACCAAATCAAAATACGTAGAATAGTGCTGATAGTTTTCCAAAATGCGAAAATAACTCATCCAAATGTTTCTTAGAAATTATGTTCCATATATGTCACCATGTATTCTTAGGTGCCATTCCAAGATCATACTACATATCCAAGTCTAAATCTAAGTGACTACGATGGGGTAGAATGTACTCTGGAAAAAAATCACACAAAGAGTTGCCTTGTTCTTCTTCTCTTGGAATAGTGGATGCTTCACCTTCTACTGATGCCTGAGCCAATGTATAAGCTTCACCTTATGATCTAACTGTGGGAGCTGATAAACCTAAATGATGAATCAAGATCCTTGTTAGTTTCATAAAAATGGAAGAAACAGAGTATGATCTAGACATTTAATAACATTTACCCAATAATAAGTCGCCCGCTTGATTGGATTCATCCTTAGTGTTCTCACCTTCAGCAATTTGAGAATATGTTTATTGTGGAGGGTAATTCTCTTGAGTTTTCCCAGTTTTCATAATTTATGGCTCTAGAACATCTCTTAATATGGGGTCCTCATTAAGTATTTCACTACATTCCGTAAAAGAAGAATATACTGAAATTCCCCATTCTTGAAGGGCCTCTGCAACATTTTCTGCAGACAATGATACATAATTTGAACTTTGATGTGAATTATCGAGTAAAAGAATAATAGTTATGTATGGTAAATTCAATAATGAGAACTTACATCCTTGAAAATTCTCATGAAAATCCCCAAAATCCTTGATGGAACCAAGAATATTAATGTTTGGATTAAGGGCGTCCATCATTTCAGTGTATGCAGCTTGGAATATTATTGTATCGTCACTATTTAAGGTATCTAACAAATGTTGGTTGATGCCCAAATTAACTCTACTGACATTCTATTCCATCATTTCTCAAACTGGTGCATCATCATCAGATCTTTACAGGTTTGGATCCACACCAGAATCTATTTCAAACTACCCCATGTCTTCATTCCTTCCTTCTGTAGTGATAAGAATATCAACATTGATTATTGAAGGATTTATTTTCATGGCCAAGAGATCTGAGTTATGTTGAAAAGAGGCATATTAGAAAATAATTTAATATTAAATATAAATGTATTTGATATTACCATGGATTATCTATCTTAATAGAATCAAGATCACGTACGACTGAACCATTTGGTGTTTTATATATCAGGGTAAAAAATTCATCAACATGAACCTATGTTTCTCCTGGGGTTTCCTTCTCCAGTCTCGAGGGATCAGCTCTTAATCCCTTGAGAGAGGAGAGAGATGCAGATCTTGTAAGCGGATAAACGTGATTACCAATGTTTTTAAGCAAGTTAATATTCCTAAGGAAAATATAAATACTTACTTATTTGATGAACACTTTAGACCAATCTCAATGTTGTCTTGAATTTCTTTTCATAATCTTGAGGATAAATTGAAGCACTCCTCTTGGATAGAGAAACCTGAGGTAATAGCTGAGGATTTTCAATCACTATTACCCCATTCATGATTCTCACTCCTGGAGAATGTTCTGGAGACTTGGGAGGATCATTTTTATGTCGATAGGAGAACTTGTATGCCCATACCTTGTTGACCCGAGAACCTGTTTGAAGGTTTATTCCTTGAATTCAAGCTGAAAAATGAAATTTCTACAATATTAATAATCGTTAATGGTAAAGAATAATTGAGACAAAATAAATGGAAAATACATTCTTAGTATTAACATAAATGTCCCATTCCTCTTCAGGGTTAGAAATTACCCCTTTGTGTAACCCTAATTCCGTCATATGGGATACTCATTTAGGGGCTGAGATTTGTTCATCAGTTTAATATATAAAGGTCTCCATCTCCACAATATACTCTCATTCTTCATCCAGGTTATTATCCAGATGAAAATCATAAGGTTCCTTAATTTTACCCATTATGGTATCCGAAGTCCATGTTGGAGGAATTCCCATGCATCCCTAAGTTCATGGGTCATTCTATCCCAAAATTGAATGGATGAAGGCCACACATAATTTAATCCTGATATAGTTGGTTTTGGAGAAAATTCAATACCATTTGACTAGTGAGCCTCTTCAGGCCTCCCTTATTCTTCAGAAAGGTCAAAAGATGGGATATGAATCTCTTTCTGAAGGAAGTGGTTGGATCACCATTGTGCTAGAGGTATTGCTTCTCTAGTCCATGTCTTCATGGTATACATTCTACAAAGATGTTCTGAAGGCTCTGAAACTTCTGAAACTTCCGCATCATCTTTGGATTTGGAATTTTTATCATGATTTCTACACACAATAGTCGTTTTAGCCACCACTCGATATATTCCTTTTGTCAAATCCCTATTAGGGTATGAAGAATCCCACACTTCAGAACATCCATCTTATAATCCTATTGATACATCTGATGGAGATAAATTAATTGATAATTTTTATGTTTCTAAATCCATCAAAATCCACAATTGTATTGCTACCATCGGGTGTTTCTTGTGTGTAACATAAGTGGGAGGGAAAGTGTTTGATTGTTGAAGACATCTGAACTAGTGAGAAAACCTATAGGGGACATAATCCTCACAGATAATTTCACCATCAATACTAGTTGATAATACAAAATCCCTGAATGTCTTCTTGTAATACCTCAGCTCATAATTTTCTTCCTTACCATCATAAATAAATGTTATAGTTGTTGGGTTACCAAAAGGAAAGAATCTGAATTCTCCTGATGCATTTGATGCCCTTAACACTACATCAGGTCTCAGTTCTGAGGCTGAATACCTGATTTTTTTTGTAAAAATGGGGTGAATCGACCATTGGGATCTATAACTAAATTCAACACTGAGTATGAAGAAAAGTGTGCCACAATCTAGCCCCACAACACTTGGAATGGACCTAAAAAGTCTAAATGTTTCCATACCATTGTATAAATGCAGCAGGGAATAATAAATTCATTCCAATATTGGAGTTTCTAATCCAATATACATTACCTCTACCAATTGAGCTACAATAAAAAAAAATCTATGTATTTACACCACTTCCTGGCTCACAGACTGAAAGTAAGTAAATGATTATCCTCATGGAAAGGAACTTGAATAAGTGTATCATTGCATCAATATCAGATTTGATGTTATAGCACCAGTGATTATAGTCACCTCTCTTTAATGTAGGACAATATGTTCCTAAACTTCCCCAGTTATCTATAAAGTGAAAAACAGTAGGACATCCGCAGGTCGGACCTTTCTCTATTTTTGGTTCTAAAGAAGATTTTATCCACACTCTAGCATGAATATATTTCATATATTTTCACAATTTATTTTTTATTTTGAATAGTTCATGGGCCAACGATGGTGTTCTGGAAAAATAACCCCATGTTGTAACTGGTGGAATAAACCTTTCATACATTTCCCGGAGAATGGGAACCCCATCTATTTGGTAGATATCCCATAAACTAATTCCAAAATCACCATGAATCAAGAGGAAAGAAGTTTTTTACAGACTCCATTGACTCATAAATTCCAGAATGAAATCATTTTTATATACATAAGTTTGCCCCATCCAGATAGCTTCATAAATGTAAACATATTATATCTCTTTCTTGATTTATGCACATTTCTAGCACACCCAAAATGACCACATCCATTTAGATTTAACACCTCCTCCGGAATGATGATCCCAGTTTCCTTCCAACCATTAGACTGATATGTTTGAGAATATTGAAAGTTTGAATCATAACAATGTGGACTTGAATCTACAACATGGTCTTTCATATTAGGATTACAACCACTATGATGTATGATGCATCTAATAGGGACTGTCCCCTCATGAAATGGCATACCCCTTGCAGTAATATTGATGCAATGAAAATTGAATTATTGAAGAAACCAATTCTTTGAAAAGTATTTCTTAATAGATGGTATGTGGGAATATTGTAAAAGTCTATGTCCATATAGGGGTAGGCAGTGACTTTGCAGATATTCATATTGATATGGAATTAATATTTTTCAGTCCTGGAAGAGTAATTCCGACAACATCATAATAGTCTGGTATGATGATCATCATCATATCTTTTTGATGACCCTTAGAGTCTTCAGTAGAGGTTATCAAGTGAGCCATTTCCAAAAAAATAATTATCAAACTCCAACTATTAGGTTGGAATTTTTAATTGAGAAAATTCAAATTTCAACTTAAAGAAATCTGAAAATTTGGAAAAGGAAATGCTTCGTGTTGGTCATTAGACAAGGTATATCGCGCAAGTCCTTAGAAAGGGGTCCAAGAGAAACTCCTCTGACTAATTCCTTTTTCATAGCTCCATCTCTCAAGTAGTTTCACCTTGATAAAATTTCAAGGAAACTATATGAGAGCACAGTGCGGTGAGGCTGGACAAACAAGCTACGCAACAAGGGCCCAAAATCTAAACGTGCGGGTGAAGAAAATCACAAATGATCAAACCTATTCATAGGCATCGGTAGACCTACACAGCATGAATTCATGAAATAGATATGCGACATACCTATGCGAAATAGCTACGTGGAAAACTTGTGCGGTTCATCAATTACTCAATAGTCTTTTCTCCTCAATTTTACCTCAGGACTCGACCCTCTTTCAAATCGGATCCAATCCTGAGGGGTAGGATTTTGTTGAGACTCCTTAGTAATGAAAAATATTATTATAGTGGTACTAGGATATTTCAAAATCTCAACATTATGTTCAAAGAATTAAAAGTCAAGAAGAAATTTCAATGGCTTGCTCGACGGACCTGCGCGGCGGACCTGCGCAGTGGACCTGCGCAGTAGACCTGCGTGGAGGGACTGCATGGAGAACCTCCTCCGACAAATTTCCTTTGACCATACCCCCTCCATTACTATAAATAGGACCCTTTGGATCCTCATTAAAGGAATAAAAAATTTGAAATACTTCATGAAGCTCCCATTGGGTTTCTCTTTGGCCCAGATCCCTCAAATTGTCTTAGGTAGCTCTCTAAAAACATGAGAGAAGTGATAATTAGATGGGATAATAATTTTTTTAAAGGCTTTCACAATTTGAAGCTTGAATAGGCTTGGTTTCTCTATGTTAAAGAATTTTATTAAATCATATCTAAGGCCTACATGGTACACCTAAGTGGAACACCTACACAAGGTACTTACGCGGAACACCTACGCGAGGTACCTACGTTGCATGGCTACACACAAGGAATATGCATCATCTTGTAAACCCTTATCAAAGCCACTCATGGAAAGTTATTTCTTTCCTTGGATTTTTTATATAAAAGGTACTAAGTTTTATCCTCCAATAAAATCTCATGACTTATCAAACCTTTGGGAAATGCCCATTAGCATGTCTTCTATTTTGGGTTTGTATATCCGCAATCAGAGGTTTCCAGCAATCATTTAGAATGAGGTTATGGTTAATGGAGTGCCTGTGGGTTTTTATATCTACATTAACATGTACCTTTATCTCAAAAATAGTTTTGGGGATTTCTTGGTTTGAAGGATTAGGTTTTGGGTTATGTCCTCCCATTTTCGTCAATAAAACCCAGAACCCCGGGTCTCTGGTAGGGAAGGAAAAATTCACACTTTATTTTCCATTCAATCAAATTAGAGGTCTTTGTCCCCTCATGAGATCCACTAGGGAATCCATATTAGTGTAAACCCCTATCTTTTTGATGTATAAGGTTTCAGTCTTGATCCTCTCTACTTCCTTCACCTTCACTTCTTCCTTACATTGGACCTTCTTCCAGTGTAAAGAGAACAGAGGGAAGGCTCGTCACCTCACCCTCTTCCCCAGTCGCCTCAGCCACATCCTACCTCGCTGCCATAGGTGTGTCCTATTCCACTAGAGGAGGAGGAAAATTGTGGGTTACTTTGTTGAATCTTTCACATCCTCTTGTTTCTCACACCGAGCATGACTCATGTGGGCTTAGAGATTTGTGATGATCAAAACATATGTACAATCCCTAAAATATTGAACTAAGAGAAATATAATTCCCACCATAATTGGGATATGTTGGAAGACTTCATCATAGCCTAATCTCATTGGATATCCTCTTCAAGAATCCAACCCTAATTCCCTTAATATGGGCATCCTATTTAGGAGTAAACCCCATTTTAAGCCCCCAAATCACCAAGGCATAATTTTTAGAAAGTAAGACCAAACTCATTTCTCTCAAAGGACTATATTATCCGTTGAGACCTAATAAAACTATGTGGGATTTGATTCTCATCCAAATGGGATACATAGGAAGCATCCTTAAGGATCAAACACAACACTTTAAATCAACCCTATTATTCTTGGGCCATATTCCCAATAGGGTCTAATCTTACTTGGAAACCCATATTCATTCCATGTTCCTTGGGATTCATGGGCATAAGTCCCACACCAATCCTTGACTAAGAACCTTTCACATAGATGTCCTTACCACATGACTTTAAGCTGTAAGGTTAGGTCCTTATCACTTGACCTTAAAAGGTAGGATGTGTCCAATTAGAAAACACCGAATTACGAGGGTTCTAATTCTTTTTTACAAGGATACGTAGGTGTCCCATTTATGGGTATGATCCCAACATCAAAACAAACCTTTTTCTCCCTAGGAGACAATAAATTCCAGAGTACCCCACTAAGTGCCTTAAAAACTACTATCATCATAATTATGGTTGAAAGAATCCTAAATAGTATATGAGAGGATTCCATTAATGGAGAACCTTGAATACATATGGATTTGTCCATTAATGAAAAACCTCTAATACATAAAAATTATTATAAATTTCACACATTCTAATAATTGATTGAAAATTACAAGGGAAATGTATTTTATACTTGCTGAATTAATAAGGATTCATCAAAATATTTCAAATCTATAAAGAGAGTCCTAGAGTAGACAATAATTTCCCCCAAAAGGGTGTGATGAGTTTGACCTAACATCATCTCGGCCAATGCATGTTATTATGTATTATAAGTTCAAACTCAAATAATTCATGCCTTTGGAAAGAAGGTCTCTTTTGGATAATGAACTATTGGATGCTTCCATTTCCACAAAAAAATCACATGGAAAAAAACTAAAAGCAGTGGTTCTTAACTAGAACACATGTTCCAAGGATCTACGAAACATATTAACTATCTACTAGAATCCTGATAATAATAAGTGATAATGAAAGAACCTTCATAACCAAACCTAGGACCATGTACTTTCTTGTTAATTTCATTCATTCTATATGAATTTTGTATCTTTATGTCTATCTTATACTTTATATTAAATATTTAAATCCCATGTTTTATTTATTTTCATAAATCTAGGGAAATCCAAAAAACAAAGTATTTGTTTAGGAGTAGTGTATGAATGACTAAAAAATATCCTCAAGATAAACAACCCTGGTCAGGCACTATGTTTCACTAGGGAAAAACAAATAGTATTTTTCACACCCCATGATATGTAGTTCAATGAACACAATAAATTGTAAATATTCAATTTTGGGACCTTTGATATATACTATTATAGAGTTCATTACTTTTCACTCTAACCTACATGAGCTATAAATCATAAAACCACAATTCACCTAGTTTTAGAGTTTATATCCTTGTTTAAGAAATGGTTGAGTTAACATAAGTCTAAAGGAATGATGTGATGCATACAAATAATACTTTTCATTAACTAGGATACATTTTTTTCATTTACTACGAGACTACCAAAATAAAAACACCCTATATTAATATTTCTATTTTATCCTTTCTCTATAAAATAGTATACCTTTTTTGATTTCATAAAAAACCCCTATACTTTAACTTAATTTTATATAAAATACTTTTTCTATAGAATAGTTTTTGCACTATATTTTCCAATTTATAAATTTCAAGATAAGACTTCCATATATATTTATTATTCTATATAAATGGAAGTATTCTATAAAAATGATCTTAATTTGAAAATATATTTTTGGGAAGATAATTATTTTTAAACCACTGTTTCATTATTTAACACTTATATCTTATTTATCTCTTTACTTGGGTTATTCTAATACATATTAGTTTTAACTAATTCCATATTTTACCTATCACCTAATATTCCATGAATTCATAATAGTGACTAACCATGTAAGAATTAGATCATTATATGTGTAAATTTTAGAGAAACATGAACTTATCTTCACCACTCATATTTGGGTTAGTGTAACTTGTTATTGAGTTTTGTGAGAAAATATAATTTCATAGCATCAATTATATTTGACCTAATATTCATGTACCTAATAATGTTCTATAATATATTACTCATGTATTACTCATTATTAATGTTACAATATCATGTATCTTTAAATAAATTTTTTTTATTCAATATTTATTTTACCTATTGCGAGTATGTATATTTTTTTTCTATATTGATCATTATAGTAATTACAAGGGAACTGTTATTTGAGAATGAATCCTGACTAATTTTATGAACCATGTTTTGTAATTATGGAATGTTATTGTAGGACTACATTCTATTTTATTAGGAATTTTTTATATTCTAGTTATCATTTATCTTGTTATATCATGTTAAATGTTTTTGTACCTATTATTGTAATAATTGATTTGGTAGATACATTACATGGGATGTGTTATGAAACTCTTCTTTGGTTTGTATGTTTTTTCCTTTCCATGGGATAGGTTGAGGCCCAAACTCATGTATAAACCTTCCCCTTCCCAATAGATATTTTTATTCTATAAATATATTATATGATTTTATCTAGTGGTAATAATATTAAACATTTCCTTTACCTAACCATGTAACTAACATCGGGCTAGACCCAAAGCAAGTGATTACAAGTACGGAAACTCCTAGTATAGGGAGTTATCATTTAAAATAATGTTGTCTAACTAAATTATTTATTATTTGGTACAATTATGTATTATTAATAAATAATATAGAGCCATTATTTTTTTATACTTATATAAATCACAAGGTCGATTTAAATTAAAAATTAGGTGTAGTCTATGTATGTTCACACCTTAGTGGTTTCTTACTAAGTATTATATAATTCTACATGGATTTATTTTTAGAAACCTATTGGTACTATTATATATCTAGATGACATATCTTTTATACATGGTTAATGTTATTATGATTATAATTCTAGGTTGTATTAGAGTTACAGACTGGTGCCCTTAGTTTTCACTTAGTTATGTTTACCTAACACTTAATTTGTAATGTTTTCTTCCACCTATGATGTGTATTTATATTACATGGAATTAATACGATTTATATATTTTCATTTTCTATTAATTTAAATTGAATAAATCTTAGTATGTAAATCAATCACCAGTTACACATTGAAACCTATGTAATTATTCACCAACACCTAGGGATAAGAGATAACTCCTCGGGTTTTATGGTGCTCTATCCCAGTGTTGTTTGAGTAAAATTGGAAAACCCATTAAATAACTCATAGTTTGGGTGTTATAGGGTTTTTCTAAGGATGGTTTTTATTTCATGATCTATTGGTTCATGTTTTAACACAACTATGTATGTGGGGAATTTTTCAATGGCCCAAGGTATCATATTACAGTAGACCTCCAGCCTTGTTTTCTAAAGGGAAAGATTTTTTATTTTCTAGTCATCCCCCATCCTTCTATATATGGTGTGACATTTGGGAGAGACTTTTTAATTTGAATCTTCCTTGTTTTCTCCCCCTAGAGCCTCATTTTTTCCCCTTTATTTATATCCAATTTTATATCATTCGATCACAATAAATCTAAAAAATCCCTCTATCTCTATCTCTTTTTATTTCACTTTTTCTTCCTCTAGTTTCAGTTGATCTTATCTAGAGTTTTTATGATAATTCTAATTAATAATGATGGATGTATCCAAAATTTATAAGACATTATTTTATGATCTATTAAGGATGTGTAATTATAATGAATGCTTCTCATTGATTTTTGTTTCAATAGAGGTACCTGGTAATTGTGTTAGGGACTTTATAGATTAAATTAAAAATTAAAAATTAATTTGATGTTTACTGAGGGAGATTTTGTTTTTAGGAGTTACTAGGGAATTAATATGTTCATTGGCAGGATATTTCTCAAGGTTTCATCTATGGGAGGTTGATTAATATGTTTCTGGTGATTATGAAACATTAAATTAAAATTCATAATTAATTATACATATTTATAATTATGCAATATAGGAATTATTATGTGAAATTGGGGATCAAATATTATCATTCCTTGATGTAGTCTTAGAAGATGTTTGGTAAAACATGTATTAAGGACATACACTCCATTTTAGAGGTATGTGATCCATTTAATACTTAATCATATGTATGTATGCATGCTCTTGAATTATTTTTCCTTAGGGGTTGGTTAAATAATTTTATAAAGGGAAATGAGTGAGTCCAAAATTAAGTGATATATTTAAGTTAATCTATTTGGTAGTAAATTTATTATGTCACATTTAAGTTGGAATATTGAGAGTTTATGTATGGTTATGTCTCCAAGGGACGCGATGTATAGAATTTCATAACAGACCACAAAGAGGTTTCAAAATGTGTGTTATATAGTGAAACACCTAGGGTAATCCCTAGTGATATGGGTAAAAAGTTAAAAGTAGTTATACCTTAACTGATAGGGTAATTAGTTTTGTGCCTCAAGAATTGTGTGGGAATGGTTATGGGAATAGCCTTGAAATTTGGGAACTCTTAGATTGTGATGGGTGTTATGATAGTAATGATCCCAATAGCCAAGATATGGTTTTGGGATTGTAATATATATTTTTTAAAGTTATTTTAGAAGTTAATCACTCTCCTTAGGCTTTGTTAGTGGAACTTTCTTATTTTAAAGGTGCGGAAGGGTCTCTCTTGAGCATGGGGATCCTAAGAGAAATGTACAAAAACGTGAGATGTAAATGAGTAACTATTTTTTGGCCTTGTGAGTAATTGATAGTCATATAAAGAATATTGATAGTGATATTCTCCAAATACTTATTTATATCGGATATATATCATTCTTTTGTTCTTTTCAATTGATAAATTCAAATATTATGACAGGAATTGTACCAAAGTCATATTGTGTGAATTCTTGTCATATTATAAGGAATTTCATAGGGGTGTATAGTTTCCTATGATAAAATTATTTAATTATACTAATACCTAGGTAAATGTATTATATGATTAGGTTTTTTCATAATGTTATTATATAATATTATACTAATCGATCCATCCAATGTAAATACATTATCATTTAAGTTACTACCATATAAGATATCATTAATTATTGTAATTTCATATAATGAAATTAATGGGGGAATTAATTTGTAAAACTTAAAAATTATAAAATAATAAAATTGGGTTTGATAGCATATATAACACACAACACTATTATTAGGTGATAATGTAACACTCATAGACTTTATAATACATTTCTTTGTAAATATTTTTTTCTCTTTTAATAGCTTACCGAACACACAATTAGGAGTTTAAATGATCTGTAATGTACTATAACTTTGTAACCTAAACATTAAATTGATTGGTATGAATAGTAAAAACTATATAATTAAAATTAAATTCTTTACACATGTATTAAAAAATTAATTAGTTATCCACTGATTAAGAATAAAATGTGAATCATTTGAAAGTAAAGTTTTTTTAAGAAAACTGTATTTTTATAAAAGATATATTAAACATTATTTGAATAAATAATTTAAAATCAAAATTTTATTATGGTGAGATTTTTTATATTTTTCTAAAATACTCAATTTTTTATGAATAGTGAAAAATACTATTTTTTTAAAAAATTTCATTTTCATTTAAAATATTTACATAGTTATATGATATTTTAAATATGTTTTAATGTATAATAAGTTAAATTATATTGAAATTTAACTAATTTAGTTTATTTAAATCGATTTCATATTATATTTTGAGATTAAAACCTTTTATAGTATTGAGAATTTTCTCTTTGGAAGCCTACTTTTTCATAGTGTCTATATATATAATTTTAAACTGGTTCCTTCCACTCCTGAGAATTGAATTTGAAAAAATGGATTCTATATTTTTATTTAGAATAATTTATTTTATTTAATACTTTCAACTTGAATTTTGACTATAATTAATAGTGTAAAATGTAAAAAATAACTATTGTGGTTAAGGTAAAAATAGATTGATCAGGGTTGAAACTATGATGATAAGGTTACAATAATCTACCAAATATTAAAACCCATTTTAATGGTCATATATAGACATTATAACCACTAAGGGATTATAATGAATCATATTTGTATATTTTTTCTTGATAAAAACTTGGGTGTAGTTAATTATTTTAAAAAAATTCCTATGTCACTTATCCCCCACTTATAAAAGGTTATCCCCCTCTCCTCTCCTATTCACACATACAAAGCCGTTTAGTTCAGAAAATACCTATTAAAATCACTTCCATACTCCCCAACCAATATCATCGATCCCTTTTATGATAAATGAAACCTAGGAAGGCTTTTTGGTGAAAACCTAAAGACGTTTTCTGAAGAAGAGGTAACATTATTAAAGGTGTCTCTATTTCATTTCTTCTTGCACATCATTAAAATAATATTAAACCATTATATTAAAATAAACATAGTATATTAAATATAATAAAATTTTATTATATTAATTTAAATACATATATCCATCTCCTCTTCTATCAAATGGGTAGAGAAAACCTCTATCATGTGTATGGAAGACTACCGCCTCGCAAACCGATGTTACACATTTTCCATAAGATACTTTCAAGGAAGGATATAATGATACAATTAACAGATTTATATGATATTTTTGATATTATTACACTTATGTAATTTTAATTTATAATAGACGTTCTTGTTTTCCAATCCATTTAAAATTCAACAATGTTTCTTTTGTGTACAGTGGACTACCGCCTCAAGAATGGATGTGATTTGTTTTTTTTACTTATGCATAACATGGAAGGTAATAAAGATACATTTACTGAATATATGTGATATATATAAATATAGTTATATTTTTTCTATAAAATTAATATATCACACACTTCCTTACCCTTTCACCCATTAAGGAAATTATAACGTCGCTCATACATTCGCATGGTCTATCGTCTCTACGAAGCGATGCAATCCATTATCCATGTTAAAATTTAAATAATGATTTTAAAAATGTATATAATAAAAAAAATTATATTTTTATTATAAATATTTTTATTTATATGATTTAAATATATAATATACACAATAAATATAACTTTCATGACAAAAAACGCAAGAGAAAACAAGGTAATTATCACCCAAAACAATGAATATAATGAAATATTTTTAACAAATGGGTGGTTAAATGTTATAAGGGGTAGTATATTATATTATAAATTTGGATATGTTTTTGGTATAAATTAATAAAATTATTAAAACCATTATACATGAGTATAAATCATGTTCACCCAAAAGGAAGTGTGGGGTAATGGACTTTATCTTATTTTTCCTTCATTAAGGCATATTGTAACGTTATGAACCAAATTTCTTTAATATGATGTACATACTTTCCCTTTTAAATTTAATATCATGATTAATTAATAATTCATGTTATTTTTAGTTTCAATTTGAATTATTTCATCTAAGGTTATTTGACTTAAAGGTTATAATGAAGCAAAGAATTTCATAATATAGTTTCTCTTCTTTGTGTGATATTACTTATTCATTTCCTTTGGTATTATAGGATTAGGTGTGTAATGACTTTTGGATATATTATATTTTATTTCCAATTGTTTTATGTGTATTTAAACTTTATACACATAATCATTTCATTGGTTAAGTCTCACTTCAACTCTGTGACCATTACAAAGGTTTATTTCACAATCTCATTTTAACTATGATCGTTTTTTATTGAATTTACATTGATATAAATTATTTGATCATAAAAATAAATCCTTTTTATTTTATTCTCCTATATCTATTCATTAATTTTTAATGTAATAGTACCATTTTTTTACTCATTGGTATTTAATTTTTATGAGAAAATATTTTTAAGAAAATATGATGTCATTTCTCTCTTTTGTAAAAAATATTTTGTCTTCCAAAAAAATGTTTTATAAAAAAAATAATTTTCAATTTTTTTAACATTATAAAATTTATTTTTAAACAAAGGTTTACCCATTTTTTTATTTTTACAAAAACAATTGAAATGAATCTTCATGTCATTTTCCAAACAAGGACTGTTTGGATTTTACCAAAAATTTCAAAGGAATATTTATTTTAACAAGTACAATATGTATATAATATCATAACATCAAGACCACTAAAAGTTTTAAAGATTAATTTATAAGTCTCAAAGGTTGTTTTGAAAAGAAATTAGTTTCAAAATATATTTTGAACTTTTAGTTACAAAAAATATATTTTCGAAGTGAAAATGATATTTTCCTCAAAAATGTTATTAAATATCTTTTTATTATATTTATATTCATCAATTACAACACTATTTTATTTTACATGAACTAAAATGTGAATAATTATTATTTATACCATATTTATTCATTCTATTTATTGTTTATTATCATTTCTTCCCAGGAAATTATTAGCATTCATTTTAATCATTTTTGTATCATTAACTTTCTCTTGAAATATTCACTTTCATGTGATAATTGCACCTTAAGTGTAACCTTAACATCCAAATTATTTATCATAGATATGGATATTTCTTAAACTTTATATCAATTCTATATAAATTGTTATACATTGAAAGTTGATTTTTTTTTTCTAGGTAAATATTGATAAATCAATATTCTTTACTAAATATGGATATTTGATAATAAGTCATATTGTTTATGACTGAAATCTATTATTTGATATACGAGAAATGTTCTAGATATGTAGTTATGGGTGTGTCCTAGAATTATGTATCACCTAAATGAATCAGTAATCTCATGAGCCAAATTAATAAAATTAAAAAGTTTTTTTATCCATAGTTCTATGAAATATTGTGAAAGGTCTTGGCATTAGCGGTATAATGATGCCTGATATCATAATGTCCAATAATTAATAATTTAATTCATTAGATATTTGTTTATTATTATTCATGATATTTTGACAATGATATTATCTATGGATGAATTTCATTCTCAGTTAAAGATTAAATGGAATATATTTTCAGTTATTTACATTTCCATACTGATTATCCCTTATCTTCTCATGATATCCAAGTCATTTAAATGGAAATTTTATTCAGTTATTTACCTTTCCATATTGATTATTCATTATATATTCATGATATACTAGTTATTTAAATGGATTGTGTGTTGAGTTATTTACCTTCCCATATTTACTATTGATTAATTAATCATGTTAGAGAAGTAATTGATTACAAGGAATGTGTGTTCAGATATTTACCTTTTCATATTGAATATGTAATATTGATTATTCATCATTTAATCATGATATCTTTAGATTTATGTGACTCTTAATGAGAATTTTATCTCTCCCTTATTTTTTCCTTTTCCTCAGAATCCAAGAATTTCACTATAAATGATATGAAACTATATTCTAGAGGAAATAATTATATTATCGAAAAAATTAGGTTGTAATTTTTATATTTAAATGCAATATGGGTGTCTAATTTATGGTGAATACAAACTATTTGGTCATTCAGGACGTGATTCCTTGTATCTTTTATTAGTGTAACAATGTAGACATTTGTTCCAGGTTACTGGGGTTATGATCATTATAGTCGGTATCAGAGAAAAAGTTTAGTATAAACCTAGGGAACTATATTTAAGAAAAAATTGTTTAGGGAACATGAACCAATGATCAAAATTGAGGATATGTATAGAAGAAAATTATAAAGTTTTGGTAATATAGAGGTTATATGGTTTTTCTTTTAAAAACATACCTGTATAGATACTATAAGTGGATGTGGTGCTAGAACAGATATACCTATAGGTAATAACTCCAAAAAGGTGTATCAGACTTGATTCAAGAGTTACCTTGTACCTGAAACTGATCCTTAGTGCGTAACTAGTTTGAAACTCTTATGGGATATTCATTGTATAATTTACATTTCATTAAAAACCATAATGATGTTTTTGAATAGATGGAGATAATGAATGACCCAGGTTGAACCTAAGGTTTCTTTTATTGAAAATATTGTTTCATGATTTAGACACACTATAAAAGAGTATATGATTTTCCAACTATGATTATTGTTTCTCACATAATGTTTTTTTAGTTTTAGTCAATGTTAGTAACCCAAAAGAATTGTGTTATCATTAAATTGAAAGGATAATGTGGTGATTATGAAAAACCAATTGGGATGATCACTAAAGTGAATAATATCATGATTATTCATAATCTTCTATCATGAAATATTATTAACAACCCACACTATAAAAAAATGTTAATTAGAAACTTTTATTTCCATTAGCGATGTTTTAAAACATCTCTAATTCATTTACCGATGTTTCTAAAAAATTTCACTAAATGTGGTGTCTCTAATTAGAGGAACTTATAAACATCACTAAATTAGCGATGTTTTAAAATGTTTCTAATTAGTGAAACCAAATTTTCTGATATTTTCTAAAAACATTGGTAAATAAAAATTGCTAAATTAGAGATATTTTGAAGTGTTTATAACTAGAGATATTTAATTTATCGATGTTTTCTAGAAACATCGGTAAATAAACATCGCTAAATTATAAGTCAATTACCGAAATTTTCTAAAAACATCAGTAATATTTTTATTATGTTTTTGAAATGCGTAAAAATATTTTTATTTTTGAGATGCGTATTATTTTTATAATAAATAAAAACTTCCCTCCAGTACTGTTTGTCCCTCCATTCTGTCTTATACACCCCTCCATGAATTCCCTCACCCTTGTGTGCATGCTCCCCCCCTCCATCCAGTCCTAAGCATGTGTCTTCCCCTCCCTCATGTCATGTACCCACCCCCTCACCCATGTGTCATGTCCTATACTGCCCCTGCATAGCACCCCCTTGATGCCCATGTGTCATGTAGCGCTCCCTCCTATCATATACCCGCCCCCTCACATGTGTGTCCCATCCTGTACCACCCCCACGTAACCCCTATGTCCCATTACGCAACCTACCTTCGCTCCGCCGACTTCCCCTTTAAAAATCGAAGCCCAGTATAATCGAACCAGTGACCTGTAGCTCCCACGCAATAACTTGACCAAGTCACCCATTTGAGTTATTTTCAAATAATTTCATTTTGTTATATATATATATATATATATATATTAGTTTTTATAAATTAATATATATATATATATATTATATTTATATCAATATATATATTATGTGTTTATATTAATATGTGTGTGTGTAATTAGTCACTTTTTAAAATTTTGGTACAAATTTAACAAAAATAGTCACGTTTTCATAAAAACAAGATTGAATTTTAAAAAAAATTAATTTATTAGGTTAAATTTGTTTATTTATTTATAAATACATTTCTATATTTAAATTTTAATATTATATATATATATAAATTTATATTTTATATTTTATGTCTATATATGTCTATATATGTTTATATTTTGTTATAATTATATATATGTTTATATATTATATTATATTATATATATATATATATTATATGTGTGTGTGTTTTGTTTACTTTATGTTGATATATATATATATATATGTGTGTGTGTGTGTGTGTTTATATTATATATGTTCATATATATACCTATATGTATGTATATATTATATATATTTATTTTATATGTTTATAATAATATATATATTTATACGTATGTATGTATATATGTTTATATGTGTGTGTGTGTAAATATATATGTGTTTGTATACATATATTTAACTATATATATATATGTATATATATATATATATTTATATTAATATATATATATATATATATACGTTTATGCGTGTGTGTGTGTGTGTGTGTGTAATTAGACACTTTTTAAAATGCTGTTACAAATGTCCCTAAAATAGTCACATTTTCTTAAAAACATGACAAAATTTAAACTATTTAATTGTATTCTATTATATTTATATATATACAAATATATTTCAATATTTATGTCACAACCCGTCCCAGTGGGGCCCGTGCGGTGACTCCCGATGCCCGCCTCTAATAGGCCAGGGGCTAGTGACTAGCACCGAGTAGACATATCGCTAACATGGGAGGCATTGCCTAAGTACCTGTTCAAATGCACACATCTCCAAGCCCAAAAATGCTGAAATGTAGAAAAAACAAATAAGGAACAAAATGTGTGCATACAACTAAACCCAACCAACAGTGTACAACATAATGTAAAGTACTGAAAGTAAACTGGGTCAGAATATAGGCCCACCAAAAACAAGAGTCTCCAAACTACAAAGTCCAGCCTGTAAGCACCAACAGGTACTGGGACTGATGCTCATAGCCGTAGGAATGCCTCGTCCTGTAGGAAACTCAGAAAGCTCGGTCCAGTACCGGTCCACCCTGGACTCCGTCAAAAGGCCACTCATCTGCACAAGACACGACTTGTGTGGGAAAAGCCTATATAGGGGTGAGTATAACAATACCCAGTAGGGGACCCCGAAAACATAAAAAGCAATACACAAAGTGGAGGTACAATCATATCTACACAATATATGTCTAACAAAAATATAACAAGATAAACACACCCATATATACTTAAAACCCATACCCTTAGTCTAGAGACAAGTCACACAATAGTATACCACTACTAGGGATTCAATTCAAAGATTCCACAAAGCACTCATCCGGAAGAACTCACTCCATGAGTCTGATAGCTCTGATGTCGTCTGTCTGAGAAGTATTGTCCATCAGAAAAAGCCATGAGAGATAGATACACTAATTCCAGGAGAATATTGAGTAGGGAAAGATAACGATACCCAAATTTGGATCACTTCCAGGGTCTTGGCGGATATCACGACACATCAGTATTGACATGCTAAGTAGTGGATCAATATCTTGTACGAGTAGTCACATTGATACCCGACTCAACCTAGGGTCAAGAATGGATAGAGGATATCACTCTAGGCCTCTCTGAGGGATACCTGACTCTATCTCAGAATGTCCTACTGAAGGGATCATACTCCTGTTGATGGAAACGATACCTGACCATCAGGGGAACAATAAAAAGTGGAACTAACCCAAAATAAACATTTCCAAGGAATGGTGAAAAAGGTGATCAAGCCATTTTTTAGAATATACAGGGCATGTAGAAGTGTCACACGCCGTGTCTCTTGACTCAGGGTACTGCCTATGTAAAAACATCCTAATTTAGAAGAACATGATGTGTTGAAGGGGATAAGTACACGGCATGTAGTCAGACCACACATCGTATCCAAGTAATCGGGGTTCCCTCTATGTAGGCAGTCGTGTACCTGTACACAGTTTCAACCCATGTGTGTTTTCCCATGTAACTGGTAAAATGGTTAGACCGTGCAGTCGGCCTGGTATGTCCGTGTGGTGGAGTACACTATTGTGTACCCACTTTGTGTCTAAGTGTCTCTTTAGACACACACTGAGTCCGTGTAAGGACCCACATGCCGTGTGACAATGGTCACATGCCATGTTAGTGCTTCTTGTAACCATGAACTCCAGCCGCCACTGGTTATGTCCCACATTCCATGTCTCACAAGTGGCATGCCTTTTCCTTCATCATGTACAGCACAAAAACCCTAGCCACTACTTCCGGTACCACACAGTGTGTTCTTCAGGATACACACCATGAGTTCTGGAAATTTCCAAAAATGTGAACCCACTCCATTACACCTCGATGATGGTCCGACCATCGATCCAATGGTTTTTTTTCATGAAACTCGAATGTTATGGTCTCCCTGACATTCAGAAGTCATCTCCATTGTTTTTGGGCCTCTGATAACCCCTAGAAATGCATATCAATCATCCCCTATGGAGAATGATCAAAGAATAGTCTCTCCAGATTCGAGGTAATTTGTCATCCTCCATCGTCATCGCACCTTTTCTAGGTCATCATGTTGTCGGATCACTAATTTGGGATTGTTGTGTTGCAAAACAGATGTGCAATGATCCATTGTTCATATCCCCATGAAGAAAAAGAAGAACGCAATGAAAAAAATCCAATAAACCAATTTTAGAAACGAACCTCCACCTTCGTTCGTCATAGTGTTGATCCACTCCCATTAGAAGATTTAAATAGGGTAGATCAAATGATAATCCAAAAATTATCACATATCATATTCCTAAATAAAACCCCATAGAAATGGAAAATAATAAACCTACCGTAAGAACACATGATCCTCATATCAATCTGTTCATGGGTTGATCCTCATTAGTTGTTTAATCAAAGAACATGGAAGAAAAACAATGAAACAAAACCCCTACCTCGATTCAGTTGAATAATGATCACCGCATAGCAATTATTGTCAAGGTTTCTTTAAATATGAGATGCATAAATCAATCACATCATCATCCCAGACGCAATGGTGCCCTTGAAATTTTAATCTAGGCATTCGTTTGGAAACTGCCACAACCGCGCACACCCACTAACTCACTTAACTCAAAGAAAGTTCAAACCACCATTCCAGACTCACCAGTCCTTAGGATGATATTCTGTCTCCATTATTAGTCTCAAAATAAATACATATAATTTTTTAAAATAATACATGGAAAAATCTGAGACATTACATTCTCCCCACCTTGGGGCATTACGTTCCCGAATGTCCAAAATAGGGATACTCCAAAAGATGTGGGTAATGCGCATGAATCTGAGCCCCCACTCCCACATTTTATCTGGACTATTCATGTGCTTCTAATGGATGCACACTAAAGGAATTAATCGCCCATGAAGGATCCTCTCCTGACGATCCTCGATCTCTACCGAGTACTCAGCAAAGGTCGCTTCATCCACGATGTCCAGCTCGCCCCTGTTGATGATGTGTGATAGGTCATTCACGTACCTTCTCATCTGTGACATGTAGAATACATCATGTACCCAGTGCATTTGTGGTGGTAAATCTAAGTGGTATGCCACCTCTCCAACTCTATGAAGTATTTGGATAGGTCTGATGAACCTCATAGATTGCTTTCCACCTCGAACAAATCTTCATAAACCTCACTGAGGTGAGACCCAAAGGAAGATGTGGTATCCCTCCTCGAACTCGAGATGTCTCCTTCATCTATTAGAATAAGACTTATTCCAGATATATGTAGTATTAATCCGCTCTTGGATAATCTGCACCTTCTCATTGGTATCTCACACCCACTCTAGACCCCCTAGTGCTAACTCTTCGGGGTCGGTCCAGCGAAGTGGTGACTGGAAAGGTCCCCCATATAAAGTCTCTAATGGTGCCATACCAATGGTGGAGTGACATCTTTTTTTGTACGCAAAATCCCTCAAGGGTAGGTGTTCCTTCCAACTTTGATCAATGTCCATGATACAGTCTCTTAACATATCCTCTAGAACCTAAATGTTTCTCTCAGTCTATCCATCTGTCTGGGGATGGAACGTTGTGCTCAAGCGTAGATGAGTTTTGAGCGACTCTGGAAATCCCTTCCACAACCGGGATGTGAAGAGGGCGTCTCAATCTGAGACTATTTTTTAAGGGACTCCACGAGGCCGAACAATCTCCTACACATAGAGGCATCCCAGACTCTCTATGGAACTCTTCTCCCATATAGCTAGGAAGTGGGAAGACACGGTGAGCCATTCCACGATCACCCAGATCGAATCATGCCCCTTTGATGTTCATGGTAAGCTTTTCATGAATTCCATTGATATTCCATCCCACTTCCTCTTTGGAACTTCTAGTGGGTAAGCTGACCCAGTTGGAACCTAGTGCTCATCCTTTACCTGCTATCATGCAAGGCACTATGAAACGAGCTCTGCTACTGCCATCTTCATGTCTGACCACTAGAATTGTCGTTGGTGATCCTAGTAAAACTTTTTCATGCCATGGTGTACCACCAAGGGGGATGTATGAAACTCTAGTAGGACCTCATCCAATAATGAAACTGGTATGACAGTACATTCCCTAAAAAGAACTACATGCTCCCCACTATGAAAATATCCATAAAGATCATGTCCTATGTATAACTAAGAACGTAAAGTCTCGCAGTTTAAATCTACTAGTTGTGCCTCCCTAACTCATTGTAAGTGTGGATAGGTGACAAACATCAACTGAAGGCAAGATACTTCTTCCCTATCTACGAAGGATAACCTTAACAAGGCTAACTACTTCATCACCTCATTCAATAGCTGCGAACTTGATCTCTTTATGGGAGGATCTTCCACAACGTTCCCCTTCCCAAGAATATAAATGATCTCAAAATCATAGTCATGGAGGAACTCTAGCCAACACCTATGTCTCAAATTCAGGTCCTTCTATGAGAATATGTATTTTTGGATCTTGTGGTCAGAGTAAATAATAAACAGCTCACCCATAACATAGTGTCTCTACATCTCCAATGAGAAGACTACCACCACCAACTCAAGATCAAGGGTTTTATAGATCTGATCATGTGGTATTAGCTGGAATGAACCAGAAAAAATCACCTTTGGTCCCTACATCAGCACAAAAACAAGCCCGATCCATGATGAATTGGAGAAAACTATGTACTCGACACCCTCCTCTGGAAATCTCAAGACTGGGGCGCTCGTCAAACTCTATTTCAACTGCTCGAAAGCCTGCTGGCCCTTCTCCATCCACTTGATGGGTTTCCCCTTCATGGTTAAGGATTTCATCGGTGCTAATGTCTGGGAGAAATCATGAACGATTCTCCAGTAATATATTTCCAACCTAAGGAAGATATGTACCTCCATCATGCTCTGAGGTGGCTCCCATGCTTACACTGCCTCCACCTTGGTTGGGTCCACAGCTACTCCATATGCTAAGATAACATGTCCCAGAAAGTGGACTTCTTGAATCCAGAACTACAACTTTGAGAGTTTCCCATAAAGTTGGTGATCTCAGAGTACGTCTAGAACCATATGAAGGTGTCTCACGTGCCCCTCCTCTGACGTTGAGTACACAAGGATGTCGTCGATGAAGACCACTATGAACTGGTCCAAGTACGCTTGGATGATCCGGTTCATAAGTCCCGTGAAAAACTACCAGGGCTTTCTACATACCTAAAGGCATCACCAAGTACTCATAGTGACCATAGCAGTATCTAAAAGTTTTCATTGGTATATCCTTGTCCCGTACTCTTAACTGGTGGGAACCTGAACAAAGGTTATCCTTAGAGAACCAGTGTTCCCCTTAAAGCTGATCAAAGAGTTCATTGAACCTAGGTAGTGGATAATTGTTCTACACCATTACATGATTCAGGTATCGGTAATCTACGGACAACCTTACACTCTCGTATGACTTCATGGAAAATAAAACAGGGGCCACCCAGGGTGAAACACTAGGTCATACGAAAACATTTCTCTGCAAATCCTTCAATTGCACCCTCGGCTCGCAGAGCTCTATGGGAGCCATCCGATATGATGGTGATAAAATCGGTTCCATTATAGAGATTAATTTAATGCATAAGATGATCTCCTAGAATATAGGTAGTCCTGGAACATCCTCAGGAAAGATGTCCTCGTACTCTACCACTACTACTGGGAACTGGATGCTCACAACATCTACTACACCGAGGGTAAGGCTAGCCAAATCATGAGTGATAGGTTGTAGCCTCCTATGTATGAGCCCATTCTATGCTGCCTAGGTCTCATTTTCACAAAAAATGGAAAACCTCATACCATCACTATGGACACACCAAACTCTTTTCATAAAGATGTCAATATTGGCATGGACTGAAGATAACCAATACATACCGAGAATGACGTCGTAAGGCCTCGACGATACCACCAAGAGGTTCCAACAAAAACTCTCACCTCCAAGTGTAAGATCACACTGTCTAAAAAGGTGCATGATTATTGAGTCTCCTACTATAGGTTTCTCCATGTGTAAAGGTTGAGTTAACAGCTCTATCAGAATCTAATGGTTTTGCACAAGACTTGTTGTAAGGAAGTAATGACCAAAACCTTTGTCTATAAGTACAACAGTTAAGGTATATAAGACACATATTGTACCTCAGATCATCCCTAGAGTCCCTAGGTCATATTCCTTGACCACATGCAGTTTCCCCTGCCCTTGTCCCCCAGCTCCCTGAGCCTGGTGTGTACCTCCTGGGGGTGGTGGTTGAAGTAGATCGAAGTGTCTTCCACCACCTTCAGCTATCTCTACTCCTCTTCCACATCTGACACCTGGCGGGTCTATCTTCTCAACTCTTGGCCTCTGCCTTAGTGGTCCATCCACCACCCCATATTAGTAGATCGATAGGTCAGACAATCTCTAGCGAGATGTCCCCTACCATCGCACGAGTAGCATCGCCTCTCCCTAGGCTGACTGGATCCAACCTGAGAGCCCTGGACTATCGATCCCCTATCATGGGTCCTCCTTTGATGTCTCCCATATCTTGATCCCTATGTCTGACATCAGATCCCTACATCTGAGGTCTCCGCACCTGTCTGCATGTTTCTGAAAGCCATCAGCTATCTCTACTCTGCGAAGAATCTCTCGATCACCAAGGCCCGCTCGAGCACTCTAGTATAAGTCGAAATGCATAGAGGCATGACACTAGCCCAGATGTACCATCATAAACCTCACTAGAAGTTTTGAGCTCTGATGTACTTATCTCGGACCATATCCATCAAGTACCTGGTGAGGTTGTTGAACCTCAATGAATAGTCAGCCACCGTCAAACATCCCTACTGGAGTTGAATAATCTCCTAGAAGTGCACTGATCTTAGAATAAATAGAGAGAACTCCTCCCTAAAGAGTCTCTCAAACTCATTCCACGAAAGAGTCATCTTTTTGTGAGTTTTTATGGTCAGACTCCACCATCGTCCTAGTGAACCCTGAAGAAGGCTATCTCCATGGATCACCATCTGGTCCAACTGCGTCCTCACTAGACAAAAAACTCGAGTCACCACCTCATGCCAGTCCTAAGCTGCCTAAGGGTTGGCCACACCTCGGAACCGGAGGGGTCTCTGTCTCTGAAACTCATGGATTGCGCTCAGCCTGCGCCCCTCGTCTGTCGGTACTGCAGGTACCAGAGGCTACTCCACTGGTGGTGGTATAGCAGGAGCACCACATAGAGGTAATGCCTAGGGAACTAGTCCCTATATCAAAGTCTCATCACTGAGGGGGTCATCCTCATGATCGTGCAACCGAATCCAAGAGGGTATGCATCACGGAGGCATCCTGTAAGAAAAATAGAAGTACCATGGTTAACGAGTATATCTGGATAGCTGAAAAAAATGACATGGAAACCACAAGACATTCCTATATGATTAATGTACCATTATTTTACTTCCCCGCAACTAGTGTTTTCATGCACCAAGTCGAAAAGTAGGTTATCAGAGTCCTAGTGTGCGGATACGTCAGCCACCCACACTAACACTAGAGTCTTTAGACTGAAATCTGAGCTTGAAACACTTAAAACTATTTCCCCGAAACCAATCTCATAGACTCTTGGAAATAATGTATAATTGACCACCTCAGATACCACTCTATCATGACCAGTCCTAGTGAGGCCCACACCACGATTCCCTAAGCCCGCCTCCAATAGTCTAGGTGATGGTGACTAGCACTGGGTAGGAATGTCACTAACATGGGAGTCATTTCATATGTAACTAGAAACACACACGCACACACATCTCCAAGCCCACAAATTCTGAAATGTAGAAAAAAACTACAGGACAAAATGAATGCATCCAAATAAACCCAACCGACATAGTACAACTGAATGTAATGTACTGAAAGTAAACTAGGCTGGAATACAAGCCCACCAAAAACAAGAGTCTACAAACTGAATAGTCCAACCTACAAGCACAAAGAAGTACTGGGATTACTGCTCATAGACATAGGAACCCCTCAGCCGGTAGGGAACTCAAAAATCTATGTCCGGTACTAGTCCACCCTGGACTCCATCAAAAGGCTGCCCGTCTGCATAAGACATGACACATGCATGCAAAGCCCGTGTAGGGGTGATTATAACAATACCAAATAGAGGAACCCAAAAACCAAAAAGCAATACACAATGTAAATGTACAATCAGCTCTACACAGTATATTTCTACCGAACATATAACAAGAGAAACACATCAAAATGCACTCAAAAATCAGACCCCTAATCTAAAGACTAGTCACCCAATCGCATACCCCTGCTAGGGATTCACTTTGAAGTTTCCACGAAGCACTCACCTAGGATAACTCACTACATGAGTCTGATAGCCCTAATGTCATCTGTATGAGAAGTACTTTTCATCGAAAAAATCCATGAGAGGCAGACACCCTCGTTCTGGGAGAACACACTTCTATGTGGGGTAAAATCATGATACACAGCTAAGGATCACTTCTAGGGCCTTGGCGGATACCATGACTCATTTGGATTCACCTGCTAAGTAGAGGATTGACATCCTGTAGGAGTAGTCACATTGATTCCTGACTCAACCTAGGGTCAATAATGGATATTGGATCTTACTCTAGGCCTCTCGGAAGGATACATGACTCTATCTTGGAAATTCATACTGAAGGTATCATATTCCTGTGGATGTAAATGATACCCAAACTTCAGTGGACCGAGAAAAAGGGGAAATAACCCAAACAAAACATGTCCCAGGAATGGTAGACAAGGTGATTAATCCATGTTCCAGAATATACACAGTGTGTAGAAGGGTCACACGCCGTGTCTCTCAACTCTGGGTATTGCTCGTGTAAAAACACCCTTAATTAGAAGAATATGCCGTGTTGAAGGGGATACGTACATGGCATGTAGTCAGACTACACATCGTGTCTGAGTAACTAGGGTTCTCTTTTTGTATGCGGCTGTGTGACTGTACATGGTTTCAACCTGTGTGTGTCGTCCTATGTAACAGGTACATGGGTTTGCCCATACAGCTATCCTGGTCTGGCCATGTGGTGAAGTACATGACCGAGTACCAATCCTATGACCGAGTATTTTTTGAGACACATGCTGAGTCTATGTAAGGTCCCACACGTCATGTGAAAATGGTCACATTTTTTTTTAGGGATTCCCGTCACCCAGAACTCCAACCTTTACTGGGTGGGGCCCACATGCTGTGTCTCCCCAGAGGCACGCAGTGTTCTTCCTCGCGTGCATCGTAAAAACCCTTGCCGCCACCGCCGGTACCACAAAGCCTATTCCTCAAGATACAAATAGTGTGTTCTGTAAAATTCCAGAAATGCGAACCTGATCCACTACACCTCGGTGATTCTTTGATCTTTGATTTGATGATCCTTTTGCCACACAACTCAAAATTTAGGGTCACCCCAACATCCCAAAGTCATCTACGTTGTTTTCGGGCCTCCAATAGTCCTTAAAAATGCGTATTGATCCTCCCGTGTGAAGAACGCTTGAGGAATGGTCTCTCTCGATCCAAGATGATTCATCATTGCACCTCCTCTTGGTCGTCGTGATGCCAGATCTCCAATTTCGGATTATTACATTGTGAAACTGACATGCAATGATCCATTTTTTATCACCCCACGAAGAACAAGAAGAACATGAGGAAAAGGGGACGAAATCCAATAAACCAATTTGAGAAATGAACCTCCTTAGTCATTCATCACAACATTGATCCACTCATATTACAATTATTAAATAGATATAATCAAATGATAATCCAACAATTATCACAATTCATATTCTTAAATCAAACCCCAAAGAAACGGAAAATAATAACCCTCCCACAATAACGCACGATCCACGGATCAGACTATTCATGGGTAGATCCACGTTCATCATTTAATCAAAAAACAGGGAAGAAAAACAAAGCAACAAAACCCCTACCCAATTCGGTTGACGAACGATCACCATGCCACATTTTTTGTGAAAGGTTCTTTGAATCTGAGATGTGTCGATCAATCACATTGTTGTTGTTCTTTGTCGAGAGTTCACTCCAAGGATCCAAGAACTCTCCAGAGTTCCTCTCAATTTTCTGCCGACGACCAACATTCGATTAACACATTAAAAGGAGGGAACACATTTCTGCATTCCATCACATTGAGGCTTTAATGAGTCAGCATTTTAGTTTCTAAGTCATTATGGTGTGGCATTAATTATTGAAAAATCCGCCTTGCAGTTGCGCAGTAGCGAATCTTTCTAAAATAAAATAAAATAAAATATTAAATTTTTTTGATTTGATTATATTTAATTTTACTAAAAACATTTGAAAATTAAGTTTTTCTCTTGTCCCACGCCGGTCGAGGTTTGTCCCATTCTTAGGAAAAGTCATTATCCCAGACACAATGATGCCCTTGGATTGTTAATCCAGGCATCCGTTTGGAAACTTCCACAACCATGCACACCCGCCAACTCCCTTAACTTACAGAAAGTTAAAACCACCATTCTGAGATCCTTGGGCCTCGAAATGACATGTCTTCTCCACGCTTGGTCTCATAATAATTCCATATAATATTTCAAAATAATACATAAAGAAATCCATGTCATTACAATTTAAAATTTAAAATTATATATACATATATATTATATTTTCTATGTATATATGTATATATATGTTTATATTATGTTATATTAATATATATGTTTATATTATATATTATATATATTTTTATATTATATATATATGTGTGTGTTTCTTATTTAATTTATGTTTATATAAATACTTATTTTTATATTATATAAATATGTTTATGTTTTATATTATATATATATATATTATGTTTATATAAATATGTTTATATCTTATGTTTATTTATATATTTATATTATATTATATATATCTTTATAATATATATGTTTGTGTGTGTGTGTTCCTTTATATTATATATATATATATTTGTGTTCATATATATAAATATATATGTATATATTTAATATATATTATATGTATATATGTTTATATATATGTGTGTGCATGTGTGTGTGTAAATATATATGTGTATGTAGACATATATATAATTATAATTTATATATATATAATTATCCATGATTTAAAACATTGGTAAATATGACACTAAAATAACCACCGTTTTCTGAAAAGCATGTCTAAATTTAAAATATATGTGTTATATATATATACGCAAATATATGTATATATGTTTGTCTCTATGTGTGAGTGCATGTATATATAAATGTTTATATATATGTGTCAGAGTTTATATATATTAATATTTATATATATATAATATCTCTAATTTAATGACATTTTTTAGAAAAAATCTATAATTTAATGATCTTTTTAATGAAACGATGCTAATTTAGAAATGTTTTTTGGAAGTGTCGCTAATTTAGCGACTTTTTTTCTGGAAGTGTCGCTATATTATCAACTCTTTTTAACTAAACGTACCTAATTTAACATCCTTTTTTAGGAAGCATTTCTAATTTTGCAACTTTTTTCAGGAAGCATCGCTAATTTTGCATTGTTTTTCATGATGTTCCCCTCATTTAGCAACATTTTTAAGAATCATTGAAAATTTAGAGATGATTTTATGTAACATCTCTAATTTTGTAATGTTTTTAAGAAATTCCGCTAATTTAACAACATTTTTCGGGAATCATTGCTAATTTTTCATCATTTTTTAGGAAGCGTGGCTAATTTAACAATGTTTTTCAAGAAGAATCGCTAATTTTGTCAAAGTTTTACGAAACACTAATAATTTAGGAACTTTTTGTTTTGGAAACATTTCTAATTTTTAGTTTTTTACTAAAATAAATCACTAAATTTAAAAATTAACAACATTTTTAAAAAATGTTTCTAAAAACGTCACTAGATTACAGTTCTTTGTTGTGATATACCTTAATAAACTCTTGGAATCACTAAATAAGAGAAGTATAGAGTCCAAAAAGAGCTTAAGTAATAGATACTTTGGTGTAAATAAGTCATGATTTTTTTCATGTCATAAATTGTGGAAAGAGGCCCCAACTAAAGTGTCTCAAAGGGATTGTAAAATGTTTTACATGTGGAAAAAAAGCCCATAATGCAATGAATTACCACAGAAAAAGGAGTAGTATGATGGAATAAAGTAAATTGCATCCTAGGGAGAAATTTATAGTTTATTTTCATAAATCTGGGGCACATGTGCATTATCTGAGTCAATTCCCCCTTCTTTAAGGTTAACCCCTAAACCAATAGAGGAACTTTGTTAAACTAAAATGGTTGATGTATTTAAATATTATGAATCCAAAATTTTATTGTTGATATATTTTTACCAATTCTATATGGTTATAAGAATGAGGAAACATGAATGGATTATGTTAATCTATAGAAGAATATATGTACTATTTATCTAAAGGCTTATGGATACCATCATGTATTTTTATGATTAAGACTAGTCATAATTTCAATGTCTTTATCACCATTTTTTTGGTTTTTATGTGATGGTAGTATACTATTATTAAGGATATTTATAGAGAACATTTATGGGAATACAACCTATAGGATTAGTATACAAAAAAATTATTTCAAGAAGAATTCCATTAATTTTTTTGGGAATAATATTAAAGGTATTGGTAACCAATAAGGTTTATCTTATATTTTATGTTGAGGTAATTAGGGGTTATTATACTTTGGTAATGTTATATAAATTATATTAATATGGTTTTAGAAAAAGGACAACCAACATACCCGGTGTAACTCGTCACATGAGGCAAGCCTATAGGGCTAGAACTTATAAGAAAAGATCAATAAGGGTTTAATGACTACTATTAGCCAACATGATTTTCTGGATACTATTTTTTTTACTAAAACAATTTGATAAATAAATATTAATGATTAAATAGTGGTGTTAAAATTTAGGTTTTGAGATTAATATATTATATTGGATAAATTTTGTTAACTATATTGTTTTTGGAAAATAGTTAGAGATAGACAGAATTCTTATAACACTTTTATGGATCTTACGATATGTTAAAATTGAATTTTTTATATTTAAAAATAAAAAATAATAATTTTTGGATATTAATTTCTTGGAATTAGAGATGAATTAGAAATTTATCAAGGAATAACCAAATGATGAAATCATGCTTATAGAATTAAAATATATCATGTAAGTATATATCTTTATATTCATAGTCATGATATTGATGAAATTAATTGACTTTAGGGAAAATGATCTTGAAAAAATTGTTATCCTATTAAATTCATATTAAATAAATAAAATGGTCATTTAAATAATCATAGATTTTTAGTTTTTTAGTCCATAACATTCAACTGATTATTCACTTTCTTGTGATCAATGACATCTAAAACTCTATAATTATTTATAATTTTCATCCATGTATTTATCATCACTTTCCACCAATGTTATCTTACTTTTAAACCTACTTATGTATTACTCCATGTGTCCTTTGTACATCACTTTCACTCTAATTAAGAAAATGTTTTATTAACTATTTTATATTATGGGTTTTTTCAGTAATGGTACTTTGAAATGAAAATATCTTGATTATAAAGATCAAGTATAAATTGTGAGGATGAAATTTATTAAAGGTGGGTAGAATGTAACACCCATATATTTTAAAAGAAGAAAATTGGGTTCGATAATGTATATGACATGAAACATCCTGATTTTATGATAATACAACACCCTAATAATTTATTATATATTTCTTTTTAAATAAATATTTTCTCTTTGATACCTTGTGGAACATGCAACCTCGAGACTAAATGAACAGTAATATAGTGTACTATTATAACATCGATAGTAAAAAAAGGGTATGAATATTAATAAATAAATTTTTAAAATCATATGTTTTAAAAAATTATTAAAAAAATAATTGGTTATCTATTTACAAGGAATAAAATAAGGATCACTTGAAAGAAAAATAATTATTTTTTGAAAAAATTGTATTTTTTAAAAGAATCAATAATCATTTATTACACATATAATTTAAAATTATTTTTTACCACTTTTAGAAAAAGAATTTAATTTAATTTAATTTAATTTTTAAATAATAATATCAAAATTAGAATTCAGAGATTTTTTTTTCTATTTCTATGAAATGTTTGCTTTTTCAATGAATAGTGACAAATACCAAATTTTATTGAATACTGAATTTTCATTTAAATTATTTACATTGATAAATTTTATTTTAAATATGTTTTAAAGTAAAATTATTTAAATTATATTGAAATTTAACTAATTTAGTTTAATTAAATAAATTTCATTTAAATTTTAAATTAAAAATTTCTATACTTATGATAATTTTCTCTTCAAAAACCTACTTTTTCATCAAGTCAGTTGGTATAATTTTAAATTTGATTCTTCCAATTACGTGAATTGAATTTTTAAAACAAGATTAAATATTTTTAATCATCATAATTTATATTATCAAATTAGTTAAACTTAATTTTTTCCATAATGAATTATTAAAACAATAAAAATTAATTATCATGGTTAAGGTAAAAACAGATTTACCAAGGGTTAAACTAAGAAGATAATGGTTAAAATGAAATAAAATGTTGTCTAAAACCCTATTTTGTGGCAATATATAGACCTTATAACTTTTAAGTGTATATAATTTCCCATTTTGAGGTTTTTTTATGTTAAAAACTTGAGTTTCATTGAATTTTCCAAAAATTCCACACGTGTCCTCCCCCCCACTTATAAAAGGACACCGCATATCCTTATTTTTTCTAACTTTTAAATCAATTTTAATCATAAAATACCAACCCAATTTTTAGAGACTCGAAGCTTGACGTACATGGACATTACATTACTTTTGCAGAATAATTAATACATAACAAAAATAGACACACAAGGATTGTAATAGTTTAGTGTCTTTGGAAACTCGGAATATAATCTTCTAATCGTGGTGAAAGATCTTCAACATCTCCATTAATGATCTCCACTTTTTTTTCTTACCTAAAACCTTTCTTTATATCCTGGGGAAAAGAAAACATAAAAAGGGTGAGCTCATATGCTCAGTAAGGGTAAGCATGGATAAAATAAAACATACCATATACATTTGAACTTAAAAACATGAACATAAGGTTTAAACATCAAAATCTTGAGCAATGACATAAAACATGGAAGTACGTAAGGAATAGATCATAAAGAAACATTAAGAATGATAAAATAGCATGGGAATAAAACACGTAATTGTGGCATCCATTAAGCACATGTAATTATTTCCATAGTAGCCAAGGCATTGCTACCAATACCATCTTAGTGGACAAAGTCCCTTTCTGAATCGAGTTCACTCCTCGTTCCAGTCCTGTAATACTGAACCGGATTAACTTACCATTCCATCCATGTCTATCTCATGAGATATAAATCTGTACCCAATTCATTGGAGAGAGATATAGGTCCCACCCATCTCATAATGAAATCATTCTTACTTGTGCCACAATATAAACAAAAATCATTCATCATAACCCAAAGAATAAAATGGGTTTCATAAACATCATTCCATCATCACATAATCCATATAAAACAAATAGAAATTTCATCATAAGAAAAGTGAAACCATGTAAATCATATAGACATGATACTTGAAACATAATTATATGAAATAATGTCATCTTAGATGGAAAAATGGTTTTGATGAAACACTTGAAATGAATTCTTGAGGAAAATATCATTTCTTCTTCAAAATCAATTTCTTTTCACAAAAAATCATGAAATTTTAAAAGAAAGAGATTTTGTTGGAAATAGTCATGAAATATTTTGGAGGAATCTTCATGAAAATAAGGCTTTATAAAACCGTAAAAAATCCTTTCATACCGTATACGTTAAAAAAACATTCTTCTCGTCCTTTTGTCGGAAAAGTCAAAAAGTACCTTGTAGGTTAAATAAAAGAAATATTCCTTCCATACCATGGGGTAAAAGTCAAATTGGTAAAAAGTAAATTAAACATACATGAATAAAATTTTATAAAACATGTACATGGATGATTGCAATAACCCCAGTAAATACTTACGAATAAGCAATCTCGGAAAAAAATGAGATTTGCACAATTATCCCTTACCTTAGGTCCGATATGCTTCGTACATATCAAAACCTTCTGTATAATGATTTAAATAATGTTATTGAATTATTAAAGAATCATATTCATTGTTATGATATCATATATGTTTCACTTATGACTTTATATTACCCGTTCTTTTGTAAATTCCATGTTAAAGCAACGTTTTGAGTAAAATCATTTCATTTATCGTATGTGTTTCGACTTGTAGTTCTTGATATTATTACTTATATCCTTATTTAAATAATTCTAGAATGTAAAACATGATTTATATATAATATATATTCATCATATACTTATATATTATAGATCTATAAAAAGAAAGGAAATACACCGTTCATGGAGACGGTAGGCCGTACGTACGCATGAACGCTGTTTTCGTTTCCTTATTGAATTGAATGAAATTAAATAGATGACATACATATATATATATATATATATACATAAATCTAGTAGCATTATTATGTAATATATTTCATTATTATTCATTATAATCATTCTTGAATGGTTAATTATGGATAGTGAATCTCATCGCGTTGTCAAGACAGTATTCCGTACGTACGCACGAGCAATGATATCATTCCCATGATCATGGAATTGTATTAAAGTGTATGTATAATATTACAGAATCAATATCACTTTAAAATAATCATATATATTCATTACTTTCACCATTATACCCATCCAAGTAAGGTGGTGGTGGAAAATAGATTACACCACGGCGTGGAGACGGTATTCCCTACGTACGCACACGCAGTGATTTCATTTTCCGTAGGATGGATAGATGGTGAAATATGGTAGTTTCATATTTATAATAACATATCAGTATATGAGTGATACTTATGTTATTACTGCATAATGAAACAACTAAATAAGAAGAAGTGGAAGAAGAAATAAAGTTGAAAGAATCGGTAATGGACATTACCTCTTCTTTGAAGAGCCTCTTTGAGACATCCTCTTAGGGAACTAAAATTGGTCTTTGAAGAAGACCAGGACCTATAGGATGTTTCTAGGGAAGTGGAGAAGATAATTTGGCAGGGTTTCACTGAGTGTGAAGGCTCAAAGTGGTGTGAGGAAGAGAGGGAGGAGGTGACCTTTTATAAGGGAGGAGAGGGGCACCTTTGGAAATTTTAAAAATATTAATTTATAATAAATCTAACCCCACTTAAAAACCTCCAAAAAGACTCATATTCGAATATTAGATGAGATAGGGTTGTAATATCATCAACCAATAAAATTTAGACATGTTAGGAAATTATTTTAAACATTATCAACTTGATTTATCCTTACTTAATCAATTTAATTTTATTTGTGGTAATAACATTCTAAATTTTAAATTATAACAAATAATTACTTATTTGTTGTGAACGGTCCATAATTGGATACTTTATAACATTATAGAACATATAAATTTAAATTTATAATTTTTATATATTTTTGTGATTTTTAAACAATTTTATAATATGTTATTTTTATAAAATAACAATATTGTCAATTTTGACACTATTCATTTATTTGAATTTAAATAAAATATATATAGAATATATGTTCGAACTAAAATATTTAATAGATTCATAAAAGTACATATGTATCTAGAAAATTATTGGAGAACAATAAATAGTTCATATAATATTTATTTTATTATTTTTAAAACCATTTATTTGGTTTATCTCTTAATAAAATAATTACTACAACATTTTGTATAATTAATTAAAAATAAAATCCTATGATAAAGATAAATATATTACCTTTCACAATAATACTTTTACTCGAATATAACATCTTAAAATATCAAAATTTAAATTTTTATATTTATTAAATTATGAAGGTGGCAACTTTGGCATCATTTAAAATAAAATAATATAAGTGTCATAATCACTTTTATAAGACTCAAAACGGTTATATATTAAGTAATTGGATGTTTATGGTGTATATATACACTACCAATATGTTTTGGTCAGGTTTTTGGGTCTTTTAATGGGTATTATTATTTCAATAAAAACTATATTACTGATTTTTCACTTAATAAATAATTACTACATCATTAATGTATCACCATTAATGACAATTATTTAATCCCTAAAAATTCTAAATAAATTATCTTGATGTATATAATTTTATTATATTTCTGGAGACTATTCATGTTCTATGTTTTATGATGTTTATCACTAAATTAAAATTATTATACTTATATGATTTAAGAGAGTGACATGTTTTCACTTTTATTGGTTTTAATAATAATTACATTATTTTCATGGTCAAAATTCCATAAAATGAATCTAATCTGACCCTTAGGTGATATGGGTATACTTTTAGCCATCCAATAGAATTTTTTCATGTGTTAGGGTAATTTTATAATATTATATTTACCCTTAATTACCCGATTTACCTTTAACTATGGTAAATAAAATTTACCGTAGTTACTATTCATAATTCCCAAAAATAAAAAGTAGCCTATTAACATAATTTGGACCCACTGATTCCAAATATGAAATCCATTTTTTAAATTTCAATATACAGAAGTTGCAGAAATTGAATTAAAAATAATCCTGTTGTCGAATGAAAACGGGTTTTTGTTTAAAACATTGCAAAAGATTGAATTGATTTAACCTACGAATTCAATGTAAAATCAATGATAATGACATAAATTATATTAAATGGTTAAAATATATTCTATTTATACTTTAAAACCATTCAATATTATAATTTAACCATATAAATTATTACGATGAAAAAAGTTGTTTTTAATTAAAATATAGCGTGTTTTTACTATTCATTAAAATATGAAAGTTATCAGAAAAATATCAAAACTTTATCCAATGTAAATTTTTATATCTTGATTCAAAAGAAGAATTTTATTTTGTCAAGTTGAACTTATAAACATTTCAACAACTAGATTTAAAGAGGGTGCGCCATCAAAAGGCGGCAAAACTGCATTTTTTGAAAAATACATATTTTACCCGAAAATTTTATTTTGTTCTTATACCATGTTCTAGAAAATGTGTAAGATGAATAATAATGTTATAAAATTCAAAATTTATTTAATACTATTCATAATGGCTAGTTCATAACAATATTATAATAATATATCATTGTTTAGTAAAACCCGGTATTGCGTACAACACACGCTATCGAGGAAGGTCGCGATTGTGTGTAATGAAAGCCAAGTTAGGGTTGCGTGTTGTGCAAGACTAATTTGTTGTTTCATATAACAGAATCCAACCATTTTTCATTTATACATTGAATATATATATATATATACACACACACACTCAATGTTGTGTAGAATGACCACTATCAAACGAACATGAAATTGTGTGTAACACAATCTAAGAATTGTGTTGCGTATAATGCAAGATAATACGGTGTTCCGTATAGTACAAGATAATCTTGTTGTAGCTTACAACACAATAAATCAATGAAATTAAAATAATATTTTTCATAAAATCTCAAGGTGTTACATTCTACCCCCCTTAAAATGAATTTCGCCCTCGAAATTCGTCGGGGTTATAATTCCTTTACTATTTATAGAAACCCACATCGTAAAAAGGAATACTAAAACATAATTTTAAAAACTAAAGTATGAATCATAATGGTTACCCAAATTAACTCATCACTGGTTTTCCACATAGGAGATCATAGGTGAAAATATGGATATAGATGAGAAATCGAACCATCAAGTTCTGATGGGGAGTGGTAGAGAACAAGGATATGAAAAAGCCAACAATCACAAAGGCATAGATTTGTGATGATATAAGGTACCATCTGATTCATCAGATATAAGAGAACTAGGACAAAATTTTTGGTTTTCAATATCATTTCCCTAAAGTTGAAAATTTTGAATTATAAGAAATACTTACTTGATTTTGGAACAATCTCACTGTTGTTCGTGCTTTAAACAATTTCCACTTCATCTCTTAAAGAAATGTAGTTGAATTTTTTATTCATGAAGTGTTAACAGATCATGTGATAGAATGATGGGTCATTCCATTTGTTTCAAACAAAAGGTTAACAAAAGTTATCAAATATACATAAGTCCATCTACGGTGAGGTTAATCATATAAGATTCCAAAAATGAACTTATACTTCCTCTATCATGCCGCTTGATAAAATAAAACTAGTTTATACTAACCAGGGACTTCCTGTAGGCCATTGATATGCGATAAAGGGTAGTCGCATTTCGATTGTGGGTTCGATTCCCACAGCCATGTCCGACGCGATGGGTTGTCGCCCGTCCTGCAGGTTGTCCTTTTTCTAAAATTATATTACTATAACATCCCTTAAAAAATATCAAAAAAAGTTCTATCCTTAAACAATACTAACTTATTTCCAACATAATCCATTCCAATCTTTAGGCTTATCTAACATACTTCGGTCCATGATCATAGTATAAAGAAAATGATTACTTGAAATGTCACATAACAATCACGTGAATTCCATCATTTATACCCCATATATCATAAGATATATCTTGTTGGTCAAATTACAAACATGTGAATACCTTAATCATGTATTTCATGAAGAATGAATACCCATTGAACCTTAGTGAAAACATGAATGTAGTTAAAAGTTAACACTTTCCATATACCAAAATCCTCAAAATTCTATATACTCAAACCATGATATCAATTAGTCCTTATATCAATCATGAGCTCATGAATACAATCAAACATCTCATTATCTTCTTATCCCTTCATTATGCGCATATCATCTGCTTTCCAAAATATTTGAATCACTTTTCATGGTTACCAGTACCATAAAATTATTGAAAACCACAATAGACTAATACAAAATATTCTAATAAACCATAAAACTACCTCAACAACAATATTATTGAATACCAATACATAAAAACTTCAATCCATCCTCTTCAATGATTGTCCTAGAATAATTCCTTCCTTGATTTAGAAGTAACTTTTTAGGTCAGGGCATTGAGTTGGGTAATGCCCATGTTCTCCACAAATAAGACTTTGAACTCCATAACAGTCTGTCACTCTATGAACCTTTTCTCCACACAGATAACATCTGTCCCTCCATTTGAGGTATTCCTCAAGGTTCTTCTTCCCATCTTTAGAAATCTCAATCTTCCTTTCTTTATGCTCCTCCACATTCGAACATGCATAAAAGTCTATCTTCCTCTTATTTGATGAATTAGGCATACCAATAAATTTCACCTTGTTAATCATATATTGTGATGACTGATTCGGCATAATCACAATATTTTTCTCTCTAGTCATTACACAATTTTGTTTCTCATAGTCACCATTTTGTCCATTGGATTTAATGTTAACCGAATTACTTCTGGTTCCCTCCATTGACAAAAACACAAAAATAAGTCTGTGAGAGGCAAAAATTATGCTAAGGAAAACAATATAGTAAAGGGGTAATACCCTCAATATCTAACATCTTAGGTTAAATTCTAATATTGTTACCGTATTTATAGGACTATATCCTATACGTATAATTATCCTTAGAGAAATCCCTAGACATACCTTAGAAATATCTCTAGGGATCTTACTAACGTTTTATCATCCTAGTTTCCAAAGGTTAACTAAACCTTTCCTCTGATACCAACTGTAGAGACCAGAATTTTGATGTACATGGACATTACATTACTTTTGCAGAATACTTAATACATAACAAAATAGACACACAAGAATCGTAATAGTTTAGTGTCTTTGGAAACTCGGAATATAATCTTCTAATCGTGGTGAAGGATCTTCAACATCTCCATTAATGATCTACAATTTTTTTTCTTACCTAAAACCTTTCTTTATATCCTAGGGAAAAGAAAACCTAAAAAGGGTGAGCTCAAATTCTCAGTAAGGGCAAGCATTGATAAAATAAAACATACCATATACATTTGAACTTAAAAACATGAACATAATGTTTAAACATCAAAACCTTGAGCAATGACATAAAACATGGAAGTATGTAAGGCATAGATCATAATGAAACATTAAGAATGATAAAATAGCATGGGAATAAAACACATAATTTTGGCATCCATTTAGCACATGTAATGATTTCCATAGTAGCCAAGGCATTGCTGCCAAGACCATCTTAGTGGACAATGTCCCTTTCTGAATCGAGTTCACTCCTCATTCCAGTCCTGTAATACTGAACTGGATTAACTTTCCGTTCAAGCCATGTATATCTCATGAGATATAAATATTTACCCAATGCATTGGAGGGAGATATAGGTCCCACCCATCTCACAATGAAATTATTCTTACTTGTGCCAGAATATAAATATAAATCATTCATCATAACCCAAAGAATAAAATGGGTTTCAGAAACATCATTCCATCATCACATAATCCATATACAACAAATAGACATTTCATCATAAGAAAAGTGAAACCATGTAAATCATAGATACATGATACTTGAAACATAAACAAATTAAATAATTTCATCTTAGATGTAAAAATGGTTTTGATGAAACACTTGAAATGAATTCTTGACGAAAATATCCTTTCTTCTTCAAAATAAATTTCTTTTCACAAAAAATCATGCAATTTTAAAAGAAAGATATTTTGTTGGAAATAGTCATGAAATCATTTGGAGGAAGCTTCATGAAAATAAGGCTTTATAAAACCTTAAAAAATCCTTTCATGCCGTATACGTTAAAAAACATTCTTCTCGTACTTTTGTCGGAAAAGTCAAAAAGTACCTTGTAGGGTAAATAAAAGAAAGATTCCTTCCATACCATGGGGTAAAAGTAAAATGGTTAAAAAAGACATTAAACATACATGAATACATTTTTATAAAACATGGACATGGACGATTGCAATAACCCCAGTAAATACTTACGAATAAGCAATCTCGGATAAAAATGAGATTTGCACAATTATCCCTTACCTTAGGTCCGATATGCTTCATACGTATGAAAAAATATTGTATAATGATTTAAATAATGTCATTGACTTATTACAGAATCATATTCATTGTTAGGATATCATATATGTTTCACTTATGACTTTATATTACCCGTTCTTTTGTAAATTCGATGTTAAAGCAGCGTTTTGGGTAAAATCATTTCATTTATTGTATGTGTTTCGACTTATCATTCTTGATATTATTATTTATATCCTTATTTACATAATTCCAGAATTTGAAACATGATTTATATATAATATATATTCATCATATACTTATATATTATAGATCTATAAAAAGAAAGGAAATACACCGTTCATGGAGACGGTAGGCCGTACGTATGCATGAACGCTGTTTTCGTTTCCTTATTTAATTGAATGAAATTAAATATATGAAATACATATATATATACATAAATCCAGTAGAATTATTATGTCATATATTTCATTATTATTCATTATAATCATTCTTGAATGGTTAATCATGGAATGTGAATCTCATCGCGTTGTCGAGATGGTATTCTGTACGTACGCACGAGCGATGATATCATTACCATGATCATGGAATTGGATTAAAGTGTATGAATAATATTAAAGAATCAATATCAATTTACAATAATCATATATATTCATTACTTTCACCATTATACCCATCCAAGTAAGGTGGTGGTGGAAAATAGATTACACCAAAGCGTGGAGACAGTATTCCGTACGTACGCATGCGCCATGATTTCATTTTCCGTAGGATGGATAGATGGTTAAATATGGTTGTTTCATAATTATAATAACATATCAGTATATGAGTGATACTGATTTTATTACTTCATAATGAAACAACTAAATAAGAAGAAGTGGAAGAAGAAATAAAGTTGAAAGAATCAGTAATGGACATTACCTCTTCTTTGAAGCGCCTCTTTGAGACCTCCTCTTAGGGCACTAAAATTGGCCTTTGAAGAAGACTAGGACCTATAGGATGTTTCTAGGGAAGTGGAGAAGAGAATTTGGCAGGGTTTGGCCGATCTTGAAGGCTCAAAGTGGTGTGAGGAAGAGAGGGAGGAGGTGCCCTTTTATAAGGGAGGAGATGGGCACCTTTGGAAATCTTAAAAATATTAATTTATAATAAATCTAACCCCACTTAAAAACCTCCAAAAATGAATCATATAAGAATATTATATGAGATAGGGTTTTAATCTCATCAACCAATAATATTTAGACATGTTAGGATATTATTTTAAACATTATCAACTTGATTTATCCTTACTTAATGAATTTTATTTTATTTGTGGTAATAACATTCTAAATTTTAAATTATAACAAATAATTACTTATTTGTTGTCAAAGGTCCATAATTGGATACTTTATAATATTTTAGACCATATAAATTTTAATTTATAATTTTTATATATTTTTGTGATTTTTAAACAATTTTATAATATGTTATTTTTATAAAATAACAATACTGTAAATTTTGACACTATTCATTTATTTTAATTTAAATAAAATATATACAGAATATATGTTCGAACTAAAAGCTTTAATAGATTCATAAAAGTACATATGTATCTAGAAAATTATTGGAGCACAATAAATAGTTCATATAATATTTCTTTTATTATTTTTAAAACCATTTATTTGGTTTATCTCTTAATAAAATAATTACTACAACAGTTTTGTATAATTAATTAAAAATAAAATACTATGATGAAGATAAATATATTACCTTTCACAATAATACTTTTACTCGAATATATCATCTTAAAATCACAATATTTAAATTTTTATATTTATTAAATTATGAAGGTGACAACTTTGGCATCATTTAAAATAAAATAATATAAGTGTCATAATAACTTTTATAAGACTCAAAACAGTTATATATTAGGTCATTGGATGATTATGGTGTAGATATTCACTACCAATAAGTTTTGGTCTGGTTTGTGGGTCTTTTAATGGGTATTATTATTTCAATAAAAACTATATTACTGATTTTTCACTTAATAAATAATTACTACATCATTAATGTATCACCATTAATGATAATTATTTAATCCCTAAAAATTATAAATAAATTATCATGATGTAGATAATTTTATTATATTTCTGGATACTATTAATGTTCTAAGTTTTATTATGTTTATCACTAAATTAAAATTATTATACTTATAATATTTAAGAGAGTGACATGTTGTCACTTTTATTGGGTTTAATAACAATTAAATTATTTTCATGGTCAAAAGTCCATAAAATGAATCTAATCCGACCCTTAGGTGATATGGGTAGACTTTTTTCCATCCCATATAATTTTTTTCATGTGTTAGGGTAATTGTATAATATTATATTTACCCTTAATTACCCGATTTACCGTTAACTATGGTACATAAAATTTACCGTAGTTACTATTCATAATTTCCAAAAATAAAAAGTAGCCTATTAACATAATTTGGACCCACTGATTCCAAATATGAAATCCATTTTTTTTCAAATTCAATACACAGATGTTGCAGAAATTGAATCAAAATTAATCCCGTTGTCGAATGAAAACGGGTTTTTGATTAAAACATTGCAAAAGATTGAATTGATTTAACCTACGAATTCAATGTAAAATCAATGATAATGACATTAATTATATTAAATGGTAAAAATATATTATATTTATACTTTAAAACCATTCAATATTATAATTTAACCATATAAATTATTATGATGAAAAAAGTTATTTTTAATTAAAATATAGCGTGTTTTACTATTCATTAAAATATGAAAGTTATCAGAAAAATATCGAAACATTATCCATTGTAAATTTTTATATCCTGATTAAAAAGAAGAATTTTATTTTGTCAAGTTGAACTTATAAACATGTCAACAACTAGATTTAAAGTGGGTGCGCCATCAAAAGGTGGGAAACCTGCATTTTTTGAAAAATACATATTTTACCCGAAAAATTTATTTTGTTCTTATACCATGTTCTAGAAAATGTGTAAGATGAATAATAATGTTATAAAATTCAAAATTTAGTTAATACTATTCATAACGGCTAGTTCATAATAATATTATAATAATATATCATTGTTTAGTAAAACCCGGTATTGCGTACAACACACGCTATCGAGGAAGGCCGCGATTACGTGTAATGCAAGCCAAGTTAGGGTTGCGTGTTGTGCAAGACTACATTGTTGTTTCATATAACAGAATCCAACCATTATTAATTTATACATTGAATATATATATATATATATATACACTCAATGTTGCGTAGAATGACTACTATCAAACGAACATGAAATTGTGTGTAACACAATCTAAGAATAGTGTTGCGTATACTGCAAGCTAATACGGTGTTGCGTATAGCACAAGATAATCTTGTTGTAGCTTACAACACAATACATCAATGAAATTAAAATAATATTTTTCATAAAATCTCAGGGTGTTACACAATTCACTTCCTTATTACTATAAAAACATATTAGATACCCGTTTTAACATAAATCCAACCTAGGAAGTATTTTGGTGTAAACCCAATGAAGTTTTCCAAAATGATGTAATATTATTAAATGCACATCGTTATTTTGTATCTTATTCATCCTACATAAGATCTTATTAAAATATTATTATATAATAAAATCATAATATTCCATATATTATTCTGTTATAATTTTATGTTCGTGACATATATCCATCTCCACTTCCATTAAATGGGAAATGAAATTATCAATTGTTTGTACGGCGGACTACCACCTCGTGAACCAATTTAATTCATTTTTTTAACAAACCAACATGGGTCACCCTTAAAACGGTCACCCAAGGTATCCCATGAAATGTACATAGAGTAATTTCTTATCATCTTGGGCTCACCACTATTTCTTGGAATCCTAGATCATAAAATTAGGATTGATTTATCGCATAACAAATATATACAGATAAAACAAGTAGATCACACAACAAAAGACCAGAAGGACTGTTAAACACTAAACATAAATAATAAATATATAATAAACACATAAAGTACAAAAATTAAAAAATCTATAAACTAAAAATAGATCTTAAAAAACCATAATGCAACTAGATCTCTATCTGACCTCTTAGTCCCCACTAACCATAAGACCAACCCCATACAAAAGTGAACTTGAACTAGTAACCTGGACCTAAAAATAGCTCAAGTCATCTGAAATTGAGTGGAAAAAGTAGGGTTTCAGAATAAAAATCCCAATAGGTATGTACCATAGAATCCATACATTATTTTCCAAAAAACATTCCATAAACACTACTTTGAAATACATCTTGTAAATTTTTTATTTTATCATTTAAAATCCAATATCATTTTCCTTTTAAAAAACCCAGTCTAAAAACCAAACTCAAGAAGAAATAAAACTAAAATCTTACACAAAGAACATAGATTAAAGATAATGCAACAACATGGAAATGAATTCAAAACACCTAATAAATAAGAAAACAATATAAGGGTAATAATAAAAACACTAGAAAACTAGTAATCAAAATAAAATAAAAAGGAATGAAAACATACAGATAAGTAATAATGGGAATTTTTTAATCATTTATTCAATAAATACCTTGTAATAATTGGTTCATTCTCACATAATAGAGTATGTTTCATCTCCATTGTCAAAATCCAACAGACTTCCCTAAACTATTTTCACTAGTGGAAAAGCCCACCCAACCTCTCAACAAATCCAGGGGTACCAGTCTATCTAATCGGGACCAACAAGAAACCATCACTCAAACATCTAGATAAAGTCCAAGAATCATAGGATAATAGTATAAAGGATAATGGGGTGGTAATCACATTATATAGATGAACCAATAAACCATATATACCATTGTGTATGCCTTTCCCAAACACTGACATCATTTGTGTGATGAATCTCTTCTCAAAAGGATAACCATTGGGTGCCCAAAAAACATATAGTCAATAAAGGTTCCAACCCGGCCAACATATCAAATGAGTTTAAAAACCACTTCCCAAAACACAAAAAAGTACTAACCATACATTAACATTATCAAATACTAATTAATTTCCAAAACCATTTCCATAATCGGGTGATACCACCATTATGCTTAAATAATGCCAAACATGCCTTTTGAGTCATGTAGTTACCAAATTACACCACAAGGTGCCAAATGGACAAAGGTTTATAAAACATATTCAGAAACCATGTTTGAGTCTTTTTGAAACCAAAGTTCCATTTAGAAAATACTAGGATTTTGAAGGAACCACTTGAAAAGATTAATGATGGGGAAGAGAAGAAATCGAAGAGGAGAATTTTGAAATTCGAGTTCAAGAGTGAAACTTTCTATAGGAATCCATTGTCATTTTTAAGCCTGTCCATATTTTCAACCCATACCTATATGGTTATTACCGTATCCAATATTATACTCATTGAAGCTAACAAAGTATTGATTGTTTTAATTAAAGAAACTCAATAGGAATTACAATTTAGTACATGGTTTCACACAAATCGCGAAAATAGAAAAGGCACCAAATCCTACACACAAGGATAAATTCACAAGTAAACCAACTAAATAATATAAAAAGGGATAACACCTGTTCATGTGTCCAAAACCATATTAGAAGGAAAAATAGAGTTTTCATTAAACACTTGGTATATATATAGATATAACAAATGAACTCTTTTGAAAAAACCCGTTTTTACCAAATTTCCATCATAGAAACACGATAATAAGTTAAACCAACATATCAAAAGAATAAATATCACATTTATAAATTAATTATAAATTATTAAGAATCAAATGGTATGATTCAAAAAGGAATTGGATGATAACACCTACCTCAAAAATGTGGGAATCCAATAAAACTCCATAGGGAGGAAGAATAGGGCCCAAGAATCAATCTATTCACACTAAAATATATGAAAAATAAGAAAAATATCAACCATAGATTCTAGGGTTTTTCCAAGAGAGAACACAGAAATGAAATAATAAGAAACAAGGAGAATATTGAAGGATGAGAAAAAGTATTACCTAAGATTAAATCCACTAAAAATAAAAGGATAAGAACCTAAGAATTATGGAGAATGAGGGGAAGAAGTCTCTCAAGGCACCCAAGGGATCACACAGATTGAGAGGGAGTGAAGAGGGGAAGATTGGTGTTAAATCATAAGGAGGGTAAAATGGTATTTTATGTTTTTAAGGATCTTGGGAAAATCGCATGGTTTGGTTGAATAATTCACAAAACCATATACCAACCATGTGCACTGCACTGAAAGAAGAGAACACCCACAGAGGGTCGACCATATGTTTTGGGAAACCTTATGCCAACCATGTAATGTGGTTTTATCAAATGACAGAGCCTCCTTTGATGACTAACACACATTTTCCTATAACTGTATGGAAATTGTGTTCCTTATACCAAACACCAAAAAATGATACATGATTACCCCTTGGCCTCACATAATTTGGTAAAAACCATTCTAAAACCATGAACTGGTCCAAAAAACAATAAAAAACTAAAAAACACAAAAAAAATCACCTTGGTAACTCAACTTGAACATCAACCAGAAGAACCTATGATGAGAAAAGAATAAAATAAAATAAAAACCATGGTGGGGGTTTGAAAATTCTCCCCACCACAAAAATATTATTCCCCAATAATTTCTCCCATAAAAATGATGAACAAAACTAGGTCCCGATATTAAATAATTCCAAACAAAACCATGATCCACAGTGTGGCCTTTCACTCCCTAAGTCAAACTCAACCAACTCTAGAAATAAACACATGATAAATTAATCACAAGGAAGATAGGAGGGTTATCCCCACCACAATAACCCAACTAGAAAAGACTAAATCTTGAAAGAACCAGAACAAAATCTATAGTGGGTCTAACCACCATTTAAGAATGAACCATCCTAAACCAACATTGGAACTCCCAATATAGACCAAACAAAACAACAACTAGGAACTAATAACCCAAAAAAAACCCTCGATAGAATGAGAAACTCACCAAAGTAAATCAAACCAAATAGTGAACCATACCATGATTCATCATTTCCACAAGACATGAGAATCTCTAAAATGGTGGAAACTAAAATCCATAATTGATCCACAAGGCTAACCACATGGGTTTCTCAAAATAAATCACAACCAAAAAAAATAAAATAAAACAATATTAATAAGGTTTTTACAAAAAAGGGAGACCTAAAAGACTAGAAATACTATAACATATGAACATACAGAAATGAATGAAGATATGAAATAGAAAATCAAACTTGTTATCACTCAGATATTAGAGGAAAAAGTTGGTACAACAACTCCCACAACCATGTTATTCCAAATGTGTGAATATAATTACTCTGGGGCCTATGGATAGAGCCATGATGTTATAAATCATATAGTTCCCCACATTCAAGATGTGAAAACCTCCAATCATTACTTCTTTTTGGAGCACTACATGAAGAATTTCTTGAAGGGACCCAAATGACCACATTGATGAAAAGTCTTCTGGGAATTATGACAAGATGGAATTCAATGCATAAACTAACCACACCAAAATCACATGAGTGAATGGTTTGATGAATGATAGCCTAGAACTATAAGAGGAGAAACCTTAGGAATATATTCACCTAGAATACATATCTCACCAGATGGGGAACCTTCATGGGAACCAAGAGACACCATATTACCAACTATCATAGACTGCGCTCTGGGAACCAACTCAGGTAGAAATGCTTCATCCACTAACTTCTGAAACTATACATCAACAAATGAGTGAAATTGATCTTTTATCTCTATAATAAGACCCCAGAAAAAGTGTGGATCCCTTAGCTAATCTTCTAACTATATCTAAAAAAATGATCTACTTAAAGTGGTAAACATAGGCCTTCAATGTCTGCTAACCTTGCTGAACACCAAATAACTCTAAGAATTTATTCTCCTTCACATCATTAGGAATGATCCATCAAATGAAAGTGTACTTAAAGAATTTTCATGATATCTCATCCTTCAATAACGATGGTATGATCACTATCCACTGAGAGAAATCCTTTCCTTAAAAAACCCAAAACTGCATAAACCCACATGGATTAGGGAGTCCCCAAAGTCTTGAAGACACCTTCAAATTCCCAAAGCCACTCCATATCCTCTAATGGATCTAAAAAACCATGTAAAACATGCAACAACTAGGAGGAACATGACTCTTCCACCCCAATGGGAGTCTGGGAAGGGACAATAACTGAACAAAACTTACTGGAAACCCCATCAACCTTTCTGGGTGGCATAATTTGGACAAAATAAAGACCTAAAACTGAAATCAACACCCAACCAAACTCAAACCAAAAAGACAATTCCATCCCAAATCACACACCCCAAAATCCCAACATTGAAAAAAATCTGAATACTCTATCAAAATCACCATTCCCATTCCAATACCCATAACCACGTCATCCCAAACTCAAACCTCTTTACATTGAGGATTATTTTCAAAATACCCATTTCACTTCCAAATTCAACTCAATCAAAAAATTCCCAATTTTAAAACAAAATCATTCCCCCATATAATTTTACTTTTAAAATTCCTTTTATAAAAAAACAATTTTACATTTGAAATCCAATAATATTGATGCAATTCAAGGGAAAACATGGCTCACACAACACTCATAGAATGGGGAATTGGTGGCTAGTAATAACTTGGAAACATTGTTTAGTAGACTTTGCCACATGAAAGCACCAACAACTAGAAGTATTTTGAACCATGCACTCATGCTCCACATGGGTCGTTGCTCTATGTAATACCATTTTATAACATCAGCTCACCCCCATTGTCATTCCCCATCCACACAAACTACAATAAAAGACTCAAGTCCCTAACTACCCCTATAAACTCAAGGACCAGGATGAGTAAGAGTTCATGACGTCCTTCCTATGCCGACCACTTGAGTTCAATAGTTCTAATATCTGAACTACCTAAGGATAAAAATAAAAAAGTACTCCTCTGATACCATTATTTCATGATCCAACCAAAGTTTCTTATGATCCATTCATTTGAGAATTCCCATAATAAGGTTTGATAGGTGTTCCTGATCCTCCCAGGATGGAAAATAGTTTTGGGCATTATATATCATATAATTTAGAATAATTTAGTCCATAATAAATAGATACAAATAAACTAAATAGAGAACACAACATAAGACCTAGATGATTTATAATAACTAAACATAAATAATACATAAACATGAACCACAAGCAGTTACAATTGAACAAAACTGGATTCTAAAAATAGAACTAAAACAAAACCAGAACCCAACCAAATCTCAAAGTGACCTCACGGTCAATAACAACCATAAGACCAGCCTGATCCAAAGGTGAACCTGAACAAAAACCTAAACCTACAAAACAACATGGGTCTACTGACACCAAGTAGTATAAGTAGGGTGTGAGTATAAACAGACCAGTAGGTAATAACTACATAATCTATACAATTCATTTCCAAAAATAGTCTATAGATGCTAGTTTGAAATACACTTAGAAAATTTAGGGTTTCGTAAAGACTTGAAAATTCCAGGAATTTTTTTTTGTTTATTTGGTATTTTTATACGTCTACGAAAATTAACGATTCATGATTCCGAGAAATGGTATGCCTGAAATGATTTTTTGAACTTTTTTTAAAGGTATATTTAGTAAATGTGCGGGCAGAATTTTCTATCTTTTGAATTGGTGCTCGGATTAAAATTCTGAGGGCACTGTTGAATCTGTAGCGCTGGAATTTGCTTAAGGGAATCTTCACTTCAACCATAGTAGGTCAATAGAAAGTGATAAATTTTGGAATTTTTAAAGAAAAGTAAAATATCATGTATTTGTTAATTTATTTCTTTTTCTTTTTCCTACCACCTTTTGAGCAGTGGTGGTGGGGATTACCGAGGTAGTCATACCTTTAATTATGGGTTGTTAATTGCACAATTACACTTTGGTTTCATAACACCCCTTAAGTCAATTAATGAGGCACTATAATTACATCAATTAATGAGGAACATTAATTACGTCAATTAATGAACCTCATTAATTCCTCAATGTGTTACTTGCCTTTCCCCCTCCTATTTAAATGAAGCTCGAGGTGGGATTTTGGCACATATTCTTCAAGAAAGGAATCTATGGCAGAATTATATGGAAACATCCACCTGGAGGATGGGATTGAATTTAGAAAGCAGTGACGAGTGACACCAAATCATGAACTGATGATAAGGATAAAGGATTTTTCATCGATCATCGTTAGCAGACATCTTATCCATGTAGGGTGTTCAAATGGTTTATGTGTTTAAATGATTTTTCCCACTTCATTCTTGATTAGTATGAGGACTACGGATCAACCAAAAAATAGGTTGATCTGTGCCTCAGTTTTTTATAAAAGGTTTTTGTGGGGATTCATTTTGGGGTTTTATCAAATCTTATGAAGATTTTTCTTTCACCCATATGTTATAATGCTAACACGAAGGGCATGAGCCAATCCAAACATGGCCCAAACCCTCTTCCAAACTTGTTATTGTTGGGTTCTTCATGAGAAATGATGAACATGTCGGCAACAAGGATCCGAGGGAAACATAGTGAATGTGGTGTCCTGGGAGGCTTGTAGGTGTAGACGACACCAAGAACAGACCACCATAGCACATCCAGTGGACCGTGGAAAGAACTGGAAGCTTTCTATGCTAGCGATGGGTGGAGAAGGCCTGTGAAACTAGATGCAGGTAGTGGGGAGGTGGCGTGACGTCGTGTTCCACGGCGGCCAGAGGTGGCCGGCCTGAGCTAGCTGCACAGGAGATAGGAGGTGCCCCGCAGGCACCGGCGACATTCGGAGGGGGGCGGCGCAGCGCGGCGCGATGCTGCGTCGGCTGGGACCGATCGGCCACCTGGCCAAACCTAATAGGATGAAATGGTCCTACATATGTGGGTCCAATTAGAATACGTGGTCCACCTTCAAGTGGATTGGGCCGGAAGAATGGACCGGACCCGCGGCCCAGTGGGCCAGTGCAGGTGGGCCGAGAGACACCCGGCGGACTGAGCCTACCTTAGCTCGGGCCCACGAACTGGCTGGGCCAATGGTGGCCCGGGCTCATGAACAAGCCAGGCTAACCTAGACGGGATGGACCTTGTGAATCGGGCCGACCCTTAATGTGATGGACCCAGGTGGGGTCATGTAGACCCCAGGACCCATTACATCAGGCCGACCTATCCGAGTCGGACCGGGATCAGACCCAACCGGACCTCGAATAAAGAAACACATGGAAATGACAAACTGGGTGTCCATTTGACAATTTGTCAGTGGTGTTGGGATCCCTTTTGAGAAGAGGTCCCTTTGGGAATTTTCTGGCAGCCCCAACTGAGCCGGGCCATGCTGAGGTGTGATGAACCCCGTTTCACAAAACAAGGTGTAACTAAAGACTGAGAGTCTGATCGACGTGAAGTATATGGAATAAGGACCCTTGTGATAAGTCAATCCTTTGGAGATAATCTAAGTGATTTTTGATAGTTTTTGATGTTGGACATAGGTTGTATCAGACATGAATCTAACCGTTCCCTTTTTACAAAAGTGACCATATCTCACAGACCGGGCGTATGATCGACATGTCGTCTTTCACATTGGTACCACTATGTCAGGGTTACCCCATGGGAATAATTTTTATGGGACTTCATACTACTTGAAATATGACGAATGGATTGAAGAGCAGAATCTTTCAGAGATCAGGCGTGCTTCGTGGGGGAATCCAGAGTCTGGCTATGACATAAAGAAGAAAAGAGACCTATATGAGTTATCATCAGAAACTCCAGAGTGGGATGATCTAGCGGTATGACTAATCATCTCTAACTCTATAATAGTGACCAATATGGGTCACCACCAGCGACCTATACGGGTCAACATTAGAAACCAATACATGTCAACAACAGTGATCAAAACGGGTCATCACCCACAACCAATATGGGGCAACATCAAGCGACCAATACGGGGAAGCATCTAGCGACCAATACGGGTTAGTATACAGTGACCTATAAGGGTCATCTTTCAAGTTACTACAAATATCAAAATCTGGATTTATGACTAGTCTTCGCTATCCCAGTACCCTTGAAGTTATACTGTTAGAGTGAGCTGTCTCTTTTTTCCTTATGCTTCATTATTTTGATCATGCTTGTGAAATTTCCTTTGTGGTATTTCTTTTGATGTTTTTATTTTTAGATTATTGAGAGACATTTGGGTTTCTTGAGGTCCCCTAATGGGTATTTTTATACTCACCCCTGCACAGGGTCCACCTGCACGTGTGTCTTGTGCAGACTACTGATGCTCCGAGGAAAACTATGGAGGTTCCGGACTTAGTGGGGCTATGTGTGATTTTATCATTCACGATCCTCTTCTTCAGCTTAATACTTACAGCTACTACCCTTGAGGTAGATCTCCAGGGAAGATGTTATATCTATTTACATTCTTTTCAGTTTCTAGGGCCTGTATTCCGGCTCATTGTTTTTAATTTACAGTTGTACATGTGGTTGTACTTTAATGTCATGGTTATACCTTCCTTTTGTTGGTTGTTTACTTCTGTTTCCCTTTTTGAGTGTGTACAGATCTCTAATGTAGTTCCTTCCTTGTTTAGAAAAATATTTCAGGTGCTAGTCGCCAACCCCTGGCCTAAGGAAGGAAGGTTTGGGGTAGTCATGTCTCGGCCCCGTGAGACGGGTCGTGTCAAAGTTGTATCATAGGGAGGTCAGTTCTACTAGAAGAAATAGGAGTATACTTTTAATGAGGCAATGGTGTAAAGTATCTTGAGTTTAGTTTATCATATAGGGAGTCTAGTGTTGCTGCACTAGCTGACGTATCCATACTCCAGGACCCTGAATTCTATTTTCTAACTTGGTACATGAAAACACATTTTGCTAGTGTTTTGAAAAGTTTGCTTGATTTTTTTGAGTCAGCTCACCAGGTATAACTTATTGATCATGGAACATCGGTTTCTTAATGGATTCCTCCATGAAGATAGCCATCCAGGATTCCAATTAAAGATCATGACAGTGGCCCACCGAGCGACGAGGCATCGATACAAGGACAAATCACCGTGATGGCACCTTCGGGTGGTGTACCAGAAAAACCACCACCTGTTGAGAAGAAGATGCTACTAGTGGATCATGCACACCGGATGAGTGTGTTTCATGAGTTCTAGAGATAGAGTCCTCTGAGGTTTCAAGGAAATATGGACCCCCAGGCCGTAGAGGACTGACTTGAGGTAGTTTTGTGGGACTTTCGCTTAGTAGAGACACATGTTGAGTAGATGGAGATCTTGGATGCTATCCTTCTTCAGGGCTTGATAGGACGATGTTGGATCTTGACGTTCTATGTTAATGAAGAGATGAACCTCACCTGGATGGACTTTGAGAGCCTTTTAGGGCAGAGTTTGTGCCAGTGACACCACACTTTATGTGTATTAAAGAGCTACTGCATATATAGCATGGCATCCATAATGTGTCTCAGTACTCAGCGAGATTTACTGAACTCTCCCGATATTCCACTGACATGGTATAAAACCCTTACTTTAGGGCCCAAACCTTTGAGCACGGGCTCTGACAAGAGATCAGAGATAAGATGGTTTCTCTCAGCATCCCGATGTAGGTTGGGGTGCTAGATCGAGCTTTTCTGAGGGAGAGATTCCTTGTTGAGAAGGCACCGATAGTGAGAGACCCTACCAGATGACAGGTAGCAGAGTCATATGAGGGTGGCAGTATATAGATGACACAGAAGCCCAAGAAGGATACACCTTCCAGAGGGTAACCCTGGGATGTAGGGTCAGATGTGCAGGGCTCAAGAGGCCGCGGGAGCCACCAGTGAGGCATGTTCTATTTTTCCTGTGGGGGATATGGTCACAGAGATCGTGACTATCTGACTCCCCGTGAAAATGATTGATAGATGGTGGAGGGGCTACCGAGGCAGTGGCAATGGCAGGATAATGAGTTTCATTTCAGATGGCGAATGAGGTAGGGGAGCCAGACATGAAACATGATGTGGTCGGGGTCAGCAGGCACCACCACCACCACCCTCAGGCGGTCCAACATGAGCTCAGGGAGCAGGTGTAAGGGGACATTACAAACTACAAGAAGTATAGGCTCATGATCCTGACGTCCCAGAAATGATACGAGGTATGATCAATATCTTCCCTACTTTAGAAGGAGTTCTTATTGACACAAGTGCTATCCATTTGCTCCTTGCCACGAACTTATTTCATTACTCTGAGATTCCGACTAAGCTTTGAGCCCAACCTTTACATTTGGATACTCCTGCGGGAGGAGATTCAGTGGTCACACACTGGTTCTGGCATTGTGATCTTACTCAAGGAGGATAGATTTTTAGATGGGATCTTCTAGTAACGACATTGAAGCCCTACGATATCATTCTAAGAGTGGACTGGATATCAGTAGTTCAATCACATATTGACTGCCTGAGATGTATAGTGCGATGTACATGTAGAGATATAGGATAGTTTTCCTTTTTTGGTGAGAAGGAAAACAGAGAAGCACAAGATGGACTTGCACTCAGGAGGGTGCAACTGATTACATATCAGCTAGATTGCATGACCTTCGACATGGTGGATGAGACGAGTCCACAGTTCCCAGCATTGGTGGACAAGTATGATGATGACATTCCAGAAGATGTCGTGGTACTACCTCATCGTAGAGAGGTAGACTTCCGCATTGACTTGTTCCTAGGAACAATGATGATATCTACACTAGCATATCGGATGGCCCCTGTGGAGCTCCAGGAACTGAGGGTACAGTTGGAGGACTTACAGAGGAGGGTATTCCTAAGACCAAGTTTTTTTCCATGGGCATCTCTAGTGTTGTTTTCCAAGAAGGAAGATGGAAGTTTGAGGCTATGCGTGGACTTCCGGTGCCTAAACCAGGTGAATGTGAAGAACAACTATCCCATACCGAGGATAGATGATTTGTTTGATCAGTTGAAAGGTGAGAAGTGGTTCTCGATGATAGTCCTCAAATAAGGCTATCACCAGCTTCATGTGTGGGATGAGGACATCCCATATACGACCTTAAGACATCGGTACAGACATTAAAAATACTTAGTGGTTCCATTCGACATGATGAATTCCTCTTCAGTGTTCATGGGTCTCATGAACAGGATCATCCCGACCTACTTAGACCGGATTGTAGTGGTCTTAATCAATGACATCTTAGTGTACTCAGTTTCCGAGGAAGGGCACGCTGTACATTTGATGATAGTTATGGACACACTCTGGGAGAACCTGTTATATGGGAAGCTCTTTAAGTGTAAGTTTTGGATACCGAAGGTCCACTTCTTAGGACACATCAGCTCAGGGGTTGGAGTTGTAGTGGATCCAGCAAAGATTGAGGTAGTACTTTCTTGGGAGCCACCCAGTAGTGTTACAGAGGTGTGAAGATTCCTTAGATTAGTAGGCTACTATCAAGGGTTTGTGGCCAATTTATCTAGAGTAGTATCACCTATGTCTACCTTGACAAAGAAGGGGAAACTCTTCCTATGGTCAAAGACATTCCAATAGAGTTTTCAATAGCTGAGGTAGAGCTTAACCAGTGTTCACATCAGGAGGTTTCCAGAGGAGGGAACTAACTACATGGTTTACTATGTTGCATCAGGGATCAGACTCGGTTGCACCCTGATGCAGGGTGATGCGGTGAATTCTTATGGTTCCCAATATGTGAGGCCTCATGAGTAGAATTATGCGACTAACGACTTGGAGTTGGAAGCAGTAGTATTCGCACTGAAGATGTGGCGACACTACTTGATGGGTGAGTGCTTCATTGTTTACTCAGACCGCAAGAGCCTCAGATATATCTTTACACAGAAAGATATGAATATGAGAAAATGACATTGGCTAGAGTTCCTATAAGACTATGACTTTTATATAGTCTAGACTCCTTGGAAGGGGAACATAGTGGCAAATGAACTTAGCCAGAGATCGAGTTCGTAGCTACTGGACGAGGCTTCAAAGCATTTAGCCTCACATCCAATATCCTATGTGGATAGAGATGAGACAGTCTACCTCTAGTCGATGGTAGTTTCCCCTCCAATCCTTTAGCGATTCAGGGAGGCACAACTCAGAGACAACAGCTGTGAGAGTACAAGTGCTCAAATATCCTCAGGCCATGCACCTTATGGATATTATGATGGTGGGGAGCATGCTATCATTTTTAGAGGAAGTACAATTTTACCAATGGAACTTCAAGTGGAGGTACTGAGGGAGTTCTATACATCCCCCTTGGTAGTAGATCATGGAGTGATAAAGATATATTAGGACCTCCAGCGTCAGTACTGGTGACCAGAGGTAAAGAAAGCTGTGGCAGAGATTGTTTCTAGATGCCTCATTTGCCAGCAAGTAAAGGCCGAGAACCAGGTACCAGATGGCTTGAACAAACACCTTGAGATACCAGAGTGGAAGTGGGAAGGGATATCAATGGAATTCATGATGGGGTTACCACATACGTCAATAGGGAAGAATATCATCTGGGTGACCGTTGACCGACTCACCAAGTTATCCCACTTCCTTGCTATTCGAGAGAAGGGTTTAGTAGAGTTATTGGGATGTCTCTATGTTCAGGAGATCATGAGACTTCACAGGTTTCCATTGATGATACACTCAAACTGTGACACATGATTCACATCCTAGTTGTGGAAAAGATTTCAGGAGGCTTTCGGTACTCAGCTTTGCTTGAGCACATCTTTTCACCCGTAGACAGATAGTTAGACTGAGCAGACCATCCAAACCATGGAGGACATGCTTCATGAATGTGTCTTAGATTTTGGTCACAATTGGGAGGACCACCTACCCTTGGTGGAGTTCACATATAGTAGTATTTTTTACTCCACTATTGGTATGGCCCCATTTTACGTGTTGTACGGACGACTATGTAGATCACCCTTGTGCTAGATGGATCCAAGAGGGACAACACTTGTGGGCCCAGAGATGGTACATGATACCACTGAAAAGGTGAAGGTCATCTGAGAGCAGATGAAGACTACACAGAGTTGAAAACATTCCTATGCTGATAGGTGACTAAGACCATTAGTCTTCCAGGAGGGGGACCACATATTATCGTGAGTCTCCCCTCTATGAGGACTACATAGATTGGGACGAGGTGGAAAAATATCACTGAGGATTATCAGTACATTCCTGATATTTCATAGGTTTGGTGAGGTGGTGTACCAATTGGAACTACCACTGCAGTTGTAGAGGGTGCATGATATCTTCCTTTTATCTTGACCGAGGAGATATGTGCATGAAACTTCCCCTGTCATTGTCCATGGCGAGCTGGAGATTGACGATGGGGTGACTTTTTGCAGATTACACGGTTGACATAGGGGATCAACAGAATTAGATCCATAATGGGAGGTCAATACCTCTAGTGCACATTCTGTGGAAGCATGAGAATCTCTATGAGAGAAATAGGATATAGAGGCTCATATGCATGCCCAGTACCCCTATTTATTTGTGTATCATTGTTTGGATTTTGGGGATGTAAATCCCTAAGGTGGGGAGAATGTAAAGACCCAAAAATTCCATGTAATTTTTTTTGAAATTATTTAGGATTTTTACGAGTCTGTGAATATTGTTGGTGCCTGATTTTGATGTTTGGTACACCAGGAATGAATTTTTGAACTGTTTAAAGGTACGTTTAGTAAACACACGAGCATCCTTTTCTATCTTTTGAATCGGTGCTTGAATTAAAAATATGAGGGCACTGTTGAATCTGCAGTGCTGAAATTATCTTATACGAAGATTCAATTCTACTATAGTAAGTCGAGAGAAAAAGTTAAAATTTAGACTTTTTAAAGAAAAGTAAAATAACATATAATTGTTATTTGTTTACCACATATTGTGCGGTGGTGGAGGGGACCATGGAGGTGGTCAGACATTTAATTAGGGGGTGTTAACTGAATGGTTACACATTTTTTGTGTAACCACCCCTTACATCAATTAATGAGGCAATTTAATTAAATAAATTAACGAGGAACCTTAATTACGTCAATTAATGAACCCAATTAATTCCTCAACACGTTACTCACCTTTCTCCCTATTATATAAATGGAGCTTAATGTGGGGTTTTGCAACAACTTCTTCAAGAGAGGAATCTCTGGTGGAGTTCTGCAGCAATATCCACCTAAGGATGAGACTAGATTCAGTGAGCGGTGAAGAGCGCCACCGAATCAAGAACTGATGACAACGATGAAGGAGGTTCCATTGATCTTCATCAGCACACATCTCATCTAGGTAGGGGGTTTAAATTGTTTATGCATTTAAATGAATTTTCTCTATTCATTCTTGGTAAATATAAAGAATGTAGAGCAACCAACTAATGGGTTGATCATCACCTCATTCATTTTTATGGAAGGTTTTTGCGGGGATTTATTTTGGGGTTTTATCAAATCTGATGATGATTTTTGTTTCCCCCATATGTTATAATGCTAACGCGGAGGGCACATGCCAATAAAAACAAGGCCCAGACCATCTGCCAAACTTTTTCGTGATGAGTTCTTCATGGGTGAATGATAAACTTATCCAAAATGAGGAAGTGAGGGCAAGGTAGTGAAGGTAGAATCTCGGGAGGCTCGTAGGTGCAGACGAAACCAAGAAAATACCATCAGAGCATATCTGGTGGCCCATGGAATGAACCATCGGCACACCATGCCGATGGCAGCCGACGGTGGCCGGAGGAGGCCTGCGGAAAGTGACTGCGGGTAGTGGGGAGGTGGCATGACATCACACACCATGGTGGCCAGAGGCAGCCGACCTGAGCCGGTCGCACGGGATATGGGCGGCGCCTAAAGGCGCCACAAGCGGGAGCAAAGGTAGCCAGCGAGCCACGCAGGAGGGGGGTGGAGCGGAGCTGCATCTGCTGGGATGGGTCGTCCACCTAGCCAACCTCAGTTGGATGAAACAACCCTGCATCCACAGGGCTAGCTAGCAGATGCAGGCCAAACGAGCGGGCCAGACCTGCAACCCAGCGGGCTAGCGCGGGTGGGTCGAGCCTCACCCGATGGGCTAGACCAACTGCGACCCGGGCTCACAAACCATTCTGGCTGATCCTGAAAGGTCGGACATAGTAAACATGGCCGACCCTTAATAGGTCAGACCCTGGCGGGGTCAAGGAGACACCGAGACTTGTTGCGTCGTGCCGAGCTGATTGAGTCGGACCAGGCCCAAACCCAACAGGCCCCTGAATAAAGAAACGCTCGTAACTGAAAAACCGGATATCAGTTTGACATGATGTTAGTGGAGTTTGGACCCCTTTTGAGAAGAAGTCCCTTTGGTCATATTATGGTGGGCCTGACCAAGACGGTCCGGACTGAGGTGCGATCACTCCCGTTTCACAGAAAGGGGTGTAACTAACAGATCGGGCGTCTGATCGATGTGACGTCTGTGGAATAAGGAACCTTTTAACAAGGCGGTACTTTTCAGATACTCAAAGTGAGTTTTTATGGAGTTTTACATGTGACCTGGGTTAGATCAAACTTGAATCCAACCAAACCCTTTTTATAGAAGTGCACATATCTCATAGAATGGGCGTCCGATCAACGCATTGTCTATCACGGTGGGTCCCTTATGGTGGGGTGGCCCCTTGGGTATACTTTATATGGGACTTTGTACTAGTTGAAATATGACCAATGGCTTGAGGATCAGAATCTTCCAGAGATCAGGAGTGCTTCGTGCGGGAATCATGTGGCTAGTTATGATATGAAGAAGAAGAGAGACCAATACGGGTCAGCATTAGAAACTCCAAAATGGGATGATCTAACTGTACATATAAACATCCCTACCACTATATCAGTGAACAATATAGGTCAAAACCAATGACCAATACAAGTCAGCACCGACGGCCAATATGGGCTGCACCAACAACTAATATGGGTCAGCACCAGCAACCAATAAGGGTCAGCATATAGAGACCAATACTGGTTAGCGTACAGTGACCTATACTGGTCAGCAGTAGAGTTACTACAGATAGGATGATCTGGATTTATGACTTGTAATCCCTATCTATGTAACCTTGAAGTTATACTGTTAGAGTGATCTTCCCCTTTTTCCTTGTGTTTTATAATTTAGATAATGCTTGTGATATTACCTTTATGGAATTTATTGTGATTTTTTCTGTTGTGGATTACTAAGTGACCTTCAGGGGTATTGGAGTCTCTTACTCTGTATTGTTATACTCTCCCCTGTACGGGATCTGCCTGCACGTGTGTGTCTGGTGTAGACTACTAATGATCAGAGGTAGACTTTGGAGGTTCGGGACTTGGTAGAGCTGGGTGCAATAGGAGTAGTCAAGATCCTCTTATTCAACTTCAGACTTATAGCTACTACCCTCCAGGTAGATCTTTAGGGAAGTTGAAACATATAATTAGTTTATTTCTGGTTTCTAGGGCTTGTATTACGGCCCACTATTATTAGTTTACAGTTGTACTTGTGGTTGTACTTTACTATCATGGTTATACATTAGTATTTTTACTTCAATTTCCTTTTTGGAGTGTGTACATATCTCTAAGGAAATTCCATCTCTATTCAGGAAAAGCCGTCAGGTGCTAGTCTCCAACCCCTTTCCTATGGAAGGTTGGCTTGGGGAAGTCATGTTCGGGCCCCGTGGGATGGGTCATGGAAGGTTTTATCATTTAAAATCCATTAACAGTTTCCATTTTATATACTCGGTATGAAAACCAAAATCAACAAGAAACAAAACAAAAATCATACAAAAAGAAGGATAATCAAAGCTAATGTTTTAGTGGGGAAATGAAGTTAAAACTGGAATATTACAAGGTTATGTAGACAAACACTAGAAAAAAGAAAAATGGATGCAATAAAAAGGAAAAAAAGGAAAAAAATAAGTAATCAAGGTTGTTTCCAAAACATTAGTAGAAGAAATCCCTGGATATACTCAGTTCAGACTCACATGTTGGAATATGGTGAAATACCATAGTTAATAACCAACCGGATGCCCTAAACTAGACTCACGTGTGGAAAACCCACTGGACCTCTCAACAAATCTAGGGGCCACCAGTTCTTCTAATTGAAAAAAGTAAGAAACCATCACTTGACCATATAGATGAGGACTATTAATCACTTGATAATAGTATAAAGTATAATGAGGATGTCATAACATGCATGAAATAAACCAATAACCCATAGATTCCATTGTTTATGCCTTTCCCAAACCCCGAGACCAATTATGTTAAGAACCATTAGGAAGAAGAATAACTATAGGGTTCCAACCACACATAGATTCAATCAAGGTGAAAACTAGGTTGACATGTCACAAGAGTTCAAAAACCGCTACCGAAAATACCACAAAGTACCAACCATACCTCTTTAACATTTTCAAATCCCAATTAATTTACATAACTGAGTTATTCCACCATTATTCTTAGATAATTCCAAACAATCCTTTTGAGTCACTTAGTTTCCAAATTATACCACAAGGTGAAAAATGGGAAATCTTAATAAAAATTCATCAAAAACCACATTTGATTCATTTTGAAACCAAGGAACCATTAAGAAAATACTATGGCTTTCAAATAACTATTTTAAAAGAGGAATGTCATGGAATAGATTAAATATAATAGAAGAATTTTGAAATCTAGGTTCAAGTGGGAAACTCTCTACAGGAATCCATTATCAATTTTGATCCCATCTATATGTTCACCCCTTCCCATATGGATATTCCCAAATCCAATGGATCACTCATTAATGCTAACAAAGTATAAAATGTTTTAATTAAAGATACACATGGGAAATTAAAATTAACTACAAGGTTTCACACAAAATAAACAAAGCATAAAAGGAACCAAAACCTACACACAAGGCCCAATATGCATGTAAAAAAACTAAAAAATAACAAACAAAGGATAAAACCTATTCAAAATATCCGAAACCATCTTAGAAGGCCATATGTGTGTTTTATAAATTCCTTTTATACATAAATATAGGTATGACTAATGAACTCTATTGAAGAATCAAATTTTTACTAAATTTAAAAAAGAGAAACACCATAATAAGTTTAACTAACATATCATAAGAATTAATAACACCTATATAAAGTAATTAGAAATGTTAAAGCATCAAACAGAATACTTTGAGAAGGCAATGGATGAAAACACCTACCGCAATGATGTGTGAACTCAAATAAACTCTAAGGGAAGGAAAAAAGGACAAAGAAGATATTTTAACACCATAGAATCCATGATATACAATAAAAACATCAACTATATCTTCTAGGGTTCATCTAAGAGATAACCAATCCAGGAATGAAGAATAAAAAGGAGAATAAGGAACACAGAGGGTAATAAGACATACCCAAGGAGAAATCCACCGAAAACATAAAGTAGAAGAACCCAAGATCCATGTAGGAGGAGGGGATTAAGTCTACAAAGTCTCCTAAGGGTCCAAATTAATGAGAGGGATAAGATATATGTTTATTTGGGTTAATAAATAAGTAGTTAAAAAGGGAATTTCATCTTTTTAAATAACATAGGCAACTCACATGGTTTGGATGCATGCTTTGCCAAACCATGCCCCAACTATGATCACCCTACTAGAAGAATATAGATCCACATGTTCTATCCAAATAGTTTTGGAAACCATGTTCTAGTGATGAAAAATTGTTCTATCAAATTATGGATTCACGTCACATACTTTCCGCACAGTTTCCTCTAATCGTGTGCAAGGTGTGTACCTTTTCCTAGACACCAAAAGAAGACCGCATGGTTACTACTTGTCCTCACAAGATTTTTTGAAAATCATGATAAAAATATTAATTGGGTCAAAAAATAACCAAAACCACCAAAACTAAAGAACTTATAGCGAGAACTCGACCCAAACCTCAACCAATAGAACCAACGCCAATAAAAAAATAAAATAAAATAAAATAAAAATCGTAGTTGGGGTGTGATAGTATTCCTTCACCACCATTTAAGGATTGATATAATGATGGACCTAACAAATTTATGTGATATTTATTATATTATTATACCTACATAATTTTATTATCAAATATACCTTCTTATATTCCATTCCTTTTGAAATATGATAATGTCGCTCGTGTGCGTGACAGAGTTCCACTTTGCAAAGTGATTTGATTTGTTTTCCAAATACTCGTTACATTGAAGGTAATAAGGATAAATTTAGTAAATATATGTTAAATATATGAAATTATATTTATTCTATAAAATTAATATATCAAACACTTCCTTATCCTTTCACCTATTATGGAAATGATAACTTTTCTTGTGGTTTTGTACGACCGAATGTCTCCACAAAGTGATGTGACCCATTATCCATGTTAAAATTTAAATAATAATTATAAAAATCTATATAATGAAAAAAATGATATTTATAACAATAAAATAATTCTTTATATTATTTAACTTTATAAAATTAGCAAGAATATGACCTCTAATTTCAAAACATGCATGAGAAAAAAGTCATTTAACACTGTAAACAAATAAAATAATGAAATATTATTAAAAAATGTGTAGTAAAATATTATAAGGGGATAATATATGATATTATAAATAGGGACATACATCTTTTATAAATTAATAAATTTATTAAAAAAATAATACATGAGGTTAAATTATGTTCAACCAAAAGGTAGCATGAGGTAAGGGACTTCATCTCAATCTTCCTTCATTTATGCATATTGTAATGTTATGCACCTAATTTATTTGATATGGTTAATAAAATAACCCTTTTACAAGTAATATCATTAATAGTTATTAATTCATGTTATGTTATATTTAAAATTGAATTATTTTATACACGGGTATTTTACTTAAAAGTTACCAAGTGGTAATGAATTTCATAACTCAATTTCTTTTCATCAGTTTATATTACTTCATCATTCTCTTTGATATTAAATGATTTTGTGTTTAATAAATTTTTAATACATTATTTTGTATTTACACTTATTTTATGTTTATTTAAATTATATACATATAATATATTCACTGGATAATTCTCACTTCAATATTATGATCCTTATAAGTGTTTATTTTACAATATCATTTTATTCAAGATTATTTATGCCTAAATTTTCATTGAATGAAATTATTTGATATATAGATAATGAATCAATTTGGTATTCATTAATTAGGTTTATTCATTATGTTTTCATGTAATATTACCATTTTCACACCCATTTGTATTTAAAATTGTTGATAAAATGTTTTTAAGGAAATTTGACTTCATTTATCTCTTCAGATGAAAATCCTCTTTCATCCAAAACCTTGTTTTCTATAAAAAATAATTTTTTTAAAAACCTCCAAATAACATATTAAATAAATTTTTACCCATGTTAAAAATAAAAAAAAAATTAATGGAATCCTCATGTCATTTTAGAAACATGTCTTATTAAGATTTTTCTAAAAATATGGAAGTAATATTTTTTTTAAAATGTATGATATGTATGGAATTTACTACCACTAGGGAAACTAAATTTTTTTTTAAAAATAATAATAATTTTCAATGTTTATTTTCAAATGAAAGTATTTTTAATATATTTTGTGAACATTTAGTTAAAAAACTATTTTCAAAGAGAAAATTATATTTTTCTTATTAATGATTTTAGAGATCTTTTTATGGTATTTATATTCACCAACAATTATAAACATTTATTATACATATAATCCACTATAGATATGTTGTATTTCTACAATTATTATTCATTATATGGATGGTTTATAATAATTTTGACCAATAAAAGTACTAAAATTCACTTTCTTGATTCATTTTTGTCGTCATCAACTTTCTCTTGAAATATAACCTTTAATGTGATTATCATATATTAAATTTAACATAAATATATATAATATTTATCAAGTATATTTTTATTTCCTATAATATATATCATTTCTACATATGGTTTTATACATTGAAATATCTTTTTATATATTGGGAAATAATGATAAATTTTTATTATTTACTCAATACAGTTATTTTATGATAAAGAACATTATTCATGAATTTAATTGTTTATTCTATATATAAAGAATGATTTAAAAATGTAGTGACAAGTGGTTACTAGAAATATATATACCCTCGATGAATCTTTAGTCTAATAAGGTGAATCTACGAGCTAGAATTAGATGGGTCTTGATAGTAGAAGAATCGGGATGCCTAATATCATGACGTCAATAATTTAGCATCCCCCTTTTTAATAATTCTATTATTATTATTCAAGATATTTTCACAATTAAATTATCTCTAGATTCATTTCATTATCTGTTATTGATTAAATGGAAATTGTTTTTTGTTTTTTATCTTTCCATATTTATTATTCCTTACCTATTCATGATAGTCAAGTTATTTAAATGGAATACATGTTTAGTTATTTACATGGGCATCTTGAATATTACTTATCTATTCTTGATAGTGAAGTTAGTTAAATGGAATGTGTGTTCAGTTATTTACCTTACCATATTAATTATTATGATCTATTCATTATAGACACGTTATTGATTAAATGACATGTGTGTTAATATATTTACCTATCTGTATTTATTATTCCATATTGATTTTTAATCATTTTCTAATGATATCTTATGATTTACTGAACTCTTACTGAGAATTTGAGATCATCCATATTTTTTCCCTTCCAAATAATCCATGAACTGTACTATGAATGATATATAAGGTTATACTTAATGGAAGAATGATATTCTCGAAAAAAAAATAATGTTGTAATTTGTATATTCAAATGTAATAGGGAATCATGTATATATCTAGTTTACCAAGAATAATATATTATTCCATCATCCAGGATGTGATTCCATGTATTTTATTCCAATTTAATAGATTATACATATTCTTTAGGTTATTGGGGTCAAGGTATTTATATTATTATCCAAAGGATACAATTATTTATAACTATAAGCCATTTAATCATATGTTTTAAGAATATGAATAAACTTATGTAATTTCTTTGGGATATCCTTGAGGACTATATAAAAAAATCATACATGGATATGGTGGTCTATTATTGTGAAAAATTGTCTGGCTAATTATAGTTATTCATTGAAGATCCCTTCTTTCCTCCATCCTTTACTAAAATAAGTGATATCATATCATGGATGTGAAGAGAATCCCACCCAAACACCGAGTGATTCTATTCATCCCATGGATACACCATAGATAATGGATTCCACTGGATGCATTTATGGAAATTTTATCCAGCATACGATAAAAGAGAGTAGAAATATCGAACATTATTGAAATGTATATAGTGTTATTTATTTACAGTTTATACATGGTTTTTATTTCATATCATGGAAATATTATAAATTTAATGTCTATAAAATATTTCACTTTATTTAACATTTTTTTGATCCTTATAATCCCTTATGTGGTATCAAAGATTCACCATAATCCTTGATTCATGAAATCATGCTAAAATGAAGAAATTGAATATTATATTACATATCATTTATGATATCATAGAAAATGATGGATGATTTAGTCTATGGAATGATTTATGATATAGGATATCATAATTATGATATGCAACATTTTTTGATTTGATTTACAATATTTTATATCATAATAATCAAAATATGATTTGAACTATGCATGTTTTAATTTTATTTGATGTCATAAGCTATGATAGGATTACCATGTACACAATAGGATATCATGAAAATGATAAATTTAATCCTTTGGTTTTATATATATTATAATAAAAAATATAGCAAGTAATATTTAATGAAATTAATTTATCATGTATAAAAACCATAACATCATATCACTTAAGAGATATAAATCCTTATCGTAATATATGATTTTCTAGAATTAATGTTTACTCTTATATAGGAAATATTTTACACTATTAATCATATACATGCTATTAGATTGTAAAATTTTATTGATAATTCATAATTATAAATCATATGTCATGATCTTCCAATAATAATGTGCGGTATTTATTTTGGAAAACAATTATGTCATTTGATATTGGTTATATCATATTACATGATATTCTTGAAATTTTTTATTTTTTAAAATTTCAATTATGAATTGAATTATATAATTTACAAATATATATAAAAACGGTATTTTAGTATATTTCTTTAATTTATAATGTGTTAAGAAATTTATAAACTATAAAATTATTATAATTAATTAGTTAAATGTTTATGATATGTTTTTTAAGATATATATACTATTAAATATATATTTCAAATAATATGAAATATATTATAATTTTGATATAAAATGTTTATATAAAAATAATAAGGCTAATTAACAATGTGTTTAAAAGGTAAAAAAATCAGGTATACTATAAATGGTTTTATATTTAAAATTATAACCTATAAAAAATACTTAATTTAATTAATTTGAATTTAAAGCCCTTATTTGAATATATTTTTTAAATCCTATCAAAAGTTTATTTTATAATTTATTTGATTAGGTTTAAAATAATATTAAATATTTTATATTATATTATGTAAATTCTTAACATCATAGAAGTGTAACACTCTAAAATTCTAAAATAAAAACTTTATATTTGATAGTGTGAATGACATGCAACAAAGTACATAAAATAAGATATAAAAACCAAAGAAATTATGATATATTTGGTTTTAAATAAATTAAATCTCTTCCACAGATTGCATTACATGCAACACTGAGATTAGCTTCTGTTACACACAATAATAAGTTTAGGTTGCGTTACACACAACACTATGTTCAAAGGAAATGTAATATATATTTAAAATATCAATATGTAATATGATAGTTATCACCAAGACCATAAATTGGAAGGTATGAATAATATGAAAAAAAAATTATAAAAATTATTCTATTTTATTAATTTGAAATAAAAAAGAATCATTTTAAAGAAAAAGAAATATTTTCAAAAAATAACAGTACATTTTCTAAAATATGGTTTAGTTGGGCTTTGCATACATAGTTTTAAATTAATTTTTTCAAATTTTAAGAAAATTTATTTGATAAAATTAAAATAAAATTTTACATAAAAATATAAAAATTATATTAGGTCAAATTTTTTACACTTCATAAATATTTCTTTTTTTAATGAATAGGGACAATTTTTTAATTTTAATTGAAAATTTGATTTTCGATTAAATTATTCATAAATTTAAATTAAAACTTAAATTGGATTTAATGTAAAATTAGTTCAATTATATATCAATTAATCCAATTTTTTGTAATTTTAATCATTTTCATATTGAATTTTGATAAAAAAACGTTGTGAACTTTAAATCATTTTCTCTTCAAAAAACCCAATTTCTCATCACATATGTGGGATTAATTATACATTAAATTCTTACATTTATGTGAATGTAGTTTAGAAAAATGGATTTAATATTTTTAATTAGTATAATATATTTTTTATAATAAATAAAAGATAAATTTTTAAAAAAATGAATAGTGAAAGATAGTAAAAAGTAATTATTGCGGTTAAGATAAAAATGGATTCACCAGGAGGATAAACTAAAAATATAAGGGTCAAAATAGCCTAAAAATTATATAAAATATATTTTATGTAATTATTTAGTCCTAATATCTTATATTTTTTATAATTGGAAATTTCAGAGGCTTCATTCATGGAAAAATGTGGGTATGATTGAATCGTTAAAAAAGGAAAGTGTGTCACTCACCTCACTTATAAAAAGACACCCCTCTCCTCTCATATTCACACATTAATTTTGTTTTTGGAAAATAGCTACCTAAATCACTTCCCAAATTACCAATTACAATCTCATAATCTTTATTTTGGTCATAAATCATACATAGTAAGGCTTTGGTGCATTCCTAATGAGATTACCTGAATAAGAGGTAACATTCTTCAATGAGTGTTTTTATTTTATTTCTGCCTACACCTCATTCAATTATTATTAAAACATGATGATATAATAACCATATTATATTAAATATAGAATATATTTTTTATTTTCATGACCTACAACCATGTCCAAATCCATCAAATGGGTTATGAAATCATTGTTCGTATGTATAGAGGACTACCATCTAGTGAACCGATGTCATCTGTTTTTCCATTACCACCATTCACAGTTGGGTATTATGATAGATATATATTATATATGTGATATTTATAAAATTATTATACCCAGGGAGTAATTATATCATATATACCATTTTAATTTCCATTTCTTAAGGCATATTATAACCCCACTCGTGTGTACGATAGACAACAGCCTCATAAAGCGATGTGATTTGTCTTTCACTAAACGTTTTCATGGAAGGTGATAAGGATATATTTAATTAATATATGTGATATAAACGTCTTAATTATTATATTTTTGAAATATTTATAATTATTAAAAGATAATACATCATTTTATTTTTTTACCTTTTCACTCATAGAAAGATGATTTCATCATTCGTAAATGTGGGGACTACTACCTTCATGAAGCGCTGCGACTCTGTTTTCCTCACCACACCACATCGATGATAAATATATAAGTATATTTAAAGATATAATATGGTATATATGATTCTATTATCATTATGTAAAGATAAAATATTTCCTTTTTCTTTTCTATAATGATCATTGAAAAATGGAAATGTTACTCATGTGTACGTATGACCTACCATCTCCATGATTGTAATGTAGTACATTTATTATAACCATATTTCATGAATGGTATTAAAATTAATTTTTTTACATATATGATAAATATTTCATTATTATTATTATAGGTAAGATTTAGCTATATAATATTCATAAGAACTAGATATTTCATGATGAAACACACATGAGAAAATTAGGTAATTAACACCAGAGACAATGAAAATAATAAATGATTTTTTAAAAAAGTAATATATCATATTTTAAATGTTAATATGGTTCTGGTATAATATATTAACATGTTTAATACCACTAAACATGATATTAATGCCGATTTAGCCAAACAGAAGCTTGAGGTAAGAGACTTCATCTCAATTTCCACTCATTGAGGCATATTTTAACGTTATGAAACTAATTTATTTTATATGGTGTATATAATACCATTTTATATCAGGATTATTAAAAAATTAATTCTATTTTATTTTTTATTTTTAATTTTTTAATCCAAGACGATTTTACTTAATAGTTACCAATTGGTAAATAATTTCATTTCTTAATTTCATTTTGTTGTTTTATATTACTTCTTATTAATCTTTGATATTATAATATTATGTGTGTAGTGATGTTTAATTATATTGTATTTTTTTCCACATATTGTAGGTGGATTTAAATTTGATATAAATAATTTATTCATTGACTAATTCTCACTTCATCATTATGATCTTTGTGAGGGTTTATTTCACAATCTCATTCTCATCAAGATTATTTATTCTTGAATTTTAGTTGAAGTAAATTATTTTATAATTGTATAATAAATCCATATAATTTTCTCTTTATATGGATATTAATAATATTTTCAATTAATAATACCATATTTCTTTTCTTTGGTACATAAAATAAATGATATATTTTTTAAAAAATTTGACTTCATTTCCCTCTTTAGGCAGAAATCTATTTTCTTCCAAAACCATGTTTTCAAAAAAATGTTTTCAAAAAAGTTTTTATGATTTTGTAAATGGTTTATAAATGGAATTGTAACTAATTTTTTAATTTTAATACAGGTTTTTAGAAGAATCTTCGTGTTATTTTCAAAATAATTCTTGTTTCGTTTTTACTGAAAAAGAGTAAGGAATATTTGTTTTTATATATTCTCCATGAATGTAATTTATGACCATAAATACCAATATATGTTTTAAAGATTCATTTACAATTTTTAAAGGTTTTTTTAAAAGTATTTTTTGAACTTTTATTTTTAATAATTTATTTTCAAAATGAAAATTAATTTTTTTAATGAATGTTTTTAAATATCTTTTTATGGTATTTATATTCATAAATAAAAAAGATTTATTTGAGATATACTCTAATGGAGATATATTTTATTAATATCATACTTATTCTTACTCTATATGGTTTATGATTATTTTTACCAAGGACAGTGTTGAAATTCATTTTCTTGATTCATTTTTATATATACAATAACTTTCCATCAAAATTTTCACTTATACGTGATCACTAGACATTAAATTTCCACTTTATATACATTTTATTTATCATGTATTTGTTTATTGTTTAAACCATATAACATTTTAACATATGGTTTTATACACTGAAATTAATTTGTTTATCTTGGGAAATATTGACAAATCTGTATTCTTTACTCTATATGGATATCTGATGATAAGGAACATTATTTATGAATTAAATAAATTATTCATTATATGAGTAAGGATTTGGAAATGTAATACATGGGTGGGACCCTTTAATATATATCCTCTCAATGCATCAGTAGTCTAATGGGATGAATCAGCTGTCTAGACATTGTTAAATGGGCTTCTAGACATGAATTTTATACTATCTTGAGCATAGATCTTAATGATAATGGTATCATATTCCTAGGAAACCTAAAATCCAATAACTAAGTATTTAATTCATTAATAATTTAGTTATTATTATCCATGATATTTTTCTCTAATATTTTATCTAGATGCATTTCATTCTTAGTTAATAGATTAAATGGAATCTATTTTCAGTTATTTATATTGTCACATTGACTATGCCTTATCTAGTTATAGTAGTCATGTTATTGATTAAATGGAATGATTTTTTAGTTTTTTACCTTTCCATATTGATTATTAAAATAATAATATTTAAATGGAATTTGCGTTCAATTATTTTCCTTTCCATATCGATTATTCTCATTAATTCAAGATAGATTCCACTATAACTAACCCATAATAAATAGTTGATCTCACTAATATTTTTCCCTTTCCCAAGAATCTTAGAAGTGTACTATGAATAATATTAAATAATATTCTAAATAGATTAATGATATTCTTGAAAAAAATTATTGTGTAAATTGAGTATTCAAATGTAATATGTGAATCATGTATGTATTTAATTTACCAAGATGTCCTGCATGTACTTTTCCCATCTCCATGGTCTATTTCATACATCATTATAAAGTGTAGGGACATGTTTAGTAACTAAAAAAAGGTTGTACACACTTGGTGAGAGGGTAACCAAGTCACAGACTACCTTGATTCTTTGGACGTTTTGGGCCCAGACGTTATTTTAATTCATACTTTGAGTTACCTAAAACCTGAGGGTGTCAACCTAGTTAAAGGGGATTTCATTGGACTTCACTATTTCTAACTACCATAGGATCCTTCTAGCTGTGTGAATTTCTATTTGGATATAGTTTTATCTCTTCTTTCATAATAAAAATATACACTATGATGATGATTAAGTCTATAATGATGTGATGCCTTGTATCATATGCCAATGTATTAAAGCATGAACTAGATCTGAGATATTTTAGTCAAGTTTTCTAAATTTGGTATTAGAGGATGTTTATTAAAAACCTTGATAACTAGATTTAGGAAAACATAGATTAAAAAATGTCATCTTTTGATAAACATCGAGGATAAGTATAAGAATATACTAATATTTTGGTAAGGAAGATATTATGTGGGTTTTACTAGAAATAAATCCATATTTGGATAATTTATGTGTATTTTGATCTTGAAAAAAGTTACCTAGGTTTAATAACTATTAAAAGGAACATTAGTCTTAACCCAATCATCACCTAGTGAAATAAAAAGGGCCTTATATCACCCCTAGTCTGACACTCTTGGGGGATACACTTATGATAATTGACATTTTCATTAAAATCCATTATGAAGAATTAGAATTGATTATGAAAATTAATAACTAAGATCCTACCTAAGTTGTATTATATTGGTAATAATGTGTCATAATTTACAAATCCTGTAAATTATTTTTGGGTTACCCACTATGATTATTTTTTCTTGCACTATACATTTTGTTTTGAGTCAATATAATAAACCTAAAATAATTGTGATAACATTTAACATGATGAGAAATGTGGTTACTATGAGATACCACATGGGATGAGGATAGGAGTAAAATATTTAATGATTATACCTAATTAGTTATCCCAAAATATGATTGATAACCTATATCTTAAGTGACTCTTGGACTGAAAAAAGAAGAAATGATGGTATTTAATAAGAGCTCGAAGGGTGGAGACCATAGAGAAAAGATGGCTTGGTATCTTTCATGTTAATAATATGGAAAGAGAAACCTAGGAAAGTGTCTCAATGGATAGGTAAAATTATTTATGTGTGGAAAATAAAATCATAAATAAAATATTTTTTGAGGAAGAATGAAGAGTATAATGGTAGGAAATAAATCTCATCGTAAGGATCCATTTATAATCTGTTGTCTTAAATGTGGAGAACCTAATAATTATAAAAGTTAATTACCTATGCCAAAGTTTAACCCTAGAACAATAAAGGAATTATGATTGAATAAAATGGATGAAGTGTTTGTGTATTGTGATTAAAGAATTAAATTATAGGAGTATTTTACCAATGAAATTTTTGTGATAAGAGTTATGAAACATCTAAGGATTGTGTTAAATTTTAGAATCATATATGTCTTAATTAACTTAACAGTTATAGATTCCATAATGTTTTATGAGTTTAAGGTTGACCATAAGAATAATTTTTAAAACAAATTTTTTATGTTATATGTTATGGGAGACTACCAAGATTAAGTATGTTTTGGAGAAATATATGGCAAGTATTTATTTTACTGGAAATTTAATTTTAGGAATAATACCTTTAGATATTATAGATATAATTTTAAAGGTATTAATATCATTATTAGTTAATATCATCATCAATATAATTTTAATAATAGTGAAATAAGACTATAGAAATTGTGAAAAAAATTACATTAATAACTAAATTAAAAAAAAAATTTGTTAATTGTTTTTAAAATATTTCCATCATATTTTTTTGGGGATGTTATAAAATTATATTAATATATTTTTAGAAAAAGGAAAACATATATTCCTGGTGAAAACTCAACACATTTGGTAAGGACATATGGATTTAACACATGAATGAAATACTATTAGTGTTCAGTGATTACCATTGGCTATGTGATGTCATATATAATATGTTATTGTTTTTAGTTAAATGAATTGAAAAAATAAATATTAATAATGAACCGATAATGTTACAATTGAGGTTTTGAGATTAATTTATTAAATTGGATGAACTATATTAACCATATTGGTTTTATAAAATATTTATAAATATATGGAAATACTTTTCACTCTTTTATAGATCTTATGATCTGTTAAAAGTGTATTTTAGTTCTTCTGGAAAAAAACATTTTTTAGATTTTCATTTCTTGAAGAAAAGTGATTAATTGGGAATTTATCAATGAAAAACCAATTGATTAAAATGTGATTATGGAACATAAACATATCATATATATTTAATTATATTCTTAGATACTAAAATAACCCCTCAACTGTAATGAACAAACATTAAAACAAAATATTTTCCTAATACCTTCATACTCAATGAAATAAATGGTTCTTTAAATCAATAATGATTTATGGTTTTTAGGACCATAAATTTACATTTACCTTTTAATTTCTTATTATAAATGACCTAAATCAATCTATGTAATTATTTAAACGTTTCTCCCATGTCCATATCTTCACTTTCCACTAACATTCCCCTATATAGAAACCAAGTTATCTGTTATTCCATAAGACAGTTTTTACTTCCCTTTATCTCTTAGAAAAAGGATATTTTTTTTCCATTTTTACAATATGGGTATTCTATAAAATATTCATAAAATAACCGAAACTTGTCCACAAATATCAATTTTAAATTATGAAGGAACAATTTATTTAAGGTTTGGACAATGTAACACCCTAAAATTATTAAAAAAGAACATTGTATTCGATAGCGTGTACGACACACAACACCAATAATAAAAGCAAATATAACAGCATGAGGCATTGTGAGATAATATTTAAGTGAATTAAATATATTAAAAAACTTTTATTACTTGTAACACTGATATTAGATTTCATTATATGCAACATTGTATTTAGCATGTATTACATGCAACACCGAGTTTAAATAAATCATGAAAGATCATTAAAATAATAATATTTAATATGATAGTTATCACCTAGGAAATAAATTAGTGGCCATGTATAATACTAAAAAAATTATTAAAATTATGTTTAACTATTTATTAAAAATAAAACAAGTAACATTTAAAAGAAAAATAAATATGTTTTAAAAAACATTATTTTTTCGAAAAGACTTTTAATCGCTCGTTGTGCATATAATTTAAAATTATTTTTACCAGTTTTGGAAACTTTATTTGTTAATATGAATTTAATATTTTAAATTAGAATATTTAAATTATATTAGGGTGATTAGTTTCGGAATTTTTAAAAATATTTCATTTCTGATAAATAATGAAAAATATTGATATTTAATTAAAAACTACTTTTAGTTTAAATTATTTATATAGTTAAATTATATTTTAAATTGGATTTAAAAAAAATAGATAAATTATAAATCAATTAAACAAATTTATTTCATTGGAATAATGATTATGTTAAATTTAGATATAAAACCATTTTAAACTTTTGGTCATTTTCTCTTAAAAATTCAGATTTCTCTTCTCGTTAGTGAGACTAATTTTAAATTAATTTTTTTTACTATTGTCAATTGAATTTGAAAATATGGATTCAATTTTTTTATTCTGGGAAATTTTTATTTTATAATTTGTTAAAAATAATTTTTACCAAAATGAATAATGAATACAGTAAAAAATTATTGTCAGGGTTATTGTAAAAATGGATTTACCCAGGGGTCAAACTAAAAATAAAAGTATTAAAATAAACTAAAAAAATATATTAAATATATTTTATTGTAATATTTAGAACTTATCTATTATATATTAAATAATTACCCTTTTTTCTTGTTTCATGATAAAAACATGGGTATGGTTGAATCTTTTAAAAAAATTACAAGTGTGCCAGCCACCTCACTTATAAAAATCGACCCCCTCTCATATCTTATTCAAACCATAAAACCCTATTTAAGAAAAAACCTTCCTAGATAAATTTATAAATTCCATCCTATCATCTTAGAAGCCTTATGTTGGTTAAAAATAAAATATATTAAAGATTTGGTGAAAATCAAAGAGATTACAAGAAAAAGAGGTAATATTCTTTTATAGAAATTTTTATTTTGTTTTTTCCTCCACATCCTTATATTATACTAAAAAATAATTATATAATGACCTAATTATATTTAATATAATTTTATGTTGTTATTTTAAGGGAATTACCTAAAATCATTTCCACATACATGAAATCTTTTATGAAATCATCATTCATGTGTATAGTGGACAATGACCACACGAACAAATGCCATTCTTTTTTCCATTACTATCACTCATAGATGGATATTATGATAGATATAAAGTATATATGTGACATTAATAACATAATTATACTTCTTTATTCATTTTATCATATACAAAATTCTTACTTTCCATTTCATAGGGGATATGATAATGTTTCTTGTGTGTATGGAGAACTACTGCTTCATGAAGCGATGTGATTTGTTTTTCACTAATGTTTTACATGAAAGGTGGTAAGGAAAAAGTTAATGAATAAATGTGATATAAATGAAATAATTATTATATTCATGAAATATTTATTATTATGTAAATATAATACATCATTTTATTTTATTTTACCTTTTCACTCATTGAAAGTTGATGACATCACCAAGAACGAGTAGACTACTTCCTTCACAAAGCAATGTGACTCTTTTCATCACCACACCTAATAGATGATATAAATAAGTATTTTTAAATATATAATATGGTATATATGATATTAATATCATTATATAAATATAAAATATTACTTACCTTTTTTACATAACGATTATTGAAAAATGGAAACGTTACTCATGTATATGTACGACCTGTAGTATTTATGATTGTAACATAGTCCATTTTTAATAACCATCTTACATGATTGGTTTTAAAAGAAAATAAATATTGTTAAGATATGGTAATCATGTCATTTTTATGATTATAGATATGATATAAGAATATAATATGAAAAATAACTAGATCTTTCCTGACAAAACACACATTAGAAAACAAGAAAATTAACACCCAAAAGAATGCAAATAATGAAAGATTAATAATAGAAGGGTAATAAGATGTTATAAAAGGATCATATATGATCTTTTAAATTTTAATATGTCTATGGTATAAGTTAATAACCTGTTTAAATCCACTATAGAAGACGTTAAAGTACACTTATGTAAAATAAAGCGAGAGGTAAGGGGCTTCATATCAATTTACCTTCATCAATACATATTATAATTCTATGTACCTAATTTATTTTATATAGGGTATATACTACCCATTTTATTTAATTATTCATCAAATATTCCTAGTATTTATAGTTTCAATTTGAATTATTTCATATAAGGTTGCTTTACATAAGATTTACCATGTAGTAAAGAATTTTATAACTCACTTTCTTTTCATTGGGTTATATTACATCTTTATTATCTTTGATATTATAACATTATGTGTGTAATAAATTTTAATTATATCATGTTTTATTTAGACTTGTTTTATAATTCTTTTTAGTTGATACACATAATTTATTCATTAATTAATTCATAATTAAATGTTATGATCATTATACGGGTTTAATTCACAATCTCATTCTTATCAAGATTAATTCTTGAATTTCATTTGAAGGAAATTATTTTACCACTATCTAATAAAGTAGTATAATTTTATAATCCTATGGTTTTAAATAATAATTTCGTGTAATAGATCTATTTTACACTCTTTTCTACTTAAAATAATTCATAAAATGCTTTTAAAATATATGACTTTATTTCTATCTTTGGTCAAAAATTTGTTTTCCTACAAAACATTATTTTCGAAAAATATTTTCAAAAATGTTTCTATAATTTTCCAAAAATTTTATCAATAAAATTATCACATATTTGTTTTTTAAAAATAAATTAAAGGAATATTTATTTCATTTTCAAAATAATACCCAGTTGGCTTTTACTAAAAATGTGAAAGGAATCATTGTTTTAATGTGTAAAAAATAAACATAATATCCAGTCATCATAAACACTCAATGTTTTAAAACATCCTTTATAAGTTTAATGGTATATTTTCAAAAACAAATTGTTTTCAAAATGTTTTTTGAACTTGTAGTTTTAATATTTTATTTTCAAAATGAAAAGTATATTTTTTTTGAGAGTGTTTTTAAAGATATTTTTATGGAATTTCTATACATAAATGAAAAAAAACTTTATTATAAACATAATACACTAGGGATATGTTGTATCAATAACATACTTATTATTACAGTGTATGTTTTATGATTATTTCAAATAAGAAGAGTTTTGAAATTCACTTCCTTGATTATTTTTTACAGTGAATAACTTTCCCTTAAAATGTTCACTTTCCTGGGATCATTAGACCTTAAATTTCCCCAAAATATCAGTACTATTTTACATGGATATGTTTATTGTTTAAAAAATATATCATTTATATATACTGCGTTTTATATTTAAGGTTTTTTATTTATTTGGGGAAATATTGATAAATCTATATTCTATATTCTGTATATATATTTTATGATAAAATGTATTGTTTATTAATTAAATAGATTATTCGATATATGAGGAATTCCATAGACATGAAATAAATGGGTGGGGCCTAGATATAGATATATTTTTAATTCATTAGTTGTCTCATGGGATAAATTATTTGGATAACCTTAGTTAAATAGGTGTCTATGCATTATTTTTATACCGTCCTGAGGATATATATCGATCGTAGAGGTATCATGTTCTTAAGAAACATGGATTCCAATAATTAATCATCACCTTCATTAAGAATTAATTAATTATTATACATGATATTTTCACTATGATATTACTTCAGGATGAATTTTATTCTTGTGTTTATTTATTAACTGACATGTTTTGTCAATTATTTACATTAACATATTGACTATGCAGTATCCTGTTATGATAGTCATGTAATTGATTAAATTTAATGTATATTAATTTATTTACCATTCTATATTTATTATTATAGTAAAATTATTTAAATTTCATATGTATTTAGTTATTTACCTCGCAATGTTGATTGTTCTCATTTAGTCATGATAGTTTCCACTTTACATAACCGTTACTGATAATTTGAGCTCAACCATATTTTTTTATTTTTCCAACAATCCAATAAGGGTACTAAAAATGATATAGAATAATATTCTAGAGTAAATAATGAAATTATAGAAACAAATAATGTTCTAATTTTTTATATTAAAATGTAATATGAGAATCATATATGTATCTAGTTGACTACTAAAATATTAAGTCATTTGGGATGTGATTCCCTATATCTTTTTCCAATGTATTAAAATAGGCACAAACACTAGGCTATTGGGGTTGGGGTCACTATAGTTGGTATCAAAGGAAATTTAATAGAATAATTAGGACCCAGATTTAGGAAAAATAGATTATAGAACATAAACCTATGATAAACTTATAGTATAAGTATAATAACTTCCTAAAGTTTTGGGGAGGGAAATAATATGTGGTTTTTATAAGAAATAAATCCAATTTTGGATACTATAAGTGGATGTTTTTCTAGAATAGATGTACCTAGGGTTAATAATTTTTTCAAAGGGAACATTGGTAATGACCCTATATTCACCTAGTGCACAAAAAATGGGCCTTACAACACACGTATTTCGATACTCCCAAGGGACATGATGAGAATAATTCACATTTTATTTACCAACCATTGTGATTTATTTTAATGGATGATGAAAATGAATGAACAAGGTCAAACCTAAGGTGTCTTATATTGACAACAATGTTTCATAATTTAGACATCTTATAAATGATTATATGGTTTACACACTGTGATTAATTTTTGTTTCACTAAAATTTTTAGTTTAATTTAATTTATAGAACCTAAAGGAAATGTGATAACATTGAACATGTAGGAAAATGTGGAGGATTTGAGAAACCATAGGTGATAATTATAAGAGTGGAAGATATTATGATTATTCTTAATCAGTTATCCCAAGATATTATTAACAACCTCTTCCTTAATCGACTCTAGTATTTCCAAAATAAGTAAAGGATGGAGTTCACTAAGATCTAGAGTGGTGGATACCATGTAGGAAATAAGGATCAATTTTATTCATGTTAAAAATGTGGGAATAGAAACCCAAGAAAGTGTCTCAATGGAAGATTAAAATTATTTATATGTGGGAAATAATTCATAAATAAAATAATTTATGAGGAAAAATGAAGATTATGATAGAAAGAAATAAATATCATCTTAGGGATCCATTAATAGGTTTTTCCTTAAATGTGGAGAACTTGGGAATTATTTGAGTCGATAACCTATTATGAAGTTTAACCCCTAGATCAAGGAATAACCTATGTTAAAATAAAATGAATGAAGTATTTGTGTATTCTAATTAGAAAAATGAATTGTAGGAGTATTTTACCTATGGTATTTTTTGTGATAAGAATTATCAAACATCTTAGGATTGTATTAAATTTTAGAATAATATATGTCTCCATTATTTTAAGAGTTATGGATACCATCATGGATTATGAGCTTAAGGTTGATAAAAATTAAAATGTATTAAACACCATTTCTTATGTGATTAGAGTCTACCAAGATTAAGGACGTTTTGGAGAAATTTATTGAAATAATATGTTTTAGTAGAATATTTATTTGAGGAATAATGCCTTTAAATTTTATAGGAATAATTTTAAAGGTTTTTATACCTTTAGGGTTAATATTATCATCAATGAAAATTTAATAATAGTAAAATAACATTGTTTGGATTTAATAAAAAAATTTAGCATTGAAAACCTTAGTAAAAATGCTTTTAATGAATAATTTCTTTGAAGGATGCCCATCATATTTTTCTGAAAAGTTATATAAATTATATTAATATATCTTTAGAAAAAGGATAACCCATATGAAGGGATACAACCCATCACATTTGGAAAGGTCACAGGGCTTGAAATCATAACCAAGCCACAATAAGGGTTTTGTGTCTACCACTACCCTACGTAATGTCACAGTTATTTTTAGTTAAATGATTTGAAAAATAAATATTAATGATGAACTGGAGGTGTTAATTTCAAGGATTATAGATTAATTTATTATATTGGATAAATTTTTCTAACCATATCAATTTTTTAAAATAGTAAGAAATTGATGAAAATTATTTTCACTGTTTATGGATCTTATGATCCGTTAAAAGTGAATTTTGGTTCTTTGGGCATGCAAAATAATTTTTGGATATTAATTTATGAGAGTAAAGGTATAAATTGGAAATTGACCAAAGAAAAAATGAATGATGAGAATATTATTATAAATTTGAAACATATCAGGTAAGTATATTTCCTTATATTTATATATTTTAAAAGAACTGCTAAACTCTAAGAAAAGGGCATTAAAACAAAATTTTATCCTAATGCCTTCATACCCAGTGAATCAAATAGTACTTTAAACCAGCACAAATTTATGGTTTTGAGTCCCTTTATTTTCCATTTACCATTCAATTTATTGTGATAAATTACCTAAATCACCCTCTATCATTATTGACTCTTTTCTTCCATATCTATATCATCACTTACTATAAATGTTATCAAACATTGAAACCTTGATATGTGTTATTACTTACTAAATTTTCAATTATCTTTCTCTATTATTAAGAGGATATTTTATTAAATTTTACTACAATGTGGTTTTTCTAAAAAATAGTTTTCAAATAAAAAACCATTGATTCCCATGATGATGTTTAGACTACGATGAAACAATTTATTTATGGTGGAGAGAATGTAACACCACAAAGTTCTAAAATAAGAACACTGTCTTCAATAGTGTATATGACATAAAACACCAATAATAGAAGAAAATATAAAAGCATGAGACTTTATGATATATTTATTTTATAATAAATTTAATATCTTCTATGGATTCCATTACATGAAACACTGGGTTTAGTTTTCATTTCATGAAACAATGGGTATAGCTGAAGTTATATGCAACACCAAGTTTAAATAAAACATGACATATTATTAAAATGATAATATTTAATATAATAGTTATCAAATAATAAATAAATTGAAGGGGAATAATAGTAATAACTAAATTAAGAACATTGTTTTTATCTATTTATTTTAAATAAAATAATAATCATTTAAATTAAAAAAAATATTTTCGGAAAAACATTATTTGTTATAAAAGACGGTTTAGTCGACCCTAAATCACATAATTTAAAATTTATTTTTACCACTTTTAGAAAAATTATTTGATAAAATAATATTAATTTTTTAAATAAAAATATATAAATTTTATTTGGATGAATATTTTCTATATTTCTAAAATTTGTTATTTTACAAAAAATAGTGAAATATTTTGAATTTTAATTGAAAACAAACTTTTAATTTAAATTATTTATAAACATATATTATATTTATTATTAATTTTAATGTAAAATTATTTCATTTATATATGAATTAATCCAATTTAGGACACTGGAATCATTTTAACTTTGAATTTTGATATAAAAACTTTGTAAACGTTTGAACATTTCTTCTTAAAAAACCTTCATTCTCATAACGTCTATGGGATTAATTTTAAATTTAAATTTTCCACTTACTTGAATGGAATTTGAAAAAATGGATTCTATATTTGGAATGGAAATAATTGATATTTTCTAATATGTTCATGTTAATTTATAACCAAAATGAATAGTTAATACAGTAAAAATTAATTACCAAAATGAAGGTGAAAAATGGATTTACTTGTGGTTAACCTAAAAAGAAAAGTGTTCAAATAAAATAAAAAATTTATAAGATATATTTTAAGGACATATTTCGAAAATATATTTTATTTTGAGATAATTTATCATTTTTTATAATTCATTCATGATAAAAATATGGAAATGATTGATTTTATTCAAAAAAGAAAAGTGTGTCACCCACCTCACTTATAAAAGGTCACCCCCATCTTATCTTCTTAACAACATGAAAACTTTTTTTCAAGAAAATCCCAAATCACATTATAAAAAAAATATTGTCATTATTCAATCCTTATTTTTGGCACAACTACAACAAGGAAGGCATTGGTGCAAAACTTAGGATATTTCCAGAGGAATATGCAATGTTCTTCCAAAAGCATTTTTATTTTATTCCATCCTCCACCTCCTTAAATTATTATTAAAACATGATGATATAATAACATTATTATATTAAATACATATTTTTTTTATTATAATATCATTGTATAAAACTATCTCCACTTTAATAAAATGGGCAATGAAATCATTGTTCCTGGATTTGACATACGACCGCCTCGTGAACCGATGACATCTGTTTTTCCACCACAACCTTTCATTTTTTGGTATTATGATGTATATAAATTATATATATGATATTTAGAACATAATTATACCTCTTTAGTCCTTATAACATATATAAATTTTTATGTTCCTTTTCCTAGGGGACACGATAACATCGCTCGTGTGTATGGCGGACTATCACATCACAAAGAGGCGTGATTATTATTTCACTAATGATTTAAATGTAAGGTGATAAGGATAATGTTAATGAATATATTTTATGTAAATTAAATAATTATAATATTCATTTCATATTTATTATTCTTAAAGGAGAATGCATTATTTTCTTTTTTTAAATTTTTACTCACTGAAAGATGATAACATCATTGGTGAATGTGTGGACTACCCCCTTCACGATGCGATGTGACTCTCATTTTATCACCAAACCACATAGATGATACATAAAATAATATTTAATGATATAATATTTTATATATGATATTATTATTATTTAAATATAAAATATTACATAAATAATTTCCATAATGATCATTGAAATGGAAATATTACTCCCGCGTATCTACAGTCTTTCTTCTCCATGATTATAACATTGTCAATTTTTCAAAACTATCATTAATTATTTCTTTTCCAAACTTAAATTTGTGAAAAATATGAAAATTATTTCATGATTATTATTCTTTATATGATATAAATATATAATATTCACCAGAAGCAGATCTTTCATGACGAATCATGCATGAGAAAACAAGAAAATTAACAATCGAAATAATGAAAATATTGAAATGTTAATAATGAAATAGCGATAAGATGTTATAGAAGGAACATATATTATATTTTAAATACTAATATAGTTCTTTTATATTTTAATAATATGTTTAAACCCACTATACATTAGGTTAAATCACATTCAACCAAAATGAAACTTGAGGTAAAGGACTTCGTCTCAATTTCCCTTCATTGAGGCTTGTTGTAATGTTATACAACTAATTTACTTTTTATGTTGTATATAATTTCACTTCGATATCATTATTCCTAAAATCATAATGCTATTTTAAGTTTTAATTTTAATTATTTCATCTAATGGGATCTTATTTAATAGTTACCAAGTGGTAAATAATTTCAATACTCAATTACTTTTGAATGACTGAAAATTCAATATTTATTAATATCATATGTCCCCTTTTATGGGCTGATGGTGAACCAAACAAGACATAAATATATTAAGACATTAAACCATGCCCTAATAGTCTAAAATCCAAAAAACCAAATGAAACAACATGGTAAGGACCCTACCCATTATAAACAACATTATGTACAAATTCCACATTTCCAACATCTACATTTACAACATTCCATAGAAAGTTGTCCCATACAAAGATGGGCTCGTACTGATGGCCAAGGCCATACCCTCTCAATTATCCAAATCATCATCACCGTCTATATATTTTTATTCAAAAAAATGTATAGAAATAAAAAAAAATGGAAACAAAATAAGAAGGTGGGAGGAAGAGCGGCCTTGGATTTGGGGGTCTGAAGTAATGAAGCCTTATGTAATTTAATCAAATCAGGTCAATCCCCTTCACTTTGAGGGAGGCTGCATTGGAGAGACAAATCACATTAGACCCTAGGAAACCCATGGATGCATGATAATCTGAAACCTTGTTCCCCTCTCTATACATATGAGTGATCCAAATCATATGGTCACGGAGCTATTTGCATGTCCTGATATTTTATGCCACTATCCAAGGAGTAGAATCTCTCCCCATCAAAGAGTCATAAATAATCATTGAGTCTGTTTCCACCTTGTATAGTGCAATGTTTTCTTATTTTCATAACTTGAGCCCAGTGATAACTGCATTAGACTCCACCTGAAGAGCACTACCATTTCCATAGTGTGTTGTGAAGGATAAGATCACACTCCCTCCTGGATTATAAACAACTCTTCCACCGCCATCAAACCTACTTGCAGAGACCAAAACCATCCACCCAATGCACTCACCATACCATAACATGATGCCGATGACCGGATCACCACCATAAAATGATATGTAATACTAGATCATGACCATCCCCACCATATAATACCAGGATCACAACACCACCCTTCACCACAGAAGAAAGATCTAACCACCCTTCACTATAGAGGACCGGATCTCGATCACACTTCATTGCGCTGCCAAGGAATACATATCACCAACCCTTCTCCATAAAAGATTTATCACAACCACCCCATTCTATATAATACTAGGAAATATTCATGCCACTAAGGATGACAGTTGGTCGAACCTCGTCGCCGCACAGAGCCTCGTTGCAAATTTGTCGAGCCCTTTGTTGTGCCACCAAAGAAAGACACCCACCACCCTTCACCACTGAATATAGGTATCGACCACCCCACATCATAGAGGACCATATTTCTCATAATATGGGTATTAATAATATTTAAAAGTAATAGTATAATTTTCCCACTCTTTAGTATTCAAAAATATTGATAAATTTTTTAATAAAATCCAACTGTGTTTCTCTCTTATGTAAAAGAAATTCTTACATAACCATGTTGTCAACAAAATGTTTTCAATTTTTTTTACCCTTTTCCAAATGATTTTTTAAATAAATTTTCACTAATTATTACCTTCTACAAAATGTTTTAAAAGGAATATTCATTTTTTTTCAGAACAATTCTTGTTCAGGATTTACTAAAAAAATGAATGGAATCTTTATTTTGACATGTGTAGAATGAAGGGAATTTATAGCCTTTCTGAACACTCAATATTTGAAAACCTCATTTATAAGTTTCATTGTTTATTTTCAAAAAAAAATATTTTCAAGAAAATTTGTGAAATTTTCATTTAAATATTTTATTTTCAAGATATAATGGATATTTTCGAAAAGAATTATTCTAAAGATATTTTTATTAAATTTATATTAAGAAATGGAAACAAACAATTATTTTACATATAATACACACTAGGGATATGTTTTATTAATAACACACTTTTTCTTGCTTTGTATGTTTTATGATTATTTTGTCCAATGATAGTATTTGCGTACACTTCATTGATTCATTTTTATAGTCAATAAGTTTCCCTTAAAATGTTCACTTTTTTGTGATCATTGAAAATTAAATTTTCCCTAAATATACATATTATTTAACATGGATATGTTTATTTTTTAAACAGTATATCATTTCTACATATGGGGTTCTATATTTATGTCTAATTTTTTTATCTAGAGAGATATTGATAAATATTTATTCTTTACTCAATACAGATATTTAATGATAAGTCACATTGTTTATGAATTAAATTAATTATTCAATATATAGAAATGATTTGGACATATAAGACACAAGTGTGGATTGGTTATAGATATCCCCTTGATTCATCAGTAGTCTCATATGAAAAATTAGTTGGCAGTATTTAGTTAAATGGGTTTCTACCCATCAGTTTCAAACTATAATGAGGATATATCTTGATGGTAGAGGTATCATGTGCCTAAGAAACATGAAATATAATAATTAATAATTTCATTAATTAATAATTATTTTATTTTTATCCGTGATATTGTTTTTATGATATTATCTCTGGATTCATTTACTTCTCATTTTATTGATTAAATGTCATGTTTTTTAGTTATTTATATTTATATATTTTTATGCCTTATATAGTTATTATAGTCATGTTATTGATTAAATGGAATGTGTTTTCAGTTATTTGACATGAAATATTGATTATTTTAGTAAAAATATTTAAATTGAATGGTTGTTTGTGATTTAAATTTCCATATAGATTATTTTCATTAATTCATGCTAGTTTCTGTTTTACTAAACCATTACTGGTCATTTGATCTCACCATTATTTTGTTTCATATCCTAGGAAAACAAGAAGTGTACTAAAAAAGATATGAAATAATATTCTAGAGGCATTAATTATATTATAAAAAAATTGTAATTTTTTTTTTCAAATGTAATATGGTAATCATGTATGTATCTACTTTACCAAGACTATTAAACAATTTGGACCTACGAGAATTGATTCCTTTCATATTGTTCTATTTTACTAAATAATTCACTAACTCTGGACTACTGGGGTCAGGCTCACTACTAGAGGTGGAAGATAAAGTGTTAATATTTCATTTAATATAATATATTTAAGTAAAATACCAAATAAATGTATAATATAAATTATTTTATATTATATATAAATATAAATTTTTTAGGTTTATATAATTGTGAAATATATATAATGCATGAAGAAATCATAAAGTGTTTATAATTATCATATATTATGAATTGTTTATAATTTTTTATCTTATGTTTAAATATTTGCATTATTTATTTATTTATTTTATTCTATACTTTATTCATAGATATAATTATTCTATTATGGATTGTTTTATGCTTTATTTTAAAGTTTTCAACTACTTCCATAAATTTCTAAACATGCATATACATAATTACATGCTAGGTATGATAATTAAATTTGTTTTCTTATAACATAAATTTGTCTTGTGTTGGGTAATGATCTTGAGTTAAATATTTGTTATAGTTTATACATGTTAGGTGTTACAAATATAATGAACTTAAGGCCTCTATTGGGTAAAGTAACATTTTATAGAGGAATTTTGGGTGGTACTATTCACTGTACTAGAGGCTTATGAATTTTCTAGAAAAGCGGTGTGTTTTTATCTATCACCCATGATTAATCTTGTGTGTATTATTGATTTTATATGAATATAAGTCTTTACATGAATTTTTTTATATACCTTTTTCTTGTGCTACATTTTAATGTGTATAAATATAGTTGGATTGTAATTTGGGTTAGTAACACAATCTATGAGGTGCATAAAGAGTTCCATATCGATATGATATAAATATATTCATTTTCTGTAAGTAATAAGATTTTAAAATAATTTATTAGAGGAATTAATAAATGAAACGGGAATACAAAATATAAAATGGTGATATTAAATCCCTATTAAAAATAATCTGTTTCATATTCATTCCAAACAAACTCCAGTAAGGACATCAATCATCCATCCTCATAGCTTTATGCTATATTTGGGTGACCTTGGATTATCTTGTGTATGGAAAGGAAGTAGTGGCGTGACCCTAATATTAGGTTCCTCATTTTTTGAATTTACGTTGGGTTACACTTAGCTAAGAAAAAAAGAGATATGATATAATCGGAATAAAGTTTATTATATCCATATGATGAATTGATAAATGAGTTATCTACTTAGTCATCCATGATTCATATTTTATATGATTGGAATAATGGCCTGCCTAAATATCTAATTGTTGATAAAAAATTATGTCAACTCATTACAAAGTGATATATGGATCTTGTCCCACAAATATATATGGTGTATTTAAAAGGTTCACTTATTTTTGTGGGATCACATATAATAAACTTACTTATTACTATAATATAAAAACATTATAAACCCCTCAAAATGATTCTATTATTGATTTAATGGAGTCATCATCACCTTTAATCATTACTATTTATCAATTCAAGACAATGGAAAATCATAATATAAGCAACATGTTTGACTAATACAAAACATAATAATCATTCTTAAGAAATATAAAAACATTTGTGTCATATAAAACCCTTAACTAATTAAAAAATTGTTTATATTATTCAAAAACGAAATTATAACCATCTAAAAATAATAGATGAATTCACATAATCTTTCAAGGGGATTAATTTCAAGAGAACCATTAGAACATTACACTTAACTCATATAGTCAATATTGTTGGGTGTGACATTGAAAAATAGAGACTATAGGTTACATTTAATGTTTGACCTAGATATGGATATTTATTCTATAATATTAATTGTAAATGTTTAAAAAATTTGAATAAGTTGTGTAATGGTTTACCCTATATTCTTTAAGTATTTAGGAAAAAAATAATGGGTATATTACGTTTATGGTTTTGTATTGTGTTAAGAGTCTAATAGTGTTAAGGTAAAATCCATAATAAGGTCATATTTGTCCAATAGTAATTCATGTTTAATCAATATTAAAATATATGAAATAAAATAAGGGTATATTTTCTTTGGAACAAAATATCCAAATAACATAAAGGGTTTTTTGAAAATCCATGAAATGTCCACATTAGGAATCTGTTTTATATAAATAATTGTTCATATTTATATTGTATATGGTATTAAATGTATATTTTTACAAATTTATTAAATATATAAGACATATAAATCTAGTAAATAATTGATAGATCATGTAGTTTTAATTCAAAATATGAACAAATATAATCCAAATCATGGAGTAGATGCAAATTAGTATTTTTAGCTTTAATAAATTTGAATAAAGGATGTGTACTTTAATCTTATTTTTCTTTTATGATAACATATTTTACTTTTTAAGAATATGTTTTTCTAAACAATATGATTTAATGTTTTGATATAGATGGTTTAAGATTCATTAATTTCTATAACATGAATGAAAATAAGGTAAGGATCAAATTAGTTATATATGAGATAGAGAGTTTATCCTACATATGTTTTTTAAATATAATGAATTGATATTATAATACCCATTTGTGGAATATTTAAAATAATAATATATATATTTCATAATAACACTCCAAACACATATAATACTATTTAAGACATGAAAAAAATATATTTTTTGTTAAATATTTTGAGATACTGACCCTTATGGTTCTTGATCTCTCTAGAGGGATTGAAATTCAGTATCATCAATTTAATACATGGACTTTATGAAGGCTTTATTATTTATCCTCTTATTTTTTCATGTTTAATTCATGATTAGTAGAAATATCTATAATAATATTTCAAATACATATGTCCTTCCTATTAGAGGAAGATTCAGTTATACAAAAAAATCATATATTATTTATAAATTATATATTACTCTTTATCAATAGAAAATATAAATATATGAAAACCATTAAAGTTATAATGAATATTTATAAAAAGTGGAGTTGAAATAAAATAAACACTGGTCAAATTAATTTTTTTATCTTAAACAATGCATTACTAGATGTACCCAGCTTGTTGAGAAGTGGATTGTATTTTTAAAAAGAATCTTAATTTTCATTTTTCTCATAGCTCAATTGTCTATACGTAGGATATGAATCCACTTCATTAATGAAATATTGGATAGGATCATTGGTTTTAATAATAAATTGAAATTTTATTTCTATATTTCATAGAAAATATCACCCTCATTAATAGTGTTCTCACCTCAATGATTATGAATGTTTTTTTAGTTATTCAGGTTCCCAAAGTAGTCAACAAGAATATTACATACATTCTAAATAGATTCCTATGGGGAAATCCTCATGAGGATGGATTCAATTATGTAATCTCAAAATAGTTAGAAAACCCATTCAATGAAGGATAGATCAATACTAGGATGCTTTAAGAATTCATTCAATGCTTTTAGACTAAAATAACATTTGATGCAATTGAAAGTTAGCCACTATTGTCAAAATTTATCAAGGAAAAATAAATAAAGATTCCCTATGATTTAAAATGTGGGATCATTTCAACATCTATTTGTAGGAAACTTCTCTAAGGAATTATTCATTTTATTCTTGAAACTTTTATTAGATCATTCTGTATAGTGATGTCTCCTTATGGTAAGACAATTAGACTATTCATTCCTTTTTTTAGGATGGTTGTACCTAGGTATGAGTGTATGTTGGTCCATTAAGCACCCAAGGTTTAGAAAATATTTTGTTATAAGGAAAAGAAATCTTTAATTTTCAATAACATAATTATGCAAAACCTGATCATTATGTGTTTACTCCTAATTCATGTAATTTTAGATCCTTTTCTTATTAAAAACATACAAATAATAATTTGTCTTTAAGCCCTGGGAAAAATATTAATGGAAAAAAACCACACAAGGAGAGTATATATTTGGGGATGGTGGATTTATGAATTGTGTTATACCCACAGATAATCAAATATAATGTAATAAAATCAAACTAGCATTTTATTTTTTATGTCTCTTAACTTTTAAAAATGAGTCTATAGTTTACCTTTTTATGGAAATGGAATGGTCATGTTCTATTTAGATGTTTCTTACTTATTGTATGGGCTTCTCCATAAATATAATTTTACTTCAATTAGTTTTTGGGGATTGGTTTCTATAAAAACATGATTCTTATACACATACCCCAGAAGTCAGATCCAAGCACGCTTGGACCGCAAATTTATTAATAAAAAGAAAAGTGCTGAGACAATCAAGAGAAAGAGGACGAGATTACATGTCAGAATAGTCATAAGCATCACATTCATACCTGGCCATATCATCCGCATCGGCTGATTCCCATTCAGATTGGGGCTCATATTGTTTGAGCAACTTGATATACTCTTTTCTTCGCTCCAATTGCTCCATAGATAGCTTCTCCTTAGCCTTCATGGAGGATGACCTGGTGGTCACCGTCCTCGGAACCACAGAGTAATCTTTCCTTGGTTTCCTTTTAACTGGGGTAGGCAAAACACCCTCACTGTCAGAGATTCTGGTCTTTTCTCCTCGAAAAATATCACTGTATGAGGTTTTAATCATATTCCTATCACTTTCCTCATCATCCTCATGAGTGTCCCCCCACTTGCAGGGGATGGAAACTCCATTTCCTCGAGTGGAGATCTCGGCCCCTTCCTTCCCATCATCAGAGTTGTTCCTCCGTTCCGCAGAAGATTGCTTCTGAATATTCAGCTATGAAGAATCATTCACCACCAATGCTGACACAGGACTCAAATTATCAGAAGTGATAACCTCATGATCTCTAGAAGGGCCGCTATAAGATCTTTTCGGAGTAGAATCAACAATCAACTCTTTTCCCTTTGAAGGAGTCAGCACATCAGGGGCTGCCTTCATAGGAGGGGCGATGTCCTTGATGACATGCTTTGGTGAGGACGATTCCTTCAAATTATCCTTTTTTCGATAGATATTGGAGGGGTGTCCTCGCATCCCACACTCCTTACAAGTGATGTTTTTACGACACAACTCCAAAGAGTGCCCCACAGTCATGCATTTAGTGCAGAAAAGAGTTTTCTTTTCATATTCAACATCAATCAGAATTTGATCAGATGGAATAGAAAGTGTTACTGTATCAATGAGAGAGGATCTAAGATCAACTTCCACCAGCATTCTAGCGAAGTTCCCAAATCTGACATCAGTTGTTTCCTTATCAAGGCATATGGGAGTTCCAATTGCCATTCCAATATCATGCAGGATCTCTGGATGCCAAAGAACCCAAATAAGACCATGAAGACGCACCCATACCTGAGCGAAGACATTTTTTGCATTCGAGACATTAAATTCAAGTGACCATTCATGCAGATGAATCCATCTCGGTTTTAGAATCATGGAACCAGAACTCCATGCCCTAATCTTGAGATCCACCGATGGAAACAAACAGTGAAAGAATCCCCACCCAAGGGAGACACATTTCCAGCTAGCAAAGCCCCACAACATCGAAATTCTACGGAATAAATCTTCACATTTCCAGGGTTGCGCACCTTTAGGAAGAACAATGTGAGCAATCAATGAGTTCTCACCCAATGCCAACCTTTCAGTAATCACACCGGGGTTCGCCTCGACGTGAGCCAAAGATCCCTTTCAGATAATCCTTCTAAAGCAGGAATCCCCAATATTTTTCTAATCCGATAAAGAATCCTTCATCACATCAACAAAGGAACGCTGACCACATGATGCGGCACCAGTAGGAACCCTCACAGATTCCTGAAAATGGCCAATATTGACATCGGAAGAGGCAATCTTCAAAACAACCTTTACCATGGACCTCGAAGTATCCCAAGCACACTGGTTAAGGGATTTTCAGGGCGGAGGTTTCGCAGCGATGCGATTCAAACCACATAAGGATCATTAATCATATAAAAATCAAAATAATGATAAAACACATTATAAGGGAATGGGTTAAATAATAATATATCAATGAATAAACAAATGATATATAACAATGATTCCCAAGAAAATAAGAGATTAAATAATTTTTTATGTTCATAATTGAATAAATAACATAGGTCATTAATAATAAGTTATAGTGAAAAAAATTTATAATAATGGAGTGTAGAATTCTGTAAATAAATTATCACTATAAACCACGAATTAATGAATGAGTAATGAATCTTTCATGTAGGTAAGTGAATACTATTTTCCATAAAACAAGAAATGAATAATAATATTTTTCCATAAAATATATATTGTTTTTTAAAATTATTCAATTGAAAATATTTTAAAACATTGGTCATAAAATAAAATAAGGAATATAAATTTTCCTTTTAAATCATGTTTTATTCAAAGGAAAGTGTGAGGAGGGAACTTGAAAACATTTATATCCATAGAAGAAAATGGATTAGAAAATATTTTCAAATTCAAGTAACATATATATATAATATAAAAATAACTTGTGATTTATACAAAGATAAATATATTTAAAGATAGATAAATCATAACCCAAAATAAAATAGGGTGGTTTTGGAATTCCATTACTTTGGGTACAAACTCTCTTGCTATGAAAATCAACCCCCATGAATAATAACATTAAATTTATTAAATAATTAATTTAGAAACTTTTATAATATAATTTATTGGATAAATTTCATTTATTATCATATGTAAATCATTTATTATATAGGTTTTTCTCACATCGGATAATTGGGGTTATTCATTCCACTTTGAAAAAACTGCTTTAGTATATTGATCTTGTTCAAATAATTATTCAAGTAGATAAATTATCTAAATAATATTAATATTTTTAAAAATAATATATTTAATCATTAAATACTTTTTAAAAATCAACCATGCATGGAAGTAACAATTGATATATAACATTATCCATATAGGTGGTTAAAAATGGCCATGAAGCGATGAGACATATTAAATATTATAAAAGAAATTTAATGAATTAGGTGATGATATAATTAATATGAAAGTATAATTAATTTTATTAAATATATGATGCAAGTTATTTTTAGGATAATTAAAAATAACATATTTTTTTAATAAAAAAATTTAAAGGTGTAAGGAATAAAAAAGTTACATTCTAACTTTTATGTGGTTCCCTTAAAATACACTTTTATCCTTCTTAGATTAGTCTTTTGGTGAGGTCAAAAAAACTATTACATGGATAAAATAGTTTGGGAAGTTTATTTTTAGAATTTGGTTATGGTAATTTGGTTTGAAAGTTAATATAATGTGGTGGATGATTATTATATTTAAAATGTGATTTCATGTAATAGAGTATAGAATATTTTATTTTTACAATATCAAAATAGTTTCACTACTCCATATAGTTACCAATTACCTCCATTAGTGATCAATTATAATGTATAGTTCTAGAATTTGGTAAACTAACTACCGTGGCTATATTTATCTGTGATTACATATATATGATGTCATATTTACCATATTTCATTGTATTTCATGGTTTTTACCATATTTTAATATTTTTACTATAAAAATAATAGATTTTACCCATTAGATAATTTTAATATTATTATTCCAAATATAAAATTAATTTTAACATATTTATACACTAATATTGTATATTTTAATATTTATATAAGGGTGACACATTTGATAAAATGTTGTTTTAGAGTAAAATCTATTTCATTTCCTAAAGAATTTTAAGTTTAATATACATAACTCCTAGATAAATAACCTTTTATCACACTAGAATATTAATGAAGGTTAATATAAGTAATGGTGGAAATTTAATAAGGTTTTTATCAAACATTAATCTTATAGAGACTTTCACTAACTTTAACTTATCCCGCAGTTGATTTTATTTTATCTTCATTTTTGGATGTTCTTCTTAGGCTTGATCAAGAGTAAACACCACTGGTGATACCTCCATCTCATTATCTAATAAATGAGTTTCATGGGTTTTTATCCTACTAGTTGAGGATATGGTTTATCAATTATTCAATAATAATTTATCAACATTACCCTTAATATAAACTAATTATAAAATTGACTTCCAAAACAGCTATATCATCAATGGTAATAATAAAAAATATTCATGGAGGGTTTATACTTCCTAAAAACACATTACATTTCCTTAATTCATAATTAATATGAATTTATCTTATTTTTAAAATATATTGATAAAATTACTAATAAATAATTTCTTTTATACTTTATTTTTTTGGTTGGTGATTATTCTAAGAGACAAATATAATCCAAAATTTCTTATTCTAGTTATTTATTTTTTAATTTTAGTATCTATTTTATTATTACTAATTTTATATTTTATATTTATTATCTAAATGGAATGTTATAAATTAATCTAATAATTTTGTATTTGTTTTTATCATGTTGTGCATGACTTTTAAGATACAATGCATTACTAAATATGACATAAGTTTATTTAGAAGTAAAACTTCATATATAAAAGTCTGGGTCATTATATTCTTCCCCACTTTTGAAATTTCATGCTCGAAATTTCTATTCATGAAAATTGATGGAAAAAATTGGGGTACTTATGTTTCATTTATTCCTACGTTTTCCATATTGGCTTTATTAATTTATATTGACAAGGTGGATTGTTTTTTTTATAGAGAATTATTTCTACAACTAAATAACTTCATCGACTAATCCAATAAGAGAGATCATGCTCTAATCATACCACCTTAGGCTTTATTACATGTGGGGTATCTAATATATACATATTCAATTGGAATGTGTGTAACACATCATTAACATAAGATAGGTTTAGTGGGAGTGATATATGATTAGAATTGTCTATGATGTGACATTAATTTCAAAGGGGGTGATGTAATTATGACATAGACTTCCCTTCTTTCCAACACCAATGGCTCTCTTCAATTGTAATATATGAAGGAACACTTTATATCTATCCTAAAATTCTAGGTCTCATTAATGATTTCCAGCATATATATTCTATCAACTCTACTTATATAATATTTTATTGAATGAGTATGACATTATCCATAATTTCATCAACAAGTTCCATTCCCAATAGCTTAAATTCTCCAAATTAAACCTAACAAGTTTGGGTTCTATATTTATTCCCAAAAAGGATTTTTAAGGACCCTTTTTACTACTCCATAGGTGGATATTATTGTTAAATAACTCAATTAGATTAAGATATTGATCCCAGTGTGCATTAAAATCCATAGAGAAAGCTCTCAAAATATCTTAATGTGTATGGAGTTTTATTTTATATTTTACATCAATCATGGGGTGATGCGATATATTTAAGTTCAAAATTACTTATAAGTTATAATGTCTAATGTTCAAGAACATTGAGGATAACCTTATATCATAATCATATATAATTGATAGTGGTGATCCATAGAACCTCACCACCTCTCTAATGTATAACCTCAAAATTTGACCCACTGGGAAGTCCTCTCAAATGGAGATGAAGTGATCGGTAGTTGTAAGATGTTTCACTACAAACCATATGTAATTATCTATATTGTATGTATTTAGATGACTCATGATAAAATTTATTGTGATATTATCTCATTTTCATGTTCGTATGGGTAATGGTTACATCATCCATTTCTACATTTTCTTTTATTACTTCACCTTTTATCATACTAAACACTTATATATATTAAAAAATATAATTCGTTATATTTTCCACCATCAATGTTATTAGAGATCTATATACATATTATTTCACCCATTGTGGACAAATGATGTTGATCTATGAACATCATTCAATAGATCATTCTTTATCATAGGCTTGTATGATATATATAGTCATGTCCAATATTTTAAAAATCCTTCTCTATAAATATTAAAATTAGAGTATTTCCCCTACCTTATTGAATCAACCATTTTTTATCTCTACATCCAACCAATGTTATTTCTATATATTTTATAGAATTTATGGTTGAGAAATAACATGTTCATGGTTGGATTTTATTCCTTCTTATATGATTCCCATGTTAATCCCTTACATGTATAAAAAGACATTACCCCTCTAAATACTCGTCATGGATAATGTTATGGAATCATTTCTACATAGAGAATATTTTTACTTTGTTATCCTTCAAAGGAAGGTAATGGATTGAGTTTGAATCCCTTGATCATATGTAACCATATTTTTTAGCAGATATTGAGATCCTTCAATGTAAATATATATTTTACAGTTTTCATATATATATATATTAGAATTTACATCATAGAGATAATGCCTCAAAATATTCAATAATAGGATTATTATATCTAACTCCAAATCATGCATTGTATAATTTTTCTCATAAACATATAATTATCTTGAGGTATAGTCAATTAATTGATCATTTTACATGAGTACACAACCCATGATCTTCTTTGATGAATCACTATATATAATAAATACTTTCTATACATAGGGTAGTGTGAATATAGGTGTAGTAATTATCAACTTATTTAAGCCCTTTAATCTTTATTTATTTTCATTTGTCTAAAAAGGCTTTACTCTCTTCTATGTTAACTTTCTTAATGGGTTTGAAAATCATGATTAGTTCCTCTAAAATCATATATGAGACCAAGATAATATGAGGAACCTTTATATATATATATATATATATATATCTATTTTAGAAAATTTTTAATAAAATTACTAAATCCATTTTATCTTTTATGGATTAATATATTTCCCCATTATCATGATAACATTCTCTAAAAATGGTACTTTCCCCATAAATAACACATATTAAATGTAATATTCAAGTAAATTATCATTTATAATTTTTTTAACATAGTACTAAAATTCTCCTTAGGATCCTCAATGATTTTAATTATAACTGAATATATTCTATAAATACTTACAAGAAAATTTCAAAATAGTCTCTTAGCACTCAATTAATTAAGGCCATAAAAATTTCTGGAGCACTTTTAGTCTAAATGGAATAACTATGGACTCATTGTGTTTGTATACTATACAAAATCAAGTCTTGGGAAGATCCAATTTCCTCATCTTTTATTTATGATAAAAAAACCGAACATCTACATTAGATAAGTATTGATACCAATGTGTTTTATTGATGAATTCATCAATTTTGGGTTGGAGATTCTTTTTAATTATTATGATCTTGTTGAGTTTATGATAAAAAATTTACAGATCAATTGATCCATGCTTAATCATGAAAAAAGTTTTATGTTTACATGGTAAAGTACTTGGGTATATAAAACCTTGTTTAGAGTTTATTTTAATTTATTCTTTAGTTATTCCTACTAAATAAGGGTTATTCTATAGGTATTGTTCGATATAGTTAATTCTATGAGTATATGTTAAATTGATAAAACAACAGATATATCAAGATGAAATTAGGAAACTATTTGGGAAATGCATCTTTATACTCTATTTAATGGTAATGTAAATTATTTAATAAGTGGATAAGAATGGTTGTTGAAAGAAATTATTTTTCTATGGTGGATAATGTGTTGAATCTTCAAAAACACTATGATAAGTTTCTTGTTGAATGTGATAAAGAGGTATGTATTATAGAGGAATAAAAATTTTAAAATATTGATTTAGAAGGAGATATATATAATGAAAAGGATTATGTAATACATATATCGACACATAAACAAAATATTAATGATTAAATTTATAGGAAGAATATCATCAGTAGCCAGATATCATAAGTAGAAATTTGGAAAATTTTGTCTCTAGAGAAATAATTGTTCATGTCATAGGTAGAGACAAAATATTTTGAATAAGCTACAAATAATTGAAATTGGAATGTTGTGATGAATAAATTACTTGACCAAATTTAGAAGAATCATATATGGGAGATTTTTTTGAGGCTGATAGACTCAAATATCATCGAGACCAAATGTGTATTCTATATCAAGATAAATTAATATGGAATGATGATCTCAAAAAATCATTATTTCTATATAATAGGTACTCTAAAATTTTTTGAATTTATTTTTATGAAGAATGTTCACCTATGGAAAGCTTATGGATAATATGAATATTCTTATCCATAGTATTGTAAAGAAAATCCATGGTTTATTGAATTATTTCAAGTTAGTATTTCTGAAGGGAGTTCTATAAGAATATGTGTACATAAAATATTCATATGGTTTTCTACTTCATAAAGGTGAGAAATAGTTTTTCAGATAAGAAATTAATTTTATAAATTAATGTAGGTAATAAGAGTATAGAATTAATGAATTGATCGATACCTAATGATGTATATTTTCAAATGTCTCTAAAAATATTAAAATATATATGTCAATAATAAGAGTAATGAAAATATGATGTTTCTAGTATTTGTGGATAATATAATTTTTAGTAGAGTAGATGAATCACAAAGAAAAAATTTAAACAATACATGAAATTTGAGTTTGAAATTTTGATGATTGGTGAGGTAACTTTTTTCGTTGGTCTAATATTACATAAAGAAGGTGTGGTAAATTTAATTCCAAATATAAATATTATAGTTAGCCTCTTAGAATATTTATAATGGAGGATTACATGGAGATAAAGACTCTGGTTTCTACAGGGAAGAATATATCAAGAGATGATGATGGAAACATGGACAATGCAACAGAATACAGGAAAATTAATAGAATCTTATTATACTTCATAGAGACTCCACCTAAAACTGTGTCTTAACACATCTCATGTGGCATGGTATAAAATTTATCTTGAATAAATCAACATGATTATAGCTAAGATAATATTATGGTATATAAAAGGAACACTAGATTATATCTTTATTTATAATGAAACATCATAATAGAGGTTGTTGGGTTATATGGACACATATTGGGTTAGTTCAGTAGATAAAAGAATATATATAGTTAGCAGTTCATTTTACCTTGGTGAATTGTGTATGTATTTATTGACAAAGAAAAAAATACGTTATTTCACTAAGCACTATATAATCTAATTATAACTTATCCACTCAAACATGCCTCTTTTTTTATGGATGAGGAAAAATCCTAAGGACATGGGAGTGGAAGTCAAGTCTCCAATATGAATTAATCTTGAAAATTCATGTTCTATGAATAATAAAAATAATAAAATCCATCACTACGGTATGAATCAAATTAAAATGAAGTATCATTTTATCATGAAGAAATTTTATCATGGTTTGGTGAATTTGGAGTATGTTCTAAAAAAATTGTTAAACATTGAAATTCTAAAAATAGCCTTACCTAAGAAAGATTTTGAATGAAATTAGATAGATTTAAAAGTATTATTATTTCACTAAAGCATTTTATAATGTATATGGATACCCTACTCCCATAATTATATATATAATTTCACTTTGTTGTGATAAATTTTCTTTTCCTGTTACAGGATATAATGGAGTGACAATAATATTATTGAAAAATGGGGAGAAATAAGGGACAGGGAGATATATGATACTACTTAAACATGTTGAATGGGAGAGTTGTAACACCATAAGAATTTATAACATATTTTTTAATTAAATTATTTTTTTGACTACATGCACTAAATGCATCACAGAGTTATAGAAAACCACAATATATTATTTATATTACTATTTATCATGGTCATTATGACCTAACCATTGAATTTAGTTATATGAATATGAATAACCACATTTTAAATATTATGTATAGTGGTTTTATATAAATAAAACATATTGATAAAAATGTTTTTAATTTTTGGTAAAGTATTTATATGCATTGAAAATTCTATTTTCTCGAAAAATACTCTTATTACTTTCTATGGAAGAATAATAAAGGTAATTTTTGAAAATTTTAGAATATTTATTTTATAAAATTACCTTCATTTTTTGAATCAAAATTTTTTAATAAGATTTTAAAAATTAGCTTAGTGTGATTTTTTTTATTTTTCTAAATTTTTTTTTCTTGATGAATTCTGAAAATACTAGTTTTTTTCTGAGAAATTACATTTCATTTAAATAATTTATAAGGTTGTTTTTTTTAAAATTGTTATGAAAGTAAAATAAGTTCAATAATATTGTAATTAATCAAATATAGGTCATTATAATGAATTTAATATAAAATGTTTTTATAAAAACTTCTAAAACTTTTGAAACCTTTCCCTTTGAATTTTTTTTCATCACGTCCGTGAGTTTAATTTGTCAACTTCTGTATATGTAATTTAGAAAAATTGATTCCATATTTTGAGTAAATATAATTAATTTTATCTAATATTTTCAACATAATTTTTGACCACTATGAATGGAAAAATAGTCAAAATTAATTATAGTAGTTAAGGTAAAAACGGGTTTAATAGGGGGTTAAACTCAAACAATAAGTGTTAAAAATGATCCAAAACGTGTTTAATTCATATTTATTTTTAATATTTGGACCTTATATATTATAAGGTTAGAAAATGGTTCATTTTTATGCCTTTTTTTCTGAATCAAATGTGGGTGTAATTCATTATTTTCAAAACTTATAAGCATGTCCTCTCTCCCACTTATAAAAGGGAACCACCTCTCCAATCCTTTACAAACTTCCAAAAAGAATTGTTTTTTACAATAAATATAAAAACATCTCACCTAATTCCATTTAATCATTATAAAATCAATTTTTTTCATAAATACATCCTAGGAAGTCTTTTGGGGAAAACCAAAAAAAGTTGTTTAAAGGAGAGGTATCATCCTTAACCAAACATTTTATATTATTTATTCCTCCAAAGACCTAAAATAATATTAATACATTATTAAATAATAAAATAATAATATTAAATATATATATGTTTTTATTTTATGGTCATTAATTACTACCATATCCTCCACAATCAAATGGGAATTGAAACCATTGATCATGTGTATAGTCGACTATCGCCCCACGAATCAATGAAATTCATTTCCTATCATATCTTATCACTGTTGGATATAAAGATATATATAATATTTATATAATATATTTATGATATAATAATAATTCTATAATTATAATTTCATATGTATACAATTTTACTCTATGTTCTGTAGAGAATACAATAACATCATTCGTGTGCACAACAAGCTACCTCCTCGTGAATCGATGTTCTTTGTTTTTCACTAATTCATTTTATGGAAGGTAATAAAGATAAATTTAATAATAATATCAGATATATATTAAATAAAAATGAATATTTAAATTTATTATATTATTTACCTTTAATTAATTTCATTTATTAAAATATGGGAACATCATCTATACATACGTACAACCAACCGTCTCCAAGAACGGTGTGTTTCATTTTGTATCCCTAGAATTTTCAGATTACACTAAATACATATATATAGAATATATATGATATTTATATCATGGATACAATTATTGAGTTTATGGAGCCATGATTATAGAAAAATGATAAAAAATTCCAGACCAAAACTTGCAAGAAAATGAAGCAGCTACTACATGAAAAATGATTTTAATAAATAATTATTGATAAAAATGTCATAAAAAGGTCATAAGTACATCATATATAGTATGAAAAATATGATTATGGTTTTTTAATATATTTATTATACACTTATATTAATTATATAATAGGTTAAAAAGTGTAATAATAATGTTATTAATTATCATAAGGTATTTTTGTCTCAAAATGCCTTCTTTGGGACATAAGATATGTTATGAACCTATCTACTTTTATGAGGTGCATATAATTCCCTTTTAAATGTTATATAATTAATACAACTATTTTAATGATATTTATGGTTTCATTTTATTTTAATATTTAATTGTTATTACGATTTAAAATATACCAAAGTGGTAAAGATTTTTTTCTTGCAATCTCATTGTTTATCAGTGCTGTTTATGATTATGTTTACAATGATGAAATATTTTGATCCATATCTCAAGAAAATAATTAATTTTGTTATCATAAAGTTATTTCATGAGAATACATATTTTACCTTAATTTTTCTCTCATCATGTTCTCAATATTTAAAAGAAATATATTTCAAAAAAATCATCTTTACTTCTCTCTCCAGTTGAAAATGATTTTTCTTCCATATATATGTTTTAAGAAACTGTTTTAATTTTTTTTGAAATAAAATAAGATTTTTTAAAGAAAATTGTACCCATATTTTAGTTTATAATTTTTTAAATGAATATTTTTGTCATTTTCTTAATGAGGTTATTTTTTACTTTTAATGAAAATGTGAAAGGAATCTTAGTTTTAAAGTGTACAACATGAAGGCAATTTTTGACCATCATTACCACTCAATGTTTTAAATATCACCATAAAAGATACCAAGATTATTTTCAAATAAAACATTTTATTTAATATATACAACGTTTTTAGATTTTAAATTAGTTTTTTCGATGGAAATGATATTTTCCTCCCGAATATTTTAATGATTATTTTTTATGTAATTTCTATTCATCAATGAAAACATCCTTCACTGTTTCTTATGTTTTACTGAAGATATGATCCAATTATACCATCATTATTTTTTCTCAGTATGGATTAATATTATGATGAAGATATGTTTATGAAACCCATTTATTTTCCCCAGGTTATGTTACAAAGAATTATATATGAAACACATTTCATTTCCATCGGTTCTGTTATGATGAAATGTATAAGAGAACTATTTATTTTCCATGGTTATAATATGATGTAATTTTTATAAAACTCACTTATTTTAATGGGTTAATATATGAGGAATGTTTTATGATCTTATGTTGAAAATTTTAATGATTTTAATTATGTTGTTTGTGGGACCTGTATCTATCTTTAATGCATTGGGTAAGGATTCAATTATCAGGAGATAAAAAAGTCTAGAATGGAGACTAAACCAAATTTAGTAAGGTTATTTGTTCAATAATATTTTATTAGTATTGAACCTTGAAAAATATGATGTTTTAGGGAGTGGAACCATTCCACTATTATATACTTGGCAATGTGCCTTGACTATTTTGTAAATTATTTTCAATTCTTCTATTTTTGTGAAAATTCCTTGTTTAATTTCATTGTTATTATCTCATGGATCACATTATTTGATTACCTTATGGTTCATGCATTATGAAATGCCAATCATTATTCTAGGACCAAATATTATGATATTTGATATAAAGGGTGTGGTTATCAAATGTTATTTTCATGTTCTAATATATTTCTGATCATGTTACATTTATGTCTCCCCCTTTTTACCCTTACTAAGAATCTAAGCTCACACTTTTGTATATTTCCATTCAAAAGGTTATTAGAAATTTTATTATGTAGGATTTTTCTAAGAATGGTACTAGTTAAGGAGAACATAGTGGGTGATTATGTAGTTCAACTATGAATTAACATTTTTTATTCCAATAGTACTAAAGGAATTATTCTTTTATTGTAGATACCCCATCCCTAATAGTTCATAGCTAGTTCATACATCAATACATTGGTATAAGATACAAGGAATCACATCCCGGAAGACTGAATAGTTTACTAGTATTGGTAAACTAGATACATACATGATTATTATATTACATTTGAATAAAAAAAAGTATAGTTTATTATTTTTTCCAGAATGTAAGTATTACCTCTAGAATATTATTTTATATCATTGGTATTATACTTCATGGATTCCGGGGAAATGAAAAAAAACAAGGATGTTATCAAAATCTTAGTAAGGGTTAAGTATAGTGGAAGCTATCATAAATCAATCAGTATTATCAAAATATAAACGTAAATAACTAAACACACATTCCATTTAAATAATTTAACTTGTATTATCAATATCGAACTGTAAATAACTGAATTTTTTTCCATTTAATAAATAAATTGACTATAATAACATGATATGACATAATTAATATGGAAATTTAAATAAAAAATCACATGCTATTTAATCAGTAAATTGAGAATGAAATGTATATGGAGATAACATCGTTGTGAAAATATCATTAATAATAATGACTAAATTCTGATTTATGGAAATTAATAATTTTTATATTTCATGTTTCTAAGGAACATGAAACCACTACCATCAAAATATTTCATCAAGATAGTTTATTATTGATGGTTAAAAACCCATGTAACTATAGATAGCCAAATTTATTTGTCCCATGAGACTTTTGATGCATCATAATGCTATCTATAACCAACCCCCACCTATATATTTAATTTCAAATTCATTCCACATATATAAAATAATACATTTAATTCATAAATAATATTTTTTATCATAAAATATCAATATTGAGTAAACAAAACAAATTTATCAATATATCCCTAGATAAACAAATGAATTTCAATATAGAACAATGTATGTAGAAGTGATATATAGCTTAAACAATAAACTTATCTTTGATAAAAGATATGTATATTTATGTGAAATTTAATATATAATGATCACAGGAAGGTGAACATTTCAAGGGACATATATCGACTATGAAAATGAATCAAGGAAGTGAATGTCAATACTATATTTGGTAAAAATAATAATAAACCATCTTAAGGGGGAAAAATGATGGTATAAAAAGAACATATTCCTAATTTATCATGTGTGAGATTAGTATGTGTTTTGATGAATATAAATACCATAAAAAGTATATTTTAAAAAAATATTTAGAAAATTTTCCTTTCATTATGAAAATCACTTTTTAAAACATATATATTTTTTTAAAATCAAGTTCTTTTAAATTAACTTTTAAAAAATATGAATTCTAATAATATTAAGGAAAAACTTTCTTTACAAATAACCATTTAAAATTTAAAATTATTATTAAAATAAATGTTTGTAATTTCATCATGTAATTCTATACATGTCATAAAATTTAAAAAGAACATTTCTTTTTTGCACAGTAAAATTATTAGAAAAGCGACTTATTTAAAAAATGAAAAGTAGATTTCATTGAAAAAACAATAAAAATAAAAAATGGATAATAATTTATTTAATAAAGAATTTTTATAATTTTAAAAACATTTTTAATATTTTTTGAAAAAATTGGTTTTAGAAGAAAACCGATTTTCGACAGAAGAGAAAAATGAAATAAAATGTTCTTAAAAAAATTCTCAATTATTTTAATTACCAACGGGAAGATAAATTGTAATTAAACCTTAAAATATCATTAATAACTACAGGGGGATAAAATTATATTGGATTATTATACAATTACCATATAATTTCCTTTCACTCAAATTCAAGAAATAAAAATCTCAATGAGAATGAGATGGTGAAATAGACCCTTATAATGATCATAATATTGAAGTGAGAATTATTAAATGAATAGATTATGTGTATCGACCATAAATCCATATAAAATAATTTTAAATAAAATAAAATATAATAAAAATCTATTATACTCATAATATTATACTATTAGTGACAATGAAAAGTAATATTGCCCAATAAAAAGAAATTATGCTTTGAAATTCTTTACCACTTAGTAATTTTCAATTCAAATATTCCTGGATGAAATAATTAAAATTAAAACATAAAATACCATGAATTACTAATGAATTTTGATTTAACATGTCAAATTTTAAGTATAAATATGATATAAAAGAATTATTTTCATAACATTACATTTTGCCTCAATGAAATGAAATTTCGAAAAATCTCTTACCTCGTGTTTCCTTTTAGTTGAACATGATTTTAAAAAAATAATAGTGTTTTTGAAAATTTTATTAACCTATTACAGAACCATATTTATATTTATAATATAGTATATTTTCATTTTATAAAATTTTATCACCCATTCTTTTATTATCTTTCATTATTTTTATTTCTTTTGGTGTAAATTGCATCATTTTCTCATTTGTCTTTCTTCATGAAAGCTCCAATTATTTTGAATATTAAGTAGTTGAATCATCTATGGAATAATAATAAAGGAAAAATTATCATATTTATACATAATATATACTTTTAATACCAATAGAGATTGTTTTTTTTATAAATGATGTATGTTGTGATCATTGAGATGGTAGGATGTATGTATGCATGAGTAATGTTTCCATTTTTAAATGATCATTACAGAAAGGTGGTAATTAATATTTTATCCTTATATAATAAAATAATACCATTAAAACCATATTAATTCTTTAAATATACCTATGTATATCATCCATGTGGTGCGTTGATGAAAAGGGAGTCATATAGCTTGTTGAATGTGGTAATCCACACATACATGAGAAACATTATCATCATTCATTGAGTAAAAATAAATTTTTTATTTCATTTTAATAATGATAAATATGTCATTAATATAATAATTATTCCATTTATATCAAACATATTCTTTAAATTTATCCTTACAACTTCCATTAAAAGCGTTAGTGAAAAATGAATCACTTCACTTCTCGAGGTGATAGTCCACCGTACACAGAAGCAGTGTTATCATATCCCCTAAAAAATGGAAATTAAAAAAGTTATACATGATATAATGACTATAGAGGTAAAATAATGTTATAAATATTATTTATATAATTTATATCCATCATCATATCCAATCATGAGAATTAGAAATGGAAAAATGAATGACATAGGTTAGTGAGGTCGTAACCCACTGTATACCCGAACAATGATTTTATAACCCATTATATGGAAGTGGATATGGTTGTAAGTCATGAAGATATTATAAAATAAATAATATAATATTTAATATAATAATTTTATTATAAAATAATGGTGTAATAATAATTTAATGAGGTTTATAAATAAATAAAATAAAGACTCTCTTTCAAGAACGTTACCTCTTCTTCGGGTATCCTCCATAGGTTTACACCAAAATCTTTAATAGGATGAATTTATGATGAAAATATGGATTCTTAAATGAGGGGATAGAATTTTGGAATTTATTTTGGTAGGTATTTTTTGAACTAAAAGGTTTTGAATCTTTGAATAAGAGAGGATAGGGGTGTCCTTTTATAAGTGAGGTGAGGGGCACACTTATAATTTTTTGAAAATATTAAATCATGCCAACATTTTTATAATGAAAAAAGCCTCCAAAGTGGAGAAATATCGACTGTATATAATATAAGGTCTAAATATTTCTATCCAATTTGGTGTTTATATGTATTTAGATTATATTTACACTTATTTTCTTAGTTTAACCCCTCGGTAAATCGATTTTTACCCTAACCGTAGCAATTAATTTTTTTTTATGGTTTTCACTTTTCTTATATGTCAAACATTAAGTTTAAATTATTAGAAATTAGAAATTATTCTTTTTGAGAAATATTAATCCATTTTTTCAATTTAAATTCAAATAAATGGAAAATTTTAAATTAACCTTTTTCCCGTATACACGATGAGAAAGTGGGTTTTTAAAAAGAAAATATTCAAAAATTTATAGTGTATTTATATCTAAATTAAATATGAAAATGATTCTAGTGACCTAAATTAGAATAAATAATATATAGATTATATAATTTTACTTTTAAATAAATTGAAAATATACTTAATCGTTATAAATAATTTAATAAAAATGTCATTTTTCAATTAAAATTAAGTATTTTTAACTATTTAATGAAAAATGAAATATTTCAAAAAAATTCCAAAAATTTATCCTAATAGTAATTTTAAATTATGATTTAAAAAATTAAAGTCATTTTATAAAATAAATTTTCTAAAATTGATAAAAATTAAATTTAAATTATAAGTCCAAATAACAACTAATCTTCTATTTAGAAAAATACACTTTTTCAGAAAACATTTCATTTTTGTGTAAATGATTATTGTTTTATTTATAATCAATTGATAACCACAATTTTTATATTTTAGTTATTATTATTAGTACCTACTAATTTAATGCCTTGTTTATAAGGGTATACTATATTATGATTCATTTAGACTTGAGGTTCCGTGTCTCACAAGAAATCGAAGAGGTTGAATTTAAAGAAATATATTTCATGGTTTAATTATGCTCAGAGTTGGTTTTAACATATGCAATTGAATAAAATGTTGTTATTTTATAATTTTGGGGTGTTACATTCTCCCAACCTTAAATAAATTTCTTCCTCTCTATTCAAACATGGTCTTTGTAATCAAGGGTTTGATATTTGAAATATTTTTAATTGAAGCCACACATCGTAAAAAATAGTTAATAAAACTTATTCCTAAAAAGAGATCAAGGTAACTACTAAGGTCATATGGAATACACAATGCTATTTTTCTTTGTAAGAGAATATTGGTGGAAATTGATTATACAAAAGTTGAATAAAATAATAAATAATTATAGAGAGTGATTGAGTCCATTGATCACAAGCAAGTGAAGACCAATATAAAGTTATGGACAAAAAAAAAACAAAAATTTGTGATGATTTAAAATATCATCTAATTTATTGAATAAGAAATATAATATGATTTATTTTTTGTTTTGATACCCTTTTTATAAATTTGAGATATTCTTTTTCTGTATAATAATATAAGGAAATATAATTACTCAACAAATTTTTATATAATAATAAAAATTTAATCCTTTGTTCTTCAATAAATTTACAATTCATCCATTACTCAAAGAAATTAATATCCAAAACTGATTTTTTTTCCCAAAGTACTAAAATTAACTTTTAACAGATCGTAATATCCATAAATGAGTGAAAAGTATTTCCATATTTACCAAAATATTTTCCAAAAACATTATGGTTAGAACATGTTATACAATATAATAAATTAATATATAAACCATAATTGTAACAACATTACATCATAATTAATATTTATTTTTCAAATTTCTTTATGTCGAGTATATTTTGGCATTTGTTTTTGGTTTTTTTTCTTTAGTTTTTTTTTGTGAATGAAAAAAATTGGGAGGATATATATAATTATGAATTCATGATTTTGTTTGAATTTTGAAAATAAAATCATTCTTATACTGCTCTCTAGGAACATACATGTCTTGTAATGGTTGTTAGGAAGAATCTGTGAACTGAATACATAACATGATTTTTTTATACATTTTATGGGAAAAAGGTTTTTAATAAAAATGATATGTTATTTTTAGTGTATATTGGTTATATTAATTACACACAATTTAAATACATTAAAAATGGTGAAACTGTCATGATTTGGGTTTTTAGGGCACCACTTGGATGAATTTTCATTTCATCCATTAGAAACTCCTCTCCCTCTCTCTCTCAACCTAGAAGCTCTCTAGGATTATTTTAAAGACCTCCAAACCTTTCAGAATGTTTCTTTTCATCAACTTACCATAATTTTAGCTATGGGTAATTTATCTGGGTAAGTATTACTTATGTTTCATCATTGGTTTTTGTTTTGGATGTGGGTTTTCTATGGATTATTTATTATATTGTGTTTTATATTGATCATTTTCATCTTCTTGGAATGGTTTGTCATTGTGAGGTTGTTCTCCTGGTTTCCAGTCATAATTTTTGAAAGAATCTTGGTTGAATACCATGTTAAGGTAAGTGTTTCTATAAAATGGGTTAATTTTGTGAGTTTTTTTTTTCAAGTGAAATCCATTTGGCTTGTTCATTGATTTTAAGTGATAAACTATTTTAAATGATTTAATAGAAATGAAATGATTTCAAAATGTGGGTTTTATTGGAAATTTGATTTACTTGATTTGGAAATAGGTTTTAAAATTATGAATAAGATTGGTTTGGCATTTTTTTTTGAAATTTTGATAATGTTTTTCAAAATGTATTGGAAAATTTCACATTGGAAACCATGGTTGGATCTAGATAGAGACCCAGGTAGCCTTAGTGATTATTTCACCACAAGGAGGTAACTTTTACAATATTTAATTACAATACTTGATATATTTTTTATCCAATATATGTATTTTTAGAATTTTGAGTGTCTAGTATGATCTTTTTCAATAGGCTTGAGCCCAATATGTGAGGTTCACTGTCATTTCTCATTTATGGTTATTTATTACATCAGTTTTTTACATTATGGATTGTTTCTCGAAATTATTTATATATGAAGTTGTATCACATAGATTTACATGATAGGTTTATTCATATATATGTTTTTACACGTTTATATTTTATAAAGGGATATGATTTCATATTTTTATCATTTATACTCATCATATTTTTGTTTTGATAATATGAAATGCTTTATGAAAACTAAAGGAATAAAAGGGGAACGATTTATAAATTTTTTTATTTATAAAAATTCTTTGTAAAAATATTTTTTGAAATTTTCTGAATTTTTTTAATTATTCATATTTAACCTTATGTAAAAACTATGGTTGTATTCTACTATAACACCCTACTTGTGCCTTTGTGAATTTTTAGAAGTTTTATTTCAATATGAAGGTAAAGTGAAGATTATCTTTTTGTATAACATCTTCTAATGTTATTATTTCAGTTTGGGTTGGTCTGGAGGTGAGTGTTGGTCACATTGGGTTATGACTAACTTTTGTGATTTCTATTTTCAAATTAGATTGTATGTTTTTGTGGTATCTTTTCCATTTCTACATCATACTATGGTTGTATGTATTTTTTTTATTATATTCAAGACTGGTTATTATTGTCCTATTTTACACATATCCTATGGTGGGTTCGTTTGGGTGTCTTGTCTAGTTAGCTCTGATTGATTCATTATAATTTTGTATTAGAGGGATGTATAACCAGAATTGTGTTAGAACTATCGTATTTAGTTCTTTTTATGGGGTAGACTGTAGTTAAAACATTCGGAATTCAGATTGTAGGTGCAGAAAAGGTGTCTGGCCAGATCACTTCCATAACTAATATCATGTTACCATGGGTGGTCAAGTATTATTACCTGGTTTGACACATGGATTTTAAGGTCATTAAAATTTATTATATTGTATTTTTATTTAAATGTACTAGATCTTTTTATTGTAATGTTTTCACTTGTAGATTTAAATTATTATTGTTTTAAATATTTTTTACCAATACCTAACGTTTGTCCTTTGATTTTGTAATTTTCTCATGAATAATTTGTTTTTTATTTTTCTATAAAATTCCTCTAATAATGGATCTTCCAAATTCGAGAGTGGAATCTATAATACATGTACCCCATGTGAACCATCTAGTGGAACTTACTTTGAAAGAAGAATTTATCCACACTATTCAGAAAATAGGTCAAGTGTATGTCTAGAACCCAGGATGCGTAGTGGACTATGGCTCAGAATTTACTAAGAATCATCCACCTATCATTAATTGTGAAAAAGGACCCCTATGATTGGAATAGTGGATTGAGTTGATAGAAAGAATATTCAACTTCTCGAATACTCCCAATGAATGTAATCTGGGGCTTTTCTTGTATATTCTAGAAGGACTGGGAAGAAGATGGTGGGACTCTATTGTGAAACCTAATTTGCATGAGGATATTACCTTATATTTCTTTAATAAAATATTTTACCAAAAGTTCTATCTTGAGATATTTCTTAGGTTGATGAACCATAAGTTCCTAAACCTAGAGAATGGGGAGCATACCTTACTATAGTATTCCACATGTTCTACTAAGTTAGTGCATCTGGCATCGAATCTTGCCACTGATAAGTACCTAAAGGCTTAGAGGTTTGATCTAGGACCGATGCCTGATAATTGGTCAACGTTCTTAATATTGTGCCTTACAAAACTTGTGGAGGTAGTTGAAGAGGAAGATTTAATTGAGGAATACATAGCTGGGAAGCCATGTTTTGATGGATCTTTGGTTGGTTTATGTGTTTGCCAAGGTGTATATTTTTGGCCAAAAAAGAAAGAATCCTAAAGGTTAGTTTTCCTCAGGATAAACCTCAAGAGCGATGAAAAATCAATATAAGGTTGTCGGCTAATAGTGTGGAAGGCAAGGTCATATCAATCCTAACTATGGAGAGCCTCCTAGAAATTTTCATATGTGTGGATGATATGTCCATCTAACTAACTTTTGTAAAAATATATCTCAGGGATCTATGGCAGGGTCCACTCTCACCAAGAATTCACAGATTTATAATGATGCTTTTAAGGGTGGTGGGTCTAATACTTCTGCCAATAAAGATGTTCATGTAGAAAATAATGGATAAATTTATGTAGGCAAGTATACGCTAGATGGATCTGAAGTGGGGTTAATGACTGTTAGAGTTATGATGTTTATTTCTTCTTCTATTATTATATCTTTATTTGATATGAGTGTAGCTCATTTTTTATCATCAAATTAATTTGACATGTTGGTCTTTCATTCAGAACTTATGATGTTTTTATTGGATCGTTCTAGGAAATTAAGAAAGAGGTCTGACCATGGTTTCAGATGTACCACCTGTCATGTGATAATATCAGACCATGAGGTGGAGTAGGAATTCTATGTTCCTGATTATGACATATTCAAATTTGTTATTGAAAGTTTAATAAATTTATTGTTAATAATAAATATCATTTTCCAAGGATTTAAGATCCCTTTAAACAGCTTAGAGGGGATCATTGGTTTTCTAAGATTGACATGTGCTCAAGGTATCACCAATCGATATTCCAAGAAGAGTATATACCTAGGAATGCATTTTTAGTCGATATAGGCATTTTGGGTTTCTTATTATTATATTTTTCTCACTAATACTCTGGCTGTGTTTATGGAAATTATGAACTAGATATTCTTTAAGTTCTTGTAATATTTTTTTTGTTGTGTTTGTGGGTGATATTTTGGTGTACTATAAGTCATAGGAGGGTCATATTGACCATTTAGATATAATTATTTTAACCTTGAAAGAACATTTTCGGTGTGGTAAGCTTTAAAGTGTGAGTTTTTGATATCTGAAGAAATTTTTCTAGGGAATTTGATATCCAATAGGGGTATATCAGTAGATACTAAAAAGGTACATGTAGTTATGTCTTGGGGGAAGCCGAGAAATGTGTTTGATATTTGGATATTCTTGGGGTTGGATGGTTACTATAGATGGTTTGTTCAAGAATTTTTTAAACTCACATCTTCAATGACAACTTTGACATATAAGGGTGTAATGTTTTAATTGAATGAAAAATGTTAGATATATTTTGAGGTGTTGAGGATGAGGTTTAATTCTGCACAAGTTTTGATTCATTCAGACCTAGGGTTGGGCTATGATGTTTTCTAGGATACTTCTAGTAATGGTTTTGGATGTGGAATACTGTAGGGGAAATAAATTTTGGATTGTTACTCTCACCAGTTACACCCTCATGAGAATATATATCCTTCCCATGATCCTATGTTATCAGCTATTATGAATTCGCTCAAAATGTGTTGTCATTGTCTTTTGGGGGAATAGTATACAGTACATTCTGATCATAAGAGCCTGAAGTATATTTTTACTCGGAGGGATATAAATTTTTTATATATATTCAAGGTGGGTTATCTGTAGTGTTTTGACTTTAAGATTTATTACACACCAATTAATGAAAATATATTTTCTAATGAATTGTGAAAATAATTATCAATACAAGCCATTAAGGAATCGATTGAGCAATGGTATCTGATGATTTTGTTTACTGATACGTTTTAGGGAGTGGAAGAGGTTGGTGGATTGGTGTTCTTCACTTCAATGAAATTAGACACATATTTTGATGTGTTATTTGGATCGATCATGTGAAAGAAATTGAATACCAATGATTTAATTAAAACCTTTATGGTGGGGAGAACTCAGGTGAATGGTCTTGGTCTCCCATTGGACCTTTTTGATTCCATAGCAGGATAGTTTTTCTATTTTACTTGATATGGGAGTTTTTGGATAGTGTACATAATTCTAGTTAGTCCATGAACCATGGGGATACTAATATGTATCATTAATTGAGGATTATTTATTGGATTCATGTATGAGATAGTTGATAGAGTGATTTTTTTGTAGTACCTTACTTGTAAGAGAATTAATGCAAATCACCAGAGATCTGTAGGGTTGTTTCATCCTTTACCCATTCCAGCATTGAAGTGGGATGATATTTTAAGGGATTTCATCACTAGTTTTTAATATAATATTAGTGGGAAGGATGTGATTTGGGTGATCCTTGATAGACTCATGAAATCATTGAATTTATTACCTATTTTCAAGATGACAAAAAAAATATCTTTGGGACTCATACATCTAAAAGATTGTGGGAATTCACAGGGTTTCTTCTGTCATTGTTTCAGATAGGGATTTTAGGTTCACATCTGAGTTTTGGAATGTTTTATAGGAAGTTATGGGTTCCCAGATTAAACTAAGCATGGATTATCATCCGTGAATGGATGGACAGATAGAGAGGGCCATCTAGGTTTTATAGGATATGCAATGGGCTTTTGTGCTTGATTTCAGATGATATTTGCAAAAGAATTTTCATTTGGTTGAGTTTACCTATAAAAATTGTTATCATTCATTGATAAATATGGTTCCATTTTAGGATTTTTGCGTTCATCCATGTAGATATCCCTTGTGAGGGGTAGAGTTGGTAGTGCATTCCTTGGTTGGGATGAGTGTTGTTTAGGAGATGACAAAGATATTGTAGTTAAACCGTATGCATTTGATCACAGTATAGCATTTTTAGAAATCTTATGAAGTCCATCAAAAACCAACACTTGATTTTGATGTTGGTGATTGGGTCTATATCATATTTTCACCTTGATTGGAAAATATTCGGTTATGTAAGTTGGGTAAGTTGGCACCGATGTTTTTGGGGCCCATTGAGATCATTGGATGACTAGGAAGAGTGGCCTATAAGTTGATTTTAATATATTTATTGAATTATATACATGATGTGTTTCATATTTACACATTGAGGAGGTATATACTAGATCCTTACAATTTTATTTGATCGGAGGATTTTGATATTGAGCCCAATACAACTTTGGTTAAGTAGCCAATTCATATTATGGATCACAAGGATATGTTAATGTGTGGTAAAATAATCCCCATTCTTCGGGTACTATGGAAGTACAGACAAGATATATACAAGATGTGGGAGCCAGATTTGTTGATGAGGAATCAGTTTCCTTACCTTTTTTTGAATAAAATACATTGTGGGATTTATAGGGTGAAGAAATCATTTATGGTGGGGAGATTATAACACCCCAATACCTTTCTGTCTGTTATATTTTTACACTGTTTTGGTTTCATTTTTTAATGGCTTTGGTATAACATAAAATAAATAAGGAGGATACCTATAATGGTGAAGTCAAATATTTGATATAATTATCAACATAAAAACATGAAGTTTATGATTATCTTTGGGCAGTTACATGTTGTGTAAGTGAAATACATGTTGTGTAATTATTATTAGGAAGAATCCTTGAATTGAATACATAGTGTGAATTGTTTAATTATAGTGTAATGAGTATATGCTGTGTAAGGTGGTAAATACTATTTTTAATAAAAATTTGATGGTTTTTTCATTGTATATGGGTCTCAGTAATTATACACTATGGAAATAAATTAAACGTTGTGTAATTATCAAGAGTTGGTTTTTTAGGGTCTCTCTTCATTTACTTTTCATTTTATGCTTTGGAATATCCTCTCCCTTATGTAATAGAATCTCAAAATAATGATTTTGTAGATCTATAATCCTTCTATATTGTTTTATTCAGTGATTAATCATTTTTTTTATTTTTTTTCTAGGTAAGGGTTTCTTCTCAATATTCATTTCTTTTTGTTATAATTGTGGTTTGGTGGTGGATTTGTCATTAAATAGTGTTTTCTAGTGATCATTTTCAAATTCTTGGTGTTCCTTGTATTTGGGAGGCCTTTCAGTTTGTTTCATTCATTAATTTATCATTTTAAATTATTTTTTGGAATGGAAAATGATTTCAAAAAGGTTTTTTTGTTTAAAAATGGATTTTATTGATTTAGAAATGGGTTTCCAAACTCTGAAGAATATTTTCATGGATTTAAATTTTTTTTGAAATTGTAAGGATAGTGTTGAAAATGTATTGGAAAATTTATCTTTGGGAACCTTGGGTGTGTCATGATATGGACACAAGAAGCTTTAGTGAGTTTTTCACCAATAAGAGGTAACTTTTTTGGTATTTACTGGTAGATTTCAATATATTTTTCATCAAATGTATACCTATTTATGATTTTGAGTGTCTAGTGTACATTTGTCCCATAGTCTTGATCCCAATACATGAGTTTCATCTTCATTTTTAATTTATTTTTATTTATCGCATTATTATTTGTATATCATGAATTTATACTAATATTTATTTATATATGAAGTTGTATCACATAACATCACATGATAAGTTGATTCATGGATATGTTTTTGCCTATTTACCTCTTGAGAAATGGATATGATTTCTTGTTTTTATCACTTATAATTTTCATATTTTTGGATTCAAAATATGAAAGGATTTATGAAAAATAAAGGAATAAAAATGGGAAATAGTTTATAAATGTGTCAGATTTATAAAAAATATTTTTAAAACTATTTTGAAGCTTGAGTTGTTTCATTCTTGATATTCAAACTTGTATAGAAACTATAGTGGAATCCTAATGAGATTTTTAACACACTATACATGGGATTTTGGTAATTTTTACATGTTTTATTATAGGATTAATGTAATGGGAAGAGCATCTTATATCATGATGGACTCTCTTGTTTTTTTTGCATTCGGTTTAGATTGGTCTTGAGGTGACAATTGGTCATGTGGGGTTATGACTTACTTTCTGGTTTAACATGTTTGTATTTGATTGTATATTTTTTTGTATATTGTCTATTTCTTCTTTGTTATATGGTTTTATGTATTTTTTCCTTATATTCAAGACTATTTTTCATTATCCTATTTTACCCATATCCTATAATGGGTCGGTTCAGGTGGCATGTCTAGTTGGCTTGGGTTGGATTATTATAGGTTTTCACCCAAAATGTGGGATATCATTTTTCTAAAAAACATTAATATTATTCATATAACATTACCAAAAAATATTATGTAAATCCTTGAAATAAAATTAATCCTTAAATAACCCATTTTACTATGGGTTTCAATATAAATTTCATTTTCCCACAAACTCTAATAATCTTATTTTATTATTATTAAAATGAAATTAATGGTCATGTTAACCCTAAATACTCTCAATATAATTAAAATTATATTAATAAAATGTAAAGGAATTATTACTTAAAAAAATCCATTAAATATAAAATTTTCATTAATTTCTCCAATATGTCCTTAATATTTGTAGACTCCCATCACATGAAACCTAAAAATGGTGACTACGACATTACACTTATGATCAAACTTAAACACATAAGCCATGATGGTATCCAAAATACTTAAGTAAATTAATACACATATGCTTCTAAATTTACCTGAATCCTTATATGTTTCAGGATTCTTAAAACTAAAATTCCACTGGTAAAATAATTCTATAATTTAATTATTGAACCATAATACACAAATACTTCATCCATTTTATTTCAACGTACACCCGTACTTGGTCTATGGGTTAACCTTGATAAAAGGCAACTAACTAATACAATTCCCATGATCTCCACATTCATAGAAACAAACCATAAATGGATCCTTATGCTAATATTTATTTCCTTGCATCATACTCTTTATTTTTCATCAAAAATTATTTGATTTATGGCCTTATTTTTCATAAAAAAAATCAATTTACCATTCCATTGAGACACTTTCATGGGTGTCTATTTAAACATCTATGATATGATGGAAATAGATCTTTATTTTATCTATGGTCTTGACCATTCAAGTAATTAGAAAACTCCATCCTTCTCTTATTTGTTGAGTCCGAGATTAGATTAAGGCATAGGTTGTTAATCATATTTGGGGATAAATGATTAGGAATAATCATGATATATTTTACTTATATCATCAACCCATTTGGTTTATCATTGTCACTACATTGTTATTCATGTTCAATGTTAACATAATTTCGTTAGGTTTTATCCATTTACAAAAAAAGTTCATAGTGTGAGTAATAATAACAGTAACGGGAAACCATAGAATCATTTATATTATGTCTAAATCATGAGACAATATTTGAAAAATAAGACATTGTAGGTTTAACCTTGGTTATTCATTGTCATAGTCTATTCAAATAATTCGTAATGATTTGTAAAAAGAATTTAAATTATCCCAATAAAATCTATCATTAGTGTCAAACTAAGTTTGTTGTAAGGCCCATTGTTGTTCACCAGGTGACGATCAGGTCAACCCAAATTTTTCATTTTCAAAGTTATTACCCATAGGTATATCTATTCCAGAACCACATACAATTTTACTATCAAGATAAGGATATATTTCTAGGAAAAAAACATAATCCCCACATTTACAAAAACATAGAATGTTATTATATACTAATACTCAAGGCTTATCATACAGTTATGTTCCCTAATCTATGTTTTTCTTGAATCTAGTACCCAAGGTTTCTACTAAAATTACTCTAATACCAAATATAGTGAAAACAACCCCAGTTACCAAAGTTGGTTCCTAAATTAATACATTTGTAGAATATACAAGTAATTTTATCCCAAAGGACTGAATAGTTTATTATTCTTAGTAAACTACATACATACATGATTCCCATATTACATTTGAATATACAAATTACAACATAATATTTTTTCTAGAATATAATTATTCTATCAAGAATATTATTGAATGTATTTCATAATACACTTCATGAATTCCTGGGAATGAAACAAAATAAGGGTGACCTCAAATTTATAGTATGGTTTAGGTACAATGGAAGCTATCATGAATTAATAAGTATATTCAACATGGAATGGTATATAACTAAACAAACATACCATTTAAATAATTTTAATAGAATAATAAATCTGGAAATGTAAAAAACTTATAACACGTACCATTTAATCAAAAACATGACTATCATAACTAGATTAGGCATAATAAATATGGAAATATAAATAATTAAAGACACATTCCATTTAATAAATAAACAGAGAATAAAATTCATCCAGAGACAATATCATTATGAAAATATCATGGATAATAATAACTAAATTTTGAATGAATTAAATGCTTAATTATTGGACCTAAATTTTCCTGTGAACATAATACCTCAAACATCAATATCTATCCTCTCAAGACTATTTAAAATTGATGGGTAGAAGCCCATTTAACTAATTATATTCAATTGATTCATACCATGAGACTGTCAATGCATCGAGGGGATATCTATAACTAGGTCCCACGTATTCCTTTCATGTCCAAATAATTCAATATATATATAATAATTGATTTAATTCATAAAAAAACTCTGTATCATCAAATATCTATAAAGATTAAAGAATATAGAATTATCAATATTTTACCAAATAGAAAAATTACTTTCAATATGGAACACCATATATAGAAATGATATATGAATTAAAAAATAAACATATCCATGATAAATAATATGGATATTTAAGAGAAATTTAATGTGCAATAATTATAGGAAATTTATCATTTTAAGGGAATGTTATTGACTATAAAATTAATCAAGAAGTCAGTGTCAATATTATTATTGGTCAAAATAATGATGAACAATCCAAAGGGAGAATATGGATAGTATCAATACAATATATCCCTAGTGTTGAATATATAAAATGAAGGGTTTTGTCATTAATTAAGATAAATACCATAAAATAATCTTTGAAAACATTTTTGAGGAAAATATCTATTCAATTTTAAAAATAACTTTATAAAACATAAAACATTTTGAAAATCCTTTTTTTTTTGAAAAACTCTATTTCAAACTAATAATTTCCTAAATATTAGGGAAAATAATTTTTCCAAAAGCAATCCGAAAAAGATAAAATAAATATTCAATTTAATGATGGTCATAGAAGCAAGTAATTTTGTACATGTCATACAAGTTAAAAAGAACATTCTTTTTTCATTATAAAAAGGTCAGAAGAGTTATTTTTCAGAAAATGAAAAAAGATTCCATTGAATTTTTTTAAAATAAAAAATGGATAAAAATGTATTTAATAAATTTTTATGAAATGGTTAAAAACATTTTTGAAAACATTTTTTGGCAACATGGTGTTTTAATAAATCTTATTTCCAACTGAATAGATAAAAAAAGATGGATTTTCTTAAAAATATTTTCTCAAATATTTTAAGTTACAAAGAGTTGGGAAATGTTAATATTACAGGGAAATAACATGAATTACTAGGTAAGGATTAAATTATATAATTTTATTATAAAAATATCAAATATTTTTCCCAACTAAAATTCAATAATAAATAATCTCGATGAGTATGAGATTATGAAATAAACCCTTACAATTACCATAACGTTGAAATGATAATTAGTCAATGAATATATTATGTGTATCAAATATAAATAAAAATAAAATAAGTTTAAATAATAAATATGATAATAAAAAGTCATTATATACATAATCTTATAATATCAATGATAATTAAAATTTATTATGACCCAATGGAATAAAATTGAGTAATAAAATTCTTTACCACTCGGTAATTTTCTTGTCAGATCTCATTGGATGAGATAATTAAAATTGAAACATAAAATAAAATTAATAATTAATGAATAATAATATAACATTCAAAAGGGTTAGTATATAAAATATATAAAATAAATTATGTTTATTACATTATATTATGCCTCAATGAAATGAAAATGAGAAAAAATCCCTTACATCTTGCTTCCTTTTTGTTGAAAATTATTTAACCCCTTGTATAGTGGTTTTTAATTTTTTTAAAATTATTAAATAATAATAATAATATTTATAATATCATGTATTATCTTTTTATAAAATCTTATCATCATTTCCAAAATTATATTTTCTTATTTTCTTTGTTTCGGGTGTTAATCGCCTTATTTTCACATTCATGTTTTGTAAGGAATGTTCTGATTCTTTTAATTATTATATATTTACATAATATAAATAATAATAATCATGAAATAATTATAATATTTATCCATAAATTATACTTTTAAAACCAATCATGAAATATGGTTTTGATAAATGATGTATGTTACAATCATAGAGACGGTAGGTCGTACGCACGCATGAGTAACGTTTCCATTTTTCAATGATCATTAGGGAAATTAGGTAAGAAATGTTTTACCCATTTATAATAGTCATTGTAACACCCATGCTTCCATGGTCCGTTTCCCTTTGAATAATGCAATAGCTTGCATTGTACGAAACTTCGAGATTCTAACACACCATGACCAATCAAACTAGTTGTTATGAATAGTAATACCCACCTTTTGAAATTTTATAAATTTAATTTTTCAAAATTGACTTTATTTTTTAATTCATAATATCAAAATTATCTTAGGGTGAATTTTTGGTATTTTTCTAAAAATATTCAATTTTTGGTCAATAGTGAGAAACACTGCGTTATGGGTTAAAACCGAATGTTTTATTTAAATAATTTTTATTTCATTTAAATTTAATTTAGCCCAAAATAGATACATAATACATATATATTTTCTACATAATTCATTGGAGTCATTTTATAATAAGTTTAGATATATAAAATTTTATCGAACTTTTTACCGCTTTTTACCCACCTCCTAGGAGCATTTGAAAATTTGCATAAAACATAATTTTAGTGCTTCTGTGAGTTGAATTTAAAAAATCCAAGAGACACGGTAGATATTATTATTTAAAATTTCATTCAATAAGATGAAAATAATTATTGTTGAATAGTAACTTTTTACTTTTATTTACCATGGTTAAAAGTAAATAGGGTAATTAAGGGTAAAAATGATATCATAATTACCCTAACACATGTCCTAATTGTATTGGATAAGTTTAATTTGACCAAAAAAAACATAGTAATAAAATATGAACCCATTTGGTCCACATGGATTAAATTAAGAAATTTATTATTATTATATTTAAAGAAGAGTTAAAAGTGTTAAATTCAATGTTTAATAACAAAACCATTTTTAATATATGGTTATACATAAGATAAATTCGACTATAAAGATTAATTATAAAGATAAAAATATTTCCTACATAATGGTATTTTATTTATGATTCTTAGAAATTAAAAAATTTAATTTATTTATGACATAATGATGATGTAGTGATTACCTTATTAATGAAAGATTAAAATAATTGATATTATAAATATCCAAATAAATTAAATTTGAAACTTTTTTATTAATTACACAAATTTTTAGGTTAATATTACATTTTTGGGTTTATTAAATTATTTTTTTCGAATTAATCATGTTGTTATGATTTTCTCAAAAACCAAATACTAAATAGTGTCAGAATTGACATAATTGAGTTTTTAAAACAAATAATATATTATTAACTGATATAATATTTATGAAAATATAAGGTTCAGCCAATGGACTTATATAAGGTCATATATATTAATAAATAACCACTTGGGGTTCTCTTGTATTTTTATAGTAAGTTTATTAACCATATAATATAAAAATACAAAGAGACATGGTAAATGTCAAACTATTTAACTAAGAGTTAAATCTAAAAGATAAGATTAATATGATGGCCTAAACCTATATAAAACCTATTGGATGAGAGGTTTTCGAACCATACCCACATTAGACTTTAAATAATTAATTTGTGAGCCATTCTAAACCTAATGTGATTTTATTATAAAATAATATTTCATGCTTGTCCTAAAGTGACCCTGACCTCTTTTATCAAAGGGCACATCCCCTTCTATTAATTTCACACCTCAAAATCATTTTGGATCATCCAAAACCTGACCATATATCCTCCCAACTTTCTTCCATTAATCCTAGAGTCCTTACTTTGGTCATAAATCCAACCTAATGAACCCTTTCGATCAAATCAAAAGGAAGTACCCAAAGAAGTGGTAAATATTTCATCACCTATTTCAAGTTATTTTCTTCTTACACTTCCTATTTATCTGTTGTTTCCATTATAAAATAATAACTCAAGTATCTTTTATATACTGTGATGTTATTATAAAAATGGTACAACCATATTCATTATTCTATCCATTCTATAAATGATAATGTCAGCATATGTGTGTTTGTGTGGATAATCGTCTCCACATCATGGTGTAGTTTTTTAATCAAATACTTCATTATTTGGATTGGTATAATAATGAGTATAAATTATGTAAATAATAAATATAACATGTTAATTATTCTGTATATATGATATACCATCCAATTACATATGATTTCCCCATCAATATAATGACACTGTCACTCGTGCGTACGTATGGATTGCCATCTCCACGAACGCAATGACATTCATTCCCCACCGTAATCATTAATTAATAATTTCCATTTTATGATTAATAATTTCCATTTTATGTTTTAAAATAATTTTTATTAACATAATATCATTCTTTATATGAATAAAATACATCCTATCCATAACAAACATAGCTTACGTAGCCAGGCATATAAGGAAAAATGAATCAGTTAACACCCAAAACGATGATACTACTAAAATATTATTATCAATGAAAAATTATAAGATCAAATAAGATATCATATTTATCTATATAGTTATTTTATAATTTATTAATACTGTTTTAAATATTATATAGGAGTTTAACATACCATTGACTATGGAAAAGTACACGGTAAGGGTTAATTTCACAATCTCTTTATTATTCAAGGTTGTTTTTACGTAAGTATCTACTGGGACCTCTTTATCATCAACATATGTGTTTTCTTAAAAATGTAATTCAATTATTTTTACTATTTACTATAATATGGGTAAAATTAATTTATACCCTTATTTGACCATATATGTTTTTAAAGGAATCTTTTCGTTGTTTTCTAAATAAGGTACTTTATGACCTTTTCGACAAAATTAATGTAAGAATGTATTTTTTTAACATATACGGTGGGTGTGGCTATTTTCTATTGTAAATCATCAATGATGCTTCCCATAAAATCTTATAAGAATATTTTCAACATAAATGTTTTCTTTTATAATTATATGACTTTTAAATGATTTCAAAATAGAAAGAGGTATTTCTCTAAAAAAGTTTTGATTTCATCTATGTCAACATCCTTTGATGGATTTTAAGCTTGTTTGAAGTTTATTTGTTATGATACAAAACATCTATATTGTATTGAATTTTTTGTGATATTTTTGATTGTGGATGTGTTATTTTTACACCATTCATGGTTTATGGATAAATTATTGACATTTTGTATGTCGGTTTTAATAAAAATGTTTATATTATGTTTAAACCTTTTCATATGAGGAATGCATTGGACTTAGTAAGTGACGGGTGGAGCCTGCTATAGCTACTCTATGTATCGGTAGGTCTCATGAGACAAACTAGTTTCCAGAAACAAGGACATCAAAAAAATTTATTTGTAGTCTTGGCACAAGGCCTTGACTATGTGGTTATGAAATCTGGCATTATGCATTCCATCATTATGAAAGTGGCTATTGATATTTCATGTGATTATTCAACTAGTAGAATATCCAAGTGAATATGTAAGTTGAATTATTGGATTTTATCTTTTCCATATTATTCTAATTTTTATGTTTGAAATGCTTTTGTTTTAGTCTTATACATTGCCTTAGATATTTGTGCTTATTTATGAAAGTTTCCTCTATATTGATATCCTTACTGAGCATATAACCTCACCCATTTCTATTTTTTATTTTTCCTAGGATGTGAAGAAGTATTTTATGGTTGACCTACAGGGATATTATAAGGATATAAGTGTGTTCACAAGGGAACAAAATGTTTTGGATGTTTTTATTTCAGGATGTAATGTAAAACTTATGAATGTATCTAGTAATTCCAAGGCTACTAAACTAATCAGTATTTTGGGACATGATTCATTATAGAATGAAAATGTTATTTAATAATGAACCAACTCTGGGTAACTGGGGTCAAGGCATTATAGTTGGTATCAGTGGAATTTTAGTACAAACTTTGGAAGCTATATTTAAAAAAACTCTGATTAGAGAACATTACCCTAAGATAGACATTGAGGATTAATATAGAAGAACTTCCTAGAATTTTGGTATTGTTGACATTTTGTGATTTTTCCAAGAAATACATCATTTTATTGATATGAGCAGGTAGAGGCGGCTCTGTCATAGGTATACCTAGGGGTAAAACCTGAAAACACCACATTGAGCTGGACTCGAATGGGAACTGGTGCACGGCAACGAGCCTTAATGCACTCTTGGTTACGACACCCTCAGGGGATATGTTTAGGATAATTCTCATTTTATTTACAAACCATTATAATGGGTTTGTAAGTATATACTTCCTCAGAAAATTCATTTTTATGATTATGGATTATATCCATAAACTTCTCAATATATGTTAAGTGTTTTACAAGTTTGGAATTATGTATCGCAATTCCTAAACTAATCTAGTGTATGACACTGTTTAAAAATGGCACATAGTGGAAGAAATGGAAGCATTATCAATGCATTTAATCCATGTAGGAATTTTCCCCCTACTAAAGATAATTATAGGGGGTGGTGAAGCAACTAGTGCTGATCAGCTTATCACCATATTGGGACAACTCACTCAGGTTTTGAATAATATCCTTACCCGTATGGAGAACCCTAATCCATAATGTGGATAATCAGTGATAGAACACTTCATGAGGCAACAACCACCAACATTCAATGGGAGTACTAATCCATTAGTATCTAATAAATGGATAAATTTCTTAGAGAAAATATTTCATGCTTTGGGGAGTAGCGAAAGGGAAAATGTTGTCATAGAAGTTTATCGCCTCACGGGAGATGTAGATCCATGGTGTTCATTAATCCAAAAAACAAAGGAAGATGAATAAGTATAAAACATGGAATGAAGGGAGTTTAAAGATATTTTCATAGAAAAATACTTTCCACGTGACCATCTATGGTATATATAAATCCAATTTCTGAGTCTAAGGAAAAAAGAGGATGAGAATGTCTCAATGTATGAGGCTAACTTTACAAGGTTAACAAGGCATGTAGAAGACTATATATGTAACCCAAGGAGTAATATTGATCAATTATTTGATGGTTTAAAAGCATTTCTTTGTCGAGCATTAGTCTCACAATCCTTTTCATCGTACGAAGATATTGTCTCATGCACTATCAAGAGGGAAAATGAATTATCTAACTCTTACAACTTTAAAACAAAGCATGAGAAAAAGAGATCTGTTGAACACTCTGGAAATGGAAATAAGGGGAAGAAGGGAAATGTTGAATATCCATCCTGCAGTAAATTTGGGAAGAATCACCCCGGTACTTTCTTGAAGGGAATGAGAGTCTGTTACAAGTTTGGTGAAAAAGGATACCAAGTTTGTGATTGTAAGGGGAAGAAAAAGGTTTTCAATGTTGAATAATACAATTGTATAGAAAGGGGGAATTATGAAGATGGATGTCCTATGTGCCAAGAGAACTTACCTTAGAAAAGGACAAGGGATCAAGTAAAATCTTATTCAATTAGTACTACTGTGGTTAAAGCCCCGAAAGACATGGTGGTAGGTAATTTAATGGTTTCCTCATGTTTATCCAATGCTTTATTTGATTTTGGATCATCGTATTGTTTTATATCTTCCCAGTTTGCTAAGAAAATTAGATATTTCCAATTTGATTTTGCAAGGGAGTTGTCAGTCAAAACTATTAAGGGGGTGTCATTACAATAATGTTTTGTGAATAAGTTCCCATTAGGCCATATAAATGTTCTTTATATCCTGATCTCATCATCACACCCACGATTGAATTTGATATAATCCTTGGTATGGATTGGATTTAGGACCATGATGCGAAATTTATTGTAAGAATAAGTAGTTTACAATTCTCGATGATGATAAGAAGTACCTTATCATTAGAGCAGAAATATTACCACCTAATTATTATATAGATCCACACCAATTAGATCAACTAAATACAATTATTTTGGAGGAAGATAATGAAATAAATATGGGTGAGGAAAGGAATGCTCAAATATAGGATGTAACTTTTATGCAAGAATATGTTGATGTGTTTTAAGAGGTTTTACCTAGACATCCTCCAAAACAAAAAAAATAGAGTTTTACAATGATTTAATTCCTGGTTCAAGGCTCATATCGAAGACCCCTTATTGAATGTCCACTATGGAATTAGTGAAACTAATGAAAATACTATAGTAATTGAGTAATAAGGCATTTATAATCTCTAGTGTTTCTCTATGGGGATCCCCTGTTCTTTTTGTTAAGAAGAAAGATGATTCTATGAGGTTGTTCATTGACTAGAGGGAGATCAATGCTATAATAATAAAGAACAAGTATCCCCTACCTCGCATTGATGATTTATTCAACCAACTTCATGGAGCTCAATGTTTTCCAAGGATTCACCTTCGATCTAGATATCATCAGTTGTGTGTGAAGAATGGAAACATTATGAAAATAGAATTTCGAACCATGTATGAGCATTACGAGTTTACAGTAATGCCTTTTGGATTGACTAATGCACCCTCTGTCATCATGGATCTAATGAATACAGTTTTCAAGTAATATCTTGATGACTTTGTAGTTTTATTTATTGATGATGTCTTAGCATACTCTAAAAGATACGAATATCATGAAAATAACATGCGCATTATTCTGAAGAATCTTAAAAGAAATGAATTATATGGGGCGTTTAGGAAGTTTGAATTTTGGCTTCAAGAGGTTTCTTTTCTTTGCCATATTGTCTCTATAGATGGAATATTTGTTGATCCTTAAATGACCAAGGAAGTTCAATAATGCCTAGAATCGATAAGTATAACTAAGGTACACAGTTTTATTGGCATAATAGGTTATTATCGACGTTTTGTCTAGAATTTTGCCTAGTTGGATAACCCGTTAACAAAGCTCACATGTAAAGGGGTTAAATTTGTTTGGAAAAAAGATTGTGAAGAGTGTTTTTAAAAACTGAAGAGAATATTATTAAATACTTCTATCTTGCCTCTACCATCAGGGAATGATGGGGTTTTCATTTATAGTGATTCTTCAAATAAAGGACTTGGTTGTGTCCTTATGCAGAATGATAGTGTTATTACCTATGCATCACGACAACTAAAAATTCATTAAAAAAACTATCCCACTGATAGTATTGAGTTAGAATCTATAATATTTTATCTGAAAATATGGAGACACTATCTCTATGGTGAAAAATGTGAGATTTATACTGATCACAAGAGTTTGAAGTATATTTTCTCACAAAAATAACTCAACATGAGGCAAAGGAGAAAGATTTAACTAATCAAGGATTATGATTGTATTATACACTACCACCCGGGGAAGGAAAATAAGGTGGCATATTCTTTGAGCAGAAATGATCATAGTGTTTTGAAAAAGATAAGAGCTGGAAAGGATCCTATATTCATGAATCTAGTAAATATGGAAATGGGAATAACAATGGAAGGTGAAACATCAATGATTTTACAAATGGTTGCCAAACCATCTTTACTAGAAAGGGTAAAAAGTTCTCAGACTGATGATGAGGAATTTCAAAAGAAGATTAAAGCTATGAATGATGGGATATTGAGTGACTTCATATATGAAGATGGAATTTGGAATTTTGGGAAGAGACATTGTGTTCCTGTTATACCTGATCTAAAAAGGTAATTGTTGGATTATGCTCATAGCTCTAATTTATCTATAAACCCTAGTAGCACAAAAATATATAGAGATTTGAAGGAACCTTTTTTGTGGGAAAACATAAAGAAATAGATTTCTGATTTTGTGTCAAGATGTACGGTTTGTCATGAAGTGAAATCTGGAAGGCAATATCCTGGAGGATTCATGCAACATCTTCCCATACCTGAGTGGAAATGGGATTATATTATGATAGAATTTGTCATGGCGATACCGAAGACTCCTAGAAGGAATGATGCATTATGGGTCATCTTTGATCATCTTACCAAGTCAACAAATTTTCTTACTATAAGATAATTTTTACCACTTGAACGTATAGAAAGACTATATATTAAAGAAGTTATTACATTTCATGGATTACCCTTATTAATTGTTTCTAATCATTATCTCTGTTTTACATCATGATTCTGGAAAAGTCTTCAGAAGGAAATAGATACTGAACTTTGTTTGAGCACTGCCTACCACCCTCAAACCGATGGATAATCAGAACGAACTATTAAAACCTTAGAAGACATGTTGATATCTTTCTAACATGAATTTCAATGTATGTGGGATCAATATTTACCTATGGTAGAATTTTCTTATAACAATAGCTTCCATTAAAGTATTCAGATGGCACCATATGAAGGTTTATATGGAAAGAGATGTCAGACACCAACTTGTTGGGATGTTGTTGGTGAAAGAAAAATTATAGGCCCAGAACATGTTGAGGAAACGATGGAAAAGGTGAAGGTTATCCAAACCCGCATCAAAGAAGCTCTAAATATGCAGAAGAGATATGCGGATAATTGATGAAATGAATTGGAATTTCAGGTGGGAGATCATGTTTTCTTGAAGGTATCTCCATGGAAGGGAGTTATACAATTCTGTAAGAAGGTTAAATTAAGTCTTAGGTACATAGGACCTTTTGAAATTATAGAACGAATTGGGGTTGTGGCTTACCATTTGGTAATGCCACCAAGTCTCTCCAGTGTTCACGGTGTGTTCCTTGTATCACTGTTGAGCAAATACATGCCTGACCCAACACATGTGCTCACCTATGAGGAAATTAAACTGGAACCTGATCTGTCTTATTGTGAAGAGCTTATCAAGATTCTTGATAAAAGAGAACAAATGCTAAGAAACTGTATGACTCGTATGGTAAAATTTCAATGGAGAAACCCTAAGATGGAAGAGGCAACGTGGGAACCCAAGGAACCGATGATGAAGAACCAACCAAATCTTTTCATGAAGTAATATTCTATAAATTTTAAGGATGAAATTATTTTAAGGAGGGGAGAATGTAACACCCCAAGCTTCCATGGTATGTTTTCCTTTGAATAATACATTTCCTTGTATTATATGGAAATTCAAGATTCTAGCACACCACGACCAATCAAGCGAGATGTTATGAATACTAATACCCAATTTTTGATATTTGATAAATTTAATTTTTCAAAATTGTATAAATTTTTGAATTTGGAATATCGAAATTATCTTAGGGTGAATTTTAGGTATTTTTCTGAATAAATTCAATTTTTGATGAATAGTGAACAACGCTGCGTTATTGCTTAAAACTGAATTTTTTATTTTAATTAAATTTATTTTAGTTCAAAATATATACATAATATTTATATATTTTCAACATAATTCATTGGAGTCATTTTATAATAAGTTTAGATATATAGAATTTTATCGAACTTTTTACCGTCTTTTACCCACCTCCTAGGAGCATTTGAAAATTTGCATATAAAATAATTTTACTACTTATGTGAGTTGAATTTCAAAAATATGAGATACACAGTTGATATCATTATGTAAAATTTGGTTCAGTAAGATGAAAATAATTGTTGGTGAATAGAAACTTTTGACTTTTATTTACCACTGTTAAAAGTTAATAGGGTAATTAAGGGTAAAAATGATTATCATAATTACCCTAACACATGTCCTAATTCTGTTGTATTAGTGTAATTAGGCCAAAAAAATCTTAGGAATAAATTATTATCCCCTTTAGTCCACTAGGATTAGATTAGGACATTTATTATTATTTTATTTAAAGAAGAGTTAAAAGAGTTAAATTCAAAGTTTAATAACTAAATTATTTTTAATATAGGTTTACAAATAAGATAAATTCCACTATAAATATTCATTAGAAATATAAAAATATTTCCTACATAATGGTATTTTATTTATAATTTTTATACAAGAAATAATATAATTTATTTATGACACAATGATGATGCAGTAATTACCTTATTAATGAACGATTAAAATAATTGATATTATAAATATCAAAATAAATTAAATTTCAGGATTTTGATGCATTAAATTATTTTTAAAGGTTAATATGACATATTAGGGTGGATTAAATAATTTTTCTTCTAAGTAATCATGCTGTTATCAGTTTCACAAAAACCAAATACTAAATAGTGTCAAAATTGACATAATTGAATTTCAAAAACAAATACTATATTATTAATTGATATAATATACATAAAAATATAAGGTTCGGCCAAAGGACATATATAAGATTATATATATTAATAATGAACCTCATGGGATTATATTAGATGTTTATAGTATTTTTATTAACTATATAATATAAAAATACAAAGAGACATGGTAAATGTCAAACTATTTAACTAAGAGTTAAATCTAAAAGATAAGGTTAATATGATGACCTAAACCTATTTAAAACCTATTTTCTGAGGGGTTTTAGACCCATCCCCACCTTATACTTTAAATAATTCATTTTTTTCCAATTATAAACCGAAAATTATTTTATTATAAAATAATATTTCAAGCTTTTCCTAAAGTGTCCCTCGCCTCTCTTATAAAAGGGCACTTCCCATTCTCTTAATTTTAAACCTCCAAAGCCTTTTAGATCGGACAAAACCAGCCCAAATAACCTCCCAAATTTCCTCCATTCATCATAGAGGCCTTACTTTGGTCAGACATCCAACCTATGGCGCCCTTTTCATAAAATAAAAAGGAAGAACACGATGAAGAGGTAAATATTTCATCACCTCTTTCAAGTTCTTTTCTTCATCCACTTCCTCTTTCTTTGTTGTTTCCATACTAAAATAATAAATAATGTATCTACCATATACTGTGATGTTATTATATAAATGTTACAACCATATTCATTATTCTATCCACCCTATAAATGACAAAGTCACCATACGTGGGTATGCACGGATTACCGTCTCCACGTCGTGGTGTAATTTGTTATTCAAACACTTCCTTATTTGGACGGGTATAAAAATGAGTATAAATGATGTAAATAATAAATATAAAATTTTAATGATTCTGTATGTATGATATAACATCTAATTACATCCTATTTCTCTATCAATATAATGATATTGTCGCTTGTGCATACGTACGGATTACCGTCTCCACAAATTGGATGGGATTCATTCCCTATCGTAATCTTTCAAGAATAATTTTCATTTTCTGATTAAAAATAATTTTTATGAACATAATATAATTTTTTATATGAATCAATTATAGCCTATCCATAACAATCATGGTGTACGAAAACAAGCATATAAAGGAAAACGAATCATTTAACACCCAAAACGATGATACTACTAAAATATTATTAACAAAGAAATATTATAAGATCAAATATGATATCATATTTTTGTATATAGTTCATGTATAATTTAATAAAAATGTTTTAACTATTATACATGATATTTAAAAACCATCGACTAAGGAAAAGTACAAGGTAAGGGTTAATTTCACAATCTCTTTATTATGCGTGGTTGTTTTTACGTAACTATATACTGGGATATCTTTATCATCCACATCTGTGTTTTCCTATAAATTTAATTCAATACATTTTTACTATTTACAATACTATGGGTTAAATTCATTTATACCCTTATTTTACCATATATGTTTTGAATGTAATCTTTCCGTTGTTTTCCAAAAAATGTACTTTATGACCTTTTCGACAAAATTAAGGTAAGAATGTCTTTTTTTTATCTTATTCGGTGGGTGTGGCTATTTTCCACCGTTATATCATCATCAAAGTTTCCCATAAAATCTTATAAGAATATTTTTAAAATAAATTTTTTCTTTTATAGTTATATGACTTTTAAATTATTTCAAAATAAAAAGATATATTTCTCTAAAAATGTTTTGATTTCATCTATGTAAAACATCCTTTGATGGATTTTAATCTTGTTTGAAGTTGATTTATTATGATACAAAACATCCATATTGTATTGAAGGTTTTGTGATATGTTTGAATGTAGATGTGTTATTTTCACACCATTCATGGTTTGTGGATAATGTATTGAAATTTTTTATTCTAGTTTTAATACTAATGTTTATGTTATGTTTAAACCTTTTCATATAAGGAATGCATTGGACATAGTAAGTGACAGCTGTAGCCCGCTATAGCTCTTCAATGCATCGGTGGGTCTAATGAGACAAACTAGTATCTTGGCACAAGTCCTTGAAAAAATCTTATTTGTAGTCTTGGGATAAGGCCTATACTATGTGGTTGTGAAGTCTGGAATTATGCATTCCATCATTATGAAAGTGGATATTGATATTGCATGTGATTATTCGACTACTAGAATATCCTTATGAATAAGTAAATGAAATTATTTGATTTTATATTTTCCATATTATGCTGGAGTTTAAATTTAAAATGCTTTTGTTTTAGTCTTATAAATTTCCTTAAATGTTTATGCTTATTTATGAATGTTTCTGCTATATTGTTACATTTACTGAGCATCTCAGCTCACCCCTTTCTATGTATTATTTTTCCCAGGATGTGAAGAAGTATATTATGGTTGACCTTTAGGGATAGGCTAAGGATATAAGTTTGTTCAAAATGGAACAAAATTTTGTTGATGTTTTTATTTCATGATATAATGTAAAACATATGAATGTATCTAGTACTTCAAGGCTACTAAATTGATCGTTCTTTCAGGACATGATTCTTTGTATCATGCCAATGTTATGTATTAATGCACCGAATCTGGGTAAATGGTGTCAGGGAGTTACAATCCTAATTTAATAAATACCATATTATCTATTTAAATATACTTATATATATAATTCATGTGGTGTGGGGATCAAAATAGAGTCAAATCACATCATAATGGCATCAGTCCACATGTACCCGAGCGACTGTATCGTCTTTCAATGAATAAAAATAAAATGACATGTTATATTTTTAGAATGATAATTATGGAATGAATATAATAATTATTTCATTTATATAAAATATAATTATTAGATTTATCCTTATTACATTCCATCTAAATCATTAGTGAAAAAAATCACATCACTTTGTGAGGCAGTACTCTTCCGTACACACGAGTGACATTATTATATCCCCTATGGAATGCAAGGTAAATTTTTTTTATATAAGATATAATGAATAAATATGTATAATTAAATTATAAATAACCTATATATAATTTAGATCCATTATCATACCCAACCATGATATGTGGTAATGGAAAACTAAATGACATTGTTTTGCATGGCCGTAGTCCGCCATACACATGAACGATGATTTCATAACTCATTTGATGGAAGTTGAGATGGTTGTAGGTCATGAAATTATTATAAAAACATAAAAGTATATGTAGGGTATTTATTTTCTAATATCATCATGTTTTAGTAGCAATTTAATTATGCAGAGAAAGAAATAAAATAAAGATGCTCATTGAATAATTTTACCTCTTTTTTGAGTATCCTCCATTGGTTTGCAACAAAATCCTTCTGAGGTTGGATTTCTACCCAAAATAAGGATTATAGGATTAGTATATTGAATTTTATAAGTTATATGGTCATGTATTGGATGAATTAAAATTATTTTAATGTGTTAATAATAGAGTTTATGTGTTGGACTTTTATAAGTGAAGTGAGTGGCACACTTGTAATTTTTTGGAAATATTCAATCACACCCACATTTTTACCTTCCCATAATCCAAATAAATGGTTAATTCACTAACATAAAATATATTAGGATAAAATATGTCCATAAAATGTTTTTTTACCATTTGGTATTTCATTATTACCATTATCTTTTTTGGTTAACCCTTGATAAATCCATTTTTACTTTAACCATAGTAATTAATTCTTTACTTTTTTCACTATTAATTTGGGTCAAAAATTAATTTGATCCTATAATAATTTATAAATTAGTATTATTATTAAAAATATTCAATAGATTTTATAAATTCATTTCTTATAATATACAAAATTTTATTTAAAATTATTCATGCATACATAATGAAAAAGAGGGATTTTAAAGAGAAAATGTTCCAAATTTTATAATGTTTTTATATCTAAATTCATTATTAAAATCAATCCATTAACATAAAAAAATAATATATAAATAATTGAACTAATATTATTTAAAAAAAATTAATATAGAATTTAACTTTATAAATAATTTTAACAAAAATGCGGTTTTCAATTATAGTTCAGTATTTTTCACTATTCATCTAAAAATGAAATATTTCGGAAAAATCCACAAAATAACCCTATGATAATTTTTATATTATTATTTTAATAATTAGTTCAATTTTATTAAATAAATTTTCTATATGTGGTAAAAATAAAATTTAAATTATTTGTATAAACAACGACGAATGCATCTCTTAGAAAAATAATTTATTTTTTCAGAAAAGAATTATTTTTTATTTGAATTATTATTATTTTATTTTTAATTAATATATTTACAAAAAATAATATTTTTGTTAGTACTAATTATAACCACCAATTTAATATCTTGGTTATAATGTTAAATTATATTACTTTTCAATTGTAATCAGGGCTGCATGTTCCATAAGCTATTGAATAGATTAAATTTAATGAAATGTATTCTGTGGGTTATTTAAGCATTGTGTTTTGTGTCACATATGATATCAAATTTAATTACCTTATTTTATAATTTTGGGGTGCTAAATTTATTATCCTTAGGCATGTTTCTATTTAATTTAATTAATTTTCATAAAAACATGTAATATCTATGTGTGAAAATATTGGGCCGTTATAGTTGGGTAACATCCTATGTATTGGGTAACATCCTAAAATTTTTGTTAAGTAAAATATTATGTGGTTTACCTAGCTATATATATATTTTATTATAGTACAAGTGTACATGGTTCTAGTAAAGATGTACCGGAGGTAAAAACTCAGAAAAAGGATCCTCGGGCTTAACTCGAGTGTTACCTAGTACATGAAAACATTTCTTACTATATAACTAGTTTGGAAATATTAGGGTATATTATTTGGTTAATTTACATTTTACTTATGATCCATTATAAATGATTTGAATATATAATTACCATTCATAAACTAGGTTAAATATCATGTGTCATGGATTTAAAATAAGGAGTATTTATTTAAACATTTTATAAATGTTTTTTACAACGTTGTGTTTCCCACTATAATTATGTTTCTCACACTATGAATTTTAGTTTTAGGTGATGGATGGATCTATATTAATGTGAAATGTAACAAACAATAAAATAATTTTCGTCCGAAGAAACTGAATATCGGGAGCCAAAATGAAAAATTGCATTGTTATTCTCACATAACTTTCTTAATATATGAATCATAATAAACATAAAAACAAGAAATTGATGGAACAAAATTTTTTTGGGTCATTCATGAGTAAATTTGAACCATATTTTATGGGTTCTCATGATCCACTAGTTGTTGAACAAAGGATCAGTACCGCTAAAAATATATTTTCCATTTTCTAGGGTTCGGAATATGAAAATTTTATTTCAGTTTCCTTTAATTTGTGAGGTCAATCAGATCAATGGTAGACTTTCATCAAGAGTGTGATTTAAAAAGATTAAATTGACTCCATGAAGTGAGATGAGTTTAAGAGAATATTTTTCAATTCATACTTCCCTCACATTCTTTATACGAAAATTGAGAAGGAACTCCTTAAGATAAAGTAAAATGATAATGAATCTGTTGGTATCATTAGGAAATTTTTGTAAGAAAAGAGAGGTCTTCTTTTAGAATTATCATCAAACTAGAAATCAGGTTGATCAATTCATTAGTGGATTAAAATCAAGTATTCAAAGAGTCACATCCATAAATGACATCAATAGCTATGAAGAAATAATTTGATGTGATCTAAAGGTGTAAATTTTGATTGGAGTTACCCATTAATCAGAAGGTTTTGATAAGAAAAAAAATATGGAGTTCAAGGGAAACACTAAGTACCACAGACAGAAGAATTTGATCTTTCCTTCATGCTTGAAGTGTGGAAGGAAACATAAAAGAAACTACCTTAAGGGGACTAGAAAATGTATTAAGTCTAGACGGGACGGTCAATTGGGAATTGAATGTTGAAGTGATTAGGAGAAGCTAAATAATGATGTGAATATATATAAATCTTAATATAATTCACCACCCATGATCTAGTGTTTCATATGCAAGGATTAAGGGCACTATGCTAAGGAGTGGAAAAATTTGATGTTTAATGATGATGATCGACATCAGAAACCTATTAAGTTGAGGTACAAGGGTAAATATCATGTTATTACAATTGTTTATGAGGGTTTCAATAAAAACATGGTGAAATGTATACATATCATCTACTCTAAAACAACTAATGTCCTAGTTAAATCTATATCTACCCATTCATTTATATCAAAATAATTTTATAAGGATATCAATATTCCATCCACATGGTTATATATACAATTAGCAATGAAAATACTTATCAGTATGATGATTTTATCTCAACTATATGATTGCTCTCTGGTTAAAGGTTGTGGTAATATCTTTTTTCAAATCTTATCATTCTTCCTCTAGTTAAATTTGATTTTATATTAGGAATTTATTTCATTTCTCTGTATACATTCCACATCAATTCTGAAGTAAGATAAGTCATGTTTGATATTCCAAAAAAAACCTATGATTTTCTATTAGTGTATGATAAAAATAAACTTTCAATAGAAATCACGTCCATTTTATGGGTTTTGATTCCTATTTAAATGTATTTTATATAGTTTGGGAGAAACAAATATTGATGATATGGCTATTATTATATAGTTTGTTGATGTATTTTTGATATATTTTCCAAGTCTTCCACTGAATTGTGAAGTTGTGTTTTCAGTATAACTCATACCTAGTTCCACACCTATTTGAAATACTCCCTATATAATAGAAACATTTGAGTTTTTGGAATTGAATAATTACCACTAAGAGAATTCTGACATGGGAGTCATTTGTTCATGTGTGTTACCTAGGGGTGACCTTATTCCCTTTGTCAAAAAAAATATTGGAATGATGAAATAATTCATTTATAATCAAAAGATGGACCAGATCACAATCAATAACAAGTATCCCCTACCCCATATTGATGACTTGTTTAATCAAATGTGTAGAGATCAGAACTTTTCTAAGATTGAGCTTCATTTTAGATGTCATCAATTGAGGGCCAAGAAGGAGGATATACCTAGGATATTATTTTTTTTTGACAAAAAAGACGGATCCATTAATGATGGAGATCAGCAGAAATATAGCAGCATAACCATGATGGAAAATGATTGAACCAAAGAAAATCCTCGTAAGGAGGGCCAATGCCAGCCATCTTGTGAGCGGCTTCATTCGCTTCCCTTTTAACAAAAGAGAAAATGCAGAAATTGAAGCCTTGTCTCCGTGATTGAATACACCGGATAATGGGGCCGAAAGGTTGAAGCCCGCCGTCAGTGAGATTGATGGCATTGATTACCGTGAGACAGTCGGACTCGATGTGAATAGAATCCCAACCGCGATCTTTTTCGAAGTTTAACCCAGCAAGGATGGCGGCGTCCTCCGCGACTGAGGGCTCCGAAAGTGTGTAACGTGCTTCGTATTTGGCTGCGATGAGATTTCCCAGGTTGTCACGGGCCAGTAAACCTAGTCCAACTGGGCCATCCTTAGGGAGAGAGGCATCCACATTGATCTTAAAAATCCCTTCCGGTGGAGGGCACCAATGTTGGGGAAGAGGAGAGGGGGTGAAAAGTCTTTGTTGCTCAGGGTGGTTCTGCCAAACCGCAATCCATGACGAAGCCCGGTCAATCCAAAATCTGGGGGGCCTCCAGAAATGATTGAAAATGGCCTCATTCCGCCGATCCCAGATAATCCAAGTCAAAATGCACAGGGCGCCTGCTTTAGCCGGCGAAAAGGAGGAGCACCATCGCAGCAGAAGAGAGGTAGGATCTGAGGCGACGTCCAGGGACAGCTCGATAGTTGATCCCCAGCCATTCCAAACCTCCTGGGCCCCGGGACATTGAAACAGAGCATGGAGAGGGGATTCAATCACAGAAGGGCAGAAAGGGCATGAGTTGTCGTATGAAAAGTGTCTGTAGGCAAGGAGGCTCTTAGTAGGAAGTATACCGGTACACACCTGCCACCAGAAAAAGCGAACTTTAGGGGGAACATTAAGCTTCCAAATTGATGTCCAGGGCCTCGCATCTCCTTCTGTAATTTGGGCAGCAAGAGCTCACCGGTAACCAGCTTTCACCGAATACTCTCCTGAGCTGTCGTTTGTCCAGTAGAGATGATCTGGCCCTGCGTCTGGCACACAGGGGATACTCAGAATAATTCTCCTATCCCTCTCATTAAACAATGAGAAGAGTTTTTCCAGACACCATCCCGCCCCTTGATCATCAAAAAGACAACTGACTGTGGCATGTTCGGATCCTGGATAAATAGGGGATGACGCCTTCGTGCCTGCCTGATCAAAAAGCCAGGGATCAGTCCAAATCTTGACCGTTGAACCGTTCCCAATCCTCCAGCCAAGTCCTTTCTTCAGAATATTACGACCACCCCAAATGCTTCTCCAGAGAAAACTGGGTCGATAGCCAAGATGGGAATCCAAGAAATCCTTATGTGGGAAATATTTAGTCCGGAGAACTCGCGAGCATAGGGATGATGGGTTATTAATTAAACGCCAACCTTGTTTAGCCAGCAAAGCATCATTAAAAAGAGAAAGGTCCCGGAAACCCATTCCGCCTTCAGATTTTGGTTGGCAGAGAGCAGACCAGGCGATCCAATGGACTTTATTTTTTCCGTCTTTTCGACCCCACCAGAAGTTAGATGTTCTGGATTGAATCTTTGAAAGCACTACATCAGGCAGTTTAAAAATAGACATCAAATAGCTGGGGACAGATTGAAGAGCCGCCATGATGAGGATTTCCTTCCCGGCCTTGGATATTTGTTTAGGGGTCCAACCTTGTATTTTTCTTTCAATTCGATCCACAATAGCTGAACATATTTCTTTCTTTGACCGTCCAACCACCTTCGGGAGCCCAAGATACTTCTGGTGCTTATCGACCCCAGGGATGCGTGCTAAAGAGAAAAGATCTTCTCTTTTCGGCTGGGGGACTCCAGAGCTGAAAGAAACTTCTGATTTACTCTGGTTGATCATTTGTCCTGAAGCCCGTTCATACTGTTGTATCGCCTGGCAGATTGCAGTACACTCGTTAGGGGTAGCTCGAGAAAAAAGAAGGCAATCATCAGCGAAGAAGAGGTGGGATATCAGAGGGCCCTTGCGGCACGCTTTCGCCCCATGAATTTTGGAAAACGAAACTGCCCTGGAAAGGAGGTTAGAAAACACATCATCCACTAAAATAAAGAGGAAGGGTGACAGTGGATCTCCCTGGCGAAGCCCACGGGAAGGGGAAAAGCCTCGGGTGAGCACCCCGTTGACATTAATACAGAAGGAAACTACGAGACGCATTGCATGATCATGTCAATCCATTTGGTGCAGAAACCCATCTTGACCATCACAAGTTTGAGGAAGTTCCATTCCACTCTATCATAGGCCTTAGCCATATCCAATTTCCAAGCCATGATCCCTCGTTTTTCTCGTGTTTGTGTTTTCATGGAATGGAAAATTTCATGAGCAATAATGATATTATCAGTGATTAACCTTTTTTCCACAAAAGCGCTTTGGTTCTCTGAAATGACGTCGGGAAGCCAAGGACGCAACCGATTCGCCAGGATCTTCGAAAAGATCTTATACGAAACATTGCACAGACTGATAGGTCGAAAGTCCGAAACCCCTTGCGGATTTTTCATCTTGGGAATGAGGGTAAGAATAGTTTCATTAAGAGAGGAAAGGTCCGTTTTCCTTGCCCAAATATCCCGCATCAAATTGCATATGTCTGGACCAACGATGTTCCAGTAGTTCTTGAAAAAGAGGGCGTGGAATCCATCTAGTCCCGGGGCCTTCGTCGAGTGGATTTTCTTTAAGGCCTTAAGGGTCTCATCATTCGTCACATCTTTAGAAATCTGTCTATTCATATCGTCAGAGATCACGAGTTTGATGCAGTCCTCAATCTCAGGAGAAATGTCAGAATGGCCTGCAGAGAAGAGTTTCTGAAAATAGCTTAGGAAAGCTTCTTGGATTCCCCCTGTGTCAGTCAATTTACTGCCATCTGATTTTAGAATGCCAGAAATAAAGTTTTTTCGACGTCTTGCTGAAGCCTTCTGGTGGAAATAACGGGTATTAGCATCCCCTTCTGCTATATGAGTATCACGCGCTCGCATAGCCCAATAATCTTCCTTATTGCGCAGGGCAACATCCAGCTCTCGTTGGGTTTCACTAATTTTGGAGAGAATGCTGCTATACGGGGGTTTGCTAAGAAGATAGCCAATCTTCCTTTCAAGAAAATTGCATTGCCGGTCCGGGTGACGGAATTTAGGGTAGCTCCATGCCTTCAGCTCAGACGCTACTCGGAGAAGGTTGGTGCTCAGATCAGCTTGCCCATTCTTCCAGCCTGAACGGATAACCGCCTCGCACTCAGGATTTTTTTAGTCGTTATATATGATCTTATTATCTATTCAAAGAGGAAGGAAGAGAATAATGATTTCTTTAAAATTGTATAGAAGACCCTGAGTATGTAATTTTACAGAATTTCCATGTAAATGTTTTTAAATTAAATTGATTATTTGCAAGCCATTGGCAGAGAAGACATGTGATTATCAGGCCCAGGGTTCTTGAAATAAATGTTTGAACATTTTTTAAGTGCATGTACGCGGTTTTAGTAACTTATAAACCGTTTCCTAGATCAAAAATCAGAGGGTACCGCTGGTTCCAGAATGATAAATTTACTTTAGGAGGTGTCTAACCTTGGCCAAAATGGGTCGAGGGAAAAGTTAATTTTTGACGATTTAAAATAAGAAAATAAAATAAAACTGATGAAGTTAATTTATTTTATTTTTTAAAAAATCTCTCAGTGATGCTGCAATGTAGTGACTCTGCAACGCAACAATGAGGTAGCCTTTTCACTTCTTATATGAAACAACTTGGTCACACTGCAACTCAGTATAATAGAAATTCTGAAATGTGTTTCTTCAATTATTAGTCTAACATTGATATAGGATCAGGGGCACAATACTAGTGTAATTTTTTAAGGCTCTATAGGAATAACATACACAAACAATGAATCACCAATGACAATAAAAAACCTCTCCTCTTTGAAGGATCTCTCCAACAACAAAGGAGGTGGGGATCAAGAACTTTCTGTAGAGGATATTCAAAGATGAAAAATCCACGGTAGCTGACAATCCCATCCCAAGTAGGGGTTTATTTCTATGTGATTTCATTTACCCTATTCTTTCTTCCTATACAATGAATGCGGATGAACCCACTGACAGGCTGATCTGCAGATCGATCGTCCATGTGGGATCGATATTGTTGTTGGTGAATTTGAAGGGGTAAACCTTAGTGGTTATCATTATGATTCATTTCCCCTTTTTCTAATGTGAAGAATGAAGGCTGAATGAACAATATCAACGTTCTTTCATTGGGTGTTCATGGTGCTCTATATCTATATCTCCCTCTCTTGCGTTATTCAGTGACGAACCCTAGTGGTTTCATTATATTCATTCTTGGAGATTTCAAACACGGACAGACCCCTGGATCGATGATGATACAATTTGGAGAAAATTGAAGTTGAGACAGTGATCCATGGATCCCAAGGGTGCTCGTTGTTTGGAAAACGGGCCACCACAGTGATGATGGAGACCCAGGAAAAGAGGAATGAATGTGGTAGCATGCGGCGGGGAAACCACCAAAAAGTTGATGACTATTAGCAGTGGTGGTTCTCGTGGTGGTAGTGGCCATGGGAAGTGGTGGCTATGCTCCACGACTGGAGGTTGTTGTTCTGGAGGGATGTGGCTCCCTAAGCCACGTTGGAATGGAGACCTTTGGATTTTTAGTGAGTGTGAGCTAGACACATGGATGGTCATCGTCGAAATGGATGGCATAGTCACTCGAAAAAATCTGACAGGTGGGAGGGTCGTAGTAGATGCCGCATTCAGCTGGGCAACCCGGCCTGTGCTGGCGGGCTAGGCTGGGGAAAACCCATCCACTGGGTGGCCCAACAGGCCGGACCTAGCACCACAACGGCCCAATGGACCTGGACTTTGGGCCATGTTGGTTCGGATCAACCTAGACCCAACCAGGTGGGAGAGAACCTAAATCTAATCGTCCCATTTTCATTAAATTTCTCCTAACTATCAACTTGTGTATCTGTTTGACGAGCTGTTTGCAGCATTGGGACCCTTATGGTGAGGTTTTCATTTTGAGATACTCTAAGTGGGTTATTATGGAATTCAACATTTGAAATTTGGCATGAGTATTAGGTTCACCCGGAACAAGTGTGCTATGAGCGAAATGATGTGGTTGGTTGTGGCATGGAGGCCATGTTACTTGATGTATATGTGACTTCAATACTAATTATCTCTAGGTCTAAGTGACTCATATAGGCTGAGTGTCTCATTGGGACTAGGTGCTTCATTAATAATGAGTGTTATATGATTACCTATAGTAATATTTCTTTTCATTCTTTGGACTTATACCTATGTGAGCTGACTATACTTCTCATGTTCTTTCCATTGTGGTCTTTCTATAATGGATACAGGGCATCCTATTCAGTAATTTTTTACTCACCCCTACATAGGCTTTGCCTGAACGTGTCATGTATTATTTATAGGAAAAACATTTTGATAGATACCTATGTGGTGTAGGATTGGGTGGTTCTTAATGAGATCAAATAGACACAGAATACTCCTACAGATTCAGATAGCTGCACTTCACCTACCCTTAGGTTAGGGTTTTTTGCATATGTGCTTTAGTTTTTATGTTACAAACTCGTCCTTTTTCTGTGGTCCTTTATTTATTTTTGAGCCCCCATGTTTCAATATATGATCCAAATAACTCTTTTTGTTTTATCCTTAGTGGTTTTCATGCATTTTTTTCTTATTATATTACTTTCAGCATTTTTTGAATGCATACAAGTACATAAGTAATGCCCTTCATGTCAGTGATATACCTACACAGTTCCAATCACCAGCCTCTGGACTATTAGAAGTGGTATTGAGGAGTCCTGTCATAGACCTGTGTATGATGGGTCATGACCGAGTGGTATCAGAATGATAGTTTTAGTTCCAAATTGGGACCAGGAGTCTGTGGGGTTGGTTTAGGGAAACAATGTTAAATGTTTTGGGTTCTGATTTCAGGCCATGGACTCCAGTGTTGGTGCAGCGACCAATGTATCCATACACTATAACTCTAGAAACCTTATTTACAACTTAGTACATGGAAACACTAGTTGCAGGGAAATAAATGGTATATGCATCATTTAGGATTTTGAGTGTATCCTCTTGTCCTTGTTGATTCTGCTCCCCAGGTATACCCTATTGATTGTGGTTCGTCTTGATTTGTTTCAGGATGCATCCACATAGACAGCTATCCATGATTCCATTGTGTGACCATAAGGATGATATTACTAGAATTGATGCATTGCTATAAGGACCTGTACTGAAGACATCCCCACCGGGTGATGCACTAGTGATACCACCACCTTCCAATTAGTAATTTATATCAGTGCTATCAGTAGAGGATGAGCTTAGGCTCATTGCTTTGCATGAGTTCCAGAGGTAGAGACCTACCGGGTTTTGGGGTGATACTGACCCCCAGGTCGCTAAGGATTGTATGGAGGTGGTCACACATGTCTTCCGCCTTGTGAGGATACCACCAGATCAGATGACAGTCCTAGCCGCGATCCTTCTGTAGGGATCAGAGGGATGGTGGTGGAGAATAGTGAACCAGACGCATGACGAGACGACGCTCTTTTGGGATAATTTTGAGTTCCTTTTCATAGAGGAGTTCTTTCTGGTGACATTTCACTTTTTACGCATCCAAGAGCTCCTTCATCTATAATAGGGTATAACCCTGATGGGTATTCGATAGGTGGGGAGAACGTATTCCTTTTTAGATGGCGCACCATTGTACCAGTGGCGTTGTTAGAGTAGGTTTTGAGGGAGTTTCAAACATCCCATTTGGTGGTACTTCTGGGTGTGGAAACGATGTACCAAGATCTCCGAAATTAGTTTTTGTGCCTGGGGATGAGGAAGGCAGAGGATGTTTTCATTTATCGGTGCATCACTTGTCATCAAGTGAAGGCAGAGAATCATGTTCAAACAAGATTTTCTTATCCTCTTGAGGTGCTAGAGTGGAAGTTGGATGGAATATATGTGGAACTTGTGATAGGTTTACCATGAACATCTAGGGGGCACAATATCAAATGGGTGATTGTAGAACGACTCAACACATTGTCCTACTTCCTCCCCATCCCAGAGTAGGGTTCAGTAGAGATCATGGGATGCCTCTATGTTGGGGATAGTTTGGCTTCATGGGGTGCCTTAGAACATCATTTTAGACTGTGATGATCACTTCACATCTCATATATGGAGGGAATTGTAGGAGGTGTTTTGGATTTATTCGTGATTGAGCACAACATTTCATCCCCATACGGATGAACAGACGGAGATGACCAACTATGTTCTAGAGGAAATGCTACGTTCTTGCATCCTAGACTCTGTTTTCAGTTGGGAGGATCAGCTAACTCTGGTGGTGTTTTCATACAAAAATAAATTTCACTCCACCATTGGTATTACACCATTACATGCCTTTTATGGGTGACCATGTAGGTCATCACTATGATGGACATACCTAGGGGAGTCAGCACTCATGGGTCTAAAGTTTTTATGGGCTACCACTGAGAAGGTGCAGGTCATCCAGGAGCGGATCAGGACTGCACAGAGTAGGAAGAAATCATATAATGATATGATAAGGAGGGTCTTGGAGTTCAATCATGGAGACCATGAGTTTCTTCAGGTCTCACATCAACAGGGATTGTAGAGATTTTCCTGGGGTGGAAAATCTTCTATGTGATTCATCATCCCATTTCAGATTCTATGTAGAGTTAGTGAGGTGGTTTACTGCCTAGATCTACCACCACAGATGCATCAGGTTCATGATTTCTTTCACATGTCGCAACTACAAAATGTTGTGCATGATCCACCACATGTCATCGAATGGGGTGAGCTGGACATTAATGATAGGACAATGTTTGTGGAGTTCTCAGTGGAGATAAAGGATCGACAAGATCAGGTCCTTCATTAACGGTCAATTTCTCTATTGAACGTTTGGTGGAAGCATAAGAATCTATAGAAGAGAACATGGGAGTAGGGGGAAAAGATTCTTGCTCAGTATGGCCATTTTTTTGTTTATCCCTCGTTTTGGATTCCTGGGACGTAAAGCCTTATAGTGGAAAGAATTGAATGTCCCATAATTTCTATGTAATTATTTTAAATTAAATGGATTATTTTGAATCCAGGCGCTCAGACAGAACGTGATTACAAGGCTTGGGGTGCCCGAAATATATTTTTGAATATTTATTAAGCATGTGTGCATGGTTTTAGAATCTTGTAAATTGGTTTTTGGATCAATAATCTGAGGGCACCATTGAATTCAGAATAATGAATTTATCTTAGGAGGGTTCTAACCTTGACCGAAACTGGTCAAGGAAAAAATTAATTTTTAACATTTTAAAAGAAGAAAATAAAATAAAACTTATGAAGTTATTTTATTTTATTTTTTAACCATCCCATAGTGACACTATAATGAAGTGATGAGTCAATTATTTCACTTATTAAATGAAAAAGTGTGGTGATTCTGTAACTCAGCGTAATAGTAATGATGAAATTTTTGTCTTCAAATATTATCCTAACATAGATGCAGGATCAGGGGGATAGTCAAGGTGGAATTACCTAAGGCTATAGAGGAATAATATTGACGAACAATGAATCTACCATGAAAATAAACACCCCATTTTCTTTAAAGGATCTCACTAACACAAGCTAGATGTAGGGAATTGAAAGTGAAAATTACTTTATTAATGCAGCATAGAGGCCAAAAAAGGTTGCGTCACTTAAGGATCTTTCTCAATTATTTACTCACTTAATCTAATTCAGCTAAAATACTTATTTTTGTTGTTTTTATTTAATCTAGTAAATTAATTCAATTTAAATTAAATAAAAGATAAAAGTGACATGCATTGACAAAATAATATTAATAAATAATTAAATTGGCCTTTATTGGATGGTTTTTGGGTTCCATCCTTGTCCTTATTAGTGTTTAAATTAAGTTTGATAATTCAATTATGAGATACCATTGATGAATTACTATTATTTTATTTATTGGTGTGGAATTTTGAATACATTTAGTAATCTTAACTTCACATCCTCCTATAATCAAGGTTGATGGCACACCATGATCGAGAGTGTGACATCTTCCAAGACCCAGCTCCATCATATGTCATTTCAAAAACTAAATGTCTCAACTCCATCATATAAAGAGCTTGTATCCATTAGAAGGGAGGGAAAATTATTAATAAAATAATAGAAATTTCTTTGAGTTTAGTGTCATGATGGATGATCTCCACACCCTTGCACGTCACTCTTGCCCATCACAAATTTAATAAAACTTCTATATTTAAGTATATAATAAATGAAATTATCATATACCTCCCTTGGGAAAAGCCTTGAGTTATCCCCTAATTTTTTATGGTAATAGTTCATGGTGGATAGGATGAGAATAATAGAATAAGAAAATAATAATGAAATATGTAGAAGAACGAAGGGTGGTTGGGTGGACGAAAACCCAAAAATAAAAACCATGAATGAATTTTATTAGAAATATAAATTACAATTGAAATGAAAATTAAAAATAAACAAAAAAAATAAATTAATAATAAAAGGTGAAAATTGTAGGATATCCTACCTCAGTGGAGATCGCCTCCTTGGTGCCTTGATGGAATGGGATGGAAAATGGGTTTATTTGGGAAGGAGGAGCACACCTCCTTTTATAAGAATAATTTTTCTTCTAAAAGATGAAATGTTTTATCCCTAATTAATGACATATTAACTTGTTATATCCTTAATAAAAGTTTTTTATAAATTTATTATGAATTAACCCTCCATAATTTATCTTCTTTTATCATGGTATGTAGGAGTTATGAAATTTTCATTGAATACCACTTTTTCTGGATGAAATTTCAAGGAAACATCCATCAATGTATATCATTCAATTTCCACCTTAATGGATTCCAAAAACCATGGAATTTATTTTGGAAATGAGTATTTTATTCCACTTTATATCTTGGTGGAATCAACTCAATTAGAGTTATGTATCCCAATTTATGGATCTGTTATAGAGGTGGGTCCACGTTGTACTCTTGGAAAATTTCCCAACTTTAATGAATTTTTCGGGTCTTTAGATGCTCAAATCCGTCCCTAGTCCAGGACACAAAGTTGTAGGAAATAAATAAAGGATTTAAAAAAATCAATAAAATTGTAATTATATATATAATTCAATTACCAAAATACCCTTGTGGTAAATGTTTTTCAAAAATCCATAATTAGGCACTTTTCACAATTTTTTTCTCAAAACACATCAGAAATCCAAAAGTGATCCATATAAGCTCAAATTTATTAAATTTAAGGGTTAAAACAATTTAAATTCATATAAAAAATGTGTATAATACTATATTTATTAATTCCCCCACAATTAAAACATGAATTTCATTGATCATAAAATATAAACATGGAAATCAGAGGACACTGGTGTTACCAATATTCAAATTCAAAAAAAATTAATGTCAAATAAAAATTTCAAAAATCCATATGAACTATTAATTTTAATTTTAATTTATAAAATAAACAATAAACTCATGTATTTTAAATTTTCACTTTTAAAAATGATGGAACTTCTCCTTTCAATCATTCACGCTCTTCAATTCATTATGATTAAGAATGCCACATCATGATTGACCTCACCTTTAAATCTTTTATCTCATCACTCATAACAAAAATAAATTAATGTAATGATCTTATAATGATACCATGTTCCTTATCCATAGGATTGTAAATTAATTAAATTCTCCACTTTGTAAAGATAAAAGGCACATAAAATCATGAGGTCTTTTTAATAATGTTTCAAATGACTATGAGCCTTAAAGTTGATAGGATTTGATGCATTAAAAAATAAGGCTCTTAGAGGAGGTTTATATATTAAGCACATTTCAAGATATCCAAAAGTAAAGGTGTAATGAAATTATCCTCATTAATGTAGCAACACCCACTTCCCCAAAACTCAAATGAATGATTAATGCACCCACTTTATTGTTTTAAATGTTTTACATTTATTTCTTTTTTTTGAAAGTTTTTATTATATTATACCTCACATATATAACCTAAACACATATTATTTGAAGATCATTGGTCTATAAAATATTTATTTTTGGTTATCCCAAATCAAAACCCCTTTTTTTATTTATTTTTGGTTCTTGTTGTCATTTTTTTGTCATTTTTTTGAATTCAAGAGGGGAAAGAAAAGAATTACAATGAATGATTACACAACCTTTTACAATTCCCAAATATCACCGCCACAAATTTTTAATACAAAGTAAATCATCCCTTCAACCAGAGTCCCATCACACCCACACTTTATCTTTAAAATATCATGAAAATACCAATAGTAGGGTAAGAATAGATAAAAATGGATTGAAACATGGCTCATCATAATAAATTTCATTCATTGTATCTTTGGGATTAAACAAGGATTGATATAAATGTAGTATTTAAGGGTAAGTGATTTACAAAATATGCCTCAATCATTTTAAATAAATTATTGTACAGTAATAGATTTGAAAACTTCTAATGAAAGTTCTATTAGGTGACATGTCCCAAGATCAGTTAAGAATCATTCTCAGGAAAAAATATGAATTAATTGGTCTAGAAATCCTCTTAGGAATTGTAATATAATATTGGAAAATCACTTGTGGAATTATTTATGATAACAAATTCAATTAACATGAATTATATAATTTCAAACCATGAAAATTGGTGAGGAAATTTCATTTTCATGAATCAATAAATTCCCTCAGATAATGAGTCATCATTTAAATATCCATAATTCACTTTAAATGTTAAATTTTCCATTTTACTCATTCAATTTTATTAACATTGAAATCTAAAACATGGAATTATAGGACTCCAAATAAACTAATATATCCTAGATAAGTTAAGTAAAGTATGAATTCATGTATGGGCATGCTATTTTTTAATTTGAAGTTCAAAAAATGATTTGGGAAAAAATTTAAGGAGTTTAAAATTTCAAACAATAAAAATGATGTCCCTTTACCATGATGCTCAGTCCCTCTATTCCACTATCTGAGGATTCCTTCCAACCTCATGAACCTATAAATGAAAATTAATCATGTAATAAAAATGATAATATCATTAACATTCAAAAATATATAGGGAGCGGCTACATAAAAAATTATTTACTAAGAAAATAAATTAAAATATAAATTCCTATAAAGAATGTAAGGGATAAGTTTTGGTATAATCCCCTAAGTAGGCCCAAAAATTTTTTCACCTCCAGTGGGTATTTCCAACTATTATTCAATGTCTGATGGTGGTTGGAGCTTCTTTGACATGAACCACCACATGTGTTTTTTCTAAGCATCCACTTCTTTGTTCTTGTTGAGGAATAATCCATGTATAGAGTACACCCGATTTGTCCCCTTGCAATTTGGTATAGATTTCATGGAAAGGGTATGATGAAGTATATAAACTCCTCCTTCGTTGCTACTTGTGAAACATTCTCTTCCTATTCTTATATCCCATCTAGTGAACATTTAATGTCTTCTTGGAGCTCCATGTTTTCCTCAACAGGCGTATATTCTTTTTTATCATAATGTTATATGGAATAATATGAGATTTCTGAATCTGAAAATTCAAAACTATTTGGGCTAATACTAAAATTATTTTAAATAAAATTAAAATATTATATGTTCAAGAATGTATCATCTCCCTGAGTTGTTTCTCTTGAATATATTTTTTAGTAGAGGCACCACTTGGAGTTGATCAATAAAAGTTGGAGTCAGGTAGTTAGGATCCTCCATTTCATGGATCCCCATGAAAAAATCAAGGAAGAATAAGGGGGAATCTTCTTGGACCTTTACCACATAATAAAATTATGGAAATTAATGGTAGAACATTGTTAGCCCCCGAGCCATTGCATAAAAAATTTGTTGATTCATGTCCTCCCTTAGGCCTGTTATGAATTCCTTAAATGCATCCTCCCCACTATTTGATCACCAAAATTACCTCACCTGTTTAACTAAAAAAACACCATCCACCCTGGAAAAGGGTGAGTCAATAGTTGGTTCTTGAAACTATGGGTAACTATTCAATGAATTGAAAAAATATTTGTTTGAAAACATAATGGGAAAAGTTTTTTTATGTTTTTTTTGAAGAAGTTTTTTTTTAAAAAAATTGTGAATTTTAAAAAATGATCGAAATAACTGTTTCATTCCCCGACAAATGTCCCAGGTTTGACACAGGCCTATCATAAGTCGTGGCAAAAGAATGTTATTTTTCTAATCCATCATAGAGGCTGACCAAGGAAATCTCACTTGAGAAGATTTGTCATGTATTTACTCACTTTATAAAATTAACCTAAAATACTTATTTTTTTGTTTTTATTTAATCAATTAAATTAATGAAATTTAAATTAAATAAAAGATAAAATTTATAGGCAATGAAATAATGAAATAAATGAATAAATAACTTGGACTTTAGGGGTTGCTTTTTGTGTTTCATCATTATCCTTGTAGTTGTTTAAATTAATATTAATAATTAAATTATGAAATACATTCAGGAATTACTATTATTTTATTTATTGATTTTAAATCTTGAATGCACATAGAAATATTAAATTCACCTCCTCCTATAATCAATTTTGATGGCACACCTCGATCGAGAGTGTGATATCTTCCAAGACATTTCTCTATCGTATGACAGTTCAACCACTAAATAGCTTAATTAGATCATATGAATACCTTTTATCTAGTATAAGGGAGAGAAATTGTTTAATAAAATAATATAAATGAGTTTGAGTTCAGTATCATGGTGAAATATCTCCATACCCGTGCACGTCACACTTCCTCATCACAAACTCAATAAAATTTATAAATTTAAGAACAAAAAAATGAAATTTCATCATACCTCCCTCAAGAAAAGCCTCAAGTTAGCCCATTAATTTTAGGGTCATAAGTCATGGTGAATAGGATGATAAGAAGAAAATAATAAAATAATAAGAAAAGAGGGAGATAAAAGGAGGGTGGTTGGGTGGTAGAAAACAAAAAATAAAAATCTTGCATAAATTTTGTTAGAACTATTAATTACAATTGAAAACTAAAAAATAAAAATAAAACAAATAATTTAATAATAAAATGGGGAGAATTTTGTCTGGCCACCCTCAGTGGAGATATCCTCTTTAGTACCTTGAAGGAATGGGATGGAAAATGGATGATTTGGGAAGGAGGAGATCTCCTCCTTTTTTAGGAATAAATTTCCCTCCAAAAGATGATGCATTTTATCTCTAATAAATTACATCATCACATATCATATCCTTCATAAATTTTTTTATAAATTTCTTATACATTAACCCACAAAATTTTAGCTTCATTGACCCCGAGATATAGGAGTTATGAATTTTTCATTGAATATGTCTTTTTTAGGCTGAAATTTCCAAGAAGCTTCCTTCAATGTATGTCATTCAATTTTCACCTTAATAGCTTCCAACCTCCATTTGCATTTTTTTGGGAATGATAATTTTATTCCTCCTTCATATCTAGATGGAATCACCTCAATTGAAGGTATGTATCCTGATTTATACATCTGTTGCATAAGTGGGGTCCACGCTTTATGCCCATAAAATTTTCCAACATCAATGATTTTTTTTGGAATCTATACGCTCGAATTAGTCCCTATTATATATTAAAATGTTGAATGAAATAAATCAATTATTTTAAAAAAATCACACAATTTAGAATTACATCTTTAATGAAATGACTGAAATACGCCTGTGGTAAAAATCTATGAAAAACAAAAAATATGAACTTTTCACAATTTTTCTCCAAACACATAATAAATCCAAAATTCATCAATATAATCTCAAATTTATCAAAAAGGATTGTTAATATAATTTAAATTCATATAAAAAATGTTGAAAATAATAACTCTTTCAATTGACAATGGTGAGGGAGGTGTGGATCATGGTATCTATTTAGCGGATCATCAATGACAACGAATCCATGAAAAATGAATATCCAATCCAATGTAGGGTTTTTTTCTATGTGATTTCATTTCCACCCTTTCTTTCTTTCAAATCAATGAATGCATATCATCCCATTAACAAGCTGATTCACGGATCAATTCTTCATGCAAGATAAATATTGTTGTTGTGGGATTTAAAGGGGGTGAACCTTAGTGTTTATCAGTATGATTTATTTCCCGTTTTTCTAATGGGATGAATGATGGATGAACTAACAAGGCCTACATTCATTACTTGGGTGTCCATGATGCTCTCTCTCTCTCTTGTGTTTTTTACTGTTGGCCCCCGTGGTTGTTCAAATTTTTGTAAGGGGGTTCTGGATGTGGTTGGTCACCTGGATCAACGATGAGAAAATTTAGGGCACATGGAAGTAAAGATGGAAAAACAGGGATCCCAAGGGTGATTATGGTTCAGAAAATAGGACACCATGGAAACAGTGAAGTCCCACAGAAGGAGGGCCGACAACGTGTGGCAGGCCAACCACCTGGCATCGGATGGACGATAGTAGGAGGTCGTGGTGCCAGCGGGACACATCTCCCAAAGTCATGTCGGATAAGAGAATCATAGATCTTTTGAGGGTGTCATATGGATACATACTTAGAAAATGTGTCACATAGCCAATTTACATGGACTTGGGCGATTCAGTCGCTCGACCGCGTCCACCTGGTGGGTAGGGCCCGATAGTCGTCACGCCTAGCTAGATGAACTGGCCCAAGATGGTGGGCTGATCTAGGAAAAACTGGGCCACATGGTAGCCTGATGGGCTAGACCATGTGATCCATCAGCCCACTAGGCCTGTCTTTTGGGCCATGCTGGTTTGGGTATGGTTGGCTCGGGTCGGTCCGACCTAGTCGGGCCATACCTGAATCCAACCGACCCCTTTTCACTAAATCCCCCAAAACTATCAAATTGTGTGTTATTTTGATGATAAATTTGAGGCATTGGTACCTTTACAATGAGGTGGTCCTTTAAAGATACTCTATGTGAGTTTTCATAGAAGTCTACATATGATCATTGTCCTGAGGAGTAGGTTCTCATAGAATAAGCGTGCTACAAGAGGAATCTTGTGGGTAGTTGTGACATGAAGACTATGTGAATTTATGTCTATATTACTCCAAGACTAAATCTATAAGGGTATAAGTGACTCATTGGGTCTATGTGACTTATCGAGTCTAGGTGACTCATCAGGTCTTAAGGACTCATCGAGGATTAGAGCCTCATCAGGACTTGGTGCCTCATCAATACTATGTGTTCTATGTTTATATATGGTAATCTTTATTTTCATGCTTTAGAGTTATACCCATGTGAACTGACTATAAAGTTTGTGTGATTTCATTTTTCATTTTTTCTTTTTGGTTTTGGGCGTCCTATTGAGTACAGTTTTACACACCGCTATAAGGGCTTTGCCCGTACGTGTCATATCTTTTGCAGACTACTGATGTTTTTACAGAGATCTCGGTGGTCTAAGACTGGGTAACACCCAATGAGATCAGACATACATGGTGTACTCCTACAGCTTTAGGTAGATTCCCTTCACCTACCATTCATGTAAGGTTTTCTGTAGATGAGATTCAGTTTTTGTGTTGCATAATCTTCTATTTTAGCGAGCTTGTATTCTTGCATGGGTCACCCTATTGTAATTTATACTCTATTTCACTCTGGTTGTGTTTTCCTTAGTGGTTTTCATACAAGGTTTACTTAGTGTTTTACTTTCAGCATTGTGTGCATGCATACAATTACAAAGGAAACACCTCCCATGATAGTTATATGCCTACTCGATGCTAGTTACCAGCCACTGGCCTATTGGAGGTGAGCTTGGGGAGTCATGACACGAACCCCTCTAGGATGGTTCATGATTAAGTGGTATTATAGGGATATGTTTAGTTACACATTGGGATTGGGTATATGTGAGGTTGGTTTGGGGAAATAGTTTTAAATGTTTTGAGTTCGGAATTCAGGCTAGGGATTGTAGTGTTGGTACGGTGGATGACGTATCCATACAAAATGTCTCTGGAAACATGCTTTCCAACTCGGTACATGGAAACACTGGTTATATAGAAATAATTGGTATGTGTATCATTCTGGATTTTGAGTGTGTACTCTTGTCCTTGTTGAGTTAGCTCACTGGGTAAATTCTATTGAACGTGGTTTATCTTGATCTATTTCAGGATACCTCCATGCAGAAAGCCAACCTGGATTCCATTGTGTGGCCACGAGGATGATATTCCTAGAAATGAGGCATTAGTATAAGAAAAAATACTAGATATAGTCCCATCGGGTGGTGCATGAGTGATACCACCACCAATCGATCAACAGTTTCTACTAGTGTCATCTGTAGAGGATGCACATAGGCTCAGTGATTTGTATGATTTTCAGAGGTAGAGACCCACCAAGTGAAGGGGTCAGATTGACCCCTAGGTAGATGATGATTGGATGGATTTGGTCACATGCATCTTCTACCGTTTGAGGACACCGCCTCATTAGATGACCGCCCGAGCCACTTTCCTTATGCAGGGCTCAAGGGGATGGTGGTGGAGCTTAGTGACCCAGATGCATGATGAGATGACTATCTCTTGGGCTGATTTTGAGCGCCTTTTTATGTAGGAGTTCTTTACAAAAACATTGTGCTTAGTATGCATCCAAAATCTCCTACATATATAATAGGGAGAACCCCTTATGTGTATTAAATAGGTGGGTAGCACATTATCCTTTTCATAGGGCGCATTGTTGTACCAGTGGAGTTGGAAGAGGAGGTTTTGAGGGAGTTTCACACATCCCATTTGTTGGTACATCAGGGTGTGGAAAATATGTACGAAGCTCTCTAACATCTATTTTGTTGGTTGGGGATGATAAAGGTAGGGGAAGAGTTCATTTTCTATTGCCTCTCATGTCAGTAAGTGAAGGAAGAACATTAGGTTCCAACAGGCTTGGCTCAGCCTATTGAGGTGACAGAGTGGAAGTGGGATAGAATATTGATGGAATTCATTATAGTTTACAACGCACGTCTATGGGGGAAGATACCATATGGTTTATAGTAGATCGACTCACCAATTCATCCCACTTCCTACCCATCCAGGAGCAGGGTTTGGTAGAGAGATTGAGACATCTCTATATTCAAGAGATAGTTCGGCTTCATGGGGTGCCTTTGACAATCATTTTAGACTGTGATTATCACTTCACATCCTGGTTTTAGAAGGGATTATAGGAGGTGTTTGGGAATCATTTATTCTTTAACACAATGTTTCATACAGAGACAGATGTCCAGATAGAGAGGACTATCCAGGTTCTAGAGGACATGCTACATGCTTTCATCATAGACATTGGTCATAGTTGGGAGGATCACCTACCTCTGGTGGATTTTTCATACAACAAAATAAATTACCCCACCATCGGTATGGTATTGTTCGAGGCATTTTTTGGGTGACCAAGTAAGTTACCCCTAAGCTGGATAGACATAGAGGAGTCATCACTCATGGGTCTAGAGGTGGTATGTTCTACCACAGAGAAGGTTCAGGTCATCTAATGGTGGATGATGACTACAGAGAGAATGAATAAATCATATGATGAAAAGAGATGAAGTCACTTGGAGTTCAAGTAGAGAGACCATGTGTTTCTTCAAGTATCACCTAAATAAGGATTGTAGAGATTTGGATCGGGTGGAAAGTTTTCTTTGAGATTCATTATCCCTTTTCAGATTCTGAGTAGAGTTGGCAAGGTAGCATACCACCTAGCTCCACCCTCAAATATGCATCGGGTGCATTATTCATTTCACGTTTCATAGTTGAAGAGACGCATGCATGATCCATTTCACTTCATCAACTGGGATGAGTTAGATATTGTCGATGGGGAAACATATGCAGAGTTACCAGTAGGGATATAAGATCAAAAGTAGAAGGTCCTTCATGGATTGTTGATTCCTCTAGTGTGTGTTTAATGGGAAAAAGGGAATCTCAATGAGATTATATGGGAGTGAGAGTCTTAGATTCATTCTTAGTACCCCCATTTGTTTGGTTAGCACTTTTTTTTGAATTTATAGGATGTAAAGCCTTAAGGTGGGGAGTATATAATGTCCCAAAATTTCCCTGTAAACTTTTTTAAAAATTAAATGTATTATTTCATAGTCATGAGTTAAGAGAACATGTGAAACCAAGGCTTGGGGTGCAGGGAATAAATTTTTGAACATTTTTAAGCATGTATGTGCTATTTTAGTAACTTCTAAATAGGTGTCCTAATTAAAAATATGAGGGTGTCATTGTGTTTGGAATGATGACTTTACCTTAGGAGGGGTACAACCTCAATCGGCACAGGTCAAGGGAAATAGTTAATTTTTTAAGTTTTAAAAGAAGAAAATAAAAAAACCGATGAAGTTATTTTATTTTATTTTTTTAAACATCCTGTAGTGATGCTGAAATGCAGCAAAAAGTCAACTATTTTACTTCTTAAATGAAATAGTGTGGTGATAGTGAAAATCAGCATTAGAACAACACTGAAATACATTTCTTCAATTATTATGCTGACATGGATATGGGATTGGGTTGATGAACCTGGTGTAATTCCCTAAGGCCGTGGAGGAATAACATTGATGAACAATGAATCACCAATGAAAATAAGGACCCCCTCCTCTTTGAAGTATCATGCCAACGATGAACCAGGCATGGATTGAGATCACTCTTCAGTAGATCATCAGTGAAAATGAATCCATGATAGCTGACAATCCAATCCAAGGTAGAGGTTAATTTCTATGTGATTTTATTTCCCCTGTTCATTCGTCATAAATGGAGAGCGTAGATCAACCGACTAATAGGCTGATCATTGGATCGATCATTCATCAAAGATGGATATTGTAACTAAAGGATTTGAAGGGGGTTCACCTTAGTGGTTATCAGTATGATTTATTTACCCTTTTTCTAACAAGATGATGAAAGGCCGAACGAATAGGTCCAATGCTCATTCCTTGGGTGTTCATGGTGATCTCTCTATCTCTCATTATTCACTGGTGAACCCCTCTGGATGCATTAGATTCTTACCGAGATGTTCGGAATGTGGTTAGACCCCCGAATCAACGTTGAGAAAATTTTGAGCACATGGAAGTAAAGACGAAAACACCTAGATACCATGGGTTCTTATGGTTTAGAAAATGAGAAACCATGGTGATGGTAATGACCCGCATGAGGAGGGAATCCACCACTGTCGGGGCACAACGGCCAAAACACTAGTGGTGGCATGCAGCGGTGCAACCACTTAATAGCGAATGACCGGCAGAAAAAGTGACCAAAATGGCAATGACCGTGGGAGGAGTTTGCGGCACCAGCAGGTTGCGGGTGTGAGTTGGCTATATAGAAGGTCTGTATGGACCCAAGAAACATAGTTGTCATGCCTTGCTAGATGAACTGACCCATGATGGTGGCTCGGGATGGGGAAAACCAGGCCATCGATCTAGATCATGTGCTTCAATGTGAAAGGGCTTTGGTCCAGCCAGTTCCGGTTGGCCCAGACCGAATCAGGTCAGAACAGACCGAACTCGGATCCAAATGACCCATTTTCACTAAATTTTACAAAACTATAAAACTGTATATCAATTTGATGAGCCGTTTATGATGTTGGTACAATCACGTTGAGGTTTTCCTTTTGAGAAACTCTAGGCGGGTTTTTATGAATGTCTACATATGACTTTTAGCTTGAGGAGTAGGTTCTCCTGGAACAAGCATTCTACGAGCATAATCTTGTGGCTGGCTGTGACAAAGAGACTATATGACATGATGTATACGTGACTTCAAGACTTAGTGTAACACCCCAGGTAAATAAAGAATATGAAATTTTTATATTTATCCCTATTTGTAAATAAAATTTTAATATTAATTTAAAGGGAACACTATGATCAATGGCTTACCCAATACGCAACAACGAGTTCCTTTGAAATCTTACGTTGCACTATAATAATAAAATAATTTCATTTTAAATGGTAGTTAACACATAGTCGTTATAATGACGGAAATGAACAGAAAGAACTACAAAATTATTATATATGTTTGTCAAATATTTTTACTTTTTACAATAAATGTTAGAGGATTAAAAATGCGAATGAATCCAATTTTAAGCGTAGACATTCTAATATTCTTTAAAAGGTCGATTAACTACCTTTTGATGGAGAACCTCTTTTAAATCATCTTTTTGAAAATTTTATGTGTTATATTTGACAAAATTATATTCTTCTTTAGAATCGGGACATCAAAATTTACTTTGTGTAAATTTTTGGTATTTTTCCGATAAACTTCATTTTTAAAGAATAGTGAAAAATGTTGTATTTTAATTCAAAACTGCTTTTTAATATAATTTATTTATATGATTAGATTTTCTTTTGAATTGGTATTAAAGTTAAATTAGAATATATTTTTACCATTTAATAAAATAGTGGCCATTGGAATTAATTTCACTTTGAAATTGGACTTAAACTAGTGTCAATCTTTTGATATATATTGTTTCATAAAAACATGCTATTTGTTCTGACAACGGGAATTAATTATTAAATTAATTAATTTAACTTATAGGTTTTGAATTTTTTAAAATAGTCATCATTTTTGAATTCAGAATATCAAATATAGATTAGGGTGAATTTATGGTATTTTTCAGAAAAACTTCAATTTTTGATGAATAGTGAAACCACTAAGTGGTACTTAAAAAAACTGATTTTTTGTTTAAATGAAATTTTACCACCTCTGTGTTTTGAATTTCAAAAATCCAACATACATGGTTTCCATTAGGAAGTAAAATGTGGTTCAATGGGATTAAAATATGTTTTTTGTGAATAGTAACTTTTAAGTTTTTAATCGCGATTAGAGGTAATTAGTGTAATTTACGGTAAAAATAATGTTTTGATAATATGAAATGAACATCACACATGTCCTACGATTATTGGATGTGTCATGGCCGACTAATAAAATCCATGGGTCAACTTGGGGACCCCATGGAGCCACATTGGTAGGAAAATGACATTAATAACTTTTTATTTGAAGTTTAAATTAAAATGTCACAAACATGTGTTATTTTACTAAAACAATTTTTACATGGGGATATACAAGTCATATTTTTGACTATAAATATTCATTAGAAATATAAAATGATTTCTTACATCATGATATTTGTTTTATAATTTTTAGACATTAAATAATTTAAATTTGTTATGACATCATGATGATGCAGTGATTACCTCGTTATTTAACGATTTAAATAAAATGAATAGATAATGTAAAATATAAGCCCTAAACTTGTCAAAAACCTATTGGTTGTGTGTATTTATAACTATTATCACCTTATACACAAAATATATAATTGTGGGACCATTAAAATCAGAATAAAATTTTATAATAATGTTACTTTTCAAGACCTTCAAAGAGTGCCCCTCCTCTCCTCTTATAAAAGGCTCCAACCTCTACCACCTTACCCACAACTCTCAAGCCTTTGGCTCAGAAAACCCCTGCCCATTTTGTCTCTCCACATCCCTATCTTACTCCTAGAAGCCTCACTTTGGGTATATGTATTTCCAAGGAAGCCTTTGAGCTCAAATCAAAAAGAGTTATCCGATTTAAAGGTAGTGTCTTCTCTTGTGTTTTTATGTTTTATTTTGCTTCTCCAACCCCATAAACTCTTTTTATTCCATTATTTTGTAACAAACCCAGTATATTCAATATAATAGTATATTTTTATAAGAATTATTCTAGCTACACTTACACACACATCCGTCTAATGGTTAAAGAACATACTGTTTCCGTGGATGGCGAATTACTGCCTCACGAAACGATGATTGTTCAATATTCTTTTAACACCTTTAAAGGTGGACATTATGATGTCACTGTATTTTATATATGATATATATTGTATTTATGTTTTCCATATGATTCTTTATTTTATATTTAAAACATACCTTTATGCTTTTCATGTTGTGCAAATGCGATAATTTCATACGAGGAAGTGTGGACTACCGCCCCCTCAAGTGATGTGACTCATACATGCAATACATGGAATGTATAAATAATGAAATTAATGATATTATGTGACCTATATAACATATATATTATACTGGAATTATAATATATATATATCTCTAAATTATTTTTAATTCCATTAATATGTCAAAGAAATCAAAGTAGCGTTCATGCGTACGCACGGCCTACCGTCTTCATGAACGGTGCATTTCATTTATTTTTATCTCCAAATGTTATGGAATAGTATAAAATGAATATGCACTGAATATATAAGATATTTAAATCATTAATACTATTCTAGAGATGATTTACTGATAACTACATGGACAATCATTTTCAAACAAGTTCATTTTTGACTCATGTACCAAACATCGACAAAAACGTTTGATATGAACTCACATTATTAACCAATTATTATAACATTATAATATGTGATATGAACTGAATAATAATCTTTAAAGTAGTACCTTAAGAAATTATAAATTTTCCAAATTTTATTATTCAGGAATATAAATAAAAGAACAAGACAAGTCGGACTTGAGGTAAGGGATCCGACCTCTCGCATTCTTTTCAAGTACCCTCTTTTATGTCATTCCATTTATGCTCCATGTTCTTATTTTGGAGGATGTTATTTTATATTAACCATAATTTAAATTTTATTTTTATATGATGAGAAACCCCCTCTTACTCCCATCAATTCTTTTTTTTAGAATTTTTATGTAGCGCCGTTAGGCTACCGAATTTTCGTAAGAGATTTAACCTCTCTTTTTTTAAGTACTCTCATTTATGTCACTTATTTTAAGCTCCTATTTGTTTTGTTGGGGGATGTTATTTTATATTACTCATGCTGAAAATTTTATTTTAATATTATGAGAGACCCTATTTGTTCTCATCAATCCATTTTTCGAAGTGTCATGTGGCGCTGTTAGGCTGCCGAGTTTTCGTAAGGGATTTTTAATCTCACTTTTATTCCCGTGAGATTTATGCTACATTTTCCACCATTTACTTTGAGTGGTATATTTACTGCACATTATTCTACTCTTTGTGTAATTTAATTTTTTTTATGAGTATTTACATCAATGTTGTATTGTCCTTCTTTCATGGGGTGTATGTTTCGAAAGATACCCAAGTCGGTAAGAGAACTTTTCACCCTCCTCTTTTTAAAAGACTTATTTTGTTGGGTCTTTTAATTTACATATTTTAATGTTGGAATATGTTATTCTATATCCTTATTGATGTAAATTTTATTTCCAAGTGACGATATACCCTTTTTATCTCTCATCAACTCATTTTCTGAATTTTAATGTGATGCCGTTAGGCTGTCGAATTTTTCCAAGGGAACTTCTTAACACAATTTTGATTTCATTGGGTTCAACATGTAGTTATTGAATATTTAATCCTTTGAATATGTGTGAATGACATTTTATTGTTTTACACTTAATATCCACTTATATTGGGTGTATTTATATTTTTGACACATAATTATAAGATTGATTTATCCTTAATTTGAGGACACCTTCTTTATAAGGGATTTCATCTTATTTTACATTTCTATTGATACTTCACTGTTTTTATGAACCAATTCACACTTATATGGTGTATATACCGTCCTTTTAAATATTATATCATGAATTAATTTATTCTCATGATATTATAATGTTCTGATTAAATGTTATTCCTCAATTATTCTATTCAAGTGTCTCTCATTTTTATAAAAACCCTTTAACTAAAATATAGTTTTAAATGTTTTAATGATTTATTCTTATAAATATTTCTCATTAATATCCATGTTTTCAAAATGGTTTTAAGGATTTATTTATATGGATATTAATGGTTTAAAATGTGAAAATCTTCAAATTGGTTTGGGACACTTTGATTCAAAGATCTCTTTATTAAATGTTTTAAATGGTTTTGAAAATGGTTTTTAGAATGGATTCATTATTTCAATATCTTAAAATGTTATATTGTTATTTCAATATGGGAATGTTATATTTCCTTTATGCTTATGTTATCTGCTATGATTATGTTATAGTTCTTGGGAATTGTTTATGAAGACGGGTGGTTCCGTTATAAACTAATGGCGGGTGAGCCCGATATAGCTCTCCAATGCATTGGGTAACGCGAAGGAGTTAAACGTTAAGGTTTCTCCAAAGAGATTTAGGGAATATACTGTGATGGGTATTCCAAACGTAACCATGAGGGTTACTCCCTACGTAAGAAGGTTATTAATGCCTCAAGTTACCTTTATGCCTTATGATTTCTATTGAGTTATGCATAAATCTTATGATTTCATGTGGTACGTTAAATTGCTTATGTTTTATGAGTAAAGTATGATTTCATTGATTCTTATGTATACATGGACTGATGTTTTTTATCCATACTGTTATAACCCTTACTGAGCTTTTTATGCTCATCCCATTTTTTTGAAACGTTTTCACATGACATAAAGTTGAATAGGGTCAAGGATGGGATCAAGGAAATGTCAAGCTGTCTAAAACAAGGAACTAGACATGAATATTTTGTTCAATAGTTATTATTTTGTGAAAAAGATGGAATCTGTCTAGATGTGTCTACTTTGTAATCTTTGAGATGTAATAGTTATGTCCTAATTCTCTAAAACTCTAAACCTGAAAAGATCCTCAATGTGAATTATTCAATGTAATTAAATATTATGTAATGTTATAAGGTTGGGGACTTATAGTTGGTATCAGTGGTCGGTTTAGATAACTTTAGAGTTTAGAGTGTTGTTTAAGAAAAAGTGACAAGTTGTGTATAACCACAATGGATAGTATATTAGATGGATTCATTGTTTTTTTGAAAGTTAGAATGAGTTTGAGATAACTTGGATAAGTATATCTTGGTGTTTATATTCCTCTTTATTATATAATGATTTTACTGATATACTCAAACTGACCTTTTTGGTTTTAGTAAATGGCTGGATCTAGTAGGAACCAAAGTAACAGTGGATTTGAAGAAAACTGTGACGGTTTTATAAAAGAAGAATTGAATGATATGGGAGCTGCAATGATAACTCTTGTGGTTATTCTCAACCAACTATCTGGAGTCATTATTGACCACATGAAACTTAGTGATTTTTATAAGGCATCGTATATGCGAGAAACAAATCCCTATGGATGTTCAGGTAATAATCATAAAGGTATGTATGTTCAAAACACTAGGTGTCAAAGATGTGGAAAGAAACACATAGAAAAATGTTTCAAAGGGACATAAAGATGCTATAGATGTGTAAATGAAGATCATAAAGCAAGAACCTTCCATGGAAAAAGGAAGCATCTAGTTGACTCTAGGAAAGGGAAAGAATTTCTTTCTAAAGGATCAATTGAATTTTTTAAATGTGGTGTGCATGGTCATTATGCAAACACATGTCCTACGAAGATGTTTTGAGATTGGGGTCACCAAGATCGTGCAAATATTCATTTACCAATACCTAATGTCATTTCGATTGAGGATAAATAATCTAAAAATGAACAATGAAAGGTATGGATTATTTATTAACATATGTTTTCCTATTATTAGAATCTTAGGCTATGATTCAAGATTTTGTTTGTAGGAAAGAGTTATTTCAGAATAAGTTGAAAAGGAATGGCTAATGGATCATGAAGAATGTTGAATGAGAAAGAAGTCAACATATAAGGGATTCAAGAGTTATGGTAGATTTTAGGATGGTGAAATTCTTAGATGTATTAAGTCTCTTTTGATGATGGGGTTACATTAGAAGAATTTTTATAGTAACCCTGATGTTTGATATACAATAATTTTATTCAAGGAATAATTATCCTTTCTTTGTGGATATAGTTATAAAGAACCATTTGGGTTTATATGATCCTTTAATTTGAGGCAATTACTGGTTAATAAATTTTGGGTTGCAAAATGGAAGTTATTAGATAACCATTGTGGTTAAAATATTCTATGGTTTTTTTGAAGATTTTATCTCTTTTGGGGAAATTATGAGTTTGTTTAAGAATTATAGTAAAGGTTGAAAGTCAAAATTACAATTAAGTATGTTTCCTTAAGATCAAAAATAAATTCCACATTGAAAAGTAACTTAAAACAAAAATGTTGTCTATTAACTTTTCCTACTTGGGAATCAAATACCGTTTAACACACCACAAGTTTGTGATTTTCTTGTGGTTAACTTTCTCCTAAAAATGATTTCTATCACTCTCCCTCATAACATGACACTTTGCTTTTTCTTTCATATCCATGTTTTCCTACATGGAATCCTAGTATGGGTTAACTCGAGTGACCTCTGTACTTCACTTACTTTCTTTTAAAGTGATTGTTTTACCGACTCTTGTTCTGATAGGGGACTTTCAATGATGTTTCCGAGCCAAATTTTAAAATTGTGAGGACGCAATTCCCAAAAGGGGGGAAGGATGTAACACCCCAGGTAAATAAATAATATGACATTTTTATATTTATCCCTATTTTTGAATAAAATTTTAATATTAATTTAAAGGGAATGCTATGATCGATGGCTTACCCAATACGCAATAACGACTTCCTTTGAAATATTACGTTACACTCTAATAATAAAATAATTTTATTTTAAATGGTAGTTAACACCTAGCCGTTGTAATGACATAAATGAACATAACTAACTAAAAAATTATTATATATGATTGTTAAATATTTTTACTTTTTACAATAAATGTTAGAGGATTAAAAATGCGAATGAATCCAATTTTATGCGTAAACATTCTAATATTCTTTAAAAGGTCGATTAACCGCCTTTTGATGGAGAACCTCTTTTAAATCCACTTGTTGACAATTTTATTTGTTATATTTTAAAAAATAAAATTCTTCTTTAGAATCGGGACATCAAAATTTACTTTGTGTAAATTTTTGGTATTTTTCTGATAAAGTTCGTTTTTAAAGAATAGTGAAAATGTTGTATTTTAATTCAAAAACGCTTTTTAATCTAATTTATTTATATGATTAGATTTATTTTGAATTGGTAGTAAATTGAAATTAGAATATATTTTTACCATTTAATGAAATAGTGGTCATTGGAATTAATTTCACTTTGAAATTGGACTTAAACTAGTGTCAATCTTTTGATATATATTGTTTCATAAACACACGCTATTTGTTCTGACAACTGGAATTAATTATTAAATTAATTACTGTAACTTATATGTTTTGAATTTTGTAAAATAGACATCATTTTTGAATTCGGAATATCAAATATATCTTAGGGTGAATTTTTGGTATTTTTTGGAAAAACTTCAATTTTTGATGAATATTGAATCCACAAAGTGGTACTTAAAAAACTGATTTTTCGTTTAAATGAAATTTTACCACCTCTGTGTTTTTAATTTCAAAAATCTGACATACATGGTTTCCATTAGGAAGTAAAATTTGGATCTATGGGATTAAAATAAGTTTTTGGTGAATAGTAACTTTTAAGTTTTTAATCGCGATTAGAGGTAATTAGTGTAATTTAAGGTAAAAATAATGTTTTAATAATCTTAAATGACCTTGAAACATGTCCTACCACTATTGGATGTGTCATGGACGAACACTAAAATCCATGGGTCAACTTGGGGACCCCATGGAGCCACTTTGGTAGGAAAATGACATCAATACCTTTTTATTTAAAGTTTAAATTAAAATGTCAGAAACATGTGTTGTTTTACTAAACAATTTTCTACATTGGGTTATACAAGTCATATTTTTTTCTATAAATATTCATTAGAAATCTAAAAATATTTCCTACATCATAATATTTTTTTTATAATTTTGAGACTTTAAATAAAATAAATTATCTATATCACCATGATGATGCAGTGATTACCTCGTTATTTAACGATTTAAATAAAAAGAAAAGATAATGTAACATCTAAGACCTATACTTGTCAAAAACCTATTAGATGTGTGGATTTCGAAATATTATCACCTTATCCTAGAAATATATAATTGTGGGACCTTTAAATTCTGAAAAACATTTTATAATAATGTTACTTTTCAAGACTTTCCAAGAGTGCCCCTCCTCTCCTCTTATAAAAGGCCCCCACCTCTACCACCATACCCACACCTCTCAAGCCTTTGGCTCGGCCAAAACCTGAACATTTAGTCCTTAAAAATCTCTATCTTACTCCTAGAAGCCTCACTTTGGGCATAAGTCTTTCCTAGTAAGCCTTTGAGCTCAAATAAAAAAGAGTTACCAGATTTAAAGGTAGTGTCTTCTCTTGTGTTCTTATGTTTTATTTTGCTTCTCCAACCCCCTAAACTCTTTTTATTCCTTTCTTTTGTAACAACACCAGTATCTTCAATATACTAGGATGTTATTATAAGACTTATTTGAGCTACACTTACACACACATCCATCTAATGGTTAAAGAACATACTATTTATGTGGATGGTGAATTACTGCCTCACGAAACGATGATTGTTCAATATATTCTTTTAAAACCTTTAAAGTTTGCAATTATGATGTCACTGTATTTTATATATGATTTATATGGTATTTATGTTTTCTATATGCTTCTGTATTTTATATTTAAAACATACCTTTATGCTTTGCATGTTGTGAAAATGCGATAATTTCATACGAGGAAGTGTGGACTACCGCCCCTCAAGTGATGTGACTCGTTCATGTAATACATGGAATGTATAAAGACTGAAATTAATGAAATTTTGTGACGTATATATCATATATATTATACTATAATTATAATATATATATATATATATCTCAATTATTTTTAATTCCATTAATATGTCAACGAAATGAAAGTAGCGTTCATGAGTACGTACGACCTACCGTCTCCATGAACGATGCATTTCATTTCTATTTATCTCCAAATGTTATGGAATAGTATAAAATGAATATGTACTGAATATATAAGATATTTAAATAATTAATACTATTCTGAAGATGATTTATTTATAACTACATGGACAATCATTTTCAAACAAGTTCATTTTTTACTCATGTACCAAACATCGACAAAAACGTCTGATATGAACTCACATTATTAACCAATTATTATAACATAATAATATGTGATATGAGTGGAATAATAATATTTATAGGAGTAAATTAAGAAATTATAAATTGACCAAAGTTTATTATTCAGTAATATAAAGAAACGAACAAGACAATCGAGACTTGAGGTAATGGATCCGACCTCTCGCATTTTTTTCAAGTACCCTCTTTTATGTCATTCCATTTATGATCCATGTTCATATGTTGGAGGATGTTATTTTATATTAACCATACTATAATTTTTATTTTTATATGATTAGATACCCCCTATTACTCTCATCAATGATTTTTTTTAGAATTTCCAAGTGGCACCGTTAGGCTTCTGAATTTACATAAGAGATCCAACCTCTCTCTTTCTTTTTAAGTACTCTCCTTTATGTCACTTCTTTTAAGCACCTATTTGTTTTGTTGGGGGATGTTATTTTATATTCCACTTTCTGTACAATTTATTTTAATATTATGAGAGACCCTATTTGATCTCATCAATCCATTTTTGGATGTTTTAATTGGCGCTGTTATACTGCTGAGTTTTCGTAAGGGATTTTTCATCTCACTTTTATTCCCGTGAGATTTATGCTACATTTGCCACCATTTCCTTTGAGTGGTATATGTGCTTCCCATTATTCTACTCTTTGTGTAATATAATTTCCTTTATGAGTATTTACATGAATTTTGTATTGTCCTTCTTTAATGGGGTGTATGTTTCGAAAGATACCCAAGTTGGTAAGGGAACTTTTCACCCTCCTCTTTTTAAAAGACTTATTTTGTTGGGTCTTTTAATTTACATATTGTAATGTTGGGATATGTTATTCTATATCCTTATTGATTTAAATTTTATGTCCAAGTGATGAGATAGCCTTTTTATCTCTCATCAACTCATTTTTTGAATTTTAAAGTGACGCCGTTAGGCTGTCAAATTTTACCAATGGAACTTCTTAACCCAATTTCGATTTCTTTGGGTTGAACATGTAGTTATTGAATATTTCATCCTTTGAATATGTGTGAATGAACTATGATTGTTTTACACTTAATATCCACTTATATTGGGTGTATTTATATTTATCACAAATAATTATGATATTGATTTATCCTTAATTTAAGGATACCTTCTTTACAGGGGATTTCATCTCATTTTATATTTCTATTGAGACTTCATTTTTTTTATGCACCAATTCACTCTTATATGGTGTATATACTGTCCTTTGGAATATTATATCATTAATTCCATTATTCTCATGATATTATAAAGTTCTTATTAAATGTCATTCCTCAATTATTGTATTCAAGTGTAACTAATTTTGTTCAAAAACCTTTAAATAAAATATCGTTTTAAATGTTTTAATGATTTATTCTTATAAATATTTCTCAATAATATCAATGTTTTCAAAATGGGTTTAAGAATTTATTTATATGGATATTAATGGTTTAAAATTTCAAAAGCGTCAAAGTGGTATGAGACACTTTGATTCAAAGATCTATTTATTAAATGTTTTAAATGGTTTTGAAAATGGTTTTTAGAATGGATTCATTATTTCAATATCTTAAAATGTTATATTGTTATTGCAATGTGGGAATGTTATATTTCCATTATGCTTAAGTTATGTGATATGAATATGTTATGGTTCTTGGGCATTTTTTATGAAGACGGGTGGTTCCGTGATAAACTAAGGGTGGGTGAGCCCGATATAGCTCTCCAATGCATTGGGAAACGCGAAGGAGTTAAAAGTTAAGGTTTGTTCGAAGAGATTTAGGTAATATACTGTGATGGGTATTCCAAATGTAACCATGAGGGTTACTTCCTATATAGGAATGTTATGAATGCCTCATGTTACCTTTATTACTTATAATGTCTATTGAGTTATGCATAAATCTTATGATTTCATGAGGTATGTTAAATTGATTATGTTTATGAGTAAAGTATGATTTCATTGATTCTTATGTATACATGGATTGATGTTTTCTATCCGTTCTGTTATAACCCTTACTGAGATTTTTATGCTCATCCCAAGTTTTTGAAACGTTTTCACAGGACATAAAGTTGAATAGGGTCAAGGATGTGATCAAGGAAATGTCAGGCTATCTAAAACAAGGAACTAGACATGACTCTTTTGTTCAATAGTTTTTATTTTGTGAAAAAGATGGAACCTGTGAATATGTGTCTACTTTGTAATCTTTGAGATGTAATAGTGATGTCCTAATTCTATAAAACTCTAAACCTGAAAAGATCCTCAATGTGAATTATTCAATGTAATTCAATATTAAGTAATGTTATAAGGTTGGGTCCTTATACTAAGTCTATCTAGGTTTAAGTGACTCATCGTGTCTAAGTGAATCATCAAGTATAAGTTACTCATCAGTTTAGGTGACTTGTTAGGTCTAAGTGACTCATCGAGGATGAGAGTCTCATTAGTACTAGGTTCCTCATCAACACTGAGTGTTCTGTGATTAAGTAAAGTAATATTTCTTTTCATGATGTATAATTATACATGGGTTAGTTTACTATACTCCTTATGTGATTTTATTTGTGTTCTTTCCCTCTTGGTTTTAGGGTGTCCTAATGAGTACTGTTTTACTCACCCATACACGGGATTTTCCCACATGTGTCGTGTCTTGTGTAGATGACTGATGTTTTAATAGTGACCTATGTGGTCTAGGACTAAGTAGTGCCCAGTGATATTAGATAGAAACGACATAATCCAATGGCTTCAGGAAGATATTTAATATTGAAGCATACCAACCACAATAATTGAGATTTAAAGTTTTCTTAGTATGGATAGATATTATTGATGTTTTATGTATAATTTTTTAGGGATATCTAATCCACTAACCAAGTTAACTCTAAAGGGGTCCAAGTTCCTTTAGAGATATGAATGCAAAGAAAATATCAACGAACTGAAGAGAATATTTCTTAGTGAACATGTTCTTACATTACCTTATTGTGGAGAAGGGGTTTTAGCCTTCAGTGATGCATCCAATAAAGGATTGGGATGTGGTATTATAAAAAATTACATGGTTATATATTATGCCTCATAAAATCTAATGGTTCATGAGAAAAATTACATAGCTCATGATTTGGATTTAGTTTTGGAAATTTTTTTATTAGAGACAAAGAGGAATTATCTTTACTAGGAAAAGTGTGATATATACACTGATAAAAATATTATGACGTATATATTCACGTATAAGGAGTTTAACATGAATGAGAGTTTATGTTTAGAGATGATTAAAGATTATGAATGCTCAATACATTGTAACAATGGGAAATTGAACAAGGGGATCGATGATTTGCGTCCATAAGATCATGCTAGCTTATCTATAATGAGGACCCTAAAAGATAAATATTTTGGATTAAAAAAGTATGTATCTAGAAATCATGATGTAAATGGATAAATATTATCTATCTCAAATGAATTTTCACCAATTTTCCAAGTGAAGAACAAAGAGGTGCAGAAGGATGGTATAGATTAGTAGAAGAAGGTGAAAATGTTCCTAATTTTGACCTTGATTGTGATTTAATGATGAGTTTTATACACCATGTATGTGTTCTACCCATACAAGATTTGATGAAGGATTTGTTAGAGGATGCTCATGTTTATTAATTATCTATTCATACTGAAAGTACAAAGATGTATAGAGATTTGAAGGAGTATTTATTGTGGGATGGAATGATGAGAGATATCATAGAGTTTGTATCTCGATTATTGGTATGTCCGCAATTTAAGGTTGGGGGAAAAATCTACAAAGGGATGTTACATTCATTACCCACACCATAATATAAAATTGAAAACAAAACATAGGATTTTTTCATTAGACACCCCAAAACGTCTAAAAAGAACAATGCTATTTGAGCTGTAGTTGATCATCATAAAAAGTCATCACACATAATATCTATCAGAGAAAATTACTCATTGTATAATATTTACACTATATAAATTAATTAAGTGGTAAATTTTCATGGAAAACCACATTCCATTGTGTTTTATTACGATTTGATGGATACCTCAAAGTTCGGGTGAAGTCTTCAAAAATATCATGACTGAGAGTTAAGTTCTACTACTATATATTATCCTATGAAATATGGTCAATTCTAGAGAACAATTAAAACCCTATATGACATTTTGTGATATTATTTATTTTATTTCAAAGGTGTTTGGGATCAACACCTTCTTCTAGTTTAGTTTTCATAAAACAGTTGCTTTCACAAAATTATTTAGATGGATATTTATGAATTCCTATATGGAAATAAGTGTAGGGATAAAAACAATTGGAATGAATTTGGATAAATAAATATACTAGGGCCTATGATATCTAAATAAATTATATATAATATAATATTAATTCAACAAGATATAAGTGTGGCACAAATTTGATAGAAAATATATACTGATAACACCAGTTTGATCTGGAATTTGATGTTGGTGACAAGGTATTTCTAAGAATTTATACATAGAATAAAGTTATAAGATTTGGAGAAAAAATTAAACTAAGCCCTAGGTATATCAGCCACTTTGAAATTATGGTTCATATCATGGTGGTACCCTATTGTTTTGGGATTCCACCAAACCTCTCTTAAGTCCACGATGTGTTCCATGTATCTCTCATGAGGAAGCATATAAAAACCCTCCAAATATAATAAAAACAAACTTCATACCATTAGAGAATGGAATTTTTATGAGGAACAAATATTATAGATTATGGATTGTATATATAAATTTATACGAAACAATACAACACACCTACTTAATGATTTATGAAAAAACCACCAGTTTGAGGAAGCTGTGGAGAAACCTCTAGATGTAAAGAGGTATAAGTATCCTTAGTTGGTTATACCAAAGTGATGAAATTTCAATAATGAAATTTATTTTAACTAGGGTATAATGTAACACCCTAAGATTTTATGAAATATTTTTTTCTATTAAATTTAATAGTGTTGATATTTTGTTATGCACGCAAAACCAAGTTCCAAAGAAACACAATATACTATTTATATTACTATTTAACATGGTCATTATGAAGTATCCAATAAACATGGATGTAAGAATAATAATAAAAATATTTTAAATATTATGAATAATGCTTTTATATGAATAAATCATATTGACAAAAAATTCCTCAGTTTCCAGTAATGTCTTTATATGTTTCGAAAATACTATTTTCTAAAATATATGATTTTATTTATCTTTGTGGGAAAATAATAAATGAAATATGTGATACTTAAATAAAATTTATTTGAAATAATTAACATCATTTATTAAATAAATATTATAATATTATCATAGGGGTAATGTTTTGGATTTTTCTGAAAAATTAGTTTTTTAATGAATAGTTAAAAATATTAGTTTTTATAGAAAACATTTATTTCAATTTTTTGGGTAATATTTTGTTATAAAATGGTTCTAAATATAAAATTATTTGAATAATATTATTATTAAACCAATATTGGTAACTGTAATCAATCTCATATTGAATATTTATATAAAAACTTTCAAAAATGTTGAATCATTTCTCTTTGGAAAACCCATTTATTTTAACGTATACGGGTCTAATTTTTTCACTTATGTTCATGGAATTTTGAAACATTACTTACATATTTTGAATAATAATAATTAATATTATTTAATGAGTTCAACATAAATTTTTACCATAATTAACAATAAAACATTTAAAATTAATTACCACGGTTAAGGTTAAAACGTTTTTATTATGGGATTAAACTAAAAGATAAGGGTTAAAAATAACACATAACATTTATAATTAATATTTTCTGGACATATTTCGGCCTCATTTCTTCTATGGTTCTAAAATATTCTATTTTTGAGTCTCATTTAATGAGAATCTTTTGAGTGTAATTATGCCTTCAAATAATCAAATCTTGTCCTCTCCCCCACTTATAAAAGGCCCCCCCTCTCATTTATTTTGAAAAATTCAAAAACCCATTGGTTTGGACAATAAATGACCATATAAATTCATTAATTCCATTAAATCTTCCTATAATTCTTATTTTTTTAATAAATTTAAACAAGTAAGGCTTTTTGGGAAAACAAAAATAATTTTTTCGAAGAAGCGATAACCTACTTAACCAAGTGTTTTCTTTTATTTATTTCCCCACATAATTAAAATATTATTAAAAAATTGATATAATATCCTTATTATATTAAATACTTAGATGTTTTTTGTTAATTTATTACCTACTACCATCCCCTACTCCCTCAAATAGGAAACAAAACTGTTGATTGTTTGTATAGTGGACTACCACCTCACGAACCAATAATTATTTTCCATAACCGCTTAACATGGATTATTATAATGATATATAAAATTTTTATATATGATATTTACGAATTAAATATATTTTTATAATTACAATATCATATATATATATTCTTACCTACCATTCAGTAGGGAATAATAACATCATTTGTGTGTACATCAGACTACCACCTCACCAAGAGATGTGATTCATTATTCTCAAATTATTTGTATATAAGGTAATAAGGATAATGTTAAAAAACATATTTGGTATATATGACATTAAAATTATTTTTTTAATATAATATATTGTTTACCTTTACTTTTTTATCCTGTTAAAATATGGAAATAGTTTTCATGCATATGTACATCATACATTTCCATAAATGGTGTGTTTCATTTTATATCACTAAAATTTATGCATAACTATAAATAAATATATAATAAATATATATGATATTTATATCTTGTTTAAAATTATGGATGATATGGATCCATCATTAAAGTAAAAGTATTGAAAATACATAACCAATACAAACACGAAAAAACAGATCTATTATGGACTGAAATGTGAGTTTAACAAGGTATTATTAATAAAAATGTAATAAAAATTCATAGATAAATCACATATAGTATGATATATATAAATAAGGTTCTTTAATAGATTTCAATGAAAGATATATTTTTTATATTGGAATTTCAAACATGTACAGAGGTAGCCGAGGCTTAAGGTGAGAGATTTTTTTTCTCAAATTGCTTTCTTTAGAACATAAGATACGGTATGTGACTATCTTATTTTATGAGGTGTAGTATACTGTCATTTTACATGTTATGTCATTAAATTCATTTTCATGATATTTGAATTTTCAATTTTTTAATATTTTATGGTTCATACAATTCAAAAAGATACCAAAGTGGTAACAAATATTTTGTTAAAATCATCATTTATTGGGATTGCTTATGATTATGTTTATGATGATAAAATATTTTTTTTCCATATCTCAAGAAAATCATGAATTTTCTTATCCAATGTTTATCTCATGATAATATATTTTTATCTTTCATATTACACTCTTTATTTACTCATGAGTTTAAATGAATGTTTTTATGAAAAATCATCTATATATCTCTCATCGGTCGAAAATGATTTTTCTTCCATATCCATCTTTTCAAAAAATATAAAATATATTTTTAAAAAAATAAACTAATATTTTTTAAAATAATTTCTCCCCTTGTTTTAATTTTCACAAAAATATTTAAAATGAATCATCTTATTATTTTCAAAATGAGGTGTTTTTGACTTTTTCCAAAAACATGAAAGGAAACATTGTTTTAAAGTGTACGACAGGAGTGAAATTTTCCACCATCATGAAAACAGAATATTTTAAATAATATATTAAATGTTTCCATAATTATTGTCAAAGAAAATGTTTTCTTTAATATTTTGGTAGATTTTATATTTTAAATATTTTTTTTTCAAATTGGAAAGGATGTTTTCCTCAACAAATTTTTAATGATGTTTTTAATGAAATTTATATTAATCAATTAAAACAACATTTGGTGTTTCCTATGTTTTACTGGGGATATGACCCAGTTATTACATTCTTATTCTTTTTATGTATGGTTTATTATTATGATGTATATATTTTTATGAAAACCATATATATTCCACGGGTTATGTTATACTGAACTATATATGAATCCCATTTATTTTTTCATGGGTTATGTTATGATTAAATAAATGTGAAACCCATTTCTTCTACATGGATTTTTCTATGATGTAATTCTTATCAAATTCAATTCTTTTCATGGGTTATTATATGATGAATGTTTTATGATGTTTTGGATTTTATATAAAATTAATTATATTGAGGGTGGGACCTCCTCTACTGCATTGGGTAATGATTTAAATCTCATTATATAAATAGGACTAAAATGGGGAATAAACCAAATAAAGTATGGTACTTTGTCCAAAATGATAGTTTTGGGAGTGATCCATGACTACTATTATGAATTGGGGAGTGAACTCATTCCACTATGATTGAAATGGAAATAATACATGACTAATATAGAAATGATTTTTTATACTTTTTTGTATTCCATAATTCTATGTCTTATGCCATTATTATGATCTTATGGATCACACTCTTTGATTTAATTATTATTCAAGTCATATAAACTACTAATCTTTATTCTATGTACCAATATTATGATCTTTTATATGAACGACATGGTTTTAAAATTTTATTCTCATGTTCTCATACCCTTCTACTCATGATATGTTTACACATATTCCTTGTTTACCCTTACTAATCATCTTAACTCAAACATTATTATGTTTTTTTCCTATTTTTTGAATAAATTTATTATATATAACTTGGCTAATATGGGTTCAACATATGAAGAACGCAATGGTATATGATATATTTTACCTACGAACCAATTTTTTATGTTTCCACATTTCCAACGACACTATACCTTTATGACCCTCAGGTGTGTGCTTATTTAATGTAATTAATGTTAATAAAAAATGATATAATATCTATGTATGAAAAGTTTGGGTAGTTACACAAGTAAGGTGATAACTAGTGAGATACCTTTACATTTTAGAATGAGGGAAAGCATGGATGTTGGGAGAGTTTTTAATATTGATATGTTGAAGATATTTGATCATTTAATATTTATCACAAAAGGATGAATATGGGTTCATGATGAAAAATTGTAAACAATTTATATTAAAGTAATGTTCTTATTGAAATTTACACTTTATGAAAAAATTTATAATAATTTGTACCAATTTCAAACAACATTTGGTATCAATAATTGTACAATTAGTATTATCATAAACTAAGGGATTCATTAATGAACTATATATTCTAAAATTATTTCTCATGTAAATTATGCCTCATGTGGTCCTATAATATGAATTTAGTAAATATTTGTTCACTATTTCAGGTTGTAGGATATGAATAGTAGTCGAAGAAGAATGCATGCATGTTTTTTTCATTAGGAGAGTTGAAGTGGTTTCAATGGTTAAAGTGTTATAAAAAATCTATTAGAGGATTGTTTTTGGAAAAAATCATTCTCATTTTATTATCAAATATTTTGGGTTGTTGTGTTATTGAATAATTTTAGTGGAAAAACTCAAGTGCTTTCCCAAAATAGGTTTTTAAAGAAGGTAAAAATTATGGTGAAATTTATAACTGCTTCTATAATTATTCGATGTGAAATTTGGGATAAAGGATGGTTTTTACATAATAATTACATGAACCATGTAATAATTTCATGAACCATGTGATAATTACACAACTATGTAGAAAGATCTCATGACTTTGTGGGAGCTACATGGAATGTGAAGCTATATAATATATAAATCATTCATGGTCAAAAGGTATAAAATTTTTCATACTACGAAGAGAGATTATGTGGTGCCTTATGAGAATGTCAATATTCATAAAAAATGTAGTATATTTTATTGAATTCATGGGTATCATAGAAATGATATTTTAGCTGAGTGAATAGAAATTTTATGATTAATGTATTTTTTTATCCCTTTTCCAACATTAGGACCCACTAATAACTTAATTTTTTGAAGCATGAATCACAATAATGAATCATTGTATAAGATTATACCATGTCAGAACGAATTTCATAGAGAACATCACGCACAAAATAAGTACACTAAAGTTATCTACATAAGGTCTTACTCAGTGAATAGTGACATTATAAGGCAACACACAATGGTAAATGGTGTTTAGAATTTTATTATATAGGAGTTCATGGGATAAATAACAGAAGGAATCACATAGATGAGTCACATAAATAGATGATATCATGTGGAGGTGTCATAGAGTGAATATAAACCCACCTAATAAAACTATTATGATAATATATCAAATTGTGAAGGGTTTTCCCACAACGATATAATTATGTTATTTTGTGTAATTAATACAATGGATTAAAGAAGTCCTTATTGTCACACCAATTTCATTTGAACTAAATTAGAGCTGTTTTAGATCATATGAATAATATTTTCAAGGAAAATTGTTTTCACTTATGTTTTTTGGGGATTGATTTCTCAAGAGTGAATGGTTTAAAACTAGGAGGGATTGTGAGTTTTTTTGAACATTGTTATAGAAATACGATATAGTTATTCTAGTGTATTGAATAATTTTCATTATATTCTCCTTGTATTATCCTTATTATTTTTAACCTATTAAAAATATTTTGTCTCTTACATGCTTTAAATTTCATCATTTCTTTCTATAAGAATGTGATATAAGAGTTATTTGTTTAATGAAAAAAATATCACAGGGGGAAATTATTTTAAGTCACCGTACTTTGATACACATATTCCACATAGGGTATTTAACCTAGTTTGGAAGACTATTTATATTAGAGATAAAAGTTAAAATTAGTAAATATCTTTCCATATATCCATGGATGTAGTTAATCATTAAGTAATTTTTTTCTTCAATGTAAAAAATTCAATTATAGAAAAATCAGATGCATCACTACTTCTGATCATTAGGCATTGATGATTATATATCATCTATGCATGGGGTTTTGGTTAGTATAGAAATTTATGCTTTATCATATTTTTACTAATGATAAATAAATGTTGGTGGAAAAGGAATCAATTAATTTTAGGGATCTTTATCCAAAAAAATATATAATGTTTTTAATGTAAATCCTTTCATTATCGAGGGAAAGACCCGATATATGTATATAAATTTGGTTTAAAAGGAAAAAAACTATATATTCTATGGATCATGTACGTGAACTTGAGGATGCATGAAAATGAATCTTTTGATGCATTCTTTGATCAAGTGAATGTTATTGTAGAGGACAAGGGTGGTTTCAAAGAAACCCTTGTGGATTTAAAGATCACCAAATGTGTTCTGAGATGTATCCCATATTGATTCCACAAAAAGTATTTATAATCAAAGACATTGATCTAAAATTACTATCATTAGATAGATTTCAAATTAAAATTGTATATTATGAGATGATAAATGATGATAATAAGACATCGAAGAAGGGGAAGTCTAAAGTTATGGAATTTAAGGCCATAGAGATGATCAATATAGTAGATGGTCTGGAATAAAAATAAGTGGAGTAAATAATGTCATTACTTTATTAAAATACACAAAGGGGAAAAAGAAAATTTAAAGTGGAACTTCCACTTTCAGGCTATCGATGTGGAAAGGGTGGTAAATTTTCAGAAAACTACACCTAGAATTTTCAAGAGAGTAATGATGTGGAAGGAGAATTTAAAGAATTAGTTAGACTCTTGATATAATTTGAGACCATTCTTTATGAGATGGATGTTTGGAAAGATAAAAAATGAAACCCAACAAGGTTTTTCATGATTCCAAACTATATATGTAGTATAAAGAAGAGAATATGTCTTATCTAATATTGGAAGTTTAGAATCTCAAATTTGAAAATATTGAAAACTCAGTGATGTTCATTGAGTTAAATATATATGCTAATGAACATACCAAGGTTTTTGATTATTTGAATAATATAATTAATGAATAGGAGAAACAGATAAAAGATTTTATGGAGGATGTTTTATATCTTTGTAAAAAATATTAATATTAGAAGAGACTCTTTATTCTATATATAAAATCGAGAAGTTAAATAATACATGGAATATAAAATGTTAGAGTGAAGTATAAAGGTAAGAGAAAAAGATGAAGTATTATCTAAAGAGGATAATGAAACATTTGGATAAAAAATATAGTATGAGACCTGACTAAAAATAGAAGGTAATGATTTCTAAAACCTGCCCATAAGAACTGACTCTGAAGTTCAATATTGATTTGGGTATGACTTAGACATATATAACCCAAGGGAAACTATTGTTTTCGAAAGCACACAAAAGGATAAAACACTAATCGGGTGTTATTTAAATGGAATGATAGAAATTTCTAAAAATACTTTTACATATCAAAAAAGGATTTGAAATGTATAAGATCAATAAAGGAATCCAAGAAAGGTTCAATATTCTTGGATTGTGTTTTAGGGTCATTATTTCTAGTGTGGAGGATTTAAACTTATTCCGATATATTTATCATTATAAATTTAAAGGAATTTGTTGATGAAGACACAATGTGGGTGTATATAGAATCTCAAAGAATCATTGGTCTGAAACCAAAAAATAAATTTTTAGCTTTTCAAGATGAGTTTGTTTCATAGTATTTTGATGAATATCAAGCAGTTTTATCAACACCTTGTGTGAAGTTGAAGACATAGATTAGAAGGTAATGATTATAGAGGTAACCATGAATGCATTTTTTGTAATATTATATTTAAATTTAATAGTTCATTAACATCAATATTATGGTAAATAAATATATTTTGATATGTATCAATAATGAAAAATAATTTTTCGTCATATTTGGTAATGATGATGGAATAATTATTATTAGTTCCAAGAAATCCACATTTTAGAGATAGGATTTAGACATGTAGATGTATTCATTATTGAATATCTTAGTCATAAAATGATATCTATGAATTAAATTTGTGACTCGATACATTAAATAAGTCTTACTAAGAATACTTTTACCCTTAAAGGAGTGGATAGTTTAGTTGTTTTGCATGGTATGTTCAGAAATTGGAATCTCAAACACGTAAGTGGAGAATATTATATATGTTATCATTCCATTTAAGAAAAAAATAGGTTAATTAATAGCCATATTTTCCATTTAAAAAACCTTCCTTGTATTTTTTTTGAAAAGTGATGTAGTTCGAGATATACTTAATCTATGTTGTGATCGTACACCCACATGTGATATCTATTAGAAAGAGAAAATTACTTGAAAAGGAATACAAGGAAAAAGATAAAAGGTAAATAAGTGTACATGAGTTGGTGCATATTTATGTGTGTGGACCTATATCACCATGATCTATTAATGGGAAGAGGTATTATATTCTACTCATTAATGATTATAGTATGAAGGAATGGATTGTAGTCATCACTCCAATGTCCATGGTAATTTGTTTCACAACCCAATATTGGAGGGACTCTAAACATATAATTGCATAGAAAATAATTAAATTCTCAATAAATAATTTCATATAGTTTACTAAATATCCTAGAGGATGATTATCTCAAGAATAATGGGATAAGTTATCAAGTTTCATGCATCAGAACTCCTAAAAAAATGTGTCATTGAGAGGAGAAACTAAATCATAAAAAACAAGTCAATAATGATTCCTAATGAAAATTACATTCCAGAGATGTTTTGGTAAGCATATTCTAGACATCAATCAACATTTCTAACAGACCTTTTTAGTGTCTAATAGAATAAAATACTTCATATGAGCTATGGTATGGAATGAAGCCGAGATTTAATTACTTTTGAATCCTTACAACTATATGATTCATACTCAATATGGAGAAACATAGAAATTTTGAGTCCCATGGAGATGAAGGGATTTTCCTTGGATTCTTGGGGGAAAAATTTTATAAATTATTTATTAAGAAACTAGAAAATGATGGCTAAAACATTATTATTAGAATAGTATAAAAGGAAAATAATAATAAAAAAAGTGACCAGTTTTATAATTTATGTGACAATGAGGTATGTATAAGAGGGGGATAACAAGTAGAAAATATTTATTTAGAAGAATATATTGTTGAAAATCTGGATACTATCTAACTAGTATCTGCAAATAAGTTGAAGAGTTGACCACTAATTGATAGGTAGAATATCATCGATGACCAAAAAATTCATATGAAAACAAGGATAATTAGTTATTTATATCAAACATATTTCTTATCCCATGTAGATATAAAATGTTTTAAATAAGCTTCAAATTATTTCAATTGGTTTCAATTGATGAATGAATTTATTTTATTAATTGAAAATAATAATAAATTGGGGATTTTATCAAGGATTACATACAAAAATTTAATCTAGGTAAAATTTATATTCCATAAAATGTTGAATAAAAAGGGAATTTTGATTGAAAAAAATCATGATGAGTGTGTTAGGGATACTCCCAGATCGATGTAATTGATGTTAATGAGACATTTTCACCTTTATAAATGTTAGAGACAATTCATAAATTCTTCTCCATAACATTGTAAGGATAATTCAATACATTCTATATGGATGTAAATTCATTATTTTTTTGGAGCTCTGGAAGAAGAGATGTAAATCGTACATCGAGATAGTTTTCTCATTCATAAGAATTAGAACAAAGTGTGTTATATGAAGAAATATTTTTTGGGTGAAAGATGGAACCAAGAGGGTATTTAAAACATCATCAATACTTAGAGAATCTTGGTTTCTATCATGGAAGATCTTATTATAGTCATTATATCAATAACAAGGGTAATTCAATAATCATGGGGATAGTTTATGTGGATCACATTATCTTTTGTGGAGTGGATGATGCACAATGCAAACATATTGTTGAATAAATGAAGTGTTTTATTGAAAAAGAAATAATTGGATATATTATATTTTTCATTAGTTTGTAGGTGACATAAGGAAGGCATGGTATGTTGACTTCTCTATTTAAATATTCTAAGGAGAGACATGGAGGATTTTGAGTAAAGGATTCAATGTGATGATGCATTAGTTTCCACCTAAATCGTAAATACTCTAACCCTAGTAGAAAAGAGTTAGTGGTCACTTTATTACATTGGTACTAAGTATGAGTGATTGAATCCAAAAGGATCAGAGAGTTTAATATTTTTTTGAATACTTAGATAGATATATTAATTTCACATTATATTTTAAAACATAGAAAAAACATATAATTTTCTTTTATAAAACCATTATTCCCTAAATAATATTATTTCATATCATTCATAAAACACATCTTGGAATCTGGAGAAAAGAAAACTTATGAATGGGGTGTGCTCAGATGCTATGTAATGGCCTTATTAAAATAACTCTATCATGAATAATTAAGTCATAATCAATATGGAAATGTTATTATATGAAAACACTTGGAATTTTAACAATAACATGATAATTAGGAATAATATGGCAGGAATAAATGATGATCAAATAATATTATACAAATAATCACATGATATTGAAACTTATCCAATAATATCATAACTAATATAATAATCCCATAGACATCAATAAATTTTCTCATAATGTCAAGAATTGTAAAAATAACATCAAGGAATCGTTCCAAGACAACATACATACATTGGTAAGGCCACTACCAAATATCAAATCTAGTTTGTCTCATGAGACCCATCAATTCATAAAAGGGATATAGTGAGACTCACTCATCACTTAATAGTTCAAATTAATTCCTCATTTGAAAGGGTTGAAACATATTCATTGTAAATATTTATATTTAAAAACTATCATACAAAACTTTAATAATTTCTGTAATCAGAAAACATAATCATAAACCATACAGGGTAATTGGGTGAATTTTATCAAAATAGCAGTAAAAATGATCAAAAACCATCTAGAGAAATAATACTTATGGTACAGTTACAACATATCCCTAGAGTATCATATTTAAAAAAATGGTTTTTTATGATAAATTTAAATACCATTAAAATATCATTAAAACATTCTTAAGAAAAACACCCTTATCACATTGAAAAACAATTTTTAAAACTAAAAATTTATAGAATAATAGGAAAATGTTTTATTTTAAATGAATCATGGAAAATTATTAATAAATATTCAAATAAATTATAATTCATTATGGTGGGAAATTATATTCATGTTGAGTATGTTAAAACAAATATTTCATTCACATTTTCTAAAAAAATAAAAAACTACCTCATTTTAAAAATGACTAGAATATTCCTTTTAACTAATTTTTTTTTTTAAAAATGATATAAATGTCATTAATAAATAATTTTATAATAGTAAATATATTATTTAAAAACATTTTATGTAAAATATGGATATATAATAAAAATATTCCGGACCGAGTAGAAAAATAAAGCAAGTTTTCCAAAAAAAATATAGTTTCGATATCTTGAGTACTTAAAGTGTAAAAAATTATAGAAAACATGAAATTTAAATAAATATACATATTAGAATATAATATATTAGTTTTGAGATAGAAATATCAAATAATTCTCTAGGGGATACATTAACCTAAATGATCCTAAATGATCACTAGATTCATAAATGAATCATTACCAATTTGGTAACTTCTGATTTGTATAACCCATGAGATAATAAATTTAAATTTAAATTTAAAATATCATAAAAAATAATTTCAAAATATATAATGTCAAGTTGTAGTATATACACCACATAAAATAAATTAGTGGTGAATATGGAATATGTCTCACATAAGTAAAAGTGAAATGAAAATCCCTTACCTCGGGTTCAACTTCGTTCAGGTGTGTCTGAACCTCTTATATGATAAATATTAAATTATTATAAACATATTAAAGAAATTTATACATATATATTATACCATAAAGTGTTTACTTATAATCATTTACCACCAATTTATTAACTATTCTTGGTTAAAATTAATATTCTGTGTAATAACTTCTTCATTTTGCATGCATGTTTTTGTTCCAAAAATTTGATCCTTATACATTTATAATTCCTATATCATATACATGATTTTAATAATGATATAAATATCCTATATATTAATTATATACATATTTATATCCATCCATAAAAGTTATATATATAAAAATGAACTCGACCATTCATGGAGAAGGTAGGTAGTATATACGCATGAAGGATGTTTTAATTTTTTAATGCATAGAATGAAATAAATGTAAATAATTTTTCAAATATTTAGAATAATTATTAATATATATATATACACACACATGCATATATATATATATATATTTCATTTAATCTATCCTTAGTTCGAATTATTTCAAAATAAAATGAAGAAGGTGTTACATCACCTTATGGATGCGATAGACAACATGTACGCACAAGGGACATTATCATTTTCTAAATAGTTGGTAGGTATGAAGGTAGATGTGATATTGAAATTTAAGAAGTATAATTATGTAATAATTTGATATATATACATTAAATTCATCATTATATCCTTTTATGAGATGCAGTGATGGAAAATGAATTGCATAAGTTCGTGAGGCAGTAGTCCACCGTACACACAATCAACGGGTTTTTTCCATTTTTATGGAATATGATATGGATGTAGGTTATTAAATTAAAAAAATAACATATAAGTATTTTTAAGATACTGGTATTATTATTTAATCAGATTTTTATAATATTTTATTGGGGTGGAAGAATAAATAATACGAAGATATATGGTTAAGAACAATACCTCTTCTTAAGAGAACCTATTTAGGTTTACACCTAAAGCCTTCCTAGGATGGTTTTATGATCAATTATAGGACTATATGTCATGGTTAGAGATTTTTCATGGTATTTTTTAATTTCATGGCTGAACCAAAGGGATCTTTAATTTTGGAGTGGATATGAGAGGAGATATCCTTTTATATGTGGGGTGAGGGGACCTTTTTAGAAATTTACTATAAGAATAAAATGTGATATGGTTATTCTAATGAAAAATGATTCCAATTGGAAATAAATTATAATTTGGAATGTTATAAGTTTTAAATATTAATATTAAATATTATTTTAACAATTTAATGGGAAAAATTTCCCTTCTATTTTTCTTTAAGCCCAAGTAAACCAGTTTTAATCTTTAGTGCGACAATTAATTATTAATATTTTTACTGTTAATTATGAAAAAATTTAAGTTAACCATATTAAATAATTTTAATTAGGTTATTTATACATATTTAATCTATTTTAACCAATTAAACACACATAAGTAATATAATTTAATTTAAAATTAAACTCGTAAGTGTGACCAAAATGCGGTCTTCCAAAGAAAATGTTCTCTCAAATAGAAAATCTTTTTATATCAAAATTCAACATTAAATTAATTCCATTGACCTAAATAAGATTTATAATGATATAATTGAACTAAATTACATTGAAATCAATTTTAAAAAAATAAATTATTTCAAGAAAAAGGTATTTTTCAATAAAAATCAGTATTTTTAACTACTTGTTGAAAAATTAATATTTTTAAAAAATTATCAAAAGTAAAAACTAATATTATTTTAACATTTGGATTTAAAAATATTTTCCCTTTTTTCAAATAAATTTTCTAAAATTATAAAAAAATTAAAATAAATGCTCAAAATGGTGTAAAGCTATCTTTTTAGAAAAATACAATTTTTTAGAATAAAATGGATTTAGTATTTTCCCATTCCTAGAAAAAATATTAGATGAATGAAAAAACATTTAATTTAATATATAATATATTAATTTCATTAAAATCATTCACTAACAGTTATTAATTTAATTTCTTATTATAAAAACCCATTACATGTAAAAACAAATTTCAAAAACAAATATTTATTTACATTCAAATGATTTTTATTTTCTTTTAGAATAAATTGAGAACAAATGGATACAATTTTTATGTTTTTAACCCATATAAATTTCATAATTAATTTATTCTAATTCATAAATTCTAATTTAATATTTATTTTATAATGGTATGCCATATTACAGCTCATTTTGACTCAGGGTTTCGTGTATCGCAAGTGATCGAAGTGGTAAAAATTATTTAAAATGAAATATATTATACATTATATAGGTGTTACATAGACAAATGTATCAAGATATTATCATGGAAACATTACCAATTTCACTAAATATAGGTAGATTATTATAAGCTTATTTTACTTAACATTAACTCAAACTAATATTATTTTTTCAATGTGTCATGCACCATGGTGTATTGTAATCCCAAATAAATACACATTATTCTAGTAAAGTGAATACTAATGTATATTGAAGGTACATTGGGTTTCAGATTTATTTATAATGAATCATTATATTTAGAGTCTATTGGATATATATATTTTGATTGGGATAGTTAAATATATGACAAAAAATCAACATCAAGTGGTGTATTTTATCTTGACCGGTTGTTTATTACATTACATAGAATAAATACTATATTTCACTAATCACTATATAATATGAGTATATTATAATTAATCAATATTAGAAATAATTATTATGAATGAATCAGTTGCTTGAATATATGTGAGGTGAAGTGAAATCTCCATTAGAAATCAATTATGATAATTCAAGTTTAAAAAATATTAGACGAAAACCATTTTGTAACTGAAACATAAGTAAAATTAAAATCATGTATCATTTTATCAAGTAAAAATTGGGGAGTGGGTTTTTGATGTTATATTATGTGCCTTCAAAACCTCAATTCATAGTTAATTTTAATAGTATTACCCAAGGAATCATTTGAGAGGCATCGAGCGGTCCCCCTCCCCACACCTAATTTGTGTGGATGTGGAAAACCCATTCTCTGAGGTATGTTTATAATATTCTTTTGTGATGTTAACTATTATTTTCTTGATACAGAAAAAAGAAGTGTACTTTTGGTTCATTGAAAAAGTAGTATAAATAAGTAAAATGGGGAGAGATAAGATTGTTCCTACTTGTTAAGGTGGAGGGTAAAGTGACGATTGGGGTGAGGGATTGTCTATGTTGGATCGTGTGGGAAACTATATTGGGGTAGTTTTTAATGTGTACCTGTTAAGTATATTTTATAATTGAATGCCTATTATAAAAGGATGAATCTAGATTTATTATGAATTATTTTTACTGTGTCCGGTTGAAGGAGTGGTATTCTTGAGAGCTATACTCTATGAAACTTTTTATAACAATTTGTGTTGATCATTATTAACATTGGGTATCTAGAATTTTTCAACAAGTGGTACCATGAAAAAATAAATTCATTAATGAAATTTTCATAATACTCTCTTTTCTTATACTATGCAAAGACCATGTGTTATTAGATTGTTTTTTATTAAATATTTTGTCATTAAATATATTTATAGGATGTGAGTGGTGGTTTAGGAAGCAAGAACAGAATAATTTTTCTACACAAGAGTTAAAGTGGTTTCAATGGTTGGAGTGTTATAAAAAAACCCAAATGATGTAGTTTTTAGAAAAAAAATCCCTCTCAATTTCTTATAATGTTTTATTATTAGTTTTTATGGAAAAACTCAAGTTGAAAAAGTTTTAGTGGTTTCCCAAAAGAGTTTTTGAATAAATTAAATATGATCATGACCTTTAACAATATTTTCCAAATTCATGGCTTTGAAATATCGAGAAAATAATGATTTTTTATAAAATTTACACTAACCACATAATAATTAGGTGAACTTTTTGAGAATTAAGTCACCATATAAGAGTATCCTATGACTATGTGAGAGTTGTGTGGAATGATAAGACATATAAAAAAACCATCATTCAAGGTTGAAATGTGATAAATGTTATAGACTATGAAATGATTAAACTATTCTATATGAGAATTTATTAGTTCATTGTTTAAAGGTGATACATTTTCTAAACTATAAGGGCATCATAATAAGTTGTTTTTAGTGGAGTGAAAATTAATTTTGTGATTGGTGTTTTTTTAGATCCCCTTACGAATATAAGATCCCACCAATCACATCATTCTTTAGATAACATATCAAAATATGGAATTATTTATTAGAGTTTCCACCAAGTCAAAAATCATTTTACAAATTGCATCATCCATGAAAAATTATGTGGAAGTTGTTTGTGTAAAGTGTTATGTGGTGAATAGTGATCATGTAAGATAATACTTGTAGGTTAGATATGTAATACATTTCATAAAGAAAAAGTGCATAGTGAAGCTAGTATAAGGAATCACATGGAGAGGTTATGTGGATGAATTACATCACATATAGGTGTCACATGGTGAATAGAAACCCACTTAGTTAGAATATTCTAAAAGGAATAGTTCATAAAGTGGTTTTCTATAATGAAAAACTTTTGTTGTAAAGTAGGATTCATTCTATTGATAAAATATGATCTTAATGTCACACTAATTTCAGTGTGGAACAAATCAAATATGAAAAATATCTTTTAAAAATACTTTTGGAGGAATGTTGTGGTCACTTTATTTGTGTGCGTAGTGAGTTCTCAAGAGTGAATGGTTGTAAACTTGAAGGTATAGTGAGTACACTTCAAAAATTTTAACAAAAGAGAAATATAATGAGTTTGGAAGATTAAAAAATTTTCTTTGTATGATACATGTACTATCTATTTTAGGATTAACCAAGTAAAAAAATTCATGTCTCTAACATGATTTTCATTTCATAATTTACTTCTTTTAGAAAAAGAGAGATGAGTGATTTATTTAACAAAATAAAGTTAATTGTTTTTAACTCAATATACCCTAATTCACCCCCCAATATCCACTTATGGTACATAAAATACTGGGTACAATAATAATAATTTTGAAACAACATAATACATGCATCATATATATAATTCAATTCTTCCTTCCATTAAAACATAACATAGTTCATTAGGATTATTTTATGTGTTCCAAACATGATATCTCAGGAGATGGAACATTGCCCAATGAATTTAGGGGATATATAATTTCACTCCCATTAACTAAATGATTATTTATACATGAAAATGTTCTCTATATAAGTAAAATAATCTATACATAATTCATAAGAAAGTGAATAAACACAAGGAAAAAATGGGTTACATAATCATGTCTCATAGAAAAAATAAATAATATATAATAATAATTATTTACAAAAGAAGTGGTTCAGGAATTTTTTATGTTTATAATGGTGTAAAGAAACATAGTTCATGAATATATAGTTCAGGTAAAGAAAAGCCAAAAGAAATGAGTAGAGAACTATATAGATAAATGAACATCTTAAATGATGTTTTAAAGAATGAGTAAATAACCTTTTAATAATGTAATATCACAGTGTTTTACATAATAAAATAAATGAATTTGAATAGTATTGCATAAAAATGATATTATTTTTGGAAATCATGAATTATAAAATACATTAAAAATTTGTTCCATGAAATTGATTATGGAATAGAAAAATTCCATTTTAAATCATGTTAGCTTTAAAGAAAATAGTGACGAGGGAACTTGAAAAACATATATATCCCTAAAAATTAAAGGGAAGATAATTTTATTATATATTTAAGGAACATATATTCAAAATATAAGAGGAGTAACATGTGAAAAATAGATAGAGATAGAGAGATAGAGTGTGTGTGTTTGTGGTAATGGAAAATAATCATAACCCAATAAAGAAATTGAGTAGTCTGGGAGTTCCCTTACCTCTAGTCCAGACTATGTTGGTATGTGCGTCTAACCTCCTAAATAGTCAATTAAATTTATTAAATATATTCTTAAGAACTGTTCATGTATATTTTATTTTTTTAATTTCATTTATTGTTATACAGTATTTATTTTTTATATAGTTGTTTCTTGCATAATCCACTTGGGGTTGTTCAATCAACCTCTTTAAAACTTCTTTGGTATATTGATCATGTTCAAAGGTGTTTTCATTGTAACTCACCTGACATGGGAGCCACTAAAAAAGTTCCCTCATATAGGTATCCACATGACCTCAAGCACACCTGCCCTTAGAAACAGATTAAATGGTAAATGATAAAGCATAATATGCATTACTAAGTGTTTCCCAAATAGTGTAAAAACCAAAACCTATATAAGTATGTGGTGTTATGATAATAGTTCCAAATAATGGAAACATAAAATAAAGACAAAAAATGAACCCTTATAACGATTCTAGAATCCAAGAACAAATCCTCATCCATGAAGATATGAAGCCCAAATCAACTCCCTATCATAGGGTCTTTTCCCTTATTATGGCCTATAATAATGCCGAGCAAGGTGTGAGTAGAACTCAATAGGCCACCACAAATGGTGTCTACAAAAGATCGTTTCTAAATAAATAGTGCATGAAAGTACCAAATAAATTAAAAGAAAAATAAAATAAAACACTTGTTCCACTAGTTAACAATGTTAATTTTATTCATTTACATCCTTAAATACATGAGTATACTTTCACATCATTTACACAATGGCCTAAGCTGTCCAATTACCATGAAAATGGATATATGTGAATTTCATTATCTCACTAGGGATAACAATTTTATAAAAAATTACAACACACTTACCTTGGAGCCTTAGTCTAGGTAGACTCATCAAATACAATAGTTAGGTGACTCGAGCCTTAGTCCGACACTCGATCCCTTGCATTCTAGGGGTGGGTTTAGAACCTTAGTCCAACCCGACCCATGGGAGGAGCCTCAATCCTTTATCCCAAACTAATAATCCATGTGCACATTTTTATTTATCCATTAACCACATATACCATATCACAAACCATATATAATCAATACACATAAAATTCACAATTCACATTTCATTTAACACATAAATCTTCCTTAGACCTTAACACATTGACACATTTTCTATTTATTTTGCAGGACCCATTTAACCCATTTCCCTTTTTGATGCCATAACTAATTAATCATATTCAAAAATATCCATACAATAACCCATTTCACATAATTCATCAATTCACATGCATTACCCCATTTACAACATTAAATTTCAAACTCATAATTCATTTGACATATTAACTTTATTGCATTTAACCCCTTTTCAAGTTTTTTGAAATAATACCTTAATTAAATTTACAATGACTCGAAACAACTTCCATTAGTCCCTATTTATAATTCAATGTAACATTTCAATGCATTTATCAAGGGAATTATTTCAACACAAATTAAATTTAGGCTTAACATTATAATTCTCAATGTTTGGAAATATTGGCGCACCCCATGGTTGGCCCTAATCCGATCTAAAAAAACTCTATGCATGCCATTGGGATCATGAGGGGTTCAATTAATCATTTAATCAAATAGTTTACCAAATATTAACCAAGGAAACAAACCCAGAATAATATAGAACCATTAGCACTACTACACATTCATAAATCAACTTCAAAACTATGGGATATAACTTACAGACCACGTACCTCGAATCTGAAGACAATCTCATAGTTAATATTAGACTAAAGTTCATATTTAATCTCTCCTTGAATCCCCAACCACAATCTATTAGAAAATAGGGTTTATGTCTTTGAAATAAGAAAAACAAATCTATAATCCCTAATCTAGAAAATAGATGCAAGAGGAGAATTAAACTCACCTATAGCATCAATATTCACCCAAAGACACTCTGAATAGCCTAAAATCGAAGGATATCCACCCTTGGGAATCTTGAGTCATAATGGTTCGTCTCTAGGGTTGATAGTGGAGAAATTAGGGATAACATTGTGTGATATACTTAACATATTGAGGGGGAATGGTAATTTTTCACTTTTTAATGGGTCACATGGTTTGGCCACACTGTTTTACAGACAATGTTCCAACCAGGTGTCAGCCTCTGTCCAAGAGGGGTCTAAGTTGAATTGTTTCCTAGGGATCCTACATGGTCTAAAAAACCATGTTTCAACTGTGAAAAGTTCATATGTCCATGGTCTGATTGTTTGGATTTCCCCCTTTCACAATTTACACTAACCTTACGCCAACCATGAAACATGAATAGGATAACCTCTTTTCTTTCTAATTTTGTGTCCTGACCCACTAGAACACCCCCAAGCCCCTCATAAATCTATTATACATATTATTAACCAAAATAAATAGACACAAGAAAAAAATTCATTGAAAACACACCTCTAGGATTACTAGGATCTTACATCCTCCTCACCTTATAACAGATCATACTTAAGCCGCTCTTCCCAAGCATCACTAAGCCTCAAAGGTAAAATGATTGGGCTACTCAACTCTCATATCTATATCTCTCTCCGATGAGTCTTCTAGAAAAATTCAATGGTTCTATAGAACTCAGACCAACAAAATAGTCTTTCCCATCAAGAATTTCTCTCTACAACCCACATAGTGAACTGGATTATCCCCAATGGACACATCAACCTTAAGCCAAACATTAGACATAATTACTCCATAGGGAAGCCTAGAAACAAAAAATCCTAAATAATAAAATAAATAAGTGTGATAGATATAATCATACCATCAATGAAGATCCAATCAATAACTCATTGGCCTGATCCTCTACACAACTCATGGCCCAAATAACTTGGTGTCACATTACCCAACTATCAAGACTCTAATGGTGACCCAAATATGAAAACACCTAAAGAAAAAATCCGGTATTTCATACCACATTCCCTGATATACATCAATCCATAACTTGTGGCCCAACGGTCCCATTCCATAATCAAACAACTAAGAAACAACCAAAAAACTCAAGGAACTCTACCATTCAAACCTGATTTAATGCTCATTATTATAGTCAAATCACCAAAATGGTGCTCACTCAAGTCCCTTTATCTAGAAACATAGGAAAAATCAACAATAGACAACCTTCCCACTATGTTTATCCTCAGAACACACTTTATCTTACCCTCCCATCTTATAGTGGTTGGAACCTCCACTACTGAAAAATAAAACAAAAACTTCAACTCAACTTCCCCAAAATACCTAATGCGTTCCCAAATCACTACACCTAAACATCCATAAGTCATTCACCATGTATTTACATCTATGATTTTCGTTGAAACCACTTAGGATGACATCTCTACACCATCCATTCAGATACTAAGAAAAACTTGAACTCAATCAAGTTCCCCATTATTTTAAAAAATCCCTTACCACTACAAACACAAAACTGGAGGTCGGTCAGAACATACGACATCTATTCCTTTTACCATATCAGGACAAACCAACCCTGTATGTATTGTCACAAAACAACTATCTTTGACAATTGACATGATATTCACTACACCTTCCCATGTTTCAACCTCGATTAATGAATACCCACTATTGAAAAACTATCCTATACCAATGGTTTGGAGGACCGTTGGTATAACCTATACCAATGGTTTGGAGGACCGTTGGCAAGTAAGCCGCGGGGATATGTCTATACCAATGGTTTTTCGAAAACCATTGGTATAGACCTATACCAATGGTTTTGAAAACTGTTGGTATAAGTAATATGAAAATCTATACCAATGGTTCCATAAAACCGTTGGTATATGTATTACCAAAAAACATTCAGTGGGATTTGATCCCAGGACCTCTAGTTTATCATTGAACGACCTAAACACTAACCTAACATGACTTCTGTGTACATAATTTCATAAATATATATATGTATTATCATAATTATTTAAAAATTTTATTTTTATAATGTACTCGGTAAGAATATTCGATAAAAAATCAAAGGACCTATACCAACGGCTCTCAAAACCATTAGTATAGGTCTATAACAATAGTTCTCAAAACCGTTGGTGTAGGTCCTTTGATATTTGGAGCCACTTAGGTATATGGGGGAACTATACGAATGGTTTAGATAAACTATTGGTATAGGTACCCTCCCTTTCCCAATGGATTGGCCAAACCATTGGGAAAGTGGCCTCAAAGTATACTTTACCCAACGGTTTGGCCAAACTGTTGGGAAAAGTAACCTCAATGTGGGCTTTCTCAACGGTTTTTAAAAACCGTTGGTATAGAAGTGCTATGAAAGGCCATATTTATAGTAGTTCCCACCATCATCTAATGCACCTATAAAGGTCATTCTCCAACATCCACTAAACTCTAATATCAACAAATCTACTTCTTTACAAAATATCCAAGTGTTGCACTTTCCCCATCAACATTACCAACACCGGCACTCCTACTATTCATACATAGAATAATGATGTCCAAGTTATTAATCAAAAATATTCCAAAATTTGAAATGTACATTTTTTCTAGTACACCCACTGAAGGTGGTCTACAACTCACCACATCCATCCCTTTATCCTAGGTTATTTGAATTTTCCACGGCTGACTCATCCAAGAAATTATTAGATTCACTATTGGAATGACACTACATTACATGGTCAAAGAACCTTCAAACTTTGAGACATTACAATGTCCCAAAAAGACACTTATCTGAGTCCATGACCGGTTTTTTATGGATTTATAGGACCCAACATCCCTTTCCTAAAATCATTGTCAGGTCTCACCAATCCCCTTTAAAAATGTTATGCAAGCATGTTGAATTTCATTTAGGACCACCCCTGAGCCCAAATCCAACACTTGGATTAAAGAAACCACCACAATCGAGCTCCATAAGCTTCTCTGAGATCTGATACATGTACCTCACATGTCTCTCATTGTCATCATTAATACACTCCATCAACTCCGCACTCTACTCCCCATATCAAGAAATGACTTATCACTCCCCACCTTAGGAGTGTTGTTACCATCACACTCCTCATGGAATTACAACTACCATAGTTCATGATTATATCATAATTCCCCCCCCCCCAAACATAGACATTGCTGTATAGATTTTCCCAGAACAACAAAATAGGCATCACCTGATACCCATTCCAAGCTTCTGATAATTGAAATTATGGAGTTCATTGGGAACTGGTCCATCCTAAGGACCTCACCCGTAAACTATCGATGGTGTACATCCCAACTTGTAGCTCCATATATACCACCCCATGAGGGTGAATTCCATGATGTACCACATCCAACCAAAACACATCCATGTCGCTTGGCATAAATCCAGAGCTTTCTCAGCATACCTAGGATGATTTCAATGTTATTGGTAATGATCATCATTTGATAAAACTACACTCATAAATTATCAATGAAAACCACCATAATTTATACACCAGTGATGTCACCTCCCACTATGGGACACCTTGAACTTCCAAAAGTCTCATGCTTCCCTTCCTACGATCATATCATCAATACTTTACCATCACTTATCAGGAGATATTTCTAAGAAAGACTCACCACTGCTCCATGATCATCCTCCAACTATCCACGAACCAACATTTCCTTTAGCACTACTACCCAAACGCCACTTGAGTTCTTTCAGCATTACCTTTGTGGTTACCAACTAAAACATAATGGTACACCACACCAATAAAAACTAACAGTATCTTGCAAAGACACCCTTTTCACTTTAGCTCCATGGAGAATGAAATACATTTATCCCGAGAAACATTGTTCTCATACTAAATGGAATCATACCCTACTAGCATGTGCCCACATCAGGACCTCATCAGATCTATCATGGTATCATACCTCTCTATGACCACCTGATGAAACTAATATTAGATCCCATGAGCTAGACACCTCCATAGACTCCCCAATGACCTCTTACTCACTTAACCATTCCTTCTAGTCTGTTAGCACTATCGGCCTTGAAGAATTCTCAACATCTCACCCAAACACCAAATACTTTTCATAAACCATCCCAACTGCGTGACCAACCTCTCCTCGGTTGACACCTTCATATAGAAATAATCTAACCATACTTCATCCACTATTGTATCATCTTCCCAAAATCAATATTAAGGCCTCCATAAATTTTCATCCAAACAGATAGGTCATACATCCAGATGATAGAACCCTAAAAAAACCTTACAACCAAATACAAGAACTTAGGTGCCCTTCTAAAATAACCAAGGAACAACCGTACCATTTACTAAAACTTTATGGTACTCATTATGCATCGATTCCACTGCTGAAGCATTTCAAATGCTTTATAATAAAAGGAACCGTCAAAACTATACTAACTTCACATGACTACCAATTAATCCTCAGAACTCGAGTAGTGTCTCCCAAAAATCATTGAACCTATCAATTATCCCTCAAGTCTCATCTACACCTACCCAAATCCAAATCACTCACATGTGCCTCATACTCCCAAGATCAATGAAAAAATGGAAGACCAATCTCATGGGACACTTTCTAGGATTGAACAATACAAACACCCCAACTAGGGTTAAGGGTAAGAAGTCACTATCCCCTCTCTATAGGATACATACATAAATCATCCAACAAGTTAACACTCATGGGTGGCTCTCTTTCCAAAATCATATAACACTGCATGTGACACATAGAGAATGTATTTAATCTATGTTCCAAGCACATATCAACACACCACCACCAACGACACCACAAACCAAGACATCCATTTCAAACTATACACAACCTACCCTATCACAACCCATAATGGTCAACTCATCATCATTATTAGATGATGCCTCTCAACCATAAAGCCAAAGACTAACCAAATACATACCAAAGAACACCCCTCTACTCAAAAATCAGACTTGTCAAGGACTCCAAACTAAGGTACTCTCACTACCGAAACCATCCACACACAAGTTTTATTCACAACAATTAAGGATACCTATAACGACCCAAAATTTTATTAATGAAAATTCATCTTGATATAATTAAATGTATTATTATGTAAAATGGTTATATAAAAAATATTCAATTCCTTGGTTTTATGTTTTTGGATTTTAAAATATTGTTAATAATTGCTTCTGTTTATAATATAGATGTTGAACAATGATCACAATATTAGTAGAAATATATGGCTTTAACAAATCCAATTTACTTAGACAAAGTAACCGATGGCCTCATCTAGTAGAATTACTCCATACGAAGCCCATTTTTCAATGCTCAGAAATAAGCTAGAATCACTAGGATTTTCTCTTGATGAAGACCAATCTGATCTTTATTGTGTTAAGCTTGAATGGAACCAACTATGGGAGAAGTGGAAGTTAATAGAGATTACCACCCGAGCGATGTTATCTGAGTTTCCCCAAGAGATTGTCACCATCACATACCTTACCCTTAGGTATTATGCGGGTGTTATAAGGGGATATGTAACAAGACTCAAGAACTATGATTATGTGCATTTTTTTGTATAAAGAATATACATTCATTTTATTATTGTTACTTCATGATGGTTTTTAAAGCATGAATAGTATTTTAGTTAATATTTAAATTCAATTAAGAAATATATTTTTATGAATTAATGGATTTTTTAATTAAATAATATTTTAATAAATTATTATTACTAAATTATTATTTTTTACATATAAATGATTATATAATTTTTATGAATACAATTGTAATTTTTATTAAGGTTTGAAAGTTGTTTTTTTCAAAACCCAAGAATTTTTTTAAATGTTGGTTTTTATTTCAAAATTAAAAAATCACATATTTAGAAAATTATTTAGATAAAATGAATATTATTTTTTTATTCAGGTATTTGAAATTATCTAATGGTGAATGTTTCTTAATTTTCTGAGATAGTTGAATTTTTGGGAAAAAATTAAATTCTGTTAAAATATATAATATGTTTTATGATATCATAATGACCTAATAGTGATGTAATAAAATAATATAAAAGGGATATTAAGAAAATATATGTTTTAACTTTAATATAATGTGATTTTAAATTTTTTTGATTAATTTTATGGTGCCTTAGTGGACCCTCCAAAACTTATAAAATATTTTTACCTTTTAAAACAATTTCCTTGAGAGTGTGACTCACCTCCACATAAAAAATCCTAACATTTTAATAATTTAGTTTATTTGACTTTATATAAAAATTCTTTCTATTCCCCTTTGGTAGAAACTATGGGCAAAAACCATGGGTTGGTTTTTGGTTTTGAGTATTTAATTATATAGGTTCCAAAACCTATGTTTGTGAAATATTAATGAATTCCCCTCTCATTTCCTATATAAATCCACCCAATAATCAACTTATCTTCACCCAAAAACCTTGGATCACATCCATAATCTGACCTCCTCTCTCTAGAATCCTCCCATGGAACCCTGACCTCTCAACAATCTCGTCCTCAAGCTCTTGAATTCACACACTGAAGTAAGAAATCCTCACTTTCCTTCCTTATTTATGTATAAGTTTCCTTATATTGTTATTACCATATTATTTTCAATTAAAAATGTTGGGATATGATTTTTTACCTCCCCAATACTTCCATTCTTAAGTTTTTATGATGATGTACCCCTTTCTCTATCATTAATGCCTCTCATGTACATCAGTTACCATGCAGAAATTTTGAAATGAATTTCTCTCCCCACATTTACATTCATGAAATTCTAATCTATTATGAACCTAAATACCATTACATATGTTGGGATATTACGTTCCATGACACAATTACCTTCCATTTCATGTATAAATGATGAGATACTACTTTCTCTCTCATCAACCCATTTTACGATTTCTATTTGATTTTGTTATACTGTTGAACTTACACCAAATTTCCCATGCCCAAATCATCATCTAAGTGAATCCAATAACCATTTCTCTATTATGGTTATTCACCTTTATGATCTTGTACTTGTCTATTCAGTAATTACTTTTATGTATTCCACATCTTTTATTTGTAGAATAATTTATGACATTTAATAAATACATGTTGTATGATCAATGTGGCACACTTATGCATGAAATGAAATGATTAATAAGGGTGTTCCCTGATAGAGCTCCAATGCATTGGGTAAAGTTTAGTATCATGATATGTCATGTACCATGAGCGTTTAATCATACTAATTCAAGTGCAATGATTGTTTTCTCATGATCCATGTGCAATTATCCTTGGCTCATGCTAATATCATTTTAAATGTTGTTGCCAAATTTCCATGTTATGATAATCATGATATATCAAGACTTTATGTTCATGTTTCTATTATGCTCCATTGATATGCCTATTGCCTAAATTGTATTGTATTCTTCATTTTATTCCTTTTTTACTCCCTTACCAAGCTTTATATTTCACCTTTTTGTATATATTTCCTTAGGTTATCCCATGAAATGCTCAGTACGAAGGAATGTTGTGGTCATGTAAAATAAGTTTTAATTGAAGATGTTGTATTTTATGTCTTATGTTTTCATGTATTGTTCATAATTTCCCAAGACACTATACCTCTCGATCCCCAAAGTTGTCTTATATTCATTTTTATGTAATAAATAATGTTTAAATATTTAATAAAGAGAAGGGTTGTTATAGTTGGTATCAGAGGATAGGTTTAGTTATTTTTGGGATTAAGATTAGAAAATGCTTGTAAAAGCATTAGGGACAGGAAGAAGAATAAAAAAATCCAAAAATTTTGGTGAGTATATAGTAAGTTTTTAATCAAGAAATATATCCCTGTCTAGATACGAACAAGTAGTAGTGGCTCTGTCACAGATGTATCTATGGTTACAACCCAAAAACAATGTATTGAGCTAGACTCAAAAGGGAACTGGTAGATGAAAACAGGACTTGTTATACTCTTGGTTCGACACTCTTAGGGTATATTCGTTGGTAAATTTATAATCTTAGTTTGAACCATTATTAAGGGAAAAAATTCCCCTAAGAATATATATTGGGAAGTTGATCACAAATAACATTGATTGAAGCCTATAAATTCATAAGGTATGGAAATAAATATACTTTATAAGATATCCCATTTTTTCATTGGATTTTTCTTTATGTGTTACCTCTAACTTTCCATTTATTTCAGCCAATGGCTAGAAATATGAGGACTCGGGCTAACAAACTATCTGACGATCAATGTGATGATTGTTCTAATGATATTCCCAATCCTATAGGGGATAGAATCACAAAATTTGTCATGATACTCTCTTAGTTAACTCATATATTGAATAGAAACATGGGTCAAGATGAATGTCCACCCCCACCCCCATGAAAGAACAAGATGCAATCAAGGGCTTCATGAGACAAAGGCCTCCTACTTCTAATGGATCATCTTATCCATCAATCATCAAATAATGGATTAACTCCATTGAGAAGATCTTATACACCCTTCAATGGTCTGAATAATAGAAGGTTCTTCTGGAGGAATATTATATAGTGGTTGAAGCTGATTAATAGTGGACATTGATAAAAAATACTATAATTGAGGACGAGATCTAGGAATTGGAATCGATAGATTTCTGGAAAATGTTTTTTGATAAACACTTTCCTTGCACCCTATGACATAAGATGGAAAGGGACTTCCTTTCCCTTAAGAAAGAAGATGACGACACCATCAGAGTGTATGAGGAAAACATCACAAGGTTGCACGATAAACCTCTAGATTTTTCTTTACCCACGAATGCAAGGTTGGAAGCCTCTTTGGTGGGCTAAAATCTAGCTTAATGAAAACCCAAGTGATTCGTGACTTCGGTAGCTATGAGAAAATTGTCTGATGTGCCCTCAAAGTTGAAATAGAGATAGAAAAATATATGGGGTATCATAAGGATAAGAAGTTGAAAGTGTACATTAATTCTGGTGGTCCAATGGATAAATACAATTATGCTACAAAATTATAACAGACCAATTTCCTAAGGTACGGAAAGAAGCCCCTTGGAAATTTCCTGAAGGGGGTGATGAAATGATTTAAGTATGGAAGAGAAGGGAACCAGTCCATTAATTGATGATAAAAAAAACCCACTTTTGCGACAGAGGATAGGAACACTCCATTTAACCCTTAGTGCATAATTCATTACCTCAACTACAAAGAACCAAGGAACTTTGCAAACTAATCCCCACATCCAATAGTTTTCGGAGGTAACTAACATCCTATATGTAAGTAAGAGAGAGCTTTTTCAATCACTACCGCTGAAACAAACCCCAAAAAATTAGTAGTGATATGTATTCTAGTTATTCATTCAGAAAACACACTTTTTGATTATGGTTCTATGCATTCTTTTATATCCCTAAAGTTTAATAGAATAATCCCAAACCAAACACAAATCATGGAAGTATATATGTCGGTGAGAACAGAAAATGGGGAAATCATTGCATCCCATGAATATAACTCCTCCCCTATCACAATTTGTAGATTGAACTCCTCGGGGAACATCATCATACTCCCTATGGTGGAATTTGATTCAATTATTGGCATGTGTTAGCTTTCCCTATATAGAGCCAACACAAATTGCTGTGAGAGGGAAATCACTCTCCATATGGAGAATCAACCCCCAATTCTATACAAGTGCAAGTTGTATGATGAATCTTCTTTAGAACCATCATCTACGTATGGATATTACTACCCCAAACATGCATATCTTTCTTGGATGATTGAGTGTAAGTAAGTAACTATCCTTGAGGACAAGCCTATTGTGACGGAATTCAATAAATTGTTTCCCGAGCAATTTTTTGGTCTTCCTCCAAGAAGAGATGTTGAATTCTTAATTGATCTTATACTTGGGGCATTTCAAATATCCAAGAATATATTTACAATGGCTATCTTATAGATTGAGGAGCTAACGAAACAACTATATGAGAATCTTGATAAATGGCTTAAACATCCATGTTTTTCACCATGGGGTGAACTATCCCTCTTCATCAAGAAAAATGATGGATCAATGCACCTTTAAATTGATTATCATATGCTCAAAAAAATAACGATAAAGAACAAGTATCATCTACTAGGAATTGATGACTTGTTAGATTATCCAGGTGGATCACAATACTTCTCCAAGGTGGATCTGCAGTTAGGATATTATCATGTAAGGGTGAAGGAGGATATCCCTAAGAATTCTTTTCATACAAAGTATGATCACTATGAATTCATAGTAATTCCTTTTAAAATCACTAATGATCTAGAAATATTCATAGACTTGATGAATATAGTCTTTAGATATTACCTTGAAATTTTTTTGGTAGTATTTATATAATATATTCTAATACACTCCAAAACCAAGGAAGAGCATGAGGTGAATATAAGCACTATAATAGAGACCTTGTGAAAGGATAATCTCTATGAAAATTACAGAAAGTGTGAGTTATTGTTGAAGGGAGTCTCATTATTGGGTCATATCATCACAATAAATGTTATATCTATGGATCCCTCCAAGACAAATTCAGTTAAAATATGTCTGAGGCCAACATCAATGATATATATCTATAGCTTCCAAGGGTTAGGTGGATATTATCACCGATTAGTGAGAAATTTCGCCGGATTGTTAAACCCTCTTACCAAGATAACTCGGAAGGGAGTCAAGTTTTGTTGGAGTGATGAATGTGAATAGAGATTTAAGGAGTTGAAAAGGAGGCATATCACAGAACTCGTGCTCACACTACCCATAAGTAGAGAACTTTTCATGGAATTTAGTGATGCTTCAAAAAAGAGCATGGGCTGTGTGTTGATGAAAAATGACAATTTCATTGCCTATACATCAAGGTATTCAAATTTTCATGAGAAAAACTATCCAAAACATGATCTAGAGATGGATGTAGTAGTCTTAGCTGTAGAAATTTTGTTAAATTGCCTCTTTGGGGAGAAGTGTGAAATATATATAGATCACAAAAGCCTCAATTATATATTCACATAGAAAGATCTTAATATGAACCAATGAACATGGTTAGAGCTGATCAAAGACTATGACTGGTCAATTCATTACCATCTAGGGAAATCAAATAAATTGTATGATGCTCCAAGTATAAAAGACATAGCGATTCTATCATTTATGTGAATTGAAAAGGATCTAATCATCCTATATTTGATGAATATGGATGTAGGAATCATAAATAAGGTAATATCATCAATAATTTCACAAATTATTGCTCAACCATTTCTTTTAGAAGGGTTGAAATATGCTCAAAATGATTATGTGGGAATTCAAAAGAAATCATAAACTATCAGAAAACGGGAAATCCTTGGAGTTCAATGTTAATGAATAAGGAATTGTGATATTTTGTTCAATTCTATGTGTTCAATAAAATCTGTAGTAAATGAAAGCACATTTAGATGATGAACATAGTTTGAATTTCTCCATTCACATAGGAAACACAAAGATGTATTGAGATATCTGAGAGCATTACTGGTGGGATAAAATTAGAAATGAGATTATCAAAGTGCCTGGTGTGTCAAGAAGTGAAGGATAAAGAGCAAATGTTTAAAGGGGTGATGCAACCATTACCCATAACAACATGTAAATGGGAAAATAAAAACATGTAATTTTTCACCAAACATCTGAAGAAATCCAAAGGAAACCATGCTATCTGTGTTTTTGTGGATCATCTTACAAAGACTGCACACTTCATTTCAATTCGAGAGTATTTTACATTGGTTCAACTAGAAAAAATATACATCAGATAAGTGGTACAGGTTCAGGAAGTACCACTATTGATTGTATTCGATCGAGATACAAGATTCACCTCTATGTTTTGGATGAGTCTCCAACACCCTCGGAATAATATGCTGAACTTCCGTACAACCTATCATCCCCAAAATGATGGTTAATCTAACAAAACTATCCAAACACTTGAGGACATGTTGAGAGAATTTTAAATGGACTTTAAAGGAGGATGGGATCAACATATTCCCATGGTTAGTTCTCTTATAATAATAGTTTCCACTCAAGCATCCAAATGGCTCATTATGAATCCATTTATGGGAAGAGCTGTAGAATACCAACATGTTGGGATGGAGTTGGGAAGTGAAAACTCCTAAGTCCAGAAATGGTCTAAGAAATGGTGGAAAAGGTTAAGACCATCCAGCATCACATTAAAGATGATCAGTATTGACAAAGGATATATGATAATAATCATCAACGAGACCTAGAGTTTGATTTTAGAGTCATGGAATTCCTCCACATATCACCATAGAAGAGATTTATGATATTTTGGAAGAAGGGAAAGCTTAGTCCAAGGTACATAGGCACTTTCGAGATACATGGTCACATTGGAGCAGTGTCCTATCAACTAACACTTCCAATGAACCTCTCTCAAGAACATGATATATTTCAAGTATCACTCTTGAGGAATTACCTAACATACCCATCACATATACTCAATCCAGAGGTGGAACCATTGGAGAATGACCTCTCTTATAAAGAGAATCCAATGATGATCTTATATTGTGGGGAAAATTTTCTATGAAATAAGATAATTCCCCTCATCAAAGTGTTCTGGAGAAACCACAAGTTTGAAGATGTAATGTTTGAGATAGAGGAAGTGGTGAGGTAGAGTTACACTCATCTATTTTAGTGTGTTAAAAGGAAATTTTGAGGGTGAACTTTCTAAAGGAGGGAGGATTGTAACGAACCAAACTTTTATTAATAAAAATTACTCTTGATTTAATTAAATGTATTTTTATGTAAAATGGTTATATAAAACTTATTCGCTTCCTTGGTTTCATGTTATTGTATTTTAAAATAACATTATGAATTTTTACTGTTGCTAATATCGCCATTGAATAGTGATCACGTGATTAGTATAAATATAGGTCTTTAAAAATATAATTTACACAGAAAAAGGAAGATATAACCTCAACTTGTAGAATTTCTCTATATGTAGCCCATTTTTTAGAGCTCGTAAAGGAGGTAGCATCATTGGGATTCTATATTAACCAATCCTAAGCCAATATTCAACATGTTAAGATTGAACGGAACCACCTACGGGAGAAGATGATGTTAATAGAGATTAAAACCAGGGCGATGTTATCCGAGCTGCTCCAAGAGTCTGTCTCCGTCACACCCCATACCCTTTGGTCTTATGCCGATGTTATAATGGTTTTTGTAACAAGAACCTAGAACTACTATATTGTGCATTTTTTTTATAAAGAATATACATTCATTTTTTATTGTTACTTGGTAAATTGTTTTTAAAGCACAAATATTATTTTTAGACAATATTTAAATTCAATTAAAAAATATATTTTGATGAATTAATGGATTTTTTAATTAAATGATACATTAATACAATATTATTACTAAATTATTTTTTATTAAATATAAATGATCATATAATTTTTATGAATACAATTGTAATTTTTATTATGGTTTGAAAGCTGTTTTTGACAAAACCTATGATTTTTTAATAAATATCGGTTTTTATTTTAAAAGTGAAAAATTTACATATTTAGACAATTATATAGATAAAATGATTTTTTTTGATTTAAGATGTTTTAATTATCTAATATTTAATTTTTCATCATTTTCTGACATAGTCGAATTTTTGGGTAAAAATTAAATATTATTTAAATAAATGATGTGTTTTATGACATTATAATGACCCAATAGTGATGTAATAAAATACTATAAAAGGGATATTATTCCAATATATGTTTTAAATTTAAAATAATGTGATTTCATATATTTTTTTGTTTAATTTTATATTGCCTTTGTGAAACCTCCAAAGACTTATAAAATATTTTTACTTTTTAAAATGATTTCCTTGAGAGTGTGACTCACATCTACATAAGAAAGCCTAATATTTTAATACCTTCGGACATTTTACATATAAAATAATGTTTTCCACTCACCTTTTGAAAAAATAATTAGAAAAAACCAAGGTTTGTTTTGGGTTTTTGAATATTTAATTATATAGTTTCCAAAACCTATGTTTGTGAAATATTAAATAATTCCCTTCTCATTTCCTATATAAACCCAACCAAGATCCCACTTTTCTTCACTAAAAACCCTTGTATAACATGCCTAATATTAAATCCCCTCTCTATAATCCTACCAAGGTTCACAAATATCTCAATAATCCACTCTTCAAGCTCTTGATGTCACACACTCAAGTAAGGGATCATCACATCCCTCCCTACCTTATTTATGTCCAAGTTTCCTTATATTGTTATGCCCAATTTATTTTCAATTATAAATGTTGGGGTATGATTTATAACCTTTCCTATACTCCCCTAATTATTTTTTAATAATGATAGACTAATTTATATATCATTAATTCACCCATGTACACCTGTTACCATGCCAAAAATTCCGTAAGGGATTTCTCTCCCCTCATTTACATTCAAGAAATTCTTGTATATTTTCCAATAAAATTACATTAAATATGTTGGTATATTATGTTCTATGACCCCCTTATAGTCTATTTTATTTATAAATCATGAGATACCCCTTTCTCTCTCATGAAACCATTTCTTGATTTCTATTTGACATCGTTATGTTGTCGAAGTTACACCAAAATTTCCCATGCCAAAATCGTTTTGTATGTGAATACCTTAACGATTCCTCTATAAAGGGTATTCAACTTTATGCACATGTACTTGTTGATTGAGGACATAAAATTTTCTATTCCACATCTCTTATTCTTGGAATAAATTTTTATGTTTAATGGATCCATGTTGTATGATTTATATGGCCCACTTATGCATGAAATGAAATGATTAAGAAGGGTGTGCCCTGATAGCACTCCAATGCATTGGGAAAAGGTTAGTATCATGATAAGTCATGAGAAATGATGGTTTACTCATTATAATTCATGTGAAATAATATTTTACTCATTATCCATGTGCAATGATCCTTGGATCATTCTAATATCATGTCAAATTTTGTTTCAACATTTCCATGCTATGCTAATCATTCTTTATCAAGATTTTATGTTAATGTTTCTATTATGATCCACTGATATTACTATTGCCTAACATGTATTTTATTATTCATGTTATTCCTTGTTTACTCTGTTACTTTTTTTTATAGCTCACCCTTTTTTATGTATGTCCATAGTTTATCCCATGCAATGCTAAGTACGAAGGAATGTTTTGGTCATGTAAAAGAATTATTCAATAAAGATGTTGTATTTTATGTCTTAACTTGTCATGAAATGTTCCTAATTTCCCAAGAAAATATACCTATCGATGCATATAGTTGTCTTATGTACACATTTATATAGTAAATCATGTTTAATTATGTAATAAAGATCAGGGTTGTTATAATACCCACTTCTCGTGTCCCTTCAAGTTCCAACCTACCACATTATCAACACTCGGGTCCACCCTCTCCAATAAAATTCAGAGTGTGTTAAAACAGAACCCTCTATTCAGCTCAAACATACTCATCATAACCCTCCATATGTCTCATTCCCTCATTTGTATAAAATGAGCGATTTGCTCCTCGAACTACTTCTCTTCTCTATTACCCTGAATTCGTGGGTTACCTTTCTCCATTTTTAGAGGAGTATCCTCAGCGATGTCATATTGTCTTTCAACTGACACAAACTGTCATGGTGGAATTTCTCTATATTTAAAACATGAATTTCTGAGAACCTAACTTAATGCATCCAATATTACATAAAATAAGGCTCTCCACTATCCACAAACAACCCGTTTCACAAACACTATCGCAACAGACATAATCACATCTAGAACACCACCCTCGACCATCCCGACTGTGGGTCTTGGAAAACATGGTGTAAACCAACTTACATAGTCACAAGTCTTTAACTAGACACATTTTAAGTCTATTTCCACTCTCATAACTTTAATATTTCCTGTTCGGTTCATTTCCCATTTCAAAACTTATCAAAACTAACATTTTAACTCATCTACAAGCCATCATTAAGCATAATTATTTAACCATTCATTAACATTCTTTACTTTTACCAATTTTCATCATTGTTTTTAATATACACCATTCTCTTAAAATTTTTCAATAATGTAAAATTCACACTATCCTTCATGTCTCACACACCCATCCAGTGTGTGCCTATCATGATGTATTCCACCTATATCTCTAGTTTCCTATAATGATTCATGAATTCTCAAATTCATTCTATTCTATCCATGATATAAATGTCATAAAATAGTCACATCACAAAATAATTGCATCATATAATGGTGAAATATCATTCAATTATAACAACAACCATCAATAAAAACATTACGACCCTGAACAACTGGGTTTTCCCTCACACATGAGTTAGATACTCCCATGAATGAGCTCATTTCTAAGGCCCTACACTTCGTAACCTCATATCCAATATCCCAGATAGTAATACCATAGAAAATAACTACTATTATAATAGTTTGTAAAATCCCTATCTTAGGAACCACAAAACCGGTGGCCCAGGCCGTGTCTCCATGTGACCTGAAGCACACCTCCCCGTACACCATAGGACAATAACTAGAATAAATGATCTAAAAGATCACTCAGGGAGACTATTACCCCTTTACCAATGTAAACCAAAATAGATATCATAATAAATGAATGAAATTATAAATGATAAATCAGAATATGTAAAACTATGTTTTTTCCAAATAGGGTACAAACCATAACCAATATTAAGTATTTTTTGTCACGCGAACAGTGCCAAATAAAGGAAATCCAAAATAATGACAAATGAATCCTTAATGGGTTCTGACTACATGTCTAGATCCTTATCCATGCACATACCAATCCCAACTCAAATCTTAAACATTGGGCCTTTTCCCTTATCCTGACCTGCAATAATAAATTCTTCTCAGGCACCCAATGACAAACTGAGAAGGGTGTGAATATAACTATGTAGGCCACCACCAATGATGTCTAAAAATGATCCAGTATAAATAAATAGTGCATGAAAGTTCTAAATAAATAAAAATATAAATAAAATAAAACTCTAATTCCATTAGTTAAAAATATACTTATTATACATTTACATCATTAAATCCTTAGGTTATACTTTTACATCATATACATAATGTCCTAAGCCGTCCAATTATCATGCATAAGGGTATAGTCATGTTCCTTATCTCACTAGGGATAAATATTTTATAAAAAATTACAACACACATACCTTGGAACCTCAGTCTAGGTAGTCTCGTGAAATGCAACCGTTAAGGGCCTAGACCCTCAGTTTGACTCCCAAAACTGTGCTTTCTAGGGTTGGGTTTAGAGTCTTAGTCCATCTTGACCCATGGGAGGAGCCTCAATACTTTATTCCACACCACCAATCCATGTGTGCATGATTATTTATCCATTAACGCCATATACCATATCACAAACCATGAATAATAAATACACATAACATTCACATTCCACATTTCATTTATCACATAAATATTCCTTATAATTTAACCCATTGAAACATTTTCCATTTATTTGGAATAACCCATTTAAACCATTTCCCTATTCCATGCCTCAACACATTAATCATATTCAACAATTTCCATAAATTATCCCATTTCACATAATTAATTAATTCTCATGCATTGGACTATTTATTTCATTCAATTACAAACACATAAGTCATTTGACATATTCAAAAAATTACATTTATCACTTTTTCATGTTTTTACAAGAAAAAACCCTTTATTCCATTTGCCAAAAACTAGAAAAAACCACCATTAGTGACTTTTTTGAATTCAATATAACATGAAAATACATTTATCATGTTATCTATTTCAACACAAATAATCTTTAGGCTTAATATCATATTTTTCATGTCCGAGAATATTAGCACACAACATGGGTGGCCTTAATCTGGCCTAAAAAACCTCAATGCATCCCACAGTGATCATGAGGGTTTCAATTCATCATTTAATCAACCATTTTAAAAAATATTACCTAAGGAAACAAATAAAAATAAGAGATAACCATTATCACATCCACACATGTATAAATTAACTTCAAGAATATGGTATATAACTTTTAGACCACCTACCTCGAATATGAAGACAATTAACTACTTAATCTATCCTTAGGAATAGATTCAATCACACCTTGAATATCGAACATATAATCTACCGAAAATGAAGGTTTTAGGGCTTCATAAGAAAAATAATAATTCTGAATTCCCTAATATGTAAAATAGAAGAAAGAGGAGCATTAGACTCACCTGAAACTTCAATCTGCACCCAAAGCACTCCAAGCGGTCTAGAATCGAAGGAGATCCACACCTAGTAAGCTTGGGTCAAAATGGTTCTTCACTAGGGTTGATAGATGATAAACGGGGGAAGAAATTTAGGGAGATACATAAAATCATAAGGGAGAAAATGGTAATTTTTTTGAATGGTTCGCATGTTTTGGCTTCCTAGTTTTGAAAATCGTGCACAAAAAGTGTACTGGCCTCTGTCCAAGAGTGGTCCAAGTCACACAATTACCTAGGGATCCCACACGATTTAAAACACCGTGTTCCAACCATGAAAAACTCTTCTATACAAGCTCTCATGGTTTGGATTTCCCCTTTACATGATTTATTTGAACCATATGCCAATCATACAACATGCACATGATGGTGACCATTCTTCCTTCTTCTATGTCCTGAACCCATAGAACACCCCCAAGGACCCTCATACACCTGGTATAAAATTCATTAACACAAATAAAGATATATAAGACAAACCATAAATGAAAATTCACCTCTATGAAAACTATGATCTTACATTCATTAATTTACATGATCTCTAGAATATTTTAAATATCATAAACTATATATTTATTCATTATAACATCACCCATATGTGCAGTAAAAACCAGAATTAATGGGATGAGTGTTATAAATAATTTTAAAACAAATTGTATTAATTATACGATAATATAATCAATATTAAAACAACATTGTATTCATATTTTGGTTATTAAATTCAATTTTATGATAATTATAAATATGATGTAAAAGGTTTAAGTAATTTAAATTAAATGTTATAAAAATGGAGATCTTACATTATAGCATTAATTTAGTTCCATTATACTGCATCACAAAACTTATCATGTTAGAATTTTTGTGACATAAAACTTCTAGTACATGGATAATATATTTGGGGAGGTATATCAGTAGATTTTGGGAAATGAAAGAATATTTGAAATTGAAGATAAATGGGAGGATGATGGTTGTATTTGTAATTTTTTTGAGTGTAATTTCATGAAATAAATTGTTGAATATATTATTTTACCATTATTTTAGAGTCTCCACTACTACCCATAGTTCCTCAATTACGTATATTAATGATCCACTATAATGGTTAGTTAAAAAACTATATAAATGGAACTACATTGTCTATTCTTGGGCATGAATGAATATATATGATTTTATATTTAACACATTTCACCATAGATTTAATTTTTTTACATAATTTTACTATTTTAACAAAAACAAAAAATTTCACCCAATAAAAAAATTATCTCCTAACTCAAAATATTCTATCATTTTTATTATATTCATATTCTAATAAAGTACATTTTAACTTTTATATAAGGATGAAAAATTTCATAAAAAGTGATATCAGAGTAAACGACATTTCATTTTTAAAAGAATTTAAAAATTAATACCACTTATCCCCTAGATAGATAAAACCATAACATACCATTATAATCCCTAAAGGTAAGTTGTACAATGATTGTATTTACATTGGGTATTTTGGCCAAGATTAAGCTAGTATATATTTCAACTAACTTGAACTTCTCAAATTCATAATTTTGTTCTAACTTCAATTTTTAATGTTTTAATTGTGCTTAGTTAATGGAAACCCCTAATTATACCAACTCTTTCCAAAAATCTAATAAATTATCTTAATAAGGGATATTAATATTAATTGGGGGCATGGTTTCTCCCTTCTATATCAATTAGTTATCATCATAATGATAAATATAAAAAAAATTATAATTCCACATTATAATAGCAATATTTCTGACGGTCATATTATTAATTACCATAAAGGTTTTATACATCATATAAACACCGAATATTTCCTTTAATAATCATTCAATTCAATTTCTATTTTTTTTCAAAAAAAATTAATAATATTTTTTTTCTTCATTAAATTATTATTTGTAAGTATGATTATTCTAGGAGACCAAGATGATCCAAATTTTCCCATCATAGGTTTTTGTGTGATATTATCCCATTGTATTCTTTTTAATTTTATTAGTGATATTTATGCTTTAAATTAATACTTTAAATTAACATAATAATGTTTTTATTATTTTTTTCATGCAGTGAATGCCTTTTATACTATACTAAATTATATAATTAGTGAATATTTATTTAGATGGAAAATTACATATATAAAAGTGTTGGTCATTAATGTTTCATGTTATAGATTTTATTATAAAGGAATTATGGGATCACAATGTGGTTATTATTATTATTTTTTTGATTTTCTATGATGTAAAAAATTATTCTAGGAACAAAGGAACTCATGCTAGTATTGATCAATTAAAAACTATGAGGCTTTATATGATTTTTTATATGAGTTCTCAGTTTATAGGTAAACAATTAGCTCCAACTTTTCTCAACATATATAAATATTTTTATCATACCCAAATAGGATTTATTGGTGATTTTTAAGGATATTGGGTGTTTAAGAAGTTACCAAGGAAAGGGATAAAACTCAAAAGTAGTTGTTCTTTTACTAAGGGTATCATGCATGGGGGTAGTATTATTCGTGATGCTCAAGGATCAATCATGTTGAATTTAATACCTACTATGGGGTGGGGAACTTTCCCATTTTTTAAGAATGCGTTATGTTAAACAACCCTCTTATTTTAAAATTTTATAATATTCCCTTAAGTTATATGAAATATCATCTTATCTACTTTTAATTGTTTTTATTATGTTTCTATCATTTTCACTAGACCAATGTTTAATTTATAAAAGAATTAAAAAGTATTATTCAGAATAATATGGATATTATCTAAACATAGAATGTGGAAAACAAGGTAGTGGATCAATTATATTTTAATGGTTATCCTAAATAAACTCCTTAGTTATTCAAAATTATAGTTTCCATAACCTTGTAATGTAATAAAATTGTTATAGGGGATTCCCTTGGGCTCTACCACTTCAAACCCCCTTTAATTCTTCTCTGGTGGAATCACCTGCTTAATATGATTTTACGATTACGTGTGTTATTTTATAGTACAAAGGGGTTTTTCTATCTGAGAATGAAATTATAAATGTATTATATTTTTTATGATTATTTTGTGTTTATTTTTGGACTTGTATAATTTGAATAATAATAAAAAAGATATTAGACCAATCTAATCATGTTAAGTGTCACTTAAATATCCTAATGGATTTTAAGGTATAATGGTAGAGAGAAGTGTAAAGAGTTAAATTTAGTTACTATAATGAACATAAAGACACTCTATATCCTAAAGTTGTTTTAGGATATGATATTAAATAATAATAAATAGAGAGATTTGTATTAGTTACCATAATAATCTGAAAAAAGACTATTGATTTAATAGTTCTAAGAAGGATAATGATCATGATTCTATAAAGCGTTCCATGAAGAAAATATAAGTAATTAAAATAGTAACATCTTATTTTATAATGTAAATAAGTTTGAATAAAATGTTCTATTGAATAAAATTACTACTTTTGTAACATTTCATTAGAAATTCACTGTAAAATTTATTTAGTTAATGTGTTTAATTTATAGATTTCTTAGTTGTTTTTCAAAACATAACATATCATTCTATTTTACATATATCTAGAATAAAGAATATTATTTATAGAGAATCATGAATTCAAACTAATCATTCCATTGGAATATATTGATATTCTACTAATTTTCTTATAATAAAACCCAAAGAATAAATCTGTGTTAGTTATATAAATATATATAAATTGGACCGAGGATCAAAGAAAAATAGATACTAAAATAAAATATTGATATTATAAATCACTTTAAATGATCATGATACGAATCATATCACTAATTGTTATTATTTATGGTTGTATATTCTTTTAGTGTGATTTTAAACCTTTATATAAGACATGTTGATTATAAAATATTTACCTCCGTTATATTATTTTCTTTTTTTATTTTGATCCTATAAGATCAATGAGTTTTGGTGATAGAAAATGATATTTTAAAAACAATTATTCTTAATTAATTCTAGGTGAGTACTTATTAGTGATCATGATGATTGATGAATAGATCGAGAATAGAGTCGGTTATTGTCGGTAGGTTTGTTGAAGAAGTTCCTAATGAATTTTTTTTACCTTATGATGAGTTTATTGATGAAGATCCATGTGTATAACTTGTATCACATGGATTAAAGTACTGATCCTCCTATAAATTTAGGGAAAAATAGAAGAGTTCCCATGAGTTAGAGTTATTGGAAATAATATATGTTAAGGTAGTATTTTGATTTTTCACTAACACTACCAATTTTGTTAAATGGTTTTATTTTTCAATTTGTTTGTATAACTTATATTAGATGTTTATCTTTTACGATATTAATGTTTTTGTTTATTTTTGTTTGTTTTAGTTTGGTATAGTTATAAATTATAACTCATAATTATTTTATTTTTTAGGGCGAGAAAATTATAATTCTATTTTTAACTTCAATTTAACCCTTACCTATTGAATCATAATGAAGCAACCACAATAATTACAATATCTAATTTCTTCAAAAAATAAATAACATTCTATCAATCCCAAATATATTTTATATTTAAAGTTTTTCATAATTATTTCATAAATATTACATTAAAATTCTAATACATTACAAAGTCGAGACATCCACATAGTATCCTATTTTCGAATAGAATAAAACATTTAAAATGAAACATAATTTCAAATCATGAAAAACATTCTTGAATTTTAACATGACTTATTATTTATTATTACTCATCCTTATACCCTATAAATAACATATAAAAATTTTGTATGATCACAATAAGCTCAATATAGGATATAAATGTATGAAATATGTTGGTATAATGAAAAATAATAAAACCCAAAAAAATGTTTTATCTAAATCACAATGTTCTTGAAGCATATGAAATAAATCATATCCACATATAAACACTAACTTTTTACTCAATGAAAACCATTAAACCCCATATAATGAAAATATAAACAATTTTAATAAACATAGAGAATTATATTCATAATAAATTTAAAAATAAATGGATATAAGAGAATTTATAGGAAATACCTCCATTTTTAACTCCATTATTCTTGAATTTGATGAAAGGAACATCATTAAATGCATTGGAGCACTATGTTGGGATCACTCATCATATAAGTTGTATTAGGATCACCTATCATATAAGTTGTTTCAAACTCATAGATAATCAACTATAATGATCAAGTGACATATCATGTATAAAATAATTTATTCTTGTAACTTTTAATTATAAAACACTAAGGAAAATAAAGCTCTTTTTAACCCATATGAAAACGACTTGTAGATATCGAAATACCCATTCCTTTTAAAAAAAATTTCAAAAAATAAAATACCCATAACAAAGGGAAAAATGTATTTTATTTGAATAAATTATAGAATATTATAAAGTAATAAAACCATCAAATTACAACTGTAGTGATAGGAAAATCCATTGATTCCATATACATTAAAATAAAACATTTCTTTTACCATTTGTAAACAAAGACAAAATGTTCTGTATAAAATATATATAAATATTCCTTTTAAACAAATATATATGAAATTAAAAATAGAAATAAAATTTCCTTTATAATTAATTTATATCAATATAAATACATATATAAAATAATTTTAACAATATGGACATGGAAAAAATTATTTTTAAAATAAATCCTTATAACATTTAATGTGAGGTTATAAGTTAATGTTTCCCTTATCTCAAGTATGAACATGTTATATACATTCTTTATCATCCTACATAATAACCTTAGGTTAATTATTAACTTTTTTAACAATATTTTCCAAGTTTATTTTTTATTTATTTATTTTTATTATCTTTTTATGTAAAATTAAATAATCAATCAACTTCACATTAGATGCTTTAACGGTATTCAGTTAATATGTCTAAAATGACTTTAGTAAGTTTAATATGGTTATAAAGTTAAGTATTAAATTATTTATATAAAAATTAAATAATTTTTATTTTTATAAATCAATTATACTTTTTAATCCAACCTTAAACTATGGTTATGAAAAATGAACATTTTTACAATCCTAGAGACGGTAGGTCGTACTTACGCATGAGTAACATTTCAATTTTTTAGAAAAATATTATATAAAGATGGTAAGAATTATTTTATCTTTATAGAATTACTATTATATCATAAATATAATATTATTACTTTAAATACACTTATTTATACAATCCATTTGAGGTAGTCATAAAAAATGAATCATATCACTTCATGGAGGTGGTAATCCACACATATGCGCGCACATCGTTAACATTTTTCAATGGATGGAAAGGTAACAAATTATATGATATATTCTTTTTATAAAATGATAAATATTTAATTATTTTCATATATATATATATATAATATATCACTATAACCATCCATGAGAGGCGGCGTGGGAAAACAAATTACATCAGTTTGTGAGGCTTTAGTTCATCGTTAACATGAACGAAAGTTTCTTTTCCAATTTTATGGAAGAGGATATAGATATATATTATGAAATTAACATAATAACTTATAATTGAATGGAAGATACTTTTTTTGATATATCATACAGGTTTAAGATAATTTAAAGGATGTATAATAAGAAATAAAACAAACACCTGGTAAAGAATTATTCCTCTTCTTCAGAGAACCTCTCTATGTTTACACCAAAATCCATACAAAGATGGTTTCAAAATCAATACATGAGATCTAGTACATGGGTAATTAATTTTTGGAGTGAATTGGTTATGTATTGGATAAATTTCGGTGCTCAAAATGTGCAAATATAGAAGAGGATGATCCCCTATATAAGTGAGAGGAGGGTAACTCTTAGAATTACTGAAAATATTTAATTAATGTAAATAAATTTTCAAAGAAATTTTTTTTGAAAATTGATATTATTTAAATATATGATTAGTTTGATCTGAAATTATCCCATAAATTAAAATTTGGGCAAATTTATGTGATGTTTTCACTCTTATCTTTTTGTTTTAACACCATATTAAGCCTTTGGATGATTATCATGGTATCAAAGTTTTTAATTATTTATGGGTTAATAAAGTTACTATAGAATTAAAATATAACAATAGATATACAATTTTGATATAATCATCAACATCCCTTATCATGGATGAGTATAATATTTTTATGAATTTTAAATTATTTAATAACAAACCATTAATACATAAATATAATAATTGAATTAAAATATAGACCATTAATACATATATAATATATTTTATTGATATGTAAATTTTTTGGGACGCTTTAACTCACCTAAAAATATTAATTTTATATATTTTAAAATAATTTACTTCATATTTCTACTACTTATATAAGTACTGTGTCGGTGTTGCATAAGCATTTAAATTAATTATTTATATACTAAAAATTTAAAATAAATTAATATGATAAAAAAGCATTTATTTTTAAAATAACCATTTATAAAAAAAATTACCTCTTTTTATCCTTAGGAAAACAATTTATATATTTTTAAATAAAGAGAGTAATTTTTTGTTTTTATTATTTTTTCAAAATTTTAATAAGGTTGTTATTATAGGAAAGTGGCAAGAAATTACCAAATATTTCAGATATTGATTTTCATGGTAAAAATACACACATCTAATTAAATAAATATAAGTTTTAGAGGGTTTTTAGGCCTTATCACATTATTTTTAAAAATAATTACCCGATTTACCCTTACCGAGGTGAAAAATATTTACTATAGTTACTGGTCATAATAACCAATATAATAAATTTATACCTCCTGATTTTAAATATGGAATCCATTTTCCAATATTCAATTCATAGAATTGGAATAAGTTAATTTAATATAAAAACACAAAATGCTATGAAAGAATGTTTTTATAAAAAATGGGTTTTGAAGCCCGTAAATATACTTTTATCAAAATATGATATAATGATCATTACTATATAGTTAATTAGATTATTTATAATTAAACGATATATATTTAATATTAAGATAAAATTTGACTTTAAAATTACATTATTTAATGGAAGGAAATGATATTTTTACAAAAAAAATGTATTGTTCACCACTTAATAAAAAATAGATCGTTTAAGAAACATACCAAAATTTAGCCCTAGGATAATTTTGATATGATAATTTCAAAAAACATTTTAATTTTATCAAATTAAATTTCTGTGATTCACAAATTATAATTAAAAAAAAAACAATATAATATAATAAAATGAGTTTAATTAGAATAAAACTATTTCCTTTTTCATTGAAAAATTACTTACTATTCTTAAAATTAATGTAACTTTGTAAAATCTTATTAATGAATATTAATAATTCATTAAATTTACTATTAACTTTACTTAGGTTGTTATATTCTCTCCCCCATTTTTGTAAGTTTCATTATCATAATTTTATTCATTACTTAAACAAGTGGAAATATTTTTTCTCCATAACCTTTTTAATATTACCATGTTACTTGTTTAAGTAAATGGGTTTTCCACAAAACCATAACATTATAAATTAACTTATTTTACAAAAAAAAATCTATATAGTCAGGATTCACATTTTTTTCCTCAAAATAAATTTTTTATTCCAACTAAAATACTTCAATTCTTAAAACAGGAGATGTATTCAACACATCTTTTATTAACAATGAAACATGAAATACTTCATGTACCTCAGATAAACTGAAAGTAAAGGACACTCAGTATAGAGTTTATATAAATATATCTAGGATCTAATATGGTATAATTAACCACATACTAATATTCCCCTTTTTACCAAAACACATAATACTTTTTCATGAAGATACATTAAGAAAAAAATAATCACCTACCTTAAAAGTAAGATATTTCATTCAGTTATCAGTATAAATTTTATATCTACTCTGGGTCATCCTTAGATGTTGATGAATCACATTTAACTTCTCATCCATTTATTTTACCAAATATTTTCTCAAAAACATTGATCGACCTACTTCATCCCAACAAGCTCGAGTCTATCAACTGTTTCCAAATAATACCTCAAAAAGTTTCATATGTATACTAGAATTAAAAGTGTTATTATTATAAAATTAAAATATGGACATATTTTTATCCCAAGATCCCTAGTATTCTAGTGAAAAATTATGAATCATGTATTCCAACGTTAGAATAATTATCTAACACATTCTATCATATAGATTATGAAATATTATTCTAAAATTAAATTTCGTTCCCAATGACTTCTGATGGCCTTTCCAAAAATTAGAAGTATACTTGGGGTCATGGTCAGGTATAATAAAGATAGGAACTCCATGTAACATAAATATATCTTTTATTTATAGTATATAAATATGATATTATGATATTGAATCTCATATGGGAGGTAAATATGGATATTATTAGGTCAATCTATAATTTTAACCACAAGATGTTTTTGGTAATCCCAAGATGAAATAAATGTATTTATTTTCCCATTTTCATTATCTAACTCAAAAAGGTTGAAAATTCACTTTCGATGAATAATTCAAATAAAACCTATCAATAAGTCATATATTTCTTCATAAAATCTATAATATCTTACTTCATTCCATCCCACCAATTATACTCTTAATGGTATCTATGTATCATAGTACTACCGAGATGAACATAAAAGGGAGAGTTATGAGATTCTCTTAATAATTCCTTTTTTAACTCGAGGATATGTGGCACACCAAACCTTTTTCCGAATCCTAAAATAGATTACATGTCAATGTTCTGTTTGTGTAAGTTACCTTTATTTTTCATTTCAACATTTCCTTGCAATTATTGTTCATCCTTATAAGCTTTATTAATTTGGTATGAAACCGAAAAAAATATAGAAGGTTCTTACATACACAATTTATAGGACATCATTCATTAAATAATTTCAAAAAGCATCATGTTCAAAATTTATCATAGTTAATGATATATTATGTTTTCAAATGAGATCATAAGCTACTTTGTTTACGTTTTAATGATGGTAATGAATCACGAAATCGTAATCCTTAATCAGTTCCAACCATATTCTTAAACTCATGTTCAACTCCTTATGAGTGAATATATAATTAAAAATTCTATAATAATTATATATTTCAAATTTTAGTCCATATAAATTATGCCTCTAAATTTTTTAAAATAACATAACATATAATTCCAAATAATGTGTAGGATAATTTAACTCATGATGATTTAGTTTTTTTAAATCATATGTAATTACCTAATCATTCTACATTAGAACACAACCATGTCTTTTATATGTAGAATCAATATGAATGAAAAATTCAACATTTCTAGAGGGTACAGATAAAATGGATCATACTCAAATATTCTTTTATAATCCCAGAAACAATCATCACACTCTTTCATCTAGATTAATTTAATTCTTTTTGGAGTTAACCTCATTAGTGGGATGGATAATCGAGTAATTGTTTCAAAAAACCAAGGGTTGTAACCCACTAATCAATGAAAAATAAAAATCCCATTAACAGTTTTTGTCCTTGAACATTATTTAATAACCATCATTTTATTAGGGTTAACATATATTTGTTATTTATAAAAATATTCATAAGAAAACAAAATCCTCTACAACAAAAATTTACATTTACTAAATTTTCCAAATAACTTATTTTATTTTATGTTTTAAAAAAAAATAGGATTATTTATTGATCCGTCAGAATTTTAGAATATACCAATATATCATTAACAATCATAACCAAAAAATTATCTCAATAGTAATAGAAAACTTTATATATAAGATCAATGAATATAAATGGTGCATTATATAACCCAAAAGGTGTAACTAAAAACTCATAATGATTCTATTTATTCTAGAATCCTACCTTCATAATTTATTACTCATTCACCTTCAAATGATGGTCTTCTTACATTAGATGAATTTTTAAAAATTATTGTGCTCCCGATATATAATTAAATAAACCGTCGATATGAGGAAAATGATACTTTTTAATAATAGTTATGTTATTCCAGTCTCTATAATCAATGAAAAGACTCACTGAACCATCTTTCTTTTTAACAAATAAAAAATTATCACACCTTTCACCAATTTATTAGAAGGATCAACATCCACTGTAATAGTAGAAAATAAATTTCTGAGGCCTTTTTTCTTTTAATCTTGATGATTTCCACCCGGAGTAACTAACTTTAGATACGTGTTATAATAATTACCCAACTCATTCCAATCAAAACATCTCACCATTAGTTGGATATATGTTACCTTATTCATATATTGTGCAATATTCTTTTCATTCCTTTCATAAGACTTACGACCAAGCATACCATAATCTTAACACTTTCCATATCTTGTTAAAAATTGCCTTAAATTTTTTTACCACACATTGACAATGTTGGGGTCTTACCTCAAGATTTAATAAATGGTCACTTTTAAATTTCTTTCTTCCTAAAAAAATTCACACTCTTATCATCTCAAGGAACATAAGTTTCAAAAACTCCATCACAAAATTCCTAGAAAAACTTACACCATTATCATAATTTTAAATTATCATGAGGCTAATGCGCTTTTTAAAATTAATTTTAATACCGAGTAAAATATATTAATTTTACTATCAAGTTCCCAAATAAAATTTGATGTGTACATCCTCAATCATGAAAATTTTACCTTATATAAAACTACTGAATCTTTTTATTGACTCAATTCCATGGATTTTTTCTCTATTTAGAGTCAAAAAATCATAATTAAATAGTTCTTGAGTAGAAGTTTCTTAAATTTAATCCATTCCATCGAATAAAGATATTATCTATCTCTGGTATTATTTAATAATGACCATCGTCAATCAACTTCACCTTCAAAATGATAAATGGAATGAATTTCCTTTTATATCATGGACATCACATGGCTTCGATTACCTTTTCCAGAGCATTGATGGAACCTTCATCTACCACTAGATCTAGTGTTATAATGAATGTTGGATGGTGTGTTTTCAGGAAATTCTCAACTATCTACATGTCCCTCCATTATAAATCAGGTTTCTATCTAACATGTCTTCCACCATAATTTATATCCCATGTCATTTAGTATATCACTACAAAAAACTCCTCAGTTTCAATTCCAACTATTTCATCCAGCTAATTTGGAAGGGTATTATCTTCTGGATACCATTCTATATCATCATCCTTGTTTCCTTTATGGAAAATCATTATAAAAATAATAGATTAGAAGAATAAACATGGTAATATTAAAATGTTATAACATTACAACATAACCATAAATTTGAATATTTTAATGGTATTCTATTAAAATTATTATAAAACCTAATGTTATCTTATTTTTTTCTCTAATAACAACTATAAGGACTCAACCATAATCATTAAATTATATACTGTATCTATATTATAATTCACATTATTTCATTCTCATATATATTAAAGTATTATATTCTTATAAAATTAGTTCATAAAAATTACATAAAAAACCCATACAATAAAATGTTGACATGTCTAATTAGTAACCAATTTTTCCACAATATAAAACATTTCAAATGGAACACATTTTCTATTCATAAAAAATATTCATGAAATTCGACATGGATTTTCTTTTCTTACTCACCCTTAAACCTAGTAAAAAAAATTAATAAAATGGGATGAGAATAAAAATATTTGTAAGGGACATAAAAGTAAGATATCCATTAGTCCATTGTAAAAAATTAAAACCCATAAAATGTTTTAAAATTTTCAGAATATTATTTGATTGTATAAAATAATTATTATCTATATTAATACACACACTTTTTTCTCAAAGAATACATTTAAAACCCCTGGAAGGAAAATATATACTCTATTAATAAACTTAGATAATTATAATCATAACCATTTTCAGAAATAACTAAACCTAGTTAAATCCATATGGTAAAAATCCTCGGAAAACTCCCTAATTTTTTCTTTTGATGATAAGGAACATTACCAATTCCATTGGAGTGCTTTATTAATATCACATGTCATGTAAGATATATTGATCAAACCCATCATAATTTATAATTTTTATATACTGTATCCTAAATGAATAATTTTATTATTTCACTTATTAATTATAAAACATCTAAAAATTCATTTGAACCCATATACACAACACTTCTGGTTATCAAAATGCCCTTTCCTTTTTAAAATTATTTGCAAAAATAAAATACTGAGAAAAAAAGAGAAGAATTTATTTTCTTTTAAGAAAAAATATAATCATACAAAGAAAAAAAACATCATATAATAGATTTAACAGAAGAAATATATTTTGACATTTTATGTGTTAAAGTAGAACATTATTTTTTCTTTTATAAATAGCGAAAAAAACATTCTATATAAAATAAATAAAAAGATTCCTTTTAAAAAAATTATTAAATGAAAAAGGGAAATACATTTTCCATTATAATTCATTTATTTCTATATATATACATCCATAAAATAATTTTAAAAATATTGGAATTTAAGAAAAATAATAATAAAATAAATCACTCAAACATTTATAATTGTTTTTTAAGCTTTAGTGTCGCTCACCTCAACAATGAATTATTATGTAAATTAATTATCATCTTAGATAATAATAATATCTTAATAATTTAATTTCTAAAGAATATTTTTCATTTGTGTCATTAAATTTATATTATTTATTACCATGTTATATATAATTACATAGTCAAGTGAGTTACATCAAATATTATAATGATATTAGGATCATATATACTAAATGAATTTGGTAAGTTGAATATAGTTAAATAGGTCATTATTAAATAATATCTAAAATCATTATATAATTTAAATTTTTATACCTAAATTATAATTTAAAAAAACACATTGTATGGTTATTAAAAATTAACTACGTCACAATCATAAAGACAGTATGTCATATTTACGTATGAGTAACATTTTTATTTTTCGAAAAATGTGATGGAATTAACGAAGATAATATTTTATCTTAATACAATTAATATTTTATCATAAATATCATATTAATTCTATAAAAAAAACTTATATATATTATCCATGTTATGTAGTCATGAAGAATGAATCACAAGACTTTTTGGAGGTGGTTTTCCATATATAGGCACGAATGATGTCATCATTTTTCATTAGATGGAAGGGTAATAAATTAGATTATATATTATATTTTTGAATGAAATTTTTTTCATGAATATCATATATGTACTTTATATGCATCATTATAACCATCTGTAATAGGTGGGGTTGGAAAATGAATTACACCAGTTCATGGGGAAATACTCCACTGAACAGCTAAATGACAGTTTAATTTACAATTTGATAAAAGATGATATGGATATATATTTTTTAATTCTCGTAACAAAATATAATTATGTGGAATATATTGATCTTATTAATTCATAAATATTGAATTTTAATTTGAGGAGGTGTGAGATGAAATAAATTGAAAATATTTTGTATGAACTATAACTATTATTTAGGAAACCTCATTAGGTTTACACCAAAAGCCTTCTTAGGATAGTTTTAAATTCAAAGTAGGACCTATAGGAAATGGGGAGTGTATTTTTCAATACATGGATAGTTATTAGATAAATTAGAGTGCTAAAAAAGTGTTAATAAAAGATGAGATGAGGTTTGATTTTATAAGTGAGGGGAGGGAACTATTAGAATTATATTAAATATAAATTAATATAAATTAATTTTCCTTTAAAAATGAACCCAAAATTATATAATTAAAATATAAGATTATGATGAGAAAAAATAATCTCATCTAATAAATGTTTTACAATTTTAGGTGATTTTCCGCCCTTATGTCTTTATCCCCTTGTTAACACTGTAAATGATTAACATAGTGTCATTTTTTTAATCATTAGGGGTCAATAAAGTTTCAATAAAAGGAAATATATCCATTAAATAGAAAATTGTAGATATTATCCAACATATCTCATTCAATTATTCAAATAGAATATTTTTATGAATTTTAAATCAATTAATAAAATGTTATTTGTTATAAAATATCATTAACGTTGTTTTTAGAACTATTTTTTCAATTTTAATTTCATTAAAACAATATAGGTATGGAATTCCAATATAAACCTTTCATGCATCCCTAATATGACATATTGATCTGTTAAATTATTTTTTCACTTTAAATTACCAGAAAAATATCATATTTAAATATTTTAAAATCATTTACTCAATTTTTCTATTTCTTTCACAAGAACTATATTGGTGTTGCATAATAATTAAAGGTAATTATTTCATTAATAAAAATTAAAAAATAATTATAAAAATAATTAATATTTTTAAAAAATATTTTTAACTTAACGAAACTATAGTTACCTAGGCTTATCATACAGAGGTATTAAATTATTTTTTATCAATATTTATTACATTACACGAGTACATGCCTAAAGACCATAATAATTTGGCGTCTTTGGAAACATGGAAACACAAAAAACTAGTCAATATGTAAACTACATCATCCCCCACTATGACCTATATAAATATCAACCTTCGTATAAATATCATACATAATACATTTCATCATAACTTGAGGATAGGAAACATAATAAAGGGAGATCTCAGATTCATAATAACGGAAAACAAGGGAGATATGTAAGTACAACATGAACATGACAGTATGAGATGTTGAGAATAAGTTTTTAAAATCAAAAAATTGATATAAAACATCATAATAATGAGTCATGGAATACATATTGGTATTTATTTATACATAAATCATAAGGTAATCAAAGAACGTGATCCATGAGAGTATAACATTTTCATCAGAAAGAGACATTAAGAATACATATAAGAATGAAAAATCATTTCCATACTTGTCAAGGCTCATTTACAAGGCTATGATTATGGAATGGATTCACTCCCAAAACCATCATAGTAGTCAATGATCACTCGCAAGACCATCATATTAGAAAAAGTACATTACTGAATAGGGTTCACTCCACTTTCCAGTACTGTCTATCTAATGAGATATAAATCTTTTCCCATTACATTGGATGGAGATATAGGTCCCACCCATATCATAATTAAAACCATATTTATGTCTTACAAAAGATCATAAAACATTCATCATATAATAAACTATTAAATGAAAAGGTATTTATAAAAAATTCATCATATCATAACCTATATAAAATATACAATTTTTATAATAACTTCATTATAGAATAACCCATGGAAAAAGAAGTTTGCTTCATTTGAATTTTATCATGATATAACTCATGTATAGTAAAGTGTTTTCATAAAAACAATTCCATTATAATTATAAAACATGTTGAGAAATAATAGGAATGGTATCCAAGGATTATATCCCTAGTAATACCTAGGTAACATCAATGGATTTCATCTTAGATTTAAAATTATTTTGATCTATTATTTAAAATATTTCTTTAGGAAAATACGATTTCCAATTTGGAAAACACTTTATAAAAAATAAAAAAATTGATTTTTTTTTTGAAAATAAACATTAGAATTTATAAAGGAATATTAAAATAACATAATTTGTATGATTATGAGAAGATTCATTCATACCGTACACATTAAAATAAATATTCCTTTTACATTTTCGGTAAAATCTAAATAAGAATAGTTTAGAAAATGACAAAAATACTTCATTCAATTTTTTTAAAAAACATCAAACATTGGTAACAATTATTATTAAAAATCATATAAGAATATAGAAAAAATTAAAAACTTTTTATAAAACATTATTTTGGATGATAAATATTTCTAACCAAAGAGGGGAATAGAGTCATGTTTTCTTAAAAACATTTTCTAAAAAAATATATGTAAAAAATATGTGGAAATGGTATTATTACATGAAAATATCATGAATAAATAGACGATAATAAAATTCATGGTTTTCTTGATAGATAGATCATAATATTTTATCATCATAGTAGAAATCATAAATAATCCTAATAAACAAAGATATTTTAACATAAAATCATTACAAGTTTAGTAACTTTGAATCATATGACTCCTGAAGAAATATTATTAAATGGATGATAAAATATCATGAGAATAAATAAATTCATATTATTATATGTTCATAGTGTTTTATATAAGCCTAATTAAATAATATAGGATCATAACATAATGTACACCTCAAAGATGGAAAATTGAGACTACAATCCCTTAGCTTATGTCTTGACTTTTTTTGTACATTTTCTATCCTTGACTATAATAAATAAAATTTTATTATAAACCTGGTAAATAATAATATTTACATACAAAATACCATATATTATTTTTTATGACTTTTTTATTACCAGTTTACTATCAATTCCATGTTAATGTTACGTTTCTGTTAATAACCCTTTTTTCTCATAAATGTTTTGATTTTTTATTTTTGGTCCACTAAATTTGATCATGATTTAATCATCTACATAATTTTAACCACAATATAAATATAATTTATATTCAATATATATTTATTTAGAGTAATCCAAAATAATTAGTGATATAAAATGAAATACATTGTTCATGGAGGTGGTAGATCGTACGTACGTAGGTACGCAGTTTCCATTTTCTTGTTAGATTGAATGAAAGAAAGGTAAATTATATAATATAATTATTGAATAATTTTTATGTCATATATATCACACACATTTATTAATATCATCCATATTAAATTGCATGTAAAGCGTGAATGAATCACATCCCTTTGTGGCGTGGTAGTTTTTTGTACACATGAGCGACGTTATCATATTCACAAAAAATTGTGATTTTAAAGTATGTGTGATATAATAATTCAAAAGGTAAAAAAATGTCATAAATATCATATATAAATATAAAATATATCATTATTTAAATCCAAGAGTGGTGGTAATGGAAAAAATGAATGACATCAGTTCGCGAGGTGGTAACCCGCCGTACACATGAATAATGATTTCTTAACCCATTTAATAAACATAGAGATGGTTATAGATCATAAAATTAATATAACAATGATTAATATATATATAAGATAATGATTTTATTATCTCAGCATGGTATAATAATAATTTAAGGAGTTGGAGGAATAAATAAAATAAAAACACTCATTGATGAATGTTACCTCTTCTTTAGGTATACTCCTTAGATTTACACCAAGTGCCCTCCACGGTTGGATTTATGTCCAAAAAGGATTATAAGATAATTTGATGGAATTTTTAAATTTATTTTGGTTTTTAATGGCATTAAAAAATTAAGGTCTTAAGAGGATAGGACAAGGGGTGGCCTTTTACAGCTGAGGTGAGCGACACACTTATAATGTCTTGAAGGAAAGAATTCCACCCACATTTTTTTCAATTTCATAAGCTCCAATAATGGAATATTCCCAATAATAGAAGATATAAGGTAGAAAATTTCCATAAAATTGGTGTTCAAAAAGTTTTTTTAAAGATTTATAACCCTTATCATTTTATTTTAACCCCTAGTAAACTCATTGTTACTGTAACCACGATAAATAATTTTTACTTTTTTTATTATGCACTTCGTTAAATAATTTTGTTAAAATTATTAGATAATATAAATTATTATGGTTATAAATATGGAATAAATTTTTCCAAATTTCATTCATATAATTGGAAAATTTAAATTTAAATTTAATTCTGCATATACAACGAAAAAGATGGGTTTTAGAGGGAAAATATTTAAAATACTACAAGGTTTTTATATTAAAATTAAATATAAAATTTATTCCAATGAACTAAATTATATTATAGGATGTATAATGGAAATAATTTTACTTTAATATAATTTAAAATATAATGTAACATTTAAATAAATTACAAAAAGCCATTTTTTAATTAAAATTTAGTATTTTTCACTATTCATCAAAAATGAAACTTTTCAGTAAAATCAAAAAAATTCATTCTAAGATAGTTTTGAAATGATAATTTCGAAAATGAATTATATTTTATAAAATAATTTTTATAAAAGTATTAAAACATAATATTACTATTGTTTTAAAAAAAGTAAATAATTTTTTGAGAAAAAGTATATTCCAAACATATAAAGATTTCAACAAAAATTATGTATTTTTTAGAAATATTTTTTATTTTTATAAAAACATTATACATAATATTTAAAAATTAGTTATTAATATTAATCTATCCAATTTTAATATCAATGTTATAGTATATATTTTTAAATATTAATATTAATGATATATCATTATTTGTTAAAAATTACTTTCCTGTGTAACGCAAGCTAACCCAGTGTTGTATATAGAGAATGATTAAATTGGTGTTGTGTGTAATGAAATAATGATATAGTGTTGTGTATAATAAAATCTACCAAATAAATTTATTTTATTCAAAAAAAATTATAAAAAATTGGTGTCTCATTCTACCTCCCATAAAATGAATTTCACCCTAAAAAATTATTACTTAGATATAAAGAAAATGGGGATACTTCTGCCTCATTATATCCTCCAGTTCCCACATAGCAACCTCAAAATAGTGATTTCTCTATAAAACATTAACCAGGTGAGTGGTCTTGTTTCATATAACTTTCTTTATATGCTCTGGAATCTCACACCAATTTTTCCTTATAATAAATATCTTACTCCAGTGTTATGACCTATAAGTTTAGTAATTTTGAAGGGTTAGGTATTTACTTCTTAAAGATAGATACATGGAACACATCATGGCCTTGAGAGGGGTTTTGGTGGAATTTCCATCCTATAGGATACCATCCAGATATGATCAATAATTTCAAAGGGACCGATATACCTTGGGCTCAGTTTTCTATTCTTTCTGAATCTTACAAACATCATCCTTGTAGAAATTATTAGAATCACCTTATCAAAAACATAAAATTCCATATAACACCAATAATTACCATTATAAATTTTCTACTGACTTTGAGCTGTATTTATATATTTTAATGGATTTAACCTTCTGTACCATTTCATAAACTATCTCAGGTCCCAATAGATTTATTTCTATAACTTCATTCTTGTAATTTGGTGTTTTAAATCTATTCTAATAGAGGTATTTATAAGGTGCCATTTTAATTCTTGGGTGAAACTTAGTATTTTAAGGAAACTTAACTACAAGAAGGTGGTGATCTGAACAACCTTTTAAATACAAAAAAAATATCTCAACATATACTCTATGGTTTGAATTTTTCTCCCATACTCCCTATCTATTTGATGATGATACACATTGTTGAAACTAAACTCCATATCAATAGAATTCTTAAGAATTCACTAGAATATTGAGGTAATACTCATATACTGATCAAACATAATGGAATTTGGTACTCCATGCAACCTCACCACTTCCTCAATGTACATTTGAGAAAGATGATCTAAAGAGAAGTATTATCTAATAGAAATGATGTGTGCTGACATATTATGGTGATCTACTAGAACCCATATATCATTATATTCTTTAGATGTTTTGGGGTGTCCAAAAACAAAATAAATGGGGACATTTTCCCACTTCCATTGTGGTATGGTTAATAGATATAATAACCTATTAGAATATTTTATTTCATCCATCACATTCTAGTATACCGATCACCGAGATACAAACACTACAATATCTATCTTCATGCCATCCCACAAGAAAGAATCTTTAAAATCTGTGTGCATCTTCATACTTCTTGGATGGATAAAGAATGAAGATCTATGATATTCTTCAAACAGCTCCTTCAAATTTGATATGGATAGAATTCATACATGGTTTTTGAACCTTATCATTCAATCATCATCAAGGTTAATCTTAGAAAGATTTTTAACCATATTTTACAGCTATGTATCTTTCTTTTATGCCTCTGTAATCATCACTTAGATACATGGTTGAATATCCAATTGATCAAGATAATATTTTCCCACTTCCTTCATGATTTACAGATCCATCCTTTGAAAATACATAAACATTATATCATTTGTAATCATTGTCTTGGATAATCTAGCATGATCATTTCAACTCAAATCACCAATCACCTTGTTCACTATTCTAGGTGGTAATGTATTGATCAGTCATAATTTTTAATTAGACCTAACCATATTATTTGTTGTATATTGAAGTAGTTTTCTTGGAATATGTACTTTAAACTTTTACAATCAATATATATATCAAAATTTTCTCCTTAAAGGTAAATACTTTATATCATTAATTCAAAAATTACTATAGGTAACTTCAATTCATGAGTTTCATAATTCTGACAATGAATATTTATTTATCACGAGGCATAATTTATTACAATGTAATTATATATAATAACAAATTCCAATCCCTTCTTGGATGAATCACTATAAATTAAAAACCTTTATCCACTACAGGGTATTGTATGAAATGGTGTGTTAAAAAAAATTCTCTTTAGTTCCTGGAAAGTTTCCTCACATTTATCTATCTAGAGGAACTTATCGCCCTTCCATGTTAACTTGGTCTAGGGATAATATACTAATGGGAAATTCTCTAAAAACTGTTAAAAATATCCATCTAAACAAAGAAAATCATGGATCCTAGACACTTTATTTGGTCTAGGAAAACATTTAATATCCTTCACCTTTGATATATCTATGAATATACCCTCTCTTTAGATCATATGACCTAAAAATGAAATATTTTATAGACAAAATTCACACTTTATAAATTTTTCATATAGTTTATCCTTACATAGGTTCTTCAGTACAAATATCATGTGATATTAATGATCTTCCTTTGTCTTTAAGTATATAAGAATATATTATAGAAATTCTACCACAAAATAATCAATGTAATATTTAATGACACTATTCATTATATCAATGAATATTGAAAAGGAATTAGTAATATTGATGGGCGTCACTATATATTCCTGGTGCCTAAAAATTTTATGGAATGTTTTATTGGGTATATCCTCCTTCTTCAATCCTAATTGATAATATCCATATGAAAGGAAAATATTGGAATAGTATGGAGCATTATAATGTTGATTAAACAAGTCATAAATACATGGAATATGATACTTGTTCTAAATTTTGATATTGTTCAGCTCCAAATAATCAATGTAAAGTCATATTGATCCATCTTTGTTTTAAAAAAATTAAATGGTGCACCCCAAGGTGACACACATGGATGAATGAATCCCTTTTCATGTTTTCTAGGAGTTACTTCTTCAATTCCTACAACTCTATCAGGGCCATTCTATAAGTAGTTTATAAAATTAGTGTGGTACCAGGTATGAGTACTATTGATAACTCAACTTCATGTATTGTTGAATGTATATGAAAATATTATAGAAATAACACAACAAATTCCCACACAATTTACATATTATTGAGGTTGAGTTTCTCCCCAACCATCTAAGACAAGAACCCCTTCTGAATTGAAATTAAGACCGATAAAATGTTTGTTATCTCCATAGAATGTTCATATGTATCATCCACTTGATAGAAAATTAGAAGTTGGTTTGTAATATAAAATGTAATTTTACTTCCTCAAAAATTTATGTGGTATTTATGTAGATAAATTCAATACATTCCCAAGATAACATCAAATACAACTAGCGGAAGAATGATAATATTTTCAAGAATCACATTCCCCACTAACATCAACCAAACTGGAATCATAGAATTGATATGGTATCATCGTACCATTAAGGGGTTTCACTATTAATTCTACATCTAATAATTTTAGGGAATCTTTCCCCTCAGAAATTTTTATATATATGAAATAATGGATATATTTAGAGTCAAATAAGAAATTATATGTTTTAGGGTGGATGATAAGTGTACCTTTCACCACATCATTATTGCACCACTCATTAGAAGCAGTGATTGCATGATATTTACCATTGTCTATCAGATTAAGATGTTGTTGACAATGATCATTGTAATTAACCCTTAAATTTTGTAATTAGTTAGAATAATTCATGTACTTCTTGAGTTTGAAAAATTGTAGTGTGTGTGGTACATTCTATACAACGTTAATTATAATTTCATCATTAGATAACTTATTCTCATCACTTCAGCCATCAATTTTCCTATGACCTTCCCATTTCAAACTAAAAACATTTACTAGTCCCCATAATATAATTTCTTCAATGATTCTTCACACACATTAATCATAAAGGGAAGCTCATATTCTTTTCTCTATGGTTCATAGATTTTCCTTTTAATTTCATTTTTTTCTTCTTAACAAAACCATAACATTAATTCGTAAGTCCAACCTCAATTTCCACCTTGAAATAATATAAAAAAATATCTTCATAGCTATAGAAGTCTCTTATAACTAGATCCCTTAGGATACATGGTTTTAAGACACTATATAATTGATTAAACTTACATTTAGGTTGAATTATAATACTATAAGTGAACCTAAGAAGTCTTGTAAAACATTCATGATAGGTACCAATGGATTTATCAACCGTTTAATTTATCTCAAGGAACTCCTTCTTCATCTTTATATGGATAATAAGTGGAATTCACTTATTGAAAAAAAATCATAAACTCATCCAAATCCATGGATTAAATTTCCTCATGTTTCCTTGAATTCATGATAAGAGTCCAAAATTAGATAGCTCTGTAATCCAAATAGTAGATATAAAAATGAATTTTCATAATATAAACATTATATAATCGAAAATGTTTTTTCAGGGGTGTTGCTCAATTGTTCATGAACTAGTGGATCAAAAGTCCCACTAAAATAAGTTGGGTGTTTCCTCATATAGGAATCAATAGAATGATGTTATCTCTTTTTTCATTTAGAATTTTAGAATGATTAATATCTTGAGAATGTTGTGTGATTATATCAATGATATTTTTTGTTCCAGATCCCATAATGTTTGGATTCTCCAAAGGAAACTCATTACATTTTCTGCTACACTCATCATTAACATGGTTCCTTTGGGTTCATTCCATTGACTAAAAACAAAAAGCATTGTGTAATAAACAATAATCATGATTGGGAACTACATAATCATGAAAAAAACTTATATAATGACCAAATAATGACAGCTTATTTAATCTATTAAACCTTAGTTTTATCCTAGTCCATTCATGGTCATAATATATTTAAGTCTATCATGATGGTTCTTGAAGATTTATTGAATTTCTAAAGCGTATCTTCAGTGTGTGTGAAATTAGGTGTAAAGTAAGACACATTTTCATACACCAGGTAATGATCGATTCTAGATCAACGCACAGTTTTAAATGTTATTAACCCTAGAAACCGCTGTGCCAAATCTCATAGAAACCATTTGCTAAAAAAATTGGGAGAGCTCTCGACACGCACTCTCGGCTGTTAGAAAACCCTAGTTCATGATCTTTCTTCTTGAGTTTGAGATTCTCAGTTTGATTTCTCAGATATGGAAAGATTTGATCCTTCTTGGGAGACCAGATCTGTGGGACACGAGCTGGTCTACAAATCCCCTAATGCTTCCAATCCTCCACAACAGAAACTGGCGCTTGAGGGGACTTCAAAGGGATTCTCCTTTATGGAAGTGATTAAAGAACCAGAGAAGGATCCTCACATGCGAGAATCGGTTGAGGTTGGTCATAATAACACTTCCTTTTCTTCTTTCATGGATTCTCATGCAGGGATTAAGAAGAAGGGGTCCGTTGCACACGTCAAAGCCGATGCTGATGTGGTGGCTAAGAGATTGATGTTAGGGGATCATTCTATCATTGCTTGGCTGATCTTGCCGAAGGGCTCGCAACCCTAGAGGTTAGACTATCTCAAGTCAAGATTAGCTGATATCTGGGGCTTTGATGACTGGAACTGCATCTCACTCGGTAAGGGATTCTACCATTTTCTATTTTCTTCTGAGGATCTTAAATTGAGAGCATGGGGGTTTTGATCCATTTCATTCAAGCCTGGGGATTTACACATTCGTGAGTGGGACAGATCACTTAATCCTTTGGAGATGGGTAACTCTGTTGCATAAGTCTGGATCAAAATCATTGGTTTAAACTGGATCCTATGGCATCCTAGGATCCTATATGACATTTCGCTGGCTATAGGGGTGCCCATTAGAATGGAAAAAGAAACTGAATTGGCCAGATATGGGAATTTTTCCAGATGTTTAGTTGAGGTGGATCTTTCATCTACATTAATTGATAAAATATGTTTATCTACTGACGAGGAAGAAATAAGTTTGAGAATTGAGTATGAAAGCTTACCTAGATACTACTTTGATTGTTATGTTTTAGGGTATGACTCCTCTAACTGTATGAAGAATCTCTTTTTCTAAAATTGTTATTTGAAGGGAAATGATGTTAAATCATTCCGCAAACTGAAAAACATGATACATGAACAGAAAAGTGCTTCTTCACCCAAGAAATATTCTAAATTGATTATTCAAAACTGCTCCACAGTGTCAACTCCCAAAAAATCATGGGCTACCATTGTAGAAGAAGGAAAATCTGGGCTTCCAGACTTGCAACCTTACTGTTCAGGTAATGTGGATCATCCACAGAACACCAACTCTGATAAAATTCATACACATGTTTCTGAACCTGTCTCTGTAATTGGTGCTGACTCTGATTCAAGAATTTCAGAACATCCTACTTTGGCTGACCGAGTCCAGGTTTCTTCTCTACCTGGTACTTCTCTTACTGAAGCTATTGATAAAACGTCATTTGATTCTCCAAATGATATATTTGTTGTTAATCATGCCCCTATTGAAAGACCAGACCCGTCTCCTGTTTTGACTGTTCTAGACAATACAGTCCAGAACAGTGCTACATTGGTGGCTGCTCCTGTTTTGAATGTCCTCACAAAAATCTGCTCTGATGCTCCTGACTCTCACCATGGGGAGGCTGGAATGACTGTTAATACTATTATGACTACTCATCTGGAGTCACCCGTCATAGCTGGAACCCCAGAAATGTTGAAGAAAAATCATGATGTGAAGGTGAGTAAGGAATCAGGAACTCCTTTTTTGTAGGAAACTGTTTGTGTGCAGAAAACATTAGGAAAAGAAGATCAGAATAAGAAAGGCATTGATGAATAATGGAACCATGCTAGAACCCGTAGCCAAAAGAAGAGAGAAAGGAAAGAACAAATGAAGAGGAAGGAAGAGGCTCAAGGGGACAACTCTGATGAAGATGTAGAATCGCTGCTACAACAATCCAACGAGATACAAAAAGCCTATAATGGATGAAGAGGAAGAGGAAGAGGAGGGATTAACATCATGATTTGGAATGAGATGAGGGATAAAGAATTTATCATAGGGGACAAGCTGAGGAAAAATCTTGGAATCCATGATAAATAGAGTTAAGTTTTTCTGTTTTCATTCCATATTTTGTATTTCTTTTGACTTTCTTTTTCTCAATAATAATACAGGGATTTGTCCATTTAAAAAAAACTATTGTTCCAAATCTAAATCCACTTTCAGCATATATATAGGGATATAATTACTTCCAAAAGACTTTCATTATTATTTACCAAAATTCTAGGATATTTTCTTATACTTTTACTCATCATTAGACTTATCATTATAAATTTACCTAAGGATATTGCAAAGGTTTACTCATCCTAGTTTCCAGATATTATCAAAACCTATACTCTTATACTAACTACTCTGACCAAGGCTTATCATACAAATATATTAAATGAATTTTTTAGAATTTTTTTTACATTACACAAACACACCCATGAGAACCATAATATTTTTTTATCTTTTGAAATGTGGAAGCACAAATAACTAGTCCATGGGTAAACTACATTATCTCACTCTATTATCTTCATAAGTATCGCGATTCTTAGAAATATCATTTGGAATACATTTCTTAATAACCTTGGAAAATGAATCATAATAAAGGGTAATATCAGATTCCCAATAAGGGTAAAAAATGGAGATATGTAAGAATAACATGAACATAATGTTAGAGAACATGAGAATAACATTTGAAAACCATTCCATGTATATTAAAGTTCATAATCACGAGTCATGGTATAATGATTAGCATTTAATGAGACATGAATCATAAGGGAATCAAAGACGATGAGCCATGAGAGTATAATATCCTCATAAGACATAGATTTTTGGCATACACACACTAATATAACATCATTTTCATATTAGTTAAGGAAAATTTCCAAGGCTATAATAGTGGAATGGATTCAGTCCCCAAACCATCATAGTAATCGAGATTCACTCCCAAGGCCATCATATCAGACAAGATACCTTACTAAACTTGGTGCAATCCATATTCCAGTCTTTTCTACCTCATGAGATATAAATCATCACCCAATTCATTTGAAGAAGATATAGGTCCCACCAGTCTCATAATGAAAACAATATTTATATGTCATACAAAATCTTAAAACATTCATCATATCATATTCCATTAAATTAAATGGGTTTCATAAACATTTCATCATATCATAACTTATAGAAAATAAATAGGTTTTATAATCATTTAATTTGTTCATCACAGCTTAACCCATGGAAAACTTAATCTTGTTTTATATGATTTTTAGCACGATATAACCTATGGAAATTAAATGAGTTTCTTGAACATAATTTCATAAAAAACATATACAATTCAAAGAAATAATAAGAACTTTATTCCTGAATCATATCCCGTATAAGGAATATGTAATGTCAACTGATGTTATCTTAGATGGAAAATGATTTTTACTGGTCATTTAATTCATTTTTTGAGGAAAATATCCATTATTCTTAAAAAAATTAAACATTACAAATTTTGAAAATATTTTTATTTATAAATAACATAGAAAACAAATAATGTAATCTTTTAAAAAATAATTCTCATGGTGATTGGATGTTTTTCTCATGTTGTACACATTAAAACAAATATTCTCTTCATGTTTTTGGAAAAATCCAAAATAGGATTTTTTGGAAAAAAATATTATTCATTTCAAAATATTTTATTAAAAGTCAAAAATATTTAAAAATGTATTTTAAAAATAAAATAAGAATAACAAAACTTTTTAATTTTTTTAGAATACATGGTTTTGGATGAAAATGGATTTTTTTCTAAAGAGAGAAATAATGTTGGGTTTCCATAAGAATATGTTCTCCCTTATTTTTAGCACTAAGGAGTGAAAATGGTAATAATAAAAGAAAATGTCATGAATAAATAGCAGATAATATAATTTATGAGTTTCTTGAGATATGGATCATAATATTTTATCATCAGAAACATTATCATAAACAATCCCAATAAACGAATATATTATAACTTACAATCATTACCACTTTGGTAACTTTGAATCTTAATAACCATGAAGGAATAACTTATAATGGAACATAAAATATAATGAGTATAAATAAATCCATGTTATTACATGTTAAATTGATTTTATATAAACCTTATGAAATAATATAGGTGCATTACATAACATACATCTAAAAAACAAAAAATTGAGATAAAAATCTATTACCTTAAGTGTTTACTTCCATTTCACATGATAAAACCTCATGTATAATAAACATAAGTTTTTTATACACCTATTAAAGAATAATATTTATATATATCATTTAATATATGATATTCATATGACCTTTTATTATCCATTTATTAACAATAAAATTTTGAAGTTACATTTTAGGTAATAATTGCTTGGTTTTTTGTATGTGTTTCGATTATTCATTTTTTGGGCTCTTGATTTGATCATGATTTCATAATATCAAGAATTTTAAAAATGATATAAATATCATAATTATTCATTAAATATTTATTTATAGTGATCCACAAAATTTAGGGATAGAAAATCAAATACACAATTCATGGAGATGATAGGTTATACATTCTAATGAATGTTATTTCCATTTTCATGTTGGATTGAAAGAGGACAAGGTAAATGGTAAATTCTAATTCAAGAATAATTTTTATTTCATTTATTTGAAATATTATTATTCAAACCATTTTTATTACCTTCCAGGTAAAGGGTTAATGAATCACAAAGCTTCACGAGGCGGTAGTCTTCCATACATGCGAGCGATGTTATCATATTCCATTAAAATATATATTTTGAAGGTATGTGTGAAATAATAATTATAGAATTGTAATAATATAATAAAAATAATATATAAATAATAATTCAATTATTTTTTCCATCCATTAGATATGGTAATATAAAAATTAATGACATCGGTTCACGAGTAGGTATTTCGCCATATACACGAACAATGATTTTGTAATCCATTTAATGGAAGTGGAAATGGTTGTAGGTAATTACCTTAATATTAAAAAATGTAGGATTATGGAAGATAATTATTTTATTATATCATGATTCTATAATAATAATTTATCACTATGGAGGAATAAATAAAACAAAAACACTTGTTGATGAATGTTAACTCTTCTTTAGATATCCTCATTAGGTGTGCACCAAAATCCTTACTTGGTTTGATTTATGTAAAAAATAAGTCTTATATGATGATATGAGTTAATTATTTTTAGTAATTTGGGTAGGTATTGTAAGAACCAAAAGGGTTTTTCGGTGTGAAGATGGGAGGAGAAAGGGTGACCTTTTATAACTGATGCGAGTGGCACACTCGTAGTTTTTTTAATGAAAGAATTCATCAAAAAAAATTTCATCTCAAAAGGATAAAATAATGGAATATTCTAGATCCTAGAAAAAATAATATCAAAATATGTACATAAAATTAGTTTTGTAAGGATTTTTGGTTATTTTTAACCCTTACCTTTTTAGTTTAACCCCTGATAAAACCATTTTAACCTTAACCATGGTAAATAATTTTTACTATTTTTTCTATTAATTTTAGTAAAAAAATATGTTGAAATTATTAGATAATATAAATTATTATGATTTTAGATATTGATACCATTTTTCCAAATTCCACTTACATAAGTGGAAAATTTTGTTTCAAATTAATCTCCTAGATGTGATGAGAAAGTTGTTTTTTAAATAAAAAATGTTTAAAAACATACAATGTTTATATATCAAAATTCAATATGAAATTGATTTAAATGAACAAAATTGGATTATTAGATTTATAATGAAACTAATTTCCCAATAAAAACAATTTAGAATATAATTTAACATTATAAATAAATTAAAAGAAAAGGCAGTTTTCAATTAAAATTCTGTATTTTCACTATTCATCACTAAATGAAACATTTTTTAAAAATTCCAATGATTTATCCTAAGATAATTTTGAAGTTATTAATTAAAAAATGAAGTTTATTTTATTAAATTACTTTTATAAAATTTTTAAAAATTAATTTTGTCATTGTTCAAAATAATAATAAAAATCTTGTGAAAAGTATTTTTAAAACATATAAAACTTTTTAAAAAAATGGTACTTTTTGTCAATTAATTTATTTATATAAAACCATTATAAATAATATTTAAAAAATAATTATTACTATTTATCTTTCGATGTTTAACACCTATGTTATAATGGGTTTTTAATAACAATGTTAATATTATATCATGGTTTTGTTAAAACTCAATGTCATGTGTTACGCAAGCTATCCCAGTGTTGCGTGTAGCACAAGCGAAACTTGTTAATTTGGGTAAAAAAGCTTAAATTAATGTTTTCATATAAAAAATTAATTTATTCAAAAAAAATCTAACGAACTGGTGTATTAAAAAACATCTTTTATCCCTATGATAAAAATGTAGATAATTTAAAATAAAGAGAATGACATTATGTTTTTATTATTTATTTAAAATTATATTTAGGTCATTATCCAAGGAAAAGTGGCAAGAAATTTTCACTTTTTTTCCTTATATTTTAATGTTTAAAATACAAAAAAGAATTAAAGTTTTGTTTTATAGAGAATTTTAAGCCTTATAAGATTATTTATAACCTTAATTACCTGATTTACCACTATTGTGGTGACAAATATTTTCCAATGTAACTGTTCATAATGACCAAAAATAAAATTTACCTATTTAAATAATTTATAATTCTTGATTCCAAATATGGAATCCATTTTTCACGATTCAGTTCCTTTATGTGAGAGAAATTAATTTAAGATAAAAATAGAAAAGGGAGTAAAAAATAGTTTTTAAAAAATATTTGATTTTAAGCACAAAAATGAACTTGTACCAAAATCAGATATAACGATGATTATTATGTATTTAAATATATTACTTATAATTAAATTATAATTATGTTACATTTATATCTATTGGGAAATTTAAATTATTTTATTTAATGAAAATAAATGAGAGTTTTATAAAAATCAGTTTTTCCACTATTCAATGAAAATTCAATCCTTCTAGAAAATTACCAAAAATTGAACCTAATATAATTTTAATATAATGATTTAAAAAATAATGATCTTTTTTTGAATTAAATTTAAAAATATTAAAAGTTAAACTTTAAAATTAATCCTTATAATATACTAAAGAGATTTTAATAAGAATAAAACTATTTTCTTTATGGTTAAAATATTAGATAATATTATTATAATGAATATAAAAATATAAAATATATTTCAAGAAAATTAATAATGTAGGAAATGATTATTAACATTACCTACGTTTTTACGTGAATCTACCATACTTTTATAATCTGAGACAACACTTGGTATCAGATGAGGTCTCTATACTGATTTTTCTTTTATATTTCAAAATGTAATATTTCCTTTAGTTTTTGGGTTAGTTTCCATTTCTATAATATAACATGTAAAATCTGAAAGATCATTTGATTTATTCTTATATAAGGGATATAATTTTATACTATTGGTAATTTAAATCCAATCCATCCTCAAAAGTTTCATCGAGTTGACCATAAGCATTAGAAAGATCATGTAAATTTATTTTGATAAATACTAGAGTTAACCATTATCAAATGATGATTGAAAATTAAATAATTATAAAGATATAAATCTCATATTCTAAATTATAGGAAAAATTATAATATCCGGGGAATTAAAAAGCCTATAACACTTTACTTTCATCAATGATTATAAATATCTATAGTAATATTTCTTCTTGTGAAGTGATAAACTATATTTGGAGGAGACCTTAAATTTAACATTATAGAATATATAAGTTTCTTAAAAACATAATAGTGATGATTATAGATTATTATCAAGAATTTTATTTTTCTGGTGAATTAATGAAACAAATGCAACAAATATTTATAATAGTTGTTAATAGGTTGTAGTCTCTTTGAGAGAAGGAAACTATAGATGAGGAGATGGCATGAAATATTATTAACATTCATTAGAATTGATGGGAATATAAATAAACATTGATAGATAAAATAAATAATCTTATAAAGATTATTGTGGATGATCCCATTTGAATGTTAATTTATTCAGAAATATTTTAAAGTGATATGTATATTAAGACAAGATAAATAATGAAATTGAATTTTATAAAATTTCTAGTGATATAATTTAAAATTTCGAGCTAATACATAAAAGTATAATACTATGAAGATAAAATATAAATTATATTCATATAATAGTGGTTTGGATGTTTATAAAGGTTAACTTACACAAATTATATGGAATATTAACAATATTATTAGAAATAATGAACTCTGAAATGATCATTAGAAGGTAAAAAAATAAGAAGTTTGAGAAGAAGTATTCTATGGATTTTATCTCTTATGATTGTATGGATCCAAGACACATTAGAATAGATTGTATAATGTGAAATAAAAGAGAATGATAATCGAGAAAAAGACAAAAAAGTAATGCTAAGAATGGTTTTATATATATGAATGATTCGTGGAGAACATGTGATGATTAATCATGTAATGGAAACAACATATTAGAAAGTAAATATATATAAGTCATTATTGGATTTACTACTTAGGCACCTTGGAGTTAAAAATGATTCATAAGAAGGATAAACCCAAATTCTATTTTAAATTTATCTTTATATTATTATTATCCTTTTTTAAATAATGAATTTTAATCTCCATCATTTGATGAAATAAATTGATATGTTATTTTCCTAAAAATTTTAAAATAAATATTTTAAGAATTATGATTATTTAATTAAGTCATATTCTTCTACGGATGAAGATAAAATTTATAAACATACTAATTAGTTAGATACAAAATATATTTTTAATTGAAATCAAGATGATCTAAACATAGTTATGAAACTGAAATATAAATTTGGAATTATAAAAAATATTTTTTCTATTTTTAAATCCATTAGTGTGAATTTTAATAAGATTTTTAGGCAGTTAAAACATTCTAAAAAATATTCAATAGTTGGTTTTACATCCAAGAAGTCACATTTATGGTATAATTATTTTGTTCTAAAAAATGTAATTTCCTATAAAAAAAATTAAAAGGACATTTCACTGAAGAAATCATTGTTCAATGAATATGGTTCAATAATTGAGAACTTATAGGGAATTAATTTCTAAATAAAAATAATTTGTTCAATAAAAAAAGGTTAAGAAGATATGGGTTACAAAAAAATTATTGGAAAACATTTATAAAACCAAGAGAGTATGGGTTCTGAACTCTTAATTACTTTTCATAAACATAATTCAATAACTTATGGAAAAAACTGTGGTGTTATTAATTTTATAGAATTTATTTCTCATAGGTTTCTTAATGATTAGACCAAAACATAAACAATGTATAGAGTGTCATGAAATAAATATTTTATTATCTTTATTATGCGTGTGATCATCAGGGAACTATTATAAAGAATGATGTGATACTAAAAATATATTTTTTTTGTTTTTATCATTCAGATTCTCTTGTTTTAATTACATTTAAATGATAAATTTTTCTGATGTTTATAAAAATTTAAATTATTCTTAATGATATTTTTACAAAACCTTTACATTTTGATAGATTTGAATACACTAAAAAAAGAGGGGGTATGATAAGTATTGATTGATCATCATTTCCACTTCTTGTGTTTATTTGTCCTACTATTGAGAAATTCTGTAATAAAGGGAGAGGTTATAATTATTTTTAATTATGTTAATTTTTCATGTATATTCATTATAATTTTTCAAGAGTTACATTGAATATAATTTATGAGATATTGCATAAAAATATTCATTAACTACACCTTATAGAAAATTTATTACTCGATGAAATTAATAGGTGTTATCTTCCATAATTATTTTTTGTTTCATGTAAAAGGAACTCACATGATAAGACCCTCTATATTATTTTTAATGTTACTATTACATATTCTAAATTTAGTTTTACATATAACACTTTTTACTTTTTTATATTAAATTAATATCAAAAAATATCTTCTTAAATTTGAATTTATTATCTATTCACTCATTTATATGCAAGGTTTAATCCCTTTTCATTTAATCCACATCATTTGGATTACTCATTAATAATGGGAGACTATTTTTATTTTATATATATTTATAGAATAAAATTATTTTCTAAAGAAGTTCTTAAAATATAAGAGGTGATTATTAATGATGTATTTCATCAAAAGATACACAATAATGAAAATGATCATAACATACACAATGAAGGATTACATCAGAACACATACAATGAATGATTTCATCCAAAATAACATGATTTGTAGCATAAAGAAACCATTATGAAGAATTTTTGATAAATATGTTCTTACCATGGGAAGTTCATTAAAATGTAGTGAACATAAGTTAGTAAAATAATTATAAACAAAGCTTAAATACCCCAATAATTAATTTTATATACTAAGGTAGACTGAGTTTCATGAATCATATGTGAATTTTGTCTACTCTAATTTAACTCAATTGAATTTATTTTTTTACGCCTAGTGATAATGTACTAATCCATTATACCCTATGTTTTTTGTTTAACCCCCCATGTTATTTTTTATATTTTTTCCTTTTGTTATTTTTTTCTATTATTGTGGTTCAATTTAAAAAAATTACAAAGTATGTGACTTAAAAATAATTTTAGTGACATTGGAATGATATTTGTTACTTTGTGGATACTTTTTTTAAGTATAATAAGTTTTTCCTTCGACTAAGGGTGATAATTGTTTATAATGACATGTTTTATAATGTTTGTTCTTCTAAAAGGGATAGAATTTAGTTTTAAGATGTTATAAATTGGGGGTATTATTAAAAAATATAAGAATTTTTCACTTTTTACTTATGTTAAACATAATTTTTATTTTATGTTTTAGGTTTGTAAAAAATGGGTATATTTTTTATTCACATGACTACTTTTGTATCCTTTATTCTGAAAATCATAATAAAAATAATTTAGTTCATATAATTTCTTTGTAGTCATGTTAAGAATTTTTTTATCATAGATATAACTTGTGATTATATATTCTGTATAACTAAACTGATCTATTTAATTTTCAAATAATAGTGAATACCTATTGAAAATTTCATCAGAAGATGTTAGTATTATTTATATGATGGTGCAAATGAAAATAAACAATTCAGAGGAGTTATTTAAATGGATGTATATAAATTAGACAAGGACATCATGGAATGATAGATTATAAAGATTCATATTGAGATATTTAATTATAATCAATCATGAATCCATGCATCATCTTATTATTTTTTAGTGATTATACTTTTGTAGTTTTTTAGGATGATTTTCTTAGTGCTTCTGTTGTGAGATTTTTACTGTAAAATATCTAATATGATCTTGTTATAAATATTTTTATTCTAATCCTATATGATAAAAGAGTTTTTAAGTATATGAAACTATATCTTCCAAATTTGTTTGTTTGATATAGTTAACGTGTGTACCTTTTACTGATAATGTTGAGTGAATAGGACCTCAAGGAAAGATTTTCATGTTATGGATGAGTTTGTCGAGGATGTTCTTGGTGTAGAAATTATACCTTTAAATGGTTTTCTTAATGAAGTTCCAAGTGTTTTAGTTATATCCATTGTAACTGGTTATCTATTCTACATCCCCTTTTGTATAAAATAGAATAGTTCATATAAATTATAATTATATGTAATAATATCAATTAAAAGATTATTTTGATTATTATCCAATACTGCATGTTTTATTTTTTTACATTATTTATTTTTAATTTATGATTGGTTTGTATTTAATGGATTATTAATTTAACTTATTTGATATTTATTCCCACTATGTAATTTTTTCACTTTGTTCTGGTAATAAATTAAAACATCTTCTTAGTTTATACTCTAGAGTGGGAAGTTGTAGGTTTTATTTTTGACTTCAATTCATCCTCCTCTTGAATAAACAATAATTTTATTATCTAGGAGAACATTTTTATGTTTTTAAACATAGGGAATACGATTTATAAGTCCCATCATAATTAAAACTATATTTCTCAACGGATATTACACACTAAAAGAATTTAGTGTGAGGTTTTCTTAGATAATCATGTAGACATGTATCAGGAATTACATATAGATTTAATTAAATTTAAAAACTCACAAAAGTATAGAAAATATAAGTCTTGTCTATTAGTTTATGGGATATAACAATATGTTAACTAATACATGGTTTTTAATTATTATTTAAAAAGTTTAAAAATATAAAATGTACCATTTTATAAAAAATAGAATCTCGATGTATGAATTTGAGTTATCCCTTACCAATGTTCATCACAGAGTGTTGTAGGTTCTGAAAAATGTTTACTATAGTGTGATTAGGATTTCATATAGAAATGAAAAATATGATCATGGGGAAATAAAGATTTTTTTATGCTGTATAAATCCTCAATTATATTAAATGGAATGTTAGACACTATATATTTGGTATACTATTAGCGCATATTTCATATAATTATTTACCCATACATGAGCTTGACAAGATATATAGAATGAAAAATATCTATTTTGGTACATGTCTTATGTAATCCTTGATTATAATATAATTAGATGGTGTTTGGTTATGTTATTGATCGTGTAATTGGTGGGATATTAACCAATATTGAGTTTTTCATCTTATGTGATGTGTATGACATATGGTCCCTTGATTGAGATAGACTAAATTATTATATTCTCATACCTAATCAATACATGTGATGCTCTTATCTATCAGACGAGGGTCATGTGATGTTCTCACCATAAGGATAACTCTCATGTAATGAATTCAATGATCTTTTCAATCTATGCTTGGATAATCTAGAATGTATAAGTAGGATATATTTTATTTCCATAATCTATATATCCCATGTTTACTAAATTTCTTTGGAAAAGGTAAGATATGAAATTTCATGAATCTATATGATAGAGTCAGTGGTCACTAGTATAGAGATATATGTTCTTTTATGGAGATCATAACAAATCCCATTATATCTTCATTAGCATTTATTCTATTATAGAGATTTCTCTTTACATATTTTCATGGATCTTATAAATTTATATTTATCTACAATTATATAAATTATCATTAGGTTACACTTTATTCTTGGAAGAATATGGACTAAGTATAACACCCTAAACCATAAATAACTCATAATTAGATTGTCTTTAACAAGGGTTTCACTTTATTAAATTTTGAGGATCTTTTAAGTCTGGAGTTTTATATAATTAGTAAAGACATTATATTATAAATGCTATACTGAATCATAGCATCCATTTTTTCAAAAAAAAAGATTCCAAAATTTCAAATCATTTTTTTTCAAAACACTTAATTATTTTTTTATATTACTCTCCATTATAGAATGGATGACATTTATATGGTTTCTACCCATACATTGAACTAATGAATAAATATATAAAAATTTTGGATGAGGAAAATAAATATTAGTATGTAATTTTAAAAAATGAATCTCATTCATCCAATGAAAAACATAAAAAACCCATGAAAATGTTCACCTTTTTCACAATAAAAAAATAGAATATAAATAAAACATATACATATGGGATATCAAACTTTTCAAAAAGAAAATCTTTGAAACCCATAAAAAATAATTGTAAAACTATGAAATAATTATGAGAACATTATTTTAAACACAAACCATTCACCTTTAAATGTTTACAAACATTATTTACTTTATGAAATAAAAATAATTTTCAGAAAAACCTTTTTCACTAAAAAATATTGGTATATTGGATAATTATATTTATAATTTGTGTAAAATCATGTTCAACCCTTTTCAAAATAACTAAATCCTATTTTATTCAATTGGATAACCAAACTTAGTTATCTCCCTCCTTTTTCACCTTTGAATACTATTAATTATCCAATGTAATAGAGTATTATATCATGCTCACTTTTAATCTTGAGCTATATAAGTATCATCCATTATCATCTATAATGCTCAGGTACCATTATAGGAAAATAAAAAATTAATCGTGCATTATTTTTTATAAAACCGTTGAAAAAATCTGTTGAACCCATAACAATGTACATTCAATTTTTACATAAATTTTTTGGACAAGTACCCATTTCTGTTGAAAATGATTTAAAACAAAACAACCATTAAAATGAGAATTTTGACTAATTTTTAAAAATATAAAAAACTCAATATTATGTTTTGTAAAAAAATAATGGATAAAGGATATTATGATGGGAAATTTCACTCATTACTTATATGTTATAAAACATTCTATATTCACTTTCGTAAAATGAGTTAAAAGTGACCCATATGAAAAATGTTAAAAACATTCCTTTTTTAATATTTATAAAGAGTAAAAAATTAATATAAAATTAAATTTATCATCCTTTGAAGTATAAATAATAACATTCAAGAAAAATTTTAAATATCATGGACAATGAGGAAAATTATTTGAATGTAATACATTAAAACAATGTTTTAAAGAAAACCCCATTATGACTATTGTAACATTTGAAACAAAAGGATATTAAAAAAGGGAATTTGAAATGGATTTTTAAAAAACATAATTTTAATTAAATTAAGGATACTATAAATATATATGTAATTCCACATACCACACAATATAAAATATGTGTTGAAAATGGAACAAGTCTTAATAAAAGGAAATTTTCCTGATAAATCTCTTACCTCATCTCTTGAATTACACCGTACATACTTTAAGTCTGATATAATAAACATATATTAATTATTTACATTCTTAATTACATTTTTCAGGTTTAATAACTTTTCATAATCTCTTTTATAATATTTATTACTTTTTCTTATATAGTTACAAAATTGATTAAATTCATGACATGTGTTTTGAGGATATTCAGTTCATAATCCCCAAACCAACTTATGTAGTTTGACCTTCATAGAAGGGTTGATTGGCCCATAATATCTATAAAATAAATAAGTAAATAATTATTTTTTTATACATTAAATACAATTTTATAATTATCCAAGAATGGTGAAAATGAAACATTAATAACATTTCTTTGTGGACACAGTCTTCCACACGTACGCATGAGCGATGATGTAATTTTATAACGAGTAGAAGTGTAAGAAGGTAAGTAATATCATATATCTTTAAAATAAAAATATCTTAATGAATATTATATATATATATATTAAATATAATTTAAAAACAAACATTTTTTGGTGGTGATGATAAATGAAAGACATCACTTCGTGGAAGTGGTAGTCTACACATTTGTACAAGTGATGTCTTTATTTATCATAAGTTGGAAACTTTGATGAAAGGGTTATAAAATAATAATAATAATAATAATTTATATTTTAGATACTAATGTTTCTATATCATAATTGTTTTAAAATATGTTAATGAAGTATAAGAACAAATAAAATGAAAATTCTGGGTTAAGAGTTTTACCTCTTCATTCGAAAAAACCTTTGGATTACAACTTTTTACTGTATAGGTTGGTATTTTGATGAGAATGGAACCTAAAAGACATGTGGATTATGGTTTGGAAGGTATTTTCATAGATATTAGATGAGATAAGTGTATCAATAGGTGTTAATAAGAGAGGAGATTTACTCACCTTTTATAAGTGAGGGGAGAGACACACATGGAATTATTCAAAGTTTTAAATTAATACAAGGTCCGAATCTTGTGAAAGGGGATCAAATACAACCCATATTTAAAAAATGTAAGTTATGGGTTCCAAATAATCTTATATAATAAAAATTAGTCATGTTATAAATATATTTAAATAATTATTTCTTTGTTAAACCAATTTAAACCTTAACTATTTAAACATAAATTTTTACCAAGATAACATAATTATTTGGCCCAAAATATAAGGGTAATTATAAAAAAATTTCTTTGAGGATTCAAAATTATAAATTAATTATATAATATTAAAAATATATGTGTATTAAATGAAATTTAATATTGTAGGGAAAATTTATTAAAGCAATTTTTTGGAAAATACCATGTTTAAACATAAAAACATTTCACCTTGAAATCAATTAAGAAGTCGACAAACAAGTTTTTTTGGATAAATAGTAAAAAAATGAATTTTTTGTACTTTTTTATAAATATAAAAAAGAAATTTCCCCTTCAAAACATAAAATTAAATAAAAATTTCTATAAAAAATCAATTTCAATAAAACATAACTTAGGTTCACAAAATTAAATAATATGTTACCAAATAAAAAAATATTTTAAACTGTATTATTTAATTTATTAAAAACATAATTTTTCAAAAAAAATGTTTTTAAAATTTATTAATCCATTTTTACAGTATAATAAGTTCATAAACAATCCATCATATCATAACCCAGGAAAATAAATAGGCTTTGTAAAATATTTTTAATATCAGAACCCATTGAAATAAATGGGATTCATAAAAATTTCGTCATAGCATAACATAAGGAAAGGAAACATGTTTCATAATCATTTAATTATTTAATAATATAATTACCCATGGAAAAAAGAAATGTCTTTCATAAGAACTTTATCATTGTATAACCTATGGAATAGAAATTAATTTCATAAACATCATATCATAATAAACATGAAACATTAAAATAAATCATTACAATGGTGTCCTTGGATCATATCCCTATTAAAGAATAAGTTACAAAAAATGGTTCCATCATATATGTAAAATTATATTGTACGTTTAATTGGACAATTTCTTGTGGATAATATCTTTTCCACTTAAAAAAATGTTTTTAGAACGTAAAACAATTTCAGAATCCTTTTAATTGAATATAACCTTGGAAACATATAAAAGATGCTTTAAATATCCTTTAAAATATTTCTTGATTAAAATATACTTTCCACTTTGAAAATAATTTTTTATAATATAAAACATTTTTAAAAAGGATTTATTTGAAAATAATCTTATTTTCCTTATAATATAAGCTATAAAACATTTAGTGGTCATAATGGATGGAAATTACATTAATTTAAAACACATTAAAACAAATATTTAGTTCACATTTATGGTAAAATCCAAATTAGACATGTTTAGAAAAGGACATGAATAATATTTAATAAAAAGCAAAAAATTGGAAAAAATTACTTTAAAATCATTTAAAAAATTATTTAAATTATTTTTAGAGAACATGGATTTGTAAGAAAAATGGGACTTCAACCAAAGAGGAAATAAAGTTGGATTTATTAAAAAAGATTATTTTTGGAATCTTGAGTACACAAAGAGAGGAAAATTAACGGAAAATGTGTATTCTCAAGAAATAACTAGATGAAAGTAAAATCCATAAATTCCTTGAGATATATATCATAATAATTCATCATTGGAAGCATAAATATAAACAATTTCAATAAATGATTATATTGTATCATAAAACCCCTACAGCATTAGAAACCTTGAATCAAAGACCCATGAAATAATAAAATTAAATTAAATTTACAACTTCATGATAATAAAAAAATCATGATATTACATGTTATATGGTTCGTATTTACACCTCATAAAATAATATTGGTTCATAACATTATGTATATTTCAAAGAAGACAAATTAAGATAGAAGTACATTACCACAATGGTAATATTTGGAACTATAAACCAAATAAAAGATAGATACTCAAATTGATATGTAAATAGTAATAAAATTAAGGATAGTAATCATAAAATATATTCATGGAAATTATATAAATCATATAAATGACACACATGGTTAATATGGACTATGTCTCACCGAAAAACAAAAGTGAGGTGGAAATACCTTACCCTAAGTCTCAACTTACTTCATACACATTAAAACCTTCTTAAAAATAGATATTCATTTTTTATAAATTTATTATAAAATCATAAAAATATATATTATACCATATATTATTTACATATGAACTTTTATTACCCATTTATTAAAAATTCCTTGTTAAATCATGTTTTTGATAAAAATTTCTTCGTTTTTAATGTGTGTTTTGATATGATATTTTTTTATATTGCATTGATAATAATTCCATAATATCTATAATTTGAACCATGGAATAAATATAATATTTATTTAGTATATATGTATTATATTATTCAATAATAGTTAGATATAGAAAATGGAATACACCATTCATAGATATGGTATGTCGTATATAAGCATGAACGTTATTTCCATTTTATCGATAGAGGAATAAATGTTAAATAATATATTAACATTAATTAATTATTTTTATGAAATATATATCACGTATTTTCCTTAAAACTATCAATTTTAATTTTGATTTAAGATTTTTTGAAGAATGAATAACAATGCTTCGCGACGAAGTAGTCTGCCGTTTGCACGAACGACGTTATTGTATTCCCAAAAAATTAAAAGTAAGAAGGTACTAGTGATATTATAATTTCAGAAGTATAATAATATAATTAATTTAATATAAATATGTTAAATCTATCATTATTTCTATCTGTGAGAGGTTTTGATGGAAACAGAATAATATCTGTTCGTGTGGTGGTAGTCTTCCATACACACAATCGATGGTTTCACTTTCCTTTTGGTGGAAGAAGATATAGATGTAGGCAAATTAATTAACATAATACCATATAATTATATTATTTATTCTTATGTTATTATATTTTAATTAATTGAAAATTAATGAAGGTGTTTATAGAATAATTTAAAAAAGAAAGAGTTTAGTGAAGACATTTACCATTTCTTAGAATAACCCCTATTGGATCTTCTATTAAAGACCCTAGCGTTGTTCTTTTGGAATGAAAAAAAAATCTAGAAAATGTATAAGGATATTTTGGAGAAATATTTTAGGTTCTTTTTTGAGCCAATGTTCTTAATGGGAATGAAAAAGTGAGGGGAGGATTTCGTTTTTTATAATGGTGGAGAAGTGGCATTTTTGTTAATACCTAAATTTATTCAATAATGGGATGTTACTCTCACCCAATGTACACCCAAAATTGATAAATAATGTAGTGGAGGGATTATATGGTTGATAAAAATCACCTCCGCAATAAAAAATTATTAAAAATGTCATTCTGTATCCATTAAGTTTACTTAATTTTACCATTTCAATTTTCACAATGGTAATTTGTATCTTTTCATTTACTTAGTTAATATATCCTTTAATAAAAAAATCCAAATGATCCTTTTTATATAATTTTTACCCACTTAATATAAATATGAAATTAAATTTATTAAATAATAATAAATATATGAGTAAAAAAATATAATTTAACACAGTCACATGTAATGCACAAAACCCCATTTTAACTTTAATCGTTGTAATTAATTTATATTGCATTTATTAATATTTATAAAAAATAATAATTTCAAATTTTTATATAATACTAATTATTCTGATTCCAAATATGGAATCCATTTTATCAAATTAAAATAAAATAAATGGAATAATTTAATTTATCATTAATCTAATAGACAAGATGAAAAAAATAGTTTTTAAATAAGAAATTTTTAAAAGATTGAAAATATACTATTTCATAATTCAGTTTAAAATTTAATCCAATGAAATATATTGGATTAATTAAAAAACTAATTTCACAAATATAAAATTTAAATCCATTTTAAAATATAATTTAACTTTATAATTTCTTTAAACATAAAGGAAATTTCTCAAAAAACCAATATATTTAACTATTCACTGAAAATTTATTTTTTCAGAAAAAACCCAAAAATTCACCCTAGGATAATTTTTACATGTTAATTAAAAAATGAAGTTATTTTTTTAAAATAAATATTCCAAAATTGTAAAAAATTAACTTTATTGTTTTTTCATAAAAAGCAATAAAATCATTTTTTAGAAAAAAAAATCAAACCAACATAAGACTTCAAAAAAATTTAATAATCTTTTGTTAATATGTTTTATTTATATATAAACATTACATTTAATATTTAAAAATTGGATATTACTATTCATATCTCGAAGTATAATGGATGGGTTATAATGTTATTTTTTAAATAATAATATTGATAACAATTCATGCTTTGTTAAAAAATTTGTGTTGCATATAATGCAAGCTATTGAAGAAATTCAAATTGTTAGAAAATAAAATTTAATAAATCTCAAGGTGTTACATTATAACCCTGTCACAGAATGAATTTCGCCCTATAAATTCATTACATTGGTATAAAAAATGATGATACCTCTACCTCATAACATTCTCAGGTTTCCACATAGATTTCTCATGTTGAGGGTTTTCCCGCAAAATAATGGCCAATTGAGTGGTCTTCTTTCATAGAACTTGATCTCTATAATCTAGAATCTCCATTGGTTATTCCACATAAGAAACATCATTCTCCCATTGTATATCCTATACATTTAGTAAATGTGATGGATCATGTATGTACTTCCTCATGAGAGATACATGGAACACATCATGAACATGAGAGAGGTTTGGTTGAAGTGTTAAGTGATAAGACATCATCCCTATATGATCAAGAATTTATAAGGAACTAATATACATAGGGATTATTTTTTCCTTATTAATCAATTGAATTAACTTATTCCATGAATAAATTCAAAGAAATAACTTCTCACCAACATCAAATTCTAGATTATATCGATGATTGTTAGAATAACTTTTCTATCAACTTTGTTCGGACCTTATTTATTATTTAATGGATATAATCATCACTAAATTTCTTTAGCTAGATCTTCTTAAAATATATTTCTTCCTACAAATTCATTCAAGTACATTATAGTTATATAATTATTTCTATAGATAGGTTCAAAAGAATTCATCTAAATTCTTAATTAAAAGCTATTATAGTAAGAAATCTTAACTAGATGAAGATGTTGCTATCAACTACTTTTTAAATCCATATAGAATGATATTATAGTATACTTTATAGATTTAACTATTCTCTTTGACTAAACAAATTTCTAGGGATGATACGTAGTGCTGAAACTCAACTCGGTTTGAAGAGATTTCTAAAAACTTCTCCAGAACATTGATGTAATCCTTAGATCTCTATGAGATATAATAGAATGTGGTACTCCATAAAACCATAAAACATCCTTAATGTATATCCTAGTAAGTTGATACAAATAGAAATATTATCTTATAGTGATGAAGTGTGATGAATTTTTAAGGTGATCGACTATAACTGATATACTTTTATGTCCTTTTTTATTTTTTGGGTGTTCTATAACAAAATCCATGGTGATATTTTCCCGTTTTCATTCTGATGTGGATAATGGTTGTAGAATCCCCTTAATGATCTATTATAATGCCCCGACCATATAATCCAGGGGCCAATGCATTATTTTAAAACATTATCATGATTTCAAGGAATCATGTCCCGAAGGACCAATCAGTTTAGTATTCTTGGAAACAAGATACATATAGAAGTTCAACATTATAACTTGAAAAAAAACCAACACTAATTTATTCTATTAGAAACATCAAAGCTTCCAAGATTATTCATATAAGTCACTCATAAATAACTTATTTATATCATGGGAAAATTAAACATAAGAAAGGGGTGATCATAAATTCTTATTAATAGTAAGAAATATAGCGGAAGATAACATAAACATTTGGCCTAGTGAATAACTGAAAACACGTACCTTTAAAAATAATAAACATGATCACTTTATGGTAGGAATATGAGTTGAGTAAATAATGACATAATAAAACATAGTCATGGGTATTATACTAGTTGAATAACCACATGAAATATAAATAGATATTCTCATAATGATGGAATGCATAATGTCGGACATCATAACTACATAGTCAAGGCCTCATGCCAAGACTGTAAATAAGATTTTTTCATGGACTTGGGCCAAGACAATAGTTTGTCTCATGAGACTTACCGATGCATCGAGGAGCTATAGCAGGCTCCACCCATCACATACTAAGTCCAATTCATTCCTCATATGAAATGGTTGAAACATAATCTAAACATTTGTTTTAAAACTAGCATATGAAATGTCAATATTTTTACCACAAACCATGAATGGTATAAAAATAAACCATCTACAGTAAAACATAACTCATTCAATATAATAGGGAAGATTGTATTATAATATATTAACCTCAATTGATAATAATGAAGGATATTGACATAGGTGAAAATAATAATCAAAAACTATTTGACAGAAATACCCCCCTATTTCTAGAAAACATTTAAAAGTCACACTATTTATCAAGAATCCATTTAAAATAGATTTTGAATCAAATTTCCCAGACCACATTGAAACTTTTAAAAGGAATTTTAATTTTAAAATATTAATTTCCATATAAATAAATCCTGAAAATCATTTTTAAAACATTGTCATTAATGAGAATGATTTAGAAAAATAAATCCTTAAAACATTTAAAACAATATTTTAGTTAGAGTTCATAACCAAATGAGAGACACTTAAATATAAATAATTGAGGTAATCAAAACTTTATAATATGTGGAGAATAAAGGGATTCATGATATACTATGTAAAAGTACATTATATACACTAAATAAAAGTGAATATGCATATAACAACAAAGAAGTATCAATGGAATGCAAATTGAGATGAAATACCTTACAAAGACTGTATAATTAGGTTACGAATAAGTCAAAAACAAAATTATATGTGACAAATATAAGTAAACTCAATATGACTGGATATTCGGTGTAAATTAATCAGAGTAAATTCACACATATTCTTGTAAAAACAACATCAATGACATGGATTTTTAACTTAATGAATGGATGTTGAGTTAAGATTACTCTTATAAAGTTCATATCAATGACTTGAGAAATAATCAATGGAGTTATTATGTGTATAAAAAGTATATCTACACAAAGTGGGGTGTAAATTACTATATAAATAATAAATAGTGAATCCACACATAATCTTGGAGTAATATAATCAATAAAGTATGTGTAAAACATAATGAGGGGAAATTGAAATTTGAAAATCCCTTACCAATTTGGTAACTCACGAAACATAAACCCCATGAATGAAGGATAATTAAGTGAAGTTGTAAATTCCCATAGATTAAATTATATTACACAAGTGATACAATCATGGCCAGTACATACACCACACAAAAGTAAATAGTCCCAACACAATATGAATCTCACGGGAATAGGAAGTGAGATGAAATCCTCTTACCACGTTATAATAAATCAATTCATATGAACAAAAGTTAATAACAACCAAAGGATTCACATAATACCATGAATATAAAGATAATCATGATAATATATATCAAATTTTAGTACAAAATACATGACATGCAATAAATAAGGGGCGAACAATGGAAATCTCACGAAATTAAGAGTGAGATAAGAAACCCCTTACCTCAAGTTTGACTTGTCTTGTATGTTCCTTGTTCTTTGAGAATAATAAACTTAAGTTAATTTCTACTTGATTAAGAACATTTTTCAAGTTATTATTCTTTTTATAAATCTTATTACCTTTATATAAATTTTCGTTAATTATTAGAGTTCATTTTGGATATTTTATCGATGTTTGGAACTTGAGTAAAAAATGAACTTGTTAAAATTATAATTTTTCCATGTGGTATAAATGCCATTATCATCATAATTCTATACATGATTTAGATATCATATATATATTATATATCCATTATATATATTTATTTATAATAGTACATAACATTTAGATATAATTAATAAAATGTACCGTTCATGAACACAGTAAGTCGTACGTACGCATGAACGCTACTTTCATTTATATTTTGTATTTTAATGGAATAAAAACATAATGATACAGAAGTATATTATAATTATAGTATAATATCATATATAATATCATTAACTCCATCCTTTATACATCCCATATAATGCATTAACGAGTCATATCACTTTGAGGGGGTGGAAGTCCCCACTTCCTCAAATGAAATTACCGTGTTTTACCCATAATGGAAACCATAAAGGAATGATATAAATGGAAAATAAATAAGAATAAAGAAAAAATAAACATAATATATATCATATATAAATATACTGCCATATTAATGTCCACTATGAGAGGTGATAGGATATAATTGAACAATCATCGTTTCGTGAGGTGTTAGTTTTCCATCCACAGAAACAATATGTTCTTTACCCATTAGATGGAGGTTTGTGTAAGTGTAGCCAAAATAATTCTCATAAAAACATCCTAGTATATTTATGATACTAGTTTTGTTATAAAATAAAGGAATAAAAATAGTTTAGGGGTTGGAGAAGTAAAATAAAAGAAAAGAAGTTAAGAGAAACTATTACCTTCAATTTGGGTAACTCCCTTTGTTTTGAACCAAAAAGATTTCATGAAGTGACTTATGCCTAAGGTAAGGCTTATAGGTGGAAGAGAGGGATATTGAGAGTTTATTAGGGCAGGTTTTAGATGATACAAGTTGCTTGAGAGGTGTGAGGAATGAGTTATAAGTGGTGTCCTTTTATAAGGGAGAGGAGTGGCTCTTTAGGAATGTTTGAAAATGTATTTTATTATAAACATATCATCAATTTCAAAAGGTCCAAAACTCATTAAATTATAAGATAAGATTACTCATGTTAAAAATAAAATCATCCAATAAGAATTGTACAGGTTTTGAATATTGTTTTAATATTAATAATCTTATTTATTTAAATCAATTATTAATGAGATAATACTGCATCATTATTACGTCATAAATAATTTAATTTATTTGATGTCTACAAATTATAAACAAATACCATAATGTAGGAAATATTTATATCTTCTCAATGATTATTTATAGTCGAAAATATGACTTATATATCCTGATGTAAAAATTGATATACTAAAAATATTTGTTAATGTCATTTTATTCTTTAAGTTAATTAAAAGTGTCATTATCATTCTTAAGTGGCATCATGAGGTCCCAAAATAGACCCAAAGATGAACATGGTCAGCCATGACTCATAAAATAAGTTTAGTACAAATGTTAAGGTAATTTTGTATTATTATAATATTCTTTTTACCTTGAATTACCCTATTTACCTTTAACCGTGGTATATAAAAGTCAAAAGTTACTATTTACAAAAAAAATTATTTTCATCTTATTGAACCACATTTTATTTGATAATAACAACCATGTATGTCGGATTTTTGAAATTCAATTCACAGAAGCGGTAAAATTTCATTTAAATGAGAAAGTTAGTTTTTAACTACTACTAAGTGGTTTTACTATTCATCAGAAATTGATGTTTTTCAGAAAAATACCAAAAATTCAGCCTAAGATATATTTGATATTCCGAATTAAAAAATGATGTCTATTTTACCAAATTCAAAACAATGAAGCTGTATTAATTAATTTAAAATTAATTCCGATTGTCAAAATAAATAGAGTGTTTTTAAGAAACAGTAACTATCAAAAGATTGACACTTGTTTGTGTATAATTTCAAAGGGAAATTTATTCCAAATAACAAAATTAGATTAAATGGTAAAAATATAATCTAATTATACTTCTAGACTATTCAAATTTATAATTGAACAATATAAATTATTCTTATTAAAAAAGTTGTTTTCAATTAAAATTTAGTATTTTTCCCTATTCACCTAAATATGAAACTTATCCGAAAAACACCAAAAATTTATCTAATCTAACTTTTTATGTCCCGATTCTCAATAAGAAGTTAATTTTTCCAAATTTAATATATAAAAGTGTCAAATACTAGAATTAAAAGGGTTCCCCATTAAAAAGCAGTAAAATTTCATTTTTTTGAAAAATACTTCTTTTATCTGAAAAATTGAATGTTTCTTATATTATGTCTAAAAAACACATAATATTGATTTTAAAATTATATGTATTATATAATATTTAAAGTTCAGTTATTACTACTCATAACCACTTTTTGAACGACTAGTTTGGTAAGTTGGGGTGCGCTCAAACTCGGTGTTGTGTGTAGCGCAAGCTATTGAATTACTTTAAAGAATATATCTTACTATGAAAACATGGGGTGATACATTCATCCCCCATTTTGGAAACTGCATCCTCTAAATTTTTAAAATTGGGCTTAGGAGCTTCATTGAATGTCCCACATCGGAAAAAGATTCAATAAAACTATAACTTTAAAAGAAATAAAGAGAAGTAAAAAGGTCACCCGAGATAACCCATACTAGGATTCTATGTAAGAAAACATGGATATGAAAGATAAAATAAGTGTCAAGTTCTGATGGAGAGGTATAGAAAACACAATTAGGAGAAATTTAACAACAAGAAGACCACAAACTTGTTATGGGATATGTGATCATTATTTTCCAAGTAGGAAAAGTAAACAGATAATGTGTTTTTTTGTTTTAAGTTCCATTTCATAATGTTGAGGAATTTATTTATGATATTGAATAAGAATATGAAGAGATATACTTACTTTTTAAGTAGAGTTTCATTATTTAATAAATTTCTACCGCTAACTCATCTTTTTTTTCAAACGATGAGTATTCAAGATGTCTTGGACACACCAGAAGAGCTAGAATCAACTTCTAGAGAATCACATGATTCAAAAAGGATAAACTACATATTTACCTTGTCTTTAGAGATTAACCAAAACCAAAATGGTTAGTTCAAGATCATATGATCCCCAAAAAAGGATAATACTTTAAAGAATGAAATACTAATGTTAATTTTTAAAATTAAACCAACAATAACCCAAAGTTAAATAAATACCATTCAATAAACAATTTTCCTTAACATCTTCCAATATAATCCAGACTAATATTGAAACCCAAAACTTAGAAGAATCTTCTTATGTAGTCTTCCACATTAAATTGTATCTCCAAATGAAATCGACTACTATTAAAGTCATATACATAAAGGTAATTAACCTAATCAAATATTTTCTATGATAGGTTAATTATTTCCATAAATAACCCAAATCACTATAAATGCACAATAAAAACATAGATAAATATCCACCATTACTCTTCATATGAAATCCTATAGTATTCTATTTTCCTTAGGCATATAGTGTTCCCAACAGAGTGAACGTCTTCCAAAATAACATTTATCACCTAATAACCAAATCATTTTCCAATAATAAGGGTATCCATTTCATAAGACATCAGATTCCAAATTAAGATATTATTTATCAATAAAATCATTTAACTAAAAATAATTAGTCGCACTAACTAGGGACTTCTCGTAGTTTAGTTGTAGTCAATAAATCCCAATCGCACTCTGGTTGTGGGTTCGATTACCACAGCTTTGTCCGACGCGATGGATTATCACACGGTCTGCATGTTGTGCTTTTTTAAAAACTATATTTTATAATATTACCAAAATGAGATAAATTCCTCAAAATAACCATAACATAATTTAATAACAAATGTTATCTCTTACCTCACATTTTCACCCCAAAATTTAATAACTTATAATTTCCTCAAACTCAATGATCATATAAAACCAAATGGTTATTTATAACTATATCCACAAGTGAAATGATAATTATTCCTCAAATATCATTTTCACATGATAAAATACAAGGTTACAAATTAAAGAGAAAATTCTTCCAAAGTAATCCTATCAACAAAGAGCACTAATACTTTAAACATTTATCCATATATTTGTTTCCACATAGCTTCTTCCTTGACTAATAGGATATCCTATATAATAGGGCCTTCACTCGGGTAATAGAAAGGTCCCATACATTTATGGAAAATGACTGTAAATAAATTCTTGGGACCATTTTTATTTTATTCCATAATATTCTTCATTTTTTCTGGGCAATTATTTACTTTATGTCTTTCTTTCCCACACGAATATAATTTATTTGTTCTATTCAGACACATTCATGGGTGTCTCCTTCCACATTTCCTGCATAATAAAAATTGAGGTTTCTTTTCTCTATGGTCTCCACTGCTTGAGCTCTTATCATTCATTGCCTATCTATTCTTTGTAGAGTCTGGGAGTTGGTTAATATATATATTTTTGATTATATTTTTGGAAAACTAATTCGATGTGAACATGATATATTTTATTCCAATCAACATTACATTTTTTTCTCATTTCCACCACCATTCCCACCTTGTACATCATGCTCAATGTTACTATGAATTCCTTGGAATCCATCCATTGACTAAAACCAGAAAGCATTGTGTGAGTAACAATAGTCATAAAATAATTTAGAGAATATGATGACACCTTATTCTCAATTTAATACACCTTAGGATTACCCAAAGTCATTTATTCTCATATTATATTAAAATCCTTCAAATCAGTTTGAAAATAAAATGTAAATTATCCTATGAATATCCCCCAGGAGTGTCTTAACCAAGATTACAACAAGGACCATTGTCGTGTACTAGGATACCCAGGGTCAAGCTCAAAACTCCTTGTCAGTGTTTTCACACCAAGGTACATATGTTCCAGAGTGGACTCTACCTGCTCGTATCCAGACTGGTATGTATTGCTTGTAAAATACACAAAATCTCCACATCACCAAAATTCTAGGAAGTTATTCTATACTAATACTAAAAGAATATCTTAGGGTAATGTGTTCTAATCAGAGTTTATTTAAGTCAAGTTTCCATGTTTTGTAATAAACATCATTTGATACCAACTGTAACACCCTGACCCCAGAATCTAGGAGCTAGTGCATTATATTAATACATTGGCATGATTACAAGTAATCAAGTCTCGAAGGACCGACTTGTTTAATAGTCTTGGAAACAAGATATATATATAAGTTCAACATTACAACTTAAAATGAAAAACAACACGAATTTATTCCATTAGAAACATCCATGCTTCTAAGATTATTCATTCAAGTCACTTATAACTAACTTCTTCATATCCTGGTAAAATGAAACATAAGAAAGGGGTGAACTCAAATGCTCAGTAATAGTAAGCAATACAGTGGAAGATAACATAAACATTAGGCATGGTGAATAATTGAAAACTCATACCTTTAAAAATAATAAACATGAACACTTTATGGTAGGAATATGAGCTGAGTAAATAACGCCATAATAAAACATTATCATGTGTATTCTACTAGTTGAAAAACCACATGAAATATCAATAGCTAATCTCATAATTATGGAATGAATAATGTCGGACATCATAACCACATAGTCAATTCCTCGTTCCAAGACTACAAATAAGATTTTGTCAAGGCCTTGTGCCAAGATACTAGTTTTTCTCATGCGACCTACCGATGCACCAAAGAGATATAATGGGCTTCACCCATCATATACTAAGTCCAATGCATTCCTTATATGAAAAGGTAGAAACATAATCTAAACATTCGTTTTAAAACTATCTTACAAAATGTCAATATTTTTACCACAAACCATGAATGGTATAAAAATAACACATCCATAGTCAAACATAACTCATTCAATATAATATGGATTATTTTATTATAATATATTAACCTCAATTGAGAATAATGAAGGATATTGACATAGATGAAAATAATCATCAAAATTATTTGAGTGAAATATCCCCCTTTTTCATAAAAATATTTAAAAATCACATTATTTATCAAGAATCCATTTAAAATAGATTTTTGAATCAAAATTTCCCATTCCACTTTGAAAATTTTAAAAGGAATATTAATTTTAAAACATTAATGTACATATAAATAAATACTTAATACCAGTTTTAAAACATGGAAATTAATGAGAAATATTTAGAATAATAAATCATTAAAATATTTAAAACCATGTTTTAGTTAGAGTTCATAACCAAATGAGAGACATGTGAATACAAATAATTGAGGAAATAGAAACTTTATAATATCATGAGAATAAAGATATTTATGATATATTATGTCAAAGAACATTATATACACCATATAAAAGTGAATTGGTGTATAACAACAAAGATGTTTTAATGGAATGTAAATTGATATGAAATCCATTATAAAGACTGTATCCTTAGGTTAAGGATAACCCAAAGAAATAATTATGCATGAAAAATATAAAAACACTCAATATGATTGGATATTCAGTGTCAATAAATCAGTGGACATTCACACATATTCTTGTAAAAACAACACCAATGACTTGGATGTTTATCTCAATGAATGGAAATTGAGTTAAGATTACTCTTATCAAGTTCATATAAATGAAATGAGAAATAATAAATGGAGTGATTATGTATATCAAAATTATATACACGCAAAGTGGATTGGAAATTACTACATAAATGATAAATAGTAATTCCATACATAATCTTCGAGTAAAATAATCAATATAGTACGTGTAAAGCACAATGAGTTGAAATTGAAAATTGAAATTCCCTTACCGATTTGGTAACTCATGAAAAATACACCCCATGAAAGAAGGATCATTCAATGAAGTTGTAAATACCCATAGATTAAATTATATTACACAAGGAATACAATAATGGCAAGTACATATACCACACAAAAGGAAATAGTGTAATTTCAGCATGAATCTCACGGGAATAAGAAGTGAGATGAAATCCCCTTACCATGTTGTAATAAATTGATTCGTATGAAAAAATGTTAATAACAACCAAATTATTCACATAATACCATAAATATAAATATCATCCTGATAATATATATCAAATGGAAGTAAAAAATACACCACATGCAATAAATAAGTGGCGAACAATAAAAATATCATGAAATTATGATTGAGATAAGAAACCCCTTACCCCTAGTCTGACTTGTCTTTTATGTTCCATATTCTTCATGAATAATAAGATTAAGTTAATTTATACTTGATTAAGAACATTTTTTATGTTTATTTTTCCTTTAATATCATGTATTACCTTGCTATAATAATTAGTTAATTATTTGAGTTCATTTTGGATATTTTATCGATGTTCGGAACTTGAGTAAAAAATGAACTTGTTATAATTACAATTTTTTCATGTGGTAAAAATTAAATTATCTCCAGAATGATATAAATGATTTAGATATCATATATATATTATATATCAAGAATATATATGTATTTATAACAGTACATAACATTTGGAGATAAGAAATGAAATACACCGTTCATGGAGACGGTAAGTCATACGTACGCATGAACGCTACTTTTATTTATATTTTGTATTTTAATGGAATTAAAACATAATTATAAATATTTATATTATAATTAATGTATATTATCATATATAATATCATTAACTTAATCCTTTATACATCTCACATAAGGCATTAATGAGTCATATCAATTTGAAGTGGTGGTAGTCCGCACTTCCTCAAATGCAATTACCGCGTTTTACCCATAATGGAAACCATAAAGGAATGATATAATTGGAAAATACAGAAGAATAAAGAAAAAATAAACATAATATATATCATATATAAATACAGTTCCATCCTAATGGACACCATGAGAGGTGGTAGTATATAATTGAACAATCATCGTTTCATGAGGCCTTAGTTTGTCATCCACAGAAACAATATGTTATTTACTCGTTAGATAGAAGTGTGTGTAAGTGTAGTTAAAATACTTATCATAACCACATACTAGTATATTTTGGATACTGGTGTTGTTATAAAATAAAGGAATAAAAATATTTTAGTTGTTTTAAAAGTAAAATAAAATAAAAGAAATTAAGAGAAACCATTACCTTTAATTTGGGTAAATCCCTTTGGTTTGAACCAAGAGGACTTCCTAAAGTGAATTAGGCCTAAGATAAGGCTTTTAGGTGGAATATAGGGATCGTTATAGCTTATTGGGGTAGGTTTTTGATGATCCAAGGGGCCTTAGAGGTGCGAGGAATGGGTTTGATGTGGTGTCCTTTTATAAGGTAGAGGAGGGGCGCTTCAAAAAAGTTTGCAAATGTTATTTTATTATAAACTTATCTTTGATTTCAAAAGGTCCAAAACTAATTAAAGTATAATATACTATGAATAATGTTAGAAATAAAATCATCCAATAAAAATTGGACTGGTTTTGGATATTGTTTTACTATTAATAAACATATTTATTTAAATCATTTATTAATGAGGTAAATACTGCATCATTATTGTGTCATAAATAATTTAGTTTATTTGATGTTTAGAAATTATATAAAAATTCCATAATGTAGGAAATATTTTTATCTTTTCAATTATTATATTAGTAGAAAATATAACTTATATAACCCTATGTATAAATTGATATACTAAAAGATATTTGTTAATGTCATTTTTTCCTTCACTTTAAGTTAAATAAAATAAAGTGTCATTATCATTCTTAAGTGGCTCTATGTGGTCCCAAAATCGTCCCATGGATGCCCATGGTAGACCATGACCCATCCAATAAGTTTAGTACAATTGTTAAGGTAATTTTGTATTATTATAATATTCTTTTTTATCTTGAATTACACTATTTATCATTAACAGTGGTAAATAAAAGTCAAAAGTTAGAATTCACCAACAAATATTTTCATCTTATTGAACCAAATTTTACTTAATAATAAAAGCAATGTATGTCAGATTTTTAAAATTCAATTCATAGAAGTGTTAAAATTTCATTTAAATGAAAAGGTCGGTTTTTTAACTACTTCTAAGTGGTTTTACAATTCATCAAAATTTGATGTTTTTCAGAAAAATACCAAAAATTCTGCCTAGTCTATATTTTATATTATGAATTCAAAAATGATGTATATTTTACCAAATTAAAAACATAGAAGTTTTATTAATTAATTTAAAATTAATTCCTATTGTCAAAACAAATAGCGTGTTTTTAAGAAACAATAACTATCAAAAGATTGACACTTGTTTATTTATAATTTTAAAGTGAAAATAATTCCAATAACCAAAATTGGATTAAATGGTAAAAATATATTCTAATTATAATTCAAAACCATTAAAATGTATAATTGAATACTATAAATTATACTTATTAAAAGGTTGTTTTCAATTAAAATTTAATAATTTTCACTATTCACCCAAATATGATAGTTATCAAAAAACACCAAAAATTTATCAAAACTAAATTTTTATGACCTGATTCTAAATAAGAAGTTTATTTTATCAAATTGAATATATAAAAGTGTTAAATATTGGATTTAAAATCATTCACCATTAAAAGGTGGTAAAATTTCATTTTTTAAAAAATACTTCTTTTATCTGAAAAATTGAATTTGTTCTTATATTATGTGTATATCTAAAAAAAACATAATATGGATTTCAAAATTTTATGTATTAAATAAAAATTAAAATTCAGTTAATTATATTCATAAAAACTTTTTGAATGGCTAGTTTGGTAAGTCAGGGTGTGCCCAAACTCGGTGTTGCGTGTAGCGCAAGCAATTGTATTACTTTATAGAAGATAACTTACTATGAAATATTGGGGTGTTACAATTGTCTATTATCGATAATTGTCTGACATACCGAACACTAAGATACATACTCAATAATATCTCTCTTCATGTTTTCCAACAAGAAATATTTTTCTACAAAATCCAATTGTAGGAAATATACAATTTCTACCCTTCGATATTCGGTTCAAGCCCCATGAACTTATCGAATGTTACAGGTTGTTGCTTGTCATGTAGCTTATGATTATAAAAAATCCATATTAATGTAATTACCATGTTGGAATAACCCATATTTTACTCAACATAAAAGATAAGATTAACCCTGAAGGATGTCAATACCTTTAATCTTATGTCTACAAAATGTAAAGTTATTCCTCCTCAAATATCTTTTTTATTAAAACATATATAATACCAAAGGGTTTTATTTTTCATAAATGTCTCCAAAAATTTCTTTAATAATGATAAATACTAATCACATAAAACCTCAAAAGGGGTATCTAATACTTTGAACTTATGATCAACCATATACTTCTAAACCCATCACAATATCTACATCTCTTAAATCAATATTATATAGAGACGTATATGCTTCCAAAATTAACAAAATACTTAGATGCTTCATGATTCTTATAACCAAAATACCATTGGTAAAGTACTTCTTTAGAATAATTATTAAATCAAAATACATAATTACTTCAACCATTTATTCCATAAATAACCTCTTATCTTATACAAAAACATTTCAATTGTATATCTTGGGTTCATCATTGCACTGATAGAATATCAAATGTGATTTCATTATTATGAAATCCGTATAGAGGGTGAAAATCAATACTTATAATCAAATCAAGTTCCATTAAAGGATGAAAAATAATATTTTTCATATGGATCCTCTATACAAAACAAAACAAGAAATTCCCAAATAAGAAGTAAAATATAAGTTTCCCATAGTTATCATGATTCACTTTATCTATTAATATTGCATAAGATTTTCATTTTTCCATTGTCTTCATAGGTTGTTTTGGATTATCATCCTCACTAGCCCTTGGATTAGGGAATTTATTTTAATAATTCCCAAAATTCATGCACATGAATAACAGAAGCGTGTCATGAATTTAGTGGATAATTATCACTATTTTCATTATTATATAACATATTCGTATTATTTCAACATTCTACTGCACCATAAACATAATTTCCACACATAGAATGTTTAAAATATCCCTTAATACAATTTCTTCCATGTTTCATACCACACATTGAGCATGCAGGAAATCTCATTTTCTTTTTCTATATTTTTCATAGTTTTTTCCTTAAACTCCATCTTTCTTTTCTTATCAAAACCATAATATTGATGGGTAACTCAAATTTATTTTTTCACCATAAGAGAACATAGAATGATTTTTTTATATAAGTCACTTATAGATAACACCCTTCACATGATTAGATTTAATCAAATAATGAATCTATCAACCTTAATTTCTGGTTGGGTAATAATTCTAGAATAAAACCTTTCAAGTCTTAAATTTTTTCTCACATATACCAACGAATTAATCATCCTTATATATTAGCTCCATGAATTCCTTATTGGTTTTCATATAAATAATAAGAGGGAATTAGTTATTGAAAACTATATTCTTAAACCCATTCCACTATATATAGTATATTTCATCATTTATCTTCATATTTTTATTATATTCCACCATTAATGCACTTCTACTTCCCAAAAATAGATATCTAAAATGAATTTTTTATTTTTTGAACACTGGAGAAAGAGAAATATATTTTTAGTGGTACTAATTTATTAGAAACTAGTGGATTAGTGGAGCCACTAATATATGGGTTAAGATTCCTCATGAAGGACTCAATAAAACATTTTACCTCATTTTCCAGTTTGGAAGTTCAATAGTGTTCATAGCTTGAAAATGATTATTGAGTATTTAAAAGATATTTTTTATACTATCTCCTCCAATATTAAATGGATCAGGAGGAAAATCATTACATTTTCTATTGTATTCAGCACTAACATGATTCTTTTAGGTTCTATAAATTGACTAAAACCAAAATCGTAGTGTGATTAACAATAATCCTAGTGGAAAACCACATAATCGAGATAAAACACTTATAGGATATCTAAATCATGAAACCTTATTTACCATCTATAGAACCATAGTATTAACTTAATTCATTAATGGTCATTATTTAAATCATTCATCATGGTTCATAGAGATTTTTCATACTTCTAAATAATATCCCCAGGTACTGTCAAACCAAGTGTGTAGTAAGGCCCATTGTCTTATACCAGGTAATTCTCAAGTTATGCTCAATGTGCATTTTTCAAAGATATTACTCCTAGGTACAAATGTTCCCTAACCACATCCACTTCTAGTGTCTAAATTGTGATATATTGTTAGAAAAAAACTCTATATATCCTTAACCAATATTATATGATATTTCTTTATAAGTATAATTATCATTAGACTTATACTTAGATATATCCCAAATGAAATCACTAAGGTTTTCTCAACCCAGGGTCCAGAGGTAAACTAAAACTATCATCTAATACCAACTATAGAGATCCATGATTTTCATATATAGAAATCACATCTTTTTGTATGAATATCCATTATATTAAACAAACATGTTATTAAAGATCATAAAGCTATAATGACTTTGTAACCATGTGAACATAAATAACTAGTACATAAGAGTTCTACAGCTTCTCTCACTTACATCCTCATAACTACCACCCTTCATAAACATATCACATGTAATAAATACCATCATAACCTAGGAAAAAGAAACAAAAGAAATGGTGACATTATATGATTAGTAAGGGTAAAAAAAGGAAATATTTAACCATAACATGAGCATAAGGGTACTTGAACATGAGAATAACATATGGAAACCATACCATACATATCAGAGATCAAAATATTGAGTCGTGGAATAAAAATTGGTAGCTCATAAGACTTGAATCATATAGAAATCAAATAACATGATCCATGAGATAATACGATTTACATACGGCATATAATTGTGTCATAGACATAAGAAAGAAATTCATTTCCATATTAATCGAGGCTCAATACCAAGAATGTAATAGTGGAATGGGTTCACTACTCAAACCATCATAATATTCAAGGTTTACTCCTAATACTATCATAGTGTAAAATGTACCTTAATGAAATAGGTTCACTCCCCATTATAGTCTTGTTTATCTCATGAGATTGCAATCTTTACCTAATGCATTTTAGGGATATATAGGTCACACCTGTCACATAATGAAAATCATACACATGTGTTCCACCATATCATAAAAATTTTATTATATTAGAACATATGAAAACAAATGGGCTTTATTAAATATTTATTATATCAGAACCCTAGAAAATTAATGGGTTTTATCAATATTTCATCATAACATAACTTGAGGAAAAGAAACTAGTTTTTATTTATTTTATCATTTCATTATTGAATAAACCATGGGAAGATGAGTGGTTTTCAAAATAATTTTATCATGGTAGAACCCATGGAAGAGAAACATGTTTTATAAACACCATGTCATCATAGATATAAACCATTCAAAGAGGCAATAATAATTGTGTCCTTGGATTATATCCTTGGTAAAACATAAGTTACATAAAAGGATGTCATCTTAGATGGGAAATGATTTTGAAAGATTACGTGGAATGTTTATTGAGAAAAATTTACATTCCACATTCAAAAACACATTTTAAAACTTAAAACATATTCAAAAATAATTTCTTTCAAAATAACATTGGAAAACCCTAAAAGAATATTTTAATGTCATTTAAAACATTTATTGAAGAGAAAATCATTCACACTTTGAAATAAAATAAAACCCAAAACATAAAAAAAATAATTTTCATTGAAATTAACTATTGAAACATATAAATGAAGATTTAAAACCTTGATTGGTCATGATAATAGGAAATTTCATTCATGTCATACATGTTAAAACAATGACTCCTTTCATATTTTCAATAAAATATAAACGTTCCTTGTTTGAAAAATAACATGAATACACATTTTCTCAAAAAGTTAAAAAGGTTAAAAATTACTTAAAAATCATTAAAAAATTCATGAAAACTTTTTTAGAAAACATATATATGGAAGAAAATGGGGTTTTCAACCGAAGAGAGAGTAGAAGACGATTTTATTTAAAAAATATTTCTTAGAATAATGATTACATAAAGAGAATAAAAATAAAGTAAAACATTTATTATTATTAAAAATACCTATAGGAGACTAAAATTCATGGGAGACAGATCATAATATCTCTACATTGGAATTATAAACATAAACAATCTCGATAAAATATTATATTGTATCATAAAACCCTTACCACTTTGGTAAAATTGAATCATATTCCCCATTAAATAATATAATTAAATTAAACATATAATATAATAATAATAACTATATTTGTGATATTACTTATCAAAGGTTATGTATATACACCTCATAAAAGAATATATATATATAACATTACACATGACCCAAACAAATACATGTTTTAAACTGTAGCTCCCTGACTTTGATTCCACATTAAATTTTTCTATAGGCCAGTTAACCATTAGGCCTTAGGCGTGCCTCCTCGTATGCCAAAATCATCTTAATAGTACTGAGGGTGTAAATATGTTATAGTGGGAGATTATGCCCTATATTTTTAATAATAATAATGGTCCATATATACATATATATATATATATATATAATCGGAAGAAAAACCAACACATATAATGAAATATGAAACTAAATGGAATCATAATACAAAAGTAGTGTAATAATGAATAAGCCCAAAGGCAATAATACCATTTTTATAAAACACTCCATAATAGGTCATACATAGTAATAGAAAAAAATCTCATGAATGACCATCAATACATACATATGTAAGCATGATGAGAAAAAGGAAACTCAAAACTAAACTTCAACTAATCCCATAACCACCATGCCCCCTTATCATACATCACATACAATAGGTCAAACTTGACCGCTAAATTCCAGCTCCTGATCTCGGTCCCTTACCTGATCATAGTGACATATAGTATACACATGTCTTATGTGGGTTTTGTAGGGTGTGAGAATAATATTATTAGGCCACCGCCAATGTGCACCTGTCTTACATCCATGATAACGTAGGTGTACTAAAAAATAAAAAAAAATCTAACACATGCACATTTAATATAATACTTGCTTCCTTATACTCAGAAGCCACAAAGAAGTTATCACATGCTTTATCCATTTTCATAAATCTATGAAAATATTCCTCCAGTTACACATATAGCATATATATACTATATATATACATATATATATTACTTAATTGGTAAGGATCTATGGAACTATGCCCAAGGCATCCCCTAATGAGTCCCATACCAGGTCAAACTGTAGGTCCCACCTATAATAAAGTCACCCAGCAGCATGTACCATCAGTAAAAAATCTGGCATCCACATGACACACCCATGAAATCAGTACCTATTCCCTTGAACCTCATCTCACAAAAATACTCATCGTCTCAAATCCCAAAATGTTTAGGCATAGAAATATATGTCCTCCAATAAATAATCAACATGGACTCAACAACTTATGTCCAAAGGTATTTTGATATCCATCCTCCCAATATCCTAGCCAACAACCATAAGTATTATGGTGAGCCTCATCCCCCAACTGATGGTCTCATCACTTTCAACCAGTGTTCTATCACAATCGGCATGGATTTCTATAATGATCACCCAAACACATGACTAATGGTCAACACCATCACCAAAGATATATATTCTACATGTGCCTCCACCCACATGACTATTGAGCACCACCTTGATCTCAATCCTATATGAGTTCACACGAATCCAACGACACATCTGCCAACAAACAGTGAGTGGAAATCACAAACAACCTAATTCATATCATATATAACCTCATTCTCCCATGACCATTGTAGCACCACCGTTTTGAGTTATGTGGGCTTTGTTTATACATTTTTATGTATTTAAAGTGCATGTAATGATTTGGGAAGAGGTTGGGAGAGTTTGGAATGGTTTTGGATGTGTTTGGAGGCTTTTAAAGGGGTGCACGGCTTGAGCACGGTTAGTGGAAACCGTGTGGGGTCCCTAGGAAATCGTGTGAACCCTTATTCATGAGACAGTAGACCTCGCACTACCAGTACATGGTTTTCCAAACCGTGTGGACCCTAGCTCTCGAGGCAGTGGCGTGCACACGGTTAGTGCACGACTTGCCAAACCCTGCGGGATAACCGTACGGCCACTTAAAGTTAGGTTTATATGTTCCGAGCTCACTCAGGTTTGCCTCATTTCACTCCTCTCTTCCTCCCACTTGATCCACACTCGGTTTTTTGGGTTCTCAGGGGTTAAGGGTACTCTCCCACTCATTTTGGAAGCGATTCGAAGGGGATTCAAGGTGGATTCAAGGTGGTTTCTCCTGGTTAAGTCTCTCCTCTTGCTTCTCTTGTGTTTTCCTCTAGATCTACTTCCCCTATTTCATGGTTTTCTAGATCTACACTTTTTGTGTGTAGATCTAGGGTTGTGGTTGCCTTGGATGATGATTTTGAGGCTTGTTATGGTCAGGGGAGGGTATCTAGAGAGGTGTCAGTGGTGTGTTCACCGGATTTGAGGTGCGGTTGTTCGTGGGTCATGTTATTAAGAACCCTAAAGGTAGGTGGCTTCTCTCTAGACTCCACTTGGTTAGAACAAGTGGTTCATTGTTACAATTAATTTTTTGTTATTGAAATTAATTGTGTTTGATGTGTGAAATTGGTGGAAAATCCCTTGGGTGATGTTTTGGGGATTTTTGGGAAAAAGAGGGTTTTGTGGTGAAATTATTTTGTTGTGGATTTCAAAATGGAGATTTTAAAATGGGATTATATGGTTGATTTGTGAAAATGATTGATAGAAATGGTTTCCAATAAAAGGGTTGTTTTATTGAAATAGGGTTTTTCATGGAAAATGTTATTCAATAAATGGGAGATTTATTGAAGTGAATTGACATGTAATGGAATTAGATGATTACATGATGTTGTTGTGACCTTGATGGATTATATTCTTGGTTGTGATTGGTTGAATTGTTGTGTGGAAGTGGGAAAGAAGTACCACTATAATAATGTGGGATTGATAGTGGATGGAAGGGCCACCATCAATGATAAGTGGATGGGAAGATCCATTAGTTGTAAATGGGTGAAACAGGCTGGACAGAAGTGCCACTGTTATGATTGTTTTGTTTTGTTCTACTTTGAAGATGGAATTTTTGTGCCAATGGGTAAATATTGGAAAGGTTGTGGCTTGTCGGTTGTCTTTCCATTTATTATTTGGGTTGGCTGTGATGGCGTGGTAAGATCATGGTTGGCTTATGGTAATGGTTGCACTTGTGATTATTTTATATAAACCATTTTATTAATGTGCTAATGGTTTTATCCTAGTGTCATGTGTAGGGAATTAATTTTGGGAAATCCTACTAAGTTTTATTACTCACCCTATTCTTTGGCACATTGGTGTCATTTCATATGTTGTGTACCGTGACGTGGGAAAAGGTAAGGCGTCAACCTTTTTTAGTGGTGTGTTGTGATGTCTTGGTGGAACTTAGAGCTTGGAGCTTGGTGTGGAGTTGTGGTGGTGTCATGGCTCGTGGTGTTCTTTTTTGAGCTTTCCTCATTGTAATCTGATGTTTTATTGGGATGTGTTTCCATGTGATATTATGGATTATCTGGTTGTCTTGGGTAATGTATGAGTTTGGTTTTGTTGACATGCATCATTTAGTTGTGGTTGTTTGGTTGGTTTTGTCACAAGGGGAAATAATTATCCAATTTTTCTCATAGCCCTCGGCATTTATTTCCAGCCATATCACCTTAGGAACGTCGCTTAAGGCCAAGTAACCCTCACCGCCTCCTCAATCCAATGAGGTAGGGGCCGGGTGTTACAAGCGGTATCAGTTTGATTGGTCCTTTGGAGTTGATTCACTGATTTGGTGTTGACATTCGTTGTGGTATACTCCTTGATTCTGGATGGTAGCAAGGCCTAGGATTGTCGGAACATGGAATGTATAGCATAAAAGGACTTATCTAAACCTTTTATGCTGAAATTAAAGTTACCATGGAGTTGGGTACATAAGTTTTTTGGAGACACTTATAGGCATTAGATATCTCATTGTCGTGGGTGTAGCCAATGAGATGAGCATGACATGCATGATAGAAATGAATTCCCTCTAGGATTCATATTTCACTAGGGTATAATGATTTAAGATGTAATGTGAAATTGTAATGTCAATAAATTGGTATTTTGAAAATGGTTTGGTTTTCAAAATGGTGAAACATGGCACATATGGAAAAATGTGAACTGGTGGAAAGCCTTGTTGTGATAGTGTTCTGTAATGTGATTTGAAATGAGATTTCGTGATGTCTAAGAAAGTGAGACTCATGGTTGTTTGTTTTCTGTTTATATAAATGGCACTGGGTAGGCGTCGTTGATACCAACCGGAGGAGGCTGTTGAGAATGTGGTTGCACCTGAGCATCAGGTGAACCAGTAGCTAGTGAAAAGTATAGTGCAAGCTTTCCAAGCTGTGGGAAGTGTAAATAGAGTGGATAAACCAAGGAATATAGATCATGCGGTTCAGTTTCAATAGAAGAATCCACCCATCTTCAAGGGTGATTCAGAGCCAGAGAGGGAAGAAGCATGGTTGAATAGAATAAACAATATCTTCGAGTTCTTGGGAACACCGGTAGAGTTAAAAGTTAAGTTGTCCATATATATTTTGGAAGATCACGCCCTTCAGTGGTGGGAGTTGGTAGTCCATGCTGGGACAGCCCAGGGTATGACTTGGGAAGGCTTTGAGGAATTGTTTAACAAACAATTCTACCCACATACGTTTATAATTTAGCGTATGACTGATTTCTTCAGTTTGAAGCAAGAGCTGATGTCGGTGACAGAGTATGCATCTAAGTTTATGAACTTAGTGGGGTTTACACCCGAGGTGGCGGGTAGCACATCATTGAAGGAAAGGATCATTGAAGCGTTGTTGAGGAAAGAAATCCTTTCAATGATAGTAGTGAAGCATGGAGGTACCCATGGTGAATAGTGGGAACTCTAACGCTGGGTTCAAGCAGAAGAGGGACACTTATTCCTAGTGCGGGACTATAATATAAAACCTGACTGCAGGATTGGTGAATCTTCCTCCAAAGACCTAGAGCAAGCTGAGATGTTTTCAGTGTGGTTCTATAGGCCACATCAGGCGGGATTGTATGGCACAACCTCGAGCATGTCATTATTGTAATTAGATAGGCCATCTGCATCATTATTGTCGGAATGCTCTAAGGTCGGGTGCGCCTGACACTCCTCAGGGATCGGAGACGTCGTATGCTTCGATGGTTTGGGGGCAGCAGTATACCCCTCGACAACAGAGTAAAGTGGGTCATGGTGATTCTTGGAATACCAAGAGGCCTCAGCAAAATAATAAAGAGCAGAGTGTGGCAAGAAAACATGTGTTTGGAGCTGAGCTGGTTGTGGTTGATGATCATTCGGGACCATCCACGATGTGAGGTACTATTCTTTTAAATTCTACCTTGATGCAAGTGTTGTTTGATACGAGTGCTTCACACTCTTTTATTTCTGCACGTGTGGTTGATTTTCTGGGTTTAAGGGTAGAAATGATGCCCTCGGTTTTGAAACATCAAACTCCTCTGGGTCGAAGAGAGTGTCGAGTTTTCTTGTGTAGAGAATGTTGTATCATTGTGGGTGAGGACGAGATAGTGTGGAAATTCTCACTGCTTGAGATGGAGGGTTATGATATAATCTTCGGAATGGATTGGTTGGTGGATTTTAAGGCCCACATCGACTATGATGCATGGACAATGGGTTTTACGACACACGATGGCATTAGAAATCCCTTTAGAGGAGAGAAGCATGAAAGGCAGGGAGAAATGGGTTTGTTGGAACCAATAGTGGATACGTTATCTTATCAGTTGGTGGTGTTGTTGTTGGAATTGGTAGAGGGTGTTGAGCAGAGTGTTCCTCCGGTAGTGGTGGATCAGTTCATGGATTTTTTTCGTGATGAATTCTCTGGGTTACCTCCCGTAAGAGAAGTGGAGTTTACAATTGATCTCCTTCAGGGGACTAGTCCTATCTCACTTCTTTCTTATCGGATGGCACCAGCTGAATTGCGGTAATTGAAAATCCAGTTGGAAGAGTTAGAAAACAAAGGGTTTATCCGGCCTAACACGTCTCCATGGGCAGCACAAGTGTTGTTTGTGAAAAAGGCGGATGGAACCTTGAGTCTATGTGTTGATTATCATAGACGTAACCATGTTACAATAAAGAATAGATATCCCCTTCCTGAATTGATGATTTGTTCAACCAGTTTTGGGGAGCCTAATGGTTATACAAGATCAACCTGAGGTCGGGATATCATCAATTGCGAGTGAGGAAGTAGGATATTAATAAAATAGCTTTTAAAAGTAGATATAGCAATTAAGAATATGTGGTTATGCCCTTTGGTCTAACGAATGCGCCAGCGGTGTGTATGGAATTGATGAATATGATATTTCCGAGATATCTAGATTCATTTGTGGTTGTGTATGTCGATGATATTCTGGTGTATTCAAAGACAAGGGTGGAGCATGAGCAGCACTTGGCGACAGTTCTGGGGGTCTTGAGGGATCATCAGTTGTATGGAAAATTTTCAAAGTGTGACTTTTGGATACAGGAAGTTCGTTTTCTTGTCCATGTGATTTTTGAAAGGGGTGTTCCAGTGGATCCAGAAAAGATAGAGGTTGTTATCTCGTGGAAACCGCCAAAGAATGTGTTTGGGATATGCATTTTTCATGGTCTAGCTGGGTATTATAGGAGTTTTTTTTGCGATTTTTAACATTTGTCTTTGCCAATGACATCTTTGACAAGAAATAATGTTCCATTCCATTGGAATTTGAAGTGTCAAAAGTGTTTTGATGAGCTAAAGGGTCGTCTTACATCAGCACCAATCTTGGTTTTTCCAGAATCAGGAAAAGGGTACGTGGTGTATTGCGATGCATCAGGATGAGGGTGGGGGTGCATTCTCATGCAAGGGAATCATGTGGTTTCATATGTCTCATAGTAGTTGAGAGTGCATGAGAAGAACTATCCATCTCATGAATTGGAGTTTCCAGTAGTGGTCCATGCTTTGAAAGTGTGGCGTCATTATCTCTTCAGTGAGAAATTCACGGTAGATACAGATCATAAGAGCTTGAAACACATTTTCTCACAAAGGTATTTGAACTTGAGGCAAAGGAGATGGATGGAATATCTCTAGATGTTTGATTTTTACTTGATGTACCAATCAGGTAAGGGAAATTCAGTGGCTGATTCATTTTGTAGAAAATCATATGCTCAGGTGGTGAAATAGGCATCAGACCAGTGGAAGTTGATGTCAGTTATAGCCGATATGAGGTTGGAATGTGAGGACCAGGGCGATAGAGTGGTCTTTTTTCCAGTTTTGTTAATTCCTGACTTGGTTGGCCTTATTAGAGAGGCACATATATCCGATTCTGATTGTGTGACCATGGGGTTGAGACTCAATGGTGGAGAGACCATTAAGGGTTTGAAACTGAATGGAGATTCAGTTTTGTGTTTTCAGAATCGGATGGTTGTACCAATTTCTTGTCAGGAGGATATTCTCAGGGCATATCATCATTCTTGCTAGGATGTTCATCCTGGAATTCTGAATATGTATAAAGCGTTTAAAGAACAGTTCTGGTGGGATAGTATGAAGAGAAGTGTGGATGAGTTTATTTCTAGATGCTTGAATTGTAAGTAGGTCAAGGCAGAGCTTCAGAGGCCAGCAGGAATATGGCAGTCTTTACCAATCCCTGTTTGGAAGTGGGAGTACATAATGATGGATTTTGTCACAGGTCTCCCAGGAACGGTCAAGAAGCACGATACCATTTGGGTGATAGTGGATCAGCTTACGAAGTAATCCCATTTCATCCCGATTCGTGAATCTCATATGGTGGAGGATCTATCCAAAATCTATATCTGGGAGGTGGTAAAAAGGAATGGTGTTCTAGTTTCGATTGTATCAGATAGAGATCCAAGGTTTACAACTCATTTCTGGAAATCCTTACAGCAAGCCCTTGGATCGCAGTTGACGATGATTACGGCGTATCACCCTAAGACGGATGGTCAATCCGAGAGGATGATACAAACTCTTGAGGATATGTTGCAGGCTTCGGTCATTGATTTTGGTGGCTCGTGGGAGGATAAATTTTCATTGGTCGAGTTCTCATACAATAACAGTTATCAGGCATCCATACATATGGCTCTGTTTAAAGCATTGTACGGGCGGTCGTGTCGTTCTCCAATATGTTGGGTGGAAACAGGTGAGTCTTCGATGGTTATACCGAGTCTTGTCCATGAGATTACAGATAAGATCAAGTTGATCAGGAAGAGAATGCAGAAGGCTCAGAGTCATCAGAAATTGTATGCGGATCATTGTCGACGTCCATTGTCATTCCAGGTGAGTGATCATGTGTTCTTGAGGATCTCTCCTAGGTTGAGACATCATCGGTTTAGGAAGCAGATAAAGCTATCTCCAAGGTATATTGGACCTTTTGAGGTTCTTGAGCTAGTTGGTGAGGTGGCTTATCATTTGGATTTTCCACCACAGTTTAGTGTGGTGCACAATATGTTTCATGTGTCGCAGTTGAAAAAGTATCATCCGGATCATGACCATGTGATTCGATGGGATCATGTTGAGCTAGAACCAGATGCTTCATTGGTGCACGTACCAGTGCGGGTTATGGATCGGCAAGAGACATTCTTGCATGGTAAAATCATCTATTTAGTTCTTGTTTTTTGTCAACATGGTCATATTCAAGAGGATACTTGGGAGGAGGAGAAAGAGATGGTCGACCAGTGGCCCGAGCTCTTTCGGCAAAGGGCGGGTTCACTACATTTCGAGGACGGAAAGTCCAATGGTGGGGATAATGTAGCACCCCCTTTTTGAGGTATATGGCCTTTGTTTATTAATTTTTATGTATTTAATGTTTATGGGATGAGTTGGGAAGATGTTGGGAGAGTTTGGAATGGTTTTGGATGTGTTTGAAGGCTTTTAAAGGGGTGCATGGTTTGAGCACGGTTAGTGGAAACCGTGCAGAACCTTATTCTTGAGATAGTAGGCCTCGTATAGCCTGCGCACAGTTTTCCAAACCACGTGAGCAAACCATGTGGGCCCTGGCTCTCGAGGTAGTGGCTTGTGCACGGTTAGCGCATGGTTTTCCAAACCGTGCGGGCTAACCATGTGACCACTTTATATTAGGGTTATAAGTTCCGGGCTCACTCAGGATTGCCTCATTTCACTCCTCTCTTCCTCCCAATTGAGCCTCACTCAGGAATTTTGGGTTCTCATGGGTTAGGGGTGCTCTCCCACTTGTTTTAGAAGGGATTTGAAGGGGATTCAAGATGGATTCAAGGTGGTTTCTCTCAGGTAAGTCTCTCCTTTTGCTTCTCTTGTGTGTTCCTCTAGATATACTCCCCATTATTTCTTAGTTTTCTAGATCTACACTTTTTTGTGTAGATCTAGGCTTGGGGTTTCCTTGGATGATGATTTTTAGGATTTTTATGGTTAGGGGTGGGGATCTAGAGAGGTGTTGGTGGTACGTTCACAGGATTTCGTGTAAGGTTATTCGTGGGTCGATTTCTAGGGAACCCTAAAGGAAGGTGGCTTATCTATCGACCCCACTTGGTTAGAAATAGTGGTTCCTAGTTACAATTAATTTGTTGTTCAAGAAACTAATTGTGTTTTGATATGAGAAATTGGTGGAGAATCTCTTGGGTGATGTTTTGGGGATTTTTGGGAAAAGAGGGTTTTGTGGTGAAATGCTTTTGTTGTGGATTTTAAAATGGAGATTTTAAAATGGGATGCTATGGTTGATTTGTGAAAATTATTGATAGAAATTGTTCCCAATAAAAGGGTTGTTTTATTGAAATAGGGTATGGCATGGAAAATGTTATTCAATAAATGGGTGATTTATTGAAGTGAATTGACATGTAATGGAATTGGTTGATTACATGATGTTGTTGTGACCTTGATGGATTATTTTCATGTTTTGATTGGTTGAACTGTTGTGTGGAAGTGGGTGGGAAGTACCACTATAATAAAGGGTGATAGATAGTGGAATAAAGGTCCACCATCAATGATAAGTGGAGGGTAAGAGCTACTAGTTTTAAATGGGTGAAACGGGTTGGACGGAAGCACCACCGTTATAATTGTTTGGTTGTGTGCTACTTTGAAAGATGGAATTATTGTTCTAATGGGTAAATATTGTAAAGGTTTTGGCTTGTTGGTTGGATTTCCTTTGATTTTTTTGGGTTGGTTGTGATGGCGTGGTAAGATCGTGGTTTTCATGTGGTAACAGTTGCACTTGTGAATATTTTATATAAACTATTTTATTAATGTGCTAACAGTTTTATCCTAGTGGAAAGTCTAGGGAAGTCATTTGATGAAATCCTACTGATTTTTAGTACTCACCCCCTGCTTTGGGCCGTTGGTGTCTTTGCAGATATTGTGTACTGTGAGGTGGGAAAAGGTAAGGCATCAACCTCTTTTAGTGGTGCGTTGTGATGTTTTTGTGGAACATGGAGCTTGGAGCTTTGTGTGGAGCTGTGGTGGTGTCATGGATCATGGTGTTCTTATTGAGAATTCCTCATTGTACTCTGATGTTGTATTGGGTTGTGTTGGAATGTGAGATTATGGATTATCTGGTTGTCTTGGGTAATGTATGAGTTTAGTTTTGTTGACATGCATCATTTAGTTGTGGTTGTTTGGTTGGTTTTTTATCAAGTGAAAATCGTTCCCCAATTGTTCTCGGCGCCCTCGACATTTATTGCCATCCTTTAGCACCTTGGGAATGTCACTTAAGGCCAAGTAACCCTCACCGCCTCCTCAATCCAATGAGATAGGGGTGGGGTGTTACAACTATGTCATTCAATCTTAATGGTTGACACCATCATAAATCATATAGGCCATTCCCTCATCCTGAAAATCTGTTCACCTCAAACTGAGGACCATGTAACCTCACCCTATGATCAACATCAGAAATATATATATATATATACATATATATATATATATATCAATCCATGCTCAACTGGATGAACTATGTCATATCAATCTAAGAGATCGACATCATCTCATTCCATAGGTCATGATTGTCATGTTCCCATGTAACTAACCAATTTAATATAATAAATTTAATAAAATTGTAAACATACACCCAACTACAACTTCCTAATCTAGTCCAAGTCCCTTCCTCATATTGACCATAAGTAGTGTGGTAACAACATACCAATAGGCATCTCACATGACCAATTTAACAATTTGAAAACAAGCAGTTAGTTTACTAGGGTCTCACTCAGTTGACCCACATGGTGCGTAGAGAGATCATCCCCAAAAAACTCAAAAAATATAGAATAAATCTATTCACCGCCTACCTAATACTAGTATGTGCTCGGTCGTCTAATATCATCCTCTAACTAGAGAAAAATCGGAAGAAATCAGTGGTTTGGACAAATTCTACGAAAATAGGGTAAACAAGATCACATGGATTTCAGTTATCCGTATAGAAATATAAATAATATATATAGTCTAGTGGGTCAAAGTAATTACCAAGGAGAATCCATATCCACTAACAAATAGAATATTGAAGATCAGATGAAGATTTTGGTCCATATCTTCATTCGAAGAGGAAAAGAGATGATCCCCCTGTGAATATGGTAGAGAAGAAAAAAATATGAGGTTTAATAGAAAAAATTTAGTAAGTCAAAATCATAATATCACAATTTTTAATGGGATGCATAGTTTGGCCACATGTTTTGGATAATCATTTTCCAACCATGTGGTACCCATTCTCCAAACACCACATGTGCATGGGTTGAATGCACATTTTTCCAAATGGTTCTCAAAATATGAAAAATACCTCAATTAAAAACTACAGTGGTTCTCACATGTCTATGTACCCCCTATTTCATGGTTTTTAAAAATATTTCTACTAAGACTGTAGGGATTCACTGTTACTCCTGGGAGGCCACAAGGTTGGTCCAAACTATTTTCCTCTATCTGTGCATTATTTAAACAGAGTTTTTAGGCTCTTCCACACCTGCAACTCATTCGAAACCCCAAGGAACATGAAGATCCCTAAAACCCATATAAAAAAGGACTTGGTTCAATAAGACTCTCATAATTAGGTTATTAGGATAAAAATGTATGTTGGCATCCTCTCCAAACAAAAAAACCAATTTACCCATAAAATGGCATTTTCTAATAACTAGGGATGTTAAATTCTCCCCACCTTAACATACCTCATCCTCAACCAATCAATAATTAAAAAAATATGGTACCAAACATACCCATCTCATTTAAATCACTGATATCTACCTCATTTATTATGTCACATGTCTGCTCCCCTCAAGGAGCTCCCCGCCTTAGGAGTTACCTACTCAGTTACTTCCCAACCCAAAACAAGCATATGTTGGTCCATTGACCATACCAGAAACCACAATTCCTCCCATGATAAGTCATAATTTCTACACCTCATCAAGTTCTCAAATAATGAATGTGTTATACTTGACACCCATCAAGTCCCACATCTTATCAGATGCTCACATGTACATGTGTCATACTCAACACTCATCAAAACACTGCATCTCACTAGATGCCTATAAATACCTGCATCTCAAAATATTATCAAAATAATAATCCCACATCATATATATACATATGGATCCCCACCAATATTCGGGTTCCTATGCATCTTATATAGAACTTGCATCACATCGATGCCCAGATTCCTACACACTTCATATATAACCCCCATTGTATCGATACACATAACATGTCCCAGTGTCACCAAACCTATATATGTATATATATATATATTATGTATCATTACTGATTCTAACCTACAAACAATCACTTCTTCATTCCAAAATAAATACACATTTATCTCGTGCATCAAAACTAGCCAAATCAAAAAAAGAAAAAGAAAAAACCTACAATCATGCATGTAATAAAGGAATAACTTTAATTATAGTTGGTTCCCTGAGATGTTATGCACATAGAATATTTTCTGAATTCACTAGGAATATATCCTAACTACTTGATCCATGGAATTTCTATGTAGATACAAGCGCTACTGGCCACTGACCCCACTATCAGGTCCCACTATCTCTACCCCAACCTCCGCATGTAGCTAAATCATAGATACCAGCTCCAGGTATCGATCCAAGTCTATCATCATGTTATTAAGTCTTCCCTAATCCATGTATCCTAGGTTTCAAGAAGATGTCCTTAATAACCTCTCTAGATGTCTCATCTAGCTGGATGCCCAACACTCCTTTGGATCCTAATAAAATTGGTTATGAATGTATCCCAGCCGACTTCACTAGAAGTGAACTACATGAGACCCACTCATTTATGGTCTACCTAAATTTCTAGCCTAGTTGCACTGCTGTGATTCCTCAAAGCCTTGCTTCTAGCTACCAAAAGCATCTTCACTGAAATCAATTATTTTGTACCCAACTTTATAAGACCAGTATTTCATATTTCTCTCCACTATCAGAACCAATTTAACTGCCTATGAAATGGAAATACGACTAAAGATAGTAACCTACATCTTGATGGTGTGTTGAAATCCATCCTCAAAACATCACACCATGGAATTGCCTTTTCCAGCCATAGAAGGTTCAAAACACAATAGGTCGATGAAGTTCTCCATGTAATCTAGGTAAAACTGATAGAGATTCATGAAATCATGGACTATGTCTTCCCTTAAAATATCTATAAATAAGTTCTATAAGAACATGGCCTCAAAATCCAACAAGTCTAGTCCCTCCCACTTTTTTAGTCCTCAAAACATGTATGTTGCCAGCATCACCCTCTATCTTGGGAGTGTCTCAAGTTGGATGAAGATAGTATAAACTGACTCAATCTACTTCTATTTTGTTTGTATTCCACACAAACCTTGAATTAATGTTCAGTGTTTGAAATATAACTCTCAATTCAGGTATTAAATTTATGGATCATCTCCCTGATCTCTTATGTCGATGCCCTGTATAACTCAAACTAGACTCGCCTTGAGCTTCTCATCAATCCATGTCTGAAAAGATTCCATATCCTACGGTTGTCCTACCTGTTCATGAGTATGTAACAATTCCTATACATACATCTCATGATTATCTCAGCCCTCTATGGCCTCATCCCTACCCTTAGGGGCCTCATCCCATGGACACTCACGAGACACCATATCAACACCCTCCAGATGCTCCAACAGATCCCATCTAGGTGGTATCCTAAATAATACCAATACAATGGTCAAATAACCATAAAAATATATACATCTCATATAGGTAAAATTATAACAGGAATCACATTTTACCACCCTTACACACCCCTATCACACCATGTTATAATACATTCAAACTCATAGCCCCTAACTTACCCATATCAGGGTTAGGTGTTACATGAAACCCAACCTCATGACCACCTACTTTCCCACATCAAAGTCAGACATCTAATATAATACAGAATCTTGGTCCCCCACCTTCCCATAATATGGTCAGCCATCACATATAATCTTAGGTATCTGAGTATAGTCCCACCAAATAGACTATGTAGAAAAAAAAAATTAGATTCATTATTGAAACTTTAAAAAAGTTTACCCCTATCATTATACCTTCCTACTCATATTTGATTTAGGCCCATATATCACATGCATACCGATTCACATAGAATCTTTTATAGATTTAATTGGAACCGCATGTCTAGGCTTGTTGATTAGAATTGTAAAGAATATATCCTTTGCAGGAAAACCTCATTTAGATTCCTTTATTGACACTTAAACAACCCAAACCCTCTTAGTGGAATCTAGGTTCCCAATGAAAACACAAGGAAAACACATCATATAAGCCTTACTTCCAATCATTATATATACAAAAAAACTTCCCTATACATGTCAGGATAAGTTTAAAGATACATATAATATATAAACATCACTCAAAAGTGTACTTCACATGGTGGAAATCAAATCAACTGTAAAAATAGAAGAGTAGAATATCATTTTCCCACCCCTCTCAACTTGGTTTGTCCCTAGTGGATGGGGATGTAGGCACCAAAACACGAGATCTATACCTAGTCCTAACTACATCATAGTCTCTGTTCAACTATAGATCAAATAGTAATACCCAATAAAGAATGGGAAAGAATTCAATACCATTAGTATTCAACTGAATGCTTCTACCTAATCCCAAAGAAGAAAACTCCTCTTATACCATTTTTGTGACCCGACCTGGATACCACATTAAAATGTGCTCTGGCCTAGTTGACCACTAGGGATTAACCTCACCTCTTTATACACACATTTATTTCAACTATAAGTTAGCGTGTAAATAGGTGAGAGTGGGGAGACTATATCCTTGGGTAGGGATAATAATAATGGTCCATACACACACACATATAAATATATATATATATATATAGAAGTGAAAGAAGAACCAACATTGATAAAGCAGTATCAAACTCAATGGAAGAATAATAAAATATAAAGTAAGGCAAATAAATCCCAAAGGAAATAATACCATATTTAGATAATATTCCATAATAGGTCATATATTGAAATAGACAAATATGGTCCCCCATGGCTGACTATTAGTATATATATATAGAAGCATGATTAAAAAGTAAAATCAAATGTGAACTCATGATGATGCAAGAACCACCATAGTCCCTTTAAATCCATCATATGGTAAAGTATCAACTTTAAAACTATGTTCTAACTCTTCAGATCAGTCCCTTAATAGATCTATGAGACATAAAGTTTATACTTATTCGGAGGAGACTGTGTTTGGTGTGATAATAATCTCTATAGGCCACCACCAATTTGTGCCTTTCATACATCAATGATAATATTGGTTTAATAAAAATAAATAAATAGTTTAGAAAATGATAATTTAATATATATATATATATATATATATATAACCCATTTCATTTGAACAAAGAATCCACAAGGAATTTTTCAACTGCTACTCCCATCGCTGGTAATCTCTGAATACATTTCATGAATAATATATATAGCATAAAAACCATTCTCTATATATATACATAACTTTAGTGGAGAGTATTTGTGGATCATCACCCATGTAATCACCTAACAAGAATCATACTAGGTGAACCCTCAAGTCCCACCTATAAAAATTTCACCCAACATCGTGTTCCACCTATCAAAAATCTTGCATCCACATGGCACACCCAGGCAATAATTACCTAGTCCCTTAGAACTCTTCTCATAAAAATACCTAGTAGCTCAATGATAGATTTCTTGAGGTATATAAATATATTTCCACTTATTAATAAGAATTATAGGTTAGAAATCTGATATCCTGATATATGACGATCTTTGTCCTCCCAATATCCTAGCTCATGACCTCAAGTATCACGGTGCACCTCAGCCCCCAACTAACAGTCCTTTCACTGTCAACCTATGGTCCATCACCATCCAAGTGTATTTATATGGCAATACCCCCCAAACATGTCTAATTTTTAACACCATCACCTAATTTTCATAGTTTTTAGGGGGATTCACCCACAAAATTGGTCAACACCACCTCAATTTGAGTCTTATATGTGTACACACGACTCTTACAGTGCATCAGCTAAAAAATGATTATCAGAAAACACCAACAGCCTAATATAAATTATCCAACACCTCATGCCTCTAGGACCATATTACCCAATCTCAATGGTCAACACCATCTCACATCATGTGGTCATGCCCCCATCCTGATGACCTTGTCGCCACAAACTGATGACCATGTCACCTCATCCTGTGGTCATCGTCAACAAAATATATATATCTCAGACCTTTCCCAACCTAACAAACTATATAACCTCAATATTGGTGATTAAAATCACCTCAATCCTTAGTCCACTCCCATCATGTTCCCATGGAACTAAGAAATTCAATATAAACAATTTAATTTAATTTTAAACATACGACTGACCTAACCTTCCCACGCTTGTCTATGACCCTTACCCAAATTGACCATCAGTAGTTTAGAAAGTGTATGCCCATAGGCATCTCACATGACCAAGTTAAAAATTTAAATTCAAGTAGTTAATTTACTAGGATATAATTTTGACACATTGATTCTAAATATTACATGAAATTTATTAAATATAAAACCTATATGCATGGAAAATTAATTCTAACACAAGAACATGCAATGAAAAAAACATAGTTTTAACCATAATCAAAGAAATTAAATTTTATTTTCTTTATTAATATTTACGACAAAAAATTTATTTAACCTTACTATATAATATAAAATATTTTAATTGAAATTATTTAATCCATTTTATCATATACAATTAATGTAGGTGGAATAATTTAATTTATGTCCAATCCTGATAATGTGACGAAAAAGCAGTTTTTCAAAGAGAAAAGTTTCAAAAGTTTAAAATAATTCTATATCTAGATTCACTATGAAATTGATTCTAATGGCCTATATTTAATTTATTATAACATAATTGAGATAATTTTACTTTTTAAATCATTTTTTTAAAAAAATAACCTCACATATTCTTTAAACAAAAAGGACATTAAAAAATAGTATTTATTACTATTTATAAAAAATTGATCTTTTCATAAAAAAAGAAAAAAAATCACACTAAGATAATTTTTAAATTTTTATTAAAAAGTGAATTTATTTTTTTAAATTAATTTTCTAAAATTATAAAAAATTAATTTTTTTTTATTTTTCCACAAAAATAAATAAAAATAATTTTTTGTTAAAAAGGTATTTTTGAAGCCTATTAAGACTTTACAAAAAATTTAGTATTTTTTATTACTATTTTTATTTATATATAATCATTATAAAAAATATTTAAATAGTGTCTATTTATATTCATATCACTAATTTTAATTTCTAGGTTATAACAATCATGTTTAAATAATAATAATAATTTTCGTTTTCGTTTTGTTAAAAACTCAGTGTTTCATGTAAGACAAGCTATCAATGAAATTAAATTTATTTGAAAAACAATTCATAAAATCTCAATGTGTTACACAAAACAAAAACATAGTTATAATGTTAATATTTAGATAATAGTATATTTTTGTTCGTTTATACTTGTTATTACATATACCACATGCTATAAGAAAAATTATTTAAAGAAATTAAATTAAAAAATTGTGGGGTATTACATTTGACCCCTATTTAAAAATGTGAATCCTTTAAATTTTATCTACTTCATAATAAAAATGATTTAAAATATTTTTTTTAAAATCAATTTTTGGGAGTGGAAGATAAAATATATGATGATGAAAGGAAAAAAAATTAATATTTAAAAATACATTTTCTGAAAACCCACATTGTAAAAAGGGATAATAAAAAATATTTTTTAAATAAAAAAGGATATATGAAAGTCACCAAGAATAAAACAAAATTTGGTTCCCAAATTAAGAGTACAATTCTAGAATTTGATAATAGGGTCTTATAATAAATAAACATTTTTTTGATACAATGTTATTCTTTTATTAGGTGATAAAAGACCATAAAATAAAGAAAAATGATTGTAAAAGGATAAAATTATCATTTTTAATATTTGTTACTAGTGTAGTGGGATTATTCTTCCATCCATATAGAGAAAATGATAAAAAATATACTTACATGACTTCATTTCATTCCATAATCACAATTTTAACCTTTAGTTTTGATTATAGAATTTTTCCCACTTTTATCATATCTCTTACACCAAGAAAAGAATATTCAGGATGAATTATTCATGCCTAAAGTCCTAAAATCATTTTCTAATGGGTCCCATTTTTCAAAAAATGATAAAAAGTTATTCCTAATGTATCTAGACATTAACCAAAAACAAAATAGTTATAGAAAGTTAAGATAATATCTAATTTTAAGAACCCATCACATGAAGAAATTAAATATTAATATCTAAAGTCTCAAAAAATATCTAATATTTCATCATAATTCATTTCATAAATTTTTAAAGATAAAAATCTTAAAAAAATTTCTAACCATGTTCTAAACTAAAAAAATAAACATTTCTACCTCATTATTTCAATATAAAATTATTTTTCTACAAATATAATCAATCATTCCTAATGTCACATACGAAAAATGTAAATTCGAAAATCATATAATCAATAAAATATGGTAATATTTTCTATAAATATACTGAATTACCATAAAGACACAACAAAAATCATAAATGACTTCAGAAGTAGTTGAACATTTATCCCTCAAATTAAATTCAATATTATCCAATAATATTATGTTTACCTTAATCATATAATGTTCCACAAAAGTATAGTTAACTTCTTCAAAAAATAACATTAATCTCAAAGTCATCAAATAACTTTTCATCATATTCTAATGTATGTGATAAAATTTATGTCAACAAAATATAATAACTGAATTTATGAATTAAAAAGAATTACATCAAAATAAAATATTATATTAAAAATAATGGTTATTAACATCTTTTAACATATTTTTATAAAATATAAAATACTTCTTCCATAAATAAGCTTTTCACTAAACTTTATTTTAACTTATGGAATCAAAAGATATTCATAAAACTACTTTTTGAAAGATTAATATCGGTATCTTATAGAATCATATTCATTACCCAGGTTAACTAATGTTTATCATATCTTATAAAAACTAAATCATAGTTTACATCATAGGAGTAACAAACCAGGATATCTACCACATTTTTTCCTCTCAAGACAATTCATTACCCAGCACATTAGATAGTTATATCAGTCTCACCCATCATAATGATAGATATCAGGATCACTCATGATCAACTATATTTCTAATTTACTATATTTTTAACAAAATATTTTAAAATTTTAACTTTATCATCGTAAAACCCTTTAAAAACATGTTTAAATCCATAAGAAAATAGCTTTAAATTATCACCTAAAAATGTGGAATAATATCCCTTTATTTTTAAAATAGTTTAAAATAAAAAATTCTCCAATATCATATGAATTTAATTAAATTTTTTAAAACCATGTAATTTTGAAGATATTATTTATAAAAAAAATAATGTACGGAATTTATTGAAATTCATTCCATTCTATGTATGTAAATACCATTCATTCATAACATTAGTAAAAGAGTCAAAACTGACTTGTATAGAAAATGTTAAAGACACTCATCTTTAAATATTTGAAAAGAAATTAAAAAATTATATGATAAATTTAATTTAACATCCTTTTAATTATAATTAAAAAAAATCAATATTTCAAATAACACTAACATGGAGGAAAAATATTTTAATGGAATACTTTTTTTAAAGGATTTGGCTGAAGCCTATTTTAATGGAATACTTTAAAACATGTTTTTAATAAAAAGTCACTTTCGGTATTCATAACTTTTGAAAATAGTTATTTTGAAGAAGTAAACTTGAAATGTATTTGGAAACCAATTTTCTGTAAAATAAGGATAAAATTAATCCCAATGAAAGTTTTTATAAAACACAAAATAAAACATGTGGTGAGAATGGATTAAGTTTCAATTAAAGGAAATTGTGATGAGAAATTGATTCCCTCATCTCTCGACTAACCATGTACAAGATTTAAATCTAGTATAATAAAATTATATTAATTAATTACTTACTTAATAAATATTTTCATGTTTACTAATTTATCATAATATCTTTTATTTAATATATTATCATGTCTTTTAAAGTTACTAAATCAATTAAGTTTATGTCCGATGTTATGAGGACATTTGGTCAATAATCCCCAAGACAAGATTGGTAGGTTAAAAAAGTTAAAAAGGTTTCATTATCCTATAGTATATAAAATATTTATAATTGTATAATTAATATTTAAATAAATTAAAGAAAATTTTATTATGATTTAATAATGGAAAACATGAAAAATGAATCACATCACTTCAAATATGTGTTATTCCACACGTACGCATGATCTATGTTATCGTTTTGTAATGTTAGAAAGGGTAAGAAGGTAAGTAATATAATCTATTTATAGTATAATAATTATGTAATTAAATTTATATATATTTATTAAATTTATCATTATAACCAATGTTGTGTTCTAGTGATGAAAAATGAAATGCATCGCCTCATAGAGGTGGTAGTCCACATGTACACATGAGCAATGTTTTCATTTTCCAAAGGATGGAAAAGGAGAGAAAAATAGTGATTACATAATCATAATAAAATTTCAGTATATTTTATATAATAATTGAATTACATAATCATGGTTTATGAATATTTTAATGAGTTTTAATAATAAATAAAACAAAAATTCTTTATTAAGGTTTATACTTCTTCTTTGGAAAACCACCTTTGGTATATTCCTTCTAAGGTTCTATTGGTGAGACAAAAACCAATACGACGTGAAGAGGGACGTTGATTATATATTTAGGAAAGTATTTGTGATGATAAGTGGATCATTATGTGTGAATAATATAGTATAAGTAGTTCCCTTATACAGGTGATGGGAGAGACACACTTAGATTTATTTTGAGTTTTAAATTAATATAAGGTCTTAATCATAGTAAAGCTTCTCAAAGACAACCAAATTTTGATTATAAGAATGGATATTTTATAAATACTCTATTATAATCAAAATTAGACTTTTTATATATATATTTTTATCCTTTTCTCTAATTTATACTTCTTCAAACCCATTTTACCTATAACCATGATAACTGAACTTCTAACAATGATCTATTAATTATTTGACCAAAAAAGGGCCTTATAAAAAATTTAAAAATTATGGCTCTGTATTTGAAATATATTTTATTAGATAAAATATATATATATATATATATTATAAATACAATTTAATGTAAGTATTCAAAATTCATGAAAAATGGGTTTTTGGAAAATTCCTTATTTAAGAATAAAAACATTTCACCTTCAAATCAAGTTATAAGTTGATTTAAATGAACTATTTTGGATCAATAATAATAAAATGAATATCTTTAGACTTTTTTATGAATAAAAAACTAAATTTAACCTTTCAACCGTACCATAAAATGAAAAGAACCAAATTTGTTTTAATTTCAATAAAATATAGCTTATGTTCACCAAAGATAATATTAGGTTCTCAAATTCAATATAATGTTTTAAAATATATTATTTAACTCCAAGAACAAATAGTTTTTTGAGATAATTTTTTTTTAAATTTATTATTCCATTTTTACATCATAATGATTTCATAAAAGTGATAATATTTGAAAAATCCTGTTTTTTCACTATTCACCCAAAAATCAATCTTTTAAAATAAAATGAAGATTTAAAAAATGATATCATATTTTTAGAATAAAAATTATAAAATTTGAATATTTTAATTATAATATTAACGCACAAAATGTAATAAAAACCATTTGTGAGGAAAAATATTTTTCAAGCACAAAATGACTTTATTCTGAGTACATTCCTAATAAACATAATTCATTGAATTTTTATTCATTAATATATATATATATATAATCTTATTATTTCATTATAATCATTTATCAATTGTGAATAATATAATATATTAATATAAAAAATATATTGTGCACATAAAAACAGTTTTGTGAAACAGAAATCTTTTACCTCGAGATGGTTTTATCCTCATTTCCAACCAATTGATTTTAAATGTATGAATGATTATTTATTTTATTGAGGAAAAAATTATACATATATTTCATAATATTATTCTTTTCTATTCATTCTCACCAAACCAATGGTTATTTTATTATGGTTATATTTAAATAATACTATATCGTGGTTTATTTAAGCTCATTATTGTGTATAACACAATTTTACAAATATATAAATTATATAAAATTAACTAAAAAATCATTTATTTTTATATTATGTTTAATAAAAATCAGATATATACTCTAAAAAAGTTTTATAGTTTATCCTAATGACATTTTCGATGCATATTCAATAAGTATTTTTTATAATGTAACATAGTGAGAAATTCATTACAGATTTCCAAAAGTGTTTTGATAATATTAAAAATATTTTTTGGCTACGATTTTCTATGTTTTTGTATATCAAACAATATAAGGTTAAATTTCAAAAAATCTACAAGGCATTAGAGCAAGTTGGAAATTGATAGAGATATACCCTACAACCTTATGTATATCTGATATATATTTTTATTTTGTAGTTTATGATTGATCTTTTAATATAGTAAAACATATCAGTTTCTAATGGTGTATAATATTCCTTCATTTTATATGATAAAAAATTTCATAGGGGTGTATCACTTCTTATGATATAGTGATATTATTTCACCACTTCCAAGATAATCATATTATCTGATTAGGCTATGTTATAACATAGTTATGGAATGTTATTACTAATCATGTATCCATGCATAAATATGATAATTTTTGAGTCTCTAACAAGTAATATATTATTTATTATAGTCATTTAATGTGATTGGATTAATGGTAAAATTTATTGGTCAAAGGTTACAATGAGTTGTAATTGTTATCAACTTACTCATTCATTATGAATGTTTTAAAAAATGCATGGAAAGACGGAATACAATACTTAAGGACTATATAAAGGGGGATTCACCATAGAGATAATGATACAATCTTATAAAGGGACCTATGGCTAATTCTCTCTATCTCTCTCTCTTGATGCTCTCTTCTTTTCTTCTTTCTTTTCTCAATGAGGTATCAGTATTCCATGGATGTTAGAAGGACCCCACAAAATTTTTGTCTTATTAAGTTTATATCATGTATAAACCATAGTGAATTGATTCCATTTTATATCTCTAAGGGATCTTTATCATTCATATGATTGAATATAGTAATAACATAAATGATTTACTAAAGGTATAAGGTGTTATTCATTTATAGTTAAAAATAGTTTTCATTTCATGGTATAGTTATCTTCAAAATTTATTTTTTTTCATTTTTTTGTTGAAAAAGTGTTTATTGATCCTTAGAAACCCTTTATATATGTATATTTGTAGTGATTGGGTTTCATGTTAATCCATATGTGAATTTATTGCAAGAGTATCATTAGATGGGAGATTGAGGGTCCAGTGGGACTCTGTAGAGTGGTCAGGATATAGCTGGGTTTTTGGTTTAGAGTAGAGGTCGAAATTTTTGTTTCCATGAATCCCTATGGGGAATTGAAATCCTTAGAGGGAATTTTACTATTTCAGTATGTCCAGGTATGACATATGGGTCTTCTTTGAGTTGGGTATATCCTAGGGTCATGTGATCATCATGAGTATTGAGTAGTTTCAATTGTGTTAATGGGTATATTTTTTGAGGCTATTAAGTTCTTGATATGATGAATTTTATATCTTATTTTCAATATTTATTTTGGGATTTAATTTTGGATAGATGAGAGTTAAGGTATGGATAACATCTACCATGTGTTTTTTGGTTTTATATTCATCCTGTTTTGTGAAGCTAAATCTAAGGAGGATATATATTGAATACTTAGGGATTAAGGTGGAGAGTGACATTATCCAAGTGATCATATTTTCTTGAGTTTTATATATGTGATTATCCATGGTACCTCACCTCAATTGAGGGTGTTAGTTTGTCTTCTATGAAAGTTTTTCTATTGAGATTCACTCCTTAGACTATTTTTGAATATTCTGGATAATTTTGTGAGCATCCATGAGGCGTTACCTCAAAGGATGGTTCTGATTTGGATTGCAAAAGTGGATTTATATTAATATTACATCCCAAATACCTATATATTTTTTCCAATAGTTACAAGGAAATGGACAAGGGACTACACATCACGGTGAATGTTTTTCCAATACAACAGGTTTTTTATCAATATTCCTACCTCATATCTCTTTTTAAAATTATTTTCATGGTTTTATAATGTGATATTGTGATAAAAACAGATTAATGGAATTGGATGATTCTAGTGGGGTTTGGTGTTAAGGTGACCTTGTTATCACATGATTTCCAAACATGATTTCTTGTATTGTATATATTACATATTTATTTATTTTTCCATACATTCATACATTATATTTGATTTCATATATAAGGGAAAAATTGGTTGAACCCTTCGGGTATTAATTACAAAAACCTATACAAGAGATTTGTGGTGTGTGAATATATTATGAGTAGTTTTCTGGTGATAGGTTTTATAGGGGATCTAGCTAGAGTAGTTGGTTAGAGTTTTGGGAGACTGGATTGAGGAGGGACATTATTTTTATTATAATGAATCAAATGTATTTTGTATTTTATATTTATTATTTTATCATTCCAATGTATGATCTAGATATATAACTATATAAATATCATTGGTATATAATTATTGAACTATGTCTATATTTTATGTTACTTTTTTCAGTATTTAGCTATAATTATATGCTTTACCCTAACATTATATGAGGAATTTGATATTTTTTTTATTTTATATGATATAAATACAAAAAATTTCTATTTATATTGTATGTTGAATCTCAACATTGGTTGGTATCCTTTGGCATATAGGTAGAAAATCCTAAGGTCATTTAGTGTTATTACTATGATCGTGGTGTCCTAAGTTGAGTCTAATATAGTATTATAGAATACTTGTGATGTTACAAATGAGGGGGAATCCTTCACACCCCCTATAAGATATGTTCTGACTCTATTGGAACTGGATGAATTAGGTATAGTTACTTATTTATATGGATAATTAGTGATGAATTATGTGAAATGGATGGTTTATGTTTTATTTTGTTAAATATTATATTATGCATTAAGTAATATATACAATATTTATTTAGTGATATTGTTTGTGGTATCCTATTATGTATAACTCTCACACAATTCATGTGAACCTTAATTGGTGTGTATACCTCATGCTTTGTGATATAGGAAATGGAATATTTTAGATGCCGAAGGAATAAGTTGGATATGGTTGGAAGGGATTGGTAGATGGGTCTAGGCTAGGCCTTAGATATATATATATTTTTTCTTTATGATTTTTTTTATTTTTACATTATGTCTTCAAAATAATTAAACCACCGAGTGATCCTATATATGATTTTTGAATTGTATGACATTCATAAATGGTTTATATTTTATCATAACATATGATATATTGTTATTATTTTTCATCATCTATAAATTCCACATTATATAATTTTTTTGGATAATGGTTTATTATTGATTAAAAAATATGTATGGTTATCGATTAAGGGTATATTCTCATTATGGTATTTATAGAGCCTTTATAATAATAAACAACCTCTTTTGTGCAAGGAAATGGGAATGAGATTATATAGTAATCATGCTCGAGCACTATTTAGCTTTCCAAAGTTTGTCAAGTTAGAAATTTGTGTAAAAAACTTATCTTTATTTTTTTTAAAAATCAACATGATATTTAGGAATATAACTAGTCATAACATGTGATGGAAATTATATTTATTCTTACATAACACTGGTATGGGGAAATTATAGGTTACTTGTGAGTGGGATTGTGATTTTGGATTATGGGTATTATTGTTTTTCGATATTTTCAATAAATATTTTTTATGATTTAATGTTTATTATTTAAACTTAACTTGAGGAGGGAAGAGGGAATGTGTTTATGAATCATATTAATTATATAATTTCACATGAAATTCATTGACCTATTTGTTATTGACAACCTAGTTATAAGAGAAAGATTGGTTATTAAAAGAGTAAACAATATATTATACAGTTGTTCCTACATAAGATATTTGTGGAGTCTTACATGACCAATATAAATGATGTTGATTCATTATATGATTAATAAATAGTTACCAATAATGTTAAACATACATTTTTTATTAATTTAACCATATTAGAAGATAGATTGGGCAAGGGGATGCCCAAATTATATCGAATCCTTATATGGGTAAGGTGTGCATTGAGTAGTGGGGTGCATTTCCTATTTTTAATTTTCATAAATGGTTATATCAAGAACTATGATAAAATTTTATTGATTCATGTTCTTTTAATTTCAGTTATATTCCACTATAAAAATATCTAGTTCATATCTAAGAGAGTGTAGATGAGTATGCTCCACCAGCATTGGTAGTGGAACCTATAATGGATCACCAACTCCATGTGATATTTCTCTAAGTTATTTAATATGTGGACTATTTGGCTCAGAGGTTCACTTTTTATTTGTTTAGTCATACCAGAGGGTTCAATATGATTCACCCACCCCAATTCCAGGTTATGTTAGGATCACGAGGAATACATTTTTGAATTGAGTTAGTTTAAATAATCTTTGACCATATTGACACCCTTGATAATTGAATAGTAAAACTAGAAAAATATATGCTTTATAGAACATATAATAACTAGTGGTATTAAAATATACAGTTAGGAGGATACAAGGGATTATCCTTGAAATATTTACAAACTCAATTTTTTGAAAAAATTTCCCTTTATACTAGATTTTATAATTTTATACATCTTACTCCTAATGATATTTTAATAATGGATTAAGAAATTTATTTTTTATGTTACTTAATTAATATTTGATGTTGGCTCGAAATTAAACTATCGAGGTTAGGTATTTTGAGAATTGTTTGGGCCCCCCTCTATGAGGTCAAGTAAATATATTTCTCCTAACTTCTTTTTTTTGAGGTGGAAAACTTGGCCTTCGTATTTTATAGAAACCTTGAGTAGTGGATTGTATACTTGGACAATTTTATTTTCTTGTTATGTATAGGAGAATATCTTATAATTATAAAAAGAATAGATTTGAGGGCACTCATCTGGGTGTGAAACCCCAATTAGGGTGTATCATTCCTTATGGAATATTGTGTATCTAGATGGATATTTTTGAGTGCTCCTCAAACTGGTAGTGATAAAGGTGTTAGGAAAACATAGGGATCTGGAGACAGGTCTGGAAAATCACCTCAGTGTTATTAACATTGTCATTCAAGTGAGTATTTCAATTAAATTTTCATCAATTTAGTTGTTAGATAATGATAATATAAGTTTAGAGGAGTTTTGATTTAAATTGGAATGAATTAGAAGAGGATTATCGATGGAAGGGAGAACGGAATAGGCACAGCAAAGGCACAAAATATCTAGTGGATCACTACTAAAAATAATGTAGATATTTAATGGCCATAGAAAGCCTAGTGGTGAACCATATGAGTTCGAATAGATTACCTATACATTTATTTAAATGGTGGTAGGGAAAAATAGTCATTTTGAATATAAAATGTTAATTCTTAAAACCTAATATTCAGAATCTGGAGACTCATTTAATTATATAGATGTTCTTATGACTTCCACTTTTATCCTAATATAATCCTCTTTAATTATACCCTTTATATTAAAATGGATTCACCATTGAGATATAACAAGATTTCTTTTTTTAGAAATATAAGGTAGGACTCTCATCTAATCTTGGTTTTTTGTTATATTTCATAATACTCTTATAAATCCATAAAAATATCTTAACACTAGGTTTTGAAATAAATCTATTACATTAACCGTTCTTATTGTACTAACTAAGGGATATTGTTCTTAGTGGAATAGAGGTGTGGATATTTTTTCACCTGTTGATTTCTATTTTCAATATAATTAAATGATTAAACCTCTATATTCCTTTATATTAGGCTTGAAAAATACATTTGTAATGATATATTTGCCTTCTTCAAGTATAGGGAGATAGTGCATGAAAAGTTTAAGTCAGTGAAACATCTGATATTCTATGAATATTTATCTATGGGTTAGTAGTGGTATGGGTATATGTGTTTACAATAGTAAAAATATATTCAAATTGCATCAGTGTTTTAACATTGGTTATCAAATATCCAATGTGAAAATAGTATTTACACTAGTTCCTAAATAAAAATCATTAAAACCAATAGTTTGAACACATTCAAAGTCGATTAATTTAATAACCAATATGAAAAATATTGGGAATTTTTTTTCACATCAAATATACTTATTACAAACATGAAAGATGAAATTTTACATCACATTTCAATGATTTCTCATTTTTTCACATCATTATCTTTCAATTCTTGTCTCCTAGACTACAAATATATCATGTAAACTTTTATTCATTTACCTTGATAAATTTTAATTTCTTTAGTATTCAAATTTCCCAACCTATTAATTATTCATCACTACAACCCTTGTTTATATAATTTACAATTTCTCTATCATTACTTTCATTTTTTAATGATTTGTTTTCAACATAGATGTTTTGAATGAATTTTTTGGAAAATATGGATTCCTTGAATGGAATAGAAATGATAAATATTATGCAAGATATTTACTAATCAAAGATGAAAATAGCCTCATGATAATTTACTCAGGATTAAAATTAAAATCTAGAAATAATCTTTACGGTGAGAGGAAACTTCTACTATTAAGGATAAGAAGGTACAATATGAAGTCTATTTTTTTTATTTGAACATTTTTTTTGTAATTATTTGTTTATTTAATATATTTGTAAGGGATTTTAGTTTAATAAAAATATTTTTTAATAAACTATAATATTACACATTATTTGTTTTAATAAATAACAAGGAAATGTATCTAAAACATGAATTACTTATAAATTGACATTATAATAACCTTTCTACATTGATTATTAAAATAATCAAATTGGAATGTAAAAAAATTAGGGAATAATAAATATTTTGATGTTAGTCTATATAATTGATGTAAAATATATATATTTACATGTCTTCCATAATAACACTAGTTGAAAATTGACATTAAAAACAAAAAATATAATATTAAAATAATCGTTTTCTAATAGTGTATTTATTTAAAAATAATCACAAATATTAAATAATTATTTTAGTTTTCTCTCAAATTATTATGTTATTCTGGGTAGATTAATCCATTTATTTATATTCAAATAGCTTGGTGGTTTTATAATCATTACTTTCTACTAGGTTGGTTCAGATACAATTCCTTACATGTGATTTTTGTGAAAATACACACATGTTTGGAATAATATTTATATTTTTATACTATCCAATTGAATTTTAATTATGGTTTTTTATGTTTTATCGATATTCTAGTATAAATACTTTGTTTTAGAACATGGATTCATGTTTATTATTGTTTCTCATTTATACCTATGATTTTATTATTGTTGAGCATTTAAAAATTGGTATATTTTTGTTATATATATATATATATTGACTATATATAACCATGTGGTTTACATTTAGATAAATAGGGAGGTTTTTTTATTCCCCGACTCTAGAATACCTATTTCCCATTTAATAATTATCCCCTTTCCTAATCGGATGGGACACATGATTTTCATGACTCTATTATACACTATTATCTTTCCCCAATAGGATGGCTATTGCACCTAGGTTATGTTAAATATATATTTCATATTTATGCATTTCCCTAAGCATGTAAACATAAGAATGGATCCTCTGGATACATAGAGTTTTTATTAATATTCATTGTATATGTTCATTGTATTATATTTGTCATATCGATTTCATTTTTTTTCTTTATCATGTGCCTCATATAGTTATTAATATAACTATAATTTGTTAGACGTTAATAGGGTATAAATGGATATCCCCTACTAGGAATAATATACTTGCACCATATATATGTCCTTATAAGGTGCGTGTAGATTCTTTTATGAGTGATCAAGGTAAAGGTAAGGCACTAGATTAATGGATCTCATAACATATAAACTATAAAATTTAGTTTTATAATTTTATTGTTTTCACTAGATGATATAAAAAATTATGTATCATTTTAAAAATATAGTCTAAAATAGGATTTATATACTTGGGAGTTAAAAAAAATCTATAGGGTATGTTTGGTTTATAATGTTTTTTTTGCAAATTTTTTTTCCAGTTGCACCTAATTAATGTCTTATATTTTTTTTGAAATTTATTTATATATATTTTAATTTTCATATATTTATTACATATATATTATATTACAAGTAAAATGTGTATCCCTAGTGAATAGATACCCCCATTGGAATATAGGTTAATCTTTTCTAGTTATAATACATCAACAAAGGCCATGTTGAAATTTTAATTCGACTCTATTAACTAATTTTTTTAAAAGTTGGAAAATTATCTTCTATATTTTTATTATTTATCCCAAATAATTTACTCAAACATTTTTTGACCAATTGTTTCACCTGTAGTGTTGTAGAGATATAATTTGGGAATAATTGTTTTATTTATCAGGGTTGTTGAAAAAATGATATTAGAGCGCACAAAAGGATATCTTCTATGAGTTATAAGATTAACTAAAATATATGACTATTTATAACCATTTAGTGACCCATAAATATGTTTTCCTAGAATAATTATAGGGTAATAGTGAGTTACCAAGGGTAATCTATGTTGGATTTTGAGTTCTTTCATGAGTCAGACCTAGTCATTTGAGTCTCGTGCATCATGATTAGGAACCTATAAGTTGGAACCTATCAGATGGCATGATATATTTTGTTCCTTCCAATTATTCTTAAATTCCTTACTATAATCAATTGAATGTTTTTATTAACTAAAATATCTATGATAAATAAATAGAATTTTCTTTTTTATTTATTAGTGATAATTTGGTTAATATGAATTGATGATTGATTTGCATGATTGATAAGTGCTATATATTATTATTTTTAAATATTTTTTCATGATTACCTATTAATGTTTTCATTAAATTATTTTAAAAAGTGATTTAACAAATGAACTAATTTTTAAATGGATGTATTTGGGAGAGAGGATGTTTTTAAAATAAATAATTACTCTATTGATTAAAATTTAGCTTTTATAAGAATAATGTTATGTGATTTCTATATAAATATAGAATATTCCACCCCAAATATCTCCTCCTCCTATAAAGATATATAGTATGAAAATCCATCCCTAGTCAAACCTACATTTGAATTCCATCATCCTATAACCCTTCATAGAGTTGTAACCCCTCAATAAGTTAAATATTTTAATGACATACTTCATTACATATTCAAGCCCAAGGGTTCTATTGCCGGAAATTTGGAGGGGGGAGGAGTCTCTGGTGCCTTCCCCCTCCCCTTTTTTATACCTTTTCCTATTCCCCCCCCCCCACGCTTGTCATCCCCGGTCTTCCCTGATGCTGGGATTATGTCTCTGTTTCTCCTCGGTGATGCTCCTTTTCCATGCTTGCGATGAGACGACGACCGACATCGATCCTCTCAATCTTGTAGGTGATTTAAAGGTGATGTTCAGGATTGACTGCTCTGTGGTGAGGTATTGGTGGTATTGTTGTAGGTTCCTTGATGTTTCTATCCATTTTCCACTCATACCTCGCTCTGGATTCTTGTTACTTCTTCTCCTCTCCAAGTCGGATCTGGAGCAGTGGAATCTATGAGGTTATGGGTTCATGGATTGGCGTTCGAAGGGTCTTTGACATTTTCTCACTTTAAGGCTTTGTTCAGTGTTTTTTGGCCACTCTTATCCCTACCCTAGCATCATGTTCCTTTGCGCCTCTCCCAGTCAAAGCTGGAGCAGTGGTACTAAGAAGTTTTGGGATGTGGGTTGGAGGCCATCGATGGGCGTGACCAGAGTCAGGATGGTTTCTGGTTTTTTCCCTCTACGATGATGGACTTGTTCGGTGTTGGATTTATCAACATCAATGGTGGTTTTTCTGTTTCTGGTTTTCTTAATTGATTGGTTTTTCCCTCAATGTGGTGATACGGGTGACGATGGCACGATGATATTCGGGTGGGCACAACGATGGCACAACATTCATGGGATGGGTACGACGTTGACATGGTGTATGGACGATGGAAAGGATGAACCTCCATCATGTTTCGATGTTTGAAGATGCGGTGGCATTGGCTGGTAGGGTTATCTCTGGCATTGTATGACGATGGCAACGACGAGGTGGTTCGATGTCAGAGGCGCGGCTCTAGAAGTCTCGCTGCTCGAGGATCCGTGTCCCGAGGCGTACTGGTGGTGATTCAATGATGGTTTTTGGGGGATTTTTAATTTTGAATCAAAAATTAGATCTCGTGAAAGAAGATTTTAAATTTTTATTTTGGTAATCTCGTGTTTGGCTCGGCCTGATTTTGAAAATCAACTAAAAATAGAATTTTCAGTCATTACATATTCAAGACTACTAGAACTCAATAATATAACTAAGAATAATTATTTTTATTCATTACTAGAGAACTAGGTCATAGATAGTGGGATGTTATAAGTGAGGCTAAAAGTTATTAGGTACTTACCTATAAGTGATTCTAGGATTTATTTTTTTAAGAATTTTTATTCTAAAACATTATATTGAGTAAGATCTCAAGAGTTTATTAAACATTGGAAATAACCAATTTCTATTAGGGAATATGTTTTAATATTTATTGATTTACTTATCTTCACTCCTTACTTGAGAAGATAGTAGGAATTAATGTAATGTATTTTTAAATGGATTTAAAACTTCCTTAGAAAACTTAACATACTCTTTAATTATTTTACCTTATTTAAATGATTTAAGAAGTCCATACTAGTTGGTACAATATATAAAGGGAGATTGGGATATTGTTTTTCATTACCTAGTTAAACCATATATGATATTTTTTTTGTGGTATAAAGTTATAGTGAGAGGGTATAAGTATAATTTAAAAATTTTAAGAATGTAAGGGGGGATGTATTTCCTTATCCCTTAGTTTGTGGACACTTTGAATATTTTGACACCATTTTGGAATCCATTATCATATTAAACCGTATTGTAACTATGAAGTAATGATTTTTTATTAATGTATCTACTACTACCATATTTAGAAATTAAGATAGATATCTACATTAGATAGTATCAAAAAATGACCCCAAAAGACCTAGGTATCATAGTATCAGTTCAATGGGTAGCTGACCAAGTTTAAATAACCACCTTCTAGGAGATCTAGTCAAGTAGATCGATGTGGGAGACAAATCTATAAGTTAGTTGTGAAATCATTTGAGTAGTGGCTTCCTCTATATGGTCAATATGATAGTTCAATAAATATATTTGTAATAGTTAAATCTATCACTGATTCTTGAGATAGGATTTCAAAAAATAGAAGTAAAATTTTATTATCATTAAATTTAGTTTGTGCCTTATTTAAAATAGGTGGTTCATAAACTTTTGTCACTAAGTAATTTATGTCTCTCGTTAAACTAAAATTAGAATAATCTTCTACATTTATGAGCCTTAATAGTCTTATTAAAATGATTTTATAACAATATAAGTGGTTTATAAATTGTAATTTAGTGATGGTTACTTATGCACATATATATGGTATAATTGTTTTGAATATGAAATCTTTTGATGTTATTATTAGAAAGTATTAGTGGATCAATTTTTAACACATTTTTATTTCGTATACAAGGAGAGTGTCATTCTCATATCAGATTGAAATTTAGTATAATATCAATAAATAAAAATAATTTCATGCCAGTAGAGTAGGTCAATACTAAGGGAAATAGGGAGTTATTACTACTGATTTAATTACTCTTACTCTTAGAGTAGTTTATTCCATCGAATGGAATTTTTTACAATTTATAGTGGATATTTCTTATAATTTATTACTTTTTTATTTTTAAGTGTTTCTTCCTATTTTGGAAGTTGAGTCCTCTATTTCATTATTTCCTATAACTAATCATATATATTAATCCCTCTATATCTTACAGATCCAACTGAATTGAGAGAGATGAAGATACTATTATAGGAGATATTAGTGAAAGGGATTAGTAAACTGATCACTTAACCTTGGTGTGCACTAATTCTATTTGTGAATAAATCTTATAAAGGTCTATAATTTTATATATTATATCAGAGATTGAACATGGTAATAATTAATATGAATTATTATTTACCTGACGTCAATGATTTGTTTCATTATTGAAATTGTGAAAATCAATTATCAATGATTTACTTATACTATTGGTATGGTTATTAAAAACAATAGGCTTATGATAATATATAAAGATACTCTTTCTAGGTATATGAAGTCAAGTTCCTTTCTAAAGTGTTCATTGAATATAAAGACCCGACCATAAAAACTCATGAAAACCTTTTCACGATGTTATAATTTTCACCCTTTAATAGTAAAATATTCTTTACTTTGAACATAAACCCAATAAAATACCTTTTGTGAAAACATGATACATTTATAGATAAATATAAATCAAAAAATAAATCAGATATGTGACTCTGGAAATAATTTTCATACTTAATTATGATATAACCATTTTGGATACCATAAAATTACTCTTACAGTTATACTTTACATAACCCTCATAGTTAAACTTGGAGTAACCATTACAGTTACATTTGTAAGAACCATACTGCCTACTTTCAACATACCCAATCCATAGAAAGTCTATAACATATCCACCAATAATAATATTATAATGGAACCACCCATTATCATAAAAAATTCCCATAAACCATAAAATAATCATAAAACATGAATACTTACATCATAAAAAAATTCATTTAGGAAATCACTTATTTTAAAAGAATACTACACACATAAAAAGGGAAAAAAAATCTTTGAGTGTAACCATATAATATTGTAAAAGAGGCATAAAAAATTTATGGTTTTATGACATGAGGAAAATAAAATCAGGTCATATATGTTTTAAAAAATCATTACATATGAATTTTGTAAAAAGATACATTAAAAACGGATTTATAAAGGAAATTTCTTTACAAAAACCCATAAAAAAGATTCCTTTATTAAAACATTTGAGACAAAACTGAGAAAAACTCTTTTTAAGAAATTCATGTATATGTTAATAAATTCATGAATATCATTTAAAAAACTCATACATGAAATATAAATATTTATAAAATAAATCATTCAAACATTTAAAATGAGATTCTTTAGGTAAATGGTTACTTACCTTATGTATGAATGTGTTATGAACTTATAATTAATGTCTTGTATAATAAAATTAGATTCATTAATTACTTAACATATAACCTCTTACACACATATTTTATTAATAATATTTATAGCCATTTTGATGAGTTATATAGATCAAAATCATCATTTCATGAGCCTTCCTTTCATGGTTTCATAGTTCGTTAACTTGTGCATATTTATGGATGTTCATGTCAAATGGGAATAGTAATCAAGAAGTCAAAATATATGGTATTAATGAACTTTTATAATTTAAAATTGTTCCATATATCATTTTTACTTCTAAAATGTGGATGATTCATTTGATAAAATGTTAATGATTATTATTTAGTTTTATTTGACGTTTTTCTGACAAACACAAATTGGTTTCATTTTATTTAGAATAATTTCTATATATTAGTTACTCAACATGGAATAAGTTATAAGATAGTTATAAAAATATTATTTAACCATAATTATAGTTTTTTGACCAGTCATGAATTCAGTAATGAAAAGTGAAAACTCATTATCAATGGAGACGGTTAATCACCATAATTTGGACAATTATTTACTGTCATTGAATAATAGGAGAAGATAAAAAAGTATGTATAGATGATATTACATTATAAATATAACATTATAGTATATACATGATACTAGATTTATAATTACTTGATGGATTAATGAGGTGGGGAAAATATAGAAGAAGAAATGAAATTAATAGAGGTTGTTTAAGGAAGTTACCTCTTGAATATTACCCCCTTGAAGGATCCCTTAAAAAACATAGAAATTTTCTTATAGTGACACAATCACCTATATAATGTGTATCTTTTTGGTTTAGATAGTAATTTGGTAGATTGTGGTAGATTTATAAAGATAAATGTTGTGAAATTAATTGTAGGAAGGGTTACCCTTTTGTAATTGAGGTGAGGGACACTTTAGGAATTCTCAAAATATTTAAATATAATAAGACTATTCTAGAGTCAAATAATTCCAAATAGGCCTTAAATGAATAGTGTAATGAATTTTATACCATATATCATCTCATATTTCCTTATTTAATATTTTTATAAATTTTTTATATATTAATTAAATTTAATATTCATGAAATATCATTATTGTCAAATTTGAAACTATTCATTACTATGAATTTAAAAACATAAAAAAATAGAGACAAATTTAAAAATAAAATATTATATAATATAAATTTCCTATTTATCTATTTAATTATTTTATAACATTGAATATATAAAACTATATTTATTTTACTATTTTTAATATCATCTATTTGATTTTTCCATTAATTTAATAATTACTACATCATTATGGTGAAAGACTTTAAGGTAATTATTTCCTCCCTAAAAATTAGAACTAAATTTCCAAAATTAATATAAATATTTTATATTTACAAATATTATTTATGGACTAACATAACCTTTGGATAAAAATATATTAAAAAGTTATACTTATTTAAAACAATAGTGTGTCAAGTTTAACTTTTCATAAAATAATATACTATAAGAGATTTAATGTCAATAAAATGGATCCAAGAGGTCATGAATTCAAAAAATGTAGTATTTGGGTCTAACATTACACATAAATAAAAAAATTGGGACATGTTTTAGAGAAATTTTATAGTCCTTATAATATTATTTTTACCCATAATTACCTGATTTACCCTTAATTATGGTAATACAAATTATTAAGTTTACTATTTATATTGTCTAAAAATAAAAGCGGGTTATTTAATAAATTTGGACCAATAATTACAAATATTAAATCTTTTTTTAAAATTTCAAAACACCGAAGTGGAAAATTTTAATTTAAAATTAAACACGAAAAATAAACCGAAAAATGGGTTTTCCAAAAAAACCACTTTCAAAATATAAAATGTTTCTACACTAAATTAAAGTATAAAAACAATTAAAAAACCACAATTAGATTAATATAAATTAAAATTAACTAATTAAAATTTTAAAATTAATAAAAATCATAATGGTACCTTGTATATAAAATATAGTTTTCAATAAAAAATAGTATTTTTTAATATTCATTGAGAAATCAAAATTCTCTAAAAATTATTAAACTTTCACCATAAGAAAATTTAGATATGCCATTTTGAAAAACTAAGATTATTTTATAAAATAAATTTCCTAAAATTTCTATAAATTAGTTATATTATTTCTACTAAAATGTAATAAAAATCATTTTTTTGAAGAAAATATGTTTTCATGGATAAAATGGATTTTCTAAAAATCTATTAGAAATAAATTACTAAAAATCTTGTAATTATTTAAAATTAATTAATTAATACATTATCAATGAATAATACCATTATAAATTTCACAATGTCATTAATATTGTTCATTCCCTCTGATTTAATGGACATGTTATAATAGATATATTTAAATAATAATATTATATTGTTCGTTTAAGTTTGATGTGAGGTATCTTGTATTATATCAAACATAGTATTTATTTTTGAAAAAAACTCAGTATTTTACATTCTCTCCACCTTTAATAAATTTCTTCCTCGTAATTTTAACATGGGATCGAAAATGAGTGGTTTAAAATTTCAAAATACCTTTGTTGAAATCCCACATCGTAAAAAAGTATTAATAAAAGATCCTTTAGAAAAGAGAGTAAGGGAAATATAGACGTTGCATGAAATACAAAATACTCTGTTTCCATGTATTATAACATAAGCGTTAACTGAAAATATAGATAAGGTAGATAAAACTAACTCCCAAATAATGATGGATAGTGATGTAGGGCATGGTCAGGAGAAAGTTAACGATCACAAAACAATTAATATGTTATGGGATTTACGACCATTGATTTAATGGTAAGAAAACTATATAGATATTGTTTATTATATCAAGATTACATTACTTCACAGTCTAAGAACATGAGTTAATTTACTTATATGATAAGAAGAATTCCCACCATAAAATCAACATTTTATCCAAATTATGAGTATGAATTTTTCATGTTTGAAGCACTCAAATCAACTTTAATAGATAAATAAATCCAAAAAAACAATATATTCTTCCTATTTTTATACATTAACCAAAACCAATAATGGTTAAGATAATATAAGATAATTACAAAAAATAATTAATCTCCAAAATTTAATAGTAATACCCAAAGTTCAATATAGATCATTCAATAAATAACTATCCAAAAAATTCCTAAAAATTATTATAGATTAAGATTGAAACCTGAAAATCATAAGGATTTGATGAAATATCCTTTCAAGATAAATTTATTATTTATCACCAAATAATATCAATCACTTTTAATGTCTCATAACAAAAATTTAATTCCCAAAATGGCACAATCTCCAAAATATTATAATCATTTCCATAAATAACATGAATCACCATAAATCCACAATAATATCATATATGATTCTAATATATAATTAAATCTTTATTCCTCAAATAAAATATCCTACTATTCTGCTTACCATAATCATACAGGGTTCCCAAAATAGTAAACATCTTCTAAAATGATATTAATTACTTAATCACCAAATAATTTTACAATACCTTGGTTATATATTTGATAAAAAATATGTCCAAAAATAAACTTATTATTCATCAATAATTTTTTAAAAAAAATCATACTAACCAAGACTTCGTGAAGGCCAGTGATAGTCGATGCACCCTTGTCTCCTTTCGGTTATATTTTCAAACCTCATGGTATTTCTGATTGTGATGGGTTTTCACCCAGTATATGGGTTCTAATTTTTATAAAAATATAATCATTATAATAATCCTATAAAAGTGATAAAAATCCTAAAAATAAACCTTAATATACGAATCATTAAGTAAAATATTGTAACCTCAAATGTTATCATATACCTTTCATTTTTCATCCCTTAATCACCCTAATAATAAAATTATATAAACCCTAAATTTTAGTTATACCTTTAAAACTATGTCCACAAAAAGAAAAGAGAATTAATCCTCAAATAAAATTTTCACATGAAGGACTTAAGGACTATATATATGTAAAACTCAATAAAAATATTTCCAATGTACTCCCACTATTAAAATAGTATTAATACTTTTAAACATTTCCGCATCCTTTAATCTACTGTAACTCTTGAATCCCTTATATGTAGACATCTTAATCATTTATCATTATTCACAATCCCATAACCATTAATTTCAATCTAATTCCTTAATTCTTATTTCCTATAAACAAAAACATGAATCATGTCCTAATATTAAACAATGTAAAAACAAGATCTAAGAAATAATCTATACCTATCATATGTCATTTTTAGTTTCCTCATATTCAATTGTAATGAAATTAGGTATTTATAAATAGATATATGTATAGTCCAACTTATACCATACATAAGCCTTATTCCTAGAACATCTATATGCATAATTACCAAACTCCCCACATTTAAATCATTTTATTGATAACTTAGGAACAACTTATTAACCTTCCATGGTTCAACTGAATGCTTCCTTTTTCCTTGGAAGATTATTTCTTTATGACCTCCTTGACCACATTTATATCTTTTTCCCATACTTTTATTAAATTTTCTTAGGTTCATATTTCCACATTTTTTACACATAAATCATTTGTCACGAACCAACCCGGTTCGAACATGAACTATTCACCCGAACTAACCCGTGACATGGTCCGAATGACGTTCTCAATCCCCACAGGCTGTCTATTAGTGGTGGGAATCAATATATTGAACAAATGGAATGATGTTTCCCAATAATAAATAAACGAAATAGTGAAAATAATCAAATAAGTCCAATATATACATATAAAACATCTAAACTAAACATCTTTTATACAAAGATAGAAATACAAAAAAAAATAAAAACAAATTATTCAATGAACAAACTACACTTGATGACTACAACGCCTCCATGTGACCCCAAAGGTCACTCTACAATACCAAACCAAACCATTTCCCATGGAGATTGATTCCAATCTAAAAACCTATTGAAAAAGGATAAAAAATGAATAAATTATAGGGTCGAGTATTAAAACCAAGTAGGCGTGCCTGAACAATATATTCCCAATGTATTTCCTTTAAAATAAAAGAAACATCAACCTTAAGTTTGAAATAAAATATATAAAGTAATATTTTCCACACTTTTTACCATAAAATGAAACACGGCCAATTTATCAATTTCATTCCAAAAGAAGGTTTGTTTCCATTAGTGATACATTAACATTTTTAAGGGGAAAGTCAAGCATTCATTTCAAAATGGAACAAGTGAGTCTAAAACACGTTTTCTTTAAAAATAATAATAAACCTTTATAAGAAAAATCATAAATTTACAAGAAAAACCCCACACATGAGAGCACTATAATAATCACATAGTAAGTGAAATGAAAATAAACACACAAGAGTGACCAAGTATCTCAATCATCACTACCAGTAGATAAGTGAAAATAAACATGATTGAACCTAGGAGATCATGAATAATCCATAACATACTAATACATGATACCCATACCTCGAAGCATGCCTAACATGATGACGATCAAAGTGCCATAAACACACCCACCCACCCTAACTCAGGAAAAACTGAAAGGAAAATCTCATATCAATAAACCCAATATATCCTCCTACTATGGGCCACCATCTAATGTGTAATCTATCCAGTGTAGTAATCATTCTCATAAAATTATCTCATTATTCCAGGTGTATATGTCTCACGTATAATGGAGGTGAACCAACTAATGCCAATCGAGCATCAAATCACCTGCATATATAATAACTATTCAACAATAGGAATCACCCTGAGCCACTCTAAGTGTCAAAATCTTTTCCTTTCAATCCATAAATTATTAAATGAGTCACTATGAATCCACAAGGAGGATATCCCACCCATTCACATAAACTATGAAAGAGAATTATCACATGAGGGTTTTCATGATAAACATTTACCACTTTCATTAAGGTACCAAACATGCCCCAATACCTTTTTACAAAACTAAGATTTATCAAAGAACCAAATAAAATTTTCAATAGGGTTGTAAAAAAACCATTTACCATTTGACAATAATTTCATAAAATTACCTTTTTAGTAAAAATTATATATTTTGAATTCAATCTATTTTCATTAAAATGCTAAACAGGCCATTAGTCACCACACAGACCAAATACCCATTTTCTTTTAAATCCAAAAAAAAAAGATTTGAAAAGCCACTCAAGGAACTCAAATAATCATTCCACAAATCAAAAATATATTCACAAATCCAAACCATGCTTTAAATGTCAAAAAACCCATGTAAAGGCCAATTGGAAATTTCATCGACACTTTGTGTGCAATATTTAGCCAAACAACCCTATTTATAAAAAAAAGGGTACAATAACCATTTTTTCACACCTAATTATTATTTTAAGGAACATATATCAAAATTTAATTTTCAAAAAAGGATTTAAAATCATGAAATAAATGAATCATAAATTATATTGGTAAGTTCAAGGGAAACCTACCTCAAATCCATGTCACATCAATGACGCACACTCAAAAATGAACCACTAGGGTTCTAAGAGATAGGATCTATCAAGTGTAACCCTAAATGAAAAAAACCCTAATTTAGCACCAACATAGGTATGAAAATCGACCAAAAATTTCCCCTTGGGTTAGAGGATAAAGTCAAAATGGAATAAAAAAAGGATAAAGCAAAAGGGATCCATAACCTTTCAAACCTGGGGAAGATTCACCATGAAACCACCATAAAATCAACTTGGATGGGCTTGGAGGTGGAAAAACCTGAAATGGGAGGTGTTTTAATCACAAGGTTTTAATGTGGTAGGCTAAGGGAAGAAACCCCAATTAATAAATAATTATAAAATCCTAATATTCCTTTTCTTATGTGGGTTCTAGTGTTATCTTGCATGGTTTAATAAACCGTGAAGAAACCATGAAATTATCCATTATCGAGTGTTGCATGGGCTACACACTTAGTTTGCGTTGTTTGTTAAATTGTTCTCAAACCATGTGACCACCAGCACACTTACCTTCATGATTAAACTAATTTTTCACCTTAATTCTGAAACCCTGAAAAAGTCCCCAAAAAATCACTCATTTCACCCCAAAACTCATTTAACTCAAGGGGATAAACCATCCAACAAACATAACTCATAAAAAGGGGCCCATGAGGGTGTTACAAATTCATTTTCTAATACACACCATCCTCATACCTTTCACTCTAACCAAGAATACATCCAAAACCACTCAAAACCTCTTAAAATTAAAATTTAATTTTGGAACACCTAGAACTCTGGAGAAAAAACCAAGATACCAAATGGTACTCTGAACATAAAGGATGAAAACAAAAATCAAGGTGTGATAATTCTTCGCACCATAACTCTTTCCATCCCTAAAAATCCACAATATCTTCCATTTCATCTATTAATGACTAAGGGTTCTCAAAAAAAAAATACATAACCCCTCGATCTAAAAACATCCTGAAAAATTCAAACTGAATATATGCCTCTTTCTCAAAACAGACAATACAACTGAAACAAATTCCAGATAATAAATAGGAAATTAGATCCACAACCTTCACAACCATACTTCAAACATAACTATTGGACACACTCCAAAAAAATACCAATGTTTACCCAAACTAAAAAATAAAATCATAAATAAAAAAACTTCAAAAAAATCACTTCAACCAGACTAACCCTAAAACCAAACCAAACCAAAATAGATCACCATTAGGGGGAGGTCCTAATGGACTCCCCACTATTTGAAGAAACCTAGTATTTATTTTTTTTAAAATAATTTTCAACGATTCCCACGGTGGTTCTCCCCACCATTATTAACTAATGATAATAAACAAAATTGAAAAATTCCCTCCATCGACCAAAAACCCCACCACAAGGGGAGGAGAGGTAAGGGGCCTAATGAATAGTTCACTAAAACCACAACTGAAAACTAACCAACGACTTATCATCTCTAGGTGGCCACAAACCAAAGTCACACCCAATTCACATGGGTTTTGTACACAAGGAAAACTGATCATAAAATTTCATACAAGAAGGGACAATCATAAAAAATGCAAGAGGGATAAGTACACCATGTTCTTTTCAATAATAGGGAACTCATAGAGATAGAGATACCACAATAGAAACACAAAAACAACCTTACCATAATGGTGGTGACACGATCTTATCCAAACACTCCAGACCACAAAGATTCCTGACTACACGCCATCTGCACTCTAAGTTCATTGGATATAACCCTGATGTTTGACGCATCAACTGCCCCACATTCAGAAACTGATAATCCCTAATCATAACTCCTTCTTTTTGTGTCAAATGCATCCATGTGGCACTCTATGAAAAAATATAAGATCAATACACACTAAAAAACTCACTTACTCAACTAACACAAATTTTCCCAAACAAGGACTTGGAAGATGCACAAAATATTCTTTCTCACTCCGAATAAGGCACAAAATAAACAAGGAACCTGATGAAACACACGAAACACCATCAAGTACAACTTCTCTAATTGATAGAAACATTTCCACTAGAAGGCACTTTATGTTTTTCTCAAATAGCTCTTTACTCTAGAAAATAGGCTAGGGTGTCATTCAGAGAGATTGATTTAACTTTTGAAACTCGAGAATGAAATCATTAGGTTAATAAAATTTAATGTTTTTAATGGGGAACCACCCATATCCACACCACTAACATTCTTAAAATCTCCCTAGGGGAGAAAACTAGGAAAATATAAATCCTAGAGCTCTATCAAAACTATCTCATTAACCAAAACTCAGATAGAACATACACGCACACAAAGGGAACTAGAATAAATATTTCCAAAACCTTTCTAGAAACCCGTTAAACACTATTTCAAAACTGAGTCACCAATAATATTTCAACTCAGGATACAACATGAGAATCACTTCTAAACAAAGATAATTCATATCAATAAAGACAACTTCAAAATCATAGAAAAAATCCACACAACCATTGAATTACAAGCACACCATAATTTCCAGCATAAAAAACTTTTGAAAAGAAAAATAAACTTGATATATTTTTCAAACATATCAATGGTGTTTGTAGAGTCTCACTCACATGAAAATTTTTGTTCTAATCTAAGAAAATATACACTCATGCCATACCATCCGCTCATCAACCATGGAAATCCCAAGAACTCTACTCCCACATCATCATCCAAACACTTCCCACACATATTTATGTATGTGAGCACTCATAGAGAACACCAAAGGTCAAAACAAAACATTCTCAATTTCCAAAACAAATAATTCAACCCATTTAAAAAATTCCTGAAACCTTTTAAAGGATCACTAACCACCGAGTCAAAAACAATTTTTATATTCCATGTTTTAATCTATTTTACCATGCCTAAAAATAAAATTCCTGGAATTTTCATCCAAAAATTTAATTTGTTTCATTTAATACATTTTCCAGCTGACCAACATATATTATTCTATCAAAAAAACCATTTGATTAAAATCCCACCCCTTTAAATTTAAAACAAATTCCAAAAAAATAACCACTTTCAAACAAACATTTTCTATAAACCCCATATTTTGATTATAAAATTATAATCTTGTTACATCATTTCCATTTTACCCAAAAGACCGTTTTATAGAAATTCATTTTTCTAATGTATTCCAAAAAGGTTAATTATGAAAATCACTTTTTACATTTTCCAAAATCCAACCATTATCACCAAAACCCCATTTTCAAAATTCAAACAGAAGTGTTCTAAAAAAAATTTTCAAAATGAAGAATAATAAAAGAAACTCAATAGGGGAACTAATATCGATTGGTGACTTGTCTATACAGTTGGAAGCCATATTCGAAACACACCACCATAACTGAGAGAATTATAGGACTATTCGACTAGCTCCACATGGATTTCCAATCCCTGTGATTTCTCTAAAACCATTATCACAAATCTTTTTTCATATCTAAAACACCAAAAAATACACAAGAACCAAAAAAACCAACAATTTAGGACGTGCCATAGAAACTCGAGGTTCGGAACAAGGGTTCATGAAATCCTTCCTATTCCTACCTCTTGAATCCTAAAAATCCTAATTCATCTACCTTAATATCACCAAGGAGAAAGGGGAACTCAAAAAATAATGTTCCTATAAAGATCTAACATGCTCTGATACTATTTTGTCACAAACCAACCTGAGTCGACCCTGAAACGGTCACCTGATCCAATCCATGACATGGAGCGAAGGGCGCCTCTCATCCCCATGGAATGGAAACTAGTTTTGGACATAAATATAGTTAAAAAAGTCAATTATTTATCCCAATATTAAATAAACTAAAAAACAGAAATAAACAAAGAATCATAATATATACGTAAAAAACATACAAGCTGAATATCTTTTATACAAAGATTGAAATACAACAAAATTCAAAACAGAATATACAACAACCAAACTAAACCTTATTACTACAACACCTCCATGTAACCCCAAATTTAACCCTCTGATACCAAACCCAACCGTCGCACACGGTAATTGATTCCAAGATGAAAACCTATAGAAAAATTTAAAAACAAGAAAGAACCATAGGCACGAGTATTAAAATATAGTAGGCATTCCTGAATAATCTATTCTGAATTCTTTTCCTTTATAATAAAATAAAAATCAACCTTGAGTTTAAAATACAATATATAATGTAATATTTTCCACACTTTTATCCTTAAAATGAATCATGGTTCATTTCCCAATTTTATTCCAAAAGAATTTTACTTTCCATTGTTGATACATCATCATTTTTAAGGGTAAAGTGATATCTTCATTTTAAAATGGAACAAGAGAGTATAAAACACATTTTCTTTAAAAAAATTACAATCCTTTGGAAGCCAACTCATCACCTTCCAAGAAGGACAGCACACAAGAGAGCACTATAATAATCACATAACAAGTACTAATTGACATGGGTGAACCTAAGAGATTATAAATAATCCAAAACATTCTAATACATTATAACCATCCCCAGAATCATGCCTCAAATGTTGAAGATCAAGGTGCCGTAAACACTCTTGGCCACCCTAACTCAGGAGATACCTAGGGGAAAATACGATAGTAATGAACCCAATATATCCACATACTATGGCCAACCATATATTTGATAATTTATCCTGTGTAATAATCATTATTAGAAAATTCTATCACAATGACATGTTCCCATGACTCACTTATAAAGGAGGTGATCCAACTAATTCCAACCGAGCATCCAATCACTTGCATATATAATAAAAATTCACCAATAATAATCACCATGATCCACTATAAGTGTCAATATATTTTCATTTCAATTCATAAATGATTAATTTATTCACAAGGATTCAACATTGAGGACATACCACCTATTCACATAAACTATGAAATAGAAATATCCATGGAGGGGTTTCATGATAAATAGTTTCCACTTACATCAAGGTTCCAAATAGGCCTCAAGCTCTTTTCACAAAACCAATATTTATCGAAGAATCAAATAACCTTTTCAAAATGGGTCTAAATGACCCATTTAACATTTTACAATAATTTCATAAAATTCCATTTTTATAAAAAATTCCAGCTTTTCAAGTTAATCCATTTTCATTAAAATGCCAAACAGGCCATTAGTCAAGGAAAATACAAATACAAATTTCCTTTAAATATAAAACCACTTTTAAAATCCATTAAAGGTACTCAAATCATCATTTAAAACATCAAAAAAATATTCACAAACCCAAACCATGCTTTAGATCTCCCAAAACATATACAAATTCCAATTAGGCATGTCAAAAAACACTTAGCATGTAATATTTATAAAAACAAACCTATTTGTCAGAAAAAAATGGTACAATAACCATTTTGCATTCCCAATAATTATTTCATGGAATTTATATCAATATTTAATATTCAAAGAAGATTTAAAAATCATGAAATCAATGAATCTTAAATTATAAAGGCATATTCAAGGTTAACCTACCTAAAATACATGGCGCATCAATTACGCACACCCAAAAACGCACCATTAGTGCTCTAAGATCCAAGATCTATCAAGTGGAACCCTAAACAAAGAAAACCCCCAATTTCACACCACCCTAGGTTTTAAAATACTCCAAACATGGACACTGGGGTTATAGGATAAAGGTAAAGTGGTAGAAAATCGAAGGAGAAAGAGAGGGGAGCTCTAACCTTTTAAACCAGGTAAAGATTCACCCTAAACCCACTATAAAATCCACTTATATTGGATTTAAAGAGCCATGAAACTACCATGGGAGTAATATTTGGTCATAGGGTAAAAATGGGGAAGTTTAATGGAAAAACCCCAATTAAAAAGGATAAAATCCCAAAATACTCTTTCACGAATGGTTTACCCAGTTATCCCACTTGGTTTAACAACTCATGTGAAAAATGATCAATTAGACATTTTATAGTGATTCATGAGTGTCACACATAGTCTAAATGGTTAGTTTAACCATAATCAAAATGTGAAAACTCATTCAAACCTACCTATATGATTAAACTACATGTCCGCCTTAACCAGGTGACCTGGAAAAGTCCCCAAAAATCACCCCTTTCACCCCAAAACTCATCTTACTCAAGAGGATAAACCATACAAGAAACATACACTCTCAAAAGGGGCCCCTATGAGTGTTAAAGACTCATTTTCCAAGCCACATCCTCCTTATACATTTCACTCTAACCATGAATAGGTCCAAACCCACCCAAAATCTACAAAACATAAATTTGAAATATGGAACACCATGAACTCAAGAGAGAAAACCAAGAGAAAAAATGTACTACAGAAAAGGATGAAAACAAAAAATAGGGTGTGAAATCATTCATATATTTACCTTTATGATCGTTGTTTATGTTTCCCAATTAGGATGCAATTATCATAGAGAGGGGAAAGGTGAATCAATGATGTCTTTTTCTTTATGTTTCTTTAATTATGAAATAAACTTCACCTCCTGTTAAATATTTATTTCCCTAGTGAACAAAATTAAACCACACATCCATATAAACATAAGAATATACATGGTTCACTACTCAATAAGATTATCAATGTTATTGGTATTGTTTGGAATCAATCCAATTCCACATAATCCACTAGAGAACAATCCTTTAATGTGGAATACAATGAGTAGGATGTTCCCTTACTCTCATGTAGCACTATGAAAACAATACAATAGTGAATGTTCTTATTCTAGTACAAAATGATGCAATATAATGTTTTTATTATTTTTGATCCACTTCTATAAATTTTATCTTTAAAAACAATTCTTCACTTTACTACCCAAATGCTGGTAAGAACATCATGGACTTCGTAATGATACTTAGTTTGATACCCCATTCTGATTTCTTCATCTTGATGGTCACACCTAAAATCCAAAACATTTCATACAATTAGTTTTTATAAATTTCTTTAACAATATATTTTAGTGCCTTTTAAAACTTCCTTGATTCCTCTGTGAATGTTTCTACTTCCTCCCTAAACTGCTTGTATCCTCTATGCACTGAGTTTCATTGTGTGGCGCAAGTGCTTCGCAGACAAACATCCCTTTCATGGACCTCCTCTATTTCATAGACCACATTCTCCTATGAGGTTTCTTTTATTTTTAAGGCTATAGAGACTCACAAACCTCTTTTATGAAATGTACCCACAAACTATATCTTTTATGGAAATCTTCCCTCTACGAACACTTCTCCTTCATGAAATTATACATTGCGAACTACTTCAGAATTCTCCAAATTCTTCCCTTAGGGATGATCATTTATTTATAAAATTATATCTTACATAATTAATGGATTAAGATACTTTATATAGGAAAATAAAATCCATATAACCCGCTAATCTAATTTACCCAAAACATTGATGTGGGACAACCATCACTGAGAACTGTGTTATGTAGTCTGCATAGGACATTTCCCCTTTCTAGTGGCCAAATAATTCCATATATTAAATCTCTTTGTGGTTCAAAAAATCACCACCTATATTCCAAAAACTATGATCCTTCCAAAACCATTAAGCCTTCCCTAAACTATGGGCCTCCTGTGAACTGTTTTCCATATGTAGTCTGTATAGATTGCTTCATGGTCCACATAACACTACTATGATGAATCCATCCTTTTCTAATTTTCCTTCTCCATTATTCATTCCACCTATATGGTCTTGGAACTATGCTTCATGAACTCCATTTTAGAAAACCATTCCTTTTCCATAAATGAAAATACGAATTTTGTGGCCCGAAAAATTGGTAAGCACTAGGAAATAATGACACCTTAAAAACCTGCTTTGGTAACTAAAACCTTACCAATTCATGGTAATCTTATTTCATCACAATCTCCATTGTTAATGATATATAAAATTTGATTTACCACCTTTATCATCATTATATTTACCAAGAAAAGTATTGTATCTTCCCTATATACTAGCGACAACTTTCCTTCCAAATCAAATGGAATTTATTAATAATTAGGAATACTATTTCTTGAGTATGGTTATTTTTTCAATCATAAAATTATACAAGTGATGTTATTTAATTTCTTTTAAAAAATATTTTAAAAAATAAAATACCTGAATATGATACTCTTCATTATCATATTGGTCTGTAAAATTGTCACTTGAACTTCGATAGGGATTCATTTCCCCCATATTTATTGCATTAGGAAACTCACTAGGGTTCAATTGGTTAATCATTTCTCCTGGTTGATGGTTTATAATAACCATAACAGTTAAAATTACATCTCCCATTTTATTTGGTTTCTTATTTAGCAAACCAATGCATTTTCCATCAGATCTATTATTACTTTGGTTCCTAATACATCCAACCATTTACTGAATACAAAAAGGTTACTGTGATCATATTAATAAAATAACCATATACCATCTTATAAGTAGGATAAACACTAATATATCATTATTCATGTTATATCAATAATCATTTAACTTATCCAAACCCACCATGACTCTCCCTACCATGATAACCATTTTGGTTATATATGACTTTTAAATTATGGTTAAATTAAATCCTAACCTCTAAATTTTATTAAAATCACCTCTAATTACAACTATAAGGAACTATCCTTAAATATTTCATAATACTGAGTTTTAAGCCAAGAAATTATTCTATTACAATTGAGGATATTTTTAGGTTTAGAGTTTTATATAATTATATCATAAACATTAGATAACAAACCCATATATTACAAGTAGGATACTTTAACTCAGTATCCATTTTGTCCACCAAACAAAATTATATAAAATAAATCATGATTTATTTTCTTGATAATTCATCAAAAGTTTCTCCTTGATCTTATTGTTGTCCCTACTCTCCATTAAACCCTATGAAAAACATTTTAAAGATGTTGGATGAGCATAAAAATCATAGTAAGTGATATAAAAGAAAGAAATAAACTATTATTCCATGAATAATTACAACAATTTTCCTTTTTCAAAATGAACTTTGGGATCAAAATAAACATTTTTCCCAAAGAGATAAAATTTTATATGAAAACATTTTCATAAAACATTTAATAATAATTTTAAATGGAAAAAATTAAACCCATAAAGTTCAATTTGAAAACATTAAAAACACATGAAAAAATTTTCTGAAAGCTATAGTTTTCACCCTTAAAGATTAACATATACTTTCCTTTGAACAAAAACCCAATAACTTACCATATGAAAACATGATATTTTTATTGAAACATAAAAATAATAAAATAAATCATATATGTTAATTAGGGAATCATTTTTAAACTTACTTATGACGTAACCCACACAAATACTATAAAATAACCCTTACAATTATACCTGACACAACCCTCATGATTATATTGGGATTAATCATCATAGTTACATTTGTAATAACCATGTGGTTGATTTACAACTTACCCAATGCATTGGAGGTAAATCATGGACCCACCCATGATTGGTTTACAATGGAACCACTATTCATCATAAATAATTCCCAAGAACTATAACATAATCATAAAACATGAATACCAACATCATAAAAATATTCCTTGAGTAAAATAACTTATTTTAAATGAATATTGTGGACATACAATGGAAAACATTTTATTTGAAAGTAACCATGTAATATTGGAAAGAAATCTTCAAAAAAATAACGTGTCATGAAAGAGGGAAAATATTGTCATGTCTTCTATGATTAAATAATAATCGTTTTAAATTTTTTAAAAAGATACATTAAAAAAGGATTTTTAATGTAATGTTCCTTACATTAAACTTTAAAAATAATCCTTTTTAAAAATTAATTTTGAGAAATTATAAATCAAAATCCTTTTTAAATAAAATTCATTTACATATGAATTATTTTATAAAAATAATTTTTAAAATATGAACATAAAATAGAAAATTTAGAAAAATAAGACTTTAAAACATTTAAAATAAGGTTTTTTAGTTAAGAGTTTCTTACCTTATGTATGAATGTGATATGTGCTTATACATAATGTCCTCAATAATAATATTAGATAAATTAATTACTTAATTATTATTCCCTTAAATATATATTTTATTCATTATAATTTTATTAATTTCATTTATGTAAATTGTGATGAGTTATAAAGGTCAAAATTGTCATTGTGGGAGTATTTGTTTCATGGTTTCATGGTTTGTTAACTTGTGTATATTTATAGATGTTCATGTAAAATGGGAATACTAATGCATAAGTGAAATTATACAGTATTAATGAATTTACATAATTTTATATTTTCCCATATATCTTTTTTACTTCTGAAATTAGGATGATTCATTTGATAAAATGTCAGTGATAATTTTTTAGTTTATTTTTATCGGTTTTTCGAACCAACACGAATTAGTTTCATTTTATTTAATAAAATATATTTATATTAGTTCCATAACATAAAATTAGGTATAATATAATAATTAAAATTTTGTTTAACCATAATAATAGTTTTTTGACCAGCCTTGAAGGTGGTAATGAAAAATGAAAATTCATTATCCATGGAGGGGGTTAATCACCATAATTTGGACAATGTTTTCCTTTCTTTGAATAAGTGGTTATGAGAAAAAATTATAGATATAAGATATTAAATTATAAATATAAAATTACATTATATGAATGATACTATAGTTATTATTCATTTATGTATTAATGAGTTTAGGAGAATGTAGAAGAAGAAAATAAATTAAGAGAGGTGGTTTGAGAAAGATACATCTTGAATATCACCTCTTTAAAGGATCTATTAAGGAACATAGAATTTATCTTTTGGTGAGACAATTACCTATATAATTTGTCTAGGAAAGTGGATAAGATAATTCTTCAGAGTATGTTCATGATAAAAGGATCAAGGTGGTGAAATGAAGTTAAAGAAGGGGTTCCTTTTTATAATTGTGGTGAGGGACACTTTAGGAATTCTCAATATATTAAAATATAATAAGACTATTCAAGAGTCAAATAATTCCAAATATCCCGTAAATGAAAATGGTATGGAATTTTATACGATATTGTATCCCCTATTTCTTTATTTAATATTTTTATGGATTTTTAACAATTTAATAATGTATTTTATTAATTAAATTTCAATATTGTTTGATTTGATTCTATTCATTACTATGACATTAAGAACATCAAAAAAATATAATCAATTTAGAGGAATATATTTTATTATATCCTAGACATGTAATAGTTATCAATAAAATTCTTGGATCACTATTAATATCTAAAATTATATTTATTTAAATATTTGTAGTATCATTTATTTTATTTTTCTATTGATTTAATAATCATTTCATCATTATTGTGAAAGACTTTAAGGTAATTATTTATTCCATAAAAATTACAAATAAATTACCATGATATAGTTAAATATTTTTCTTTAAAAAAACATTTATGGTCCAAAATATCTTCGGGATGAATATATCTTAAAATTATATTATTTATTAAAAAAAATAGTCTCTCAAGTTTAACATTTGTGAACATAAAATACTATATGGGACTTAATTTCAATAAAATGATTCAAAGAGGTCAAAAATTAGACACATGTATTCTTCTATTTAAACTATACTCATCCAGTAAAATTTTGACAGGTGTTATAATAATTTCATATTCTTTATTATAGTATTTTTCAGATAATTATAGGATTTACCCTTAATTATGGCAATAAAAATTTCTAAATTAACTATTCATATTGTCCAAAAATAAAAGGAAAAAATTTAATAAATTTAAAACATTTAATTCAAAATATTTAAATTATTTTTAAAAATTAAAAAAAAACTTTAGTTGAAGAATTTAATTTAAAATTAAACTTGTAAAATTCACTGAAAATCGGTTTTTTGAAAAAATTCCTCTTTTAAAATTTAAAATGATTAAAAACTAAATTCACGTAAAAACCACATTAAAAATAATTTGATTAATATAAATCAAAATAAACTAATTAATATTTTAAAACTAATCCAGGGAATTATTTTACCTTGAACTAAAATACAGTTTTTTATAAAAACCAGTATCTTCACTATTAATTGAAAAAATTAAATTTTCAAGAAACTCTCAATATTTAATAATATGAAAATTTTTATATGATTATTTAAAATATCAATTTCAACTTACCAAATAAATTTCTTAAAATTTCCTTAAATTAATTATAATATTTGTATATAAAAAAATTCGTTTTTTATGAAAATATGTTTTTGATGTATAAAATGGCTTTAATAAAAATTTATTGGAATGAATTTACTAAAAATATAGTACTAATTTAAAAATAAATAACTGAAAATGATTAAATTAGTATGAACACTATATATATAATAATTCCATTAATAATTTTCATTCCTGCTAAATTAATTTATGGGCTATAATTGTCATATTTAAAATAATAATAATATTTTATTATTCATTTAATCTTGATGTGGAATATCTTGTAAGATATCAAACACAGCCTTTCATTGTTTTTTAATATGGGATGTTAAATTTAATGAAATAACTCAATGGATCCTGATAATTTAGAAGAAATAATTTCCTATAGATTCTCATGAAATGTTTTTTAAATTGGGGTTTTCTTGGATTTATATAATATTATAATTATTTTATCCAATATTTCCCTAAATTCATACTCTAATGGATGATTTATCCAAGAAAATGTTCTATCAAGTTTAATATATATTTCTAGGAGATGAATAAAAAATTTACAATGGTTCTTATTCTGATATTTCCTCATTTTGGAAAATTATTATAGGTCATTTGTGATGCTTCATCTGTTTTCTCAATATATGTTTAGATATAGGATCATCCGTTTTTAAATTATGGTTCATGAATGGTCTAGTTACATGAATTGAACTATCCAATCCATGATTTAAAATTATACATTATTATTCATGCTATAAATCGTTGGGGGTAATTTCTTGTTATGTAAGACAGTCATGGTGTTTAGTGACTATAAAATCCCCAAATATAACATTTCCCTATGAGATCTAAATATGAGGCATATCCATTAGGTAGAAAACCTCAAATATAGAATCTCAGTATTTTTAATGTATATTTTTAAAAACATTCTCTCCCAAGCATATAAATATATACATTGAGTATAATTTTTTTATTACGAAATAATAAGTAATGTGTGTGGATGTGTATTTATCTATTAATAATATTCATACCTTGATTAAATAAATTTTTTCCTTAAAAAACTATATTATAATTATGTGATTGAATTATTTAATGTGCACCAAGTTAGAAAATAAACCCTAATTATTTAATCCTCATATAACATTACATACAAAAGATAAATATATTCGATAAAATTAAAAATAGTACAATGGGATAAAAATAATAACATGTTTAGTGTTTGAAATTAAAAGGTTTATGATCTCCATAAAATTTCATATCCACAAACAATAAAGTAAAAAATAAAATAAAACATAAGAAATAAGATAGGTATTTTATAAATTAAGAATAGAAAACATTTATAGAAAATTAAATGAGGGGTGAGTAAAGTAAATATGAGTAATTTAAAGGAATTATAATTATTATATGAGTGTTATAATATTAATTAATTTTGAAAATAATAATTAACCATTGGAAAAGTAACTTGTTCATTAGGATAATAACATCAGAATTGATAATAGTAACATTTCAATTAGTTAATATTTTACAAAGATGAAAAAATAAATATAATTATTATAACACCATATAATGATTTATTATAAAACAAAATCAAAATATGTATACGTTTTCATTTTAATAAATTTATGCTTGAATATTTTAATTTTTGGTCATTCAAAAATAAGATAAAGATAAAGATAAAAGTAAGTTTTAACATAATTAACAAAAAAATAATTTTTTTAAAAAAATTAAATGTTAAAATTAAATAATATGGAGATTAATTTTGATAAAATTAATCTCATTTTTTTAATAGTAATATCAAAATTATGTTACTGTGAATTATTGATATTTTTCTAAAAAAATATATTTAAAGAAAAATGGTAAAAAAATAGTTTTTTCATATATAATAGGTTTTATTATTTCATAATGATATAAATATAACATTTTAATTTCTAATTTTTTTTAATACTAAAATGTGTATTATTATTAAAATAATGTGTTTAAATTTAAAAAAAATCCAAACCTATAAGAAAATTTCCAAAGTCAAAATTATATTTTTATATAATAAAATAAATATTTTATCTTAACTTTAAATTAAATATTCTATTGATTTCATTCAGATTTAGAAGTTCTTAAAAGTAAATAAAATATATTTATTTCTATTAAAATACAATTAATAAAAAAACAGTATTATTCATAGTATTTAGTAAAAATAATATATTAATCAAAATATAATCCCAAAACACCATCAATTCCATATATAAATACACCCCTGATCCACCCATTTCCCTTCACATAAAAACTTCTTCAATAGCCAAAGATGTAAAAAAATACCTTTTTAAACCTTACTAAACACATTTTAGCAGGCCTAATATAATTTAAATAATATTCCTAGGATCCTTATAGTGAATACCAAAGGATCCCTCTCAAAGATTAGGGTAGTTGTTCCAATTTTAATTCTTCTGTTCTCCTCCATCTCTATCAACTTATTTTTATCTATGTTATAATACTAAAAAAATAAAAATTTAGTATAATTATACTTTAATTAATTTGTAAGAATGAATTATGAATCATTTTTATCATCTTTTAAACTCTCCTATAAAACATCATTATCCTATAGCAGGTTTATATAGCCTAAGTGAACTTTGATGTCTTATTTTCACTTCATCCAATCTTGATTATTCATAAAAATGTTTTTCATATATTTATATAATAATTAATTTATTATTTCATAACCTTTAATGATAAAATAGTTATGATATTATAAACATTAAAAAACTATAATGGCCTATTTAAATCACTTATAAACAAGTTTACCAAAAAAATATCTTTAATTATTACTATCGTTGAGTATTTACAAAATTTTTTAAATCCTATCCAATAATAATTCTATTAGTCTATACCTTGAAATATATTAAAAATGTGTAACCATGGGAAAAATAATTTTTATCATCCCTCTTATACTAAATCTATTTTGGATCTATGGACCAAACAACACGAAATAATCAACATGAGAAGATTAATCTAATATGTTAATAATATATGGTAGTAAATATATTATAAAATATGGAATAAAAATTAGTAAATTCTTGAATTAAGAAATTAACATGTATAATTTAACTATCTAGAAGTTTATAGGAGAATCCAAGCATGTCAGGACTCGAGTTAAGCAGACATATTCTGCTTTCTCTTTTTTTGTTTATGTTAACTCTTTCTCTCAAATCAACTTATTTTTTTTAGTATTAAGTCTGCATTAATTTCTAAATTCAATTATTTTATATCATTTTATTTCCTCTGAGGATATGTGTATTTTTGTACTTCCATTTCAAATGATTTCTTTTTGTGAAACCTTTTCAAATTATATAAGGAAAACTTTTCCATTATTCTTATCATTTATTTATATGACATATAATGATTATTTCATTATTATATTATTTTATAAGACTCATTATTTTATATACAATATTTTTTTTTTATAAAAACCATATTCCTTTATTTCCATTATATAATGTTTTACCCATCTCTTTAAATATTGATAAAGTGGTTCTCTTCCAAATATCTATTCTTTTCACATATTACTCATCTATTTTTTATATTTTTTTTATATATTACCAAAACAATATTGATCATATAATTTAATCATATCCATTCATTTTTTGGTATTATATGTCTCCATACCTTTCTTATGGATTCATAGTTTATACCTTGTGACGTTTTAAATAGACGCACTCACTTCCTATATTATTCATTCCATTTGGGTGTGTACTCTCTATATCATTTATTCTTTTTTGATAATACCACCCTTTTAAAATTATTATTTTCATATAATCTCCCCTTATTTATTTTATGTCAAAAGGTTTAAACTATTCTCTAATTCATTTATTTGAATTCCAATATTTTGTAAAACTTTTCTATATATTCTATCATTATATGTATTACTTATCTCATTTCTATTTTCTTATATTATTTATAAACCTTATTATTTATAAAATTATTTATTCTTATATAGTTTAATAGAGATTTTTTTTACTTTAGTTTTTAAAAAAAATACTTTTATAGGTTTCATATAATTATGGTAAATTCCATTCTTCTTAATTTCTTTATGATCACATATTTTTTGTAAATGTTATATTAATGTATATAATACATTAAAACATGTACAAATCGGAACTTGAATAACTATTATTCAATTTTCCTTTAATACTAAATATATTCTTAAATTCTCATGGTTCTCACATTTATTGATTCTTATAAGAGAAATATTGACAAGGGAAACAAAATCTATCCCACTTTAGTTTTTTTATTCAAGTTTTTTCTTCAATATCAACCCATTTATATATTTCACATAAATCATTCCATGAATGTATAAAATACTTGTTTTTTATTCATATTTTGGAATTAATTTTTTTTACCATTCACCCACTATTTAATAATTATTTCTTATACTACATTTACATTTAAAAAAAAAAGGATCCATCTAAGATTATTTTCATTGTACTCTTTATTTTATTTGGATATCTATCAATTTTTATATGTTTTTTTATTCATTTATTACACTATTATTTGTAACCCATTTTTGGATTATCACTATTTTATTTTCATAGTAACATGATTATTCAATTTCTTATGTATTATTATGTCATGAAAAATTGACTTATAAACCATTTCTATTTTCATGGGACATCATACTTATGGTTTATGTAAGTTTATTTTCTTTGTGGAACACATATACTTGCACATGTTATAATGTGATGAGAGGGAACATAATTACATATCCTTTAAAATCATTAATAATAGATTATATCCCATAATATGATACATTTGATGAATGGGTAGTGATCCGAACACACTATGCTTTGGTGAATGGGTTGTGATCCATGCACACAATGTTGTGGTAAAAGGTAATGAGCATAAAACAATATGATATGATGTCTTGGAAGAGATCCTTTCTATGTTTTTATGATAAAATTTTCATATTTATTCTACATTCTTATAATTCCCACATTCTTATTATTTGTATCATATTACTTCAATGATATTATTTCAGGACAATATCAAAGTAATTAATGATCTTTTGGTATTGAAATTTATATTTCCTGTTCATATGGAATGCCTTATATTATACCATATTTTTGATATCATGTTATATTATATGATATATTAATATTCATACTGACTATGATCATTGTGTTTTCATTTAGATTATCCCTTGACTGTACTTTTTATATCACCCCTTTATTTGATGAGTATCCCTAGGTGTTTGTAGATGTTAAGGACATTATAATAATATTATAAATATTATATTTGATTTAATTTTATATTATTATATAGTTTATTGATTTATTATGTATCTAGTTTTGAAAGATAATAAACTTTTTATTATAGTAGTCAATTATTATTATTTTTTTATAAAAAAGAGTATGTTTAAAATCAGATATTGAATTTAGGAATATTGGGTACTTTATCCAATCATTTTATCTTGAAATTCAGTATTCAACATGGAAGGGATGTTTTTAATACAATTTTTAAAGAAATAATAACCAAGCACAAAAAGATAAAAAAAAATTAAGCAATAATGTTGTATTAAATTGTTAGTGGTTAAAATTCATTTGGATATTGTCAAGGAACAAAATTGGATTCTTTTATTTTATATTGACCTCACCTAATCTATCATAGAATGAGTTAGGGACTTCTAAATATCATACCACAACTATAACATCATTATAAAAACCCTTGATTATGGGGAGCTCCATAGTAGTTGTGCGTAGTATTAGCATTCATTCATTAATTTTCATGGGATTATTGTAGTTCTTACAAGCGTGAGGGAATATGTAATGAAATAGTTCCATGCATCTAGGTGGGTTGTTCACCCCAGAGTTCCAAAAAATCATTATGATGTTTTCTAGAAATTCTAGTGGCCTGTCATTAAAAAAGAGATCACTAGTTTTGTTTTGAAATACCTTACTTATTGATGAGTGAAATTATAATATTATAAACTTGTGACATAATTATAAACACTTACACTATCTCAAAAGAAATTAGATGAGATAAAAATGGACCTTATGTAAATTTTTTCTAGATCTATGAGTGGTAGTGATTTTTTTTTGGGTCCTTTCAATCCATTTGATTAATACAACATAATTTTTACCTATCAAGGAATCTAATTTTTTAAATGATTAGGGAATGTTATATGTAAACGATATTATGAAGTTGAATGGAGTTATAGAAATTATTGTTTAAAATCATAACTCAATTTTTAAATTTCAATTATGGTAGGGATTGTATTTGGATTTGGTTACTTTAGTAAAACTGAGTACAACTTATAAGAACCTGGATATTCTTTTCAGGTGTGTTTTTCCTTTTTCAGATGTTTTTTAGAAAAGAGGAGTTTCTGGAAATTTTTGAAGTACACGTCGTGTACTTTATGAGTACACGCCATGTACTTTATGAGTACACTCCCTGTACTTCATTTTCGCATGAGGCCATGTGCTGGATGTGTAAGGGCCACACACACGGTCATGTGGGTTGACATGGAGGCCGCCTAAATTGGATTACAGAAATAGTAAGTACACGCCGTGTACTCCAAAATTACACGCCGTGTATTTTGTTTGTTTTTCATTAAACACACCGGGGTCACGTCCGATGGACATAACACCCTCCTTTTAGCTTTGGTTCATCCGAGAGCAAGGGTACGGCCGCTGATCTTCTCTGATCCCCCGATCCTCCGTTTGTTCTCCGAATTTACCATCGTCGATTGTGTTGGAATCACAGCGGTACGCTCTCCCTTATTCTATATCATCGTTTTCCAATTCCTTCTCATTTTCAAGTTAATGTGGGTTGAAAGTTTTCTGCGTTTTCATAGATCTACATCCTTCTAAGGAGATTTGAGACTCATGGTTCAAGTATATCGATCTTCTAACACTAAGGTAGGTGGTTTGTTCCTTTCTATAGAATGTCTTTGAGTATTTTGTGCAAATTCCACCAATACCCTTGAACTGAGTATTGTGTGTTTCCTGTTTTTCCCTTGTTGTTGCCTGATTTACTTATATGCCGGAGTATAGGTTATTGATTGTGAATAAGGTAATGCACTGTGCTTTGGATGTTTTTCTCATGCATGTTTTTCCTGTTTATGACTGTTTGGTCTAGTTTTTCATGTTATTCTATTTGCAAGTTCCATGCCTTGAATTGTAGGATGGTGTGACTGTTGTTCTTTTATGCTGATATGCAATAGAATGCAAACCATTTAGTTCTTGAGGTTAACCTTGGCCATTACGCGAGCTATACTTATTTTATTTACATAGGGCTGTGAGAACCCAGTGTAGTAGACCACAGGGAGAATGGACGCAAGGGCTTCTCGAGAGTGTCTTATAAATTACTATGTGAGACCACATGGGGGAATTGACGTTGAGTGCTTCCTCAGAGTGTCTGTAGTTTTTCTATCTGGACCACATGGGGAATGTTATTTCGAGTGCTTCCCCATATCACCTTTAGTACGATACGAGACTATAGGGTGAATTGACAGTGAGTGCTTCCCCAGAGAGTCTATTCATTAGTTAAACTAAAGGGGTGAGACTGTGTGTGCCTCCCATATGGTTTCTAGTACTTTTTGGTTGAATGAGATGGGTTAGGCTATGAGAACTGCCCAGAGGGTTACCTTTCTGTTCTTTCTTGCTTGAGTAGCTGTTTTACCTATTTTAAGATTAGATGCTTCATACAGTGGATTGCTTACTATTCACTATCTTCCTGTTTATTTTTTTCTGTACTTTTACCTACCATATATTCATTGACTGTTAGGCATAGATCTTGTGGTGGTTTCCTGCTGGGATTTATTCTCACACCCTATTTGGACCATGCTTTTGGTCCCAAACATATTATATTGTTTTAGGTATAGATAAGGGAAAGTTCCCTTCGACTTCTGGTACATAATTTTCTATGGATCTGGAGAGCATGGGACCAAGCTTTGGCTTGCGATGCTAAGGAGTTTATCTATTTTCCTTTTGTAATTTGGTTTAGTACAATTTTCAGCATTGTGACTTTTTTGGATGCTTTCCTAGACTTATATGTATCAGGCATCAATTATATATTTACGCTCTATTTGTTTCTTTATCAGTCTTGCGCTGTTTACTGCTGTTGGATATGTACTGCTTATACTATTGCTTTTGGTTATATTCTGTTGTGTACTTTGCCAATGAGGGAATAGTTTCCCCACTATCACACCCAAGACCATCGCTGCTAATCGGCAGCCACTGGCATTTGGGGAAATGTACTTGAGGCCATATGACCAATAGGGTACGGGGCACCTCTGAGTGGCTTCTGGAACCAGGATGTTACAATGTAGTATCAGAGAATTTATTTTTTCTTGACATACAGTTTGGAGCCTATAGCCAGGGATAGGATGGAATATGTACTTGGTAATAAGTTGTTCCCAGGAGTAGCTAACCTGTGTATAGGCAAAATCCATACTACCTCGTTTATTGAAATTTTACTGGTTTTCAATTTTACAGTTGATTTGATTTCACCATTGGGTGATTCACATTTTTGTTGTTGTTACCATTATTGTTATTACGGTTCTCTTTCTGTCTCAACCTGATGAGATGAGGGTATTCTATCTCATACATCGTATAGGAACTTGTTAGAAATCACATGTCATGCATTCTTTCCATGCCATCTAGGATGAATTATCAATTTCATGTTGTTGTGATAGACGTTGTGTAGACTATGCATGCTGTTGTGATAGATGCTTGATAGAATACCTGGTTTTTGATAAGGTCTTGCTTGAGTAGTTCTTTGTTTGGATGAATTCCAAACTTTGGTTCTTGAGGTGTTATGGGCCCTCATGGACTAGAACTTGGTGTATCATCACTTTGTTTCCATGTTATAACTTGTGTAAGATTCCAAAATTTTATTTGCGGGGAGTATGGCCCCTCACGGATCGAGATTTGGCACCATCAATGTTCATTTCTATGATTTTTGGGCTCTAGTGCAGTTTCTGAGGATATTGTCCAGAAAAACCTAGAATACATGGCGTGTACTTTATGAATACACTCCATGTAGTTTTAAAATTGTGTCACTAACTGTGTGGTCAGAAACACGGGGTTGTGAAAAATTGTGTAAAAAACACGCCGTGTACAGTACGCACACGCCGTGTTGTTGAGACCGTCTTTCTACTTGTGTGGCTAGTGACGCGGATTGATGAAACTTCGATTTTACACGCCGTGTCCTGATTTCACATGTCGGGAAGCGTAACCTAGGTACCCATCTTCGTCATGAACGACACGGGTCAGGAAAAACATTCAAGAACATGTTTTGTACACATAGAGCATGTTGTGTAGAGTGAACCGTGTAGCCGGACATGTAACGAACAACACAGGACGGTGTTATTTATTCTTAGTACACACCATGTTTGTTTGGAACACACCATGTAGTGTAACCTGGGTACACATGTCGTGTCACTAACAACACGGGCCAGGTGAATTGTGTCCCGTACACACCGTGTCTACCTTGAACACGCCGTGTAGTTTATCTTAGGAGAGCCGTGTGGCTTTGCCGTGTAGAGGGACCTGGGAAGGAGATGAGGATTCAAGTACACACCGTGTGTTTTGAGAATACGCCGTGTGTTTGGTGTGTTACACGACCAGTTTAGGCAAAGTTACATGCCCAGGTGAATGATTTTAGGTAACACGCCATGTTGGTAGTGTATACACAGTGTAGTCATGTTTGTAAGACTTGGATGTTTTCTTCCTCTTGTTTCCCTCTTATGCTCTTTGTTTTCAGTCCTTGATAATTATGATCTAAGTTGTGTGTTTTCCTTGGAGAGTCATGCCCCTGATACATCCTCCAGTTGTATTCCAATTTCCAGGCGGTGATCAGACACTGGACATAGCTGATCAGGGACTTCTTGCAGATCCTCTTTTTGTGCCATCCATGGCACAAGCAGTGATAACAGTTACAAGAGCTAATACACAGTTTAGGGAAGGATTTATAAGGATGATTCAGACCTTCTAGGGAGCACCGCCTCCTGCCTCGTCTATGGAAGACTTGAAGCGGGTTTTCCAGTAGCAACATCCTCCCACCTTCTCAAGGGAAGGAGGACCTCAGGCTGTAGAGTCATGGCTAGAAGCCATGCTGACTATCTATTAGCATCTAGAGACGCCTACCGAAAGGCAGGTCAATCTTGCTACCTACATGTTACGAGACTCTGCCAAGCGGTGGTGGGACATGATCTCATAGGCGGGTCACCAGAAGGTAATGGCGTGGGAGGAGTTTCAACATGTATTCTATAACTACTTTTATCCAGAGACCTTGAGGGCCGATCGAGACTGGGATTTCATGAGTTTGGAGCAGGGTACTCTTTCATTTATACAGTATTCCTCTCGTTTCACCAAGAATCAGAACTTCACACCCCTGCAGGGTGGAGATGGGTTGTTCATGGAAAGGATGTTCGAGGATGGTCACAGACGGGATATCCGCTCGTAGGTGAATATCTTTAGGTTGACTTCTGTCGCTTCCATCGTCAACCAGGCACTGGTTGTAGGGAGAAATCCGAGAGATTTTGGAGCTGAGGGACATGAAGGTTCCGCTTCCAGAGTTAGTGCCTCGCCTACTGACAACAGGAAGTGTCGTAGTGAGTCTTCATGTGGTGATATGAGGAGGCGAGACACATATTCTGCTAGCCCAGTGGTATGCTGTCAGTGTGTAAGGTCTTGGAATACGAGGCCGCAGTGCCAGAGGGATCCAGTGGAGTTCTGATCTTGTGGAAAGAGGGGTCACTTTTAGTGTTCCTGTAAGGTTTTCTCACTAGTAACTAGTGACATGGGTTCTTCTATGACTATGTGTTCGAGAGCAGCACTTCCAATTCCTCACCAGTCTGGGAACTAGAGTTCTTACAGCCGTTCGTCCTATGGTGGAGGTCGAGGTCATGGTGGTCAGTCACCGGTCTATCAGCGACAACAGGACAGATCAGCTCAGAGCGGTCAGGCAGGGTCACAGAGTCATGGTATAGGTCATACTTTTGCAGTGGAGCAGACCCAGTATGAGTATGATCTCGGACCCTCTATAGTTAGAGGTACGATTTTAGTAGCCTCATTTTTATCTATTCTTCTTTTCGATACAGGGGATTCCCATAGATTTATCTCTATTTCTATTGTGTAGGCCTTGAGCTTTACATCTTTTCCTCTACCGATATCTTCACTCTTGATCCACTGTTGGGGCCTAGGACAACTAGTGTACATCAATGTAGGGATTGCCCTCTAGAGGTTGCGGGGTGTCACTTTTAATGGGACCTCTACATCCTAGAGATGATAAGCTATGATGTCATCCTCAGGATGGACTGGTTAGTTCCCTTCCAAGCATTCATTGACTATTATCATCATAGGGTGAGATTTATATCACTATAGGGTAAATCTTTTCTTCATAGAGGCGAGTGGGATACCCATGCGAGTAGAGCATGACCTGGGCATCATGGGCTAGGAGGAGTTACATCCTAGATTTCTAGTCTCTATCTGGATGACTAGGGGACTTCGTAGTTTGACTTTCCTCCAGTGGTGGATCATTTTTGGGATGTCTTTCCAAAGTAATTTTTAGGGTTTCCTTCGGAGCATGAGGTAGAATTTTCTATTGATCTCATTCGAGGAGCATCACCGATGTCTATTCCTCCTTATACAATGGATACACTTGAGTTACAGGAGCTCAAGAAGCAGTTAGAGGAGTTGTAGGCAAAGGGTTTCATCCCACCCAGTACTTCTCCCTAGGATTCACCTCTCTTATTTGTGAAGAAGTCAGATGGTACCCTTAGACTTTGAGTGGATTATTGGAAGCTGAACCAGTTGACGGTCAAGAATTGATGTCCTTTGCCGAGGATCGATGATCTCTTTGACCATCTTTGAGGAGCCTGAGTATTCTTGAAGATTGACTTGTGGTCCCGTTATCATCAGTTTCATGTTAAACCATCAGATATACCACTTACAGCCTTCAAGAGAAGGTATGGTCTATAAGAGTATACAATTATGTCATTCGGCCTCTTGAACGCACCAGCAGTTTTCATGGCGCGGATGAACCGAGTGTTCCATCCATACTTGGATTCGTTCATAGTGGTCTTCATGGATAATATCTTGGTGTACTCTCACACTTGACACGACCATTCCACACATATTGAGATCATTTTGAGTAAACTGAGGGAGCATCATTTATATGCTAATATCTCAAAATTCCACTTTTGGATGGACCAAATTCACTTCTTAGGTCATGTTATTTCAGAGACAAGAGTATCATTAGACCCATAGAAAGTGAGATCTCTAGTTTCCTGGGAGTAGCCGAAGAAAATATTTGATGTGTGGAGTTTTATAGGGCTGGATGGATACTACAGCTGCTTTATATAGGAATTTTCATGCTTAACAGCACCACTGACAGGTTTGACAATGAAGGGTGTGAAGATTTTATGGTCAGATTCTTGTGAGTCAGCCTTTCAAGAGCTGAAAGGGGGGTTGACTTTAGCATCGATACTAGTCTTTCCAGTTCCGAGAAAGAGCTATACTATTTACTGTGATGCTTCAGGTATCACGATGGGATCTGTGCTTATGTTGGGAGATAGAGTTGTTGCGTACGGTTCTTGGCAGTTGGGGCCACATGATAAGAACTACCCGACACACGATCTGGAGTTGGCATCTGTTGTTCATGACTTACATTGTTGGAGAAATTACCTTCTCGGAGATCATTTTATGGTTTTAATGGACCACAAAAGTCTAAAGTACATTTTCACTCAGCGTGATTTGAATCTGAGATAGCGGAGGTTGGTTGAGAACCTACAATCCTTTTACTTTGAGCTTGCCTATATGTCGGGGAACGAAAAAGTTGTGGCTGATGTGTTGAGCAAGGGGACTCAGATACATTTTGTTCATGAGTCCAGAAGTGAGTGGCATCTTATGGCCCTGTTCTCTGAGATGCATTTGGAAGTGCACGATAGACAGGGGCAGAATTTTATATCTTATGTAGTTGTTACATCTACCCTTCATGATCGAGTACGGATGTGGCAGCTATCAGACTTAGAGGGCCTAGTCCTATGGGAAAGCGTGTTAGGATAGGACCTTATTCCTATATGGACCATAGGTGAGGATGAGACCTTGTGTTTCCAGGGACACGTATGGGTTCCAGCTGATATACGTGAGGAGCTAATTCATGATTTTCATTCCTCTATTTGGGAAGTTCATCCTGGGGTCACCAAGATGTATCATGATCTACACCGCCAATATTAGTGTCCAGTCATGAAGAGGGATTTTTCTGGTTTCTTCATGAGATTTTCTACTTGTCAGTAGATGAAGGCGGAGCATTAGTGACCGGCAGGTCTTTTGTAGTAGTTACCCATTCCCGAGTGGAAGTGGAACGACATCACAATGGACTTCGTGACAGGGTTGTCGAGATCACCTTGAGGGAATGATTCTTTGTGGGTTGTCATTGACAGGCTTACAAAGGATGATCAGTTATTGCCGATCAAGGAGACATTCAGTGTTGATGAGTTGGGAAGACTATACATCTGAGAGATTGTACATATACATGGAATTACACACTTCATTGTTTCAGACAGGGATGCACGTTTTACTTCTCAGGTCTGTCAGGGGCTTCAGAAGGCCTTGGGTACACATGTACTTTTGAGTACAGTATACCACCCCTAGACTGATGGCTAGTCCGAGCGTACGATTCAGGTGCTAGAGGACATGCTCCGAGCATGCATTATGGATTTTGGAGAATTTTGGTAGAATCATATACCTCTTGTGGAGTTTTCCTACAATAATATTTTTCGAGAAACTGTTTAGATGGAACCATATGAGGCTTTGTACAATAGGCCATACAGATCACCCTTATGTTGGCTAGAGGCAGGAGAGGCAACTTTGCTGGGACCTTGTGTGTTCAGGAGACTAAAGAGAAGATAGAGTTGATTAAGAAGAGGGTGGCTCCTACACAGTCTCGATAGAAGTCATATGCTGAGAAGCGGGGATGAGATCTAGAGTTCGAGGTCAGGGATCATGTTTTCCTACGTGTCACACTGAGGTTGGGACACAGAAGGATCAGGAGTCAGGGTAAGCTTTCACCGAGGTACTTCGGGCCATTTGAGGTACTGGAGAGAGGTGGGACGGTTGCATATTGGTTGCAGTTACATCAGAGGTACCAGGCTATGCATGACGTTTTCCATGTTTCCTAGCTCTAACGTTACTTTTCAAACCCATCTCATACATTCCATCCTGACGAAGTCAAGTCGGAGGTGGATGCATCTTTTGAGGAGCATCTTATCTGGATGTTTTATCATAGTAAAAAGGTTCTTCGTGGACAGTTTGTTCCTCTATTACGAGTTCTATGGTAGCACAGGTGAGTACAAGACGAGACATGGGAGAGGGAGGCCGATGTACGAGCATTGTGGCCAGAGCTATTCAGAGTTTATTCTTCTAAACCACACTAGGGAAATTCGAAGATGAATTTATTTAGGGGGGATGTTTCTAAGAACCCGGATCTTCTTTTCAGGTATGTTTTTCCTTTTTCTGGAGTTTTGAGAAAAAGGGAGTTTCTGGAAATTTTTGACGTACACGCCGTGTACTTTATGAGTACCCGACGTGTACTTCATTTTCGTGTGAGGCCGTGTGCTTGCCGTGTAACGGCCACACACACGGTCGTGTGGGGTGACATGGAGGCCACCTAAGGTGGAGTACAGAAACAGTAAGTACACACCATTTACTCCAAAATTACACGCCGTGTATTTTGTTTTTTCATTAAATGCATTGGGGTTACGTCTGACAGACAGAACACCCTCCTTTTAGCTTTGGTTCATATGAGAGAGAGATTATAGCCGCAGATCTTCTCTGAGCCCCCGATACTTCGTCTGTTCTCCAAATCGACCACCTATGATTGCATTGGAACCATAGCGGTAAGCTCTCCCTTCTTCTAGAGCATCATTTTCGAATTACTTCTCTTTATTAAGTTATTGTGGGTTGAACGTTTTGTGTGATTTCATAGATATACAACATTCTAAAGAGATTCGAGCCTCATGGTTCAAGTACATCGATCTCCTAACAATAAGGTAGGTGGTTTGTGCCTTTCTGTAGAATGTCTTTAAGTATTTTGTGTAAATTCCACCAATATTCTTGAATGGGGTATTGTGTATTTCCAGTTTTTCATTTTTTGTTTCCTTCTTTGATTATATGTCTTAGAAGAGGTTATTGATTGTGAATAGGGTAATTTACTATGCTTTGGATGTTTTTCCCATGCAAGTTTTTCCCTTTTATGACCGTTTGGTCTAGTTTTTCCTGTTAAGCTATTTTCCAGTTCCATTCCTAGTATTGTAGGATGGTGTGACTGTTATTGTTTTATGCTGATATTTCCAATGAATGATATCCATGTAGTTCTTGAGGTTTACCATGGCTGTTACACGTGCTATACTTATTTGATTTACACAGGGCCGTGAGAACCTAGTGTAGTAGACCACATGGAGAATGAACGTAAGGTCTTCTCTAGAGTGTCTTATAAATTACGATGAGAGACCATAGGGGGAATTGATATTGAGTGCTTCCTTAGAGTGTCTGTAGATCTGCGATGCGGGCCACAGGGTGAATGAGACGTTGAGTGCTTCCCCAGAGCACCTTTAGTAAAATAAGAGACTATAGGGGGAATTGATGGTGAGTGCTTCTCCACAGAGTATATTCTTTAGCTGAACCAGAGGGGTGAGACTTTGTGTGTCGCCCATATGGTTTCCAGTGCTTGTTGGTTGAACCATAGGGGTTATGCTGTGAGAACTACACAGAGGGTTACCTGTTTGTTCTTTCATGCTTGAGTATCTAGTTTACTTATTTTCAGATTAGATGCTTGAGACTATGGATTACTTGGTGTTCAGTATCTTCCTATTTATTGTATTCTGTACTTTTACCTACCTTATATTCACTGACTCTTAGGCACATAACTTTTAGTGGTTGCCTACAGGGATTTAGTATCACACCCTATTTGGGCTATACTTTTGGGCCCAAACTGATTATATTGTTTCAGGTATAGATAAGGTCAAGCGCCCTTAGACTTCTGGTACTTGATTTTCTATGGAGATGGAGAGCATGGGACCATGCTATGGCTTGCGATGCTAAAGAGTTTATCTGTTTTCCTTTTGTACTCTGGTTTAGTTATGTTTTCAACATTTTCACTTTTTTGGTTTCTTTACTAGATGTATATGTATCATGCATCATTTATATATTTACACATCAGTTGTTTCTTTATCAGTCATGCACTGTTTACTACTGTTGGATATTTACTGCTTCTGGTATTGATTTTGGTTATCTTCCACTGTGTACTCAACCAATGATGGCATAGTTTCCCCACTATCACACCCAAGGCCCTCTCTGCTAGTCGGCAGCCTCTGGCATTTTGGGAAATAAGCTTGCTTCCATGTGACCAATCGGGTACGGGGTGCCTCTGAGTGGCTTCTAGAACCGGGACGTTACACACCTAATCACTATCAAACGGATGGATAGTCTAAGAAACCCATCCATATTGTTAAATTTATTTTTTGGGATTGTATTGAGGAATTTAGTGTATTATGGTAAGATCATCATTCACTAGTAGAGTTATCATAAAATAACATTTATTAGTAATATATTAAAAATGTTCCTTTCAATGTTTTCTATGGGAATCCTTATCATTCACTCATGTGTTTCATTAAATAGGTGATTCATCCTTTATCGGGATAAAACTAGTTCAAGACATGATAGGGAAACTAAATTTGATTCAAAAGCGATAGATTATTTATAAAATACAACAAAATTATTATATGGATCATAAAAATTTGACCTTTGGAATTTATTTTTAGTGATAATGCATTTCTTTTAGTTTCTCCAAGATTTGGTCATCGATACATTAAAAAGAAAATAAATTTGACTCTATGCTTTATGATTTTTTTGATTCTCATAATAATTATATAAATTATATACCAAAAATCATTACCTCCGATGTTTAGTGGTATATATAATGTATTTATTATTTTTTAACTAAAGAAATAAATACCTAATCCTGAAGATGTGATATGATATGAAAATATCATGCTTGAGGTAGATACATCCTATATGCAGTAGGCCATTTTTATTTCCAATTGGATTGAAATTGAGTTATGAGATAAAGTGATTCCCCTTGTTTGGGTCTTATGGAAACATTAAAGGTTGAAAGATGAAACAAGGAAATAGAGGTCTAAAATGAATGTTCAATAAATAATCTTATTCCCTCAAGAGGCTTATTAACTATTTTAGGGAACAATAATCCCAATAATGGGGAGTTTGTAATGAACATCCTCATTCATGTGAGTATTTAATTTTAATTTTCATCATTAATATTTTTTAATGATGGTATTAAAAGGTTATTTATAAGGAGATGACCCCAGTTTCCTAGAGTCGGTGCCATATTTTATTACATTGGTATACAAACAAGGATTATTCATACTGAAGGAATAAGTAGTTAAGTGTATTTGGAAACAAGATACATACACAATTTCAACATTACAACTTGTAATGAAATACAACATATAAGTTTTTTTGGGAACATCCAAAACTATAGGTGTGTCCTTGCAGGTCAATCATAATAAACTACTTCATGTCCAGAGAAAATGAAACACAAGAAAGGGGTGAGCTTAAATTCTCTTTAAGGGTAAGTAATAAAGCATAAGATATAATAAATATAAACATTAGTCATGTTGGACAACTAAAAAAACATGCATTTAAAAATAAAATTGAACACATTAATGGAAGGAATAAGAGCTGAAAAAATAATTCCATAATAAAACATAATCATGTGTATTTTAATAGTTTAATAACCACATGAGATATCAATACTATCTCCATAATGAGCGAATTCATAATTCATTACATCATAACCATATCATTAAGGCCTCGTTCTAAGACCATAAATATCCATTTTGTCAAGGCCTTGTGCCAATACCATAGTTTGTATCAAGAGACCTACCAATGCATCGAGGGGTTATAGTGGCCCCAACCCAACACTTAATAAGTCAAATTAATTCCTCATATTAATGGGGATAAACATAAAAAACGTATACATTTATATTGAAACTAACATGTGAAATTTCAATAGCGTTCCTTGAACATTAAGCATAAACACTAACCATTCAGAGTAAATTGGTTAATGGTTTTAAGATATCACATCCACAGTCAAATAAATAATAAAAAATTAAATTATATATGTTGGATTATATCATAAAATATTAACTCCAATAATACTTAATAATCAATAATAGTGTTGAAAAAGATAAAGACACTCTTATAAAATCATTGAGTAATTCTTGAGAAAAATACTCTTTTAATTTGAAAAGAATATTTATTTTGGAAAAGTATTTTTATAAAACCTTTATCAAATTAGATAGTATTTTCATAATAAAATGAGTGAATTTATAAATACAATGGTTTCTAAAAATATATTATAGAGCTCCCTTAGTAATAGGTAAGTATTTGAGAAATTCCCTATAATTAGGCTTGTATTTTGGAATGAATTTTGAATGTTCCTTTGGAAATGTGTAACCCTCCATAAAATAAAGAAGGATTATGGTTGGTAAACATATATATAATATTCACATAGAATTTATTATGGGTACATAATAATACATAATAATTTCATTTGAGATAAGTAGACAATAAAGTAACCCAAAAGAAAATGGAGGTTTGGGTGGAAACCCATTACCTTAAGTCTGTTGGTGTTCCTCAATTGATATTAATGACCCGAATAATCAAATTTAAGTTCATAAATTAATGATTACATAACCTTATTTATATTTAAGTTATTTTTCATAACCTTATTTGGTTTATTCATGGACTTTTCATGGGGTAAGAGATCAAATTTAATTGTTTGGGAGTGTTTTCTTCATTGGTTTTCACGATCAGTTTACTTATATTCTTGTATGGATAAACATTTAGAATGAGAATGGTTGTCCAAAATAAATTTTTTATGTTATTACTTAAAAACGATTTGATTAAATTAGTATAATTTTTTTTTGATTATTGGGATTCAGGATGATCATTATATAAAACATTAATGATAATTGTTTGGGATAATTGCTGGTTCTTGATCACAACGAACTCATTTTGATTATCAATTAATATCATGTGTAAAATAGGTTTAAATAATATTAAAGAAGTTTTAATAAAAATATTATACTCTAGTTCAATCATAAAAATGGTTTTATTACCATAATTGAATATGGTAATAGAAATTGAAAACATGTCGTCCTTTAATGTGATAAATTAACACATCTTGGATGTTTTTTCATTTCTAGTATAAAATAAGGGTAAAGTAGATATAATAAAGAGTTATTCCTTTATCATAAAAAAATTAAAAAACATGTAAGTTAATATAATTATCACAACATTTGTATGAAATGGTGTGAGGAAAGAATAAGAAAAGAAAGGAACTTGAAATAAAATAAATGAAAAGAGGAATTTTCCTCTTGAAGTAATCTTCTTTCAGAAACGCTTTTGGGAATAGGTTTTGGAATTTTTATGAGACGAAGGGATTTTGGACGTGGGGGAGGATATAAGGAGGAGATTTTGGAAGAATTTAGGAAAGGCACAAGGCTTGAGAGGAGTGAAGAGAAGAGGGAGTGATGGGGGTTTATAGTGGAGGAGAGGAGAAATTTTTGAATATCTTAATCATTTTTTTATTATTTTTCCAAAGATAACCATTAGTATTGATTATTGTGAGATAGAATATTAATATGAACATGTGAGTTTGAAACAAGTGTTCTTACATGATTTTTACATCACTTATGACTCAATAAATCATGTATTTAGTATTTATCATAAATTATCATATTTTAATATTCATTAAAAATTCTACTATTTTAGAAAAATCCCAAAAAATAACCCAAACCATTTTTCAGCATACAGAATCCAAAAAGTTACTCCATTTTTTGAAAATACGTTTCTGAATATTATTAATTTAATATTTAAATAAATTCATAATTTATTCAAAAAATAATAATTTTAAAACTATAATTCATTTTATATCACCTTGAAAAATTAATCAAGATATCATTATCTTACAATCTTAAGACAATAAAATAATAATATGATTTAATATTAATAAAGGTCATATTACTATTCATATTAATATTCATAAGGGTGTATTAATATGCACAAAAAATTATGTTTGTCTTATCAAACTCTAAATATCTTACGGAATTCAACCGTGTAGGTCAATTTTTCCAAATTCAAATCACAGAGGTGGAAAAGTTATGTTTACAGGCTAGGCTATAACAAAGTGGTGTTTTTAGAGACTTAGTGTTTCATGAATTCTATATTAAATTTATTTTAAAAATCTTGGGATGTTACATTATCCTTTCCATTCAAAAACAATTCGTCATAGAAATTTCCATAATGGTAACTCACAAAATGTTTTGGGTAGTTCTTCATCATAAGCTCCTTAGGATCCCATTTTGCCTCTTCGATTTTATGGTTTTTCCAAATTATATTTACCAGTAAGGTTATCTAACTCCTCAACACTTGTTCTTTAGTGTCTAGAATCCAGATAGGCTCTTCGCAGAAAGATAGGTCATGTTCCAATTCTATACCTTCATAACTGAGGACATGGATTGGGCATGGATTGTACTTTCTCAGAAATGATACTTGGAACACATTGTGTATTTTAGAAAAGCTATGTGTCATAGCCAAACAATAATAAGTATCTCTAATTATCTCCATAATTTCAAAAGGTCCTATGTATCTAGGGCTCAGTTTCCCTTTCTTCCCAAATCTTATAACACCATTCCATGGATATACTTTCAAGAAAACATGATCTCCTATGTGAAACTCCAAATCCTTCCTTAGATTATCAGCAAAGATTTTTTTTCTGCATTGAGATTCTTTGATACTGCATTGAATAGTCTTTACCTTCACTATTGTTTCCTCCACATGCTCTACGACCACTAGCTTCCTTTCGCCAACTTCATCCCAATATGTTGGTGTGAAACATCTCTTTTCGTGAAATGATTCATATGGTTTCATTTGAATAATAGAATGGAAACTATTATTATATTCAAACTCCACCAAGGGTAAATAATGATCCCACATACCTTGAAAGTCAAGAGAGAATGATCTCAGCATGTCTTCTAATGTATGGATCACCCTTTCTGATTACCCATCAATTTGAGGATGATAAGGTGTACTAAAACAGAGATCTGTATCCAAATATTTCTGAAGACATTTCTAGAATTTCAATGTAAATCAGGGATCGCGGTCAGAAACTATTGAGAGAGGCACTCCATGAAGTTGTAAAAATTCATTGATATATAGTCATGTAAGAAGATCCAGGGGAAAATACTTCCTTATAGCCGGAAAATTAGCATATTTTGTAAGTTGATCAATAATTACCCATATTGCATCATTCCTTCATGAAGTTTTGGGAAATCCAATGGAAAAAATACATAGAGATTTCAACCCATTTCCATGTAGGAATAGGTTTAGATTGCATGAATTGTCTATGATGTTATCATTTGAACTTCACTTGTTGATAGACTAAACATCTTGATACATAATCAAAAATTTTCCACTTCATATTATCCCACCAAAAATGTTCCTTCAAAAATCTATACATTTTACTGCTACCAGGGTGTATAGAGAAAATTGAGTTGTGGGCATCATCAAATAACTCCTTTTTAGCTTGGGTATAGAGGGAACACATAGCCTCTTCCCAAATTTTCGAATTTCATCTTCACATATGAAGTTAGCCAACATCCCATCTTTTACAACATTAATTTTATTTTACAGGTTCTCATCATTAGGCTAAGAGATTTTAATCACTTCTAATAAAGATCATTGGGTAACTAAATGAAAACGTAGTGATGTTTCAACTTCATTGATAATTCCAACATCCATCCTCACTAAATCCATGTACAAAGGATCCTTTTCAATCAAAATTTTGTTGATAACTCCATGATCCTTCTTGCTCAATGCATCAGCTACCTTATTTTCCTTTCTTTGGTGCTAGTGTATAGTACAATCATAATCCTTGAGTAGTTAGAGCCATCGCATTTGCATCATGTTGAGTTATTTCAATGAGAATATATAATTCAATCTCTTTTGATTGGTATATATCTCACATATTTCACCATAGAGATAGTGTCTATATATTTCTGGAGAAATAATCACAGTAGCTAACTCAAGATCATGAGAAGGATGGTTTTTTTAGGAATTTTTAACTACCTTGGTGCATTGGAAATAACTCTATCATTCTGCATAAGGACACAAGCAAGTACATTCTTTAATTCATCATTGTACATCACAAACCAATCATTCTCTGATTGTAGGATTAGGAATGGAGCATTCACTAATCTCTTTTCCATTATTATTCAAAAATTCCTCACATTATTTTGTTTATATGAACCTAAACCCTTAAAATGTACGCTTGGTCTTTGGGTTTGCTAAATTGGAAAATTTATAAACAAAACAATTACAATAACCTATTAAACCAATAAAACTAAGTACCTCAGTTATGTTCATTGGAGTAGACTATTCATGAACAACATTTTTCATCATAGGATCTGTAGATATTCCATCCTTAGATACAATGTGTCCAAGAAAGGAAACTGATTGAATTAAAAAAATTACACTTTCTCAACTTCCCATATAATTCATTAATTCTAAGAGTCTTCAGAATAGTACACAAGTGATTTTCATGATCATCATAACTTCTGGATTATACCAATATATTATTAATAAATACCACCACAAAGTCATCAATATATTCCTAAAAAACACTATTCATTAGATCCACAAAAATAGAGGGTGCATTAGTAAATCAAAAAGGAATTATTGTAAACATGTAATGCCCATACCTGGTTTGAAATACTATTTTTGGAATGCCTTCTTCCCTCACAAGAAACTGATGATATCCAGATTGAAGGTAAATATTTGATAAATATTGATCTCCATGATCTTGATCAAATAAATCATTAATGTGAGGTAGGGGATACTTTTTATTTATTGGTATAACATTGATCTCCATGAAGTCAATGCAGAACTTCATAGATCCATTTTCATCTTAATGAAAAGTATAGGGGCTCCCCATGAAAAAACACTGTGGAGAATAAATCCTTTATCACTCAATTCCTCTAGTTTTTTCTTCTGTTTCACTAATTCCACAATGGCCATTCTATACGGATTCTTTGATATGGGCCTTGAATTAGGAATTAAGTAAATGGAAAAAATCAATTTCCTGCTCTGGAGGATTTCTAGTTAAAATCTCTAGAAACAAATAATCATATTCTTGCAAAATAGTTACATCCTCTATTTGAACATTCTTCTCCTCTCCAATAGTTATTGCATTAAATGTCACCCTAATAATTGAATTCAGTAAATCTACTTGGGTTGGATCTATATGAGAATTTGATGGTGATGTTTCTTCCCTAAAGATAAACGATTCACATTATCCTTAAAAATTGTCAACTTCTTCTTCTTGCAATAAATTTTCACATCATAGTTCGAAATCCAATACATACCAAGTTTATATAAAATTAAATCATGTGCATGAAAATAAAATCAGTAGATAAATCACATTTATATTCCATAATGGGGACTTCCTGACATTCCATTGTTGCAATGATGCTTCCATTTGGATTTTTAACTGACAACCCCCTTATTAAATAAAATTTTAAATATCTAATTTTCTTGGAAAACTGGGAAGATATGAAAGAATATGATGATCCAAAATTAAATAAATCATTGGCTAAGTTCATGGAAATTATTAAAGTATATTCCACCACAATGTTAGGATCTTCATCCTCTGCAGTTGTGACCACATAAGCTAGGCCTTTCTCCCTTGGCCTTCATTGGGGAATGTTTCCTTGAAGCATATGAAATTCATGTGAATAATGTCCCATATCCATAAAAGTTTTTTATTGAACATTGGTAGCTTCTTTCTTCCCCTTAAAATCCTAAGATAGGTTTCCGTTTTCTCCATAATTGTAACAGAATATCATTCCTTTCAAGAATGTGCTACGGTGTTTCTTTCTGCAATTATTGCGGGATGGGAGGCAAACTCTTCCCTTCTACCCCATTTCTTTATTTCCTTTTCTAGAGCATTCGACAACCATATTATTATATTGTTTTCCATTAACTTCATAAGACTTATAGAATTCATTTTTTGTCTTGATAGCACTTTATACTATATCTTCATATGATGAAAAACATGGGAAGACTAGTTCCCTTCGAAGGAATAGTTTTTACCCATAAAATAATTGATAAATATCGCTCCTTGGATTACGTATGTAGTCCACAGAAAGACTTTCTATCCTTGTGAAGTTAGCTTCATACTTTGAAAATTTTTCATCTTCTTTGTGTTGTAGATTTTGTAATTTCATTTTCATACCCACTCGTTGTTTTCAGGGAAAATATTTTTCTAGGATGGTTTCCTTAAAATACCTCCACTAGATATCTTATATGTCTTCTTCATCCTTTTTGTTTTGGATTAATGACCACCACTAATCTGCATCTCCCAATAGATGCTAAAATTCCATGAAAAGATTATCTCTTTTGTAACAACCCAAAGAGATAAATATCATCTATAGGGAGCTTATCCACTGCTCAGCTACAATTGGGTTTGTAGTGCCATTGATTTATGGAGGTTTTTGTCACATAAAGTGATCCGACATTGATCCTGCACATTTTGGATTAGAATTCTTAATATCGGTAAGTTTATTTTTCATAACCTGATTCAGTAGTCCGAATATAGTTATAATTTTCCCATCACCATTCATAGCTCCAAAGCCAACATCACTATCTTGCATCGGAGGGTGATACCTACATGGGATAAGCTTCTTCATGTGGTGTCCATTCCTTCCACTAGGCGTCATTTCTAAATAATGGAATACAGTAGATTAGGTTATAAATCATAATTTATAATCCCAACATAGAAAAATACTTAGCATACATTGAAATTCTAAACATATCTGATCTCATAATCATAAATATGGTTTAATTGAGGTAAAATTTACATTAAAATCCTTAATAATGGCTTGTAAAGAAAATGTGAATTGTCCTAATCATATCCCATGGGAGTGTCAGAAAAGGTGTGTAGTAAGGCATGTTGTCGGGTACCAGGATAACCAGAGTAATGACCAAAACTCCTTGACATAGTTTTCACTCCTATGTACATTTGTGCTAGAACCACATCCACTTGTACTATCTATACTGGGGTGTATTTTCTATAAATATCCATATAATATATTCTTTACCAAGATTGCAGGATGTTCTTATATGTCTATCCCCAACTACTATCTTAGGTTTTTGTTCCCAAATCAAGGTTTTCTAAATCAAGTTTCTAATTTTTCTACTAAACTTATTTGTAAACCAATTATAAGGACCCCAGGTGTTAAATGGCGAAGTAGGTGGAGCGGGTGTCCCCCTTTCTCTCCCACAATGGCCGAAGCTAGGGTTTCTTGGCGATGGAAATCCTCCATTTTCTTAGATTAAATATACTCCCACCTTCTAGCGATGCTACATTAGAGTCTCCCATGAATCCTCATCTCGGAGCTAAGCTGACTCCAGCGAAGGTGGACTCACCTGACTCGTGAATATCCGTTCGTCACTACGGTCTTCGATCGCTGAAAAAAGAAACATCAAGGTCAGATTTCCTTCTGCAACAGATGCGGTTATAGGATCCATGATTAAACAAATCAACATGGTCAGTGCAAGGGCTTAAAATTCCTTGAAGGATTCGTATTTCACGCGGAACTCTTCTAGACAGGAGGGTTTGGATGTGGCGGGGAAGAGGTCATCTATTGAGTTCGCGTTTGCGGAGTCCTTGTGGGTTTCGTAGAAAGAAGAACATGCTACTGCTCTTCCTGGAGTATAATCCTTTGTGTATGTGATGAAAGATAGAATTTATGGACAGAAGCTGGATGGTTCTTTACTCAAAGACTCACACCGTGGAAGAATTCTTCGTAAAGGTTCATCCGTGCATGTTGAGGCCAATCCTACAGCGTTTGCTGAGAGATTAGAAATGGGAAAAAACTCATTGATTGCGCACATTGTCTTGCCCCAAGGTGTAAAACCGTGGAAGCTAGATGGCTTGTTCCAAAGAACATCGATGTTGTGAGGCTTTTCCAATTGGAAATGTGTGTCTCTTGGTCGTGGTTTTTTTCACTCTCTTTTTCCGTCAGATGACTTGAAGCTTCTTGCGTGGACTATTGGAGCACTATCTCAGAAACCTAGTTAGCTTCATTTACATGAATGGTCGTTAGATTTCAATGTATCTCGTGCAAGAAATGATTTTTCTCTAGTTTGTGGTCGGCTTCATGGTCTTAATTGGGTCCTTTGGCATCCGAATATTCTGCATGACATTGTCATGGTAATTGGGACTCCTATTTGTCTTGATAAGGAGACTGAAGATGCTCGATTTGGGCAGTTTACTAGGATGCTTGTGGAGGATGATCTCATCTCCACACTAATTGAAAAGGTAACCCTATCTACTGCATATTATAATATTCAAATTGATGTTGAGTATGAAAAAAACACCCTCTTATGCTCTGAATGTATGGTTGTTGGAAACTCTATGGAGCTATGCTGGAAAAAAGTTTCTTGTGAGAGGTGTGGGATGAAAGGTCATCCTACCACCCTCTGTTGAAGAAATCCAAATATGAAAGACTCAACATTGTCAAAACATGATAATAAGGACTGTGACCCCCCCCCCCCACCAAAGAACCAGATTCTAGTGTGGATGTTGGGTTGCTTTTAGGGAAGCTTGATTATCAACTCTCTCTTTTTAAAGGAAAAGATTTGATTATTGATGTGTCCCCTAAAAGAGTTCATAGCGGCCCTTCTAATATTCAAGATGATTTGGTTAAGGAGGTTACCTTAACGGAGAATGTAATTTCTGTGCCTTCCCTTGTTGATGGCTCTTATCAAATTGATACATCGCAGCATGCTGATTGCCACCAAGAAATTCAGAAGCTCTTGAAGTCTTCTAATGTTTCTAGGAAATGGGGGAATCTCTCTGACGATGAAAGGGGAAACAACAGAACCCATTCTCTGGGAAACGTTTGACCTATATTCATTAAGGATGTTGTCTTATGTGGTGAGGCAAGGATGGCTGATGGTGAAGATTTTACCTCTGTTCCACCAAGGAGGAGACCTCGTGAGGTTTTTTCCCATCTTCTGGAGATCGAATTGACTATATTTTCTTCAAAGGTGTCAAAAACAATGGATTCAAATCTTCTTAAGATGTTCAACCAGGAGAAGTCTCAATCTGACTGGGGGTCTTCTGATGACTCTGATTATAGAAATGACTTGTCATATTATGATTATTAGTCTTGATAGAGGGAAATTCTATTTGTTTGACCCCTTTCGGCACTCTTATGTCCTTTTGAATAATAATTGTTCAGAATCGTTGCTTCTGGCCGACCTTTATAAAAAAAACTGTAAGGACGTGATCCCTGTTGATCAGCGTCAGTGAATTATCTTATTACATTGGAATACAAACAAGAAATATTCATCTTAAACTACCGAGTAGTTTAGTATATTTTGAAACAAGATACATACAAAAGTTCAACATAAAAACATGAAATTAAATACAACATATAAGTTTTGTTGTAAATATCCACAACTATAAGTTTATCCTTGCAGGTCAATGAAAATAAACTTATTAAACTCCTAAGAAAATGAAACATAATAAAGGGGTGAGATAAAACACTCAGTAAGGGTAAGAAATACAACATAATATATCATAAAAAAACATTAGGCATGGTGGATAACCAAAACACATATCTTTAAAAATAAATATGAACACATTATGGAAGGAATAAGAGTTGAATAAATAATGCGATAATAAAATAAAATAATGGGTATTCTACTAGTCGAATAACCACATGAACAATCAATAATATCTTTATAATGAAGGAATGCATAATGTGGGGCATCATAACCATACCGTCAAGGCCTCGTTCTAAGACCATAAATATCCATTTTGACAATGCCTCGTGCCAAAACCATAGTTTGTCTCATTAAACCTACCAATGCACTGATGGAAAATAGTGGTCTAAACCTGACACTTACTAAGTCCAATGAAATCCTCCTATTAATAGGGAAAAACAAAAACAACATATACATTCATATTGAAAGTAACATATTAAATTTAAATAATGTTCTCAAAACATTAAGCAAAAACACTAACCATTCAGAGTATATTGATGAATGTTTTTAAGATAGAACATCCACATTCAGACTAATCATAAAACATTAAATTAAATATTTTAAATGATATCATAAAATATTAACTCCAAAAATACATAATAATCATTAAGATTGTTGAAAAATATGAAGACACTCTTTTAAAATAATTGAGTAATTCTTGAGATAAATACTGATTTACTTTGAAATGAAAGGTTATTTTGGAAAAATAATTTTATATAACTAGAAATAAAGTAAATAGTATATTAATAATAAAATTAGTTAATTTTTAAATATAATTTTAGCTAAAAACATATTATATATTTCCCTTAATAATAGGTAAAAAATTGGGAAATTCCCCTGAATCGGGCTTGTATTTTGGAAAGAATTTTGAAAATTCCTTTTAAAACATGTACCTCCCTATAAAATAAAGAAGGATTACGGTTGGTAAAAAAATATAGAAAATTAATATATAATTTATATGGGTAAATAATAATACATAATAAATTTATTTGAGGTAAGTAGACAATAAAATTAACCAGAATGAAAATAGAGGTTCGGGTGGAAAACCTATACCTTAAATCTGTTGGTGTTCATGAATTGATCTTAATTCTATGAATAATCAAATATAGGTTCATAAAATAATGAATATATAACCTCATATAAATTATATTTACTTATTTTAATCTTATTGGGTTCATTCTTGGCCTTTTGAGGGGCTAAGAGATTCAATTTCATTATTTGGGAGTGTTTTCTTCCTTGGTTTTCAGGATCAGTTTTCATATATTCAAATACAGATAAACATTCAGAATGAGAATGGTTGTCCAGGATATAATTTGTATGTTTTTATTGAATAACCAAAAAATTACATGCTTATAAAAAAATTTGGTTATTGGGAATGAAGATTAATCATTATATAAATTTTTATGACAATTGTTTGGGTTAATTGGAGGTTCTTGATCACAAGAACTCATTTTGATTATAAATTAATATCATGTGTACAAACGGATTAAAAAAACATAAATAATTTATAATACATATGTTATAGTTTTTTTCAACCATAAAAATGGTTTCGTGACTATAATTGAAAATGGTAATAAAAACTGAAAACATGTCATCCTTGAATGTGACAAATTAACACATCTCGGATGGTGTTTTAATTTCTAGTATAAAAGAAGGGGAAATAAGATATGATGACAAATTATTCTTTTATCATAAAAAAATTATAGTACATGTAAGGTACTAAAGTTATCACAACATTTTGATGAAATGAGGTGAGGAAAAAAAAATAAAAGAAAGGAACTTGTAATAAAATAAATGAAAATAGGAATTTACCTCTTGAAGCAACCTTCCTTGAGAGCCTCTTTAGGGAAGAGGTTTTGGACTTTTAATTAGACCAAGGGATGATCGACGTGTGGGAGGGGCTTGGGAGGATATTTGGGCAGAATTTAGAAAAGTCACAAGTCTTGAGAGGAGTGAAGAGAAGAGGTGGTGAGGGGGTTTTATAGTGGAGGATAAGAGTAATGTTTTAATATCTTAATCATCATTTTATTATTTTTCCAAATACAACAAATAGTATTGATTCTTGTGAACAAGAATAGTAATATGTGCATGTGAGTTCGAACCAAGTTCTCTTAAATTATCCTTACATCACCTATGACTCAATAAATCATGTATTTAATACTTATCATAAATTATCCTATTTTACTATTCATCAAAAATTCAATAATTTTAGAAAAATATTAAAAATTCACCCTAACTATTTTTTGACGTGTAGAATCAAAAAATGAACTCCATTTTTTTAAAATAATTTCCTAAATTTAATTACTTTAATATTTAAATAAATTCATAATTTAATCGAAAAATAACAATTTTAAAAATATAATTATTTTTATATCACCTTTAAAAATTAATCAAAATCCCATTATCTTATAAATATAAGAAAATAAAATAATAATATGATATACTATTCATAAGGGTCAAATTACTATTCATAAGGGTGTGTTACTATTATCCAAAAATTATGTTTTTCTTGTTAGAGTTGAAATATCTTACAGAACGCAACCACGTATGTCTGTTTATCGAAATTCAAATCACAGTGGTTGAAAAATAATGTTTACTAGCTAGGATATAACAAAGTGGTTCTTTGTATAGAATCAATGGAGCATGCATTCAATTTTAAATTTATTTTCAAAATATTGGGTTGTTGCATTATTGGAGTTTAAAGATGTAGTTTAATAATTTATATGAGGATTTTTAATAGAATAAAGAAGGTTCCAGCTACAAAAAAGGAATCAATGTTCAGATGGATTTCCAACAAAATTATAGTGGAACATTTATGGATACTAAATGTCTAGTTATAACTAAATGAATTTTTCAATTTTTCACTATTAGAAGATTTATAAATAGGTGTTAAAAATGATTTTTTTAAAAAAATAAATTTTTTTAGAACCTAAGTCTTAGTATTTTGGGACTCATTTTTAACTAGATGATTTCTAAGGAGTTCCTCTTTCATCCCTCCCCACTAGACTTTGATATTACCTCTAATCTTCTACCAAACTCATTTACAAGATATCTTAGGAATCCATTATTAAAAAATATAAGGTATATATTTCATTTAATCATAGATTATTATTATTTCAATGTATTATTTTTGATCCATATACTTCTCTTGAGTCAAGGTTTTTAAATTAGTCAATACCTTTGAATATGCTTCATCTATGAGACCATGTGAGTTTTTTTCTTGGCATTACAAATGTGAGGCTATTTTTTCCCTTTTGATTTATATTTTCTAGAAAACTAAATAATTACACCTCCATATTCCCCTAACTTATACTTGGTTAATACATTAATTTTTATATATTTAACTTCTTTATACTTGGGTATTTGGTTCTACATAAGTGTTAGTAGGTGACCCTTCCTCTCATTAGTACTTTTAGAGTTATTTGGTGATTAAAATGAATGTTATTATCAAATTAAGAATTAATTTAATTATTTTTCTTAAAATTAAATTTTTTATTATATTAATTATTTTTTTCATAATATTATTCTTTTGTGGTTTTATATAATTTCATTTCTATTTTTCTAGTTCATATGGAATACCTTACAAGTGATTCATTAGAAAATACATACTTTTTAGGTATAATCTTTATGTTATAGATGTTTTACATGTTAATTTTAATTATTTTACAGCATGTTACATGTTATATTTTAGAATAAATATTTATTTATAGTATATATATTCACAAATAATATAATTTCAAAATTATACCTATGATTTTATTATAATTGAAAACTATAAATGGGGTATATGTTTGTTATATATATATATATATTATAATTATATTAAAAACTAAATTGATAAATGGTATAGTCTTCTTGTGTCTTCGATATAGTATATGTCAATAACATTCCCTAATGGGATGGGTATTGTACACTGATTATGCTATATTAATTTTCCATAGATTTCATTCTTTTCTCAAATTAGGTAAAAACAGGTGTGGGTCCTCCTGGTGTAGGTATTTTCTCTTGAGTATTTTTATTTATGGTTATTATATTATAATAAGTATATCAATTGATTTTTTGTTTACTCACATACATTGTATTGAAACTTCCTGCACTTGGATTTATGACATGTTGGTAAGGTTTGGGTGGTTACTTCCTACATGGTATGATATAATCACACCTTGCACATGGTCTTAAGGGATTTTTATAGATCATTTTGTCTGTGATCTATGTAAATACCCTGACACCAGTAGCTTTGAGCTAGTGTATTACATAATTAAATTGGTACTATGAATAATAAATCACATCCTAAAGGACCAAATAGTTTATTAGATTTGTAAAAAAATGTATATACATAAGTTTTTCATTAAAAATTTAAACGAAAAACAACATTTAAACTCTATTTGAAACATCCATAAACTCATAGATTAACCCTATAATCTATTCATAATAATCAGCTTTACATCTCGGGGAAAAAAATAAAACATAAGAAAGGGGTGAGATCATATTCATAGTAAGGGTAATAAATATAGTGTAAGCTATCAGAAACAAAAATTCATTATGAATAACTAAAAAATCATTCCAATAAATCATAATCTTGAACATAATATGGCTGGCATGAAAATTTAATAATAATTCCATAAATAATTACCTGAGAAAGAAGCTTAACCATAGATATTCTATTAGTCAAATAATCACAAAAAGTTTTAAATTAATAATATCAAAATGAGGGAATTCATAATGATTTACGTCTGAAACATACCATTTATGACTCTACCAAGACATATAAAAATAAATGGTTACAACCTCAGCTAAATCCCTAACTGAAAAAATGGGCAAGGCCTTGGCCATGTCTATATTGATTTTGTCTCGTGAGACCTACAGATGCATCAAGGTGGTATATAGGGACCCAAATATAACATAATAAGTCCAATTAATTCCCCATATTAATGGGGTGAAAAATAAAAAACATATACATATTAAATGTAAATAAATTTCCCAAATCAAAAAAATCACTAACCATTCCGAGTAATATGGTGAATGGTATTAAGATAGCACATCCATATTCAAACTGATCATAAAAAATTACATAAAATTTGGTATATTATAACATAAAATATCAATCCCAATTAATCATATCATTCAACAAAGTGTGTTGAAATTGTTTACAAATACTCTAATAAAATCATTGAGTAATTCTTGAGAGAAATACCCGTTTTTTACTTTTCAACAAAGAGTTATTTTGTAAAAATCATCATAAAATCATATTGTAAATATGTGTGTACCAAAAAATAAAAGAAAATAAGAATGAAATTACTTTTTAGGAATATATGATTTCAAATTCAAGTGAAAAAAAGTACAAAAAGTTTTTAAGAAACTTTTGAAATGGGGGACTTCCATACAGTTTAAGAGAAAATATAAGATTATTTCAAGAATATAAATACATAATTGTTTAAGAAAAACAGAAAATGAACTAATCTATTTTTTATGACAAACTGAGCTATTTTAGAACAATAATGTTTTATTAAAAAAATTGGATTGAACTTGAAAATGGGTATGGAACATGGAAGCTCCCTTAAAGTGGGCTTGCTTATCAGGGAAAAATTGAGAAGGGAACATTATAAAACATATATTATTGCATAAAATATATATTAAATGATATGGAAACATTATTTTGGGACATATTAATATAATTTAGATTATTTATATAAAAATAAATAAGCATTACATGGGGGTAAAGAGAGAAAGGGAGAGTAACCTGACAGAAAAATGGAGGTTCTGGTAGAATCCCATACGTTATGTCTGAAAGTGTTATGAACTTGTAATTAATATACAAGATAATGAAATTATATTCATTAATAATTTAATTCAGAAAATAGTTAAAATTTATTTGATTTATTATTATTTTATTAAATACATTTATGGTTTTTTCAGGAGTTATAAGATTAATTTTTTTCGTTCAAGACTATTCTTTTTCCTTGTTTTCATGATCAGTTTACTGTTATATGCATATAGAAGATCATGTAAAATGAAAATAGTTTTTCAGAAGTGAAATTATATGTTAATAATTATCTTTAAAACTTCTATATAGTTATATAATTCATTCAATTATTTTTTTTGATGATGAATCATTATATAATATTCTAGTGATAATCATTTAGATTGTTTTGGTGGTTTTTTGATCATCACAAACTAGTTTTGTTTCATTAAGTAATATTATGTATATATATAGGTTATAAACAATAAATAAGATCTAATACAATTAATATAATATTTTTTAATAATAAAAATGGTTTTATGACTTTCCTTTAAGGACAAATTCGAAAACAAAAACACATCATCCATAATGGCAGTAAATCAGCACCTCACAGATGATGTTTTCATCTCTAAAATAATGGAAAAGGAGAAGATAAATGATGGTGGATTTTATATTTTCATAATAAAATATGAGTATATATAATATATTGGATTTATCATTAATGTTTTGGAAGAGGAGGCAAGGATAGTATATGAAAAGAAACAAAGTGAAAAGAAAAATAAAGAAAGTGAAAGAGTTTTTTTCCTCTTGAATTCTTCTCTTTCATAACCTCCTGAGGGAAATTGGTTTTGGTCTTATATTGAGAATAAAAACGTAATAAAGTGGTTAAGAGACTTTGGAATTTTATTGGGAATAAATTGGACAAGCTTCGTGGTTTAATAGGTGTGATGAGAAGAGGCGGTGAGGGGTGGTAATTATAGTGGACAAGAGGGGTGTTTTTTGAATATTTTATTCATTTATTTATTACTTTGGCTCAAGAATATAAATAAGTTTAGAATTATCAACAGATATTTTAAAATAATGTTGGAAATTTCGATATTATGGGTTTAAATTATCCATACATCATCTATGACTCAATAATTCTTGTATTGGTTAAATACGTAAATTACCACATTTCACTATTCACAAAAAATTCAACTATTTATAGAAAAAATATCAAATTAACCCTAACCATTGTTCTACATTTAGAATTATAAAATAGTCTCAATTTTATGAATATAATTTTCTAAATATGAGAGACTTAATTTTAAAATAAAATCATCATTTACTCAAAAAATACTGATTTTAAAATTATAATTATTTTTTAAACCCATTGAAAATTTAATTAAGGTCTCTTAAAATTATCTTATAATCATAAGAAAAAAATATTAATTTATGAATATATTTTATTTTAAATCATTATATTAATTATAAATTTGTAAATAAACAATTATGTTTCATAAAAATACCAACACGTAATTTATAATTTTTAAAACAATTATTTACATATTCAATGATATAAATATATTATATTATAATTCATAAGATACATAAATTTTATGTATACTTTTATTTGGGATTTTACTATTAGATTGGTTATTTTACTATTCTTAATGGTCACATTACATTTCCAACAGTCATATTTAATAGCATATTATGATTTTAGACTCGGTGTTGTGTGAAGCATAAACTATTAAAGATGTAAAATATTAAAAGTGACATACCATAATATATTAGGGTGTTACATTATTTCCTCCTAAAAAATCATCTTTTAAATTTACAGTGTGTCACCTCAAAAAGAGATTTGGGTAGTTCTTCATAATAAGTTATTATATCTACCACACTGCCTCTTCAATTTTATGATTTTGTTAAAGTTCCTTTACCAACTAAGTCATCCAATTCATAAACACTTATTATTTAGTGTCTATAATATAGATAGGATCTTTATAGTAAGATAAATCTGATTCCATTTATATTCCTTCAGAAGTGAGGACATGCATTGGGTCTGGCATGAACTTCTTTAACAAAGATATATGGAACACATTGTGTAACTTATAGGGCATATGTGGCATCACGAAATGATAAGAAACACCTCCAATTACCTCTAAGATTTAAAAAGACCCAATTTACTGGGGGCTTAGTTTACCTTTATTTCCAAATCTTATAACACCCTTTCACGAAGATAGTTTCATGAAAACATGATCTCCCACTTGAATCTCAAAATATTTTCTTCCGATTATCATCATGACTATTTTACCTACTTTTTTCTTCTTTGATATGTGTTTTAATAGTATTTACCTATGATGTCGTTTCCGACACAGGTTTTGCTACAAAAAGCATCCTTTCACCAACTTCATCCCAACAATTTTGTGTATGACATCTCTTTCCATACAATTCTTCATATGGTGTCATTTGAATACTTGAATGGAAACTATTATTATAGGAAAACACTACCATAGGTAAATACTAATCCCTAATGCCTTGAAATTCAAGTTATAATGACATAAACATGTCTTCTAATGTTTAGATCATCCTTTCTGACTACACATCAGTTTTGGGGTGATAATAAGTACTCAAATGCAGCTCAGTATCCAACACGTTCTGATTATTGTTCCAGAATTACAATTTAAATTATGGATCATGATCATATAAAATTGAAATAGGTGCTCCTTGAGGTTATACATATTCATTAATATATAGTAGTAAAAGGCACTGTTATGGAAAATCAACCCTTATAGTGAGGAAATGTTCATATTTGGTTAGTCGATCAACAATTACCCAAATTGAATCATTTTTTCCTGGAGTTTTTGTTAATCCAGTGAAAAAATCCATAGTAATGTCATCCCATTTACATGTAGGAATAGGAAGAGTTTTCATGAATCCTCTAAGTTGTTGTATTTCAACCTTCACTTGTTGACAGACTAAATATCTTGATACATAATCAGTAATTTCCCACTTTATATTACCCCTCGAGAAATTATCCTTCAAATATCTGTAAATCTTAGTGCTACCAAGTAGAATAGAGAAATTAGAGTTATAGAAATCATCCAATAATTCCATTTTTAGCTTGGGTATAGTGGGAACACAAATCCTCTTTCTAAATTTTAGAATTTCATCCTCATACAGGAAGTCTGCCAAGTTCCATTCCTTTACAGCTTTAATTTTCCTTTGAAAATATTCATCCAGAGACTGAGAAAATTTAATAATTTTAAATAAATATGGTTGGGAAACCAATTGAAAAAGTAATGATGTTTTAACATCCTTGATAATTCCAACATCCATATTTACTAGATCTATGTACCTAGGATCCTTTTCAATCCTCATTTTGTTCTGAACTCTCTAATCCTTCCTTCTCAATTCATCAGCTGCATTATTATCCTTCCCTGAGTGGTAGTGTATAAAATCATCATAATCCTTGAGTAGATTGAGCCATCACCTTTTCCTCATATTGATTATTTTTTTCATAATATATATTTCAATATCTTGATATATATATATATCTCACATCTTTTACCATAGAGATGGTGTCTCTATATACTTATAGTAAATATTATTGTTGATAACTCAATTTCATGATTTGGATAGTTCTGTTCATGAGTTTTTTACTACCTTTCTGCACAGGTAATGACTTTTTCATTCTACATAAGGACACAACAAATTCCTTTATTTGATCCATCTCTATAAATCAAAAATCCACCATTTCATGATGGTAGAATACAGATCATAACATTCACTAATATCCTATTTAATTATTCAAAACATTATTCACATTATATTTTCCATACCAACTTAACCCCTTTACAAGTAATCTTGATTGATAGTTTAGATTATAATGAAATATTTTTAATGGAACAACGATAGTAGCCTGCTAAACCAATGGAACTACATATATCAGATATATTCATTAGTGTAGTCCATTCCAGAACTACCTTTCTCTTCACAAGCTAAAGTAAGAGTCCATTATTAAAGACAATATTGCCAAGAAAAGAAACTATTTGAAGCCAGAATTATCACTTTTTAAACTTCCCATATGAAACTTTTCTTCTAAGAGTCCCCAAAGTAATCTTCAAGTGGTTCTCATGATACTCAAAGATTTTGGAATATATCAAGTTATCATTAATAAAGTCCACAAAAAATGGTCAATATATTCCTTGAACACTATATTAATTAGATCCATAAAATAGAGGGTTCATTAGTTAGTCCAAATGGAATTACTATAAAATCATAATGTTCATACCTAATTTGGAATGTTTTCTTAGGAATATCATCCTTCCTCACATGAAATTGATGATATCCATATTTAAGTTCAATCATAAAAAATTATTTACCGTTCTATTATTGATCAAATAAATCATCAATGTGACGAAGATGATACATTTTATTTATTATAATAGCATTTATTTCTCTATAGTTTATGCATAGACTCATGGATATATATTTCTTATGGAAAAATATAATAGGGTCTCCCCATGGAGAACACTAGGGAGGATAAATCCATTATCACTCGATTCATCTAGTTATTTCTTTAGCTCAACTAATTCCACAGTGGTCATTCTATAAGGAGTCTTTGATATTTTCCTTGCATCGTGGATTAAATCAATATAAAACTCAACTTCCAAATCTTTATGATGTCTAGGTAAATAATTGGGAAATACATCAATGTATATAAATTTTAATATTTCTTTCCTCATCCACAATTGATATTTTCTATTCTTCCCCAAGAATTTAATTTAAAAGATATACTATAGGTAGATCGAGATATGAATTAGATGGTTAAGTCTCCCCTCTAAAGATGCAAAATTCCATACCTTCATTAAGAATCATAATTTCATTCTATTTTCAATAAATTTTTACACTATATTTCTAAATCCAATCCCAATCAAGGGTTATATCAAAATCAACCATAGGTTTGATGATAAAATCATAAATTAGAGCACATTTATGTGTCATAATAGGAACTTCTCAACACATATTTATTCCAATAAGGTTTCTAATATGAGTCCTTACTAAAAAATCCCTTATTAAGGTGAATTATAAATATCTAATTTTATTTCCATCTGGGAAGATATAACGGAATGTGATGACCTAAAATCAAATAAATCTATAGCTATATTTTAGAAGATGATTAAATTATCTTCCACCACATTATTAGAAACTTCAACCTCAACTATTTTGATCTCAAGAGATTGTTTTTTATCCCATGGTCATTTATTAGGTATGTTGTTCTAACACTTTAGACACTCATTTGTATAGTGTCCCATCTTCGTATAATTTTAGTATTGAACATTCGTATCTTCTTTATTTCCCTTAAAATCATGATCATAATGGCCTTTCTCACAACACTGTTAGAAAACTCTTTTTCTCTTTAATTAGGCACCAGGGTATTTTCTTCCACAGGTATCTCATGTTGAAAATTACTAATTTCATTCTTCCATTTATCCATTATTTTCTCCACCACCATATTATTATATTTTTTCTCATTCAGTCATAAGAATTAGAAAATAATTTATCTATCTTGATAGCACATGAGACTATATCTTTGTTTGATGAGAAAGTTTGGGAGACTATTATCCATTATAGAAATAGTTTTAACCCATCAAAGAATTGATCAATATTGATCCTTGGATTACATATGTAGTCCACGAAATGCCTTGATAACATTATAAAGTTGGATTAATACTTTTCAATTCTATCATCCTCTTTCTATATCAGATTCAAGAATCGCCTCTCCATATCCACTCAATATTCATGAGGGAAATATTTATCCAAGAAAATTTTATTATAATCCTTCCATTTCATATTTGAAAGTGATTCATCCTCCTTTGTGTTTTGAATCAACAACCACCACTGATTATCATATCATGATATATGATAAACATCAATGATATCCATGTCCCTTTCATTACTTCCCAAAAGTGAGAAATATACTCTCTACAGAAATTATCCACTGTTCAGCTACAATAGGGTTTGTAGTCCCATTAAATGATGGAGATTGTTGTCTAATGAATCATTCTTACATTTTTTGTCTATGTTATGGATTAGGATACTCTATATTTTTAAGTTTATTATTAATAAACTAGGAACTCTATATCATTATAGTTATAAGTATCTCAGTTAGATTTGTAGCTCCTATTTCAACATCATTATCTTTCATAGGAGTGAAATCCCTCTATGGGATATGTCCATTGATACAGTTTCCATTACTTTTACTAGGTTCCATTTCTAAAAATGGAATTAAATAAAGTAGGCTATGAATCATAATTCATAATTTTGAACTAGAAAAAAACGTAACATAAATTGGACATTTATGAATTACTAATCTCATTATCATAAACATGGTTTCTTTGGGGACATATTTACTTTTAAATCCTTCTTAATTGCTTGAAAACAAAATTTGAATTATCCAAATCATATTCCCTAGGAGTGTCAAACCAGGTGTGTAGTAATCCCAATGTTGTGTACCCGGTTATACTAAGTCAGGCCCAACACACCTTGTTAGGGTTGTTACCCCAAGGTACATTTTTTCCAGAACCACATCCACTTGTAGTATCCTGAGAATGATGTATTTCTAGGAAGACCCACATAATATCTACCTTAACTAAATTCTAGTAATTTCTTCTATGCCTATAGTTAAGTTATATCTTAGTGCTATGTTCTTTAATCTATGTTTTCTCAATCTAGTTTCCAAGGTTTCACTGATATTTCTCTAATACAAACTATAGAGACCCCGACCCTAGTAGCCTAGAGGTGGTGTCTTACTTAATTACATTTTTACTCTGAACAAGAGATCACGTCCCGAAGGTCAATATATATTAGTAGATTTAGAAAACCATAAACATGAATATGTTTTACATTTCAAATTTAATGGAAAAAAATATAGGAACTCCATTAAAAACATTCATAAACTCCCTGTAAGTCATTAAAAATAAACATCTCTGTATCCTGGGAAAAAATAAAACATAAGAAATGGGTCAGATAATATTCTCAGTAAGGGAAGTAAATACAATAGAGTCTATCATAAAACAATAAGTCATGGTGAATAACTAAAAACCCATGTTGTTAAACTATAATCTTGAGAATAATATAGAAGGAGTGAAAAATAATTAAATAATTCCATAAATTATTACGTGATAAAGAAGATTAACCATGGATATTCTACAAATCAAATAATAAAATGAATTTATCAATTACTAATATAATAATGAGGGAATTAATAATGTCATACATCTGAAACATACCATTGAGGTATCATCCAAGTCATATGAAAATTAATGGTTAAGACCTCAGCCAAATCCATATATGAAAATAAATGGGAAAATGCTCGACCATGTTCATATCTGTTCTGTCTCATGAGACCCACCAATGCATTGAGGGGCTATAGCAGGAACCTCATATCACTTACTATTTCCAATTCATTCCTCATATACATTTATTAAAACATAAACAACATATAAATTCAAAATGTAAATACCTTTCCCCAATTGGAAATCATAATCACTAACCATTCTGAGTAGTATAGTGAATGGTATTAAGAAATTAGATATATATTCAAACTCATCATAACCAATTTAATAAAATATTGTAGATGATATAATATAATATCAATCCCAATTAAGCATAAGATTCAACAAATGTAGTTACATTGAATGAAAAATACTCTAATAAAATCATCGATGATTTCTTGAGACAAATACCCTTTTTTCTTTATAAACAAGAGTTAATTGGGAAAAAATCATTTGTATTTATCATAAAATCATACTGATGAAATTTTTATCCTATAAAACAAATGGAAATTCCAATGAAATTATATTTGAGTCATAAATTATGTCCAACTTAAGTAAAAACAAGTAAAAAGAGTTTTTAAGAATCTTTTGAAATGGGCCACTTCTGTGCAGTTTAAGAGAAAATATAAGATTCCTTAAATAAAAAAGGATTAATTAATTACATAAAACTAGAAATAAACAAAGATAGTATTTCATGATAAAAATAGTTTTTTTTATAAAAAATACTAGATTAGAAAAAAAAATTATGGAGTGCACTTGAAAATGGGTAAGAAACTAGCAAGTTCCCTTAAATTGGGTTTTCTTATCAGAAAAACATTGAGAAGGGAGCCTTATAAAACATGTATTCCATCATCAAATAAAGATGAAATTGTGATTTCCCTATTATTCTCATTATCTTGAGAGGGCAGTGAGATGTTCTTCAGCCTTAAGCGGCATCCCCAAGATGCCAAAAGTTGGATATAAATGTCAAAGGGATTCAATACATGTGGGGGACAATTTTACCTTTAAGAATAAAACAACTAACCAAACAATCCATAACAAAAAAACCACTATATGATGCATGATAAAAATGAAAGACAACTCAAAATTTCACTTATCAAAGTTATACTGAATTCATGTACCACAACAAAAGACAATAATATCAAAGTAAATTGAAGAAGACAAACTATTAAAACCCTAATACAATAACAAGACTCCAAATCTCCACAATCTCAATGCTCCATCATTACCAAACGGCCCAAGTATCATGAGGTAGTTCTAAAGACCTTTGATACATTACCTTTACCCATATCTCGGTATATGACATCCTCAAAAGAACCTACGTTCCAAAGCATGGGTGAGTACAAAAACTCAGTAGGTTTTCCCTAATGACTTCCCTACTCACTCTACTATGATAGAAAAGTTATCAATATTTATATAAAATATTTTATATAAAAAAAATTATAAAATAGTATATAACTAAATATAAACAAGTTTTTCTAGAAAATATATTTTTCAAATAAATCAACCAAAAAATGCTTTAGAACCATTCCACATGATCCCTTTTTGGCATAACCAACCCATTCCACATATCTACACAAGAAAACACGCATGCTTCATTATGACAGTTCTATAATCATGAGTGGGTTCTCATCAATCTACCATGTTTTTAAATGGGAATTATCTCCCATTTTCCATTACACCTTTTTCACTAAGAGTAAGTTCATATTTCAACCAAGCCTCATAAATTCAATATTAGCATACAAACCAAGTATGCCCAAAAACCATGCCAATACAAACATTCCAAAATAATTTCAATAAAATAGCTTTTTTATTGAAAACCATTTTTCCAAAAATCCATTTAAAAATCCAACCAATCCTTATTTTAAAATAAAAATTTTAAAATGAAGAACCCAAAGCAATTTTGCACAACAAATTACCACAATTCCATAATTTCACCAAAAACCATATACCATCATTAAAGAGGATTCATATAATGCTTTGAACACAAATTTTACAATTAATGTCATGAAATTAAATCAATTTAAAACTAATCCAATCAGTTATAGAAAGAGGATTCAAGAGTGAAACCACTTACCTTGAGAGTTTTGTCCAAAATGATAAAGGGCATGAGAAACACCACAAAACCGGGTTGAAAACTCCATGAGCCTGCCTTAGATCTATTAACCTATCAAAAAACAATCAAAATATAAACATATTTGGAATCCACGACTATATATCTACCCATAGAGTGAATAGATATATGAAACCAAGAGAGTGTGTAAAGTATATCTAAGAAAAACATAAAAATGATGAAGAATGAAGCCTTACCATAAGAATCGAGCTTCAACGCACAAAGGAATGGCTTCAGATCACTACCAATTTGTTGGGATAACATTCCTTAACCTTTGATATAGAGAAATCCAAAGTTAAGGTTGCATAGGAGAAAAACTAACTGGGTTAGAGGAAAAAAACTGAGATCCACTTTTGATGGAAGTGTTTTCTTACTGCGCAAGGTTAGACAAACAGTGTTCTAATCATGTTCTAGCTACTGCCTTAAGTAAAACATTTTCATGTTCAACTCACATGGTCTCCAAACTATGAACCAACCATTCCAAAGATGCTGCCTCAAATAGTCCAAATCTATTTTTAAAATTTCATGGTTTCTCGTAAGTGGAAACACAGTTTGGGAAAACATTTCCCCACCTGTGCACCTTCCTTTTTACCCATCACTCATTGTGCACGGGTTTTTATATGTGATTCATTTTTTCCCAAAATTTCCACTAAATACTCAACTATATAAAAACACCAAAAGAACTCCAAAATTTCTCCAAACTCTCCGAAAATTCACCCATATACTTTATATACTCAAAGAGAATAATTAATGGGCTACTTACTAGAAACCGGGGATGATACATTCTCCCCAAAATTGGTCCTTCCATCCCCATAAATTAAAAAACCATCACTTCTTTAAAAGAGTTCTGACCATTACTCTTTCATTTCTTTATCATGTTTCCATGTTTTATCCAAAATATATCCATGTTTCCACAAAATCCACACTAGACTGATGATTTATTCATTCAAGACTTTATTTTCCCAATGAAGAATCCATATTGGGATATGTACTAATGAAGCATCCTTCTCTTGTTCAACGTGATCCCACCTGATCACATGGTCAGGATCATACTTATACTTTTTCAACTGAGATACATGTAATATCTTATGTAGTGTACTGAACCATGGTGGAAATGAAAAATGATATTCCACCTTACAAACTCGTTCTAGTATCTCAAAAAGTTCCATGTATTGAGGAGATAATTTGACCCACTTCCCAAAATGTTAGTTTCCAAGACACAAAGAGATCCTCAAGAACACATGATCACTCAATACGAACAACAATGGTTGTCAATGATGATTCGCATAATATTTATTATTACTCTATGCCATATCTATCCTTTTTCTTATAAATTAATTTTTCTCCATTGTTTCATGGACAAGGCTCCTCCCAACTACTAGATTCTCACCCATTTTTACCCAACAATGTTGAGAATGATAGGGACACTAATACAATTCTTCAAACGGAGCCATATGTATCAAGGCCTGATAGATGTTGTTAAATGAGAACACGATTAAGTGCATGTTCTCTTCCCGTGATCCATAAAAATCCATTATACAAGCCCACAACATTTCTTCCATCTTTTTTATCGTCGTTTTGGATTTTCCATCCACAGGAGGATGATATGCCACACTCATTTTCAACTGAGTCCCATGGTATTTATATAAGGATTTCCAAAAATGAGAAGTAAATATTGGATCTCTATATAAATTTTTTGAAATTGGTATGAAATTCCTCATTACCACTTTTCAGATATAGATTTTGGGTAGATCCTCCATCGTAGGAGTTTCACGGATAAAGATTAAATTGGCCAACTTTGTGAGCTGATCCATAATAAACCCTATGGAATCATGCTTTAGAACCATTCTTGGGATACATGTAACAAAATCCATAGATATATACTACCATTTCCACACTAGAATAGGTAAATAATACAACATACCTGTTAGTCTTTGATGTTCTTCCTTAACTTTCTGACAAGTTAAGAATCTTGAAACAAACTCAGCCACCTTATTTTTCATGATGACTCACCGAAACTATGCTTTCAATGACTTATAAATCTTATATATTCCAAGATTAATAGACCATATCGAATGGTGGTAAGAATGAAAATTCTATTCCAAACAAGTCATAGGTATAACCATCTGATTTCTAAACCACAACACTGAACTCTTAGACAGCCTCCAGCCATTAATGGTCTCCCCATAATTGAGTTTTGACCTCATAGTTGTGCATTCTACATTGTATATTTGTACATCCTTTACGATCTTCAACAAATCATGAACAAGAAAAAATGGAAACAAAATAGAAACATCACCTTGGTCTTCTCATTCCACATGCATGTTTTCTAGGACCAACATCAGTGGACACTCATCAAAAGCTTCTTTTTTAAACTGAGAATACAAATTTCTTCTTAATTCATATTCCAAAATATTTCCTTTTACAATTATATACATCAAGTCAATGTCAAACATTTTTAGATACTCCATCCATGTTATTTGCATCAGATTTAAATCTCATCATGGAAAAATATGTTTCCAAATTTTATGATCCATGAACATAGTAAATTTTTCACCAAAGAGATATGATTCCATGTTTTCAAAATCGAGGACAACTATAGTGAACTCCAAAATCCTATTTTGAGTAGTTCTTCTCAAGAACCCTCATCTTACATAAGATATAAAAAAACATGGTCTCCTTGCATGAGAAAACATAGCAACCCATATCCTAAAGCATCATAATACATCACATAATCTTTTCCTGATTCTGGAAATATCAAGATAGGTGCATATGTAAGGAATGATGTCAACTCTTAAAAAGATTTCTAGCATTCCTAAGTACATCAGAAGGGGAAATCATTCTTTTTCAATGCTATCATAGGTGATTATATTCCTGATAATTCATGAACAAAGTGTCATTGATTAAAATATTTAACAATAAATCTCTATATCTAAACGTTTTTCTTTGGAGGTTTCCCATATATTATAGATTCTGTCTTCTTTGGCTCTACTAAAACAGATCATTCAGAAATTTCATGGACAAGAAAGTGTTCCTCTTGTTTCCAAAAATTACACTTTGATAATTAGTTATTCAAATGATGATATCTCAAGATTCACAACATTGTCTCCAAGTTTTTCTCATGCTCATCTCATATCCTTGAATACACCAATATGTCGTCCATGAATACCATAATAAGAAAATATAGATATCACTAAAATATTTGATTCATCAATGCCATAAATATTGTTGGTGCATTCACAATACAAAAAGTAATTACCACATATTTATAATGGTCATATCTACTTCTAAAATATATCTTTGTAATATCCTCATTCTAAACTTAGAATTGGTGATATCTTATTCTCAAGTCAATCTTAGAGGACCACTAAGATCCCCTCAATTGATCGAAAAATTAATCAATTCATGTAATTGGATACTAATTATTTGTCATAACTTGGTTAATATTATGATAATTGATGCATGTCCTTATAATTTTATATGATTTCTTCACAAAAAATACTGGTACTACCCATGGAGACGTGTTCAGATGAATGAATCCTTTGGTTTCCATCAATTCCAACTACACATTCAGCTCCATTAATTCTTTGGGTTCTATTTGATAAGATTTAAGTGAGATAAGACTAATCATAGAGAGGAGATAAATCGCAAACTCTACTTACATTACCGATGGTAACCCAAATAAATTTTTAGGAAACACATCAGGAAACTGGTCAACCATTACTGGAAAATTATTATTATCAATCTCTTCTAATGATGCCAAAGTCAAAGCTTCCATCTGGTATGATATTTTTTTAACTTTTAGTTCCAACAATACTGTGGCACCTACCTTTAGTCTTTGTTCTCCTCTAAAGAGATGATCAAAACCATCCTCAGTTTTAAAACTAACTATTATGCTATAAAAGTTGGTGTAAGCTTTGAATGTTGTGAACCAATCCAAACCTAGGATTACATCATTGACATATATATCAATTATAGATAAATCCTATTTTATCTTGGATCCATCCAAATTTATTGTACAATATCTACACATAAAGACTCAACATTATCTTTCACCAAGAGAAGTTCGAAATTATATCATAGAGGGTATCATATCATGTTTTAAGCTCATCAAATCAATAGCATGAGAATAAATAAAGTAATACAATGAATTAGTATCAAATAGAAAATTCATAAGGGTATAATTCGAAAGAATATTTCCTCTCACCATAGATGTTATATCATGATTATCCATAATAACTTTCTTAGAAAAATATATTTTCGTTATCGTTTCACCTTGTTTAATGTTTCTATACTGTGATTTCCCTTGCTAAGGATTCATGGTTTCCTTGAATCCCTGTGGATAGCTCTGTTCTACTGATGACCTTGGTTCTACTACCATTTCCCTATCAAAGCATACAAAATTAATGATATATGATAATTTTCTCAAGCACCTGACCTCATAGCACTGTGATAATAGCATTGAATATGCCCAATCTTATTGAAATTATGGAATGCTATTGATGGTGATGTACACTCCGACTCATGTGGTCAAGCGAACCACATTGGAAATATGTAGGATTGATATTCGGTTTTGTAGGAAGGATAATTTATCCATTAGTCTGATTCCATTGTATTCAACCAATTGGAGAATTGGTGTCCCTCTTCCTATTTCTCTTAGTGCTAGAGTTCTCACTTCATATCCTGAAGACAGTTGTACTTCCTCCACTTGGATTTTCAGTTGTGACAGATTTCGTAAAAAGAGTATCAAGTTATATTCTTGACTCAATGGTTTTAAAATTTTAATCAATTATTTTGACCAACTGATGGATCACATGTGGCTTAGGTACAACCACATTCTCAATAACATCTTCTGATCAGTTCCTATGATTCCTACCAGGTGCCATTTACTATATGAAAAACCAACACCATAAGTCTCTCTCTCTATAAATTGAAGGCTTGGAATTTCAAATTATATCACATATCCTATCAGAAAATTACTTTCCAAAATTAACCTTTTCCACTTTTAACCATTTTTGAAAAATCTATACTTGCTTTTGAAAATCAAACCATTTTCAAAATACCCCAACTATGCTCTTTTTAAAGTCTTTCATTCGAAAATAATTTATAACATTCAAAAAAACAAATAGCACAAAATCATATATCATTACTCAAAATGAGATATGAAATTCTATTGGGAATTCATTCCTCTAATTCATTCCATTCTCATCTCATTGGCTAAACCCATGAACATGATATTTCAAACCTATAAGTGTCTCCAAAACACTTATTTACCTAACTCTATGGTAACTTGATGTTTAGTATAAAAATGTTAGATTCTTATTTTTATGCTCTAAATTTGAAGTCCCAAATATCCTACATCTTTATATGATCCTAACTAAAAGAATATACAATAATGAATTCAAATCCAAGACTGACAACCAAGACCAAGTCAAAAACCACTTGTTCTAGAAAGAAAGGAGCAAGCTGATACCGTTGGCCTCAAAACGATTTTGGACCAAAACAACCGATAACATTTGTAATGAACCTCTTATACTCATTTTATTTAGAGGGTGGTGAAATTTTACTAGGCCTTAAGAAACATCCCCATGATTCAAAAGGCTGGAAATAAATGTCGAAGGGCATCAATACATGTGGGGTATGATTTTCCCTTCAAGAATAAATAAACTAATCAAAAATTACATTACCAAAGAAACCACTATATGTTCATGATAACATTGAAAGAAAAATATTCATTTCACATATCAAAATATTAATAAATTCATATACTATAGGAAAGATAATAATTTCAAACTAAACAACACAACAAAAACTATTAGATCTCCAAGATAATCAAAAGACTCAAAATATCGACAATCATCATGATCCAACTTCACCAAACAACCCATGTATAATGAGGTAGTGCTAAGAATGTGTGATACTTTATCTTTTCCCATGTCTTGGTTGATAGAATATATAAAACAACTAAAGTTCCAAAGAAGGTGTGAGTACTAAAACTCATTAGGTTTTCCCCCAATGACTTCCAAACTCATTCCACTAGGATATAAAATTTTGCAAAATTTATATAAAAATAGTTTATATAAAAAAATTCTAAAAATATTTATATCTAAATATAAAAAACTTCCATATCAACCATTTTATCAAAAAAATCCTGTTTTTCAAAGAAAGAAACGAAATTATGCTTTAAAACTGTTTCTCATGTTCCATTTTTGTCGTAACCAATCCATTTTGCATATCTCCACAACCAACCATGCATGATTTGTTATGAAATTTACATACTACAGAGTGGTTTATTATTAGTATACCATGTATTCACAAGGTAAATATATCTGATGTTCCATTATACCTTTGGCACTGAGCACATGGTCAAATTTCAACCAAGCCTTGTAAATGAAATATGAACACACACACCAATTATTCCCAAAAAACATGCCAATACAAAAATTCCAAAACCATTTAAATAAAACTAATTTTTTATTGAAATCAATTTTTATAATAATAAATTTATAAAATAAATCCAATCCATATTATAAAATAAATATTTTAAAAATAAGAAACCAAACCAATTTTTCATAACACATTACCACAGTTAAATAATTTCACCAAAAACCATAAATCACAACTATAGAGGAATTATATCCTAATTTTCACACCAATTTCAAAGAAAATGTCATTAAATTAAATATATTTGAAACTAATCCATTTATTTCGTACAGGATATGTTGAGAGTGAATCCACATACCTCTAGAGTTTTGGAGAAAACGATAAATGGCACGAAATACGTCACAAAACTGGGTTAAAAACTCTACAAACCCACCTTATATCTCTTAACCCATCATAAAAATAAAAACTATAACCATATTTTGTATCCTAAACCTTATATATAACCATATAAGGTCTATATCTAAGAAAAACAATAGATAGGGCGAAGTAGATCTAAGAAAACAAATTCAAGAACAATGAAGAATGATGTCTTACTATAAGAATCGAGCTTCAAAACATCAAGGAATGGCTCAATATCGCTTCCAATTCAATAGTAGAACATTAAAAGAACATAGAGAGAGAAAATACCATGTTAGGGCCACATAGTAGAAAAAGTTTTTGGGTTATAGGGAAAACTAAGTGAGATCCACTTTTTATGTAAGTGGTTTCTTGCCACGCACGGTTTAGTCACACGGTTGGGAAAATCGTGCGCTAACCATAAACCATATATAGCATTAATAAAAACCCTCATATGTCTAAATTTAATGGTCTCAAAAACATGTTCCAACCATTCTATATCCATTCCTCAAAAAGATGAAATCCATTTTACAAAGTGCCTGGTTTCTCCTAAGTTGATACACGGTTTAGGGAAAATTGTGCGCCCCTTGTAAGCCTTCCTTTTTCACAACTATCACTGTACACAGTTTCTTGTAGGTGTTTTATGGTTTTAAAAAAACATTAACCTACTTTTAACCTATAAAAAACCCCAAAATCACTTCAAAAGTTCGAAAACTCCCCCAAAACTCACTCATATATTTTATATACTAAAAAAAGAATAATTAAAGGGTTATTTACCAAAAACCGTTGGTGCTATAAAATGATCTAAGTACATGATTTTCAAACATATAAATAGAATTTATATGAATTATATAAAAATAAAGAATCATTACATTGGGGTAAAAATAGTGAAAGAGTAACCCAATGGAAAAAATAGAAGTTAAGTTAGAATCCCATTACCTCTTGAATTATTCTCTTGAGAACATCCTTAGGAAAATTGGTTTGGGTATTTTGTTGAGACCATAACCTCTAGAACATGGGGAAGATAATTGGGAAGAGTATTGGGTAGAAATTAGGCCAAATTAAATTCTTAATAGGTGCAAGGAGAAGATGTGGCGATGGGTAGTATTTATAGTGGAAGAGAGGGGTGTTTTTCGAATATTTTATTATTTTGGATAAACAATATGAATAGTTTAATAATTATCAATAAATATATTAAAATAAGGACCAAGATTTCTAGATTATGTGATTAAATCATCCATACATAATCTATGAATCAAAAATTCATGTATTTTTTAAATATTGTAAATTGATTTATTTCACTACTCACAAAAAACATCAACTATTTTTGAAAAATCTAAAAAAATCACCCTAACCATTTTTCAATGTGTAGAATTCGAAATTGGAATCCATATTATGAATATAATTTATAAAATGGGTTAAATTTAATTTTGAAATAAAATCATCATTTACTCAAAAAATACTAATTTTAATTTTATAAATTTTTTAAATAAAATCATCATTGACTCTGTAATTCATGTATTCTAAAAAATCCAAAAAAAATCACCCTAACCATTTTTTGAGGTGTAAAATTAAAAAATTAAATAAATTTTATGAAATTAATTAAGGTCTCATAAAATTATCTTAATTTATGGATCAATTTTCTTTTAAATCATTATATTAATTATAAATTTTTAAATAAAGATTTATATTACATAAAATACCAACAATTAATTTATCATTTTTAAAACATTTATTTATTTATTCCATGTTATAAATATTTATATTATCATTCATAAGATACTTAAATTTTATGTATACATTCATAGGGGAGTTTATTATTCTCTTGATCATATTAATATTCTTAATGATCACATTACTATTCCAATAGTCATATTTAATAGTATATTACAGTTTTAAACTCGGTGTTGTGTGAAGTATAAACTATCAAAGATGATAAGTTTTAAATATAAAACACCATAATATCATGGGGTGTTAAAATCTAGTTAAATTTAACGTTTTAAAATATGGTACTTCATAATTAATATAGTGTGGGGGTTGATTTTATCGAAATGGATTTTTTTATGGATGATCCATGAGAGTTTATAGTGGTTTAGCTAGAACATCCAAGATAGGGTTTGAAATACTTAGGAATTACCATTTATTTCTATTCTATAATGAACTCATACTTTTAGATAAATTGTGCTTATATTTAAAACTTTATTTTAGTGATTTTGAGTTATTCATTGTTTTAGTAAAGTCTTTGGTAGCTTCTAGGTGGTTTTGGAGGGTGTTACCATCCATTAAGGGGGTTCATAGTTAAGGGAAATAGTGTGGTTCCCACCATGTAATGGTGTGAATTGTTAGAGATGTTAATTTAGTGGAACATGGTTAGAAAATGGTTATAACTAAGAATGCGACATTCCCTAGATAACTACGTGACTTGGTATAGAATAAATAACAATTTTGGAACATGGTATACCAAACTATGTAGCCAAACCATGAGGGTACCCTAAAGACGTTGTGAGCCTTGCACGATTGGCATATGGTTTGATCAACCATGTGACCAAACCTTATACATAAGTTAATTAATCTAAAATTTTGTATTTTTATATGAAATCTCCCATATACCCCTAAATTTATCTCCTACACCTAAGGCTTTTAATCCTAGGGGCTTTGTTGGACCTTTATGGAGAATTCCTTCCATTTATAGTGAAATTACATTTGATCTAATGATTTTAGTCTTATAAATTTAATGAATGGTTTTTGTTTGTCTTTTCATATTCATATTTCTATATCCCCTCTCTCCTCATTATAAAAGACCCTATATGTGGACTATCATGGTTGGATCTACAAATTCAAACCTGATCTAATGTGATTCTATCAAGATTTGAATAAATTGAAGGAGGAAATCCATATTTTTTCTTGATTGTTCCAAAATTCATCTAAATTCAATGGTGATAGTGATTATAATTGGGAATTGTAGGATCACAGACTTTATCTAGGCATTAATTCTTAGATTTGGGAAAATATTCTCTACATATATGAATTTCTTACCATTAAGGGACATTGTATGAAATTGAATGTTCTAAAATGAATGTTGGTGCATTTGTTTCATGTTACACTCTTTCTTGATATTAATATTATATGGGTTTTAGTGTGTGTATGTCATGATCCCTTACTTGATTTGACATGATTATTCATTGTTATGTTTGTACGTATATATTGATGTGTGAATTGCATATGAAAACAACACACAATTGTCAAGTGAGAAAATTACATTGAAATATATAAGTGTATCCTTATAGGGGAATAATAAATAATGTTATTAATAGTTTATATATCTAAGTTCCATGATATTGAGTGTTAGAACATGGTATATTCATCAAATTCACGGATAACCATGCGATTTTGGAAGATATCCATAATTCATAATATTTTACTAATGGGGATCATCAATGTGAATGAGTAGAGTTAAAATTATTTGAGTGTGTCAGGTGTACATACCATCATATAAAAGGGGTCAACCAGTAGGTAGTTATTGGTTGGACAAGATAGATAACTACTCCAAAAAGGTGGACCATTACATTCCCTAAAAATCATGTGTGTAATTTTTTCTTATTGATGAAACATGGATATAAGACTTTTGGATGAATATTTTGAGCTGAAATGTGGACCATATACGATATCTAGTCATGAAATAAATAATTATAACCTTCTATCTGGCATGGTTTCGAACTAGGTAGATCCAATATTCAAGAAATATTTGATATCCTATGATGAATTAGGACATGATTGTTTATTTATGTATTATCCTTATCGATATGGAATTTACATTTATATATTGGTGTACTTATACTAAAGATTAATTTATAGTTTTATGATGGGTTTATATTAAAACACTTCATAAGAAACCCAATGTGAGCATAAAATTTATAGTCAAAGATCCCATTAAAGGAAATGAGTTGAAACTCTCACATGTTTTTATACTCAAAATCACTTTTATTTTTCTAAACATTTTCTTGATTGTTTCTTGGTTAAAGGTTTTAGAATTTATCTTAAGGAATCCATCATACTAAGAATAGACATTATCCTGATTGTTTTGATGAAGTAAATCTTCACCATGTCTTAGATGAAAATATACTAAATTAATCCATTCTATATTGAATTTTATTATGATAGTATTTGGTGACTATTCATATTGAAATAGACTTCTTGATACTGTAAGTCCCTATATAAAATGGTCCAGGACTCTAGGGGTGTATTGTTGGTCATAGTGGCTTAGGAGTTCACCTGTGAAAATAGCCAATTTTAGAAGAATATGAGCATGGTGGTCAGCATATTGAGGTCACAATAGGAATGAAGTTTTGTTCACTCCCTCAGTAAATACGTTTGGGAGTTTGATTTTTCATTTCTAGAAAGTAATTTGGTGATTCAAATAGGCACTACATTCTTGGATTTAAAAGCCATGACATGGATCGTAATTTCCTTAACTCAACCCAAGGGACCCAAAACTTCTAAAGGATAAAAATATATATCATGGGAGGCATAGATAAACATCCAAAATACAAAAAATATCAAAATATCTATATAATGGATACTTAATCATGATATTATCCTAAAATTTCATTATCAAGAGATCTCCAAGATTCTTCCAATTACAAATCATAAAAGGCAATTAAGGCTTCAATAACTTCAATACTTTTTTTCTTTTCTACCTCATTGAGAAAATTGGTTTCTTATTCTATTTTAATTAAAGTGCCTTCCTTGTCTTATATTTCTCTTTATCTATCTCTCTCTTTAATGTTCTTCAAAATCCTATATTGATAGAATTGAGTTCTTTGTAAAGGGTTTATAAAAACAAACTACTATCTTATTCTTTAAATTTTTTAGGTTCCCAACACAATTAAAGTGGTGGATCTTGGTTATTCATTTCTATTAAAACCGATCATCATCTTTGATTCTTAATTTCGATAAAAACATTGTGCTTCATTCTCATTATTTGGTTATTAGTATTTCATTAAATCCAAAGGAGAAATATAACCCTCTCAAGCCATTTTGGGGGAAGGATATATATGGTATCATTCTTAAGACAATTTTTTACTCATTTATCAAAATATTCCTTTTTAATTTATATTATTTTTTTCTTCCTCTCATAATGTTTTAATTTATAATGATCTCATTTTAATTTGATTATTATTTATTTGGTTAAAATAATTACATGATAATATTTTTATTTTATTCCATTTTATAAAAACATTAAAGTAAATTTACCCCCCCTACTACTATTTTATCTTCAACCTGTACTTAGTATCAACGGGTTTTTTTTTCTTAAAATACCATTGTTTTCAAAAATAGTTTTAATTTCTAAAAATATTAACCAAATTAAAATTCTCTATTTTTAAAATGGAATATTTTTCAGACACCATTGGTGGTTTTGAGGGATATTCAATGGGTTATTCACCTTTCTTTAATGGTATATATTATACCTGTAGGAAAACTCACATGTCCACTTTTCTTGGTAGTATATTATACCCAATTTAGAAAATTGTTACACAATGATTTAAACATTTTAAATAATTGGAAGATAAATGGACACACAAGTACATATCTGGTTTATACATTAATAATAACATTATAAATTTATACATTATAGATTATATTATAAGGAGATTAATCACATTTATACCTCTAATACCACTCATGAAATTTGGAAATTATAGAAGTTTCTCATGAAGGAACGAATAAAGTAAAAGATACTAGACTTGATATGTATAAATAATATTTTTAGATCATTAGTATGAATCCAAATAGATCTATTAATGAGGTTTTTAAATGATTTACTATCATTTCAATGGTCCAAACTATCTGTGTAATGATTTTTCTACTGAAACTCTTGTAAAGAAAATTCATCTTAACATGAAATTGAGCACCCAAAGTGATGGAAATATAATAATCCAACGATAAAAAGAATTATTTGAGTAGAAAATCAGAACTCTTATAATCTATGAGATCATAGTTAATATATAATCTAAAAATCAAGAAAAAGAAGTCACGAAAAAAATATGATTGACGTTAATTAATTTTTTTTATTACTCTTATGATGGTAAATAAATGGATCATATAGCCAAGAATATGGAAAAATTATTCAAGCGAAAGAAATAAAACCAAAATTCCAAAAAGGAGGATCATCATATTGAAAAATAAGTGATGTGATTTGAATAAAAAAATTAGGGAAATATAATTCTAGATTTCCCCTTGATCAATAATAATAATAATAATGATAGGAATAAAGATAATAAATCCTTAAAAGTTTTAACTTGGAGTGCAAGTGGTGAGTATATCTCCTCATAATAATCAAATTATTAAAGTGAAAAGTGTCTCATAGAACATTTCAAGGATAGTAATAAAGTAAACACATACTCTTCTTCTTCTACTTCCTTAAATTCTTATTCTTATTTATCAAATTATTCTATTTCATTCTCAAATTCTTCTATATATAATCACCTAAGCTAGAAGATATAAAGTATTATCATGATCGACTTGAAGAAAATTTTTAATAACTAACTTCAATATACCAAGATCTTAAAATGATATATAATAAACAACATAATGAAAAGGATAAAATCCAAAAAAAAATATAAATTTTCATAAAAATTAAAATATTAATTGAATGTACATGAATTATAATTGAATATTGATGATGTCAAAAAATATCTCATGAAATTCACCCATGGTGAAGAAATCTAATATAAATTTTTGGGTTCTTAATGGCCACTAAAAATATTTTTGGATTTAGTTTTTCAAATAATTACAATTATTCCCAAAAGATAAATTATGTAAAATGAATTTTTAAAATTGAGTTTTATAAATATTTATTTAAAACTAGGCATTTAATTCATATATGTAATTAAAATAATTATTGATATAGTAGAACAAAAAAATTATCCATATTATATCCCATATTTCTTCTTAAAAATCATCTTCAAAACAAATTTGGATACCAGATTCCTAATTAGCTAACATATATGGACCTAAAATCTAAGTACCAAATAGAATAATTTATTAATCTTATAGGAAGAATGTATAAAGATTAATCCCCCAAAACCAAAATGGTACATGGATAGTGGATGATTTAGAAAAATTTGTGGTGACCCCTAAAATTTTAATCAACTTTAAAATCTAGACTGGGTATACGTGACATTAGGTGATAATACAAGAATTAAAATAATTAGTATTGGTGTATTCAGTTTTCTCAATTACATGTTATGAAAATTAATTTTACTCATTAATGGTTTAAAACACAATTATCTCAGCATTAATCAATTTCTTGACAAGGTGTTAAAATATCTTATTGAAATTATTTTTGAAAAATTTTTATTCTCAAAAGAAAACTTTTATGTAATTATTTTCATATTTATAATATTTTAATTATCTATTTAAAATAAATTTATTCTAAAAAAATTAAATGTTTCATAATTATAGATAGTGGTTCATGGATTTGGAATAGACACCCTGGTAATTTTACCACACATGTACTCAATATGATCTACCAAAATTTATCAAAATTTTATTTCTAAGGTAATATTGTTTGTAATCATTTACAACTTGGTAAGAAACAAAAAAAATCTTTTTAAAACCTAAACATGAAGTATCAACCTCTACAGACCTTGAGTTTCTTCACCTTGATATTTTTGTACCAACTCAAGTCAAAATATTTAGAGTAAAATCATAGTCTTTTTTTATTGTCGATGATTATACACGATTCACTTTGGTATTTTTCTTGTAACAAAAATACGAGTCTTTTAAATTCATAATATGATTCACCAAGAATGTGAAAAATAAAAAAGGTAACAAAATAATTTATATTATAATTTTTCAGGGAGGAGAGTCTGTTAAAAAATAGTTGATTAACTTTTTTCTTCACAATGTTATAATCATACTTTTTCCACTCCTAGAACACCTCAAAAAACTATGGTATTCAAAATATAGAATCGAACACCTCATGAAATCTCAAGATCCATATTAAATGAAATCAAATTCCCATAATACTTTTGGTATGATGGGGTAAATATATAATATTATATCATAAACCACATTATTGAAATATCCTTCCTCAGAAATATCCTTTATAACAATAAAAAAATTATTTTTCAAAGTGATTACATTTAAATTTTATGCACAAAACACTAATGAAATTCTAGGTAAATATGACCCAAAATATGATGAAGGAAATTTTCTTGGGAACTAAAACTCTATTAAATCTCATCAAGTATCCAGTAAAAGAACTAAAAATATTTTATAATCCATTCAAATAAAATATAATGAAAATATTCCTAAACATTAATTCTAATTCAAATATGTGGATATACTTTACCCTTTAACATTGAATAATACATATTATCTTAAAGATAATATTGTTAAAACTCCTTCTAGTCCTTTACCTAAAACCTTAAAAAATACAAATACCATCCCTTGGAAAATAATATCAGAGACCTTCAAGATGGTAATCATACTAGAAGACCGATACTAAATGAAGTTAACGACCACTATTTTATCTATTTTATATAACCAAAAAATAATTAATGATGATATTAATGATGAAAATTATATTTTTTATGAAATAAGATCTAAATACATTATTATCGACCGGTGTTTGGAATCGTGTTATATGACCTAATGATCATCCTATTATTGGTACAAAATTGGTTTTTAAAAATAAATTAGATGATAAAGATATAATCAAATATAATAATGATAGGCTTGTGTTCAAATGATTTAATTAAGAAGAATGAATTGATTATGATGATATATTTTCCTGTATTTATTATGTATAATCATTAATAATATTTTTTTAATTCACTTCCCATCTCAAATTTAAACATTTTAAAATGAATGGTAAAAGTGATTTTATAAATGGGTTTATTTGTGAAAAAAATTAAAAAACCACCCTATTTTGAAAATCCAATATTTCAAAATTCAATTTTCAAATTAAAAGAAGATTTATAGTGTTTAAAGAAAATACCCTTATGATTTGAATAAAAAATTTACCAATTTTTCTTTTATAAAATTAATTCAAATTGGGATATCATGTTAGAAATTATTTTTAATAAATGTTTTAAATGACCATTTAATCATTCAAGAATATATCTATCACATAATTATTGGATACCTAAATGTATCTATTTTTAATGAATTACCAAATATTATAAGAATATAATTTGAAATGAATTTTATGGGCGATTTAAAATTATTTCATGATTTTCAAATCACTCAAAACAAGGATTGTAATTTTATTAGCAGAAGAATATAAAATAATGAAATACTAAATTTTTTTATAATGGAACATGATAAGGAAATTATCACACATATGACATTTTCTTGTTATACAGCATTGATTGAATTCAGAAAATAGGTTGAACAAAATATTTATAAAATTATGATTAGGAGTCATCATTACCTTATTGTGACCCTGCGAGACATTATGTTCATTGTTTTTATTTGTTCATATTTTAAATCTAAATCTAAATATTTTAATTTAAAATATCTAAAAAATATTGTTTATTTTTTAAAGGTTCTTAAAAACATTGTTTGTTTTATCCTAAAGGAACCCATTTTAATAATTCTAGTTTTTTAATACTAATTTTATTGGATCTTAGATCAATACGAAAAGTAAAAGTGGGACTTTTCACCATCTATGATATTAAATAATCTCTTAATGTAGTAATAAGAAAATTTTAGTTTTTATTTCTATAACTGAATTATAATATATAGACACTGGGATTTGGTTCACACAAATTATATGGATGAAACAAAATCTCTTAGATTTTGGGATAAAATATTTTCATGTTCCTATTAGATTAGATATATCTAGTTAAAAAAGAACTTTTTAGAAATTACATTGATCATGAACACACTATGAACACTGATACTCAACATCAATTTTTGAGTGAAAACTTTCAAAAACGAGATATATTGTTCAAATATATTACATCATATCTTCAATTAATAGATATCTTCATAAAATACCTAGATTTATTTCATTTTAATTTTATTAAATAGGATCCAGTAATATATTTCTTGTAATTATTTTTTTTGGATTATTTATTAAACAAGATCTAGTAATAGAATTCTTGTAATTATTATTTTTTGTGATTATTTATTTCTCACAATCATAAAACACCTATATTTATTTCATTTTTTTACAAATTCATATTTTTATGATCACCTTGATTATATTTTACATGGGTTTTCTCTAATCTATATAACCCTTTTAGTTTAAAAGTATTTTATCTCATTACACATGTGTGGAAGAGTTTACTAATTTTGGTCGGTAAAACTCTAATGTAGGGGAGAAAAGTTTCAATTTTTTAGAGAAATGTTTAAAGGATAAATTCTTAGAGGGATCGTAAAGTCTCCCTTAGAGGGAGTGTAAATCAGGGGTAATCAATTTTTTTCTAGGTTTATTCATCGTAATGTATTTCTTTTATTTAGGATCATAAATCCTTTGTTATCATTTATGATGTATAAATATTTAGAAACTCTTCCACAATAATTTACCCTTATTCTTTGAAGATGATATAAGAAAAAATAGAATAAACAAATTTTTACAATTTTTTTCCTCTATTTGAGAACTTGAATCCTTGTTATGGAGAATCCCATATGTCTATAGATCATTTAGTAATAATATTTTCATTAGTTACAAGATATGGGTATTTATTATACATTCCATAGTTTATATATCTCTTGAAAATATCCTATTATCTATATGTATGAAATTATAATGAATATAATCTATTAGAAACCTTTCTTATATTTCAATTAAATATAATAAAATCATATAATAATCTCACCAAAACATTATTTGTCCATTTGATAACTATATTTTTTTGTGACTCTATATAGTGCGCCTTTTTCATCATCCGGTGTGACCCAATTAGATGTACCTTAATAGTCTTCACATTTGACTAAATCACCTTAACATTACACCTTTGAAATGTAAATTTTTTTGAAAAAAGTCTAGTTGTTGTACCTGTTACTAGAAAATTATTCTTAGATACCTCTAATAAAAACCTCTAGTTGGTAGACCTCTTCTTTATACCTCTATATGGTTCTTTTTATTCAACGACGTATTTTCATTGTTGGAAAATCAATTTTCAATAAAATATTCATTAGTTCACTTAACTTATGCATATTAAAAGTATTAATATATTACGTTTGTACTCCCTTTTATATTTTATTTCCTCAAGAGAAAAGGTTGTGAATTAAAATACGATTTCATGCTTGACTCAAATTCAAATATCAAACTTCCTAATCATGTCTACTTTATTGGAAACTTCTCAAATATTCTATAATATTCATGAATCTTCTAGGAAAATACTACATTATTAACCTTATTAAAACATTCTTAACGTCAATATTAATGAACTTCTTAAACCATCCTTAACATTGGAATGTTAGAAAACATTTAAAAAATCACTCATCATCATCATGTTAAGTACATTAGAAAGTCAAGTAAAGAACCTAAACACTCCATCTATCATATGATTATATGGTAACTTCGTTAAGAACTCCTTTATCTATTTGTTTCATTTTATGTTTCTCCATATGGTAAATCACCTTTCCATACACTTCTTTGACCGATTTACTCAGTCCAATAATCTCAATTAAACTTTTACTGATTCTCTTCATATAATACTTCTATTTAATGTGCTCACATTTTTTAGTTCGATTTTACCTTTTTGAAAAGTTATCATCTCTTCATCATATGGTATCATAAATATTTTCCTTCTAGTATTCAAAAATCTAATCATTGTATAAGAACTCATGTTTTCTCTAGACATCATAACATAACTTCATATTGGTATTTTTTAATGTTCAACCAATTACATCACAATATTTTAATGATTCTTACATAATTTCTCTGACTAATAGACTCATGAATATTCATCTAGCATGATATGTTTGATGTATTATCATGAATTTGTATAGTGTATCTTGCCTAATCTAAAAATTTATATAATGATTTGTTCAAAAATATCATAATCGTATACTAGAAATTTTCATTATCCCTTTTTCAATGCTCATCTATCTTATAGTTCTTTAACTGATCATCCTAACCTTAAAAACTTATCCTAGAATCTCTTTTGATAAAATACCCGATTTGTAGTAATTTTTTACTTTTCTATCTAATAGAACACATGATTCATCTCGGTATTCATACATTTTTCTATACCCAAATCACCATTAAATTTATTTAGTTTTTGACATCATAAATTCTCATCAAATGGAACTCTATGAAAATTTGTTTTATGGAACATCAATAGAAACAATCTCTTGCATTATCCGATGTAATTTATCTAGTGAAACATTGAATATGTACATATTTTTCTCTTTTTAATGATCTATAATAACATTGTTTCTATTTTAGGGATAATATCTATATCATAAAAAACATGGTCCAATGGATATTTATCTGATGGAATCAATATAGTAGCCTCCAAAAACAATGAATTGTTTGACTTCATAACATCAAACCTTATACATATTGTAACATAATCTTTTCTACTTGAACATTATATAAAATCCATAAAGAGAAATTGAATCTAACACTACCTGCCATACTTTATCTGTTATCATTATATCATGTCTTTCTAAACCCTAATATAAGCTTCCTCCTTCAATGGCCCGAAGGCCTTCATTTTTTATTGATTTTTGATAATCCACCATTAAAGGGGTGAGTTGGAACCCATATAAGTCCTATAGTAAAAATTATTACATATCCCATATGTCTTATAAGAATTCATTACCCATAGGCTTCAAACATTACATACAACCCAGACTAACTACATAGTACTGCTCCTCCTCAGCATCTTCATTATGAAATCAGATCTCCACCTTTGCATGGTTGTTCAGCTAGGATTTCTCGTGCATGTACATGCTTGTACCGATTAAAGGTTCCATGGCCTCTCATTCATACAACCTGTTTAGATTCTACAATGGTAAAATCTCCTTTCTCAACCTCCTTCTGGAGCTTTTTCCTTGTAGTTTGTATGGTTCTCATCTACACTTAAGATTGTCTAAAGGCCTTAAGGTGGCCCGAAGGCCTTGAGGTGGCCTAAAGGCGTCACTGACCCAATGGCCTAGGTGTCTTGAAGGCCTTAATAGACTCAGGGACCAAATCAGTTGCCCAAAGGCCCAAACAAGGGAATAGTATTGGCTGTTATAGTTCCAAAAAGTACCTGCTACAGTTCCAACTAGAGTATTTCTACAGTTACCGCTACAGTACCTGCTATAGTGTTACTGTAGTAACCCAGAAATTATTCCTCTACCTAGATTTGATCCAGGGTCTCCTGGATGCACTTAAATAGTATTTACCAATCGGTCTGAGGCTCATGTTCCTAAGAGGAACTTCATAATAGTTTGGATTTTATTTTTGGAAACCGTGACTCAAACATTATAGATCAAAATTTTGATTCTTCTCTTTTTAAAAACTTGTATAAACTCATCACTCTAAGACACCATATTCAATAAAATCCTTGTCCCAAAAAGTCATTGATGTTCCATGTAATAACATTGTGGAACTAAAACCTCATACTTCTACTACATCTCTATCTAAACACATCTGTCTAGTGATCTGCATATGATAGCCTTGATCAGTTATAATCATCCCAGTAACCTCCAGTAAACTTTATATCCCCTTTTAACTCAATATTGAATGATAAATATCTTCATGTTATTATCAACTTATAAATTGACATATAACCATCATACTTGATGAATGTTTCTTATGAAAGTTGAGGAAACTTTCTAACTTCCTCCAGTAAATCATTAATAAATTTTCATGACCTTCAAAATTAACTCATAAGGAAACCATCCAATCCTCCATAATGAATGTTTTCTAAAATTATTTAGTAACAAAATCCCCCATTTTTTGAATCCAATGGTTTTATATTCTACATAACTTACTTCATCTGACTTATTCAATCTTCTTATACACTACTACTTACTTATTCAACTTCACGTAACATGGATAGTGCTTCTGTATCTTGTAACATTCTACTATATTCGAGAGCATCACAATCCTAAAAACATAACATAGGAACCATTACCTAATATAATATACCTTTAAATTACTCATTTACTTTACAAAAAACTATTTACAACATATATAATATAACAACATCATCATTTGATAGGATCTTTAAAAGGTTTAATGTCTTCAAAAAGGAGGAAGATATTATTCTAAGGGTGAAATATTTCATGGAAACAAGGATTTATAAACCTCAATCGTTTATCTTTTCATATCCACTTTCCTCTTTTTCTGCACCTTCTTCTTATCCTTCATTCTATTATTTTAATATTTTATTTTAATATTAACTTGGTGTCTTTTATCATTGAAAATCCGGATATTGAAAAAATTCTCATCGTTTTTATGATCAAAATCAATTAGTGTGTTTCTATCCTTTCTTTTCAGTTTTTATTGGATTTTTTTTAGAATTTATACTATGGAATAAATATAAATCGCCATTATAATATATTGAGAGTTTTGATAAAGAATGTATTTTCTACAATGTGGAGAGCATCATAGTGAATTCATATAGGACATATAGATGTTGATTACAGTTGGAGTTGGTGACCATTCCTGCATTAGTGGGCATTATGATATGGTAATTCCCTATGTTAAATATTTAAGGCCTATAATATAATGACACACACTTTTCATACACATAAATAGCATCTAAATAGATTAATATTAATTACATAACATAATGATCAACACAAAAATCATTTTGGTATAGTGCCTTTGGAAACATGGATACATAAACAAATGGTTAATAAACAAACTATATAATCTACCTCTAATTTATTCATAACAAGAAACAATCATAGACCTATCATAAAAAATAATTTTTTTTTAACCTAGTGAAAGTAAGCATAATAAAGGGTGACCTTAAATGATCATTAAGGGTAAACAAGGTAGATATCAATGATACATGGTCATAATGGTATGGGAATATAAATATAACATTTAAAAACCTAACCTTACATAACATAGATAATAAATATGAGTCATGGAACAAATCATGGATGTTAATGAGACATAAATCCTAAAGGGATCAAATAACCTGAGCCATGAAAGAATAAATTTTCATAAGACATATTTTTTTCATGAACATGAGAATATAAAAATCATTTCCTTAGATGTCATGTCTCATAGACAATACTATAATAGTTTAATGGGTTCCCTCTAAAAACCATTGTAGTGGTTATGGTTCACACCCAATATTGTCATAGTGGAAAAATTCCCTTACTAAACTGATTTTACTCCCCATTCCATTCCAATTTATATCATGAGATATAAATCTTTACCCAATACATTTCAGAGAGGTATAGGACCCACCCATTACATATTTAAAATCACAAATATTTGTTACAAGAGATCATAAAAATAATCATATAAGAACCCATAAAAATAAATGGATTTTATAAACCTTTCATCATAAAATAACCCATAGAAATGAAATAGTTTTCATAATCATTTCATTATGTCATAACCTATGGAAAATAAATAGGTTTCATAATCATTTCATCATATAAAAACCCATGGAAAAAGGAAAAGGTTTTATAAACATATTTTCATCATAAATATAAACCATCAAGATAAAATAATAATTGTGTTATCATTTTACTATATAACCATTAATTGTTAGGTAATATAAAAGGATGTAACCGTAGATGAAAAATTATTTTTATATATCACTTGGAACATTTCCTGAGAAAAATATCCTTTCCAATTTGAAATCACTAATTTAAAATGAAAAAATTTCTCAAATTTTAAAGAAAACATTTTATTTAAAAATAACCATAGGAACTTGTAATGGAATATTTAAATCATTTATTTTTCATGATGGTTTAAAATATTTTTCATGTTGTACAAGTTAAAACGAATATTCTTTCCACTTTTTTAGTAAAAAGTCAAAAGAACAATGTTCGGGATATGAAAATAATATTCCATTTAAACCATTTTTTAATTAAAACGGGGGTAAAAATGTATTAAAAAAATCATTGGATAATATTAAAACATTCTTTAAAACATTTTTAGAAAACATGGTTATGTAGGTAAAATTAATTTTGACTCGATGAGATAAATAAAGTTGGTTTTCCTTGAAAAATAAACACTTGAGTACATAAATTAAAGAAAATGAAATTAAAACATATAAATTAAAGAAATTATCAAGTTATAATAAAATTAAGGAGTTTCTTGGTATATATATCATAATATTTTATCATTAAAACTTATTCATAAACAACCCCAAAAAACAATGATATTGTAACATAAAACCCTTACTGCTTTGGTACGTTTTTAATCCGAAGCCCCATGAAATATGTATCCTAATATGGATATTAAAATCAATATAATTTTCATAAGAATCATTATAATTTAAATTCATGGTTAATATAAACACCATACAAATGAATTAAGTGTTGAATATTTCATGTGTCCCATATAAATACAATTGATACGAAAATCCATTACCACTTTCGAAACTTTTGTATCATAAGACCTATTTAAAAAATAACATAAAATGAAACATTAAATATCATTAAAAGAATTATATTATTGATGTAACATGTAAAATGTGATGTATCTTCACTATAAAAAAAATTATTGGTGAATATGGCATGTGTCTCAGATAAATAAAAGAGAGACTAGAAATATCATACCTTAAGTATCGACATTATTCATAAAAATATGAACCTAAAATATGATAAATATAGGTTAATTATAAATTTATATTATAGAGACATAATAATATATATCAAACCATATATTATTTAATTTTTACCTTTTATTATCCATTTGTTAAAAATTCCTTGTTAAAATTACATTTTGAGTAATAATTGCTTTGTTTTAAATGTTTGTTTTGGTTCAATGTTTTTAGTCATTTTTCATTGAACACGGTTCCAAAAAATATAGAATATTGTCCATTATATAAATATAATATATATTCATTATATTTTTTTAGATTAATCTGTTAAATTTAGTTATAGAAAAATAATTATACAGTTTATTGAGACGATAGGTCGTACATACAAATGAACGATGTTTCAATTTTCTTGACGGATGGAACAAAATAAAGGAAAATATTAATTAAAATTTACATAATAATTATTATATCATATATATAATATATATTCATTAAATATATCCTCATTACTATATATGTCAAAATAAAATGAAAAACATATTACATCACTTGGTAGAGGTGGTAGTCCACATGTACGCACGAGTGACATTATCATTTTCTAATGAATTGGAATATAAGAGGGTATATGTGATGTTATAATACCAAACGAATAATTATTTCATAAATATAATATAAATAATATAAATAATTCATTATATCTATCTACGAGAGTATGTGATTTAAAAATAATTACATCGGTTTGTGAGGCGGTAGTCTGCTATACACACCGCCAACAATTTGGTTTCCCATGTGATGAAATATGAGATAGATATAATTTATTAAATTAAAATAATAACATATAAGTATATTTTATATAAATATGATACTAAATAATATTTTTTAAATAATATTTGGAATTCTTTATTGAATAAATAAAATAAAAATTGATAGTTAAGAAAGATATATATTCATTGGATAACCTCCTTAGGGTAGCACCAAAATCCTTCTTATGAGGGTTTAATAATCAGAATAATGAATCTATTATGTGTTTAGGGAATTAATAATGTATTTTGGAAAGTATTTTTCAAACCAAAAGTCTTTTTAAGAGTGAATAAGAGAGGATAGAAGGTGTCCTTTTATAAGTTGGGGAGAGGACACACTTTTTATATTAGAAATGAAAAATGAGGAACCATGTTTTAAACATTAAAAATGGATACAATGTAACACCCTAAGCTTCTACGGTACACTTCTCTTTGAATAATGTGATAGCGTGTGTTGTACGCAACACCAAGTTCTAACACACCATAACTAATCAAAGTAGCCGTTATGAATAGTAATACCTAATTTTTGAAATTACATATATTTTATATTTCAAAATTGACTTCATTATTGGATTAGGAATATTGAATTTAGCCTAAGGTGAAATTTTTGTACTTTTCGGATAACATTAATATTTTGATGGATAGTGAAAAGCACTAAATTTTAATTAAAAACAAATTTTTTAATCAAAATAACTAATAGTGATAAATTATGAATTTGAGTGGTTTTAAAGTATATTTAGAATATAATTTTACCATTTAATACAATGTTGGTCATTGGACAAAATTTTACAATTAAACCGGACATAAACAAGTGTCAATCTTTTGATAGTTATTATCTCTTAAAAACACGTTTTTGTTTTAACAATGGGAATTAATTTTAAATTAATTTCTGCCACTTCTGTGTTTTGAATTTGGAAAAATGGATTCCATATTTTGAATCAGGATGTTCAAATTGTGTAAATAGGTATCTTTTATTTTTATACATTTTGAATAATTACTTCGGTAAATATTTTATTTACCATGGTTAAGGGTAAATCCGGTAAATAAGGGTTAAACATTAATATTATAATAATACTAAATTACTCTAAAAGGTTTCCTAGACTTATTTTTTGATACCTGTTAGACCATAGGCATCTCTCGGTCGATTTGGGGACCCTATGGAGCCACTTGTAGGTGATAGGGACACTTAAATTTAATTAAGTTAAAATAAGTACAAAAATGACACAAGCATATATTTTTTAGAAAAAGAATTTTTACATGGGGTTATATATGTTGGATTTTGGACTATAAATATTAATTAGAAATATAAAAAGATTTCCTACATAATTATGGTTTATTTATAATTTTTAGATATTAAATAAGTTAATTTATTTATGACACAATGATGATGCAATAATTACCATAATAGTGAAAAATTAAAATAATTGATATTATAAATACCCAAATAAATATAATTAGAGTTTTTAAATGAATTAAAATAATTTTCTAGGATAATATGACATATTAGGATTGATTTAATTAACTGTTTTCGAAGTAATCATTCTGTTATGAGTTTCACAAAAATCAACTATAGAATAGTTTCAAAATTGACATAAAAGAATTTTTAAAACAAATATTATATTATTAATTGATATTAAATTCCTAAAAATATAAGGTTCGGCCAAGAGACTTATATAATAATAAGTGTATCATTAATAGACCACTTGGGTGTCTCTTGGATGTATATAGTAAGTTTATTAACCATATAATATAAAAATACAAAGAGACATTGTAAAAGTGAAACTAATTAACTTAGAGTTAATACTTAAAGATAAGGTTAATATAAGTACCCAAACCTATCTAAATTCTATTTTTTGAGTGTTTTTAGACCCATCCCCACCTTAAAATTTAAATAATGAACTTTTGAGCCATTAGAAACCGAATATGAATTTATTATAAATTAATTTTTCTAGCTTTTCCAAAGGTACCCCTCACCCCTCTTATAATAGGGCACTCCTCCTTCTCATTTCAACACACCTTAAAAGCCTTTTGGTTCGGACAAACTCTGCCCAAATACTCTCCCAACTTCCCTCACTATAACTGGGAGGCCTTAGTTTTATCAAAAAGCCAACCTAATGATCCCTTTTGATCAAATCAAAAGGAAGAACCCGAAGAAGAGGTAATGTTTTCACCACCCATTTTCAATTTCCTTTATTATTCCACTTCTTCTTCCTTTGTTATTACCATTATAAAATAATAACTACAGTATCATATATATACTGTGATTTTATTATAAATATGGCACGACCATATTCAGTATTCTATCCACCCTTTGAATAACATGTCACCATACGTGCGTACGTACGGCTTACCGTCTCCACGTCATGGTCTAATTGTTATTCAATATATTATTATTTGGATGGGTATAATAATGATGTGTAACTCATTTAAATAATAAATATAACATGTTAATTATTTTTTATATATGATATACCATCCATTTATATATTATTTTAATATCAAAAGAATGATATTGTCCCTCGTGCGTACGTACGGACTACCGTCTCCACGAACGCGATGAGATTCATTCTCCATCGTATCCATTCAAGTATAATTATCATTTGATTATTTAAAAATATTGTTTAAGGACTTGATATAATTCTTTATATGAATAATATACATCCTATCCATGAAAAACATGTCTTATGTAATAAAACATATAAAATAAAACGAGTAAGTTAACACCCGAAATGACGATAATACTAAGATATTATTAACAAAGCAATGATAAAAGATAATATATGATATCATATGAATGTATATGATTCTTGTATAATTTAATAACAATTATTTCACTATTATACAGGAGGTTAACCTACCCCAACCAAGGAAAAGTATAAGGTAAGGGTTATTTCACAATCTCTTCATTATCCGAGCTTTTTTATACGTAATAATATACTGGGATCTCTTTATCATCCACATCCATGTTTCTTAAAAATGAATTTCAAAACATTTTTAATATTTACTAGAATATGGGTTAAAGTCATTTATACAATTATTTTACTTTTTATAAGAGGTTTATAAAGGAATCGTTCCGTCGTTTTCCAAACATGGTGCCTTTTAACCTTTTCGACAAAATTAATGTAAGAATGTTTTTTTAACTTATACGGAAGGTGCGGCTATTTTCTGCCATTATAAAATCGTCGAAGCTTACCTTACAAGATTATAAGAATATTTTCAAAGAAAATGTTTTATTTTATATATATATGATTCTTAAATTATTTCAAAATAGAATGAGATATTTATCTAAAAAGAGTTTTGATTTCATCTATGTCAACATCCTTTGATGGATTTTACGCTTATTTGAAGTTAATTTATTATGATACAAAACTTCTATATTGTATTGAAGGTTTTGTGATATGTTTGTCTGTGGATGAGTAATTTTTATACCATTCATGGTTTATGGATGAATTATTTACATTTCGTATGCTAGTTTTAAAATGAATTTTATGTTATGTTTAAACCTTTTCATATGGGAATGCATTGGACTTAATATGTGACGGGTGGAGCCCGCTATAGCTCCTCGATGCATCGGTAGGTCTAATGAGACAAACTAGTGTCTTAGCACAAGGCTTTGACAAAATCTTATTTGTAGTCTTGGCACGAGGCCTTGGCTATGTGGTTATGATAGTCTAGCATTATGCATTCCATCATTATGAAAGTGGTTATTGATATTGCATGTGATTATTCGATTAGTAGAATATCCATGTGAATAAGTAAATGGAATTATTTCATTTTACTTTTTCCATACTATGTTGAAGTTCATGTTTAAAAGGCGTTTGTTTTAGTTATACATTGCCTTAAATTTTTATGCTTATTTTTGAAAGTTTCCGCTATATTGTTATCCTTACTGGGCATTTGAGCTCACCCCTTTTCTATGTTTTATTTTTCCCCAGGAAGTGAAGATGTAACTTATGAATGACTTGCAGGGATAGTATGTGGGGATATGAGTGTGGAATATGAAGAAAAGATGTTGTTGTAGTTTTCATTTTTATGATGTAATGTAAAACTTTCTGAATATATCTAGTGTTTCCAAGGCTACTAAACCAATCGGTATTTCGATATTAGATCTTTATTGTGATCATGCCAATGTTATGTAATAATTCACCAACTCTAGGTAACTAGGGTCGGGTCGTTATAGTTGGTATCAGAGGATGTTTAGTACAAACCTTGGAAGCTAGATTTAGAAAAACTCTGATTATAGCACATAGATTTAAGATAGACTTTGAGGATTAGAATAGAAGAACTTCCTTGAATTTTGGTATTGTAGAGATTTTGTGAGTTTTCCGAGCAATACATCCCTGTCTGGATACGAGCAGGTAGAGGTGGCTCTGGCACATATGTACCTAGGGGTAAAACCCGAAAACACCGCTTTGAGCTAGACTCTAACAGGAACTGTTGCATGACAACGGGCCTGGTGCACTCTTGGTTACGACACTCCCGGGGGATATGCTTAGGATAACTCTCATTTTCTTTACAAATCATTATGAAGGGTTTATGAGAATGTACTTCCTCAAAGAAAACATTCTTATGATTATGGATTATATCCATAAATAGTTCAATTTATGTTAAGTGTTTTATAAGTATGGGATTATGTATTTTGATTCATAAACTGATCTAGTTTATGCCATTGTTTAGAACTGGTGCCTAGTGGAAGAAATGGAAACTGTATCAATACACGCACTCCATGTAGGGATTTACCTCCTGCTCAAGATAATTATAGTGGAGCTAGTAATGCAACTGGTGCTGATCAGCTAATCACCATACTGGGACAACTCACTCAGGTTATGAATAATAACCTTACCCGTATGGAGCACCCTGATCCGCAGTGTGGAGGATCAATGTTAGATCGCTTCATGAGGCAACAACCACCAGCATTAAATGGGAGTACAAATCCCTTAGTAGCTGAGCAATGGATAAATTCCCTAGAGAAAATATTTCAGGCTTTGGGGAGTAGTGAAAGGGAAAAAGTTATCATTGCAGTTTACCGCCTCACTGGAGATGCTGATCAATGGTGGTCATTGATTCAAAACACGAAGGAAGATGATGAAGTATCAAATATGGAATGGAGGGAGTTCAAAGATCTGATTTAGAAAAATACTTTCATCATGACCACCGAGCAGATATGGAAAGGCAATTTCTGAGTTTGAGACAGAAGGAGGATGAGAATGTCGCAAAGCATGAGGCTAACTTTACAAGGTTATCAAGGTATACTGGAGATTATATACTTAACCCAAGAAGAAATATTTATTGTTTATTTGATGGGTTACAACCATTTCTTCGTCGAGAATTAGTCTCACAATCCTTTTCATCGTACGAAGATTGTCTCATGTGCTATCAAGACCGAAAAGGAATTCACTAAGTATTATGACTTTAAAGCAAATCAAGAGAAGAAGAGACCTGCTGATCAATCTGGGAATAGAAATAAGGGGAAGAAGGGAAAGGTTGAATATCCATCCGGTGGAAAATGTGGTAAGAAACACCCTGGTACTTTCTTGAAGGGAACAAGAGTCTGTTACAAGTGTGGTGAAAATGGCCACCAAGCTCGTGATTGCAAGGGGAAGAAGGAAGCTACCAATGTTTAGTGCTACAATTGCAGGGAGATGGGGCATTATGCAAATGAATATCCTAAGCGTCAGGAGAACATACCTCAGATAAGTCCAAGGGATCAAGGCTAAGCTTATTCTATCACTACTGCTGAGGTAGAAGCTCCGAAAGACATGGTGGCGGGTAATTTAATGGTTTCCTCAAGTTTAGCAGATGCATTATTTGATTCTGGATCATCGCATTGTTTCATATCTTCCCAGTTTTCTAAGGAAATTAGATATTTCCAATTTGATTTAACAAGGGAGTTGTCAGTTAAAAATCCTAAGGGAAGTATCATTGCAACAAAGTTTTGTGAATCAGTCCCCATTAGAGCACATAAATGTTCTTTATCTACTGATCTCGTCGTCATACCTATGATTGAGTTTGATATAATCCTCGGTATGGACTGGATTTCAGACTATGATGCGAAGATTTATTGTAAGAAGAAAGAGGTTATGATTCTTAATGATTATAATAAGGAACGCCTTATCATTAGAGCAGAATCGTCACCACCTAATTCTTATTTAGATCCACCCCCAGTAGATCAACTAAATTCAATTATTGGGGAGGAAAAGAATGAAATAAATGTGGGTGAGGAAAGGAATGTTCAAATAGAGGATGTAACTGTTGTGAAAGAATTTGTAGATGTATTTCCAGAAGACTTACCTGGATATCCTCCAGAACGAGAAGTTTAGTTTTCCATTGATTTAATTCCTGGATCAAGGCCTATATCGAAGACCCCTTATAGAATGGCCACTGTAGAATTATTCGAACTAAAGAAAAAACTAGATAAATTGAGTAATAAAGTATTTATTCGCCCTAGTGTTTCTCCATGGGGAGCCCCTGTTCTTTTTGTTAAAAAGAAAGACGCATCTATGAGGTTATGTATCGACTACAGGGAGATCAATGCTATAACAATAATGAACAAGTATCCCCTACCACGCATTGATGATTTATTTGACCAACTGTATGGAGCTAAATACTATTCAAAGATTGACCTTCGATCTGGATACCATCAGTTGTGTGTAAAGAAGGAAGACATTCCGAAGAAACCATTTCAAACCAGGTACGGGCATTACGAGTTTACTGTAATGCCTTTTGGATTAACTAATGCACCATATGTATTCATGGATATGAGGAATAGAGTTTTCAAGGAATATCTCGATGAATTTGTGGTGGTATTTATTGATAATATCTTGGTATACTCTAAAAGCTACGAATATCATGAAAGTCACTTGCGCATTATCCTGAAGACTCTGAGAAGACATGAATTATATGGGAAGTTTAGAAAGTGTGAATTCTGGCTTCAGGATATTTCTTTTCTTGGACATATTGTCTCTAAAGATGGAATCTATGTTGATCCTTCTAAGACCAAGGCAATCCAAGAATGGCCAGCACCAACGAGTATAGCTGAGGTACGCAGTTTTATTGGTTTAGCAGGTTATTATCGACGTTTCGTCCAGAATTTTGCCTAATTGGTTAACCCGTTAACGAATCTCACACGTAAAGGGGATAAATTTGTTTGGACAAAAGAGTGTGAAGAATGTTTCGAAGAACTGAAGAGAATATTAGTCAATGCTCCTATATTGACTCTACCATCAGGGAATGATGGGTTCGTTATTTATAGTGATGCATCGAAGAAAGGACTTGGTTGTGTCCTTATGAAGAATGATATGGTTATTGCCTATGCATCACGACAGTTTAAAATTCATGAACAAAACTATCCTACTCATGATCTCGAGTTAACAGCTGTGATCTTTGCTTTGAAGATATGGAGGCACTACCTCTATGGTAAAAAATGTGAGATTTATACTAATCACAAGAGTTTGAATTATATTTTCTCACAAAAAGATCTCAACATGAGGCAAAAGAGATGGCTTGAATTACTCAAGGATTATGATTGTACGATACACTACCACCCGGGGAAGGCAAACAAGGTGGAAGATGCTTTGAGTAGAAAAGACCATGGAGTTTTGAACGTGATGAGAATTGAAAGGGATCCAATTTTGATGGATCTAGTAAAGATGGACATGGGAATAACCAGGGAAGGAGAAACATCAATGATTTTTCAAATGGTTTCCAAACCATCTTTACTAGAAAGGATTAAGAGTTCTCAGACTAATGATGGAGAATTTCAAAAGAAGATTAAAGTTGTGAATGATGGGAGAATGAGAGATTTTGTGTATGAAGATGGAATTTTGTAATTCGGGAAGAGAATTTGTGTTCCAGATATACCGGATCTAAAAAGGGAATTGCTGGATGATTCTCATAGTTCCAATTTCTCTATACACCCTGGGAGCACCAAAATTTATAGAGATTTGAAGGAACATTTTTGGTGGGACAATATGAAGAGGGATATTGCTGATTTTGTGTCAAGATGTATGGTTTTTCAGCAAGTGAAAGCTGGAAGGCAACACCTTGGAGGAGTCATGCAACCTCTTCCCATACAAGAGTGGAAATGGGACAATATTACGATGGAATTTTTCATGGGGGTACCAAATACTCCTAGAAGGAACGATGAAATATGGGTTATTGTGGATCGTCTTACGATGTCAGCACATTTTCTTGCTATAAGAGAAGATCTATCACTGGAAAGTCTAGGAAGACTATATATTAAAGAAGTTGTGAGACTTTATGGAGTACCCCTATCGATTGTTTCTGATCGTGATCCCCGTTTTACTTCAAGATTCTGGAAGAGTCTTCAGAAATACCTGGATACTGAACTTCATTTGAGCACTGCCTACCACCCTCAGACAGACGGACAATCAGAACAGACTATTCAAACCATAGAAGACATGTTGAGATATTGTTCACTTGACTTTCAGGGTATGTGGGATCAGTATTTACCTTTGGTAGAATTTTCCTATAACAATAGCTTCCATTCAAGTATTCAGATGACACCATATGAAGCGTTATATGGAAAGAGATGTCGCACACCAACCTGTTGGGATGACATTGGTGAAAGAAAACATATAGGTCTAGAACTGGTGGAGGAAACGATATAAAAGGTGAAGGTAATCAAAAATCACATCAAAGCAACTCAAAGTAGGCAGAAGAGCTATGCCGATAATCGAAGGAAGGATTTGGAATTTCAAGTCAGTGATCATGTTTTCTTGAAGGTATCTCCATTGAAGGGAGTCATACGTTTTGGTAAGAAAGGTAAATTGAGTCTCAGGTACATCGGACCTTTCGAAATTCTAGAACGAATTGGGGCTGTAGCTTACCGATTGGCAATGCCGCCAAGTCTCTCTAAAGTTCACGATGTGTTCCACGTATCTCTGTTGAGGAAATACATGCCTGGCCCAATGCATGTACTCACCTATGAGGAATTAGAACTGGAACCCAATCCGTCTTATTGTGAAGAGCCCGTTAGGATTCTTGATACGAGAGAACAAGTACTGAGAAACCAAACAACGTGTCTGGTAAAAGTTTTGTGGAGAACCCATAAGATGGAAGAGGCAAAGTGGGAACCCGATGAACTTATGATGAAGAACCACCCGATTCTTTTCATGTAATAAGTATTCTAGAAATTTCGAGGATGAAATTATTTGAAGGAGGGGAGAATGTAACACCCCAAGCCTCTAGGGTACGCTTCTCTTTGAATAATGTGATAGCGTGTGTTGTACACAACACCGAGTTCTAACACACCATAACTAATCAAACTAGCCGTTATGAATAGTAATACCTACGTTTTGAAATTATATATATTTTATATTTCAAAATTGACTTCATTTTTGGATTCGGAATATCGAATTTAGCCTAAGGTGAAATTTTGGTACTTTTCGGATAACTTTAATATTTTGATGAATAGTGAACATTACTAAATTTTAATTAAAAACAACTTTTTTTAATCAAAATAATTAATAGTGATAAATTATGAATTTGAGTGGTTTTAAAGTATATTTAGAATATATTTTTACCATTTAATTCAATTTTGGTCATTGGACATAATTTTACAATTAAACCGGACATAAACAAGTGTCAATCCTTTGATAGTTATTATCTCTTAAAAACACGCTTTTTGTTTTAACAACGAGAATTAATTTTAAATTAATTTCTGCCACCTGTGTTTTGAATTTGGAAAAATGGATTCCATTTTTTTAATCAGGATATTCAAACTATGTAAATAGGTATCTTTTATTTTTAGACATTTTGAATAATTACTTCGGTAAATATTTTATTTACCATGGTTAAGGGTAAATCCGGTAAATAACGGTTAAAAAATAATATTATAATAATACTAAATTACCCTAAAACGCGTCCTAGACTTATTTTTTGATACATGTTCGACCATAGGAAGATTTGGGTCGATTTTTTGACCCCATGGAGCCACTTGTAGGTGATAGGGACACTTAATTTTAATTAAGTTAAAATAAGTACAAAAATGACACAAGCATATATCTTTTAGAAAAACTATTTTTACATAGGGTTATATTTGTTGGATTTTCGACTATAAATATTAATTAGAAAGCTAAAACTATTTCCAACATAATTATATTTTATTTATAATTTTTATATATTAAATAAATTAATTTATTTATGACACAATGATAATGCAGTAATTACCATAATAGTGAAAAATTAAAATAATTGATATTATAAATACCCAAATAAATATAATTTCAGACTTTTAATGAATTACAATAATTTTCTAGGATAATATGACATATTAGAATTGATTTAATTAATCTTTTGAGAAGTAATAATTCTGTTATGATTTTCAAAAAAATCAATTATTGAATAGTGTCAAAAATGACATAAAAGAGTTTTTAAAACAAATATTATATTATTAATTGATATTAAATTCCTAAAAATCTGAGGTTCATCCAAGAGACTTATATAATTATATTTGTATCATTAATGGACCACTTGGGGGTCGCTTGGATGTATATAGTAAGTTTATTAACCATATAATATAAACATACAAAGAGACATTGCAAAAGTGAAACTAATTAACTTAGAGTTAATACTTAAAGATAAGGTTAATATAATTACCCAAACCTGTCTAAATTCTATTGGATGAGTGGTTTGCGACCCATCCCCACCATAAAATTTAAATAAACAACTTTGGAGCCATTATAAATCGAATATGAATTTATTATAAATTAATATTTCTAGCTTTTCCAAAGGTGCCCCTCACCCCTCTTATAAAAGGGAACTTATACTTCTCATTTCTTCACACCATCAAATCCTTTTGGTTCAGCCAGACTCTGCCCAAATACTCTCCCAACTTCCCTCACTACAACCTGGAGGACTTATTTTGATTAGAAAGCCAACCTAAGTAGCCCTTTTGATCAAATTAAAAGAAAGAACCCGAAGAAGAGGTAATGTTTTCACCACCCATTTTCAAGTTCCTTTCTTCTTCCACTTATTCTTCCTTTGTTATTACCATTATATAATAATAAATCCAGTATCATATATATACTATGATGTTATTATAAATATGGTACAACCATATTCAGTATTCTATCCACCCTTTGAATAACATGTCACCATTCGTGCGTACGTACGACTTACCGTCTCCACGTCGTGGTATAATTGTTATTCAATATATTATTATTTGGATGGGTATAATAAAGATGTGTAACTCATGTAAATAATAAATATAACATGTTAATGATTCTGTATATATGATATAACATCCATTTATATATTATTTTAATATCAAAAGAATGATATTGTCGCTCGTGCGTACGTACAGACTACCGTCTCAACGAACGCGGTGAGATTCATTCTCCATCGTATCCATTCAAGTATAATTATCATTTGATGATTTAAAAATAATGTTTAAGGATTTGATATCATTCTGTATATGAATAATATAAAACCTATCCATGACAAACTTGTCTTATGTAATAAAACATATAAAAGAAAATGAGTAAGTTAACACCCGAAACGACGATAATACTAAGATATTATTAACAAAGCAATGTTAAAAGAACATATATGATATCATATGAATGTATATGATTCTTGTATAGTTTAATAACAATTATTTCAATATTATACATGAGGTTAACCTACCTCAACCAATGAAAAGTACATGGTAAGTGTTATTTCACAATATCTTCATTATCCGAGGTTGTTTATACGTAATAATCTACTGGGATCTCTTTATCATCCACATCTATGTTCCTTAAAAATGAATTTCAAAACATTTTTACTATTTACTAGAATATGGGTTAAAGTCATCTATACCCTTATTTTACATTTTATAAGAGGTTTATAAAGGAATCATTCCGTCTTTTTCCAAACAAGGTGCGTTTTAACCTTTTCGACAAAATTAAGCTAAGAATGTTTTTTAACTTATACGGTGGGTGCGACTATTTTCCGCCGTTAAAAAATTGTTGAAGCTTCCCTTACAAGCTTATAAGAATATTTTCAAATAAAATTTTTTATTTTATAAATATATGACTCATAAATTATTTCAAAATAGAAAGATATATTTCTCTAAAAAGAGTTTTGATTTCATCTATGTCAACATCCTTTGATGGATTTTACGCTTATTTGAAGTTGATTTATTATGATACAAAACTTATATATTGTATTTAAGGTTTTGTGATATGTTTGACTGTGTATGTGTTATTTTTATACCATTCATTTTTTATGGATGAAGTATTTACATTTCGTATTCTAGTTTTAATACGAATGTTTATGTTATGATTAAACCTTTTCATATGGGAATGCATTGGACATAATATGTTACGGGTGGAGCCCGCTATAGATCCTCAATGCATCAGTAGGTCTAATGAGACAAAATAGTGTCTTGGGACAAGGCCTTGACAAAATCCTATTTGTAGTCTTGGCACGAGGCCTTGGCTATGTGGTTATGATAGTCTGGCATTATTCATTCCATCATTATGAAAGTGGTTATTGATATTGCATGTGATTATTCGATTAGTAGAATATCAATGTGAATAAGTAAATGGAATTATTTCATTTTACTTTTACCATACTATGTTGAAGTTCAAGTTTAAAAGGCTTTTGTTTTATTTATACATTGCCTTAAATGTTAATGCTTATTTTTGAAAGTTTCTTCTATATTGTTATCCTTACTAGGCATTTGAGCTCACCCCTTTTATATGTTTTATTTTTCCCCAGGAAATGAAGAAGTAACTTATGAATGACCTGAAGGGATAGTATGTGGGGATATGAGTGTGGAATATGAAGAAAAGATGTTGTTGTAGTTTTCATTTTTATGATGTAATGTAAAACTTTATGAATATATCTAGTGTTTTCAAGGCTACTAAACCAACCGGTCTTTCGAGATTTGATCTTTCTGGTGATCATGCCAATGTTATGTAATAATGCACCGACTCTAGGTAACTAGGGTCGGGGGGTTACATACAAGATGTATCATTATAGAAAATTAGATGACATAAGGTATAAATATGGTTATATAATTATAATTTTAAATGTTTTTAAGTCATTTTTACCCTTATGGTTTCAGTTTATACCCCATGTATTCCCGTTTTAACCTTAACCCCAATAGTTAATTTTTACTCTTTTTACTATTCATTATAAAAATAAATTATGTTGAACTTATTATATAATATTAATTATTATAATTATAAACATTGAATAAATTTTTTAGAAATTAATTTTATATAACTGGTAAATTTTAATATAATATTAAACTCATATATGTGATGAAAAAATGGTTTCCCATAGAAAAAGTTTTTATAAGTATTGAACGTTTGAATATAAATATTCGATATGAAATTTATTAAAATGACAGAAATTTAATTAATTATAATTTAATTTAACTATTTTTACTTTAATTGATTTTAAAACATGATTAAACTTTTTAAATTCTTTAAATGAAAATATAGTTTTCAATAACGTATAGTATTTTTCAGTATTCTTCAAAAAATTAATATATTTAGAAAAAATAACAAAAAATCAATCTAAGATAATTTTAACATTATAATTTCAAAAATAGAATTTATTTTTTCAAATAATGTTTATAAAATTCAAAAACAAATATTTATTATTTATTCATAATATGAAATGAAAATCATTTTTTGGAAAAAAGTTTTTTTGAATCATATAAAGACTTTTCAAAAAATTAAGTAATTGTTTATCAATATGGTTTCTCTATATAAAACATTTATATGTACTTTTCAAAACATGGTTATTACTACTCATACCACAACATTTAACAAATAGGTTATAATGGTCCTTTTTAAATAATAATATCAATATTATATTGTGGAATGTTAAAAATCGGTGTTGCATGTAACACAAGCTATCAAATAAATTAATTTTATTTTTAAAAAATATATTTCATAAAATCATATGGTGTAACATTATAACCCATTATAATTAATTTTTATCAATAAATTATTTCCATCTGATACAAACAGATGAGGATACACTTTCCTCATCATACCCTTAGATTCCAACGTAGCTTCTTCAAGTTGGCGGTTTCTCGATAAATCTTTGACTAAGAAATTGGTCTTGTTTCATAAAACATTCTATCTATGGTCCAGAATCTATACATGTTGTTCTTCATAGGAAATTTCATTATATATTGATATGAACTCTCTGTTCATTTCATTTTAAGGATTAGATATGTAATTATTCCAGAGAGATACATGGAATACGTCATAAACCAGAGAGAAGCTCGTTGGAAGTATCAAGTTATAAGATATTGTCCATACTCGATCAAGAATATATAAGGGGGGATTATAACTATGGAATATGTTTCCTTTGTTCCATAATATCATAATATTCTTCCATGGAAAAATTCCTAGGAAAACCTTCTCACCAACTTCAAACACCAGATCACAGCAACGATTGTCATTTAACTTTTAGGTCAACTTTGAGCTACCTTGATGTGTTATTGAATAGCTCAAAATTTATCTACCATTTAGTCATCATGCTCAATACCCAATTTTTTTCACTAACTTATTCCTTTCATGTTTGAGTTCTACACTTTATTCGATATAGGTATTCATAAGGATCCATCTAAATTCCTTTGTAAAACCTACTATTGTAAGAAAACTCAACTAGAAGAAGGTGTTTTTCACAACCACATTTAAATGCATAGAATAATATCATATAATATCATATATGGTTTAAATTTTTGACATATATTGAACATCAATTTGAGGTTGATAACTAATTTTGAAATGCAACTCTCTATCCAGATCATACATGATACTTCTATAGAACATATAGGTAAACCTTGGATCCTGGGCACACACAATAAAATATGGTACTCCATGCAACCTTAACACTTCTTTAATTTATATCTTGGTAAAATGGTCCAAAGAGTAATCTTCTCTGGTAGTAATGAACTGTGTTGACTTCATAATTCAATTGATTACAACACATATTTTATTATTCCATTTATATGTTTTGGGGAGTCCAATGATAAAATACCTGGTGGTTTATTACCATTTCCACTTTTTGTATGGTTAATGGTTTTAAAACCCCTTTAGATTTTTGTATCTTGGACTTAATGTACTGATATACCAAGCATCTAGATACTTACTCAGAAATATCTCTCTTCATTTTTTTCCATTATAAATACACTTTCAAATCTCTATACATCTTTGTACTTCAAGGAATAATAAAGAATAAAGAACTATGAGCTTCCTATAATAGATCCTTATTCAAATCTAGTATGTATAGAACACATAAATAGTTCATAAACCATATCATTCCATCACAATCAAGGTTGAACTCATGAAAATTTATCACCTTCTTCTACATCTCAACATCTTCCTTCTATGCCTCTTTAATCTTTACATGGATGGATGGTTAGAAACTCATTTAAGAAATATAAAATTTTCCCCCTTCCATGATGATTTCCATATCCATCCTTTAAAAATATAGAAATATTAAATCTTTTTTATCCTCATTATAAAAAATATAGCACGATCCATTCATCTTAAAGAATTGACCACCTTGTTTTTTTGAAGGTAGTAATGTATTGACTAGTCATAATCTTTAATCATCTACAGCCATCCTCTTTTGTGTATATTCAAATCTTAATTTGTGAATACACACTTTAAAATATTATGATCAGTAAATATATAACACCATTATATATAATGATAATTACTCCATATCATTAATGTAAAAATTAATTCAGCTAGCCTTAAATCAAGAGTTGGGTAATTTTTCTCATGAACCATCAGTTTTCAGGAGGCATAAGCTACAACCATGTCATTCTACATGGGAATGCATAATATTATTTTATTTGATGTATCACTGGAGATTATAAAACCTTTTCCACTGTATGGTAATGTAAGAATACGAGTGATAACTGACCGTCTCTTTAGTTCCATGAATGTTTCTGCACATTCATCTATCTAGAGAATCTTGCATCCCTTCTGAGTTAACTTAGAGATTGGATTCAATGTTCATGATAAATTATTTAGAAACTATCAATAATATCCATCCAAATAAATAAAAAATCTGATCTCATTCATAGTGGTTGTCACATCACAACATTCAATAGCCTCCATCATTGATGGATCCACTAATATACCATCTCTTGATATTATATGACCTAAAAATGAAACCTTTTATAACCAAAATTCACAATTTTTAAAATTTTCCTATATTTTCTCCCTTCTTATGGTATCCAGTAAAATTCTCAAGTGATATTAATTCTCTTCATTATTCTGTTAATTTATAATATTAGCTTTTATAAATACTACAACAAATTGATTAAGGTGGTATCTAAATACTCTATTCATTAAATTGATGAATACATTGGGTAAATTAGTAGGACCAAATGAAATGACTATATATTTATAGTGTTAAAACCCTGTGTGAAATGATATCATAGCTATATCTTATTTTTTAACCTTCGATTGATGATATCTATAATGAAGTTAAATCTAGGAAAAATATTGAGCTTTATGCAGTTGATCAAACAAGTCATGAATATGGGATTTGGGTTATTGTTATTGATTTTGATCTTTTTAGCTATCGATAATCAATGTAGAGTCACATAAAATCCATATTTATTCTTAAAAAATGAATAGGTACATCCCAATGTGGCACATTTGGATGAATAAATACATTGTCAAGATTCTCCTGGATTTTCTTCTTTAATTCTTACAACATAATCAGTTCTATTATATAATGAGTCTTCAAAATATGTATATATCTAGGTATGAGTTATATTGAAAACTCAACCTTAAAATTCATTAGAATAACAGGAAGTAATTTTGTAAAGTAATCAACAGACTACTGTGAAATAGGTATATCATCACTGTTGCGATTATCCCAAACTAACTGAGATAAACACCAATTTTTAATGGGAATCAAGATCTATACAATGTAAATGATATCCATCAAATGTTTATATCTATCATCGCACAAATAGAAGATCATAGAATGGTTTAAAATATCAAATTTGACATACCATACTTCGAAATTGATGTGTTATTTATTAAGATTAATCCAATAAATGCCTAAGATAACATCAAATTCAACCAAATGGAGAATAATGATGTTTGAAGGAAGAACATTCCCACAAAATTCATATGGATAAGAATCATAGACATGATAGGTGATCATATATCATTAGTTATTTTCACTACTAATTCAATATATAATCATTGGGGATGGTAATTAGAATTCTTGAATACTTTTCATGACATAAAGGAATTCATATAACTAAGAGATAATAAGATGTATTAATATTTATGCATACCTTTCATGACCCCAAATTCATTATTTGATCTTTAATCCCTTAGTAAAACCAATATCGCTATCATTACCATTAAGAATCATTGATCATAATTATCAATCATTAATAGGATTTCTAAACCATGAAATATTATTTTCATTCTATGACACGATAGGCTTAACCTAGGTTAGCCATCATCAATATCTATTCAAATCCTTCATGATGGTTTATAAAGAGTTTTTGAATTTTCAAAACACATCTCATGGGAGTGTTAGACCGGGTATCAAGAAAGTCCCATTGTGATCCCCTAGGTGATGATCAAGTCAAAGCCCAATACACCCTTTTCAGAGTTGTTACCCCTAGGTACATGTATGATAGATACACATCCACTTGTAGTATCCAGATAGGGATGTAATTTCATGGAAACCATTCATTCTATCCTTTACCAAAATTATATTTCATTTTTTTATACTTGACTTATCCTTATACTTATCCATATACTTATCCATTAGAATATCACTACAGTTTTCTCATTCTAGTTTCAAAAGGATAACTAAACATTACTCTAAAACCAATTATAATTATCCATGTTGTACGTACATTGATATAACAACTGAATAGTTTAATATTAATTACATTATATAGTGATCCATGTCAAACTAATTTCGGTCTAGTTCCTTTTGAAACTTGGATTCATAAATAACTTTTTTATAAGTAAACTATGTCACCTACCTCTAATTTTAAATAACTATAACCCCTAAACATATCTTAAATAATAACATTCTTCATAACATAAGGAAAGGAAACCAAAGAAAGTGTGAGTTAGAATTCTCAATAAGGGTAAAAAAAGAGATATCATTGATCACATAATCATAAAATGTTCATAAGGGTATGTGAATATGTGTATAACATTTAAAAAACATACCCAATATAACATAGAACATAATAATGATTTATAGAATAAATATTTGTAGTTCATAAGACATGAATCATAAAGGAATCAAAGAATATGATCTATTAGAGCATAATATTGGAATACGATATAGATTATTTAATACACATAATAATATATAATCATTTCTTTAATAGTCATGGATCATTAAAAATATTACACTAGTTGGATGTGTTCACCTCCCAAACCATCATAACAGTTACGATTCACTCCCAAGACTATCATAGTGTATGAAAGTCTCTTATTGTATTGGGTTCTCTACCCATTCCAGTCTTTTTTATCTCATGAGATATCAAAATTTACCCAATCAATTATAGGGAGATATAGGTCCCATCCATCATATAATGAAAATCATATATATATGTTCCATCAGATCATAAAACTTTCACCATATCAGAACACATGATAAGAGATGGGTTTCATAAAAATTTCATTATATAATAACCCATTGAAAAGAAATGGGTATAATAATCATTTCTTCAAATCATAACCTATAGAAAATAAATAGAATTCGAAATCATTTCAGCATATCATAAATAATGGAAAATATAATGGGTTTCATAAAAATCATTTCATCATAAACATAAACCATTCATAGAAATAATAAGGATGGTATCATTGGATTATATCCCTTGAAAATATTAAATAATATAAAAGTATATTTTCTAATATGGAAAATTATTTTAAAAAATCTCTTGGAACATTTCATGAGGAAAATATCCTTTCTATTTTTGAAATAAATTATTTAAAATCTAAAAATTTATTAAATTTGAAAGAAAACATTTAATTTTAAAATAACCCTGGAAAATTTTAAATTATGATTTCAATAACAGATTTTTCAGGAAGGAGGAAAATATGATTCATGTCAAATTCAAAAATGAAGATTCCTTTCACATTTTCAGTTGAAATTAAAAATACGCTTATCTGGGAAATGATAAAAAGATTTATTTTAAACCATTTTGTAAAAATTAAAGTATGTGTAAAAATATATTTAACCAATAATTAGATAGTAGTAAAAATCTCCAAAATATTTTTAGAAAACATGGGCATGGGAGAAAAAATATTTTCCACTGAAGAGAGAAATAATGTCTGTTTTCCTTAATTTTTTTTTGAAATATTGAATATATAAAGAGAAGAAAGTGAAAGGGAAAAAATATATTTTTCACAAATAACCAAATTTGAATACATTTTTTATTCTATTGATAGATATATCATAGAATTTCATTATTTTAAATTAGTCATAAACAAAACCTATAAATAATTAGATTGTAACATAAAATTCTTACCATTTTGGTGTTTTTGAAATGAAATACCTATGAAAGAAATAAACGTATATAGGTAGGTAAATACACATAATTTTCATATGAAGATTCATAAAATATATCCATGCATATAATATACACTATATAAAATAAACAAGTGGGGAATATAGCATTGATCTATGGAAATAAAAGTGAAACAAAAATCCCCTACCACTTCAGAAAAATCTATATTAAAATCACTATTAAGGAATAATATAAAATTAAACATTACATATCATCAAAATAAGTATATTCATGATATAAAATTTAAAAATTTCAATATATTCACCATACCAAATAAATGAGTAGTGAATATGGAATGTGTCACCCAGAAATAAAAGAGAGACTAGCAATCCATTATATTAAGACTTAAATTTAATTTTATAAGAAAACGACTTACGTATAATAAATATAAGTTTATTATAAATATATTATATAAAAATAATCATATAATTAAAACCATATATTATTTACTTATGATCTTTTATTACCCATTTATTAACAATTCTTTTTTAAAATCATGTTTTTTGTAATAATTGATTCATTTTTAGGTATGTTTTGGCTTGTTATTTTCATTAATTTAAATTTTATCATGGTCCCACTATCTAAATAATGTAACAAATGATATAAATATCATACATATAAATTATATACGTTTTTATTTTATTCCATAACCATTAAAGATAGAATATAAATTACATTGTTCATGGATATGGTAAGTTGTATGTATTCATGAATGTTGTTTCCATTTTCTCGAAAGATGGAATTAAAGAGTGTTAAATATTAATTAACCTTAAGAGAATTGTTTTTATATAATATATATCATTTATATTCCTTGAATATATAATAATTACAATCCATTTCAAAATAAAATGAAAAATTTATCATGCCACTTCATCGAGGATGTAGTACACAAGTACAAACGAGCAACATTATAATTTTCAAATGGATTGGAATGTAAGAAGGTACAAATGATATTATAATTATATAATTATAATTATTTCATAAATATATTATAAATATGTTAAATTTATCATTATATTTATTCATTATATGTGATGATGAAAAATGAATTACATTAGTTTACAGGGAGGTAGGTCGTCGTACAAACAATCGATGGTTTTGTTTCCCATTTAATGGAAGAATATATTGATATAAGGTATTATATTAACATAATAAAATGTCAGTATATGGTAGGTACTTATATTATTATATTATAATTTCTTTTGATGATTTTTATGTGGTGGAAGAATAAATAAAATAAATCAATCTATTGAGAATGATGCAACTTCTTCAGATTACCTTCGTAGGTTAACATTAAAATCATTATTAAGAGAGTTTAATAATAGAAATAAGGCCTATCAGTTGTGTTAAGGGGACTAATTAAGTTATTTGTGTAGTTATTGGCCAAAATAAATTGTTCTGGAAGAGTTCATAAGAGAGGATAGATGGTTTCCTTTTATAATTGAGGGAGATGACACACAAGGATTTTGTTTTAAAAAAAGGTATACCTTTGTATCAAAGGAAATAGTATATTTAAATACATTAATCCATTTTATCTTTACCTATTTCTATTTGGGTTGATTACTCCTTTGTTGTATTTTTCATAAAGGCTCTTCCTCTTCTATCATTTCTCTTTCATTCTCTCATTCATGTTAATCTAAATCATCTGGAGAGATAATTGATTTTTTTATAATGTTTTTGTAAAAACAAACTATTATTTTCTTATTATTCTTATTATTTAGGTTCTCACGATATTTTAATGTAAGGATCTTGTTTCATGGTTTATTTTAAAAATAAGGGTCATTTTCCCTTTGTTTACATTAAAACCATGTGTTTCATTATTTATCTTTGGTTCTTGGTATTTTTGTAAAACCATACAATGAATGACAGTATATAAATCCTTCATAAGGGGAGGACACATAGGGAATAATTCTTGAGATATTTTCAAACTCATTTATCAATATTTTCCTTTAAAATTTCCACAATCATTTCATACCTTACATAATGTTTTAATTTCCACTATGATCACTTTAATCTGATTGTAATATTCTAGATAAACTAAATTCATTATATACAATTTTATTGTATAGTAAATTTTTTAAAAAATGAATATAATTAATCCACCCCCTCTTTCCATTTTATCTCTGACCTATAAAAGGAACCTATGTCGGGAAACTAAGCAAAAGGATCTTGGGTGGTGGACGTGATGTTCCGATGGATTACATACTATTATTATAGTTTTTTTATTTATTTATCTTATTCTTGGTTTTTATCTACCACCCATGTGGATATTTTTTATTAGTTTTTATGACTCCTTATATTCCATTTTTAGGCATTATATTATTTTTATTTTTCTTCTATTATTAAATTCATGTTCATTTGTTATATTTGGTTATTTCTGTGATGATTGGTTATTGATAATGATTTTATAGTCTCCACATTATACCTTATAGACCCTCTCCTCCAGTCATATGCCTTTTTTATATAGGGAGGCATGCATGGGGAATTTTTTCACTATGGCCCAGACCTGATGATTTGAGATGGAGTGTTCAGAAGCAGTAATGGTGGTAGTTTTGTTATGGTTATTTCCATTAATGGACTTTGTTTTGGGCATTGTAAAAAGGAGACAGGTAATGTGGAACATAGGGTGCGGAGTCATGTGTTTTCATGGCCAGTTCATTCACAATGGACCTATGAGTTAATGTTGATGGGATGATCATTATTAGTAGGTCTTTTATAGTTTCATGTTGATTATGAGTATTATTTTCTTTTTATAGTTTATATGATTTGTTTTATTTTTTTCATCATGAGTAATAATTTATGTTCACATATCATGTTTACGATTTCATTTAATTGATATAGGCTTAATTAATTAAATTCCAGTAGTAATATGTGTTTTATGCTTTCTTGATGTATCACAGTTGAAATTTAATTATTTAGACATAAGAATGTTATAAATTGTTATATATATATATACACACACACAATTATGACTAAAAAGATGGTACTAGTGACTTGTGTTTATATCAGGGGTTATGAGTTATAGAAATAGGAAATCTCTTAAGATTAGTCTCCTCAAAGTGGCTCTTATATATGTTCCTATTAATTTCTTGAGTGATGTGGCTATCTAGGATATTAAAGGCATTTATAGGTATTCATTTTGATATTTTAGAAAATTTATCCTTATCATAATCGTCTAGAACGACCTAGGGAAGTGGGTCAAATGCCCCCAAAAAGGTAGGATTCAGTTGTAATGCATCCATATGTGAATGAGGATGTAGTAGATTTTGTTCTTAAAGTTGAATAAGGGGTATAACTAGTGTAACCCCTATTTTATGAGCTTTTTACTAATACATGTTCAAGGTAGAGAACCCCATAGGGGTAGGGTGACTATGGTTGATTTTCCTGAAGATTTCCATTTATAGAAAACCCCATTATTCCATAGCACTGGAGGTCCTTGTAATTTGGATGATTTAATTGATATTATTAAGTAACTTTTTACCTGCTTGAGACTCATGGTGAACTATGGGTGAAATTGGTTGCATATATGATTTTAGGGTGTCATAGGAGTTAGTGGGGCATGATGATTCAATCCAAGAGGCTTGAGGTACTAACTTGAGATAAATTAATGGATCTTTTATTTTATAAATTATTATCTAACATGATGAAGTTAGACTATTCTTGGTAATTCATGGAGCTTTTGCATGGAACAAGGAAAGTGGAAATTTATTATATTCATTTAATGGTGTATTTTTTCACCTCATTTGGCTAGGAATAAGGCATAAAATGATCAGATATTTGAGATTACCCTTATACCAGAGTTGATGTGGCATGTCATAAATTTAACTTCACAACATATTCAGATGTTCTTCACAAAGCCCTTACGATGGAGAAGTGTCCGAAGGAAGATATGGTGGAAGGTATTCTTACAAACCTCATTAGACCAGTGAGTGGCACCCCTAGAGGTGTCTTGGGTGCCTCTATAATTAGTATAAAGAGGAAGTAAAGGGATATGTTCCAGGGTAGAAAAGGATATCCAAATTAGAGTAAGGGATATTTTGATCCCATTTTGGGAGGAGGAACTATCAGGTGTTATAACTATAGGTGAAAAGGGAGTTATAGTAAGTCTTACATGAATCTAATTAAGGAGTTTCATCAATGTTTAATGATATTTCATATTTATTGTTATTGTTCGAAGCTGTCATGGATGAGCTCATGGTGGTCGAACTATAATATGGGTAGGGAATATTATCAGTGAATACAAACTCAATAGAATTCAGTTACCTAAGCTAATTATGGACCTATTGGGTAAGGATATGGATCTAACATAGGTAAAGTTTATTTGGTATATCATATTATAGTTAATGATTGAGACTGAACATACACAGTTTGAGGAATTGTATTAATTTCTTCTACACTCTCTACTTCCATGTTTGACGTAAGAGCTTCCCATTATTTTATTTATTCTCAAGTATTATTCGTAATATATTTGACTGTAAATATTTTCCCCAAATTGTTGTCTCTTGATACTCCTATTTAATATAGGATATATTGTACTCATAAATTTATATAATGTCATATAATTTTTATAGAATATGTATATTTATGGGATTTTATGATTTTAGAGATGACCAATTTCAGTGTGATCTTTGTTATACACTAGCTGACTCATTACCAAGATTACATCGATTGTTACCGGAGATGAGTGACCATCACCAATCCTAAGGGGGCCAATATTTCATGATTGGAGAGTGGAATTTTGGGTTGGGTAGTATGGGACCAAACCATATCCATGTCGTATCTATTATATTATAGGTGGTGAATATGTTTCTTATGGTATATTATGTAATGGTTTCATGTTCTCTTCCTACTATAGTGGATCTTTATCCTTAGTTTTTTCTTAGATGAATTATTTTGTATTTATCTTGATAAGTATATATAGTTTGGTATTGAAATCATTCTTGGTGCAAAGCCTATATTGATTCCTCATTACCTTTTGGAAACAACCATGTAAATAGAACTAAAGGATCATCTTGAGAATTTGGATGAGAAGGGATATATTCGACTGAATAATTATCCTTGGGGTGCCCAAATGTTTTTCACTAAGAAGGTAGAAAGTATCCTTCGGTTTTACATGGATTATAGGAAACTAAAAATGATCATAGTAAATAATAGGAATCGCTTTCCATGGATTAATGATTTGTTTTATTTGATGAGGGTATCTTGTTAGTTCTCCAAGATTGACTTGCATTATGGCTGCCACCAGCTTTTATTCAAAGAATAAGACATACTAAAGATATCCTTTAGGATTAGATATGGGTTATATGAGTTTCTACGTATTCCCTTTGGGTTAAATAATTCTCAAATAGTGTTAATGTCTCTCAAAAATAATATTTTTCACCCATTCCTAGACTTATTCATCATTTTACTCATATATGATATACTTATATATTCATAAAACATAGAGTTTCATGCTATAAACCTTGAGATCATGATGATTAATATTTGAGAAGATAATCTTTATACTAGGATTTTGAAGTGTAACTATTTTTTCAAAGAGATATGATTCATGGGGATTTTGATTTTTGATACAGGAATATTGGTTTATCAAAATAATGTAAAGGAATATGAGTCTTGGACATGACCTCAGGATGAGTTCAGGATTTAGAGTTTCTTTAGTTTGGAATGATACTATAGGATAATCATTTAGGACTTCTCCAACTTAGTAGTTTCTATGACCCGATGCACTAAAAATGGAGGGAAGTTCTAGAGGATTGACATGTGCAAAGAGGCCTTCCACGATCTACAGAAGGTTTACATATACTCTAATATTGGTTTTTCTAGAGCTTGGGGTTAGTTATGTAGTTCACTGTAATGATTCAATTATTTTCATAGGATGTTTCTTGATGTAGATAAATTAGGTACATACTTATGGGTCTTATCAACTATGATCCCATGGGTGGGAAACCCTAATCATGATCGAGAGTTAAATGTAGTTGTTCTTGAACTATGATTTTGGAGAGACAATATATTCATTGAGATATTTGTTTTTAATATACCCAAAAAGAGAATATATTATATATTTTCTCATCTGTACTTGAACCTTTGGTAGATTCATTAGGTTGAGTAGTTAAAACATATTGACATTGAGATGTATTTTTCTCTAGTTAAAGGGAATGTTGTTACATATTATCTTACTATGAAGACAAGAGAGCTTGTATAATGATCGTTAAAGGAATATTGGAATTTGATTCCCTTGGTAGTATATTGGATAATGGGTGAATTTGAGGACCAAGTATTATGGACTTATTCTCCCTTAGTTATCACTTCTACCTTGGTGGATAGAGTAAAATTAAACCAAGAAACTAATCCTAAATGTTCAGTTATATGGGAATGGTTAGAGAAATAAACATCTTCTAGGATGGTATTTTGATGACAATGAAGTGATATACATCCATGGTTGGTTAAGATCCCTTAATCAAACGATATTAGGGCTGATGATAGACTCTAATTCATCAAAGTGGGTAGTGCACCTAAGATTAACTAAGATGTATTATGATTACAACTAACCTTTCTGGTGACCAGGTATAAATAAGGTCATTTTAGGTTTTTTATCAGATTTTATAACCTATCTAAGTATTAAATTCAATAATCAATGATTTGGTATAATGATTCATTATCTTCCCATGTGTATGTTAAAGTGGGTTGTTGTTATGTTGGATTTCTTTATAATGTTATCTAGGTTCCTGGGAGGTAGAGATTTTATGTGGTTTGTAGAAAACCAAATGATGGAAGTGACACATTTATTTCTAATTCAAGAGACTCATTCAATTAATTAGTTTGGAAAGTTAGATATTTTGTAGGTTTTTTGGTTTCATGGAGAATCTATGAGAGTAGTATTTTATCGAGAGGCTTATTTTAAATCATTATTTTAGATTTACCTATAGAAATAAATTAGGGATCACTTGAATCTATCCATTACATATCATCCATATACTAATACATGTTAAAAAAGGATGATCTATGATTTAGAAGATATTCCAATGGAATGAATTTTGGATTTTTATGGGAGGTTCATCTGTGCTTAGATGAGATTTCATATGATAATTGTTTTCATTATTCAATTATAATGGCTATGTTTGAGGCTCCCTATTATCGTCATTATCATTCACCATTGTGTTGGAGTGAGGTAGGTATGCCAACTTTATTTAGGGTGATTTTTCTATAAGAGAACTCGAAGCAAGTGTAATTCATTTAGAAGCAGTCGATTACTGCTTAGAGTAGTAAATGTCTGTATATTTACCAGGTTTGATAACTATTGGATTTATCTATGGGAGATTGGGTTTTCTTATTAATTTAACCTCATTTAGTACATTGGTAATCGTATAATAAGGGGGAATTTTCCTTGAGGTTTGTAGTACTATTTGATATCATCAAACACATCAAGATAGTGGATTGTCGATTAGATCTCCCTCAATGATATCGAGGTCTGAAAATTGGGTTCCATGTGTATCAAATTAATAAGTAGAATCTTGATACTTCACATGTGATTGATAGTGAGGATCTTGATTTTGATCCTACTGCATCCTTTATGGACCATCCAATTTGGATCAGGTACCAGGGTAAGAAGGTGTTTCAAAGGAAAATAATTCTCCTTGTTTAGATTTTGTGGCGGGACATATGTATTTGAGAGTAAACATGGGAGTGGAAATTAGATTTCTGGGATTAGTAGCTTGATTTGTTTTATAAGTCACACTAGAGACATTTCTAGAGGAAGAGAAATCATTATAGGGGGTATTGTAATGGCTTCATACTTTTTGGTGTGTTATTCCTAAATTATTACCATTATTTAAATGTTTTTGAGTTATGATTTGTTTTTCTAAATACTAAGGTATCTTCATGGTGGTTTGTAGGGTTTTAGAATCCATTAATAGGGTGTACATTTTGAGCATGGTTAAGAGAAACCGCGAGGTTTTCCCCAAGTAACAGTTTTACATATTAGATAGGGGAATTAGGTCGTGCAGGGTTAGTGCATGGTTATAAATAATCATATAAAATTACCTATATAACTTTTTAACTCCAATCATTATCAAAGTATGATTAGCACATGTTTTTCCAAACCATACATCCAAACCATGCGGGTACCCTGCTAAGGAAGTGGGACTCACACGATGTGGTAATGGTTTGGTAAAATGTACATATGAAATAATTAATCTTAAAATTGTTATTTTAACCTAAAAACTCCCTAAAATACCTCATTTTTTCTTCTTCACCTAGGTATCTCAAAACTAGGGACACTAGTGGTCATTCTTAATGAATTACATCCCTTTATAGAGTAATTATATTGAATCTAGATACATAATTCAAATGAATTTCAAGGTAACTATTTATTTTCCCTTCATTCTTCATGATCTTGATAGATCCTCTATCATCTCTTTATTGAAAACCATAGATCTAGACTATCATGGTATGATTTATGAATCTGAATATAATCTATCATGATTCATTATATATTTCTATAAAAGGAAAGTTGAAATCCTTTTTTTCTGGAACAATCCTATATTTTTCTAGATCTATTGGTGATGGTGATTCTTGTTAGGAATCATTGGTGTGTGGGATTGATCTGGGTGTAAATTTTTGGTTTGGGGAAATTATTCTATTGATGTAAAAAATCCTTACAATTTAGTTTTGTTTTATGAAATTTTATGTTATGAAATGGATCTGGGTGAACTTGCATTATTTGAGACCCTTTTTTGGTATGATTTTCTTGTGGGTGTGGGTGTGTGGCATGTGATACCTTATTTAATATGACATGTTTGTACGTTTTAATTTTTTTCTCCATATATGTATGTTTTCATTGACTATAAAAAATATAAGAAAATATCAATATGAATAAATTACTCTAAAATTGATAAATAGATCCATAGAGGGGGAGAACTAATGATGTTCTTGATGTTCTATGTATCTCGGGGTTATGATGGTTAGCATCATAACTTAGCATGTTTTACTAATGAGAAAATGACCATGTGCCATTTGAAGAGTTCCATGATTCAAAACATTATATAGATGGGTAATTTATATGCACATGAGTACAGTTTGAATGTTTTAGGTGTGTTAGGTGTACATACCATCATGTTATAGGGGATAAACATGAGGTGGTTATTGGTTAGATGATCCAGATAACTACTCCAAAAAGGTGGAGTGTGACATTCCCTTAAAAGAGGGGTGAGTATTCATTAATGTTGAAATGTAGATATAGGATAGTTGGATGAATATATTGAGAAAACATATGAACCATACACATGATCTATTCATCCAATGACTACTGATGACCTTCCATCGGGTATGGTGCCAAAGCAGGTAAAGGAAAGTTTCATGGATCATTGTTAACGCCTGATGAATTGGAACATGATTGTTTATTTATGAATTGTTCTTACTAATATGAAATTCACTTATATATAGTGTTTCACTTATGTTAAGGACGACTTAGTGTTGTTCTACTGAGTTTATATTCACACCATACATGGGAACCATGGTACATGTGGAGACTTTATAGTTAAGGATCATGTGAAGGTAATGTGAACTGTGTCGAGAAACTATCCAGGATGAGCTGGGGTTGTGGAGGTGATTCTTGGGTGGATTTCGTAATATTTTCATATTGTTTCTTTTCATTATTTTTCTTTTACTTGGTATTTATCTACCTCCCTTGTGGATCTTTTTTATTAGATTTTATGACTACTTTTTCCAATATTTATACATCATATTGTTTTTAATATCTTTTACACAATTTTTGAGATTTTATTTAATTTGGTTATTTATGAAATGGATGGATGTTGATACTGAGGGTGTAGTCTTCCCAAAACACCTTCCAGACCCTCACCTCAATTTGGTTTCCTATTGCATATGGGGAGGCATGCATGAGGATATGGGAAACCCTAGATTAGACCCGGTGATTTTGGTCGGGTGTTACATATAGGGGGTTTTTGGTTCATTTTGTACTTGTGGATGTTTATTTACATAGTTACACATAAATAGGGTCTTGTATGGATGTTTTTAGACATTAGTTGGATAGATCATAATTTTCATTGAATTCATGCATTTATAGAAATATCTTTGTACATTAGGTATCATCGATGAACAAGTAACCTCATTATAAGGTAGGTTAATATCTTACATTTATCTTATCTCTAAAAAGTTCATACAAATGATTATAGTTATATTATTAATGTGATAAATTTTTTATTTCATTTTATCTTTTTTTAGAAACCAAATGGTGTTATTTAGGTTTTTTTGATGGGATTTGTAGAAATTTACATTAGAAGAGTAATTTTATATAAAGTAAAAAATATGGAGGAAAGATATATGAATTGGGTTTCATATTCAAAATTATCCCAATAAAATATATTGAATGGAAAGAAAAGGGAGTGAGTGGCATGGTTTTCATGAAAAACATTCATAGGTCTTGCCATCTGTTACAAAAAAGTTGTGGGTCAAAGCATTAAGGGAATTTTTTTTATATTATAGAAATAGGAATAGTTTCATGTCACATTGGAATAATACCAATCCACAACCCCAAAAACAAAATTAGATCAACAATTATTCTAGTATTTTAATAAATTTATGATAATTTCACATGGTTTAGAATATTTGGCTAAAACTGAGTGAATAAATTTCAGAGATGAGATTTGATGATAAAGGATTAGCATAAAGAAATAAAAGTCATACTTTGTAATTTTTATTAATTCTCATATCTCTTGAAAGCATTCATGGTCGGGTAAGACATTTGATGTCAAGTCTAGGATGAAACATTGTTTTTTACATTTAAATGATGAAGAATAATTAATTTTCATTATTAAATTGATTTTTTCGGTTTTTATTTAGGATATAGTGTGATTTAATTTCAAACAATGTATTTCTTGGAATGTGTTTTTAATCCATCACATTCTTAACATATCTAAATTTAAAAACCCTTGATCTTATTAAATACTTTTCCTTAAATAAATATAATCTTGTGTGAATTATCTTACACATAATGCCAAAATAAAACAAACAAACCATGATTCATTAATAAAACAACATTATCAAATATAAATGATATATTATGAGTGTTAAATTGATGCTTATAAATAGAAGTAACCACCCAATGAAAACCATATCAGAAGATATATTAATATATAAATTGTTTCTTTAAAATTAATTTATTTCAAAATAATGAATTTTTTTTTTAAAATTAATTTATATCACATATAAAACATTAATTTTATATAGTTAACTTAAAATTTTAGTTCCAAATGTCAAAATTATCCTAAGATGATTTTTTGGTATTTTTCTATTAAAATTTATTTTTAGATATGTAATGAATAATACGGTTTTTGTTAAAATAGTGAATTATATTACTTTATAAGTATATGATAAATCCCTACATTTTTTTAAATTAATAAAATATTTATTTATGAAATAATTGTATACATTTTAAATATTTGTTTTAAATTTATAAAATCAATGTTTAACTTTATAACAAAAATTTAATATATAAATTCTAATAAAAACTATTTTTAAAAATTTCTTTTAATTAGGTATTTTTAGTGTAAAAGTCAATATTTTGATTTATTTGAACTATACATTCATTTTTTGTTAAAAATTAAATTATTTTATTTCAATAAAATCATTAATGTTGATAGCTATGGATTACACATAAGTTTTAATCTAGAAAACACACTTTCCCTTAAAAACTATTTTTACATGTTATTTGCATTTATTTTAGTATTAATTTTTGACACCATTATAAATTATATTCAATAAAATGGTTTTAAAATTTAATGTTATATGTTTCAAAATAGGTAAAATTCCAATTTTAATTTTCGTTTTTAAAATTAATTACCCTAGTAAAAGTAAAATGGTAAAAATTGATTTTCTGAGAGGAAATGACACAAAAAATGATAAAAACATTTTTAAAATTGGGTTTTATAGAAATTTATTGAACAAACCTCACATACCTTTATATTTTATCCATTTTTGAACCATTTACCCTAGATAGTAACATTAAATTATTTAACATATAAAGGGTGATTCCAAAATTAACCTCATATTCACTTATAAAAGGGGATCATTCAACCACTTCATGTCACACCATTACCTTCTCATCTATTCTTGAAACTCTATAATATCCCATCCTATAAAATAATTTAATTTTCATTAGCCTCTAGTCTCAATTATTTAGGAAAATACCATCATTACAAATGATACATTCAAGAGAAACATCATGGTCTCAAAGTGAGTGTAACATAATCTGTATCTATTTCTTCTTATTATTTCCCATCCAATCAAATCTAATCCATAGTTATAAAATTAAATAATAATTATTATTATAGTTAAATGTTATTAAACTAATTTAATAGCAAAAATTTATTTCTTCTCATCCACTCAGAAAAATAAAATAATATTGATTGTGTGTTGTTTGGAATACTACCTCCATGACGTAATTTTTGTCATCATGATTTTCATTGTTTATCAAAATCATGCTAAATTTGATAAAAAAAATTAAAAACAAATACAAATATCATTATGAATATTTTATAATGATATTATTCCAAAAATAATTCATAACTATACTCACCCATCGATTTGTGGCAAGTTCATGTTTAGGTCTATCTACCCACCTATTTGAACAATGATGTAAAACTATATCATAGTTGGGTATGAGAAATTAAATACTATAATTATTATAATTTAATAATAATAAAAATTATTTTATTTTTTTCTATTAATATTATACTAATTATTTAACTTAGTATTAAAATATCACCTTCAATCACTAAAATTATGAAAATAAGCCGACCCTGATTGCATATTCATGTAAATATAAGAAACAAAATATAATAAATAAATAGAATATGACAATAAATGGTTCAAATTATGTTGAATATTTATGAATAAGGTTCTTATGAATTTTTATGATAATATTTATTTCAGTATTCATAATGTTATTCATGTGTGCAAAATGAATCAAGACCATGATAAGGGTTTCATCGACTCAATTTCAAATTCAATGGGTCATAATATTTCTTGATTAAATATAATTTTCATGATTTTTTTGATCCTAACATTCCCATATTTTATATTTTATTTATTCTTTTTCTCTATTTAAATTACCTCTCATTATCAATAACAACTTATTTGATATAAAAATTTTTAAAATAAAAGTATATTAACGGTATGAATAAATATCCTTTCTACTAATGAATCTTCTCTTCCATGTACATGTGTTTCCTGTTGAAATTATTTTCTTTAATTAAATCCAATTATGTTTTATCTTTTGTATTCTATATATATTATTTACATATTTTAAGAAATTAAATTTTTTCAATGCTTCTCCAATGTGGTTTTTAAAAAATGGTAAAGTATTTACAAAAGTATTTCTTTTCATTATTTACAACTTAAGTTTTATTAGATTATTGTTTATTAATTTTCAAGGGTATTTTATTGGAAACTCTTTATTATAATATTTTCAAAGGCCTTTTATTTCCCTTATTAAAATTTTTTAAAGTAATTTTAACTTCATCTTTTACAAAAATATTAACAGGTTTTGTGAAAAAAAAATATTTTAACTTATAATTTTACTCTAATATTTACCTCTCATGAAGTGATGTTTGATCAACATCTATATTTTATTATTATATGAATCCTTTTTGAAAATGATATTTTTTATATCCTATTATCTCTTATTATTATGTTATTTGATGTTTTTTTGAAATATTTATGAAACCCAGTCTTTTTGCATAAGTTCATTAAGATATGTTGATGATTTATTTAGGTGGTTCACATATGTATGGATGATGATGGGTGGGGTCATATATCACCCTCAAATGAACTTTTTAAACTTTAAATCTCATTACATAGTCAAGAGTTTCCATAATGCATTCTTTCAAATATGTGTTGGTATAATGAGTATTCTCACATTTCCCATGGAAGGATATAATACATTTTTTCATATAAGAATGGGAATAATGAGTTTGATCATAATGGTTTTCTCATTATTATGGTTATTACACATTTATAAGTTATTTATCAAGTTAAAAAACATTCCAAGATGCATTTAATTTCCATGATATTCTATGTTTTCAATAAATTTAGAAGGAAATTGATTTCATAGTAATAGTTTTATATAATTTTTATGTATCATATATACTGAATAGATATACAGTATAATTCAATAATGAACTAAAGTTGAATAAAAAAGAAGGAAAATATAGTATTTTTATAAAAAAGGTATTTTATAGTGAATAAGAAGATGAAGTATTACTTATAATTAATAAAGGTTGTTAAAATTTTCTGCTATGAAGGAAGTGAGTGCATTTTCGTTTTCATACAAAGTAAGTGGAGAAATAATTTCATGATATTATTCAAGTGAATTTAGAAAAAGAATGGAATAATCCCTTAAAAAAGTTATGGTGTATCAATTAGTGATATAATTTCATATTATTTTTCAAATTTATTATATATCATCATGATGATAGTATAAATAATCATCAAGATGATGTAGAGTGTGGGATGCACCCAAATTGGTTACAATGATAAACCCTTGCCAATTATATCCACAGGTTTATAATAGATGATTATATGGTCTTTGTAGAATATGTATCATAACAAGGACTTGAATTTAATTTTTAAAGTTGAACCTTGTAAATATTTGGGTCTCTTGTATATATGTGTTATGTTGTGCTTCTTGAAATAACAAGGAATAAGAGATAGATAAATAGAACAAGTGAATCATCACCTAATATTAAAAGAGATAAAATTGAGAATAAGGGAATAAATTTTTTATAAAAGGATACCTATACTAATTCACCCCCTCCCCCTTCTATATATATAAAACATCCCAACCAGTCCTCCATAAGTGGTGTTAGAGTGATAGGTTCACCACTATTTGATTATAAATTCATTCAAGAATTCTCTTAACACTAAAAAATAATTATAGTCATTAAAAGGGATTATTTTTTATATTAGAGGGGTTTCTAACCCCCTATAAATACATTAGTGGTGGTTGTGAGAAATTTTTGCTAATGTGGCCACCACTTCTTGTTAGAGACGGTTTTGATGAAAAACTGGTAAGATAATGTCAAAATTAGGGGTGTCTATTTTACAGGAGGCTTAAAACCCTTAAAATTATCCCCCAATTTATCTAGAATATGGTATTTTAGAGGTGGTTTTAAAGCACCTCTTATTCATTTACTATCAAGTGAATAATATACTAACAGTTAAAGATGTTAAAGTGAGTATAAGGGATTGAAAAAAGCATAAAAGGACACCTATACTACTTCACCCCCCCGAATATAAGTATATAACATATACCAACTATTCATCCTCATGTGTTATAGAAGGTACAGGTTTAGATCTATTGGATTCTCAACTCATTCAAGACTCGATTTTAGAAATATAAGATATTCCAACGGTTTTATACAAATAGTTTGAAGAACCGTCGATATAGGTATGTATAGTTAATTTTTCATGAAACATATACCATCATTTTGGTCAAACAATTGGTATAGGTAATTTACCTAGACATATATACTAATGTTTTGGTCAAACCATTGGTGTAGGTAATTTATCTTTACACATATACCAAAGGTTTGGTGAAACCGGTTGTATACGTGGTGTTATTATTTATGCATAATAATAATAATAATAATAATAATAACAATAATAAATATTTTATTTTTAAAAAATCACACACACACACACATATATATATATGGAAATATAATATACCATAGGATAGTGGTAAATTCGTTGGAATATAAGAAAAATATGATGGTATCAAAACCCAATGCATGGTTTTTTTAATAAGGGGCCTATACCAATGGTTTGACTAAAATAATTGGTTTAGGTGGTTCCATTATTTATGTATTGTAATAATAATAATAAATTATTCTTTTAAAAAAATTATAGCAATATATATATATATATTTATATATATGACTACATAATATTTTTTCCATAGAAGACCTACACCAATGGTTTGACCAAAACTATTGGTATAGTGGGTGCCATTATTTATGAAATATAATAATAATAATAATAAGTAATATAATTTGAAAAATAATGTACATAAATATATATATATATTTATATGTATGAACATATAATATGTAATAGGATAGTGGTAAAGTCATTGGAATATAAGAAGGATGTGTTGGGATCAATACCTCGAATAAGAATTTTTTTCTTCAATAGAGGACCTATACCAGTGGTTTAACCAAATCATTGGTATAATTTATTACTTAGAAAATACCTATACCAATGGTTCCCAAACCGTTGGTATAGGTATTCTAGACCAGTGTTTTGTAGGTCAATACCAATGGTTCCAAACAATTGGTATAAGTCATTCATTTGAATTGATTTCATTATAGTGTTTGTTGATGATATCCTCATCTACTCGCCAACATCAGAACAACATACGCAACACCTGGTATTGGTTACCCAGTGTATTGTGAGGCATCAGGATTTTGTATGTGAGTAGTACTGATGTAAGTAGAAAATGTAGTATCCTATTAGCCTCTTAAGCTATGACCCCATGAGAATAACTACCATGCACATGGATTGGAGCTAGAATCAGTGGTCCATGCACTGAATTGGTTGGAGACATTATCTCATTACTGAGAGATTTATTGTTTACATGGATCACAATAGCCATCACTATATCTTAACATAGAGAGATATGAATCTAAGATAAAGTATTTGGGTAAAATATATACATATATTCGAATTTTAGAAGGCATATACCCCTAGAAAGTGAAACATCATAGAATATTCTCTTAGACAAATGACCCAAGATGAGTAGGAACTTGGTAAGAAGTCCTCAAAGGGGTAGTGTCGTTAGATGTTATTACTGGATGACTAGAGGGTTGATGCTTCATAAAAAAAAGGATCTATAAATTTCTCTCCCTTGATGATTACATATTACCTTATGGAAAGGATGACGACTGGTCAGGATTCCGACCCAGAGTGTACTATTATGAGAGAACGACTCGCTGGAGGTGACAAAATACCTGGATGGTCGATGTACAATAATTTCATGATATTGGTCCTTGGAAAAGTATTATTTCCTACTTTCACATGGGAGGAACTAATGAGGTATTACAATACCTCTAGTTGGATGGTACATCATGGTGCAACAAATATGCACCATGACTTCAGGTGATAGTTTTGGTGGCCAGAGATGAAGATGGACATTGCAGGGTTTTTTCTCCTGATGCCTCACCAATCAGAGGGTGATGTCTGGGCACCATCATAATAGAGGGTTATTTCATCCACTCCAAATACATATGTGGAAGTTGGAGGATATTACTACGAACATTGTTACATGATTACCCAGGACCCCAAGGAGTCGTGACGTAGTTTGTGTGACTGTTGATCGGTTAACAAAGTATGCCCACTTCATACCAATAAAAGATAATATATTGGTGGAGGAGTTGGGAAAACTTTTTGTTTGATATATAGTGTTATTACATGGAGTTTCCTTGAGCATTGTTTCTGAAAGAGTTGAAATTTTCACATCACACTTTTATAAGGGATTGCAGAAATCCATATAAACTCTGTAACGATTGCGCATGACGTACCACCCTCTGACCGACATATAATTTGAGAGGACTATACCTATACTAGATCATATATTATGATCCTGTGAGCGATAACCTGGTGTAGCATGGTATGATGACCTATCTTTGATTGTTTTTCATATAACAAAAATCATTAGTCATAGTTTCAGATGGTACCTTACAAGGCTCTTTATGGGAGGTTTTTTTGCTCACAACACTGTTGTCATGAAGTGGGAAAGGCTATGGTTTTTGGACCCTTCATGGTTCATGTGACCTCTGATAGAGTACAAATTATGTGTAAGATATTGATCACTGCTCAGAGTAGACATAGATATTATACCAACCATTAGAGGAGACCTTGGAGTTTTCTATTGGAGATCATGTTTTATTGATAATGACTCAATGGTTAGGGCACAAGCGTCTGACGAAGAATGGAGAGATATCACCACATTTTGTTAGACCCTTTGATTTCACTGAGCGGATAGGGGTAGTGGCATATCATTTATACCTCCCTTTACACTATTATTGTATGCATGATGTTTTCCATATGTCATAGCTTTAAAGGCATATACCTGATTCTATGCATGTTATTGAATGCAAAGAATTTGAGATAGAGAATTTCATATCTTAAGAGGAGTTTTGTATATGCATCATGGACTAAAGAGAGAATAAATAATTGGGAAATACGGTACCACTAGTCCAGCTTCAGTGGCAGCATGAACAGATCTTGGAAGGTATGTGGGAACATGAGTCTCATGTTTGAGCTCAATGGCCTGATTTTTTAAATAAAAACCACTACATATGCCTCTCAAGGATGAGGAGACAATATATGGGGATAATTGTAAAATATTTATTTTTAAAATAATTATAAAGTACTCTTATGATAAATTATTTAGTGGGAAAAATAATTTATTAGTGAAAAATCATGATTTATTTTTTAAACGCATCACGGATGGGTAAAAAAGTATTTAACACTTTGGAATATACAATTGAATATTTTTAAAGTTAAACACTGAGTTAGTGTTAGAATATAAGGCCCACAAAGGCTCAAAAAATAAAGAATAAAAGTATTAAATATTTTATATTATGCACGGGCAATTTATTGAAAATAATTAAATATCTCACAAAAGGTACATCGTATGAGAAATATAAGACAACTAATAGGTTCGGGATGTGGTGTTTACCCTATGCAGGGTTTAACATTTTTATGTTTCAGATGTTTTGATGTCTCACTCAAAAAAATAACAATTTTAATATTTAATTACATTTTAATCCATTTTTTGAATATTAAATATTTAATATCACTCAAAATGTGCATCATATGATAAAACTGATCCCCCTGTTGGGTCCATAATGCAGTTTTTACTCTTTTATGGGAATAAATTTCTAAGGTAGTTGGAATTTGGACGCCCCAATCACAAGTTAATGTTTTTAAATAAAATGTTTAATATATTAAATTATTGGAAATAATTTTATATCTCACAAACATTGTGTTTCATGGAAATTCCAACACCTCCATTATGGCCGAAACTCGACGTTTACCCTATGGGGTACAAAATTTTATACGCAATTTACACATTTAATCACCTTTTAAAAATTGTTAAAATTATGTGAAAAAAAGAGAGAGACAATTAAAATATTTAATCAATTAAATGATAAAAAAGGAGTGCATTACTCATGTGCCTCCCCCCAGGCTACACACACTTTTCCTCCATGGGAGGCATGCAAAGCTTCTCAAAGTTTCATTTTGGTCCATTTCAGTTGTTTTAAAAAATTAAAACGTGTTAATTTGTGATATTAAATGACTCCGTAATCATCAATTTGGGGTTTAATGGTCAAAATTGGGTGATTAAATTTTCAATGAGGAGATGGAAATTAGGATTAGATTTACCAACCCCAAACGTTTGAATACCCCTATATAAACTCAAAACCCCCACTAGTATAATAACCACAAAACATTCTCTAATTTCAGGATAAAAACAACCAAGAATTGGGTTTTCCGACTGGCGACCCTCCCCTTTCATCCCCCCTTGAGAAATTCAGGGAGGTAGTGTTCTACCTTCATTTAATTTTTTTATTTCATATAATAAATTTTTTATAATTTCTCATATTTCTGTTATTTTATTTAAACTCTAATTTTGAATTTTTTTTTGATAAAATGATGAATTTTAATTTTATGATATAAACTTATAAAAATCAAGCGTCTATTAAAATATAGAGAATTATTTGTTTTCAAAAAATAATAATTTTATTGAAACTATGACATGTCAATTATAAAGGATAATTACATGAAATTGTCAATAATAATTGTGAGAAAATAGTCAAGTGATTATTAGGTTATTTTATAAAATGATAATTTAAATGGTTTAATAGAAATTTAATTTATCAACATATGCAATAAATTTAAAATTTGGAAATCATAATTATTATCACTTTTTAATTATCTAATAATGATAATTATCATAAAATATAATTTCACAAAATGACAAAGTAATAATTTAATTTATCATCACACATGATAAAATTAAAAGTTATTATTTATCATTTGATGTGAAATTTTAGAAATGATAAAATAATTATTTAATTTACCACCGCACATGATAAAATTAAATTAAAAGAGATGATTTATCATTTCATGTGACATTTTAGAAATGATAAAATACTTATTTAATTTATCAGCACATATAATAATATTAAATTAAAAGTGATGATGTATCATTTCATGTGACATTTTAGAAATGATAAAATTATTAACTAATTTTCCACCACACATGATAAAATTAAATTAAAAGTGATGATTTATCATTTCATGTAAAATTATAGAATTTATAAAACAATTATTTAATTTATTAATTCATGTGATAAAATTAAATTAAAAAAGATGCTTATAATTTCATGTGACATTTTAGAGATAATCAGATAATTATTTACTATATCATTGCACGTGATAAAATTAAATTAAAAGGGATGATTTATCATTTCATATGAAATTTTAGAAATGATAAAATAATAATTTAATTTATCAATTCACATGGAAATAATAAATTAAAAGTGATGATTTATCATTTCATGTGACATTTTAGAAATGATAAAATTATTATTTAATTTATCAAGGCGTGTGAGAAATGTTAAATTGAAAAATGATGATTTATCATTTTATTTCATATTTTATAAATTATAAAATAATTATTTAATTTATCAGTGCAAGTGATAAAATTAAATTAAAAGTCATGATTTATCATTTTATGTGATGTTTTAAAAGAGTAATCTGATAATTAAAATTTATCAGCACATGTGATAAATTTAATGATAATTTGACAATTATTCAAGAGGGAAAAAGAATTATAACATGTGATGTTTTATTACTTTTGAAATGAAATAAATTTTATGATTCTAGGAAAACCTTTGATATACCTTGAGCACTGAAATTATGACAGCTTGAGACTTTTTTGTATCTCCCTGATGTCAGAAAAACTATGAGAGGTTTTCCAACTATTATGGTAGGAAGTTATTTAATATTTTGGGCTTGTTTACAAATGATTTACATTAATATGATGATGCATAGACATGTTTCATGACCATTATAGATAGTGAATGCTTGTGGGTATGTGTGTAGCCTCGAAAATTCTATATTACACTTGATTCCATGAGTACTTATAGTCATTTATTCAACTTTTTTGTGTGATTATGTGTACTTTATGTTCTACATTACTCATGAAGATGTATAACTATTGCATATATATTTATATATCGTACAATGATATGTATACCTTCTGGTTTTGTTCTTGGATCCAAGATAGGTGGAACGACAACTTGCATTATCCTTTGGAGGAGGGATGAGCATGACTGATGATGAGGGTTTGATGCGTGGGGTAGGCACAGGACGATGCTTATAGGATTTCATGTAGTGGACCACTGAAACTCGTGTTATCCTTTGGAGGAGGGATGTGCATGAATAAAAGATAGGGTCCAATAAATGAGAAAGGCACACAATTATACCTTGGGATACAATCAAAGAAGAGGGGAAACTCATTAGCTCTCGGTCCCAAGTATGTTACTCAATAGTGAAATTTGATAACTAAAGGACACTAATTAGCACTTGATACTCAGTATGTCAACTCAACGATTAGGGGAATGTAATTAGCTATTGTTTCCCTAAAATACACAGAGTACATGTTTTCTTGCAGAACTGTTGACTTGGATACACTCAATGAATAGGGTATGTTAATTATCTCTCGGTCCCTAGTATGTTACTCGACAACGTGCCTCAATGACTAAAGGATGTCGATTAGCTCTCGGTCCTCAGTATGTCAACTCGATGATTAAGGGAATTTGATTATATATCATTTTCCTTGCACACAATGAGTACATATATTCTTGAAGAGCATTGATATTGTGTCGCACAACAACACTGAGAGTCATGATTCATTAGCCTAGTGGATAATCATTGATTTTTTTGAAACCTTGGTTATCCATCTGGCATAGAGCTGAAGTAGGTAGGTTTGGGGGTTGTGGCTACTTGGTCATTAAATAACTAGTCAGTCTTGTATTTTGTTCTTACTTATAATTATTTATTATGACATACACTTGAATTTTGAGCACATTAGGTTTAGGATGCCTTGGTGTTGTCCTACTGAGTCTTGTACTCACACCCGACTTGGTTATTTCAGTGTGCTTTTTGATTTTGGGACCAGAGACCTGGCGAAGGGTAAGGGCCCTATGGAGGATGGCTAAGAGGTGGAGCATAGAGTAAAATTAGATCAGAAAAGGCACTGGAGCACGCTGTGGATGATTTTTTAATTACTTCCTGGTTTTATTTCATCTTCTTGCTTGGTTTTTCAGGCCAGTTTGAGGATCAGTTGATTATATTTATATCATTATTACATTTTCTCATGTTACTCTAATTATTTATATTGTTGTTGTTGATTATTGATCTTATAACTTGATATTGAGGGTATATTTGCCCCAAATTTCCACCTGAGACCCTTGCTGCTAATGGAAAACCTCTTGCATATAGGGAGGTTTGCTTGAGGTTATCTGGAATTCTAGATCGGACCCAGCGATTCTGGTCAAGATATGACCGTATTTGTTTTTTGATCAGAGGGGGTTCTAACTCCCTATAAATACATTAGTGGTGGTTAAGAGAAATCTTTTATAATGTGGTTTCCTCCTCTTATTAGAGGTGGTTTTCTTGAACCGATGGTAAGGTATGTTCAAATTTAGGGGCAGTTATTTTAAAGGTTATTTAAACCCCTTATAATTCATTTACTAATTTCTGGGAAGTTATGAATGACCCCTAATTGATTTTGAAACCCAAAATTAAGGGGCAGTTCTTAAACAACCCTAAATTTTCTAGTTTTTTTTAAATTCTGGTTTACCTGTCGCCCTCTTATATATATATATATATTATCCCCCCACTATCCCCCGCTATATATTTTAAATTCTTGTTTATATTCCACATTCCATACTGTTTAAAATTCCCCCTTTATGGAGGTTTGAACCATGGATCGCCCAAATGTATGCTCATCACCCTAACCACTATGGTAATGCAATTTTGATTATATATATATGTATATAATTATATTTGCATATGTAAATATATATTTAAACATATATTTATACATACATTTATATTTGGGTGAGTCTGTATATATATATATAATAATTATAGATATAATATAATTATAATATATATATATAATTATTTTTAAATACTTATATATGTCTGTGTGTGTGATAACAATAATATTTTTTTATATTATTATTATGCCAATTTTTTAAGCTATAAAAAATAGATGTTCGTTTCATAAATACTATACATGTATTTAATGATTTATATAATACATATATTATATTAAATACATTTATATTATTTATCGTATGATAATATCTACATACACACAAAATTAAATACATTCATATAATTGGAAATATATATTTTAATTAAATAATATATTATATATTTATGATATTAATTTATAATTAATATGTTGCACAATAATATTATATATATATATATATAATAAAATATTTGTAATAAAAAATATATAATATAATTATATAATATATATATATTTATATATATATTTAATTTTTATATGTTATATATATTTGTATACATAATATAATATAAATGTATATATACATAAATATATAATAAAAAATGTATTTAATATAAAAAATGTATAATATAAATCATTTTATAAATATATATTATTTATAAAACTACATATAATTTTAATATATTTCAATAAATATATTTATATGTAAATTTATAATTATATTTAAATTTGTGTATACCAATATTTATATATATATATATACACATTGGTTTTGCATGTATAAGTATTTATTTAATGTGTTTACTTAATGTATATATATATATATATAATTATTTAAATACATTTATATAATGTGTTTGTGTAAATAAATATACATGCACACGTGCGTACACACACATATATATTATAAGATTTTATTTATTTAAGAAAAATTAAAAATACAAAGAGTCAAAAAATGACAAGGGTTTAAAAAGTTATGAAAAATTTTAAATTTTAAATTTTAAATACATTTATATATTGTGTTTTAATTATATATATATATATTATGATTTTCTTATTAAGAAAATAGTGGGATTTAGAACCCCCTATAATTTAAGAGATTAAAATTTGTTTTGAACCCTATCTAATTTAAGAGATTATAGGGGGTTTTGAACCCCCTCTAATTTAAGAGATTATAGGTGGGTTTGAACCCTCTTTAATTTAATAAATTATGGAGGGTTTTGAACTACCTCTAATCTCAAAGATTTTTTGAGATTATGATGACCCTATGGTTTCTTAAATGAGATGGGGTTGTGAATCCTCTCTATTTACCTATATATATATATAAATTATTCCTCTAAAATCTAACTAAATTTAATGTATATATATATAGTGTAACACCCTGAGATTTTAAATATATATATATTTTTTAATTGCGTAAAGGAAAAATAACATTTATTTTATCTTACGTTATAAAAAACACATAGTTTATCTTGTGTTACACACAACCTTGATATTTTTATGTTTGATTGCATATTCAACATGCAATGCGAGACTTAAATAACCCATGATATATATTACTATTATAACATAGCTGTTAAATTGGTCGGTATGAATAATATCAACTAATTTGTGAAATATATATAATTATATATATATATATATATTTCTTACTCAATATAAATTATGGATAATTTTTTATTAAATAATCAATCAATTGTTTTAGTAAAGTGAGTTTATTCTTCAAAAATATGTTTTCTTCAAAAATAATATTCATTAATTTTCATTAAAAAAATATTATAATAAATTTTTTAAACATTTCTAAAATGTATTTGATAAAATTAAATTCATTTATGAAATCATAGTATCAAAATTACTTAGGGTGAAATTTTGGGATTTTTTAGAAAATGTTGATTTTTCATTGAATGTTGAAAAATAATGATTTTTTTAAAAAGTATTTCCTTGTCAATAAATAAAGTAATTTAAAAGTATCAATATGTTTTGAATATTTTTTAAGGTAACCTAATTATTATTTAGTTAAATATAATCAACTTATTTACTTTTAATCAAATTTATATTGGTTTTTATTATAATTGTTTTTTGGGTTTAGAAAGAGGTTTTTCTAAAAACAGTTTTAAAGTGAATAATGTTTCTCCTTTTTAATTAATTAAAATAATACCTTATTTGGATTGATATAAATTAAATATATATATTTCATGTTAGTAAATATAAATTTATTTTTATAAAATGATTATTATCGGTCATAAATTTAATATAGAATCATATTTTTCTATAAAAAAATACTCTTCTTAAAAACTCGTTGTCTCACCACATCTACAGGGATAATATTAAAATAAATCTTATAACTTTTATAAATTGAATTTGTAGAAATAGATTAAATATTTGTAATCATAATAATTTTAAATTTTTAATAATGTCAACTTTATTTTTTTTCAAAATGGATAGTGAATGTTGTAAAAATTAATTACAGTAGTTGAGGTAAAAAATTGATTTACATAGGGGATAAACTAGAATGATAAGAGTGAAAATGAACTAAAATATTGTATTAATTTTATTCAATTATTTTATTTAGACCATTTTAATCAAATACTCTTAAAAATGGAAGATACTTTCCACTTTCCTTTGAATTTGACACATATAATAATTTATGTAAAGAAACGGAAAAAAAAGATACTTTCCTTCCTTTTAATTTATATAAATATTTGGGAATTGGAAAAACAACCTAGGTTCGGTTATATATATTATTTTTAAATATAAATTATTTTTTATTAGCATAATAATTTATCTTTAATTTTTATATATTAAATAATTTCTTATAATACATATGAAATGACAACATAGTAATTATTTTGTTAGCAATTAAATGAAATAAATGATACAAAAAATATTAAAAGTGATGTAATTTGAATTAATTGATTTTTAAATTATTTATTAGATGAATATATCATTTTACATATGTTTGAACATAATATATTCTAATTCCATAATTTTATTGATATTCTTTCAATTGAAATTAAATGAATAATATCAGAATTGACATTAATGTTATTTTATAATAAATTATTTGTTATTAAATGATTTAAAAATACTAAAAATAATATATTCTACCATGTTATTTTAAAATGTTAATAATTATCCCCTATCTCACCTTATTGGACCAATTTTTCTTTTATAATGAATATATTGATCCATAATTAGTAAAAACTCTAATAGTAGGTTAATGTTAAAGAAGTGTTTTTGCACGTTACTTGCGCTTGTGTTAAAACAAATTTTCAAGACACATAATATTTTTAATTTGATAAATTATATTTAATATTTAGACTAAATGGGTTAAATTTTTTAATAACTAGTACTCGCATGTACATTAACACGATGATATAATGAAAAAAACCTATAAAATTATCCACTGATCAATAAAAATTCATGATCCACTACTCAAATAAAATACATGTTACAATGCTCTAAAAAATATCCACTACTCAAAAAGAGTACATGCACATGATCTTATTCTCTATATATTTATTAATAAGACATATTTAGTACAACTAAAATAAAATATTAACTGAAACAAAATAAATTGCGTCACTACTCCAAAATATTCCCTTAGTCTTCTATGATGGCGTATTTACAAAAATCTTGTGTTACATCACCCTGTCACCTTGAATGCAAGATCGAATCCCTACATTAATATTGATTATATTGAATATATTGAATGTAAGAATTAGTGGTACAAAATATTGCAATAAAATTGGATTAAACATGGAGATAATTAAAATAGTAGTGAACATTAAGGATAATTTTATGGAATAAGAACATAATAATATGTATTAGTATAACTATGAATTAATTTTACATAAGTAATTAAACAATGATGAAATCTTACATTGAAAATAATAAAAAATAATAATGTAATACTAAACCAATTAACCATGTGGGGCACCAAAGCATTGACACCCAAGGAAAAGGTTCTTTTCAAATATTGGATTACATGTGATTTTTTGGTGTTGAAGGTGATTTTCATGGGGAGGTGTGGACTCCACCACTACTCTTTAACACTATCGAGGAGGGCTATGAGGTGAAATACTAATGATCCAATACATTTTCACTGATAAGTCACCATAAATTTAGATACTTTTATAGGCACATTGCGGCAATGGTAGTGACTTGGTGAAAACTACACACTGAAAACCCTCCTCAGAGAACTGGATCTACCAAGTCAAGAATATTGATTTATACTTCAGTTATGTGCTTGACTAAGCATCCTAAATTTGATCATCGTGCTTCCTTATATATTCCACATTACTCATAGTGATCAACTCTAACAAAACCACCCCAAATCTATAAATTTCATACTTTATTGTTAGTTTTCCACTCATTACATACTCTACAGCAAAGTATCAGTAAGTTCCCATCAATTTAGTTGAGAAATGCATATTGTGGCCGATAGGTCCCAGTTTTTCAAGTCCAATGTTTGACAGTTTTAGATTGAAGTCATTTCCTAGAAATATGTTTGAAGACCATAGATGACATAAAATAACATATCATTTCTACATTAATTTATAGTAAACAACACCATTTAAGTGCTTATAAAAAACACGAAAAGGGAAATTAATTACATTAAATATAGAGTGTGTACCATTAATGTTATAGTGGTATCCTATTTTCCATTTTCAACATCTTTTTCATCTATTGAGTCAAGTCAATGGACACACTATAGAAAAATTACAATTTCACGATGGTTTTTTGGATATGGCGGTGGTTTAAACAATCGTTATATGATTATGCAGCAGTTTTTGAAAACCACTACTAAATTTTGTGTCGGAAAACTATTGGTGGAAGTTAAATCCATTGAGTGGTGGTTTATAGAAACCATCATATTTGGTGCCTTTTCATTTCAGTTTTAATGTCATTAGCGGCAGTTTTTCCTGGCAGAGGATTACTTTTTTTAGCATCCATTTAAACCGCCGCTAAAAACATTATAACCCCCACTAAAAAATGTGGAAGATGGGACACTATAATAATGGTTAGAACCACTACTAAATTTATGACCGTAGCGGAGCATAAAACTGCTGATAATAGAAAAATACTGACATTTAGCTGTGGTTAAAACCACTACTAAATATTCATGTTACAATTTTTAGTGATTAAAACCGCCGCTAAAAACAGATTTACAAAAAAAGAACCAGTTTCTACCGCCCCTGTACCTGTTCCTTGAAAAAAAATCATTCCAAGAATACCAAAAGACCAACAGAATATATACTATAGTCAATATGAAATGATATTCTTAACTAAGCACAAGAAAATGCACCATTCATTAGGTAAAGGAATGTAGATAAACATAACACATGGCCATTAGAACTTTAAACAAAATTATAAACAAGAATGTATTTCATATTTCATGAAAACAATGCCAAGAATAGGTTCAATTTATTCCATCTATACCAGTTCCAACCCTAAGATAACCGTACATATAAATATATATCCCACTATCATTGGTGCTAACTATTATAAAAACAAAGGTCTCCCTACCCATACCTCATCAACCAATAACCATCCCATGATCACATAAAATTGTATATAAAGGCCAACATATATAGAAATAAAAAAGGAAAAAAAATCAAATAGATTCAATATGTAATCTATTCCCTAAAATAATAATCCATCCATCCTCAAAAAACGGGCTTACTCAACAGTATAAATTTATCATTATCAAACTACTTGTTCAATTAAAGTCTTGTATTAATCGATTTATTTATAATGTGTTACTAATATTGAAAATATAAATTTACAAGAATGTCCACCATCAAATATACTTTTTTTTTTAAATAAAATTTAATTAATAAATTCACAATAATATGCCTCTAATATTAAAAGCAACATGAATTTTCAGCTGCATTCTCTTTATCCAATTCCATTTACATATTTATTAACAATTTATGTAAACATGCATTAGGCATCAATTTATTTCCATCAAATTCTAATTAGTAATATTGTAGTAAAAATACATATTTAATTATTTTGGAAACCAATTATAACAAAAATTACATTGCACAATGATTTTCGTCATATTATACTTTATTGGAACTTGGATTTATATCCAATCATTGGTTGAGTTCACATACAAATAAAACCAGAATTCAATTCAAATGACACATTTTTATGCTCTTTATGCTTGGATGTTTCATTCACTAATATGTTAGCATTAGGATGGGAGGTAGTAATTGTGGGTCGTTCATGATTTTAGAGGCATTTGTGAGATTGTACTTGATCAAGAATCATTTAATCACTTTTCATTTAAAATAGAGATCATATGAAAATGGTAGGATGAAACACATTGAATTCATCGTGGTTGTTTGAGTTTTATTATGGGAGAGTACTCAATTAGGGAATCAATGATTGTAGAAGCAAAGGATGTTGGAACCGATGTTTATGGGGTTGTTTTGGATAATCAAGAGTGTCATGATAGTGGAATAATATTTGGAATTTCCTACACAATATCAAGGAATGTTTGATGTTTTACATGTCTGTTATATTCAGTTGTACATTCTTGATAAAAATTATGTGATCAACTATAATGAATTTCTGTTAGAGCCTTACCCAACATTTGTGGAGCGCTCTGTGTGAATCATGGAAAGTAGTGAGAAAATGTTTTGAAGAATTCCGATGTCACTTGTTAGAGTTATATGGGATCATGGACGTATGCATGAAGAGTCATAAAAGTGATAATATGATGCGCAATCTCAACATCCCTATTTTTTGGGGTGTGAAATATAGAGTCACAACTTAAGGATGATAAATTCTCAGAGGGGGAGGTTATAATGAATTGAAGTTTTCCAGGGGCCTTAAGCATTAAATTCTACCCTTCTTTAATTGTTTCTGAGATATTATTTTATAGGGTGAATTATTAGGTTGTTTGTTTTTTGGTTTTAAGCTTTATAGAGGCCTCTAAATGGTTGCATGATAAGAACATGTTCATGGGAATCCATGTGGTTCTCCCCAAAAAACCATGTGTCTTGGTTGAAGAAGGATACAAGGTGGGTAATGGTTAAAACATATTTAAAGATGATCATGAACCATTTACCTTGAAATATGTGTCTAAAAATAGAGGAAAAAATAATTGTCAGCACTCAATTTAAAAAATGAGTATATTCAATCCTTTATGATATGCTAGAATCTCATATTCAAATAAAAAAATGGAGATAAATGAGTCTCAGAGAAACTAAAAAAGACCAAGAGTATCATGAATACCAGGGAAAGTAGAAAATTTTGATGTTAAATATTTTTAAATGTTAGAAATGAAAATGTAGTGGTAAATGAACTGGGCTAGAAAACATAGGATAAGTTTTTATAATTAAAAAAATGATTCATAAAAAATGAATCATCATAATAAATAGTTGACATATATGGTGCATACCACACTTGAGAAATAAATACATAAAAAAGAAACACCAAAAATCAATAAAATACATAAAAAAGAAACATGAGAAATCAAGAAAATGTTAGGTCATGAAAATGTTTGGTGGAAACTGTGTGCCACATTTGATACATATACAAAATGACTGTTACAATATTTGTCAAACATATCAACAATACTACTAATCATTGTCTGATGATGAACACATATCATCACCCTCTCCACCTCCATCTCAACTTCCTACGACCACCTGTAAGAACATTATATTGAAAATTGAATATTGTTTCACATTTATATTTAATATTAAAACTAATAAAAGTTTCCAAACTAAATGAATTTGATTTTTTATGATTTACCTACTCACCACCAGTCGATGTAATACCACTGGGGGAATATCTTCTCATCTGATGACGTATATCAGTCAACGCTTTCTGTAAAGCGGATATCTGAGCCCCCTGGTCTTAAACTATGTTTTGTAGAGAAAAAATATCTCTCTGAGCATCTCTAGGTATAGAATGACTACAAAAAGCAGTAGATGCAGCTATAATCCCCGGTGGCCTACTAAAGACCTCAGATGGTATGGGTCCCAAACCCATCTCACGCACTCTACCAAGATTCTCTTTCCCAAGGACTTTAGTAATCGGGCCATCCTGGGAGATTGAGTAGGACTTCCTAGGATTGGAATCCCATAGTTCTTTAATTTTTACCTATAAATTAAATATCAATATATATTAACATAGTAAAAACTGATAATAAGTTATTATAAAGAAAAAATGAGTTCATACCCCAACTTCTTGGGCAGGCTCATTAACAAAAATTCCATCATATTTTTTGTGAACATCCAACCACACATCAGTTCGGGATGCTTCATGCCCTAAACTCTATGACTGCATTAAACAAAGATAAATAAAAAATTTAATATATTAAACAGATGATATTGTCTTATAAAAATTTTAACTAATGAAAAGATTACCAGAGTCGATCGGCTTTTAGAAAATCTTTTTAACCTCGTAGTGTGAGGGATGACTTTCTTATCCTTGTTGATACTTTCTTTCTTGAGAGATCCTAAAATGAATAAAATAAAATTTAATAGTAATGTATTAAATGTCATCTCCTCTTCATAAACATGTATAATTGTAAAATAAGGTTAATATAATAATATATATTTAAATAACATCTTCTTCTCACCACGAAGTCAGCTAACAAAAACATTCCATTGTTCTTTGGGTACCCCATTGGATAGATTCTCATACATTTATTGGATGGTCAAAGAAGTATCATTTACATCTCTCCAAAATATCCATTTGATGTCATTCCATATCTTACCAAGATTTTTCAACGTCCACTTTCATTTTATCACATCAGCAACTGTAAAGTGGAAAACATCTGTATACAGAAATTCATTTTGAACTTGTTAATAATATGACATTAAATTACACAATAATGTATTAAAATTACCTTTATGTGGGAATAATAAACTTCAATTTTTCAACTTGGAGAAATATTTCTCCAATAATTATAAAAAATAAAAAGGTAAATGGGCTTCGATGCCCGCTGGCCTAGAATTTTTCCAAGTAATTCCATGACATCATCCGTACGAACCCCATATGAATCAAATGGGACAACTATCTTCTCTCCATTTTTATTCCACACATCTACACTTTTTATATTTTTCACCACATTTTTATTTTTTTCATATTTAAATAACAAACAACTACTATAAAAAAGTTCTATAAATTTATTTGTACTAAAATTTGAACCTATAACAGTGACCCTCCAGTATGCCTGCGATGAACAAAAAGTGGAACATCGCCACACCAAGTGATGAGGATGTTTAAGGGGGATTCAATGACTCATCTTCGGAAGGGACACTAAGAGAGGGTGTGAGGGATGGTTCATGGGGATATGGTGTAGGGGGGAAGACATATGGTGGCTTAAATGTCATTGGCAGGGAGACAGATGGATCTTTATCTGTCACAGTAGTGGATGAAATAGTTCATCACTTCCTTTCTAGCATTCCTGTCATTTAATCCAATAAAACTAAGTTCATAACATATATTTCAAAAATATTATGCATAAAAAAATTAAAATGATAATAGATTCCCAGTACTAACAAACAAAATATACATAACAATGATAATGAATGAATGTACAAATGAAATAAGTGGTTGCTGAATGAATAAATAATTGTACATAAAATCATTTTCCCCTTCAATCCTGTTGGTTGCCTAGTCTATTAATTCATCCACGTATTTCATCCTTGCTAGACTAATATTTTCAATATGAGGATGGACAAATAATTCTACTTCTTATTGTTGATGAGATTCAATTTCCGATGTCAAATCTTCTACTTCATCACCCATATCATACAAATATCTTGGTAATACGTGAGCAACTACACTCCACCCTTCATCCACAAAATCATTCACATAATATACCATTTTTTCTTACGATGATAAGATATATGGATCAGGCAGTTCACGATCACCAACATCAATCAAGAAAAATAAGTTCACAGAAGTAAATTACAAGGAATCTCTTTTAACAACTCTGATAATATAGACACAATTTAATTTTAATAAATCAACTAAAAAATGATCTTGGTAGTTTAATTCAATAATATTAGTCAGATTTCCATAGTATCCCACTTCATAAAATGTAAATATACCACTATTTTGTGTTTTCAAAACCTCTTCCCGGTCAAATTTACGAAATATAAAGCCATTCAAGTTGTAAGCGTCGTACTTTATAACTTGTTTTAGAGGACCTAGACCAACAAAACATCAAATATAATAAAAACTCTGCTCGAATATCAGTATTCATGATCTAAAAAAATAAATATACTTTATTAGATTTAAGAAATATACGTGTCTGACTAATGTTCACATTTATTGAAATATTTATGAACATACATGTCGTACAAACCATTCTACAAGATTTTTATTAACATCTTTTGTTATATCATTCTCATTTCGTGTTTGACCTATCATTCATCTCTCGGTTTGTATAATCAACTCTTCAATAAATGGATCTACAATTTCACTATATAGCAACACATATCTATGTGCCTGTAAAAATTCAAATTCGATCAGTGTCACATTTGAGGTCCTCCCAACTGATCGTCCAATAGTAGAAAATATTTTTGATATCTAATGTATTTGAGATTGATTCAATGTTTCTTCAACACATCCAACTCGATTAAATCTTCTCTCAATATCATCCTAGTATCCAGAACAAAAGGTAAGACACTGCTCAGCCAAATAGCCTTCAGAAATAGAGCCTTCTGGTTAAGATTTCTTTCTCATGTATGATTTAAAATTCCCAAGATATCTGTGAAATAAAATAAACATAAATATGAATTTAATTAAGTGCCAAAAATTATTTACATAACTAAAAAACATATAAATAAAGTACCTCTAAATTGGATACATCCATCGATAATGAACGAGGACTCCTAATTTAGCTTCCTCAACCAAATACACTGTTAAATGCATCATGATCGTAAAAAATAATGGAGGAAATATCATCTCTATTGGACAAAGGGTCAATAAAAAACTCTCCCGGAGGTTGTCAAGCTAAAATGGATGTAGATATTTCTCACATAGTTGTTTGAAAAATGTGCAAAATTGGAGTACAACAACAATAACATTTTCAGGTAATAATGTACGCCATGCCAATGGTAGTAATTATTGTAACAAAATATGTGAATCGTTACTTGTCAATCCTTATAAAATAAGATTATTCAAATCAACACACCTCAATATTTTACTCAAATACCCATAAGATTCCTTTACATTATTCAAAAATCAAAGGAATGTAACTTTATCACTATTTTTCATTGAAAAAATTTCTGGAGCATGCTTTTCATTCTCATCTAGCCAGAGATCACGTTTTATGTTCATTACCTGTAAGTCTTTATGAGCATTGAGATGATCCTTTGACTTTCCATGCTCATTAAGAAATGTGAAAATTAAATTATCCCAGACATTCTTCTCAATATGCATCACCTCAGGATTATGCCGCAATAATTTAAATTCACAATACAGAAGTTGGAATAATATATTTTTTTCTTCCATTGTTGCATTCTAATTTCACGTAATGTTGCATTTAGAACTAGTTTCCCACTATCATTCAAATGATGAGCCTTCCCAAATTTTGTTTCAACATTTTCAAGTTGTTTCAATATTTCAGAACCAGCTAAAATTTTTGGAGGTGGTCTACGATCAATGAAACCGTTAAATTTTGATTTTTTCAGCCGAAATCTATGAGATGCATCGAGAAATCTTCGATGGCACAAGAAGCACCATTTTCAACTATTAAGTAGCTATTTGAGATCAAAATAAAAGTTACAAACCATAAAATCCAAACCCATGTAAATGTTTCGACCAAATAAATTCCCAAGAACTGGGAAGTAACTAATGGTCCACATTAAAGCAGTATGCATTTTTAGCAATGTTTTAGAAGAAGTATCAGATGTCTCAACATCGTTCCTCCATAACACCTATAATTCTTCAATCAAAGGCTGTAAGTATACATCAATATCATTTCTATGAATTTTTTTCTAGGAATAATCATCAAAATGATAAAATATGTTTATTGAATACACATCCATGGAGGCAGATTGTTAGGGATCAAAACAACTAGACAAATTCTATAACTGGTACTCAAAGTCCCAAATGGGTTGAATACATCGGCAGCCAATCCCAATAAAAAATTCCTAGGATCAGCTAAGAAATATAGATTTAATGAATCAAACGTCTTCAACGATTTTGAATCTCTTGGATGTCTCATTAACCCATCATTGTTATTATCTATAGAATTCCACTTCATGTGTTCAGCGGTTTTCGATGACACGAATAATCTTTGCAATTGAGACATTAAAAGAATGTAATTGAAAACCTTTGTAGGTATGTTCCTTTTTTTCTTATTCATGAATGTTTATTGATGTAGACTTCCAACATCACCCATTGAATTCCATCTAGAAGATGTAAATTTATTGCAATTCTGTCTACTTGAATCCTCTCGCCAATAATTCTTGCAATCATTGGGACACACATTTTTTTTATAATTCAGACCAAGCCTGTTAACAACATTCTTCATATCACGAAAAGACTTGGGAATTTTTTCTTCAGGAAATGAATCATGCAACATTTCCAATATCATGGACATTGCCTTATTTGTAATTCCACATAGACATTTTATATGGTAAATCTTCAGCAGAAAATAAAGCTTTGAGTATTTAAAAAATTCACTATACAACTATTTATTTTCATCATCAAATAAATCACGAAACATATTTTCCTCAGTGAAGTTTTCTCTTACATTTTTATCCATAGAATCAAGAGGAGGATCCAATGATATGTTGTAATCTTGATTTGGTTGTGTTACAATCTCAAAAACATCACTTGTTATGTTACAATTTGAAGCACCATCATCTGATTGTTTTGTTATGTTTTGATGTTGATAGTGGTGTCTTGTAGTCTCGAATTCATCATTTATGAGGTTTTACATTTCATTTTACATTATCGATGAAGTTGGGAGCTCATTCTGTGGATTAACATCAGTGCTCAACCTTTTTGTAACATTCGATTCTCCATGAAAAATCCAACAAAAATATTGACCAGGGAATTTCTTCAGTATTAAATGTTCATAAACTTCATATCTCTTCAACCATATTCAAGATTTAAATTTCAAATGTGGACATCTTATTCTCCCTTCAATGGATCGATTAGAAATTTCATAATCTAGAAACTCCTTCAAACCCTTAACATAACGAGGTGTGTTCCTTGGTAATGTGATCCAACTTTTATCCATGTATATCACAATGTTCCTACACAGTATTAAAAAAAATTAAAACACATAGTTACTACTAAAGAGGGATAGAGATTCATATATACTAGTTGAAGAAATATATAAATATGTTACATAAGGTTTTCCTATATAAATATATATGGTAAATCACCTACTAGAAAACCAAAGCATGCAAATTGAAAAGATCCATAATGGAATATGAGAACAAGGATCCCATCCCTGTAGTTTTTTGTATATCGTGTTCCACCAAAACAGATGGACAAACTAATTATGCCATTACCATGATATCACTAAGGTAAGGGTTTGATAAATCATAAAATAATTAAATATAAGTTAAGAATATAAAATGGAAACAAAATATTACTTTAAATTAGTGGCCTCGAATTAGGATTCAAAGAGTTGGGTATGGTCTGGGGTTGAGAATTTTAGAACTTGTGGGGTATCATGGTGAAGTGTTATGGGTGGCAACATGTTGTGACCCTGTGTGTGAATAAATTTTTCAGATCTGGGGTGGATCATGGAACATCAATGGGGGTTGAAACATAATGTGGACCTCTGTCAGGAAGAAATTATATTTGGCCCTGTGATGTTTTCCTTTTAGTGGCTAAGTAGATAGGTAAGTATAAAATGTATTATTTTACCCATTGGTGGGTAGGTGTTTGTGGAATAACAAGGATTTGAAAAATCCATGTCTTCTTTGAAATTTGAGGTTGGGTTATCTTATTTGTTTCTTGTGGTCCAAGTGTGGAAAATTTTGGCATGGTAGTGAATTCTTAATATGTCAATGGAAATTGATTAGAATACATGGTTTGAATTAGATTTTATAGTGGGATATTGAAAGGGAAAGTTGGAGCATCCATTTGAATTATATGTTGTACGAAAATCATATATAATGGTTATTACAATAAAATTTATTATACTATTTTTAATTAAAGGATTATTATATTACATTAAGATCAAACTCAAAATATAATGGGACTTTTAATTAAATATACAATCTTGTTTCTAAAAAATTTAGATTGGTTTCAATATTCACTGAAAGAATAAATATTTTATAAAATTCCAGAAATTCACTCTAAAATAACATTGACATGTAGATTTTGAAAATAATATACTTTTATTCAAATAAAATATATATAAATGGTAAAAATTAAATCTAATGTTTTCACATGTAAAATGAAATAAAAACCATTTGTGAATAAATCATATTTTTGAAGCTTAAGATGACATAACTAGAAATTGGGTATTTATTTGTTATTAATTAATAAATACATTGTCATTATTTAAAACCATTATACATAATTTTGATAATTTGTTTATTACTATTTATTCTTTACAATTCGATGACAATGATATAAATGATTACTATATGCTAGTTCTTTTAGACTCTGGGTTTCATGTAATTAAATCTATTGAATACATAATGTTTATTTCAAAGGAAATTTATATTAAAAATTGGGGTATTGATCGGAACACCTTGAGTCTTGAATTTAGAAGATCTCTAAAGTTTTATTATTATAGATAATGTTTTTATATAATTTGGGGGCTGAAACAAATTCCTCAATGGGATATATTATTCGTGATCCATACAAAGTTAAGAAAGATATTGCTTATGTGATTGGTTCTATGAAGTACTGATATTATTGAATATTCATACCCAATGATGATGTTGATAAGTTGGATGATATTTGAGAATAATATATTAAGGATTGTAATTTGATGACTTCCCATCTATAAAAATATCATTCATAAAATAATTTTTATAAGGATATATCTCCAAGATAATTTCAACATGATGAAATACAGCCATAGATAATATATATTTTATTAAATGGAAAATAGTAAAGTCACCATCATTAAACCCTGAAACGAGTAATATATTTATTAACACAATTCAAATAAACTAACATTAAATCATTTACTATGTTTCAATGATGTTATACATTCTAAAGTATTTCAAAACCATGCTAAAGTTAATTATGAACATTTGAAAAAATTTGAAATTTATTTGAAGTATATTAAGGGGAATTAAAATTGCTTATATAAATTAGAAATGAGTGTATATAGATAATGAAGATTTATAGAGATGAGTAATATATTATGGTATAAATGTTAAAGGAATATATAAATATGTATTGATATTTAAGGTGAAAAGAGACCTTCATATTAGTGAGATTCATTGTGAGGGGTGTATATTCAAATGATTTTAAGATTATTTTTTCAATCCCTACTATTCATTTCTTTTATTTCCAAGATAATCCAATTTAATGGGTTTAGTAAGAACCCTCATAGTATGTCCAATTTAAATAGAGGAGTAATTAAAGTACCTTAATCATTTGATCCAAATGAAATAACTCTCAAGAATATTAGAAATTAGTAATAAATATGAATGGAATTTTTTCCTATTAATATATTCTGAAATTATCCTGGCTCTTCCTGTGTATCTTCATGGTTTAGTATTTTCCTTGAGTAGTGCCTTTATAATTTGAATATATTCACTCCGAGTCATCATAGCATGATCATTACCATAATCTAATCCAGTGAGGATTTAATTATATTTATTTTCATGGATCACTATTATTAAGGCTATAGAATTTCAAATAGAACTCTTATAGATAGTTCTAGGGATATTGGAGTAGTCCCTTGGTAGGTAAGGTATCTTCTCCTCCATAGCTTCGAATTACTCATTATAAATTCTAGAAGATAATTTTTTACCTTTATCCACAATAGTATTAATTTGGTTGTCATTAAAATCTATATAATTGACAATAACCTATACCTCTTAATGTGAATCTTCTTCTTCTGAGAATAGACTAGTATCATTAACCACTATCTACCTACCAAAACGATTCACATTCTCTATAATAGTGAAAACCATTCCAATTTATAACTCATACATGAACTTCATAGAGTCATATTTTGAAAACAATATAACTAGTTTAATAGTAATCATTAGATTCGTCAGAAGCACACGAACCATACCCATCAGTAACATCTGAACCCATTCCATGTGCCATCTTATTTGAAAGCATTTCAAACTAGATGGAACCTAAAACTTTACCAAATTAGAGGTCAAATAGGTTATATGTAAACCCATCTACTTTATATATGTTCATTACCTCTTTAAAATTTGATCGGACAACTATATCACAATATTGTGTGACCCCCTCCCCTTACTCAACCCTTCCTTGCGACCACATGTTGAAGTTAAGTGACCAAATCTCATGTATAAAAAGTAGAAAGTGGATAAATAAATATATTTTACCTGGGAGGAAATCTAGGGAATCGGGGGGTCGGTGGGGCGCGCTTATGGGCGGAGAGGTCACTGGCGGCACGAGTGGGGAGCAGATCCAGGGTTCGTGGCTCACCGGGGTCGGGGGGAGAAGGTGGACTCATGGGGGTTGGGGGGAGAAGGGGGTTGAGGTCGGGTGGGGGGAAGTGTCGCTACTATTAAGAAAAGGGGTTTAGCTGTTGTTTTTAATAAACCTCCGCTAAAAGACCGCCACTAAAGGTGATTTATGTTTTAGTGTCATATTTAGTTGAAATTTTGGATAAAAAAACACCTGAGATGAAGTTCGAAAATATATAATGAAATTTCAGACATCATTTGATATATATACAAAGTATCCACCATAAAAAGACCATGTTATTGTTTTTCAATGATTGTTCATGTTTGAAGTTCAAAAAAGAAGGAAAATTCATACCTTCAGGCATGAAAAGATTTCAGGAATCCTATACCTACATCTCAACTAATGGTGATTTTGAAATCATTTTATTACTTCAATGTGTTGAGTTTTTATGGTGATTTAGGGAAATAAAACTTTCCTATGATAAAAATGATAATAATTAAACCATGAATATGGCATAAATATGAATAAACCATAGTAGCTGATGAAGACATCACCTTATTGAATTTCATATCATTTGAAGGATTCTATCCATCGTGAGTGATATAACAGGGAGTGCTGCATTCATGATAAGTTAGAAAATAAATATGGTATAATCTAATTAATGAAACCTAAAATTCTAATGCAAGTATGACTAAATAATATAGCATAAATTATGTTGTTTTGAAGTTGGGAATACCTATAAAAGGATAAAAATAATTCTATAGAATGAATTAACTGATTCTTCACATAAATCCAATGCCCTAATATAATTCATGTTCCAATGTTTTAAAAAAACTTCCACTGGTCAAATTAAAAACCTCATCCACTACACAAACATAGCACATGATCCATTTTTCAAAAACATCTACTGCGTGTTATATATATTACAACTACCCAGTTTTCAAAACCATGTATCACAAGTAATACTTAGTAAAAGTAAACTAATAAGCGAGACAAAATAAAATGATCCACTACTACAAATATGTCACTGCTTGTCTATTCCATGATTTTTTATTTCTTCATAATGAAGTTTTAATAAACCCAATCACATTATAGGTAGGATAGGAACCCTACATTAATATTGACTATTTTGAATATATTGAAAGCATAAATTAATGGTATAGGGTATAACAATCAAAGTGGAATAAAAATATGAAGATAGTTAAGAGAGTTGAATGAATAAAGGATATTGTCATCGTATCTTTGTACTGAATCTTCATCCACAATATATTCTTAAATAGTCAAGAATTTATGTAGATAACAATTGAATAAATTTGAAATATAATTTTTAAAATAGAGGGTAAGTACTAATGAAATATGGTTAAAATTTTATGAAGGACATGTCATATTTATTTATGCCCATAATACATGAAGGAAATCATTCAAAAAATGCTCTACCATTATGAGGAAGAGAATATGTAATTGTCACATGATCCATGGAAATATCCATACATTCCACATGAATTATAATTACTCTAATATGACACATGTTGGTCCTTGATGTACCTACCATCACATCCTACTTTCCTATAAGAACATACTCTTATCCGCTATGGGAATAAAGGTCAGTAACCTCTTCTAGAAATCATTTGAGGTGAAAAGCATATATGTCAGCCCATATTGAAGATAACATAGAAGCTCATTATATCAAGAATAAGGAATTCCAAAAAAAATTCTTATCCCGCATTGAATATGGTTCCATATGGGAACATATGAACAAAATCAAACCATTTAAAAGGATATGTATTAGGCACCATTATTCTTGGGAAAAACTTCATACTCAACCCCTCCCCATATATAACTCAAGAAGAAATAAAATAATAGTATTCTATTATGTCAAAAAGTTAAATATAAAGGATCAAAGAATTCAAAACCAAAACTATGATAGTCAAATTAAATTGTGCTTTATCTATTGGAAACATATCCAAATTGAACAGAACATATGTGAATAGATGTGAATAGAACATATGTGAACATATCCAGAAAACATCTTGTATAGAGCATATGTGAATAGATGTGATGTTGATTCCTTCAATCAAAAATGGTGTAGCTATAAAAATATGGGGGTATTTAACAACTTTTAGATTCTTCAAAAACAATTAAATAATCATACAGTTAACCACTAGTACATAGACCATAAATAATAGCATTATGATAGAAACACTTGGCAGGAAGGCCTCTAAACATGAAATCTCTAATAAGATACAAATAAATCTCATTATGTCCAACATTTCAAATCCCATATATATATATATATATTATATGTTAATATAGTAGATTTCTTACCTCTACATTCCAAATATTTTAAAATCACATAAGCATGTACGAGATCAATTTCACACTTCCCTCAATGTCGCTTACAATAAAAGTTCATAATGTTGTAGGTGTAAACATTGGGTGACGTTCAGACATCTTTAAATCCTCATAAACATATATGATGAATTCTATTTCAATTTAGGTAGCCAAAAACTTTAGTAAAAAGTTTTAGGCCCTAATTATTGGATAAAACCACACATTCCTAACCTTTAAAAATACATCAATTTCATCTTCGAGAATTATATTCGCTACCAAGACCTTAACAGGATTAGTGACTAAAAATTTTTACCCCTATACAATCGGTCATTTCCAATAAAATAGGAAAGAGATATCATAATTCAATAAGAATGAATTGAAATAGATATCGTATGAAAGATGAAAATAAAACATCAGAGGAAATTGTCTAATTTTTTTATAAATTAAAAAAAACTATTTCAAATTGAAGACCATTACCAACAAAACTCCACAACGGGGAAAACCTATTCATGCACTTAAATCTTGGGCCTGATGTGGACTAAAACCTGAATCAGAAAAAATGAATGGATAGTTGAAAAAAATAAAGCAGAAAAATAACAGTACAAGAAAACCATAGTTGAAAATTATTACTACTTTCTGTTGAATTATAAAATAAAACGCTATTATACATTATAAAATTGAATGTAAATACCTATAAAAAATGTTAACATATATGATAATATTGTTGGTTGCAGGGGAAAGGGTTTACTGCAATACTATAAAACATATGTCTAAAAAATATAAGGTTCAGTTAAACATAACCCACAATTAGTAAACAAAAGAAAAATTTTCATAGTCAATGGGGTCTGTAGAGATTCAAATTAATGAAACATAACTTCGGTCAAACATGTTTATAAAGTAAAATTTTTGGCCCAGTGCAGACACAAACCTGAAGTGGAAAGCCTTAATGGATTGTTTACAAATAATAAAATAGAAAAATACTAGTACAAGAAAATATAATAGGATAGATATCACACAATTCAATTAGAATGAATTGATATAGATAGAGTATGAAATTTGAAATTAAAACATCAGCGGAGACTATCAAATGGCATAGGATTTTATAACATTATAGCTATGACTGTGAGTTTTTTATGTGGGGGTGAGATGAAAAATAATTGTCTTCCAAACCATCTTTGACCCTTATATATCCTTTTTTTCATAACCCTCTAAATCAAATAGTCAAATAAAAAAATAGTGGAATAAAAATTGATAGAAATACTTAGGTGTATTCTGGAAATTTTAAATAAAAATTTAGTTCATTGCATTTTTTGTGATAAAATTTAAATAATGATCAGGAAATGAAAATAATTTTTATCATGAAATTTCCAAAAAATTGAACATTCAATTCAATTTCTTTATATGAGATTTCATTCATTAATGTATTGTTAATGATCATTCTATCCCATCCAATGAAAACATTCAATCATGGACTAAAAATTAGTATCAACATTCAAATAGAACACAAATGTATGGAGTATGGGAGATAAGAAGGTAATACATACCAACAATTAATGAAAGATCAATTAGATTATAAATTCCAAATTAAGTCAGAAAAAATCCATCTATACAAAAAATGATAGAAAAAAATGCTACGTTATAAAATATACATATGGATTACCTGATTTTCACCACAAATATTGAAATTTTATTGATCAACAGGAAAAAAGGCTCAAGAGATATAGAATAAATGACATTAATACAATCAGATAAAACAATTCCTTGACGTTTTAATTATTTTATTAATTAAGGTTTAAGCTTTCTCACATAATTATTAATATGAAATAAAAGTTGATTAAACTTAAATATAGTTAAAATAGTAGAAAACATTCAGAATAATCACATTGTATATTTTTACTGATTCGTTAACTTGAATAACTTTGGAAACAGTAAATAATATCAATACATAACAATTTAAAATATTAAAAATATAATGTATAAAGATTATAACAAATACTAATGCAATATATTAATAACAATTTCTACATCTGATATTTTTTCAATTGCTATAATAGTGGATACCTCAAGAATGTACACCATGTTCCATGTTTTTTTAGGAATTCCAGCCTGAGGATTTTCAAATGTTTTGATAGGTCAGAAACATAAAAACATATAAAGATCTCATGAAATCCATTTTTAGAAACTGATTAAAATTTTGAATATAATTTTATATGCAAGCCATATCCAATGTCAAGAAATCAATTCAATTTCCACAAAATTAAATATGTAATTCTAATAGGAGGTATGATTAAGATTCCTGCAAGCCAGGGAGATACCATTTCCACCTAAAAATCTTATACGAATAAACATAAGCTCAATCATTTTAATTTAACAGAAACATGCAGACAAGAGGAATTTTATTTGAATCTATTAAAAAAAACTTCAATACATGCCCCTAATCTCTATTTAATTTATTCTATAAATGAGAATCATGTACATAATTAACCTAAACCCAATTTTTTTGGATAATCTACATAGAGACACTCAACATTTAGTTCAATGGATTCATAGTATGTAAAATGGGAAAAATAATATAGTTGTGAATTAGCAGTGAATCAATGGATAAATTAGTTCACATGTAAGCTGCATAGATACCATTTCCACATAAAAATATTATATGAATAGACTTTATCTCAATCATTATAATTTAATATAAACATACATACAAGAGGACTTTGATTTTCATGTTTTGTCAAACCAAAACATCAATACAAACCTCTAATCTCTCTTACATGTTTTATATAAATGAAAATCATGTACATAATTAACCTAAACCCAATTTTGATGGATAATATACATAGATACACTCAAATTTCTATGTAATGTATTCTCAGTATATAAAATCGGAAAAATAATATAGTCTAGAATTAGTAGTGAATCAATGGATAAAGCAAGTTTCCTGGCCATCTAAGTTTAATAGAAATATGTTTACTGCAATGAACCTGAGAAACAGTGTTTGGGTTATCCTTACAAACTTCTAGGATTGAGTACTTGGCATGAAGTATGTCATCAAATGATGATCCTTAAAATTCATTGAACACCTTCACAACGCTCTCCATTGACATCTCTAATGGCGCAGAGTCGTCTAATTTTGATCCAGTAAGGGCCCTGGTGGTTCAATGTAAAGTAAGATAAAAAGTGATATGGGGTTTGGGATGTGGGAGGGGAGTGAGGTGGTTTCGAGAGGGGTTGTGGAGGGATTCTAGGAGGTTAACGGTGCCGAGAGGGGGAGTCGAAGTTTGAAAAAGTCAGGGAGGAGGAGGGAAATTGAGGTGGAGGAAGATCGGAGGCAGAAGTGGAGGTAGAGACATGGTTAGAGAGGCATGTCATGGAGGAAGAAGGGATATTCTAGAACCCTTATAAGAATACCTGAAAATAGGTAGTGGGGTGATGAGCATGAATCTTGCTACGGGAATCCTAAACTGGAGGGAGGTAGCGAAAGGGGGGTTTCAGATGAAACCCTAGGATGAAAAGAAAAGGAGGTGGTGGAGAGATTGGTAGAGGTCATGGGTGATCGAGGATGAATAGGTAGAGGTAGAGCAGAAATGTACTGGAACCCTAATCACAATGGGGGGAAATCCCGAGTGAGGAACCACGGGGGAAATGGGAACACGAACGTCAGAAGCAAGATATTAGAGGGAGGATTATAGTTTCTTTATTGATGTGGCTGCATACTTTGGTGACACATAAGATATATAAATCCATATATAGTATATAAAATATACTCTCCCTTTAATTTAGTCTTAATGGATAAATTACCTTGGTTGTAAAATAAGTTACCATAGTGAAAACCCAAAATTAGTAAAAATAAGAAAACATAGAAGTTAGGGTAAAAAAATTTTAAAACATGTTTTATGTTGTCTAGTAGTGGGGTGTCTTGATTTTATCATCCCTATAACATTTAATGTCATTTTTAATCCATTTTTGGCAACTTTGACCTCCCAATAGTTAATAATTTTGAGTATTTACAAGAATTTCACTCCTCATCAACAATAAAAGGGCACTCACTCCCCTCAGTACTTCACACCTGTCATTCCATTTTTCTCAAAAAAAAAACGTTGAAATAATCAATTTTAAACATCCTAACCAAATTTCTATAAGCCTTATTTTGTATATAAATCCATCCTTTCAAGGATTTATTGAAAATCTAGGGAGGATACCTGAAGAATAGGTAAGGTTCTTCAATGAACGTCTTTATATTACTTCCTTATCCACCTCCTTCAATTATTCTTATACAATGATGATATAATAAAATTAGTATCTTACATATATTAAGGTTTTTTTATGTTAATTTTATTTCCTACAACCACACACACTTTCATCAAATGGGTTACCAAATCATCATTCATGTGTACGGTGGACCGCTGCTTCTCGAAATGATGTCATTTTTTTTCCATTACCACCTCTCACAGTTAGGTATGATGATGTATTCAATGTTTATATATGATATTTATAAAATAATTATACCTATGGAGTCATTATATCATATAAAAACTTTTATATTCCATTCCATAGTAGATACGATAATGTCACTTGTGTGTACGGCGGACTACCACCTTAAAAAGTGATGTGATTCATTTTTCACTAATACGTTACAAGGAAGGTAATAAGGGTAAATATAATAAATATATGTAATATAGATGAAATATTTATGATATTAATTAAATGTTAATCTTTATTTAAATATAATATATCATTTTTATTTTTAACTTTTCACTTATTGATAAAAATGGTAATGTTGTTCGTGGACTTGTTGATTACTACCTCCCCAAAGTAGTGTGATTCCTTTTTTTCCTAAACACATCACAATAATGATAGATATAATTATATAAAATTAAATTATATGGTATTTAGGATATTATTATCACTCTTGAAATATATATTTTACTTACCTTCTTTCTATAATGATCATTGAAAAATAGAAGAGTCATTCATGCGTACGTACTTCCTACCGTCTCCAGGATAGTAAAGATGGTTATTTTTTCATAACCATATTTCACAAAGGATTTATAAAGAATAATTTATTTATAAATATAATAATTTTTTCATGATTATTATTTTAATTATGTTTAAATAATTTTTTATTTGACCATAGTCAACCTACCAAAGTCATTTTGGACACATAATCTGAATATGGTCAAAACATCCAACGTAGACATTATCGATTAATTATGTGTATATATCCTATTAATAATTGAAATAAAATTAATAATAAACGTTCAAAATATTCTCAATAAAGTAAATAATTAACATAATTTTATTATTCATGGAGATAAATACATGTGTGGCAAGTCAGACTCAAGGTTAGGGTTTTCTCGTATCACTTTTATTTCTGTGAGATATATAACATATTCACCAATTAATTATTTATGTGGTGTGTATAAATCTCATGAATTTATTTTATGATTATTATTATTAAATTTATGGGGATTTACAAATCCATTTTATGATCTCTCTTTCCAAGGGTTTATGTTTTCAATGTTACCAAGGCGGTAAGGGATTTTTGTCATAATTTGTCTTTATTGCCAATTATGTCATGCTATGAACCTAACTTATTTTATGAGGTTTATATAGATATCATTTGACATGTAATATAATGAATTTATTTATTCTCATGGTATTTTATGTTTGATTTATTGTAATCCTTCCATGGGTCTTATGATTCAAAGATACCAAAGTGGTAAGAGTTTTATATTACAATATCAATCTTCATTGGGATTGTGTATGATTATACTTTCAATGATGAGATATTAGGATTAATATCTAAATAAAATAATGAAATTTATTATCCTATAGTAATTAATGTTATTTTCAAGTGATATTACCTTTTTACACTACTTGGTACTTAATATTATTGAGAAAATATTTTTATGAAAATTCTTCTTCATTTCTATCTTTGATTGGAAATATGTTTTCTTCCAAAACCATGTTTTTTTTTGTTTTTTTTTCAAAAAAAAAATAACCTTTTCAAAATGATTTATCAAAGTAATTTTCACATATTTTTACACTTAAAAAAATAAAATTAAACCTATTTTATTTTCAAAACAATGTCCACTTGATTTTCACAAAAAAATGTGAAAGGAATATTATTAAGATTTTTTGAACAAGGCACTTTCCTGTATTTTAATAGTACAAAATAAATGTTCTTTTATGGAATATACACAATTACCCATTGATAGAATAATCATTTTTTTAAATATTTGTTTTCATGTTTATGAGGTTCATTGTAAATAATTATTTTTAAAAGTGATTTTCAAACAAAAGGAATTTTAAAAAATTTTAGTTTTTAAAAATGATTTTTGAAATGAAAAGGATATTTCCCTGAAGATTGTTTTTATTATTCTTTTAATGATATTTTCATTCATTAGCATCAACGTACCTTGTTTTTTCTTATCCTCTACTAGAAATATTTTTTATTGATATCATCCACATTCTTTATCTGGATGGAATAAGATTATTTAAGAAAGATTTTTATCAAACCCATTTCTCTTCCATGGGTTAATCATATTTCAAAGCGATTTTTAAATAACATGTTTCTTTTCTATGATTCAATCATATATAAATGATATTGACATGAAAAAATTTATTTTACATGGTTTTATCATGTTATAAATGGAATAATGATTATTTATATAAGTTTTATGTTGAAATGAAAGCTCCATGTACTTTATTCGTGTAGTGACTATTGGAAATTATTTATTATGAGTGCACCTATATATCATTGCGTGAGCCCATTATAGCTTAACAAATAAGTGAACCTAGATAATACTCCAATACATTGGGTAATGATTTTGTTTTTACGATTATTATATTGGAATTTAGTCATATGGTTATTCAAATTTGTAAGGGTTCGGTAAGGCTTATATATGGGTTCTACGAGATGATGTTCCAAGATACCAATATGTCTTATTTATGCTTGTTATGGGTTTATGATGCTCTAATTGACCAATATTGATATCACATGGATTGTTATTATTGATTCTTATGAATATTTTCATTAATAAATCCTTATTCCATGTTATTGTGTTTGATTATCCATGAATTGATGATTATAAACATTCTTATGTTATACTCACGCACTTTAATTATTTGTTCTTACACTTATTCTCTTATTATACTCTTTGATTAAATTTATTTTTCAATTCTTACATTTTCCCTTTCTGAGTATTTTATCTCACCCATATAATGTTTCCTTTTACCTAGGTTATAAAACATGGGGTTGAAAGAACTGTGACTAGAATGGATTTCAAATGGATGATGATTATTACATAATGTGAAAAAGAAAAGTTGGGTTCAATGGGAGAAATTCTCATTTAATTTCATTTAAATGGGTTATATAGGATTTTTTACAAATTATCTAAAACTCCTAAAATAAAAGGTCCAAGTAGATATATGTGATCTAATTTTTTATTTTGACGTTGTAAGGTCTCGATGAAAAAAATTGGGTCACAATTATCAGCATCGAAGTCAGAAATGTAAAGATTATGATTCTAGCACCAGATCCAAGAGTGTGGGTTTAGGGCAGTTATAGTTGGTATCACAGTTTGGTTTAGATATATTTAGATATTAGTATGTTTTCATGTGAGGTTATATTAAGAATTATGGATAGCATCATAGGTCTATAATTTTAAGGATGGTCATCAGTTCAAATTCTTAGACACCTAGTTTTAGGGTATTAAGTAGTTAATCTTTTGACCTTATTAATGAAATGTTTGGATTCATTTTAATAGGTTGTTATATTTTTAACCCCAAGGATCAACATAAAGTGTTATTTATGGAGGAATTATTCTACATGTTAAGATAAAAAAGGAAACTCGTATACTAAGTGGAAACCCATCACATCTGGTAGGTCCATGGGGCTCAAACCCAAAACCAAAAGGATGGTAGGGATTTCACACATACAACTAGACTATGTGATGACCTGGTTAGTATAACATTTTTACAGGTTAAAATTATGTTTATTTTATAGAAATATGGTATTTTATTTGAGTAATAACTATTGATTTATCTTGTAAGAATATATGATCAAATCGTTTTAATCATTGGGGTTTGAACTTATTTAGGAAATTTTTGAAGAATTTTAAGGATAGTTACCTATGGAATTAATTAGTTTAAACTCTGGGTATTACTCTTTAATTTTTAAGATTAATTTAACATATTATGTTTTATCCAATTTATTAATTAACATAATATGTGCTAACTATTTTGGTTTTGGTTAATATTTAAAGATAGGATAATATCCTTTTATAATTTTTGGGATTATATGGTCCTTTAAAATATTATTTTAGTGATTTGAGCATTAAAATTTCATCTAGAATACACATTATTTAGAGAAATAAATTATATTGTGGTGTAATTTGATTGAAGGGATAAACTATACTAATCATTAAAGTATATTTCATAATGTTTTCTGTCTTTATGGTGAAATAATTCCTCAACTCTAAGAAAATGAAATTTAAAAAACTATTATCCTAGCACCATCGATCATGTTGAACTTATGGTATTTTATGTCAAAATAGATTTATAGTTTTGGGGATATTAACATTCCATTGATCATTCACTTTATTTTTTTTAATGACCTCAATCACCCTTTATAATTATTTACATTTTTATTCAATTAACACCTATGCTCTCGTATTTGGAAATATGGTTACGATTTATTCCATAGGAACTTTTTTACTTCCCTTTTTATATTAATAATACAATGTTTTATTTACAATTTTTATGATTTTGGTTTATATTAAAATTAGTCTCAAATATCTAACCTTTGATAACTCGGATAAAGTTCAAATTATTATGGCACAATTTATTAAATAAAGGGGATGCAACACCCTACGATTTTAAAAGAAGAAAATTATATTTAACAGCACAATGGAAACTCATCATTGATTTTATTTTTTGTTACACACACCACTCTATTTATTTTGCGTTACACACAACCCAAAGATTTTTATGTTTGATGTTGTATTCAACATGTAACACCAAACATAGAAGGCCTATGATATATTTGACTATTATAGCCTATCCATTAAATTGTTAGTAATGAGTATTATTAAATAATTATATATATATATTTCTGTCTTAATCAGTATAAATTATTGATAAATTAATATTAAATATCTGATCAATTATTTTTACTAAAGTGAGTTTATTCATCAAAAACATGTTTTCTTCAAAAATGTTTTTTTATTTATATAAACGAAAAAATATATTATAACCAATTTTCAAGAAAATTAGAAAATTTATTTTATAAAATTAACTTAATTTTTGGGATTTTAACATCAAAATTTATTTGGGGTGATTTTTTGGATTGTTCATAAAATATTGATTTTTCGCTGAATGGTGAAAATTTACATTTTTTTGTAAAAAGTATTTTATTATCAATAAATTATTTAATTTAAACCCCCCAATACTCACTAAATATATTTTCAAGAAAAAAACGTATTATTTAATTATATTTCATTCACTTAATTTATTTGAATTAAATTTTTATTGGTTTTTAGTATCAATTAGTTTTTGGGTTTAAAAACAGGTTTTTCTTAAAATGTTTTAAAATGCATAATGTTTATACTTTTTTATATATTAATATAATCATTACAACAGAATGTTTTAAATGAAATTTATATAATACATATCTATAAATAATAATTTACTTTCATACAATTATTATTATTAGTCCTAAAGTTAATATAGAATCGTCTTTTTCTATAAAATACTCTTCTTAAAAACTAGTTGTCTCACCATGTTTGCGGGATTAATATTAAATTAAAATTTTCATCATATATGAATTGAATTTATAAAAATGGATTTCATATTTGTAATAATCATAATATATAATTTCAAATAAGGGCCACTTGATTTTTGACCAAAACGAATAGTGAATGTAGTAAAAATTAATTATCATCGTTAAGGTAAAAATTGATTTACTAGGGGTTAAACTAGAATGATAAGAGTGAAAATGACATAAAATATTATCTTAATTTTATTTAATGAGTTTATTTAGACCATTTATATCAAATTATTTAAAATCTGTTAATTCATTTCCACTTTCCTTTGAATATGACCTGTATAATAATTTAGGTAATGAAAAGGACAAAAAAGTTCTTCCTTTTAATTCCTATAAAGCTTTTGGTTAGGGAAAAACATTGGGTTGGTTACATATATAATTTTTAAATATATATTAATTTTTTTATAATAATTACTAATCTTTTATTTTTAGACATGAAATAATAACATTTAATGTTTAAGAAATGTCAATGTCGTAATTATTTAATTAGAAATTAAATGAATTAAATAATAATAAAAATATTAAAAGTGAAGTAAATTGAATTAATTATTTTGTTCCATTATTTTTTTAGATTTATATATCTTTTTAAATAGGTGTGAACACAATATATTCTAATTATGTCATCATATTTATATTTTTAAATTCAAATTAAATATATAATTTCAAGATTGGCATTAATGTTGTTTTATAACAAATAATATTTTATTAAATGATTTAAAATAACCAAAAATATTAAATTATGCCAAGTTATTTTTAAATGGTAATAATTACCATATATTTCTCATTAGTGGGATAATTTTACTTTTATAATGAATATATTGATCCCTAATTAGTAAAAAAACTATATTAGTGCGGTTAAGGTTAGAGTGTTGTTTTTTCTCATTATATCCACTTGTGCTAAGATAAATTCTCAACACACCTAATATTTTCATTTGATAAATTGGATTACATATTTAGAGTAATAGTATATATAATTTATAATATATTTTAATTAATTTTAGGCTTTGTGGATAAATTTTTTTGTTTAGAAAACTAGTTACTGTAGTGAAAACGAAAATTGGAAAAAATAAGGAGACATAGAAGTTAATGAAAAAATGTTTCTACAATGTGTTTAATTGTGTTTTATAGGTTTTTATCGGCCATATAATCCCTAAAACCATTTAATTATTAATTTTTTGATCCATTTTAGGTAATTTTTACCTCCCAATAGTGAATATATTTGGGTATTTACAGGAATGTCACTCCACCTTAATTATAAAAGTGAACTTACTCCCATCACTTATTCACACATATAAATCAATTTGAATAATACAATAAATTACCAAATCACATAAAAAATTCAATCCACTCATTCTATAATCCTTATTTTGGGAATAAATCCATCCTTTCAAGTGTTTAGAGCAAACCTAAGGAGGATACTCGAAGTAGAGGCAACGTTCTTCAACAATCCTCTTTATTTTAATTCTTTATCCACAACCTTAAATTATTATTATAAAATGATGATATTATAACCTCAATATATTATTTATTATTAGATGTTTTTATGTTAATTAAACAATCTAAAAACACACACACTTATATAAAATGGACTATGAAATCATCATTTGTGTGTACAGGAGACTACCACCTCGCAAAATGACGTCATTCATTTTTACATTACCACCTCTCATGGTCGGGTGTGATGATGGATATAGAGTTTATATATTATATTTATAACATAATTATAAATACAGATCCATTATATCATATATACCCTTTTACGTTCCATACCATAGGCGATAACACCACTTGTGTGTATAAAGGACTACCACATCATGAATCTATGTGATTATTTTTTCACTAACGCGTTACATGGAATGTAATAAAGATTAATATATTAAATAAATTTTATATAAATTAAATATTTATGATATTAATTACCTAATTATAATTCTTTAAATATAAAATATCATTTTTTTTACCTTTTCACTCACTGAAAAAAATGATAATGTCTTTCATGGACATGCGGACTAACTCCTCCTCGAAGCAATGTGATTTCTTTTCTCATCACCACATCACAATAATGATATATATAAGTATATATAATTGAATAATATTTTATTTGTTATGTTATGATCATTATGGAAAAATAAATTTTACTTACCTTTTTTTCCATAATGAATACTGAGAAATTAAAATGTCACCCCTACGTACGTATGGCCTACCATATCCAGGATCTTAACGTTAGTTCATTTTTCAAAATAATATTTCATGATGAGTTTAAAAAGTAAAATTAATGTATAAATATTATAATTATTTAATTATTATTATTCAATAAATTTTTAAATAATCACCCATTTTACCATAGTTAACCTACCAAAGTCATTTTTGATACATAAGTTGAATATGATCAAAACAACTGATATAAACTTAATAAATTATTTAATTTTCGATAAGATGTTAATAAGTGAAATAAATTTTATAATAAACATTATAATTTTTATAAATAAATTAAATAATTAAAATTAGTTTATTATTCAGGATGATAAATACACCTGTGACAAATCAGACTCAAGGTAAGGGTTTTCTCGACTTAATTTTATTTTTGTGTGATATATATCATTTTCACCAATTATTTTTATTGTGTGATGAATATACTAAAAATGAATTTTTTTATGATTATTTTACTTAAATTTATGTATATTTATATATCCATTTTATGAAAATTCTTTCATTGGGTTCACGGTTTCAAAGTTACGAAAGGAGTAATTGATTTTTATCACAATTTTCCTTCTTTGAGGATTATGTTATGTTATGTACCTATATTCTTTTATGATGTGTATATACATAAAATTTTAAATTTAATATCATGAATTTATTTAATCTCATGGTATTTTAATTTTAATTTAATGTATTACTTATATGGGGATTACAATTAAAAGATACGATAGTGGTGAGAGTTGTAAGTTACAATATCATCCTTTATTATGATTATTTATGATAATACATCCAATGACGAGATATTGTGATCCATATATAAATAAAATTATAAATTTTTTATCTTATTTTTATTAATTATATTTACATTTAAGAGTATCTTCTTCCACACTTTGGTATATAAAATAATTAAGAAAATGTATTTATTAAAATCTGACTCCATTTCTCACTTCGGTCGGAAATATTTTTTCTTCCAAAACTGTGTTTCCTAAAAATGTTTTCAAAAAGGTATTTAACCTTATCAAAATTATTTATCAAAATAATTTTCACCCATTTTTACTCTTTAAAAAAATCAATAGAATCTTATATTATGTTCAAAATAATTCCCGTTAATCTTTTATTGAAATTGTTAAAGGAATATTCTTATCATTTTCTGAACAATTTATTTTCTAAAATTTTATAGTGAAAAGGGAATGTTTTTATGTAATGTACGGAATTACCCACAATTATGAAAATAATTTAATTTAATCTCCTTTTCAATTTTATGCGGTTTCTTTTAAATATAATCTTTTTAAAAGTGATTTTCGAAGAAAAGGATTTTTGAAATGTTTTATTTTTTAAAATGTGATTTTCAAAATGAAAATGAAATTTTCCTCAATAATTATTTTACTGATATTTTAATGATATTTACATTTATTAAATTCAATAACATTTCTACTTATCCTCCACTGGAGATATTTTTTATTGATATTGTTCTAATTCTTTTTCTAGATGGAATAAGATTGTTTCAAAGATATTATTATGAAACTCATTTCTCTTCCTTAAGGTAACCACATATCAAAGGGATTTTTATATAACCTATTTCTTTTTCATATTTTAATCATGTTCAAAATAAATTGACTTGAAAATCATTTCTATTCCAAGGTCTAATCAAGTTATAAATGGAATAATGATTGTTTCAATGTGTTTTATGATGAAATGAAGATTTATGTACTTTATTCATGTAGTGGTTCTTGGAGATTATATATTATGTGTACACCCGGATAGAGAAAAATAAGTTGGTTATAGATTAAATGATGGGTTCACCCAGATATCTCTCTAATGCATCGGGTAACGATTACGTTCTCTGGGGAATTATATTGGAATTTTTCCATATGGTGATTCCAATTTGTAAGGGTTCTCTAACGGTTCTACTAGATGATGTTCCATGATACCAATATGTATTATCTATGCTTTTATGGGTTTATTATGTAATATAGTGTGTTTTTAAATGGAAACACTATGTTCTATAGTGTATATGATAAGCTACATCCAGCTTAAATGAATAAATAAATATTATTATTTAAATGTTACCACTATAACCTAGCCATTAAAATGGCAGGAATGAACAGGATTAACTAAATAATTAAAATATGGTTTACATGTGTTTATATAATTAATTAATTGACTACAAATTAACTATAAATGAAAATAAAAAAATAATAATTAGATATAAAAGATGTTTTTTTAATAAAAAACTATTTTTCTGACAATAATAGTGTTTTATCATAAAAAATTAAAGTAATCACTATTAGTGAAAGATATTAATGAAAATTATATTTTATGAATTTAATAAAAAAATTAAATTCTTACAACATGTTTTATAGGTTTAAAATAATAATAAATTCAATTATAAGTATAAAAAAGTTTTATATTTTTTAAAGGAAGTTTTACCGCCTTTTAATGGAAGACATATTTTCAAACTAAAATTTGACACTTTTATTAATTATATTTCACAAAATAAAATTATTCTTGTAAATAATAAAATTAATATTTACATTGGTTGAGTTTTTTGTATTTTTACTGATAAACTACATTTTTTTATGAATAGTAAAAGATACTCCATTTTAATTGAAAACTCACTTTTCATCTAAATAATTTATAATGTTAATTTTTGTTAAAATTTGTTTTAAAGTTAAATTAGTTCAGTAATAAAAATATTAATCCAATAAATGTAATTATAATATTTTTTAAATTGATTTTTTATAAAAATATTTCAATCTTTTGATCATTTTCACTTTAATAACATGTTATCTTACGTCGTCTGCATGATTACTTTTAAATTCATTATTCACTTATATGTTTTGAATTTTGAAAAAATTATTCCATATTTGGATTCAAAATTAAATAATGTAGTGAATAGTTTGATTTTATTTTTTTCCAATATGAATAGTAACATTTGTAAATTTTATAACCACAATTAAGGGTAAATCAGATAATTAAAGGTAAAAATAATATTATAAATATTAAAAAAAGACCCTAAAATTTGAACCAATTTTATTGGATTAGTATTTTTCATGACTAATAATTATAGTATCATTTATGTGACTATTTATGGCCATTTGGATGATATTATAAACTTTATAAAATTTTATTCAAAGATGACTCAAACTTGTCATACTCTTGTTTCCAACTAGTTAAATATTTTTAATATGGGGTTACCATGGGGACAATTTCAACAATAAATATTATTTTTAAAGATAAAATATTTATCTTCATCATAGAAATTTATTTTTAATTTTTATTGAATAAATAATTTTCATAAATAAATATACAACAATGATATAGTAATTGGTTTATTAATAAAAATATCAAATAAATGTTAATAAAAATTTTAAAATAAATATAATTTGATATAATAAATTTCATTAAAGAATTTGATAGACTTTATTGACCTATTTTGGATATATTAAAGTATCTTTTTTCAAATATTTATTGTTTTTATGATATTTTTGAAAAGCTATATAATTAATAGTGTCAAATTGTCATTAATGATATTTTAAAATAAATAATATCTTATTTAATGATATAAAATTCATAAAAATCTAAAATTTATCCAATTTATTGGGATAAAGTTTAAAATTTCTTAAATTATTCATTTATTTTTATTCTTTATTTATATAGTAATTTTAATAAACCTCAATGTGTAAAAATTCATGTTTCCATGGTAAGAGTTAAACAGATTAAATAATGGTTAAAACAAAAAGATATGGATTAAAAAATAGTCAAAACTTGTAAAAAAACTTTATATGAGATTTTGAAACTCATTATTATCCTATATTATAAATAACTCACATTAGATCCATTTTTAATGTAAATATAATTTATATTAATTTAATATTTTAGGAAATTTTAAGAGTACTCCTCACCTCTCTTATAAAAGGGTACATCTTATTCTCTATTCTTCGCACATAAAACCCTAATTTATTTAGAAAATATCTACTAAAATATATTCATTGAATACCTCCCCACATTATGGAGCTTTTATGTTATGCATAGAACCACCATTATTTTTCTTAATGTGTTAAGAAAAGGAGATCATCTGAATTAGAGGTATCGTTTTTAATCAAGCGTTTCTATTTTATTTCGCCTTCCACTTCCTTAAAATATTATTTAAATATTATTATACAATACCAATTGTATCCTCCATATAATTATATTTTTCTTTTTTTATATCATCACTATAATCCATCTCCACTTCCATACAATTAGAAAAAAGTTATCATTTGTATGTACGACTGACTACCAGCTCACAAACCGATGAAATTAATTTTACATAATTGTATCTCAATACTGGTTATAATGATTGAAGTAATTTTTATATATGATATTCATAAAATATTTATAATTAATAAAATATAAATATCATTTTTATTATTACCTTTCTGTGCACATAAAAATGATAACGTCGTTCATGCGTACATGTGAACTATCACCTCTATGAAGTGATTGATTCATTTTTAATCACCAGATAACATGGATGATATATATAATTATTTTTTGACAAATAATATTATATCAATTATATTTTTATAATTATTTAAATATAAAATGATACTTAACTTCTTTTCATAATGATCATTTAAAAATGAAGATGTTACTCATGTGTACGTACGACCTACCGTCTCCATGATTGTAATATAATTAATTTTTCGTACCCATATTTAATGGATGGATTTAAAAGTATAATTTATGTATAAAATTATTATTATTCAATTAATATGATTGTGGGTATTATGTAATAATGAACTCTTTTTACCATTTTCAACCAACCGAAGTCATTTTAAAATTAAGTACCAAATATCATCAAAATGAATGACATGAACTTAAATAATTAAGTAATTATTATAACATGATTATAAGTCATATAAAATGAATAATAAAACATTAAAAATATTATCAAGAAATTAAATAATTAACATAACTTTATTATTTAGAAAGATAAATAACATGTGCGACAATTCAGACTCAAGGTAAGAGACACTTTAAATAAAAATCAGTTGAACTATTTTAATGATTTAGTTTATAAATATTTATCTTTCATTTCCATTATTTTAAAATGGTTTTTATGAATGTATTTATATGTAAATTGATGTTTTAAAAAATAATTTTCTAATTTATATAATTTTTTTTTCAAAAATGAATCCTTTTAAGGTTTTATGTGAAGGACTTTCTTTTAAAAACTTCTTTTAAAGTTTCTTCTTTATCTATTTCTAAAAAGGTCAAAAGAAATGTTTCTTCTAACATATAAAATGTAAAAATAATTACAAACATTCATGGTTATTTATTTATTTAATGTTTCCTGTATAAATTTCCATCCTTGTTTTCAAAGAAATTGGTTTCATTTTTATGTGTGAGGTTTTTATATTTTAAATGGGACTTTTATATGAAAATGGAATTTTGAAATCCAAATGTGTTTTAAACATGGGTTTAAATGAGTTTTCAAGAATTTTATTCACGACTTGGTCTTTGTAAATTATATAATAAGGTTTTATACCAATTATATATCATAAAAAATGGGTTATCTTGATATATCTTATATGAAGGGCGATCCTTATTATAGCTCTCCAATATATTTGGTACTCTAGAGATATAAATCGATTTTATGGTTATTTCATTTATAAGGGTTTTGTAAGGGTTTAATGATTTCCCAAGGATATTATATGATTTTATATGTTTTAGAATTATTTTTCATGTTAATTGTTTTACTTTAAAATGGTAATATAATGATCTTTTGGAGAAAGAAAATGATTCATTTTCCAGGGTAAAAGGTAGGTTTTTAAGAAAATATTTTATGGGTTTTCACAGGACTGATGGTTTCCATTCCTTTATGTCCATCATTGATTTTTTTTCTCATACAATGTTTTAAATAAAATTCATAGGTCTTATATATTTTTAATGATAAATAATATGTCATGAAGAATATATCAAATATGTGTCAGAAAAATAAATCTTGTTTTATTTTAAAAGGGTTTCCTTTGGTGAAAAAATAGATACTAAGTATAAGCATCCACTTGTACTATATGGGTTAACATTGTAATATTTTTTCATAATTCTCAAAAAAAATAAACTAAAAAAATCCTATAATGTGAATTCTATTTCAAAAACACTGTAATATGTAATATTTAAGGTTGGGTCCTTATAGTTGGTATCAAATGATGATTTTAAAAACATTGGACATTATGATGTATTCTTAAGAGTAATTGATATCATCATGGGTTTTTAGTTTTCAGTATGATTGTATGTTAAGTTTCCTATAAATCCATTTTCAGGTTTTAAGTTATGAAATATTAATGTGAATAGTGGTATTTTTAGACAGATTCATTTTTTGAGTTAATTTTGTGTTATTACATTTTGGGATGAAAAATTAAAGGTATGAGATAAAATTTAAGGTTTAAATTTATTGATGTTATTTTTTAAAAATTTATCATATTTTTTTGAATTTTATAATAATTATATTTTTTAAAAAAAGATAACCCATAGACTTTGTGACAACCCATCGCGTCCGATAAGGCCATAGGAATTGAAACCACAACTGAATGGTGATATGGTATAATCTACTACAAGTAATCTACAGTAAGTACTATTTAGTATGACTTTTTATTTTACTTCAAAGATTTTATGGATGAAGAATAAGTTGATTTTGGGAATATTTGTAATGGAAAATGATTTGGTGAATAATTTATTAATGTTATTTTGAAATATGTTCACTATTTTGGGAACCATATATCTATTGTATTTTATTTTAGGAATAAATAATGGTTTATATTTTGAATGAATATATGTTATTATTTTGGATTTATGGTGATTATGTTTATTTATGGAAATGGTTAGCGTATATTGAAGATTATTCGATAAATTACTTTTTGGTATGAGTATTCAAGAGACAATGATGTTATTTAGAGATAATTATTAAACATTATTATGGAAGACTATGTGATAAAATCTTAATTATTATTGGGTTTCAATCATATTATAGAATATTTTTTGTAATTTTAAGGATAGGTATTTGTTGACTGGTCTATGCTAAACTTTGGGTATTACTGTTGAATTTTCAATATTAAAGAAATTTTTCATCAAATAAAGGATTACTATTTTGGGGGAATTATCTAATATTATCTTTAGAATTTTGGTTTTGGTTAATGTATAAAAATATTATAAATATATATATTAATATTTTATGGACTATTGGATTCCCTAAAAGTTGATTCTTGTGCTTTAGGAGAAACAAATTCATCCTTTATACCCATCATTTTGATTAAAAGATTTGTTTGACGTGGAAATTGATCAAAGGATGAAATTATAATTTTTAAGTAAGTATATTTCCTTCTATTATTGGTTTCTAAATTAAATTAATTCTTTAACATTAGGAAAATTATTATGAAATAGAAATGAAATTTGTTTACTTTTATCAAGGGCCTTTTAACCCGTCACATATTTATGGTTTTTTATCGTTAAATTTACCATGATCAAGTTATATATCACTGTTTATTAGACAATGAGAGTTAGTTTTCTCTTAAATTTCCATGATTTCCTATATATATTCTTATTATGTGTTATCTCAGGGGACCTGTGTACTTCCTTTTATTTCTTTTTCAAATGGATGTTTCATTAATCATTTTTCTGATGTGGGTTTTCAACAATTGTATTTTGAAAATTAAAACCCATAGTTTTTTATCCCAAGTTAAAATTACCAAGATTAAATTTATAAAATTGGGGGAGAATATAACATCTCATTTTTTTTAAAATAAATCACTTTATTCGATAACATACATTATACGCCACATCGAGCATAAACGAACAACTTATTATAATTATTTAAATGTTACCATTACAACCTAGCCATTATATTATCAGAAATTAAAAAAATTAACTAAATTATGAAAATATGGTTTATACATGTTTATATAATGGATTCATTGATTACCAATTTATTATAAATTAAAATAAAAAATTTAATTGAATATAGAAGATGTTTTTTTATGAAAAAAACTATTTTTATGTCCAGAATGGAATTTTGTCATAATAAATTAAATTAATTAATATTACTGAAAGATATTAATTAAATTTACATTTTATGAATTTTGTAGAATTTTTTTATAATTCATCCAATAAATTTTATAGGCTTAAGATAATAATAAATTGAATTATATTCATAAAAAGTTGTATATTTTTTTAAGGTAATTTTACTGTCTTTTAATAGAACACTTGTTTTAAAACTAAATTTTGACAATTTAACTAACTGTACTTTAAAAAATAAACTTATTATTTCAAATTATAATATCAAAATTTAATTTGGTTGATTTTTGTGTATTTGTTCTGATAAGTTACATTTTTTGATGAATAGTAAAAGACACTGCATTTTAATGGAAAACTGAATTTTCATCTAAATAATTTATAATGATAAATTACATTTTAAAGTGGTTTCAAAGTAAAATTAGATCAATAAAGCATATGTTAATCCAATTAAGATCTTTTAATATTTTTTTATATTGAATTTGGATATAAAAACATTTCAATATTTTAAACATTTTCACTTTAATAAATTATTTTCACACCCCAACTACTGGATTAATTGTAAATTAATTTTAGCAAATTATGTGTTTTTAAATTTTAAAAATAAGTTCCATATTTTTAATTATAATTTTTAAATTTAGTAAATTGTTTCCTTGAATTTTTTTTCCAATATTAATAGTAACTTTAGTAAATTTTATTATCAAGGATAAGGGGAAATCCGATAATTAAGGGTACAAATAATCTTATAAATATTAAAAAATGAACCTAAAACTTGCCCTGTTTTTATTAGATGAATATTTTTTTTCATAAGAATTAAATGATCGGTTATGTGGAAATTTATGGAAATTTGGATGATATTATAAACATTATATTATTTTATTCAAAGAAGAGTCAAACTTATCATACTCTTATTTTTAACAAGTTAAATATTATTAATATGTGGTTTCCAAAGGGATATATTAGAATATAAATAGTTTTTTAGAAGAAAAAATATTTATCTTAAACATGGAATTTTTTTTAAAATTTTAGTGATGAAATAATTACCTTAAATAAATCTACAACAATGATGCATTAATTGTTTAATTAATAAAAATATAAAATAAATGAGAATAAAAATATTAAAATGAATATAATTTTAGATATTTAATATCATAAACGAATTTTAATGATTACCTTGACATATTTGGTATTTATTAAAATATTTTTTGGAGAAATATTTTTATGATATTTTTAAAAAGTCATGTAATGAATAGTGTCAAAATTGAAATTTATGGTTTTTTAAAATAATAAATATTTTATTAAATGGTAAAAAAATTACAAAAAATGTACAATTAGTCAAAATAATTCATTTATTAGTATTTTTATATTTTATAGTAATTTCATTAATCCTTACAGTGTAAATATTTATGTTGTTGTGGAAGGAGTTAAAGGGGGTAAATGGGGGTTAAAAAATGATAAGGATTAAAAAATAGTCAAAACTATCTAATTTTTATTATTTTAGAGGATTTAAACCCATAATCATACTATATTTAAAATATATCACTTTTCATCCATTTTTAATATAAGGATAATTTATATTATTTTAATATTTTGAGAAATTTCAAGAGTTCCCATCACCTTTCTTATAAAATGGAACCTCATATTATATATTATTCGCACATAAAAACCCATTTGGTTTAGCAAATTTATACCCAATTAAATTCCTATAATAATTATATATAATATAGATATCTTATTTTAGGAATAAATCCACCCTTAGCGGTCTTAATGTGTTAATAAAAGGAGATCATCGTAAGAAGAGGAATCATTTTTAGTCAAGTGTTTATGTTTTTTTCATCTACTTACTTGAAATATTATAAAACCATGATTATATAATAAATAAAATATTCTACATATATTTCGTTGTTATTTTTTTAATATCATCTCCAAAATACATCTCCACTTCCATCAAATGGAAAAAGAAGTTATCATTCGTGTGTACGGCAGACTACCACCTCACAAATTGATTAAATTAATTAACCACCACCATCTCTATAGAATTGTTTAAATGATATAATTAATGTGTATATATTATATTAATAATGTATTTATTATTATTAAAATATAATATTTAATTTTAATTCTTACCTTTCCATGCATAGAAAAATAATAACGTTGTTCGTACGTATGTGTGAACTATCACCTCCATGAGGTGATGTTATTCAATTTTCATTACCACATCTTGTGGATGATATATATATATATATATAATAATTAGATTATTAATATCATATTAATGAAATTTTTATAATCATTTAAAGAAAAAATTATACTTACCTTCATTTCATAATGATCATTGAAAAATGAAGACGTTACTCATTCGTACGTACGACCCATCGTCTACATGATTATAATGTTGTTAAATTTTCATATCCATATTTAATAAATGGATTTAAAAATATAAATTATTTATAATAATTATTAATAAGTTGTGAATATTATTCTTTATATTATTTAATAATTAACACTTCTACCTTTTTCAACCAATTGAAGTCATTTTTATAATCAAGTGCCAAATATTTTAAGAACATCGGATGTGAACTTAAATAATTAAGTAATTGTTATAAAATGATAATAAGTGATGCAATAATAATAGTAAAAATATAAAAAAATTATCAGGAAAGTAATCAAATATCATAATTTTATTATTCAGGAACATAAATAACGTATATGACCATTCAGACTCAAGGTAACAACCACTTTAAAGAAAACATCATTTTAAATGTTTTAAAGATTTATTTTATAAATATTTCTATTTCATGTCCTTGTTTTTAAAATATTTTTTATGAATGTATTTATATGAAAATGAATGTTTTAAAAAGTAAATTTCTAGTTTATCTCAATTTTTTCAAAAATCAATCTTTTTAATGTTTTATGTAAAGGGATTTCATTTAAAAATCCTCTTTTAAATTTTCTATTTCATTTTTTTCTATAAAGGTCAAAATAAATGTTTTTTTAACATATAAAACATGAAAATAATTTACAGATTTCATGATTCTTTAATTATTTAATGTTTCCTTTATAAAATTTAATTATTCTTTTTATACAAATTGGTTTCATATTTATGTGCATGAAATTTATATTTGAAAAGTGACTTTTACAATAAAATGGTATTTTGATATCTGAAAGTGTTTTAAACATGGGTTTAAAAGAGTTTTCAAGGTTTTTATTAGAGATTTGATCCATGTATATTATATATGAAGGGTTGAGCCCCATTATATATCATAAAAAATGGGATATTCTTATACAACATATATGAAGGTTGAGCCCCATTATAGCTCTCCAATGTATTAGATACTCCAGAGATGGAAGTCGACTATATGGTTATTCCATTTTTAAGGGTTTTGTAAGGTTTTTATGATGACAATGTAACGCCCCGACCCCAGCTACCCAGAGCCGGTGCGTTACTTCGTAACATTGGCATGATCACAAAAGATCAAGTCTCGAAAGACCGATTAGTTTAGTAGCCTTGGAAACACTAGATACATTCATAAGTCTTTCATTACATCAAAAAGTAAACAAACTACAATAACATGGTCTTCATAGTCCACACTCATATCCACTTCTGACAATCCCTGCAGGTCATTCATAAAATACTTCTTCATATCCTGGAAAATATTAAAACATTGAAAGGGGTGAGCTCAGATGCTCAGTAAGGATAACAATAATGCGGAAGCTTTCATAAATAATCATTAACAATTAAGGCAATGTATAAATAAAACAAAAGCCTTTTAAACATGAACTTCAACATAATATGGGAAATGTAAAATGAGATAATGCCATTCACTTCTTCACATGGATATTCTACTGGTCGAATAATCACATGCAATAACAATAACCACTTTCATAATGAGGGAATGTATAATGCCGGACATTCTGAAACATTTTGTCAAGGCCTCGGCCAAGACGTCTAAAATGATTAAGGCCTCGGCCAAAACCATAAATCAAATTGGGAAAGGGCCTCGGCCAATTCCACGTCTAGTTGTCTCATGAGACCTGCCGATGCATCGAGGAGCTATAGCGGGCTCCACCCGTCACTTATTAAGTCCAATACATTCCTCATATGAATAGGTTTAAACATATCATAAACCATAACATAATTGTATCACATTAAACATACTTAAAGGAAACATAACATTTCCACATTTCAATCACAAGATATCAATACAACACATTGATATAATAAAAACGCTTTCAAAACCATTTTCAATAAAAGAAAAGTAAAACATGGTATTTATTTTTCTTTTAAAAAGAAGGTATGGCTTGTAGAGGAAGCCGAAACTCAAATAATGGTCACGGCGGCGGAGAAGTCGTTGTCGCCGCATAAGTACGGAAAGAAAAACATTCCCTTTTGTCGTTTAGCAAAATGCTTCGTATAAAAAGATTCCTTTTGAATAAACGTAAAAGTCAAAGGGGTTTATACACCGTATAAAAGAAATTTGTGTATAAAACAAAATATGCCTCAATGAAAGGAGATTGAGACGAAGTCCTTAAAAGATCATTTTTAAAATAAAATAGATATATTATGTGTATTCACTATAGGTACACATAAAGAAAGTAAAAATACAAAATAGGACATAATAACATCATGACATAATTTGAAAGTAGGAGATTAACCCAAAGAATGGAAGTTGGGTTAAGAAGTTCCCTTACCTTGTGCCCGACTTGACTCAACCGTTCTTTAACCTCCTGAATAATAAACTTTAGTTAATCTCTACTTGATTATGAGTCTTTTCCAAGTTCATTATTCCTTTTATACCATGTTATGAACATCATGTAATCATTTAAGTTAATAATGTTCATTTTGTCGGTATTTGGTTCTTAAGTCAAAAATAGGCTTCTTACACTTACATGTTGTTAATTTGGTCAAAGGTTCATTATATCCAGAATGGTATTTATGATGTAGATATCATATATGTCATATATATCCAGTACATACATTCATTTATAATATTACATCACATTTAGAGGTAAGAAATGAAATGCACCGTTCATGGAGACGGTAAGCCGTACGTACGCATGAACGCTACTTCCATTTCTATTTCATATTTTCTGGAATGGAATCATAATGATATAAGAGTATATTATAATTCCAGTATAATAACATATATAATATCATTAACTTTATCCTTCACACATCCCACATATGGTATTAACGAATCAAATCACTTTCAGGGGGCGGTAGTCCGCGCTTCCTAAAATGAAGATATCATGTTTTACCCATAATGGAAACCATAAAGGTATGCCCAAAATGAAAAAAACAGAAGCTTAAGGAAAACATAAACATATTATATATCATATATAAAAATAGTGACATCATAATGGCCACCTTTGAAGGTGTTAAATGATTGTTGAACAATCATCGTTTCGGGAGGCAGAATTTCGCCATCCACGGAAACCTTATGTTCTTTAACCATTTGATGTAGTTGTGTGGAAGTGTAGCTCAAATAAATCTTATAACAACATCCTAGTATATTGAAGATACTGGTGTTGTTACAAAAGAAGTAAATAAAAAGAGTTTATGGGGTTGGAGAAGCAAAATAAAACAAAACAACATGAGAGAATGAATTACCTTAAAAAGTGTAACTCCTTTTGAGTTGAGCCTAAAGGCTTCCTTTGAAAGGATTCTGCCCAAAGGGAATCCTCTAGGATGAGGAGAGGGATGTGGAGAGAGCAAATGGTCAGGGGTTGGCCGAGCCAATGGCTTGAAGAGTGTGTGAAATGAGGTAGAGGTGGGGGCCTTTTATAAGAGGAGAGGAGGGGCACTTTTGGAAAGTAAAGGAACATTACATTATTTGAAAATGTGTTTCGGTTTTAAAAGGTCCCACATTGATAGAATTCGTGGATAAGGTGATAAGGCATCGAAATCCACTCATCCAATAGGTTTTGGCCATGTGTAGTTCATAGATTTTATATTAACTTTCCATTTTATTTAAATCGTCAAATAATGATGTCATCGCCACATCATAATGATGTCATAAATAATTTAATTTATTTAATGTCTAAAAATTATAAAACAAATACTATGATGTAGGAAATCTTTTTAGCTTTCTAATGAATATTTATAGTCAAAATTTGGACTTGTTTAACCCTACTTAAAAATTGTTTTAGTAAAACACTTTATGTTAGTGTCATTTTCACTTTAACATTAAATAAAAAGTAATTTATGTTATTTCCCAACAAAAGTGGATCCATGGGGTCCCCAAGTTAGGCCATGGCTTGTCTTGGTCGGCCATGACACAACCAATGAGGTTGGGACATGTGTCTAGGTCATTTAATATTATTAAAGTATTATTTATACCTTAAACTACCCTAATTACCACTAATCGCGATTAAGAACTTAATAAGTTACTATTCACCAAAAAATTATTTTTATCCCATTGAACCACATTTTACTTCTTAATGACAACCATGTATGTCGGATTTTTGAAAATCAAATCACAGAAGTGGTAATATTTCATTTAAACGAAAAATCAGTTATTTAACAACCACTTAGTGGTTTCACTATTCATCAAAAATTGAAGTTTTTCAGAATAAGGCCAAAATTTCACCCTAAGCTATAATTGATATTCCGAATTGAAAAATGATGTCTATTTTACAAAATTCCAAACATATTAGTTGCATTAATTAATTTTATAATTAATTCCCGCTGTCACAACAAATAGCGTGTTTTTAAGAAACAATTTATATCAAAAGATTGGCAATTGTTTATGTCCAATTTCAATGTTAAATTAATTCTAATGACCACCATTGGATAAAATGGTAAAAATATATTCCAATTATAATTTAAAACCACTAAATAGTATAATTTATCTCTATTAATTATTTTTATTAAAAAAGTTGTTTTTATGTATTTTTCACTATTCATAAAAAATTAGAAGTTCTCAGAAAAATACCCAAAATTCAACATAGGCTAATTTCGATATTAGGAATACAAAAATGAAGTCCATTTTGAAATATAAAATTTCTATAATTTTAAAAGGTGGTTATTACTATTCATAACGGCTACTTTGATTTGTCGCGGTGTTTTAGAACTCGAAGTTGCGTACAATGCAAGCTATTGCATTATTGAATGAGGAGCGTATCGTGGAAGCTTGGGGTGTTACATTCTCCCCTCCTTTAATAAATTGCGTCCTCGCAATTTGAAATTTTTCTTGGAAAATAAAAGGTTGAAAAGAGAAAATACCTTTGAGGAAAACCCACATCGGAAATAAGGTTAATAAATATATAACATTAAAAGAAAGAAGGATAATTACAAAGGTCACCCGATATAGCCCATTCTAGGATTATATAAAAATATGGATATGGAGGAGAAACAAACCATCAAGGTCTGATGGAGAGTTATAGAAAACAGGATTAGGAGAAAGTTTAACCACAAGAAAATCACAAACATGTGATTGGTTAAACGGTCATTGAATCCCCAGTTGGAAAAGTTAACCGAAAACATTTTTGTTTTAAGTTACCTTTTATAATGTTGAGGAATTTATTTAGAAGATTTACTAAGAACGTAAGGGAATATACATACTTGTTATGTATACTTTCATTCGTTAATAAATTTTTACCACAAACACAACTTTTACTCCAAATGGTAACGGAACTCAAAAATATTCTATTTATCCTAATTGTATAAGGTGACAAATGTTAACACATACCATTTAGATTAGTAAAACGATTTTGTAATAACCAGGGACTTCCTGTAGGCTAGTGGTAGGAAATAAAGGCTTGTCGCACTATGGTTGTGGGTTCGATTCCTGCAGCTGTGTCCGACGTGACGGGTTATTCCCCACCCTGCAGGTTGTCCTTTTCCTAAAAATATAGTACTATACTATTCCAAAAATAATCTTCATAAATGTTTTAACCTTAAACAATACTTTCCAAAGTTCAACTTAATCCACTCCAACCTTTATAGTTATCCAAAATACCTTCATCCAGACTTTCTCTAAAAGGTCTCTAAATTCCAAAATCAATTGTAACATCAGATTCCCCAAACAAAGAAAAGTTTCTCTTATTGTCACATACTAAAAATATGATTACCTTAATCATATTAAAACCTTAATGAAATCAAAAAGTACTGCAGTACAATCCATATATATATATTACATTATTCTTATAACCAGAATATAATCCTTGAGTCCAAAAGCACCAATACATTAGTTATTCTGCTTCAACTGTAGTAACAGCATAAGATTGTCCTTGATCCCTTGGCCTTTTCTGAGGTAAGTTTCCCTGACGCTTAGGACATTCATTTGCATAATGACCCATTTCTCTACAATTGTAGCATTCAACTTTGACAGCCTCTTTCTTTCCCTTGCAATCACGAGCCTGGTGACCCTTTTCTCCACATTTATAACAAACTCCCATTCCTTTTAGGCAAGTACCAGGGTGATTCTTCCCACAATTATCACATAATGGAAAATCCTTCTTTCCCTTTTTCCCTTTATCTGTCTCTTGTTCCACCGTTCTCTTCTTCTCTTGCTTTACTTTGTTGTCATAAGACTTAGAGAATTCCTTTTCTGTCTTGATAGCACACGAGACAATATCTTCGTATGATGAGAAGGATTGTGATACCAAAGCTCGACGGAGAAATGGTTTTAACCCATCAAAGAAACGATCAATCTTACTCCTTGGGTTACGTATATAATCGGCAGCATGCCTCGCTAACCTTGTAAAGTTAGCCTCATACTTTGCGACATTCTCATCCTCCTTCTGCCTCAGACTCAGAAATTGCCTTTCCATATCTGCTCGATGGTCACGAGGAAAGTATTTTTCTAAGAAAAGCTCTTTGAACTCCCTCCATTCCATATTCGATACGTCATCATCTTCCTTTGTGTTTTGAATCAGCGACCACCACTGATCGGCATCTCCAGTGAGGCGGTAAACTGCCATGACAACCTTCTCCCTTTCACTACTCCCCAAGGCATGGAATATTTTCTCTAAGGAATTTATCCATTGCTCGGCTACTAAGGGATTTGTACTCCCATTAAAGGTTGGTGGTTGTTGCCTCATGAAGCGATCTAACATTGATCCTCCACGTTGCGGATCAGGGTGCTCCATACGAGTAAGGTTATTATTCATAACCTGAGTGAGTTGTCCCAGTATGGTAATAAGTTGATCAGCACCAGTTGTATCTCCAGATCCACAATAATTATCTTGATTAGGAGGGCAATCCCTACACGGAGTTCGTGCATTGATACGGTTTCCATTCCTTCCACTAGGCGCCATTTCTAAACAATGGCATAAACTAGATTAGTTTATGAATCAAAATACATAATTCCATACTTATAAAACACTTAACATAAATTGAACTATTTATGGATATAATCCATAATCATAAAAAGAAATGTTTTCTTTGAGAAAGTATATACTCATAACCCTTCATAGTGGTTTGTAAATAAAATGAGAATTATCCTAAGCATATCCCCCGGGAGTGTCGTAACCAAGAGTGCAGCAAGGCCCGTTGTCGTGCACCAGTTCCCGTTCGAGTCTAGCTCAAAGCGGTGTTTTCGGGTTTTACCCCTAGGTACATCTGTGCCAGAGCCGCCTCTACCTGCTCGTATCCAGACAGGGATGTATTGCTCGGAAAACTCACAAAATCTCTACAATAACAAAATTCTAGGAAGTTCTTCTATACTAATCCTCAAAGTCTATCTTTGGGCTATGTGCTCTAATCAGAGTTTATCTAAATCTAGCTTCCAAGGTTAGTACTAAACTGCCTCTGATACCAACTGTAACGCCCCGACCCCAGCTACCCAGAGCCGGTGCGTTACTTCGTAACATTGGCATGATCACAAAAGATCAAGTCTCGAAAGACCGATTAGTTTAGTAGCCTTGGAAACACTAGATACATTCATAAGTCTTTCATTACATCAAAAAGTAAACAAACTACAATAACATGGTCTTCATAGTCCACACTCATATCCACTTCTGACAATCCCTACAGGTCATTCATAAAATACTTCTTCATATCCTGGAAAATATTAAAACATTGAAAGGGGTGAGCTCAGATGCTCAGTAAGGATAACAATAATGCGGAAGCTTTCATAAATAATCATTAACAATTAAGGCAATGTATAAATAAAACAAAAGCCTTTTAAACATGAACTTCAACATAATATGGGAAATGTAAAATGAGATAATGCCATTCACTTCTTCACATGGATATTCTACTGGTCGAATAATCACATGCAATAACAATAACCACTTTCATAATGAGGGAATGTATAATGCCGGACATTCTGAAACATTTTGTCAAGGCCTCGGCCAAGACGTCTAAAATGATTAAGGCCTCGGCCAAAACCATAAATCAAATTGGGAAAGGGCCTCGGCCAATTCCACGTCTAGTTGTCTCATGAGACCTGCCGATGCATCGAGGAGCTATAGCGGGCTCCACCCGTCACTTATTAAGTCCAATACATTCCTCATATGAATAGGTTTAAACATATCATAAACCATAACATAATTGTATCACATTAAACATACTTAAAGGAAACATAACATTTCCACATTTCAATCACAAGATATCAATACAACACATTGATATAATAAAAACGCTTTCAAAACCATTTTCAATAAAAGAAAAGTAAAACATGGTATTTATTATTCTTTTAAAAAGAAGGTATGGCTTGTAGAGGAAGCCGAAACTCAAATAATGGTCACGGAGGCGGAGAAGTCGTTGTCGCCGCATAAGTACGGAAAGAAAAACATTCCCTTTTGTCGTTTAGCAAAATGCTTCGTATAAAAAGATTCCTTTTGAATAAACGTAAAAGTCAAAGGGGTTTATACACCGTATAAAAGAAATTTGTGTATAAAACAAAATATGCCTCAATGAAAGGAGATTGAGACGAAGTCCTTAAAAGATCATTTTTAAAATAAAATAGATATATTATGTGTATTCACTATAGGTACACATAAAGAAAGTAAAAATACAAAATAGGACATAATAACATCATGACATAATTTGAAAGTAGGAGATTAACCCAAAGAATGGAAGTTGGGTTAAGAAGTTCCCTTACCTTGTGCCCGACTTGACTCAACCGTTCTTTAACCTCCTGAATAATAAACTTTAGTTAATCTCTACTTGATTATGAGTCTTTTCCAAGTTCATTATTCCTTTTATACCATGTTATGAACATCATGTAATCATTTAAGTTAATAATGTTCATTTTGTCGGTATTTGGTTCTTAAGTCAAAAATAGGCTTCTTACACTTACATGTTGTTAATTTGGTCAAAGGTTCATTATATCCAGAATGGTATTCATGATGTAGATATCATATATGTCATATATATCCAGTACATACATTCATTTATAATATTACATCACATTTAGAGGTAAGAAATGAAATGCACCGTTCATGGAGACGGTAAGCCGTACGTACGCATGAACGCTACTTCCATTTCTATTTCATATTTTCTGGAATGGAATCATAATGATATAAGAGTATATTATAATTCCAGTATAATAACATATATAATATCATTAACTTTATCCTTCACACATCCCACATATGGTATTAACGAATCAAATCACTTTCAGGGGGCGGTAGTCCGCGCTTCCTAAAATGAAGATATCGTGTTTTACCCATAATGGAAACCATAAAGGTATGCCCAAAATGAAAAAAACAGAAGCTTAAGGAAAACATAAACATATTATATATCATATATAAAAATAGTGACATCATAATGGCCACCTTTGAAGGTGTTAAATGATTGTTGAACAATCATCGTTTCGGGAGGCAGAATTTCGCCATCCACGGAAACCTTATGTTCTTTAACCATTTGATGTAGTTGTGTGGAAGTGTAGCTCAAATAAATCTTATAACAACATCCTAGTATATTGAAGATACTGGTGTTGTTACAAAAGAAGTAAATAAAAAGAGTTTATGGGGTTGGAGAAGCAAAATAAAACAAAAGAACATGAGAGAATGAATTACCTTAAAAAGTGTAACTCCTTTTGAGTTGAGCCTAAAGGCTTCCTTTGAAAGGATTCTGCCCAAAGGGAATCCTCTAGGATGAGGAGAGGGATGTGGAGAGAGCAAATGGGCAGGGGTTGGCCGAGCCAATGGCTTGAAGAGTGTGTGAAATGAGGTAGAGGTGGGGGCCTTTTATAAGAGGAGAGGAGGGGCACTTTTGGAAAGTAAAGGAACATTACATTATTTGAAAATGTGTTTCGGTTTTAAAAGGTCCCACATTGATAGAATTCGTGGCTAAGGTGATAAGGCATCGAAATCCACTCATCCAATAGGTTTTGGCCATGTGTAGTTCATAGATTTTATATTAACTTTCCATTTTATTTAAATCGTCAAATAATGATGTCATCGCCACATCATAATGATGTCATAAATAATTTAATTTATTTAATGTCTAAAAATTATAAAACAAATACTATGATGTAGGAAATCTTTTTAGCTTTCTAATGAATATTTATAGTCAAAATTTGGACTTGTGTAACCCTACTTAAAAATTGTTTTAGTAAAACACTTTATGTTAGTGTCATTTTCACTTTAACATTAAATAAAAAGTAATTTATGTTATTTCCCAACAAAAGTGGATCCATGGGGTCCCCAAGTTAGGCCATGGCTTGTCTTGGTCGGCCATGACACAACCAATGAGGTTGGGACATGTGTCTAGGTCATTTAATATTATTAAAGTATTATTTATACCTTAAACTACCCTAATTACCACTAATCGCGATTAAGAACTTAATAAGTTACTATTCACCAAAAAATTATTTTTATCCCATTGAACCACATTTTACTTCTTAATGACAACCATGTATGTCGGATTTTTGAAAATCAAATCACAGAAGTGGTAATATTTCATTTAAACGAAAAATCAGTTATTTAACAACCACTTAGTGGTTTCACTATTCATCAAAAATTGAAGTTTTTCAGAATAAGGCCAAAATTTCACCCTAAGCTATAATTGATATTCCGAATTGAAAAATGATGTCTATTTTACAAAATTCCAAACATATTAGTTGCATTAATTAATTTTATAATTAATTCCCGCTGTCACAACAAATAGCGTGTTTTTAAGAAACAATTTATATCAAAAGATTGGCAATTGTTTATGTCCAATTTCAATGTTAAATTAATTCTAATGACCACCATTGGATAAAATGGTAAAAATATATTCCAATTATAATTTAAAACCACTAAATAGTATAATTTATCTCTATTAATTATTTTTATTAAAAAAGTTGTTTTTATGTATTTTTCACTATTCATAAAAAATTAGAAGTTCTCAGAAAAATACCAAAAATTCAACATAGGCTAATTTCGATATTAGGAATACAAAAATGAAGTCCATTTTGAAATATAAAATTTCTATAATTTTAAAAGGTGGTTATTACTATTCATAACGGCTACTTTGATTTGTCGCGGTGTTTTAGAACTCGAAGTTGCGTACAATGCAAGCTATTGCATTATTGAATGAGGAGCGTATCGTGGAAGCTTGGGGTGTTACAGACAATCTCCCAAGTCTCCTACATGAATTTTATATATTTTAAATTGAGTTTTATTCTTTATATTTTTATTTTAAAAAGGTAATCTAGTTATCTTTTTTAAAAAGTAATTTTTTCATTTTTTAGGGTAAAAATGTATGTTTTTTAGAAAATGTTTTATGGGTTTTCATAGGATTAATGGTGTCATTTATTTTATGTCCATTTCTGGTGTTTTTATTCTCATCACAAGTTTTAAAATGTTTTTCAGAATTCTTAAATATTAATAATGATAAAGAAGATGTCATGATTAATGTATCAAATATGTGTCATTAAAATAAATCATGTTTTATTTTAAAAGGGTTTCCTTTAGTGAAAAAAATAGATATTTTGTATAAGTGTCCACTTGTAATGTATGAGTTTACCTTGTAAATTTTTATCCCAATTCATTAAAACACTAAACTGAAAATATAATTTAATGTTAAATGTAGTTCAAAAATGCAAGAATATGTAATGTTTAAGGTTGGGTCCTTACATATGATGTTTCATTTTATCAATATTGATATCACATGGATCATGATTATTGATTCTTATGAATATTTACATTGATAAAAACTTGTGACCTATTTTCATGTTTTATGATCCATGTATTCATGGGTATGTACATTAATTTATTATACTCATTCACACTTATTATGTCATCATACCCTTAAGTTATTTCTATACCCACTAATGACATTCATTTGTTAATTCTTACGTTTTCATTTACTAAGAATTTGAGCTCACCCTTCTTATATTTCCCTTTCCCCTGGTTATAAATAACGATATTTAATGAATTATTCCTAGAAAGAATTTCATATAGATAATGATTATTACTTAATGTGAAAAAATCTGTGTTAAGTGGGAGAAATGAACTTTTAATGGCATGTACATTTTTTATGTAGGATTTTTTCCTAATTCTATAAAACTCTAAGCGAAAAGTTACTTGAGGATATAAGTGATATATTTTTTCCTTTTTATGTTCTCATATTTGGATGAATAAAATTACATCACAATTATCAATATCAAATCCATAAATGTAAAGTTCAAGATTTCAAAACCAAACCTGGGAGTGCAGGTTCAGGGCTGTTATATATGGTTTCAATGTTCAATTTAGATAAATTTAAATATTATGATGTTTTCATGTGATATAATCTTAAGGGTTGTGGTTACCATCATAGGTATATAATATTAATGATGATCATCAATTCAAAGTCTTAGACACCGCATTTGGGGGTACTAAGTTGTAAAAATTCCGAGCTTATTAGTAACATTTTTTGAGAAATTTTATTAGGTTGGTGTATTTTTAACCCCTTTGATCAACATGATGTGTTATTTATGGAGGAATTATTTTTTATTTCTAAATAAAAAAGGGAACCCTGTATACTAGGTGAATAATAATTTCATCCATCAGGTTCATGAGGATCGAAACCACAATCAAAGGATAATAAGGGTTTCACACGTTCCATTGGCCTATGTGATGTCCTCATTAGTTTGATTTTTTTGAAGGTTAATATTATATTTATTTTAGATACATGTGAGAGTTTTTTAGTAATAAAGGTTTATTTATTTTAGAATAAAATATGATAAAATCCTTCTAATCATTATTCTCTGAACAGTTGCAAACCATTTTTTTATTTTATAAAAGCCACCTTAGGTAGGTGGGAAGAAGGGTCTCAAACATCACACATTTAACACCACATTACACAATCAAAAACCAAAATCTCAAAATTCAAATCAACCGCCAACCACCTCGAGCCACGAACCATCCACCATATGTCAACATCACCCGTCCTCGTAAAGCTGGTCACTGCAACGCCTCGGGCCACGACAAGTGCGGCATCCAACCAACCACATCAATTCTGATCGTCGACGATCACCACCGGCGGCCATCGTCTCCATCACCAACCTGCATTAAACCATAACGTCAGTGAGCAACATTGGCGTCCTTCATCACCATCACCGTCGGAGGAAACCCAACACCGGATCATCACCAGTCCAAACCAAAATCCATGATAAAACAAAAGCGAATAGGGATAGAACGCTCACCCCCTCGCAAAGCCTCACAATCAGAACATTCAACAACGTAGAAACCCTCGGGACATCTTAAAATCAACACCAGATATCCATGAAAACAGCAAAAAAATCCGGTGAAATAAACCAAAAATGAGAAACCACAAACACCACATACATCCCGAATAACAACCAACACCAACCAATAATCGTCCGAACGAACTGGTCTTGAAAAAATCCACAAAATCAAAATGACAACATCGGAAATCAAGCCATACTGCACATAGAGAACCACTTCCTGTGAACCCCACCTCCAAGAATAAGGGTTTGTCTGGTAAACCCTCCCGCAGTCATCCTCATCTTCTCAAAACAAAACAAGCTCCCAAATCCGCCATTCGAAAATACCACAGATGAAACGCTCTGCCTCCAAACACCCATATCTATGGCCAAAGTGATGATATCTCACCTTTCGGCTGGGGACTCACGCATAGAATCAATACCGAGTCGCGAAGACCCGGGTGCGCGCAAGAACAGCCGACACAAGGACGTGGTAGTATAGAGAACACCACCTCAAAACTCCGAACCAGGGAGGAAGGAGCGCAGATCCAAGATGAAGGAGGCGGCGTGAGAGGAAGCCTAGAAAAGCGTAGTTCCCCTTATGGGCTCATCCTAATTATTCTTTGAACTTTGTCAGTAAATGTTTGAATATTTTTAAGGTTGGTTATTTATGGAATGATTAATTTTCAACTATTGGTATTACCATTGAATTTTTAATATTAATTTAACATATGAATGTTTATATAATTTGGGAATTATCTTACAATGTTCTAACCATTTTGGATTTGGTTAATGTATAAATATATGAGAAATATCTTGTTAAGATTTTGGGGATTATATGGTCCATTAAAAGATTGTTTTAGTGATTCATGCATTAAAAATTCAAAATGAATACACATCATTTGGATCAAAATATAATATTGCGGTTGAATTTTATTAAAGGATGAAATTATAAAAATCATGTATGTATATTTCACTATTTTTTTAGTTTGGATGGTGAAAGAATTCCTCAACTATAAGAAAAGGATTTTAAAACAAAATTATTATCCTAGTACATTCAATTCTAATGCACCCATGACCTTTTAAATCATCAAAATTTTAATATTTTAAGACCCCTAATATTCCATTAGTGATTAAATTTCCTGTTATCAATGGCCTCAATCACACTCTTTAATTATTTATGCTTTTCCTCTATTCTTACCAATGTTCTCCAATTTTGAAACCTACTAATTTGTTTTTTCATGTGACCTTTATACTTCCATTTAAATATTATTGATAGAATTTTTTATTAAACATTTTTAATATGTGGTTTTATAAAAAAATATTTCTAAATTTCTATACTTTGATTACTGAGATAAAGATCAAATTTTGAGGTCACAATTGTTTAAACTGGGGAGGATGTAATACACTGAGATTTCAAAAAAAGAAAATTATATTCGATATCATAAAGAATATGAAACACTAAGTTTAAATTTCATTACACTCAATAATAAATTTATATTTAATTACATGAAACCCCAATATTTTTAGGTTCGATAGTGTATTCAACTTGAAACATCAAAATTAAACGACCCAAGATATATATTATCATTATAACCAAGACGTTAAATTGATAGGTATGAATAATATTAACTGTTTTAAGAAATATTTAAATATATATATATATCTCTCTTACAAAATATAAATTATTAATAATTTTTTAGTAAATAATCAAACTATTTTTTAGTAACTTGATTTTATTCTTTAAAAATAGGATTTTTTCAGAAATAATTTTTATTAAATTTCAAGAAAAAAATATAATAATCAAGTTTTTAAACTTTTTAAAAATTTATTTGATAAATTTAACTTAATTTTTGGAATCAGAATATTGAATAATTCTTTTGGTGAATTTTTTTTTTTTTGGAAAATACTGATTTTTTGGTGAATGGGTAAAAATAATGATTTTTGAAAAAGGTATTTTAATTTTAATAAATTAAAAAATTTAAAAGTACAAATATATTTTGAATATAATTTCAAGAATCATAAGTGTTATTCAGTTATATTTATTCCACTTAATTACTTTGAATCAACATTATATTTCTTTTTAGTAAAAGTTTGTTTTTTGGGTTTAAAAATGGGTTGTTCTTAAAATAGTTTTAAAATAAATAATGTTTCTCATTTTTTATTTATTAAAATAATCCCTAAGAGGGAATGTTTTAACCAAAATTTATAGATTATATAAAAATAAATATTCATTTATTTCATACAATTATTATTATTAGCTTTAAAGTTAATATAGAATCATCTCTTTCTATAAAAAAATCTTTTTAAAAACCAGTTGCCTCACCACATTTGTCGGGTTAATATTAAATTAAATGTTTTAACATATGTGAATTGAATTTGGAAAAATGGATTCCATATTTTTAATAATCATAATTTATAATTTATAATAATGCCAACTATATTTTTTTTCAAAATGAATAATTAATGCAGTAAAAATTAATTAATGTGTTTAAGGTAAAAAATTGAATTACCAGGAAGTTAAACTAGAAATATAATAGTGAAAGTGGCCTAAAATATTATCTTAATTTTATTAAAATAGTTTATTTATACCATTAACATAATATTATGTGAAATATTGTAATTTCTTTGCAATTTCCTTTGAATATGACACATATAATAAGTTATGTAAATAAAAAGGAAAAAAGATAATTTACTTATTTTTAATTTATATGAAGCATTAGGATATGGAAAAAAGCACACTGATTAAATTTTAGATATTATTTTGAAATAAAAATTATTTTTTGTTATCATAATAATTTATCATTAATTTTTGTGATGGAAAAATTCTTATAATGCTTAAGAAATGCCAACACATTAATTATTTAGTTAGCAATTAATTGAAATAAATGATACTAAAAATATTTAAATTGAAGTAAATTGAATGAATTATTATGTTAAATTATTATTTTTAGATTAATATATCATGTTACATAGTTTGTAACATAATATATTCAAATTACATCATTGTTTTTATGTTTTTAAATTCAAATTAAATGAATAATGTCAAAATTGTCATTAATGTTATTTTCTAATAAATTTTATTTTATTAAATGATTAAAACATACTAAAAACATATATTATTCAAAGTTATTTATAACTATTAATAACTATAAATTTATTTCCCATTAACTTATCAATTTTTATTTTATAATTATATATTGACCTCTAATTAGTAAAGAAACTTTGTTAGCGCAGTTAAGGTTAAAGCATTTTTTTCACGTTGCTTGTGCCTGTGTTTAAACTAATTTTCAACAAAAATAATATTTTCTTTTCATATATTTTATTTTATTTTTATAATCCTTGGGTCTAAATAAACTAATAATTATCACTTTAATTTATTTATAATTGATAAAATACATAGTTTCGAAAATTACATATCGTAGTGAAAACCCAAAATAATAAAAATAAGGAAACGTAGAAATTAAGGAAAAAAATGTTTAAAACATGGTTCTAGCTATATTTTTATGGTGTTACTAGACCATATAATCCCTAAACACATTTAATTGTCAATTTTTTTATCAATTTTAGGTAATTTTGACCTCCCAATATTGAGTACTTTTTTGAGTATTTATAAGAATTTCACTCCTCCTGAACTATAAAAGGGAACTCACTCCCCTCACTTATTCACACATATAAATAAATTTGGATCATCCAAAATCTACCCAAATAAATTCCCGACTAACATAACATCATCCTATAAGCCTTATTTTGGGTATAAATCGAACCTTCCATGGATTTAGTGCAAACCTAATGAGGATACTTGAAGAATATGTAAAGTTCTGCAACGAGCATCTTTGTTTTACTTCCTTCCCCCCATGATTAAATTTTTATTATACCATTATGATATAATAACCATATTATAATACATATAAATATATGTTTTATATAATTTTATTACCTTCAACCACACATAATTCCATTAAATGGGTTACAAATCATCATTCGTGTGTACAGTGGACTGCCACCTCACGAAACCATGATAATTGTATTTCCATTACCACCTCTCACAGTTGGGTTTGATGATGGATATAAATTTTATATATTATATTTATAACATAATTATACATATTTATTAATTATATCATCTATACCCTTTTACGTTCCCTGCCATAGGGGATATGATAACATCGCTTGTGTGTATCACGAACAACCGCCACCCAAAGTGATGTGATTCATTTTTTACTAACATTTGAAATGGAAGGTATTATGGGTAAAAATAATAAATATATGTGATATAAATGATATATTTATGAAATTAATTATATATTTATCATCATTTAAAGATAATATATCATTTGTTTTACCATTTCACTCACTGAAAAAAATGATAACTACGTTCATGGACGTGTGGACTATCGCCTCCTCAAAGCATCGTGATTACTTTTTTTCATCCCCACATAAAAGTAATGATACATATACATATATGTAATTAAATAATATTTTTTATCATTATTAAATATTAAATTTTACTTACTGTCTTCCATAATGATCATTGAAAAATAGAAACGTTACTCATGCGTATATAAGACCTACCATCTCCATGATCATAATAGTAGTTCATCTTTCATAATTATCATCTATGATTGGTTTAAAAAGTATAATAGATGTATAAATATGATAATTATTTGATGATTATCATTATTAAGATGTTTAAATAATGAACACATTGACCATAGTCAACTATCCAAATCAATTTTTAACACATAATCCAAATATGGTCTAAAAATAATACATAAACATAATTAATTAAGTAATTGTATATAAAATGTTAAAAATTGAAATAAAATTAATAATAAATTCAAAAAATTTCTCAATAAATTAAATAATTAACATAAGTGTATGAATTAGTAATATAAAGAACCATGTGACAAGTAAGACACGGGGTAAGGGTCTTCTCATCTCGCTTTTATTTCTATGAGATGTATATAATATTCACCACTTATTTTTATTGTGTGGTGTATATACTAACCAAGAATTAATATTAAAATTATATTACTTAAACTTATAGGGATTTAAATTTCCATTTCTGGATCACTCTTTCATGGGGTATATAGTTTCAATGTTACCAAAGCAGAAATGGATGTTTGTCACAATTTTCCTTTTTTGAGACATATGTCATGTTATGAGTCTATATTATTTTATGGGATGTATATAAATCACCTTTGACGTGTAATATCATGAATTTATTTAATATCAGGGTATTTTATATCTCATTTAATGTAATACTTTTATTATTCATTTGATTCAACGATTCCAAAGTAGTGAAAGGTTTATGTTACGGTCTCATCCTTTATTGAGATTGTTTATGATTACGCTTCCAATGATGATATCTTATGATTAATATCTCAATAAAATAATTAATTTAATTATAAACTAGTTATTCATGATTTTTACAAGTAATATTACCTTTTTTTACTCTATATACATAAAATTATCAATAAAATGTTTTAAAGAAAATATTACATCCTTTCTATCTTTGGTCAAAGATATGTTTTCTTCCAAAAAACATTTTCTAAAAAAATGATAATTTTTTTTTCAGAATTTCAAAATGATTTATCAAAGTAATATTCACCCGTTTTTAATATTTAAAAAAATTCAATGTAATATTATTCATTTTTAAAACAATTTCCCTTTGGCTTTTACTGAAAAAGTAAAAAGAATATTTTTATTGTTTTCTGAATAAGGAACATTCCTAACTTTTTATAGTGAAAAAGGAATAATATTTTAATAAATTTATGTAATTACCCACCATTATGACCATAATTTATTTAATGATTCCCTTGCAATTTTATAGGGATATTTTTTAAGAAAATGTTTTTAAAAGTGTTTTATAATGAAAATTATTTTAAAAAAAAAATTATGTTTTAAAATGTTCTTTTCAAAATGAAAAGTATATTTTCCTCCAGAAGTTTTTTTACTGATCTCTTAATGATATTTCCATTCATTAAATTCAATCAAACTTGCTGTTACTTAATATCTATTGGGGATATTTTTTATTTATACCATCTTTATTTTTTCTCTAGATGGAATAATATTATTTCAAAGATATTGTTATAAAACATGTTTCTCTTCCATGAGTTAATAATGTTTCAAATATAATATTATGGAACAAATTTATTTTCCACTGTTCAATAATTTTTAAAAGATATTGAAATGAAACCAATTTATTTTCAATGGTAATATCAAGATATAATGGAAATATTTATTTTTTCAAGGAGTTTTATGATGAAATGAAATATCTACATACATTATTCATGTAGTAGTTATTGGAAATTATATATGATGGGTGAACCTAGATATTTTTAGGTGATCCCATTATAGATTAAATGATGGGTGTGCCTAGATAGCACTCTAATGCACTAGGTAATAATTTTGTTCTCCATTGAATTGTATTAGAAGTTGGTTATATGGTAATTCTAATTTTTAAGGGTTCTAGGAGATGATATTTTAAGATACCAATATGTCAAATTTATACTTGTTATGGGTTTATGATTTTCATTAGATAAATATTTATATCTCATTCCTTGTGATTATTTATTCTTGTGATGATTTCCTTTGATAAAGCCTTATGTCATGTTTTCATGTTCTATGATCCTAGTATTGATGGGTATGAACATTCTTATTTTATACTCATCCACTTTGATTATTTTTCCATACCCATATGATCTTCTTATAATAACTGATGACATTAATTTATTAATTATTATGTTTACCCTTACTAATAATTTGAGCTCACCCTTATTAATTTTCTTTTCCCATGGTTAGAAATAATTAGATTTAAGGAATTATTCCTAGAAATAAATTCATATGGATGTTGATGATGTCTTAATTAAAAAAAGAAAATCTAAGTAAAGTGGTATAAATGTTCATTTAATTTCCAGTGAATTGTTTATCTATAAGTTTGAACTATTTTTCTAAAACTCTAAAATTAAAAAATCCTCAAGGATGTAAGTGATACAATTTTTCCTTTTAATGTTGTAAGGTTTGGATGAAATAAATTGGGTCGCAATTATCGACATCAATGTTGGAAATGTAAAGTTTATGATTTTTGCACCAGATCTGGAAGTTAAATTTTGAGGCTATTATATATAGAAACTATATATATAGCGCCTCTAAAATCAACAAAATATTAAAAAAAATTAAAAATTTAGAGGGGATTCAAAACCCCCTATAATTTAAGAAAATAGAGGAGCCTTTGAACCCTCACTAATTTATTAAATTATAGGGGGTTTTGAAACCCCAATATTTTCTTTAAAAAATACATAATATATATACCACCTTTAAAATTCAACTAAGTTTTTTGTGATTCTACTAATTAAATTAGTAGAAATTGTTCATAACTACCTCTAAAATCCAACTGAATATTAAAAAATAGAGGGGATTTTGAACCCCATATAATTTAAAATATTTGAGGGGGTTATGAACCCCCTCTACATTCATAAAAAAATCCATATAATATACATATAACCTGTAAAATCTAAGTGAATATAATATATATATATAGTTCTTATATATATAACGCCTCCAAAATCCAATCAAATATATTGTAATGATAATTATAAAATTAGAATCACCTCTAATATCCAAAGGAATATTTGAAATATACTAATAACATTTTAGAAGAGATTGTGAACCCTATATAAATTTGATTATTGGTGGGGGTTAAACATAACCCCCTAAAATTTATATATAAAATGAATTTAGATGGGGTTTTCTTAAAACCCTCTAAATAATAGTCGCTAATCTATAACTAATTTTTTGAAGTGTAATTAGCAGCATCTATGAAAACCCTACACAAGAAATGGATGATGTTTTAATAATATGCTATATGTGAGGGGGAATTCCAATATTATCAGGGAATATTGAGGATTTCTCTCATACAAAATTTACCTAGGTTAGGTAAAGTGTTTATATTGTAGTATGTTTAGTTAAGAGTTAATCTGGGTGTAATATTGATGTAAGATAGTAGATCCATTTCTTCTTAAAATTTGAGGTTGTATGAGCATAACTATCAATAATTTACATTATCCATAAGATTCATTGATTTATATTCTCTCAGTATAAATATAAAATTTAGTAAGGTTGGTGGATTGGGTACTTATAGTCATTCAACTATACAATGGAATACACCACTGGGAAAATAAATGTTATGGTCGATGCTGAATAGAAATTCATGGATGTAAGTGGTGTGTCAGACCAGGGGTGAGTAGATGTTGATAAGAATTTTTTTGAGATGTATCGATATTTTTATGAATATTAAGAGAGGGTTGAAATGACTAAATTGAGAATTACCGCAACACTTTCTAATAAGTGAATAAGACTATGTTGGATGACTCTGACTACCAGGTGATAGTAGATAGAATATATAATGGGTTATGGAGATGATGGTAGCGTCTTATGTTCCCATTTTAGGTTAGTGGTCCCAATTATTATATAAAATAATCTTATATGGTATTTTCATGACCTGAGATAGGTATTTTACCCAAGGGTGCCCAAAATAACCATGATACCATTTGACTATTTTGGTAGTTCAAGATAAATTTTGATGTGTTAGGATTCATATCATGATACCTAACATGTTATTCAGTGAAGAAAGATCAATATAGACTCATTGGTGTTATATTTTCCCAACTCATTCCTATATGGATCTAAGGAAAAGTCACTATGAACTTCATTATGGGGTTTCTTAGATCACCATAGGTTGGGGATACTGTGTGGGTTATTGTTGATTAGTTGATTAAGGTAGATCATGTCCTATTGATCAGGGATACCTTATCTATAACACCCCAATAATTTATAAATTGATTTATTATAGAATGTATGAAACACTGAGCCTCTACAAAACATCACTTTATTATAACCTATTCATGTAAGCATAATTTTTCCACCTCCAGGATTTGAATTTCAAAAAACTGATATACACGATTGCATTTAGTACGATATTTGGAGTCTAATAAGATAAACATAATTTTTTGAGAAAGTAACATACCCTTATTAATAGTGACATTACCTTATGAATATTAATGAATAATAAATCATAAAAAAATAGAAACTCCACCTATGAATGTATAAATACAATTTAGACATCTTAAAATTAGAAAAACGATCATAGTATAAGTATTGGTATTTTTGTATGACATTAATATTTAAATTACAATTTTCTGATTAATTTAATAATATAAAATTGAAATTTATTTTCATAAAATGTAATAAAAAATTGTTACTTTATTTTCTTATAATTATAAGATAATATTATGGGACCTTGATTAATTTCTTATGGTCTTATAAAACGAGTTATATTTTTAAAGTTTTTTTCTAGAATAAATTATGATTTTATTATAAAACTATATTTAAATAAATTAGAAAGCCATTCTAAAAAAATACAGTTCATTTTTTAATTCTACATATCAAAAAATGGTTAGGGTGAATATTTGGGATATTTTTGAAATACTTGAATTTTTTGATGAATAGTGAAATACGGTAAAATACTGTATATACAAATTGTCAAATAAAATACACTATTTATGACATCATTAGTTATTTAAGGAAACTTGGTTCAAACTCAAATGCACTTATTACTATTAGGGGCCACATAAAACAACACTATTGGTTGTCTTGAGGGAATTAAAAAAATAATGAATAAAGTATTCAAAATTCACTCCTCTCTACTATAAAAACACCCCTCACTCCCTCTTCTCATCAATCCTCTAAGACTTTAATCTCCTCAAATTTCTGTCCAAAGAACATCCCCTAGTCACTCCCCATTTCCTATAATCTCTTTTTCTTTCCAAAATACTAAAACCCCTTCCATTAATGAGATTCTCAAGGAGGTGGATTCAAGAGGTAAATTCATTTTTTCATTTCTTTTATTTCAAGTTCCCTTTTATGTGGTATGTATTTCATGTTTTAATACCATGTTCTTATTTCAATTTTATTCTATAACAATACTATTTTAGGATTCTTATATGAATGTGTGACCCCTTTCCCCTCGCTTTTTAATTTTTTCAAAAACCATGTTGCATTGTTGTTATGCTACAATATTTTCATCTCAAAATCCCTCTATTTTTCATGCACTCTTATTATGTTATAATATTTTAATTTCAATTGTATTATGTGGGGATTTTTAATTACAAAACCCCTTAATTTATTTATTATTTAATAATTATAATATTATCTTTTTATCTAATAAATATATTTTATTAATTTTCAAGTGACGTCGTTAGGTGGTTGAATTTTCATAAGGGATTTATAAACATTTATTTTATTTTGAGTTCCTTTATTTTTCTTTACTCTCCTCCTTTCTTACAAATTTTGTTATGACTCCAGTATCTTAAATTTAATTTAATTTTTTCATGATAAATTAATAATTATTCATCATCTCTCATTTCCCATTATTTTATACTAAAATTAAAAACACCACCTGAGATGTGTTAATCTACCAGAATCAATGATGATGGGTTTTCAATTTCTATTAACGTCTTAATTATGGCCATGAAACCATTATTATGGTTTAAACATACTATAATATATGCATTATTTATAATCTATTATTCTAGAATATTTTTCTACACATGGTTTTGATTTATAAAGTAAAATTAGTTTGTTTTGTTAAACAAAACCCCCAATTAACCCAAACAGTTTTCATTAAGTGGTTTGTATAATGGTCCATCTTAACTCTAAGTAAGAAAATTAAATTAAATTACATTTAACATTTTTTATATTCACTATATAACATATAAATTAAATTCTATAAAACCATCCACATTTTACATGATTCTTCATTCATGCATATAAGTATATCGATCATGAAGAAAACACTCCCAAACAATAAAATTGAACCTCTTAAACCCATCAAGAAGAACATGAATGAACATAAAAAGTCTTTAATAAATCAATTACATAAATAAGTGGTTATTTAAATATTAATTATTTATTTTAATTTGGTTATCTAGGACACTAAGATCAAATGATGAACACCATCAGACTTAAGGGAAGGTTTTTCCACCCGAACCTCTTTCTTCATTCGGGTTACTTTTATTGTCTAATTACCTCAATGAAATTATTATTTATTATTATTTAATACTAATAAACTATATTTTATTGTTTTAAATATGTTTACCAACCATATTTCTTCTTTATTTTATGGGGAGTTGCATGTTTTAAAAGGAACTTTCAAAATTATTTTTGAAACACAAGCCTGATTCAAGGGAATTTCTCAAATTGTTGCCTATTTTCAAGGGAACTCTATAATCTATTTTTTGAAACCATTATCTTTATTAGAAAAATAATTTTATTTTGAAAATAATATCTTACTTCACTTCTGAATCTATTCAAATACTTTTCCCAAAAAACTCTTATTTTCAAAATAAAAGAGTATTTATCTCAAAAATTACATAATGATTTTAGAAGAGTATTTTAGTCTTTTTCAACACTCTTATTGATTATTATGTGTTACTGGGATTTTTAATATATGATTTCATCTACCATATTTAATTTTATTGTTTAAGAATAGTTTTATTGTGGACATTCTACCCTAAAACCATTCACTAAATTACTTTGAATTGTTAGTGTTTAAGCTTAATGTTTGGGGAAAGTTATTTACATTTTATATGATAGTTTCAATATTAATGGATATGTTGTTCATGTTTATACCCACTGATATGAGGAATTAATTGGACAAATTCTATTATATTTGGGTCCTACTATAGCCCCTCAATGAATCAGGAGGTCTCATGAGACAAATAGACGTGGACTTGGCTGAGGCCTTACCCAAATTGAGATATGGTTTTGGACGAGTCATTGAAAATATGTTTCAGAATTTCTAGAATATTCACTCCACTAATTATAAATCTAGTAATTGAATGTTCATATCATTATTCGACTAGTATAATTCCCATGATTACAGAATTATTTATTCACCTCTTACTCCTTCTATAATGTGTTCATGTTTTTGTCAAAGGCATATGTTTTTATTTATTCAACATTCCTAGTGTTTATGTTTTGAAATCTTATGTTTTATTGCTTACCCTTACTAATTTTTTGTGATCACCACTTTATTTTTTTTCCTTCCCCAGGTTTTAGAGAAGATATCATTTATTGAGTATTCAAGGATGCAATTTATTAGCTTTTGTGAAGTATCATATTTGTTTTCATTTCCAAATGTAAAATGGGTTCCATGTGTGTATCTAGTTTATTCAATACTACAAAACTGATCGGTCCTTCAGGGTTTAATTCCTTGTAATCATTCCAATTTATTAAAATAATGCACTGTCTCGGGGCTTCTTGGGTCGGGGTGTTACAGTTGGTATCAATGGAAGTTTAGTAGAGAACTTGGAAACTAGATATATAAAAAGTATATTAGTGGACAAAACCCTAAGATAGGATTTGGGGATAAGAATACAATGACATCCTAGAATTTTGGAAAGGTATAGATTATGTGGTTTATCAAGAAAATACATCCCTATCTGGATATGAACAACTATAGGTGGCTCTAGAACAAATGTATCTAGGGGTAAAACCCGAAAACACTGCATTAAGCTAGACTCGAACAGGAACTGGTGAATGACAATGGGCCTTGCAGCACTTTTGGTTCAGCACTCCTCGGAGATATAATTTGGTAAATTCATAAGCTTATTAAAAACAATTATAAAGGATTTATTCCCCTAAAGTAACTAAATTATATGGTTCTAGTATTTATGATGCATAATTTATGTTATGTGTTACACCATGTTTAGAGACGCAAGGAGTTAATAATATTATGAGCTAATATATAATATGGAAATGATTATAAATGGAACCAAGCAGAAGTAATCATAACTTCACCAATGCAGTTGATGCTAAATGTAATAAGGATCATATCTCTAGTGGTATTAAGACATTTTTCAAAGGAAGATTTTTTCCCAAGTATTCTCATCATAAGAGGAAATAATATCACATGTTAACAATTATGTAAAGACTTACTTGAGTCCTTTGGATTTTAAGGGAAGAAAAATAATAAGAGGATGGTAGAGAAATACAAGGATAAAGGGAAGAAGGGAAATAAGGGTTTTATTGCATGTGAAAACTGTGGAAAGAAACAACTTGGTATATGCTTGTGAGGAAATGAAGATTGCTTCAAGTGTGGAGAAAATGTCCACAATGCTCATAATTTCAAGATAAGGAAAGAATTTACTTATATTAAATGCATCAAATACAAGGATATGTGACACTATGTGAATCAGTTTCTTAAGCATCAAAGGAATATACCCCAAATGATGATTTTGGATAATGATCACGCTATGATGCTGCCGCAGATGAAGTATAATGATTAATATTCCTAGTCAAGAATCACACCATTTGAATATTTTTTTAGTAATGTACTGGTTTTAAGAATTATGAGATATATAAGGATTGTACTATAGTACTATTTTATTAAGGATTTGAGGTCGTATGATGAATGGTATAATGGAAAATTGATTTAGTATAAAATTTAACCTTTTTAGAAAAAAACATGACTAAGGGAAAGACAACCATTAATATATATCTGATGTTGAGATAATGATGAAGAAATGATTGATTCAGATAAATATTGACTACCTTGGAAATGATTCTTGAATTTTTAAGAAGTGGTCTATACTATCATAGATGGAGTATACATCACTTTTAGATTTAATGAATGTATCCAATAACATATATTGTACTTAAGGAATATCAAAGAATGCATGTTTCCAATATGGTGGCCTAAAGGCAATCAGTGATGCATAAGTTGGGGAGGGGCAGTTCTAGTGGGCTGGGCCTACGGGTCATGTATTAGGCATCACATGCCTCTGGGCCTTCGGGTCATGTCGGGCCTTGTGCGTTGGGCCTACGGGTCATGTACGGGTTCCCCTTCAACCATTAAAAGGGGGATTATCTATAATAAAATAAAAAAGAAGGCCTTTGGGCCATTCGGGATACCATATTTCAAGATGATACATGATGAAGTTATTCACATGTTTGGAATGTAAATTTTAGAGCTTCTTCTTATTGATTAAGGGTTAATGATATGTTCATCATGGGAATTTTGGGACCCTCATTATAATGTGTTGAATCATTATATTTTGTAATTTTAATCATTTATGAAATGGTTTGTGTTGATATTTGTATGGGATTTTAGATATTAATGTCACTACAAGATGGTTTGATTATTCTTCCATGACTGTGTTGTCCAATTAGAATGTGTTGTGTTGTAGTAACCGATGCATTTCCCATTCCCTTTTTTAATAGAATATTTTAACTATATTATTGATTTGGTTTTCCAAAAATGGAATTTTTAAGTATCAACCATTAACATTTGAAGTTAAATTTCAAATTTTTAGGAAGAATGATTTTTAAGGAGAGGGTAATGTAACACCCTAAGAATTTACAATAGATTTATTATAGAATGAATGAAACACTTAGTCTCTACAAAACACCACTGTTTTTATAACCTAGTGAAGTGAACATAATTTTTCCACCTCTTTGATTTGAATTTCAAAAAAAATTGACATACATGATTGCATTCAGTAAGATATATAGAGCCTGATAAGATAAACTTAATTTTTGGTGAATAGTAACATACCCTTATAAATAGTGACATACCCTTATGAATAGTGACATAACCTTATTAAAAGTAAATAATAGTAATGAATAGTACATCATAAAAAAATGGAAACTTCACCCATGAATGTATAAATACAATTTAGACATCCTAAAAGCCAAAAAATGATCATAGTATAAGTATTGGTATTTTTTATGAAATTAGTATTTAAATAAAAAATTTCTAATTAATATAATAATTTAAAATGAAAATTTATTATCATAAAATTTTATCAATAATTATTACTTTATTATATTATGATTGTAATATTTTTACAGGACCTTTATTAATTTCTCAAGGTCTTATAAAACGTGTTATAGTTTTGAAGTTGTTTATTAGGAATAAATTATGATTTTATTTAAATTTTAAATTAAAATTATTTATTAAATTATTTTCAAAAATGGAGTTAATTTTTTAATTATAAACTTCAATAAATGGTTTGGGTGAATTTTTGGGAATTTTCTAAAATACTCAATTTTTTTATGAATTGTGAAATATGGTAAAATACCATACATTGAAATTATCAGTTAAATGCACTATTTTTGACATCATGAGTTATGTAAGGCCACATGGTTTGAACTCAGGAAATTATTACTATTAGGGGTCAAATGAAACTACACTATTGGTTGTCTTGAGGGAATTAATAAAATAGTGAATAAAATGTTCAAAATTCACACCTCTCCCCCACTATTAAAAACCCCTCTCACTCCCACATCTCCTCACTCTTATAAGACTTGAAGATCCAAAAATTTCGGCCCAAATACCCTCCCCTATTCACTACCCACACCCAATAAGCTCTTTTTATTTCCAAAAGACTAAAACCCCTTACCATAAAGAGATTATCAAGGATGTGGATTCAAGTGGTAAATTCCTCTTTTCATTTCTTTTATTTCAATTTCTATTTTATGTGGTATGTATTTAAATTTTTCATAACATGTTCTTATTTAAATTTTATTCTATCCCAATACTGTTTTATTAGTCTTCTATTAATGGGTGACTCTTTCCCCTCTCTTTTTAATGTTTTCTAAAACCATGTAGCATAGTCGTTATGCTGCAGGATTTTCATCTCAAAATCTATCCCTTTTTCAAGGACTCTTATTATGTTATTATGTTCTAATTAAAATTGTATAATATTGGAATATGTAATTCCATATCCCCATTACTATCTATATATATGTAATAATTATAATATACCCTTTTTCTCTTATCAATATATTTTATGGACTTTTACGTGACGTCGTTAGGATGCCGGATTTTCGTAAGGGATTTCTCAACTTTTCTTTTATTTTGAGTTCCTTTTTTACTTTCCTCTCCCCCTTTCTTCCAAATGTTTTTATGAATCCAGTATATTAAATATAATATAATTTTTTGATAAATTAATAATTTTTCATCTTCTCTTCTTTCCCATTCTTTTATACATAAATTAAAAACACCACCTGAGATGTGCTAATCTACCACATTCAAGGATTATGGGTTTTCAATTTCTTTTACCATCTTCAATTACGGTCATGAAACCATCATTATGGTTGGACCATACTATAATATATGTATTATGTCTCATATATGGTTCTGGAATCTTTTTTTACACATGGTTATGATTTATAAAGAAAAATAAGTTCATTGTGATTAAAAACCTTCTAATTAACCCAAACAGTTTTTATTAAATGAATTACATAACGATTCATCTTCCCTTTAAGAAAAAAAATGAAATTTACAACCATTTAACATTCTGTAAATTCACTAAATAATATATAACTTCAATTATGGATACCCATCCTCATTTTACATGATTCTTCATTCATGTATATAAGTATACCGATTATAAAGGAAACACACCCAAACAATAAAATTGAACCTCTTAATCCCATCAAAAAGGCCCTAAATGAACATAATAAATCTATAATAAATCAATTAAAAAAATAATTGGTTCCTGAAATATTAATTAATTAATTTAATTTGGTTATCTAGGACACTAAGATCAAGTTAAGAACACCATCATACTTAAGGTAAGGGTTTTCCACCCAAGCCTTCATTTTCATTCGGGTTACTTTTATTGTTCAATTACCTCAATAAAATTCTTATGTATTATTATTTAATCCTCATAAATTCTTTTTGGGTGTTTTAAATATGTTTACCAACCATAATCCTTCCTAATTTTATGGGTAGTTACATGTTTTAAAATGGAACTTTTAAAATCATTTTCGAAATACCATCCCAATTCAAGGGAATTTCTCAAATTGTTACCTATTTTCAATGACAATAAATAATATATTTTTGGAAACCATTATCTTTATAAAATCACTCATTTTAATATTAATATAATATCTTACTTCACTTATGGTTTTATAAAAATACATTTCAAAAAGAACTATTCTTTTCAAAATAAAATAGTATTTATCTCAAGAATTGCTTAATGATTTTATAAGAGTATTTTCCTCGATTTCAACACTCTTGTGGATTATTATGTATTAGTAGGATTAATTATTTAGGATTTAATATAACATATTAAATTTTAGGGTTTAAGACTACTGTTATTCTGGATGTGCTATCCTAAATCCATTCACTAAATTACTCTGAATGGGTGGTGTTTAAGCTTAATGTTCGGGGAAAGTTATTTACATTTCATAAGATAGTTTCAATATGAATATATATGTTGTTTATGTTTATCCCCACATGTATTAGGAACAAATTAGTATTATTATGAGATTTTTGGGGCCTGATATATCCCCTCAATTCATCGGTAGGTATCATGAGACAAATTGATGTGGACTTGGCTGAAGCCTTTCCCAATTTGAGATATGGTTTTGGCTGAGGCGTTAATAATTTTTTGGTGTCTTGGACGAAGCCTTGAAAATATGTTTTAGAATGTTCCATATATGCACTATCCTCATTATGAGGATTTTAATTGAAATTTCATGTGATTATTCTACTAGTATAATACCCATGATTATGGCATTATTTATTCATCTCTTATTCTTTCCATAATGTGTTTGAGTTTTTGTTAAAGGAATAGGTTTTTATTTTTTCAACATGCTTAATTTTTATGTTATGAAATATTTCACTACATTTTTTACCCTTACTGAGCATTTGAGGTCACCCCTATAATTTTTTACCATCCCCAGGTTATTAAGAAGAGATCATTTATTGAGTATTCAAGGATGAAGTTTATTAGCTTTTGTTATCTATCATATTTTGTTTCCTTTACAAATGTAAAGTGATTTCCATGTATATGACTAGTTTCTTAAAAACAACTAAATTTATCATTCCTTCGGGATTTTATTCATTTTAATCATGAAAATTTATTAAAATAATGCATCGGCTCCGATCTTATGGGTTTCGGGTGTTACAGTTTGTATCAAAGAAAGTTTAGTAGAAAACTTGAAACTAGATATAGAAAATTTTGATTAGTGAACACAACCCTAAGATAGAATTTGGGGATTAGAATATAAAGACATCATAGAATTTTGGTAAAGAATATATTATGTGTTTTATCAAGAAAATGCATCCATGTCTGTGTACGAACAAGTAGAGGTGGCTCTAGAATAAATATATCTAGGGGTAAAGCCTAAAAATGCCACTTTGAGCTAGACTCAAATAGGAACTCATATAGGGAAACGAGCCTTGCTGCATTCTTTGTTCGGCACTCTCGGGGTATATGATTTGGTAAATTCATAAGCTTGTTAAAAACAATTATGATGTAATTATTTCCCCAAATTTACCAAACTATATGGTTATAGTATTTATGATGCATAATTTTTGTTATTTGTTATAACATGTTTAGAGATATATAGAGGTCATAATTTTATGAGCTAATATATAATATTGAATTGATTATAAATGTAACCTATGAAAAGAAATGAGAATTTCACCAATGAACTTGATAAAAAAGTAAGAAGGATCATATCTCTAGTGGTATTAATACATTTTTCAAAATAATATTGTCTCCCAAGTATCCTCATAATATGAGGAAATAATATCATTTGTTAACAAGTATGTAAATACTTATTTGAGTCATATGGATTTTAAGGGAATAAAAGAAAAGGAATAAAAGGATGGCAGAGAAATACGGGGATAAAGGGAAGAAGGGAAAGAAGGGTTTTACCGCATGTGATAACTATGGAAAAAAACACCTTGGTATATTATTGAGAGGAAATGGAGTTTGCTTCAAGTGTGGAGAAAAAGTCCACCATACTCATAATTTCGAGAGAAGGATATAAATTCCTTATATTTAGTTCTTCAACTGTAAGGGAATGGGACACTATGTGGATTAATGTCCCAAGCATTAAATGAATATACACCAAACGATGATTTTAGATAATGATCAAGTTATGATGCTATCATAGATGAAGTAGAATGATTAATATGCGTAGTCAAGAATCATGTCACTTGAATATTGTGTCAGTAATGTACTTGTGGTAAGAATTATGAGATATATAAGGATTTTACTGCAGTAATATTTCATTATGGATTTTATGTATTATTATTAATGGTATAAAAGAAATAATATTTAGTATAAAAGTTAAAATTATTAGAAAAAAACATGATTGAGGGAAAGACAACCCTTAATATATATCTCATGTTGAGATAATGACGATGAAATTATTGATTTGCATAAATACTGACTATATTGTAACTGATTATTGACTTGCCTAGAAGTGGTATCTGCTATCATCGATAGAGTTTATATGACTTTTGGATTTAAGGAATGTATCCAATAACATATATATTTCTTAAGGAATATAGAAGAATGCATGGTTCTAATATGGTTTTTAAGGTAATTCATGTTATTACCATATTTCTAGAGGATACATGATGAAGTTATTCACTTGTTTGGAATTTGAATTTTAGAGATTCTTCTTGTTGATTAATTGTTAATGATATGTTCATCATGGAAATTTAGATACCTTCATTATAATGTTTTGAATCATTATATTTTGGAATTTTAAGCATTTATGAAATGGATTAAGTTAATCCTTATATGTGGTTTTAGAGTTTAATGTCACTACATGATGGATTGATTATTCTTCCATGACCATGTGGTCCAATTATAATGCATTGTTTTGTAGTAACTAATGAATTCCACATTACTCCTATTAATAGAATATTTTAACTATATTTTTTATGTGGTTTTCCCATAAGGGAATTTTCAAGTATCAATTATCAACATTCAAAGTTAAATTTCAAATTTTGATGATGGATGTTTTGTAATGAGGGGATAATGTAACACCCTATGAATTTACTAATAGATTTATTATATAATAAATGAAATAATTAGTCTCTACAAAACACCACTTTTCTATAATATTGTAATGTAAAAATAATTTTCCACCTCTATGATTTTAATTTTGAAAAACTGACATACACGGTTGCGTTCAGTATGATATTTAGAGTCTGATAATACAAACTTATTTTTTTGTAAATAGTAACATACCCTTATGAATAGTGAAATACCCTTATGAATATTAATGAATATTAATGAATATTTAATCATAAAAAAAGATAGAAACTTCACCGATAAATGTATAAATACAATTTAGACATCTTAAAAGTGGAAAAACGATCATAGTATAAGTATTGGTATCTTTGTACGACATAAATATAAAAATTTCAATTATTTGTTTAATTTTATAATTTAAAATGGGAATTTATTTTCATAAAATGTAATAAAAAATGTTACTTTATTTTATTATTGTTATAATATAATTTTATGGGACCTCGATTAATTTCTCAATGTCTTATAAAACGATTTATAGTTTTAAAGTTGTTTTTTGGGAATAAATTTTGATTTTATTTAAAAATGAAAATTAAATTATCCCGAAAATTATTTTCATAAAATATAGTTCATTTTTTAATTCTATATGTTGAAAAATGTTGAGGGTGAATTTTTGGGATATTCCTAAAATACTCAAATTTTTAATGAATAGTGAAATTCTGTAAAATACTGTATATACAAATTATCTATTAAATGAACCATTTATTACATAATGAGTGATTTAAGGCCACTTGGTTCGAACTCAAATTCACTTATTACTATTATGGGTTATAATAAACAACACTATTGGTTGTATTTAGTGAATTAACAAAATAATGAATAAAATATTCTAAATTCACTCATCTCCAACACTATAAAACCCTCCTCACTCATATAAGCCTATAATCCCTTCATAGTTATACCAAAATACACTCCCCTATTCACTCCCCATGTCCAAAAATATCTTGGTCTTTCCAAAAGACTAAAACCACTTCCCTTAAAGAGATTCTAAAGGAGAGGGATTCAAGAGGTAAATTCCTCTTTTCAATTTCTTTTATTTCAAGTTATCTTTTTTGTGGTATGTATTTCAATTTTTTATACCATGTTATTATTTCCATTTTATTCTGTTATAATACTATTTTATGAGCCTTATATTAATTCTTTAACCCTTTCCCCTCTCTTTTTAATGTTGTCTAAATCCATGTTGCATAACTGTTATGCTACAGAATTTTCGTCTCAAAATCTCTCTCTTTTTCAAGCACTCTTATTATGAAATTATCTTTTAATTTCAATGGTCTTGTGTTGGGATATGTAATTAAATATCCCCATTAATTTATTTATTTTATAATAATTATGATATTCTTATTTTATCTCATTAATATATTTTATCAATTTTTAAGTGACGTCGTTAGGCTGTCAGATTTTCGTAAGGGACTTCTCAACTTTTCTTTTATTTTGAGTTCCTTTATTTTTCATTCCTATCCTCCTTTAATAATTTTTTTTGATGACACCATTATCTTACATGTACTATAATGTTTTCATGATAAAGGAATAATTTTTCATCATCTCTCCTTTCATATTATTTTATACTAAAATTAAAAACACCACCTGAGATGTGCTAATCTACCACATTCATGGATGGTGGGTTTTAAATTTCTATTACCATCTTAAATTATGTTAATAAAACCATTATTATGGTTTCAAAAGACTATAATATATTTATTATGTCTCATATATGGTTCTGGAATCTTTTTTTACACATTTTTTATATTTATAAAGCAAAAACGTTTGTTGTGTTCAAAAATTGCTAATTAACACAAACAATTTTCGTTGAATGATTTATATAATGATTCATCTTCACTCCAATAACCAAATGAAATTTATAACCATTTAAACTTATATATATTTACTAAATAACATATAACTTCAATTCTTGATAACCATCCTCATTTTACATGATTCTTCGTTGATGTATATAAGTATACCGATCATGAAGAAAATGATCCCAAACAATAAAATTAAACCTATTAAACCCATCAAGAAGGACATGAATGAACATAATAAGTCTATAATAAAACAATTACATAAATAATTGGTTCTTTAAATTTTAATTAATGAATTTAATTAGTTTATCCATGAAACTAAGATCAAGTGAAGAACACCATCAGACTAAATGTAAGGGTTTTCCACCCGAACCTCCATTTTTATTGGGGTTAATTTTATTATCTAATTACCTAAATAAAATTATTATGTATTATTATTTACTCCTCATAAATTATATGTGAGTGTTCTATGTATTTTTACTAACCATAATCATTAATTATTTTATGGTTAGTTACATGTTTTAAAAGTAAATTTCAAAATTATATCCGAAATACAATCCCGATTCAAGGGAATTTCTCAAATTCATACCTATTTTAAAGGGCCCTATATAATCTGTTTTTGGAAACAATTATCCTTATAAAATAACTCATTTTATTGTGAAAATAATATCTTACTTCACTTATGGATTTATACAAATAATTTTCCAAAAGAAGCCTTCTTTTCAAAATAAAAGAGTACTTATATAAAGAATTAATTAATTATTTTATAAGAGAATTTTTGTCTATTTGAAAACTATTGAGGATTCTTATGTATTAATAAGATTATTCATTTATGATGTTATATAACATATTTAATTTTATTTTTTAAGACTATTTTAAATCTGGATGTTCTTTCCTAAAACCATTCACCAAATTACTCTGAATGTGTAGTTTCTAAGCTTAATGTTCAAAGAATGTTATTTACATTTCATATGATAGTTTCAATATGAATATATATGTTGCTTATGTTTTTCCCCACTCATATGAGGATTGAATTATAATTATTATTTGATAGGCGGGGCCTTCTATGTCCCCGCAATGCATCGAGAGGTCTCATGATACAAATAGATGTGGACTTGGCTGAGGCCTTTCCCAATTTGAGATATGGTTTTGGTCGAGGCCTTAATCATTTTTAATCATATTGGCCGAGGACTTGAAAATTTATTTCGAAATGTACAGAATATGATCTTCCCTAGTTATTAATATAGTAATTGAAATATGATTTGGTTATTTGAATATTAAAATACCCATGATTATGGAATTATTTATTAAGATCCTATTCCTGCCATATTTTGTTCATGTTTTTGTTAAAGGAATATGTTTTTATTTATTCAACATGACCAATGTTTATGTTATGACATATTCCACTTTATTGATTACCCTTACTAAGCATTTGATCTCACCCCTTTCATTTGTTTTTCATTCCCCAAGTTATGAGGAATAGATCATTTATTAAGTATTCAAGGATGTAGTTTATTAGCTTTTGTTATGTATGATATTTTGTTTCCTTTACAAATGTAAAATGGGTTCCATGTATGTATCTAGTTTCTTCAAGACTACTAAACCGATCTATCCTTTAGGACTTGATTCCTTATAATCATGCCGATTTATAAAATAAATGCACTGGCTTTGGGCTTCTGGGGTTACTGTGTTTCATAATCACTCTATGAGTGGGGTAGATTATGAATATTATATGAGTTGTTACAAAATGGAGTGTTTATGGGTATTATGTTAGAATGGTATATGAGACTTGTTTCTATTTTCTAGAAACAGTTATAACATGCATTGGGTACACAAGTGAAACTCAACAAAACATACCATCCTTTGTCTAATTAGTGGTCATGGTATAAGATATTGATTTTATAGGACATTCTTGTGAAAATTTTCTTGAATTCTAATTGTTCTTAGGAGAGTTATATTAAAATAATTGATTTCATTTATAAAATTATTGTCTAGGAATTGATTCATATGTCACCCCTTGAGGTGTTGTGTGATAGAACATTTTGATCTCCTCTAAATTATCTAGTGGTTTTAGAGTCTATTATGATTATTTCATGTATTGTGTAGGAGAATTTTGAGCATATTCAAATGACATAGAAATGGTTGGAGACTACTCAGTTCAAGAATTAAACATATGTTGACTAATGAAATTATCCTATCAAGTTCATGGTAGGTGATCGTGTATTTTTAAGATTTTCAACTAATTTTGGAAACCAATAATTATTTTGACCACTAATTTCATCAATAAATATTACATAATTTTAGATCAATATTCATTACATGTCATTATGATCTATACCAGAACCATAAAGGTTTAGTGTATTTATGAACATGGATACCTAAAAATATGGTTCATTAAGAATAATATCATCTCCCACTATGTTCATCAAATAGGGTACCCTTCTTAGTAATAACATACTTAAAACCTTTCTTCATATCCTAGGGAATATAAAACATAAGAAAGGGTGAGCTCAAATTATTATAAGTGATATTAATCGGAGATATTAGACAATGGTCACTTGTAATCATAACATGATAATATGTGTATGATAACATGAGTATAAAAAGAAAAAATAATGGCCAAAAAATTATATATTTTAATCAAAATTCTAGGCATAAATCCTATAATTCATAATACATGAATCATAAGAGAATAAAAAAACATGATCCCTGAGAACATAGAATAAGAATATGATTATGTCATAAATGAGTGCCATAAAGTGTGGAATAATCAAAAAATAGATATCATATGTCTAGGATAAATTATAATACCATCATTTCTTAGTGTATATAAAGTCATTATGGAAAACCCTACCTATTCAATTCCAAAATTTTATTAGGCGTAACTTCCACCGAGTTAAGTTTTTCATAATTACACAAAGCATCGGAGGGAAATATAATTTTGGTCCCACCTATCACAAAATAATAATACATTCATATTTATTCCAAAATATCGTAAACATTCATTATATCGTCATATCATATCTTGTGGAAAATTAGCAAGTTTCATAAACATCCCACCATCATAATCACAAAAGAAATCATTGTCTTAATCGAACCATGGAATGAAAATTGGATTCATTTCAAGTTCAGTGTCATCATAAAACATACATATAATTAATATATATGGTATCATAAGATAATATACTTATTATATAATAATAAACATCAAAGGATTTCTACATAGAATAAATATTCCTTTAAAAGAATGTTTAAAATATTTCTTATAAAACATGGAAAATCTTCTTTTTAGATATCGTTAGAATAATAAATTCATAGAATATTGAGAAAATGATTTTCTTTTCAAATTTTCAAATAAATATTTAAATTAATCTTCAATTAAAATAAATTTCATGTCAAAATAGAACATTTATTTCATAATTTGGTAAAAATTCAACTAGTGACTCATTTAGAAAATTAAAAGAAGATTAATTTTAAAAAAATTTATAATAATAAAAATAGTTAACATTGAATATAAATGATCATTGGAACATATAAAGGAACTTTATTTTAAAAAAATTTAGAAAATATTGACTTGGAAATAAATATTCCCAACCACAAAGAGAAATAAGTGAGTTTTCCTTAAAAACAAAATTTTAGTTCTCTTTGAGTACCAAAAAGTGGAAAATGAGAAGTAAAAATTAAAACATAACAAATAACCCTATGAGAATAAATTATAGGGTCTTTTATAATATTTTAATCACACAATTCCATAAAGTAAATTTAAACCAAAACAATCCCATTTAAAAGTGATATCTGAAAAATTAAACCATAACACTTTTGCAACCTTTGAGTCATAGGTCCCATGTAATAATAACCTCAAATGAAACTTTAAATATCATAAATATTATAATATTAAAGATATTAAATTTCAAAATTTTCAGTATATACACCACATAAACATAAAGGGCATCATAAGATTAAAATTTTCTCAACAAAATAATATTGAGACGAAGAACCCTTAACTCACATTTGGCATGATTTATAAGATCTCTAACCTCTTATATGATAAATTAAAATTTATTATAAATGTATAAAATAAATATATATATTTATAATATCATATATGATCCAATTATAAAATTTAAATATCGATTTAACTATAATTAATTATTAAAATCATTTTTCCAAGTGTTAACATTTTCATTTTTCATGTCTGGTTCAGTTCTACAGTCCCAATCTTTGTAATTTGATCATGAATCCATTATCTATAAAGTTTTAATCATCCCAATAGTATCATGTATAATAATTGTATAAACTTTTATAATTACTCATATAAATTAGTGATGAAAAATGAATTACAACACTTCTTGGAGATGGTAGTCCGTACGTTCGCACAAGTAATTCTCATGATTTTGATGGGTGAAATGCAATAAAATTAAATAATAATTGAAATTTATTGAAATATAATATTATCATAAATATTATATATATAAATTAAATCCATTTTTATAAACATCAATGTTAGGTGGTGACGGAAAATGAATCATATCACTTCAAGGAGGGGTAGCCCACACATACACATGAGCAATACATTCATTTCCCATTTGACTATAAAATAAGATAAATAAGGTTATTAAATTATCATAATAACATATGAACACATTGCATATATTTAAAGAGTTTTTTTCCTAGAACCAACAGTTTTTACTTTTATTTTATGTATATTTAATATATTATTACATATTGTTCATTGTTCTACATGACTATAATGTAATGATATCCTAGAGTATTTATTGCATTGATAAGGTCATGGATGTTCCCCGCTATGATGAGAAACTTATAACACTATAAAAAAATTCTTAAATATTGTTATGTGGTTGGATGACATACTATGATGGAACACATAGCATGAAGACCGTCAGGTGTGAGTACTCGTAAGCATATGAGACTTCCTCTCATGAGGTTCACACTTGGTAATCTTCATGATAAGAGATTATGATAACAGACCCTCTAGTAGGAATTCTACTTATTTTAGTGTCATTGGATATTTCTTTCTGTGAGAATGTGTAATGATCCTTAGACTTTAATATTAGCATTAACATGTGTCATGACTAGCACACTTTGATTTACTGATGAAAATCGCCATACAGGCATTTGGCGGGATGTAGGGTACATTGGGTGCATCATGAGTGGCATGTTATTAATGGATAAGTTGAGGAAGTATTTGTCCCTTCCATTTATGGAATTCGATATCTCGGCCCTTTGATTGAAATAGAACTATCGTGTGAAATTCCATGGCCATGGTGTAATGATGAGTTTATTTCTGGAATTCAAAGAACGACGTATCAAGCATAAAAGTTGATGACAAAATCATGAAGCCTACTTGATGATATATTGTGATAAATGGATTATATTACATAGTGAGCATTCGTATATGGATTTTGTTGTTTCTACTTTATGTTCTTTCTCTTGGGTGCCTTGACCCATTACTAGACATTACTCATGGACTTTAGGCAAGCTCGCCTAATGCCAATGAGAAAGAATCCTAGAGGGTCACACACTAATTGTTTTTGGTGGTCTTGGTTAAATTCTATTTGAATTTAATTAATGAAATAAATATTATTATAAAGAATGTGGAATAATTTTATTCAAGTTAAAATGATTGCATAAATTAAATAAAATATATTTATTTCTTTTATTGAACATTTAAAAAATATTTATTTACTAGTTTGTAAATAAAATATTTATTTTAGAGAATAATTTATTTATTTATTTATTTGGGTGTTCAATAAATGGAAGTGGAGTTCGAGTGGAGGAAGGTCGGTCTGGTAGAGAAATTATTATTTTCAAGATGGTAAATTTTTATTTAACTAGTTATCATAAATTAAAATAATGCTCCTATTATTTTATGATGTGAAATTTTAATTATAATTATTTTTTGAACAAGTAGGAACACCCTAAATAATGACACAATATTATTATTAAATGCATCGGTTTTCTATAAGTAAATAAATGTATTTAAATTTTTCTTTACAATTAAATATTGTAACAGAAATTCCATGTATATAAATAGGAAAGTACGTCTATTATGCCATAGAACAAACCACACGCCTGGTGAATTGAGAATTCTTGAGCAAAAAAATCTCTCTCCTCAAATCAACTTCTCTCCCCTATCAATAATGAGAAATGTTCTTCATGACCGAAGAAAAACTGATCGAGAACGACCGACACAAGACACTCGCTTCACTGCGCTAGCACTCCGAGAACGAGCGGTGTCGATCAAAGGCTATCGGAGCACGTGTGGATCACTGCTAGAGGGATTCTTGTTTGGATCCTTACAAGTGCAACAAGATAATCTGGAAGGTTTATTCTGAAAGATCAACATCATCAACGACGAAAAATACCAAACATCTAGGTATTATTTGTCTTTATGAAATTAATTAAATTGAATATAAACATGATGTGCAAGATCCTATCTAAAGGTATCAATCCTCTTTCTTATTTATATAAATATTTGATTATATTCCATGGATACTTACATTTATCTTCGTATTGTTCCTAGAATAATCATTGATCATGGTAAAAAATCAAAGTTGGGTGTCATCCCAACTGTGCTTCTGCTGTTCCTAGAACCTTCAAGTGGTATCAGATCGGTTACATAATAGTTTTTTTTTAAAACCTAGATCCTTTCCTTTATTTCAGTTTTTTCCTTTATTTGAACAGAAAATTAAACCCCTCATTACAAGCTTTAAAATTCCTAATGCAATCCACCCACATTGAAGCGGTTAAAGACCCCCCGAGTATCTTCCTTTATTTTTCGATTGAACATTGGAAAACTATCTCCCCACCTTGTATGGGACTGTTGAAACAATTAAATCAATGGACATGAAATTATGATGAAAATCCATAACCAGTGAAAATCTAACTCTTGCCTCTTCGATACAAAAGTGTGACCATAACCACAGGGCCACCCCAGGACCATCCCAACAAAAGCCTCTTCATGCCTTTCTTCATCTCAAATTCTCTCACTTTTCAAAAAACAAAAAAAACTAAAGCTCTTTTCCCAACTCAAATCCAGCTATAACTAGGTTTTTTCTATAACTCACCAGCATACATTGTATTACGTACCCTTGATGCATCATCTCAAAGACCAACATTGGAAAGTGTGTGTGAAAGTATGATGTAAGTCGAATGGTTATCGGGGCACTTCTGCAGAATCCTATTTGCAGCATTTATGCTAATTTTCTTATTCCCATGAACCTGACAAGTACTAATCAGAGCTCTGTAGACAGAGGGTCCAAGCTTCATTATCATGGAATCCATAAAGGCTTATGCCTCATAGAGATATCCTGCTCAAGAATACATATCAGAAACACATGAAACGTTGTCCACCCACAGGGTTTCACTAGGAGAAATATCATTCCTCATCATATCAAATTACTCATGTCCCTTCTCAAGGTGTCTGGAATAGCTACATTCAGAAATAATGACAAGAAAGAAAGTGTTGTCTGGTTTGATCCCAGCTTCTCTCGCTTGTTCCAACAATTCAATGTCTTCACTACCATTCCCATGAGATGAAAACCTAGAAAGAATAGAGTTCCATGAGATCAATTCATGCTTTCTCATTGATGAGAAACCCCGTTTTGACTCTTGAGAATTACCGCACTGGGCATACATGGAGGAAAGTACATTTTGGACACACAAATTAGGAGAAAACCCATCTATGAACACCAAACCATGTACATGCTTCATGTCTTCAAGTACTGAAATATTTCAAGTTAATCGTTCTATAAATCTAAATATTGAGATCAATTCCTCCTCTTTAATTTCTCATTCTCCTTACAGAAATTATCTTTTCTTTTAATTTTGATTAAAATAAAATAAAGGATCTCATCCCGAGGTACCAAAGCTTCCTGGTCATACAACACCAGAACACACGGTGTGTATTCAGCAGTACACACCATATAGTAAAGATTCAATGCATCTGACTAGTCCTCCAAACCACGATGTGTGTTGGAGTCTTTATAAGTTTTAAATGACTCTATGTGTTGACCAGGAATAGGTGACACATGGTTTCTAGATTACACTCCAAGTGGCCAAATGGACACGGCATGTAGTCCCTTCGGGTTAGGGTTGGACCGTGTACCCCATACATGGTTTTCCCGGCTGGAGACTGTGTAATGAGGAACTACACAGCATGTGGCCCACTAGACATGACATGTACTCCGATGATTTCCAAAGTTTACTCACACGTTTTTTCCCTAGGCATGTACTTCAGATAGATGGTGAAAAATAGTACACGTCGTGTACTCATCCAAATTACGCATATTTATTAAAATTTATTATTATATTAAAAAACCCTTGAGACTTGTACCATCATGAGGGACTAAGGATGAGGCACAACACGTGATAGGTGTTATATATATATATATATATTTAATTTAACATCTGTGTAATGTTCATTTCTACTCCTTAGATAGTTATGAATATGAATTCACTAGGTTTCTACAAAGTAAAAGTTACGTAAAAAGATAATTTTAAATGAATTTGTTTTTTTAAAATTATGATGGATGAGAATCTCAAGGAAATTCAGAATAGGGTTTAAGATAAAAGGATTGATTATTTAAAGGTGATAATTAATTTATTCGAGGGTGATTTATCTTAAATAACAACGATTAAAGAATTTATTGCTAGTTTTATTTATGAGTAAATATCATTGTATGTATGGATGATCATGATCTTTTCTAAGACCTTTGTATGTGGATGGTTTCTCTTAGTTTATTTATTTGAATTACATTTGTTAGCCTATGAGCCTTCTCCTCATTAATATGTAGAGCCTTTATGCCCAAAGGTTTCATTTATATAAAACCCCCTTTTACCCCTCACCTACATGTGAGTTAAAAAAATGGCTTTTGTAATTGATGGAACTCCCAAGCTATTGCATCTGGTTCATGCTAGATCCGAGATGAAATCAATCCCAGGAGATACAAAGGTGGACGGGTTGAAGCTATATACACGAACCCAAAAGGTTCTAGGTGATTCTCCCCTAATCCAGGGTTAGTTAATCAATCTCTAGATAAACTAACCATTATAAAATCTCATGATCATGTAATTTACCATATTTTATTTTTGTCATTTTCATTGTTTATCATTATGGATGGGATGTTAGGATCACATAATTAATGAATTAAACAAGAATTCATGATGGAACTAGAATAAACTAGACTCTTGGGTAAATATTATCAAGAGATGGTTAATCAATTAAGAAAGTTACACTTAATATTAAAAAGCATGTGATTATAAGTAATTCATGCATAAGAGATAAAAATCCCTCAAATAAAATATTAAGATTGACCAAGACTTTTGTTACTTGATTAAGGGGAAAACTCAATAAAACTCTGTGTTTGGCCAACCCTTGTTTGGACACATACTTTTATAAAGGAATACCTTATGAAATGTTTCATGTTGACTTTACCATATTACAACAAGAAGATTAGCCCTTGCTAGACTTGGTGTAATATTGGAGGCAAGAGTTGAGGAAATTCAAATTCATGATTTCATGATTAGGGAGTCCACTCAATAGATCAAGGAACTGTTAGCCCACAGTTGGAAAAGACCTTCCTAATTAAATACCTTTTAATAGCTAGACCAACCCTTGTTGTAGTTATGCAAAGGGGAATATGGATCCTTGACATTATAATGTCATGGCAACTGGACATTTTGAGTTCAATAGTGAGGGCCATTGGAACATGATAATATAGTGGGAGACATAATATAATTTATTATTTCTAATAAAATGTAATCATGAAAGTACTAATGATATGCTCTTTTAATTGTAGAATTAAAATTAAAAGCTCATCAACCACCCTATACCTGCGATAAATTCTGGATAAAGACAACATCCTCACCAGAAATAACATCTAGGAATGGTTTAGACGCCTTCGAGTTATCCTACAGCATGAACATAAGCCTTACATGTTGGAGTTAGCATTAACTATTCCAACTACCAAGGATTCAAGTGATGAGAATCTCCTAGACTATGATAAATATATGAACAACGCGGCCAACGTGCAATTTTTGATGTTATCATCAATGTCTTGTTAGTTCATGAAGTCTCATGAAAACATGGATGCTTATAGCATGCTTGAGCACCTATATAGTCTTTACTAGGAGAGATAAAGATAGAAAAGGTTTGAGATCTCTAAGGCACTCTTTCAGAGTATGCTTGGAGAAGGTTCCCCAGCTAGACCTCATGTAGTCAAGCTCAAAGGCTACATTGAGTTCCTAGAGGTTCTAGGGTTTAAAATCCCCGATGAACTGGGCACTAATCTCATTATCACATCCTCCCATATATATTATCTAACTTTTTTGTCAATTTCAATATGAAAAACATTGAGAAGTCTCTATTTGATCTTTTGATCCTCATTTTCCATGTGTACAAAGATATGAAGCTTGAAAATCCATCTATCCTTATGTTGAATAAGAGTAATGGGAAGGCAAAGATATTTAACCCCAAAGCTTCTTCATGACCTTCTAATAAAATGAATATCAAAGGGGAGACAAGGTAACATGAGGTTGTTTGTTTCACATGTGGCGATAAGGGACATTAGAAGAAGAATTGTACCCAGCCTAAGAAGCATGTGGAAGCTTCTGGTGCATTTGTTATCAAATGAAATCTATCTGTTTCTACAATTTAGGTATTAGATACAGCTTGTGGAACTCACATATGTATCCAAATACAGAAACCAAGTAGATATAGGAAGATTTATCGAGGGGAGGTAGATCTACGAGTATCCAATAGAGCCAAACTAACTACTATAGCTATTGGGGACTACCACCTCATGTTTCTTACTGGGATGATCTTGGTGTTAAAGCCTTGTTTTTATGTACCTTATGTAACCAACGTCATAATTTCTATATCCAGACTAGATATAGATGGATTTTTTTTCAAGTTAGAAATTAATGTTGCTTCTTTTATAAAGATGTAATTTGTTTTGGTAGGTCACATTTATACAATGGTCTTTATGTGTTAGATTACACAAACTAAGTAATGGCAATTCATGACAAAGATACCTCACATTACTCATACCACACCCAACTTTGGCATCACCTGCTAGGTCATGTAAATGAGAAACACTTGAAAAGTTATATCAAGATGGATATTTTTAATCTTTTAGACCAAACCCACTTGGAATATGTCATTAATGTTTACAAAGAAAAATGACCAAATCCACATTTGGTGGGAATGGTGAAAGGGATAAAGAGCATCTTGAATTGGTTCATACCAATGTGTGTGGACCATTTCCAGTTGAAGAAAGGGGTTGTTACTCATACATCATAAATTTTACTGATGATTTTAGTAGTTATGGATATATCTAATTAACGAGGTATAAGTCAGATTCCTTTGATAAGTTCAAGGAATACAAGAATGAAGTTGAGAACTAGCTAGGTAATAAGATTAAGAAACTCTGCTCAGACCATGGTGGGGAATATCTTAATCAGGACTTCATTGATTACTTACGAGATTTTGGGATCATATCCCAACTCACTACTCCTTACACACCTCAATGGAATGGTGTAAGATAAAGGAGGAACTACACCTTGTTGGACATGGTGAGATCAATAATGATTCATTCAAGTATTCCATTATCCTTTTGGGGGTATGCATTACAAACAGTGGCGCACATACTAAACCAAGTACCAACTAAATTAACAAATGGTATTCCATAAATGTTCTAGAGTGGAAGAAAATCCATGTTATTGAATTTACAAGTGTGGGGTAGCAAATCATTTGTTAAGGCCACTTTAAGTAGAAAAATCGCACCCCAAGCCACAAAGTGTACCTTTATAAGAAACCCCTAGGATATAATGGGATATTACCTATAAAACCCATTAGAAATAAAATTTTTAGTGTAAATACATGCCATATTTCTTAAGAATATCTAAAATAGATAGTGGGAGAAAGATAGAATTCTATGAAATCGAGGCTCAAGATACACAAGGGTTGGCACATGAACAGATTCCACAAAGCCCTATGGAAGAAGAATCTATTCCAGAGACACAAGTACTGCGTAGGAGTACAAGAGATGTTATAGAACCAGAATGGTACAGTTTTCTAGTTACCCGGGATGGTGAATCATTGTTAGTTGATAATAATGATCCTCTAACCAAAAAGGAAGTAGTAAGTGGAACATACATTTCTATGTAGCAAGAAGACATGAATTCTAAAATGGATTCCATGTACCAAAACAATGTTTGGATTTTGGTAGATCCACTAGTTGATGTAAATCCTGTTGGATGTAAATGGGTTTTCAAGAAGAAACTAAACATGTAAGGACAAGTGAGTACCTATAGGACATGACTAGTTGCAAAAGCGTATAAACAACATCAAGGAATTGACTACGATGAAACCTTATCACCAGTTGCAATACTAAAATCCATCAGAATTATACTTGAAATTATGCCTTAACATGAATATGATATTTGGAAAATGAATGTCAAAATAGAATTCCTTAATGAGAACCTTCAAGAGGATGTCTACGTGACACAACCTGAAGGGTTTGTGACTCCAAAGTATTCCAATAAGGTATAAAAGTTGTAGAAGTTCATTTATGGATTAATGTAAGTATCCAGGTCATGGAACATTCATTTTGATAAATCCATAAAAGAATTTGGTTTTTTGATGAATGAATCGGAGCCTTATGTCTACAAACGGTTTAGTGGAAGTGCAATTGTTTTCCTAACAGTATATGTTGATGACATAATACGTATTGGAAACGAGATACCAGTCTTACAGTCTGTTAAGGTATGGTTGAATCAATTCTTCTCTATAAAGGACTTTGGTGATACATCGTATATTCTTGGGGTCAATAGCCATCATGATAGATCCAAGAGATTTCTAGACCTATGTCAAAGTAAATACATTGATAAGATACTGAATAGATTTAGTATGGAATAATTCAAGATGGGATTGTTTCCCATGTCACATGGAATTCATCTTTCCAAGAAAATGTGTCCTCAAACACATGAGGAAAGAAAGATAATTGAAATGAATCCATACACATCATCGATTGGGTCAGTCATGTATGCCATTATATGTACTAGGTTGTATGTTGCCTACGCATTGAGTGTGGTAGGAAAATATCAAGCTAACCCAGGTGACCACCTTTGGATGTCAGTCAAGACTATCCTAAAGTATCAAAGGTGTACTAAGGATATGTTCCTAGTTTATCGAGGAGATGAAGAACTTGTCATCATGGGATATGCAGATGCTAGTTTCTAGGCTGATCAAGATGACATGTAGCCACAAACGAGGTATATCCTCATGTTTAATGGAGGTGCAGTGAGATAGAAAAGCTCAATGCAGAGTGTGGTCGCAGATTCTACAGCAGAGTTCGAGTATATCTAAGCTTTTGAGGCTGCTAAAGAAGCAGTTTGAATGATAATATTCATCTAAGAGCTAGATGAGATACCTAGCAGTAAATATCCCATCACATTGTACTGTGATAATACTGTAGTGGTGGATCTTGAAAAAGATCCAAGTTCACATCAGCGGATGAAGTAAATACTTCAGAAGTATCATCTCTTGATGGATTTTTTTCAAAGAGGTAAAGTTATAGTGAGCATTATTTCCACAAAAGAAAATGTGGAGGAACCCTTAACTAAAGAATTGACTGAGTAGAAACATGATCATTATGTGAGGTATATCATACTAAAAGTCATAGGAATTTATCATTTGTCTAAGTGGGATTTTTTAAGAGTTGGTGTCCTAGAACCAACTAGTTTTACTTTGATTCCATGCATATTTAAGTTATTATCACATATTGTTAATTATTCTGCATGACTATGATGTAATAATTTTCTAAAGTATTTGTTGCATTAATATGGTCATCACAGTTCCCTGTTATGATGAGAACCTTGAAATTCTATAACAATATTCTTAAATATTGTTCTATGGTTAGATGACATACTATGATGGGACACATAGCATGCACACCGTTAGGTGTGAGTACTGGAAGTAGATGAGACTTCCTCTCATGAAGTTCTCACTTGGTAATCTCCAAGATAGGAGATTATGAGAATAGATCCGTTAGTAGGAATTCCTCATGTTTTAGTGTCATCGGATATTTCTATCTTGTGAGTTTGTGTAATGATCCTTAGACTTTAATATTATCATTAACATGTGTCACGACTTGCGCACTTTGATTTACTGAAGAAAACTATCACGCAGGCAGTTGGCGGGAAGTAGGGTATGTTGGGTATATCATGAGTGGCATGTTATTAATGGATAAGTCATGGAAGGATTTGTCCCTTCCATTTATGGAAGTTGATATCTCGACCATTTGATTTAAATATAAACATCGCGTGAAATTCCTTGTCCATGGTGTAATGATGAGTTTATTTCAAGTAGTCAAATAATGACGTATCAAGCATAAAAGTTTGTGACACAATCATGAAACCTGCTTGATGAGATATTGTGAAAAAGGGATTATATTACACTGTGAGCATTCGTATGTGGATGTCATTATTGCAACTTTACATTCTTTCTCTTTGGTTCCTTGACCCGTTACTAGACAGTACTCTTGGAATTCAGGCAAGCCGCCTAATGCTAATGAGAAAGAATCCTAGAGGGTCACACACTATGTGTTTTTGGTGGTCTCAATTAAATTTTATTTTAATTTAATTAATGAAATAAATATTATTCTCAAGACTGTGGAATAAATTTATTCAAGTTAAAATGATCTCATAAATTAAATAAAATATATTTATTTCTTTTATTGAACATTTAATAAGTATTTATTTACTTGTTTGTAAATAAAATATTTATTTAAGAGAATAATTTATTTATTTATTTATTCGAGTGTTCAATAAATGGAAGTGGAGTTCGAGTGGACCAAGGTCAGTCTGGTAGTAAAATAATTATTTGTAAGAGGGTAAATAATTATTTAACTAGATGGCACAAATTAAAATAAAGCTACTATTATTTTTGTGACGCGGAATTTTATTTATAATTCTGTTTTGCACAAGTTGGAGAACAATAAATAATGACGTGGTATTATTATTAAATTCATTGGGTTTCTCTAATTTCATGAATTTATCTAATTGTTCCTATGAAATTAAATATTGTAACTAAAATTCCATGTATATAAATAGTCAAGTACGCCTATTGTGCCATAAAACACACCACATGCCTGGTGAATTGAGAATTTTTTATCCAAAAAATTTTCCCCTCAAATCCTCTTCCCTACCCTCTAATGAACGACGGACATTCTTCAAGGCTTAAGAACAAGCGATAAAGAACTACCGACACAAGACACTTGCTTCACCATGCTAGAACCCGGAGAACGAGCTGTGTCAATCGGAGGCCATCAGAGCATGTGTGGATCACCACTAGATGGATTCTAGTTTGGATCCTTACAAGCGCAACAGGATAATCTGGAAGGGTCATTCTGGATGATCGACATCATTAATGAAGAAAAATACCAAACATCTAGGTATTATTTTTCTTTATGAAATTAATTGAATTAATTAAAAAATGATGTGCAAGATCTTCTATGAAGGTTTTGGGCCACTTTCTTCTTTATCTAAATCGATGATTATATTCCATGGAGACTGGAGGTCATCATCGTATTTATCCCAGAATAATCATCAATTTTGGTAAAAATAAAAATTTTGGTGTCATCCCAACCATGCTTCTATTGTGCCTGAAACCTTAAATATTGATATTATTATATTGTAATTATTCAGATATAATAGAAGGAGTTAGAAGAATATGTAAAATGAAAATGCTCGGTTTAGACTATTACCTCTCATTTGAAGAACATGCTTTGCGTCTCCCCATAAGGGCCATAGGGATAATATTGTAAGAAGAAAATAATATCTATAATTTTTATAAGGAAGTTAATAAGAGGTTTTTGTATTGTTATTTATATCTAAGTAGGTCAAGAAGTGTGTGTAAGATATGACAGGTTGTGTCCTTATATAAGATAGTATAGTTGCACCCTTGGTATTACTTAAAGTAGATAATTTTTATAAATTAATTTTTATAATAACGAGGATATAAATTGATATATTTAGAATATAGTATGAATATTAGTCTAAATCATCAAAATTTATATAATTTCAGGTGATGGTTTTACCCTTATCTCTTAGTTTTAAACCCATCAACACTCATGACGATTATCACGATATCAAAATCCTATACTCATTGTGGGTAAATAAAGTTACTATATAAGGAAAATTTACCCATGAGTGGAAAAGGGTTGAAATTATCAAACATATCTCATTAAATTTTGTAAATATATGATGTTTTTAATTTTAAATGATCATATAAAGTATTTTTTAACATAAAATAATATTAAATTCATTCTCAAAAACTATTCACATTACTGAATTTAAAAATTATTAATTTAGTAATTTAGATAGAATATAAACATTTCAAACATAAATAATATATTAAATTTATTAAAAAACAGTTTTTAAACCCCATAAATAACCCAAAAAAATATTTTATTTTATTTTATTTAAAATCATTAACTTGATTTTTCTACTGCTTGGACAAGCATTGTGACGACATTGCGTATGCATCTAAGGTAATTATTTCATCACAAAAAAAATCAGGATAATAAAATTATTAAATATTTAAAATTAAAATTTATAATCTAACATAACCTCATTTTATCTTTGATAAAAATATTAAAGTTATTTAAACACTTAAGTGACATTTTAGATTTATTCTATAATTAAAATAATATTATGGTAATTATCAAAGAAAAATGGAATCAATTTTTCATAACTTTTAATATTGGATGATTATGGATGAAATAAACTCATAAAATAAAAATAATTTCGTTTATATATCTTTTTAATCCTTATAATATTATTTTTAACCTAATTACCAATGTTTTCTTATTAAGGTGTCAAATATTTACCTCGAAAACTATTCATAGTGAAAAAAATAATGTTCACCCATTCAAAAAAGAAAATAAATTATGATTAAAAATATAGAATCTATATTATAAAATTTAATCTCTATGTGGTAAGAATTACTTCTAAAATAAATCTACAAAACACGATGAAAAATTGTTTCCATATAAATGCATTTATGTATAAACAGTTTTTATACCACAATTAAGAATAATGTTGATTCCAATGAAACTAATTGGATTATTTTTAATTAAAAGTAAGTAATCAAATTTTAAAATCAATTAAAAAATTTGAATTTTCAAATACATTAATGGAAATTACATTTTTCTATAAAATCAGTATTTTTTACTATTCACTAAAAAAATATTATGTTAATAAAAATAAAAAAATCACCGAAAACTAATTTTTTTACGATGATTTTAAAAAGTTATAATTTTTATAAAATATATTTTCAAAAAAAATTAAAATATATTTGAATATTAACTCACAAAATATAAATAAAAAACATTTTTTTAAGAAAACATATTTTTAAAGTATAAAATTAATTTAGTAAAAATTTTGTGCTTATTTTATAAGCATTAATTGAAACATTTTTATTGAGTAGAACCATTATATATATATATATATATATATCATATTGTTATTACTCATATTCATACCCTCCAATTTAATAGTAATGTTATAACAGTCACGTTTAATTAATTATATTTCTATAGTATATCCAAACTTTCATAAACATTATTATTTCATATTATGAAAGAAATTAATATTATAATTCTTTTAAACTAAATTTTTGGGGTGTTACATTATGTCCCCCACCCCATTAAAAATTTTAATTCTAGAAAATTTATCAAATACATTAAGTGTTAGATGTTTTAAAATACCATTACTGAAAACCTATATCATACAAAGGGACAATAAAAAATCCTCCGAAATAGGGGATTGGAAATATAAAGGTTTCAAAAATTAAAACATAATTACGTTCATAGATAATTATAAAAATGGTGTGATGTTAAAATATATAAATTTATGTTGGAATAATTTCCATAGACTCATAGATAATTAAAGATAACATGGTCATGAGAAATTTAATGACCAAAAACCCATTAATTAGTGTGGGGTGAAAGGACCGCCAGTTTTTAAAAAATAAATGCGAATGAATAATATTTTTACCTCAATATCATTTTCCTAAAGTTGTGATATTCATTTACTATCAACATAGAGAACAATAGAAAATTTACTTACTTGATTTCTTTCTATTTCATATGCACAATTTTTTCATCTTTTTACTTTCATCAATTTCAAATCCAACTCTCAATCCAAGAAATAAATATTCAAGATGATTTTTTTTATGTCTCCAGCACAAAAAATTAGTTTTAATAGATCATAATATTCATAAATTAATAAAAATTCATTCCAAATGTCTATATACTTAAGAAAACTAAAATGGTTATCACAAGATATCCAATATGGATAAATTTTCATGTGATAAAATAAAACATTAATCTATATAACCTATATAATAATACTCATATTTCAAATAAAAACATTCCATGTATAGTTAACATTATGTCTCCTCAAAAATATATCTGAAAAAATTCAAAATCCAAACATTATATCACAAATATTCCAAAATCAATTTATCATTATTCCCCAAAATAACTATAAGTATCTCATCATTTCAAAAACCAAACACATGAATACTATAATTTTATATTCTCCTAAACCGTGATAATCATTTCAAAAAATAACCAAAATAAACATATAACCTAAATGAAAAAATAAATTCTTCCATAAATTAATTATACAAAAAATATCGAAAAGTTTCCATAAATCCAAAAAAAATACAATTTAATTCGACATAACCCACTTTTTCATCAAATCATTAATCAATTTCACATTCAAAAATACTTTCCAATTTTCTCTATCAATATCAATAAACTCTTTATACAAGCTAAACATTATTATCTCAACATCAGCTATATATTATGGTTTATATATCCCTAAATCACGGGTCTTTAAAAAATTACACCTTTATATTAAATTTATTGTCTAGGTTATTGATACCATCCAATATATGTTTGAAAATCCATAAAGAAAATCTACTACAGAACACTTCATAGGTGTTTTAATTTTCATATATCGATAATATAATTGATAAATCGCTTCTATAAAATAATAATAAAATCCAAATACTTAAAACACTTAAATCATTCAAATTTAATGATTAACATAACATAGTCCCTTCCTTTTTCAAAGAGTTAGCCCTTGTATTTTGGAATTGAATCAGATAATACCCAAGTTCCCAACACATTAGGAATTAAAGTATTAATGGTACCATTGAATGAACTTCATTTAAATTCATTAAACAGTTCATTTCTACTCCTCAATTACTTTCTCTATACCCTTATTTTACACACATAAAACATCTTCTCATTCCTTTGATATATTGACTTGGGTGTTTATCCCCACCTACTTGGCTTGTATGAAGCTGAATAACCATCCCTCCATGGTGATCATAAACAGAACACCCATGAAACTAAGTTTTTCACTTATTAGGTGTGTTAAAAACTCACCGAAGTTTAGGTTTTTAATCAAATAATGAGATATTTGATTAGGAATAACCACTTGGTTTTTCATTCCAGCTTCTATTTAATTTATTTTCTCATTAGGAATATGATTCCATTTCTTGTAACATTTAGAGTTAAAATTATTCCTCCTAGTTACATCCATTAACTAAGACCAAAAATCATAATGTGAGAAATAATTACCATTTGAATTAATCATTTAATCATAAAAAATCATTCAAGGATGTCTAAATCATAACTCATTTTCAATTTATGATATCTTAGATTTAACCTAGGTCATTCATGTTTATCATCTATTTAAATCAATAATAATTTTTCATAAATAAAATAAAAATTAACCAACACTTATCCCTTAATAGTTTCTATCCAGGTGTCTAGTCTTAGTTTCACTTATCATACACTTTTGATAATTAAGTTGATACCCAATCCTCCTCATTTAGAGTTTTTACCCATATGTTCATCTAATTCATAGATGTATTAACTCTCTAGTATCCAAAGAGGGATATATTTTCTAGGAAAACTACACTCCTTTCCTTACCATAAAATATAATTTTTTTCCTATTCCTATGATTATCATAAGGGTTCTCTATAAATTTGGCTCATCCTAGTTTCCATAAATATTTATGTTTTGATCTGATACCGACTGAGGTGACCCATGCATTTTATAAATATATATTACCTCATTTTGGAAGAATAATCATTATATATCATTATTATTCATTCCATAACCATATAGGTTTAGTTCCTTTCGGAACTTTATATATAAAAAACTAGTTCATAAAAAAACTACATCATATCTTACTAAGTTATTCACACTTATTTCCTTGTTAATCATAACATACATAATACCTTTCTTTAAAAAATGGGGAATATAAAACATAATAAATGGTAATATTATATACTCATTAAGGGTAAACATGGGATATATAATACAGTGATCATTTGTTTGTATAACATGAGAAAAAGGGTTTGATAACATGATCATAACAATATAAAATCATAACTACAAATTTATAGATCAAAATCATGAGTCATAGACTAAATATTGGTAGTTTATAATACATTAATAATAATAGAATAAAAATTCATTGTAACACCCCAAGATTCCACGATACGCTTCTCTTTCAATATTTTAGTAGCTTGCATTGTACACAAGTTCGAGATTCCAACACACCGCAAACAATAAAAGTTGCTGTTATGAATAGTAATACTGACTTTTTGAAATTTTATAATTTTTATCTATCATAATTGAATTCATTTTTGGTTTTGGAATATCTAAATTAACTTAGGGTGAAATTTTGGTACTTTTCGGATAACTTTTATATTTTGATGAATAGGTAAAATTACTAAATTTTAATTAAAAACAAATTTTTTAATCAAAATAATTAATATTTAAGAATTATGAATTTGAGTGGTTTTAAAGTATATTTATAATATATTTTTGCCATTTTATCCAATGGTGGTCATTATAATTAATTTCACTTTGAAATTGGACATAAAAATTGTCAATCTTTTGATAGATATTGTTTCTTAAAAACACGCTATTTGTTTGTAGAGTGGGAATTAACTATATAATTTATTAATGAAAACTATATGTTTTGAATTTGTTAAAATATACATCATTTTTTAATTTTTAATATAAAATATAGTATAGGGTAAATTTTTGGTATTTTTCTGATAATGTCCATTTTTAATGAAAAGTGAAAAATGTTGTATTTTAATTCAAAACTACATTTTCATCCAATTTATTTATATAGTTATATTGTAATTTTAATTGGTTGTAAAGTATAATTGAATTATTTTTTATCACTTAATACAATTTTGTTCCTTGGAAGTAATTTCACTTTTCAATTGGATGTAAAAACAAGTCAATCTTTTGATAGATTTTACTTCTTAAAAACTCGTCTTTGGTTTTGACAACAAGAATTATTTTTAAATTAATTACCGCAATTTCTATTTTTATAATTTAGTAAAATATATTCCATATTTGGAATCATAAGGTCCAAATTATTTAATTAAGACTCTTTTGTTTTTGGACATTATGAATAGTAACGATGACAATTATCTTTAATTATCATTATTAATTAGTAATCAGGTAGTTAAGGGTAATAAAATAATATCATAAAATACAAAATGACCCCAACATGTGTCCTAATACTACTTTTGGTGTCACAGATGACCATGGGATTCCTTGTTCCAACTTAGGGACCATATGGAATTACTTTTGTGTGATAATGACATTTTATCATTTTATTTTTAAAGAAAAGAAAATATAACCAAAGTATGTAACACCTAAGTAAAAAAAAATTAAATTTGTCTACATAAATGATCTCTTAGACTATAAATAGTAATTTGAAAGATAAAAATATTTCCTACATCATGGTATTTTTTTATAATTTTTATACATTAAATAAATAAATTTATTTTTGACACCATGATGATGCAGTGATTACCTCATTAATGAACGATTTAAATAAAATTAAAATATAAGGTAACATATAAGACTTAAACTTGTCTAAATCCTATTGTATGGGTATACGTAGAACCCTTATCACCTTATCCTTGAAATATATAATTGTGGGACCTTTAAAATCTGAAAATCAATTCATAATAAAGTAACATTTCATTACTTTCCAAGAGTGCCCCACCTCTCCTCTTATAAAAGGCCCCCACCTCTACCAGCTTATTCACTCAATCAAATCCATTTGGATCGGCAAACCTATTCCCAAATACTATCTCAACTTCCCTATATTATTCCTAGAATCCTCACTTTAGTAATAAGTCTTCCCAAGGAATCCTTTGGCTCAAATCAAAAAGAGATACCCGATTTAACGGTAATGTCTTCTCTTATGTTTTTTTGTTTCATTTTGCTTCTCCAACCCCCTAAAATCTTCCTATTCATTTCTTTTGTAATTAAAACAGTATCTTCACTATACTAGGATGTTTTTATGAGAATTATTTTTTTAACACTTACACACACCTCCGTCTAATGGTTAAATAACATATTGTTTCTCTGAGTGGAGAATTACTGCCTCACGAAATGATGATTGTTCAAACTTCTTTTAACACCTTTCATGGTGGAAATTAAGATGTCACTGTATTTATATATGGTATATATTATGTTTATGATTTTCTTATGCTTCGGTATTTTTCATTTATGGAATACCTTTATGGTTTCCACTATGGGTAAACGCGATAATTTTATTTTAGGATGTGCGGACAACCGCCCCCTCAAAGTGATTTGAATCGTTAATGCCTTATGTGGGATGTATAAAGGATTGGGATAATGATGTTATATATGATATTATACTTTAATTATAATATACCTATGTATCATTATGTTTTAATTCCATTAAATGAAAGTCGTGTTCATGTGTACGTACGGCTTACCGTCTCCATGAACGGTGCATTTTATTTCTTATCTCCAAATGTTACGTACTATTATAAGTGCATATATATAATGGATATATATGATATATAATAAATATAAATGATTAATATGATTCTGTAATTAAATATATATCTCTCTCATTTATTTTTAATTCTATTAATATGATAAATAAATGAAAGTAGAGTTCATGTGTATGTACGGCCTACCGTCTCTATGAACGGTGCATTTCATTTTCTATCTCCAAATGTTATGTAATAGTATAAAATGAATATATACTAGATATTTTTGATATTTATATCATTAATACTATTCTATAGATGATTTACATATAACTACATGGATAATTCTTTTCAAACAAGTTCATTTTTGACTCAACTACCAAGGATCAAAAAAATGACCATTATTAAATTAAATGATTACATAATGTTCAAAACATGGTAATAAGTTATGTAAAAGAATAATGAACTTGAAAAAGGATCTTAATCAAATACAAATTAACTATTGTTTATTATATAGGAGATTAATGAACGATCAAGTAAAGTCAGACACGGGGTAAGGGTCTTTGTCTCAATCTCCTTTCATTGAGGCATTTTTTTATACACAACATTCTTTTATACGGTATATAAACCCCATTGACTTTTCCTTTTATTAAAAAGGAATCTTTTTATACGAATTGTTTTTACTAAATGAAAAAAGTAGTGTTTTGTCTTACGTATGCGGCGACAACAACTTCTCCACCGCCGTGACCATTATTTGAGTTTCAGCTTGCTCTACAAGCCATAACATTTTTTAAATGAAAAATAAATACCATGTTTTACTTTTATTTTATTTTTCTATTGAAAATGGTTTTATTATATCAATGTGTTTTATTGATATCTTGTTGTTGAAATGTGGAAATGTTATTTTTCCTTTATTCATGTTTTATGTGATACGATTATGTTGTGGTTTATGATATGTTTAATCCTTTTCATATAAGGAATGCATTAGACTTAGTAAGTGACGGGTGGAGCCCGCTATAGCTCCTTGATGCATCGGTATGTCTCATTAGACAAACTAGTGTCTTGGCACGAGGTCTTGAAAAAATATTATTTTTAGTCTTGGCATGAGACATTGGCTATGTGGTTATGATAGTCTGGCATTATGCATTCCATCATTATGAAAGTGGTTATTGATATTGCATTTGATTATTCGACTAGTAGAATATCCATGTGAATAAGTAAATGGAATTATTTCAATATAATTTTGCCATATTATTCTTCAGATCAAGTTTAAAAGGCTTTTTTTAGTTATACATTGCCTTAAATGTTTATGTTTATTTATGAAATTTTCTGCTATATTGTTATCCTTATTGAGTATTTGAGCTCACCCCTTTCTATGTTTTATTTTTCCTAGGATGTGAAAAATATTTTTTAACTGACCTGCAGGGATAGTCTGAAGGGGATATGACTGTGGACTATGGAGACAGTGTTATTGAAGTTTTTTACTTTATGATGTAATGTAACATTAATGAATTTTTCTACTGTTTACAAGGCTACTAAACTAATTGGTCTTTTGAGACTTGATCTTTTGTGATCATGCCAATGTTACATAATAATCCATCAACTCTGGGTAACTGGGGTCGGGGCATTACAGTTGGTATCATAGGGAGTTTAGTAATAACCATGGAAGCTAGATTTTGATAAACTCTAATTAGAGCACATAGCCCTAAAATAGACATTGGGGATTAGTATAGAAGAACTTACTAGAATTTTGGTATTGTAGATATTTTTTGAGTTTTCCGAGAAATACATCCCTGTCTAGATACAAGTAGGTAGAGGCGGCTCTGGCACACATGTACCTAGGGGTAAAACCTGAAAACACCACTTTGAACTAGACTCGAACAGGAACTGGTGCACAACAACAGACCTTGCTGCACTCTTGGTTACGACACTCCCCGGGGATATGCTTAGAATAATTAAATATTTCTTTAAAAACCATTATGAAGGGTTTATGAGTATATAATTTCTCAAAGAAAATTTTTTTATGATTATGTCTTATATCCATAAACTGTTCAATTTATGTTAGGTGTTTTTCAAGTTTGTTATTATGTATTTCGATTCATAAACTAATCTAGTTTAGGACATTTTTTTTGAAATTGCGCCTAGTGGGAGGAATGGAAACCGTATCAATGCATGCACTCCATGTAGGGATTTCCCTCCTACTCAAGATAATTATAGTGGAGATGGTGATATAACTGGTGTTGATCAGCTCCTCACCATACTGGCAAAACTCACTCAGGTTATGAATAATAACCTTACTCATATGGAACACCCTGATCCGCAACATGGAGGATCAATGTTAGATCGCTTCATGAGGTAACAACCACCAACATTCAATGGGAGTACAGATCCAGTAGTAGCTGAGCAATGGATAAATTCCCTAGAGAAAATATTTTAGGATTTAGGGAGTAGTGAAAGGGAAAAATTTGTCATGGTAGTTTACCACCTCACTGGAGACTCTGATCAATGGTGTTCATTGATTCAAAATACAAAGGAAGATAAAGAAGTATCAACTTTGGAGTGGAGAGAGTTTAATGATATTTTCTTAGTAAAATACTTTCCTCATTACCATTGAGCGGATATGGAAAGACAATTTCTGAGTCTGAGGCAAAAGGAAGATGAGAATGTTTCAAAGTATGAGTCTATATAGACAAGGATAGCGAGGCATGCTTCTGATTTTATATGTAACCCAAGAAGGATGATTGACCGTTTCATTGATGGGTTAAAACCATTTCTCCGTCGAGCTTTAGTATCACAATCCTTCTCATCATATAAAGATATCATCTCATGTGCTATCAAGAGAGAAAAGTAATTCTCTAAATCTTATGAAAATAAAGTAAAGTAAGAGAAGAAGATAATGGAGGAACAATATATAGATAAAGGGGAAAAGGGAATGAAGGATTTGTCATTAAGCGATAATTTTTGGATGAATCACCCCGGTACTTGCCTAAAAGTAATGGGAGTTTGTTATAAATGTGGAGAAAAAGGTCACCTGGCTCATGATTTTAAGGGAAAGAAAGAGGCTATCAATGTTGAATGCTACAATTGTAGAGAAATGGGGCATTATAAAAATGAATTCCCTAAGTGCCAAGGAAGCATACCTAAGAAAAGGACAGGGGTGCAAGGCCAAGCTTATGCGGTTACTACATATGAAGTTAAATAATTATTGTATTTGTGTTTTTGGACTCAAGAACTATATTATGGTTATTAGAATAATGTGATATATATAAGGATTGTACAACCGTACTTTTTGTTTTCATTAAGTTTTTAATATGATGACGGTAATCATATTTTTATTATGTGACAATTATAGAAACATTACTTTGTTTGGGGAATCTGATGTTACAATTGATTTTGGAATTTAGAGACCTTTTAGAGAAAGTCTGGACAGGTATTTTGGATAACTATAAAGGTTCGAATGGATTAAATAGAACATTGGATAGTATTGTTTGAGGTTAAAACATTTCTGAAGATTATTTTTGGAATATTATAATACTATTGTTTTAGGAAAAGGACAACCTGCAGGTCGGGGGATAACCCATTGCATCAGACAAAGCTGGAGGAATCGAACCCACAACCATAGTGCGACTGGACTTTATTACCTACCAATAGCCTACAGGATGTCCCTGGTTATTACAAAATATTTTTCTCCATGGTTTGTTTTAATATTTGGAACATTATACGATTAGGATAAATATAATATTTTTGAGTTCTATTGTCTTTTTGAGTGAAAGATGAGTTTGTGGTATAAATTAGTTGAAGGATGAAATTATACTTGATATATATATATATATATATATATATCTTATTCAATGAAGAAATTAATTCTTAAACTTTAGGGAATGGATATTAAAACAAAAACATGTTATCCTAATAACCTATTTTTTTGAACTAAGGATATTTTCATCATAGATTGATGGCTTTGAGGCCCTCAATTTTACAATAGTTTGTGATTGATGACCTCAATCACTCCCTATAAAAATTTACATTTTCCCTCTAATTATGTTTCTATAATTTTCCCCAATGTTCTCCTATTCAAAACCTTAATTTGATGGTGAATTTATCATTTCCCTTCCCCTCTTATTAATACTAAATTTTATTAACCCTATTTCTGATATAGGTTTTCCAAAAAGGTATTTTTTTTCTACCTTTTATTTTCGAGGAACATTTTCAAATTTTCCGGACTCAATTTATTGAAGGAGGGGAGAATGTAACACCCCATTCTTCCATGATACGCTTCACTTTCAATAATGCAGTAGCTTGCATTATACACAAGTTCGAGATTCCAACACACCGCGAAGAATCAAATTAGCCGTTATGAATAGTAATACCCACTTTTTGAAATTTTATAATTTTTATCTTTCAAAATTGAATTAATTTTTGTTTTTATAATATCGAAATTACCTTAGGGTGAAATTTTGGTACATTTCGGATAACTTTTATATTCTGAAGAATAGTGAAAATTACTTAATTTTAATTAAAAACAACTTTTTTAATTGAAATAATTAATAGTGATAAATTATGAATTTGAGTGGTTTTAAAGTATATTTAGAATATATTTTTACCATTTTATCCAATGGTGGTCATTATAATTAATTTCACTTTGAAATTGGACATAAGAAATTGCCAATCTTTTGATAGATATTGTTTCTTAAAAACACGCTATTTGTTTGTACAGCGGGGATTAACTATATAATTTATTAATGAAACTTATATGTTTTTAATTTGGTAAAATGGAAATCATTTTTTAATTTTGAAAATAAAATATAGCATAGGGTGAATTTTTGGTATTTTTCTGATAATGTTCATTTTTAATGAAGAGTGAAAATGTGGTATTTTAATTCAAAACTGCCTTTTCATCCAATTTATTTATATATTTATATTTTCATTTTAATTGGTTTTAAAGTATAATTGAATTATGTTTTTATCGCTTAGTAAAATAAATTCATTTAAAGTAATTTCACTTTTCAATTGGATGTAAAAACAAGTCAATCTTTTGATAGATTTTACTTCTTAAAAACTCGTCTTTGGTTTTGACAACGGGAATTATTTTTAAATTAATAACTGAAATTTCTATGTTTATAATTTGGTAAAATAGATTCCATATTTGGAATCATAAGGTCCAAATTATTTAATTAATACTCTATTGGTTATGGACATTATGAATAGTAACGACGATAATTATCTTTAATTATCATGATTAATTAGTAATCAGGTAGTTAAGGGTAATAAAATAATATCATAAAAATAGAATATGACCCCAACATGTGTCCTAATGATACTTTTGATGTCATGGCCGACCATGGGATGCCTTATGCCAAATTAGGGACCCCATGGAATCACTTTTGTGTGATAATGACATTTTATCAATTTATTTTTAAATAAAAGAAAATATAACAAAAGTATGTAACACCTAAGTAAAACAATTTTAATTTTGTCTACATAAATGATATAATAGACTATAAATATTCATTGGAAATATAAAAAACTTTCCTAAAGCATACTATTTTTTTTATAAATTTTAGACATTTAATAAATAAATTTATTTATGAGACCATGATGATGCAGTGATTACCACATTAATGAATGATTTAAATAAAATGAAATGATAATGTAAAATATAAGACTTACACATGTCTAAAGACTATTTTATAGGGATATTTCAAACCCTTATCACATTATCTTCTAAATATATCATTGTGGGGCCTTTAAAATCTGATAATCATTTCATAATAAAGTAACATTTCATGACTTTCCAAGAGTGCCACTCCTCTCCTCTTATAAAAGGCCCCCACCTCTACCACCTTATTCACTCCATTAAATCCATTTGGCTCATCCAAACTCTTACCAAATACTCTCTCAACTTCCCTCTCTTACTCCTACAATCCTCACTTTGATCATATGTCTTCCCAAGGAAGCCTTTGGCTCAAATCAAAAAGAGTTACCCGATTTAAAGGTAATGTCTTCTCTTATGTTCTTTTGTTTCATTTTGCTTCTCCAACCCCATAAACTCTCTCTATTCCTTTATTTTGTAAACAAAACTGTGTCTTCAATATACTAGGATGTTTTTATGAGAATTATTTTATTTACACTTACACACACCTCCGTCTAATGGTTAAATAACATATTGTTTCTATGAGTGGTGAATTACTGCCTCACGAAACAATGATTGTTCAATCTTCTTTTAACACCTTTCATGGTGGCCATTAATATGTCACTATATTTATATATGGTATATATTATGTTTATATTTTCATTATTCTTATTTATTTTTCATTTATGGCATACCTTTATGGTTTTCAATATGATTAAATGTGATAATTTCATTTTAGGAAGTGCGGACTACCGTCCCCTCAAAGTGATTCGAATCGATAACGCCTTATGTGGAATGTATAAAGGATTGCGATAATGATGTTATATATGATATTATAATTTAATTATAATATAACTATGTATCATTATGTTTTCATTACATTAAATTATGAAATATAAATGAATGTAGTGTTCATGTGTACGTACAATTTTCCGTCTCCATTAACGGTGCATTTCATTTCTTATCTCCAAATGTCATGTACTATTATAAGTACATATATATAATGGATATATATGATATATATTAAATATATAATATTAATATAATTCTGGTATTATATTATATATATCTTTAATTTATTTTTAATTCCATTAATATGACAAAGAAATGAAAATACCGTTCATGCGTACATACGGCCTACCGTCTCCATGAACGGTGCATTTCATTTTTTATCTTCAAATGTTATGTAATAGTATAATATGAATATATAATAAATTTATATGATATTTAAATTATTAGTACTATTCTGGAGATGATGTACTTATAACTACATGGAAAAATCTTTTCAAACAAGTTCATTTTTTACTCAAGTACCAAGGATCAACAAAACGAACGTTATTAAATTTAATGATTACATAATGTTCACAACATGGTAATAAGTGATGTAAAAGGAATATTGAACTTGAAAAATATTCTTAATAAAATATAAATTAGCTATATTTTATTATTCATGAGATTAAATAACGATCGAGTCAAGTCGGACACGAGGTAAGGGACTTCGTCTCAATCTCCATTCGATGAGGCATTTTTTTATACACAACTATCTTTGATACAGTGTATAAACCCCTTTGACTTTTACATTAATTAACAGGAATATTTTAATACGAATCATTTTTACTAAATGAAAAAAGGAATGTTTTGTCTTACGTATGCGACGACAATGACTTCTCTGCCACCGTGACCAATATTTGAGTTTCGACTTCCTCTACAAGCCATAAATTTTTTTAAATGAAAAATAAATACCATGTTTTACTTTTCTTTTATTTTGGTATTGAAAATTGTTTTATTATATAAATGTTTTGTATTGATATCTTGTGATTGAAATGTAGAAATGTTATGTTTCCTTTATCCATGTTTTATGTGATACGATTATGTTATGGTTTATGATATGTTTAAACCTTTTCATATAAGTAATGAATTGGACTTAGTAAGTGACGGGTGGAGCCCGATATAGCTCCGTGATGCATCGGTAGGTCTCATGAGACAAACTAGTGTCTTGGCACAAGGCCTTGACAAAATCTTATTTTTTTCCTTGGCACGAGGCCTTGGATATTTGGTTATGATAGTCTAGAATTATGCAGTCTATCATTATGAACGTGGTTATTGATATTTCATGTGATTATTCTACTTGTAGAATATCCATGTGAATAAGTAAATGGAATTATTTCATTTTATTTTTTCCATATTATACTGAAGTTCAAGTTTAAAACATTTTTGTTTTAGTTATACATTGCCTTAAATGTGTATGTTTATTTATTAAAGTTTCTGCTATATTGTTATCATTATTGAGCATCTAAGCTCACCCCTTTCTATGTTTTATTTTTCCCAAAATGTGAAGAAATATTTTATGAATGACCTGTAGGGATAGTCTGAAGAGGATATGAGTGTGGACTATGGAGACTATGTTATTGTAGTTTTTCACTTTATAATGTAATGTAACATTTATGAATGTATCTAGTGATTCCAAGGATTCTAAACTAATCGGTCTTTTGAGACTTGATCTTTTTGATCATGCCAATGTTACGTAATAATTCAACGACTCTGGTTAACTGGGGTTGGGGAATTACATTCATAATCCATGAGAACATATCATTAGAAAGTGATCATATCATAATATTTTGGTATAACGTGTGGCATAATCATAATCATTTAAATCATATGTCATGGTTTACTTCCAAGACCATCATTTCTTAGTGAACATAAACTCATTATGGGAAATCATACCTAGTAAATTCCAATATTCTCTTAGGGTTAAATTATATCAGGTAAACTTTATAATTATTGTCCAATTCATTAGAGGGATATATAATTCCAAGACCCCTATATATATAATAATAATACATTAATATGTATTCCATAAGATTATAAAAAATTCATTTTATCATCATAGCACATCCTGTGGAAAATAAACTGGTTTCATAAACTTCTAATCATCATAACCACAAAAACAGTCATCATGGATTAGTTGACCTTTAGAAATATAATGGTTTTTGTATAAATGTCTAAATCGTTATTTTTATGAAACAAAAAATTATTTTTTATTATAAAAAATTGGATAAAATAACATATAAAAAAGGTGAATTTCTTGGGATTAACAAGAAGATGAATAAGGGAGTCTAATTTTGTGGAACCTAATAGAATATCCCAAAATGATATTAACTCATTTAGATGGAAGAGATCCCATACTAGAATAATAAAAAAAATGTGAATCAACTAAAGACCTTGATGGAATAAAATTATTCATCTTGTTTCCCTCTCTCTAAGTGTGAAGTAAGCTTATCCAGTTGTTGATGAGGGAACAGCATCTCCCGATCTGATATGATATGAACCATGGGTTGGAGATACAACCCTTGAGAGAGATATATATAATAATTGAATCAGTTTCAACCTTGGAAAATGTGATATTATCCGAAATAAATAATTTAATTACTTTGATTATTACCCAAGACTCTTCCTGATGTGTGTCCCCTATACCTGAATTGGAATTGTAAGCAGTAACCACAGAACCCCTCATGTCCTAACCCCCCCCCCCATAGAACACATGATATATGACCCATATGTATTAAGATTCAACCTGTTTTTTGTTGGGTTCCAACATATCCATCTTCCCTAGGAAAGAGACCTTTATACACCAAGATTTGGATTCTTATACTTTATAAAATGTCTCAAAGAGGGTTCCTCCTCCCATTTTTTCAGAAACGTTCCCAAATTAAAAACCGTACACCTTGTCTTGGAAGCTAGATCCATCCTAAAACATTAAATTGCTTCCAATAATTATTTGTTCCTTTCCTCCCAAAACACTAGCATCTTGCTAACAAAATGAAGGCTTTTTCCATATTGTGTGTATTTTTAGTGCTGATCCCTTATAACTATCACTAGAAAAAAAATTCCCCTTGAAGATATGGGAAATCCATACTATTGAACTCACTCACCAAACCCAAAACTAATTTATCCCATTCACCCTGAAAAAATAAGTGGGCAGTTGACTCCTTGATTTGATGTTAGCAACAAAAACATTTAGAAACAATGTTAAACCCTTCCATTTTACATCTATATCAGTGGAAACCATGTGGTTTCTTATGTGGTAGATGATAACATTATACTTCAGAGATAACTCATTACATAAGAGGAAATGTCCCTAGGTATCTCGAATAGGATAATCAGTGATCAGTGATTTATAAGCCTTAACTGAGAAGTAACCTGGGGAAGAAACAGTGAAGGTGCACTTTTCCCTCTCATATGATAAATTGATAAGATAAAAATATCACCCTGATCTTAATTCCTAAATCATCATAAACCATCCATAGAAATAATATAGATGGGTTCATGGGAAAATATCCTTATTAGAGCCTAATAAACATAAAAGGACTTGAATTAGATGAAAAATTACTTTAAAATGATATTTAAAACAATTCTATCAAATCATGGAAAATATGTTTTTTGATATCATTAAAACTAGAAATTTCTTGAATATTGATAAAATTATTTTCTATTAAAATAAAAATTTGTAATTTTATAGGATTATTTCAATGAAATATAGATCATGATTATCGTAAAATCTTCTCATGTCATGTACATTAAAAGTGAACAGTTTTTTTACCCTTTAGTAAAATGTATAAAAGTTCCTCATTTAGAAAATAACAAGAATCTTCCTTTAAAAATTTATAAAAAGTATAACACAGTTAAAAATTAATTAATCAAATATTAGGACATATAACATAACTTTATTTTAAATAGTTTATAAAATACGGCCATAGAATAAAAATATTCTCAACCATAATGAGAAATAAGGTCGATTTTACTTAAAAAATTATTTCGGTTCCATTTGAGTACCAAATAGAGAAAAATGAGAAGAAAATATAAAAAATTCCAAATTTATCAAAGGATAATAACATATTTGATATTTTATAATATTGAACTCATATATTTCCTACAATGGTAATTTCAACATAAATGTTCCAAATTAAATTAGAGATTAAAGAATTAACCCTTACCACTTTGGTAAATTTTGAATCATAGTCCACGTGAAAGAATAAATTCAAATAAAACATTAAATATTATTAATATATTGATATTAATGAGATAACTTGTCAAATGGTATATATAGACACCTCATATATATAAATAGGTGTATAACATTAAGCTTGTATCAACAAAACAACATTGAGAAACAAAACCCTTGCCTCCCATTTGACTTGCTTTGTAGGCACTCTAACCTCTTGTATCAAAAATTTAATTTTTATACTTTTATAATAAAAAAAGTATACATACTTATAATATCATATATTATCTAATTATAACATTTAAACACAAATTTTCAATAATTCATTATTAAAATTGTTCTCTCCATGTGTTAACTATTTCATTTTTCATGCATGATCTGGTCTGGCAGTCCTGGTCCTTATACATTGATAATGGTTACATCATCTAGAAAATTTTAATCATTTCATGAGTATCATATGTAATCATTATATAAATTTTTATAAATATTAATATAAATAGGTTATGAAAAATTAAATTCATCACTTCAGGGGGATGGTAGTCTTTACGTTCACATGAGTGATATTTCCGCTTTCAATGGATGGATAAGAAGAAAAATAAATAATAATTCAAATTTAATTAACTATATTAATATCATAAATATCATATATATATATATATTCAATAAATCTATCATTATAAATATCTATTTGATGAGGTGATTGAAAATGAATCATATCGTGTCCTGGAGGTTGTATTCCACTCAAACGCTTGAGTGGTACTTTCATTTTCCATTTGATGGAAAAATGAGATGAATAAAGTTATGAAATTAGTGTATTAATATTTCAATATATGATAGATACATATTATATTAGATCGTAATGGTTAGGATAGAATTTAATGAGTTATAGGAATAAATTAAATGAAAACACTTATTTAATATGATTACCTCCTATTTGAAGAACCACTTTTTAGTATCTCCTTAAGAACCCTAGGGATGGTATTTTATGAAGACTAAAACATCCCAAAACTATTTAAGGAATTTAATAAAAGTGTTTTCTATGGATTATTTGATCTAAGTGGAACATGAAGTGCGAGTAAGATAGATGAGGAGGTGATCTTATATGAGAGAGGAGAGGTGAACCCTTAGAATTATATGAAGTATTAAATTAATATAAATTAATTTTAATATTCAGGTGGATCAAAATTTATATATTTAGAATATATAATTCATATAAGTCTAAATAATCTAATATAATAAAATTTATATAGGTTTTGGTGATTTTTTAACCTTTATCTTTTAGTTTTATCCCCTCCCCCATTAACACTATTGAGGATTGTCATGATATCAAAGTCGTTTACACTTTAAGGGTCAATAATGTTCCCATAAAATTAAAAGTGGCCCACAAGTGTAATATTTTTGAAATTAATTATAATATATAATTTAATTGTACAAATATAATATTTTTATGGATTTTTAATCATTTAATAAAACATTATTTAACAAAAAAATCGGTTAAATTTATTTTCAAGACTATTCATGTAGTTGACGTAAAATAAATATTATTAAAGAAATGTAGTTGGATTATAAACTTTTAATAAAAAAATAATACATTATATTTTTCCACAAAATTATTTTAACACTATAAATCACCCAATAAATATTACTTTTTATTTTTTGAAAATCATTTACTAGACTTTTCTACTATTTAAACAAGCATTATATTAGTACTGCGTAAGTATTTAATGTAATTATTTATTCACTAAAAGTTAAAAATAAATGACCATGAAAACAAAACAAAATATTAAATATTTTAAATAACCATTTATAACTGAACATAACATCCTTTTATCATTGTGAAAAAATATTTGAGTTATTAAAACAATGAGTGTGACATTTTAGATTTATTCTTTACATAAAATAATATTAAGGTCATTATCAATGAAAAATGGAAGTATGGATTCCTATAATTTAATATTGGATAATAATATCTGAAATAAAAACATTAAATAGTAATAATTCATGTGTTATAAATATTTTTAAATCCATTTAACATTATTTTTTACCTTAATTACCAAATTTTCTCTTACCAAGGTGAAAAATATTTACCATAGTTACTCATCATAATAACCAATAGTAAAGATGAACCATTTACCACATTTTTATATGATAAATAAAAATCTATAATACATTTTATAAAATTCAATCCCTATAATTGGTAGAAATTACTTTTAATCTAATCCCACAAAACGGGACAATAAATGATTTTCTAGAAACATGCATTTTTATGTTTCAAAATGATTTTATGCCAAAATTAATAATAAAGTATATTAAAATTACATTAATTGTATTATTTTTAATCAAAATAATATAATAAAATTTTAAAATCAATTCAAAATAAAAATGCAATAAACCCCAATTTTTTTTTGAAAAGGTATTTTTCAATCATAAAATGTCTTCTAAAAATGATTTCCATATTACAAATAATTAATCAATTCATTTTTATTGAGTAAGGAAATTATAAAAATACTTTATAATGTGTTTATTCATATTCATACTTAAAAAATAAATGTCTAGGTTATAAAAGTCACTTTTAAATAAAAATATTTCTATAGTATTTCACAATTTTCCTGAAACTTGATATTTTATGTTAAGAAAGAAATCAGGGTTATTATTCTTTTAAACTAATTTTTTAGAGTGTCACAAAAAAATTTAAATGAAATGGGAAGTTAATTCCCCTATTAATGGACTCATTTTAGATATTATTTTTGATTCGTACAGTGGTATACTAACTAGCGCATGTTTAGAGATATTATTTAATGAATGATGTATTCCATGTATCTCAGCTATAAAGATATGATTTGAACCCTTTTCATGTAACTATTATAGATGATATATATTTATAGGTTGATTCATAAATCCATTATGGATAGGTATGAGAAGACAATCTATGAGAATATGGTACTCCTGGTTCCTGAGTAGTGGTAATAGAGACGTATGTAGGAAGATACGTGGAAGTGAGAGGTGGACATGTTAACTCAGTGGTCATAGATTTTTATCAATGAAGATTAAGGATGAATCATGAGGATAAAAAGTTTTATATTGGGTATTTTTAATGACCTGTGTATATTGAGGTATGAATTTGGTTTCTTTGTATTTAGTTTATATGTATTTTGTGGATTTTTACTACGGGAGTGTTTAGTGAAGGTTGGGAATCGAAATTAGAGAAAATATTGTTAGAGGCAAAATATTAAATAGTGAAATATATACCATACAGTATCCAATGGCCTTATATTAGTTACTTGATATAAAAGGATCAGGTGGACGACTCGATTTTTAGTTTCCCCTAGTGTTGTATCTGGTGGCCATTGGGTACCCGATAGGGGAACACCGGGTACTAGCTTCTCTAAAGCCTACTTTTTAAAAAAATGTTACATTATTTTTAATTTAAAAATTATATAACTTTATCCCCCATTTTTACCATCCATGCAAACCAAGCCTCCCCACTCCATCATTTTCTCTCTTCTAAGGGAGGTTTCTTTTTTTTTCGATGACCGTAATCAAGTGAATTCAATCATGTTAGGTCATTATCAGTGATTATAACCATTATATCCTTTATATATTGGGTTTCTCTCACTATTGTGTTTTTGTTCATCTAGAATCCCTAATTTGGGGGGGGGGGGGTTGGGTAATTGTTCCTAATGCTTTTTATTAAAGATGAATTATATAATGATATTTCACAAGTTGGATCCTACTAGTATCAGGTGGGTAGTCCCTATATTTCCCCCTCATTCTATATATTTTGATTTCATTGAATCATGTATGAGTCTTCGAGAGTTTTTGAGGATCAATTGGAATATAAATAAATAGAGTTTTATTACACAATGAGTAGTCAGTAATATCTATGTGTGATAGGAATATCAATCCTTATGCCACATTCACATGGTTTCTGATGATCATGTCACTTATGGGAGTTTTTAAGACACCAAGGAATTGTCACCCATGAGGGGTTCACATTAATATTACTTCTATTAAAATTCTTATAGAGGTATCCTTGGGTGCTTCTTCATAAAGTGTAATCTTGTATAGGTGTTAAACTTGCAGTGGGTTAACCTTTTATGTTATTTTGGGATAGTTATCAAATATTATGGATTAACCATTATGAAAGGTTATATTTTGTGTTATGGTTTCCATTTAAAGGGATATTTAAATTTATCTAAGTTTAAATAGGAGTAAAATGTAGGGTGAATGGGTATCCTAGTGAGTAAGTATGGTATGTATGTGTATATAATGCATTATATTTGTGCATCTTAAGGTGTATTCATGGTTTAAAAGAGGCTATCTGAGAATCTTGAATATGAGTTCTGTGGGATTCTTGGTTGGGTCCAACCATATCATAAATTTGATGTGTATAGATGAATTTTTTGAGGCTGATCTGGTACCATAAAATTGAGGTTTATGGATTGTTTAGTGGAGGAAAACATAGTATATAAAATGTTAGGTGTATGGAAGGGTTTGTGGGGGATAACATAGTACCTCAAATGTGATTTGAATTGATAGTTTAGTGGAGAAAATTCAATTATCACAAAAATTATGTGTATGGATGTGTTGGTAAATTATAACCCAGTATACTAAATTTATGGTGTATGAATAGGATAGTTGTGGAAAACCTAGTATCCTAAATTTGATGTGTATAGATGGTTTGGTGGGGATCAACCTAGAATCCCTAATATGATGAGTGTAGAATGGTTTTTGGAGGCTGACCTAGTGTTCAAAATTTTTTATAATATTGTGGGTCATAGGAAATCCATCCCATCTCCTTACCAAATGTTCATATTTTTCCTTGACACTATCTGAAGAAATTATGGTTTCTCATATGTATGACTCCTTAGAACTCAATGATGCATTGAGGGATAGGTTTGTTCACTACAAAAAAATATCATATTGGAAGGGGTTATTATTTAGATTGGAGGGGGTAGTAACCCCCTCTAAATATATTACTGAATTTTTCAAAAACCACCAATAATGTGTTTATAACATTTTGTTATAGGTGGTTGTAATGAACCCTTGGTAAGGTATTTTTAGTATTAGTAGTGATCATTTTAGAGGGGGTTTAAACCCTCTCTAATTTCAGATAAAAATGAATTAAATCGTTAAAATAGATATAGTTAAAACCACATATAATTTGTGTACTGGTTTAGAGGGGGTTTATTCCCCCTCTGAATTTAGATAAAAATATCATGAATAGCTATTTAGAGGGGGTTGAAAATCTTAATTGGCATAATTTTAAGGGCGGTTGGGAAGAATCAAGGCTAAAAAAATTATTATTTTTTAAATCCCTTCAACACCCCCCCCCCATCTAGTACCCATCAAATCCCCTATACCCTGCCACTTTGGTTCCCCATCCTATAACCACAATTCCAAATATAGCTATTTAGAGGCGGTTGTAAACTGCTATTAGCACAATTTTAGGGGTGTTTAGGAAAGAATCTGACCTTAAAAATTCATTTTTTAGAAATACCTTTGACAAATCCCCCCCCCCTCCTGTACCCAATATATCCCCCTACCCCACCCCACTGGTTCCCACACTCCCTCCCCTCTTGTACCAATGAGAACCTTTCATCTGCTGAGCTAACCCCCTTACCGCTATTCCAAATTTTCCTTCATGGCATAATATTTTTATGAGCATATATATATATATATATATATATATATTAGGTGATTGTGGGTACAATTACATTAAACACACACCACACACACAGGTCATAATGGAACACCATAGCCCACCCCCCAAGGGATAGCTTACACATCAAGCCTTATTTATTCTTTACATTTCCCGAAGTCCCAATGGGAATGAAACCCATTGCATGGCCCAAAGTCCTAATAAAGAATCATACCTTCATCATATTGTTTGTGTCATACTTGTTTCACTGCTTTCCTGCATCATGCCTGCGTCATCGCCTACCTGAGGAAATTCCCTCACCCTCGAATTTAAACGTGAGTCTTATGTAGGATTAGGGGGGCCTTTACAACTCGGGTAAGTCCCCATATGAAATGTGTTAATGGGTAATGAGATATAGGTGGGCGCCACACCATGCCTGTCCTCGGTGCATCCCACCACCTACGCACTGCAATCCCCTATCAAAATTCAAGTGTCGAAGTACATGAACCTTCACTAGTTTCGTTGATAGGTAGTGGCCTCATTACACGGTACCACTTAACCAACCCCTGATCAGTAAAGGATATCGGGTAATAAGGTATTTCTGAGAGCCACGCCATGCCTATCCTGGGCCCAACCCAGCACCTATGTTCCATCCTTCCCCAACTAAATTCAAGTGTGGAAGGACTCAAATATGAGCCAATTTTGTTTTCAGGGAGTGGCACCTGACAAGGTACCACTAAGCCAACCCCGTTCGGCTCCATAAGTAATTTATATATAGTTTATTATCAATTTAAATAATAGTTATTTGTATAATAAATTTAAATACACTTAAATATATTACATATATATATATATATATTAATGTTTTCATATTTTTATTATGTATTAATTTTATAATATATTTAATTATCATGGGTTAATAAATATATCACAGTATATATTCAAATATATTTATAACTATACAATTCAAATATATATATATATATAATATATATATATAATATGTATACATATTATTTTACTATATTTATATGTATATGAAAATATATATTTTTGATATTATATATTAATATACTACCCAAATATATTATACACACACACACACACACATATATATTATATTAATATGTACACAGCTAAAATAATAATAATAAATATTATATATTTATATGAATATAAATATATATTTTTTGGTTTATAAATATATTTATATATATATATACAATTTAATATATTTCTATTATATTATATTTAATATAATATATTTCTAAATTAATTATTATGTATATATAATATTATATTGTATATATTTATATAATAAAATATAATATTTATATATAGATGAAATTATATATATATTTATATACAAATATATTTTATATATTAAATCTATTTATACTTATATTTATATTTAAATATATAGTTATATTATGTATACAAATATATATTTAATATATTAAGTTAAATACTTATATATATATATATATTAATATAAATTTATTTTTTTGTTTGTTAATATTTACTTATATACTTATTTGTATATATATATAATGTATTTATATATTTATATGTATGTGTATATATGTATGAAAATTATTACCCATTTATGTATATAATTAAATAAATTTATATTATGAATATATATAATATACAGACAATCAAATACATTATTTATATAATACATACATGTTTATTTGTATTCATGTGTGTGTAAGTATCTGTATAATCCAATATTATTATTATATAAATTCTAAAAACTATTAGGTTTTTTTATGATACATTTTTTAAAATAAATAATTCTTATGTATGTATTTATATAATTTATTTTTTATTTTTTATTTTAATTTATATTATATTATATACCATTTTATAGAAATAAATATATATTAATGTACACATTATACAATTATATTTATGTATACATATAAATACAATTAAATACAATCATATAAATTATTTATATAAATATATTTATATAATATGTTTATATAATGTATTTAAATACATTTATATATTGTGTTTTAGTTATATATATATATTAAGGAATGTTTTTTAAGAAATTGGTTGGTGTTCATGGACCCATGTAATGTCATAAATTAATGTGGGTTTAAAAACACCCTCTAATCAAAGGGATTAGAGACTGTTCATAAACCCCCTCTAATGTCTTAAATTATAGGGGGTTCGCAACCCCCACTAATTTATTATATTAGAGAGGATTTAAAACCCCTATAATCTAAGGTATTAGCAGTGTTTCATGAACCCCCTCTAATTTAAAAGATTAGTGAGGGTTATGAACCATCACTATTTCTTAAAAAAACAAATTCTAATATAAATATATATAGCCTCTAAAATCCAAATGAATATTATATATTTAGCCTCTAAAATACAAATGAATATTATATATATATACATAACACCTCTAAAATCCATCCAAACATATAGTGCCACTAGTTATTAAATTAGTGGCGGTTTTGACATAACATCCTCTAAAATTTAACAAAATGTTTAAAAAATAATGCTAAACATTTTAAAGGTGGTTGGGAACCCCCACTTAATTCAATTATTAGTGGGTGTTATTCATAACCCCCCTATAATTTATACATAAAGATAATTTATAGGGGTTGTGCATAACCCCCTATAATAACCCTTTTTTGTAGTGATATTTTATTTTCTACCATATCATATTATTATTCCACTTATATAAACTATATTTTTTAGGGAGACCATTAATGGTTGTCTACTAAGTATATTTATCACACCCTTCATGTTTACCTTTGTGTTCATGCAAATTTTATATCTCATGATGCATGTAAGAAAAATGATTGAATGTTTAATGGTTGAGTTATTGATAGTTGGTGTGGATTGGAATATGTGAATGAGTGAGGTCTAGGACCCAACTTTTATATATCTCTCCATTATTTTTGTTTATTTTTGCATTATATATTTTATATGATCAACCCTTTAGGTGATTTTAAATTTCATGTGTGGCTTGTATGAAATTCAAATTGAGTTTTTATTTTGTTAGAGCATACGATATATTGTTATGTTTATTCTTTAGAAATAAATTCCATATTATGTTGTTATATTTTAGATAAAGATCTGTTATTATTTCATCATTATTTTTTGTTGTCCTATCAAGGGTATAATCACTCCTTGATATTTATAGACCCATTCCACTAGTCACCAACTATTATAATATAGATAGACACTCGTGAGGTCATGTTGTGGCCAAACTCTAGTGTGGTTTTGGTTGATTGGTATGTGGATATTAATTAGTACCTCTCACAAATAATAAAAGTTTGAATCTTGATAAGTAATTATAAATCAAATAATTCACCAAATTAGGGGAAATTAACAAACAAATACATACAATAGAAAAATATAATTGATCATATAAATATAGTTTTTACATTAATATTGGACTGAAAATTTCAACTAACTCATCATATTGTAAATTATTCAAGATTTGAGAAGTCTAGACACAAAATATTGAAGAATGGGTTTTAGATAAATGAGATGAGTTTTCATTGTTTATCTAACAAAATGAATAATAAATAAATGACGAAAAATTTACCTATAAATTTTAGAAATATTCCCCATTAAAAAGAATCACATAGGGAAAATGGGTTCTTAATGGATCACCACCTTATTCCAGGTGACTTACCACAATCTTTCTAGTGGTATCAAAAGGTACACAGTGGCTCCATTAGGACATCGAATTCCTAGTGTTCCCATTGAGTTCCTATTAACTTACAAAACCAAAAATTAAAACCCATAATATATAAAAACTCTTAACTAATTGTTTGGTCTTCTTAAAATCCATATTTCAATAAAAAACATATCAAAATAAATTAAATGACTCTAAAAAAATAAAAACATACCCAGAAAATACAAATATGTTATATGAACATTATGGGTCTAACCAAAATCATCCCATGTGGTATTATTATTTTCACATATCAATATATAATAAAATCACAACATTTCAATCTTTTTATCAATAGTCTTCCAAAATTATATTATACACTATCTAGAATATTATTATATTCAATAGCATGAATCTACTCTTTTATCTAGGTCATCATAACTATAATACTTTAGATTATACTATAGTATAAAAAAATATAATTAAAAAACCATTACACAATGTAAATTCAATTATTCAATCATAATGGTAAAACACATGGAAATATAATAGAAAACTAGGAAATTTCATTCATTATAATGGCCACAGCTAGTGTGGCAGAATGCATAGCAATATTAGGAAGCACAATAATCCTAAACCCTAGATTATAATACTCTAAAATGAGTAAATAAATATAATATATATATTTTTTATTAATAAAAAAATAAACAATGTATTACACATGGTTTTAAAACTAATATAAGGATACGAACAATCATCGGATGTTATAATGAAGTCAATATATAAGAGGTAATTTGACCTTTGGAATTTGAACTTTGGAATCTAACCATTAGAATATAACTAGTGCAATTTTGTTGTTGGGAATATGACCAATTTAATAGTAACGAAATAGTTATTCATTTAAGAATAAAATAAATTCACTAAAATTATTTTATAATAATATAAAAAATAAATATAAAAAAATATTAATCAACTAATAATAATATAAATTCATATATATGACCTAGAACAATAATTGAATTTACTAAAATAAAAAGCATTTAAATTTTGGGGAAAAAAGCATGATTTTGAAAAGAAAACATTTTTTTATTTAAAAATTAAAATTCTCATATAAATAAAATAATTTTGATAAAAATAACTTTAAATTTGAAACTAGTATATTGATATTATACAATGTTGAATTTTTTATAATTTTTTGTGATTGTCAATTTTGTCGATAAATAGTAAAATATAGATAACATATACAGTTTGTATTTTGACATTATTATGATGTAAAAATGATATAATAATTAATATAAGTGAATATCTAACCAAAAATATGTTATTTATTTAATATAATGAATTAAAATGAATTTTTAAACCTATAAATAAATTTTAAAAGTATAGAATGGAAATTTATTTTTAAAAATGATATTTTGTAGGATAATTATATTCTCATATCTAAAGTAATTTAAAATAAGATATTTTAGTTCATAAACATAAAAATTTATGCCTTAAATTTCAAAAACAAATTGATAAAACTATGCTTATGATAATGTTTTTTCATTTTCAATAACTTATATTTCCTAGACCTATGCTTAGAAATTAATAAGCAATTCTCCCACATTTTTTATTAATACCATTTTATTCTCTCATTATGATCCACTCTAAAGCCATTAATAATTAATTCGCTCTTTTTTCCCCTCTCAATAATCTATCCATGGATATTCTATGGTTCTAAGATGTTCCCACCAAGATTTAAAAAGCTTCCTTCCAAGGTAAGGGTTCCTAAAAACTTCTCTACCTTTAGTTTCACAATCCTTCCATTTATTTACATTAAGGAATGTTATTATGATCCTTTTTTATAATTTCCTTGTTATATAGTCAATGATAGACCACCATTACCTATTATTATACTATCTTTATAATTTTTTATAATTATTTAAGACTCATGTTTCCAAAAAAACATACTGAAAGATTTAAAAGTAAAGAGTGTGTGGAATCCTATAAATTAAATCCCTATCTAGATACAAAAAATTATATGTAGGGACTATCTTAGATGAACCTATGTGTAATAACCATAAAATTATTTAGTTGGATATCAATTCTATCTTCACTCAATGCACAACTAAGGGACCTAACTGTACACCTAGTTTGACACTCTTGAGGGATATGTATTAGATAATTCATGAGCTCTTCAAAAATCATAATTAAGGTTTATTTTCTATTAACATTCCTTCACCATGAAAGTGAACTTCACTGCTACCTTTTTATAATTAATTTTATAAGGGTGTTTTTCATTACATTTTGAAAATTATGTTGTTTATAAGTTGGTTTTGGAATATTCACCTAGATAACCATATAATTCCCTTGAATAGGGAAAGATTGATATTCGGTATATCCTTATCCATATATGGAATTTTTTTGATTACTTATACAATAATATATATGATTTTCCCAAGGAAACATTATGATATGTATTTTTTTATATATTATGTTTATATTTTATTTAAATTAGACTTGTTATGTGATATGTAGGGCCAATAATTATATAGCCCTTGGATGAATCAGGAGGTCTCATAAGAAAGACTACATTGGGTATTTTATGTATTACATATTCATTTATGTATGATGGCTTTACATGAAACCATGAAGGTATTATTATGACGTCTGTAATTATTCATTCCATCACAATCAAATCAATTTTTGTCATCTATATGTTTATTTATTATTATTTTATCCATGTACATGTTAATCTCACATTTTATTTTGTTATGGACTAATTCTATTAATTTATTTCATTCCATATTATTTATTCCATTTTTATTCTATGATAAATTCTAATGTATTCTACCCCTTACTAAGTATCCAAACTATCCTTTTTAAATTTTTTTACATTCCCCTAGGAAACCATGAATATTTTTTCATGTGACTTATGGATTTACAAGAAGAAATAATAAATTTTCATGTATTTAGTTGATTTACTTTAAGTTCTCAATGTAATGTAATGGCAATTTATATTTTTAATTTACTGAGACTCATAAATTTTTTATCATGTTCATTATGATTTATGTATTATTTAAAATTGTAATGAAATAACCATCAGATTTGGGTTATTGTATTTATGGTGTTATATTTGGTATCCGTGAAATTTTAGTAAGAACCTCAGGAACTATATTTTGATGAAACAATATATAATACATAATCTTATAACAAACCCTTAGGATATTCAAGAAATATTTCATGATTTTGTGACATAAATTTAGAGTAAATTAATAGAATTATATAATAATATATATAATTATTATTGTTATTCATATAATTTTTAAGTATATACCATTATTTATAAATGACACCTAATTGAGGGAATTAAAAGCATGCCAACACCCATAATAAATACAGGTTATTCCCTATTAATCAAGTCAATGAGCCTAGTGTTAGAGTTCATTATATTATCACAATATTAAGGTTGTTAACTTATGCTTTTAAAAATACCCTTATTCTTATGTATCAACCGGTTCACCTCAACATGGTGTAACAACTTTGGATCACCTCTAGATTTTATTAGAACAATGAATCCTTTAGTGGAAGATAAATGGATAAAATATTTAAATTGTTTATTCATTACTTTGGTATGGAGTGAAAGGTAAAAGTTTACCATATCTATATATCATCTAAGGGTATATTCTAACCAATGGGGTTATTTTATTTAAAACGCCATGAAGGAGAAAGTGGTAAAAATCAAGGAGTGGATGTATTTTAATGTGATATTTATAGAGAAATGTTTTCATTTTGAGAAAATAGCTAACATAAAATTTAAATTTATAAATTTAAGAAAAAGTGTTGAGAAATATTTGGATGATTATGAAGTTAATTTTACATGTTTAGAAATGTATAATTTTGGATTATTTACAAATCATTGAAATTGATATCAATCTCTTCTTTTATTGACTGAAGCTAGGTATTCAAATGGAATTGGTCTCTTAAACATTTTCATCATATAAGGGGATTTTTTTAAGTATGATCAAAACTGAGAAAGAGTTTTAAAATAAATATATTTTCAAATTAAAGAATATTGGAAACTATTCACTAATTATGTAGTTTTCAGTTGATACTCCTTGTGGAAATATTATTGAAAGTAAAGTGTGTTTCTCTATCTCTATAATGATGGATGAATGTTCCTTTACTGCAAACCTAGTTGTAATACTAGTGGTTGACTTTGAAACAATCCTTGGGATGGATTGTTTCTTAGAGTAAATTTAAGAATGTATTTTTGTCAGATTGAGATTATAATCTATAATCATATAAAATAATCCATTTTCTTTTCGAGGAGAGACTTTGTTTCCGGAGTATTACTTGGAACAACCACCAAAGGATTACCTAAATGAACTTCTTCAAGAGGTAGAATAAAAAATAAGAATTATATACATAGAATATATTATTTATCTATTATTAGGTGTAATATTGATATATTCCCTAACTAACTACCAAAACATCCACATAACCGTGTAGTTGAATTCATTATTAACCTTATCCCTAATGAAAAACCCATATCTTATCCTCCCTATAAAATAGAACCAGTTTGATTAGTTTAATTAGAGAAATAAATGTAATATTTGTTTTATAATGGATTTGTATTCCCTGGTATTTCACCTTGGGGATAACTTTTCTTATTTATATAAAAGAAGAATGGGTTTATTATTTTTTCCATCGATTATAGAAAAATCAATGTAATGACTGTAAAGAAAAAATATATATTTCCATGTATTCATTTTATGTTTCATTAAATTAAAGGAACTCAATACATCTTAATTATTGATCTATGTTATGGTTTCTTCAATTAATAGTCATGAAGGATTATATACAAAATATGACATTTCATACAATATATAGGTATTATGAGTTCACAATAATACCCTTTGGGATAAAAAATACACTATATGTTTTCATGGATCCAATGCATAGAGTATTACATGATTATCTTGATAAATTTTTTATGGGTTTTATTGATGATATATATATAATCTAAGTAATATAAATATCATGAAGATGATTTATGTATTTTACTTAAGACTCTAAGGGAGAAGGAACTATATAGAAAATTTTTTAAGGGTGTATTTTTTCTTTAGAAAGATTATTTGCATGGCCATACTATCTCTAAGGATGGAATATCAATTGATCACATAAAGGAAAATGTTATTAAATATTTTTATACACCAAATAATTTAAATGAGATACATAGTTTCCATATCTTATACCATTACTATTTGTGATTTTTTGAAAACATATCCTGGTTAGCTAATCTATTATCTAGTTAGACACGTACATGGTAAAATTCATGGGGTCTATGGAGTGTGATAAAATCATTGAGGAACTAAAAAAGATCAATCAATGCACAATTATTTACTTACAATCTGAAAAATAAGGATTTTTTTATATATATTGATGCATTAAAGAAGGGTTCCCTTATGCAGAATGATAGAGTTGTGGATTATGCATCATGGAAGTGAAGGACCTTTGAGTGAAACTATGAAAATCATAACCATGATTCAACAACCATTATATTTACATTAAAGATAAATATAAATTATCTTTATGGTTAAATTTTTCGCATATATACTAATCAAAAAAGTTTGAAATATATATTCAATCATAAAGAACACAATATTGGGTAGAGGAGATGGATAAAACTACTCAAGGACTATAACTATGAAATACACTTCCTCTACAGAAAGGGAAAAAAGGTGTAATATTATATGAATAGAAAGGATCATTAGTACAGTAAAACCCTAATTTTCCACTTTTATATTATTAATTTAGTTATTTTAAATTTCTTGCACAAATTATGGGCAGAACCAGTTTTGATTTTTTAATTTTTGGAATTTCATAATGGGAAAATAATTTATGAACATTTAGTAGAAAATTTTTGGAAACTGTGTGAATGCATCTATAAATTGATAGATCCAAATTTCATAGTCATTTCATGGTTAACAATGTATCCTGTCTTTATAGGTTTCTCTAGACCTTCTAGTGAGGCTCACATGGTTAGATCACAATTTGACCAACAATCCATTCAATCTATGTACAATGCCCATACATGGAAAGGTTTTACTTAATTTTCCATTCCCCTTTTTAATTCAAACACTCTCTCACTCACCCCACTTCTTCACATGCATCATTTATGACCCAAAGTCCCCCTCCCATTTGACTCTCCTTATCCGAGTATCCTCTCCTCACCGATATCACCTATTTTTTGGTGTGATGTCTCCTTAAGTTATCAATTATTCTCCTTTTTCTTTATCCACTTCTTTGGTTCTCCCCTATACCTTTCCATCTCACTATGTTCATGAGAGGAAGAACCCTATAGTGGGGTTCACCCTTATTTTCCTATAGTTTTATTTTAATTAGGTTTTTTCATATTTACTATTTATCTCATTGTTTTCAGGTTTATTAGAATTTATTTCATTATATTTAGGCACTGTTTTTTTGAAGTAGTATGTTTCAGGTAGGTTTCTCTTTATATTATCTATTAAATTTTAAACCTTGACTTATTTCTTACTTTAATGTGTGTTTTGGATGTCAAATGATGATATAAAATATTCATGAGGTTTATTTGGAAATAATTTTGGGGTTTTACATGATTCTGATGATATGAAGTCCTTTCTCCTTTTAACTTAAAAGTTATAAATCTATTTATTTTTATTTCACACACCAAATGTTTTATGGAAATCTTGAATTGAATTTATAAGTAAATTTTGACATTTTAAATAGTTTTTTTATCTTTTTAAATTGAATTATAAAAATTATTTTTTCTTTTACTTGGAATTTAAAGTAATAACATTAAATTCAAATTATTTATTTAGTATTTTAAAGTTGATTTTGAATAAAAAGGGTGAGTTTTTCAAATTACTTTTTCAACATTGTTGGTTTTAAAAATATACAAGGGTGAACATATATGTGTGTGTTTTCCAATTCTCATGATAGTTTCTAAAATTAGTAAGGAAAACTTGTGTGTTTGTGTGTGTGAATTTATATGAGTACAAAAATATAATGATACATCAGAAATCTAACTTATATATAAATTAGCTTTCAAATGACTATCAATGTTGATTTCTGAAATATGATTTAAAATCCTTGTGGGTGTGGTTTATATTCCTTGGGTGTTTTATAGATAAATTTTTAACTAATGAATGATAGAATTTCATATTTTTTATAGTCCAATTATATTGCTTATGGTTGATTAATTTTTTTCCAAGAATTTGGGGATAAAATGGTTTTAATGTGGTGTGTACTTTTTTGATAAATTTTATATATTATGATGAGTTGATGAAAGTCCGATTTTTTAAAACTATGATGATGTTTTATTGAAATTGATAATTTACATAGGATGTTAGGTATAAAATTTGGAAGGCTAAATTATATCACTTTTGAGAATACAATTTACTAACAAAATGAAACATATATATGAATAAACAATGTTCTTTGATGAGCTTGTTTTGAAGTTGATTTTTTCTATAACCTTTGAAGATAAGAAGTCAATGCGTTATTGTTGTGATGATTTTTGGACTATTCATAATTTTAAATATATATATATGAGGTGTTTAGAGAATTATCATTATTTTATATAGATGTGAAGATGATTATTTTCTAAAGATCATTGGAATTTATAATAAAATAAAGAAACAAAATAAATAGGTGAATTTAAATAGATTTGATGCGAAATTTTTCTTGGAAAATTAGGTTGAGAATTATATGGAATAAATTTTATAAGTGTTGAGAAAAAAATTCCAACCACCAAGCCAACCAAAGGGACTCTATAGTAACTGCTTAGGTGGGACGATTCTTCCTTTATCCAACCAAGGTAATAGCTGAGTAGAGTGTTAGTTGATCTTGTATAGATAAAATGATGGGTACATTGGGTCCATAATAATTTTTATGGACGATTTTGGTAATTAGGTGGTCATGTGGGGGTGTGTAGGGAGGAGAGTCCCATAAATCTTGTGTGTGTGGTGTGGTTCCAATATTGGATCCTAGGATACTCATAATTCTATTAACACATGGCATGAAACGTCTTATTAAAAAACACTTAACATAACTCTAGACTAATGTGGGACTAGGTTTAAAAGGAAAAATATATCTCTATTAAAAAAGAAACACAAAGAATCGTGTCATCTGATCTAATCAGTTTGAGTTGTTTGATCGAACCAATGATCAACTTCTACCTCTATCCACACTCAATAATTTTTATTTCTCATTCTTCATGTAGAAATGTCCCATGATTAATCTAAGATCGTGAAATCCATAAAAAATATCTAATTAAGTTTTAATATTATTTCGATTCCTAAAATAAATTTAGTGGTGTGTTTTTTTATAAAAAATGAATATAAAATGAGGCAGTATGTTTTACTTTGAAAATATGGTGATTTTCATAGTAACAAAGAATGAGATGAGTTGGTGTGCACAAATTGAGGTTGTTCACACGAAATAGGTGTGGTGATTCACTTGGGGTGTTGATTCGATACTAATCATCTATAAATATCTCATACCTCTCTATTTTTCAGAATGATCTAAATTCATATCTTAGAGAGAGATCTTAAGAGAAAAACAAAGTAGAATAAGCACTCTATATTAATAATAAAAATTCTATGAATTTATGTTCTTATTTAAAAGGCCTTTATTTTTTTCATGATGATGTACTTAATAACACAAACCATTGTTTTTAAAACTCACATTCAGAGTTTCTTTGAGAAGAAATAGTGATGATTAATGTGATATAGTGCATACAACCTTATTGTGTGACACAAGGGAAAAAGGAAAGTTTCCATGTAATTATTAATATAATGTATGAATTTAACATGAATAATGATATAAAAATAATAAATAATAGAAAAAATATGCATCATGTATTTTTTTATGTGAAGATCTTGCGAATCTTCGTAAAATTATATTCATGCATAATTTAGAGAGATGGTTTTTTGAGATATTATTTCATAATGAGGCTTTCAAGAAGATATTATGTGTACTTATTTTATAAGAAGGTTAATTTTTTATGAATAAAAATTCCACCATATAAATAAACTTGAATGAGACAATAAATTTCAAGGTAATAGTTTGAACAGAAAATATGAAGTCCATGCATGGAGATTGATAAATTCACATGAAATATTATTTTCATGTATAGTGTATAATGATGTTTGAGACTAATATGGTAAGAGTATGATAATAGTTTATACATGAGTGTTTAGTGAATTGAGAAGGTCCATTTTATTTTTAGATCAGTGGATAGTAAGAAAAATCCAGAAGTTTTTTATTGGATTTTGTAGTTCATAAAATAGTATACATGAGATGATTATATGATCTAGTTTTTTTTGGAGAAAGATAACATCTTGAAGTAGTCAAATAGAAACATAGAGTTTATAGAGTTATTTCTATCATAGTATCATATCTTTAAGTGAAGTATAAGTCTCCAGCGGGACTCTAGAGTAAGAGAAGACTTCAAAGGGGCTTTGAATTGTACAAAGGCCAGTGGGATGCTAAAAACATTATGGGATATAGTATAAATATCCTCCTCTGATAATAAGGATTTTATTGTATAGGTGGAATCATTTTTATCTCTAGTTGGACCCAAGAGTGGGAACACTATAGGACTCTGTATTCATTGAAATTAGTCTTTCAATGGATGTTTCCACTAGTATATAGTGAAAAATATATAATCAGGGGATATAACCAGTTGTAGTAAGGAGTAGGTATTATTCTCAACCCTTGTAAAAATATTTTTTGTTGTGTTTCATTTACATTATGCATTTTGTAGAGGACCGACTCATCCTAAAAAGTGAAAGTGTATGGAAGCAAAAGGGGTAAAAAAAGAAAATCAATTCAGTCAGATGAGTCATTACTGATTCACCCCCATCCCCACCCATACTTAGTGGGACTACACTATCCATTAGGAACTTCAATTGGTATCAGATGAAATGTACCACATTTTATTGGATCTACTTTACTTTCCCAGTATATTATAAAATAAGTATATAAAGTAAATATTTGAGATTGATGAATATTCAGAAGAGATTCAGATTAAAAATCCTACCTTTACTCTTGAGGCTAGAAATTATGAATATTTAGTCATGACTCATAAAACAGGATGAAAAGAGTGGGAAATAAACTGAATAAGAAATCAAAGATGAATTAATATAAACTTGAATTTTAAGGAATTGATATTAGTAATTTTTTAGTAATATTAGTTGATTATAATTCTACTGAATCAAGTTCATGTTGTGATAAATATGTGTTCAATTCTGGGATCAGAAATCATTTTAATAAATTTACAAAATAAGTGTTCACATGTATGATCATAGTTATCATGGAACATTAGGATAAAAATTTATAGCTTGAATAAGAGGCTAATTATATAAAAATGGAATTGGCTAAAAAATTTGGCATATGAAAAACTATCAAAAAAAATATCAGAGAAATTGATGAAATAATATCTCCTTGAAATGAAATATATGATAAATATATTAAGAACTAAAAAGTAATTTTTTTCAGAATGATGCCTTTTAAATGGTTTTTGAAGAAGTTATTCATGCACTATAAAATATCCAAAATACATCAATTAATTTTAAAGATACTCATATAGATGTTAATTCAAAATATTTTATGGATCTTGATAATTTTTAATGAATTTAAATCAGATGAATAAATATGGGATTAAAAAAATAAATATTCAAAGTGAAAAAATACGAAAATCAGTTGAAGATGAGAATATTGCTCTCAAATTAAAATGTATTTAATTAGAGGTTATATTGATAAATATGGAAGATAAGAAAGTTTATACTACCAAAGATGCTAAGAATAGAAGTAATTATAATAATTATTCACATAATATCAATATTTATGAAATGTATAAACCTAGTGGATATAAAATATTGATATTATCTAAGGATATATCTATTATAGGCTCATTGATGAAGGTAACCTTTTGTTTTGATAAATGTGTGTGTCCTAATACTATTTTCATGACTAGTGAAGATTCAAATATAAAATCTAGAAAACATGGATGAGAAAAAATACTTAGTAATCCACAACATCTTCAAAGGTGGATGTAAATAAGTGTAGTAATTTTTGTTCCTTGAATAAAGAAAATAATAATAATTGTTTTTCCAAAAGATATAATGTCGTGAAAGACAGTAAGAATATTTCATAAAAGAAGAAATCAATATTTCATGGCTATTGTTTGTGTGATTTGGAAACTTGATAATAAAGAAATAATTTTTTGGAATAATATTTCATTTTATAAAAAAAATATAATGCATATATTTAGGATAGATAAAGGTGGGAGAAAAGCTGAAACCTTTATAAAAAAAGTAGAATTCATAGAAAAGGAATCAGTCTATAAAGAATAGATAATATTATATTAAATATTTCTATGATTATTATAACCTAATTGGTCACTATTATGATGAGTTTTGATATGTACCAATAATGAACAAATCATATATTGATATATAGAGAAGACCACAAAAAATAGAACAACTAAATAAATAAGATGAGATGTTAGACATGGGAGGTGAAAAAAAGAATAATAATATTGAATAAATAACTCATAATAAGTTTGTGAAGAATGATGTGAAGAGTTTCACCCCAAATAAAAGATGAATCTATTAGGGTGTGAATGGTTTCATCTTGGACTATTGTGAATTTTCCATGAAAATTAATTCTAATAAAAGAAATATGGAGTTGAATAAATCATTAATACATAAAATAAACAAATGGATTGATTTAGTGAAAGACATATCTGATAAATAATCTAAAAACATTCTTAAATAGTGTAATTTGATTAATGTTTAAGATATTTGTTAATGTTTTAATATTTCGTGGATTTATTCTAAAAAATGGTTGACATGGTTTCCTTCACATGAAAATTTGTTGAAGAAGAAAGGGAAAGAAACTAACACTTATTAGGATAAAAATATTATTATGAAAAAATATTTTATATCAAAAATAAAAACAAAGAATTTTTCTAAACAATAATTTGTCATTTGGAAAGAATAGTTTGAAGAGGAAACAATGATAAATAAATGAAAGAAAACAGAAACTAATTTTCTAAAAAATTTAAAGAATCCTTTTTCATCTAGAAAGATATATGTGTTGAGAAGAAACTCTCATAACTATTTCTCTAAGTAAGAATCATTGAATAAATTCCTTATTCCCATATACAGATTGTGTTTATTTTATAGGTAGGTAATTGAAGGTGAAGCATGTATTTATGTGGAGACTATAATTTGATAAAATGTGTGAACATATTATAGCTTTAAAGTTATCCATCATCGAGTTATATTGGAATCATGTTTGTTCTTTACAAAATTTCAAATAATATCTGAATATTCTTGGATTTTATTCCTAAATAAGTAAAATCAAGATGAAGAAGTGTAAAGTGAATCTTTTAAGAGGGGAAAAAAAGAAAAACCACTAGATATTCATATATAAAATTATATCTTATGAATATATAAGTTCTAATAAGGTAAGTACCTAATAATTCTATATGTAACTAGTTTTGAGAATGGATCATTTCACCATTGAGGTATATTGATTATAATAACTTATTTTTATGATGAAATGTCATTTCTAAATGGGAGATACTTATTATTTACTGACAAAAGGGGAATTAAATTTGAAAAGGGTAACAAAATTATTGCACTTTAATGTTTTCAATATATTTTTCTGAGATGAATATAGGATATTATTTTAATATATTATGAACAAATCCTAAAATAGGTTTTGAGTGTATTTACCACATTGTAAAATTTTATAAATAACATTAATGTTAAATTTCATCACTCTTGTTTTCTACACAGATCATGGATCACATAATCATAGAAATAGTTAGTTTTATCTCATTAATAGGTTTTGATTTATGTTATCCTTCTATGGTGTAAATCAATATTTTAAAAGATCATAAGTGGAGAAGATATTATTAAAATTACAATTCTTGAGATTATAATCCCATCCCATGCTTATATATATTTTTTATTGTCAATAAGGTTGAGATAATAATATTGACTTTAAAAATTAAATGGGTATTGATAAAAAATCAAAAAGGGGTGATTAAATATCCCAATTGTTTTATTGAGGTTGTGCTAAAGTTGAATTTTTTCCAATATTTTATAAAGATTGAAATTCAATGTTTTTTTATTGTATTTATTTTTGTACCACTATTAATACCAATTACATGTGAAATATGTGTTTAAAAAATGCACATTATTTTATATAGATATGAAGATGATTTTGTTTTAAAGGTTTGGAATTTATAATTAAATTAAATAATTAAATAAAGAGATTTTGAAAATATTTAATGAGAAATTTATATTGGAAAATCATGTTGGTAATTCTATGTCATATATTTTCTAAGTGCTGAGTAAAATTTTTCCTACCACCTAGCCATCCAAAGTGACTACGTAGACACTGCTTATGTGGGAAGAGTTTACATTTATACAGCTAAGGAGGAGGCTGATTAGAGTGATATTTGAGCATGTACAGAGGTAATGGTGGGTAAATTGGGCCCTCAAAAACATGTATGAGCTAGAAAAACGTGAAAGTGGGCATCTAGGCCTATATAAGGAGGGTTTTCCTGTGAATCCCATGTGTTTGGTGTAGTTCCGAGAAAGGGCCTCAAGCTGCTCATAGTTCTGGAAACTCATGGAAAGGGTTGTCTTCTTAAGAATATATCAACATAATATGATATCATTGTGGGATATGGTTTGTGTGGTAAAATATAGTTCTATTAAAAAATATGAAATGAACTACATTCTATTAATCTAATCAATTCGAGTATTTCGACCAAGATAACGATTATCTTCTACCTCCAAACTCAACCTGGTGTTTCTTATGAAAAACATTTTCTTTGTAATACATTAATTCATGATTTATTACATAAGAGTACACATAATACACCCTAGAATTTTGAGAAGTCTAGTATCTTCCGGAATTAAGTACATTATGTTACGAAATAAAATTGGTGTACATCAGAATTATTCAAAAACATTCTTAACATGCTCATATTATTCCATCATTCTTAAATCTATATGGGATAACCTGGGGACATACATAAGAAATTGAATAGATATAAATCATAGTAAGGTAATAAACAAATCCTAACAAGAAAAAGTTATCATAGGTTAGATAATAGTCATTTCAATAGGACATAAAATGGATGAGAATCATAAACATGAACAATGAGGCAAGATATTAAAAGAAAAAATAAATCCAACATGGGAATGGGGAAAAAAAATTAAGCATTAAATAATATGAATAATTAAATGTTAAACACCAAGAAATAATAACATATTGTTCATAGTATGACCTCATTTTCACCTTACATGGAATCTCGTGACACTAAAACATTACTCAACGCATTAGATCGCTATTTGATCACACCCATCATAATCATATCATGTACATGTATAAGTGTGACACATTGATCATATAACGTAAGAAAATATTTCATCAAATATAATTCTGTGATCAAGGATTTTTAATAAATACAAATAATCATATAATAAAATAATTATAGGTATGTCTAGTTGAATACCCTTGAGTAACAATAATGATGATATTCACAACACAATGGTTTGGCATGGAGAAATCACAGTGAAATTTCAGTAGCATAATGGCAGTGCATAAAGGATCATAAAATGGTTTAATGAGAGAGAAATGGGTATCTAAAATTTTTTTAATCAAATTTAAAGTAATATAGATGAGGAAAAACCTAACCGAACATTGGAAGAAAAAGGCATGAAATGAAGAAGACGCTTGAATAATGAGGAGAAGGAGATGATCCCTTACTAAATTTCAGCATAGTAACAACTTTGGTAAATGTTGTAATGAGATGGTATAAAAGATCTATAATTATTAGGAGATAAATTTAATATTAAATTAATCTTTATGATGTCATGAAAACATAACCAATTTATATATATAATGATACTTACAAAGAAGGTGCTTGAATTGAAAAGATGGGAGAAATGTCTATTACCATGAGGGGGTGATTCCAAAATCATGAGAGGGGATTATTGAGAGCTTGGGAACACCTTGGGAGGAATATGAAGAGATTAGGGTAAATTAAGGAACTTTTAAATGGTTTTCAGTGAATATTAATGGGATATTGGGTGGGTTTATATAGGAAAAAGTGTGGAGTTCTTTATTATTTATCAAGCTTAGGTTTTGAACTCTATATAATAAAGTAATAAAACCCACAAAACATTCCATGGTTTTCCCATGGTTTCTATAAAGGAGGAGTGGTTTTAATTATTTTATAAGTATAAGGGCCTTACTCATTAATATACTAACATTGGTGATGTGGATGTGATTCATGTTCTTAAATAAATGATTTTAAAACATTAAAATATAATGTAGGTTTTGGAGGATTAATAAAGGCTTTATAAAATTAATAAAATAACTTCAAAATAACATTATTTTAAATGGGAAACATATATTTGGTCATGGATACCCTTTATAACATTTATTAAATCACTTTTCAGTTATTATGATGTAATAATACGCACTGTGTATTTATACCATATTTAATTTTTACCTGAATATTGGATTGTTTGGGAAAATTATGAAAAATTAAAAATTGTCTAATTTTGACATGATGATTCCAAAAATAATATTTATTTTGTAAAAATCATTTTCTATTTTTTCAGTTTATCTTTTAAAATATAATCTATGTTTATTGAGAAATTTTGGGGTTTGAACAATAACTATTTTTAAACCCTTATAAAAATTACATTTGACATCACAAAAATTATACTATAATTTATATTTAATAAAAAATATTTTAGAATAATATTTTATTTTATTTTAATTTATTTCAAAAATCCATTAATATCTCAAAATAAATTTCTTAATTTAAATTTCATATTACCTAAAAATATAATTTCGGTTTTATCATATCAAAATCAAAAATCATTTATAAAGTAACAACAATGAGACATAGATATAATTATTATTCTATTTAAAATATAATATAAAAATTCATATTATGAGGTTCTTGATACATAGCCCTTTATTACACTATAAAACTCTATAAGGGTATGGTTCATGATGGTGAGATGTTCATGGGGTGGTTCTGAGTACATGGTTTGGGTCATGATCTTGGTAATCTTGAGATTCTCCCATAAATAGTTTTGATCATGCTTTAGTTGTTGGATCTTGCCTTGGGATTATTCATGGGAAAAGAATAGTTATATTATTTGTATGAGAAGATTTGATAAATGGTATTCATAAGGTATGATACTAATGATTGAGACCACCACTTCCTTTTTTGTATCAATAGGATTTATCAAAATCCTATATTTATAATAATTATATGATCACTATTTAGTGGCTATATTATCAATGGTTATGATGATTAAGGGTATTTTAAATCTAATAGGATATAATAAAAATTTATAATTTCATATTTTTTCTATAATTATAATACATAATACGAAATTTAATTCAATTTCAAATGGAATTTTATTTATAAAACATTGGTTCATTGCAATCTTCCCCCATTCAGAAATATCACCCTTGAAATTTTCATTTCATGCACTAAAATAGATTAGGTTAATTCTATTTCATAACCTCAATTGTTTACCACATCCCTTATCCAAACTTTTGGTTGCTCCATAGCACTTTAACGAGGTGTATTGTCTTATTTCGTAGAACTTTGTCTCTACGATCTGAGATATTCACTGGCTACTCCTCATATGAAATAAGAATATCTAATAGTACCACTGATGGATTTAGAACATGTAAGGGGTCTGGTATGTAATTTATTGAGAGCGATACATGGAAAACACCATGTACTTGAGATAGGTTAGGTGGGAGTGCTAGATGATATTCTACCATCCATATGAGATCAATGATCCCAAAGGGACTGATGTATCTTAGACTAAATGTTCCCTTATTTCCAAATCTGAAGACTTTATTCCATGGAGATATTTAGAGTAATACCTTATCTCTATCCTCAAACTCTACGTCTCATCAACAATTATTAGAATATATCTATTATCAGCTATGAGAATGCATAATTTCCTACTAAATGTTCTTGACCTTTTACACCATTTCCTTGACCATTTTAGGACCCAGTAGTTTGTGTTCTCCAAAATTATCCCAGCATGTAGTTTTCTATACCTATTATCAAAAAGGACATCACATAGATCCATTTGGATGCTTGAGTGGAAACTATTATAGTATGGTAACTTGACTATAGGTGTATATTCATCTCATCCTTATTTGAATTCTATTGATCATGCTCTTAACAAGTGCTCGAGTGTCTAGATAGTCTGTTCAGATTGGACATTAGTTTGAGGGTGATATGTCATGAAGATTTTCAACTCATTATTTAGAGAATTTTGGAGACTCTTACCAAAATTAGAGGAAAATCGTGGATCTCAATGAGATACAATCGATAGTGGTGTTCCATGAAGTCTCACCACTTCTTTAATGTATATACATGAAAGTTGATTAAGTGATAAATACTCTCAGTTTGAAATGATGTGAATATATTTTTTAAGAAGATCCACTAAAATCCATATATAATTATTCTCTCTTAATGTATTTAGAGGGACAGTTACAAATTTCAGGGTTTTGATGTCCCATTTCAATGTAGGTATGGGTAATGGTTGCATTATCCCATTATATTTTTTTTTATTTTTAGACTTTACTTGGTGACCTATAAGACACCTTGATATATCATTTGTGATCACCTTCTTCATATTTTCCCACTAATAGTTCTCTTGGAGATCTTGATACATATTTTTTCTCCCTGGATAGATGTAGAAGGTCGATCTATGTGAATCTTCTAACAACACCATTAACTCAAGATTTGATGGTACACATAATTATGATCCAAATATTACAAATCATTATTCATAAATTTTGAACTCTAAAAAAATCACTTTTCTTATATCTTTCATATTCTTTTGAATTCCCACCTCAACTCTTTGTGCATCCTTTTTATTCTCTATATGGTATGGTTTAGTAATAATTTATGAAAGGATTTATGATGTTCCTTCCTTTATGATTTCCATGTCTATCCATTTCAAGTCTAATATGAGTTGTCCATGATGAACTTCAACCATCTTCACTAATGCATATTTTGATCTTTCTATGTGAATATATAATTGATGCTATAATTTTCCATATATATTTCACACATATCTCCAAAGAGATAATCCCATCATAATATATATGTGATGATCACTTCATCCAACTCCAAACCATGTGTTGGGTAGTTCTGTTCATGAACTTTCAATTTCTTTGAGGCATTAGCTATCACTTTATCATTTTTCATTAGTACAGATCCCAATACCATCTTCAAAGCATCGATGCATGCCATGCAAAGTTCCCCAATGGTGGGTATTTTAATTATAGGTGTAGTGATAATCCTATTTTTCAACTCCTTGAATCTATATATACATTATATATTCCAAAAAACATGACTACCTTCTGAGTTATCTTGGTTAGAGGGTTCTAAAATCATGAGAAATTTTTCACAAATCATAGATAATACCCAACCAGTCCAAGGAAACTACAAATATCTATCGAATATGTTGTCCTCAAATATCCTTAAATTTATTCAATCAATTATGAGTCTCTATATATCCCATTACTTGTGATGATATTCCCTAATAATGATTCTTCTTTCATACATAACTCACATTTCCTATACTTTGTGTAAATCATCTCCTTTCGTAAGGTTTTTAGTTCATTACTTAGATTTTCTTCATGCTCCTCACGACTTTTAGAGTATATTATAATATCATCTATAAATATTTCCAATAAAAAGTTCAAGATAATATCTAAAGTCTATATTCATCAATTCCATGAATATTTCTGGAGAATTAGTGAGTTCGAATGGAATTGGTATGAACTCATAGTATTTGTTCCTTGTACAGAAAATAGTCTTGTAGATATCCCCTTAATTCACCCTTACTTGATAATACCTTGGTTGAATATCTACATTAGAGAAGTATTGGTCTCCATGTAAATGATTGAAAAAGTCATCTTTCTGTGTAAGAGGATACTTGTTCTTTATCATGATCTTGTTGAGCTCACAATAATCAATGAAAAGGTGCATGGACCCATCCTTATTCCTAAAAAATAAGACTGGTGAACCCCACAGTGAATCATTTGAGAGTTTGAAGAATTTATCCATATTCTCCTTTTTTTTCTTCATCTCCTCAATTTCCACAATATTCATTCTATATATATTCTTGGATAATGGAAACGACTCAGGTATAAGATTGATTGAAAAATAAATCTCTCATCTAGGAGGAAGACTAGAAAATTCTTTGGGAAACATATCAAAAAATTCCCTTACAATGGTAATGTCTTAGAGGATGATATTTTACTTAGCCTTAGTCATTTAAGCTAGATATGATTATTTTTATGGTAATAATATCAATGCTTGAGATGTTCGTGCTAAAAAAGATCCACCCTCCTACTTGAACATGTATATAATCAGAGGATAATTTTTGATATGGGGAGTGATTTTTTTCTAGAAGCAATTTATGCTGGATATCTATAATTAAAAATAATTCATACACATAATTTCATAAAATTACACTAAAAAGGGTATCACATTTTTTGTTGGTAAGTTCATCCCAAAAATTTTGATAGGTAGGAGTTATATACTTTGGATGAAATAACTTCCCCATTTTCCATTTTCACCAATAACTCTACTTCCATTATTTGTGGTGGTGTATGAATAGTTCTAATAAACATGCATGATATTAAAAAATTAATATAACCATAATAAAAAATTTATGTTCACTACTCTTTAATTAATAACTAAAAAACTTTTTCCACTACATTTTCATAATCCACAATAGTGGTTGTAAAGGAATATTCCCACCCTTATAGACTTAGTGGTTATTGGTGTTAATTGTATCCAATAACCCTTGGCTTAGGGTAGTGGTTTTCATAGTGTACTTGATCCTTGAATTTAAAACATTAGACAATCGGATGAAGGCAGACTTGAGAATTCATATCTTCCATTACTTTAGTGGGTTTTTCCTGTCATAAATCGATGGAAAGGTTCCCTTCCTTTTTTCACCTAAAGAGTTTCATCATTCCTATCATGAAATTTATAATGTGCTTCTTTCCACACTTATGACAAATAGGATGTTAAAATTTCTTACCACTTATATATTTCTCCATCAAACTACCAGAATTAAACTCCATTGTCCACTTCTTATCCTAGTGATCCCCTTGAGATTTGTTGATCTCCATTTCAACTTTGAGTGCGCATCAGAAACTTTACCCATAATTTTTAGAGTCCTCAATCACTAGGGCCTTTCATAGGCATAGTTTTAGGCCACTAGAGAAGTGGTAAATTTTCATTTGTAGGTAATGAAAAATATATAGTCATATCATGAATGTCTTGTGAAGTATTCCTCATACACCCTAATGGATTTAACATTTTTTCTTGAAGGAAATGAAATCCATTTATAATTAATGTTATATAGTGAAAGGAAAACATCTATTGAAAGACATTTTCCAAAATTCCTTCCACCCCATAACTTTAATCTCTACCATGGGATTCATATTCGTGATCAATGTCCACAACTGATCAGTTTCTCCCTCTATCTGATAAACCGCCAGTATAACCTTCTCTTGTTATGAACATTGATGTATAGAGAAGATCTTTTCAACGGAGCTGATCCATTGTTACATGATTAAGGGATCATATGATTCATTGAATGTGAGAGTCCTTTGTTGCATAATGGTCTCAATTATAGGTTGTTCATTCTTAGGTTGATTTTGGAGTTCATCCCTATTTGGGTTTCTATTTAGGACTTACGTCAATTGATAGAGTATCGTCATGAATTTCACGATTCCTACCCCCATCAGGTTGGGTATATTTTTTGGGATGTCATTAAATTACCCTTCACATCAGTGGTTTACTCAGTTCATAATATTTATGATAATTGGATAAAATAAAAGGAAAATTAGTGATAATTACTTCTAAACACAAAAATAGGAATCCAATAACATTAAAGGAAGAATTTACTAATGACAGTTATTCTATAACTTATGGATTTCTAGGCTTCGACCTATAATATCCACGATTTATTTCCTAAAATAACTTTTTATATTAATTTCTATTCCCTTAATAATGGTTCATAATGAGCTTGTGAATTTACCAAATCATATCCCCTAGGAGTGTCAAACTGGGTGTGCAGTAAGGTCCATTTTCACTAGTTGATAATCGAGTCTATATCAGTTGCCCGTTTTGAGATTATTATCCCTATCTACCTCTGTGTCAAAGACACACCCACTTGTAATATCTAGATAGGTATGTATTTGATTAGAAACCACTTACTATATATTTTACAAAACTTTAGTGAGGTTTTCTTATGTTTAGTATTATCCTAGTGTATTTTTCTTTATTTTCTAAATCTTAATCCAAAAAATATCTAAAGTTTTCTTTAATACCAACTATGACAACAATTTTTATTTTTTACACATTAATTAATGATTTTTTACATAAGAATACACATAATACAACCCAAAATATCGAGAAGTATAGTGTCTTTGGGAATTAGGTAAATTTCATATTGACTTAAAATAGGGGTACATCGATATTATTGAAAAAATCCATAACATTCTAATATTATTCCATCATTCTTAAAACTACATGGGATAACCTGGGGAAATACATAAGAAAGGGGTGAGATATAAATCCTAGGAAGGGAATAAACGAATAATAACATGATGAAATTATTGCATGTTAGACAATAAGAATTTAAATGGGATATAAAAAGGTTTATAATCATAAACATGAAAAATGAGGCATGATATAGCATGATAACATAAAGGAGGCATGGGAATCTGGAAACAACTTTAAACATGAAATCATAAGCACAAGTCAAGGTTAACCACTGAGTCATAATAAAAAAATGTGCTTAGGATAACCACATATGAACCATTCATGGAATCCCATGAGACTAAAACATTACTCAATGCATTGGATCACTATCCTAAAATACCCATCATAATCGTATCATGTACATGCGTAAGTTTACCACATAGATCATAAAACATAAGATTATATTTCATCACATTTAATTTCATAATCAAGGAGTATGGACTAAATAAATGGATGCCCCTAAAAAAATAAGTATAGGTATTTCTATTTGAATACCCCTAAGGATAAATAGTGATGGTATTCCCAATGCAATGGTTTGGCATGAATAAATCACAGTGAAATTTTTCCCGCATAACAGAAGTTCATAATGGTTCATAAAATGGTTTAATGAGAGCGAAGGGGATCTCTCATCATTTGTATGTCAAATGGAATATAATATAGATTTGTAAAAACATATCACAATATTGGAAATAAAATGAATAAAATGAAGAAGATGCTTGAATAAATAGGAGGAGGGGAGGATCTCTGATAAGTACATTTATTGTGTATATTTTTATATTAAAATACATTGATTTGATGATTTAATTGTTAAATCAGGCTTATGAACCTAGTGTATTGTTTATATTTTTTAGGACGCTATAAGTTATGGGAGAGGAGAAAAAGGAGCTAAAATGACAAATAATTACATCAAAAATGAGGATTTCAATAAATACGGGTAATCAGGGAGAACATTTAGGGCACAGAACTGAATAACTGAGGTGAAATGAGGCTTCTAGAGTAGAAAAATTCCTTTACATGTTGTGTAATCATTACACATTGTGAACTGGTGAAATTAATGGAAGAGATGCATGTCATGAAGTGGATAAAATAATCTAAAAATGAAGTTGACATGGTTCATATAGTAGAGAATATGTTTCATGTCATAACACAAGTGAATATGATATAGATATCTTAATTTCATGAATTCGGTACATGTGGTGTAATATATAAATATGGTCTAATCACTACATGACATGTAAAATGTCAAGATGGGAAAAAAAATATTCAAATTCAATGTATATTTAAATTTTTACCAGTTTTATGACCCAAGAACCACCCATGATAAATTTTTGACCAATCCTTAGTTTTATTCAATTATAAAAATTCCCATATTGATCTTATAAATTGAGGGTCATCCTGCTGCTATAAACTAGATCCCAAAGACCAAATCTTGGAGGGATAAGTTGTTTTGTGTAAGGTCCTCCCAAGTTTTATCTCCATTTTCATTATGATTTCTTTTTATTTTATCTTTCCCTCTTATTCTGTCATTACTAGGATGAGAGGGTAAACTTACATTGGGCTAGGGTTATATAATAATAAGTGGAAGGTGCTGTTGGATTAATTTATTTTTTTTATTCATTTATTTGTTTTGTTGTGATGTATTCAATAAATTTCCAATACCTCTTACTTTGTTCATGACCATTGGTATTTTAATATGAAAGTAAACATAAAACTAAACAACAAAAATCCTAAAGGATGCATGAAAATTTTCAAATTTTGGGTAATCAGGTATAAATATGGTATTGAGAAAAACTTGATTTAGAGAAACCCTTAACTACCAGTTCAAGGTAAATAAGGGATTGTTACCACATGGAGGGAATATCATGACCATTAGATCTCCCTCATCTCAACACCAACACCAATTATGGATTAAACAACCTATTTTCTAAAATCTAATAACACTTGAACCCTAAAATTACAAATCTCTAGTGTGCCTTCCTTTTTTATCATACCCATAGGTAAATAAAAATTCCAGACAAGCATCTCAAAACTGGCATCATTATCATGGCTGGTTACAAGTTCGCTTTTAGGTTTCTTTAACTTTATTTTATTTCTTTATTTGAATTTAATTTTTACATTGAGTGTTTCATGATCCTACTTTAATGATTTTAAATATCAATTCAAGATCACAATACACATGCAAATGTTAAATAAATTTTTGACTTCAATTATGAACTTGAGAAAAGAAGTAGAAATAATAGAGTTGTAACCATAGAAGGCGCATAAATCAACCAATCTACTGGAGGAGTTTTACAAAGGGATCCAGGGCTATGAATGCTCGTAGACTATAGGTGGCCTTCAAACATAGTATTGAAACCAAGCATCATAGAACCCCCATTGCCGCAAATTACTTTGAGATCAATCACGTAATAATTTTGACAATCTTAAAAATCATACAATTTACTGGACTAACACTTGAAGATCCGAGCACACATCTGGGAAACTTAATTGAGCTCTTCGACACATTACAATTCCAGAATGTTTCAAATTATTTGGTAAGAATCCATCATTTCTGATTTTCATTATATAAGAAATATTATGATTAGATCCAAAGCCTTTCTGGACATTATATCACTACATGGGATGAGTTGGCTAAAAACTATCTCAACCGCTTATTTCCACCTTCTATGTTAATGGAAATATGGATAATAATTCTAAACGTTTTTCAATTTGAAGATAGATCTATATATTCTTCCTGGTAATGATATAAATATATTACTCAAAAATCCCCCTATCATGGTACAAAACTATGGATGTTAATCCCAACATTCTATAAGGGGTTTTCACAGGGAAACAATTAGATTATAGATTTTTTAGATAAAGGATCATTATTTAATAAGTTTCTTGAAACAGGCTATAGTTTGTTGGATGAAATGAAAACAAATATTTCTAATGGAAAACAAAAGGGACACAACGAAAGGGTGTTTACGCAATCAACAATGGAAGAACATATGAAATCATTAACTAAGAAGATGGAAATCATAATGGGTCAACATCAAAACTTCCAATGTATATGTATAGAAGATACAAATTATGCTGATTACAATCATGGTAATCAATTTCAGGGCTGGAAGTATCAATAACATCAAGGAAAAAGTTATCAATAAAGGCCATAAGGTTACCAACAACAATCACTCTAAGGGGACACATTAACAAGACATGTCCATACATTGGAAGGGACACTGGCTACATTCATGACCACAACCAGGGAGGTAATCAAGGAATAAAAGAAGAATCAATGAACCAAAATGCTGCATTGTTGAATATGGAGCATCAAGTTATCCAAATTTCTAATAATATTATAAAGAGACATAGAGGATCACTTACCGGATGCCCTGAAGTGTGCCCACATAAATATTCAAAATCTATATTTCTTAGAAGTTGTAAGAAAACATAAGGGAGTGGTATAAAATTTAAAGTAAAACAACCATTGGATGAAATTGAAGAATAATTTGACAATAGAAAGGAACAATTAGCTAAGGAAGTGAAGAAGAACCAACTCAGTAAAAACAAGATAGCCTTTTCCAGAAAAAATGGTTAATGTAAAGAAAAATCCATAAAAGGTAAATTTTTAGAACAATATAAAAATTGAATATTAACATACCTTTTATAGAGGCTCTCACAAACATATTATAAAATGAGATATTCCCAAAAGAGATGGTAACCAAAAAGATGAAGATGGTAGAAATTATCAACATTCCACTAACACAAGATTTTCCATCGATGGTATCCAAGGACCTGCCTAAGAAGAAATGTGATCCAGGTAGCTTTTTTATTCCCATATTTATCAGGGTTGAAATTTTTGGAAAATATTTGTGTGACTTAGGTTCAAGTGTCAATATCATGTTGTACACAACGTTCAAGAGTTTAGGATTGGAAGTCCTGAAGCCCATAATAGTTTCACATCAGTTAGCGGATAGAACAGTGAAGTACCTCTGAGGATTCATTGAGTATATCCTGATCAAAGTTGATAAGTTTATATTTCTTGTTGAAATATTATTGTTAGATATGAAATAAGAGAAAAATCCACTCATCATTTGGAGACCATTTTTAACTACTGGGTGTGCTCTAATCAAAGTTCAATGTGGATAACTCTGTCTAAGATTTTGATTTGATCAAGTAAGTTTAAACATCCATCATGAAATGAATAGCTATGATTTTCAGAGGGATAATGAGTTTAGAGAAGGTAATATATCCAAAATTGAGGGAGTCTCTAAAATTGAATAGGTATATGAGTTAGTTACTATTGTGTAAGAGGATTATAAACTAAAGAATAAAGAGAAGTTGAAGGGTCTGGTCGATGACACTATAAGAGACACCAAATCCCCTACATTTGAGAAAGGATAATAGGTATTGGTGGTACATGAAATTTTATTTAGTTCCTCATGATTTAGAATGAAATGGTGGATCAGTCCAATAAAGATTAAGCAAGTACTTCCATCAAGAATAATTAGGCTATTTAGAGAGAAATAATAGGGACAAACCTAAATGAAAAAAACAAATGAGACCATTTATAGACCCTGAATAGGTACCAAATTTGCAATCATCCATCACATGAACAAAATCAAAATGAGGTAAGGTCAAGCTAATGATGGTAAAAAAAATAACTTCTTGGAGGCAACCTGATTTTCTTTTGGTATTTTCAATTATTTGGTTTTCTAGTGCACATGTGTCACATAAAATATTTCAAAATTCATTAATAATGGTATGTGATTTCACTAGTTTTTTAAAATTATAGGACTGTCAAGACTGAGGATAGAAAAAAGTATCAAGATTCATAAGAAGTGGCCATCATAATAACACACATCATGTATCGGGACCAAGAAGAACCTATATAACCAACATTAAAGAAATACTCAAAAGGGGAGTAAGTAATTAAATTTATAATTACTATATTTTATTATCCAAATTTAGCATTTTTATAAATTTTAACTTCTAATTTCATTTCCCATATTTTATTCTAGATTTAATCAACCGAACTAGGATACATAGACTACGTTGCACAATTACCATTCCATGAATTTAAATTTCATTATCAATAAATTTTAATAAGAAAAATGGGGGAAATAATTAATAAGGATAATCATGTGGATTAGTATTTGAAAAATAATGATTTATGGGAGCATATTAATCATTGTAAAGGAATTTTTTTTATATATGACCATGATTTGAATTTATTCTATTTTTTTTAATTGCTTTAATTATTCATAGGAATTTTAATGAGTGATTTTCCCAACTATTCATATCATTCCTGAGACAATATCTGAGTCAATATTTTTCATTATTCCTATAATATATTTCTTATGAAACTCAGGAATGTTCTCTTCTAAAACATTCTTTACATTTGATTAAAGAAATGATTGAATAGAATCACTTTTAAATATTTTGTTAGACCATATCCTGATACCCACTCTATATTAATCATATTTAATCCCATAGAAGTTATGAAAACCCTTATTATGAAATTAGCTATGTTACAAGGAAATCTTATCTATTCCTACCTTCCTCAAAATATTTTTCATGGTTATCAAAAATAATAGTGGGGGAGATGGATAATGGTAAAAGGGATGGATATTTTGTAATATGTGTGGGGGGAATTTCATGAAATATGGGATATTCACATTCATTGTATTTATTTCACACCCTCTTAAAAAATAAGAAAAGAGAAAAAATGGTTTGTTTAAAGGGAAATTCAAAAAACACCATTTATTGACTTGTGATATTGTTATAACTGTTATAAATAGTGTTATGAGGATATAATTAGGGGTTAGGTGGTGGTTAGGAGAATTTTACCAAACACAACTTTCAAAAACGAAAATAAAAAAAACAATAATAAATGAGGGTGTTTCATTTGTTGAATTGCATTTATTTATGAGCCTTCTCTGAGATACTGGGGGAAGAGGAGTCTTTCATTGAACTATTTTTGATTCTCATTAAAATTAATTTAGAGAAAACCCTTTTCTTATCTTTATATGATTTAAATCATTTAATTAACTACCATAATCCCCAAAGTTGTTCTATCCTTAATGGGGAAGACCTCACGATTATCTATGATTTTTTTACATGGTGGGGATGTTATATAACTTGGAAGCCTATGGTAATTGACATATTATTGAGGTATGTACCTAACTATATTAATTTGTACCTTGGTGATGAGATGAAAAATTCACGTGAGGTAAATTAAAAAGGGTATTCATATTAACAATGAATTAAAAAATGAAAATGGATGATTGAGAAGGCTATGATATTTCAAAAGAGGGAAAGTAAAATACATGGTTAATTTGTATTCTTTAAATAATGAGGCATTGATAAATTTAATACATGTGATGTTCAAACAATTCATTTTCTAATTTATAAATTTTTTTTGTTTCTATTGAAATTAAATTATAGTAGAGTAAGCAGCCATTGTAGTATGTTGAGATTTTATCCTTGAGGAAAAGTATGAATTCAAGTGTGGGGGATTTGATAAGTACATTTATTTTATATATTTTTTTGATATTAAAATGAAATGATTTTGATGATTTAATTATTAAATTATTTATGTTCACATGATGTTTTCTTAATATTTTTCAGGATAATATAAGTTATGGGATATGAGAAAAAGTAACTAAAACAAAAAAAATAATTCCATTAAAATAAGGTTTTCCACAAAGACGGATGATCAAGGAGCACGTAAAAGACATAAACTGAATAAATGATGTGGAAAAGGTCTTCTGAAGTAGTAAATTGACTTAACACATCATGTTACCATTACATGTCATGAACCAGTGTATGTTGTGAAATAGAGACACGTCATAAAGTGGAGAAAATAACCCAGAAATGAAGTTAACATGTGTCAAAACATAAAATATATGTGTCACACTATGACATAAGTGAAGATGATCTTGAGAGATATATGTCATGAATTTGGCACATGTGGTGGAATATTTACACATATTTCAATCACTACACAACATGTAAAAGGTTGGGAAGGGACAAAAATGGCCAGATTAGATGTATCTTTAATTTTTGACCTTTTTAAGACCTGAGACCCTCCCATGACCACTTTTTGATCAATCTTTAATGTCATTAAATGAAAAAGTATACCATATAAAGCCTATAAATTGAGTTATATCCTGCTGCTATGAAGGAGGTCTTATAGACCAAATCTTAGAGTGAGAAAGTGCGATGTGTCGGGTCCTCCCTAGTATTGTATCCATTTTCATTATTATTTATTTTTATTTACTCCTTCACACTTATTATATCATCACTATGATAATTGGGTAAAACATCCTTGTTCTAGGGTTATGTAATTGAAGGGTGAAGGTGTTGTTGGATTGATTTATTTTTCTATTTTCATGTATTTTTTTTATTGTTATTTCTTTAATCTATTTTCAATATTTTTATTTTACTTTTATCATGACCATTGGTATGTGAATCTGAAATGAACCTAAAAAATGTGTAACTGATAGGCCTAAATGAGGCATGACCATTTTCATATTTAGGGTAAGTGGATTTGAATATTGTATTTAGACAAACATGATTTGGTGAAACCCTCAACTACTAGACCAAGGGAAAGAGGGGATTACCACATAAAGTAGGTGATACCAAGACCATTGGATCTCCCTAATCTTGAATTTAACACCAATAATGGATTAAAAAACCTATTTTCTAAAATATAATTATTCCTAAACCCTAAAATTACAAAACCCTGACACTCTTCTCAAATCTAATTTCAAACTAAACAATCGATCTAATTCGTCTTCTTTTTTATTTCTTTAAATTAATAAAACTCATCTATTATTCACCCAATTTCTTAAAATTAATCAAAACTATATTTTCTTTACCACTTTATTCAATTTAATAAAATCAATTATTTTGAAAACCTAACCAAATTAATTCATTGCCTTTTTGGGTTCGACCTCGACATGTTGCTTTATTAAATTTTAATTAATTGAGTAGAATAGTTTGAGTTTTTACAAATTTTTTATTTTTAATAGAACTATAGGGAAATAACAACACTCTATGGGCATATCAAAACTGATATATAATTTATAGTAAAACAACCATTACAATCAAGTGAATAAGTTAAAAAATTGCAAAGAATAAGTAGCTGGAGAAGCTGAAGAAGAACCGCCTCAGTACAATCCAAGAACAACTTTTTCAGAAAGAATGTTCCAAGTAAATAAAAATGTGCATAAAGGTCTGAACTCATTAATAGCTTACCCTTGTTTATGTGTAAGTGATTCACTTTCATAAATAAATGATTTTAAAACCCTAAAATATAATATAAGTTTTGGATATTTCATAAAGGATTTATAAAATTAATTACATGACCTCAAAATCACATTATTTTAAAGGTAAAAAATATATATGATGATATATAACTTTTATAACATTTATTACATAACTTTTGATTCATTATGATGTCATAATACACACCGTATATTTATATCATATTTAAGTTTTACCCAAAAATTTGACTATTTCAGAAAATTATGAAAACTTCACCATTAGATAATTTTGACATGATAGTTACAAAAATAATATTTTTTTATCCAAATATTTTTCTAAATATGTGAATTTTAACTTTTAAAATATAATCTATATTTATTAAGAAATTTTGGGTTTTTTATAATAGTTGTTTTCAAACCTTTATAAAAAATACATTTGACATCATAAAACTTATATCATATTTTATATTTAACAAAAATTATTTAATATTAATATTTTATTAAAATATAAATTATTTCCAAAAACTAATAATTCATCAAAATAAATTTATTAATTGAAATTGTATATTCCCAAAAGTACAATTTTTTTTATCGTAATAAAATAAAAATAATTTATAAAGTAACAATAATAAAAAGCAAATATAATTATTATTCTTTTGAAAATATAACATACATATTCATATTCTTAGTTTCTTGATATATTTATTTTCATTACACCATAAAGTTCCCTAATGGTAATGTGTACGATGGTGATATTTTCATGTGGTGGTTTGGCATACATGGTTTGGGTCGTTATCTCTATGTGCTTGAAATTCACCCATAAATGTTTTTTCTCATGTTTTAGTTATTGTATCTTGGATTAGGATTAGTCAAGGTCAAATTCAGGGGATTGTATGTCCCTCTAAAACTCTGATAAATAGGATTTATTGTAACGAACCAATATTTTATCAATGCCATTTATCCCTTCTTGTAGTAATGTTATAATCATATAAAATCATATTAGGAAACAGAATTCCACATCATGATTAAATAAACTATTATGTGACCTTTAAAACTAAATTTTACACTTCTATGTTTTGAATTTCAAAAATATAACATACATAGTTGTGATCATTAAGATGTTTTGAATCTGATATGAAAAAAATTAATTTTTGATGAATACTAACCTACCCTTATAAATAGTAATATAACCCTTATTACTGTTGAATCATCCAAAAGAATAGTAACCACACCCATTAATGTATAAATAAAATTTAGGCATTTTATAAGTGACAATATGACCATAGTAAAAGTGTTGGTATTTTTAGAAGTCATAAATATTTAATTAAAATTTTTTAATTAATTTAATAATTTAAAAGAAAATTTATTTTCATAAAATTTCTTTATAAGTTAAATTTTTTATGTCTTATGATTATAATATAATTTTATGAGATCTTTATTAATTTTTCAAAGTGTTATAAAAGCATTTTTAATTTCAAAATTTGGATTTTTCAAGTAAATTATAAATTTAATTAAAAATTAAATTAATCATATTTATAAAATTATTTTTGAAAAATGGAGTTCATTTTTGTATTACACACATCAAAAAATGGTTACAGTGATTTTTTTTATAAAATACTTGAATTTTTATGAATAGTGAAAAACTATAATTTACAAAATCATCTAAATACATTAATTATAGAGTCAAGGATGATGTTCTACTGATGTAAGACCAGTTGGTTCAAAATCACATGCTCAAGTTACTGTATTTATTCATGTAATCACAACTATTTCTTTTCTTTTGGATATATAATAAATTAATGAATATTGTATTCTGAAAACCCATATCCCCTTTACTCTAAATACCACCGCTCGCACCGTCATTTATTCACACCTATCAAGCTACAAGCCTTGTCCAAATTATACCCAAAGATATTCTGTATCCCCTCCCCCATGTCCAACATCCCTTGGTCTGATAAAAATACCAAAACCTCTTCCCTAAAGAGGATCTCAATGAAGGTATATTCAAGAGGTAATTTCTCTCTCTTTTCTTTCAATTTCCTTTCAAATTTCATTTCTTTTATTATCTTATACTCAACTTATATTATCCAAATGTCATGATAACTCTCGTATGATTTATTTATGAATCATATTAATGTAATATTATTCATTATACTCCTTTCCCTCTCTATTTGTTTACAAAAATGAAATTGTTTCCTATGATGTGTTAATTTACCTACATCATGGGCAATGCACTTACATTTTCCATAAACTCCTTCAAGAATGTCAATAAAACCATTAAATGGTTAAAAATAGGTTTTAATATTTTTTTAACCCCTCTTTTTGTTCTAGAAACAACTTTTATCCATATTAAAAATTGATAAAACAAAACATGTATGTTGTGATTGAAAACCACCCAAATTAACCTAAAAGGATCATCATTTAATTTTAACTAATGATCAATCCACATGTTATATAACATAATTCATTAAAATATATTTTAAACTCCTATAATAACATTAATAACATGTAATATCAGTTCTGTACAATTAACCATCTTCTACACGAACATCCTTTCATGTGTACAAATGAGTTGTTCATGAAAACTAAGAAAAAGAACTCTCCCAAATAATGGATTTAAACTCTATAACTCATCCAAAGGTATATAAAATAAATTAATTAAAACATAATGAACCATATTCATGTATAAAAGGTTCTTTAATTTATAATTAAATAATATAATGTCATTATACATAACATTAAAGTGAATAATGTGTTCAGATACATGGTAAGGAAAAATTCTCGAACACAACTTTCTTTCTTCAGGTTCTCCCCCTTTCACTACATTTTAGGTATGGTTACTCCTTAAAAATAATTTCTTTATCATTATCATACATTTTCGGGGATATAAATTTTTTCTACTAGGGTTTATGTCAAACACAATGTTTTATAAAATAATTCTTCTTACAAAAACACACATGTTACTTCTTACTCAAGGTTGATGGTTCTTGTATAAACTATGTTATGCCCTATTCCTTTTGGGAACCCAAATCCTATTAATGTGTTCTTATGAGAGGAATCCATTCCTTTATATGGTTTATTTATGTTCATTATTTATACATGTTCTATTTGTCATGCATGATAATGAAAATGTTATGATATGATAGGTGCACCCAGAATTATATAGCGCAATATGAATGTTGGAATGTGACAGGTGCACTGAGAATTATACAGTTCTCCAATGCATTGGATAAAGTGATGAATATTCTGAGTTAAATTAAAATGATGGGTTAACATGATGTTGTATTTTTTTCATGACTATGTGTTGTAGATGACCACAAAGACATGAGGTTTTATTTTTATGCATTGCCACAATTCATGCCTCTACCTAATGATCCCTATCATGACTTTTATGATTATGATGTTATGTTGAACCCATGTTATACTGTTTCATTCTCTTATCTATACACTTATTGGGCTTTTAGGTCACCGATTTTTTTTGATTTATTTCTTCATGTGAGTTCTTGTACTAAGTATAAATCAAGATCTAATAATAATCTAGAGAAGAAGGAATGGAATAAATGTTTTTGCTTTATATTTTAAATGTTATGTATGGTCCTAGTTTTCCAAAGACACTAAACATTTGAATACTATTTTGAAATTTTTATTAAAATTATTTTAAACTAATGTAAGAAAATCTGGGTCACTATATTTGGTATCAAAGGCAAGGTTTAGTTAATTTGGGAATTAGTAATAGTGAACCCTAGTGAAAACCTCTAGTATGAGACAAATTATAAATATGCATGCAGGAGGTTTTTCTAAATATAGGTAACCAATAAGAAATGATTTTACTGTAAATTTCATAAATTAATAAGTTTTTTTTCATGACTCTTTGACTTATGTTTTATTCAAACCTTTTCTATTTTTGAAAATAGTGGGAACCAGGAGAAACTATACCAACAACTTGTGCAATGCCCAATGCAATGATTGCCTGAATTAAATCCCCAATTATTTGGGAGGTGGAGTTCAAAACTTCATGTCAATTATTACCCATCTTTCTTAGTTTATGACAATAACATGAATAATGTGTAATTTCCTCCTTCACCTAAGAGGGAGAAACTAGATATCGAGTGTTTTATGTGGCAATGACCCCCGATGTTTAGTGGATCTTCTGATCCACTAGCTACGGAATAGTGGGTCAACTCCATGGAGAAGATCTTTTCTATGCTTCAATTTTATGAGACAGAGAAGGTGATTCTTGCTATTTATCATCCAGATGGAGAGGCCGGTCAATAGTTGGCTTTGATTAAGAATACCAAGTTGGATGAAAAAATTATAGAGATGGAATGAGAAGACTTTAAGAACATGTTTCTTAACAAGTATTTCCCAATAACGCTTCATAAAAATATGGAAAGAGAATTCATAGAGCTCCTGAAAAAGGAAGTAGAATATGTCACAACCAACAAATTTAATTTCAAAAGTATTTCAAGGAACACATCTGTTTTTTGTTATCAGTAATGATATAAACACTGATATATTCTTTAGTGGATTAAAACCACACCTTAAAAAGGCTCTTACAATTCAAGACTTTAATAGTTACAAAGAATTTGTTCAATGTGATCTCAAAGTAGATATGGAGTTTGTAGAATAGTCCCATGGCTATGGTGATAAGAAATAAAAGGTAGAGTTTCATGCCGGAGGATCTAATGATAATGGAGGGAAGAAAACTCAACCGCCCACATGCCAAAAATGTGGGAAGAAGCATCATAGGAATTGTCTCAAAAGGATGGGGAAATGTTTCAAGTGTGGTAGAGAAGGTTGAAAATCTATTGAATGTCTAAAATACTTGGGAAGGCAGGAGAATGTGGTGGAAGAAAGGAAATCACCACCCATGGTCCAATGATACAACAGTAGGGAGAAAGGGATCTATGCAAGCTAGTGCACTAAACCTTGAGCCTGCAAGGGTAATAAGTGTCAGTAGCCACCAAAGACAAAGTAATATGGGAAGTATTATTCCATCACTACTTTCAAATTTGAGTAAGAAAATGAAGTCTTACAAGGTACACATCCTATTCAATCAAGAATGGAAAAAATTATTAGTTAATTTTAGTTCTATTTATTCCTTTATAACTTTAATGTTTTCTAGAACTATAGAATCGAAGCCCCAAAACATTGAAGTATATATATCTGTAAAAGTACTAAGTGGTGAAATCACTACAACCCAATTTTTGGACTCTTCTCCTATTGGTATATGTGGGAATATTATTCCTGAAAATCTCGTAATATTTCCCTTGGTGGAATTTGATGCTGTAATGGGAATATATTGGATATCGTTATATAGAGCACATATAAATTATAGGGAAAATGAAATATCTTTTCATATTATGAACCATCCTATGCTACTTTAAAAATTCATGGAATATCATGAATCTCTTTTGAAAAATCCTTCACCGGTGTGGGTGTTGATTCACTATGAAGAGGAATAACTCACTCAAATGGTTGAGTCAATGGAAAGTGTCAACCTTGCTGAAATTCCCATAATAAGGGAATACGATGATGTATTTCCTGAAGAGTTACATAGACATCCTTGGATCATGAGGTATATTTATCAATATAACTCATACCCTGAGCTACTCCTATCTCATTTTGTCCCTATAGGATGGATCCTATCGAACTGGAGGACTTAAAGAAGATGCTGCAAGATTATTTGGAAAAGGGTTCATACTCCCTAGTGCATCACCTTGGGGTGCGACAGTGCTCTTTTTGTAGAAGAATTATGGATAAATGAATATGTGTATTCATTATCAGGAACTCAACAAGATAACCATAAATAACAAGTATCATATTACAAGGATATATGACTTGTTCAATCAGATATGAGGAGCTCAGTACTTCTCAAAGGTGGATCTTCATTATGGATATAATCATCTAATTTTGAAGATGGAAGATATTTAGAATACTGTATTCTGAACATGGGATGGGCACTATGAGTTTTTGGTGATTCCCTTCGGACTAACTAATTCCCCTGGAATCTTCATGGATTTGATGAATAGAGTCTTTAGACATTACATCGACAAATTTGTGGTAGTGTTTATGGATGATATTCTCTTCTACTCCAAGAAAAAGGGGGAACATGAATAACATATAAGACTTGTGTTGGAAACATTGAGAAATGATAATTTGTATGCCATGTTTAGAAAGTGTCACTTTTGGATGAAGCAAGTCATGTTATTGGGATATGTGATCACAAGTGAGGGAATTTCTGTGGACCCTTCTAAAACAAAGGAGACTGGTGAAGGGCCCAGAACCTCTAGTGTCACAGAAATTTGAATTTTTCATGGATTAGTTGTGTACTACCGATGTTTTATGAGATATTTATCATGATTTTCAAGCCCTCTAACTAAGTTAACAAGGAAAGGGGTAATTTATGTCTATATAGAAGAACGTGAGGAATGCTTCAAGGAGATAAAGAGAACTTCGATCACTACACCTGTACTCACATTAAAAAATATTGGAGAACGTTTTTTGATATACCGTGATTATTACAAGAAAGGACTGGGTTGTTTACTCATGAAAAATGATAAATTGATAGCCTACACCTCACAATAGTTTAAGATCTAGGAGCAGAACTACTCGACGCATGATCTGGAGCAAATAGCTGTGATTGTTTCCTTAAAAATATAGTGGTACTACCTCTATGGTGAGAAGTATAACATATATATCGAACACACGATTATAAAGTATATATTCACACAAAAGGAGCTCAACAGGCATCATATTATATGGTTAGAGATAATCAAGGGCTATGATTTCTCTATTCACTATCCTCCCGGTAAGGAAAATAAGGTAGTTGATGCTCTAAGCAGAAAAGAACCTACTAATCTATCCATGATGTGTATTGAGAAAGACCTTATCTTCATGGATATGAAATTAATGTATTTGTAAATAATAATTGCTGGGAATACATCCTACCATGCCCAAATGATTTCCCAACCATCTATCCAAGATAAGATTAAGGAGGAATACAGGGTTGATCATGAGTTACAAAAGAAGGTGAATGCAGTAAAGGAACAGAATATGAAAGAGTTACATATTAATTATGATGGTGTGATTCAGTTTGGAATTCGTCTTTGTGTTCCCTCAACACCTGGGATAAAGAAGGAGATATTGAAAAATGTACATAGCTCATCATTCTCTATCAATCCTGGTATCCCCAAGGTGTACTAAGATATATGAGAAAACTTCTAGTGGGATAACATGAAGAATGAGATTTAGGAATATACCTCAAGGTTCTTGGTATGTTAGAAAGTTAAAGAAGAGTTACAAAAGTCCAAAGGGATGATGCAAAAATTTCTTATACCCATGTGGAAATGTTAAAATGTCACTCTGGACATTATTATGGATCTTCTGATGATGTCCAAGGGAAATAATTTGATATTGGTTGTGGATGACCGACTCACCAAGACTAACCACTTTATCACTATTTGGTAAGATCTATCACTTGAACAACCTGCAAAGATATATGTGAAAGAAGTGATGAGACTATATGGTGTTCCACTCTGTATTGTCTCTAATCATGATTCATGGTTCATATCTAAATTCCAGAGGAGTCTAAAACATTATTTTATTAATTAATTAAATTTTAGCACAACCTATCACCACCAAAATGATATCCAATCTAAATGAAAATTTCAGAGGCTCAAATATATTGTATGAGCCTACTCTTTTGAATTCAAAGGTGGATGGGATCAACATCTCCCATTAGTTGAATTCTCATCAATAATTGCTTACACTCGAGTATTTAGGTGGCTCCATATGAAGCTCTGTATGGAAAGAAATGTAGAACTCCAACCTGTTGAAATGATGTTAGAGAAAGAAAGCTACATGGACCTGATCATATGCAAGAGATGACAGAAATGGTTTATGTCATCTAGAAACATATCAATGATGCTCAGAGTCAGTAGAAGAGCTATGCTGACTACTATAGAAGGGACTTGGATTTTGATATTGGAGATAAAGTATTTCTTCAAATATCACCATGAAAGAGAGTCATGAAATTTTGATAGAAAGGGATGCTAAGACTAAGGTATATTTCCCCCTTTAAGATCCTTTACCACATAAGAGTTGTGGCCTATCGGCTTGCACTTCCACCGAATATGGCTCAAGTTCATGATGTGTTTCATGTATCGCTACTGAGAAAATACATACCAGATCCCTCACATGTACTAAACTCAGGGGTGGTATAGTTGGAAGATGATCTCTCTTATAAGTAGCATCCAATAAAGATTTTGGACCAGATCGATAAGTTTCTATGCAATAAGACAACCATTCTTGTCAAAGTGTTGTGGAAGAACCATAATTATGAATAAAGAACATGGGAACTAGAGGGTGTGATGAAGGAGAAGTACCCTCACCTGTTTATGTAAAACAAAATTTCAAGGGTGAAATTTCAAAAGGGTGGAAGAATGTAACGACCCAAACTCTTATCAATGAATTTTCTCCCTTATTGTAGTAATGTCATAATCATATAAATCACATCAGGAAGCACAATTCAACATTATGCTTAAATAAAAAACTAGGTGACCTTTAAACATAAATTTTCCACTTCTGGGTTTTAAATTTCTAAAATATGACATACGCAGTTGTTATCAGTAAGATGTTTGGAGTCGGATAGGAAAAACTAAATTTTCAGTGAATAGTAACATACCATTATGAATAGTAACATACCCTTATGAATAGTAATATAACCCTTATGAATGTTAAATCGTACAATAGAATAGTGTCCTCACCTGTGAATGTATAAATAAAATTTAGACATCTTAAAAGTAATAAGATGACCATAGTAAAAGTGTTGGTGTTTTTATAAGTTGTAAATATTTTATTACAAATTTATCATTAATTTAATAATTTAAAAGAATGTTTATTTTCATAAAATATTTTCATAAAAATATATTTCTATGTCTTATGATTATAATATAATTTTATAAGATCTTTATTACTTTTTCAAAGTGTTAGAAAATCAGTTTTAATTTTAAAATTTGTATTTTTCAAGTAAATTATGATTTTAATTAAAAATTAAAATAATTATATTTATAAAAAAATTGAAAAATAGAGTTTATTTTTTAATTATACAAATCTAAAAGTGTTTCAGGTGGATTTTTGGGATTTTTCTGAAATACATGATTTTTTTTATGAATAGTGAAATACTATAATTTACAAACTAAGACAAATACATTAATTAGAGTTGTGGATGATATTTTTCTAAAATATTCTCATTTGGTTCAAACTCACATTCTTATGTTACTTTATTGGGTCATGGAATATTCATTATTTCTTGTCTTTTGGAGAAATAATAAATTAATGAATATAGTATTGTGAAAACCCCCCTCTATTCCACTATAAATACCACCCCTCACACCCTCATTTCATCAGACCTCTCAATATACAAGCCTTGTCCAAATTCTACGCAAATCTCTTTTATAGATCCTCCCCTATTTCTATATTCTCTTTTTCTAATAAAAAGACCTAAACCAATTCCCTAAAGAGGCTCTCAAAGAAGATATATTCAAGAGGTAATTTCTCTTTTTTTCTTTCAATTTCCTTTGAAATTCCATTTATTTTCTTCTCTTATCCCAATATTCTCTTATCTAAATGTCATCATAAATATAGTATGATTGATATAATATTATGATATCATGTTAATTGAAGATTATTCATTATAATCTTCCCCCTCTCTCCCTCTTTATAAAAATTAAATCGTAGCACGTGATGTGTTAATTTACCTACATCATGGGCGATGCACTTCCATTTTTTATTTATTCCTTCAAGGATGTTAATTAAAAAATTATGTGGTTGAAAAAATGCTGTTATATGTGTTTTTTAACCCCTTTTCTATTCAGGAAAAAACTTTTATTCATAATACTAATCGATAAAACAAAACATGTTCATTGTGATCCAACCCCCCCCCCCCCCCCCCAAATTAATCTAAAACGATCATCATGAAATTTTAACTAATGATTTATCCACATAGTATATAAAATAATTCATTAAAAAATAATTTAAACTCCTAAAATATCATTAATAACATGTAATATCCGTTATGTATGTTTACCTACGTTCTACACAAACTTCCATTCATGTGTACAAGTGAATCGTTCATGAACACTATGAAAATGAACAGTCCCGAAAAATGGATTTAAAATCTATAACTCATAACAAAGGCTCATAAAAGAACATAGTGAAGCCATAATGAATCTTATTCATGCATAAAAGGTTTTTTAATTTATAATTAATGAATATAATGTCATTATATAGGACATTAATGTGAATAAAGCATTTAGATAAAAGGTAATGGGAAATTCTCAAACCCAACATTCTTTTTTCGATTTCTCCCTCTTTAACTCCATTTTCAGTATGGTTACACCTTAAAAATAATTTTTTCATAATTATCTTACATTTTATTGGATATACATGTTTTCCACTAGGGCTTATGTCAAACACGATTTTTTCCAAAAGAACTCTTCTTTCAAAAACACACATGTTACTAATCACTCAAGGTTGATAGTTCTTGTATCAAGTATGTTATTACCTCTTTATTTTTGGAACCCAAAGTTTATGAATATGTTCTTATAATATGAAACCCATTCCTTTACATGGGTTATTTTTTCATTATTGATATATGTTCTCTATATCATTCATGATAATGAAAATGTTATGATGCGACGGGTGCACCATGCATTATATAGCGGAATATGAATGTTTGAATGTGATGGATGTGCTTGAATTATATAACACTTCAACGAATCGGGTAATGTGAGTAATCTTATGAGTTAAAGTGAAATGATGCATGAACATGAATCTATATCTTTTGAGAACTATGTGTTGTAGTTGACCACTAAGACATGATGTTTCATTTTTATTCATTGCCACAATCCATGCCTTTAACTAATGACCCCTGTCATGATTTTTATGATGATGATTTTATTATCACCCCATGTTATATTGTTTCATGTTCTTATTTATCCTCTTAATGTGCTTTTATCTCTCCCTTTTCTTATGTATATCCTCGGGTGACTTCTTATACTACGGAGAAGTCAATATCCAATAATAATTTATAGAAAAAGGAATTAAATAAATGTTTATGATTTATGTTGTAAATGTTAGGTATGGTACTAGTTTTCCAAAGACACTAAACCTTTGTATCCTCTTTGTTTAATTTTTTTTATTTTTTTATCATTAAAATGACAAAAAACCTAATGTAATAATGGTTGGGTTTCTATATTCATATGGTGAAATCATATTGCTTGAGAAAAAAATAGAGTAGATGAAGCGTTATGTATTCTTTAATAGAATTGAATGCATCCATGATATTATTTACTAGGACTTATCATTTTCATGATGAATAATTTCATGTTATGAATCTTTTAATGTGAAACTCAAATTAAGAGTTTTTTGTAATGAAATATTCTAGAGTATCGTGAGCCAGTGTATATAACCTCACTATGTTACGCGAAAGAGAAAAAACAATTTTCATATACTAATTAGTAGCATGTAATAAGTTACCATGTATACTAATACATGAATAAGAAATAATAGAATATAGATTCATCACATAAAAAATTATGTGAGGAGATGTAGAATCATGCATGGAATTAAATTCATGCATTAAGGCAGTTTTGTGTACATGAGTTAGATATACTATTTTGCGACATAGGGTTTCGCAAGGAGGATTTGAGGAAGAGATCATATATACCATTGTTACGTAATTACCTAATACATTTTAATCCACATATTTATGTATAATGAAACCCAAATGGGATAGAAAATCTTGAGGTAGTATTTTGAACATAAAATTAGAGGACCATGCATTATATCATACATATTTAGAGATTAATAAATATACATGAAATATGATTTGAATTTATAGTGTGTAGTGAAGTTTAATACTGATCAGGGAAGACTATCAGTAGAGTTTATACCTGAGTATTCAGTTAGTTGATAAGGTCTTGATTATTTGAAGATCAGTGGATAGTGAGAAAGATAGGGTAGTTTTTAATCAGTTGATGAAGTTATTGAAATAGTGTACTTGAGTATATTAGGTGATCCAGTTTGTTTTTATAGAAAGATTGCATCTCAAGGATTTGAATAAGTGGTTTGAATTAGACTAATATCTTTCTATAATATAATCATATCTTTATGCGATAAAAGTTAATTTAGAATAAGATAAGACTTTAGTGGAAACATGACATGTATGGAGGTGAGTGGGATGTTGGTAACACTGTGGGATGTAGTATAAATATATTTCTATGGTAATAAAGTGTTACTTATGTGGGTATAATCTTTTTGATCTCTAGTGGTAATATAGAATGGAAAAATAATGGGACTCAACAACTATTAGAATGGGACTTTCTCTATATGTAACCACTTACATGTATTGAATAATCTGTAACCGGGGGGTATAACCAGTTGCAGTGAGGACTAGATCTTAGTACCAAACCTTATAAAAATATTGTGTGTTGTGTTTAATTTACTTTATATATTTTATATATGATCCACTCATTCTAACATGTGACAATGTTTTTATGTAAAATGGGTTAAAATAAAGGGAAATCAAATCATTAAAATAAGAAACAGTTGATTTAACCCCCCCCCCCCCCCCTCAATGTGAGCGCATGATCTATTGGACACTTTAAGATAAATGTTTTGGTTTCATGGGAGTGTGACCAAATATCACTTGTCAAAGATATTTACTTCTTATTATATGGTTGTATGTGGTATTGTGGACGGGTGAGACTACCCTAATAGGATAAATTTGTGATCTCCTTAGTGGTTAGCATGTAATTGGATATTGAACTATTAGATTATGATATGATACATGGATCAATGGTTCTTATAGACCTTAGATGGACTAAGGGTTTTCCCCATGATGAAGTTTTATGAAATGGTGGTTGTTTATGGTCCATGCCTCTATTTTATACAATTGTTAAAGTGGGGTTATAGATTTATTTTATAAAATTATTGATGTGTGGCACGGTATATTATCATAAGATTTTAAAATCATGAAACTATCTTTCCATTATAACTATTAAACGATCTTTCCATTATGACGTCCTGTGAAATACCGTGCCACACATCAATAATTATTGATGTGTGGCACGGTATTTTACCACGTTTCATGAAAAAATTATTGATGTGTGTCACGATCTTTCCATTATGACGTCCTGTAAAATACCGTTCCACACATCAATAATTTTATCATGAAACGATGTTTCCATTATACTGAGCCCTTTTTACCAAGTTTATCTATATCATTTTATTTTCATGTTCTAAATCATTCATTACCTCTCTTTGAGCATTGAAATCCTGTAGTGGGTGGTGATTTGTAAAGTCAAATATAGGTATGTTTGACTTTTTTTCATATTTTTTATCTCATTCACCAAGTGTTCCTTTTAAATGATTCTGTAGTACTTATTTTTTATATAATGTTTGATGTATTCTCCTTTAAATTATTTAATTCATCCAAATAGGCCTTTACTACTTTAATTTACTTTATTAGAGTTTCATTATATGTATGGAGGTCATAGTGGGAATCTAAGTTGACTAGGAGATATATTTTGGATTCTTAAGGGAGGGATTAGTTTTTATCTATTTATATCTTACTATTTAATTATTTCTATATATTTACTTGGCATGCATGTCTGACATATGTATGGGACATGTTGAACTTATAGTTGTTTCTTAACTCTGATTTTTAGTGGAATAATTCCCAAGTGGTTTTTCCTTAATTCCTAAAAATTTATTCGAGTCTATGGTGATCAAGAACGACCTTCAAGTATGTAATAGGCCAGCCTAAGAATCTCTCAGATGGTTGGTCTGGGTTGTGTTAATCAAAAATGGTATCTGGGCCTAGGTTCTTAAGTTGTACAAGGTTTCAGAGAACATTTTCTTATTTGGGATTCCTTGTATACTTTATTTAATACTATGGGAACTAATTAAAAATCTATTTCAATAACCTCGACTCTAGTAACCCAGAGTTGGCCTTTTATTTATTACATTGGTATAAGATACAATGTATATCCCCTCACAGGATTGATTAATTTATCAGTCTTAGATAACTATTTACATATAAGATTCTCATATTACATTGGAAATATAAAATCATACCATAAGATATATTCTTTTACCCTTAGAGTCATTCAAAATATCCTTCCTCATATCTTAGGGAAGGGAAAAAATAAAGGGAGAGCTCAGATGATCAGAAAGGGTTACGTATAGTGGAATCTATCATGAGTAAATAAGGAATAATCAATATAGTGGAGTGGATAACCAAAAACATTACATGAAATTAACAACTTTAGGTTAATGTACATTTTTGGATAAAATCAACATATAAATCACATGTATTATGTAAACTGAATTCTAAATAATTTAAATGCATAAATCTAGACATTCATGATCGTACCATCGAGTCCTCAACCAAGATATCCTGAATCATACCACCATGGTCTTGTCTAATAAATTCTTAATAAATCAGTTGGTGTAAACAAGGTACTCATCTAATATAGTATGTACGCTATTTTGTCTCAACAATCCTATCGATGCATCAAATTTTTATCTATAATTTCACCTTACCCATCATTTTAAAATCTTATATATGACACATATATTGAATGGACAATATAATTCATTCTCGAAATGTCTTATAAATCAATATTTATCTATATTGAAATAAATAATATAGAATATTTCCCTAGTAAATGAAATAAATTTACTAATAAACATCATTAAAAAAATACCATATATAGAAATGGTATACGGTTGAGATAATATAAAATTAGTGGAATTGATTATCTATAAATCTAATATACAAAAAATATGTTCATGTAGGAAAAATTAATGTTTGGTGAAATAATGGATAGTGATAGGGAATGTAATTGTGAGAATGTTAATGACTATAAAATCATAAATTAGTAAAGGATAATGGAAGACCACCAATTTCTTTGAAATGATTTTTTTTTAATAAAACCATTCCATTTAGAAAAATAATATAAAATAAATTAAAAATAATAAAAATAACATCCTTGTAACTTTGTATAAAAATGAAGTGATAAATAACTTTAAAAACTATTTTAATTTCTTTATGAAAATAATAACCTTTTATTTTCAGAATATTTTAAATAAAAATTCATAGAATATTGATAAAATGATTTTATATTAATATAACTAAAAAATTGTAATGTAATCTTAAAATTAAATAATGGTTATTATGGTAGGAAATTTCATTTATGTAGTAAACATTAAAACAAAGATTCCTTTCACACTATTTAGTAAAAAACCCAAAAGCACCTGATTTGGAAAATGAAATGAATATTCATTTTAAATCATTAAAATATAATTATATATCATTGAAAATGAATTCAAATAATCATTAGAGTTTAAAGAATAATATTATGGAATCATTTAAAAGAACCTTGGCATGGAAGAAACGAAGTTAACAGGAAAACATTAAAACATGAATTTTTAAAAGTCCCTTACATGTAACTCACTTGTTGATTCTTGATCCAACGAGAGAAATATTAGATAATAAACATGTAAAACCCAAACCTAAACATAAGAGGAGAAATTTTATGGTTTTTAAGATATTGGGATTATATATGTTTACAAATGGATATCCAAACATAAATAACCCCATAATAAAATGAGATTATAACCGAAATCTCTTACCTTGGGTCTCCACTTAGAAGTATCTGTTTGATCCTTATATATTGTGAATTTAAATTTATAAAATAATTTTTATTAACATAATAAATATATATTAAACTTTTAATGGTAAATTTTTAATATTTTTTTTTATATTCACTGAATAGTTAATGTTTATGTCAATCATTTATGGTTTTTCAGTTAATTTCTTCAAAATTACTTTGAAATATTGTTCATGTTTAAAGGTGTTATGAAATTTTTAAATCATATCCAAAATGTTAATAATTTAATGAATATAATTTTTATTCATTATATAAAATTTTATAATCATATTTTCATGGTGGTAATTGAAAAAATAAAAATATCGCTTCATGGAGATGGTATTCAACATGTATACACCTACGACGTTATCATTTTACAACGAATGGAAGGGTGAGAAGGTAAATGATATCTTATATTTATATAATTATAAAAATGTTATAAATAATATATATATATAAATTAATTAATTCTATATTTATAACCATCAAAATAAATCGATAATGAACAAAAAATTATACAGATCGGTGGTGATGGTAGGCTGTACATATGCACGAGTGAAGTTTTTATTTTCCATAGGATGGAAAGGAGATAGAATATAGATGCACCATTAACATAAAAAATATAATTATGGATAATATGCTAACATAATTGTGTTAATATGGATATAAAATATTTTTATGGGGTTTAAGAAGAATGAAACTTGAAAAATTTCGGTAAGAACATATACCTCTTATTTTGGAAATATACTTTAGATTACACATTAAGCCTTATTAAAGTGGTGTTTTGTTGAACCAATACCTCTAGGACATGTAGGGGGATGTTTAAAAGTTTTATTTTTGGATTTTTTGATATAAATAGATTAATTAGTGTGGATAAAAGATGATAGTAGTTCTCTTTTATAAGTGATGTGGTTGAAAAATTTCTATATACTTTAAAGATTATTATAAAATATTTGTATTAATAATGTAATGTGGATAAAAAAATTTATATGTTTTAATATTATAAGTTTGAGGTCAATTTATAACCAACCAAAGAGTTTTATTCATGTTTTTTATTCATATTTAAGGCTTATTCATTTATTTTCATAAAATTGACATTTTTTGTGAAATATGTATTTTTCATTATTCTCTAAAAAATAAAAAATATATAAAAAATCTCATAAAATCGCCATATGCTAATTTTTACACGGTTAATTCATAAATTAAATTCATTTCATAAATTTATATTTATAAAATTATGGATTTTTTTAATCACATTCTTGAATAAAGCTCTGTGCAATTTTATATTGTTTCATTAGAAAGAAAATATTACATACTATAATTAAATATCAGGTCTTACATTCTACCCTTCATAAAAAATTTCATCCTTGAAATTTCTATAATGTCACATTAGGAACATAAGTGGTTAGTAATTCATCATAAATTATTCATTTTATAATGTTTTATCTTCTATTTTATGATTTCTCTAAAGTACCTTCACCAATAAAGTCATCTGATTTCACAATAATTATTCTCTAGTGTGTAGAATCTGGATAGACTCTTGATAGTAAGATAAATAATGTTCCAATCCTATTTCCTCAAATGTGAGAACATGCATTAGGTATTTCATGTACTTTGTTAAGAAATAGATATGGAACACATCATGAACTTTAGATAATTTTGGTTTCATTACAACATGGTAAGACATAGTTATAATTATTTCCATAATTTCAATGGCCCAATGTACCTAGGACTTAGTTTTTATTTCTTATCTAACCTTATAACACCCTTCCATGGATATTCCTTTAAAAAAAATTATATCCCACTTGAAATTTTATATTCACCCATTCGTTATTAGCATAAATATTTTTTATACTTTAAGATACCTTAATATGGATCCAAATAGTTATTAATTTTATTGTTGTCTCCTAAATAGGTTTTGGGAATAAAATATTTCTTTCAATAACTTTATCCCAAAAAACATTTATAATATATTTTTCCCATAAATCACCTAATATAGTTCAACTTGAATTCTTTATTGGAAGATATTATTATATGTGAATTTCAACAAAGGTAAATGTTTATGCCACATATCATGAAAGTCATGTGAGCACAACATCAACATGTCTTATAATATTTAAATAGTACATTTGGACAATCCATATATACAATGATGATATGAAGTGCTCAAATATAACTCAGTATCAAGATCATTCTGAGGAAACTTCCATAATTTCTATGTAAATCTTGATTCATGGTCAGATATAATTGAAAGAGGTGGGCCATGAAGTATAACAACTTCATTAATATAAAGTACTACGATGCGCAAAAGATGTAGATCTTCCCATATAGTGAGGAAATGTGAGTTCTAGGAGAGGTGATCAATAATAACCCATAAAACATCATTATTTATAATGTTTTTAGAAATCCAATGATAATTCTGTAATAATATCATCCCTTTTCCACATAAGAATGGGTAAAGGTTGTATGAATCATTCTGTATGTTATCTGTAGTCCTTTACATATTAATAAACCAGGAATATTGATATATAGTATGTAATTTTCCATTTCATATTATCCTAAAAAAATCCTTCAAATCCCGATGCATTTTGTTACTACCATGGTTTGCAGAGAAATTAGAGTTATGAAATGAATCTAATAATTCTCTTTTTAGCTCAAGAATGGATAGAACACATAGAATCTTTCCAAATTTCAATATATCATCTTCATATATAAAGTCTACTAACTTCCCATCATTCACAACATTGATTTTATTTTGAATATTCTTATCATTTTGTTAATAAATTATTATTTTCTCTAAAATGATGGATTAGAAATCATTTATAATAGATGTGATGTTTCCACTAACATAATTATTCCTATATACAACGTTAATAATTTGTAAAGACTACACGAATACTGCCATTTCTACCTTAGGCTAGGATATGATCCAAAGGATTGAGGGCATAAAACTGTTATCCATGAGGCCAAGTAAACTATTTGGGTTGAAAAAGAAAAGCAAGATGGGATTAATGCAAGAAAAGGGTTAATTTCGGCCAACATGGGCTACCAACTAATGGACAAAATCAAGTGTGTAAGGTAGTAAATATTGATCAGCCTTATGAAGATAAGGGAAGTTTTGACCCCTTACTTGATCCATGTTCTAGCACTGATCAACCTCCTTTGATGGAGGAGCAAGGAAAACAATTGGAATCACAAGATGAACGAGACACTGAACAAGGTGAACTCTCTGATTCGAGGGAGTACTCTCATAGAAAAGATGATCATCCCAAACAAATTGATGAAATATATTTAAACTCAATGGACAAGAAAGGGAAAAAACCTATTGTGGATGTCGATGGATTCAATACTCCAAATACTAAAAAAACTAAAAAGAACAGAGATTATTCTCACCTCGAATGAACAATTATCACACGCTCCTTTGATGCCACTAAGAAGGAAATAAGTGGACCCTCAAAATCCCAAAATGTGGTGAATTACTCAACTGATGAGGACATATTCCAGTCAAATAAAAAGGTGAACGAATATCTGGAATCCCAAATAGAAGACTAAGATGAAATATCATACCAAAGATTCAGAAATGGGGAAATTTCTACAGAGACTTACCTTGATATTAGGCGCATAATGTTTAATCAGAGGTTGGAACAAGAGTCTAAGAAAACTCCCTGATTATATATGATTAGTTTGCTTTGTTATTTCAGTCTGTGTTCATAGTGATTCTGTATGATTTTATCATTTGATGATAACAATGATCTAATTGGTGACAAGTATAATTTTTTTCAATTCCTTTTCCCACTCCTTTTCTCGGAATTTATTCTTGTTACTTCATGCACACAACCCTCTATTCCAAAGCACTGCATTCAGATAGCTTTAGCCGGTCTATTATGAATTATTCTCCACTTTATTTTCTTCTTATGATAGTTTTATGAAAGATGGATTTGAGGTATATTTTCTTTTGGGTTCTATAGAAAATTTGCTTCTCTCTTTACTGGATTTTTATACTGATGCATTTGCATTTGTTGTAAGTTGATAATGTACTGCCGGTCGGAAGTCCCAATAGCTTTTGGATCCAAAAAGTTTATGGTTTTTTAATGATGGTTTCAGTGTCTCAAGGACTTTATCGGGTTTCATATTAACCTTTAGCCACAATTTTGCAGCGTAAGAGAAAAGGATCGAGTTGATTAAGAAGAAAAGGTGTGTAGCATCTATGACGTACAACTCTAACCAAACATGGGATAGTCATCCAGTTTGACTACTTTCGACCTGTACGATGTTTTTCAAATCTTTTTTTAATGTTCTAATGTCTGGTGAATTAGAGGTGATGGATTTCCTTCAGACTACATGGATTGGTGGTGTCCCCTTTGGACAATCCTTCTCATGTTTTTTCTGGATTTTACTGAATTTTTCTTGGTTTTTATTTCTCTAAATCTTGACTGGTGTAAGATCGTTGCACCTCGTGTTTGTAATGTTACTTTTGTTTCATAATAAATTCCCTTGGGGCATGAATTGGGCAACCAATTCATTTCATCACTTTTATTAAAAAAACCTTTACTAATTCCATGAATATAGGATCTTTTTCAGTCATCATTTTATTCAAAACCCCATGATCAATCATATTAAATATATAAACTACCATATTTTACTTCCCAAGGTTACAGTGTATTGATAGATCATAATCCTTGAGTAGTTATATCCATTACCTTTTACTCATATTGATCTATTTCTATGAGAATATGTATTTTAAACTTTTTTTGATCCATATATATTTTACATTCTTACCATAAAGTTAATACCTTCATATTTTCAATTAAAATATTATAGCTTAAAATTAAAGATTATGAGTTGGATAATTATATTCATGAATTTTTAAATGACTTGATGAATTGGAAACTACTATATAATTCTATATAAGGACACATCAAATTATGTTTATTGATGAATCTCTATATATATCAAATCCATTCCTTTATGATGGTAATGTCCTTATTTATGCATTGTACAATCATCCCTTTTATTCTTAAAAACATTCTTTACACTCTAGTAAATATATAATCTTAACCAATTTACATGTCAACTTGGTTAATGGGTTTCTAATTGGGAAAATGTTAAAACAAATATTTGATATTATTTTGTTAATCAAAAGAAACTATGAACCATGGTTATATTTTTTGGTGTTGGAAATTTCATCACCTACTTTTTATTTGAAGGATCAATCGATATTCTATCCTTAGAGAAAACATGGCCATGAAAAAAACTTCCTAAATCCATAATTCACATTTTCTAAATTTTATATATAACTCCATTTCTCTAAACGTCTTAATAATGATTCATAAATGACTCTTATATTCATCACATATTTTAGAGTATATTAATATATCATTAATAAATACCATAATAAAATTAACAGGATACCCCTTGAATGATATGTTCATTAGATCCATAAAAATAGATAGTTTATTAGTCAAACCAATGAGATTTATTATATATTCATAATGTTTAAACCTTATATGAAAAATCATCTTTGCAATATCTTCCTTCTTTACTCATAGTTGATAATACCAAGAATGAAGATCAATCTTTGGAAACTATTTAGCTTCATGATGTTAATCAAGAATATCATAAATATGGGGAAAACTACACTTTTTCATTATATTAATGGCATTTATTTCATTTTAATTGATGAAAAACCTCATAGAACAAAATTTATTCTTAACAAAAAACAAACGAGAGCTCCCAATAGTGAAACACTAGGTCACATAAATCCCTTATAAAAGACTTCCTATAGTTGTTTCTTCAATTCCACTATGTCCATCCTAGAACGATTCCTTGATATAGGTTTTTTATCAGGGATGATATCAATGTATAACTTGACCTTAGGATCAGGTGGATATTCAGGTAGTTATTTAGGAAACACACTAATGTATTATTGAAAAATATGTACATCTTCCATTCTAATTATACATTTTCCATTCATATCTTTTGTCTTATCTTTTCTATGATAATATCATTAAGGAGAGCTATTTTATGTGGATCCATACATTAATCCAATGATATAGGGTACCCTTTAATGATACGGTATTCCACATCTCCATTATGAATCATAATATCTTTCTATTTGTAATAAATTTTCTCATTATAATATGAAATCCAATCCATACAAAGGATTTTATCAAATTAAACCACAGTTATAATAATCAAGTTTTTAAATATGGTATGTATATGTGTCATAATGGGAAGTGGATGACATATCCTTATTATAATAAGATTTCCACTTGAAGTCCTCATTGAAAACTTCTTTCGTAATGTGATGGGTAAATATCCAGTTTTCATAGAAAACTTGGGAGAAATAAAATAGTGTAAAGAACCAAAATCAAATGAATTTTTAGCTAAGCTTGAGTTTATGATCAAATCACATGCAACCACATCTTTAATAACTTCAATCTCTATTGTAGTAATCTCATAAGGTTGGCCTTCTCCATTTAGCCTCTTCTACATGATGTTCCCTTGATACTTGGGACATTGGTTTGAATAATTATCCATCCATATACACTTAAATAACTTGATAATAATGGTTTCTTTATTTCCCTTTCATTCACAAGTCCTTTGAACCCCTACTCAAACATAAAATATACTCTTGTTCCTATTAAGAATGTACCTGGGTGTTTCTATACTCAATTATCCCATGCTGGGAATCTCATATTCCCTTTCCTCATTTTTTACACATTTCATTTTTAATGGTTCTCATTCAAACTCTTTTTATCATTATTTCCCTAGAAAATATATGTCCTATAAAATTATTTCTCTATCTTAATGAAGCTTGACATTATATCATCATATGTTGAAAAATTTTGAGAAACCAAATCCATTTGGAGACTGGACATAATCTAATTAATTAAATGGTCAATATTAAATTCTAGATTATGTATGGGGTAGAAAATATGACCATTTAATCTTATAAATTTAGCCTCATACTCTGTAACACATTCTTATTCCTTCTTCTCTAAAGATAGGAAACTTCTCTCCATTTTAGTTCACTTAACTAAAGTAAAGTATTTCTTGATGAATATCACATTAAAAGTTACATCGTTTCATCTCCTCTCGTGACGTGGTGTTCTGGTTAGGAATAACTACTTCTGAGTAGTTTCTATTGGATTTATTTGTGGAAAAAGATACATCCAACATTTCTTTATCCAAAGGGACCTTCTTTCCAAAGGCAGATGTTCATTAGGTTTGGACTAACGAAACTTAAGAACATACATTGGTCGAGAGGATGGGAGGTCAGACCCATCACACCCTTTTAGGGGGAATTATTGCCTACTCTGAGACTCTCGTATATATTTGAGATATTTTCATGAATCCTTTTTAATTCACCAAGTATAATGTTTGTTTCCCTTGGAATTTGCAATCAATTATTAGCATGTGTTAAATTTAGAATCATCTGTATGTATTCAAGGTTCTTAATTAATAGAGATATCTATATCTATTCTAGGTTCTCCTTCAATGGTATCCTCCCATATACTATTCACATATTCTTTTAGTCATTGTTATGATAATACTGGTTTTTAATCCACTCAGTGGGGCACTCTGGAATTTATTGTCATCCAAGGAGATGAAAGATTGTTTTGATGTTGGGATTGATCCCATAAATTGGCTACCTGCATATTCTTGTGAAAGGAATTAGAACCCTCATATTTCATTACCACATAATAGGAAACTTGATGCCTTTTAATTTTTTGTGATAAGGACCCAACCTTACAGTTTACTTTCATGTGGTAAGGACATCTAAGTGAAAGGTGCTTGGTCAAATATTGGTGTGGGACTTCTACCTAAGAAGCCTAGGGAACCTAGAATGGATATGAATTTTCAAGTTTTAATTAGACCATGTTGGGAATGTGGCCCAGAAAGGATAGGGTTGATTTTGAATGTTGGTTTTGAACCTCAGGGAGGCTTCCTACTTATCTCATTTGTATTATAATCAATGACCACCTAGTTCGAGGAGTATCACATGGTTGTATGGTCCATTGAGATATATAGGTTGGTGATTACTCTTAAAGAGGATGCCCAGATTAAGTGAATTAGGGTTGGATTCTTGAAGAGGATATCCAGTGATCTCGGGCCCTGATGAAGGCTTCTTACGTATCCCAATTATGGTAGGATTCATAGTTTTCATAGTTCAAGATGGTTGGGTCTTACACCTAAGGAGGATTACTAGATTAATGGAATTAGGGTTGGATTCTTGAAGAGGATATCTTGTGAGCTCAGGACCTGATTAAGACTTTCTATGTAACCCAATTATTGTGGGAATCAGAGTTCTTGTAGTTCAAGACTGGTGTATTGTCTGGATGTTATGATCATCACAATTCTCTAAGCCCACATGAGTCATGTTTGTTGTGAGAAACAAGAGGATGTGAAAGATTCAACAAATCGCACACTCCATCTTCTGCTGATAGAAGAGGGTGAGCCTATAGTGAAAGAAGTTGAGGTGATAGTGGGTGAGGGAATAAAGCAACAAACCATCCCCCTCTTCAATTTAAATTAGATTAGGGTCCAATGTAAGGAAGGATTGAAGGTGAAGGAAGTATAGAGGAGAGAGACTGCAACCTCCTATGTGAAAGGTTAGGGGCTTACACTAGGATGGATGCCCTAAATTTGGTCCTAGTAGGGGAGGAAGACTTTTCCATTTTAAAAAAGTAAAAGTATGTGTGAATCGTATCTTTCCCACCATGGACCTGAGGCTCTAGTTTTTAGAGACAATAAGGGGCGGGCATGGACCAAACCCTAATCCTCCAAACCAAGAACTCCCCAACACTATTCCTGGGAGATAGGTCCAAGTGATTGCGAATATAGAAACCCATAGACACTCCATGAATCATGACCAACTTATAAAAAAAAGTGGTAAACCATTGACTGTCGATATACAAACCCAAATGGGAGACACGCTTATGTACCTTTTCCAAGGGTTTAGTAAGCCAGATGGTTTTGGTAGAGATTTCAACATAATGCCTTTCAGACAAGGGAGAAAATGAAGATGAATCCTTTCCATGAATGACTTTGAATAAGGCTTGATGAAAGGATAGTATAGGTTGATGGGATAAGGTAAATAAAATAGGGGTACCCAAGTACGTATCTGACATGCAGGTATGGGCCTGAAGGTAGGATTGGGAAACCTGAGGTTTACTTAAGTGATGAAAAACTTGGATGTTAAAAATTGGGCAATAATTAACTCATGCCTTCAATAGTATTCATAGGTATTCCCAAAAGTGGGGCACCTAAGTTCCTTTGAGAGGAATGGGTGTCACACAAGTGTTTCTAATTTAGGGAGGTTAGGCACTTTATGAACGCAAGTGTTATGGATTTCAAACACTGAAGTTACTTAAGTCCTCTGATCCTCCTTTAATTCCTCCACCCTAGGTGTTAAAGAACTACCTTAAGGGTGTTAGAAGGCTTGGGTGAAGCACTATAGAGACCAGAGTAGCAATTGGGCTTCAAGAAAATTAGTCCATCCATATGAATACCCCAAGGGTCTATTTATTGGAAAATAGATGAATCTAGGTGAAGGAGTTTTGGTCACACAAGTAGGTTGCATGCAAACATTGCGGTGTGCAGGTGGCTATGTGTCGATGGTGCCTTCGCTCAACTGGGGAGATTTCAAACTTAACCCTTTTAAAATCCTTAAATTGTCCATATATTTTATTTTCAATTTTTATAAGGAATTTATCTTTTTCACTTTTTCATCGATGTGATGGAACTAAGTGTCAAAAAATTCCACCCCTAAGAATTGGATCTGAAATGAACAGAGGGTCTTATAATGAGGTAAAGTTATGAAAAATTAAAAGGGTTTGATGTAGTGAGCAAACTAATTGTTCATGAGTTATGGGTTCACAAGGTCATGGTGTGTAGGGTGGAATTCATTGCTTATATATAGTGGATTCACTTTAGATAAAATTACAAATGATTCCAGAAATCCAACTCTTGGAACACAAGTGTTTTCATTCAGATGCTTCTTTTATTTATTCTTCGTCTGTATGTTTTTTATTTGTGTACCCCAAATTGGGTTCCATACTTCCGCACTGGATTTATACTTGAGCACTAAATCCATACTTATGTGTCTTAATGTCTTTGTCAAATTTTATTAATTCATTTCTAAAAAAATCTAAAATTAGATCACTTTATGATGAATTTTGATCACTTTTTAAAGTTCAATGGCTCCCAAGATAATCAGAACTTCTGACGAATTGGATTTCAAGGGAATTTATGATATGATGAATATTATTGGTCATGGTTACTTTGACATATGTGACACTACTCTCCTATATTTGGCAATGAATATGAGGAAATATCACCTTGATTTTCCAAGGAGTATTTATTTTCTTCTGTATGTTTATGGCCATCTGTAGTATGCCAAGGAATCACGTCATCAAGCAAAAGAGAATGAGACTGGTTGGCTAACTAAACATCAAAAGGTAACTAATGGAGTTAAAGAGGCCATTAAATAAATGAGAATTTTTGTAGAAAACTTCTTGTAATTTATGACAGAGAGACTCTAGTTTTTGGATGTTTCTCTGGGGATTTTTTTTACTCACAAATGAAAATACTTTTTCCTATAATAATCTTTTTCTACATAATTTCTTCATTTTAATTGTTATATTAAAATTGACTTCCAAAATATGATATTTTCATATTGAATCACCATAATTATAATGATAGGGATGTAATGATCTATTTTTTTAACCTAAGCCAATGGGCCTAGTGAGTGCAGTTTTAGTTTTACTAGGGTTTGAGAAAAACCACACAAACTTTGTATATATTGACTTTTTATTGCTCAATATTACCTAAAATATACAAAATATGGGTCTAGTGAGATGAGACTTGAACTTGTGTCTAGATTTCTCTTTGCGGTTTTCAAATCTGGTGGGTACGATGTCTTTTTTAAGGTAATTGTAGAGTCATTCATATTGGACTAATAAGGCCAGTGTTTAAGGTCGAATAGATTTGACCATAAATTTTGAAATTAGATCCCAAACAAGTTTTAGTGTCTTGGAATTGCTCCAATATTCTTTACATACTTCCAATGGGAATCTCGAGTCATGTTTTTTATGTTCACAAAATCTAAAAGATGATGTATAAACAAAGAGGAGGTCTTTTCCAAGAAAAATGTTACCATTTCTTAACAACCCCATTATGGGGGATGTATTATGCAGAGGCAATAGGGGTATGTGATGTATATCCAAATAGTGGTATCCTTTTACTGAAAAGCCTGTTAACATGGAGAATTTTATACAATGACACCTAAGGGAACATACTGCATAGTCAGACAAAATAGATCTCAAAATTTTGAAATTTTTTTTTTGACAGACAAGGGAAATTAATATTTGGGTGACTCAAGACCACAGTAGGTGGGGTTTTCAAGGAAAAAGATCTAAGAATAAAGGTCCATCTATTCTGACATAGTTAATGAATAGAGAAACCACTCCTACACAAATTTGGTGTGTGAAGAATGGTTAAGATTATTCAAAAAGGGGCTTTCTGACATTGTGTTGTCTATTTTAGAGTCGTGTAGTAAGGAAATTATGCAGTACAGTTTCATGTCATGCATCGAGGACATCAGATGGATTTAATTTAAGGTATTTATCTTTGAAAAAAGGTTTATGAGTCTTCAATTTCATGATAATTTTCCTAGAAACATGCTACCATATTCAGTTATGGGAAGGGAGAAATGTAAACTATGATTTGGACATTTCTAGATCCAAAGAATGACATGGTAAAAAAGGGATAATAACATTTAAAGGGGTCTCTTCCAAAAAACGAAGTTACCACTATTTGAAAAACCCATTATGGGGGATTTATTATGAAGGACCGACTAGGGGAATATGTTGCATAGCCAAATAGTGGTATCCTTTAACTGACAGGACCATTATGTAGGTGAATTTTATTCAAGGCCATTGGGGGCACATACTTCATAGTTAGGAAAGAGATCTCTCAAGAATTTGACATTTTATTGTTAAAATTCTATGAAATTTTTTGAAGATTCATATTTTCCCAAGAATATATTTTGTTTTATGGAGAAAAATACATTAATATAGAAATATTATTTCCAATCATTATTTCCAATGAATCATAGGAATATAATTTCTATGAATTTCTGAACCAAATGTAGGATGTATGGTGTCTTTTATTTTAGGCCAGGCGACTAGGACCAAAATATTATGGAAACAATAGATGATATGTGGTCAAATGATCCAAGTTTATTTCAATGTGCCTTGAACAGATGGAGAGGGAAAATATTTAAACCATTTTTTTGGAAACATTCATGTAAGGAGAAAGTATATAGGACATGTATACGAAGGATGACCGCTTTATTCTATGAGTTCCTACATATTGTCACTAAAGTTTAAAGTGACAGAAGATTATTCTCCTAAGAATGATGTTACCACTATTTTAAAAACCATGTATAGGGGCTGTATTATGTAGGGATTACTGGGGGTATATGTTTCATAGTCAAATAGTGGCATCGTTTGACTAACAGGCCCGTCATGTAGGTGAAATTTATACAAAGCCACTAGGGGCACGTACTATATAGTCAGGAAAGAGAGCTTGCAGGTATTTGATATTCTATCACTAGAGACCAAAGTAATATTATGATGGTCTTAATGTAATCAATATTAGAAGTATGAAATGTGAAAGGGGTAATGTACAATGCACAAGGTAAATATTTGTAATGATATTGTCCATAAATTTAGAGTTCTTTACATAGATCTGACTCATATGTAAAATATGGACATTTCCTGTTTCCTGGATGGGCTATCTAAGGAGAGGAACCAACATAAGATCTCCTGCATATAATTTAAATCATATACGGGATAGGGATAATTTTCTTTTATCTCATGGTTGGGACTAAGGTTTAAGTCCTAGTCTTCACTATGTATCTCAATGGGATGAGAATCAAGCCATACATAGTTCTTTGAGTACTATGTTGTTTAATGTGATAAAGCGAAGACATTAGGGGCTTTGATATGAAGAAAAATTTAATATCATTATGTATATATGACTCTTATATAAGATAAAAGAGTCTTTTTCATATCATTATGAACATGGATCTATGATTTGGAATTTGTACATCACTACGTATCTCATATAGATTAGAATCAAGCTATATATATTTCTTGTTGGACCATGTATTTTATTGTCATGCGGTGAGGACATTATGTGATATCGATGTGAAAATAAATATTGTATCTGTACTAGGGGTAAAAATTGGGTGTCACTACATATCTTTCTCGAGAAATAATTAAGACACACATAGTTCTTGAGAAAATCATTCCCCACACCAATTGATATTGATGTGAGAGATAGGCGCTTCTATCAAATTCTATAATAATGTTTAAACATAAGACACAAGAAGGTATGAAGATCAAAACATATATCCTAGAATAATACTATATATTGATTTGGTTCATATATAGGAAAAAAGGGAAATAATTTTCTTTATAGTTGTTGTTGGACCGAAGATTGGAGATCCATGCATCTCTATATATCACATTGGAATGAGAATCAAGCTACACATAGTTCTTATGGTGAGGTCTCTATGAAGATCTGATTCAATCATAGGGAGAAATTAAACTCATGTGCCACTAAAGAGTGGATATGATGTGTGTAATTCTTGTGAATGGAAGCTACTCATATTTTTTTTAAATAACCAAAAGGAATACAAATTTTTGGTATCTTATCGGATTTCTTAATGTCAAATGGAGAAGACATTAACCGTATAGGTTAATTTCATGTAACAAGGACAAATTATGTCATGGAGTTTAACATTGTACTATAAGGAAAAAGATGCTACACATTTTAGCATTGTGAATCATGGACACATACGGTTGTTATGAAGTTTAATGTCTTGAAGCAAGGACATTATTATGTGCAGTTTCATGTCATGCAGTGAGGAAATTACTTTTTGTGATTTCAAAAAGTACTTCTTAAAAAATATTGCATTGGTTGGAGTTTTAATAAGTTCTCCAACCATTGATATTATTGAATAATCTCCATTAGAGTAGACCTTATATACAGAGTAAGGTCCTTACCACTTTTTCTCAAGCTTTGGAGGCTTCTTTACTAGTATCATCAGATTCCTAATAACTAATATCAATTATCATTGAATAAATGAGTGGAGGAAAACATTCTTATTAAAATCTAATGTTATTCTGTTATGATATACTTCCAAATGATGAAAAATATGCAATCTCTTTTCTTATAATCGTTCCAGCTCATCAAACCACTTCTGATACTATTCATCTATAGTTAACTGAACATGTATGGAAACTCAGAGTGAAGACAATTGAATTTCAATTGGAAAAACCAATTCTGTTCTATACACCAATGAGTATGGAGTTGCTTGAGTGGCAGTATGGGTAGTAGTCTGACAAGCCAATAAAGCATGAAAAAGTTTATTAGGCCATGATTTCTTATCATTATAGACTATTTTTTGGAGTATATTTTATAGGTTCTTATTTACAGCCCTTATTTATCCGTTGGAAGTTGTATGATAGAAAGATGAATGGTTGGATTTGATATTGTTCTCCTCATATAACTTCTTTACATCAAAAGAAAAAAAATTGGTTATGTAGTCCATTAATATGGTATGAGGGACACCAAATCTGTTAATGATATTAGCTTAGAAAAAAAATAACAATGCTTTTGGATCTGACTTCTTTGAGAGGTATTGCCTCAGCCTATTTGTAGAATAAATCAATAGCAGTAAGAATATACTTAAACAGTTTAGTCATAACTTCATGATAAGGTCCTACTACATCCATTACCCATTTAGAAAATGTCCAGGAGTATTTGGTTGTGTGTAGAAACTCCTGGGGTTGTGGAATGAATATGGCATGCACTTGGCATGGGTGACACATCTTGGTGAAATATTTTTAATCCTGCGTCATTTGAGGCCATTAGTATCCAAGTCTTCATATTTGATAAGAAAGCCTATTCACAGACTGGTGAGCACCATAATCTCCCACATGTACTTATTTCTTGAAAAAGGTAGTTTCTTCTCCATTAATACACCTGAAGAGGACTCTATCAAAGCCTTGTTTATAAAGGATGTTCTGGTGATGTGGAATTTCATAGTGAGTAAAATTAACCACTCTTCATCAGACTTTCTCTTTCCCAACTCTATCCGGTGGAAGTATTCCATTTTGAACATATACCATGATAGGTGTCATCTATCTTGTAGTATGACCATATGGATTGTAAATATGGTTGATTTTATTAATTCCTTCCATTATAGTTTGAAAAAAAGGTGATACCACACAACTCTGGGAAATACTGATCATCGTCTCATCCCTATTTGGATATTCCAAGGATGTGGATGAATTATCAAATCCATCTTATTGGGAATTGTGTGATCGTGGGACATATGACAATATTGGATCTAAGGGAAATTAATCCATTAACCATATAAAATAATCACACAAATGGATTAACTCTTACTTTTTAATATAATAATCCTCATTGATATATTTGATTACCAATTTTGAATCACCTTTCACTTTCAGGTGGTTCACTTGTTCCTGGAGCACTAATTCAAGGACTACAATGAGAGCTTGATATTCTGCCTCATTGTTGGTACTGCCTTCTGATAACATGAAGGAATATGGTAACACTACTTTTTCTTAGGAGATAAGAATAATTTACTAACAGATCCTTTTTGAGTTTGTGATATTCCATTTTCTTCCCCGTTGAACTTCTATATTCACCATCAAAGTACATCTCCCGTATTTGGGGACTATCATGAATAACGAATATTTATTCATCTTGAAGTTTAGTATTCAATGATGTCTCTTCTATGGATGGGTGTTTAGTAAGGAAGTATGTTAAGGCTTGACCTTTTACCACTTTTTGAGGCACAGATTGGTTATCGAACTACTGCAAAATAACTTCCCACTGTTCCAAACATCCTGTAAGAATAGGAAGATTGAGGATAAATTTGAGCAAGTTATTACGAGATACCAAGTGGACCTCGTGATGGTCTATGTAGTGCCTAATCTTATAAACTACAAATATTAATACCATGTAGGACTTCTTTATACTTAAATATCGAGTCTTCGTGTTAAGCATGGTTTGACTGGGATAGTAAAGGCTATTTTTATTCCCAGCATCATTATATTGTGCAAGGAAGGCACCTAGTTATTTCTCTAAAGTTGTCACATAGATAATAAGCATATTTCCTTCAACATGTGTCATTAATACTTTTGCAATAAAGAGATATTTTGTGAGGGTATCAAATGCCTCTTGGAAATCTTCAGTCCATTGATAAGTAACTCCCTTTTTCATTTATCTAGTGAAGGGTAAACACTTGCCTACCAAATTTAAGATAAAACACTGAATATAGGCCATGTTTCCTTGAGTTCCTCTTAATTACTTTAAATTTTGATGAGGTTAAATGAAAATGATAGATTTTTTATTCTTAGTATCAACTTTGATTCCATGATGGAGTATAACAAAGCTGAGGAATTTTATGGAGGTAACAACAAAAGAAAATTTTAAGGGGTTAATCTTCAGAATATGTTTCTAATGTTTACTGATTATGGACTCTAGATCATAAAAGTGTTCATAATGTTATCTGTATTTCACCACTAAATCATCCACATAACATTTAACAAATTTGTCAAGCCAAAGGGCATTAACCGATAGAAAAATACACCTTGATGGGATTTGAAGGCTGTAGACTCCTCATCTTCTAGGGATAACCAAATTTTCTTACACCCAAAGTATCCTACCGTTAAGGAAAGATCATCATGACCATTTTTTGCATCAATTAATAGCTCAATTATTGTAATTGGGAAGTCATCTTTGGGACAATGCTGGTTGAGATCTCTAAAATCAATGGAAACTCTAATTTTTCACATTATTTTTATTTCATTGGGACATTTTTGTCCATCCATTTTGGATGTTTCACCTCCTTAAAAAATTATCTTTTATAATCTTGTCAACTTCAAATTAAATTTTAGAGGCATGAGTTGGGTGCGTTCTTCTTACTACCTACTTAATTCCACGATTCTATTTTGGAATTCCAAAATGATGAGTGGCCACATTGGGATTAAGGATTGGAATTTCTATATATTTCCAAGAAAATAAACCTCAATGTTACTTTATAAATTAATTATACATCCCTTTCTCTTCAGAATTCATGGTCGTCCTAATTAAAGTAGAGTGTGGATCTTCTCTTGTACCCAGATTTATTTCTATGAGCTCATCTACAGTGGTGGAGATGCCTTCCTCAAATGACGGAGGGGTATCCTTAAGGTATTATTCTTATTATTCCTCATGTTTCACTTATTCTTCCTCACGTGTCACTTTATATATTTTTTCATGAAGGGTAGGTGATGAAGCAAAACTTTCAGAGCTAGGGGAGGAGTCTGTATTTGGCCATCCTAAAGAAGAGGCAACCATTTCTGACCCTACTGATGATGTAGGGTCTTCCTGGAGTATTGAAGAGAGAATGATGGTTTGGGAATCAACATCCTTTTCTTCATTTATTAACACAACATCTTCTTCTAGCTTGACTGATGAAGCAATGACTTTCTGAAGTTCAGTGGATGAGATGAAGACATCTCCGTTTAAGCTTTCACTATTGACAATTTCTCCCATGTTATCATGCTCGATTTCCATAACTGACAGTATTTAAGTCATTGGATGATTACTTGTATTTGGGTGTATCATTTAAATTTTATTAATAGGCAACATGTAATCTATACTCAAATGTTTGAATGGGTTAGTAGGGATATTTTCCAGGCCATTCAGAGGATTGATTCTTGTTACATTTTTACCACAAAACTTGTTCCCTTTGTATGATAGAATTATGCCTCAATATATTGGGATTAATGCATTTTTAATAGAGCCTTGTCACCATGAAATGTCCCAATTTGACCATTCAAGATATATTTGAGAAATTGGTGATATTATGAAGGAATGGTAGCGTGTTGATATAGCCAAGGCCTTCCATGAAGAATGTTGAAAGTTGTGTCCTGTCAGAAAACCATGAAATCTAAATTAGATACAAGATCCCCAAACTGAGTTATGAGTGCAATCTCTCCTAGATGTTCTTGTTAATTATTTTCATAACCATGAAACATCAAAGTGTAAGGATATAAGTTAGATTCAGTGAGACCGGATCGACAAAGTGTACAGATGGGAATGAGGTTGACTCCTGGGTTATTATCAATGAAGTCTCATCAGATGCCTGTATCATTAACCCTGTCAGATAGATTCAAGGGCATAATGTGTCCATGTACAACATCATCCTAATCTTCATCTTTGAAATATATAACTACATGACATTTTGTAGTATCATTCTCTATACGGTAAACCTCAATAGCAGAAACCTCGATTTCAAACTCTTGAGCACTTGAGAATGTCTGAATAAGTTCTTCTAAAAGATCTTTTGATAGATTTAAATCATCCAGGATTGGAAAACTAGCCATTACTTCTGATAGTTCTTTCAAAACATCATACTTTTGGTCCAAATTTCTACATTTCCCAGCATGGAGATGTGGTTTTGTAGGTGCCTTGGAAGTTGATGCTCCTAATGTAGATATACTATGTGTCTGGGTAGAAGCAAGAAATACTTCGGCTCTTACTAGATTAGACTAACTAGGTCTATATATTATATAAGATATTGGTGGTATAACCTCTAATCAATCTTCCAAGATAATCATTTTAGGGTCAATCCTATCATGTGTGGGAGAATTTCCTTGTTCTTGTTGATCTCGCTAAAGGGGTCTCCCATGAGTTTCTGCTACATAATTGGTTAAATTAGGGATATATTTAAAATAGTTATTTCTAGAATATCTACATATTACCCTATACCCTTGCCCTTGACTTCTCACTCTAGTTCCCAAATAAAATATAGGGAATTTAGGTTCATCATAAATAGAGTCATCATTTGCATATGGTTCCATTAAGTTGATAACATTAACGGAACTGAAGATCAATTATTTATCTGATAAAGATTATTCGTGACAGTTTGGTTCTTGTTGTCCCATTTTTTTGGGGGAAGTGGCCATGATTTTGAGAGATATAGAATAAAATATTCCAAAGTCAAGGAATAATTTGGCCTTAACACGGTCTCATCTTCTTCTGACTGCTCTTTATCTTTCTAATCAAGTCAATTCTTTGAGGATTGATCACTAGAGGAATGATCTTTTGATGAAGATGACTTTGATATAACGGAAGTGGAAGGAGGCACATATGGTTGTTTCAACTATGTTCGTAGAATTTCATGAGTTTAGTTGATGATTTTCCTAACAATCCAATCATCATACTTCTATAAATTTTTTATTTTGACTTCCTGACATTCGTCTTCTTCCTCTGGATGGTAGCAGTAACACATGCTACATAGGATGATGAACTTTTTAGCTTCACTTTTCCAGAGTTTACTATTTTTTTCAATAGTTTATTGAAAACAAAACACTCCTGAATGGGACGCCACAACATTTTATGAAAGGGGAAATAATTTGGGATATCTTCATCTCTTTCATTGTTCAGTTTATTTGGACTTGGTAACTAAACTAAATTTTTTTCCAAAGTTGAAATTAAGTAACCGGGAACGTTTTCATTCTTAAATGAATAAAATTTTTATTTAACTCCTCAAAAGTTTTCTATCATTTGTCTTTTTATCATCATAAAGAGGTGGTCATTAATGTTGATTCTCAGAAGGTGGATCTCTTCGATATGAGGAAGGTTTTGAAGTAGAAGTAGGTACAGGTGCTTGTTTAAGTGTGACTATACACTACAAACAAAACATGGTTTAGTGGCGGTTTTGTGGCGGCGGTTCACAAAACCGCCGCTAAACCTTTTTCAGTGAAGGTTTCGCGGAGGTTTTTAATAAACCGCCGCGAAACCCGATTTATTTTACACAGCTGCCGACCCTTTCCCCCTTCCCCTTCGCGATCCCTAACCCTCGCGACTCCTCACCCCGGCGCTGTCGGCGACTCCCCACCCCCCGCGCTGCCGGCGACTCCCCACCCCCCGCGCTGCCGGCGACTCCCCACCCCCCGCGCTGCCGGCGACTCCTCACCCCCGCACTCTCTGGCGAAACCCGCACCCCCAGCGCCCCCCTCGACCATCGAAGACCCCCTCGACCACCGACGACCCCCTCGACCACTGGCGACCCTCGCGCCCCCCGCGCACCCCGTGCCGTCCGGTGACCCCGGCACCCCCCACACCCCCTGCGGCCTTCGGCGACCCCCCGCACCTGATTTGGTATAGGGAGTTGTACAATATTGTGCCTTTTCTTTATTAATGGATGATTCCCATTCCATGTGATTTGAAAATGCATTATATTCATTTTTTTCATGAATTATTTAGTGTACTATTGAATCTAATATTGAGATTATATACATCAAATAGTTTTTTACAATTCATGCCTTATGCACAAAGATTAATTTGTTGGGTTGTGAATAATTGTTGATATATATATTTAATTACACATATATTTTTGAAAATCACAATGATATATTTATGTGGTCATAAACTAATAGTGGTTCTTGTTAATGAATCATAGTTTGTTTTAGTCTTTAAAATTAATTATTCTATATGTTATTTGAAATTTAGTTTCTTTGTAAATATATAGTCACTACATTATTTTAATTGATGATAAATCATAGGTTATTAACTTTTCTTTTTCATGTTAATTGAGTACATGTTTTTAGTTGTGAATTAATGCTGTAATAAATGGCATTCTTATCATTGTTTTCCATACGATGTATTGTTTCATGCAGCCCTCTAGGACCTATACATAGAAAACCAGTTTGGGTTAGAAAATTTCTCTTTAAAAGGATGAATATTCAATATCCTTTATTTGAAAATGAACAAAAATGTGTCTAGAGATCATGAACACTTAGTCAATAATGGATTCAGTTGATGGAACACTATTTTTATTTAATAACAATCTCAACATATTCATACTACATTATTTTGATAACAAGAAAACATTATTAATAATTAGTTACTGTATAGAGGTATGTTACGAATTTAATCTACTCTCTTAAATAATTTATTCCTTTATTAACTGATATCAGTATGGATCAAACATCTTAATTTCTTATCATAATGCTCTGTTGGGTTTTGATCTGAAATTATTGTTGTCATTGAACTTTTTCCAGCATGACATTCTTTTGGCACTATGTCCTAAGTTGCAGTTTCTTGGATGGCGGTTCTTGTGCATCTCTTATTTTTCATCCAAGATCAAGTACATGCATTATCTGTTATCTATTAATGTTATTTCAGTTGTGTTTTAGGCCAATGATGTCATCTATTTAATTTGGGAAATCATTTTGGTTCCAACAGTTTGAGTTGTGGATGAATTGCAGATTTGTTTGTAGGTTCACTGATATTTTCATTTACTACTATTTAGGCCCATCTGGAGTGGTTTTTTTTGAATTTTAACTGTTATATTCTACTGGAATGAGAGTTCTTATTTGTATTTGAGGAATGAATGTCATGCTTCAGACTGGTTGCAGGTTCCACGTTATTGATTTGTTGTCGTAGGGCTGTGAATGCTTTGTGTTTTGGTTTTCTTTTTGTTATTTTGTTTCTTTTCATTTATTGCCTTTGGTTTATTGGTTCCATTGTAATCCCCGTGGTGTTTCATGGACAGTCGTGCAGAGTTTTCTTGTCTGTGTTTGTGTTGTTTTGTTTCATTTGACTGTACTGCTTCTCTATTTATATAATATGACTTGAAGTACCATTCTATCACTACCACAAAACTGGGTAAGGCCTCCGCCCTGCCTCCGCCCTGCCTCTGCGCTGCCGCCGGTGCCTCCTCCTCCACCGTGGCCTCCTCCTCCTCCGCCACAGCCTCCTCCTCCTCCTCCGTTGCCTCTGCTTCCTCCTCCTCCTCCGCCGCGGCCGCCTCCTCCTCCTCTGCTCCTGCTCCTCCTCCCCTCCACCAGCCTCATCCTCCTCCTCTGCTGCCTTCGCTGCCTCCGCCCTGCCTCCGCCCTGCCTCTGCGATGCCGCCGGTGCCTCCTCATCCACCGCGGCCTCCTCCTCCTCCGTTGATGCCTCCTACTCCTCTGCCAGTGCCGCCAGTGCCTCCACATCTCCTCCTCCTCCGCGGTCACGCCGTGGTCACGCTGCGGCCACGCCGCGGTCACGCCGCGGTCACGCCGCGGTCACGCCGCGGTCACGCCGCGGTCACGCCGGTGCCTCTGCGGCCACCGCCTCCTCCTCTGCTCCTACTCCTCCTCCTCCTCCTCCACCGGCCTCATCCTCCTCCTCCTCCGCTACCTCCGCTGCCTTCGCTGCCTCCGCCCTACCTCCGCCCTGCCTCTGCGCTGCCGCTGGTGCCTCCTCATCCACCGCGGCCTCCTCCTCCTCCACCGATGCCTCCTCCTCCTCCGTCGGTGCCTCTGTGGCCGCCTCCTCCTCCGCGGTCACGCCGCGGTCACGCCGCGGTCACGCCGTGGTCACGCCGCGGTCACGCCGCGGTCACGCCGGTGCCTCCGCGGCCGCCGCCTCCTCCTCCTCCACCGCGGCCTCCGCCTCCTAGTCTGCTCCTGCTCCTCCTCCTCCTCCTCCACCAGCCTCATCCTCCTCCTTCTTCATTGCCTCCGCTGCCTCCACTGCCTCCGCCCTGCCTCCGCCCTGCCTCTGCGCTGCCGCCGGTGCCTCCTCCTCCACCGCGGCCTCCTCCTCCTCCTTCGCTGCCTCCGCTGCCTCCTCCTCCGCCGCCGCAGCCGCCGCCGCCTCCTCTGCTCCTGCTCCTCCTCCCCTCCACCGGCCTCATCCTCCTCCTCCGCTACCTTCACTGCCTCTGCCCTGCCTCCGCCCTGCCTCCGCGCTGCTGCCGGTGCCTCCTCCTCCACCGCAGCCTCCTCCTCCTCCGCCGGTGCCACCAGTGCCTCCACGTCTCCTCCTCCTCCACGGTCACGCTACGGTCACGCCGCGGTCACGCCGCGGTCACGCCGGTGCCTCTGCGGCCGCCGCCTCCTCCTCCGCCGCCGCGGCCGCCGCCGCCTCCTATACTCCTGCTCCTCCTCCTCCTCCTCCTCCACCAGCCTCATCCTCCTCCTCCTCCGCTACCTCCACTGCCTCCGCTGCCTCCGCCCTGCCTCCGCCCTGCCTCTACGCTGCCGTCGGTGCCTCCTCCTCCACCGCGGACTCCTCCTCCTCCGCCGATGCCTCCTCCTCCTCCACCGGTGCAGCCGGTGCCTCCGCGACTGCCTCCTACTCCGCGGTCATGCCACGGTCACGCCGCGGTCACGCCGCGGTCACGCCGGTGCCTCTGCGGCCGCCGCCTCCTCCTCCGCCGTTGCGGCCGCCGCCTCCTCCTCTGCTCCTGCTTCTCCTCCTCCTCCACCGGCCTCATCCTCCTCCTCCTCCGCTGCCTCCGCTGCCTCCGCCCTGCCTCTGCACTGCCGTCGGTGCCTCCTCCTCCACCGCGGCCTCCTCCTCCTCCATCGATGCCTCCTCCTCCTCCGCTGGTGCTGTCGGTGCGTCCGCGGCCGCCTCCTCCTCCGCGGTCACGCCGCGGTCACGCCGGTGCCTCTGCGGCCGCCGCCGCCTCCTCCTCCGCCGCGGCCGCCTCCTCCTCCTCTGATCCTGCTCCTCCTCCTCCTCCACCGGCCTCATCCTCCTCCTCCTCCGCTACCTCTGCTACCTCTGCTGCCTCCGCCCTGACTCTGCCCTGCCTCTGCGCTGCCGCCGGTGCCTCCTCCTCCACCGCGGCCTCCTCCTCCTCCACCACGGCCTCCTCCTCCTCCGCTGCCTCCTCCTCCTCCGCCGCGACCGTCTCCTCCTCCTCGGCTCCTGCTCCACCTCCCCTCCACCGGCCTCATCCTCCTCCTCCGCTGCCTTCGCTGCCTCCGCCCTGCCTCTGCGCTGCCGCCGGTGCCTTTGGTGCCTCCTCCTCCACCGCGGCCTCCTCCTCCTCCGCTGATACCTCCTCCTCCTCCGTCGGTGCCACCAGTGCCTCCACGTCTCCTCCTCCTCCGCGGTCACGCTGCGGTCACGCCGCGGTCACGCCGCGTTCACGCCGCGGTCACGCCGCGTTCACGCCGCGGTCACGCCGGTGCCTCTGTGGCCGCCGCCTCCTCCTCTGCTCCTGCTCCTCCTCCTCCTCCTCCACCGGCCTCATCCTCCTCCTCCTCCGCTGCCTCCACTGCCTCGGCTGCCTCCGCCCTACCACTGCGCTGCCATCGGTGCCTCCTCCTCCACCGCGGCCTCCTCCTCCGCCGCCGATGCCTCCTCCTCCTCTGCCGGTGTCGCCGGTGCCTCCGCGGCCACCTCCTCCTTTGCGGTCACGCCACGGTCATGCCGCGGTCACGCCGCGGTCACACCGCGGTCACGCCGGTGCATCTGCGGTCGTCGCCTCCTCCTCCTCCGCTGCGGCTGCCGCCTCCTCCTCTGCACCTGCTCCTCCTCCTCCTCCGCTGCCTCTGCCCTGCCTCTGCGCTGCCATTGGTGCCTCCTCCTCCACCGCGGCCTCCTCCTCCTCCACCGCGGCCTCCGCCTCCTCCTCCGCTGCCTCCGTTGCCTCCTCCTCCTCCACCGCGGCCACCACCACCTCCTCTTCTCCTGCTCCTCCTCCTCCTCCTCCACCGGCCTCATCCGCCTCCTCCTCTAATACAACCCTTGAATAAAAAACTGGTTCTTTATATGTCGATGGTTTAAGACATGATTATAAATGTCTGACTTGTAATACTCAAACCTAGAGAGGTGACACTTCGATGAATAAAGTGAACATAGTGGCCCTCTTTATAGTTGGTTGTGTATGAAACCATTGAGAAACATCATTCCTCTTGGAGGACATCTAAGGTCAAGCCTAAACAATCACATAATGTCTCAGGTTTAAAATGCATTATGATCAGTTTCGATCACACATCAATGGGGTGTTGTTTGAGGAAACATAAATGTGTGATCAAGAGTGTTATGATAAGTGTGTAGCCCGATATTCTTATTGCTCCTCAATGAGGTGTTGACGCTGTCTCCTATGGACCAGACTTGTTCTGTTGGTCTGAAGTGGTAAATGTGATCAATGAATCATCTTTATTATATTATCCGTACTTTATGATCAATGGTTCATCTTTATTATATTATGTTTCTGTAATCTTACACTATCGTATATTTTTGTGTAGGCACATTGTGATATACATAGATAAATGCTGGATCACATTACCGAGGAACACACCTCAATATGTTAATGGTTTGAATGAATTTTTAGATTTTGCAATTTCTAATTGATCCGTTGAAGGGAGAATAAGATGTTCATGTCCTAAATGTAAATTTAGAACATGGTTTAAGAGGGATGAAGTTTATGAGCATTTAATACTGAAGCAATTCCATGATCAATATTTGTGTTGGATTTGGCATGGAGAATCAAACAATACAGAAAGATTGAGGACTGATGTTAATACATAGAATGAGGTCCCAAGTTTGTTTCCAATGGAAAATAAAATGAAAAACCTCATAAATGATGCATTCGGCACTGCAAGACACCACTATGATCATCAAAACATATCAGAACAACCAGAAGATGATGCTACAAATTGCAACGTGACAAGTGATGTTTTTGAGACTGTAACCCAAGCAGATCAAGATTATAACATATCATTGGATCCTCCTCTTGATTCTGTGGAGCCAAATGTAAGGGAAAACTTCAGTGAGAAAAATTCGTTTCATGATTTAGTTGATGATGGAAATCACGAGTTGTATAGTGGGTGTTTGAAATATTCAAAGTTTTCATTTCTGCTGAAGTTGTACCATATCAAATCTCTTTGTGGAATTACAAATAAGGCAATGTCTATGTTATTGGAATTGATTCGTGATGCATTTCCTGAAGCAAAAATCCCAGAATCGTCTTATGAGATGAAAAAAGTTGTAAAAAAGCTTGGTCTGAATTATACAAAAATACATGCGTGTCCCAATGATTGTATGCTTTACTGGGGAGAGGATTCAAGTAGACAGAATTGTAAGAAATGTTCTTCTTCTAGATGGCAGTCAAAGGGTAATGTTGGAAGTATGACTAAACATAATTTCATGGAGAAGAAGAAAAGGAACACACCAGCAAAAGTTTTGCGTTACTTTCCTTTGAAGCCTCGATTGCAAAGATTATTCATGTCATCAAAAACTTCCGAACACATGAAGTGGCATGCTGTAGATAATAACAATGATGGGTTAATGAGAAATCCACGAGATTCCCAATCGTGGAAGAAATTTGATTCATACATCCAGATTTCTCAGCTAATCCTAGGAATGTTCGATTGGGATTGGCTGCCGATGGATTCAACCCATTTGGGACTTTGAGTACGAGTTATAGCATTTGGCCAGCTGTTTTGATCCCTTATAATCTGCCTCCGTGTATGTGTATGAAACAAACATATTTTATCATTTCGATGATTATTCCTAGAAAACACATGCCTGGAAATGATATTGATGTATACCTGCAGCCTTTGATTGAAGAATTGTTGGATTTATGGAGTGACAGTGTTGAGATATTTGATGTTTCTTCTAAAACAATGTTCAAAATGAATGCTGCTTTAATGTGGACCATTAGTGACTTCCCCAGGCTTGGGAATTTATCTGGTTGGAACACTTATACGGGTTTGGCTTGTCCCGTTTGTAACTTTGATTTCGAGCCCAAACGGCTACCTCACAGTAGAAAATGGTGCTTCTTGTGCCATCGAAGATATCATGATGCATCTCATAGATTTCGGCTGAACAAATAAAAATTTAATGGTTCCATTGATCTTATACCACCTCCAAAGTTTTTAACCGGTTCTGATATATTAACACAGCTTGAAAATGTTAAAACAGAATTTGGGAAGGTTCAGCAATTGAATGATAGCAGAAAACAAATGCAAAGTGCATCGTCAAGTGAAATCAGAACGCAACAATGGAAGAAAAAAAGTATATTCTTCAAACTTCCATATTGGTAATTTAATTATTTGCGCCACAATCTTGATGTGATGCATATTGAGAAGAATGTATGTGATAATTTGATTTTCACATTACTTAATGAGCATGGAAAGTCGAAGGATCATCTCAATGCTCGCAAAGACTTACAAGTAATGAACATAAAACGTGATCTCTGGCCAGATGAGAATGAAAAGTATGCTCTGGCCATTTTTTCAATGAAAAATAGGGATAAAGATATGTTCCTTCAAATTTTAAAGAATGTTAAGGTATCTGATGGGTATTCGAGTTACATCTCGAGGTGTGTTGACTTGAAGAATCGTAAGTTATATGGATTGAAAAGTCACGATTCACATATTTTTTTACAACAGTTACTACCATTGGAATTGCGTACATTATTACCTGAAAAAGTTACTGTTGTTGTACTCCAATTCTTCACATTTTTCAGGCAATTATGTGAGAAATCCCTACATCCATTTCAGCTTGACAACCTACAGGAGAGGTTTGTATTGACCCTTTGTGCAATGGAGGTGATCTTTCCTCCATCGTTTTTTACTATCATGATGCATTTTAACTGTGCATTTGGTTGACGAAGCTAAATTAGGAGGCCCCGTTCATTATCGATGGATGTATCCAATTGAGAGGTATTTTATTTATATGTTTCCAGTTAAGTAAACAATTTTTGGCATTTAAATAAATGCATAATTTTTTTTCTCACAGATATCTTGGGCATATGAAAGCATACGTGAGAAATAAAGCTCAACCAGAAGGCTCTATTGCTGAAGGCTATTTGGCCGAGGAGTGTCTTACATTTTGTTCCAGATATTTGGATGATATTGAAACAAGATTTAATCGAGTTGGACGTGTTGACGACACATCAACTCATTCTCAAATGCATCAGGAATCAAAAATATTTCCTGCTATTGGCCGATCAGTTGGGAGGACCTCATACGCGACACTAACAGAATTGGAATTATTACAGGCACATAGATATGTGCTTCTGAATAGTGAAATTGCAGATCCATTTATTGAAGATTTGAGGATACAAACAAAGAGACGAATGAGAGGCCAAACACGAAATGAAAAAGATATAAAGAAAGCTGTGAATAAAGAGCTGCTAGAATGGTTTGCACGACGTGTAAGTTTATAAATATTGCAATAAATACGAATATTAGTTTGACATATACAAATTGCAAATCTATTAATTTTTTTTAGATCATGAATACTGATACTCGAGCAGACTTGTCAGAAGATTTGAATATTCTTTCTAGAGGTCCTATAAAACAAGTTAGAAAGTTCGGCGCTTATAATGTGAATGGTTTTAGATTTCGTACAGTCGATCGAGAAGTGGGTTTGAAAACATAGAATAGTGGTATATTTACATTTGTTAAAGTGGAATACTATGGAAAGATGCATGATATTATTTAATTAAACTACCACGAGCATTGTTCTGTTGTTTTATTCAAATGCAAATGGGTTGATATTATCAGAGTTGTTAAAAGAGATTCCTTGCAATTTACTTCTGTAAACTTCTCTCGCTTGATGGATGTTGGTGATCGTGAACTGCATGATCCATATATCTTAGCATCGCAGGTAAAAATGGTATATTATGTGAATGATGTTGTGGATGAAGGGTGGAGTGTAGTTACTCATGTAATACAAAGAGATTTGTATGATATGGGTGATGAAGTGGAAGATTTCACCTCTACAATTGAATTCCATAAACAACAGGAAGCAGAATTATTTGTCCATCATGATATTGAAAATATTAGTCTAGCAAGGATGAATGAATTGGATGAAGCAATGGAGCAGGAAACCGACATGATTGAAGGAGAAAATGATTGTATGTACAATTATTTATTCATTCAGCAACCACTTGTTTCATTTCTGTAGTCATTCATTATCATTGTTATATATATTTTGTTTGTTCGTACTGGGCATCTATTATCATTTTTACGTTTTTTTCTGCATAAATTTGTTGAAATATATATTCTGAACTTAATTTTATTTGATTAAATGACAGGAATGCCAAGGAAGAAGCGGTACACCATTCCATCTACTTCTGCGATAGATGACGATCCGTCTATCCCCACGACATCTAAGGCAGCAGCTGCCTACATCCCTGCATCATCTCCCCCTACACCATCTCTGACACCATCAGTGGATGCCTCATTAGAGGATGAGTCATCGCCTCCCCCTACAGGAGCCTCAGCAGTGGGGCAGCGACACGCCACTTCCAGTTCATCACGGACATTCTGGAGGGTCACAGTCATAGGTACAAATTTTAATTAAATAAATTTATTGCATTTTGTTTATAGTAATTGTTTGCTCATTGAAGATGAAAACAATGAAACCGTGGAAAAACACATAAAAAGTTCCGATGTTCGGAACATGCATGGCGAGAAGATAGTGGTGCCATTTGATTCTTATGGGGTCCCGACGGATGACGTCGCAGTTTTACTTGGTCAGATTATAGGTCAGCTGGTAGCGGAGCCCATTTTCCTACCTATTTCATATGATGATTGGAGGCATATGCCTCCAAACTGAAAAAATAAAGTTAATGATTCTCAGATAAAGGTAATTTTATTACTTTATGGTTTAATTGAATGTCATGTTACTAATATAATCAAAATGAATTTTTGTATACAGATGTTCTTCCACTTTACCGTTGCGGATGTGATAGCACGGAAGTGGACATTGAAAAATCTTGGAAAAAAATGGAAAGATTTCAAATAGAGGTTGTGGTGTGATGTCAACGATACATCTTTGACCTTGCAGCAGATGTATGAGAAGCTACCCAGTGGGGTACCGAAAGAACAGTGGAAGGTTTTTGTCGATAGACATCGTGATGGGAAGCGAATGGTATTGAAATATATATTATTATATTATCCTCATTTTACATTTATACATGTACATGAAGATGAGATAGACATTGAATACAATACTGTTAAATTGAATTTTATTTATTTCAGGATCTCTCAAGACAGAATGCTTCAAACCGGGCAAAGCAGGTCATCCCGCACACTGCGGGTTCAAAAAGATTTTCAAGAAGCCGAATTTCATTTGTAATCTTTTAATTAGTTTAAATATTTATAAGATAATATTATCTATTTTACATATTTATTTGTTGATTTATCTTTGTTTAATTCAGTCACAGAGTTTAGGGCATGACGCATCCCGAACAGAACTGTGGCTGGATGTTCACAAAAAAACAGATGGAAGTTTTGTTAATGAACCTGCCAGAGAAGTTGGGGTATGAAGTCAATTATTTATTATAATAACTTATTATCAGTTTTTACTGTGTTAATATATATTGATATTTTATTTATAGGTAAAAATTAAACAAATATGGGATGCCAATCCTGGGGAATCCTACTCAGTCTCCCAGGATGACCCGGTTGGTAAAGTCTTTGGGAAGGAGCATCCTGGTAGAGTGCACGGGATGGGTTTGGGACCTGTACCATCTGAGGTCTTTCGCATGTCATCAGGGATTTAGGATACATCTACTCCTGCTTATAGTCATTTCATACTTGAAGATGCTCACAGGGAGATTTCTTCTCTACGAAACACAGTTCACCAGCAGGGGGATCAGATATCTGGTTTGCCGAAAGAGTTGCTTGAAATACGTCAGTATATGAGCAGATATACCCCCGGTGGTAGTGCATCGAGTAGTGGTGAGTAGGTAAATCACAAAAAAATCAAAATCATGTAGTTTTCAAACTTTTATTGGTTTTAAGTTTTATTATAAATATGCAACAATATTTAATTTTCAATATAATGTTCTTACAGGTAGCAGTAGGTGGTGGAGATGAAGGTGAAGAGGGTGACGATGCAACATCAGATGATGAGTAGTAGTATTGTTGACGTGTTGAACAAGTATGATAACGGTTGGTTTGTATATGTAACATTTATGGCAGATAGTTTCCACCAAACATTTCCATATATGTAACCCATATTAATACCATTTCTACTATATAGCATCATTCGGGTAGCCCCATTATGTAAGCTCGATTCATAAATGGATTGGGTGTTCTGACACGCTGGCCAGGTTGGTTTCATCTTTTATGACAAATGTTATGGAGTTTGTGAGTGTGAATCAGATAAGTGTCACATGTGCGATTAAGGTGAATCTTACCTAATTCTCTTATGAGCAGTTGGTCTATCTCTTCTTTTCATGACTAGGACACTCCTAATTTGGGGAACATCGTGTCAGATATAGTAAAAATGTCCTTCTAGGTAGTAGAAGTGATGGAAGTGTCTTAATGGTGATGGAAGTGTCTCCAATCTTCTGATAATATTTATACTCTCTTAGTGTACTCTTTCTTAGCAACGAGCATGTCCCCTATCTTTACGTCATCCTCGATGCACTAAGAGAGCATCAGTTATATACCGAGATAAAGCTATCAAGTGTTATTCTTTTTTAATAAATAGGTTTTATCAATGTTTCATGCGGGATGATGGTTTTTATTGAGACATGGTTAGTTCTTGTGTGATACCTGAGTTCCTGTGTAGGAATGCCTTGGAAAGACTTTTGGACACCAACCATTTCCTTTGACTTGATCACTAGATGAATGTCATTCTAGGATCATTAAATGATCTTATGTGGATGTTTTGGTCTTTTACCAATATCTCACTTGTAAACTTGGAGTATGGACTACCTAGGGATAGTTAATTGGACTCTAACTTGATGATCTTATTTTATCCCAAACTTATCGTCGGACTCAAAGGTGATGTTTAAAGGGTAATGATTATAGTGGGATGGATCTAGGTTCCACGCTTGTTCATACTGGGGAACAATGTATTAAATGGTTAGGTGATGGAATGACTATGAAATTTCATTGAAAGTCAGGTATGGGCTTATGTGAATGTGCTTGTGGTAAACACGGGATTTCATAGAGGAAGGAATTGTGGTTTAGGTTGTGATATGTGAGTCATCTAAGCTGAGTATCTTGGGAATGGTTAGCTGAAAGTGGATTGAATTATTATACTTCTTCTTAGATGTATATAGGTGAAAGTATCCATTTAAATCATGTCACTAGGCGAATGTGGGTGTCATGAAAGGGTCGAAAATGTCTTCTGAGAAAGATTGCATGACTAGTTTCAGTTAGGCTGATTGGCATTTGACTGTTTCTTTATAGTAAGGTCCCTATTATGGCCTCAGAAGTATTTAGGATTTCCCAATTAGAGGAAAAATTCCAATATTATCATTGGAAATCTTTAGATATTCTTTATAGGAAATTACAATGGTGGAGAATACTATGGTTCATAATTTTCTGTTAATGTTAAAACCGATGGTGGGGAGCACCATCGTTTGGATGCTTAAAGGGATGACTATGTGATCATTTATCTATATTCTGGTTTGATTTATTTTTCAGGGCATTGGTGTAGTAGAACGAATTTTTTTCCCATTTTAGCATTTAGCGGTGGTTTTAACCACCGCTAAATGCCTTGCTGGGCAGCATTTAGTGGCGGTTAAAACCACCGCTAAATATATTACGTTTATATTTAGCGACGATTTTTACCACTGCAAAATAGGCGCATCCAACGGCATAATTTTGCGGCGGTTAAAACCGCCGCGAATAAAAAGTTGTGGCACACCCATAAAACCGCCTCTAAATGGAGAGAAACTGCCAGGAAATGAGGCATATATGACACATTTTTTAAACCACTGTGAAATAGAAAAAACCACCGCTAAAAGATTGCCGATGCCATGTTTAGCGGCGGTTTAAACGGCCGCTAAATGGGAAAAAAACCGCTGCTAAGGGCTGCTTTTGTTGTAGTGATAGTAACCTCTTATTTCCCTATTCTCCTTCCCAGATCTAGTGAGATTACATGAGATTTAGCTATGGTTTTTTTCAATGTAATCCTCCACTTAATGGGTGATTTAATCATGGTCTCAAAACCCTCCTATGTGTTTCATATGGATTGGTGGTGTGCATAAATCATCACGTAGATTTTCCACAAAATTGGCAGCAACTCTTCTTGAGAGAGTGGTAGATTTAAAAAATATGTTAATCCTTTACATCGAGCAATGAAATATGAAACTCTTTAATTATCCCTTTGTAATCAATTTGTAAGATCAAAAATTGTTGTCTTTGGTAGTGATGAGCTAAATTGGAAAAGGAATTTTTGACGGAGGTCTTTCTATTCATTAACTGATTGAGACTGTAAAATTGTATACCAGACAAAGGATGGACCTATAATGAATTCACAAAGCATGTGATCCTTACATCTTCTTGTTATTGAGGGGTCCCCATCATGGGATCACAGTGAGAAACAAAATGTGTTAAGTACAGCTTCGGATCTCCCAAACCATTAATGATCGGAAATGTGGTATTCACAATGTTTAGTCGGGGAGGGATCATATCTACCCATTTAGGATAAGATTTCATTTCTGGTTGTACTAGTGTGCACTATTCTTCCATAGCTTCCAATCGAGTTTATAATGCCTCAATTTTATTCATAAGAATTTCAGGAATATCTAGATAAGGTAGTACTTGTATAGGTACAACAGTTGGAGCTTGAACTGGTATGATGATTGGAAAACCCAATAGTGGTGATGATACTAGTATTTTTCTTGGATAACCCATGGGGAAAGTATTGTAAGTCTATGTTTGATCATGTTCTGGAGTTATACCCCATGGATGGAATTCATTATCCACCTATATAGTTTCAAAACCCCCCGCTTTTTTAAGGATATCCTATAGGATGTACAAGATGAGGATCTTCTTGTGAAGCATGTCTATCAAGAATTTTATTTCAGAGTAACTCTATATTGAGTTTTTCAACTCCTTTATCTCCTCCTATTACTGGGAAAATACTTCTTCAAGTGAAACATATTGACCTTCTCTAGTGGGAAAGTGAGACATGATCTGACCTTTACCTTTCTCCTTGTTATATTCTTTTCAAATGGGTGGAAGTTGGTTACTTGAGGGAATACCTAGACTCTACTTAAGTCATTAATTTTAAGTATGAACACCTTCTTCATTTCCTTCAGTGTGTACCGTATTTTGAATAAGAACGTCATCCTCTAACTCCCCTGAAATAGACTAATTTTTTGGAGGATCATTTATAGTGGTATTAATGAAATTCATAGACACATAATGCACTAATTACATTCTGTCAGTATCTCTGTATGATTGTTTCATTTTGTTCCCTCCATGAGACTTTTTTCTCCTATATGTTGATTTACTGAGAACTTTTTGATAGACAGTAACCTGAAGGGAATATTTAGATAGTTCACTTGTGCATTCACTTTGTGGATTCTTCCCTAATTGGGAGAAAACTGACTTACGCTGATGAAGAGATTATGGATGTGAAAAATACCCCAGTCTTACATGATGGGGTTTTTCTTATTGTTCTTATTCAAACCATCAAACATTGTTTATTTAATTAGAAGGTGGAGTTAAACAAGCCCCCAGCCCTGCAGGCTGGGGTGGCTCCTACACTGTTATGGTTGATATTAGCAAAGCTTCTCTTATTATTTTATGAATTTTGGTCCAAACATTGGCTAGGTGTTTTATCCAAAAACCACTTAAATCGCCTGTTTCAGAAGAACTTTGTGTTGTTTTAGACATTTTTGCAATCTGATGGATAACATCCTCTAAGAAAGAGGCCTGGTTAATTTTCTTAGATGCTTGATGAAAAAGTATCTCAATAGCTTTCTCTCTTTGTGCTTGACTTTGGTGAGAGATATTTGAGGCCTGTTCTTAATCATATCTTTGATTACATGTAAAATTTGTTTATTGTAGTCGGCCATGGGAAATAACATTGCATGAGACCATTTTTGGTGAGATTTGCTGATTTTGGAGCGCAGTGAAATGCAATGCTCCGTGTACACCCCATCCTATAATATGAACACTATATTGGGTATTAGTAATTAACTGGAATATCCTCTTTAGTGGATCGAGGCATGCATGCTGAAGGGGTACTTGTTGCTTCTCGACCTTTGGATATTGGGAAACTTGGAGAGATGCCAAGTCTATTTGGTGACATGACCCTTCTATTTTCTTAACATGACTTTTATATTCATCATATGGTAATACTTTGTCTTTCAGATGATCAAGATTCTTCCATATGTTGAGGGAGATATTAGGACTGCAATCTTCTATCATCAATTATAGAATATTGTATTGAGAGGTTTCCAATGGCCGGAAGATGACTTGTATTTCACCCTTATCTAGTTTTTTTTTCATATTCAACATATCCTACTCATCTTTTTCTAGAGTTTTATCACCTTGGTCCAACCAGAGTGGATGCTTCTCAATTGTTTTATCACAAACAATAAGATCATTTATTTTTTCCTCCAAAATATTATAAGGAAAATGACCCAAGGGAGGTTTGTAGAATGACCATTTCCTTGGGTTTTATTATAGTTGATAAAGTATTTTAGATGTTAGTAACAAGGTATCAGACATAAATGGCCTTATATTGGAAAGTGCCTCAAGATAAGAGGGATTTCTCATCACTACATTGTCAATTGGATAATTATTTTGACAATGTGAAACATTACTACAAAGAGAACTTTTGTAGTGAATTCCATCATAGGGAGGACCACCATGGTGGATTATAGAAAGGGATAAATTCTCTTAATCCTTGGTCTTTTGCCACATGGAAGGGTTTTTGTATCTCTCATATTGAGATAGGTTCTTTAAATTGACTGAATTTTCATGAATCTGGCCTTATTGATGAAGTATCTGATGAGTTAATTAAGAATTACTGCTACTAATCCCATACTTTAGTAATGGAAGGTTAGGATCTTGAGTTACAACAAATAAATTTATGAGGTCTTCAACAAATACAGCATTAAGAGGAGTTAGATCACAGGTTGACTCTTGATTTTCGAAATGTGTTTGGTGAGACATCTTCTTATATTCCCTTGTACACATAGTTTGGCCCACTTTCTAGGATATGTGTTTATCATGGGCTTGTGTATGTGCCTACCTTGGGGTGGTCATCAGAATAGGCCGATTTTCTACAATTGTAAAGGGTGTATGTTCCCAATCCGGTTGTCTGTATGATATGGGATAGTATTCCCCATAACCCTCCTGGACTAGAAAAGAGGTGTGTATCTACTTTGGGATTTCATGATGACGATTCATCCCAGGTGTGGGGAAATAATTATGTGTTCTCCCCACTGGTACATCTGAAGTTTCCATTCTGATATTCTGGAAGGCTTCCAGAATATGGGCATGAATTTCTGAGTTCCCTTTCATCAATACTGAATTATGTTTGCTGACTTCAGTGGCTAGAATAGGAATATATTTCCATTACATATCTGGGGTAGGTGTATATACCTACTCCTGTCCTCCCATTATAGTTAGTGGATACTGACAGTACTCATGTGTGGGGGGAAATAGTTGAGTCTGCCCCTGGTTTTTCATCAGAGCATTCCGGCTGACTTCTTCGGGTGCCTCCAAATGAGAATGGTGGGAGGCTTGATGGATTATAGCATGTGAATGTGCCTACTAGATACTTCATACCAAACATAATCGATGGAATTCTTTCAATGCTGACAAACAAGACTACCGACAGGATTGGTGAGTGCAGGCAGGTGTATTTTCCTGCTTACAAGTTGCCACTATATATGATTGGAAAGCTTCCTAGAATGCAGTTAGATGAGTCTGCTGACTAGAAACTAGTTTGTAAGCAGGTTTATGTGCCTGATAATGGTACACCACTATATATGAATGTTGGTATTGGTTGGGCACCGACAAACGAGTATTCTAGCTAGAAGAATTAATGTGGATGGGTGTATGTGCTCATTCATAGTTTCCCACCAAGTTAGGGTGATGGATTTCTCTAGAGGGGGAAAATGTAAGAACCTAATCTCTTTTGGATTGATGTTTTCCCCAGTGGTTCATCTTGTGTACCTGAGACTGAGATAACTGGACTAGACAACCGAAGGCAACACCCCAATCATATTGGGGGTTCACTACAGCATGATTTTGTTGGCGGAGATTGTTGGGGGGATCCCTCATGAAGGACCCCTATATCTTCAAGTTGAGTCCATGAGTGATGTCTTGATCCACCTCCCTATAGTATGGTAGGTACTGGTTGTTGTGTTTCTGGGATGAGGACCCGAAACAATTGAGCATTGTGGTTGGCACCGTCTATTTCTTGACCACCGGTCATCGCTGATCGGACGATCAAGGGTTGTTGTTAACGTGGAGATCTTTTCAGGTAGCCTTTAGGGTTGGGATAGTACTGTGTTGATGGTATTATAGAACTAATGCATTTGAGACCCATTTTTGAAGACACTGATTTGGCGATGACTTCCTTCCAACGGATGAGGATCCAACTTGTGTAGCAGTAGTGGAATTCATTGGTGCAAACATGAAGGATCCCATTTGGAGTGAAGGGAGTTCTGGGAAAATTTTACAAATACAAAAAATAAAATACATTAAAGAAGTGTATTTATAGGGACACATGCGTGATTTATTCCTTTTTCAGGCTTTCCATTATCAATTGATAGGGTCCTGACATATGGGTAATACTATCAACTTGGTTAAGGAATCATGTCAGGTTCAATACTTTTTTTCGTCTCCTCCCCGGACATGGCACTCTAGTTAGGAATCTCTAATTTTGGGCGGCTTCCATTGGATTTATTTATGGAACTATAAACATCCAATGGTTCTTTACCCAAAGGGACCTGCTTTCCAAATACAGGCGTTCATTAGGTTCGGAACTACGATACTTAAGAACATACATTGGTTGAGAGGATGGGAGGTCAGACTCGTCACACTTTTTTGGGGTAATTATTACCTACTCTAAGACTCCCTTATAGATTTGAGATATTTTCATGAATCCTTATTAATTAACCACATATAACGTATGATTCCTTTGGAATTTTCAATCAATTATTAGCATGTGTGAAATTTAGAATCATTTATATGTATTTGAGGTTCTTCATTAATAGATATATCTATATCTATTTGATGTTATCCATCAATGGTATCATCCTATATACTATTTAGAGATTCTTTTAGCCATTATTACAATAATAGAGGTTTTTAAGCTACTCGGTGGGGTACTCTGTAATTTATTGTTGTCCAGGGACATTATGGTTTATTTTGATGTTGGGATCATACCTATAAATGGGATACCTATGTATCCTTGTGAAAGGAATAAAAACCCTCGTAATTAGGTGCTACTTAATGGAACACGTCATACCTTTTAAGGTCATGTGATAAGGACCTAACCATATAGTTTAATTTCTTGTGGTAAGGACATCTAAGAGATAGTTTCATAGTCAATTCTTGGTGTGGGACTTATTACTAAGAAGCCCAAGGAACTTGGAAGGGATATTAATTTCCATGTTTGAATTATATCCTATTGGAAATGCGGACCATAAAGGATAGGGTTGATTTATGTTGTTGGGTATAAACCTGAGGGAGGCTTCATATGTATCTCATTTGTATGAGAATGAAAGCCCACCTAGTTCGGGGAGTCCCACAGGGGTGTATGATCCATTGAGAGAATTAGGTTGGGGATTACTCCTAAAGAGGATTATCAGATTATGTGAATTTGGGTTGGATTCCTAAAGAGGATATCTAGTGAGCTTGGGCCCTGATGAAGGCTTCCTGTGTATCCTAGTTATGGTGGGAATCATAGTTCTTGTATTTCAAGATGGTTGGGGATTAATACTAAAGAGGATTCTTGAATTAATGGAATTAGGGTTGGATTCTTGAAGAGGATATCCATTGAGCTTGGGACCTGATGAAGGATTACTACGTATCCCAATTATGGTGGGAATAAGAGTTCTTGTAGTTCAAGAACAGTGGATTATGTGGATGTTGTGATCATCATAATTCACTAAGCCTATGTGAGTCATATTTGCTGTGAGAAACTAGAGGATGTGAAAGATTCAACAAATCAAACACTCTCACTTCTGCTAGTGGGAGAGGGTGGGCCTATGACGAAAGAAGCCAAGTCAATGGTTGATGAGGGTGAAAAGTAAAAAACCATCCCCCTCTTCAGTTTACATTAGATGAGGTTCCAATGTAAGGAAGGAGTGAAGGTGAAGGAAGTATAGAGGAGAGATACTAAAACCTTCTACATGAAAGGCTAGGGGCTTACACCAGGATGGCTACCCTAAAATTGGTCCTAGTCCATTCCTCCTAAGGACCTGTGGATATAATATTTAGTGAAAATAAGGGATGTTCATGGACCAAACCCTAATCCTCTAAACCGAGAACTCCCCTACATTTTTCCTGGGAGACAGGTCCATGTGAATGTGGATATAGAAACCCATAGACACTCCATTAATCCTAACCCCACTATAAAAAAATGTGGGAAACCTCTGACTGTGGATATAGAAACCCAAATGGGAGACACACTGATGTGCCTTTCCCAATGATTTGGTAATTCATGAGGTTTTGGTGGAGGTTTAAATATAATCCCTTTAAGACAAGGGAGAAAATGTATAATAATCCTTTACATGAATGAATTTTAAGAAGACTTGATGAAAGGTTTGTATAGGCTAAAGAGATAAGGTGAATCAAATAGGGGCTCCCAAGTAGGTATTTGGCATGTAGGTATGGGTGCATAGGTAGGCTTGGGAAACCTAATGTTTACATAAGTGATGAAAAAATTGGATGTTAGATCATGGGTGAGACTTGACTCAAGCCTACAAGAATATTCACAGGTATTCCCAAAAGTGGGGTGCTTAAGTTCCTTTGAGATGAATGGGTGGTGCACAAGTATTTTTGATTTAGGGAGGTTAGGCACTTTAGACGCACAAGTGTTATGGATTTAAAACACTGAAGGGACTTAATTCCTACGATCCTCCTTTAATTCCTCCACCCTAGGTGTTAAAGAACTACCTTGAGGGTTTTATTATACTTGGGCGAAGCACTGGGGTGACCAGAGAAGCAATTGGGACTCAAGGAAATTTGTTCGTCCAAATAAAGACCCCAAGGGTCTGTTTATAGGCAAATATGTGACCTTGGGTGAAGAATGTTTAGTCACACAAGTGGTTTGTGCACCAAAATTATGGCACATAAGTGGATGCATGCCGACGGTGCCAAGGATCAACTAAGAAGATTTCAAACTTGACCCTTTGAAAATATTGAAATTCTCTTTGTATTTTCTCCGTTTTTTTATAAGGAATTTTCATTTGTAACTTTTTCATCGATGTCATGGGACGGAGTGCCAAAATACACATTCCATGCCTTCTATTTCATTAACAATGTTACTATTCAAGATCAATTACCACCATTTATTACCATATCCCTTTAGATAACAAACTTCTAGAATAATATTTTTATTTTCATTAATTCCCAAGGATAGAAATATCTTTTAAAGGAACTTAATCCATTGTTTAGCTACCAATATATTTCTAGATCCACTAAAACATGAATTCTTATCTCTTATTAAGTGATCTTGCATAGGTTAATCATGTTGTAGAACAATAGGATTCTTTATATGGGAATTTTTATTCATTATAAACTAATTCATGTACCCTAATATGTACATGATTTTCTCAGCTCCAACACCATCTATATAGGCTTTATCAATAGGGAAATCCATACTTTGCCTATGAGTGTTTATTCACTTCTTTCTATAGGGAACCATCTATGAAAAACGGAATATATTGAGTTAGCTGATAATCATCATGAATATTGATCCATAAAATCAAAAAATAATATGAGGGTAAAATTTCTCAAATACCCTAAGGGATTATCATAATTATAATGTTAGCTAGGTTTATTTAAAATATATCTCTCAAGGATTCTACTAAACTTCCTCTAATTCTAATTATAACAACCCCAACTCCAATAACCAATATGCAGTGTTTAATTTATTTTATTGGTATAGGATACAAGGGATTAAACCATTCAAGATTGATCAATTTTTCAGTCTTTAAAAACTATATACATACATGATTCCCATATTATATTGGTAATATAAAATTATATAATAATTAATATTCTTGAATACATTGAGTCATTAAAAATATCATTCTTCATATATTAAGAAAATGAAAACAAATAAATGGTGAGATCATATGTTCAGTAAATGTTATGTACATATGAATCTATCATGAGTAAATAATTCATGATCAATAAGGTGGACTGGATAAAAAAACATGCGGAATTTGGTCAATAACTTGAGTTCAATATATATCTATTTCTATTATCAATATTGCAATCAAATGGATAGTGTATACTAAATTATCAATATATTACATGCATATATTTAGACATTCATGATCTTACTATAAAATCCTTATCTAAGATATCATTATTATAAGTCAAAAACCCCGTCCTGAAACATTGATTCTAAACCAGAGTTCTATAAGACCTCATCTATGACTACCCATATGAAAGTGGTTGTTGACTAGAAGCAAGGGTCTGAACACCATCAGTGGGGAGACTATACCTTCAGGTTCATATATTTTCACCAAAAATTTAAATAAAATACATAAACTCATAGTAACTAATTTAGAAGGAAGATAATATCATATGGTGCACATTCCATACAACAAATAAATAACATCCTAATGTGGAAAGATAAATAATAGTAATAAGTACAAGTAGGTAAATAAATAACAACCTAAATAATCCTAAACATGTATTGGAATAACATATAACTCTAATACTCTATCTCCTCAACCCCTTTTTATAGGGTCATTGACCTTCACTGAATCATTGGTCATGAAATCTACATGTGCACCAAGATTCTCATGTATCGAGTGTGTGATAAACCCCATACGACACCAAAAATATGTCCGTAACACAAGTTCAAATATACATAACAGTTTAAGTCATGACATAAGAAAATTATCAAATAATCACACATCCACACATGCTCTATTCATTGTGTGACAACCAAGCTGTCATGAACCCTATCCCCATCTGATTTGGAATGATGCATGTAAGGATTTTAATGTAGGTCAGTTCAAGTTCCGCCTTTAAGGAAATGTTTCACACCTCACCCTAATAGTAGATGATATCAGGAATACCTCACTCCCCAATATAACAATGGTTTCTATCCTTAGATAATGGTAAGTCCCACCTGACATAATTGTTGTAAATGGATAATCGCATCACCCAGCATGGAATCCTCCCACCTTATATAGTAGTGGATGAATTCTCAATTACCATGAATGCTATAATCTTTTGTCAACTGACATATATTTTATTTGACCCATACCGTCAAATGGAATATATTTCATAGACATCTTCATTTCATCACACTCCCCTTAAGGTGTTTTCTAGATGATATTTTTCAACTTGAATCAAGGTTCCAAAGTCTATGAAATACCACAAGAAATAGAAATCATAGGAACAATAAGATATATCAAGAATGGTTCTAAGTCTTCTAAACACATATCATATGACCACACATTAGGAAGGGTCTCAAGGCCACCCAAACACCATAGGCCAACTCATAAAAAGAATTTGTTATAAAGTATAAAGAATAATATCATGACAACATCATATACAAGTCCCTAAATGGTAAGTAACTTCCTACCTCAAGTACATTAATGTCACTGTTAAGTTTTTATAGGGGTGTCATATCCTGAACGATGTTCACATATCACCCAGAAGAATCCCACTCGCTATGAAATCCTAGAAATGGATTCATATAAAATAACATAGTTTTTTAGATAAATACACAATGAAGAAAAATAAAAGGTATAAAAACACATACCCAAAAACAACTACCTATAATGGTAGAATATGAGCTTAGTTGGAGGATGTTGAAACTGTCACTCTTGGATGGTGATAAGAGAATAAGTCACCTACCACTAAGATGTAGTAGAATACCGTTGATCCTCAATAATATTTTTGATACACCAAAAATATAATTTCCTCACTATATTACATAAATAATCACCATATAATATATAACAACATCATTCCATGACTAAAAAATAAATAAGAGAGTAAATTCTTCCAAATAAGAACACTCACCAAAAAAATTCGCTGAATCACCAAAATCCAGAAGCACCAATGAAGAAGGATGGAAGGATCCCCTTGATCAACCAAAGAAGATGAATTATTATAACACCTATGTATATAGCTTCATCAAGAATGTTTATCCAAATCCTAACCCTAAATAACTATAAGTCATCTATAATTAAAATTGAATATCAAGAGAGGTGGTCAAATCAATTAATAGATGTTGGAACTAATTAATGAATGCATTAAAAACCAAACTTTTAATTCACATAAATTTACCCTGAACAATGGTTAGGATATGATAAGAACGTTGTGTGTTTCATCCATATCAAATAAGACACGACCATATTAATGAACTATACCCCAGTCTAGATTTGGTTGTGGTTTCCTTGAACATTCATCCTAAAACGGCATAGCCTACGACATTTCCCCATGGTAAAAAGAATTTTTCCTTTACCACACCCTCCAAAATAGGCATGGTTTGGCTACCGAAGTCATGTCCAATGGAATCAATGATTGTGCATTGTGTCTTGGACATGGCTTGGCCAAGCCGTTCCCCCCCCCCCCTTATCGTTTTCCACCGACATAAGCCAATGCCCACTATAGCCATCATTAAGGCTATGGTGTTGCATGTTTTATAAAAAACTAAAACACATATATTATATTTCAAAATCCACTCAAAGAACCCAAGGATCTATCCATGCATGATTAAACTAAAAAACAATAATTAGAAGATGGAAACAAGGATTCATTTAAAAGAAACAAAAGTTATAAAACATTACAGTCTCCCCCTATAAGGACTTATCATATCTAAGAGTATTATCTAGCTTTCCTACATGAAAAAAATTAGGCCACTGATCATGAACGTTGAACTCCATCTCCCACGCCTCCTCCTATATCCATCCATGATACCATAAGACTCACATGAGTGACACCATAATCCCTCATTAAACATTATCACTCTAGTATATGATCATAACTATTTTATCTACAAAATATGATCTAATATCTAGATTAATATCCTTATAGATGAAAACATGTTTAAGATCAAGATTTTACCTATAGGGATGATACACATGAAACACATCATTCATTCCTCAGTTGCAAGTAAGAATACTCAAATGGAAATCCACTTTCCCTATATGATCAATGATCTAAAATGGTATAAAAAACCTTGGATCCATATTTCCTTACTTATGAAGATGTTGATTCCCAAATTGAGGAGTAACCCTTAATAAAACCTAGTCACCCATAGTGAACTCTGAAGCTCTCCTTCTATAGTTGGTATACGATCTATTTCTTCTATAAATGGTGAAAACCCTATTTTTAATCAACTATAGTGTATTTGAATTATTTTACACTAGGATAAGTCACATAATAAATACCTCACCCACCTCGTACCAACATTATGGTGAGAAACATGTTAAACCATGGAGAGCCTCATAAGGCTCCATTTTGATAGAAGCCTGATAACTATTACTATAAGAAATCTACACCAAGATTATGTTCTCATCCCATGATCCTTCATTAATAGGACATAAGCTTGAATCATATCCTCTAATATACAGATCATTCACTCTGACTATCCATTTATCTAGGGATGGTACATTGTACTCAATCTAAGTTAAGTACCTAAGGATTTCTGAAATTCCTACTAAAAATTGTGATTTAAAATGTGTGTCTCCATCAGATTCATTTATCAAGGGAACTCGATGCAAGCATACTATCTCACAAACATAAAGCTTTCCCAGCTCAATTATTTAGTGTGTCTCATGGATCAGTAAGAAATAATAATATTTTTTTAATAGATCTACTACCACCTTGAAATCATCATAGATCCTCAGGGTCCTAGGTTACCCCATAAAAAAAGTACATTTTTATTTCTTCACACTTACACATGGGTACAGAAAGTGTCTAGAACAATCCACCAGGACATCAGTGTATGCCTTTTATCCTCTAATAGGTAAGGCATTGTGAAATGAATCCATAAATTTCCATATTCATCTCAAGACACCTATTGTCATTGTAAATAATTGTTTATCTATGATACACCACGCAATTATATGTATGGAAGTATCCCATCATCTCTTCCTTGACTTAAGTAGGAACTACAACTCTCCCAAATATAAAGAGCACATTTTCATTATCTAAAGACCACCTAGGTATCTGGTCACCTCCAGTTAGTTATTCCCATATCACAACACACTATAGGTCAGTCTCATATCCATCCTTTACCCAATCTACCAAAGAATATTTCACCATCAGTATATCACATTTCATTAATACATTTTTCTTATAACAATCAATTCTCCAATAATCTAAAAAGATCATTGAGAACCATTGTTCCTCTGATGTTCATTCACCAATCTCAGGATCTGCCTACATCTTATGGATAAGATTATCTACAATGATGTTACCTTTATGTGGTACATAGGATATCTCAAATTTGAATGTCTATAGGTACTATACCCAACACCCTGCATCAAATTGAGTTCCCACAATGTGAAAATATAGTGGAGGGTCTTTTGATACATGTAGACAAAAAAACTCTCTCTAAAGAGATATTTTCACCAATACTTAAAATCATAGACCACAGCTTGAAACACCAAGCCATGGGTAAGATATTTTTACAAATGATAACATATATTACATGATCTATAAGATACTACCCACTACATTTGCCTCAGTACTTCTCCCAAAACAATTCCTGATGTATCTCAGTAAGAAACATCAACAATCTTTAGATCATAATGAATCAACAGTGGATCTGTATTCAACATTATATATGTATTAATAAATTCTTCTTCACACTTGTTTGGCCACTAAAACTTCACACCCATATTTTTTAGTGTACTCATGTGTGCTGATAAATAGAATCTTTGGTAAAATGTTGATAATATCCCACTAAATGGGGAAATATCCTGATCTTGAACATGTTTTGGGGATGTTTACAGGACATCAATAACATAAATTTTTCTAGGTCCATAGATATACAAATATTGGACACCACATTCCTTAATAATTTCGCCTCCTGAATCCAAAATTTATACTTCGATAGCTTGTCATAAAGCGGATGTCCTCAAAGTGTTCATAGGTCTATCTTCAGATTTCTAGAATGCTGCTTGTGGGTTAATAATTATATGAGAATGAATTCAACAAACATTGTAGTGAATGAGTCAATATATTATTGGAATATATTTTTCATGATATTATTTAACATTGATGGTGCATTTTTTAATCTAAATAGCAACACCAATTACTCGTATAGCTCACACTTGCTTTGAAAATTTATCTTTAGGGTGTTCTCTATAAATTGAAACTAGTGATAAGTTGTTCAAAGATCAATCTTGGAGAACAACTAGGATCCTAATAACTAATAAAAAATATTTTAGGGAAAATGATATCTATTATTCACAGTCACCTGATTCAGCTACTAGTGATATACACATAGTTTAAGACTACCATCCTTATTCATGGAAAAAATAGGTTCACCCCACTATAAATTACTCATCCTGGTAAATTCATTCTCCTCTTATTATTGGAGTTGTATATTAATCATCTTCAACTCGGTCAATTCCATACAATGAAGGGGTATTAAAATTGGTTTTGCACCAAGCACAAGTTATATTTAAAACATAACTCCTATATCAGGGGAAAGTCCTATGACGACTTCTAGAATTATGTCTTGATAGAGATCGAAAATTGGAAGAAAAGATAATGGAACTACCATTGATAATGCTGAATTATCCAAGCCTATAATCTTCACCATGATCATCCTAGGTTGTCTCAAGTCTGGACTAACTCCACCTGATCCCAATTCTCATTCATTGGTCATCACATACTCATATCCCTTGGGTGATGTAAATGATATAGTATCTAATATCAGTCAATTTGAGCTCATAATATAGTATGTTAGTCTATTCCAAGAACCAAATAAAATCTCTTCATCTCTAAAATCATGAATTCTTATAGATGAACCTAACAGGAAATGAGTATAGTAAACTATAAGAATCACTGAATATAGAAAAATTTCATTCCCAATGGTGTATTTTGGGAAATCAAATCATAAGAAAACATGATCAGTAAGTCAAGAATGACAAAAACCTATGAAGATATAGTTGAATAGGAAGCATTGGTTTCAAATAAAGTAGTAGATAACATATATGTGATTTGGACCATACCTAAAATAGCAGACGATCCCCCACCACTATCTAATAGATCCTAATATACTATGTAAACTCATATAGCCTTAGCTCTATGACCCTATCCATTAGTCACTATAGTTTGGGATGTCTGCAGCCTCTATTGAGGACCTTTACTCCTGGCTTTCCCTAATCTCCAAACACTCCTCTGTGAAGACCTCGAGCAAAAACATTGAAGATAACCAGAACTTCCACAATAGTGAAACTCCATATATTGATTCCAAAAATCATATTTATAATTACCCCTCTTCTCACAATTGAATAACCTTCTAGAATCATCTCCCATATGGGATATTGAGTAATCCCTTCTCTAATTTATCTTCTTACTACCCTACTTATTGTTTTCACCCTTCCTCTTCCTACTACCAGAAGAATATTACATAGAATCTAGAGAAAGCTAAGTCATTGGTCATATATGGAAAGGGAGTAAGCCTAATTCCCTATCCCCATATATCCCCTTTTAAAGTTCAGGGCCTTATAAAGAACCTTTGTGTATGCTATGAGGTATACTACTCCAACCTAATGTATGAGCTCTGGTTGATGTCTTATCTTACCCTTTTTATCCTTTTATGCCTCATTATTATCCAACAGTGGAGAAAAATAATGAAACCCTAAGAATTGAGTAGAATACATAGAGACAATCATAGAACCATACTACAACTCCATGAACTCATGGGTATGGTCCATCTTCATCATATAATAAAAATATTAATTTATAAAAAAATCCTTGATAGTCATCCAAGTAAAACCCTCTTATATTCTCTCTTGATTCATGGTAGTCCATCATCTCAGAAAAATTCCTTGGAACATGCAGTTTTATAAAATCACTTACCCATCCTCAAGATTCTGGTACAACTTGAAATTTCTCTAAATAATATCCATCTATTCCATTACATCATATGGTCCACCAGTACCCTATAAAACTAGAGGATTCTATATATTTAAGTCATAAGAATGATCGTTCATGGTCTTCCAGTTGTTTCCACCTTGAATGGGAATAATTTCAAAGTTTCATGGTTAAACTATCTCTACATCCTAAATAATTGATGCCACTATAGGAGAGTGATAGGTTATATCCTCCTAAATTAATGGTCATGGAATAAAATCATCATGGGAAACAATAGCTTAAGGTACCTTGAATGTCTCCACGATGGAATTTCTTAAATCCAAAAATGATTTTTTAAACAACTGAAGTTGTTATATCGAGATAGATTCTAACCAATATATAATATTACAAAAGGTTCTCCAAGAATTATAATATTAAACCAAGTAATATACCTCATAGAACCAACCAAGGTTCTCCATACCAATATTCTATGAAAAATCATATATGTGTGTATATATATATATACAAACTTAATATAATTCTTAGATTAAACTATTTAATGTTGTAATGAAGGAATTAAATTAAATAACTACCATAAAACACACAATAAATTTATATATGTGTGTTTTTGTGTAATACAATCATACATGCTTATTCAGGATTCATGAACACACATGAAATCTCATAAAATAGTAATAGTAATTCCGTGAGTTATAACTTAGAGGTTTGTTACACGTAATATGACTAGGTACATGGAAAATACCCTATTGAGACCCACAAAACCTATCTCATTTCTAACATGTACCATGTTATCCAAAAATAAAAGAATAAAATTGTTCTTTGAGGCCATTTTATAATCCCTCGTCCTAAACCACCAACTCTAAACCAAAGAGTCGCAGGACCTCATGTGCACCTCCCCATGCGTAAGAGGCTACCAACTAGAAGTGAGAGTTTGAATAGAAATTATAGGGAGACTATACCCTCAGTAAAATATCATTTCACCAATATTATAAATAAAATATAACAACTCATAGTAACCAATGTGGAGGGAAGATAATATCAAATGGAACCCATGTCATATAGAAAATAAATGGGCTCCCAATTTGGAAAGCCAAACTAGAGTAATAAGTAGAGGAAAGAAAATAAATAACAACAATAGTTCAGAGTGTGTCTTGAAATTTCATCCAAATCCAATCCACTATCTCCTCATTCCCCTTTCATAAGGCCCTTTCCCTTCACTGGATCCCTTGTTAGGAAATTTTCACGTGCACTGAGATGCTCATGAAAGGTGTGAGTAATAAACCTATTAGGACCCCAAAAATTCATTATTAACCTAATTTCACACACATATATATAATAGTGTATTACATAAAATATTTAAATTATAAATTAATCACATATCCACACATGTGTCAAATTATCATGAACTAAACAAGCCTCCATAAACCCCAACCACATATACTTTAGCACGATGTTGGTAAGGATGAATGTTTATTAATTAATGTTTTTACATTAAGGAAATGACACAAAACCCACCCTAAATGTGTTCATTATTAGGAACAGCACAAACCCCCACCAAAATGTTGGTCATTATCCTTGGATGATGGTAAGTCCCACCTGACATGTTTCAAAAAAATGGATAATCACATCACCCCTACATGGAATTCTCCCACTTTTTTCTATAGTTGAAGGATTCCTAATTCTCATGCATGTAATACTCCTAAATCAATATAAATATCCATTATTCGACTCATACCATCAAATTATCCATAATCTATAGTCATCTTCATGTCATCATGTTCCTCCTCCAAGGATACGTCTAGCCATAAATGAACAACCTGATCATCTTGATACCTTAAGTAGGGTTCCACATGCTCTGTAATACCATAAGAAATATGTATAATATAATGAAAAATAATTAATATAAATAATATTTATCAATATGATACACACGTAAAATATGATCATACATTACGAGGGGTCTCAAGGCCAGTCACACACCCACATGCCAATACATATTAATCATGGGTTATCAAGCATAAAAACGAATGTCATAACAATATCATATACAAGGACTAATATGGTAAAGAACTTCCCAAATCAAGGTTGTTAATTTCAATTTCAAGATTCATAAAGTATATCATCTCCCAAACCACATTCATTCACTAATCAGAACAAACTCGCTCACCAAAAACTCTAAGAACCATAATCACATAAAATAACATGGTTTCTAGAGTAAGAAACGTAAAAGAAAAATATAAGGGTAAAAACACACTCACCCAATGAAAAATACCATCAATGGTATAATATGATCCTATTTAAAGGAATTAATAATTATCATTCTTGGATAGTGATAAGATAATATGTCACCATGATAACTCCACCGAGACATTGTAGACCACCATTGATCCTAAAGAGGTTTGTTGATACAGTAACATTGGAATTTACTCTCTGTATAACACAAGGAATCATCTTTTAATCAATAAAAACATAATTAAATGATTGAAAAAGAAATAAGAGAGTAAATGTTTATAAATAAGAAGACTCAGTGAAAACCATATTCGAATCACACAAATCTAGAAGCACCGGTGAAGGAGGAAGGATGAATCTCCTAGATCGACCTCAAAAGGGGGAAGATTAAAACAACCAAATTTTTATATTTAGCAAGAATATTCATCTAATGTAAAACTTAAATTCCTTGAAGCCATTGTGAATTCAAATTGCTGATGAATATTGGTTGTCAAATCAATTAATAGAGTTTTGAACCAATTAGTGGACACATTAAACGCCTCATCCTCCACCCCCACATTTAATCCACATAAATTTACCCGTTACATTAGAAAATAAATAATAAAAAGGCCAGTAATTTTAATAACTTCAAATGAAACTTGACAATAACCCTTCCCAACACCACATTTTAGACTTTTTCATGGTGTCCTTTAATACACATCCCAAAATGGAATAGCCTACAGAATGTCCCTAAGGTCGAGAGAATTTTCTCTTCACCGCACACTCCAAAACATGTGTTTTGTAGCATCCCAATCCATATATTATCATATCCATGTATTTTCACCATGGATTGTCCAAGAAATTTTCCCCCTTTTTATTTTTCACTGAGATAAGCATGTGACCACCATGGCTAGCACTAAGGTTGTGGTGTTTCCTATTTTCGCCCAAAAACAACTAAAACCCAAATTTAAGTTATTATAATCCACTCAAAACACCCAAGGATCCATATAATCATGGTTAAAATCAAATATTAAATGGATAGAGGGAAATAAGGTTTAAGAAAAGAAATAATTTTTTTTTGTCTTTACAATTACCATCAAGGCCATTCCTAAGACATTATTAATTAATTTTTTGGTGTAATATAAATTACCATATAATATGGCATGATTAATATTTTTTCTCATCAATCCTATTTATTAATTTAGGGTATATCTATAAAATATACCCACCCATCATTTTCACATCATATAAATTCCTCATATATTGAAAGAATAATAGAATTCATTATCAAAATTCGTTATAAATCAATATCTATCTATATTGAATCAAGAATACTAAATATTTCCCCAGTTAGTGGAAATATTATTCTTTCAAAAAGAGAAATATGATAATTATTTTAATTGAGTATGTCATATATTATATATATTGAATTATCATATTCTCCTTTATCTATATTGAATCAACTCACTTGATAATTCTTGATCCAAAAAGAGAAAAAGAGAAAATAAAAATTTAAACCCTAAAAATTATCATATTAGAATAAAATATATTAGTTTTAAGAGATGTGGTTATAATTTATGAAAATAAAATTTATTAATTTTATATAATTTTATAATTAGTCATGTGTGGTGGTAAAAGAAAAAATAACCACATCACTTCATAGATGTGGTTATCCACATGTATTCATGAGTGACATTACATTTTATAGTGGAGGTAAGGGTAAGAAGGTATATGATATTATATTTAAATAATAAAAATTATTTTATAAATATCATATATATTCATAAATTATATTTTATTAACAATCCAATTATTATGGTGATGAAAAATTAATTACACTGCTATGTAGAGATGGTATATCGTACGTTTTCACAAGAAATGTTTTAAATTTCCATATGATATAAAGTAGATAAAATGGATGTAATATTAACATAAGAAATATAATTATGGTTAATATATTTATATAATTATTTTAATATGGTGATTAAATATTTTTAGGAGGTTTAAGAAGAAAGTACCTTTAATAATATCACAAAGAACATATAACACTTCTTTTGAAAACCTCATTTGGATTACACCTTAATCCTTCTTTACGGGGTGTTTTGGTGAGACCAAGACCTCTTGGAAATGGAGATGGATTTTTGGAAGGTATTTGAGTAGGGATTGGTTGATCATATTATCTCAACTAGTGTTGATAAAATATTATATGGGGTTCCGTTTTATAAGTGAAGTTTGTGGAAAACATGAAAATACTTGAAACTTTATTATATATTATATGACATACACAATTAAAGTGGATCCATATTGTCATAGATTCAAATATGATAATTTTATGGTTAAAACATAACAAATAAATTATTTTTAAGTAATTTTTTTGGGTTTATTGAAGCCTTATCCCTTTATTTTAACCCTTTTAACTAATTTTTCCCTTAACTGAAGAGATAAATATTTACCATGGTTATTATGAATTAAAAAAAAATAAAGTTAAACTTATTAAATAATATTAATTATGATTATTAAAAATATGGAATACATTTTATATGATTAAATATATATATAAGTGGTAGAAATTACTTTTAATATATGTTCATAAAATGCGACGAAACTATTTTTAGAAAAAAAATTATTTCAATCATAAAATTCGTTTTACAGGAAAAATAAAGGTTAATGTTGATTAAAATGGAATTAATTGAATTATGTTAAATAAAAGTATACTTTTTTTCTATGAAAATAAATCTAAACCAAAATTAACCTAGTAAATATGTGATTAAGAGAGAAGAACTAAAAACAATTTTTATTTGATGAAAAATATTACTTGGATTTTAAAAATGTAAAGAATATATTTCTAAAATCAAAAATATATTTTTATATGAATAATATTTATTTTTAAAATATATATTTTTTATATAAAAAGTTTTCATAAATTTTCATGTTATTTTTATATCATTATAATTTCACAAATTTGACAGTTTTTATAATATCAATATTTTTCACTATTCACCCAAAAATCATTAATTTCTGAAAAATATCAAATAAATCACAAAAAAATATTTTCCACATATTTAATTAAATAATTAAATTCATTTAATTGAATAAAATTTATAAAATTTGTTAATTTATTTTTTAATTGCATTCTTGAATAATGATATGTTCATTATGTTATTATTTCTTCAGAAAGAAAAACATAATTGCTATACTTGAAGATTGGGTGTTACAGATGTAGGGAAAGTGTAATGAAATCCTTATCACCATTAGCCTTAAGTTTCCATGGTATTTTATATTTGAAATTTTATTTTAGTTTTAATTTTTTTTTCTTACGAATTTACATGTTTTGGGGGATTACAATAGGAGTAAACTGATGAGACATGGTGAGAAAGTAAGGAATGGGAAGCTATATAGATCCCAATTTCAAGGATCAATGCGACTCTTAGTATGACTTGTGTGGTTTGAATCTGGTCCTTCAATCCATGTTTCTATGCCTCACATAGACACTACTCCCCTCTTTAAAATATGCATTGGACATCTATTGTTTTTAATCGCATTTTTATTATGTTACAATTTGTAGTTTGGACAAATAGTGGATTTTAATTTCATGTTTTTTGTTTTAAATAGTGATTTTCTCTTTTTTAAAATGATAAAGGTTTTTTATTTAATTAATTAAAATATAAAATTAATTTTTATATTTCGAGTAAATGGTTTTAAAGTGAAAATGGGGTTTTCTTAAACATTGATGTTGGATTGATTTAAAAATGTGGGACTTATTTTTATAATGGTTATTTCTAAATGAGTTCTAATTTTAATTATAAGTGTCCACTTATTAAATTTATAATTGTTTTGGAAAATGTTTTATAAATTGATTTTTTGTATTTCTAAATGAGACAAAGGAATTTTGTATTTTAAAAAGGGGATATGTCTTTATGGTGTACTTTATTTTATAAAAAAAGTTTTAATATAGAGGATGTGTCATTGAGAAAGAGTATTTTGAAATGTTCCAAGTGTATCTTTGGGATGCCCATTGTTTTTTTTAAAATATTTTCATTTCAAATTATGATATTTTTATTACTTGGGAATATTCTTTATTTTACTTCTCTTGGGTTGGGTCTAGATGAAATTGGTTACTGTATTCCTAGTAGGCTGTCTTCCTTCTATAGTCTAGGTGTAGCTACTTTGGTTTGGTTTTCTTATCCCTTTTAGAGGATTATACTCCTCATGCCTAGGGTAGGTTGTATTTTTTTCATGGTTCTTGATAGATTCACCTCCTTGGTTATTCCTTAAGTAATGTGGTTTGTTTGGGTGATTCCCCTACCTCAGTTTATGGGTGATCCTCTTGGAACTGATATGATGTTTACCAAATGATGAGTTTGTTCTTTTAATTGGTGGATGAGAATATTTGGGGGAGTGTTTGAGTGACTTTGATGAGTTATATTCTTTATTTGATTATTAGGTTTCACTGAGAGTCGGTGTTCTGACCAAGGTCCTTAGTTAATCTCTCTCTCTCAACCTAAGTCTAGGACCTTGTTTATCTTTTGAGGCATGCTTGTATTGAGTAATTCCTAGTTTTATTTATTATATCCTCCTTTTCGTATCTACCTTTCCTTGATTTTACCTATATGGGGGAGTAACTCTCCTGATATTTTTTCTATAATTAAATATTTAGGGATTATTGGGAGTAATTCCTCTTTGGGATTCCTTTGAGATGTTGATGGTTGTTTTTATGGTCTTCCTTTAATCATAGGTTTTTTAATATGGTATAGAGACCACCAGAGGCCCCCTATTCATATAATCCTAGACCTTATTACTTTATGTGTGGTTCTTCAATTTAAGGTTGAGTTGTGTCAGGTGTTTTGGGACCTATTCTATGATTCTTTCCCAACCATTCCCACCCAAAGAAAGAGTCTTGGTCTTTGATCCTTATTTATGTTTTGGGACATTTCTTTAAGATCAGTAGTTGAGCTTCATTAGTTCTTTCCATCGTTCCCTTTTTGATGGGGTGTCCCTTGGATAATGAAATGGTGATTTAGGTATTTTACCAACTTCCTTATCTTATAGATTTCTTTTTCTGGTTTAGATTCCTTAATGGTTTTTGTATTCATTCTTCATATTTCGTGGACTTGTCTTTGGTGAGTGAATTGGACATCATTCTTGACTGGGTCAATCATTTCATCCAAGGATTTATAGGGAAAAAATTATTATGGTGAGGAGTTTTATCACACAAATACCCTATTTTTACTCCTTTATTTTATTTATTTATGTATTTTTTATCACATCCTTGATTTCTAGGTTGAACCAGTTTTAATTTTTAAATTCTTTGAATTTAAAAAACAGGTGCATGGTTGATGAACTGCTAATATAAACAATGTGGAAACCATGTGAATTCATCTATAACATGACATATCAAAATTATATAGTATTCCCATTATAAAATCAATTATTCATCCCACCCATGCGGGGTGTTTTAAACCTCCCAGTAAGGCTCTCACAGTTGGTGCACGGTTTGGCTAATTGTGCAACTAAACCACGAATTATTCTCATTCTTTTAAAATTTTGTGTTTTTACTTAATTTTACCTATATATTTTAATTAAGACACCCCCACACTCACTCCTTCCTCATCACTCAAATCTATCATATACTATGTGTCTCCCACTCATGTGACCCCTCTTCTCCCGACCTCCTCCCCTCGTTGATTTCTCATCAATTTTTGTGTGCAATCTTCTCTAGTTCTCATTTCATCTCTTATATCTCCATATCCTCTTTAGTTATCCCATTATCCATTTCTCTCTCATTGATATCACATGAGGCCGAACCATAGAAGGATGTCTCAATCTGATTTTCCTATGGAAATATTTTAATTACGTCTTATTGTTTTTTATTTAAGCCCCAGTTATCGAAAACAATGAGTTTCAGGTAAGTTTCACCTTATATTATCCTTTAAATTTGTAAAACATGACTTATTTCTTGTTCTAATATGTTTTTTGGTTATGAAATAATAATATTAAATATTCTATAGGTTTATTTGGAAATAAATTTGGGTTTTTACTTGATTCTCTGGAAATGCGATGGGTTCTCCTTTTGAATTCAATGTTAGAAATCTATTTGATTTAATTTTACACAATAAATGTTTGATGGTAATCACAAATGGAATTTATAAATTAATTTTTAGGTTTAAAAATGTTATTTTTTTAAATGTGAATTATCAAATTGATTTTTGGTTTTACATATAATTTCAATTAATTACTTGAAACACCAAGTATTTATTTAATATTTTTAAATCGATTTTGAATAAAAAGGGGTGAGTTTTGAGAATTCCTTTTTTCATCATAGGTTGTGTAAATATACATGGGTGAATATATATATACATTTAAATGTATACTAATTACCATGATAGTATGTGTCAATTTTTTAAGCCATACAAACATGTGTGTGTGTGTGTTGGATAACAACAATAGAAGGGTTCTTGAGAAATATAATTTAATATATAACTCACTTTTAAATTAATTCCAAAGTGGATTTCCAAATTATGATTTAAAATCTCAAATATCATGGTAGAAATTCTTTATAGTGTTTAATAAATATGGTTTAAATTAACGAAATCTATAGTTTTTGTAGGCTTGATGGTTTTTTTCATATGCCTTATGGTTTATTTAATGTTTTCCTTGAATACTATGAGAAAAAAAATTTAAAGAGGCATGTGTGTTTTTGATAAATGATATGGATTTTCATAAGTTGATGAATAGAAATTTTTTTAAATAGAAGGTGATGTTTTATTGAAATTGTTAAAGCACAAAGGAAGTCAGGTATCTAAGGGGGGAAATTAGATTATGTATCACTTTGGATTACTCCAATTTACTTATAAATGAAACTTAGATAAAGGTTTTGGATTCAGGGTAGGGTGACCCCACACTACTAGTCCAAGACATGTACTCTTTTGTGGATGGTTGGATGTGGTGTTGTAGACAGGAGACACTACCCTTCTAAGAAAAATGCATTATCTTGTTAGTAGTTTGTGGACACATGGGATATTGAGTGATTATATCATAAGGTGATATAAGGATCTAGGGTTCCTGTTTAACTTAGATAACCTAGGTATTTTCCCCATGATGAATTTTTATGAAATTGTTATTTTTATGGTTTACACATCTATTTTATAAAAAAGTTAAAATGTGGTTCTTTATTTATTTTTTAATATTGTTAAAGTGTGGAATTGTATTTCTTTCATAATATTATAAAATCAGTGAATACTTTTTTATTTATAACTATTAAATAATATCATGGGATTTTTTTTAAATAAATTATTTAATCCTGATGTTTTTTTCCTCACTTCTTTAAATGTTGTGAAGCTTTTAAATAAAAAGAGAGTTTTTTAAAATAGTTTTATAAATTGCTTACAAATGGGTATTCAAATAATGGTGGCTTAGTCCGATGAAAAAAATTTCAAGTTATTTTTTATTAAAATAAATATGAAATGAAAAGAATTTTATAAAAATGATATTATCTTCTTATTTACTCATTAATGGAAAACCTATTTTTAAATATTTTATTTCAAACTAGCATGAAATGGATCAACTATTTAAATACTTAAACATGTGGTGTGGTTTATTTGAAATGCCTACTGAGCTCTTTTTCTCACACCTATCTATATCATTTCATTTTTATGTTTTGAATCAGTCATTAACTCTCTTTAAAAATTGAAATCTTAGTGGTGGATAGTGACTTGTAAAGTCAAATTGAGGTATGTTTATCTTTATTTCAACTATCTTTATTTCATTGGCAAGGTGTGCCTTTTAAATGATTTTTTATTTTTCATTTTTTATATAATTTATGTTGTGTGACCCTTTAAATGATTTAATTCGTCCAAATAGAACTTTATTACTTTAATTTACTTTATTGGAGGTGTATTATATTTGCAGAGGTCATAGTAGGACTCGGAGCTGGCTAGGTGAGGGAGTTTGGAGGTTCAGATGAGGGGTTAGTTTTTATGTATTTATATATTTGTACTTATATATATATATGTTGATTTGGAATGGATGTCCAATATTTGGATGGATAATTCCAAAAAAATCTTACTAAACTCTAATTTTCTAGGTGAAATCATTATCAAGTGGTCTTTCGTTGATGCTTGTGGGGATTTTAAACACCCTTTGGGTGTCTCTCAGGCTAGCCCCAGAAAATGATGGATGGTCAGATCAGGTGATGTTCATAAAAATCATGGAGTTCTATCCATGATAATGATAGATACGTATTGAATATTCCTGGACATAAAAAATATGGATATCTAAATTACTAGAAAAAGTGAAATGTCATTCATTTTCAAAGTAATTCCCCAAATATATTTACTATATATGATAAATAAATATTAGTAGGATGAAAAAAGGTTTACAAAAGAATATTAAATCCATGAAAGAGGGGAAATTAATAGCCTTATCTATGAAGAAGGTGTTTCAAAGATTAGAAAGAGGATATATGTACCATCAATACATGTGGTAAAGAGGGAATTGTTGGATGAAACTCATAGATCAAACTTCTTTATATACTCTAGTAGTATGAATATTTATAGGGATCTAAAAGAAAAAATTTGATGGGAAAATATGAAGTAAGAAATTATTGACTATGTGTCGAGATGCTTTGTATGCCAATATGTAAAGGTTGATCAACACCTCCCAAAGGAAACAATGAAAACTCTCCTAATACAAATGTATAAGTTAGAAAACATCATAGTGGAATTTATTATTGGTCTATCTAACACATCTAAAAGGAATGATGCTATATGGTTTATTATAGATTTCCTTACTAAGACCGCACATTTACTAACATTAATGGAGGACCTTCCTCTTAAACATCATGTACATATCTATATAGATGATGTTGTGGACTTCAAGGTTCATCTTTATCAATTAAATCTGATCATGGACCTCATTTAATATCAAAATTATAAATTTTTAAACAAAAATTATTTGAACATTGTGGTACATTTGAGCATCGTCTATTGTCCTTAAACTATGGGAAGTCTAAAAAGATAATTTAAAACTTATAGTACATGTTGAGGTCCTTCTCTCTTAACATCCAAGGAATATGATACCACTACATACCTCTACATTAATTTATATATAATAATATATTCCATTTGAGAATAAAAATGGCATAGTATGAGTCCTTTTATGTAAAAATATGTCATACTTAAAATTATCAGGATGAAGTGGGTGAAAAATTCTATTTTTTTTAAAACTCACTAAGGAGACAACTAAAGAAGGTATGATATATCTAGAATCATGTCATGATAGCTCAAATAAAATAGAAAAACTATGTTTATAATCATAGTAAGTAACTAAAATTCCTATTATAAGATTATGTATTCTTAAAAGTGTCACCATGGAAGGTTTTCATATGGTTTGTAAAGAATGGGATTATATGTCTAATGTACATTGATCCTTTTGAGATTTCAGATATAATTTGATATATGGATTATCATTTATATTTTCCACCCATCCTATCTAAATTAAATGGTTTATTACATGTTTCAATGTTGAGAAAGTTTATTCCAAACCCAACACATATAGTCACCACTGATGAAATAGAATTGGAGTCAGATTTTTCATATAATTTAGAGCATGTACAAATTCATAGCATGAGAGATTAGGAGTTATAGAATAAGAAAACCTGACTATTAAAATTTATTTAAAGGAATCAAAAGTTATAATAATCAACATGGGATCCTAAGGAAGTAATGAGAAATAATTACCCTCATTTTTTTAATTTTTGACAGATACCCCAAATTTCAAGGATGAAATAATATAAGGGGGAATGTAATGCCCAAGACTATATTATATTTAATAAACACTTAATCCCAAAACCATTTCCCAAATTATATATTTATTATTTTATTATAATTGTGAAAAACATAGTAATACAATATAAAAATAGAAAATCGCATTCATAATAATGGAACAACATGTGAAATAGAGCAAAAATTAATATAAGGCACCACCACAATCATGAATATTGAAGGGTTGTACTCTAAAATGAACGATGGATATATAAGATACAATGATATTATAAGTAAAATAATAAGTAATGTAATAGATATGGTATAAGAACTAAGAGAGGGATATGAATGATCTCTGGATGTTATAGTTATGCCTATATATAAGGTGTAATATGATTATTAGAATCGTACTGTTGGGATTCCTATAGTTTTAATAGTAATACAGCTGCTATTCAATAATTGTCAAATTAAATTAGTAAATTAATTTTATAATAATATAATTAATAAATATAAAAAATTAATATTGATAAATTAATATTAATATAATTACATTCATATGGACTAGAACGAAAATAAGGTTAACTAGAGGAAAGAGTTTTAAAATTTTAACACTAAACATGTGATATTCAAATATGACAAGATTTTTATTTAAAAACTAATATTATCATATAAATAAAAGAAATTTCATAAAAAGTAATTTAAATTTGAAATCCTCACATCGAAATTATCCAATGGTTAATTTTTCATAATTTTTTGAGATAGATAATTTTTTGGCTAAATAGTAAACTATAGTATGAATATACGGTAAGTATTTTGACATAATTATGATGTAAAAATTATATAATGATATATATAAGTGAATAAATGAAAAAAAAACAATTTTTTTATTTAATATATTATATTTTAAGTAATTAAAGTTGTTTTCAAACCCTATAAATAACTTTCTAAATCATGTAATAGAAATTAAGGTTTTAAACTATATTTTGTGGAAAAAAATATTCTCTTGGACAAAGAGATATAAAATAATAGATATAAATTATAAAATATAAAACTTAATTCCTTATATTTCAAAAACCATGATCTAAAACCATGGTTAAGGCAGTATTTTTTCATATTCCACAACATATATTTCCAAGGCATATATTTAGAAATCAATAAACAGTTATCCCTCATTTTCTATATATACCAATTTATTATCCCATTTATCTCCACTATAAATCCATTGAGCATTAATTCCATATAATTTCCCCCCTCAATAGTCCCTGTAAGATTTTATAAGGTTTGAAGGTGTTCCTATCAAGATTTTCCAAGCTTCCTTCCAAGGTTAGGATTTCTAACCCCTTCTCTACATTTATTTTTGAAATCCTTTTGTTTAATTTTCTTCTACATGTGAAATTCTATTAATATTTATTGTTATAAATTATTTATTATATTATAAATGAGATATCATTTTCCCTCTCATTATACTATATTTATAGGCTTTATATTTCTCAAACACTCTTGTAGCCAAAAAAATATCCTAAATGTTTGGTGAAGAGTATGTGGTGTCATAGAAATGGAATCACTACATGTATACAAGAAAGTGGATGCAGACTATAGATTAGGTGATCCTAGGGGTAATAACCCTAAGAATGGTTTTTTGGGTATTAAATCAATATTTAATATATACATAACTAATAGGTCTAATTGTACACCGGGTTTGACACTCTCGGAGGATATGCCCTGGATAATTTATGAGTTCTTTACAAACCATAATGAATGATTATTTCCTATTGTTATACCTACACCATGAGAGTAATCTTAATTGTTACCACGGTATCATTACTTTGATAAGGGTACTTTTTATTAAATTTTTAATGTCCTTTTGTTTCTAGGTTTGTTGTGAGATATTCACTTAGATGGCCATATTGTTTAATTGAATGGGAATTATTAATATTATTCATATTAATATCCATATATGGAAAACTATTGATTATATATCCACAACTATATGTGAGGTTCCTTGGGGAACATTATGATACGTATTTTTTAGTTCTTCTCTTCATATGATGGATACATTAGAATTTTTATATAACGAGTTGGGCCTAGAATTTTATATCTCTTCAATACATCGATGGATCTCATAAGATAAACTAGTTTGGGTATTTGGTGTATTTCATTCCCATTTACATATGATGTCTCAGCATGAGGCCTTGACAATATGATTGTGATGTTTGGAATTATTCATTCAATCACTATTAGATCAATTATTGTTATCCATGTGTTTTTTTTATTATTATGATTATCATGGATATATTAATCTCATTATTTCATTTGTTATGGAATTATTCAATTAATTTATTTATTTCCATATTATTTATTCCATGCGTATACTATGATAAATTATGTTGTACACTAACCCTTACTAAGAATCTCAGCTCACCCTTTTATATTGTTTCCCATTTCACCAAGAAACCATCAATAATTATACATGTGACTTATGGATTTTTTTGGGGAAATGATAAATTTTCATGTATTCCATTGATCTACCATAATTTTTCTAATTAATTTAATAATAATTTATATATCTAGATTCCTAAGGGTATTAAACTACTAGATCATATGCATTGTGATCTATGTATTAACATTGTAATAAAATAACCACCGGCTCTAGATACAGGAATCGGGTTGTTACAATAACTTTTGTGTAGGTAACTAAATCTCTATTTTTACATTTGTTACTTTGATATAGTAATTATCTCAACATTGGAACTACTAGGTAAGAACCCCATAACATAGATGTTGGATATTCTTATATACCTACTCTAATAGTATTCCATTATCATCCTTTATTATTTATGTTGGAATGGTCCTATTTTATTAAAACCCATCCTTGAGTTGGAAACAAATCCAAGCATAGCACTTCATGATCAGCTCTAATGGGGTAGGGGTACGCGATCCACATCAAGGGTACAAACTTATTAAATAGTAGTCATTAACCTTAAATAAAACATTATTTTGAATAGAATCCCCAATACATAATCAACATGAATATCATTGAATTATAATAAGTAAAATTGATAATAATATGTATGTACTTCACAAAACATCTCAAAACACAAATTACACCAATAAGTGACTAATAACCATAAATATAGTATTTCATGTGTACCTCAAATAATCTCACAAACATGTAGTAATGGGTATAGAAGTTTGTATAAAATACTCAGTAGGTTCTTCTCCTAAAACCATCAAGTGTTAATGGGGATAAAGCATACTAATAAATACATAGAATGAAATATCTAAATCAAGATAACCGATTAACCCTGAATATAATCCATAATAAAAAATCCCCCCCCCTACAAATTACAAAAACACACATTAAAAATTGTTTATAATTGATATATATCACATATGTTGAATGATATATAACATTAAAAAGAAAGAGTCCCTCATTAACCAACTTACAGTAGATAGATTCCATTTCCTCAATGAAAAACATTATATGTCTCGCTCAAAATTTATTATGGGTAAGAGGATCAAGTGTACTACTAAAGTGGTTATCTGGTAACCAAACTGCTAAATTAATGTTGGGTTTCACCCTATCTTGTTCCTCTGGTGTTTATTAAGACAAGTTCACATTATCACTTAAATAATATATATATATATATAATCGTATATCCCATCATCATTAAATAACCATTATTCCCTGGTAAATAAAAATATCAACAACCATAGTCATCATCATTATAGTATGTGATGCTCTCATAATACGCATTAGTCATAGATTAAGTCAAGTAAAAGTTGATGATATTCTCTTGGAAAATATGGTAAGTATGGTTGTTACCCTCAAAGAAAGTGAGTTGGTAATTGAAATAACAACTCAAAAATAAACTCATTAATCAAAACATGGTAATCAGACTACCCATATAATAAAATCATAAGATAACTATACATCCACATTCATAAGAGCATCCACATTTCTATGAAAAAAACCACAATTTTGCATCACTGTCCAATATTTTCCACTATATCCATGTTTTTGAAATCACACTCTCATATAATCGCCATTCCATACATCCCAATCATAAAATTATATATTTGAAATCAATTATTTACTTACAATATTCCTTATTATAACACTTTAAAATATTTTTCATAATGTAAAGAGGGTAAAATATCCCTTCGTTAGAAGGTTGCATGCCCCCCATGGCTCCGTAGAATACTCTTATGTTAAATGTTACAAAAAAGGAATTCAATGACTTGAACATGGCTTGGAACTCATGAAAATTTCCCATGATCCCCATGTCAAACACTATGAACATAAAAAATAAATTTCTCATTTCAAAATAAATTTTTTTAGAGGAAAAAATAGTTTTATAATTCTACATGTCACCATGACATACCAAAATTAAAAATTTCCAAAAAAAAATCATCCAAATGCCACATTAATAATTAAATATCAAAATATGTGTTGTGGCCTTGGCATGCCACTATGTTGATTTTCCTAAGTGAGATGGATATCCCAAAAATTCTAATATAATCAATTTCCTTCATTATATTATCATAATTTAGTAAAATAATTGAAATAATTCTAATATTCATGAAGAATGTTGAATGATGAAGAATGTGTTTTTCAAACCTGCTTATTATAACACAATATTCATCATATCACTAGGTCGGCATAAATTAACCATTAAATATAGAAAATAATGTTATATTTTAATCATAAAATTGAATGGTGAACTAGGGAAAAACCATATTCAAGGATTAATGGTTCACTCGAGAAAAATTTCTAAAAATATATACTGTATCAAAATTACCATTTTACCCTTTACGTCCAAAATGAAAAAAAAATATTCAAAAAATTACCATGCCCATGAAAAAAATACGAGTCTCTACATCCTCAACATATTAAAAAAACAACATATAAATGCTCAAATAAACTCATCCTAATTAATGGAATTAAATAAATATAAGATAACAAAGAAGTGCATTCATATAACTTATTTTACCACCAAATATGTTTTTTTTTAGAAAACAAATTTTGTGGTTTAATGGGAACCAGACATAATATCAGGGACCAAATATCACAACACCACATATTCCAAAAGTTTATAGATAAAAAATTTAAATATATTTTAATTTGAACCCTCGAGCCCAATGTATCTAAGAGGGCCCCTGGAATCATGTCACTCCTCAGTCTACATGAGAGCCACTGTGAGTTGCATACTTTGTCATGCAAGCACACCATCATATTCACCCACAATACCTATAAGAAAAACCCTTCATAAAACCATACCAGCATCTTCATCATTGAAAACCAAAACAGGTCCACTAAACCCAATCGAAAACTTTTACCAAATCACATCTATCCATGACAACCCAATTGTCACTCGAAAATAAAATGAATGCTAAAAAAATCACCCCACAAAGAGTCCATCAAAGTTACCTTGGAATGATTTGAAACCATCAAAACCAATGAAACACTGTCGTTGGGCACCACCATGAAACCACATCACCACACATAGCACCAGCACACCTAATACTAAACTGAAGTTGACACCACCCACCAAACTTCCACTAAAACATTACATCTACCCTTTGAAAGGTTTCCACTTCTTTAGAAGCATCACATTCATTAATTTGAATCATCACATAAACATCTCAATCAATTACCCTCATTGTATATTTGAAGGGATGAAATGAGGTGGAGTTGATTTCTACACGTCACAACTGACTCATGGATCAGTGTTCTAAAATATCAAAACAATCCGAATGCGTTTTCTCGGTTATCAGAATGTCAGTTGTGTTTTTGTACTTGAATTAATGTCAATTTTAAATAACAAGACACATTTTGAGTCATACCGGTGACACCGTACATCGTATTGATGCGCGGTTGATTCCTACACATCACAAATGACTAATAAATCGTTGTCCTAAAGTATCAAAACAATCAGAATGCATTTCCTTGGCTTTCAATATGTCACTTGTGTTTTTTTACTAAAATGTCATTTCAAACTGAAAACATGAAATTTTAGTCTTACCGGTCGCATCGTGCGTCGGTTTGACGTGAGATTTCTTGAGACACGTCACAAAGGACTTTCGAATCAATATCCTTAATTTGGAAAACAATCAGAGTGAGTTTTCTTTTTTTTTCAGTGAGTGACATGTTTTGAACTATAATATAAATTTGAAACTTGTAACAGACACTTTTTTCCATACTGATCACACGGTGTGTCAGATTGAGGTGAGTTTGATTCCTACACATCACAATTGACTCATTATTTGTTGTACTAAGGTATCAAAACAATTTGAAAGTGTTTTCGTGATTTTCAGTATGTCAGTTGTGTTTTTTACTTGATCGTAAATTTAAAATTACAAGACTCATTTCAAGTTATACCGGTCACACTGTGCGTCGTATTGAGGTGAGGTTGATTCCAACACATCACAAATGACTGATAGATCATTTTCCTAAAGTATCAAAACAATCAGATTGCATTTCCTCAGTTTTCAGTAAGTCGGTTGTGTTTTTTTACTAAAATACCATTTCAAATTGAAAACATGCAATTTGAGTCATATCGGTCGCATCGTGCGTCGGTTTGATGTGATACTGCTTCATACATCTCACAAAGGACTTACAAATTTCTTTCCTAAATTTGGAAGAATATTGGAGCGTGTTTTCTTTGTTTTTATTGAGTGACACGTTTGAACTAAAATTTAAATTTTAAATTGATAGCAGACACTTTTAGTCATACCAGTCACACCATTCGTCGGATGGAGGTGGGGTTGATTTTTACACATCAAAACTGAATCATGTATCATTTTCCTAAAGTATAAAAACAATCCAAATGCATTTTCCCAATTTTCACTATATCAGTTGTGTTTTTTTATTTGAATTAATGTCAATTTTAAATAACAAGAAACATTTGGAGTCATACTGGTGACACCGTGGGTTAGATTGAGGTGTGGTTGATTTTTACACGTCACAAATGACTGATAGATCATTATCCTAAAGTATCAAAACAATCAGAATGCATTTCCTCAGTTTTCAGTATGTCAGTTGTGTTTTTTTACTTGAGCTAATGTCAATTTTAAATAAAGACACATTTGGAGTTATACCGATGATATAGTGCGTCAAATTGAGGTGTGGTTGATTCCTACTCGTCACAAATAACTCATGTATCATTTTCCTAAAGTATGAGAACAAATTTTAAGTACATTTTTCTACTTGATAATCAATGCACCCTTTCCTCTGAAACCTAAAAAAGAGATCTGACCTTCTCAATATGCTCAATCTGGTCAGTTTATAAGTATTATGGAATAACCGTTGATCCATTTACGGTTGACACTGAATAATATCCTCCGTCTACATCATAGCTTTAGTTGGCCCAGTGAAGAACCAACTATCATATATTCAGGACCTTCGAATAAATATATGACATTTGGTTCTACACTGGGTCGACTAAAGATGGGAACTACCAATGTTGCAGATTGAATCGATGTTTTTTTAGAGAAAAACACTTCTTGTTGTTGAAAACGAGAAGAGGGGAGTAATCTCCTATGACTATTATGTCTCAAGACATCACAAAAAACTCATGGGATGGGGAAACCCCTTATGGATACTCGTTATCTTTTGTGGTATATCAAACAAAGAGAAAGATAAGGAAGGAATGATTATTAAAGTCGAAATTATTTGAGAAGTTTACCATCTTCAATCTATTTTTGTACATTCTCCCATCAGGTGTGTTGCTCATTCGTTTATAAGTATATCTATACCATCTTGTGAATATGACTATTTTCGAAAGTAATGTTAGTACTGAAAAAATAGAAATACACAAAGGATTAATAGGTATTTTAAATTAAATATTAATTATCATCAATAATACCTCTTCAGAGATGCTGGTTTGTTCATGGAATATGATCTATTTTATAAATTTACAAATATAATAACCACAATCTTTATCATTTGTTTTTTTCAATCACTGATGAAAAATTGAGAAAAACGAGTAATTTTTTTATACGTTCTTGGATTATAAATTCTTATTATATATACCCTGATTTTTATCAAGTCTTAGTACTTGTCATGTTTCTTGTCTGTTTCCCCTGGACTCATTCCATGATTAAGACGATAGTCATGAACTACCCTATCATAACCGAATCATCATCAAAATTTAATATAAATTATATAACTTTATGTTAAGTTCCAAATTGATGGATGTTGTGTATTACAAATTGACAAAATCCATCATTTTTGGTTGGTTTGTTGGATATCCATGCATTGAATCCAATGAATAATTCTTTGGAGTATCTAAATTAACCGCAATGAGAATCCAATGCTGCCTAAAAACACAAAAAGGAATAAGTAATTAAAGAAACTAAAATATATTTGACATGATTAAGCTGTACAGTTTTACCCCTATATCGTTGGTATTAGGAAGAGTCTGCCATCCATAATTTTGTTGTTAAATGATTTGAGCAGGCCTGCCACTATTTCAGCATCTTTCTCAGAATTTATATCTGTTAGTGTTTTAGTGGTGACATGAGGATTAACGAGTCCAAATTTTTGTTTATGAGGAAATCCATTCAATTGTTTTTCATATATATTCTTTCGAAAAATATGAAATGTATTTAGTAATAATTATTATAGTATATCGTCTTTTAGAAAATCAAATCATGTAAACATAACGCATGTAAAAATTTACAACTGTGACTCCTAACCATTCATAGTCAAGGATTTTAGTTGCACTCTCAACACTAATAAAGTCTGGATCTTCTACTCCATACATATTTTCATCAAAATAAATTATGTGAGTACCACCATCTTTCAACTTCGTATCCACACGAGCCTTCGATGATAATAAATGTGGATATAGAAGAGGAGGGTTAAGGTGCTTTGGGTATATAGTTTTGATCAGTTGGTTGATCCTTGAGATGGTTTTGAACCAGTCTTTCATTTCACACCTTCCCTTTGTTCATCTATAATAACATACATCAGTTCAGACCTTTTTTTATTAAATGTTTAAGGTTTAGCTTGAAAATTAAAATAGAAATTAATTCCTTATTATCGATGTGTTCTTTTACAATATGTGAAAAACATGTGATGAATGTTCCAAGAGATTATTCAACTGTATGAATATCTACATCATCAATTGGAATAGGTAGCTCGACGCTCATCTATAAGGAGATGACTGGGTATTAATAGATATAACTCACAATCATTTTCACCCATTAGAATATCAATACAGGAAAGGAATTAAGTGTCTAGTGTATATCTGATTTACATTTCACAGAAACAATTATTAAAGAATTGACTACCTTAGTTAAGAATTGTTTTTGAGGGGAATAGTTCACCTCAAAACTGGTGGGGGTGGGGCGGGATCTTCACGTGTGGGTTGTTCTTGAGTTTTTTTCTCTTTTCCTCCCCCATCATACTTTCTACCATCTCTATCTTATATTTTAATTCTTCTTGAAACATAGCTAATGTTTCTATCATCTTTTTTATTTCTTCAGTTTGATCCTCCACTAGTTGTTTTCCTCAAAATATGGTCAGGGTGTCACCCCAAAACCTTCAACTTTGACACTAACATACTTTTCTTGCTGTTCAAGGCCACTAAAAGTATTTCTGTATTTGGTGAGTGTATTGTGAATTCTTGTGAGTACATCAGATAGAAAATATAAGAAAATAAGTAATCATTGTTATTTAATAGCAATTTATGGAAAAAAAATTATTATTATTTCATACTTACACATGTTTCCCACACTTTTTGTGTGTTTTAATCTATTAATTTTCCATCTTTAGTTATATGCGCCTCCTTCTATAACACATGGTGTGGAGTGGAAGTGGCTATGGATTTTGACTTTTCAAGCTACATATAAAAAAATGGTTATTATGTTGTTTTATGTCACATAAAAGTATTATTCTAGATTTAAAATACGTACCAATTTTTTTTCAAGTGATGCGTAACCCATAATTCCCTTATGGTAGGGGTACACTAGTTTTGATTCCCATGGTTTATTTTCAGCACTCAGTTTCTATTTCATAAATAAAACACTGTCAATCAATGTGATGAATACATGTACCATCAAAAAATGTATTACCAGATACAATATACCTAAAAAGACTGCTTCGCACGATGACCAGTAAACACATCCGACGATGCTTGGGTTATCAGGTGTGCATAAATAAGAGGTGGGTGCCGTTTTATTTTCCCTTAAGCATCTTTAAGATGATATTTCTTTATAAGTGTTGGAAAACCCCTATGAATCCTTCCAACAACCATGAAAAAATAGTCTTTGTGTGAGCCATCTACTATAAATTCACTTTGTAAGAGATGATGATGTGTGAGTCAATATTTCATTATTTAATTTTTATTAAATTAAAAAAATGATATAATAATGTTAGCATAATATCTCCCCAAATTAGTGTCTTAATCTCAGCCAAAACATGGTTCCATAAAGTTACATCAATCACCATACATTGCAGAGTGACGATTCCAATTTAACAACTAAACATGGCCTTGTTGGGGTTAACATGTTGGCCCTGTTTATTCCATCCAATATAGTATTTGATACCTTTCTCTTTAGCCTTAATGATTTTTTATAATACCATCAAACTACGATGCTCCTATTTTTTATACATCACCGGTGTTTCTTCACCGTTCATTTCCTTATATCCACCATCATCAATATGTTCCTCTGGCTCCGGAGGGCTTGTATCGACATGTGCAGATGGTGGTTGTACCTCTGCACCGAAAGAAGCAATAAGTCGAGAAACCTATTGTTTGTCTACACTGCGAGCAACAACAGGTTGAGAAACCTGTTGTGCCTCGGGATTGGGAGCATCATCACGTGCAAAAGTCATTATTTAAAAAATTGGTTTAACATTTAATATAGATAACATAAAAGCAGTAACGAAAAAATATTAGGATATGGAAATAGGTTGAGAAACATTTTGTTCATCTACACTGTGAGAAACAACTTGTTGAGAAACCTGTTGTGCCTAAGGATTGGGAGCATCATCATGTGCAGAAGTAATTATCTTAAAAAGTGGTTTAACATTTAATTTAGATAACATAAAAGTAGAGTGAACAAATATTAACATAAATTAATAAGATGTATATTAGAAAAAAATATAACTTGGTTATTGAACATTCTTTTTTTAAAGGTTGAAGGGATTTGACCCCTTTATCAACTATCCAAATCCCTTCCTTATGGTCTACTATGAAATACAAAACAATGTCTACACTGGGATCACTACGAAATGATTTCAACGTCCGAATGAAAGGGACATCTTCTGTTGAATTTTCATCTAAATCTTCTGTGTTATTGGTCAATAATAGAACAATTAAATAGTTTTGGTTGGCAGGATCTGGAAAATAAAATACTTATACTACTTATGATGTCATTATAAATGGTTTATCGTTGTACCCATTCTTACTGAAATCAATTTTTACAAATCCAAACTCATCTATTTTAATAAAACATCTCTTTTCAACCACATTTCATTGAAAAATAGGCACTTTGAATGTTGTATAATCCAACTCCCATATTTTTTTCATGATGCCAATATATGACATATTCACGTAAATTGGATTTTTTTCCTTAGCACCAGAAACATGCAACACTTCAACCACTAGTGTAACTCCACTATTCTATCTAGTACTGTCTTAATCATGTTCACTAGTATATAATATATAACCATTAATTACATAAGCATTGTAAGATAATACATACACACTTAGTCCTCCAGCTAGCCATCGAAGTCTTTCTGAAATTGAGTTTTAATTTTCATTTGACTCCTTAAAAATATGGTCCCGAAACCTTCCTATAAACTATTGATTATGTTTATTTGATATCCACTTTTCATACCTTTATGTATTTTAATTCCTAAGAGTTTCTTTGTGGGTTTCAAAATATGGTTCAATTTCTAAACTATTATGAAAAACGTAAAGGTGGTTCTGCTCCTAATCAGTAATATTGATTGTTACAAATTCCTTTCAAGAGATTATTTCACCCACAAGTCTCTTAGTGTGATGATATTTCATTAGACCAATGCTTTTCACACTGGACATGTATTTGGTAGAGAATTCAATGGCTTCCTCAACAATATATCACTCCACAATACAACCTTCTAGCCGACTTCGATTTTTTACATAACCTTTCAAAATATTCATATATAGTTCAATATGGTACATCCATATATATAGCACATGAAAAAATAACTAAATATCTCTCACCAATTGAACCATCAAATGAACCGTCATATCAAATAATTTCAGCAGGAAAAAGATTTTCAATTCACATAATATGACGACAATTTCTCTTTAAATAGTCGGTAATTTCATTGGGTCTATAACTGGGATATATATATCTTTCAATAATAAATAGAGCTTCGTTAATGTATGATGGGAATTCATGGGAAAAATACAACATAAATCTATAGGAATTAGATCTTTCATCAAAACATGGGAGTCATGTGATTTCATACCTTTTAACTTTAAATCGTGCACTGACATGATGTTCTTGATATTCGATGAATACACCTCTGTAATCTTAACTTCATTTAAGAATTTGGAAAACCGATATCTCTTCTACATGAAAAGAGTGTAAGCAACACTATGAATAAATGTTTGTGTTTCACCCTTCACTGGTGCCAACTCTTCTTTTATTCCCATGTCAACTATGTCCAGCATAGCCTTAATTCCATCCTCTGTTTTTCTGGGTGCATTTAGAAACGTGCTAATGACACTATCACATAAATATTTTCAGCATGCATAACATCAAGAAAATGTTTGACGTATAGACAATTTCAGTATAGTAATTAAAAAAAACTGATTTCTTTTTCCAAATGGTTTTCGAAAGGTTTTCTGAAAATGGTTTACCAAAATCAATGTCCACATCATTAATGTTCTAAATCATTTTATCACATTTTAGTAGATATGGTTGTGTACGTTCTTTTGAACATCCATTGAATGATTTCATCCAAGATCAGTACATCTGTCTTCGGGGTTGAAATCTACGATATACTAGAAACAAAAATTTTGATGAATTTTTCAACCTGATTGATTGTGTACCTTATTTGCAGGCAAGACACCCAAGAGATCCTTTAATTATATATCCTAAAAAAATTCCATAAGTAGGAAAGTCATTTATTATCTCATAAAACATGGCTCTCAATGTGAAATCTTCATTTATATAAGCATCATACATCATAACACCTGAATCCCACAATAATTTCAAATCCTTGATCAATGGAGCCAAATAAACATCAATATCATTACTCGGTTGTTTTAGTCCTAATATAAGCATAGATAACATGATTTATTTTCGTTTCATACATAAACATGGTGGAAAGTTATAATTAACTAACATAACCAGCCATGTGCTATGAGTGCTTCTTTGAAAACCAAAAGGATTCACTCCATCTATAGATAATTCAAGATGAAGGGTTCTCAACTCGTTTCAAATTTCAGGATACTCATTATCAATTCTCTTCCACTGAGGAGAGTCAGTCAAGTGATGTAGTTTTCCATATTTATTTCTTCTGTCTGTGTACCACCTCAATTTCCTTGCAGTCTCCTCACTTCCATATTGGTGCCTAAACATTGGAATTTTTAGAAAGTACCATGAATGTTTCGTAGGTCCAGATTCATCTTTTTTGTATAGAGAATCACCACACATAGGGAATTCTCTAAGTGATTTGTGGTCCTCAATAAATAGTATATAGTCATTCGTGCATGCTTTTATTCTTTCAGAGATCATACTCATCGAGCATAGTATTGGTTTGTCATCATATGTTTGGCTTGGGAGCTCATTATATTTTGGGAGCATGTCATTCAAGAGAGAAATTAATTCCATAAAACTAGTGTCACTCCATCTATTGTCTTTTTTCAAATTGTACAGCTTCAGTATGACTAACAACGTTGTATATTTAGTGCAACCATCATACAATGGAATCTTTGCACAACTCCTTAACTACTCAAAAAATTTTGGGAAGTCACGAAGTTCATCTTCAATTTTCCTTTTCATTTTCATTAATATGATCTTCATCATCATTAACATTTGTAATCACATCCTCAATATGATCTTCTTTATTTTCCACACTTGTAGTCATATCAAATGACCCCTAAAATGTAGTATTATCCCAATCACTAGCTATATTTTCTATTTCCCCAAGTTTATTCCAATATTTATAACTTCGACCTATTCCGTGAAAGAACAAGTGTTCTTCCAACTCCTCTAGACAAAATTGTATTGCATAACAAAAATGTAAATATGGAAAAAGGATTTTAGAAGCATCATATGCATGATATTTTGCAAAATTTATGAACTCTTTCACTCCATCTTCATAATCTTTTGTCAGAATATTGACATCCATCCATTCTTTATTCATTTGATCCTATTTGATTTGATGATATTCATATTTAACAAAATAAATACAAAAAACATTGATATAAAAATTAACCAAGGCTAAAAAATTTACAGACTTTAAATCTTCATTGAAAACTATTTATAAAATCACAGTTGGAATCCCATTAAAAAACCAACCATTTATAATAATTCATCTTTAAAATAACAAACCCTTTTTAAAATAAACTAATTAGTTCCAAATATCCTTTCTCAAAACCCAACTCTTTTTTAAACCATTTGAAAGAAATTTAAAACCAAAATGAAAATGTTGAACACATATAACTTTTTATGAAACATTTCAAAACACTTGAATCATTTTAAAAGTGAACCCCTAACAAAATCACTAGATGCCATTGTCACTTCCCTCTGTCTATCCAATAAAAATCATTGATGGTCACATGCCTTATATGTCTCATGACACCCCCATCTAGCTCCAATCACAAGTTTTTAGTGTTCCTCCCATCAACCTTATGGATAGGCCAACCCATCAATGGTGGGTGAACCCCTTTTATGGTGTTCTAACCCCCCACTGGCTATTCAAAACTATATTCACATTTAAATTTATGATTAGATATTAACACCATCACACTCACATGTGAACATAGAAACTTGATAACTTATTCACATGTATTATTATGAGTAGAGATTAACGCAATCACACTCACTCTTTCTTGAACCCACAGACTTACTAACCTATCCACAGAAAATTTATATATCATGATATATAATATTTTACCCAATGAATTGGTGGGAAATATAAGTACTACCCATCTCATAATACATAAATATGTTTTCCACTTGAAAATAAAACATTTATTATCTAATAAAGAACCCATATCAACTAGAGAAAATAAATTCACAATTAATAAGGGAACCATGTGATCAATTAATAATATAATAGTAAATAAAACCAATATTAATAGTTCAATAATAAAACAAGAATAAGGGGGACGTAATTAATATAATAATTTAATCCTCTCTATAGAACCAATGATAAAGGAACAAAATGTCATGGGATATACCCTAGGTACTAGAGTGTGACAATCCAAAATGGCACTATAACTATATATACCAACACCATCACATATAACATCCCCTTTTTACATCACACATCCATCGTATAAATAATCAATAACCCATGACTGGTGAAACAAGTATAAGGGAAATCATTTAGGGTCACATGATAAATAAACCATTTACTTTTTCAAGTGAAAAATGGTTCTTCACTTGAAAAACAACTTAGTATGTGGAGTCTCACTCTCATTTAAAGTCTCATAATTTCAATGATTTTGGAAGCACATGAAAAAAAATCCCTTATTCTTTCCAAAACATTCTCCAAGCACATGTAAAATTCATTTTAAAAACCAAAAAAGGAATAAGACCAAAATTTACAATAAAAACAATTAAATGACCCGATGAACCCTTTCAAATATGAGTTTCATGAGAATTAATCTAATTTAAAAATAGTACATGAAATTATTTTGAAAAACCCCTTATGTCAAGCCTAAAATTTTAGAATGTAATTTATAAGTTCACCCGAGAACCCATACATTACTATACATTAATTGAAAATAAATTTATAAAGTATACACATTACCTGAATTATAAAATAAAGGAAGAGAAAATAAACACCTACTTTAAACCAAATGGTAACCAATACACAACATGGAACCTTCCCAAGATAACACTCAACAAACCTAAATCCCTAAATCCTCATGAAAAATGAATTTCAGTTCTTAGTATAACGATAAACATATGGGAAATAGAAAATAGAATAGAGATGGGGGAGATAAAGGAGAAAGAGTGGTAAGAATGCTTGAAATGCAAAAATAATTTTTTTTATTAAATAATTCAAAAAAAATCACATAACATGAACTTAAAAAATCATAGAATATTATAATTCTCATTTTTCAAAATAAATCATATCATAATAACATATCAATTATGACTAAAATATCATTACATGGAAAACAATCCTAAGATGATAAATATAAATGAAAATACAATCCTTTTTATAACAAAATTTCAAAACATTGAAGTGAAATTTATTTTTATAATTTTTAAAGGAAATAGATTACTATTGAAAACATTATTATAAATAGTTCCTAATAAAAAGTTATTAAATAGAAAAAATAGTTTTTAAAACGAGAAGTAAAAATACATTAAAAATGATTACTTTTAATAGAATCCTTAATAATTCAAACCTCAAAAAGATATAATATATTCATGGGGAAAGGCCTCTTTAATGTGGTAAATAAGAGACCCTTAAGTCATGATGTTGTAGGATTGTGAGAAAATCATTTAGTTTCGAGAATGATCTATGAACTTGGTTGGGGAATCAGTGATTATGGAGGTAGGGGAAGTTGGAACTACAGTTTATGGGACCATTCGAGATAGTGGAATATATCAGGATGGTGTATTTCTAATTGGATCCTCCCCCATGACATCTAGGTGTGCATGTTGTGTTCCATGTATCTCAACTTAAAAAGTATGAGTTTGATCCTTCATATGTGATTTATAATGGAGAATTTACTTTAAAGGTAATTTCATCATTTGAGAAACATATACAATTAATTATTGATTGGATTGAAAAGGTATTGATAAGGAAAATAGTGCCTAAAATTATAGTTTTTTGAATCGTTAGCGTATTCAAGAAGAATATTTTAATCAGGAGTCTGATGTGAAAGCTCAGTGCCCCTAGATCATCAAGAAATACCACTAGAGACTATTATTAAAGATGGTAAGTCCTTGTAGGGGATATTGTATTGGAATAAAACTTTATAGGTGTGTTATTCCTTATTTTAAGCCACTAGTTTATGTAATTTTAGTTATTATTTGTCTGGGTGAAGTCTCAGGTATATTCTAAGTGTTTTTAGCGGGTTTTAAAAGCCTTTAAGGGGGATTATGGATAAGGTAAATCGTGATATTTTACCTAGGAAATTATTAAGCCTATTGGAGAGGAGTGGATGGTGGAACATTATTGGAACATAGTTAGATCTGACTATGTAACATTCCCCATGTAACCATTTAAATCAAAATAAAAACAAAAGCATGATTAGCACATGGTTAACCAAATTATACATCTAAACCATGAGTGCAAACTAAGAGGTAATAGTCCTTACATGGTTGCAACATAGTTTGATAAATTGTGAGACCAAACCATTCATGTGGGATTAATTAATCCAATTTTTTTAAACTCAAAATCTCCCTAAAACCTCTCATTCTTCCTCTTATACCTAGGTATCTCAAACATAGGGACTCTAGTGGTTGTTCTGGGTGAATTTCTCCCCTATATAGATAATTTCTATTAGTTCTATAGATGTCAGTCCTAGGGATTTCAAGGTTAGTGATCACTTTTCCATCTATTCATCTTGTTCATATAAGAACTTCTCTCTTATCCTTAGGAAATACCCAAGATCTTGGCTATCATGGTCAGATTTAGTAATTTTGATATAATCTAATCTGATTCCTTCTATATTCTGAGAAAATGATGGTAAAAATTCATTTTTATAGATTTTTATAAGATTTATCTAGATATGATCATTATATTGGATCTTTTTGGGTGTTTGTGAACTAATCTTAGCCCTCGACATGTACTTTTTCTTTTATCTTCACTCTTGAATCCTTATGTGGTGATTTAGAGTTGGTTATAGGGATCATTGGTGTATGAGTTGTTTTAGTTAGAGAACCATGATGTTAGTATTTGATACGTTTAAATTATGAATTTACATACCATATTATAGAAATGATATATAATTTTATGATAAAAATTATTATGTGTTTGTGTGTGTTACCATAATACTTTTCTTGGTATGACCTTCTTGTGTGTGTCTGTGTGTGTATCCCAAGAGACCTATCTAAATAAGACATGCTTTTGTGTGTGTGTGTGTGACCCATGATACCTATCTTAATTTTACATGTTTATTCATGTGTATAGCTCAATAATTTTCTTTTTATGGATTGTATTTTTATACTTGCGTATATATGTAGACTTATGTTATCTGGTATCCCGGTGACATATAGACCCCTCATGGATTGTTTAATCCCTTATAGGTTAAGAATGTGCAACGTGATGCATGATGATTATGGTGGGTTATTGAATGAAAAATAGTGGGACATGATAGACTTGTGGCCTGACCTAATACTATAAGCAAGGCATGATGGACTTGTGGCTTGGCCTGAGATAGTTGGTGGAGCATTATGGCTTTATAGACTTACTTGCGATAATTGGTGAGACATGATGGACTTATGGATTAACCTAAGTCATGATGAAATTATGAACTATTATGAGACTTAAATTATCCATATGGCCTATTATGAGATTCATGGAAACTAGATATATATTTTCTTCGGATATAGAGTCGAAGCTGGTAAGGTTGGGGTTCGCGGCAGCCCGATTATCAGACGATGACCCAACATCAGAGTTTTTACGTTTGAATTTAATTTATTATCATCATATACAGTTATATATAAATATTTAGCTTATATTAAGAACATATAAATGGATTCCTAATAAGTTTTAAATTCCCACCCTATACAGGCATCTCAGTGCATGGACCTACTTCTTTAACATAGATTTCAGATGATCGTAGTGGCCCTACTTAGGGAAATTATACAGGAGGAGTAGGTTAATCGAGGTGATATCATGATAGACTTCAGAATCCCTGTAGAGATACCTCTTTATTTATTTATTTTTCCTTGTTTATTTTTTATTGTTATATTACATATTGGGACCTCTTGACTTGTAGTGATGGATATTATACGTCATATTTTTATAGCATGGGTTGACGTTTTTGTTATATGATCTTCTTTTTTACTTTTAGGTTCTAATTTTTTACTTTGATTATTATTTCTATTATTCTGTACTATAATTGTTATTATTTACCAAGGGGATAGTATCCCCACGATGCCACTTATTCCCTTACCACTAGTTGGAAACATATTTTTTACAGGGAAGCATACATTAAGTCATGTGACACTTCGGCTCAGTCCTGGTGATTTAGTTTGGGGTGTTATAGTTGTGACATATCAAGTAGATGTTTTTAGATGATGAACGAGACCCAGTTGGTGGTTTAGGTTCTCAAAGAATCTTTGGAGCAGGATCATGGAGGTCAATTGCTAAAAACATTCATCGATAATGGAAACTTGAGAAATGTATAACGTTTTTAGTAAATGAAGTTGAAAAAATTTGAAGGCATTTACTTTTAAAAATAAATTTTATAATAGAAACATAAAAAATACATAATGTTTTCTATAAAATAATTGGTAACACTTTTATGACATTTAATTTTCAAATGATTATTTAATAATATAATCATGAAAAAATACATAATTGCAATAAAAAATAGGAGTGGATGATAAAAATTTTATTTTTGAACGTATGAATTTGTTTTTGAATTTTTTGAAATAACCATGATTAAAACCCATATTTCATTGAATATTTTTAAATAAAACAATTCAAAATATGGTATAGGAAAATTGAATTTTACCAAATATAACTATTTCACAAACAAGGACGACCAATGACCATGATTTTCAGCAGGGCGTTTAGCTCGTATAGTTCACAACATCACCATTAATATCAAACTGTAATAAGTGAACCCATTGAGAAAGAGGAGAAAACTAACTATGGAGGTTTGGTTCATAATGTAGTGGAGTTACATTCATAGTGTCGGAGAGGCATGAAAGAGGAGAGGTAATGGAGGAGGAGAGCTGCGACTATGGAGGGGTGTGATAGAGGAGAGAAACTGGTGGAGGAGAGGCATGACAGAGGAGAGTCACACAAAGAAGCTTGGTTCACGGCGGTGGAGGAGTTAGTGGCCAAGGAGGAGGATGAGGCATGAGAAAAGGGAGGAGAGGAGGCGGCGGCAGTAGGGATCAAGTATTTTGAGAGATTGATGGGTGCGACTAAAGAGGAGAATGTTAGGGTTTATTTATAAAACCCGGTGACACTTTTATCAGTGCTAGATAAAAATCACTGATAAAAGTATGTTTTATCACTGCGTTCAATTGCATCGCTAATAAAACATGCATTTATTAGTTCTTTTTTAGCACTGATAAAGGCCTATCTTTATCAACACTAAATATTAATTGATAAAAGTATGTTTTATTAGTGCTTCAATTTAAATTGTAGATAAAACATGACTTTATCAGCACCTTTTTAGCACGGATAAATGCTTATCTTTATCGGTGCAAAAAAAGTGCTGATAAATGTATGTTTTATCAACGCTTTTTAATTAGCATTGATAAAACATACCATTTATTCATAATTATAAAATTATAACCAATATATTTATTACATTTATAATTATATATATATATTTAATTAATATATTTATTATAATTTAAAATTTAAAATTATAATTAAATATATATAAATATATATTGATATATTAATTTTAATTTTAATTTCATAAGTATTTAAATATATATATATATATATATCTGTGTCTGTGTATATATTCATTAAAGACATATATTTATAAATAAATATATTAAAAAGGTATTAATAAATATATATTTATCATTTAAAAAAAACTATTTTGTAATTTTCTAATTATTTAAAAATATTTATATTTAATTAGTTATATATAATTATAATTATATATAATATATTTAAAAAATATATAATTGTATATAAATAAATATTTATATTTTTAAATATAATAAATATATTTATTGTTTATTTATATATATTTATCATGACTTTAAGTATTTATGAGAAGATAAATCTTCATATATATAGGAGATGAATGAATACAACAAGTATATATTGTATTATAGTATATATGGCCAACAATAGGGTAAATGATGAACATATATTCTTGAGAATATGAATATATGCATTAATTAACACATTAATTTGGAAACATAAATTTATATATATATATATATATTTAAGAATTATTTGTAAATATATATTAAAAAGTATTTATATGTAATTTTATAAACATATAGTATAATAAATATATAATAAAGATATAACTAAAACTAATAAACATAATAAAAATAAATAAAATATAAACATAACAAACATTAATTTTTTATTTAATTTATACATATAAACGTTATTTTTGAATATAATTAGTTTTTTTATATAAGTTAATAATATTTCTATTAAAAACTTTTATGAGTGCTATTATTAGCACGGATAAAGTATCCTTTTTATCAGTTATTTTTGTTAGCTCTGATAAAGGGGAGACTTTATCAGCACTAATATTAGTGCTGGTAAAGGGTAGATTTATCATCACTTTTTTCTAACACTAATAATGTCCCCCTTTTATTAGTGATTTCTAATTAGTGATAATAAAACCTGAGCACATCCCTTGCCCACATTTGTGGTAGTGATTTCAGATCCAGTGATATCGAACGTTGATGTGTTTGGACCTGGAAAGAAATGACGAGTTCTTGCTATGATAATAGCGCCTTGATTATCACAATAGAGAATATAATTATCCTGATTCATTCCCAGCTCTTGTAAAAACATCTTTATTCATAGTATCTCCTTATAGTCTTTATAAACCATGATATATTCCACTTATGTGGTAAACAAAACAACCAACTTCTAAAGTCTCAATTTACATGAGACCACTCCCCTTGAAAATGACATTAGGTACCCATATATGAATTTTCTTGTGTTAATATCTCTAGCCATATCTGCATATGTGTATCCTTATAAAACAAGTTTATCACTTAAAAAACAAAAAAAATGACTAGATGTGCCTTGGAAATATCTCAATATCCATTTGATCACTTTCCAATGCACCTTTCTTGGATTTGATAAGAATCTGATCACAACGCCAACAAAATGAGAAATGTTTGGTCTGGTGCACCTCATGACATACCTAAGAATATCAATTGCTGACTGATAAAGAACATTTTTTCTTCTTTATTTTCACATACCCAGTTGATGGACATTGATTTTTCTTAAGCCTAAAGTAACTCACAAGTGGAGTGCTAGCTGGTTTTGTATTTCTCATGTTGATTCTTTCAAGAACCTTCTCATTGTATCGTTCCCAAGAATCTGAGTAACGTCTCCCAAGTTCTTCATTTCAAAAGGCTTGTTCACATCCTTCTTCAACCTATTAATTTTGGTGATATATCTACCAATAATCAACATATCAACAACATAAATCAATAAGATAATAAAATCACCATAAGAAAAATGTTCGTTGAAAACACAATAATCAATAGTCGTTCACCTGTACTCATTTTTCTCAATGAATGAGTCAAATTTTTTATATTATTGTCTCAGTTCCTATTTCAAACCATATAATCTTTTTTTTGGGTTTACATTCTAGATTTTCTTTAAATTTCACCTGAAATATCTCTGGGTGGTTCAGGTAAATATCCTCACCAAGATCACCATGTGAGAACATTGTTTTGACATCTAGATTTTGAACCTCTAGGTTTAGAAAATTTGTCGATCCATGAACAACTATGATATAAGACCTTTTAACAATGTGGGAAAATTTTAATCAAAGTCAATACCTTTATTCTAAAAAATATATTCACAACCATTCTAGCTCTATAGTGCACCTATGAGCTTCCATCTTCCCCTTTGATTCTGTACACCCACTTTTACTTGAGTGTCTTCTTTCCATGAGGTAAATCCGCTAAATTTAATGTATAGTTCTGAGGAAAATATTGCATCTCCTCTTGCATGACCTTATTTTATTCCATCTTCTACTGACTCATGATTTCATTATCATAACTATTAGACTCTCCCCCATCAGTGAACATCATATACTCATCTAGTGAGTATCTTTGACTTGGTTATTGTTCTCCAGTGGATCTCCTCAACTGCTCTTTAGGGGGAATCTGTTTTGGAATATCTTATAATGGATACATATCATAAAATGAAGAAATATTACCTAGTAGTGATGTGTAATTGTTGTCACATATATCTCTCACAATAGGTGAAACTGATGGTGGTGATACTAGTTCTAAATTGACTAAAATTTGCTTAGACTACGACTTCTTTTCATTTTTTGGCTTCTCAAAATATTCAATTGTCTGATACTCAAGAAACAAAAAATCTATTCTTATAATGATCCTCCTATTGATAGGTTCCTGAAGTTGGTATCCAAAATCCTCATGAGCATAACCTAAAAAGATACACTGATTTCCTTTTCCATCCAGTTTCTCCCACTCAACTTTTGGGATATGAACAAATATCATGAAAGCAAACACTCTCAAGTGTTTCTATGAAACATATTTACCTATCCAAAACCTTTTTGTAACATTTTATTTTATTGGAACTGATAGATAAATGTTGATAAGATCAACTACAATCCTCATTTCCTCCCCCAAAAAGGTTTTTGACAACTTTAAATTTGAGATCATACATTTGACTCTCTCACAAATTGTAATTTTCATCCTCTCAAAAACATCATTATACTAATGCATCTTCGGTATAAATTTTTTAATTATAATGAAAAAACTCTTGTATTACACCTCAAATGGACCACAATATTCTCCTCTATTTTCTTCTTGCATGAACATTGACCATCTACATGTTTCTCCTTCCACCTTCACATGAAACTTCTTGAAAACATCATGCACTTGATCTTTAGTTTTCAAAGAAAAGGCCCAGAATTTTATAGAATGATAGTCTATGAATGTAAAAAATATATATAGAACCTCCCATAGACTTAGTTCCCATCATGTAAACATCTATGTGAATGAAATATAAAACATTTTCATTTCTGGATGGTAAATAACCATGAAATGATACTTTGTGTTATTTTTCCATGATGAAATCAACACAAGTATCTAAATGTGTACCTTTTATTCTTGGTAAGAGATCATTTGTAAATATAATTATGATTCCTCTCTTGCTCATATGACTAAGTCACGTGTCCCAAAATTCTACTAGAACATATTTCCTGACCACATTGACTACTCCTCCACATGGTCTAACATCTGTGAGATAAAGGGAACTATATTTTTTTTCTTTTTCAATTACCATGTTAACTTTGGTAAGATTCAATTTCCCACCACCAAATGAACTAACAGATCCTTCATCATCAAGAATTATGATGGATATCATATTGAGGCGAATATCAGGAACACGACTCACATCCTTCAACAATAACCTGCATCCAATATTTGTTTCCAGAAAAATATTACCAATACCAATGATCTTGGATGCACCATTATTTCTCATCTTCAAATTTCTGAAACTTCCTAAAGTGTAAGATGAGATGAAATCTCTTCTGGTAGTGAAATGGTATGAGGTTCCTGAATCAATCACCCATGTCGAGTCCTGGCTTGCAAGACTAACTTGATTATCTTCTTGAAAAATAACAATCTCTTCATTGAAAACTACAACACCATTATTTTGAGTCTCAACATTACTAGAAAACATCTCTATAGCCATTATTTTTCAATAAACCATGGTTATAGACCCAAACTATAGCAATATGTTTTGGAAAACCTTGAATATAAGTTATTACCTATTGGCTATATCCCTGATTTTCTAAAACATTGGCTATTAGTGGGGTCTGTAGCCATGGTTCTCTTGAACCATAGCTATAGATTTCTCGAGGGAAAAATTCCCCATGAGAAGTTGGTGTGGAAATATCACTACTACAAAATAGAGTTTATCCAATGATAGAGTTTTAATAGTGCTATCTAAAATTACTTTTAAAAATCCCCTTTGTCAGTACTAGAAAAACAATGTTAAAAGGGGTCTTTAACACCTCTTTTTTAGTGTTGTTAAAGGGGGCCATTTATCAGTTCTTGTAAAAAAGCGATGATAAAGCACCCCTTATAAGCACAGGTAAACAATCATTGATAAAAATGGGAATTTATCAATGTTTTTAAAAAAGTGCTGATAAAGGGGGTCTTTATCATTACTTTTTTACTAGCTATGATTAAGGGTATATTTAAGAAAAATTAAATTTCATTAAAAATAATATATTTATATAAAAATATATTTATATTTATTTAAATATACTAATTTTTTTTTAAAATATGTATTATATAATGCTAAATATGAATTTAGAAATAATATATAAGATATTTATTGAAAATGGATTATAAAATAATTAAAAAATATATTATTAATTATTAATTGGATAATTATTATTTAGTAATAGTAATTTAATAAGTATTTTAAAATAAAAAAACAAAAAATTACAAAAATAACTAAATTAAGTTGAAATTTCATGACCCGTCCCTCAGGGCATGTGCCACGACTACCCCAAGCGCGCCTTGTATAGGCCAGGGGCTGGCGACTAGCACTGAAAGGTGTATTCACAAAAACCAGGAAGGCATTGCCTTTATAACCTGTAAACACACGAAACCCAGCACACAATAAGATACAAACACAAGTCAACTGTATAGATAAAAGTGTGATGAAATTTAAAAGGGGCCGGAATACAAGACCAATAATGAAGGTACAAGTACAACTAAAAAACAATACAACTGAAGAAACGTGAAAGTAGCTACTGGGTCATCCTTCGAGGTTCCTACCTGAAGGGTAGGTACATATCGCCTCCTCAACACTCCACGTCCGCCTGTCTCCTCTGCATACTGACATGTTGTATGGTCCACCTCCGGGAACCGTTCAGTCCTGGTACCCTCAGCCCCGATCGGCGTTGTCCGTCATCTGTACCAAACACAACAAGGTGTGGGCGTAGCCTGTGCAGGGCTGAGTATAATGATACTCAGTAGGGACCCTGAGACCCTTAAGGTCTCACAAAATCCACAAAGGATAAACCACAAAGCATGAAATCATCTGACAACCCTACTTTGGTATATTCCCATACATATACCTAAGTTATCATGTATACCCATCTCAATAATGAGGAAACACAGGGTCCAACCGAAAATTCCCAAAGCTCAACTGTTCCACAAAGGAAGGAATTCCACAAAGATAAATAACACACAGGTACCCCACACAGAAGATTACCACTATGGTATTACCACGAAGTGAAGTACAAGACAACGACAAACTCATCTCACACCAGGTATAACTTAGGTACAATAGTAGAGATGATTAGATGTAACTGCTAATTAATCATACACTATTAAGAGGCAGACCCATAAAGGATCCTAAATCATCATCAGACCCACAAAGGATTGTAGTACATCGTCAGACCCACAAAGGATCCTAGTACCTCGTCAGTATGTCGCCAGACCCACATAGGATCCTAGTACACCATTAGTACATTGTCATACCCATACAGGATCCTAGTACAAGTACATCATCATACCCACACAGGATCCTAGTACACCGTCAGCACATCGCCATGCACACACAGGATCCTAGTACAAGTACATATTCATACCCACATCGGATCATATTACACCGTCAGTACGTCTTCATACCCACACAAGATCCTAGTACAAGTACATTGTCAGACCCACACAAGATCCTAGTACACTATCAGTACGTCGTCAGACCCACAAAGGATCCTAGTACAAGTACATCGTCAGACCCACACAAGATCCTAGTACACCGTCAGTACGTCGTCAGACCCACACAGGATCCTAGTACACCGTCAGTACGTCGTCAGAACCACACAATATCCTAGTAAAAGTACATCGTCAGACCCACACAGGATCCTATTACACCTTCAGTACGTCGTTAGACCCACATAGGATCCTAGTACATCATCAAAGCCAGCTACAGGGTTCCTGCACTAAGCTAGATTGTCTTCGAGAGGGTTTTCTCCCTGAGCCACTGGTCAATACTAAAACTGCCACAAAGTCCCATGAACAAGTGTCCAAAAAGGTTCTACACATCAAAGGGGTCTCAACGCAATAGGCGGTGCGTCAATCGGACGCTCGGTCTGTAAGTTATTAGCCTTTTTGTCCCAATTGCCCAATTAGATTCATGCTCGATCCAACCGGACCATTCCCCAAATTTATTCAAATCTCTAGTGAGGTACACCAAAAAGGACCATCTCTCTCCTTAATTTTTGGCACCGCAGACAGTTTGTGAAACAGACGCCTGGTGCCAAAGTTATGGTCAAAAGAGAGTATAGGGTCGAAATTGGTCCGGGTCCCGTCTGACCCGGCCCGACCTGGCCTAGGTCAACCCGGTTCGGGTTGACTCGGCCCAACCAGCTGGGTCCGGCCCGGCCCGGCCCGTGCTGGGCGGCCCGGCCAGGGCAGCAGCCCGCGGGGCGGCTGCGGAGGCTGCGGAGGGCGTGGGGTTGTGACGGCCATGGAGCGGCAGAAGACGCGGGGGCCGTGGAGGCCACGGGCGGTGTGGGGCTACGGAGGTGGCGGTACGGCAGAAGATGCGGGGGCCGCATAGCGGCCGTGGTGTGGCGAGGTGGCCATGATGTGGCGGTTCTCCATGGCTGGCCGAATGGCCAGCCGTCTACTCCACATGGCCTGGTTGCGCACCGCGCCTTCACCGGCAACCGGTTCGACCGGCCGCCCTTCATTCATCACCATGGCACAAATCTTCCTTCTTCCATCATGAAGAACACACCATTCCTGAAGAACGACGGAGGGGTCGAGCCATGATTTTTTGGCCCGCACTCTCTGAATTATAGCGGTAGCAAGCAGCTCAAGGGGGGTGATTCATTGTGAGGATAAAAATTAACATTTATCAATTTGAAACACACCCCACCTCGAAGGTTTGTTGTTGTGTTGTGAGAGAGAAGTCGAAGATGTCGACGTTCGTCGTGCCCGACACACACCTCTGATCTTGAGCTCTTTCATCAGATAAACGCTCTTCGATGGAGGCGGTTCTTTGCTTTTGAAGACATACACCATTGGAGGATGCCACGAGGAAGGAGTCGAAGTTGTTGGAGAATGTTAGCATTCTTTGTCTGAAGAAGAGTTCTTTGTTGGAGGATGTGTTCCTACAAGTTCTCCCAAAAGCTTTTCCAACCCTTTTCCCAACAAATTCCCTCAAAATAAATATCCAACCAAAATAAAAATTGTTTGTCCGATTTTAAATTGTTTTAATAAAACAAGTTGGAAACATTATTCAAATTATGAGGCATAATTAAATGGGAGAATAATTAATGGGGAGGAAGTCCGTGGGTTAATTCCTCGTTAATGAGGAAGTTCAAGGGGTTTCTCCCATTAAGAGGGTTCGGGTTGTCCCCACCATTAAATTCAAATTGGGGGAGGTTTTTAGGCTCGGGTGGTCCCCACCACCGGGCATTCAATTTGGAGGATAAACTCTTGTGGTCCCCACCTACATAAATCAAAGGAGGTTTCAAGAATAAAAATAAAATGATAAATAATTTTATTTTTATTTTCCCACGAAAAAGTGAAAAACTATCTTTCACCATCGACCTACTGTGGTCGAGGTAAAGGTCTCCTTAAGAGAATACAGGCACTGCGAGTTCAACGGTGTCCTCAGATTTCAATTCTGAGCAACGGTTTAAATGCTACAAAAACCTGCTCGCACGTTTAATAAATGTACCCAAAAAAAAGTTTAGAAATTCATTCCGGGCACACTAGGCCTCGGAATAATGCACCGTCAATTTTCTAAGACTCATAAAATCCATATTTAATTAAAAAGATTAATGGAATTTCTGGGTCTTTACATTCTCCCCCCCATAAATTTGCATCCTCGTAAGCCTGAACTCAAACTAAGGGAGCAAGTGGGGGTACATAGCATGTATCTGAGCCTCCCTATCCCCTGTGATCTCTTGGAGGTTCTCGCACTACTAGAGAACAAACATCAGAGGTATCGATCTCCCATGAAGGACCCACTCTTGTTGATCCTCAATCTCCACTGGAACCTCTGTAAACGTCTCCCCATCATCGATGTCCATCTCACCGTGGTCGATGATGTGATAAGGGTCTTGTACATATCTTCTCATCTGGGATACCTGGAAGACGTCATGCACTCAATGCAACTGAGGGGGAAGTGGTAGGTGGTAAGCCACCTCTCCAAATCTTCTGAGGACCTAGAAGGGTTCAATGAACCTCAGAGATAACTTTCAACCCTGGTCAAATCTCCACAAACCTCGTCAAGGTGAGACCCAAAGAAAGACATGGTCTCCATCCTCGAACTCCAGGGGTCTTGGTCTCCTGTAGACATAAGGCATCTGCCTGCTCTGTGTAGTCTTCATCTACACCTAGATGACCTGCACCTTCTCCGTGGTAGCCCATACCATCTCTGGTCTCACTAGTGCTGACTCCCCTGGGTTAGTCCAGCACAAAGGTGATCTACAAGTTCACCCATACAACAGATCAAAAGGTGACATCCCAATGGTGGAGTGATAGCTATTTTTGTATGAAAACTACACCAAAGGAAAGTGATCCTCCTAGCTGTGACCAAAGTCGAGGACAGAAGCACACAACATGTCCTTGAGAGTCTAAATGGCCCACTCAATCTGACCATCTATCTAAGGATGGAAGGCGGTACTCAAATGAAGTTTCATTTGAAAAGCCTCCTACAACCCCTTCCATAACCAGGAAGTCAAATGTGTATCATTATTAGAGACAATCTTCGAGGGTACTCTATGTAGTTGCACAATCTTTTGCACATAGTGGAGTCCCAAGCTCTCTACTGAACCCTGCTATCTGATCGGTAGGAAGTGGTCCGACTTGGTGAGTCGGTCGACGATCACATAGATAGAATCGTGACCCCTAGATGTATGTGGAAGTCCTATTACGATGTCCATGGATATCCCATCTCACTTCCACTCTGGGACCTCTAAAGTCTGAACCAAGCCTGCTAGTACTTGATGCTCTGCCTTCACTTGCTGACAAGTGAGGCACCGATAGACAAACTCTGCTACTACTTTCTTCATTTTCGGCCACCGGTGCTATCATTGGATGTCCTGGTACATCTTCACCACTCCTGGATGTACGGCAATAGGGGATGTATAAAACTCCCTCAACACTTCCTCCTGAAGAGACACTGGTACCATGGTACATCCTCTGTAAAGGATGACATGCTCCCCACCTTCATAAAATCCATCAGGTGCCTGTTCTATGGATATCTGATCACATCGAGCCTCGCAGTCAGTGTCCCCGCAATGAACCTCTCTAACTCACTGAGGAAGTGGGGGAGTGACTGTATGAGACTGAAGAAAAGCTTCTCCATTTCGATCCACAAAGGATATCTGCAAAGCGGCCAACTACTTCATTTCCTCATCTAGCAGCTGTATACCAGATCTCCTGCTGTGTGCATCTACTACAATGTTCCCCTTCCCAGGACTATAGACTATCTCGAATTCATTGTCCTGGAGGAACTCATGCCAATGTCACCGTCTCAAGTTCTGGTCCTTTGGTGAGAAGATATACCTGAGACTATTGTGATTCGAGTGGACTGTAAAATTCTCCCCCATCAAGTAATGTCGCCACATCTTCAAGGAGAAGACCACTGCTGCTAACTCCAGGTCATGGGTAGTGTAGTTCTGCTTATGTTGTCTCAGCTGTCGAGAACCATATGTGATCACTACTCGATCCTGCATGAGGACACATCTATGTTTGGTCCATGTTGCATCGCAGTAGACTATGTACCCTACGCCCTACTCCGGTAGCCTCAAGATGGGGGCACTAGTCAGCCACTGACTCAGCTCCTAAAAACCCCACCGGAATCTCTCCTACCACACTAATGGTTTTCCCATCTTCTTCAACGCTAATAGTGGTGCTGAAACTCTGTAGAAATCGGGAAAAAATCTCTGGTAGTATCCGAAAAAACCTAGGAAACTCCATACCTTCATCAGACTTCTGGGTGGCTCCCAAGAAAGTACCTCCTCAATATTCGCTGGATCTACTGCAACTCTAGCCTCCAAGATGAAATGTCCTAGAAAGTGAACCTCTTGGATATAGTACTAGAACTTTGAGAGATTGCCATAAAGATGCTGCTCATGGAGTGTGTCCAGTACTAACTATAAATGATAGGCATGCTCCTCCTTAGTAGTCGAGTAGATCAAAATGTCATTGATGAAGCCTACTACAAAGCGATAAAGGTATGACTGAAAGATACTTTTCATGAGTCCAATGAACATTTTTGGGGTATTGGTCATGCCTAATGGTATAAACAAGAACTCATAATGGTTGTACTGACATATGAAAGCTGTCTTCTGCACATCCTCATCTCTTACTCTGATTTGGTTATAGAATGATCTATGGTCTATCTTCGAGAACCACTGTGCTCCCTTCAGCTGATCAAATAGGTTGTCATTCATCGGGAGTGGGTACTTGTTCTTCAAGATTACCTGGTTCATGTGCCTATAGTTAACACAAAGCCTCAAAATCCCATCTGCCTTTTTGGAAAATATAATCGGGGCTACCCAAGGGGAAACACAAGGCCAGATGAATACCTTCCTTTGTATGTCCTCCAGCTGTACCTGCAGCTCACGAAGCTTCGCGAGAGCCATCCGATATGCTGGTGTATATCTTGGTGTTGTCCTAGGGTAAAAGTAAATGTAAAAGTACACCTATCTGTGAGGAGGAATATTTGAAACATCATCAGGGATGATATCCCCATACTGGTCCACCGATATAGGATAAATATGACTCTCCACATCAACTGCTCTGAGGGTAAGGCTAGCCAACTGATGAGTGATCCACTGCACTCTCCTATGGGTAAGTCCATCCTGTGCTGCAAAGGCTCCCTTCTTGCCAGTGAAGGTAAACATGGTCCCATCCATGTGAACACACCACAATTTGCGCTTAATATAGTCTATATGAGCATGGAATGTAGATAACCAATCCAAACCCAAGATGACATCGTAAGACCTCAACGCCACTACTAAGAGATCCCAGCCGAAGTTCTCGCCTTTTATAGTAGGATCACAATGCTGGAAGCAGTGTGTAATTGTTGAATCATCTCTTGTAGGAGTACCTTGCTGTAAGGATCAAGACAATGACTCCGTCAGAATCTCCGAGATCCGAACGAGGGCAGTGGTAATAAAATAATGTCTGGAACCTATGTCTATAAGTACTGCAGCTAAGGTGGATTAGACACAGATCATACATCATATCATCTCCAGAGTTCCGTGATCGTAGGCCTTAGCTTCCTGTAGCTGAGCTCTCCCATTTCCTCCAGCTCCCTATGGTGGGGGTTGACCACCTGATGGTGGTGGAAGTAACATCTCGAATCTTCGCCCACCACCAGCTGCAAAGCCAAATCCTCTTCCACGTCCGCCTGCTCCCTACGGACCTCCTCGGTCGATCCTCTATCTTTGCCTGGGCGGTCCTTCAACCATCTGCTGATCATCCGTACGGTGGGTCCAATAATTGCGATCCATGTGACCCTGCCCACCACTTTTGAAACACTACCTGTTCCTTGCATGACTGAATCTATCTCCGGTGCCCCGCACAACCGATCATGAATCATGCGGTCGTCTACCTATAGGTCTGGTCCTCTTGGACATCTGTTACATCTGTCTGATACCAGCTGTAGAAGACTCTGCTATGTGATGAATGGTGGTGGGTCTCGTTGCGGGTTACTTCTAATCAAGAAAAAACTCCACTAAGAGGGCTCTCTCTAACACCCCCGCCTGCGTCGGGATGCTATAAGAAATCATAGAAGCCCTGATCTCCTGCCTGAGTCCCTGTTCAAAGGTCCGAGACCTGAATAATGGGTCCCACACCCTATCAGTGGAGTAGCATGAGAGGTCGGTAAACCATGCTAAGTACTGATCCATAGTCATACTGCCCTGCTGCAGATAAAGAAGCTCTTGTATGAGTACTACGTGAAGAGTCGCTGGAATAAACTCTTCCCGAAACAAGATCTCGAAGTCTGCCCAATGAAGTGTCACCTCATCTTGAACCTGGATAATCAAGCTCCACCATCTTACTGTTACTTCCTATAGAAGACAGGTGGTAATGATCACCATGAGATCAGCTGGTGTCCCTACCAGTTGGAAGACTCTCACTATGACCTCCAGCCAATCCTCAGTCGCCTGTGGGTCTGTCTCTCCCCTGAACCTGGATTGCCTATGGTGCTAGAACCCGTGCAACGCGCTCAAGCGGCGTGCACCATCTACTATTGGGGATGGTGGAATCGGTGGCCCAATGGGTAATGGTACTGCTGGTGCCTCTGCTGGTGCCTCTAATGGAAGAGGTCCCTACACTGAGGCCTCATCGCTCGGTGGGTCATCCATGCGTACTATATCTGGAACCCTAGTTGGATGTCTGCATGGTGGAATCCTAAAAAGAAACAGGTGCACCATGGTTAATATGTTATACCTCGTGAGATGACTCAAAGAGTTCACAAAGAAGACTCTTTAAAACACGCACATAATTAGCGTTTTCATGCACTGATTCGGAAATCAGAAGTCAGGGTTCGGGTGTATGAATATGTCGGCTACCGCACCGACACTGGATTCCATATACTGACAACCACACTCACTACACTTAACACTATCTCCGTTAAAAAGATCAGATTCCTATGTTCTATGGTAGAACTAACCTTCCTCTCATACCAATTTTCCAAGACCCATCCCTCAGGGCCCATGCTGTGACTACCCCAAGCCCGCCTTCCATAGGCCATGGGGCTGGTGACTATCTCTGAAAGGCATTTTCCCTAAAACCAGGAATATATTTCCTTTATAACCTATAAAAACATGAAACCAATCACACAAAAAGATACGTACACAAGTCAACTGTATAGTAAAAAGTGTTCTAAAAGTAAAAAGGGGATGGAATACAATCCCAATAGTAAAGGTACAAGTACAACTGAAAACCAATACAACTGAAGAAAAAGGAAATCAGCACTGGGTCATCCCTTGAGGTTCCTAGCTGAAGGGTAGGTACAGATCACCTCCTCAGCACTCCATGTCTTCCTGCCTCCTCTGCGTACTGACACACAGTATGGTCCACCTCCAGGCACCATCTAGTCCTGGTACCCTCAGCCTCGATCAGCGATGTTCATCATCTCGACCAAACACAATAAGGTGCAGGCATATCCCATGCAGATGTGAGTATAACGACACTCAGTAGGGACCCCGAGACTCTCAAGGTCTTGCAAAATCCATTAAGGATAAACCAAAAAACATGAAATCAACTGACAACCCTACTTAGGTATATGCCCAAACATATACATAAGTTATAAAGTATACCCATCTCAATCATGAGGAAACAAAGGGTAAAACCCAAAATCTCAAATATCTATTGTTCAAAAAATGAATAACAAAAAGGTAAAAACCACACAGGTATGCCACACAGAAGATTACCACCAATGTATTACCATGAAGGAAAGTACCACATAGGTACAAACTCAGCTCACACTAGGTATAACTTAGGTAGAGTAGTAGAGATGATTAGATGTAACTAATAATTCATCTTAATCTGTTATGAGGAAGACCCATGAAAGATCATAAATAATCATCAGACCCACAGAGGATTATAGTACATTGTTAGACCCAAAAAGGATCCTAATACCTCGTCAATGCGTCATCAAACCCAGAGAGGATCCCAGTACACCGTCAGTACGTCGTCAGACCCACAGAAGATCCTAGTACAAGTACATTGTTTGACCCATACATGATCCTAGTACACTATCAGTATGTTATCAGACCCTCACAGGTTCCTAGTACAAGTACATCATCAGACTCACACTGGATCCTAGTGCACCGTCAGTACATCGCCATACCCACACATGATCCTAGTATAAGTACATCATCAAACCCACATAGGATCCGCGTACATTGTCAGTACATTGTCAGACCCACACAAGATCCTAGTACAATTACAATGTCAGACCCACACAGGATCCTAGTACACCGTCAGTGCGTCGTCAGACCCACCCAGAATCCTAGTACAAGTACATCGTCAAACCCACACAGGATCCTAGTACAATGTCAGTACGTCGTAAGACCCAGACAAGATCCTAGTACATCGTCACAACTAGCTATAGGGTTCCTATACTAATATCTATTGTCTCCGGGAGGGTCCGCTCCCTGATCCAGTGGTCGATACTCCAACTGTCACGAAGTCCCTAGAAGAAGTGTCCAAAAAGGTCCGCCATGTCATAGTGGTCACAACACAATATATTGTGCGTCAATCAGATACACGGTATGTAAGTTATTATCCTTTTAGACCAGGCGGCCTGGTTGGATTCGTGTGTTATACAACCCGACCATTCCCCAACTTTATCCAAAACTCTAGTGGGGTGTACTAAAAAGGGCCATATTGCTCCAAGGTTTTCAGTGTCGTAGACAGTTTGCTAAACAGATGCTCGGTGCCAATGTTATGGACAAAAAGAGAGTATAGGGTCGAAACTGGTCCGGGTCCGGTCCAACCCGGCCGAGATCGACCTAGTTCGGTCGACCTAGCCCGACCAACTAGGTCCGGTCCATCCCACCAGGTGGCCTGACCTACTGGGTCCAGCATGACCTGAACTGGGCGGTCCAGCCCGCTGGGCAGCTCGGCCTTGCATCCTGGCCTAGGCAGTGGCCCGCAGGGTGGTGGGGCAGCCGTAGTGGCAGTGGGTGGTGCAGAGGCTACGGAGCGGCGGAGGCCACTGGCGGCCTGGGGCCGCAGAGGCCGCGAGGTGGTGGAGGCTGCGGGGGCTGCGGCGTGGCGGAGGCCGTGGTGTGTGGGAGGCCGTGGGTGCCGCAGATCGGTGGAAGCCATAGGGCAGTGGGGCGACCGCGGTGCGGCGGTCCTCTATGGCGCAATTGCCCGTCGCGCCTTCACCAGCAGCCGGTTCGGCCAGCCACTCTTCGTTCATCGCCATGGCACAAAGCTGCCTTCTTCCATCGCGAAGAACACACCATTCATGAAGATCAATGGAGGGTTCGATCCATGTTTGGTTGGCCCGCTCCCTCCGCATTAGAGCAGTAGAAAGCATATTAAGGGGGATGATTCAATATGAGGGGAAAAATTAACATTGATCCATTTAAAACACACCCCTACCTAAATTGTTTGTTCTTGTGTTGTGAGAGGGAAGTCAAAGATGTCGGCGTTCGTCGCCCCTACCACACGCCTCTGATCTTGAGCTCATTCATCAGATAAACGCTCTTTGATGAAGGTGGTTCTTCATTGTTGAAGATGTCCACTTTTGGAGGATGTCATGAGGAAGGAGTCGACGTTTTTGGAGAATGTTTTCATTCAACGTTTGAAGAAGCGTTCTTCATTGGAGGATGTGTTCCTCCAAGTTCTCCAAAAATCTTTGTCAACCATTTTCCCAAAAAATTCTCTCAAAAGAAATAGCCAACGAAAATAAAAATTGTTTTTCCAATTTTAAATTTTTGGCACAAAACAAGTTAGAAACATTAATCAATTGACAAGGCATAATTAAATGGGAGAATAATTAATGGGGAGAAATTCCATGGTTTATTTCCTCATTAATGAGGAAGTTGAAGGGGATTATCCCATTATGAGGGTTCGGGTGGTCCTTTCCATTAAATTAAAATTGGTGGAGGTTTTTAGGATCGTGTGGTCCCCACCACCGAGCATTCAATTTGGAGGATAAACTCTTGTGTTCCCCACCTCCATAAATCAAAGGAGGTTTCTAGAATAAAAATTAAATGTTAATTTTTTTTAATTTTCCCACGAAAAAGTGATAAACTATCTTCCACCCTCGACCTACTACTATCGAGGTAAAGGTCTCCTTAAGCAAATACCGGCGCTGCGAGTTCAAAGGTGTCCTCTGATTTCAATTCCGAGCACCAGTTTAAAATTCACAAAAACCTGCTCGCACGTTTACTGAATGTACCTGAAAAAAAGTTCATAAATTCATTCCCGGCACACCGAGCCTCAAAATCACACACTGCCAATTTTTTGCGGAATCATAAAATTCCCATATAATTAGAAAAAATCACATGGAATTTCTGGGTCTTTACATGAAAACATAACACGAACTTCAATAGGAAGTAACTTTTGATCCAGGTGTTCGTTTGGGCTCTACTACATATCCAATTGAAGTCTATAATGAGCTCTACACCCTAACAAAAAATGGAAATGCTCTGTTACATTTTTTGAGGTCAAAATATCCCCAAAAGGCCTCCAAAACAGAGTTATCAGTTGGGATACCCCAATTTTTTAACATTCAATGAATTTTCATCCTTGTTTAAGGGAGTATTTTTACGCTTTTTCAGTGGGGACTAAATTAATTATTAGGTATTAAATTTATAATGATATTATGGATTTTAAATTTTAACATTTTTAAATTTTATCAATTTTCACAATGTACTGTTATTTATAATCAAATATATAAGAATATATACATATTTTTTTTATATTTACACATAAAAATTTAATTTCATAATAAATGTTTGTTTGTGTGTATTAACAAGTAGATATATATTTATATATATATTCTAATATATGTATATAAATATTAATATATAATATATTTAAAAAAATATAAACATGTATAATTCAATCCCCATGGGTGCAACGTAGTGGTTTCATCATAGGGTGGTGTTTAGGGAGATCTCAGTTTCGAACCTCCCCATGTGCAATTAGATAGGTTTTTTACCCCTCTAAATGATGTAATAAATATTAACATGTATAGTTATATCTATAGATGCACACACACACATACACACACACTAACATATTTTTTATATGTATTTTAAAATATATATATATAAATATATATAAAAATATATATATAAACATATATAAAAATATATGGATAAAAAATCTAACGAAAAGTATATATAAATATAAATATATATATATATAATAAAATGTAAAACAAAATAGTATAGAGAAGTGGAAAATGTGATGGTGTATAAGCTAGAGGTCTCTGATTCGAAACTTTCTGGAGGAATCAGCATGCGGGGGAGGATGGGATTATCTAAAGTACTGATAAAGGGGTGGGGGAAGCACTGATGAAGGGGGGAGGAGTGCTGATAGGGGGTTGGGGTACAGAAAAAATTATACCATTTATCAGTAGGGTCTTTATCAGTGCTAAAAGAAGTGCTGATAAATTCCCCTTTTATCTGCACAATTAAAGGGGCCCTCTATCAGTGCATTTTATGAGTGCTATTAAAGATAACCCTTTAAAATTTATTACATTATCATCACTTCTACAATGTTAATAAATCACTTTTACTAGAGATGTTAAAGGATCATTTTTTTAATTGTATATAGCCATAATTTTTTGATAAACCGTGGCTAGAGGTAATTATTAGTTAGTTATAGACATTATTTTATGAAACCATGGCTATAGAGCATACCTATATCTATAGTTTCATAACAAAATGGCTATAAGGTCACTATGTATTAGATATAGACATGATTTTATGAAACTGTGGCTATATCCCAAATATGTAGCCACAGTTTCATAAAAACATGGTTATAAGTACCGAATGTTTTGGATATAACCATGGTTTCAAAGAACCATGGCTATAGCCTATACCTATGGCTACAGTTTCAAAGTAAATTTGGTAATAGGGTCCCCATGTATTCTATATAACTATGATTTCCAAGAACTATGGCTACATGGTACCCATGTAAGTGTGGGGAAAAAATATTCTAATGGGAAGGGGGGAAATAAAGACAGTTTCCACATTTGTACTCCTATAGAAATGGTTTTAAAAAATAATACATATATATATATATCAATAATCATCCATAACATAGTGGTTAAAAACTATTGTGTAGGTAGAGGAGGTGCGAGGTTCGAATCTAGCTTATTTTATTTTATTTTAAATATCTATAGCAACAATTTCATGAACCATGGATATAGATTCTATTATTTCGGTGGAAAGCCATGACAATATCCATTCCAATCATGGATATAGTCCTTTCCGTGGATGAAAACATAGAGGTCTATTTATATGGTTTAAAAAACTGTGTCTAAATCATTTTGTTCCTCAATTGTAAACTATGGAAATATCCCTTACAACTGTGGTTATAGAACATGCCTATTGCCATGATTTTTAAAACCATGGCTCTAGAATCTATTGTCATGGTAGAAAATTGTGGAAATAGACCTTGAAACTGTGGATATTATTTTTACCTATAGTCGCGCCAATAATATCCACACCTTACTAGAACCGTGATTATAAGATATAGCCATAATTTTTATTCCTATAGCAATGGTTTTTGACTGTGGATATAGGTGAAATTTCTAATTGTGTAACTCTTTGATTCCTTTAATTTTCCTTCAACCTCCTACACTCCCGGATGAAGTGTTTAGGCTTGCCAAAATGGTGGAAATTCATGTTATATTTAGATCAGTATTTCGATCATTTCCCCCTTTGTAGACTTTGTTCATGGGGTTCTCTTCCTCTACTTCTTTCCTTCCATTTCTGCTTCCCTTATCTTTCAGTGACAAGAGCCTCTAATTTAGGTGCACAACCCTTATCCCTCCATCTGGATTCTTTATTCAAAATTCTATTTTTCAAAATATTCATGGTGGGGGTTCCGTGTAATGCTGATTACCAACCAAAAAAATTAGTGTGTCCCATGTGTTTGGTAAAGAACACAACATCAACATTTCCTAAAACTCATTATAAACCATTATTTTCATGGTATTAAACTGATCAACAATAACATAGAACTCAACCATTTGCTTTGATATGTTGGCCTCGTCTTTTTTACTTCAAGTTGATATGTAAATGTAAAAAAGTTTAATTTATTCTATGTAGTTTTCTTGGCATATATAATTTATAATTTTATCCAAATAATGAAATCATTGTTTTCATTGGAAATTTTTTTTAAGATATATACTCTTACCAATTCACAATCTGATTTGGGTAGTGCACTTCATGTCAGGAATGAATCGCTTTTCATTAACTGGAAGGGTACTGAATGTCCTATTCTCACCGAATTGACCACTTATTGATGATTTCTTATCTTTCACTACAATAGGCATAGTGGTATCCACTATTGGTTTCCACAAATCATTAATATACAAAAGATCCTCCATTTTGGGTTTCTAAATAATATAATTAAAAGTAGTTAGTTTAATAATATTAATAGTATTTTAATCCATTTATTCAGTCATAATTTAGAAAATCAAACCATACAAATGTGTCCAGAATGGTCTAAATTGTTGGAAATGACTCTTGGATTGTGGAAATCACATTCCGATTGGCCAAGATATGACCAAAATAGTTTCAGAACTCTAGATTGACCGATGAGGTGGCATTAATGTGGCTCACTGGAACTGTTGCTAGAAAACCCACTATAAATTCACTAATGACATTAATAGTATTTTATTCTCCAATAAGGGTCATTGTAGCACTGTTTATTTGACAATTTGTTTTACTGAAATTACCATCTTCATTTTAAATTTGTTTTTGACACTGTTGGAATCATTTCAATGAGATATTCTTACATTTGGTCTCAAAAAAATTCTGACCCTCTTTAATTTTCTGGTCACTGGAAAATTTCTATACACCATCCTCATTTCAACCTCGGTGCCTCTGATACTACTTTTTTGGGGTATTGAAGCTATCTAGCGACAAAATAGAACACAAACAGAGAAGAAAATGGAAGAACACACAAATTTAATGTTGTCCTGTAGGATTTCTTACGTCCATGGGATAAATAGTGTATATTCTTGATTATTTATCTCGTGATAAATCATAAGAGGATCACATAAACAGATTACAATTCATGAGATTTTGATCTTATTTTATAGATGAATGGATTCAATGATGTCAAGGGTTGGTTTTCCCACCCTTGAATTCTTCTTCCTCCGGCTGGAACACATCCTCTATGTCGACTGCAAACCAAGAAAGAATACAACCAATGAAGTTGTTTCTACCCAATGAAAACTCTCCTCCACTAATTTATCCCTCGGTTAGTAGTGGCCCCCATACCACTGAGAACTGGAGCAAGACCTAAAGGGTTTAATGTCGAGCTCAATACATGATATAGATGTTCTAAGAACATCACACTAGTTCATTCAATTTAATTATGATGTATGCTTCCAAGGTTAGGTATTGATAGATGATATTTTTAACCAAAGTGATATTCATAATCCATTCATATAAGATATGATTCGTTCTCTGTTCACACGAAAGCACATAAAATTAGATTATGATAATTTTCCACAAATAATGGAAAAAACAAAACATTTTATTAAAATACCAAAATTGGGAATATATTTCACGATCTATTGTTGTTTTTAGGTGGGAATTCATAGAAGGGGGGGATCTTTCTTGAAAATATCCTTCTCCATATTGTAAATGAGGAAGTCACTTTTTTGGAAAGTGCCTTCCTTAAAACTGTTTCTTGGAAGACTCATTCTAGAAAAGCTTCTTCCTTCCTAAGTTTTTATTATTATTTTTTCTTTGATTGTATATATATAAACAAAAAAATAAAAAATAAAGAATTATTTTAATATTTTTATTTCAGTATTACTTTTAATTCAAGTATTCTGAATATATTAAACAAAATCTCACCGAATCCGCCCTTTTATAAGGGTAAACCTCTTCAAAAAATCTATAGATTTTTTATGTGGGATAAAATTACCTATTTTCCAGCAATAATTGAATAATATTTTCTTATAATATAACATTAATGATAGTAAATAATTAAACCCAAAAAATTATTAATAATTAATTATTACTTAAAAATATAATTATTGAAATTAATAAAAAAATTATTTTGATATTAAAAAATAATTAGTTAGAACAATTATTATTATCATTATTAATAAAAATAGATAAATTTATTGATTATTTTAATAAAAACAATTTGATTAAAAAATAATAATAATCTAATTATTAGATGAAAATAGTACTACATAATAATAGTTAATATTATTAATAATATATTTCTAGACATAAATGTTTTGTGTTAGGTAAATTATTTTTTTTATTAATAATATTTATAAGTAATAATAATAAAATTATTAATTAACTATAGTTATATATGCACTTACATACTAAGAAAATACATGCATCCAAGGACATGACCATAAATAATAAAGTCACGCTAACAAAGTCATGATAATAATAAATTATTGATAATAAATTTTTTACAAAAAAAGTCGTGATAATAAATTCATGATAATAATATTATTAATAATAAAGTCATGACCCACAAGTCTAATGATCAAAAAATAAAAGATAATAAATTCATGATAATTATATAAATATAACAAAGTTTTGATAATTAATTCATGATAAAAAATATTTACTACAACTATATAGATTATTTTTTTAATTTACATAAAAAAATGTTTGCTGCAAAAAAATTATAAGTAAAAATGTTATATTTTGAAACAATAACATTTTCTCTGATTGAAATTATTTTTTCGTCAATTACTTTTAAAAAATTATTTTAATTTCCAATTATTTTTTATATATTTAATCAATGTTTTAATTTTTTAATAGTTTACATATACTTTATAATTTATAGGCTTTCAAAGTCACCTACTTGAAACATTATTATGTTTTAAGTATGTGACTTTGGATGTCTAAAAAATATAAACTATAAGAACAATCATAATCAAACTTAAAACTGAGATTCAACATATAAAAAATCATTCAAAATAAGAAAATCATAAATTAAAAAAAATTAAAATTAATTTACAAGATCCAAACTTTATTGATTAAAAACACAACATTTAAACTTAAAAAAATATATACACTTAAAATATAGAATAAATAAAATATAAATGAAATTTAAATGATTGACTGTAAATAAATTAATTAAAAATAAAGGGAATGAAAAAAAATATCAAAAATAAAATAAAATTACACAAAAAATGTTTGGTGCAAAAATAATTTATGGGTACAAATGTTATATTTTGAAACAAAAAAAATTATGTGAGATTGCAATAATTTTCCCAAAATTATTTTTAAAAAATTATTTTCATTTTCAATTATTTTTATATTTTTAGTCAATGTTTCAAATTAAATTTAGATTGTATTTATACTTTATAATTTATAGGCTTTTAAAGTCAAATACTTGAAGCATTATTACATTTCAAGTAAGTGAATTTGTATGCCTATAAAATAAAAAATATAAGTAAAATCTAAATGAAAATCAAAACATGGATTCAATATATAAAATTAGTTGAAAATGAAAAAAATTCCTAAATATAAGCAAACAAAACTAATTTACATTACCCAAACATTATTGAATATGAACATAAAATTCTCACATCAGAACATTTGTATGAAGAAAATATATAATAAATAAAATCTAAATAAAATTTAAAAAATTGAATGAAAAAATATAAATTATTTTGAAAATAAAAGGAATGAAAAAAAAATAATTAAAAATAAATAAATTTACAAAAAAAAAATTTTTGGTGAAAAAATAATTTATAAGTACAAATGTTATGTTTTAAAATAACAATATTTTGTGTGGTGGAAATTATTGTTCATTAATTATTTTTAAGAAATTATTTTCATTTTGAATTAGTTTTTTATATGTTTATTAAATGTTTCAAATTTCATTTCAATTATATTTATACTTTATAATTTATTGTCTTTCAAAGTCATATACTTGAAACATTATTAGTTATCAAGTGGGTGACTTTGTATTCCTATAAAATATAAACTATAAGGACAATCTAAATGAAACATAAATCATGGATTAAACATATAAAAAATAATTGTAATATAAAAAATTTGATTAATATAACAATTAAAAATTAATTTATATGACACAAATTTTATTGATTAAAAACATAACATTACTTTAAAGAATTTATTCACGTAAAATATAAAATAAATAAAATCTAAATGAAATTTAAAACATTGAGTGTAGAAATAAAAAATAATTGAAAATAAAAGGAATTATAAAAATGTAATTAAAATAAATACATTTACACAAAAAATGTTTGCTCTGAAAATAATTTATAAGTAAAAATTTTATGTTTTGAAGCAATAATATTTTGTGTGATTGAAATTATTTTTCATCAATTATTTTTACGAAATTCTGAAAATTTTAAATTATTTTCTATATGTTTAGCCAATGATAAAAATTTCATTTAGATTGTAATTATAATTTATAATTTATAGGCCTTTAAAGTCACCTACTTGAAACATTATTACGTTTCAAGTAGGTGATTTTGAAGGCATATAAATTAAAATTTCTAAATATAGTCTAAAAGAAATTTTATACATTAACTAAACATATAGACATTAATTGAAATGAGAAATAATTTCATAAATATAATATAAAAATGAATTTATATGACACAAATTTTATTTCTTAAAAACCTAATATTCATAGTTTAAAAAATTTATATGCATAATTATTATTGAGTATTATATTATTAATTAAATTATTATTAAGTATTATTAATTATTTTATTATTATTAAATATTATGAATTAAACTATTTTTAAATATTAATTATATTATTAAATATTAACAATATAACTTAAAAAAAATATTAAATAAATTAGTAATATAAAAATATTAATAATAATAATAATGTTATTATGAACAATTTATTATACAATTAATAATCATTTAAAATAATAAAAATAGTAATATAATTAATATTCAAATGATAAGGTAATCAATAATTATTATAAATGTTATATATAATCTAATTATTTATGTATTTAATAATAGTTAATAATAATATAGGTAAGAATGTAATTAATTATAAATATTCAATAAATCAAAATTAATTTATGCACATAAATATTATTCAATAATTATATTTATTATTATTATTATTATTTTAATTTATTTAATTTTAAAAAAAGTATTCATTATTTTAATAAATTATCAAAATATTTTTTTTATTTAATAATAATAATTTTTTATTATTTTATTAAAATTATTTTATGTAATATGAAAAATATTTAATACTATTATATACATCATCATTATTATTATGCCAACCAGCCTATATGTAAGTGGTAAAGGCTTCTACATGGCATCAAGGAGGTCCCGAGTTCATGCCCTATTGGGCGCAGGTATTATTACAGTACCATGTAAGTGGTGACACAGATGATGATGCATGCAGGCGGTGACATGGGCATGATGCAGGCCTAATGATACAAGCAAGATGATGTAGGCATGACAATACACTGGGGTTTCAGACCATGTTATGGGATTCATGCCCATTGGGTCTACGAGCCATGTACGAAACAAATAAGGCTTGATGATTGGGATATCCCCTTGGGGGGATATGACATAACATTATCGCATGTGTGTGTGGTGTGATTGTGTGGTTGAATGTAATTATACCCCCAGGCACTTAATATATATTATTATTATCATTAACATTATTAGTATTATTAAATATAATAAAAATAATAATTTATAAGACACACAAAGTTATTTCTTAATATTAATTAATAATAATTAGTACAATAGTTATTGCTGATTATTTTGAAATCTCAAATTAATTATATTATTAATTATATATATAACAAAACGAAAAAATAATAATTTTTAAAAAAAAATATAATGTATGCGCTATCTCAGATAGCGCCTTCTTAAGAAATTTTATGAAGAAGACGATGTCCAAGACGACTCATTCTTTAGAAAACATCCAAAGAAGGTGTTATATAGGAAAAACCATATTGAGAATATTTCTAATGAAGGTGTTGTCCAATGTTAGAGTTGGTGTCCTGGGACCAACTGATTATACTTTTATTACACATATATTTGATCTATTGAATATTAATTAAACATCTTATTAAATTTTGTTCATTATTTTAAATGGATTTAATAAAATATTGTCTTAGAATATTTGTTTCATTGATAAGGTCATAGTTGTTCCCCACTATGATGATAACCTTGAAGTGTTGTGACAATATTTTTCATGTAGTTCTACAGTTGGATAATGTACTATGATGGGACACATAGTATTTAGATCATTTGGTGCGAGTAATCATAAGTGGATGAGGATTCTTCTCATGAAGTTTAAACTTGGTAATCTCCAAGATGATTGATTATTAGAACATACCTGTCTTTAGGAATTCTTCATGTTTTGGTGATATCCGATATTCCTATCTGTGAGTGTGTATAATGGTCTTTATAGTTTAATATTATCATTAATACATGCCATAACTTGCACACTTATATTTACTGAAAAATCACCACACCATATATTGGAGAGAAGTAGGGTATATTGGGTTCTTCATGATTAACATGTCATTAATGGATATTTCAATGAAGGATTTTTCCCTTCTATATTTATGGGTGTTGATATCTCAACCCTTTGACTGGAATATAATCACTACCTAACTTCCATGTTCATTATGTAACGACATGTTTATTTCATATAGTGAAAGAAATACGTATCAACCATATAGGTTGATGACACCATCATGCAATCTACTTGATGAGATATTGTGACAAATGGGATTATATTACACATAGAATGTTCATATTTGGTTGTCATCATTGTGGCATTAAGTTCTTTCTCTTGTGTGCCTTGCCCCATTTCTAGATAATAATCCCGGACTTTAATAAATTCCACCTAATTCCAATGAGAAATAATCCAAGAGGGTGACACACTAAGTGTTTCCATTGATCTTGATTAAATTTCATTTGAATATAATTAATGGAATAAATATTATTCTCAAGACCAGGGAATACATTCATTCAAGTTATATTGATCTCATAAATTAAATAAATATTTATTCATTGGTATATGAATAAAAATCTATTTTTTTTTAATATTTAATAAATATTTATATTCCTTTATGTGAATAAAATATTTATTTATTAATAAGAAATTTATTCAGGTATTCAATAAATACCGAAGAGTTTGAATAGACCAAGACTTTTTCTAGTGATAAAAAAATTATTTATAAGACGATAAATATTATTTATCAATTTTTACAAGTTGGCGCACCACAAAATAATAATATTATTATGTGGAATAAGGTTTATTAAAGGTTTTAAATGTTATTTAATGCCTGGAATGAAATTAAATAATATTTTAACCTAAACCCTAACTCTATAAATAGTTGGTTATGTCTATTGTGTATTGTTTCCAACATCGAGAATAGTGAATTGATGCATATAACAAATTCTCTATCAACTCCTCCTTTTCTCTCCCTCTCGAGAATGAGAAACTCAAGAGATATTTCTTCAATTCTGAAGAACAAGAAATCAAGAATGCACAATTCAAGATATTTGATCCCCTGAGTTAGCACTTGGAGATCGAGTGGTGTTTCTCAGAGATCATTGGAGTATGTGTGGATTGCTACTAGAGGGATTCTATCCATGGATCCTCATAGAACAACAAAGGAAATTTGAAAGAGTCATTTCAGATGATCAACATTTATCAAGTAATAATGTTTCTAAACCCAGGTATGTATTTCATTATATATCAAATAAATTAATTATAAATTTTACATGAAATATCCTCACTCATGGTTTCAAGTAATGATTATTCAACGAAATTTTAATATATCTCCCATGACCACATGCGTCCATTGTTCTTGGAACCAACATGTGGTGTTAGCATAGTCACATTTATATTTATAATTTTTTTTTGATCTATGTGCAATTGTGGATAAAATTTCATCTCATATTATTCATTTTTCAATCTGATTTGAATTAACATGCTTCAAAATATTAATCATATTCAATCATGTGTTTTTATTTTCTTAAAGGTTAAAGAACATATGAAGAATGAACAAAAATTCCCTTATGAAACTACAAATTTTGTGCTCATATGATAGGGTTACATAACATGTACTCAAATGTACAAGTCATTTACCCAAGTTCCCTGCATCTAGATATGTTGAGGGATACATGTCGAGCCACACAGTATTTGCATGCAGTGTGCACCACGTGTTGACTGACCAACCTGGAACATGATTTTCAGATTACACAGTGTGTATCAGTATACACACTGTGTGGGCTATATAAGTTAGAAACATAAATCACACAATCTGGTGGTCATTATACACAGTCAAAACCGCATGAGATTGAAAACCTATACAATTTATGATATACATAGTGTGTATGTGGTGTACACTACACGTAGTTCCTCAATTCCCATGTCCAGAGAATATTCTGAGTGACTCAGTGAGAAAATGGACACACGACTCAAAGATATACACAATGTGTTTCTAGACTATACACAACATGTAGTCCACCGAGACACACGAAAAATACTTATATGTGCATCTTGAACACATAGAAAGTATAACACAGTGTGTGTATCTAGTTTTTACACAACTTTTAGTCTGTCCAAGGTACATGTCTCAAACATATGTCTATATCCTGGACACATGAAAACGGAGATACATTGCATGTAGCTGGATATACACTCCGTGTAGCCTCCCATTAATGGATGAAATTAAAAATTACATTAAATTTTAAAATTTCACCATTAAAACTTTATTTTATTGATTGGAACACCATTGTGTGTTTTAAAATTTAATAATGGTTTTAGATAATTTTAAATTATCAATTAATTTAATTTAATAAATATGTCATTATTGGTTCTACTGTTAATTTCCCATGAATTCTAGAAATGAATAATATCCCAAATTATGTTTGGATAATAATTAAAATAAAATAAAATTAAGTAATAATTAATTAATCAATGCAAAAACATTCATATTAATAATAATGAACCAATAAATAAATGAATTCTATTCAGTTATTTTTTGTGTATTCTTTTCATATATGACCATTCATAAGATTGACCAAGACCTCTGTATGTGTTGTATATTTGAATTCAATTTATTTCATGGGTTTGAAATTATTTTATATTAAATTAAATAATGGCATGTGAGTCATCCCTCCATCTATTATTATATAGGACTTATGCATATAATGATATTTATGTAATCCCCTTTTGACCAATTATTTCATTCCCATCACCTACATGCGAGTCATAAATATATGTAATTAATAGTGTATCCCAAGGAACATGGAGGCGGTTCAAGACAGAGCCATTATGATGTCAACTCACATGATATATAGGTGGACAAATAGAATATTGTAACCCATTATAAGACCAATAATATGATTTATTTAATATTAGTAAAGTGTTTATTTAATTTATTCTCATTAAATAAACCATTAGATAAATCTCATGAATGAGTCATTTAATTACATATTTCTGTCTATGAATTTTTTTTTATGGATGCAAGGTTGAGAGCACATAAATAAATGAATTAATGTTCAAAGACATAATTTAAATAAATAAATCATTCTTAAATGTTTTATCCTACATGGTTAATTAATTAATTAACATCCACTTTTTATTAACAAGACATGTAAAGGATAAAAAAATAAAATTTTTATATGATAAATTAAAAATCCCTAAATTAAATATTAAGATATACAAAACCATCTATTACTTGATTAGGAATGAAACTCAATAGAACTAAGTGTATGAACAACCCTTTATGGGAAACTTACTTTTATAAAAAGAATTCTTATGAGGGATTTGGGATGATTTAACCATTTTACATCAAGAAGAGTATATCTTGCTAGACATGATGTAATTTGGATACAAGGGTTGAGGAAATCCAAGTTTGGATTTTTGGATAGGTGAGTCCACTCAATGGATCATATTACATACCACCATTTTATTACATAACTTTTCATTAAATTTTACAAAAAAAGGATCTTTTAAAGTTTAGTTTTTTGAAAAAAGTTATATAATACTTGAAAATTTAAAACATTATTCTACTAAACCTGAGAGGCTTATTAAAAGGTTCATCCTAATTACATTTACTACATCTCATAACTTGGGTACATAAATCAAAGTAAAGCAGTGCGCATATGGCCCAGTAAGGAAAAATAAGGGAAACAATATACTAGTGATCTTGAGGAATATCAATAAGAACATGAGGAATAACATTATGTAATAAGAAAGGTAATATGAGGAATATCATAATAAGAATTAAATTAATCATAAAATTAAAATTTGGATACAACATTTAAATGAAAAATTCATAAGAATATCTCCAAGGTTTTTCACCAAGGTGTCATAAAAATTACAAAGGTTATTCACCAAGGTATCATAAAACATGTCATATCAGGGATTAAATTTTTTACCCAATGCATTGGATAATTGTCAGGTCACACCATTCATATGTATTATTTAATGTGAGATACATATATCATAATAAAACAATTTATAAATAACTAGTGGAAAATAAATGAATTTGGTTTCATATACAAAATCACAACATTTTAAAAAGTGCTTTAAGAAAAGATCATTATGTTATTTTTAACCCACAGAAAGGGAATATGGGTATCATGTATGTTAATCCCTAAATAAAATAAATAATTTTTTTATCTATGTAAATAAACCTATAAAATAAAGAGTTTTGGGTAAAATAAAATAAAAGAAAATTTCTTGAGGAGAAAATAGAAATTCCGAGAAGTACATCTGGAAGAAAAACGTGTATAAAAAATGGTTTTAGAAAGTAAAATGAGAGGGAACAAGGGTATACCATTGATAACAGAATCTTATTATAGAAAAGAGATCAAAAAAATTGGACAAAAGAACATATTTTGAAAATTTTAAGACATGTCACATAAAGAGGGAACTTGAATGGAAAAGAGAAGTGCAGATTTCTCTTACCTTAATGAGTTACTCCTAAAACTTGAGGATTGGGACCTTGGTGGTGCGATAAAAACTTGGGGGGTTAAAACTACTATATATTTATGAAGCAAGGATTGGGAGTTAATGAAAATGAAGAAATGGGTGGGTATTTATAGCAAAATTGGAGGATTTGTTTAATAATTTCCAAATATAGGCCTTAGAAATCATGGATGTGGAAAATTAAAAACCATGGGATTTACCATGGTTCTTCCCATGGATTTTTATATTTGGGAAATATTTTATGTTATTTTAATCCACAAGAGTCTATAATCATTTTATATTACTTCTTTTGTCATGGAAAAGTAAAATTTCCTCAAAAATAATGTTTTTAATGTAAAAGTATCCATTTTAGACTTTGGAAAGTAAATTATAGTTTTCAAAATTGATTAAAATATATTAAAATACTTTATAGTAATAAAATAATATATTTTATTCCATATATATATATTTTTAATTAATTATTAAAACATTATGACATAATTATGAAATCATTAAACATACTAAATACCCAAAATTATAGTTTTACTATCTCTAAAAAACAAAATATTTTAGAAAATGTTCATAAATTCATACTAACCTAATGTGACATGATGATTTAAAAAATTATGTTTATTTTATCATAATAATTTTATAAATATGATAATATCAACTTTTAAATATAAAACCCTTATTTATTAAAAATAATAGAATGTTGAAAATACATAGTAAAATTGTTGACCTTTAAATATTTTTAAATTATCATATATTTTATATTTAAATAAAAGTGTTTTAATCATACTATTTCATTAAAATAATTATTATTAATTTTAAAATGGTTTATTGTAAAAATTTATTTCTTTTATGAAAAGTAATATTTGGGTATGAAAAGTCAATTTATTAAATTCAATCTCGATTAAATCTATATTTTATTAAGAAAAAATATTTGTAAAATGGAATTAATGAAAAAAATACTTTTTATACAAAGGAATTAAACTTCAGGTAACTAAGGTAGGGATATATAACCCCTTATAATAGTCACTTACAACCAAAGATCAAAGTGTGTGATAGTGATAGATTCATGGGATGACTCTACTAACATTTCTCGAGTGGTAATTTACACTAACTTAAACTTATCTTATATGATATTTCATTCATGAATCACTTGTAGAAGCTTGCCTTGGGCTTGATCAAGGTAGAACCCTTGTGACACTACCTCCTTTCCACGTTTTGAATAGTGGGCTTCATACGACATGACTCTACTGGTTGAGGCCATCACTTCTCCTTTTTTGTATTAACTATCCTTTTTTATATTTTACTTATAAATAATGTCATAATTATTATCAAGAGTATATTTTCCAATGTTAATATTTACCAACAATTATAAAATTGTCGAATCAATAGGGTCACATTTCCATTTATAATCACTTTATTATTAAAGAGATATTTTTTTTTGTGTGTATTATATAATATAACACATATTTTTTCCAAAAACAAATATCATTCAAAAAGTTAGTGTCGTTACATTCTTACCCCCTTAAGAAAATTTCCCCCAAATTTTCAACTCCCTCTCTCCGTTGAGAAAAGGTGTGGGTACTTCAATCTCATTTCCTCCTCTACTTCCCACATAACATCTTCATATATATGGTTTCTATACAAAACATTGATGAGGTGGGTAGTCTTGTTGTGTAGAACCTTATCTCTATGGTCTAAGATCTCCACCGACTGATCCTCATAAGAGAGTTCATGTTCCAGTTGCACCAACTATGGATTAAGTACATGTGAAGGGTTAGATTTGTACTTTCTCAAGAGATATTCATGGAATACATCAAGAACATGACCTAGATTTTATAGAAATGATAGCTTATAGGACACTGATCTTATGCGATCAAATATTTCACAGTGGTCAATATACCTGGGGCTAAGATTGTCTTTCTAAGCAAACCTCCTGATTCTCTTCCAAGGTAACATTTGAAGGAAAATGTTTTTGCCGACATCAAACTCCATGTCCCTTAAATATTTGTCAGCATAACTCTTTGACCAATTCTGAGAATCCTTTATGCATTTTTGGATGACATGAACCATTTATGCCATCTATTGCACAATATCAAGCCCATGCAGCCTTCTCTCACCAAATTCATCCCAACAAGTAGGATTTCTATATCTCTTCCTATATAGAGCTTCATAGGGTTCCATTTTAATACTCCAATGGAATCTATTATTGTATAAGAACTCAACTAATGGGTAATATTGATCACATGAACCTTTAAATTACATTAAGCATGTCCTCGAGTGTTTGAATACTCTTTTCAGATTGTCCATCAGTTTGGGTGAGATAGAACGTAATGAAATTCAATTTATTTTTCAGATCACGTTGAATACTTCTCTAGAATTTTGATGTTAACCTTGGATCATGATCATAAATGATAGAATGTGGTATCTCATGTAACCTCATGACTCCCTTTATGTAAATCCTGGTACGTTGGTCAAGAGAGAAATCTTCCCAAATAGAGATAAAATGGGAAGTCTTAGTGATATGATCAAATATAACCTATATCACATTATTTCCTTTGGGTGTTTTTGGAGATCAGTGAAAAGGTCCATAGTGATATTTTCCCACTTCTATGTTGGAATGGGTATTGGTTTCAATACCCCTTTTGGTTGTTTTCCCTCTTCCTTCACTTTTTGACACACCAAGAAACTTGTTGTGTAGTCGGAAATATCCATTTTCATATTATCTGACCAATAATGATTATGAAGGTCTGTATACATTTTAGTGATTCGAGGGTATATAGATAATGAAGATCTATGAGCGTTATCCATCAGTTCCTTCTTTATATCTTAAATATATGTAAAATATATCCTTGTATGAAATTTCAATACACCTTCTTTATTAATATTGAACTCAGAAAACTTCTCATTCTTCATAACCTCTACCTTCTTTTGTAATAAAGGATATTCTCTTTGATATTTCTTGATGTTCTCTAGTAATGATGGCTGATAAATCATTTGGGATAGGATGGATGATGTCTCTACCCTCATGATTCCCATGTCCAACCTTACTAGCTCATTTATCAACATATTTCCTTGAAACCTCATCATTTCTAGCACAACATTGTATTTCCTACAAAATGAATCAACGACTTTGTTTTCTCTTTCAGGATGATAATGAATTGAACAATCATAGCCATTTAGAAGTTCCAACCATCTCATTTGTCTCATGTTAAATTCATTTTTCATGAAAATATACTTCAAACTTTGGTGGTCTATGTATATATCACATTTATCCCCATAAATATAGTTACTCTATATCTTCAGAGAAAAAAACAACTGTAACTAGATCCATGTCATGAGTAGGATAATTCTGCTCCAGAGGCTTTAACTGTCGAGTTTCATAAGCAATCACATTTTCATTTTTATAAGGATTCACCCAAACCCTTTCAATGATTAATTACTAAAAATAATGAATCCTTATCCAATATAGGTCAGTGTTAACATAGGTTTATCAACCAATCTATTCGTCAGCTCTTGGAAACTATCCTCACACTCATTTTCTAGATGAACATAACCCCTTCTTGAGTTAACCCGGCAAGTGGATTAGAAAGTTGTGATTTTTAAAAAAAACCTACTATAGTATCTTGTTAAACCAAGTAAACTATTAATATCAGTTACTATTGTATGATGAGGCGACTCCTCCACAACCTTTTTCTTGGAAAGTTCAACTGAGATTCCTCTATTGGTTATAATGTTCCCCAATAAAGTAATTTATTGTAACCAAAATTTACAATTTCTGAATTTTACAAATAGACATTCCTTCCTCAGAGTTTTCAATATAATCCTTAAATGATCATCAAGATCCTCTTTAATTTTGAAATATATCAGAATATCATCAATAAAAACTATCAACAATTTATTACGGTAGTCCTTAAATACTCTATTCATCAAATCCATAAATATATCAGGTGAATTAGTCAAGATAAAGTTCATAACAAAAAAATAAACCCATATCTTGACTGGAAGGCATTATTTAGAATATCTTCTTTCTTTAATATCAATTGAAGATAACTAGATCAATGATAAATTTTGGGGAATAATTGATCCCCATGAAGTTAGTCAAATAAAATCACAAATCCTTGGAAGAGTGTACTTTTTATTTACTATGATGATGTTAAATTATCTATAATCAATGCATATCCACATTGATCCATCCTTCTACAAAAATAGAAGAGGTGCTCCCCAAGGAGACACACTTGGTCAGATAAACCCCTCATCCAAAAGATCTTGGAGTTTTTTCTTTAATTCCTCCATGTCCACATTTTTTATTATATACGGGGTCTTTGATATAGGCTTGGATGCAGGCATGAGTTCAATGGATAACTCTATATATCTTTTGGGGGAGGTCCAAGTAACTACTCAGGAAATACGTCAATGTATTCATAAATGATGGGGACATTTATCTATTTTTATAACTTCATCTCATTATTCATATTCACAAATCATTTCCATAAATAAGGATATGGGAGGTGTTTCATGAAAAATCCCAGGTTGAGATATCTCTCCTTCTAAAATAACTGCAGGTTTTCCACTCAAGAATATTGTGATTTTATTTCTTCTATAGTTGAACATAGAATTATACTTTGGGAGCTAGTCTATCCCTACTATAGTGTCTAATTACATTATAGAAATGACAACTATATTTTTGATGATATTGTTCTTACCAAAGTGAATACTATATTTTCTATACAATGTTGATTCTTAGATAATCCCTCTAGGAGTATTGATTGATAACTCCAATTCCATGAGTTCAGGTATCGATTCAATATTCTTTGAAAATATGGAGGCAATAAAGGAATATATTTAATCTAAATCAAACAAAGTACTTGTTATCTTTGAGATAAAAACGAGATTATATACCACAACATAATTAATAGCTTCAACTTCATCCACCATGAAAGAAAAAGAACAAACTTTCACTCTTGTCTTATGCTGAGTTTGATGATGAATCACCTCTATTATCTTTTGATTTTGACAGTAATTTGAAAATTGACCAAGTTTTCCACACATGAAGCATTGGACTTTAGGTTGTTCCTACACCATATTCCCTTTGTCGTAAGTATTGAGAAGTTGAGGATTCACCTCACTGTGATAGTTCTGATCAATATGGTCATCTCTTCCACATTTTTAACATTTACCACTCTTGATCTAGTAGTTACCTGAACGCTTCTTCCCACATTTGTTGCATGTGATAAGTTGAAATTTATTTCCTCCTATTCCATGATCAAGGTTCCTCCCTAATTTTTCCTCCAAAGATATTCTATTTTTATTAGATTTATGTGACCAATTTATATCTCTGAACTCCAATTCAACCTTCATAGAACTCTGCACTATCTTCTCATAGTAGTGATGGCATTTATTGGATATATTCTTCTATAGATAGTGTTTTATTACACTAAATAATCTATAAAAAGTTATATTAGTATCCATAATAAATATAGAGGTGAAATAATAAATTCTTATAAATTTCATCTCATAGCTTCCACATAGATTTATTTTCCTTCAACTTCAACTCTAGGAATTGTTTCTCCATCTTTTTCACATCGAACGGGGGAAATATTTATTGAAAAATGATCCCATGATCTTTCCCTACCCTATATCATCAATATACCTAAATGGATTCAAGTTTTTAATCAATTTCCACCACTGATCATCTTATCCAACTAATCAGTACACTACCAGGGTGACTTTCTATTATTCCAAACAATGAAATATAGAAAAAATCTTTTCGATATAGCTTATCCATTATTTAGCTTGATTTAAGTTATTTTTCATAACTCAAGTTATTTGATTCTTGATTCTCATGAAGTTTTTCATTCCATCATCCATCGAAGGGCCTTCAATGCATGGTATGTTGCATTCATTATTTATTCAGTTCATCTAATTTTAAAAAATTTCTAAAAGTAGAAAAAATTAGTGAGAAACATATTAATTTTATGAATATTATAATTCTAAATGTATTTTTATGTATTAAAAAATCATGATTAAATATGTTATTATTTAACAATAGTTACATTTCCTATAAATCCTTAATAATGTTTTATAAAAAGCCTGTGATTAACCAAACATACAACCTAGGAGTTTCAAACCATGAGTGCAGTAATGCCCACTTTCATGCACCGGTTCCCATTTGAGTCTAGATAAAATTGGGGTTTTCATGTGTTACCCCTATATACATCTATGCCAAGGAAACATCCCCTTGTTTGTATCCAGACATGGATTTATTTGCTCAAAAATAACTATATTAATACTTCAAAAAAATACCAAGATGTTTTCCTATGTTTTAAATTGTTTATAAGGCTCTTCCTAAAGTTTTCAAAATCTAATTTTCCAAAATAACTAAACTTTCCTTTGATACCAACAATGTAATCCCACCTTTTTATTACATAACTTTTCGTTACATTTTATAAACTGAGGATCTTTTAATGTTTATTTTCATGGAAAAAATGTACATAATACATGAAAAATTAAAACATTCTTCTAATCCACATGAAATAATTCTTAAAAGTTTCATCCTAATTATATTTACTACATCTCATAACCTGGGGACATATATCAAAGTAAAGGGGTGAGCATAAGGCCCAGTAAGAGAAAGCAAGGGAAATAATTTACAAGTTATATTGAGGAATATCAATAAGAACATGGAAATACCATTATGAAATGAGAAAGGTAACATGAGGAATATCATAATAAAAAGGACAATAATAATAACATGGAAATGTGACTACAATATTTAAACTAAAAATTCATAATCATATCACCATGGTTTGTCCCTAAGGTGTTATAAAAATTATCATGGTTTCATAAAACATGTCATCTTTAGAGATTAAATTATTTACACAATGAAATAGAGCACTGTTAGGGTGCACCCTAAAAACGTGTTATTTAATTTTAGATATATATATATATATATATCAAAATAAAACATTTTATAAATAACTCATTTAAAATAAAAAAACTTGATTTCATATAAAAAATCACGATGTTTTAAAAAGTTCTTAAAGAGACAATCATTATGTCATTTTTGAACCACAAAAAGGGAATGTGGGTTTCAATAATTTTTATATATAGTTGAATACCCTTGAAAAATAACAATTATTGGGTACAATAAAGTAAAATATAATTTATTGAGGATAAAAGATAAATTCCATGCAGTAAATCCAACATCATAACAGGTATAAAATGGGGTGTTAGAAAATGATAAAATGAGGGGGGAAAAGGGTATCCCATTCATAAAAGATTCTTATTATAGTACAGGGATAAAATAAAGTGTAAAAAAGAACTTATTTTGAAAATTGGAATACATACCACATAAATAGGGAACTTGAAAGGAAATGAGACGTGGAGATTTCCCTTACCTTAAAGAGTTACACCTAAAACACGAGGATTTGGAAATTTTGGGATTAAGGACACCTTGGTAGGACTATTTGAGATATACAACTACCATATATTCATGGAGTATGTATTATGAGTGAAAGGAAATGGAGAAATGGGTAGGTATTTATAGCAAATGTGGAGGATTCATTTAATAATTTCCGAATATAGGCCTTGGAAGTCTAGGTTGCGGAAAATGGAAAACCATGGGATTTCCCAGGGGTTTTTCATTGTTTTTGACCTTTGGAAAATAATTTATATCATTTTAATATAAAATATTTATTCATAATATTATATTACTTATTTTATCATAGAAAATTAAATTTTCCATAAAAATAATGTTTTTAATGTTAATGTTTCCATTTCAGAATTTGGAAAGTAAATTATATGTTTGAAAATTAATTAAAATAGATTAAAATACTATATATTAATAAAATAATATATTTTAGGATGTGTATTTTGTTTAATTAATTATTATATCATTATGATATAATTATGAGGTCATTAAACATATTGATAACGCAAAACATTATTTTTACTTTTTAAAGAAAATCAAAATATTTTAGAAAATTATCACAAATTCATTATAACCTAATTTTGATGTGATGATCTCAGAAATGATATTTATTTTATCATAATAAATCTATAGATATGTGAATATTAATTTTTAAATATACAAATACTTATTTATTTAAAATAATAGTGTGTTGAAAACGCATAGTAAATTTTTTTGAAACTTGGAAATTTTAAAATTATTTTATCATTTATATTTAATTAAAAGTGTTTTTATTATACTATTTTACTAAAATAAGTATTATTAATAATAAAATATTTTATCATAAAAATTTATATCTTTTCTGAAAAGTAAAATTTGTGTTCAAAAAGTCAATTTATCAAATTTCATCTCAATTAAACCTATATTTTATTAAGAAAAACTACTCTTAAAATGAGATTTATGGAATAAAAATTTTATTTATAAAAATGAGTTGAACATTAAATAACTAAGGATGAGACAAATAACCCCTTATAACACTCACATATGACTTAAGGGTAAGGTGTTCAATAGTAATAGATTCATGGGATGGATCAGGTAACATCACCCGAGTGGTAATTTCCACTAACCTCAACTTATCACATAGGAAATTTAATTAAAGTTTCAATTGTTGAATCTTGAATTGGGGTTTCTCAAGGGATAACACTGGTGACATTACCTCCCTCCCATGTTCTAAAAAAAATTTGTATGACATGACTCAACTGGTTGAGGCCATCACTTATGTGATGACCCAGACTCTCTTGGTCCTTCCCTTTGCCAAAAATTGGGTCCTAAAGGAGTGGCGTCTCGGTGAGACCGATCGGTGCGACCAATCGGTGAGAACGATCAGTGAGACCGATCGGTGAGACCGATCAGCATCACCCGGCCTTGTCGAGTTGTTTCCAGTAGCGCTCCCTTTTGTGCAAATAGGGGTTTAAACCCTATTTTGACATGTTTGAGCGTGTTTTAAAGACCCGTAACACGCATAAGAGTTTTAATGAAATACTTAATCAATTCATGAGTTGGTTTAAACCACCCGACCCCCTTTAATGATGAGTGGAGCCGCGTGGTCAACCCACGACCCCTGCGCCTTACGCGGTTTCGTTTTTTCACCTCAACCGTCCCCGACTCTTATAAACTAAGTGTTAGCCATGGTTTCTCCTTTCCTCAATCGTGGATTTTCACAAACAGCTTCTGGTGCATCGGGCGCGCCGCATCTTTATCAGTAATGTTCCACACCCCTGGCCTAAAAGTTGATCATCTATCAACAAGTAGGGAATTTCTCCTTTTCCTCTCTCTTTTGTGTATCATGCGGGGTGGGCATGCTTTTATTTCTGTAGGATTGGATAAACCAGACCTAATTAAAGATAATGAACAAATTCTATAAATAAAGGAGGTGGGGCTGTGATTGTTGATGTTGTGGTATATTTTGATGTTTTTTCTTCTATGACCATCTTGTTGAGTTGTGTCGGCTTATGCCTCCTGAAAATCGAGGCTGCTAGTGGTTGTTGTTTGTGCACTAATGAACCTCTGCTGATGTTTTAAATGGCTTGTTGTGGTAGTAAACTCCTGCTGTGAAAAGTAATTGGTTAATCATGTATATCTGGATGAATAAATTGAAATCCCCAGGATCAATCCCTTCTGTTCTAACCTCGGTCGAAATGGAATTGAAATCATGGAACGTGTAAAATCTTTTAAATCTGAAAATACAGGCTTGGCCTTGCTTAGTGCTGGTGGTAGTGTTTTGGTGGTTTTCTCTTATGAGTCGATTGCTGGAGATGTAGGAGGGGATGGGATCCCCTGTTAATTTATTCCTTCAGTGGTTATGAAACTGGGGATGGGATCCCCTGTTGGTGTGGCTTAGGTGTTTATGAGTTTTAGGACTCGGTGGTTACTTGTTTATATCACGAATTGGGGTGGAATCCTCTGTTGTTGAGAACCGGGTGTGGGAGTTTTGGTTGATGTTTGTCTATTTACTTTCCTGGACTTATGCCTATTCCTACTAGTTGCCCATTAGTGCTTAAACGTAAACATTAACACTGAACGTGAAATAAGAATGGGACAAATGGGTTTGTTGGCGAGAGTCATGACTCGGAGTTGAGTGCTATTGTGATTTGTAGGCTGTCTGAAGAAAAACCTAGCTTTGGGTGAGTGCTTGTTACCTATATATATATATACTTGTAGCTTTGTGTTTCTTATTCGTTCCCCAACCAAGTTGAGCACTTAGTGCCGAACACCCCCATTTCATGGGGGATGGTGTTTTTCCCAACACTATTCTTAGTGGCTGGTTATTAGCTCCTTTTATGCTCCCTTTCCCGGATAGCCCAAGTATCTTTGGGCAGGCTGTGATGGCATGAGGTCCATTATTAGCCCAAGAACCTTCGGGCGGGGTAGTGTGGTGGTCGGCCAGGTGTGTGCGGCAGGTGGTTTCCCAAGTGTCTTCGGGATGAGGCTCAGGTTTCTTCGGGCGTGGTAGTGGATTCTTTAGCCCAGATGTCTTCGGGTGTGGTGGTGGTTGTTCTGGCCTAGGTGTTTGCAGGTGTGGTTACATGTGACAGTTGTGGCCCAGGTGTGTGCGAGCGGGATTCAGCAGTGGGACTGCGTGCGGTTGAGGCCCAGGTGTGTGTGTGCAGTATTTCGGCAGTGGGACTGCGTGTGGTTGAGGCCCATGTGTGTTCGGGAAGGTGTGGCAATGGGACTACGGTGAGAATGGCGGGATTGGTCCGATGCGTAGGATGTCTCAATAACCAGTGGGAATGTGGTGCGGGGTACCCAAACATGGATGTTCTCTTATTATATATATTACTTGACTTGTGTTATTTGGGGAGTGTTCCTTGGTGAGGCCTGGGGTGGATAGTTTACCTTGATAGGTGTTTGGTTTAATTTTTTTCTCACGGGACTTTAGTACATTCCCCCACTTGTGCACCAGAGTCTTGGGTTTTCCCTACTGATTGTACTTCTATTCTCACCCTATGTATATAAAATTGCTTTCAGGTTTCCAAGAGGACTTCGAGGATCATGCGGGACCATACTAGCTCGGATCCTTGGAGTAGTTGCAGTTGTCATTTTTCTTTCTTTGGTACTTACCCTTGTAGACACCTTTTGCACTCTGTGGCTTTTACTTTTGAAACAAGCATGTGGGAATGGTTTACCGTTCCCTTTACTTTTTTTACGTTGGTGTTGTTGGGTTTTCTTCTTCTTATCTCTCGATCCTATAAAATAAAAAGGGCAATGCCTTCCTTTTGTGTGAAATTTCCATACCCTTGGTGCTAGTCGCCACTCCAGGACCTATTGAAGGCAGGTTTCGGGGTTCATTATCTCTCCTTAAACTTTAAGAAGGAAGGGCCTGGAAATCTGCTGACCATTCCCTCCTATTGGTGAAGGTAGGTCGTGACAGAATGGTATGAGAGGCTGATTGTTGAGAGATAGGATGGAGTCTGGAGTTAGGAATAGTGAGGATTGCATGGGATGGTAAGGCAACAGTGTTGGGTGACCTCGGTGCATGAATTAGGCCAGGGAAGACCGGCTAGGACATGGGATTTTAGGGCCCCCCGTGATCTGATGCAAGGACTCTGGACCTACCGAACGACCCGGTGAGGCCACACTGATTGCAGGGTAGAGACCCTAAGAAAGGTACATGCATCATAATGGCCTGTGTTCTTGTGTTTCTGGGATGTCTTGAGAATTAAGAATAAATTAAAATTTTAAGAAGTTTTAAGAATGATATTCTGCGCTAATTGGGCTTAGGCATTCCTTTCTTACCTTGTAGCTATGGCACCTGGAAGTCGACCACGTGTGGTGTCGGCGATCGAGGACCCACAGACTACTTTGACCGATCGGCAGAGAGATGATCAAGAGGAAGAGGACGACCAGTGGAAGAAGACTCTTCAGGCCTTCCAGCAATAGGACCTCGAGAAGTATGAGGGTAGCACCTCTGATATGAAGACAGAAGGCTGGCTAGAGGAGCTAGTTATAGCCTTTGGCCTGATTCGGGCCCCGACCGAGTACTGGGTTCCTTTGGCCGTTAGCCAGATGTGGGGAGCGGCACGTCAGTGGTGGATGCTTTACCTGGGGGAGAAGAGAGAGTTTGAGGTGGCATGGGCTGATTTCGAGAGGGAGTTTCGGGCGGAATTCCTCTCCTAGACAATGAAGGTAGAAAAGAGGCAGGAACGACTCTCCCTCCAGTATGGGAGTATGTCCGTGAGGGAGCTAGGGATCAAGTTCAAGGACCTCCTACGTTTTGATCCGGACCTCTTTCCTGACGAGGAGTCTCAGGCAAGACGTTTAGAGAAGGCACTCCGACCCTCCCTCCAGTATGTTGTTACCCCCTTTACCCTGCCGACATACTTGGAGGTCCTAAAGATGGCAGAAGTGGCGGAGAGGATGCACGCTATAGGAGGTGTGTCCCGAGAGGGGATCCAGCTAGGACCATCGAAGGAGAAGGCCGTCAGCACCAGTCCCCCAGCGTCAGGGCCCTCCAGGTTCCGACCAGCAGGGAGCCGACCGTAGCAGTTTCAGTTTCGATCCCCTGGTCCTCTCCCTTTTCCATCAGGACCGGGACCACGGTGCTTCATCCGTGGGATCCCTGGACATCTCCGGAGTCAGTGCCCAGACCGGGTGTAGTATGGCGGTGGCGGACAACCCCAGCACCCGCCCCAGTAGCATCTTCCAGCTCGACCGTTCCAGTAGCAGCAGCAGGGACAGCGAGCTCCCGCTCCTCTGAGGGCAGACGTAGGAGGAGGAGGTCGACCTCAGGGCGCTCCACAGGGACCTCGAACAGGGCGTGGTCGAGGAGGTGGCCGAAATCCGAGGGGCATGGGAGTTGGGCGTGGACAGTTACACGCCGCAGAGGCAACAGTTCTAGCAGGGCCAGAGGTTTTTCGAGGTGCGATCAGTTTGTTTAGCACTCGTGATTATTCTTTGTTCGATACTGGAGCTTCGCACTCCTTTGTTGCACCCAGTCTAGCCCATTCCTTGGGTATAGATACCGAGAGACTTCCAATGCCCCTGGTGTTGAGAACACTAGTTGGAGGTCAGACCGACTTGTTGTTTGTTTATCGAGAATGTAGACTGATGATTGGGCCACATCAGTCGGTTAGGGATCTTCTCCGGCTACAGATTTAGCCATACGATGTCATCTTAGGCATCGACTGGCTATTCTCTGTGTGTGCCATCATCGACTGTTTCCGTGGAAGGGTCGTGTTATCATACTTGGACGGCCGGCGTGTTACCTTCACCGGCGAGCGGAGTAGCCCGAAGGGAAACATACGAGAGGAACCTCTCCTCTCCTTGTTGACTGAGCTGATAGTAGAATCAGTATATGCTGAGATGGTGGAAGTGCTAGAGATTGTCTGTGAGTTTATGGACATCTTTCTTGAGGAGGTTATGACTCTACCCCCTCGGGGTGATATCGAGTTCGGGATAGACCTATATCCTGGTGCTCGTCCGATCTTGATGGCTCCTTACCGGATGGAACCTTCAGATCTATGGGAGTTGAAGATCCAGATTAATGATCTCATGAAGAGAGGTTATGTTCGACCGAGTGCATCACCGTGGGGTTCTCTTGTCTTGTTTTCAAGGAAGGAAGATGGTGGTCTTAGGTTGTGCATAGACTACATGAGGCTGAATCAGGTGACGATCAAGAATCGCTACCCTCTTCCGAGGATAGATGATCTTTTCGACTAGCTGAAAGGGGCAGGATGGTTCTCGAAGATCGACCTGCGTTCTGGGTATCAACATCTGAGAGTGAAGGAGGTGGACATCCCGAAGACAGCGTTCAGGTGCAGATATGGACACTTCGAGTTTGTAGTCATGCCCTTCGGTGTTACGAACGACCCAGCTGTGTTCATGGGGCTTATGAACTCCATCTTCTGAGAGTACCTGGATCGGTTCGTATTTGTGTTCATCGATAACATCCTGGTCTACTCTAGATCAGAGGAGGACCATGCAGAGCACCTAAGGACAGTTTTGGAGGTCCTTTGACAGCACCAGCTCTATGGGAAGTTGTCAAAATGAAAGTTCTGGAAACGAGAAGTGCACTTCCTTGGAAACGTGGTGTCCGAGAAGGGGGTAGCGGTGGACCCATCAAAAGTTGAGGTGGTTTTTTCTTGGGCAGCACCCAATAATGTGGAAGAGGTCCGTAGTTTCCTTGGGCTGGCAGGTTACTACCAGAGATTCGTACCCAACTTCTCCCGATTAGCAGCCCCTTTGATGGCTCTGACCAAGAAGGACCAGGCTTTCGTATGGAGTGAGCAGTGCCAGTCAGCCTTCAACTATCTGAAGGAGAAGTTTGTCGGTGCCCTAGTGCTGAGATTACCAGAAGAAGGGGCGGCTTATGAGGTATTCTGTGATGCTTCAGGACAGGGCCTGGGGTGCATGTTGATGCAGTGACAAGGGATGATCTCTTATGGGTCCAGGAAGCTACGCTCCCATGAGCTTAATTATGCCACCCACGACCTGGAGCTTGCAGCGGTCATTTTTGCGCTAAAGTTATGGCGGCACTACCTCATCGTGGAATGCTTTGTGGTCTTCACGGATCAAAAAAGCTTGAGGTAAATCTTCTCCCAGCGGGACTTAAACTTGCGACATCGGAGATGGGTGGAGTTCCTCCAGGATTACGACTTTGAGATCTCTTATACTGAGGGAAAGGGAAATGTAGTGTCCAATGCCTTGAGTAGGAAGACGGAGAAGGATGCGGTCCGAGAGTCGGCGTACGCCTGGAAGGCAATAGAGGAGTTGGCTACCTTACAGTTGGACGCAAAGATGGATAGTGGCAGAGGATGCCTATATCAGATGAAAGTACAGTCATCCCTATTTCAGCAAGTGGAGGAGTCTCAGTGGGGAGACCTAGAGTGCGAAGTGATGCTTGACCAAGTTGACCAGGGCAATGCTCTAGAAGGATGGACAGAGGATGGTCAGAACTGAATGCTTTTCCAGAAAATGTTGTTTGTCCCGGAGGCGATGCGCGGCAAGGTTCTCACTGAGTTTCACAACTCACCCCTGGCGGTACACCCAGGAGTTTCCAAGATGTCCCAGGGTTTGAAGAGGCAGTTTTGGAGGCCCGGAGTTAAGCGAGCGGTGGCAGAGTTTGTGACCAAGTGCTTAGTGTGTCAGTAAGTGAAGGCTGAACAACGAGTTCCAGGCGGCCTACAACGGCCTCTAGATGTCCCTGAGTGAAAGTGGGATGACATCTCGATGGATTTCGTCATGGGACTACCCAATGTCCAAGGAGGGTACGACGCCATCTGGGTGGTAGTGGACAGGTTGAAAAAATCGGCTCACTTTCTGGTGATCAGGGAGTCGAGTGATGTGGACACATTGGCACGAAAGTACGTGGACGAGGTGGTGCGGTTGCATGGAGTTACGAGGTCCATAGTCTCGGATAGGGATGCACGATTTACCTCACGAGTCTGGAGAGGATTACAGCATGCGTTTGGCACCCAGTTACGCCTTAGCACTGCTTTCCATCCCCAGACAGATGGACAAATAGAGCGCACCATCCAGACCATGGAGGATATGCTGCGGGCATGTGTTCTTGACTCAGGAGGATCATGGGTGCAATAATTTCCTCTGGTAGAGTTTTCCTACAATAATACCTACCAATATACCATTGGCATGGCCTCGTTTGAAGCTTTTTACAGGAGGCCATGTCGTTCACCTGTGTGTTAGACCGAAGTAGGAGAGGCAGGCATCCTTGGCCCGGAGGTGGTGCAGAACACGACAGAGAAGGTTCAGCTCATACGGGAAAGGATGAAGGCGGACCAGGACCGACAGAAGTCATATGCTGATACCAGAACGAGGCCCTTGGAGTTTGAAGTTGGAGACCACGTGTTCCTGAAGGTCTCCCCTTGGCATGGGCAGCGTAGGTTCGGCAAGGGGAGTAAGCTTTCTCCCAGGTTCATCAGACCCTTGAAAGTGTTGTGGTGGGTCGGTGAAGTAGCTTATCAGCTAGCGTTACCACCGCCGCTACTGAGGATACATGATGTCTTCCATGTGTCCAGCTCTGTCAGTATCTGCACGATGATTCACACATCCTTGATTGGGGTGAGCTGGACATCGAGGACGACGTGACATTTGTGGAGAGACCCATGGTGATCAAGGATCATAAGGAAAAGGTGCTTTGCGGGTGAACCATTCCCTTGGTTCGTATGTTGTGGAGACATGGTGGGCTTAAGGAGAGTAGGTGGGAGAGGGAAGCACAGATGCGTACCCATCACCCAGAGTTTTTTTGAGGTTTGTTTCTTGTTTTACCTGTTATGGTATAACATTTTGTCTTTTGGATATGAAATGTACTGGTTTTCTTTCCTCTGTTTGTGTGTGAAAAGCCCCGGCTATGGGGAAGGAGAGAACCCGACCCCTAATCAAGATGCATTAAGGTGGATGCGATTAAACCCATGCGGGCGAGTCAGTACCACCCAAAGAGGATAATATCTTGACATGGGGGAGGAGACTCCCCAACCCACATGCCTGGGTAGTTTGGCATGGTATGTTTCTTGGTTCGTGACAAGAAGGTTTTCTTAGTTAAACAACGGGGTTCACTCTTGAGAGGTATCTTTCGGGGTTGTTGTTCGGACCCGCCCTTCCCTTCTATGTTGTTTAAATTCTCGAGGACGAGAATAGTTTGAGAGGTATATGATGTGATGACCCAGACTCTCTTGGTCCTTCCCTTTGCCAAAATCTGGGTCCTAAAGGAGTGTCATCTCGGTGAGACCGATCGGTGCGACCGATCGGTGAGACCGATCGTCGTCACCTGGCCCTGTCGAGTTGTTTCCAGTAGCTCTCCCTTTTGCGCATATAGGGTTTTAAACCCTATTTTGACCTTTTTGAGCGTGTTTTGAAGACCCGTAATGCGCATAAGAGTTTTAATTAAATACTTAATCAATTCATGAGTCCGTTTAAACCACCCGACCCCCTTTAATGACGAGTGGAGGCGAGTGGTCAACCCACCACCCCTGCGCCTTACGCGGTTTCGCGTTTTCACCTCAACTGTGCCCGGCTCTTATAAACTATGGGTTAGCTGTGGTTTCTCCTTTCCTCGATCGTGGATTTTCACAAACAGCTTCGGGTGCATCGGGCGCACCGCATCGTTATCCGTAAAGTTCTGCGCCCCCGGCCTAAACGTCGATCATCTATCAACAAGTAGGGAGTTTCTCCTTTGCCTCTCTCTTTTGTGTATCATGCGGGGTGGGCATGCTTTTTTTTCTGTAGGATTGGAAAAACCAGACCTAATTAAAGCTAATGAACGAATTTTATAAAGAAAGAAGGGTGGTTGTGATCTTTGATGTTGTCTTACATTTTGATGTTGTTTCTTCTATGACCATCTTGTTGAGTTTTGTCGGCTTATGCCTCCTGAAAATTGAGGTCGTTGGTGGTCATTGTTTGTGCACTAATGAACCCCTGGTGATGTTTTAAATGGATTTTTGTGGTTGTAAACTCCTTCTGTGAAAAGTAATTGGTTAATCATGTATATCCGGCTGAATAAATTGAAAGCACCAGGCTCAATACCTTCTATGCTAACCCTGGTCGAAATGGAATTGAAATCATGGATCGTGTAAAATCTTTTAAATCTGAAAATACAGGCTTGGCCTTTCTTAGTGCTTGTGGCAGTGTTTTGGTGGTTTTCTCTTACGAGTCGATTGCTCGAGATGTGGGAGGGGATGGGATCCCCTATTCTTTTATTATTTCGGTGGTTATGAAACTGGGGATGGGATCCCCTGTTGGTGTGTCTTTGATGTTTATGAGTTTTATGACCCGGTGGTTACTTGTTTATATCACGAATTGGGGTGGAATCCTCTGTTGTTGAGAACCTGGTGTGGGCATTTTGGTTGATGTTTGACTATTTACGTTCCTGGACTTATGCATGTGCCTAATTTTTTCCCAGTAGTGCTTAAACTTAAACATTAACACTGAACGTGAAATAAGAATGGGACAAATGGGTTTGTTGGTGAGAGTCGTGACTCGGACATGAGTGTTGTTGTGATCTGTAGGCTGTCTGAAGAAAAACCTAGCTTTGGGTGTGTGCGGCAGGTGGTTGGCCAGGTGTGTGCGGCAGGTGGTTTCCCAAGTGTCTTCGGGATGAGGCCCAGGTGTCTTCGGGCATGGCAGTGGATCCTTTAGCCCAGGTGTCTTCGGGCGTGGTGGTGGTTGTTCTGGCCTAGGTGTTTGTAGGCGTGGTTACATGTGACAGTTCTGGCCGAGGTGTGTGCGGGCAGGATTCAGCAGTGGTACTGCGTGCGGTTGAGGCCCAGGTGTGTGCTGGCGGGATTTCGGTAGTGGGACTGCGTGTGGTTGAGGCCCAGGTGTGTGCGGGCGGGTGTGGTAGTGGGACTGCGGTGAGAATGGCAGGATTGGTCCGATGTGTAGGATGTCTCAATAACCAGTGGGAAAGTGGCGCGGGGTACCCAAACATCGATGTGCTCTTATTATATATATTACTTGACTTGCGTTATTTGGGGAGTGTTCCTTGGTAAGGCCTAGGGTGGATAGTTTACCTTGATAGGTGTTTGGTTTAGTTTTTTTCTCACGAGACATTAGTACGTTCCCCCACTAGTGCATGAGAGTCTTGGGTTTTCCCTAATGAGTGTGCTTGTATGCTCACCCTACGTATATAAAATTGCTTTCAGGTTTCTAGGAGGACATCGGGGATCGTGCGGGACCATACTAGCTCGGATCCTTAGAGCAGTTGCAGTTGTCGTTTTTCTTTCTTTGGTACTTACCCTTGTAGACACCTTTTTCACTATGTGGCTTTTACTTTTGAAACATGCATGTGGGAATGGTTTACCGTTGGATTTACTTTTCTTTTTTTTACCTTGGTGTTGTTGGGTTTTCTTCATCTTATCTCTCGATCCTATAAAATAAAAAGGGTAATGCCTTCCTTTTGTTTGAAATTTCCATACCCTTGGTGCTAGTCCCCACTCCGGGAACTATTGAAGGCGGGTTTCGGGGGTCATTATCTCTCCTTAAACTTTAAGAAGGAAGTGCCTGGAAATCTGCTGACCCTTCCATCCTTTTGGTGAAGGCGGGTCGTGACAACTTACCCTTTTTTCATTGACTATCCTTTGTCATTTTTACTTATAAATAAAATTAAAATTATTATCAAGATTATAGTTTCCAATGGTCATATTTTACAATGGTCATATTAACCAATGTTCATAAAATGGTCAAATATACATGGTCACATTTCCCTTTATATTCACTTATTTATTAAAGAGATATGTTTTTCTTGTGTATAAAATATTCTAACACACATTTTATCAGGAAAAAATATCATTAAAAAGTATGGGTCATTAGAGACCAAGGAGCTGAAAGTCCACAATTGGAAAAGTCCCGCCCACCTTAATACCTTCAGGTAGCCTGATTAATACTTGTTGGGGTTATTTTAAAAGGAATATAGATCCTTTCCACTATAATTTTATTGAAGGTAGACATTCCGAGTTCTATGGTGAAGGATATTGGAACTTGATAAAATAGTTTTAGATTTAATACAATTAATTAATTTATTATATCTCACCAAATTTTTAATATTGAAAAGTACTAATAATTTACTCTTTTAATTGTAGAATAAAATGAAAATCTCATCATCCACATTATCCCAACTATCAATTTTGGATAAAGACACCCTCCTAACTAGAAATCACTTCTAGGAATGGTATAGAAGCCTTCTGGTTATGCTACACCATGAACATAAATATGACATGCTATAATCCTCATTTTCTGATCTGCCTAATAAGGAGGAGAGTGATGAAGAGTTCCAATTCTATGAAATATATATGAATGATGTGGTCAAATTTCAATGTTTGATTCTTTCTTCAATGTTCATTGAACTTATGAATTTCCAAAAAAACCAGGATGTGAATAGCATGCTTGATCACCTCCATGGTATTTACCAAAAGAGAGAAAGATATTAATGGTTTTAGATTTAAATGGTGCTCTTTCAGAGTAATCTGGGTGTCGTTTCTCTAGTCGTGCCTCACATTGTCAAGATCATTGGCTACATTGATCACATAGAGGTTCTATGGTTTAAACACCTTGAATAACTGGGAAATGATATCATTCTGGAATTACTCCCTTAAAACATTCCTAGTTTTGTTGTTAATTTTAATATAAAAAATATTGGGAATTTTCTTCCATAACTTCTTACTCTTCTTCACCATGCAGTCAAGGATATGAATCATGAAAAAACGTCCATCCTTATAGTGAAAACATGGAAAAGGAAAGTTAAGATATTTAAGTCCACAACTTCTTCATTCCCTCCCAAGAAGATGAAGATCAAGTGGAAAGTAAGGGAACATGATTCTGTATATTTTTCAAGTGGCTAGAAGGGCCACTATAAGAAAACCTACACGCAACCAAAGAAGCTAAGAGAAGCTTCAGGTGCGTTTATTATCAAGTAAAATTTATATGTTTATACAAATTGGGTATTAGATGTATCTTTTGGAGATCACATATTTATTAAAATACTAGAACCAAGAAGATTCATAAATATTAAATGAGGGGAGGTAAATCCATGATCAGTAAATAGATATAAACTTACTGTTGTAGCTATCAGGGACTACCACCTCATGTTTCCGACCAAAATGATCTTGGTTTTGAGAGGTTTTTTTTGTTCCATCTGTTACAAAAAACATTATGTCTATATCCAAACCTGATACTGATGTATTTATTTTATAATTTGTGAATAAATTTTTCTTCTTTTATAAAGATATCATTTTTATGGTAATTGAAATTTAAATAACATTATTGATGTGTTTGATTACACTAACCAAGTAATGGTAATTTATAACAAAGTTACTTCACATGACTCATACAACACCCAACTTTGGAATCATTATCTAGGTCATGTAAATGAAAATTACATGACTAAATTTCATCAAGATGGATATTTATATTCCTTTGAACTAAAACAAATTGGTGTATGCCATAGAAGTTTACAAGGTAAAATGTCCAAATCCCCACTTAGTGGGAAAGGTGAAAGGTCTAAAGAGATTCTTGAATCTGGCCATATCGTTGTGTGTGGACCATTTTATTTTTAGGAAAGGGGAGGGTTCTTATAATTTATAACATTTATTGATGATTTTAGTAGACATGGATATGTCTACTTAATGAGGCATAAGTTAGATTCTTTTGATAAATTCAAGGAATACAATAATGAAGATTATAACCATCTTGGTAAGAATATTAAGAAACTCCACTTAGATAATGATGGATAATATCTAAATTAAGAATTCATTGATTACTTACCGAAGTTTGGAATCTTATCCCAACTCACTCCTCCTTACACGCCTCAATGGAATTGTGCAAGATAAAGGAAGAACCACAACTTTTTGAACATAGTGAGATCAATGATGAGTCATCCAATTCATCCATTATCCTTTTGGGGTTATGCATTAAAACCTTAACACATATACTAAAACAACTACCAACTAAATCAATAAATGGTATTATATAAAAATTATGGAGTGGTAAGAAAACCATGTTATCTAATTTACATGTGTGGTGAAGAATATCATTTGTTAAGGCCTCTTCAGGTAACAAAATTGCACCCTGGGGTGAAAATGATACCTTTATAGGAAACCCCAAGGAAACTATGGGATATTACCTATATTACCACATAGAAAAAAATGTTATAGTGGGAAGAAACGTCATATTCCTTGAGAGGTAGCACATCTATAAAAGATCTAGTTGAAGTGAGATATACTTTAATCAAGTTGTAGATCAAGGCATACAGGAGCAGGTAAAGGAATATATTATAAAAATACCCAATAAAAAAGAAACTATTCTATAGGAACAAGTATTGCGAATGAGTACAAGAGAGGTTAGATAAAAAAAAGTTATGGTTTTGTAGTCATTGAGGATGGTTACTTGTTATTAGTTGATAATAATGAGGAAGTAGTAGGTGTCACAAATGTTTCCTTATGGAAAGAATAAATGAATTATGAAAATAATTACATGTACCAAATAAAATTATGGATTTTTTAGACCCTTTAGTAGATGTAAATCCCATTGGATATAAATGAATATTAAAGAAGAAACTAGATATGGAAGGACAAGACGGTACCTATAAGGTGTGGCTAGTTGTAAAAGGGTTTAAATAGCATCTAGACATTGATTAGGAAAAAACATGTTCACGTGTTTCAATACTAAAATCCATCAGAATTATACATTCCATTGTGACCTTCCATTATTATGAGATTTTGAAAATGTATGTCAAAGCATATTTCCTTAATGAAAACCTTTAAGAAGATGTCTATATGACACAACTTGAGGGGTTTGTGACTCAAAAGGATGCTAACATGGTATACAAGTTGCAAAGATACATTTATGAATTAAAGTAAGAATCTATATCAGGGAACATTAATTTTTATGAGGCCATAATGGAATTTGGTTTCATAAATAATGAATACATGTTTCTATAAATGGTTTAGTGGGAGTGCAGTGATTTTTTTGATAGTATATGTCGTGAAAAATTATTTATTTGAAGGAAATACCAGTGTTATAGTATGTTAAGTCGTGGTCGAATAAATTATTCTCTATGAATGACTTGGGTGAGGCAACATATATTCATGGGATCAATATCCATCATGATAGATCCAAGAGGTTTCTCAGCCTATGCCAAAGTACACACATTGACAAGATACATAATAAATTTGATATGGAACAATCCAAGAGAGAACTATTTTCAATGTCACATGGCATTCATATTTCTAGAAATATGTGTAGTTAAACTGATGTGGAAAAAATAGAATATAAATTATAAAATATATTACAATGATCAGTCATATATGTAATGATATATATCAATCAAGATTTTTCCTATGCATTGAGTACAATAGGCATATATCAAGCTGATCCAGGCGACTGCCATTGGATTATTGTCAAGAATATCCTTAAGTATCTAAGTCATACTAAAACTATGTTGATATACTATGGAGGTAATTAAAATATATTCATAAAAGTAAATGAAGATGTTAGTTTCTAAACTAATGAAGATGACATGATATCTCAAATGGTATACTCCTTTATTTTGAATGGAGGTTCTATGAGCTGGAAGTGAACAAAGCAGGTTATGGTTGTTGATTATAAAGTAGAGTCTATGTATATTGAGGATTATGAGGCATCTCAGAAAGTAGTATGGATGAAAAAATTCAGCCAAGATATTGACACATTACCCAACAGTAAAAATCGTATCACACTCTATTGTGATAATACTACAACGGTGGCTATCGAAAAAGAGTTAAGAACACATTAGCAGATGAAGCACATACTTTCAAAGTATCATCTCTTGAGGGATCTTTCATAGAGAGGTGAGGTTGCAGTGATAACCATTTCTATAGAAGAAAACATGGATGTTCCCTGACTAAATCCTTGACTCAATAGAAACATGACTATCATGTGAGGACTAGTGTATTAAAAGTCATAGGATGTTTTCTCTAGTCTATGTGGGAGTTTTTAGGATTTTGTGTCCTTGAACCAACTGATTATAATTTGATTACATGTATATTATATGTATTGAATATTAATTAAATAACTTATTACATATTTCTCATTGTTCTTCATGGATTTAATGTAATAATTTCCTAGAGTATTTTCCACATTGATAAGGTCATAGAAGTTACCCACTATGATGATAACCTTGAAGTGCTATGATAATATTATTAATATAGTTCTATGTCTAGGTAACATATTATGATGAGACACATAGTATTTATAACGTCAGGTGTGAGTAACCTTAAGCGGATGAGGATTTTTCTCAGGAAGTTTTCACTTGTAAATCTCCATAATGAAAGATCATGACATTAAACACACCAGTAAAAATTCCACATTTTTTTCATTAGATATTTCTATCTATGAGAATGTGTAATTGTACGTAGCCTTTAAGATTATCATTAATACATTTCAGGACTCACACACTTATATTTACTAACAATAACCATCACACCATATGTTTATAAGAAATAAGGTATATTGGGAGCATAAATATTAAAATTTAATTAATGGACAAGTCAAGGAAGGATTGGTACCTTTCATATTTACAAGATTTGATATCTCAGACCTTTGATTAAAATAAAACCATCATCTAAATTCCATGAACATGGTGTAATGATGTGTTTATTTCCTATAGTCAAATAAATTCATAAGCATACAGGTTGATTACACTGTCATGAAACCTTATTGATGAGATATTGTGATAAAGGGATTATATTACATAGTGAGCATTCGTAACTATTTATCATCATTGCAACATTAAGTTATTTATCTTCGGTGCCTTTACCTATTGACAGACAGTAATCTTGGACTTTAGCTAAGCCCACCTAATTCTAGTGAGAAATAATCCTTGAGGGTCACACACTAAGTGTTTCCATTGATCTAGATTAAATTATATTTGAATTTAATTAATGGAATAAATATTATTTTCAAGTCCAAGGAATAATTTTATTCAAGTTATATTGATCACATAAATTAAAAAAATACTTATTCACCAACATGTGAATAAAAAATATATTTGTTTATTTTATTGAATATTTAATAAATATTTATTCACCGGTATGTGAATGAATATTTATTTATATATAAAATATTTATTCAAGCATTCAATAAATATAGAGGAGTTTGAATGAACCAAGAGCACATCCGGTGATAAAATAATTATTTACAATATAGTATATATTATTTATCAATTTTCCCAAGTTAGAACTACAGAAGCTCATAAAGTATGTGAGCTCTTCTAGTGTGCGTTGAAAAATGGGTCCAAGAACCATTATAGGTATCAAGGGTAGAGGTAGTAGGAATGTGGGTAGGTGGATCAAATTGATGGCTCCTCACTTAGGCATAAATATAAACATCGATGAGACCTTCTTCTCTGGTACCATGTGAAGAGGAGGTCTTGTGAGGTATGGAAACAAATTAGTTATTTTGGGTTTTAGTGCCTTCTTTGAGACTGGATATTCATTGGGGGAATAGTTTAAAGCAATGGCTACTAGAATATCACTCTGAAGGCTTTACAACATTTTCATATTAGATGTGGAGTCATTCTTTAGTTCTCTAGTTGGGCTACTATAGGATAATGATGAAATCACATGGGATCTAAAATGTCTGATCGAAAAATTTAATGGTTTCATCAACCAACATATTAGTGTTGGTTATAATTTTAGGGAGGGAAACAATGTTACAGATTCAATAATGAGAAAAGGTGACCTTAGAACTGGTATATCTATTTTTTATCATATAGGGTCCTTTCCCATTGATCTTTCTCTCATTTTAAAGGATGAAACCCTCGATATTCATCATTATTGGCCCTCGTAAGAAGGGTTTCCACCTTTTCATTATATTTTAATAAAAAAAATTTAATTTTGAGTGTGATAATTATTGCACATAATGAATAATCTCTCAACTCCTCCATCTCTGTCCCTCTAAAGAATGAGAAATTCATGATATATTTCATTAATTTTGAATAATGAGTGATCAAGAACAAACAATGAAAGACATTCAATTCACCATGATAATACCTAGAGATCGAGTGGTGTTTCTTGAGGATCATTGGAGAATTTTTGGATCACCACAAGAAAGATTCTATCCTTATATCCTCACAACACAATAAAGGTAATCCGAAAGGGTATTTTTAAATGATCTACATCCATCAATAAAAAAAGTTCATAAACTCAAGAATTTATTTATTATGATATTAAATAAATTAAATACAAATTTTATATGAAATATCCTCACTGATGGTTTTATTAAATGATTATTAAACTAACTTTTAATATATCACCCAACAACGCATGCTTCTACTATGCCTGTAACTAAAAAGACAGCACCTTATTTGAAATATTTTTCAAGAAGTTTTAATCTCGAATAGTTCCCACCCTTCAACACCAAATCCCCCCACATTCATTGGTAAATTGGGAATTATTTTCCCAAAAACATTAATTTTGATTTTTTTTAAATTACCTTATATAGCTAGTTTTTCCATGTAAGTCCATGTGGCTCCTTCAGTGGAAAATAAGTTCCATGATTACAGACACACTCTTTCGGGAGGAGTAAAATTTAGTACATGCACCTGAAAATTAAAATATATAGAGAGAAAAATATCACATGATAATATTCTATGTTGGATTGATATTTTAAATTCATGGATAATAAGAATTAAAAATATCCTCTAAGATATTTATAGTGAAATTAAGAATGCTTGACCATTAATTTTTGAGAAATATTTAAATTTGGATATTAAAATACTTAGATGATTTCAAGGGTGGAACTTGGAGGAATCGATACCTATAAATATAGAGACCATGCTTCTAAAGAGAAGGATGGGATGCTTCCCAAAAAAATATGGTGAAATTTCCCAGTTTTTTCAATGTAGGACTTTGGAATATTTCTAAGAATATTTTCGAATCCAGGTATTGAGAAAACATGAGATTCTGAGTCCTATTGTTCCCGAAAATATATTTTTGATATATATTAAATATATTAACAATAATGTGTGTGAATTTTTACTAAAAAAGTGGAATACATATTAAACAAAAGACCAGCTCATAAATATGATCACACCATTGATTTCAGAATGTTTGTTTTACCCTAAGAAAGACACAACCTTTGTTGGTGAGATACATTTGATGAAAAGATTCCACGAGTATAAATAAATAAAATAAATAAATTTATTTATTTATTTTATTTGTTTAAAATACAATGACTGGCCTATCTATAAAAACCTAGTTATGGGGTTTGTCTCAAGGTTGGCGCTAAACCCTAGATACATAGACGACCATTGGACATCATTTTAGGATAGAGTTCTTGGTGAATGATGTTGTATCTAGAACATATAGAGTATCATTATGCAATTAGAGTTTGTGGAACTTACCAATCATGGAAATTTAGCACCATTCTTCACCAGTGATCAATTCAAACTCTAGGTAGGATTTTGATTTGTGTTTTTCATCCCATTCTTTAATCCTGGATGAACGTGGATCAATTACATGAATAGAATTGATATGAACATCATCAATATATTTAATTGAGGAGGAATTATATGTTCATTGTGTTTTATTATTCTTTGATAATCTATTTCTATGAATAAAATTGAGGCTGAATGAACAAAGGCCAAGGTTTATTCCTCACTTTTCATGGCTTATGGATTTATCCCTTGTTTCATTGATTGATCAACAGTGGTATTTTATTTGGCCAAAAGTTCAACCAAAACTTGGTATCTAATCATTTTGAGGCCATAATTGGGTGAAATGAATCGATTCCATGAGTATGAATCATGATAGAGGATGAAATTGGAGAAACAAATAAGGTGGTGGATAGATTGATAGAGAATGAGACAAAATCTATGGTTTTTAATTTTTCCGATTGACATACGGTGACCCGGATGGTGGTGGATTATTACCATTCTATTTTAGAGGCTAGAATCTAGTGAGAAGTTGGTGGAAAGGCCAATCTACCCCATAGGAGTGATTTATAGTGGAGGTGGTATATCCCGAAGATGCATGAACTAGGTGTAGGTTCTATGAAAAACCTAACTACACGATGTGTAGTCCTATGAACAAACACCATTTAGTTCTATGAACACACACCATGTAGTTTTTTCTATGTGGGGCTATGGTTTCAGTGTGTAGAAAAGCATCACATGCCGTGTGAACCATGATACACACTGTGTGACCCTTAGTTGAATTGTTCAACGTGTATAGGAAGTACACACCCAAGAGACTGGGAGGAGATGTACACCGTGTGGTCAATTCCACATTCTATTTACACCTTGGAAGGTGGCTCAACATGTATTGGGAGTGCACACCCATCAGATTGTGTGGTCCTACATGCAGTGTATGGTGATCCACACATCATGTACTTGGGAAAGTACATGGGCACAGGTAGGCTACATGCAAAGTGCCAACCTAGATATCTATAGTAGTGTACAACAAAGACTTGTCTTATATTAATAAAAAGTAAATTTTGTGTGAGTGTGAGACATGTAAAGTTCCATAATTAGTGAGACACATCTTGTACCCCCTAGGTTATGCAGTGTAATCCTTTTAGGAACGGTTGGTTTCCTCCTTCTCAGCTCATATTCATTGTAAGGTTGCATGAGCTACCTTGAACGAGTATCGATTGCATGTTTTCCCTTGGTCTATTCCTGTGACGGTTTGGTGAGGAATCATGTTACCATTATAAATGGTGATCCCATTGCTAAATCTTATTATTAGTGAATTTTGGGTGAGTTCCCTTATTTTAGAGTGAGTTTACTCAGATTTCTTTGACTATTGACACAACGATTTGGAGCTAGTATCCATCCGAGAGGCTCAGAGTGATCCTCATTTCCCTTCGTGTTACATTAGATGGGTTTTTTGTAATTAGTGAGGCTAATATTTATAGCTGTGTTGATCCCCTATCTAGGAGGATGTTTCCAGTAGGGTCTGGTGTCTCCCTAATGAGCCATGTGCATTAACCGACTATCTATGTATTAAGATATTATCTTTTCTATGTGGGGTAGTATGATGTAGTGTGTATCTAAAATAAGCCCTCTTAGTTTCCTTTTTGTTGATACCTAACAATCATGACCTCTATGATGATTGTTGTGAGTTCCAGCATTGCTCTTCGAGTGTTCTTTTCTCATATGAGTGTTGTATGGAACCTTCGAGATGGAATCCTAGGCTATTTTTATAGTTGCGATCTTACTTTGGGATTGTGTGTCTATTGCGAGTATATCTAGATGCTTATTTATATATCTCATATTATGATTGAAATATCTTTTGATGAGATGACTAATTATGATTCATTGTTCTTGGTTATAAAGGGGTGTCATAATGAGTATTGTTATACTCACCCCTGTATGGGCTCTTCCCACACGTGTCATATATTATGCTGATGACATACCTTTTTGCAGAGTCCTTGGTGAACTAAGAGAAGCTGGATCTAGTTTTTTCTAGACATACGAGGTGTATACCCGTGTTTCATTTGAAATCATTCCCCTCCTTCTGAGAAGTACATAATTTACTTTCCAGTTCTTTTGGACCTGTATTTGTCCCCTTTTTACACTTTCATGTACTTTTTTCACTCTGGTTGTAGTATTATAGATGCATTCATGCATTGTTTTTAGAATTTTTATATTTTATCAATGTTTAGGCTTGTATATGTCTGTATACATACACGTACTTAAGGATAATTCCTTCCATGTGTGTGATATGTATTATTGGAACTGGTCTCCAACCCCTAGCCTATTGGAGGTGGGATTGGGTAGTTACGTCTTGGGCCCTGTCAGGATGGGTTGTGACAAAATGATATCAGAGTAGTACCTAGCCTGAAGTGTTATGAAACTACCTAGTTTTAGGATAAGATTTTGGATTTTCTTTTCTCTATCTGTGAGGATTTTTTTGGGAAATAGGGAATAATTTTTAATATTTTAGTGTATGGATATCAGGAAACGATATCTAGTGTTGGTGTGAAGACCGATGTATCCATTTACAAGGACCTTGATAAACTTTTTGTTGACTTGATATATATATAAACTATTTGTAAGAAAGACATTGGTACATGCATCATAGAAGATTTTGTTGTGATTTCCATGTCCTTGATTCATCTCTCTAGATATACTCATTCCCTATGGTAAGTCATGGTAACTTTCAAGATGCCTCTATGATGACAACCAACTAGGATTTCAAGCTAGTGTCGTGTTGATGAACAAATTATTGATGGGGTTTCAGTTTAGGGACCCACTCATGAGGTGTTTTTATCTAGGTAGACACGAAGAAGTGCTACCCATTGTTTAAAAGCACATGGATCTTTCTATGGATCAGGAATATGATCATCTGTATATTGAGTAGTTGATATCCCCAATAGGATATGAAGATATTACACAAAGTCTTAGAGAATTACAGAAGTTCCAACAATGAATATGCTTGAGGGTCCATGATGAGACATACCCTCAGGTGATAGAGGCTTGAATAAAGGCAGTGGTCTAGGTTTTTAGTGTGTACAGATCTCGACTAATTAGATGGTTGTGCTTGAAACCTGTTTTCTCTATGGAGAAGCAATTGGATCTATTGGTACTGACATAAGAAACATATATTCAGAGTGTTCATTGTGAGTTCCGTAGTTTGATATTTCCCATGATACATGGTGGGTCAATCCCCCTTCTCAAGTGGTAGAGGACTGGAATAATCCAATAGTGTGAATTCCCCACATGTATAAGACCCCTCCCTGATAGTGGTATAGGTGGTGAGACTTATCTAGGGTGATGTGGGGCATCTATAGAGCCTTATGTTGGTGATGATGTTCTCTAGATTGTGTGGTTGAGGTTTTTTATGGACAATGATGTCAGAGAAAAATCTGGTTGTGGTAAACTTATGGGATAGTTAAGGAATGAGTTCCAAGAGGTAGGAACTTATAGAGGCTTTGAGTGTAGTTAGGGGTATTATGTGTGACTTAACTGCACCATTTTCAGTTATCACATAGTTTCATGAGTCAATTATCCCTGTTTGTATATCTTATCTGATACCTAGTGATACCAGTGAAACCCTTTGTGCCTGAACCATTTGTTAGAGGATCCTATAGATATGATTAGTTATTTCACACTTCTAAAAATGGTGTGACCTGACTCTAGGAGGATATTTAGAGCCTCACATGGAATATTTATGTAGTATCGGTGAGACCCTACCATGTTTTCCTCAGTATGGATTGGTTTCCGACAATACATTCTCAGGTGTTTCTACTGGTGAGAGTAGTAGTACTTTTAGTTTTTTTAGATGGGTTTTTTCCTCCATTGATAAGGAGTGATCATAAGAAGAGAAATATGATCTCATGTGTAGGATTTTATGAATGAATTCCTATCAGTTGGATAGTGATTCCTTTAGAGTAGTGGATGATATGAGATTTCATTTCTTGTGATGGTGTAGGAGTGTGGGGGCATCCATCTTGAGTATGTACTATGTTTACCCCACCATTGAAAGTTTTTTATGCATGGAATTTCCCTAGGGATGGTCTGATATCTACACTAGTATATTAGATGAACTTGGTAGCTACAAGTGATGAAGGTACAATCATGAGTTTGTAGAGAAATGGGATTTATAAGACCCAGTGTGTTTTAATGGTCAGTCCTTTGTTGTTCATTTGAGAGGAGGATGAATACTTGAGGTTGGGTGTGTTTTGGTGTCACATAGACTAGGTGACACAAGGGAAATCATTAACACATGAGGATCAAGTGTATTTTCACCCTATGGATGGAGTTGAAGTAGATCGTAGAGTAATCTCGGGTGGGTTATAATCAGCTCTAGGTTCAAGAGGTGAATGTACCGAGCATGGATTCCTAGAGATTCTAGGGTTTCTTTAAGTCCATGGTGATATCACTTTGGCATGTTGAAAACCCAAATAGATCTCAAGAGACTTTTGAGCCAGATCCTTAACCTTTCATGGGCTAGTTCATGGTAGTCTTTAGTGATGGTACCCTTGTGTCCTCAATGTCAGATTTGCAGCATGCAATACACAAGAGGACAGTGCTACACATTCATAGGGAGTTCTAGTCACATGGAAGATATCGTGGAGTCAGTTCCTGAAATTTTTCTTCTCAAACATGGTAGTGATAGTAGACCCTTTAGAGGTTGAGGTTTCATGATCTTGAGGGCCCCATATGTCATGAATATAGGAGAATATGTTCACAATAAGATTTTTCTATCCACTTTTGTCAAGTGAGGTGACAGAGTAGTTTACCCCTTTTTAGTATACCCCATGTGGGTGATGATAATGCTATATAACTCTTGTTGTTGGTTGTTATGCCTTCTCTTCTCAGCAATTTGGGGAGGCATGAATTCGGAATATCGACTGAGAGATCTTTCATGATCGGGTATCCACTGGATACATTATTGGTGGATTTTCATGTAGGAGAGAATCACACCATCCTTTTTTCTCGGGATGGATGGTGATTCTGGTCATGATACAAGAAGAAGTGCTATGGAGGTTGTTTTCCCTTAGTAGTATATCCAATAGAGGTGATCATGTACCAGGATCTCTTAGCATCAGTTGGGTATCCAAGGGAGTTTTAGTGAGTTTTCAAGTTAAAACTCTTATTGTTTCGTATATTTATGGGTGATGAACTATAGAGATTTATATATATTTGGGACACTTGTTCATGTAATAGGTAGTCCAGATTAATGGGAATTACCTTAATGGTTGTTGTTTATTTTGATGGATACTTTATGGAACAATTTTTGAGAGGATATGTGAAGTCTTTAGGGACTCTGTTTCAATTGAAAAAAGTGTTTTACCCTAGATAGTTGTCTAGGTAAAAAAAAACTATTCTGGTTCTGGTGAACATGGTTCAGGTTTTAATATTGGTTTTGATCCACAGGTGGGAGGATCATCTACCATCGATGGGGTTTTGGGTATCATGGGATTAATACTCCACTATCAGAGTAGAACCTTTTTGAGGCCATGTTTGAGAGATCTTGCGAGACACTGTTATACCGGTCAGATCTAGTGGGTAACTATATTTGGTTCCTATTTTTGGAGATAATGATGGTTATAAAGGGTATAATTCATCTAGGGGGGATGATGAATTCCTAGTAAACATCAAAAGTCCTCAATGGACTGATGATGGGGACCTTTGGATTTAGAGAGTTACAGAGTCTTATCTAGCGCTGTAGGATATCTCTGAGAATCTTAGGACCTTTATTTCATATTGTTGTTTTAGGTTAGTGAGGAGGTGTATCGCGTAACTCAATGGTCACAATAGTTTTGGTTGTTTTGTGTTCTCCACATGTCATAGCTAATGAGGTATGTGATTGAATATTTGTGCGGTACTGACCTAGGTGACCTGGGTGATGGGGAGTGGAGTTTCCTTCAAGGAGCTGGTAATGTTAAGAAACAATATGAGAAATACCCTTCGTGGGTGAGCGTATTCTTGGGGTGTGTGTTTATTGATAGAACAAGAAACCATTAGGTGAGCTCACAGGAGTAGGAGACCCAGATGAGAGCTCAATATCCCCACCTTTTTCTTAATTTTTTATTTTTGGGGACAAAAATCCTTGAAGGAGGTAATAATGAAATATACTAGTTTTTCCATGTAAGAATTTGGAATATTTTTATGAATATTTTTAGATCCATGTGATAATATGACATGAAATTCCAAGACCGTGTGTGCCCAGAATTAGTTTTTTGAAATATATTAAATATATTAAATATCATGCATGTGCATTTTTCATGAAAAAGTAAAATAAATCTTAAATTAAAGATCATATTTTAAATTTTAGGGAGCCCTTGAGTTTGTAATGTGATTTTTACCCTAAGCGTGAGATAAGTTTTTTTTCAGTGTGATACGTTCATTAAAAAGCTATCCTGAGCGTAGAAGAATATAATAAATTAATAAATTTATATATTTTATTTGTTTAATATGTAGTAAAAAACCTCTCCATAAATAAATGGTTGTGAATATTGTCTCAGGTTTGGATGCTAAAACATGGAAACCTAGATGACTGTCTAAGGTAGATAGAGGAGAGTGTTCTTGGAAAACAACAATAGATCGAGATCAGATCAAGGATCATTATGAACTTGGAGTTCATGGATGTTTCTAACGGTGGAAATGTTGGACCTTTCATCATCAGCGATCAATCCAAACTATGGGTAAGATGTTTATTTGTGTTTTTAATCCTTTTATTTAATTATAGATGAAAACCTATCAATTCCATGAACAATATTGATATGTGTATCATAATTAGATTTAAATAAGATGAAATTATATTTTCATTGTGTTTTATTCTTCTTTGATTGTATATTTCTATGAAAATGAGTCGAGGCTGAACAAACAAAGGCTGGGGTTTATTCCTCACTTTTCATGGCTTATATATTTCACCCTCATTTATTCAATTGATAATCGTTGTTATTTTCTTTGGACAATAGTTTGACCAATACCTAGTATCTAATTGTTTCATGACCGTTATTCATAAAAATACATCGATACCATTAGTACAACTCATGATAGAGGATTTGGTTGGAGAAATTATGATGGCAGTGGATATATTGAGGGATAATGAGATCGAATTAGGAGTTTTTTGTTTTCCCAAATGAAGCATGATGACATAGATAACGATGGACGATTCCCATTATGTTTTGGTGGCCAAAATCCGGTGAGCATCTAGTGGAATGATTGGTCAACCACATATTCAATTTTCTTGGGTGTGATTGATGGAGGATATGGAAGATCTTGGAAATGTGTGAACCAAGCATGGGTTCTATGGAAACCCCAACTACCTGACATGTAGTCCTATAAAAAATGTTTTATAGTACTATAAACACATGCAGTGTAGTCCTTTATGAGCGGTGTTAGGGTTTTAGCATGGATAAAGGTATCACACTCCATGTGACCCTTATTAGAATAGATTGGTGTGTATTGGGAGTACACTCCAAGGAGGATGGGTGTAGTTTCACATCATGGGGTCAATGCTACTCACTGTGTACACCATAGAAGGTGGCTCAGCATGTACATAGAGTACACGCCCAGGAGATCGTGTGGTCCTACACACTGTGTATGGTGATCCACATTCCATGTACTTGGGAAAGTACATGGGAATGGTTAGGCTACATGTAGAGTGCTACCAAGGAATCTACATGTCCTTTAACATAGGGACAAGACATGTATTGAGAAAAAGTACATGTCATGTGAGCTTGAGACATGGGTAGTATAAGAATTAGCGAGACATACCGTGTACCCCCAGGGAAACACTGTGTACTTCTTTCAGGACAAATTGGTTTCCACTTTCTCCTCTCAGTTGCTTTATAATCTTCTGTGAGTTACTTTAAACTAGTATTGATTGAGTGTGTTCTGTTGGTCTATTCATATGTGAGGTCAGTGTGTCATCATGTTCCCGTCAACGAGGGTGATCCCACTGTATCTTCTTGTGATTAGTGTAGTGTGGGTGAGTTACCTTATCCTAGAGTGAGTTGACTCAGATCGCTCTAACTATTGACTCAGTGTCTTAGAGAATGTATCCTTCTAAGAGGCCCAGGGTGATACTTATTTCCTTTTGTGTTACCTCATATGGGTTTGTTGGAATTGGTGTAACCAATATTTTTGTGGGGGATGATCCCCAATTTAAAAGGATGTTTCCAATAGGGTCTGGAATCCACCTAGTGATCCATGGGCATTGAACCCTATCTATTTATCGAGATATGAAATTTTCAATGTGGTGTATTCAAATCGAGTGTGTATCTTGGATAAACCCTCTGAGTTTCCTTTGTGTTGAGACTTGATGAGCGTGATCTCTACAATGAGTGTCATCAGTGGAGGTATAGATAATAGAGTGTGTTCTCCTGAACAATCATTCTATGGAACATCTGATTAGGAATCCTAGATTGGTTTTACAGTTTTGATCTTACTTTGAGACCATGTGTCTACTATGAGTATATCTGGATATTTATTTTTATGTATCACATTATGATTGACATATCCTGTGATGAGATGACTACTCTTGATGCTTCATGCTAGGTTATTTTGGGGTGTCCTATTGGGTATTGTTATAATCACCCCTTAACGAGCTCTACCCACACGTGTCATGTCTTATATAGATGAAGAACCTTTTTACGAAGTCCTTGGTGGACTAGGAGCAGGTGTAGCTAGTTTTGGATAGAAATACTGAGCCGTATATTAGGATTTCATTTGACAATAGTCCCCTCCTTCTGAGAAGGTCATACAATACTTTCCATCTCTGGTGGGCTTATATTTGGACCCTTTTTACACATTCCAATACTTTTTTCATACTCTAGTTATGTGATTATAGATTTATTAATGCATTGTTCTTATTTTTTTACATTCACACATTGTTTAGGCTTGGATATGTGCGCATGAATATAGATAATTAAGGATAATGCCTCCCATATATGTGATATGTCTTCTTGGTGTTGGTCACCAGCCCTTAGCCTATTGAAGATGGGATTGGGTAATTTCATTTAGAGCCTCATCAGGTTAGTTCGTGATATCTGGCCAAGACCTCTATTTTAGTTTTCTTCTATAATTTAAATTTTCCTTTTATGTAATAAAACAATCATTTTTTTAATTAAATTATACTATAATATCTTGGTCTATCTCTTTCTTACTCTCACATTCTTCACTGTAATCTCTCTTACTCATCATCATGAGTAACTAAACTAAATATTGGCCTTGAGAGAGTTTTTTCTTGGTGCTCCCAAATCCCTTATTTTCAATTATTTATGTTTTTTTCTTATTTTTGGTGTGGTAAGGAATTGTGCATAATATTGGCGTGACATTAATCCATCAATATTTTGTGAGACATTCAAACTCATTCTATTCCTTATTAAACATTCATTCTCTCTATTCTATTTAGAAAAACCTTTATACGATGGTGTCAAGTGTTTTTTAGATATGAAAATGCATACGATGGAGATGATTCTTAGAAGGTGTCACACACATTGTTAAGGCATGTCATTAACTTCGACTATTGTAGGAGGTTAGGTTGGGTGCACCAAAGAGGTATCTTAGCCATGATAAACATCACACTCAAAATATTGGGTAGTAATTCATGTACTGTGGGATTAGATATAAAATAGAATTTTGAAAATAATAATCGATAATGAAGGAAACTGTATAACTGATCCTAGGACTGATTCCTTTATTTTTTACTACATTTATTTTGTAGACATCTACACATGAAAGCTTTTTTTTATTTTTCATTCAACATTCTCAAACCCCTATTTTTTATTACTTAAATAAAAAAATAAAATTACAAAAAATATAAAAGGTGAATTTCGAATAGCGTGTGATCAACTGAAAATATCCTCAATATAGATGACTCTTTTAATCCACTATATTTCACAATGAAATATAATTTCAATTTTTTCACTACCATGTGACAGGAATGTAAAAACAAGGAATTGCTGCTAGGGAGATGGGTTCTTCTCTCACTCATTATTTCTTTTCAATTTTTTCAAACTGTTATCTTTTTTTATTCAAAAATTTAAAAAATTTCTTACCCAGTCTAGAATATGGAAGATTTTGTTGCTTAATTTTATAAATATATTTGGGGATCTTTAAGCTGTATTATCATATTGTAGGAATACAATGAGGTAATATGGGACCTTATATAGGCCCTCATGTACCCAATATTGGATGGAATGACTCGAGAATTAACTGAACTCCAGGAATATTTCTCAAAATTTTATAAATAAATGGATGAGGCATAAAAAGTGTTTCCTTTTTTCTCCCAATTTTTTATAAATAAATTCTACACGTGAAAAAAATAAGATTTTACAATTATATATGAAACTTAGTTGTAAATATTTACAGAATACATACAAAAACTGAAATGAAAAATATCAAACTGAACATGAACCTCAACAAGAATTAGAATCAGTGGTGCAAGGTGTAGCCCCATTAATATTTCATGTGGAATAACTTGAGGAGGATAAGGAAGAGTTACATGAAGAAATATAATCATCAGACCTTATTCATCCATGGATATAGGGGATTTATGAAGAATATTTTCCTATTCAAACACTCATGGTAAATCAAAAATATTTTAATGAATTTTGGAATAAATATAAAAGTATTAAAATGAAGAATGAGCATTCTCTCTTTAATGATAAATAATCAATACCACTATGTCACTCTTTGGATATGGAAGAATAAACTACCCATGTAGTGGAATTTGAATAAAGACTATAATATCCTGATTACCTATCTCTATCCATGGAAACTCTATTCCAAGATGTTATTTCCACTAAAGAAGAAATTGAATCCAGAACAACTAAGGGAGATGATGTTTTTATACCCAAAATTTCATTTTATTTTTCTGAATATGAATTAAATATCAATAACCATCCTGTCAATTTTTCAGATTCATATAACTCTTATTTTACTCTAGACTATGAAGATAAAAATAATGATTCACCTGATGAGGACTATAAGAAACTCCCTGAATCTATTGAATATCTCATTGCGATGGTGACTCACTGGCCGATTTTTCTTCGACGTCAAACCTTGCAAACCCTAGCTCGCCCCTTTGAGTCTGTACAATTCCTCCATGGCCGGTTTCAATCCACAATGGAAATTTTCTCCTCAGGGAAAGAATCCCACATTTCAAAATGCTAGAATGCTGGGCACAGATCCACAAAACCAGGATATTCTACATCGAACAAATGCAGTCTCCTTTCACGACTCACTCAAAGGCTTGGATCTGTGTTTCTTGACGGAGAAAAAAAATCCACTCTTCAAAAAACGTGACGATGATGGTTTATCTATTAAAGATGATCCAGATTCCATACATAAAAGATCTCAGATGTGAAAGTATTCATTCCTCGATAGAGTCTTATACAATAAAGGCGATCATCCCTAGTCCTTAACTGATCTTAAATTCCAGATTTCACACTGTTCTGGCATATTTAAGTGGAAGATAGTATCAATTGGTAAAGACTACTATCACATAATTTTCAACTCATAGGAGGAACTGGAAAGGTATAGAGAACTGGGAAGATACAATTATAGCCTAGGTATCATAGAATCTCTGATTGGGATGTCTCCTTTAACCCACACACACACAGGAACTCAATGGTATAGATTTGGGTAAGATTGCATGGCCTCAATTGGCTTATTTGGCACCCCAAAAAAATTAATGATATTGTTTCTTATATTGGATTACCTATTAAAATTGATCAAAGAACCATAAATGCTGAATTAGGAATTTCTTTCTAGAGTCATGGTTAAATTTAATCTTCACAAAAATATTCCTAATGTTATCAATTTTAGTGCTTATGAGTATAAAACTTTAATTAAGGTTGAATATGAGAAAAAAACCCCATTTTGTGAGGTCTGTAAAATCATAGGACATAACCTCTATAATTGTAGATTGGTTAGAAAGCATGTGGTTCCCCGACTTATTAATGATTGGAAGGAGGTTATATACAATAAGAAAGGTAAATCACAAGTGGAAATTCCTGTGACCTCTGGAAGAAAACAAGATATTTGGGTTAAAAAAACAAATCACTTTTCCCCCTTAGAAGATAAATCTTAGGGAGAATTAGTAGAAGAGGATGAGTCCCTTCTCATGGAAAAGGATTTGGAAAATGAAATAGAAGGAATGGTCTTTGAGATCATTCAGGATCATCATGCCAATGACATTAGTGAGAAGATAACCAATTTATCACCTACACATCTGTTGAATCCCAATGAAACTATTTTATGTGAAACAACCCACTGTAAATTTCTTTTAGGGAGATCACATTAACCCTGTTGATGAGAACATGGTGAATTTTCCTCCCATGGCCATGATCATGAAGAATAGGACTATTCCTAAGGATAAAACAAATCCAAATATAATCATGGTAAATTCATTGGGAGAGAAGAACAAATCTTCCCCTTTAACTCTTGATGCTTCCCATGTTAACTACTCTTCTGATGCTGTATATTTGGTTAAACCTAAAGGTATCAAGTGCATTAGTGCTAAAGTAGGTACATGTACTCTCCCTCCTCTTGAATTTCATAACTCTCAATGCTCAAATATTGATTTTTTGCAAGATACTTCTTATAAAACTGCTTTCAATTCTTTGGATAATTATTCTATTTCAGACTTTCATATTTTTTATTACAAATTATCCACTGTTTCTATGGTTATTATACATTAAAACCCTAACATAATAAAACCAGGCCCAATGGAATCTTTTGATGTTTCAGACCCTCCTATTTCTAATCAAGGTACAACTAATACATCTGACTTTATTATCTTGGTAGCTGCTACTGACTCGGTTTCAGACTCGGACTTAGTGACATCTATGCTAAATAATACCTCCATCTCACCTGAACACACAGTGAATAGAGTTACAATATCTATATCATCTAATAATTTTCCTGCTTCTGTGCAGAATACAGTTAGTGCATTGTCTACTTCTCTTAGATCTAATAATATTTTCCAAGACAAAAAACCCAAACCAAAATCTTCTTAAGATGTCAGAAGATCAGAGAGGATGAAAGTCTCAAGAAAATCTAAAAATGGGGTTCTAACCCAAAACACAAGTCAAAATGAATCTGATCTTTTGGAATTGTCAGGGTATTCTAAAATCTGACACATTGATTGTTCTTAATAGGGTTTTGACAATTCATAAGCCTAGAATATTTTATATATCAGAGCCTAAAGTTGATTTCACTCCTAAATTTATGAACCTATTCTCTCTCAATTATAATTTTATGAGTTCCTGTAAGGACTAATCCTCGGTTGAATCTATGTGGATTTTTTATCACACATATATCCAAAATATTAATATCATAAAAAGTACTAAACAACAATTTACATGTGATTTATTCTCGGAAAGTCAACACACTTTTTTCATGATAATATATGCCAAAAATGGATACCAAGAAAGAAGAACTCTTTGGCATGATATTTCTATTTTGGCCAATAACATCCATGAATCTTGGGTAGTGACATAAGACTTTAATTATATTCTTGCCTCCAGGGAAAAAAATGGACCCTCACACTTATCAATAACTTTGAGAGTGTTTATAGCTTCTATTGAAGACTGAGATCTAGCGGAAGTTAACCTCACTGGTGCGAAATACACCTGGTACAGAAGACATTATAACAATGTTTTTTCTAGTAAAATGGATAGAGGTTTTTCTAATATGGAGACTCTTGATAAACAGGACACTATCTCTAGAATCACCCTCCCAGGGCTAAACTCATATCATCAACCTATTCTGGTCAATCTTCTCATTAAGAACCAAAAAACCCATTTTTCACCTTTAGGTTTAACAATTCTTGGTCTACGGACCAAGACTGTGTTTCTTTTATCCAAAATATTTTGGAAACTATGAATCATCAACATGATTCTTCTGCTTGTGTCCTCAAGATTAAAACTTTAAAACAGGCCCTTAATGGCTGGTGTAGAACTAAAAGTAAATAGATTTACATAGACATTTCTTCTCTAGAAAAGATCTTGTTCATTTGCAAACATATAATACCGTTGCTAATTTTATCCTTGATCCTCAACCTGAAATAAATTTTTCCTTGAAACTAAACTCTCTTATCACTCTCAAAGACAACATGCGCAAACAAATTTTCAAAACAAAACGGCTCTATTATGGTGACAGGAACACTAAATTCTATAATTCTCTTCAAAGAGTTAGAAAATCCACCTGACCTCTTACTAAGAACTTACATGATGATTTTCATATTAACTCAGAGGAATCCATTTCCAATCATGTTGTCTCTTACATTTATAACCTTTTTAATGATTCAGATGTTATTATTGACCTTTTTCCTGACATCATCCCGTTGATGGTTGATGATATTTACAATAATTTTCTCTTAAGAATCATATTGGATCATTAAATTAGGGACACCTTTTTCAGTCTAAAGCCTGATAGTGACCCAGGTCCTGATGGATTTAATAATGTATTCTTTCAACATCACTAGGGTGTCATTCACTTGGATGTGAGCAATCTTGTTAGGACCTTATTTTCCAATGGTTTTCTCCCCAATGGTATTAATGTACAATTCCTTTCTTTAATTCCCAAAGTAGATAATTCCACTGAGATCCAACAATTTCGTCCTATTTCCCTGATAAACACTCTCTACAAAATCATTACCAAGATTCTTGCTAATAGACCTACTCCAATATTCAATAAAATTGTTTCTTGGAATCAATTTGGTTTTATAAAAGGTAGGCATATTCAAGAATATGTTTTCCTTGCCTCATAATGCACTAATAGCCTAAACAAAACTAATGGGGGTGGTAATGTTTCTATCAAACATGATGTTAGAAAATATTTTGATACTATATATTGGAGTTTTTTTTTCAAAGTTCTGAAAAGATTTCGATTTAATGATACCTTTGTTATGAGAATAAAATCCTTGTTTAAATATGCCTCGATTTCCATTTTGGATAATGGCTCACCAAAGGGATATTTTAAATGCACCAAAGGAGTTAGAAAAGGAGACCCTCTATCAGCCATCCCCTTTGTCATTGAAAAAGATTACCTCAACATATTCCTCGCACACATTGTCAATCAAAATAAACTTAAGCCCATATAGGCTGCCAGAAATCTCAACGCCCCTTCCCATCTTCTATATGTTGATGATATCATCTTGTTTCTTCAAGGCGATCAAAAAAATATTCATGTCCTTCAAAATGCTTTAGCTCATTATGAAGAGGTTTTTGGCTAGGCTCTCTCTTGGTACAAGTCACATATTTTCTTTAGGAAAAATTTCTCCTCACAGAGAAAAGACATTATCACCAGCTATGTTGGAATTAGAGAAGGTCTATTCCCCTTCACTTACCTGGGGGTTCCTATTTTTTAGGGAAGACCCTAATCCAACTAATTTTCCAACACTATTGACCAAATTATTAATCATATTTCTACATGGAAGGGTATGTCCCTGTCCATGGCTAGTATTATATATCTTGTCAAATCGACCATTGTCTCAAAAATGGTCTATTCTATTATGATTTATAAGTGGCATGTCGACACTCTAAAAAAATTAACACCTACAATAAAAATGTCATATGGATGAAAAGTATTCTCAAACAAAAACTGGTCACCATCCCTTGGAAGACCTTTTGCAAACCTTTAGATAAGGGGGGTATTGGTATCAAAAACATAAAACTCTTTAATGATGCTCTTTATGCTAGACTTACTTGGAGATTAATTGAAAACAACTCTAATTATATTGACTTCCTCAAACACAGATTTATCACCAAGTTTAAGAAAGGGAACTTAAATCATAGTACTTCCTCAATCTGGCCCTCCATTAGGCATTCTTTCAATCATATTATAGAAAATTCTATATGGATGGTTAATGCTGACTCCCACATGAATTTCTAGATTTATAATTAGAATGGTAGTCATTTAATTTTAATGAAACCTCCTAACTCTCCTCTTGAGAATAAAAATTACAATATTAAATATGTTCTTCAATCTCACAGGAATGAGCTCCCTGATAGCATTGCACAGATCATTGATAACTATCCATACTCTAGCTCTGATGACATTCTTGTCTGAGAGCCGACTTCAAATGGGATCCTTGACTCTAAAAATTTCTACAAGCATAATTTCTTTAGCACTGAATCTGAATTTCAATGGTTGATTTATTTTAATAAGGCTTGGATCAAGCCCACAAGACTCACTCTCTTTTGGCGTATTTCTCATTATAAATTTCCCACTAAGGTTTTCCTTCAAAATTTTGGTATCCAACTCTATTCTAAATGTCCCTTATGTAATCAACATAGGGAAGATACTAACCATATTTTTTTGCCTTGTGCTATAGCTGCTGTTCTTTGGAATTACATTTTTGACATTTTTCACTCCAGATGGTTAATCCTGATTCGATCTTCTCTCTTTTAAAAAAATGTGTTGATCATGAGGCTTCTCACCATATTAAAAATGTTTCCCTCGCTGCCATTTTTGAGCTCCTGCATGTAATCTGGTATGATATAAATGATATTATCCATAATAAATTCTCATTAAATATTAATGTAGGAAAATCTCGGATTCTCATTGCGGTTCAAGAGGCTGCTTCGATTCAAAAGGCCCACTGCAACAACACTGTTGGTGATTTTGAAATTCTATGAAAACTTAGGGTTTATGAACTCTATCGAAAACCCAAACACACCATTGAAGTTTTCTTGCAAACTCCGATGCCAGGATGGATCAAATTGAACATTGATGGTGCCTCAAAGGGAAATCCAGGTCCTGCAGGCTGCGGTGCGATTTTTAGAGATTCTTCTGGCCAGTTTCATAGTTGCTTATTTGGTAGATGTGGTATGGTTTCTTCACTAGAAGCTGAAATGATGGGTGTAATTCTTGCTATCAATTTTTCCCTTCAAAAAGGTTAGTGGAAGCTCTTGATTAGAATTGATTCAACCACCATTGTCCAAGAAATCTGGAAAGGTGTGATCCATCTGGCCAGGCCTCTTACCACCCTTTGGATGAAGTGTCTGGATTCACTCAGGGAGATTAATTAAATTACCACTCATGCCTTTCATGAAGTGAACATTGTTGCCGATGCACTTTCCAAAAAAGGTGTTCACCAGGAGTTGACTCGGCTAAATGACCTTCCTCCATATTTATTTCAGCTTTTTGAAAAATATTTTAAAAAACTTCCTTCCTTTGGACTCCTGTAACATTGTTGCTTTTTTATTTTCAATAAAATGTACTTTGATCTTTGACCAAGGCACTACCCTCTTAAAATAAATATTGATACTGATTTTTCAAGATTTAATTCTATTTAATTTAAATTTAAATCCAACTTTACCATTAATGATTATGTATATATAGCCTATTATGATAAAAAATTTATGGATTAAGAAGAATCCAAATAAATAGATACAAAAAATGAGGCATGCCCATTATTTATCCTACCCCCACTATGTAAGTTATACAGGATTAAAAACGAGATGAATTTGGTGTAATATATTAAGGGAGTTCTCAATTTTAGAAAGGGAGGAATTCAATATGGATGCAATACTATGTGGTGTTTTATCTTAAATAAATTCAACCCATCATCAAATTATGGGTGACCACTAGTAGTTCCCATATAGGGTAGTCAAAACTCAGTACCCACATTGGGGTTTAAATAAATATTTATACTTATTATCCTTTTTTTTGATTTATAGGACATTAGTTTAAAAATATATTATAATTTATTTTTCAATTCTCTTACCTTTTTGAGATTTAATAACCCAGAAGTTGTTCTTTAAAGAAGTTTTCTTATTTTGTATGTCTATGATGATGACAACCCAAGATAACTTAAAGAGTCTTGCAGAAAGGATAATTGAAGGAAAGTAATTAATTATATAAAGAATTGGGAGTTTACTTTTAGACTGATCAACATTTAATTCCCTAATTTTTTGTTCGAAAATTTTCTTTTAGATTCAATGATAAATTGCATGTCCGGACTTAGATTTCTTTCTAAATTTCTAGACTCAAAGACAAAATATTACTTAGGATAGTCATTATGTCATGTTTTAAATTTATTTTTTTATAATATTATATGAGTGAAATTAGGAAATAATTTCTAAAGGAATGAATAGGGGTATGAATTTTAAAAATCATGATTCAAGGGGAAAGAGTTGATTTCTGTAGATGAAATTCTTCATAGATTTGGTATGTTTTTAATTTTTAAAATTTTTATGGATAGATTTTTGTTTTTGAGAATTTTAATGAATTAATGACCCAATAAAATTTTTACCACTCTTTATTGAGCATATTTCATTAGATACTCAGGTATGTTTTCTTCTAGAACATTCCATAAATATTATTGAAGCTATAATTATAGAAAGTGGATTTTAATATGATTGATTCATTTTGTTTTTTACACCTTAATATCTGGACCTTACTTTGTATTAAATCCTACTAATCCCATAGAATCCATGAATTTCCTTCATAGGAAAAGTGCTACATTTCAAGCCAATATTATCCTTTTATGCCCTTACTCTTGTTATATTTTCATGATATTAATTAGTATAAGTTCATGGTAGAGGGTTTGGTTGTGGGAATTAGATGTTTAACATTGAGGAGGATATTTGGGTTTCTTAATTTAATTTAGAGTGGAAACCATTAATTTTCATTTATTATACTTTATTGTTCACTTCACTTGAAAAATGGGAAAAAGTAAAAAAAAAATGGGTTGGGTATTGGGTAGGTTAAGAATAATTATTTCTAGAATGGTAGTCTAAATATCATATGAGTTTATTTGGTGGAAGTGAGATTAATACCGAGTGTAAATTTCAATAAAATGATGAAAAAAAGATAATGAATCATTCATTATACTTACATGTCATATAATGATAATACATTGAGATTTGGGGGAGTGAGAAGATTACGTAGAGGAGATATTCATTGAAATTTAATTTCTATATCTTGTCTTATATTTAATAGAAACCCTACTTTTTGAGCATTATATTTCGTCACATAATTTTCTACGTACATCAACTCTCAGATATATTTGAACCTTGATGTGTACCCTCATGATTAATTATGATGTTTATCTTTACGTGGTGGAGATGATAGATTTCAAGATAGTCTGTGGTAAGTGACATGAACTTGAGGTATTAAGATAAATTCAATTACATTTATTACCTTGAGTGATGAGTGAATAAATTTAAAGTTAGGTAGATTGAATGTTTCATGTATATTAATGATGGATTGATAAATATAAGTTTAAGGAATGAGGAGCATTGTTATTTCAAAATTGGGAAAGTAAAGTGCATTATTATATTTATTTCCTTGGAAAATGGGGAGTTGTATGGGTTACCTTGTGTGATAGTTGAAAACATTATCTCAAATTCATTTTATTTTGTTTAACTCTTATCTTTAAATATTTATAGGGTGAGGTTTCTTTGTGACACACGATGTGATACATTGTTGAGGACAAGAAAGATTCTATGTGTTGGGGTTATGAAGCATGGAATTTTTATGGTTTAGTGATTTTTTCCATTAAGAAAGTCCCCTCAAATAATCTAAATAATGGGGAATCCATAACTTTTTTACTTTTAATAATCTAGAATTTAACTATAATGTGGAAAAAATCTGTGTGTTTACATGCTCAATTAATTTTTTAGTTTTAATGAAAATTTATATTCCAATAAATTTTTGAACAAAGCCTACACTAAAAAATTCATATTTTTTTATCATGTAAATTGTTGAAGGAAAATATCATGTTATAAAAGGGGATAATAATTCTCTATTTTTATTTGTTTAAATAAATTAACGATTAATTTGAAATTAATTATAAATTAAAATGTGAATTAAATATGGCGATACTGGAATGTTGACCATGTCCTTCTATCATACAGTGACTTGCAACCATAAAGCCACCATGAATTTCTACCATGGGGATGCAACCATACCTTCCACCGTTCTTACTACTATTTATTCATTACCAAATACTACTATTGTACCACTACCTTAATTCCATGAGACATACACCATCCTCCTTCCACCATGCCTCTAACTCTATTACTGCAACTATGGAGACCTTCCTTCGTGCCAATTTGATCTGCAAGATCACATATGTGCATGTGCATTCATGGTGCGCCTCTATGAAGATCTATTGAAAGATTTCAAGGGAGAAATTTAAGAATTCACATGCACTATTTATACCTATATATTGAAATATCTAGGGAGAAAAATATCACTCGATAATATACCATGATGGATAGAGATTTTAAAGTCACAATTAATAAGAATTAATATGCTCCACCAATATATTTAGAGTGAAAATAAGCTTGTTTGGACATGATTTTTTAACAAAATTGTAATGGGAATATCCAATATTGGATGATTTCAAGGGTGAAACTTGGAGTAATCAATACCTATAAATCCAAATACCATGATTCTAGAGAGGGGTATGGACCACTTCATTGAGAAATCTATCCAAGGTTGTTGATTTTGTTTTCTACTATAATTTTAATTTCATTTTTTATAATAACATAATCATATTTTGAACTCAAGTGTACTTTCATCCCTTTATATCCCCCACTCTATTTTATTACTGTAATCTCTCATACTCAGGGACTTGAGTAACTAACCTGAGGCTTGACCTCAGAGAGGTTTTCATGGTGCTCCCAAATCCATGCTCCTCAATTCCTTTTGTTTTTATTATATTTGTTGTTAATGAGGAATTTGTGATTAATATTCATGTGATGGTCATCCATCACGCTTTGGAGATAATTTAAAAATAACTTTACTCTTTATTAAACATTCATTCCCTCCCTTATCCTAAAAAACTCTTTATATGGTGGGTTTGACCATGTTCAAGGGATGAAAAGGAATACGGTGGAGTTAGGTTTTGGAATGCATCACACTCTTGGTTAAGTTGTATCGTCAACTTTGACTATTGTAGGAGGTGATGTTTGGCGCACCAAATAGGTCTCATAGGTATGTTGAACTTCACACTCAAAATATTGGGTAGTAGTTCAGGTATGATGGTATGAGCAATCAAATATAATTTGGACTATAATAAAGGATTACTAAGGAAGTTGATTAAGCTATCTTAAGACCAATACCTTTCTTTCTAATTACATTAATTTGGTCTATATATTCATATGTATGTTCATTTTATATTTTTCATTCCACATTCTCAAACCCCCATTTATTACTTTCTTTAATAAAATAAAAAATATATAATAATCGAATTTGTTTTAGTATGTGACCAATTGAAAATTTATCAAGAGAGATAATCTTGGTCGACCACTTTACTACACTAAGAGACACGATTGTAACATTTTCATTTCCCTATGAAAGGCATGCCAAAAAGATTGATAAAAATGGAACAAAAAATTTAAGCCTCTAGACTACTCCCACAAAAATGCATAATTTCCCTCATCTCTATCATGACAAACCAATATGGGGTCAGGGGTGATGGGAAAGGATAAAAATAGTATAAGGGGAAAGGTGGAACATGCTTCCAGAAACCAATCTTAGAGTCTATCTAAGATAAAGCATCATCAAAGGTTTGTAAGAGATATCGATAAGCAAAAAATGATGAGAAACCCAAACTGAATATAGCATTGAGGTGAGAAATACCATCATAATGATATGGAGGAAAAAAATATTGAGGAATAAAGGGGAAAAGAGAAATAAACTAGAAGTACATCAAGAAAAAAAGGAAGCACTACTAAAAGAAATGGGGCAGGAGAAACCCTAGATCATAAGAGGGAATCATCAGAAGATAATAGAGAATTGAAGAAAGGAGGGAGTCATCACATTCATATTATAAAAACATCTTAGATTAAATGAATAATTTAATGTCGTAATATAAATAAAACAAGAAAAATAACTTATGTAATTACACTCTAATCTAACATTTATATTCCCAACTAATTTTATTTACTTCATTATCCCTCCAAAGAACTTGTGCCAATGGAAAAACATGTTTACATAATACTTTATCTCTATTATAATATATTTCCACATGATACTTCATTGTCCTCATATCATCTAATATACTAATTTCATCCAAATAAATCACATAATATGGATCTTGGATGAAATTCTAATGCTAAAATACATGAAATATGTAATTAATTCACCCAAACTAAAATGAACACATTAAATAAAAAGAAACTTCTCCAAATCAATCCAATAACTTCAATGTTTTAGTGAACCTCAATGATCACTTGTTTCATTTACCAAAGCATTATTTTATTCTCCTCAGAAACAGTCATAGAAAATCATGATCTCCCTCTATGAACTCTGAGGATCTATACATATAATCTATATATGTTTTTACCTAATATATGAAATCCTAAAATTATATTTGGTTATCATTAAAAATATTATAATATCCTATACCAAATTTAAACTAAGAATCACTAAATCTATGATGCCTTTTAAATATAATGGTAAACGAAAAGGTTCATCATAAAATGCATTATATGGATACATCTTAATATATGAATGATAATTATTGTTATAGTAAAAATATAATAGTGGTAAATTTTGAAAACATGAACCCCTAGAATAAAATATTCATGATATTAGAATATCCTACAATGTTTCGATTATCCTATCAGTTTACCAATCTATTTATAGATGGTATTTGTTTCTTGGATATGATTAGTTTTCAAAAGAATATTGATCCCTCTCTAATAAGGAGACGTAAATTATCCATCATAATCAAATAAAATAATTGGAGTAACACCATGTTATCTCACAACTTCCTCTATATAAATTTGTGAAAAAAATTCCACTATTTTTTTTCAACCAATCCCCGATAATCAAAATAACATAATACCCCTTAATCATTAAAGGTAATTTCATCCTAAAGAAAATATCAATATCCTCCCATTTCTACTGAGGAAATATTTGACAATCCTTTATGATGTTTTTTTTTAAAAGTTTTTTTTTGTTGAAACTAATATTTTTTATAATATTTTTTTTGAAAAAAAGTTGATAGTTACTGAATGTTCAAATATAAACACCAGATGGGGATAAAATTTTGTTTTTTTAAAAGTTGTTTTCCAGATGAAGAGTATCGGACTGAGTAGAATCGAATATAGAAGTAGTCATAAAGATGATTTTGGTGATCAAACTTATCATTTCCCATAGATCAATCAACGTGAAGTAAAAAATCTATTGGACATGATGTTTTTTAGTAAGTTAGTAGATGTTGTGAAAGAAAGTCAAAATGTTGCTGAAGAGGTTGAATGAAGATAGTAATGACATAAGTTAAAAAGTTCATAAACATTATAAACTTAAGTCAGGTGATGATTTTAACATCTTTAAATTCTCATAAATCAAGAAATATTCTAATGATAAAATATTATTCAGAAATGGAAGAATCTAAAATATTTCATCTGTTCCAAAAATCAAGAAAATTTCTGCATCAGATCCAGAGGTCCTAGACACTAATATTTCCAGAAGTCTAAATGAGTTATATCTGATGGGGTTTGAATAATTTCAAAGTTAATAAGTGCATTAACCATTATATAATTTACATCATAATGATAATTATATCCATGATTAGGCCAAGAGAATATGGAATTACCTTCAGAAAGGGATGAATCTCACTACTTTCTATGGTTTGATGTAGAGCATGCTTGAAGACTAGTTATAGGGGTCAGACCATCTAGGGATAGAGGTAAAGGATCATGGAATGGTTTTCTCAGTTTCTTTTTGGATCCTATGGGAATCCCATAATAAAGAAAGTTATAGTGCCACGATTTCTGCCCTGCATCTTTAGGTGCGGGTGGAACTCCTTATGTTGGAACTGGGGTTGTTGATAAATAACTCCGATAATTCCAATACAGTGATGAATTTTTTTCTTAGCTACTTAATTTTTATGGCTACTAGGAATCTTAAACAAAGATGAGGGGTTAGATGGAACCCACCCTGCTTGGGGTTTAAGCCGAACATGGATGGGTCCTATTTAAATGGGGAGATAAGTGGGGGCGGTCTAGTCTGGGATAGCCATGGCTCCATGCTTCTGGTGTTTTTGGCCTTTTTTGGTGCTAGTAAATATATGGGTGTGGAGGCTAAATCCTTGTCTACTGGACTCTCTTAATGCAATAAATTCGACATACAAATCAATGTAGTGGAAACCAACTCTATTATGCTGATCAAGTTCTTTATAGACAAAGGTGATGTTCTTTGGGAGATGGTATACACATTAAGGCATTACAAGAATTATGTCAATTAGGTTATTTTGGTCTAACACACATGGAGTGAGGGGAATTATGAAACAGATTTTCTAGATAATAAAGGTATACATGGAGACATATTGATAACTTACAATATCCTGGGGTCCTTTACTGATGATTTTAAGATTATTTTTTGAAATGATGCCCCTGGACTTCATTATTTATTCACCACTTGACACTTTGACTTTGATGCTGGTATTATTTTGATTGAATAAAAAGAAAGGTTTCAGTCTCAAGTGTGTCAAGACTTATCAAATTAAATTTGACACTGATTCATCAGAATGGAGAAGAGATCAATCCAACAGATACAGGATGACACAGATAATTCAGCATATTCTATACTTTATCGGACATAGTTTGAGGAGGTTATAGAAAAGTGAATTAAAGGTGAAATATTGTGATGATGTTATCAACATGTTTCCAATAAGTTTTGAAGTAAGTGCTGAATTATTTTCGAGATGTTCTGATATCTTTAGAAGTTTCCACTATATTCATAGAAGAAATAAAAGAAACATAAGCCTAAAAAGTAGCAATAATATTAAAGGAATAATGGTTTCAAAGTTGTTTATTTTTAGGAACATCACGATGAGAAGTATTGATTCTTACATATATTTTCATCATAATGAGAAAAATATTAATGACATATGTATTAGACTAAAGAATGGTCAGAAAGTCTATAGTCTACAGAAGTCATTAGAATATTTGAGAAGGTTTGATAATAATCAAGAATTTTTAATAAGTTATTATTTAGTTAAAGATTAATTTGAAGTGAATATGAAATTAATGATTATAAAAATTTGGTTGAGCGGAAAAAAAAATTCAGATTCCCTCCCATTCCTCTCCTAAACCCCCTATAAATAGATGCAAAATACATTCGTACTTTGGAAAATTTTCACATGCACAAAATGAGGATCAATACAAAGTTTGAGTAAGAGTTATTTTCAAATAGAGATCTCCTTATAAGATTATACTTCTGAAAGTTTTGTTTACTAGAATATGGAATATCGAACTAAGGAAGATTGAGTGAAAATTGGATAAGAGTTTGAGGATAGATTCATCATACTAAGTACATCAGACCCAACCCCATTAGACTGAGATAATTTAACCCATAGACATCAGACTGAGGTTTCAAACATATATTTTGTGGATCAGTTTTAATAATGTATTTATACTTTTATTATGGATCATTGTTTGTAAGAAAAATTTGTAAACTCATGAGAGTTTGTATAATCACTCCTATTAGGATATAGAAGGTGTTTAGTGTGAGTTGGCACAATTTTTATTTGGTTCTTCATAACAGTGAATTTACATAGACCCACGGGAGTGACTATGGAGAGGATTCATGTTCTCATACTAAGGAATATCCTTTTAAACCTCATGTGCTTTACTCAGTTTCTTACTTTTTAATGCATGGGTATTTAGTAAATATGATAAGGTTATGAAATTTAACAGGTTGTAGGGGTTATGTTTTAAAATAATTGAAACATATAAAAAGATAAAAATTTATTCAACACCCCATCTCATTTGTTATTAAATCCTTTATAACTTCAATTGGTATTAATGTGAAGGTTCCCTTATTGAATCCTTATAATGGATCATCTCAATTATGCATATAGTAGGTAAATTCCTATATTTGATGGAGAAAATTATTATGGACGAAATATAATATGATTCATTATTTTTTATCACTTTTCTTTAATGTTGTTGATGCAACCACAATTTGGGTTCTACCTATTGATAAATATTCCCCGATGAATTCTGCTGACAAGAGAAATATTGAAGTTGATAGAAAATCTAGAAATAATATTCTTATGTATATGTTATAAAATATCAATATAAGATCCCCAATGTGGGCTGCCAAATGCGAATTCTTAAATGGACCCCTGACTTTGACCCTCAGGCTGAATCCCCGATTGTTCCAGTATGGGTTGGATTTCCTGGATTACCTTTACACTTATTTAACCAAAATGCTTTGTTTTCTATCTCTTCACTCATTGGCTACCCGATGAGACTTGATTATGCCACAAAAACACTCTCTATGCCTTCTGTTGCAAGGGTATGTATCAAAGTTTATGTCTCTCAACAATTGCCCTCGGATATTTGGATACAAAGTGGAGACTTTGGTTTTTCACAAGAGGTTATTTATGAGAGTGTACCGGATTACTGCCATCTATGTTATAAGCTAGGGCATAATTCAAATAACTGTGGAAAAACTAATAGTCATCCCATAAATTTAACCTCAATATGGAGAGAAAAGGATAAAGGAAGGCAAGATGTTGTGGCTGATCCCTCTAAAGGTGTTTGCAAGGAAAGAGAGGATGAGGATAAAATGGGTTTGAATTCTCAAGAACCTGAATGTCAGCTTTCAGATTTTGTTCAAGATGTTCTTGATGTCACCAAACAACAAGAGCAACCTGAATCTGAAAAGAATGAGATTTCCCATTAAATCATGAAAGGAGTTTCAATTTCTGAAAACCAGGTGATTAGCAAAGCTAAGAAGGTGAACAATGAATTTCTACAACAAGGTGTTGATGAATCTCTCCACGTGAATTCTAGTAAGATCCCCAATGTGGGGGAATCGTTGCATTGGAAGGAAAGAAAAGGGAAAAAAATCATTGTGGACCCTGATGGCTTTATCACTCTAATTCCTAGGAAGGCTAGGAAGCATATAAAGAATGCCATCCATGAGAGAACCATTATCACAAGATCATTTGCGGCTAAAAGCTCTGCCCTTGAGATTCCTCCACAGCCATTCCCTTCTGAACCGCTGCCCGAATACTCACAATCCTCTGATTATTATGACGAGGATACTCATTAAAGTTGCTGAAGATTTATACAAGATCCATATTCTGACTCAAGAGCTTTGCTTGAATAAGTTCTTCTCCAGGATTTTTGTTTGGATTTCCTTGTTTCTGTTTGCTGTTTTTCTTATGGAGGATCAACTATTTTCAAGAATGGTTTCATCTTTTGGATGTTCTCTACTTGGGCCCACGGCTATTGATCTTGCCTGGTTTTTGGGTTCTAAACCAAGCTCTTTATATGATATTTTCTTATTCTTTGTTCTTGATTCTTCTGAGATTATGTTTGAAGTTTAATGCTTTTCAGAGATGCTCTTAAAAATGTGCTTCAATATCTTGACTGTATGCTGTCTGGATCTGTGTATTTTGGAATTTGTGGCCAATTTTGGGAGTACTGGTTTTTCTTCTGAGCTGATCCTGCATTTCTGTGTGGACATTGCTGTTTTTCAGCCGCCTATATACTCTCTATACTCTGTTATGTTTGGCTGGCCTTGTTTGTATCTATGCAGAACCATTCTGATATTTCTCATTTGTTGTGTTTCGAGATGAGGTGTCTCATGGAAAATCAGTTGCAGGGTTTATGCAAGCTGGACTGAGATGTCTGGATGACCGGTTTGATGAAGGATCTTAAAAAGGACTGCAGAGCTGCTGCTTCCATTAGAATCAGAATCTCCAGCCTATTTTCACAGACTCTTGACATACATGCAGTAGGACTGAAATTTTTCTCAGCAGGGCTGATCGCTTGAGGACATCAACAGGGCTGTTTCTCTACATTTCTATTTAGTTTTCAATGTATTTTTTGACTATTTCATTAACTTTCAGAGGGTGTAAGCTCGTTACACCTCAAGATTACCATGTAACACATTTTTGCTTAATAAATTCCTTTGACGTGAACTGGGAGACCAGTTCATGAAAACTTTCTTAAAAAAATGAGTTGAATGATAAAATCATGTCTCTTATATCAAAGAACTATCGAAGAGGAAGAAGAAAGTATGGAGGTACACATCCTATCAAATGTTTTTAGTATGGTTTAATAAGACACTTTACTATGAATTTTCCAAACACGGATGTTGGATAATATCAAGATGATTATGATGAAAAACCTTAATGAATGAAGTGAAACAAAATTTATAAAGAATTACAGGCATCCAACAAATATAAGAAAAAGTTTACTGGGGAAAATAGAAGTATGTTGAGAAAGAATGTTGAATCATACTCAACTAGAAAAAATTATTCAAAATATGATATATCAAAAAAGTTTATAACATTCATTGCAAAAGTTGAGAAAATAGATGACTCCTAAGATAGTGAAGAAGACGGTGGTGAATAATCATATAGAGATTATCAAATCAAAATAGATTTTTTTTTCAGGTCTTGGGAAATACAATTATATTTAGAAAGAAATAAGAATAATAATTAAAGATAAGTTAAATGTTTTTTAAGGTGAAAAATATTTTATCAAGAAAGAATAAGAATAAATCTAGGAGATCTTAAGTTAAAAACTCATAATTTATAAATAAGGAAATATTGTTGAAGATATCAATAAGAAGATGAAGATAAGGAATAATATGTTAACAAGTTTTAATCAAAATTATTTATTTTAAAAGAACCTTATGTAAGATGAATGAAAAATTTAACAAAGCCTTAGAAATAAAAGCTGAGGCATTTGAAGTTGTTGAGAAATCTTAAATCAAGAATCACAAGATATATTCACTCTCCAAAAATAATGTTCTATATAATCTTTATAACATTTTTAATGATAGGAAAAGTGATTGGAATGTTTTTATTGAGAATGGATGTGATAAAACTATCACATCTACAAAAGTTGATAAATCCATTAGAAGGAAGGTTAGTCCACACCTAGAGTATGTTAAAACATGAAGACGGAATCAACCTCAAAAAAATATCTAAATAGAAGGATCTTACTTCAATAGAAAATCAATATTTGATGGTTTTTGTTGGTGATTTGAAATCTATGGGAACATAGATTTTAATGGCTGGAATAATCTATATCTTTTCAGAATAAGGTTTTAATAGAGTCAAAGAAATAGTGAAATAATAATGAGTAACTTTTATAACATAGAGGATATTGAAAAAGTGAAATATCAAGATTTTAGAAAATTTTCAATGAAAAATCAGTTTGATTGTATCAAATAAGATTCTGAAAGATGTGATCAACTAATTAAATTTGTTAAAGAATGTATGACTACTCTTCCAGGAGATGTTTTTTATGCGATAAAAGAAAATAAAGTAGGAAAGAAGAAAGTTTAAGTAAGAGCTTTTTTGATTGTGACCACCTTGAAATCAAATAAAAAGAATAAACTATGGATACTTGATAGTGGTTGATCCTCTCACATTAAAGCTGAATTAAAAATATTTAAACATGTTTAAAATCATTATGGATGTGTTTTTACCTTTGGGAATGATTGTTCTTTAAAAAACAAAACAATCAAAATGGCTGAGACTGAAGAAAAAAATTGAAATCTAAGGATATTTTATTTGTTGAGGGTAAATTTATTACAAAAGGAGAAATTAGAATTAGAAATATTTTACATATTGGAGACCTTAAAAACTCATTTTATCTAAGTTCTGAAGATGAGAATAATTTTTGGCATTAAATACTTAACCACCTTAGGCAGAAAAATATGAACAAAATCTCTAAAGTTGATGATGTCTGAAATTTTCTAGAATTGAAAAGAAGAGAATAAGATGTTTATGTAACATTTCAAAAAGGTAATATTACTAATAAAAGTAATAATAATGTTTAGATTCAGTATACGAGACCTATTTAACTTATTCATTTCAAATTATGCGGGAATATGAGTCATCAATTAACAAAAAGTGATTTTTTCTTTAACACATTAATAATAATTTCACTTGAATGACCGAAATCATGTTTATAAAGCACAAGTCATAGGCTATTGTAATGTTTAGATTCTTTATAGAATATTTTTATAAATAAATGGGGGTTTACATAAGAATTTGAAAGTAGATAATGGTGAAAAATTCACATGCAATAATTTTGAAACTAATCTGAGAAATAATGGAATCAAAAATTAGTATAGTGATCCATAAACCCCACAAAAAATGAATTAATAGAAATGAATAATTTATGTAATGTGGAAATGGGATGAATAATGTTAGTAGAATAAAAAATTTCAAAGTTCTATGGGAGAGAGGCTCTTAGTATTGTTGTACATGTTCAGAATAGATGTTTTTGAGCCCAAAATCAAACATGAATCCTTATGAAATGTGGTATAAAAAAATATTCATTTAAGGCATCAATTTTTTTTTTGGAATTCTATGTTTTCACAAGATAAAAAATATGATTCTTGGAATGTTTTCTGAAAAAGTTGAAGAATTATTTTTATGGGATATTAACCCAATAGAAGAAGTTACAAATATTGGAATAAACATTTTGAAAAGTTATTGGATTCATGTTATGTAAATTTATTATAAAATCCAACAAAATTTGTTGATAATGTTGATGAGGATAAACTAAAAGGTTTCAATGAATGTGATAATGATACAAAATAGAATTATCAAGAATTAGATGAATCGTGTGATGAGGAAAATTCAATTGTAAGGGAAACATTGAAATATCCTACCACAAAAAAACATGTTGAGTTCAAAAACATCATTTGGAATCAGAAGGATATAATTTTTACCAAAAGAAGTTTGAGATTAGAAAATATGACTTCAATTATATCAGAATTTTAACTAGAATCAGTTCTAGAAGTTATTCAACACAAATAATGGGTGGATGATATGAATGAAGAGTTGGATCAAATTGAGAAAAATAAAACATGAGAACTTTTTCCATTATTAGAAATTAAAAAATTTATCAGAATAAAGTGGGTTATATAAAAAAATTCAATAAACATTGAGAAGTTTTACGAAACAATGAAAGACTTATTTGTAAAGGTTATACACAGGTGAAAGGTGTGGATTTTGAAGAAACCTATTCCCTAGTTTCAAGATTAGAAACTATAAAAAAATTTCTATCTATGGATTCATATCAAAATTACAAAGTTTATCCGATGGATGTAAAGGTATCCTTCTTACATAGAGAGATTGAGGAAGAATTTTTCATTAAACATCATTTTGGTTTCCTACTTGATAATGATGAAAACAAGGTTTTCAAATTGAATAATCCTTTGTCTGGGTTGAAACAAGACCAATGTTTCTGGTATTCAAGACATGATAGTTTCTTGATAATGTTGATTTTTTCTAAAGGAAAGGTTGATAGTACTTGTACATGAAAGAAGTTAACTCCAACACACTAATTGTAATTGTGTATATGGATGATATATTTTTTATGGGGATGATGATAAAGTTTTTAAAGAATTTTCTAAGGAAATCAAAAAGAATTTTGAAATGTCAATGTTTGGAGAATTAACATTCTTCCTTGGATTACAAGTTCACCAAAAGGAAAAGTACATTTTCTTAATTTAAGAAAAGTATTCCAAGGATTTTTTGAATTAGTTTTGGATGGTTGAATCCAAATAAGTTTCTACTTATATTTCACTAAGAAAAATGCAGAGTGAAGATGAATTTAGAAAAAATGTGAATCAAAAAGAATTTTAGAAGTTGATAAGAAGTTTTAATTATCTCAGGACCTCATGAACTGATATTATTTATGTTGTAACTTTATGTGCCAGATATCAGAGTAAACTGGAAGATTCTCATATGTTGATGGAAAATAGAATTCTGATATATGTTAAAATAACAAATTTATATGGGATATTATATAAAAGAAATTATGAAATGATGTTTCATGTTTATAAAAATTCCAATTGGGTTAGAAATTGTAACGACAGAAAATAAATTTCTGGATAAATTTTTTTATGGGTGAATGTTGTGTGAGTTAGCATAGAAGGAAACAATGTTCGCTAACTTTGTGCACAACATAATCTGAATATGTTACAGCTACTCAGGGTTGTACTCATATTTTATGGATTAAAGTTTAACTGGAAAATTTAAAAGTAAAAGTTTCTAAATAATTTAATATAATTTGGGATAATTAGTGTGAAATTGATCTCTCTAAAGATCTTTTCCAATATTCAAGATAAAAAACATTGATATAAAGTTTCAAATTATAAAGGAGAAAGTTTCTGCTGGAGATGTTTTTCTGTAATATATCTCAATGAAGTATCAAATTACTGATATCTTTACAAAAGAAATTCCAAACTAAAGGTTTGTTTATTTTAGGTTGTAACATCATGTTCACACTTCTCCAATAACTTCCTAATCCTAACAAGGATGTCCCCAACCATGATTTGGATTATGTTGATAAATAGGAAGACAAAGTAACAACGTTTTACTTTCTAATATGTTTTACTTATCTTTATTTTAAAAATATGATGTTGTGGTTATTAGATAATTGGGGAGACAATGATAAATGAAAATAGAAAAATAAAAGTGAGAAAATATAAAATTGAGGGAGAGTTTATCTTTATATGGACATAAAATTTTCATACCACTGAGGGATTAAATTACTTAAAAACATTACTTTATCCAATAGTGTGGTTTTAGGACACTCTATTTTGATAAAGTCTATGTTTTGATAAAAGGTGAAGACATTGAGTTATTTGAAAAAAAAATACTTCTGAAAAAGAACGAGTGTTTTAAAAATAGTGAGTTTCAAAATTTTGTAATGAATGTTGTTAAAAAAATCCAAAGGGGGATATTGAAGAATCCTTGTGGTGTTTTATTTATAGATTTTTATTTTATTTTTTGACAACTAATCTTTTCCAAAAAAGTCGTTTTGAAAAATAGGTGAAATTTTATTACATTTAGAACATAAAAACAATTAGAAGTCATGTTTTGTTTTTTTATGAATGTTTTTTCCAGAAGTAGAGTATCAGACTGAGTAACACTAGATATATAACTAGTTATAAAGATGAATTTGTTGATTGGACGCATCATCAGTCTCAGATCAATCAACATGAAGTTCAAAATTGACCACAAAAGTTGTTTTCTAGTAAGTATATAGATGAAATGGATGAAAGTTAGAATATTATTGAAGAGGTTGAGTGAATACTATAATTTCATGAGTTATAAAGTTCTTAAACATTCTAACCATAAGTTAGATGATTATTTTCCAATCGTGGAGTTCTCATAAATTATGAAACATTATCAGGATAAATGTTTTTGAAGAAATGGAGGAATTATAAATATTTAATTGGTTCCAAAAAGCATGACAAAATTTTCATCAGATCCAGAGGTTTCAGACACAAAATTTTTTATAAGTATAAATGAGTTATATATTTTGAGGTTTGAATAATTTAAAAGTTACTAAGTACAGTCACTGTCAGATAATTTCCATCATAATGAGAATTCTATCAGACTGTACTGAGGAGGTTCCATCGGACTGTACGATCCATCAGATTGACCGATCAACTCGATGATGTTCAACAATGTAGTTAACCATTTTCATCAGGACAGTTTGTTTCATTACAATTGGTCGAAGATCAAAATCAAAAGTGTTGTTTTTTTATCAATTGGTTCAATACTCATTAGACTGGATTTGACACCAATTAATTAGAATGAAGAATAGATCGATCTAACAGATACATGATGACACTGATAAGTCAAAGGACACTCTATTTCATCAGACACAGTCTATGGAAGTTGTGAACAATTGAAGAAAATGTGAAATGTTGTGAAGTTATTATCAAAATGTTTCCAATAAGGGTTGATACTAGTGATGAAGTATTTAAGAGTGGTGATTATATCTTTATAAGATGAAACATTGTTTATGGAAAAAATAAAGGAAACATAATTATAACAAGGTAGAAAGAATATTGAAGGAATAATGGTTTGAAAGTTGTTTATTTTCATGAACATCATAATGAGAAGTTTTCCTTCCTACATATGTTTTAATCATAATGAGGAAATTCATAATTATATAAGTATCATATTGAAGAATGGTTTAAAATTATGAAGTAATTTGAAGTCATGAGAATATTTGAGAAGTTTAGATAATAATAAAGAAGATTTTAGAAGTGATTAATTAGTCAATGATTAATTCAAAATGAATGTAAAATTCAATATTCAAGAAATTTGGTTGAGAGGGAAAAAATATTCAGATTCCCACCCATTCCTCTCCTAATACACCTATAAATGGATGAACAATACAATCATAATTTGAAATCTTTTCAGATGAGAAAAATACAGGGCAATGCAGAGTTTGAGTTAGAGTTCTCTTTGGGTAGAGATCTCTTAAGATGATCGGACTTTTGAAAGTTTTGTTTACAAGACTGAGGAAGACTAGACTGAGAAATTTGAACAAAGTTTGAGAATAGATTCATTTTACTAAGTACATTGGACCCAGTCCCATCGAAATGAGATAATCAGAACCATACACATTAGACTATGGTTCTTAAATGATATTTTGTGAAGTAGTTCGAAAAAATTCTTCATAATTTTGTTATGGATCATTGTTTGTAATAAAAATTTTACACTTATGGTAGTCAATATAATCATTCCTATTGAGATATAAAAGGTGTCTAATGGGATTTTCTGCAATTTTTATTCTCTTATTAATACTAGTAAATTTCCATATACCCATGGGAGTGGCTATGACAAGGATATAGGTTCTCACACTGAGTTTGAACCTTGTAAATCTCATGTGATTTACCTTCATGAATGATTACATACTAAAAGATAATAAGGTTATGAACTATAACAAGTTTTAAGGGTTTTTTTAAAAGTATTGAAACTCATAAAAATTTAACAACTAATTAAAACCCCCCTTTTAGTTGTTATTCAATCCTTTGGAGCATAATGATCAATGAATGTAAAAACCTAGTTGGGACTTGATACTGAACCTTTATCTACTGAAAAATAAGACATTTGGACACATATTACACTATCAGTATCTTTATACCTAGAAACAAAACTACTTCTTCAAATTTGGATATATTTTTTTTATACCTAGATGTATCACCAAATGTGAGAAATAAAACATACACATAATTTTATCTTGTATAGTCTACGGAACATATAACCATCCTATATCATAATTTAACACTACTCACATTTTAACTGACCATGTGGAGAATATCATCCAACAATAAAATCTATTCATACCTAAATACTAGGAATTTTAATAATTAATCAACCACTAATTAAACTATTGATGAATTTAATATCACATGGAACAGAAATCTCCACCATACACTTTCTTTTCATTAAGATATAATGTTTTTAGTTGATCCACTATCCTTTATTCCTTGCTTTCATATCATGATATATCACAATGAGGCTTCTAACATAGTGATATAAATACCACATTACCCTTTCTAGGGATGTATATGATATTTACATCATTTTAAAAAAGAAACAATACTGATATACTCTATCACATATTCAAGCATCCTTAAAAGAAGATGTACTACAAACTCTTTTGATTCAAGAAAATTATAAAATGTATTATAAGTAGATAATGTATCCATAACTTATGTAAAAATAACATTTTTGTAAACTCATGTTCATGAGTATCATTTTTATGATAATTATATTACAGGTATTTAAATACATATATAATGATTTCTCGATGTTGTATATTGATGAAAACCAATACTTGATGTGATACATCACAATAAATCTTATAAGGAATGTATTCTTCTAGTAACTATAGAAAAAGAGAACTAATTAATTTCTACTTTATGATATCAAAAACTATTTGAAATCTTTTTAACTAAACAAGGGTGTAAATTTTTTTAGTTAAGGATAATAAATGATTTATAATCTAATAAAAATCAAGCAAGAACCTCTGGAAAAAATATATCATACTAAGAAAACATAAAATCATAAAAATATTCTTAAGTCACTTTCTAGAAATAAAAACCTCGATATTAATTGAATCCATGCATTTTAATAAATAATTTACATATAAATCATATACTTAAGAGGATAATGTCAAATGAAAAATCCAATTAAGGAATTCGTTGTAACCCACTCATTGAATTAAAGTATTAGTCAATTGAATAATTACATTAATAACTAAACCAAATAGGATGATCTATCATATCTTAAAGAATAAACACAAATTTTTCATCAACCAATAAAAAGTATTTACAACCTTGTGATAATTTATCATCCACAATCACAAAAAATAAATCAATATAAATCTTAAATAAAATGAACATAAATCCAATAATGAAATTATTTTATCCAAAAATTAGAGTTAACCACTAGATAAATACTCACTCATTTTTAATGACATAATACGTATGGAAAATATATTTATCAAGAATACAACAAGGGAGATAAACAAAAGAATTTTAAAAAAAATCCATAATACAGAATATATAATATTATATAGAAAAATATCCTTTTCTACTGATCTAAAGCATCATTATTTTCATTTTCTTACTCCATAAATTATTTCCCAAGATCAAATCATAAGTTTCATATCAAAAACATAAACAATATCAGATAGAATAAAAATATTTAGAATTTTCATCAATCAATTACTCACAATATTATCCTAAAAATAATAAAATAATGCTCCCAATGATAAATTTTATCAAAACAACCACCTAGAGAAAAAAAGGAAAACTAATTTCACATAGGATGAAAATTTTACATGAACTCCTCAACTAAAAACTACAACTACATATATGTTCTCATTATTAACTCCCACTTGTAGTAAACTATATTCTTGAATGTTTTGAGAGTTTCTGCTACTTGGTGATGACCCATACCACCACATGAGAATAATAATTAGACTTATTCATGACCTAATTACCATGATTTTTCTTATCCTTACTAATGATCTATAATATTAATATACCAATACATAATTTTTCCTCCTATGCTACTAATTATGAAATAAAGGGTTATACTAATGATATATAATCCAATAGAAAAAGAATTTGTTATCTCTTTTAACATTATTTATAAATATTGAAAAAGCAATCTATCTTGATAATGTCACCTCACTCAACACCACTTAAAATGAATATGAGAAAAAATAAATGTTTATCAAGATCAATCATTTCAATGATGTCATTTTATTAATGAATAAAAGTAAACATTCCATTATTTACAAACCATAACCAAATCTAGAATTAAACTTTATTATTCACCCGAGAATTTAATCTCAATTAAAAATTTTATAAAAAACATTTCACTGAAATGATAATTCATCTAAATTTCTATGATCTGTTCTCCATTATCAAAATACCACCCATAAAGAAATATAATTTAAAAAACTACTTAATACATTTATAGTTTTACATATTATAGTACACATTTTCCACCTTGTTAATTCATTGCTAAATAAATCATTTCATACCCTATACTTTCTGGAAAATTTGATTCCTAATTTCCATTAAACATAACTCATGGATATAGATGTATAAGAAAACATAAAAACTATTACCTCATGGGTTTCCCCATGTATAAAATCAACCTATCATTAAAAATGTAATCATTATGACCTAGATATCACTTCAAAATACATGTTCATAACTACTATTATACATCGTTGATAATAATGTATACCATACTAATATTTAATAGGAAATAAAAACCGTTACATAGAACCGTGATGGGGATTTACATCTATAGATTGTTTCTCTAAAATACATCACATTCTATGTTTAGGAATAATTTTTTATAACCAATATATTTTTTTATTAGTATATAAATCATAATCCATCATAAAACACTCTAAGATACTATTTTTCATAAAATGATTTCACTAAAATACTTAATTTCGTTATTGAAAAAGCAAGGGTGGTTCCCCAATCTCATTTAAAATATTTTATGGGTTAGTGACTAACACCAATGTTATAATGTCATAAAATGGGAGACATTTACTTAAAGAAAACATCATATAAAATAGAAAACACAATGAAGGATTAATAAAAATATCCTGAATAAGAATAATTAAAATTAATAATAATATTCATGTGTTTCAAACAATATCTTTAGAAAAAAAATAAATAAAAATTATAGAACAACTACAAAATAATGTACCAAGTATATGTCAAATGAAGATAAAAGTTCAATAAAATAAAATTATCTTGAATTTTATGTTCTAGATCTGACATTTCATTATACATCAATTAACATGATCCTTCACATATATAATAATGTATATAGTTTTAATAAGAATAAAATATTTAATTGGATCTTACCTTATAAATTTTAAGTCTCAATGTGGAAAATATATAAAACTTCATTCATGGAAAGAAATAGTTAAATTAGGATATCCCAATAATAAACATATTATCTCCAATTTGAATACTAATATTGGAAAGGGAATCTGGTGTATAGATTAAATAGTCATCAAATAACCCACTACCTAACTAAATGTTGGGTTACACCCAAATTTATACCTTAATTGGATGTTTTATAATGAATGAATAGAATGCGTTATCACTTAAATAAAAGAATATTATATATACTCTCTTAAAAAACATTCAATAAACCATATAAACTAAAAACTCTTGACATCAACCACAACCACCAGTATCATTATAATATGTGATTATATAAAATTAAAAATTACTCTTAGAAAAATCACTGTAATATTTTATGATAATACCATGAAAAATATAATTATAATCATATTTACCCTCAAAGAAAGTGAATTAGTATCTATAATAACAACTTAAACCTTAACTAATTAATTAAAACATGTAAACATAACCACACATATAAGGAAATATAAAGATAATTATATATACATATGTATAATTATATCTATGTTTCTATATAACATCTATAATTTTTCATCATAATTTCATATTCATAATTGTGTCCATATTTTCACCTCCATAACCTCTTATCACCATCATTACCCACATATAAACCACATTAGTTCCTATATTAAATTAAGAATAAACTTCCCATATACCATATTATAATTTTTCAATAGATTTTTATTATTAGAGAGTAGTTAATATGAATACTAACCATGAGGTTTCATAACACCCATGATATGTTATCACAATTACTTTTGAATGTATAAGAAATATGAATAAAGGAGTAATTAGCACAAAAATAACAATATAATATCACAAATTCTATACTACTCTTGGAAAAAGATAGAATATCATGACTAGTATGAGAAAAAAATATAAAAACCATTTTCTTTATGATAAAATAATTAACGATTTGTTACAAAATATTACACATAATACAACCCAGAATATCGAGAAATATAGTGTCTTTTGGTATTAGGTACATTATTTAACAACTTAAAACATGGGATATGAGAAAATTATTAAAAGCTTATTTGACATTCTCATCTTATTCCATCGTATATAAAACTACATGGGATAACCTATGGAAAAACATAATAAAGGCATTAGCTATAAAGCCTAGTAAGGGAATAAAAATGGAATAACATAAATAAAGGTAAACATGTCAGAAAATAGGCATATAAATGGGGAATAAAAGGTTTTATAATAATAAATATTAATAATAATATATGATATTGAATGATATCATAAAGCTAACAATTTAAAACACTACATCATAAACATAAGTCATGGATATCTTCCAAGAAATAATGATTTGAAAGGTACCATGGTGGATTAGGTTCACTCCCTAATCCCTTTTATGTCATATAAAGAGACTAAAACATTATCCAATGCATTTTAGTGCTATATAATTCCAAGAATTCCCATCACTTTCATTTCATTCTTATGCATAAGTGTGCCACATAGAGCATAAAACATGGAATCATTTATCATAAAATTTTATTCCATGATAAAAGGGTGTGTATTAAACACAATTAAGTACAAAATAAAATAATAATATGTTCATAAAGTTGAACACCCTTGATAGGAAATCGGTATGAGTATTTACTATATAATTGTTTTTCATGGAAAATCAAGGTGAAATTTCAGCAGCATAACGGGGGTGTATAAATGTTCATGGAAGGGATTAATGAGAGTTAAAGGGGATATAATAATTTAAATAGTAAATTTAAATTAATGGGAACATGTAATAATATATCCCAACATTAGGAATTGGAGATAAAAGATATGAGATAATTAATATACTTGAATAACGAGGAGAATGTGAGGATCCCTTATCATGGGAGGGTGATTTCAAATTCTTGGGAGGAGCTTATTGAGTACTTGAGGCACCTTGGGAGGACTATATATATGTTAGGGAAGAGTAAATACATGATTAAAGGTTTTTTAGTGAAGATAAATGGGTTATTATGTGGGTTTATATAAGAAAAGTGTGTGGAATTCTTTATTATTTCTCAAACATAGGTTTTGGACTCTATATAATAAAGTGACCAAAAGATCAACCCCTATCATTGTTTTTGCCCATGGTTTCTTAAAACGAGGATTGATTTTTATTATTTTATATGTAAAAGTTCCAATCTTATTAAAATATTAACCTTGTTGATGTGGACGTGAGTCATGTCCTTAAATAAATAATTTTAAAACCTTAAAATGTATTATAGGTTTTGGAGGATTCATAAAGGAATTATAAAATTAAAAAAAATAAAATTCAAATAAATTTTTTTTAATGGGTTAAAATGTATTTGGTCTTGGATATCATTTATATTATTTATTACATCACTTTTGGGGTCTTATGATGTCATAATACACACTATATATCTATACTATATTTATTTTTTACCCGAAAATTAGACTATCTCAGAAAATTATGAAAAATTCATCATTCGATAATTTTGAGGTTATAATTCCAAAAATAATATTTATTTTGTCTGTATAATTTTCTAAAAATGTGAATGTTCAAATATTTGGTTTTTGAAAATAACAGTTTTCAATCCCTCATAAAAATTACCTTTGACTTCATAAAAAACATATGATAATTTATATTTCATAAAAAAATTTAATAATAATATTTCAAAAAAATATTATTTATTTAAAAAAATCCATTAAATCATTAAAACAAATTCCATAAATGAATTTCAATATTACCCAAAAATTCAATTTCTGTTTTATTTTATCAAAATGAAAATCAATTATAAAGTAAAAATGATATGAAAATATATTCATTATTATGTAATATATATATATATATATATATATTCATATTATTTGTGTCCTGAAACATATCCATTTATTACACTGGAAAAATCCATTAGGGTAAGGTGCATGATGGTGAGACTTTCCTGAGGTGGTTCGACCTACTTGGTTTGAGCTGTGATCTCAATGAGCTTGAAATTCTCTCGTAAATGGTTTCGGTCATGCATAAGTTGTTAGATATAAGCTTGGTCTTGGTCAAGGTAAAATATCATTGATTATATTTCCCTCATAAGCTCTGATAAATGGGATTCATAGGGTATGATCCTATTTTTTGAGTTCATCACTTTCTTTGTCCATGTCAATTGGATTTGTTAAAACCCTATATTTGTACTAATCATACAATCAATATTTAATGACTATATTATCAATGGTATTGATAATTAATGGACTTTTAAATCCAATAGGATATAATAAAACCAAATAATTTCATTTTTTATATATCCATAATATATAATAATGCATTTAATTAAATTGAAAGGGGAATTAAATTTACAAAATTTCAGATCATTACAATATTCCCCCCTTTTGAAATTTCAGCCTATAAATTTTCATTTCATACAAAAAAATAGATGAGGGTAACTCTATTTCATCACCTCCTCTAGTTCCCACATCACTTTTTCAATATTTCTGTTTCTCCACAACACTTTCATCAAGTGCACTGTCCTATTCCGTGGAACTTTCTCTCTACAATCTAAGATATTCACTGGATGCTCCTAATATAAAAGATAATTCTCCAATGGTACCACCTCAAGATAAAAAACATGTTAGGGGTATTGTATTTTCTTACTCAATAGTGATACATGGAAAACATCATGTACTTGATCTAGGTTATTTGGGAGTTCTTGTTGTTAGGAAATCGCTTTGATCTTATCAAGGATCTCAAAGGGACTGATGTATCTTAGACTAGGCTTTATATTATTCCAAAATATAATGAATTTATTCCATTTAGATATAAAGAGTAATAAATTTCTACAACATCAAACTCTATCTCTCATCTATGATTGTCAACATATATCTTCTGTCAACTTTTAGAATCCTTGATGTGCTGTTGAATGGTCTTGAACTTTTCCACTATTTACTCAATCATTTCATGACCTTGAACTTTGTGTTCCCCAACTTAATCAAAAAATTCATGTGTTCTACACCTATTCACACAAAGTGATTCATTGGAATCCATTTGTATTTTTGAGTGGAAAATATAATTGTATGATAACTTGACTAGAGGAATATGTTGATCATATCCTCCTATGAAGTCAATTGAGCATGATCTCAATATTTCCTCAAGTGTCTGGATAGTCCAATCAGATTGTACATTAGTTTGAGAGTCGTAAGATGTGCTAAAGTTAAATTCACTATTTGGAGTGTGTTGGATAATCTTCCAAAATATGGAGGTAAATCTTAGTTTTCTATCAAATACAATCAACAGTGGTGTTCCATACATACTCACTACTTCTATAATGTATATCCTTGCAAGTTGATTTAGTGTAAAGTCATATTGAATTGAAATGAAGTGAGTAGCCTTTGTAGTACAATCCACCACGACCTATATAAAATTATTTTCTCTTGATTTCTTTGGAAGAACATTGAAAAATTCCAATGTTATGTTTTCCCATTTCTATATAGGTATGGGTAATGGTTGCATCATCCTCCTAGATTTTTTTCCTTTATGCTTTCACCTCATAACATATAAGAAACCTCGATGTATATTCTAAAATATAATTCTTCATATTATTCCAACAATAATTTTATTAGAGAAATAAATACATCTTTTTACTTCTTGGATAAATAAAGAAGGTGGAACTATATGAATCATCCATCATCTCCTCTAATCCAGGATTTGACGGTACACATAGTCATGACCCAAATCTCATGACTCCTTAATTAATATTAAACTCCAAGTATTTAAACTTTATTATAACTTCACATTTCATTTAAATTCCCACATAATCTCTTTAGGAATCCTTTATCCTCTCTAGAATGGATGTTTGAAAAATCATTTGTGAAATGACTGATGATGATCCTTTATTTATGATTCCCACGTCCATCCTCTTCAAGTATAAGAAGATCAGATCCTTCTCAATTCTCATCAATGATAAAATTGATAGATCCTTTATAGTTAGGGAATATTCCACTTTATTTTATTTCCTAGTATAGTAGTGTATTGAGAAGTAATAATCCTTAATCACCTCTAACAATCTTCCCTAGTAGATATTCAGCTATTTTTTGTGAATATATACTTGAGTATATTGTGACCAGTATATATTTTACACTTCTCCCGAACGATATAATGCTACCATATTTTCAATGCCAAGATCATTGTAGATGAATCTAGATCATGCTTTATGTAGTTCTATTCATAAACTATAAATTTACTTGAAACATAGGCTATGAATTTTTCATTCTGCATTAAAACACACCCCACTCTCTTCTTTGAAGCTTTTTTTTACAGTACAAAAAGTTACCCACTTGGGGGAACCGTAAGTACAGGTGTTGTGATAAGCCTTTTTTCAACTCCTTGAAGCTATATTGAAACTCATTATTCAAAAAAAATTACTACCTTCTGAGTTATCTTGGTTAGAAGGATTTACAATCATGATAAATTTCTCATAAATCTATAATAGTACCCAGCTAATCCAAGGAAACTATGAAATTATATCATAGATGTTGGCCTCATCCATTATTCACTTGATTTTTTATTTTAAGGGTCTATATATTTCCCATTTATTATGATAATATTCCCAAATAATGATAATTCCTTAAACCACTACTCATATTTTATATAATTTTCATAATGATTATCCTTTTGTATGTTTTTAACACAATTCTCAGATTCTCCTCCTGATTCTCCTTGATTTTTACGTATATTAGAACATCATCTACAAGGTCTACAAAAAATTTGTAGAGGTAATATATAAATACTATATTCATGAATTCCATGTATATTTTTGGAGAATTAGTGAGTCTAAATGGTATTACCATGAACTCATAGTGCATGTACCTTGTTTGAAAATTAGTCTTGGGGATATCCACCTTCTTAACCCTTACATGAAACTATCTCGACCAAACATCCACCTGGGAGATGTATTAGGATAAACCAAGAAAATAAAAAAAGTCATCAATCCATAGAAGTGGACACCCTTTATTTATCGTGATCTTTTTTAGCTCATGATAATCAATGAAAAGGCGCACTAACCCATCCTTTTTCTAGATAAAGAGGACTGTTGCACCCTAAGTTAAAGCACTTCGGCATATGAACCCTTTCTCCAGATTTTCCTACAGTTATTTCTTTAGCTACTCCAGTTCCATAACATCCATTCATATGGATTATTGGTTAATAATAAAGACCCAAGTATAATATTGATTGAAAATTCAACCTCTCAGCTAGAGGAAGGCTAGGAAATTCTTCAAAAGACTCTATAGCATATTCCATAAAAATGGGAATGTTTTCAATAATGTTATTTTCCATGTACACAATCATTTAGCTTTATAATAGTTATCATAGGTAAATAATATCCATGATTTAGATGTTTTTTCTAAATAAGATTCATCATCCTCCTTGCACATGTATAGAATCAAGGGACAATTTTCTAAAAAGAGAGTGATTTCTTTCTCATGGGAATTTATTTTGGATATATATAAGGAAAGTTAATCCATGCATAGAATTGAATCAAATTACACTAAAATAAGTATCATAAATTTTGATGGAATTTTTATCCCCCATGTTTTGATAGGGGTGCAGTTATATAATTGGGTGAAATAATTTCCCCATTTTTCGTTTTCACTTACAACTCTATTTACGTGTTTTTTTTGGGGTATTGGAATAGTTCTAATAAAATTGCTTGATTAGAAGGAATGTGTAGAACTAGAATAAAAAAAATATGTTTATTATTATTTAATGAATAACTAACATACCTATAACCACATTATTTTTGAGATCCACCTTAGTGGTTATGATGAAAAAAGATTACTCTTTCTACCTTGGAGGTTGTTGGTTTTCTCTGAAAACCCATAGATAAGTGCCTTGGTTTTCAATGTTTCATGGTTCCTTGCAGATGAAACATTAAAAAATGAATTGAGGGTTGACTGGATAATTCCTTTCCTCAATCACATTTGTGGGCTTCCCCTGTCAGAAATCAAAATCTTGGGTTCCTTCCATCCCACACCATAAGCATTTACCCACCCCCTTAAGAAATTGGCAGGGTTCTTCTTTCCAAACTTTTGATAAATGGGATGTTGAAATTTTTTATCACCATTAGATTTATCCACCACACCATCATAATTAAAATAATCTTTCAGATTCTTATCCCTATGATACGCTTGAGATTCTAAAATCCCCATTTTGGGTTTGAGGGCACATTAGACAATTTCCTCATAGCTATCAAAGACTTGGATCAGAATATCTTTTCATAGGATAGGTTTTATCCCACCAAATAAGTGAAGAACCTTATATTTTAGGGTAAAGATAAAGATATAGGCTTATCATGAAAGACTTTTGAAAATTTCCTCATATTCCCATATAGATTCATCATCTTTTTTCTTGAGTGAAAGTAAATCCCTTTCAATTTTAAGATAGGAAGTTTGAGGGAAATATTTATCAATTTTTTTTTTCTGGAACTCTTACCACACCATTGCTGTGATATCTTCATTAGGCTTAATATTATTGATCAATGTCCACCACTAATTAGATTCTACCTCCATATGACAAAAAACTAGTATAAACTTCTCTTACTCATAACATATGGAGAATATCTTATCAATTGAGTAGATCTATTATTCTATGATTAAAGGATCAGATGATCAATTGAAATTTGGATGCATTTATCACATAATGGTCTCAATTTTAGCTTGCTCTTTCTTAGGTGGATTTCGGTTCTCCTCTGCATATAGGTTTCTATTAAGAATATTATTTAGCTGTGAGATAATCATTACAAAGTTTACTATTCATGCTTTAATCAGGTTGGAAATCTCATTTAGGAAATCATCACATTTCCCTTTATATTAGATGTTTACCTGGTTCCTCATATTTCTTACCATTGGATAGAATAAATGGAAAATTAGGGATAAATATTTTTAAACTATTAAACACATTAAAATAAATCCAATAAAATTAAAGGGATAACTTATAAATGACATTTATTTATTATCTTATGAATTTATAGGTCTCAATCTATGTTATCCATGATCTATTTATTAACAAGGAATCTTATGTGATTTATTTCCCTTAATAATGGTTAATAATGAGTTTTTGAATTTACCAAATCATATCCCCAAGTAGTGTCAAACCTGGTGTGAAGAAAGGCCCATTTTCATGCACCTATTCTCAGTGGATTCTAGCTCAATGCAGTGTTTTCTAGTTTTACACGTAGATATATTTGTGCAAGATCCACATCCACTTATATTATTAATAAATAGATATATTTTATTGATTAACCACTTAATATATACTTTACAAAAATTTATGGCTGTTTCCTTATACTTAGTTTTATCCTTAAATATTTCTCTAGATTTTTCTAATCCTAATCTGGAATGTAACTAAAATTTTCCTTTGAGACCAACTATAATAAACCTTATCTTTATTACACATTAATTAATGATTTATTACATACGACTACACATAATAAAACTCATAAGATTGACAATTTAAGTATATTTTGGAATTAGTTACATGAAATAACAACTTAAAACATGGGATATGGAAATACTATTGAGAACTTCCTTGACATTATCATATTATTCCATCATACTTAAAATTGCATGGGTTAACCTGGGTACATACATAAGAATGGGGTGATCTATAATGCCTAGTAAAGAAAAAAACATGGAATAACATGAAGATGTTATAAAATTATGACAATAGGAATATCAATCTTTAATAAAAGGGTTGAGAATCATAAAAATTAATAATAATACATGATATAGAATGATAACATAAAGGCAACATGGGAAATGTAAAAACAACATAAAACACTCAATCATAAACATATGTCAAGGCTAAATGCCAAGAAATCATGATAGAAAAAGTCCCATGGGGGATTAGTTTAACTCTCTAATCCCTGTAATTATATATCATGTGACTAAAGAATTACCCAATGAATTTTCATTCTATATAATTTTGGGTACACCAATCACATTCATTTCTTTCTCATGCATAAGCTTTCCACATAGATTATAAAACATGGAATCATTTATCAGAACATTTTAATACATGATAAATGGGTTTGTATAAAATACATGAATATACCAAATCATAGAATTATATGTTCATAAAGGTTAATACCCATGACAGGAAATGGGTATGGGTATTCACTACACAATTGTTTGGCATGGAAGATCGTGGTGAAATTTCTGTTGTATAATGGGGTTGTATAAATGTTCATAGAAGGGATTAATGAGAGTGAAAGGGGTATATAGTAATTTAATCATAAAATATAAATTAATAGTAATATTTAATAACATTTCCCAATATTATTAATTTTAGTTAAAATACATAAGATTATAATAATATTTTAATAATGTGGATTAGGAGAGGATCCCTTACCTTGAGAGGGTGATTCCAAATGATTGGGTGGAGATTATTGAGATATTGGGGGAACATTAAAAGGAAAATAGAGGTTTTTGGGAGATATTAAGGATGTGATATAAGGTTTATGAGTTAATATAAATGGGAGAGTTTTTGGGTTTATGTAGGAAAATATTGGCGAATTCTTTATTATCTCTCAAACTTTGGTTTTGGACTCTAAATAATAAAGTAATAAAAAACTCAATCCTTCCCAAGGTTTTTATAATGGTTTATGAATAGGTTGGGTGGTTTTAAATATTTCATAATTATAAGGGACAAAAATATTAAAATATTACAATTTTTTATGTGGAAGTGAGTCATGTCCTTAAAGAAATGATTTTCAAACCTTAAAATATGTTATAAGTTTTGGAGGATTCATCAAGGCTTTATAAAATTAATAAAAGAAACTTAAAATAAGATTATTTTAAAAGGGAAACATCTATTTTTTCTTAGATACCATTTTTAGTATTTATCACATCGTGTTTTTTGTATTATGATGTCATAATACACATCGTATATTTATAACGTATAATTTTTACTTGAAAATTATACCATCTCAGAAAATTATAAAAAATTAACCATTGAATAATATTTATGTTATGATTAAAAAAATAATATTCATCTTCTATAAATAATTTTATAAATATGTGAATTATCACTTTTAAAAAAAGAATAGATATTTATTGAAAATTTTGGGGTTTTTGACAATAATAGTTTTCGAACCCTTATAAAGATTACATTTGACTTAATAAAAACTATATGATCATTTGTATTTAATAAAAATTATTTAATAATAACATTTAAATAAAATTTTATTTATTTAAAAAATCCATTGATTCCTAAAAATTATTTCCCTAAATGAATTTTAATATTACCCAAAAATACATTTTGTATTTTATTGTATCAAAATAAAAATAATTTATAAAGTAACAAAAATAAGGAAATATATTTATTATTATATAAAATATACATATTCATATTATTAGGGTCTTGATACATATCCCTTTAGGAAATTGTAAAACACCCTAAGGGTAAGGTACATGATGGTGAGGCTTTTATGGGGTGGTTCAATGTACATGGTTTGGGCCGTGATTTTAATGAGCTTGAAATTCTCTCGTAAATGGTTTATATTGTGCTTATGTTGTTATATCTCATCTTGATATTGGTCAAGGGAAAATAATAGAGATGGTATACCCCTCATAAGCTCTAATAAATGATATTCATAGGGTATGATCCTACTAGTTGAAGTCACCACTTCCTTTGTCCATGTCAATTGGATTTTTTAAAACCCTAGATTTATATTAGTAATATGATCACAATTCAATGACTATATTATCAATGGTAGTGATACATAATGGTATTTTAAATGTGATAGGATATAATGAAACAAAATAATTGTTTTTGTTTTCTATTTCCATAATATATAATAATTCATTGAATTAAATTGCAAGGTGATTTTTTATAATAGTTTGGGTCATTACAAAACACCCATGTAAGGTTCAGAAAACAGTTATTCATGACATTTGCAACCAAAAAAATATATCATTTATTGATAAGAGTGTATTATTGAAAAATTAAATTTAACATTCTACTGGGTCACCATGGAAAAAACCATGTACACATTTCTAAACTGAATATTTTATAATCAATTTAATAATAATACATAAAAATAAGTAATATTATTTCAACACAATATCATTCTAATTTTGAATGTCATCATGTTAATCCACCTAGGTTTTTAAATTTACCAAAACATTAAATAAAATTAATTTAACTTAATTATATTATCATAGTTTAAGAAGACAATGGAAATCATTATTACATTCAAGAGGAACAGATAATGATGAAAAATTATATATTCAACCCCAGTTTGTTCCTATAATATTGCATTCATATTATCTCTCACTCATTGAAAATTAACTATTCACGATGAAAAACAAAATTTCACTTTAATAAAAAATAATGAAAAAATTTATATTTTGAGTCAACTACCCCTTATACTTATTTAATATTTATTCTTTATTTAGACATACTCTGAAAGGATCAAGAAAACCCACTAATGAAAAAATGGGATTATAAATTATTTTTAAACAATATTGGTGTGTCCACCTATATTTGTTAAAAAAATACACCCATCAAATTAATTTCCTATTATAACAAAATAAAATATCTTTACACTTAATAAAACCATGAATGGGTTACATTCAATTGAATTTATCCAAGGAAGATTCATTCCTCCTTTAACTTCCTATTCAAATACCAATATACAAATATGATATAATATAAATATTTATAATAATTATATAAATATTTTCCATAAATTGAGAATAAATTTAAAATTTCAACCTACTAAAAATCACCCCAAATCCATATCCTATGGAAAATACATTATTTTTAGATAAATAATTCACTTAATGTTTTTATAAGAACATATACTAGTTCAAAATACAAAAAAAAACCTAATATTTTTATTGATCTATGAACATCCTATAAAATTTATACTTTTGTTGAAAATGAAATAAAAAAAAGAGACTAGTGTGAAATTACTCAAGTGTTAATTCATTTTCTTTAATAGTGAATATGAATTATTCAATCTCCCACTTAACATAATATCTTCTTTGATGTCATTTCTTTATATAACTCTTCATTGTGTCAAAATAGTGTTTGTTTAAAAAACGTTTTTCCATTAACATTAAAATTGATAAAAATGGTTTTTTTAGAATACCTATCAATAGATGTTTATTCTTTTAAGAATGTTGCATAGAAAACGCCCTAGGGTTGATCTCAAAAAGAGTCCACACACAAAACTCTACTATTTTATTGGAACTATTTATATTTAAATAATATATAATGCTAAATGATATAATAATATAGTGAGGGGGTTTAAAATATGTTTTATATAAATAAATATAAATTCAAAACACAAATAAGAAAATGCACCAAGAAATTAGTGAAGAATAAATAATCTATAATTCTTAGAAGTTCATAGTAAAAAATCATTTTTCATTAAACATATTAATTCTCAATATTTTATAAAGTGGTGATATCAACCCTATCACTCAAAACCCACCCATTAAAAATGTGATTACCCTACACTGACGCTTAGAATGTTGGATAATCATCATCCACATAAATACAAAATCTAAACCCCACTGTTTGAATGAATTTAATATTAATGGGAAAGAATATACATAAACAAGGAAGAAGAAAATAGTATTTTTGAAAATGGAGTGACAAAAAACATAATTATTTTAACTACCAATGATATATTATAATAAAATAAATATAAACATTGAAGCATAATGAAAACTGGTTGGCCACACAAGATGAAAACCCCAATTTTACATCCTAAATCACTCTTTTATGGTGTAAACCTCTTACTTCTACTCAAATGAAACTCCAACCACTATAGAACCTCCCAAACCTCTTCAAACAACCTCATAAGAACCTCTAACACCTCAAACAACCAAATAAATGGTCGGATAAGGCATTAATCATTTCATTCATCCTTAATTTATATAAAAGAAAAAGAACTAGAATTTACATTTTTCTTTCACATGGAAAAAGATCATTTTAGCATCAAACTAAATTTGGGTCACTTAAGATTCAGACTATAACTGAATCATGATACTCCATTTGATTATATAATATATAGGATTTAATGTCTAACAAATTTACTCCTAAGGTAATCCTTTATTTTCCCATTAAATTATAGTAAAAAATCAATAATATAAATCCATATATTTATAATGAAAAAAAAGAAAACCAAAATATCCAGCTTCAGTTTACACACATTTAGATTTTATAGGTATTGAGTAATTAGTTAACCCTATAAAGAACCCAAATTATATTTCAATTTGTATATATCTTACAATAAAATATGTTTTTTGATGGACTAAACAACTTAATTCTTATGGGATTGAATCACAAAAAAAATGGAGCAGTGCCATGGAGATAGTTTTAGTATTATCCACATCACATCAAACCCTTTTTGAACTTGAAACTTGAATTTAAGTAGTTTATGATCTATATGAAGAAGAAATTAAGTATAAAACTATCAATACAATTCTGGTGGAATGGAAACTTTGAACTAGACTCCACCTTAGACCAAACAATGAATATAAGACAATAACCCACATCAATCCAAAAGAAACATAAACAATTACCTACAACCAACAATGAACCATACACTATGAGACAAACATAGTTAATAATTAACACTCAATTTATGAATAATTAAATACAAGGTAGTGACATGACCGAAAAGTTTTACACACCCATGTAATCTGATAAGAAATATCAGGAGTGGGGATGAATTAGTTTTTCCTATTATTATATATATTTTTTAAATTAACCCCTTGTGATTGATTAAAGTTAATACACTATAAATATTAAAATTCAAAAAATAACCATATAAAATAGATAAATAATTGTCACCAAACGAACATAGGGCTTTAATAAGGCTTTCCCCTAGTATGGGTGACTACATCCTCACTGTGTTTAGTGAAATTTGAGACACGAGTGTTATAAAGGCCCTAACATATACATTATATTTTATGTTTTAATTATAGTAATTTAAACACATAATTGGTGTAATTTAAAGTTTATAATAGTATAGAGGATTATAGGAGGACAATGATAGGAATAATAAAGGACTCAAGGTGCTAGGACAACATCAGGTACTCGGTGAACTACTACCAGTAACCTAGTGGTGCTTGGTGGATTGTAAGGGTTCTATTAGCTCCACCAGGAACACGTTAAACTAATATTGAGTACATGATATAACTATAGGTTTTTTATTTATATTTTATGGAAAATTAGTCAATTCCCCAAAAAACATTCTAATTTGTAAAAACCCATGGTATTCAGATTTCAATTCAATTATACCTTATTTTCAACCCTCTCAAACTCACCTATACCTCTTTTCTTCTATGATATGATTAACCTTTGATCTCATGACCAAAGATCCTCTAATTATTCATTGGAGATCATAATAAGTACGGTATGTGTGTAATAATACTCTTATCATACTTCCTTCCACTTTTACTCAAGGAAGTTGATGTAATATCTATATTATTTTACCTTGGTCTTAAGAAAATTTTCAATTCCTTTGAGTTTTTACTAGAATAGTTACTAATGGGGTTTTACGTAAGTAAAACAAAGATCAGAATGTTTTATTTATTTCAAGATTCTTTATTTTAAGTTGTAAATGATGGAAACCCTGAATAATATTCTATATTAGGTTGGTTCATTGGTTCTAGCAGTGGTATACCATCTACCCCTTAACATCAAATAGATTTTCTACATTTGTTTTGGTTGTTGAGCTCCTTATTCCTCTAATACACCTAAAGGGTTGAGATATCAGTGGTATGGGATCAATTATACTTAATAAATATAAAATAAATTCAATTAATAAAGTAATTTCATCTATAGTTTCCTATAGTTAAGGATTTTATAGATGATATGATTTATTTTTATCACCTTAATATGCTTGAACCATAACATAATTATTTTATTCTTTACTCAATTATCTAGGATAATGCCAAATATATTTTATATATTGCAAATTCACTTATAAATAGTGTAATAATTAAATGTTTCTAGTTTTATTACTTTTTTTAAAGTTTCAACTATCAAGACATGACTCACTTGTGTAATTCAGTTGATAACAAATCGATTTATTGTGTTGTGTATTGTTTCTTTATTAGTTTTTAAGACTCATGAATATAATATGATTCCACAAAGATGTCACCATATCAATTACACGATTGATAAAAATTATTTCATTACATAAAGTTCCAATATCTTTTAGTTTTAGAGTATTATAAATTTAGAACAAAAAATTAACTAACAAAACTCATATATTTTTCAACTAATGGACACATTCTACACTATATAAATAGATTATTAATCCATAAAAGTCTTTAAAATCCCTTAACAATTGTATACACATTTTAATATTCTAGAAATATATTACGTTTTACTTTTCATTATGATATAGGGAAATGGAAACCTAAGAAAGGGCTGATCTCAGATGCTCAGTAAAGGATATTCAATTAAAAATAAGAAAAAATGAACATCAGGGGTAATACTTGTGGCATAATATAAAACAAAAACATAAGTACAAAAAGATTATCATGATTATAAGTACATGAAGCATAACATGGAAATGTGGATACATCATAAACATGATACATTCATATAAATATCACTAAATTTTATCAATAAGGTGTCACAAAACGTATTACCAAGGTTATTCATGAAGGAACTATAAAAAATTACCAAGGCATGCTTCCAAGGTATCATAAAAATACCATCTTGAGAGACTAATTCTTTACCTGATTCATTGGAGACCAATCAAGGCGAGTCAGTTATATATCTATTATTATGTGGTCCCTATAAAGAAATTATACATAATTCTATCAAAGCATAATTAATCCAAGAAGGAATTGGTTTCCTGATTATACAAAACATCCACATAATCTATTAAGATAAATAAGGTGGATGGTATCATAAGATAATATATTAGAAATGAATAGAGGGTGTTGACATAATAGAAAGTACCTTTTTAGGAGCACCACACTATTGGAATATGAAATATTTGTGACGGGTCATTTTTGACGTGGTCACACCACAAATGAATCATTGATGAAAATCGTGTCGCTAAAACTATTTTTTTTGACTAGCCATCACAAATAATTATTTTTTGTGACAGGGGACCCTCCCATCACAAAAAGCTTTTACCAGTTATATATATGTCAACATTTGCAATGAGATTAATATCTCGTTGCAAATAATTATTTTCAATGGGAGATCAAATCCATCACAAATAATAAAATAAATAAATAACAATGATATAAAAATATAAAAAAATAAAATTAAAAATAAAAAAAAGATAAAAATAAATTAAAAAAACCAAAAACATCAAAATAGTATAAAAAACACAATATATAAATCTATATATATATAAATTAATTACAATATTTTAAAAAATATTTTCATAAAAATGTTTATCATAATAAATGTGTCAATAAATACAAATATCAATGAGGAGAGGGAGGGTCATATGGAGGAGTTGGTTGAGGTAACTCCATCCTTATACCCTGGACCATGCATCAAATGTACTTTAATAACTTTTGATCTTTCTTCTCATGTGCCCAATGCTGCTCCTACTTCTACTTCTCATCCTATCTAAGAAACTATTCATGCTCTCTATGTGGGGTCTCCATAAAATCATCCTAAGATCACTGCTTCTCCTCATACTATACAGATGATGATGAAGACCCTCCATGATCTCCCCTCAATCTATATGAAAAAAAAATCGTACAATAATAACTATCAGAAGTCAATTGAGAACTGATACAAAAAAATCAACCTTTTTGGAAATAATAATGGTCACCTGCATCCATGTCATGTCATCAAATCCTACTACATCGATGGCCTAACCCATAGTCTCAAACTAACTATCGTCATATGTGTGAGAAGTCACTGCCTCATACGACTCCTTCAAATGTAATTTAAAATTAAAATTGTTAAAATATTTTTTTGTTAATTTTAAAAATAAAAAAAATTGCACTAACCAAAATCTAAAACTATCGACCAGTAGTAATATCTCTAGTCGAAGGATAAATGTATATCCTCTTATAAAAATCAAACTCTATAATATCATTCTAATCAATTTCCTATATGAATAAAAAAATAAAAAAATTACATTTAATGTTATATAAATTAATAAATAAAGTTACTTACTTTATTTCTTTGATGAGTACTGAACATATGACTACATGCTCTATGTGTGAACTCATACCTTCTTTAGTTACACTGACCTAATGATGATCTCCTATGAAAACTATCTTCCATCCAGTATGATAAACATCCATCCTAAACCTAATAGGAGATTTAATCGGGTCGATGGATGCATCAAGACTGATCAGATACTATAAGTCCAACATTCTTCATGGATCTATTCATAATATTATTCAAAATATAATGACAATTCTCATGTCTGTAGGCCTCCCATGCCTCCCAGTTAGAGGTCCTAATTCTATCATTAATGAGATTCCATAAAACCAATAAATAATTAATACTAGAAAGTGAACAATTAAAAAAAATCCAATTAACTAATATATATTTAAATAACATCCAATGATCAAATATAAGGTTACAAAAATCAATGGGGATATGATCCCACATCACCCATTATCTTGAAAAATAATTTTGAAGAATAGACCTCCCATGTCCACTAGCTATATGCAAAAAACTATTGTAAAATAGAATTAATAATAATATAATTTGTGCATAAATAAATTATTAAAAATAAATGATACTAAAAATTAACTAAATAAAAAAACTAAACATACCTCATCATGCATGGATAAAAATAAAGATGTGGATGTCACTCATGAATAGGGTGGGGAATCATCAATATTACAAGACCAAGACCCCTCTGAGTCAATAATGAACAACCTGCAATCTGAGGGTCGTATGATGAAGCTTTAGGTTTATCACCAGGAAGCATAACATACTTGAAGCTACAAAACATCTCATAAAAAATATTTTAGTCTATCCAAAACACTAAAACAATGTTGTCAGAAAATAATTGAAAATGAGTATTATATACATATTAATTATGACTATAACCAACATGTAATTGTGTTATTATTCATCTTCATCCCTATCTTCATATACAATGGTGTCAATATCTTCATCATCCTCTTTAGTACCATTAATTTCCATAGGATTTTCAGCTTAATCATCTCTTATTTATTGAAATTTATTTGTTACATCATTAATATAATCATCACCATCGACCCATAACTCTGGGGTGTCATCATCGATATTCGTGTCTCTTTATTGAAAAAATGTATTTGAAGTTGTGTCTTAAAAAATTTCAATTCCTTACACTTCAGTAGAACGATATTCACTTTTCATAATTTTTTCCATGAGTTTTCATTTTTGGAAATCTACAGTAATCAATTAACTCACTTGAAAAGGCACAATAATTTGGATAAAAAGTTTAATGTGCTTGATGAGCCAATAAAAATGGAACATTTACAATAATAATCATATTATATTTAATGTCGATGATTCTGTGGTGTATATGAACACCAAATCCTCTATCTGTATCAAACCAATAACATTTAAACATGATTACATAATTTTATCTCAGATAAAATAGTTTAATTATGTTATCCAACATTCCATAAAATTCAACTTCACTTTATCTATAATGATATTATCTCAATAAAACACTAATATTAATTTTTTTATTCACTATATTCATGTGTATGATATTGAAAACCATTCCCCACATATACATTATAAGATTTGAAATTTTTGATTGTGGCTTACTTAATACACACAATTGATTATCAATTTTATCAATATGTTGTGATACTTGAAAAATTGAAAAACAATTAGCAATATAACAAATAATAAATTGATTACATATGTTAAAATATAAACAATTTACTTTAATAGTCTTTGAAACCACAAGAAAAAATTATGTTTTCGATGTTCTTCATGGAAAATATGTGTAATTTGTGGAAACTATTTCTTGGTATGATCATCATATACTCACAAATAAAGTAAAATTTCTTCACTTTAAAAACATTAAGGAATATGTGATAGTAGCACTCACTGTATAGATCATGTCGTCTCTTTATAGTTGAACAGAGCATATGTATGATCCCTATGATTTTTATCTTCTAAAATTCATTGTTCATGAACTCCTACAAAGTCAATTTATAGATAAATTAAAATGTAATATTTACATCATCAAAATTTCCCTAATTATGACCCATTTATTTATGTTTTGAAATATATTTAGGATTGAAATAATGGGAGTGGAAAAAATAAATTTCCTCCTTAAAATAAGATTCTATATTTTCCCCTTAAATTAATGCTTTGTTATATACATTTTTCTTCAATTTCTTCATGAATCTCTCTTATGGGTACATCCATCAGAACCATACCTACCCTCCACATCTTTCTTTATGTGGATAATGTAATGAAAGCCGATAGAATTTTTTTCTAGTTTACATAAAATAAAAAAAAACATGTTTATACATTCTAATAAGTGAATCATTTTTTTTGTAGCCACACAAATGTCTTGGAAAAAATATAATATTTATGTTAGTGTATCCCAAATCAAATAATTCAAAAAACAACAAAATCCAATCGGCAAAAGTCATTACATTATAACATGAAAATCAGGACCTTTTAATTTTGTAATATGATTATTTCTAAAACTTGTATCTAAATTGGAAATATAATCATCTATTATCCTCAAATATTTAATACAATAAAAAATAAAAAATTATTTTATATGGAAAGTGTATAAGTCACTTTTGGATTCATTAACATGTGTGAAATTTCATTTTTAAACTAATCATGTTCGGGTTTCATACAGATTTGGAAATGATCTAATCATAACATCACATTATATTTGGTCTAACTAGGTGTGTCCAAAATTGTATCAAATATATTATTAAAATAGTTATTCTCAATATCCATGACATTCAACATATGATGGAACAACAAATAAGACCAATATGAAAGATCCCAAAATACTTTGTTTAATCCAATTATGATATCCCCTAAATCCATCTATTATTTTTTGGTTTATTGTCTATCCAAATGTATTTATAGGTAATGAAGATACAATAGATTTTAAATAAATATATTATACCATTGATGAAGGTCATTCTATTTCAATTGTACCATTTATGAAATGATTTATGTTCCTTAGAAAAGGATGATAAATAGGAATAAATATGTGATGACAGTCGAAAAAACCCGGATTTATCCCATTGACAATAATTAACACTTTTTTGAAAATCATACAATGTGTACAAGATTTTTGATCATGTGTACTCTATCCAAAGAACATGCCATATTTTAGGAAGTCACTAATTATCCACATTAATGTAACATCAATTACGAAATTCTATTTCACAAAAAAAAACATATGTGCTAACATCATTAATCCATAATAAATTTAACTTATCTATCAATGGATTCAAATAAACATCAATATTATTTTTTGGATGTCCAGGAATTAATAATGTTAAAAATATTTAGGGTTTATTCATCATAATCCAAGGAGGTGAGTTGTACTGAGTTATAAAGATGATCCAACAAGAATACTGACTAACATAAGAACCAAATAGATAAAAACTATTAGTATAAATACCCAATCACACATTATGAGATTTAGAATCAAATTAATGATTTACATGGTCAAACGTTTTCCATGAATCACCATTAAAAGTTTGATTTGTTCTTTTACCAGTACAAAAAATGGATTCGTGTCATTCCATCAATGAAGTTGTGCTCTAATATATAAATAAACATTGTAATCTGGGTGTAAGAGAGAAATAATTCAATTATTTAATGTAAAAAATTCACACTTCCCTTGGTGATCCTCTTTTTACCTCAATTTTCCACAAGTATGACAACTAAATAATGAATAATTTTCACCATAATATAATATTCAATCATTTGAACAAGGATGAATCTTCTGTTAATTAAGACCCAAATTAAGAATAAGCCTCTTGCTCTTATAGAAATTAGAGGAAACATATTTCCTTTAGGTAATAATGATTTAACCAAATATAATATCTGATGAAAATATCTATTTGGAATTCCATTTTCATATTTAATAGAAATAACTATTTTAACCACTTCAAATTTTCTTATCTTGCAACAAGGATATAAGGAATTTTCTATAATCTTCACAAAATCATATAATATAGATGGCTCTAACTCAAGAGCTAAATCAATATCATTATAAGATTCCATTTTATGAAAATATGGACTACAAACCACATGTCGTAAGGTTTGGAACTGTGATAGATATATAACTAAATTATTAGTATCTTCTCCAAACATACATTTACCATGTTGATACAAAAAAACATAATATTTTTGAAAACCAAAACTCAATAGATGAACCACAACATTTTAATTTTTTTTGAATCTACTCATATCATAATTACTATATTGACACCTAATTGTCCCTTCGGAAACAAATTCATGTTTATATAATGGAAATGATAAAAAATCTTCAACACCCTCAATATATAAAATGATTTAGAGAAGAACTATTTGGATTCCTATAATTATTTATATAATCACAATATTGTAATAAATATATTTTTTTTCAACTTTCTAATTCCATATATTTCTAAAAAATATAAAAAAAATACACATTATGATTAATCATATATAATGAAGATACTATAAAAAATGTAAAGAATAATCAAATAACAAATTACTTGTAATTATTATGAATTTTTTCTAATTACTTATAAATTTTTCTATTTCCAAAAATTATGGATAAATTTTCTAATTGTAAAGAATTTTTTATAATTACCATGAATTTACATTAAATGAAATAGAAGTACAGCCTAGGGGCTTGAGGAAATAATAAAGTGGAGGGGATGAAGGCGATGATGGAGGGAAATAATTCCAGTTCCCCTAGGTTCAGACCGTTTGGAGGAGAGGAATTCATGGGTAAACTTGTGAGTTTACCCTTGACTGCCTATCATCCAAATGGTCTAAATACATAGTCACTGGAATTATTTCACTTCGTCATCAAGTGCATCCCCACTACTTCATTCTTACCTCAAGGGGAGCACAAAGTATAGGGGATGGAAGAAATAATGGAGGGAATGAATTTCAACCCCGTTGGGTTTAAACCATTTAGAGTAGAGGCAGTCATAAGTAAACCTATGAGTGTTGGAAGATGAAATGATGTGATAGATAAGAATGACATGATAAGAGAGTTTTAAACATTTTTCAGTTAAATATATCATTGATAGAAAATATTTTTTTACTGAAAATTATTCATTTACATTACGATCATTAGTAAAACATTATTTTCTCACGAAAATGGATTGATCTAAAAAGGGGAAAATCTTACGAAGCATCTCAGGGTTATCTTATGCATATGTTTCAATATCCATAACATGTAGGTTTACTCATGACTTTCTCTCCTCTAAATGGTAAAAACTCAAGGGTATGAGAATTACTTTACTCCATTTTCCCCTTCATACCCTTTTCTCTATGATTTCCCCACACCCCTTGGCCAACATTATATTACAAATTGTGTTCAATTGAGGTTAAATGTCTTTAATTGTGGTGAATACCACTATTTATCATAAATATTTTAATAATTACTGCTCATTACAGCTATTTTTCACTAATTACTGCTCATTACAACAAAATTTTACTAATTGATGCTCATTATAACTGATTTTTACTAATTCTCTCTCTTTAACACTAATTTTAACTAATTCCCACTCATTTCCACTGATTATTATAATTCCCACTCATTTCTAATAATTTTTACTTATTCTCTCTCATTAGTGCTCTTTATAAATAATTTTTACTAATTACTGCTCATTGCCGATAAATTTTATTAGTTACGACTCATTACCTCTAATTTTTACTAATTTCCTCTAATTACCAGTAATTTTTACTAATTACCGCTCATTACCAGTATTTTTTACTAATTATCACTAATTAATGGTAGTTTTATACTAATTACCACCCATTACTGTAATTTTCTACTAATTACCACTCATTTACAATAAAATTTACTAATTACAACTCATTACCATTAATCTTTACTAATTACCACACATTACTGATAATTATTACTAATTACAACTCATTAATGATATTTTTTACTAATTACCACTCATTACTGGAAGTTTTTACTAGTTCCCACTCATTACTTCTATTTTATACTAATTCCCACTCATTACCATTAATTTTTACCCATTCTCGCTTTTTATTAGTAATCTTTACTCATTAACGCTCATTATCGGTAATTTTTAATCATTATCTCTCATTATAGGTAATATTTACCAATCCCTTCTCATTAATTCCAACTTTTACAAAATCCCGCTCATTACAAGTAATTTTTACTAATTAATGATCATTAACACTAATATTTACTAATTACCTATCATTTATCATATTTTTCTACTAATGACTTCTTATTATTGGTAATTTTTACTAATTTCGGATCATTATTGCTAATTTTTACAAATTACCACTCATTTTCAGTTTTTTTTTTACTAATTACCGATTATTACCACTAATTGTTTTTAATTACCACTCAATTATGTTATTTTTTTCTAATTACTGCTCATTGTCTCTAATTTTTTCTTATTACCACTATTTTAACTAATTATTGCTCGTTATCGGTGATTTTTACTAATTACCAAACATTATCGATAATTTTTACGAATTACCAATCATTACCACTAATTGTTACTAATTCCTACTCATTACAACTAATTTTTACTAATTCCTACTCATTGCCACTATTTTTACTAATTATCACTCTTTTACGCTATTTTTTACTAATTCCCGCTCATTTATACAAATTTTTACTAATTCCCACTCAGTTCTGCTAATTTTTACTAATTATCGCTAATTACCTGTATTTTTTACTAATTACCACTCATTACAGCTGATTTTTACTAACTATTAGTCATTTTTGATAATTTTTATAATCTATAATTCGTTGCCAACAATTTTTACTAACTACTTATCGTTAGTTCTATATTTTACTAATTACTGGTCATTTCTGTTAATTTTATCTAATTCACGCTCATTTTTACTAATTTTCTCAAATTTAAACTAATTAACATTAATTTTAGCTTACTTTAACTAATTGCAACTCATTTCCATTATTTTTTACTAATTTCTTCTCATTTCCACAAATTTTTACTAATTCCTGGTCATTACTGCTCATTTATACTAATTACCACTATTTTCTACTAATTACAGATAATTTATAATAATTTCCACTAATTTCTAATAATTACAGCTAATTTGTACTAATTTAAAATTAATTTATCTAATGTATTTTAAATTATTAATATTTACCATTAATTACTAAAAAATTATTATTTGTAACACCCCATGATTTCATAGTATGTTATTTCTTCAAAGTAATTCAATAACTTCCACTACACGCACCACCGAGTTCTAGCGCACCATGAATTACCAAACAAGCCGTTCAAAAGTGGTTATGAATAGTATTTTATGAATTTTGAACTTTATATAATCCTTATAATTTTAGAATCCATATTATTAGTTCCATAGACATAATGTAAGAACAAATACATTTTTTTCAGATAAAAGAAGTATTTTTCAGAAAAATGAAATTTTATCGCCTTTTAATGGAAAATCCTTTTTAAATCCAATATTTGGAACTTTTATATATTCAATTTGACAAAATAAAATTCTACTATGGAATTAGGAGATAAGAATTTAGTTTCAATGTTGTTTTGGAGTTTTTCTGATAACTTTCATATTTGGGTGAAAAGTGAAAAATATTATATTTTAACTAATTGTTTTTTAAATCAAAATAATTTATAGTGTTAAATTATACATTTTAATGGTTTGGAAGTATAAATAGATTATATTTTTAGAATTTAATCCAATGATGGTCATTGTAATTAATTTCACTTTGAAATTGGACATAAACAAGTGTCAAACTTTTGGTTGTTATTTTTTCTTAAAAATACACCTTTTGGTTTTGACAATTGGAATTAATTTTAAATTAATAAATGAAACTTATATGTTTTTAATTTGGTAAAATATACTTCATTATTGAATTCTTAATATCAAAATTATCTTATGGAAAATATTTGGTATTTTTATGAAAACTTTTAATTTTAAATGAATAGTGAAAAACACTGAGTTATAGTTTAAAACAGAATTTTTATTTAAATAATTATTTATTTTATTTAAATTTATTTTATGTAAAAATAGATACATACTGCCTATATAAGTTCAATTTAATTCATTAGAGTTATTTTATAATAATTTTAGATATATAAAAATTTTATTGAACTTTTCATCGTCTTTTACCCACCTTCTGGGAGAATTTGAAAATTCACATAAAACATAATTTTACCACTTCTATGAGTGGAAATTTGAAAATCCGAGAGACATGGTTAATATCAAGGAGTAAATTGTGGTTCAATAAGATAAAAATAATTTTTGGTAAATAGTATCTTTTGACTTTTATTTACCATGGTTAAAGGTAAATAGGGCAATTCATGATAAAAAGTATATTATAATAATACAAAATTACCTTAACACTTGTCCTACCTTATTATATGAGTCATGGAAGACCATGGGAATCCTTGGGTATATTTTGGGACCCCATGGAGCCACTTGAGAGTGATAATGACTCTTTAGAATAATTTATTTAAAGTAATGACAGAAATGACACAAAAAAATAGCTTTTAGTAAATTACTTTTTAAATGGGGTAATATAAGTTATATTTTCGACTATAAATATTCATTGGAAAGATATAACGATTTAATATATCATGATATTTATTTATTAATTTTTAGATATCAAATAAATTATATTATTTATTACATAATGATGATGTAGTAATTACCTTATTAATGAAATATTAAAATAATTGATATTATAAATACACAAATAAATATAATTTGAGACTTTTAATGAATTACACGAATTTTGTTAGTTAATATGACATGTTAGTATTTCTTAAATGATTTTTTTTATAATTAATAAAGTTGTTAAGACTTTAACAGAAATCAATTATTAAATAGTGTCAAAATTGGCATAAATGAGTTTTTAAAACAAATATTATATTATTAATTGATATTATATTCATAAAAATATAAGGTTCTTCCAAAGGACTTATATCATTATATTTTCATCATTAATTTACCACTTGGGGGTCACTTGGATGTATATAGTAAGTTTATTAACTATATAATATAAAAATACAAAGTGACATGGTAAATATTGAACCAATTAACTAAGAGTTAAAACCAAAAGATAAGGTTAATATAATGACCCAAACCTGTCTAAAATCTATTGGTTGAAAGGATTTAGACCCACCCCCACCTTAGACTTTTAATTATCCACTTTGGATCGATTACACACCAAATATGAATTTATTATAAAATAATACTTTAAGTTTTTCCTAAAGAGCCCCTCCTCCCCCTTATAAAAGGATACCACTTCTAACCAATTATTATTACCTTCAAAGCAATTTGGCATGGCAAAACTCTACCCAAATACCCCTTAAACTATCCTATAGTAATCCTAGAGGCCTTACTTTAGTCATAAATCCATCCTAAGGTTCCCTTTTGATCAAATCAAAAGGAAGAACCCGAAGAAGAGTTAATGTTTTCACCACCCTCTTTCATGTTCCTTTCTTCTTCAAATTCTTATTTCTTTGTTAATTCCATTCTAAAATAAAAACTCCAGTATATTTTATATACTGTGATTTTATTATAAATATGGTACAACCTTATTCAGTATTCTATCCACCCTTTGAATGACATGTCACCATACGTACGTACATACGACCTACCGTCTCCGCGTCGTGGTGCAATTGTTATTCAATACATTATTATTTGGATGGGTATAATAATGATATGTAATTCATGTAAATAATAAATATAACATGATAAGGATTCTCTATATATGATATACCGTCCAATTATATATTATTTTAATATCAAAAGAATGATATTGTATCTCGTGCGTACGTACGGATTACCTTCTCCACGAACGTGATGAGATTCATTCCCCATCGTATCCATTCAAGACTAAATTTTATTTGATGATTATAAATAATTTTTAGATACATTATATCATTCTGGATTTTAATAATATGAATCCCATCCATAACAAATATGGCACACAGAACCAAAAATATAAAGAAAAATGAATCTGTTAACACCCGAAATGATGATAATACTAAGATATTATTAAAAATCAATTTTAAAAGATCATATATGATATAATATTAATGTATATGATTCTTTTATAATTTAGTAACAATTATTTCAACATTATACAGGAGTTTAACCTACCCTCAACCAATAAAAAATACAATGTAAGGGTTTATTTCACAATCTCTTCATTATCTGAGGCTGTTTATATGCAATTATCCACTTGGACCTCATTATCATCCACATCCATGTTTCTTAAAAATATGTTTAAAAAAAATTCTATTTACTAGACAATGGGTTAAATTCAATTATACCCTTATGTGTTCTGAAAGGAATATTTTCGTCCTTTTCCAAACAAGTTAATTTTTGACCTTTTCGACAAATTTAAGGTAAGAATGTTTTTTTAACTTATATGGAGGGTAAGGCTATTTTCTACCATCATAAACTCGTCAAGTCTTCCCTTAAAATCTTATAATAATATTTTTAATTTAAATGTTTTATTTTATAATTATGTGACTTTTAAATGATTTCAAAATGAATATTTTATGATGTTGTGAAAGGTACTCTTTATCAAGATCATAATTTTAAATATTTTAATGATTTGTCTATCTAAATCTTTTTAATTAATTTCCATGTTTTCAAAATTCTATTAAGGATTTATTTATATGGACATGAATGTTTTAAATTATATTTATTTTCAAAATTTTCAAAGTGGTATGGGACACTTTGATTCAAAAATATTTTTAAATTACTTCCTTGATAAATGTGTGACTTTTAAATGATTTCAAAAAAGAGATATTTCTCATAAATAGTTTTTATTTCATCTATATTAACATCCATTGATGGATTTTAAGCTGATTTGAAGTTGATTTATTATGATAAAAAAACTTTCATATTGTATTGAAGGTTTTGTGATATGTTTGACTGCGGATGTGTTATTTTTATACCATTCACGGTTTATGGAGAAAGTATTTACATTTCGTATGCTAGTTTTAATAAGAATGTTTATGATATGTTTAAAGCTATTCATATGAGGAATGCATTGGACTTAGTAAGTGATGGTTGGATCCCGCTATAGCTACTCGATACATCATTAGGTTTCATGAGATAAACTAGTGTCTTGGCATGAGGCCTTGACAAAATCTTATTTGTAGTCTTGGCACAAGGCCTTGGCTACGTGGTTATGATAGTCTGGAATTATGCATTCCATCATTATGAAAGTGGTTAGTGATATTGCATGAAATTATTCAACTAGTAGAATATCCATGAGAATAAGTAAATGACATTATTTTATTTTATTTTTCCATTATTATATTGAAGTTCAAATTTAAAAGGCTTTTGTTTTAGTTATACATTGCCTTAAATGTTTATGATTATTTATTAAAGTTTCTGCTATATTGTTATCCTTACTGAGAATCTGAGATCACCCCTTTATATGTTTTATTTTTTCCAAGATACCAAGAAGTGTATTGAGATTGATATACAGGGTTAATCCAAGAGAATAATGGCATTCATAAAGGGTTATTTATATTGTTTTGTATATTATAAAGTGTAATGTGACATTCATTTATGTAATATATTTTCCAAGACTGCTAACCTTATCGGTCCTTCGGGACTTGATTCCTTGTAATCATGCCAATGTATTAAAATAATGCACCAAATCTGGGTAACTGGGGACTGAGAAATACTGTTGGTATCATATGAAGTTTACCCATAACCTTGGATACTAGATTTAGATAAACTCTGATTATAGAACATAGCCCTGAGATAGAATTTGACGATTAGTATAGAAGAACTTCCTAGAATTTTGGTATTTTAGAGATTTTGTGAGTTTTCCAAGAAATATATCCCTATCTAGATACGAGCAGGTAGAGGAGGCTTTGGCACAGATGTACCTAGGGGTAAAACCCAAAAATACTACTTTGAACTAGACTCGAACGGGAACTAGTGCACAACAATGGGCCTCGCTTCCCTTTTGGATACAACACTCCCGGGGGATATGCCTAGGATAATTCTCATTTTCTTTAAAAATAATTATGAATGGTTTATGAGTATATACTTCCTCAATGAAAACAAATTTATGATTATGGATTATATCCATAAACTCTTCAATTTACTTTAGGTATTTTACAAGTTTGGAATTATTTCAATTGATAAACTGGCCTAGTTTATGCTATTGTATAGAAATGGCGCACAATAGAAGGTATGTGAACTCCAGAAATACGTATGATCCAAAGAGTAAAAAGGATCATATCTTTCACAGTATTAATCCAACATTTAGAAGGGAAATAGTCTCCCATGTATTCTCAACATATGAAGAAATAGTATCATGAGTTAATAAGATAAGTAAAGATTTTTCTGATTCCTATGGATTTGAAGGGAAGAAATAGAAGAAAAGGATGGAAGAGATAAATATGGATAAAGGGAAGATGAAAAAGAATAATTTTACCATATGTGATAATTGTGGGAAGAAACACCTTGAAACTTGCCTTAAAGGAATGAGAGTTTGTTATAAGTGTGGAGAAAAAGGTCACCATGTATGTAACTGCAAGGGTAAGAAAAATGTTTCAAATATACAATAGTTCATCTGTAAGGAGTTGGGACACTATGAAAACCAATGTAAAAATCATCAGAGTATGCCCCAAATAATGTTATTGGATAATAATCATGTTATGATACTACCACATATGAGGATGAATGATTAGAGTTCTTATGTTGTTATTAAGGAATTTTGTCATTTGAGTGTTGTATCAACAATGTACTGGTTATAATAATTACGGAGTATATAAGTATTGTACTGTAGTACTATTTCATTAAGGACTTGAGATTGTGTGGAACCAAGAAAAGTGACTCAAAAGCAGGTTAAATTTTAGGAAAATATATGGCTTAGATAAAGATAAACCATAATATGGTTTTGATACCGAGGTAGTGATTTTGAAATAATACATGATTGATTTGGATAAATTATATTGGATATTCTTGAATACCTCGATACTGATTAATGATTTTTATATTCCATCATTTTTGGCGTTTACAACATTTTTTGATAGAAGGAGTATATCCAGTATTCTATAAAGAATAAGGGATCATAAATGTAATCAATAAGGTTTTATGGTAATTCTTGATGATGCAATTTTTTAAAAGAAAACATGATGACGGTGTTCACTTGTTATTAAGCAGAAAAAAGGATCTTCCTTGTGTTTACCTTCCTTATAAATTTTGGACTGTGAGTTTGGATAGAAGTATTTTGGATAATTCTAGTTTGAGATTATTTTTGGATTTCCATAAAAGGACAACCCGGATGTCGGGTGGCAACCCGTCACGTCCGGAAAGGCCGCGAGACTTGAACCTGGAACTGAAGGGCGAAAAGGGTATATAACCTACCACTAGCCCACGTGATTTCCTGGATTGAATAATGTAGTTTTAAAAAAATGTTTTGGTAGAAAAATTATAAATTCATTTTTTTAACCCCATACAAATAGGATAAACAGAATATTTTTTATGCTCTATTATCTTTTAGAATGAAAGATGAGTTTGTGGTAGAAATTAGTTAAAGGATGGAACTCTACTTGTAAAGTATATATTTTTCTTCTTATCTTATTCTATGAAGAAATTAATTATCATAATTTAGTGAAGGGATCTTAAAACAAAATTTTTTTTATCCTAATACCATATGTTTTGTTAAACCGATGGTATTTTAAATCATCATAGATTGATGAATTTAAGGCCCTCAATTTTACAATTGTTTGTGATTGATGACCTCAATCACTACCAATAAATATTTACTTTTTTCCTCCAATTATATGTCTCTAATTTCCACAAATGTTCTCCTAATAGAGATCATAATTTGGTGGTGACCCTTTCATTTCCCTTTTCATCTTATTAAGACTAAATTTTATTAACCGAATTTCCGATGTCGGTTTTCCCAATGGTATTTTCTATTTTCAACCTTTTATTTTCAAAAAATAATTTCAAATTGCGAGGATGAAATTTATTGAAGTATGGAAGAATGTAAAACCCCATGATTTCATAGTATGTTATTTCTTCAAAGTAATTTAAAAACATTCACTACATGCAACACTGAGTTTTAGCGCACCATGACTTACCAAACAAGCCGTTCAAAAGTGGTTATGAATAGTATTATCTAAATTGTGAACATTATATAATCCTTATAATTTTATAATCCATATTATGAGTTTCTTAGACATAATTTAATAACAAATACATTTTTTTCAGATGAAAGAAGTATTTTTCAAAAAAAATGCAATTTTACCACCCTGTAATGGTGAAGCCTTTTTAAATCCAATATTTGAAACTTTTATATATTCAATTCGACAAAATAAACTTCTTCTTTAGAATCTGGACATAAGAATATAGTTTTCATAAAGTTTTGGTGTTTTTCTAATAACTTTTATATTTGGGTGAATAGTGAAAAATACTATATTTTAACTGAAAACAACTTCTTAAATCAAAATAATTAATATTGTTAAATTATAAATTTAAATGGTTTGGAAGTATAAATAGATTATATTTTTAGCATTTAATCTAATTATGGTCATTGTATGTAATTTCACCTTGAAATTGGAAATAAACAAGTGTCAAACTTTTGGTTGTTATTATTTCTTAAAAATACACCTTTTGGTTTTGACAGTGGGAATTAATTTTAAATTAATAAATGAAACATCTATGTTTTTAATTTTTTAAAATAGACTTCATTATTAAATTTTTAATATCAAAATTAGCTTAGGGTAAATTTTTGGTATTTTTCTGAAAACTTTTAATTTTTGATGAATAGTGAATGAAACTGAGTTATAGTTTAAAACTGAATTTTTATTTAAATAATTATTTATTTCGTTTAAATTTATTTTATGTCAAAATAGATACATACTACCTATATAATTTCAATGTAATTAATTGGTGTCAGTTTATAATAATTTTAGATATATAAAAATTTTATTGAACTTTTCACCGTCTTTTACCCACCTTCTAGAAAAATTTTCAAATTCACATAAAACTAAAGTTTACCACTTCTGTGAGTGGAATTTCGAAAATTTCAGAGAAATGGTTTATATCAAGGAGTAAAATGTGGTTCTATAAGATAAAAATAATTTTTGGTGAATAGTAACTTTTGCCTTTTATTTACCGCGGTTAAAGATAAATAGGTTAATTCAAGATAAAGAGTATATTATAATAATAAAAAATTACATTAAAACTTATCCTAACCTTATTTTAGGAGTCATGGACGACCATGGGAATCCTTGGGTTGATTTTGGGACCCCATGGAGCCACTTTAGAGTGATAATGACTTTATAGATTAATTTATTTAACGTAAAGACAAAAATGACACAAACAAATATCTTTTAGTAAATTACTTTTTACATGGGGTTATATAAGTTATATTTTAGACTATAAATATTAATTGGAAAGATAAAATGATTTCATACATAATGGTATTTATTTTATAATTTTTAGACATCAAATAAATTAAGTTATTTAGGACATAATGATCACGTAGTAATTACCTTATTAATGAAATATTAAAATAATTAATATTATAAATACCAAAATAATATAATTTGAGACTTTTAATTAATTACAAGAATTTTATTAGTTAATATGACATGTTAGGATTTCTTAAATTAATTTTGTTCGAATTAATAAAGCATTTAAGATTTTAACAAAAATCAATTATTAAATAGTATCAAAATTGACAAAAATGAGTTTTTAAAACAAATATTATATTATTAATTGATATTATATTCCAAAAAATCTAAAGTTCAGGAAAACGACTTATATAATGATAGGTGTATCATTAATGGACCACTTGGGGGTTTCTTGGATGTATATAGTATGTTTATTAACAATATAATATAAAAATACAAAGTGACATGGTAAATGTCAAACTAATTAACTTAGAGTTAAAACCAAATGATAAGGTGAATATAATAACCCAAACCTGTCTAAAATCTATTGGTTGAAAGGATTTCGATGCATACCCACCATACACTTTTAATAATCCACTTTGGACCCATTAGAAACCGAATATGAAATTATTATAAAATAATACTTTAAGTTTTTCCTAAAGAGCCCCTCCTCCCCTTATAAAAAGACACCACTTCTAACCAATTCTTCATACCTTCAAAGACTTTTGGTTCATCCAAACAATGCCCAAATACCCCCTAAACTATCATCCACTAATCCTAGAGGCCTTAATTTAGTCCGAAAGGCAACCTAAGGAGCCCTTTTGATCAAATCAAAAGGAAGAACCCGAAAAAGAGGTAATGTTTTCACCACCCTCTTTCAAGTTCCTTTCTTCTTCAACTTCTTCTTTCGTTGTTATTTCCATTCTAAAATAATAACTCCAGTATCTTATATATACTGTGATGTTATTATAAATATGGTACACCCATATTCAGTATTCTATCCACCCTTTGAATGACATGTCACCATATGTGTGTACGTACGGACTACCGTCTCCATGTTGTGGTGCAATTGTTATTCAATATATTATTATTTGGATGGGTATAATAATGATGTTTAATTCATTTAAATAATAAATATAACATGATAATGATTCTGTATATATGATATACCATCCAATTAAATATTATTTTAATATCCAAAGAATGATATTGTCGCTTGTGCGCACGTACGGATTACCATCTCCACCAACGTGATGAGATTCATTCCCCATTGTATCCATTCAAGAATAAATTTTATTTGATGATTAAAAATAATTTTTAGAGATATGATATCATTCTGGATATGAATAATATACATCCCATTCATAAAAAATATGTCTCACATAACAAAAAATATAAAGAAATACGAAATCGTTAACACCTAAAACGATGTTAATACTACGATATTATTAACAAATCAATGTTAAAAGATCATATAAGATATCATATTAATATATATGATTATTGTATATTTTAGTAACAATTACTTCACCATTATACAGGAGGTTAACCTACCCTCAACCAATTAAAATTACAAGGTAAGGGTTTATTTCACAATCTCTTCATTATCAAAGGTTGTTTATACGTAATTATCCACTGGGACCACTTTATCATCCACATCCATGTTTCTTAAAAATATATTTCAAAACATATTTCTATTTACTAGAAAATGGGTTAAATTCCATTATACCCTTATTTGGTTTGAAATGAATATTTCTTTCATTTTCCAAACAAGGTACTTTTTGACCTTTTCGACAAATTTAAGGTCGGAATGTTTTTTTAACATATACGGCGTGTGTGGCTATTTTCTATCGTTATAAACTCGTTGAATCTTCCCTTACAATATTATAATAATATTTTTAATTTAAATGATTTATTTTATAATTATGTGACTTTTAAATGATTTGAAAATGAATATTTTAAGAATTCTTGAAATTTACTCTTTATCAAGATCAAAATTTTAAATGTATTAATGACTAATCATTCTAAATATTTTTAATTAATGTCCATGTTTTCAAAATGATTTTAAGGATTTATTTATATGGACATGAATGTTTTGAAATGATATTTCTTTTCAAATGTTTCAATGTGGTATGGGAAACTTTGATTCAAAAATATCTTTTAAATTACTTCCTTGATAAATGTGTGAATTTTAAATGATTTAAAAAAATAGATATTTCTCTCAAATAGTTCTGATTTCATCTATGTCAACATCCTTTGATGGAGTTTATGCTTATTTGATGTTGATTTATTATGATACAAAACTTCCATATTGTATTGAATGTTTTGTGATATGTTTGACTGTGGATGTGTTATTTTTATACCATTCATGGTTTATGGAGAAAGTATTTACATTTTGTATGCTATTTTTAATACTAATGTTTATGTTATGTTTAAACATGTTCATATGATGAATGAATTGGACTTAGTAAGTGACTGGTGGAGCCCTCTATAGCTCCTCGATGCATTGTTAGGTCTCATGAGACAAACTAGTGTCTTGGCATGAGGCCTTGACAAAATCTTATTTCTAGTCTAGGCATGAGGCCTTCGCTACGTGGTTATGATTGTCTGGCATTATTCATTCCATCATTATGAAAGTGGATAGTGATATTGCATGAGATTATTTGACTAGTAGAATATCCATGTGAATAAGTAAATGACATTATTTTATTTTATTTTTTCCATATTATTTTGAAGTTCATGTTTAAAAAGATTTTGTTTTAGTTATACATTGCCTTAAATGTTTATGATTATTTATTATGTTTCCGCTATATTGTTATCCTTACTGAGCATCTGAGCTCACCCCTTTCTATGTTTTATTTTTCCCAGGATTCCAAGAAGTGTATTGTGATTGATATGCTGGGTTAAGCCAAAGGAATAATGGCGTTAATAAAGGAATATTTATGTTGTTTTGTATGTTATAAAGTTTAATGTAACATTCATGTATGTAATCTATTTTCCTAGGCTACTAAACCGATCGGTCCTATGGGACTTGATTCCTTATAATCATGCTAATGTATTAAAATAATGCACCGACTCTGGATAATTGGGGTTGAGTCGTTACATTATTAGTTAGTATTAATTACTAATTACTGTTAATTGCTACAAATTACTGTAAATTATTATTACTTATTTTTACAATCTATGAATTATTAATATGTTCTGTTAATTAGTGCCATTTGTCTATCAATTATAAGTAGTTACTACTAATCACAACTACTTAATGATAATTAAAACTAATTACTTCTAATTCACAAAAATTACTGATAATTAAAACTAAATGATTCTAATTAAAAATAACCACTGATAATTAAAAATAATTACTACTTATTAAAACAAATTACATCTAATTGCAGCTAATTAATAATACTAATTTTAAAAATAAATTTTAATAAATTAATTAAAAATTAAAAACATTTTACAAAAAAAGTTATTTGTGATTAAACCCATCACAAAAACTATCCTACCAACACATTATTTATGATGGGTTACAAATTCTCATCGAAAATAACTATTATGAGGAATAATACTTGCAATGGAAAACGTTTTCCATTATAAATAATTATTTATTTAGGGTTATTTTTAATGATAAATGAATCTCTTCCCAAATAGTCCCTTGTGAAAATGTGCTTTTCCAATAGTTCTATAAAAACTAATTTGGAAATAATAAATATCCTTGACTATTTCAAAAAAGTTATTTTATAAATCTAGGAGAGTAAGAATTTATTTGAGAAACCATGAAATTTTAGAGAAGAAGTTTCATAAAAAAGGTTAAACATAGTGGAAAGATGTGTTTAACCTGAAGATAAACGTAATAAAATACTTCAGAGAAAATTTTTAGCATTATCTTGTAATGTCTCAGAAATTCCTTATAATTTTTATTTTAAATTATATGGTATTATTTTGAGACTAGGATCTCAGATGAGGTTTGATTCTGAGGCCCGGTGAGCTCAGAATAAGTGTTTGAAATTTTTTTAGTTTATTTAAAATAGCATGTGTACTCATTTTGGAAAACTTCTAAATGGGTACCCGGATTAAAAATCTTAGGGCACCGCTGTGTCCATAATGACGAATTTACCTAAAGGAAGAATTAACTTTGACTGGCACAGGCCAAGGGAAAAAAGTTATTTTTTGGAGTTTTTTAAAAAAAATATAATAAAAATTTGTTAAGGAAAAATAAAATAAACTTTTAGTGTATTTTATTCTAATTTCCAAATGTCGTTTCAACGTAACAACATTGCAACTCAAGCGTAATAGAAATGTTGTTTCATAAATGAAACAGGGTAATGACGATGCGACTCAGTATAACTGAAACATGTTTTTTCCCATTTAAAGGGTTTATCAAATATGGGATAATTGTCATAATCTTGCATTGATATGAATTTGGGGGTTTGGCATTGGCGATCGACGATCGACGAATCCCCTACGATGATGAGCACATTTCTCTGTTCTTTCATCGTTTGAAGGATCGCCAACAACAATAGTGGGGTAAAGATAAAGGAATTAATAACGACAACGGTTCAATCTTTTCCAACGAACGATCCACCCTCAAGGTAAGGGGTTTAATTCCAAGTGAATATTTCCTTTCACCGTTCATTGTTTTGAGTGATGAATGCATCCAACCCACGAATAGGTTAACTCGTGGATCGATCCCATATACGAGATGAGATTTTGGCATGCGAGGATAAAAGAAAAGGGAATATAAGTTGTGATAATTCAATATCTTCCCTTTTTCTAACGTGAATAATGAAGTCCAAATTAATAAGGCCAACATTCATCACTTTGGGATTTACTTCTGATCTCTCCTCCTCCTCCTCCTGTTCTTCTTCGACAGATCCACGTGGTCACATCAGACTTTTTTGGGAGGTTATAAGCGCGACCAGACCCATGGATCGATGACATGATGAGTTGAAGCCTATGACTAGAAAGACGAAAATTTGAGGACTCCAAAACATTCTCTAGATCAAATAACGGAACACCAGAGCAATTCTGGTGGCCCATATAATAAATCTCTAGCTCACCGTCACCGGCAGCACACCGTAGTGGAGGAGGCCATAACTAGTGGGCCGTGGTGGTGTAGAATCGCGATGCCAAATGGGTTCCGTGTCAGGCTGGGACACTCATGGTGGGTCCGTAGGTTGGTGTGGGCATGTGGTACGCACTACCGTGTGTGGGGGGAGGCTACTGACCAACTGTCGGCTGCATGACATGGAGGGGAAACAGTCGTCGCCGCATTCGGTGGAGGCCGAACTGGCCCATAGCGGCGAACCAGGCTGGAGAAGACAAGATGTCCCAGTAATCTCAGTGGGCTAGACCTACGGCCCAGAGGACCGGGACGGGTCTGTCTGACCGGGTCGGACCTGACCCCGGCCCGACCGATCCCTTTTTACTAAAATAGGTGTAACTACCAAACCATATGCCTGATTGATGATTTGTTTTTGGTGTTGGGACCCTCGTGATGAGATATTACTTTTGAAATACTTCATGTGAATTTTCGTGGAATTTGAACTATGATAAATGTCTTTAATTGTAGATTCTCTTGGAATCAAGGGTGATACAAGTGAGAATTGAGCGGACCTCAGAGGCCCAACAAACGAGTGGACCTAAGTGGCCCAGCAGAAGAGCAGGTCTATGTGATCTAGCTGACCCCAGAAGACAAGTGGGTCTAAGTGATTCAGCTATCCTGTGAGACAAGTGGGTCTATGTGATCCAGCTAGCCTGAGAGACGAGCAGGTCTAAGTGATCCAGTTGTCCCGAGAGACAAGCAAGTCTATGTGATTGAGCTGACCTAAGAGATGAGTGGGTCTAAGTGATATAGCTGGCCCATGTGAAGAGAGGGTTTAGGTGACCCAGCAGTCCGAAGCACTCACCAGGGACGAGTGCTTTAGCAGTACAAGGTATTAAGCATTACAACTATTAGTCTTTCTTTCCTTCCTTTATATTATTCCTATGTGAGTTGACTCGAGTGACTCTATCTCTCAACTGTATTTATTAGAGGATACACTTCGTGCACCTATTTGGTGTTCTAGTTCTTGCATACTTTCCATTATTGTATTTAACTTTTTGTTCTGGGGTCCTTACTTAGTATTTTGTTACTCACCCCTTCACAGGATTTTCCTACACATGTTGTGCCTTGTTCAGAAGACTAAAGCTTCGATAAAGACCTTAGTGGTCCAGAACCAAGTAGTTACCAGTTAGATCCTACATAAGAGGTGTATTTTTATGAATTCAAGTGGCATCCCCTTCACCTACCCTTCAGAAAGGGTTTACCATAGATGGACTTCAGGAGCTTGTACTTGTCTTTTTGTTGGGCTTGTATTTTGGCCCTATTACTTCCAATTTTTCACTTTTACTCACAGTGGTTTTCTTAGTGGAATGATTGTTTACTTTTTAGTATTGTGGGTTTGAATGTGTGTGTGTGCATGCGCAAAGGCACTCAGGAAAATTCCCCCCACTTACGGGATAATGAATTAAGTGCTAGTCACCAGCCCCTGCCCATCAGGAGGCGGGCTTGGGGTAGTCACGACATGGGCCCAGGGGGACGGGTCGTGACATATTGTAAAAAAGATGAAGTTATGGCCATATTAAAAAAATTCCAAAAGGTGAAGTGAACATTTCAAAAAATGTTACTTTTAAAAATAAAATATCAATAAAATATCATTAAAAATACATAAAGGTTATCAAAAGGAATTTGGGGTGAAAGATAAAATAGTTTATTTTGAAAGGATGTAAAAACATTTAAATACATAGAAATTTTGTTATTGAAAACCCAAATCATAAATAATGTAATGAAACTTCCTTTTTAAAATATTAGAAGGAAAATATGGTGGTAACATGAAATAAAACATAATTAGGTTTCTAATTACAAAGGATAAAATTTCCTGGAATGGAAAATATGGTCAATAAGGGGAAAGTGTTATTAAAGAGGATTGGAATTATTATTATTAATGATGTAATTTTTTAAGAATAATTTTATCAAGGTAAACAAATTTATTTAAAAATGAATTATTACTAGATAGGAAGATAAATTATATTAAAAAATATCTTATAGAGGAATAAACTAATAATAGATGAAGGAAGTTCAAGAAGAGGCATTATAACTCAATAAAGGGAGTTTAGTTAACAAAAACACTTTCAACTTTGGTATATTTTAAATCGAGAGCCATTTGTAGAAATAAAATGGTATGGTTATTCAATCCAAATGAAATTAATGAATATGTAAAAAAAATAGTAATTAGTCAAAGAATATCAAAACTATTATCGTTAATAATAAGAAATATGTTTCAAGGAATTAAATTTAAGGCAAAGAACCACATACCTTAATTCATGAATTTCCGCGAAAATGATTGTATTTAATAAATAAAAAATAACTATCTTAATCATATATTTCATAACCTTTTTCATATATATAACCTTTTATAATATTCATTTATAATTATTCACTGCAAGTATATTAATTATTTATTATCCATTTTCAATATCAGGAGTGAGTAATCTTGATCATTTTGAACTAGTTTCATAATAAAAGTGTTTTTCTCCATTATTACCCAAAATTTCATCATTTCTATATCATAAAAGGTTCAGTAATTTATTTTTATAATTATTTTAAATGTTATAATGTCATTTCATATGTATTTTTGTTATTTTTAGTGACAATGAAGGTAGTGACAAGATCGTTTTGGTAATTTATAATGAACAAATAATGTTGTCTTAATTAATGAGTTAATTTTTTATATTTCCATTCCAAAAAAACATTATTTACCTATCAATATACAATATTAATTTTTCAAATATATCCTTGATACAAATATATATCATTTTTCATGTGGGTAGTTAAACCCACACAATAAGAACATGCTACAATCTTTGAGTGAGTATGGTTATGGAAGAGATTCTTTTGTTATATTATCATTTTAAAAAATGTATAATGAAAATATTTAGATGTTATTATGGTGATAAATAATAATTTTAAATAGATATATGAAGAATGTAATTGAAAAATAAGTTTTCACTTACAAACAAATCGCTTTTATTCTTGTTCTGTTTGTTTTAGTCTACCAGTTTTACAACGACATATTATTGCTAATATTACTTATAGAATGCATAATTTATATTTCCATAATGTAAATCATGAAATAAATGATATAAATATATATATATTCACTAAAACCATTTCTTGAACCATCCTTTAAAGTTAGTGATAAATAATTAAATGTATCATTCATGGAGGTGGTAGTCCACACACACACATGAGAAACGTTTTACTTTTTTTGATTGAATGGGAGGGGAATAGATAATAATTATATCACTAATATAAAAAACTTTTAGTATATTATTTATAATTATTCCATTATATTTATATGGTTTGAATGGGTTTGGAAGAGTGTCTATGAAAAGGATAAATAAAGGAAGATAATGGGTAAGTAATACTTATGTTGATAATTTTGATCTTCTCTTGAAGTATCCTTTTGAAATGAAGGACATTATTCAATTTTTTGAGGATATAGGTTATAAAATGTTTAAATGGACTCTATAAGAAGTAAAATGGGCATATTTTCATGGTAATTTCAAACTAGGTGTGTGGATTAAAATGGGTGTATGTGAGATCCTTTTATAGGTGAAGAAGAGGGAAAATATTTGGAAAAGAATTTTAGGCAGGGGTAATAATTGAATTCCATGGGATTTAGGTGAGTTAGGTGAAAATATTCTGGTGAGAAGAGTAGTTATTAATTTCAAAACTAACAATTATATTATAGAAGGTCTAAATGTCAATTTTATTTAGAAAAATTAGAGCCACATTAGACTATTCATTGTAACACTTATTAATCTCAATTAAATAATAATCATGGTAATTGTTTTGTCATAAAAATATAAGATAGAATTTTTAACAAATTTTGGTGTGATAAATCTCAATTTTGGCTCAATTTATCCTAATTTAATTTATAAATATAATAAAATGAACTTTTAAATTAAAATATATAATGTGTTGAAAAGTTTTTTTGTAGAAAAATGTCGTTTTAAGAATTAAGTGTTCTTAATATTATTTAACATTGATAACGAATTAAATATGTGATAATTTATTTGTATATAATTTTAAACATAATATTGGAGTCATTATTTTAAAGTAGAAAAATTTAATTTAAAATCACAATATTTAGAAAAATATCATTATATGATAAATAATTATTTTACCGAGGTAAATAATATTTACCTTGATAACTTAATTTTATTCCTAAAATTGAAATTTATATCATTAAATAATTTTAAAATTATGATTGAAGATATTAAAATCATTTTATATGATTAAATTTATAAAAGTGATAGAAATAAATTTTAATATAAGTGCTCATAATGTATAAAAACGATTTTATAAAACATGTATCTTCTAAGTAAAAAATAAATTTATTAATTTCCTAGTAATAGCAATTAGATGGATGTTAAATTATTTTATTATACATATTATATATACTTTCCATTTAAACCATTATTTCACTATAAAATAATAATCTTTTGGGTGAATTAAAAGTTACTTCTTAAGAAAATTTAATTCTACTCTTAAAATGATTTTTTTGTTATTTAGATATTTTAATTAAATGTTATCAATAAATTAGTATTTAAAAAATGTATTTATTTTTATTTATATATATATTTCATGATTCAGTTTCCTCTATATTTACTCCTTAATTGAACAAATATATTTTTACGATTACATAATATTATGTGATTTGTTTTGTTTCAGTGTTGTGTGTGAAAAATGATATAAAAACATTATGTTTTAATAAAAAATATATAATTTAAAATCATGGTGGGTTATATTATACCCCAATAAATAGATTTTATCCTTAAAGTTTTAATTTTTACTAACAAATAAAATTAGTTAAGGGTATCCAAATGATAGGAATAACTCAGCATATATTTTTAAATGAGCTAACTACCTTAATATCTTAGATACGGTTAGGAAACAAATATTTCCCCATCATCATTTTAATAGCTTTCTTTATTTTTACTCAAAAAACTATTGTTCTATTTACTCCTTTTCAACACATAAAACATATTCAAATTTCTTTAAGTAATTCTCCATGATGTCTCTTCCCACATTTTTGACATGGTGGAAATTGAATCTTATTTCCTTAATTATATTCCTTACTTGTACTTCCATGATACTCCATCATTACATTCTTTGGTTTGTTTGGGAATTAAACAATTTTCATGTTGTTAATCTCATTTATCGATAGATAATTATTAAAATTTATAACATTTATCACTTCATATATTATCCTGATAGTTTTATGAAATGATCACATGCATCATTTAATTTGCACGGGTTGCAGTTAGATTAGATTTATTGTTTCCCAAACTAAACATTATAATAAAGAGTAGTGTAGTGATAGTGAGGGGTTGATCCTATAGGGAAAGTGAGATTATTGATAGAAACTATGTCTTGTAACACTCTGTGTAATAGTTTTCATAGGTTGATTGATTTTGGGAAAACTAACACTAAGGGGATTGGGGTTTGAGATCAGAGATATAGAGAGAAAGAGAAGGGATCCAGATCAATTTTGGGGTTTGGGTAAAAGTATAATCTCAATCCTAAATTGGAATGGTCCTAAGGTTTAGGCTGAGAAGTAAGAAAAATATGCTAGTTGACTATGGTCAAACCAAATGGATCTGTCTCAGATGTAACTATTCCTTGATATAGATATAGCTATAACCAATATACATTATGCCTAGATTCTATGATAGAAATTATCATAGGCTATTGATCATAACCTATTCTAATACAACTAGGTCAGGCTCATTCATTCAAACTACCTAGGGTTAGGGTTATTTAAATGAATTAGATAATTTTGTTTTGTTTAATCTGATTATTATCCATTTGGGTTTCCAAGTTTACAGTTAAAGATTCAATAAAACCACACACCCCTACTCTAGATCCATACCCAAGGTGGTTTATTCACTAATGGTATAATTGATTAAGAATAGGAAAATAATTTAAAATACAATCAACACAACATTAAAAATTGAGATCAAGTGATTAAGGATCATGCATTCAAGATTTAAACAATTTAAAACTCAAATCAATCAAAACTTTAATCAAACACTTACTTGAAATGGTAATAAGGAAGAATGAAACACATATTTCATTATCAATTTTAAATTGAATGGATAACTCACATAGATCATCTTGGTGATGTAAAATAATGACTACCACTTTTAATTTTTAATCCATGGTGAATGAATAGATGTAAAAAATGAAATAAATTGGTACAAATTGAGTTTATGTAGAAGGAGGAAGAGGAATAATGGGGTAAAAATCAGAGAAAAATGAGAGAGAACCAAACATTTTTTCCATTGTGTTCTTACTAGAGTATATAATCAGGATATTACATAACATTTAATGTATATCCATATCATAAAATTATGATCCATGTTTTTCTCTGCAAAAATTTAAGCTGAAAAAATCTCAGGTGAATCTTGTTCTAGATCTTCATGACTTGGAAATTATCTTCATTAAAAAATGTGTAACTAGTCTTTATGACATGTATCTTCCTTTGATATAGATCTTGAAAGTGTGAATAGTGTTTTAATGGTATGTTATGTTTATTTATAAATCATGTTGTGTAATTGATTTGTGGCTTAAAATTATTTCATAACTTGATTCATGAATTATCATATGCTGTGAACGATGTCTACATTTCGTGTATGTGTGTTTCACAACATGTATTCACTATTTTTGGTAATTTTCTCCAGATTTTCCTTAAAAAACATTTAAACATATTTATTGAAATAATCAACACATACCAGGTGAATTATAGAGTAAAATGAGTATAATTCATATTCAAATGATAAATGAATTTAAATATGATTTCATCTTATCAATTTCTAATTGGGATAATCTCCACATTGTTTACTAATCCCATTATTACCTTGATTTATACGAGCATAGTCCATTATTAAAACCAAAATTAGTTAGGTGTGACATACACCATAAGATAATTATTATAAAATAATGTAATGAACAATTCAACCACAAAATGTCTCAATCTTCAAAATTATTACATTAGCTCTAAATTTAAACTAAATCACTATTATTTCAATCTAGGTTTCTTTGGACTATGTTCTCTAATATTAATTAACTTAACTTCATAACATAATAAGTCATTCATAATTTCTTTTAATAAAAATGGGATTATCCAAAGCATATCCCCTAGGTGTGTCTGGATAAGTGTGCAGTCTTAGGCTCACTCATCATCCACCCACTTAAAGAAACACATATCCTTACAAATTCTCTTAAAACTCTTCCAATTTTACCACACATATATTTTTATACATATTTTGTAACCCCTTTTTTCATTTATAATCCATAAATCACCCATTTACAAAGGATCATTCAAGAGAATATTCAAATTCTAAACATAAGTATTACACACTCTCTAACATTATTTTCTATATATTTCTCATCCACCCTCCTCATAACCTATTCAAACCATAAAAATATAATGAATTAAAATCATTATTATTTTTAATTTTACTATATTTATGGAAACATCATTATCTACCTTCCCCCCTTATCCTTAAAAGAATGAAAATGTCATCCATGCATATGTGTGGACTATCAGATCCATGAATAAAATGTGTCATTTTTCTTAATCACCTTGCATGTTTGGTTCATAAATGAGATTTAATGAATAAATATTATATTTATATCGTTATTAATGTTCTTAAAAGATAAATCAATTTCTATATTCTTACTATTCTATGGAAAAAAACCATGTTCATGTGTACATATGGACAACTGTCTCCATAGAGCGGCACATTTCATTATTTTTCACCTCATTAAATGGATGGTTATAAAAATGTATTATACGAATATTTATTATATTAGGGATTAATATATTCCATGAATATTAGTTAAAAATTATGAAACTAAAATCATTGATCATTATAAATCAATTCCTTGATGTCGATAAACTATTTGAAACAAGCTTGTCACTAATTTCATCTACATGTATCCTGATTAAAAATATATGGAATGTAATTATAACTAAATAAATTATTAGCTATCATATATTAAATTAACTAAAATAATAATTTATATATAAACTTTGGTTAAAATTATTATATCAATATCAACATTATAAAGTATGTGTGAGATAATCAAAACTACTAACATATGATGACGAAAATAAATATGAACTTGCTAAAGAATGTATAATAAATGAATTTTCTAAAATGTAATATATATGAATAATTTTTTTAAACAGTTGATTAATATAGTTATGTTTATTATATAGGAGGTTAGAGTATGTTTTATTAAGTGGGAATAAAAGGTAAGGGTCTTTCATCATAAACATCCTAATTTGAGATATATTTCATATTGTGCCACCATTTTGGTTTTTATGGTATATATAATACCTAATGTGGAATATTTTATCATGATACTATTTTATACATGGTAATTAAATTTCTCTTTCAAGGTTTATATTTCAAATGTTTATAATCCAATGGTTAGAAAAGTAGTAAGGGGTTCCTCGTCTCAATTTAAATTTATTGATATATGCTTTATATTCATCACTTATATTATTTTATGGTGTATATAGTTCCCATAGATGAATTTTAAATATAATTATAACTAGTTTAATGGGATTTAAAAATCCATATTACTTTTTAACTTTCATGGTATTTTTACTCCAAATAAAATGATGTTGTAAGGATATTTATTAACTCAATACCCTTTCATTCAGTTTTAATGATTCTTCTTGAACTTAATTATTATTAATTTGGTAAATTCGTCCTTATAATTGTACTATGACATATTTACAATTTTTTTGGATATTTATCTCATGATTTTATTCAAAGGATTATTACATTAATTATTATTTTTTAACAAACTTCATTCTTCATAAAAATGCAATATTGTTAAGAATAATCCCCTTCCCATTTAATGGTTTTATTTCCTCCATATCCACGTTATGTATTTACAAAATGATATCCTTTATTATTTTAAAATCTAAATATTTATTATCTCATGTTTTATATTTATTTCTCTTTAAATCTTTAAAAAATGTTTTATTATCCTTTTTATGATGTGGGATTCAATGAAGTTATTTTTAAAATATTAAAAAGGTTTTTCCTTTCCTAGTCATATGTTTTATCTTCCAATCCACATTTTCTATAGATAACCATTATTTGTTTTTAAGAATCCATTATTTAATATTCTATTTAAAATTAAATGTTTTTAAAAGTTTTATCTTCACATTTTCAAAAAATGACTTTTCAAAGTGACATGTAACTTTTTAATTTACAAAAATATTAAAAATGTTTTCTAAAAAAGAATTTTTTTTATTATATTTAAAATTTATCTCTTAAGAATAAATATACTAGGAATTTATGTTTCATTATTTACCCATTGAATTATATTTTACTATTTATCTTGTGGGGGGGGGGTTAAACTTGTAATATGAAATGATCCAATTATTGATACCTTCTTATGTGTTTCATTTGAAGTGTATTTATTTAAAAGGTGTTTTTATCTATGTCAACATTCTTTGAAATTACTCATGTTACAATTGGGATATTTTATAATGATACCACCAAAATTATTTATCTAGATAGCTTATAATGATTATGTTTTAAGTAAGTTTTCATGAAACTCATTTCATTCGTATATGTTAATTAATCTATGATGAATTGATTAATATTTTTAAGATATTTTTGAATAATTTTTTATGGTATTCATTATGTTATGGGTGGGATAGAATTAAATATACCTCTAATTCATTAGGTAATGTCTAATATATCATGATCTCAAAATGTACATGATTAGTTATCCCAATCATAAGAGGTTACACACGGGGTTAGACTAAGCCTACTATATGATGAATGTTTTTGTGGGAATACTTGAAATATAATTTATATACTTATGTTTATTCCACACTATTATATAATATTCTTATACCTATATTATTCACTCATAGGTCAAAATAGTTTTATGTTCTGTAATATTGTCACTCATGTCTTATGTTATGGTGATGATTTTTTATATGAATCACGATTTGAGATTTATGTCTTCAAGTATGACTATTTTGAAGTGATCCTTAATAAAGAAAATAATTTTTTATTCTTATGTTTATACCATAATATTATTTTATGAAACATTCTCATGTAATGGTGAATCATGTCTTATGTTATGCTCCAATCCTTATGCACTGATTTATTGTTGACAATCCATGTTTATTTGGGTATTATTTTCTAATGTTATGTTTATGGTCCTTGACATTAATCTCATACCCCTATTCTTATCTTATTCTCACTAATGATCATCAATTTTTACCTATTATGTTTATCTTTATTGAGAATCTAGGTTCACCAATTTATTATATTTCCAATACCTAGGTTATGATGATTGGTATAACTTATGATAAGTCAAGAATGAGGTTTAGAGGGGTATGATTATAGGATAATTTTCACAAGTATTATAAAATAATATTTTTATGTACCTAATCTCCAAAGATAATAAACCTAATGGTTCTCATGATTGTATGATATTATTGTGAAATGTAATATTAATATGAAATATATTCAAGTTTATCTTTCTTAATCTCACGTGGAATAACAGATAATGTTTTAATATATATATTTAAACACCAAACCGGAGAGAGTGGGTCTGGGGTGTATCATTTACAAACCACACATTTCAGGATTAAAATCTAATTTCTAATAAAATTTAACCTTTTACCATATTTAATATTCAACTCTTTAGATAAACTCAATTTCTAGTATTTTGCCACTTTTGGTTTATTAGTAATAAAAAAGTTAATTTTTAATATTTTCATGATTCCAAATGTATTGTTGAAAATTTTAAAAACATCAAAACATCCAAATAAGAATGGAAGTTCTCAAAAAACATTATATATATATAAGCAATGGTTGGTGTAGAAAAAAATATTTTTACATCAATTAATATTCTTTCTATGTGTCATTAACTTTATAAACCATTAGTTTATCAAAACTCCCCCAATTTTTATAATTCCTATGATGCTAATCTAAATGGATTGTATCTTCCACAAAATCAAATGCCAAAATAAATCTCCTCAAGAGTAAAAATCTAACATTTTATTTGATATTCAATAATTATCTATGAATAACTAGTGAAATAATTATTTAAAAATACCCAAGGTCTCTAATTTTATTCAAGATTTTTAGTCTAGAGTTTCTTTCATTTCTCCTCCTTTGACAATAAACTCAAAGGGTATGGTTTCCTATCATAAATGATAAATACATATTAAGAATTAATATACAGATAGGTAAATGTGATACACAAAATTACTTAGTATTTTGGAGTTTATTTAATACCAATATTCAATCAATGTTTTTAAAATAATGGGGTGTCTAATGCTTTAATGAATTTTTATATAAATTTTTTATTTATTACAATATACCCAACCTCAAATACTGTATGTTACACCTTATCTTTGATAAAGTGGTACTATATTTCAATTTTTTTCATGCTTCGATATTTTATTGGATTATTCATAATCTTAATAGTAATTTCATTTTAATGTAATATCACCATAGGAAATTTCACTTATTTGACAAGATCTCTCAACTATTTCTATATATAGTTAAGTTGGGTATATTATTCTTTTCCAAAAATATACCATGCTAAAAAAACTATGTAAATTGATGTTTTTATAATACATCCATTTCTTTTATTATAAATGAATAATTCTACCCCACTGGTTTATTTTTTCCTACAAAATCTGTTTTCCCTATCCATATATGAATATTACAACATATATTTCTCATTTTTTACACCATATATCAAACCATAATCAAGGATACTATAAATTTGACTCAAGATTATTTTTACATCCACAAGATAATATTATTTGGGATTTCTTACAAACCTTTCAACTAAGAACATTGATAATATAATATCCATACTCATTTATCCCAAGTACATAAAGTTTTCAGTCATTTTAGAAAAAAAATATTTATTTTAATTTTGTTCCATTAACATGTTTCTTGAGATTAGTTCCAACAGTGATCTATGCAAAATATAGTTTAAAATCCTATATATAAAAAGTTTTGAACATTTTATTTTCATGTTTTTGTTGAGATATAAATATATAATCAAATATTTACTAACATTAATTCATTGAAATAAAGTGAGGATTACAATAATTGATATCTTAAAATTGTATCTCATCAAATTGAATTTTTTACCACCATTTCAAGTTTATTTCTGGTGAATACGATATCATCAACACATAAAAGTATCATGATCTATTATTCCTTTGATAAATTCACATAGAGTTTTTTTAAACACCACCACTTTTAAACTCAAAATTATTCAAATATTATTCCAAAGGAGTATACTAAGATCATGGTGAAAGAGTTACCCATATAATAATTTCTTCAAATGGTATACCATTATTTCATCATTACCATATTTGAAATATATATTTCCACTTTAATAAATCCATTCAAGAATTCCATTTTCATATCCAATTTATATAATTTTAAATGCATTTGAATTGAGACCACTAAAAACAGTCAAATTAACTTAATTACTTCTAAAGATGTAAATTTTTGTTTAACATATATAAATTTGATATGAGTATAACCCTTGTAAACCAACCTTGCTTAATTATAGGTCACTTTCCCATGATCACCATATTTATTTTTGAGATAAAACCTTGTTCCATTGATAATGTAATGAATTAAACTTTTCAAAAGCTCCAAATCCCCATTATTCTCATTCTCCTAATGTTATTCATGTGTGGACTTAATACATTTCACATTCTTCACTACTTATTTAAAAAATATTTCCTTCGACTATAATAAAAAGATAGTGTATTGGTCACCTATGATGTTAAATTCAATAATTATCACTCATTTTCCTCATTTGAGTCAATGATAAAACCAATTTAGTACTTATTTATTACTATGATTCATTCTATAAATCCTATCCATATACTAGACTTTGAGGTTCTATATAATTTCCATCATAACGACCCCCTTCAAAAAAAAATTCCAAATTTGATCTTTAATATTTTTTTAATAACATTCACATAATTGATTTCAAAAATCGTACTAAACCACTTATTAAAAAATATATATGATTTAATTCGGGTTGACTAACTAATAAATTCACCTTCATTAGCTATATAACTATATTTTTATTGAGTTAATTCTTTGTTTTTAATTAAATACTCACATTTGAAGACTCTAAAATTTGTTATGGTTAGCTTCTTTTCATGAAACATCTCATAAAGAATCATCTTTTCTCGAACATTAAAACACCCTATATTATATATACACAAAAAAAATAAATTCCTCATTCCAATAATTTCTTGAGATACCAGTATAAATGGGTAATGTCTTTTACATGTTGTTCACTATACAATTTCACCTTTCAATTAGTCCATTTTGGTATGGAGTTCCAACCAATGAAATTTTATTTTTTATTCAATGTTTCTCAAAATAATTTTCCACTTTAATAGAGGTATAATATATACCAATGTATAATCGTAATATTATGATCATACTTCTAGTTTAATTATTAATACACCTCTGATATCTCTTAATACATTCCATAAATTCTTTATTCATTTTCATAAACATTATTCATTCTATTCTATGATAATCATCTATTAAAAAATATGAAATACTTATACTACCATGTTCCTACACAAGTCATTGGACCACATACATTGGTGTGACCCTATACAGAAAGTGTGAATCTATGTTATTATTTTTTATAGATATTTAACATTATAATCCCCCTAATGCATGTGTAAAAATTATTTTACCTATTTATTTTTTGTTAATTAATATAAATCAAGGATTTAATATTCGAAACTTTTTCTATACATTATTTATGTTTATGGATAAGAAATTTATGATACAAGTAGTTTACCTCTTAATTTATAAAAATATTTGAGTTATGTTTCCTATACACTTGATAGAGGCTATCAATTATCCTTTATCCTCACAGAAATTAATTATCATATTCTCATTTTATTATAGTTCCCTTATGATTTAATGTGACTTGGAATTTTTTATCACAAAGTTAACTCAAACTAAAGATATTTTTTCAATGTCTATCCACATTGAGTATATTAATGTTTTTCAATCCATATCCTGCTAGTATTTTCTTACTACTAACTTTGGTCTTTAAAGCCTCATCATTTCAAAAATGTTTTTTTCTATCCATATGCTTATTTATATTCTTCAATAATATCATTTTTCATGTGTGATGAACACCGGTATGCAGTAATCCATGTTCTATTATTATTGTTCAAATTGAGTGTAATTACATCCAAAATATACATTTATTTCTTCTTATTTTATCAATAAGAGATTATAAATTGAATGAAGACCTTAGTGAGTATCTCTAATTATTTTTAACACAATAAATGAATTTATTCTTCTATTTTAACAATGAGGAAAACAAGTCTTCAATTAGATAAAATTCATTTTTTTCCTATCCATTTTCCTTGAGTACTCATAGGATTTATTCCCCATTCTTACCATTCCAGATTTTTTAATTATAATTATTAACTTTCACATTGAATGAAATTTTTTCATAATTATTACTTAGTATCTATCATTATTTAGTTCTCATTTCACACCTTTCAACATTTTTACCTATCACTATTTATCTAATCTTTTTTTACCTATAAGACTATGGTTTTTATATTTTAGTTTTTTCATTATTGAATTACTGTGGGTTTTATTCCCAAATCTGTTTTTCATATATTATTATATGTATAGATATATGTTCATACAAGACATAATAATTCATTACATAATATTTCATTCCACATTCACACCTTTTAAGGAATTATTTTTTTTATATTTTTTACATTGAGTTTTGATATGGTGTTCCCATTCAATTGTTTTTTTCTGTTAAACTGAGGTAAGATATTAGTTATTCAACATTTTATATGTTTATCAAGTAAATAAAACATTTATTTTCATAAAAATATCTCATTATAATTATTATAGATAATTGTTACTCTAATATTTCCACTGTATAAATACAAATAAGTAGTTGGTTTGTGCTTTTAGCATCTATTGACTTTATAGTACAAGGATCTCTAGTTATTTTTCTATGTTTGATCATAATCTTAAATTATTTCTACAACAATTACATTTTTTAAACAAAAGCATGAAAATAAAATGCATCATGTAAGGAATTGTGTTGATAATGTCCTGAGATAAAATTTAACATAGTGAAATATTTATTCTATATTTTACAAAATTGTTCATCCTCCTCACTGATTTTATTTTATACTAAATGTGTTAGTGTCTCCATTTATATTTTTTATTTTAACACCCAATAAAAATAAAATTAATAGGGATAAAAAAAATTTATTATGGTTAGATCAATGTTTAAATCATTATATGAGTTTCATACCAATAATAACTAAAAATATATTACCAAAATATAGGATGAGTTGTGACACAACTTCCTATGATGGTTGATCTTATAAAAAACAATTATTAGATCATGTATCCAATAATATCTCCCTTTGTGAAAAATAAAATAATGATAAATCAAAATAGAATATATAGATATATAAACTATAATGACACATGGTTATTTCATTATATAATACAACACTTACCTGAAATAAAATATGATAAGAGATAATCCAAAATTAAACTTAAACAAGTATTTTTATTTATTATCAAAAAAGGAATTTTTTGATCATGGATCCAATAATATCCTCTTTTTGGATATTTAAAACTTAAAAAAATCATAATAGAGTATATATATATATATATTGTAATGACCTTCACATTTAAGATTTAGTATCCCTTCATATATGTATACATTTAATTACTTTTCTGGAGTATTTTTTAATCTTAAGGAGGTATTATATATTTTTGAAGTATATGAAAGATGGGAGAAAAGGGATTAAGGTGTTTGGATAGTACTATGGACTTATCCTAGGTACATGGTGGTGGCTAGTAGTATACATCACCACTTTCTGCTCCACTAGGTACCTGATGGACCTTTACTGATTACCTGGTAGTGTTGTAGTTATTTTTTTATGTGTCGGAATATGGTGTGTTTCCTTAAAATATACTCCCTAAATAAATTTTATCTCAATATTTCAACCCCTTTCATCTATAAACACACCCATTGGAACTATATTTCTCTTTTATTCCCTCTCAAGTAAATATTCCATCATGACTTGTCTATATCACCTCCAAGTGGTCATAAGAGACCATCTTCAATTTGGTGATGGCGCGGAATTCCACTAATCTCCCCTTTATATTCATTTATTCATATTAGTGAGTTTTTTTTTCTATCCCAATATCCTAGGTCATGTAAAACTAAATGATTCTTTTATATTTATTATCATTCAACTACTAAAGGAGGTATTCATAATTGAAACTAAGGTATTAATTGGGGTTTTATTTATAAATCACCGGTTACATATTACTAGTGAATAAATCTCTAATGTTCCTATATGTTAGTTCACCATACATGTTCTAGTTGTGGAATATGTTATCCCTCTAGACCTAAAAGTTTATTTCCACACAAATTATAGAATATTCCACTCCTTTTAATCATATTTTTAAACAGTTATACTGGTGGTGGTATAGGGATATGTTAATTTAATTAAAATGAAATATTTTAAACTAATACTATTTTTTAAAAAAAATTTTAAAAAAATTAAATGGTTTTTGGTAATTTTCCTTATGTTATTCATATCAGAATTTTTATACATATCATGTTTTATACATAGTTGTTTACTTTTAATTCCTTATATTATATCAATGGTTAAGATATTATAGAATAAATGTAATTGGTGTATTTTATACTTTAAATGTTAGTTTAAATTGATATTTGAGCCTTTATTAAATTTATTACATGTGTAATTCAATGGGTAATGATTTTTTTTATTTTTTAAGATTTTATTTATTAATTTCAATTATGAATTGATGATCAATATGAATGCTAGAAAAGGTATATTGTGTATATAAATCATGATTAGGTACTCCTCATATTGACATATAGGTTGATGAAATGGGACAAACTCACAATGCCTTGACTTAGTATACCCTTTCCCCAAATCTATAAGTGATGGGTTATAACACTATCTTGATTTTTTATACATGGTTCCATTTCCCCATTAACATGGGTATTTCATCATAACATGGTATATTTATTTGTCTTATATTTTAAAATTAGGCTCAAAGAAGGTAAGTAGGTACAAACCACCCGGTATTATGGGTTACATGTTATCATTTACATTAATATATAAAAATTTAAAATAGCATTTCAAGTAATTTTTCTTCTTATTCCCATATCTTTTCATTATATTTTCATAAAATGTATCCTATTATGATCATATAGGGGATGAGTGGTGATAAGATACTATGTACGTTATGCTCATAACCTACACATATCCCACTTTGGGGTGTGTGTTGTTTGGTATGTGGTCTTAGAAAAGGTAAATTACTAGAGATAGAGGTTGGGAGAAATGGTGGAGAGGCACTATTTATGATATTTTTGGAGCAATGGATGGCTCATTTATGAGGGTTGAATATGAGTTTTCCACACCTTTCATAGATATAAATTTCAATAATGGGACATTTTTATGCATATAGGTTGTATATATCTCACTTGATGTAGTTTATATCTTTTTTAGGTCTTTAGGGTATTTTTTATGCATGATTGATTTTTTTTACTATATGTCAAATGAATCATGTTCATATAACTTCTATAATTTCAGTGTGTTTTAATATTCATCAAATTCCATTAGTTTACATGTCAAAAACATGGTATAACTAAATTATAAAAAAGAAATTCAAAATATTATTGTATACCTTTTCCATCTCATTATATTATTTAAATAGGTAAATCCATCTACCATATTTTTATTATTCATACATAGGAATTTGGGCCAGCCTTTAGTGATTGTGAGTTGTGCCTAAGGTTTTGTAGAAATTTGGTTCAATAGTTTTTTGGTATTTGGGTTATGTCTATCACAAAAATGGTATCAGAGCTAACTCAGCAAAACTGAGAATGGTTTTAGAGAGTATTAAGGAGATAGGGCTATCAGAACTCAAGATTTAATCCATAAATATTAATGGAAAACATAATTATGATTGGAAATTGAGTTAATAGGGGTATTCTGGGATCTATTTTTATATATTATTTGAGAATGTCCTAATTTATTAAGTCTTATGCATCATAGATAGCCATTGATAGGTTTACACAGGTGTAATATCATGTCCTATCACATGATTGACCATGTTTGATTATTTATTTTATTATTAGAATCAACTTATGATTTATATTAACTAAAATATCAATAATAAATAAATAGTATTTTATTGTTTATTTATGACATGACCTGACCCACTAAGACTATGCATGGGTTACAAATTAGTCGGGTGTGAAACCCAAATCCCACCTCTAATATAGTAGTAGCTGACCACAAGCACCAAGAAGGCTTATCACACAAATGGATAGTCTTAACCTATAAACAAACATATAAACACACATCTATGGAATAATATATATAACAAAAAACCCCATATATAAAAAATTATGGTATAACATGTATGATACTCATTGTAATTATCCTAACAATATAAAAAATATAAATGATAATAATTAAATATAAAATAGAAGGCCCAAAATCCCATGGTAAAGACTAACCTTAAATAATTGGAATATATATACTTCACATCCTACTAACACTGGCTCCAACACCATCAATAACATTCACCACTAAAATCTTATATGTAATGGGACCACCAATAATATAACCAAAAAATTAACCCCCAAATTGTGTGTCATCTATATTAACAAAACATGTGCGGGGGCAGTGTACATGTAGGGGTAAGTATAAAAATTCCCAATAGGATTCCAAAATGTTATAAGGGAGAAACAAGATAATTCTTTTTCTAAAATAGAATAATCATAAATATTCTTAAATAAAAAAAGTCAACCATTGTTCATAAGGATATCTGTCTTAAAAAATCAACACTATAGATGTTATAATATAAATGAAACCCAAAATAAAAAAACTTTCATCAATATAGCATCGTTCCTCTACAATGATAGTGGGGAACTTGTACCTCTCTAGAGAGTGAATATCACTTTATGGGGCACCTAACCCTATAAAAAAGTTATGACTCATAGTGTTATGTATGAATCAACCAAGGGGGTTACTTATTCCATAAGTGGAGAAATCACAATAAAGGGGTTTATCATATTCACTAAGTAGATAGAGGAATCATGCCCTAGATTTTCTATACTACCAGGTTGTTACCATCCCTGTGCCTACTCAAACTATATCACCCAATATCATTATTTATTTAATCAGTGCTTGAGAATCCAAAATTCTTAAATACCTCAAAAAACTCCTCATATGATGAATAGATATGCACGATCACATTAAATATAGAAAAATGATCATAATGCTTATACACCCAACTATAGTTCCCAATTGAGAACATATGAAGAACACTGGAAACCATCCTATACATGACATGCACTCTGACATACATGGTGTGTAAGAATTAGCAGTATATGGGAACATTACACCATGTTTTGGTTCATGTGGGGTAGACTAACCTATTATACACTACAAGGTACATGTAGTTTGATACTAACAAACAATCCATACATGTACTCCCCATGAATCTGTATTGTATAACCAAAGTACACATATTTTACTATATCCACATAAAATTTGCAGTCTAGGGATGATTCTAGAGTATACTAGAAGAGCCTCTTGATTTGGATATATAAAATATATAGTCTTCATATTGGCCAACATAGTGTGGGGTTCTAAATCATAAATATGTAGTATCCTTAGTTACATGTTGTGAAAATAGGTTCTAGGATACATAGTGTATGTGTCCTAAGGTCACACCCCATGTGGTTTTTTATAAAATTTGGTAAACCCTAGCACTATATACGAATAAATACATGATTTTTTACCTAGATTAATATATGTAAAGTGGTTTTAAAATCTATATATATATATATATATATTATATTTTTCTATGTTTCATACCACACCTTTTGCTGCCACCTCCTTTTTTAGTTGTACCTCTAGTGTCACCCCAAATTGTTTCCCCTGGAGCTATTTTTTTCCATTTGTAGAGCATTATCATCCACAAATAATTTATTCATTCATCATTTTCACCTAACCCTATCCAATAATTCAACCCACACCATTTATGCCCCATGAAAACTTGTGTTTTTGGTCTTCCTTTAAATGGTGTGTCATCATACTATGAATGAACCTTACCATATTTCAAGAGGGGGAAGAAATTGAAAAATAATACTTATTAGAAAGTCCAATAAACAAAATATGGTTTTATGTTCATATTAGATAATGAATATATAAATTATAATGGTAATATATTTGATAATTAATGATGAAATATCTATATGAAATTGACATGGTTAATGTTCCAAAGTTTATGCATAATTTTTAACAAAGAACAATTATCCAAGAAAAATAGGAATTCTCATTAGAAATAATAATCTAAGAAATATATATAGTAAATAATTATTTATTAATTAATATTATGGGTACATGAATATCCATGTTAAAAAATTCAATATTTAATTCTCGAGAAAAATAAACCTTATTTGAAATAGGATCATATATTTATCAAATATGTGTATTGTTAATGTAATAGATTTTATTTATCATGTTTTCAATAAGTGGACTTTAGGAGTTCAATATTGAGAGAAATTATTTGGATTAAAAATTAATGAGGTGAAATAAATTAATAAAAATTACTTCCTTGAGGTGATAATTTCGGAACATTAATAAATTCAACTCAACCTCACAAACATCGATTACCCCGCCACAAAGAAAAATCATCCAAATCCACCAAGAATGGTCAAATCCTCTCAAGTTTTATATTAATTATCATGAAATGATCCTATATATGAGATATAACCATATATTTAAAATAACATATTAGGTTAAGGGTGTTAATGAACACTATTTTATATAAAAACTAGATAATTATTGTTATGAGTTCTGAAGCCTGGGTATGAGAGTTATATCACTCCAATAGAAAGAACCTCATTTTTAATACATTCATGATGTTAGTATATCTATAAAAAACTCAATTTAGATGATATTAATTGTTTTCATGTGGTGAATAAAAATAATATATTATATATATTAAATATTTTTGATGACCCGAAACACAATTAGAAACAAACATCATGACCATATCTATAAATGTTAAATAAAATATTTAAAGGCATATATTACAGGAACCTATATTTTTATATCCTTTGAAACATTAAATATTTTAATTTTGAGAATCATAACTCACATGTATAGGTGAGGATACTAATATTACATATCATTATTATGTTCTCATGTGCTCTCATGAACATTCTGATGTTGTCATATGACACACACTATAGAAATTATCCACTCATAATGGATCATCTCTAGATAATGAATAATATTCATTGGGTAATAAATAAATTTGATGTATTCTTATATGTATAGATAAAATAATTCCATGATTTGTAAAAAAATAATACACATACCTCCTCATAAATTACACAGAGAAGTTGTTATGCACTTAAACATTCTATGTGGGTAACACTATGTTTTAATAAACCATTCATACACTACTCATAATATAAATCGGTCTAGTAAACCTAGAGATATATTGTTACCTTGAAGAAATATCCTCAGAATATAACAAGGTGGTTCCTTTAGAAATACATGGTCTCCCCTAAAACTCTAAGGATCTCTATATTTTTTCCGTATTAGACATCTTATCGATTATATATATCCTAATAAACTCCTAGATCACCTATAAATTCTCTATAATTAATCATACCAACTCAATCCATCTGGATTATGTCTCTTCTATCTTCATACCACAATTGGGTGACTTACATGGTCTCCCATATATGTACTTTAATGGTTTCATGTATATAGTAGAGTGATATTTTGTTTTATATGAAAAATATTCTAATGGGAGGTGATCAGTCCAAATCATTCAAAAATATAGCAAAAAATCCTACAACATATCTTTGAGAACCTGATTTTTCTTCTTGGTATTGACATATTTTTGGGGGTGGAATATCATACAGAAATGTAATTGGGTCTCAAAATCCTCCTACAAACTCCTTCACATCAGGGACATGAAATGAGCATCATGATCATAGAAAATCAATAAGTATTCTCCATGAAACTATACAATCTCATCTATATATAGGCATCTTACAATCTCTACCAAACTCTACTCTCAACTATGAATGAAGTGAGTTTTCTTGGTCTTCCAATAAATGATCACCTAGGTAGTGTCATAACATTAACTTGATCATGGAAGTAAAATAAAAAAGTTTATTTATTTATTATCCTACTATCACTCTAGAAGTTCAAGAGGTTGTCTTAAACCTAAGATAAACTTGTGCTCATATTTCACTTTTTAACAAATCTGACATAGTGAAATGAACCTAAAGATACTTTGATTCATACATAGCCAAAAAAATTGTTTTCTTATGATCCTATTAAATATTTTTACATTTTGGTATACCACCAAGGGATATGCGTGATATTCCCTCAACACATCCTTATACATCTCGATTTGAACTACTTTCCTCCTCTAGGAGTGAATAAAATGATTCCCGCCTTTAGAGAATCCAAAAGGTTCATCTTATAATAAAATATGATCTTATAAAATTTAATAATATATATCTTCAAGTTATATTGTAAAAACCAATTTTTTACCATGTAATACTTTTAAATATTTCTAGGAATATTTCTAGATTCAGATGCTAATAAGGTATGATATTATGAGGCCCAGTGATCCAATAATTAAAATTTTTATGATATTAAATATATTAATATAACACATTCATAGTATACCTGAAAAAGTATAATAAATCCCAAACATGGACTCATATCCTAAATTTAAAGCTTATGATGATTTCATAGCTTGAGGTTTACCCTAGTCACCACATAACCTTGGTCGGCATTGGGTGTTTGGATTAAGCACCATCGTGGGCAAGAGAAATAAATTAATAAATTATTTTTATTTAAAGTCAAAAACTATTAGACATATATAAATACATGGTTATTCCAAATCCATATGGTTATACACATAACCATATAGATTTTATTAGAGAATATGGAGATGAATTATTGTAGAATTTTTGGTAGACAATATCAAATTGAGATCATATCAAGGATCGTTACATCATCATAGTTCTAGGATATTGCCAAAGATAGAAACAAATGACCATTCTTCATCAGCAATTAGTTGAAATCTTGGTATAATGTTTGTTTTTGGTAATTATCAAAAATTTCTTGTCCCTTTAATAATTTAAAACAATTTACCAATGGATTGATTCACTGATTGGTTGTTTTTATGGGTATTAGCTTATTTTTTGTATTCTGGGATAGTAATTTTATTGTTTCTTATTGGTATTTATACAAATTGCTTCATCTTTTATAAAAAAACGATCAATGTAAGAAAAAAAGTCATGGTTTATTCCTCAGATTTATGGTTTATGGTTTTATCTCCCTGTTCTATGTATTGATTGTTGGAATTTTATTTTGGCCTACGATTCAATGAATACCTAGTGAGTGATCATTTTAGAATCAGTCATTAGTTCAATGGATCACTACTATAGATTTTTAATGGAGATCCAATATCATGGTTGCAGTATATAAAAATCTAAGTAGATCAATGGATGGATCGGGAGTTTGATATGGTGGTCTTGGCATGCGACACTGATGAGGCATGATGTCGAGTGTTTCCTGAGTAGTGGATATGGATAGAACATCCATAATATAGCTAATGATGATGATATGATTTGGTCAAACCAAGATCCATGATTTATGGAATAAATCTTAGCATGATTCATGGATAGATCAGAGGTTGAGGGTACTATTTAAGACACATTAAAAAGATCTGGGATTCCATAAAATACTGATATACTAGGTGTGTACTTCAAGAACATATTCTGTGTATTATCATCAATGTGGTGGATAGGGTTTCCATGTAGAGTTATGGATAACACACCATGTTACCCAGAATATACATTATGTGTCCCATAGCTATCCATCTCGACACGTATAGGGAGTACATGCCAAAGAGGCTGAGTGGTGTTACATGCCATTTGGTCCATGCAACATATAGTTTACACCTTGGATGGACGCTCAACATATACAGGAATTACTTTCCCAGGAGATCATGTGGCCCCATATGATGTGTTTGGTGGGCTACACACTGTGTACTTAGGAATGTAAATGGGCATGTGAATAATGGAACACCAATTTCCAGGATGAAATCTACACACCTTTTACCTCAAGAACATGTTGCGTATTATATAAAAGTATATGATGTGTGAGTTTGAGACATGGGATGTTCCAGTCTTAGTGAGACATGCCATGTACCCCAAGGATAGACTGTGTACTCTTTTGAGGATAGGTTGGATTCTTATTTCTCCTTAGTTAAATTTTGTGGTGAGATTCTGTGAGCTTCTTTACACCAGTATTGGTAGGGTGAATTCCCTTGGTCCTCTCCATAATTGTTTTGTATAGAATCACATCTTGTGTATAGGATAGTGACCCCTATGGTGAACTTCATTATCAGATAGAGTTGTTGGAATTCCTTTATGAGGCCCGGAGTGAGATCCTCTATCACCATCATTATCCCTATGGGGTGTTATAAAAATCATTGTGACCAAAAGTATGAAATAATCGATTCCCTACTTAGAATGTTAATCAAGATTGGGTTGTTACACTACAACAAAAACTCCATTTAGTGGCATTTTAAACCACCGCTACATGCTTTTGCGATGGTTTGAAAATACCTTCGCTAAAATTTTTGTTGGAATTCAACACGTAGTGGTTCCTTCCATTTAGCGGTGGTTTCTTGAAACCATTGAAGAATGAGAATTTCATGGTAGTTCTTTTAGTTTTAGTGGCATTTAAAAATCGCCGCTACATTATGAAACTTTAAAAAAAACTCCACTAAAATAGATAAAACCACTGTTAAATAAAATTTTTCCATATTTAGTAGTGGTTTTAACTACTGGACCTAAAAAATAACATAATATAGAGATGGTTTAAACAACCGTAAAAAATTAAACAATATCTTGTGGTGGTTTATCCCACCTATAAATCATGAATTTAAAAAAAAAAAGCTATAGATTCTACAGCACTAGAACCTGTATCTAGAACAACACAAGAATAACAATGAAAATTTGATCAGATCATCAAATATATCACCATCTTGGATGATTAAAACCCAGAAATCAAATAAATCCCTTCAATGTTTTGAAATATGATTACGATCAACCATTACAAAAAATAATAATTTTCAAATTCTTCATTAAACTATTACACAACACATTTACAAGGAATTCTTATCCAAATTTCAGATTGAATTAACAACAATTCAAGTACCACGTGAACCAAAAGAAGAATAAATGTCATATAAAAAACTAAATAGAATATCCAGGATAAAATCATAATGAATATGGGATGATTTAACTATGATAGGTCTCCCTACCATTAAAAATCTCACCGAAATGGTTGAACATGAAGTGGAAATGTTCTAACAATACATCCCAAGAACCCAAATAATATATCATGATCACTCTCCATAAAGAATCATCTATGATAAAAATTTGAATCCTCAAAGGGATGATACACCCAAAACAACCTGAATATTCCAAAAGATAAATCCCCTAAATATCTATAAATGATCTAAACATCAATAAGAGAAGATTAAAACTGACTTGGATTTATAGGATTGAGATATCATTGTATAGATAAGAGATATATGACCTTATTTTGGTGAGATATAAAATAGAATGATCCTTGGTTAATCGGACTGGGTTATGATGTGAGATTTGGAAAATGGTATAGACTTTCCTATAATGGTCAGGGTTAGATAGGGATTATGGTCTTGGAGAAAACCATGGGGTTTTATGTCATGACTTGACCTATTTGCGCCCTACATGGGACACCAGTAAGATGAGAGTGACGCTACATGTTCAACCCCAATAGGTGAAGAGATAGTGATAAGAACAGAGTAAGAATATCACTAAAGTGGGAGGTTTTGTCCTATTTTACATGAACACACACTCAACTACATGAAATAGTGCATATGTATAATAAAATAAAAATTCTATGGTATACAAAATTCATGTATTATCCTCTAAAAAATATATCAGAATAAGATAGATAAATATCCAGGAATGGAAAATGGTAAAATAAATTATTAAATAAGAAGAAGTAAAGTAGGTCTCAATCTAGAAACAGCTGAAAGAAAAAAGAAGAGGAGTTCCCAACTCAAGATTCCTCACCCTGACCACCAAACATGATCAGTTCCTCCACTTACATTGATGTTCCATACATACTAGGTCTACAATGGTCACCACCAATCTACCAGTTATCTATATATGAAAAAAATAATTCATGAAAATCCCATACAGGTGTGAGTATAAACATTCTTAGTAAGGAACCATGAAAAAAAAAGAGGTAAATAGTAGAATATAGTAGCCAGATCAACCTACATGTAAAATAGAGACAAGAAACTAAACATCATATTTGATCATAAAGAAATTTCAATCTCCATAGCTAGTTGAAACACAACATATAGAAACATGGGCATAAAACACATATATAGGGAACCCGTTGCCCAAATCCCATTTAAAATATATGAAAAAGATAAAAAATACGCACATTGGACCTACTAATACATGAAAAAACCATCTACACTAATCATTTACCAATGATGAACTATGCTCGTCACCCTCTCTATCTCCATCTCCAATTCCTATTATTAGTACCTATAAGAAAATTATATTAAATATTAAACAATGTTGTATATTTATATTTAAACATAAAATCAATAAAATTTTGTGAAATAAATGATTTTGATGTTGTGTAATTTACCTTATCACCATCGGTAATCTCTACAAACTTCCCAGGGACAGATGTAGTCATCTTCGGATATAGATGAATAAAAAATTTATTCAAAATGGATATCTCAGCCCCCTGTTCATGAATTGTGTTTTGCATAGAATCAAAAATTCTCTAAGAATATTGGGGTAGGGAGTTACTAAAATCAAGAGAATAATCACTTTCAATCAACATTTTTCTACCAAATACCTCATATAGTAATGGTCCCAAACCCATCCTGCACACTTGACTAGGATGCTTCTTTCCAAGGACTTTAACAACTGGGTTATCTAGGGAGACTGAGTAGAACTTCACATGATTGGTATCCCATAATTCTTTATTTTTTACCTATAAGTCAAATATCAGTCATATTATAATCAATATATATTAACATAGTGACAACTAATAATAAGTTTTTTTTAATGAAAAATGAATTAATTCTCCTACTTTTTTGAAAGGCTCATTAACAAAACATGCATAATATTTTTTTTATGAACATCTATCCAAACTTTTGTTCGGTTTTATTGGTTTTCTCAACTCTATGAATATATTGAAAAAATATAAATAAAAAATTTAATATATTAAATAGATAATAACTTCTAATAAATATTTAAAATAATGAAAATATTACCATGGTTAATAGGCTCCTAGAAAAACTCTTTGACCCCACAGTGTAAGGAATGATTTGCTTAGCTCAAATCGATGAATTACTCATTGAATGATCCTGTAATAAATTTATTCATATTAAAATTTGTACCTATAAAATTCAACCTCCAATATCCCCATGAAGAACTAGAGGTGGTTCCCTGCTATCTCATTGATAAGGATTCTGAATGGGAATCCCTCGATTGATCTGTTGATGGAATGCTAACAGAGGGTGTGAGAGACACTATAGGGGGAAAGAAGATGGTGTCTCAGATTCTATTGGGAGGGAGATAGATGAATCAACATATTTCAGTGTGGTTGATGGAACATCGACATAGAGTCAACTAGAATCATTATCATTCTTCCTCTTTGGCATTCCTGTCATTCAATCAAATAAAATTAAGTTCCGAACATATATTTCAAAAAATCATGCAAAAAAATAGAAATAATAACAGATGCATAGTAATAAACATAAAAATATACATAACAATTATAATGAATGACCACAAAAATGAAATAAGTGGTTGAAAAATGAATAGATAACTTCACATATAACCATTTTCTCCTTAAATCATGTTAGTTTCCTGCTCTATGATTACTTCATATACTTCATCCACCCTTGTAAGACTAATATTTTCAATATCATGATGGAAAAATAAGTTTTCTTCTTGTTGTTGATGGGATTCAATGTCAGAGGTCAAATATTCCACTTCATAACCCATATCATACAAGTCTCTTTATTTTAGGTGAGAAACTACACTCCACCCTTCATCCATGACATCTTTCACATAATATACCATTTTTTCTTGTGATGATAAGATATACATATCATGTAGTTCACATTCACCCACATCCATCAAACAAGAGAAGTTAACAGTTGTAAATTTCAAGGAATCTCTTTAAATACCTCTGATAATATGCCCCCAATTTCATTTCAATAAAAAAACTAAAAAAATTCCCTTGGTAGTTTAATTATAATATTTCAGTCAACTTTCCATATTATACCACTTTATCAAACATAAATATGCCACCATGTTGGGTTTCATACCCTCTTCTTGGTAAACTATATAGAATCAAAATCCATTCACTTTGTAAGCATCAAACTTTATAGATTGTTTTAGAGGTCCTCGAGCAATAAACATCAATTCTTCTAACAACTCTGGTCGAGTATCATTATTCATGATATAAAAAAATTATTATAAATTATTATATTTAAAAAATATATGTATCAACCTAATATCCATATTGATTGAAATATCTATGAACTTACATGTTCTGAAAACCATTCTACAAGATCTTTATTAACATTTTTTGTTATATCTTTCTCATTTCTGGTTCATCCCCTCATTTTTATCTTAGTTTTTTTCTCAAATATTCATTAAATGGATATGAAATTTCACTATTTAATAGTACATATCTATGTGCCTATAATAATTTCATTTCTATTAGTGTAACATTTGATTTTCTCCCAACTAATTGCCCATATATCAGGAAATATTTTTGATTTCCCATATATTTGAGATTTATTCGATGTGTCGTTAACATGTCCAACACAATTGAATCTTATCTCAATATCATCCAAGTATTTATATAGAAAGGTATGACACTCCTCTTCCAAATAGCCTTAAAAAATATGTCTTTGAGGTTGAGCTTCATTTTTCACGTATGATTTCAAGTGCCCAAGATATTTGAGAAATAAAATAGAAAAACATAATTATGTATTTCATGAAGTTCCAATAATTGTTTACTAGAATGAAAATCATGTAAATAAAGTACCTATAAATTGGATACGTCATTATATAATGTACGGTGCCTCCTAATTTAGCCTCCTCAACTAAATTCACATTTAAATGCATCATGACAGTAAAACATTATGGAGAAAATATCATATCCATTTCACAAAGTGTCAAGAAAAATCCCTCTTGAAGGTTGTCAAGATGAAATGGATGTGGAGTTTTCCCACATAGTTGCCTAAAAAATGTATAGAATTTGAGTTTAACATCAGTAACCTATTCAGGTAATAATGTATGCAATTCCAATGAATGTAACTGCTATAACAAAATATATGAATCGTGGATTTTAAATCCACGTGACCTATGATGCTTTAAGTCAGCAAAACTTGATATGTTACTTTAATACCAATCAGATACCTTCACATGATTTAAATTTCGAAGGAATGTATCTTTATCCATATTTTCATTACAAAATTGTTGGAACTTAATTTCCATTATCATCTGGCCAGAGATCACTCTTTATGTTCCTTTCTTGTATGTCTTTCCAAGCATTGAGACGATCCTTCAACTTTCCATGTTCATTAAGAAATGTGAAGATCAACTATTCACAAAAATGCTTCTCAATATTCATTAAATCAATATTATGCTTCATCAAATTAAATTATCAATACTGAATTTTGAAGAATATACTTTTTTTCATCCATTTTTGTATTTTTATTTCACGTGACGATGCACTTCGAACTCATTTCCTACTATCATTAAAATGATGCACCTTTCCAATTTTTGTTTCAACATTTCATAGTTCTGCTAATATTTCAAAACCTATTAAAAACTTTGGAGGTAGTCTACAATCAATTAAACCATTGAATTTTGTCTTTTTCAGCCAAAATCTATGATATGCATCAAAAAATATTTGATTACACATGAATAACCATTTTCTACTATGATGTTTCCATTCAGGCTAAAAAATCAGAGTTACAAAAAAGTTAATCCAAACCTATGTAAGTGTTCCAGCCAGCTAAATTCTAAAGTCCAAGGAACTCAAAAATGGTCACATTATAGAAACTTTCATTTTAAACATTATTCTATAAGATGCATCGTATTTCTCAACACTGTTTCTCCAAAACTCCTATAATTATTCAATTAAAGGATTCAAGTATATATCAATATCATTTCTAATAATTTTTTTCCATTACTAATCATTGAAATGATAAAAGTAATTTGTTGCATACACATCCATGGAGGCAGATTGTAAGAGATCAAAACAACAATCCAAATTCTATAACTAGTACTTAATGTCCCAAATGTGCTGAATCCATCGGTATCCAATCCCAATCAAACATTCCTAGGATCATATGATAAATCTTGATATATTGAATCAAATGTATTCCATGATTATGAATCTCTTGTATGATGCATTAACCCATCATTATTATTATCTAAAAAATTCCACTTCATGTTTTTGATGGTTTTTGATGACATGAATAATCATTGCAATCGAGGATTTAAAGGAATGTAATGAAAAACATTTGTTGGTGTGTTCATTTTCTTCTTATTCATATTATTATGATGATTCGGACTTCCAACCAAACCCATATACTTTCATCTAGAAGAAGAATTTTTTTAATCATATTTTCTTGAATCCTCTCCCTAATAAAGCATACAATCATTGGGACAGACATGTATTTTTTGTAAAATTTAAAACAAGACTGTTAACAAAATTTTTCATATCATAAAAGTAATCCGGGATCTTTCTTTAATAAATGCATCAAACAAAAATTACAATATCATAGACATTAACTTATTTATAATTCTATACATCCATTTGATATGGTAAAACTTTAGTAGAAAATAATGTTTTGAATATTTCAAACATCCACTATACAACTCTTGATTTCCATCATTAACTAAACCATGAAACACATCTGTCAGCTCAGTGATGTTTTCTATTACATTAGTCTTTATAGAATCAAGAGGTGGATTTAATGACATTTTATAATCTTGATATGGTTTTCCAACTCTCTCAAAACCATCACTTTTCACATTGCTATTTACAACACCCTCAACTGGTTGTTCTAATATGTTTTTATGTTGATTTTTATGTTCATTTCTTGAAATGAATAATTCATCATTTATAAGGTTTTATATTTTACTTTCCATTTTTGAAAACGTTGGTAGCTAATTCTGTGGATTAACATTAGTTCTCAACCTTTCTGTAACATTCAATTCTCCATTCCAAATCCAAAAAAAATATTGAGCAGGGAATGTTTTCAATATCAAGTGTTCATAAACTTCATCTCTCTTCAACCATCTTCTAAATTTACATTTAGTACATGGAATTCTTATTATCACATCAATGGATCGATTGGAAATTGAAAAAATCTAAAAACTCCTCCAGACCCTTAGCATACTAAGGTCTGTTCCTCGGTAATGTGATCCAAATTTTATCCATATATATCATAGTGTTCCTACACAATATTTAAAAAAATTATAACACTTAACTATTACTAAATAGGAAAAGAGATTCATACACACTAATTGAAAAAAAGATGAATATGTTAAATATGGTTTTCCAATATAAATACATATGGTAAATAATGAAGAATTTTAAAAAGTATAATTGAAATCGATAAAGTCTAGTTGGGAGGAAAATTATGTGTAAAAGAGTTACATATTTTAATTAAAACACATTAAGAAATCACAAGGGATTGTACATGTTGAAATCTATTTTTAGAAAAAATATTCTTTTAAGAAATCATTGAAAAAATTATCACAATGCAAAGTCAAAAATTGATTAGAGTACTATCATTATTCTAAAAAATGTTAAGCTAATACCATGATACTATTTTTTATTTAATGGATAAATTTATTTAAAAAAAATCGTTGAGTGAATTGGTGGATTGATGATTATAAAGGAAGCACTATTCATATTTTCTCTTTCTTATATATATATATATATCTTTGATTTTATTTATCTTATTTATTTTAATATAGATCTAATAAAATCCATCCACTCATAATGTTTTATTGGTTCATTTCTCATCAAGTGGCATTTTATTTAAATATATCATTATCTACCATTAAAATTTTGTCTCGGTGGAGATGTTCATGGAAGATTAGGTATAATTGTAATAATTATATCATTATTTATTCTCTTGTTGATATTTTTTTTGTTTAGTCTTACTTCTCTACTAATTTTAAAAAGATATATAAAGAACATAAACCTCCAAAGGGTTGATATTATCCCACTCAATGAGACAAATGTGACTATGAAATTATAGGTTGAAGAAGAGTTTAACCATTACTGGTGATGAGAATTGTGGAAAATTTAAGGTTTAAAAAAATGTTACAACATAATCCAAATTGGATAGAAGGGATGTATTCTTTAGTGGATCCAATTTGGATCGAGTTTGTGGGTATACCAATTCATGTGTTCATTATTGAAGCTATGGGTGTAATTTCAGTGTTGGTAAGAAAGGCTATCAAAATTATTTGAGCTGCAAGGATTCCAAATGGTCCTTCAGTTGTAAGGGAAATCATTTTAGTAGATGTGTTCTTGTATTTACTTTATTTAATTTTTATTTAGAACAACTAGTTGAGATTCCTTTAGGAATAGACTTATTAGCACATTCCTATGTTTTATACTAAATTCATGAAGTCATAACATGTATAATCATTCTATAGTGTGAAAATTGTTTTTTAAATTTTAGATCACTTATATGAATTGGGATTCATTTTTTTACATTCAAGTATCTGATATAAAGGAAGTTCTATAGATTCATGTAAATGGGGTATAATGATGATATTGAAAATTAAGTGGTTTAAAATAATAGTTATTCCAAGCATAAGGATAAATAATCCTATTATATAACCCACAAAATAGCCAAACCCATGACCTAATACTCATGTTTCCGAAATCATAAAAAAATCTCAATATATCATATCATAAGGAATAACCCACATCATAAACAAACTCATGGTTAAATCATCTCCCAACTCGAGGCTTTACCCTATAAAATCAAGTCGTGAAATATACAATGAAAAACAAAATGAAGTCATCATGTTACCATAAAATCACCACTTTAATTTAAACACAATACTCATTGCAACATCAAGTGATTCATAATCATACTATACTAAAACAATCATTCATCAATCAATCAATTCACCTTTAATTCCATTATAATTCAAACAATCTTGTTTATTCATATATGGTAATTTTCCCATTATATCCATTCATTTCTAGAATTAACATTTTAATTAAATACCCTTCTATCCATCACAAATCATATCATTTATTACTTCATATATCAAAATCAATATATTATTCCTAAAGATAATCAAGGAACATTTACAAAAGGTCAACACACTAGCCCATGCCAAACACCCCCACTAATTTTACCAAAAAACATTATCTGCATTTTTTATTCTCAAAAAACAATAGTTATAAACACAATCGTCTAATATTATACATTAATAACAAGAAATAAGCAACAACTCTTACATTTATCCAATAATTCTTATCATATCTTTTTACCCAACCATGATATAACCCAATATAATTAATTCGATACTCAATAATCTAAATATAGTTACTAATATTTAAAAAAAAATTATATATCATGAGATTCTGAACATAATTCCCATTTTAAATCATCAAATTCAAATTTAAAATTTTAATATAAAAAATAATCATTAAATTACAATCACTTTATTTAAGAAAACTGTATTGAATTTAATTCATTAAATATTTCTTATTCCAAATATTATCTCAAAGTATTACTGAAAACAATGTCAAACAAAAATCTAGGTTCAACAAATTTATCATAATTTACATTTCGAGACCCAAACATATTACTCTAAGACTCATCACTATGAATATTTCATCCTATAAACATTATCTTATCTATATCAAACCACACATTCATCCCTTATCCATTTTCATTTTCAACCAAATATCTATCAATTTAAATTCTTAAATTTCCGTATGACATAGTAATTGAAATCCAACCAATGGTGAGGGGTGGAGAGGTTCTATGTTGGGAATGGAAGAGGGAAGCTTGGTCAGGAATGACAGCAAGGGGTGGCAAGGGTCAGGGGTGGGGGTGAGGTTTAGGACCGATGTCGAGGGGAAAAGAGGATAGGGACCGACAACGAGGGTTGGGACCAATGATGAGGGGAAGAGAGGGCCACGACTGGTAGGGATTGGGGTTCGGGAGGGGGGGGGGTTGTAGGGGTCGGGGTGTGGGGGGTCGGGGCAGAAGTGTCAAGTGTGTGAAGAAAATAAATGTTTTAGTAGCAGTTTTTTGTAAACCACCGCTAAATATTTTTTAAAAATTAGCGGTGATGTATTAAACCACAACTAATGTTTGATTATGGTGTAGTGTTGGTATACCTCATGCCCCTTGGTATAATCCCCGTCTATTTATCGATCTATTTAGACTTCATTAATTATTTTTCCTAGCTATAACTGACAAGAATGACCTCTGGGATGAGTTTTTTCAGTAATGGTATAGCTCCGAGAGTGATTCCTCCCAGATGAGCATGACCTTTGGGAGGAGTGTTATCCAGGGAAATATAGATCAGGGATTATGTTCTCCTAGATGAGTGTTTTATATAATCATCATGTAGAAATGATTGGCTAGAAATATTTTTATGACCATACCTTGAGACCGTGTATCTACTATGATTATAACTATATGTTATATTATACATCTCAAATTATGATTGACATATTCACTGATGAGCTGACTACTCGTGATGCTTTATGTTAGATTATTTTTTTGAGTGTCCTACTAGGTATTGTTATTCTCAAACTATCATGGGATATGCCTATACATGTTTTGTCTTATAAAGATGAAAAATATCTTTAGGTAGTCCTTAGATGAATAGGAGTAACTGGAGCCTAGTTTGAGATAGAAAAACTGAGGTGTACACCATTATATAATTTTATAGTAGTCTCCTCTTTTTAAGAAGGTCAAAATTTATTTCCTGTTTTGGGTGGGCTCTTATTTTTCCCCTTTTTATGAATTCTAGTACTTTATTTAATACTTTGATTGTAGGATTATAGATATATGAAATAATATATTTCATTTATTTTACATTTCAACTTTTTTTGGAATTAAAGATGTGTGTGTGCGTACAACTACTTTTGGCTAATTCCTCCCATGTATTTGATATTACTTCTTGGCACTAGTCATCAGACGTTGGCCTAATGGAGGCGGTCTTGGGTTAGTTATGGATCAATCCCTATCGGGTCATTTCATGACATGTTCCTCCCTCAATGAATGAGTAAGTATAGAGTCCATCATCATGGATCACAAATTAGCATCATTTTATTCCTCCACTAAAGCTTTCCATAGTGAGAATAACTATCCAGATTCCCCCACCATTAGCTAAGCGTGAGATTTCCTAAAAATAGAATCAACCACAACATTTTCATTCCCTATAGTATATATTATCTCAAAATCATAGTTCTATAGTAACTCTAACCGACACTTATTACTCGGGTTGAGATATCTCTAGGATGATATATGACTAAGTGTCTTGTGATTTTTAATGAAAAAAACTACTTTGAATGAATTTAGTGTCATCATATCTTCCTGGAAAACACCATTTCTATGAGTTCTATGTAATAGGTCATTGTAGACACCATGAAATGCGTTTCATGCACTTCTCTGCAATTGAAGATGTATTTCCATGCACCACAACTCAAAATGACCTCAACCAGGGTTGAAAAGTTCATAGTGTGACTCTGCATTTTTCATGGGGGTAGTGACGGTAGCGAAGGCACTAACCCGAAGGGCCAGGACTGCAGCCTAGAATTGATCCCAAGCAGGGGTGCGGGGGCGCATCCCACATGGTATGGATAAATTATTTGGTTAAGTCACCAAAGAGGCACCCATGGTACCTGCACACAAATACCTGTGCACCACCATGCTGGAGCTGAATGAAGTCACTATTTTGGCTAAGTCCTCAAAGTGGTGCCCTAGTTAGGCCAAATCACCAGTGGTGCACAAGTATACTTTCCCCCCATCCAGTGCACGTCCTATTTGCATGCCCCAATCCGTTGCGCAACCTACTTGTGCGCCAAAAATCTTTTCACCCAATGTTCTATTTTTTCATATAAATAGACCCTTGGGGCCTCCATTTGTATGGAAGAATTTCCCTAAATCCCAATTATTTCTCTGGTCTCCCTAGTATTTCTACCCAGTCTTCATAAACTTTCAAGGTAGTTCTTCAACACCTTGAGCATAGAATTTATGGGAGGATCACTGGACTTAAGTCCTTTTAGTCTATGAAACCCATAACACTAGCGCACCTAAAGCGCCCAACCTACCCAAATAAGAAGTAATTGCATTCCATCTATTCCATTCATAATAACTTGAGCACCCTACTTATGGGATCATCTGTGAATACTCTTGAAGGCTTGACCAAGGTCTCGCCCAATTATTACCATACAATTTGTTCGTTGCTTAAGTGAACACTAGGTCTCCCAAGTCTTCTTGCATGCCCATAATTGTGTTCCCTTATCTACTTGGGCACCCCTCTTTGAATCACTTACTCTCTTCAATATCTTCACTATACAAGACATCAAGCCTTCCTCAAGTCCATTCTTGGAATGGATTCTTCTTCCTTGGCTCCCTTGCCTAAAAGAGATTCTATTGAGACCTCCACCAAGACCTTCGGAATTATCAAACCATTAGGAAGGGAACATCATCACATATCCTATTTGGTTTTGTATTTCCACAATCAGAGGTTTACCACATTTGTTTTATAAGGGAGTTAGGATACGGGGAATGTTTGTGGGTTTTTATATCCAAAGACACATGGACCCTTCTCCTAGAAACAATGTTGGGAAGTTCTCAGTTTGGAGGAGGGTTTAGTCATGGCCTCTCCCTTCTCGAAGAGATGACCTGGAACCTTAGTTCTCTGGTAGGGAAGGTAATTTTCACACTTTATTTTCTCCCTTTTAAATAAAGGAGAAGTCTCCCTCCCCTACTAGGATCAATTTTAGGGCAACCATCCTAGCATAAGCCTCTATATTTTCTTGTAGGAGGTAGCATCATTGATTCTCCTCTCTTCTTCGGTGCCAAAGACTAGAGAGGATATGGACACAGGAACCTTCGTTACCATTTCCCTCTATCATTGCGCTTTTCACCATGGGAAACTATCCTGGTGTAAGACACTAACCTTCACCCCTTCCTCAAATCATTGGACCCTTGTAAAATGTAAAGTGAATAGAGGAAAGGCTTGTCACCTCACTCTCTTTCAAGGTCGACGCGCCCTCTTCCACAAGCGGGGGAGGAAAAATTTATGTGTGAACACCTTTGTCGAATCCTTGTCATACTCTTGTTTATCACATCAATCATGGATCACATGGTCCTAGAGATTTGGAATGGTCACAAAATTTTCACAATTGAAGGAACTATGAGAAATCTGATTCCTGTTCAAACCAGGATACGTAGGAAGCATTTTCAGGGCCTGAACTCACTAGATATCCTCCTCAAGAATCTAACCCTAATTCTTTTATTCTGGTAATCCTCTTTAGGAATAAGACCCAAATTAAACCCTCAAGTCACTACGTAATCCTTTTTAGGAAGTAATCCCAAAATAATTTCTCTTAAAGGACAATAATCTCCTATGGGACTTATCAAACTACGTGGGCATTGATTCCCATTCACATGGGATACGTAAGAATCCCCTTTAAGGTTCAAACCTGATACCTTAAATCAACCATATTATCCTTGGGACACATTCCCAGCAGGGTCTGATCCAACATGGAAACCCATATCTTCTCCAAGATCCTTGGGTTGCGTCAGTATAAGTCCCACAATATGTTTTGACTAATAACCTTCCGCTTAGATGTCCATACCACATGATATTAAACTTTATGACTAGGTCCTTATCACATGAACTTAAAAGGTATGATGTGTCCTATTCAGTGGAACCAAACTACGAGGGTTCTGATTCATTTAACAAGGATACGTAGGTAGCCCATTTTATGGGAACGATCCCAAGATCAAACCAAACCTTCATCTCCCTAGATGACAATAAATTCTAGAGTTCCCCACTGAGTGGATTAAAAACCATTATCATCATAACGATGATAAAAAGAATCTTGAAATAGTATATTAGAAGATACTATTGATGGAGAACCTTGAATACATATGGATATCTCCATTAATGAAGAAACTTGAATGAATACTAATGATTCTAAATATTACACATGTTAATAAGTGATTTTAAATTACAAGGGGAACTTATGTTATTGCTTGGTGAATTAATAAGGATTCTTGAAAACAACATTAATTGACACAAATAGTCCCAGATTAAACAATAATTCCACCAAAAATGGTGTGATGAGTCATACCTACCATCCCCTCGACCAATGTACGTTCCTATGTATCGTGAAGTTCAAACATAATGAATGCATACCATTGGAAAGTAGGTCCCCTTTGGATAAAGAACTGTTGGAAGTTTCCAATTCCATAAATAAATCCAATGGAAACCGCCTGGATGTAGTGATGCTTAAAAATAGAATACACATTTCACGGAACTACGAAATAGTCACATAATTATTCCTGAATAATATTAGATTCCTAGATCCATAAATAATCATATATCATTTATGCATTGACATACAACCAAGAACAGACCAAAAGTCATTATAGTACACCTCAGAATCAAATCATTCCTCTAAAACCATAAAATAGACTATTGTTCAACCTATATATAAACTCCTTAAAATCTACCTAAAATTTTTTAGACCAAATAAAATTATGCCCATTTTTTGTAAGTGTTGTTATATGATCTGAAACCGAGGAGGATAACACCATATATATTTGATAATATCCCACTAATATAAAAACATTATTCACCTCAAACACTATATTATGTGGTTCATAAGGAATCATAGCCTCAATCTTTATGGGATCGACTTTAATTTCAATCTTTAAAATAATAATCCCTAAGAAATTAACCTCCCAAATCTAGAACATACCCTTTTAGAGCCTATCATATATATGATGCTCATGAAGTATGTACAAGACTATTTATAAATAATCATAATTTTTTCCTTTATTCAAGAATAAATAAGGATTTCAACAATCAAAACCACTAAAAACTGATCGATTTTGGTATGAAAGATCTGATTCATGACTCTAATGAACAATGTAGGGGTGTTCATCAGGTCAAAAGACATCACAAAGATATCATGGTGATTATAGTGACATATGAATACTTTTTTAAGAATTTACTCCTCAAAAAACAAATTTCATTGATACCCAGACATGAGATTAATATTCAAGAACCATATTTCATTATTAAACTAATCAAAGAGATCATAATTTTGTAGAAGAGGGAATATATTATTGAAAGTCACCTAATTTAAGTGAAAATAAACAACAAAAATGATAATTATCTTATCCATATTGTTAGTGAATAGAATTAGAGATGAAAATGGTCCAATAAAGCCTTTCATTATAAGGTCCTCCAACTACACCTTCATCTCCCTGATCTCATCTCGGGCCATTCAATAAGCTTGTGAAGATATCAGTGTGTTCAAGGGGTATAAAACAATGTTGAAATAAATCTATTGATGAGAATGAATTTATGATAATTCCATTGAAAAATAATTCATATAATCTCCTACCACTATAGGAAACTTCTCCTCTTCAATTTTAGTGTCACAAAATGATAATATTGTAAATTTATGGGTAATCGATTACAACCGCATGAGGGTTAGTTCCACTTATCCTATCTAGGGGTTTCATTCACTAGTATAGTTAAATAAAACCCCACAAAAGAAAGGATATATCACACTATAATGATAACAATATACCCAATTTGAACTATGGATAACCAATCTATACTAAGGATAACATCATAGGGAATCGTATATATTAAAATGTAATCCTATATAAACATATATTATAAAAGTGTATACTCATAGTGACAACTGATATGAATCAGAAGGTTATAACCACTAATCGGCGTCTTTAGATGATGAGTATGGGATATGGGAACAACTACAATTTCTATACCTTAATCAATATTATAAGTGATAACTTAATGTATTATGTTAGTTTTAATGAGAATGAGTTCCAAAGTAAATAATAGAAATATCATACATTGAACCATGTAAGGCGCCAGCTGATGAAATTACTCTATTACATACATCTAACATCTTTCCTAAGCACTTGAACTATTTTGTTGAAATAGACTACATGGAGGTGGTGGTTGTGGAAGTAAACCGGATATTCATCCACCCCTAACTACTCCAACACCAAAAAATCCATTTCCATAGTTTCCTCTAGGAAATCCACCCTCTACCCCAAGGAGATCCATAGTATTAGTGTTATCCATACTAGGGTGGTTCATCCACCATGTCACCTTAGATATCATTCACTATCTGATTGGTAGGATAGACACATTCCATATATCATATATCACCATAAGTATAAAAATATTTATCTCATAGTTGGGTTGAACCAATATGGGATCCATCTATTTCCAACCTCTGAGTATAGGATTATAAATGTTCCTACCTATGAAGATGAAATATTATCAACTATATATGGATATATATCACCAATAAATCTACTATAATAATATTAAACCGACTTCAGCAATTGGATACGAATCTACTAACAAACTCTCACTCACCAATGTATGCTCGAGAACATCGATGTAGATGGGAATGAAAAGGGGTACATTCCTAGCCCAAATATCCCATAGAAGTAAATAATAGAACATAAAATCCTAAAGATAAAATTCATGAATCATATATCAGGAGTAACTCATGATGAATTTAAACCTCATGGAACACTAATACACCATCATGATGCCAGATTGAAGGTTCGTTATCTTCTAGGCTTATAGAATCCTCTCGTAATCTTCTCTGAATAGGATCTTGAATTATGACCTGGGTAGAGAATAATTTTGATGAGTGTATGTGATAAATATCCACCAGTGGCCTACTATTCCATAAATACTACTTACGGAAAGAACCATGATCTTTTTGGAATTTTTATGAACAATATGAAAAACATAGCAAACCTATTATAATCAGTCCTTTGTAACATATGGGTCTTACTCAACTTAGAAACTTGAAGGATTTATCTTTGGAAATCATGAAGCATAATCAAACACCATATAATATCATCTTAATTGAAACCTACTATAATATTTAATATGATCAGGTATTATCTTTAATCTATATGTGGGGGATCAACTCCCTGGTTTATCAATGGAGGAAACATCACCACACCAGGCCTTTGTGCTGAAGCCTTGTCACTCAACTAGTTAGTGACTATAGGCTAAATAGATGGAATGATATCATTATTATTATGTATTAAAATATTATTTGGTTGTTTATGGGGTGGAATAATTCATTTTGGTAATGATGAAACCAAGGTTATTAAAGAATTTATAGAAAATCTGACTTAAGGACATGGATAAAAACACAAAAGACACTCAATATGATACATTTGAAATCATGTTAAACCATACAAACAATATCTTAGAGTTATGATTTGACTAATAAGTTATCAAATTTCTGGCGAAAGTATATATCGGTTGTCTGCAACAAACATTAGCATATCTAATTTATTAACCGAACTTCAGATCTCTAAACAAAATTACATGAAGTATCTGAAACCAATCCTCACAAGAATAATAACTCCAGTATCTATACCTAAGACTCAAACCACTCTAATACCATTACTATATGACTCAATACACTGTAATCCCACCAATCTTGTAAGTAATCCTAGTGTGTCATCTCAATCCTATGACCAATAATCTAGGTGTTGTTGATAAGAACAAAAAAGGCATATCACACATATGGGAAACCTTAGTTTATAAACCTGAATAGAACTAAAAGTCTTTGAAATAATATATATAACAACGAAAACCATAAATATAACCAAATATAGTATAATAAACATGTGACTTAGGGAAAATATACCAACCTGTGACAAATAACTATGCCAGTAAATAAGGGGAAAATATATAGCCCAATATCCCATGGTAATGAAAAATCTCTATAAACTATGATAGATATAATCCATGTCAAACCAACACTAACTTGAACACCATAATAATTAATCATGATCAAAATTCTCTATGCACTAGAATCAATAGTACCACATCCACCAAATTTGTTATAATGATTTGAATCATCGACACAAACACAGCATGTGTGGGGAACAAGGCCCATGAAAGGGTGAGTATAAAAATACCCAATAAGATTACCCAAGAACAGAAATTAGATACATGACAATAAGTTATATCAAACTAATAAAATACTAATTTTATTTAGGAGAAAAAGTCAACCAATGTTAAAATGGGTCTCAATCTTCATAGCTCAACTATATATAATTTCTACACTAAAAGGTACCCAAACTGTAAAACTTTGATCGTTTCCAAATTATCCCTCAGAAATAGAAATGGGGGACCCATACCTTGCTGAAGAGTGTATATCTATTGATTGGCGTACCAACCCCTGTGGAGGAACCATATCTCATGTGGTGTATACATCATCTAAGGGTGTTTCTTGTTTATGGATAATTAAATCACTACTACTTTTTTATTTTTAAATTAATTAATCTAACCCATTTTTAATATTTTTTGGTTATTTTTTATAATTTTTCAGTATTTTAGTAATTTTATATAATTTAATTAAATTATATTAGTTATTATTATTATATATTAATTATATATACATGATATATATTTTAATATTGAATTTTATTAGTATTATTAGTTTTATTAGTTTTAATTTTGATTAATATATTTCTAATTTATAATAACAGTTATTATCAGTAGTATTAATATATTATATTATTATTATATGTTTAATTATTTATACGAGTATAATTTAAAATCATTAATTTTAACTATTTTAATGTATTTTTTAGTATATATAATTACACACACACACTTACACACACACATATACAATTATAATTATATCTAATTATTATTATCACATGTTGTTGTTGTCGTTTTTATTTTCTTTATTTTCTATTTTTGTTTTTTTGTTTTTATATTTATCATTACTAGTCTGTTTGGCATATGTGGTGTTCCCATAAAACTAATGAAACACAAATATTTCATATAGATACAACCTATTCCTTTGTGGATTAAAGTCAATATTTATGGTAGTGCCCTTAAAGCACCCATACATACAAGATGTGGTGGAATCTTTATAATTACTAGAGGCTTCATGAATTTTTTTTATCACTTACTTGAAAACATTATTAACATGAAATCATAGTTGTGGGATTCCATCCATATGTTTACTTACTCTAAAAACATGGATATACGATGTTGTGGATAAAAAGTAACTCTATATGGGAAGGCAACATCATGAAGAGTAAAACAACTCTAGATATATGGAATCTTTATAAGAAGTTAATGGATTTTTTAGATTAAAAAGATAAAATCTAGTTTTTAGTTTCCCACATTTATAGAGAGGCTAATATAATGGCAGATGAACTATCTATGAAAGCAATGGAGGATGTAAATTTAGCTTGGTCCCTTTATCTTAATGGTGTTTTTATACACCATCATTACTCTAATGTAAGGGGTGATGTCTACATGTTTCATGGTAAAGTAAATTATATAAAAAAATCTATGTAATTTATGATTACTTATATTCATGTTTTTTAATATTTATAAAATATCATATTGCATCATTATTTTTCTTCTTTGTGAAATAATATTTCATAATGTCCTAAGTGTACTTGTCATATTGAATGATCACAATGGTTCCTTTCTAAGAATAGAAAATTTAATTTCAAAAATATAATTATTGAATATAAGTTATATAGACATATGATATCATCTTATGGGACAAAAATGATACAAGATACCTGGTGGAGGCTCCTAGGAAATTGAGACACTTTCTCACTGTGTACACCCTTGGTAATCATCAATATAGAATATTGTTAGAACATGAACCACAAGTAGGAAATATATAGTTATATGTGTAATTGGATATTCATATCATGTATGTGTGACATGATCCGTAGACTTTAAGATTATTATTTATACATGTCATGAGTCATGTAATTTCATGTATTGAGGAAAACCATGGGGAATATGCTCACTGAGAGGTAAGATACATTGGGTACATCATGAGTGATGTTGTATTAATGAATAATGCAAGAAACAATTTATCCCTTATATTATTTAATAATAGTATATATCTCAGTACCTTTGATGGGAATTAAACTACCCAATTAAGTGCATTGTAATGGTGGTATTTTTAGTACATTAATTTTCAAAAAGTCAAAGAAAGTGACATAGAGCATATAGGTTTATCATTCTAGAATGAAACCTACTTGATTTGAGTTCTCAAGATAAAGGGATTACATTACATGATGTACATTTGTAAGAGGTTCCATGTCATTGTGACATTAACTTCATTCTCTATGGGAGCCTTAGCATGTTGCTTGATGTTAACCTTTAACTTTGGACAATTTATCTTAATATAACCAAGAATGGGACTTATTGGGTAAAATAATAAGTTCATTTGTAACCTATGTTAAATTATATATGAATTTCACATGTAAGATAAATATTAATCATGTAAATGATTTAATAATTATTTATGTTGGTTTGATTGTGAATATTCAATCATTAGTTATTTGAGAAAATATATATCTGAGTTTAAAGTATTTAATAAATATTTACTCATTATGAAATTTTTAATTTAATTACATGAATATAAGATATTTATTTATTATGGTTTAATCACAAGGTAATAATTATTTATTTATTTTTGTTGTGTGAATATTTAATATTTATTTATTCATTAATTTGGTGAATATAATATTTATATATTTATTGGTGAATAATACAATGATATTTATTTTATTAAATAAGTATACATTATTCATGACCAGCTAAATATTGAGGGGCATTGGTGAACTGTGATTATGGTTCGGTGAACAATTTCATATTAAATATAATTTGAATAAATATAATTTTATTTATTCAAATAAAATAATATTATTTTATCTTTGAGTTTAGAAAATTTCATGTAAATTATAATAATAATATTATTATTATTTAGACACGAGGTTCACTGAGAATTCGAAAATCAATAAGGGACCTTATAAAATTATTTAATCTCTGAACTTATCACTGTATAAACCATGTTATGGAACTTTGTAAAAAAAGGTGATAAAACTTATTCCATTTTTATGAATAATAAAATATTGAGAGGACCTCTCAAAATATATAGAAATTCTTGTCTTGAATGATGTAATGATATAAGAGAATTCATCATCTCCCAATAGAATGAATTACTTATTTATTAAAGGATTCAGTAGTGATCAAGAATTGATTATCACTTGTGATAGAATTTTCCATGCTAGCACTATAATAATTCTATAGTGATAAACAAAGTTTTTTGAATCACATGTGGATTACTACTACAGGTAATCTACAATTGATTCCTCTAACACAATGATTGTATAAAAAATTTGTTCCACCAATTCGGTAATAAAGAAAGAATTAAATGAATGGTAAATATTAATTACCTAAATTAATTATAAATTATATGGAAAAATATCTTTTTGTTGTGTATTATGAGAACTCATTTATATCTAGTTCTAAGGAGAAATCTAAAATAGGGGGTGAAAAAAATTGGGCATGGGCCCGACCCACTTTACATGTACCCCAAAACCTTCATGTGGTATCAAAGGTAGGTTACATAATAATTTATAATTATTTGTTGTTTGTTGCTCAATTTTGTGAAAATTGTTGTTAGTTTTCACTTCTAGTTTACTCATTCGTTAATATAGAGTTCAATTAACATGTTTTTAACAAATCAATTCACTTCATTCATGTTTTATATCATCTTAAATAGGATAAGATCAGATGAATAACAATAAATGATTCCATCAGAATATGTAATGGATTTTTGCGGGAAGATGGGGTTGTATGACTTGTGACTAATGTACATGTTGTTAAACCTAGTGAATTTCTTCTAGATATTTGACAAGATACAAAATGCATCTAGAATTTATAAAATGAAGTGTATTTATTACACATAGCATGTTGACTGAGACATCCTGACACATGGTCTTTCAGATTACATGGTGTGTAGATGGTGGACATGTCGTGAAGTATACAGAATTTGGTGATGAAATTCGTGATAATTCTATGGTAAAATGAATGGAAACATAGAAACTGTAAGACACTATGTGTAGCTCATTAGTTTTCATTATGTAATTCGAACAAGACTCATTCCAAATCCCTTGGATTTTATCCGGGATAAATAAAAAACAAAGAGCACAACAAGTATCTTGTTAGTAAATTTTGTGTAATATCCCAATAAATAACATAATGGAATTACATAAAGAATAATTCATTAATAAATTAAAAAAATAATTAAATTGTTTTCATTTAATGCGTTGAACACATAATTATGATTTTTAGAGTTTTTAAATGTTCAATTAGTTCCATTTAATTATCTATAATTAATTTTTACGCTCTTTATTTTTTTTTATGATAGGTATCACCAAGAGGCTTTAAATGGTCATTAAGATAAAGTTAATTAATTAATTATTTATTTATTTTAATTAATTCAAGCATATTTATATTGATTATAAATAACAGATTCAAGTTAATAAAAAATAGTATACTTTGGTGTATTATTTTTATATATGTGGATAACAATGAGTTTATTGAAACCTATGAATTTAATTAATTTATTATTGAATTGTTTTTTAATAATTTTTTACATTAAATAATGGTTTGTGATTCATTACTTTCCTCTCATTATGTAAGGGATTTCGTGTCCATGGATCATTAATGTAAACCCCATAACAAATAATTTTCCCCCTTGATTTCATGATAGTAAATATTAAGTAATGGATAGATCTCCATGGTGAGTACAGGTGGTTAATGATTGAATCTAAGGATAAATCGATATAGGGGGTATATGTGTATATGTGGAATGTTGTAAATCATACAATGAATGGGTTGAGAAGTTATTTCCCTAGGGACAAGGGATAGTTTATCATCTGATAGGTAAACCAACCATTATATAATATCATGTTAATTCCAGTAACGCCCTGAAATTTTATGAAATATATTTTTTAATAAATTTAATTTCTTCAGTAGCTTTCATTACGTGCAACACCACATTTTAATGAACAACTATATTATTATTATTATTATTATTTGAACTTGACTGTTATAACCAAGTCATTAAACTTAGTTGTATAAATATAAACAAACCACATTTTTAAAATTAATTATTACTATTTTAGATAAATTAATTATATTTATAAATATTTAATTAATAGTTAGAAATGTCATTCTATGCTTCAAAAATAATTTTTCTCAAAAATTGATTTTTACTGCCTTTTGTGAACAAATAAAGATAATAATTATTTAAAAATTTAGAAAATTTAATTGAAAAAAGAACATAATTTTGTGAATCATCATTTCAAAATTATAATTGGGTTAAATTTTTAGAATTTTTTAAAAATATTAATTCTTCAGTGAATATTAAAAAAATACCAATTTTTATTTAAAACAGCCTTCTCGTTTAAAGAATTCACAAAGTTAAATATTGTTTATAAATGTTTTAAAATTAAAATTTGTTTAATTGTTTTATTATTAAACCAATTTAGTTTATTTAATAAAATTCTTGTTGAATTTTGATATTAAAATTTTATATACTTATGAAAAACAATTCTTTAGAAAACCTCTTTTTCATTACTTTTGCTGGTATAATTTTAAATTAAAAATTTCCCATTACATGAATATAGTTTGAAAAAATAGATTACATATTTTTAATCATAAAAATTAATATTATGTAATAATTTCTACTTAATTTTTTATCAAAATGAATAGTGAAAATAGCAAAAACTAATTACCATAGTTATGGTTAAAATTAGTTTACTTTGTTGTTAAACAAAAACAACAAGGGTAAAATGACCTAATAAATTATTCAAATCCCATTTTATGGAGATATTTAGACCTTATAATCTTTATGTTTTGTTAATGACCCATTTTGAAGCCTTTTAGAATGTTTTAAAATATGGGTTTGATTTTTTCATTTCAAAAATTCCAAGGGCGTCCTCTCTCCCGCTTATAAAAGGGAACCCACTCTCATATCCTATTAACTCTTACCTAACCCTTTGATTATTCCAATTCCTAAAAAAATATTTTTATTAATTCCTTAAACACGTCTTATAGGACTTATTGTTATTAATAAAACCTCTTAATAAGGCTTTATGTGTATACAAAAAGTGGTTGTCTGAAGAATATGTAAAATTATTAAATTGTGTTTTTATTATATTTCTTCTGCCACATCACTCAAATATTATCCAAATATGATGATATAAAAAAAAGTATATAAAATATAATTATATTTTACTATATTAACTTAATAACCTATATCCACCTCATCTTTTATCAAATGGGAAATATAGTTGTCAATCGTGTGTACGTCAGACTACCACCTCGCGAACCGATGTAATTCGTTTTCCATCACCGCCTCTCACACGTAGATATAATGATGGATTAAAATTATATGCACGATATTAATAAAATAATTATCCTTATTTAATTATAATGAAATATATACCTTCTTACTTTCCATTCCTTTGAAATATAATAACGTCGCTCATGTGTATGATGGACTACCACCTCATGAAGCGATGCGATTCACTTTTCTCTTACGCTATGAATTGAAAGAAATAAGGATAAATTTAATGAAAATATGTGATATATATTACATGAAAATAATTTTTTAAATGTGATATATTATTTAACATCCTCTTATTCATTCCGTCGATAAAATGGAAACACCGTTCTTGTATACGTCTGACCTACTTTCTCCATGAACAATATAATTAATTTTATACCAATAAATTATATGGATTAATCTAAATACATTTGTAATGAATATATATGATATTTATATAATGTTTAATTCTTTTTAGATGATGTAACTATGATCAAATTAAATGGAATTAAAATATAAGATCAAAATATATATGAAAAATAAATTAGTTATTACCCGAAACAATTTATTAAAAGGAATTGTTAATAAATGGGTAATAAAATGTCATTATTAAATAATATATAGTATTATATATATAATTATGGTTCTGTAATATATTTATAATAAAAATGTATTTATTATATAATATTTTAAAATTTTTATGAAATAATTCGACACTCAGGGTAACTGATTTTTATCTCACTTTAATTTTTGTGGGACCCATGCCTTATACACCAATTCTTTATTTTTTGTGGTTTATATAATACCCATGAATGTATTTTAGGATTATTATCCTGAAAATTACTAGATATAAATATCCATATAATGTTATTTCTTTCATGGGTCATTTTCATCAAAATATACAAATTTGGTAATGACTTTATGATACAGTCCCTTTGTTTATCTAGATTATTTATGATTATGATTAAAATAAAGATATATTATGATGTAAATATAAATAAAAGCATACATTTTATTTTCCTTTGGTTACTTCAGGAAAATAATTTTTTTCTGATCAATTTCCTCTCTTTAGGTACCCAAGAGTCCAAAACAATATTTTTACGGAAAACTAACTTCACTTCTCTCTTCAGTCAAAAACCCTTTTCCTCCATATCCATGTATTTCTAAAAATGGTTTAAAGAATGTTTTTATTGATATCTATTTATTTATTAAAATATTTTTACCCCTGTTTTAATTTTTACAAACTAGATTAAAAGAAATAAAAATTTCATTTTCTAAATGAGGTACTTTTTGATGTTTTACTAAAAGTATGGAAGGAATCATTATTTTAATTCATACAACATGAATGGTATTTTATAAAATCATGACCACTCAATGTTTTAATTATAAATTTATAAGTTTCAAATATTGTTTTAAAATTAAAGGATATTAAAAAAGTCTTGTGAACATTTAGTATTTAAAAAAGATTATTTTTATAATGAAAATGTTATTTTACTCAAGAAATGTTCCAAGTGATTATTCAAAATTATTTTACATATAAGATGAAATCCTTTGATATTACTTAATATTTACTGGGGATATGATCCAAGGATACCATCCTTATTATCTCTATGTAAGTTTTATGATTATAATGATGATATGTTTATGAAAACCATTATTTTTCCATGGGTGATGCTATGATGAATTGATAGGATGATTATGAAACCCATTTTTTCTATGGGTTATGCTATGATGAAATGTTTAAAAGAAAAATTTCCTTTTTAGAAGTTATGATATGATGAATGGTTTATGATCTTGTGGAACACACATGTATGGATTATGTGATGGGTGGGACCTATATCTCCCTCCAATTAGTTGGGTAAATATTGATATATCATGAGATAAACTAGACTGAAATAATATGTGAATACAGTTATGTATGAAACTTTATCCACCATGATAGTCTTGGGAGTGAACCTTGCATACTATGATGGTTTGGGGAGTAAACCCATTTCATTAGGTGATTTTTGGAAATGATCTTTGACTAATAAGTAAATGATTTTCTAAGATATGGGTACATAACAAATCTATGTCTTATGCCAATGTTATTCTCCCATGGAACATGTTATTTATTATTGTTGTCTTATGAAATACCATGTTTTATACCATGACTAATTTTTATGATCTATGATATGTAGGGTATGGTTTTTAAATTTTATTATATTGTTCTTATACCCTTATGCACCCATTAGTTGCTATCTTTAATGATTACCCTTACTAATCGTCTGTTCTAACCCTTTCTTATGATTCCTTTCCCAATTTTATGAAGAGAGGTATTATGTTTGATATGTATAAGAAGGGTGATAGTTATGAAGAACTTACTGGGAGATTAATTACTTCACATATGAACCATTTATTTATGTATCCAAATTTTGAAAGGCACTAGGCCTATATTATTTTTGTGTGGATTATTATGTTTTCTAACAAATATTTTTCTATTAATATGTGAAATCTATGTATGAAATTTATTATTCATTATATTTGTTCTGAGAGAAAGATTTAGTTAAACCTTTAAAAACTAGGATGATAAAATTTTACAGAGAACCATAAGGATAATCCCGTGTATAATAAAATATCCTGAAATTTTGGTGAAGTATAGATCAAGTGGTTTTTGGGAAATTACATCCCTATCTAAATAATAAAAGTAGATTTGGATCTGGTATAGTTGTACATAGAGGTAATAAATCTGAAAAGGGTGAACTGAGATAGAGTTAATTGTCACCTGGTGCATGAAAATGGGCCTTGTTTCTCACCTGGTTTGACACCCTAGGAGATATGTTTTTGGAATTCACAATTTCATTACAAAACATAACAAAGTACTTGAATAATGACTATGAGTAACCTAGTTTAAGTATAAGGTGTTGTAGAATAAAAATAAGGTGTCATTATTTAAACACAATATACGTGATTTTTCATGATTATGAGGTTCCCCACTATGATTATTGTTTATTACACTATGATTTTTGGTTTAAGTTAATGGATATAACATAGAGAAACCATGTTAACAGTGAGTGTGACAAAAAAGGAAATTATTTTCATCCTGGGAAAAAATGTTATTGGAGTTAGAATAAAAAATATTATTGTTGTTCCAATACAACATTATCAAGATATGAATCATAATAAAGTTCCAAATGAGAAAATGAGGGAATAATGTTCTGCTAATTCCTTCATGAGTAAATTTACCCCTTATTTTAGTGGTTTTATTGATTCACTGGTATCTAATAAATGTATTAGTTCCACTAAAAAGATATTCTCTATTATTTATTTTTCATACCATAAAAAAGTCATTTTATATTTCAATCATTTGGAATAAAAAGAGAATCAATTCTGGAATCTAATCAATAATATTATCCAACAAGATAATATTGACTCCAAGGAATTGGATGAGTTTAAGAACTAAGTTTTCAATAAGTACTTTCTCTTATTCTTCACATGAAAATAAAGAAGGAGTTCCTTAAGTTAAAGAAGAAGGATGATGAATTTATTGGTACCTATGAGTCTAATTTTACAAGATTTGAGAGTTATCACTACCACAAAATAGGGTTTCCACAATTCCACCCTTTAAGAGTGCTAAAAAAAGCACTGATAAAGGCACCCCCTTTATCAGTTCTTTTTTTAGAGTTGTTAAAGGGGCCCCATTTATTAGCACTTTTTTTAATATCACTGATAAAGGGGGGCTTTATCAGTTCTTTTTACTAGCTCTAATAAAGTATATATTTAAAAAAATCATGAAAAATAATACATTGATATATAAGTATATTTATATTGATATAAATATAATATATATTTTTTAAATATGTTTTAGATTAGTAGAAATAGACTATTACATTTAATACATAAGAAATTTAGTGAGAATATCTTTGAAATATTTTAATAAATATTATTAATCATTAGGTTTCTAATTATCATCGACTAATAATCATTTATTAACAATTTGAAGACATTAAAAATCAAAAAAATTAATAAAAGATCTTAAATATGTTGAAAATGTAACTCAAACTTCAAACGACCATAACTTTTGATTTGGGTGTCTGTTTGAGCTCTACAGCATATCCAATCAAAGCTTGCAACAAGATTTACGTTCTAATAATGGAAGGGTATATTCTCTCACATTTTAAGGAAAAAAGTACCAAAAGGCCTCTAAAACCGACTTTTTAGTCTGGATACACAAATTTTTTAATATTCGATGGAATTTCAGCCTCGTTTCAGGGGGTATTTTTGACCATTTTTATTGGGGACTAAATTTATTCCCTAGGGTTACATTTATATTGATATTATGGATTTGAAATTTTATTGTTTTTTCACAATGTAATGTTACTTATATTCAATTATATAATAATATATACATTTTTTTTATATATTCACCCATAAAAATTTCATTTTATAAAATAAATTATTAATCATATTTACATATAAATTATATTTCTCAATATATAAGGCTTATCTAAATAAAAATATAATATTTATTTTATATAAAATAAAAATATATTAATATTTTGATACCTATATGATGTGTGTGTGTGTGTGTGTATTTGTGTGCGTCTATATTAAAAAATTGATATATATTATCTATATATTCTAAACATATGTATATACATATTAATATATAATATCTGTAAATATATATATATGTGTAATTATACTTAAAAATAAACATAAAATTTGTTTGTGTGTATTGTATATATGTATTTATTTATTTATAAACACACAAAAAATATATTTTATAAATGTATTTAAAAATAATCTTATAAATATATATCAATATACGAATAAATATATTAATACATAAATATAACTATATATATTAATATTTTAATATACGAATATATATATATATTAATATAAATATATATATATATTAATATATATATATATATATATATTAATATACGAGTAAATATAACTAAATATATATAAAAATAAATATATATATATATATATATTATTAAATGAATAGAAAACAGTATGGTAGAGTGGTAAAGGCTTAGGCGCTGCAGGCAACAGGTCACGAGTTCGATTCTTGGGGGAGGCAGGTCGCGCGTGCGGGTGGGGAATAAGGATTAGCCCTGTTAAATGTGGGTGGGGGTGTTATTGAAGGCATCAGGGGGCTGGGGATAGGGCATGTGGTCTAGGGTTGGGTGTGGTGATGTTTAGAGGGGGCTTCAAGCGCTGTTGAAGCCCCTCCCAAAATTATAGAAATATTTTTTTATTTATTTTTGTAAACATTTTTCAGAGTTTTTCAAAAGCGCTGATAAAATACCCCTCTAATTAGTGCTATAAAATCACTGATAAAAGAGCCCTTTATCATCTCTTTTTTAAGCGCTAATAAAAGAATCCTTTATGAGCGCTTTTCAGAGTGCTGATAAAATGGAAACCCCATTTATCTTCAACTTAATTAACAGTGATTTTCTAGCACTGTTAATTATCTTTTATAATGATAATAAAGTCCATATTTGTAGTAGTGTATGTTATTGGTATTATCATCCAACCTAAAAGTAAGGTTGATCGATTCATCAGTGGCATAAAACCAAGTCTACAAAGGGAATTTGACATAAGGGAATTCAATATCTATGAATAAATCATTCATTGTGCTATAAAGGTAGACATAGACATTGGAGTTTCACATCAATCTCATGGTTTTGATAAGAAAATAAAGATAAAATTTAAAGGAAAATCAAAAATACATGGAGAGAATAAGATAATATTTCCTTTATACTCAATGTGAGGAATGAAACATTGAGGATATTTTCTTAAGGGGACATGTAAATGTTTTTTGTGTGGGAAGGAAGGTCATTGAGAACTTAATTTCCGAGGTGATGGGAAGATGTTATATAATGATGTTATTTGAGTGAAATCTCCAAAAAATGAACCACCCACACTCAAATGTCTCAAATGGTATGAGTATGGGTATTATGATAACCAATTCCCAAATTTGAATGCTAATGATGATGATCCACATGAGAAACATTTATGCCAAGTGGAAAATGGTAATCTCATGTAACCACTATTTTAAATGAGGGGTGTGATAACGACACAATTAAAGTTACACATACCATCCACTCAATAATTTATAATATGTTATTTAACTACGGATCCACCCACTATTTTATAATTGAAAATTTTTATAAGGGTATCAAAATTTCACCCCAATGATTAGAATTTAATTCGATGTGAAAACTCATAATGAAATAATGATCAATCCTCAAGTCTATTATTAATCTCTAGTTGGAGTTTGTGGTATTTTTTTCATTCAAATATTATTATTCTCCCTTTGGTTGAATTTTATGTTATCTTAGGCATGTATTGTAATTCACTACATAAATTCCATATTAATTACTAATGAAGGGAATTTATATTTGATATTCCAAACCAACCCATGATCATGCATCAATGTGATAATTAATATGAACTTATGATAGAAACCACATTCATTGTATGGGTGTTGATTCCAATTTAATAGGGTATTTTATCTCATATGGTTGGGGAGAAACATGACATTAATGATATGCTTACTGTACAGGAGATCATTGAAATTTTTCAAGGAGAGTTTCTCAGTATTCTACCAAATCGTGAAGTTGAGTTTTCAATAGAACTCAAACCCAGTTACACCCTAATTTTAAAGACTCCTTATATAATGGATCAAATTGAGTTTTAGGAATAGAGGATGAAAATATTTTCAAATCATGACATGGGATTCATTTGGACAAGTGTGTCACCATGGGGTGTACTGGTTCTTTTTTTTAATAGAAAATATGGAACGATGTGACTCTCAATTGATTATCGGGAACTAAACAAGATCATAATTATGAAAAATTATCTTGCAGCTCATATTGATGAATTTATTTATCAACTGCACAATTCTGAAATTTTCCAAGATTGGCCTTAATTTTGGATATCATAAATTGAGGGTCAATAAGGAGGTTATATATAATATAAAATTCCATAAAAAGTATGTGGACTATTAGTATATAGTGATTCTATCAGGTCTTACTAATTCCCAATTTATCATCATGGATTTAATGAATATAATCTTTAAGTATTACATTGGACAGTTTGGGGTAGTCTTTATATAAGGTATTCTAATTTATTCAAAGATTAAGGAAGATCTTGAAGATCACTTGAAAATTATACTAAATACCCTAAGGAAGGATAAACTGTATGTAAAAGTTACAAATTGTTAATTTTGGCTACAAAAGTTTTCATTTTTGTGTCATGTAATCTCAAGAGAGGTTATATTAGTGGATTCATCAAGGAAAGTGGCTATTTACATTTTTCTATACCAAAAACTATGATTCAGATCCATAGTTTTCTTGGTTTAGCCTATTATAATTGATTCTTTATAGAAAACTTATCACATCTTTCCAATCCACTCCCCATGTGAACTTAGAAGGGAGCTAAGTCCTTTAGATAGATGAATGTGAGGAAAATTTCAATAAACTGAAGTGAAGTTTAGTTAGTGAACCTTAATTTACATGGACTCATAGTGGATAAGAGTTTTTAATCTATAGTTATGAATCTAATAAGGGTTTTGGATGTGTTCTTAGAAAAATGATGTGGTGATAGGTTATGCCTTCTAAAAATTGAAGGTTTATGAGAAAAATTACCCAATTTTTTGTTTTATATTATCAACGATATTTTTTCATTAAATATATCGAGTGATTATCATTATGGATAAATGTTTGATATATATATAGATCACATATTTTTAAATTATATATTCACATTAAAGGAGTTGAACATGCACCATATAAGATAGTTAGAGTTGATTGAAAACTGTGATTTCTCAATACATTACCACTTTGGAAAAGTGAAAGAGGTGGAAGATGATTTGAGTTAAAAGGATCTTTCTATCTTATCAATTATGAGGATAAAATGATCCAATATTTTTAAATTTATAAAGGTTGAATCTAGAAATTACAAAGTATGATAATAAATCTTATATTTCTCAAATAAATATTCAACTATCTATCCAAGTGGCGATTAAGGAGGTGTTGAAGGAAGATGTTGATCTACAGAAAAAGGTAGAAAATGTTCCAATGTTTAACCTTGAATATGATGGAATGATAGGTTCAAGAACCATTTATGTGTTCTGTATATACCATATTTGAATACAAAGTTATTATAGTAATCTCATAGTTCTTCATTATCTAATCTTCCTGGAATTACAAAGATGTTTAGACATCTAAAAGAGTATTTCTGGTGGGATGACATGAAGAGAGTTATTGTAGAGATTTCATCTTGGTTCTTAGTATGTCAAAAATTTATGTTTGAGATAAAAAATTAAAATGGGATGTTAGAACCATTACCTATATAAGAATGGAAATGGAAAAAACTCACCATGAATTTTTTTTATTGGAATCACCAAAACATCTGAAGGGAATAACACGATATGGGTTGTAGTCAATATCCTTACAAAGTTAGAACACTTTATTACTATAAGAGAAGATTTATATCTATATCATATTACCTAAATAAACATTAAGGAAGAAGTAATGTTTCCTATAGTGCCACATTAAATTGTATCTAACAAGGATCTGAGGTTTACCTCAATGTTCTGGAAAAGTCCTCACCATGTTCTTGATATGTAGTTGAGTTTCTACACTACATATCATCTTCATATAGAAGGTTAGTTAGTGAGAACCATTAAAAAACTAGAGTATATGCTGATACCATGTTCTATGGATTTAAAAGTTGTTTGGTATCAACACATTCCTCTAGTAAATTTTTATTACAACAGTATCTTTCACTCAAGCATTCAAATGTCTCATTTTGAAGACCTTTCTGAGAAAATATTAGAAATCCAATTTAGTTGGGGAATTAGATAATACATGAACTTAGGTCATAAAATATCACTATTTATAAATTATAACCTATAAGGTTCGATAATAACTTATTTTTGAGCCTTTTGGCATGTTTAAAATGTGGGTACATCTTTTTCTTTTTTTATATTCCAAGTGTGTCCTCTCCCCCACTTATAAAAGGGAAGCCCTATCCTATCCTCTTCACACTTCCAAAACCATTTGGTTTTAATAATAACTTTCCAAATGTCTTCCTTAAATCCCTAAAAACATCTTATATTCATTTTTTTATTAAACTCTCCTAGGAAGGATTTAGGTATAAACCTAAAGATGTTCTCTAAAGAAGAGGTAAAATTATAAAACTTGTGTTTTTGTTTTATTTATTCATCAAAATACTTCAAATATTTTCTAAATATGATGATATAATAACACTATTATTTACCATATACTTATATTTTTTTTATTTTATTGTAATAACCTATATCCACCTTTGCTTCTATCAAATGGTAAAAGAAACTGTCAATCACGTGTTTGATGGACAACACCTCGTGAACCGATGTAATTATTTTCCCATCAACGACTCTCATGGGTGGATATAATGATGGATGAAAAATATATATATTATATTAATAACATAATTACACTTCTATAGTTATAATATCAGATATACCTTCTCACTTTACATTCCATGAGAATACGATAATGTCACTCATGTGTACGATGAACTACCACCTCACAAAATGATGATATTCAATTTTCACTTATGTTATACATGGAAGGTAATGAGGATAAATTTAAAAAAATATGTGACATATATGACATATAAATATATATAAATTTTATATATTATTTACCTTCCTTCCATTTATTCCTTCAAGAAAATGTAAATAGTGTTCATGTGTACGTACGACCTATCGTCTAAATTAATGTTGTAATTCATTTTCTATATCTAACTTATATGGAATACTCAATATAAATATTTAATGAATATATATGATATTAAAATCATAGATATAAATATTTATATTATGTATCCATTATCAACTTAAATGGATCGAAAATACCAAATCAAAACATATATGAAAAACAAAGTAGTTTTTACACGAAACGTGATTTCAAAAATGAATTGTTAATAAAAAGGTAATAAAAAGTCCTAAATAAATCATATATGGTGTGATATATATAATAATGGTTAAATAATATATTTATAATAAACCTATATTTATTATACAATATGTTTGAAAGTGTACAGAGGAATTAAATACTTAAGGTAAGAGATTTTCATCTGACATTTATTGTTGTGGGACACATTCCTTATACACCACTTGTTTCTTTTATGTGATATATATAACTACCATGAATGTATTTTTAGATTATTATTGTGAAAATTATGTTATATAAATACCTATATAATGTTATTCTGTTCATGGGGCTTATGATCCATAATATACCATAGTGGTAATGATTTTATGTTACAATCTCTTTCTTTATCGTGTTTGTTTATGATTATGCTTCCAATGAATAGATATTATGATCTAAATCCAAATAAACAATTTATATTTTTATACTATGGTTATTTAATAAAAATACATTTTTAACTTTTTACTTCCCCTCTTTATGCACTCAATAGTCCAAAATAATATTTTTAAGGAAAACCAACTTTATTTCTCACTTCTGTCAAAAAGCCTTTTTCTTTCAAATCCATGTTTTTTCTAAAAATGTTTCAAATAATGTTTTTGTGGATATAATATTATTTATTAAATAAATTTTCAACATTGTCTTATTTTTTAAAAATTATTTAAAAAGTGTGTTTTCATTTTTCCAATGAGGTCCTTTTTGACTTTTTATCGAAAATGTAAATGGAATATATGTTTTAATGTGTACGAAATAATTGGAATTTTACACTATCACGACCAATAAATTTTTAAGGGTTCATTTATAAATTTAAAATATTTTTTCAAATATTTTTTTTTCAATTATCAAGGAATATCTATCTTGAATTTTGGGTCAACTTAACCTAGATTTTATTAAGGTTTGATTGCCTTTGAGATACTTAGTTAAACTAGTTGGAAATATGTTGATGAAATAATAATCTTGGATTTCAAGATTTTGGAGTGCACTCAATAGATCAATGAGATTCGAGTTGATGTAGTTTTAAATTTAATCCTGCCTAATAACATTGAGTAGCTTGTCAAAACTCCATATGGGTAATCAGAAGAGACGTATAGATCCTATCCACTATGATATTTGTGTGATGGGATATTCTGAAACCAATGTTGAGGGTTATTGGGATTCAATAAAATAGTGATATATTAATAAATTAAATTAAATTTATTGTTGAAATTTTAATCCAGATAAAGTAATAAAATTCTACGCTTATTTATTGTAGAAATGGAAACTCACACAACTTTGACTATATCACAGTGCTCTATTCTAGATAAAGATAAACTTACCATTGTTACAAATTTATTGGAATGTAATTGATATTTAGTAATTATACTATTCCATGAATGGTAATAATATGTGATAGAGAGTTATATTCCTAAGGAACCTAGAAAAGTGGAAAGTGTGGAATAATTGTCTCTTTATATGAAATATTTGTATTATTCCATAGATTTAAAAAAAATTATGCTATCATCCATATCCAATGATATTTAAAAGAAACATAAAGATATGAATGTGTATATCATAATATCTTACCTTTTGTATATTTATCAAGAGAAGGAAAGAAAAGAGAGATATGAGATCTCTAATTCATTATTTATGATAAATCTTAGAGATTCATCCCCAGCTAGTCCTTACATAGACAAGATGATTGGACATATTGATAAATTAGATTTATTAGGGTTTGAGATCCTTGATGAGATATAAAAAGATATCATTTTCCCTCACTACCTAAGAATATATTTAATTTTATTATTAATTGTAATATAAGAAATAGTGTAAAAAATTATTTTGTACACTTTTCATTGATTCACTATGTTTATAAAGACATGGGTCCTAAAAATCATGCAATCTATATGATGGATAAGAAAATGAAGAACAAGGAAAGGGAGTTGAAGATTCATACCAATTCTACAGCTCCTGAGCACCATAATTCTAAACAAATGAATATCTAAAGATATAAAAAGGAAAATCATGTAGTTTTTTTCCATACAGAAATATAATCCACTGGAAGAAAAACTACAACTAGTTAAATAAGAAATGTTAAGCTTGTGGTTTTCTCATTATTGAGTGAAATATTTTTATATCTACACATTGGGAATTTGATAAAACTTTTGGTTATCATATTTTTATTAAAATTCAAGAATATAGTAGATATAAAAATATTTCCCAAGAAGATGTGGATTTATGGGATGCCAGTGGTATGAGGATAGATTCTCTAGAAATTATAGGAAACCTTATGTTTCCAATAGGGATGTTCTTGGTTTTAAAATATTATTATTAGTACCAAATTTTTCCAGAAATATAATTTATGTACCTTTCCTAGATACATATGATTATATTTTAAAGTTTGTAAATACAAGTCAATGTTACGGTATAGAACATTTAAATAATGGTCCTTATTTATTAAATTATAAAATCCAAGTATTATAAATTGATGATGAATCTTGTTCATATGAATCATTTCACACCTAGTTAAGGCATCATGATCTTGGTTATATAAATGAGAATAATAGGATATACCTCTATCAAGATAGTTACTTAAAATATTTTGAGATAAAACAACTTGATATATTTCATGTTTTTATAAGGAAAAATGAATAAGAAACCTTTTAGTGGATACGGTGAATGAGCTAAAAAGCATTTTGAATTTGTACAAAATAATGTGTAAGTACCATTTCTAGTTGAAGCTATAAGTTGGTATTCTTAATTCATTACTTTTAATGATGTCTTGAGTAGATGTGGATATTATCACTTAATAAGGTATAAGTTAGAATATTTTTTGAAATTAAAATAATTCAATAATGAAGTATAGAATGAACTTGGTAAGAAGATACAAAAAATTTGAAGTGATTGGGGTGGTGAATATATTAACGAAGAATTCCTCAGCTTGCTATAGGAGCATGTGATACTATCCCAACACACTCCTCTGCATAATCCATTGTAGAATGATGTTAGTGAAAGTAGGAATCATACCATAAATGACATAGTAAGTTTGATGATGATCCATTCAAGTATTCTATTATCTTTTTGGTGATTTTTATTGCACACTAAAACACACATTCTAAATTGAGTACCAACCAAGGAGGCATAAAGGATAATATATGAGTTAATGTATGGAAATAAATTTATGTTGTCATGTACTCAGGCATGGGGTTGCAAGGAATTTGTTAAAGCTAAATCTTGAAACAAACTTGAACCCTGATTCAATATGTGTATTTTTATAGGGTATTCCAAGTAAATAAGGGGATACTACCTATAAAACCCCTCAGATTAGAAGTTGATTTTTGAAATAAAATCCATTTTTATTGAGAGGGATCAAAATATCAATATGGATAATGGGTGAAATATTGACTTTGATGAAGTTTATGATCAAGATACATAAGAGTTGGTATAGGAAAAGGTTCCATAGGTCCCAATGTCAGATGTTGTTCCTGAAACATAAGTACAACATAGGAGCACCTGAGAGGATATATAACTAGAAATTTATTATTTGTAGTCACCAATGATGTTGAATAATTATTATTTGATAGTAATGATCCTATTTCTTATATAGTTGAAGTAGAGGGCTTAGATTATACAATATGGAATGAATCTATAAATTCTGAGATAGATTCCATATATTATAACCAATTCTATATTATAGAAAATCGGTCAATTCAATTAAAGATAATTTTTTGAAAATGGGTATTAAAGAAAAAACTATATATTTAATGTAAATTAGGTATTTATAAAGAAAGGATAGTGAATAAAGGGTATAAATAATGTCAATAAATTGACTATGATGAAAAATTTTCTTTGGTTTCCATGTTTAAATCCATCAAAATTATACTTTTAATAATAAAATTCCATGGCTATGTTATTTGGAATGTGGATGTCAAAATACATTAACTTAACAGGAACCATAAAAAATATGACTATATAATACAAAACAGAGTGTTTGTGACTCTAGGAAATGACAATAAGATATAAAAGTTATATATATCTATTTATGGGTTAAATCAAGAATCTAGGCCATGGAACATTTGATTTTATTAAGATATAAGTGATTTGGGTTCCATGAATAATGAATATAATCCATGTGTTTATGATTAGTTTAATGGGAGTGTGGTCATATTCTTATTAGTATATATTGATCAAATATTAATTAATGGAAATGACATACCAATATTTTAGTCAATTTTATATTGGTTAAAAACGTGATTAACCATGAAGGACATAGGTAAAGTAGCATATATCCATGGGGTCAAGATCATTCATTTAAGATTAAAAAGGATTATTATACTAATTTAGAGTACCTATATTGACTAGATACAAAAGATATTTAGTATATAACAATCCAAGAGGGGACTGGTTCTAGTGTCACATGTTAAACATCTCTCAAAAAAAATTTATGGTTAGATAAAACATGATTGATATATAATGTGTAGGATTCCATAAACATATGTTATAGGATCTATCATTTATGACATTTTATTTAATAGGATTGATTTTACCTATTCTTTAATCATGGTAGGTAGATATTAAGATAATAAAAGAGAACGACATTGGTGTATTATTAAGGATACCCTAAGTAATTTAGGGAATACTAAGGATATATTCTGTGTATATGGAGTATATAAGGAACTAATACTCGTAGTACATAATTATGTTAGTTTCCAAATAGATAAAAATGATCTAAAATCATAATTGGGATATGTCTTCAGTCTCAATGGAGGATCTGTGAGCTATAATAGTTCAATGAATCCCATTATCGTTGATTCCACGGTGGATTATGAGTATATAGATTCTTATAACATTGCTAAATAATCCATTTGAATTCATAAATTTGTCTAAGAACTTGATATAGTTCCTAGTATTAAAGATATCATCACATTATATTATCATAATAATACAGTGATTTCCCTTTCAAAGGATCCAAGGTCATATCAATGAAGGAAGCACATACTCTGAAAATATCACTTATTGTTGAATTTTTCTCAGAGGGGTGAAGTCTTTGTGAGAAGATTCTTCATTGAATAAAACATGGTGGAACCCTTAAATAAATCTTTATTGTAGTATAATCATGAACATCATGTGATAGATAGCATACTGAAGGTTGTTAGTATATTTCTTTAGTGAAAATTGTAGTCTATTGGACATAGTTCCCTAGAACCAACATATGAGTACTTTAGGATTACTTTTATTCATGTATTTTAATATTTATAAAATATATTATTACATCATGATTGTTCTAATGTATGAAATAGTATTTGATACCATCCTAAGTGAACTTGTCGCACTGAAAGGTCATAGTAGTTCCCCACTAGGATAAAAACCTAATAGTTCCTTGACAGTATTCTTGAATTTAAGTTATTTAAAAAGATGATATCATTTGATGGAACAAAAACAATACACGCTATCAAGGGTGTAGAATCATAGGTTTTTGGGATACTCTCCCATGGTGTATTTCCTTAGTAATCATCAATTCAAGATATTATGAGTACATGACCCCACCAATAGTAAATCCACATTTATATGTGTCATTAGATATTCCTATCAGTGAATGTTTTTAATGATACATAGAGGTTAATATTATTTTTAATACATGTCATGAGTCACATAATTATATATAGTTATGAAAAGTGTGATGGTATATTCTCACAACAAGGCATCATATATTGGGTGTGTCATGAGTGATGTTGTATTAATTAATAATGAGAGAAAGGATTTATCCCTTCCGTTATTTAATGGAATTAAATATCTCATGAAATTTAATGGGAATCAACTAAATAATTAAGTCCATGGACATGGTGGTGTTTTGGGAAAGTTAATTTCCATAATGTTAAATAAACAAACATCAAGAATTACGTTAATGAAACTAGAATACAACCTAGTTGATTAGAGATATTGAGATAATAATACTATATTACATGGTGTATGTTTGTATAAGAATGCATATCATTGTTACAATAACTACATTATCTATGGGAGCCTAGGAATATTTGGAGACATTAACCTTTGAATTTAGGTCATGTAGCATAACGCTGATGAGAAAAGGACCTAGAGGGTTACACACTAAGTGTATTCAAAACCTCACATAAATTTTTATATTAATTTCACATGTTGGAAAAATATTAATTCTATACGTGGTTTAATAATTATTCATGTTGGTTTGATCATGAATATTAAAACAACAATTATTCGAGAGAATATATATGTGAGTTTAATATTAAATAAATATTTATTCACAAAGTAGTTATTTATTTAATTACATGAATATAAAATATTTAATTATTATAGTTAATTTACAATGTAAAAAAAATATTTATTTTGGTTACATGAATATTTATAAAATATTTATTCACTAATTGGTGAATATAATAATTTTATATTTATTGGTTAATAATGATGAGATATTTATTTTCTTAAATAAATATTAATTATTCAATGTTTTATAATATTGAGGAGGATTGGAAGACCATATTTATTATCTAGTGAAAATTTTCATATTAAATATTATATGAATTAATATTATTATTTTTATTTCATAAAATAGTTTTTTTATCTTCATTTTTAGATCCATGTTAAGTAAATGATAATAATAATATTGTTATTATTTAGACATGGGGTTCTTTTACAATAAAAAAATTAATAAGGTTCCTTGGAAAATTATTTATTTTCTAACCCTAGAACAATATTGTATGAACCCGGTTTCTGCTGAGAAAGACTTTGGAATATTCTTTATAATATTCCAGAGCAATGCCTTCAGACGGCGAGCGATTCCGAGCCCCGGAGTGGCCGGAATTAAATTTTTAGTGCGTTGACACTAGAAATGCTAAATAAATGGGATAACTCCTAAAGGGTGATCTAGATCAGAGATCCAAGTGTACGGATGGGTCCGGAATGGTTTTTTTACCCTAGGAACTACATTAAACTTGTCAGCGAGGGTTTTTGGACCCCTCGCTCGCTTCTGGAACGTTAAACTGATTAAATAAATTAAATTAATTCATTTAATGTTGAAACGTAGGTATCTATTAAATGGTGGCACAGATTGGAAAACTGAGGGCACCGTTGAGTTCGGAATGTGCCGTTTACCCTAGGAGGGGAATAAGTTTCTCCGGCGTGGGCCGTTTGTGAAAAATGGCCCCAGGGGCGTTTTCGTAATTTGGTGGCCTCGTGCGTTAAGTTTAGTAACTTTTGAACGGGGTCTCGGAATAAAATTCTGAGACCGCTGTTGCGCTCAGAGCGTGGTTTTTAGCCTAGGAGAGGCTAAATCCTGACCCTGTCGGGAGTTCAGGTTCGGGGCTGTCGGGCGGGCGTTTAAGTGATTTGTAATTAAACACCCCCCCCCCATCTTCTTCTTCTTCTTCTTCCTAAAACCCTCCTCCCACTCCTTCACCTCTGGCGAGGCATTTCTGGTGAGGCGAGCTCTGGTGAGGTGACTTTGTCAAGGTGCGGTGGTGTCGACGGATCGACGCGAAGCTCCGGGCGAAGCCCAGCGAGGTAGGAGGTTTCCGTTGCGTTTTCATTTCCGAACCCCCCTTTGAGTTCGATTTTATGTGTCAATTTGATGTTAAACCTTAAAATAAATCCCATATATTCTTAGTATACTTTTTTTATCTTTCCAACGCACATTTCGGTATCAAAATCCGAGCTCGGATGATTTTAGGGTTGATCGTCGAAGGTTGCGGGAATTCTGGGTTGTCCCGACGATTTCCGGTGGTCCGGCTGGTTCCCAGGGCGGCGCGGCTTCGGTCCGAGCGGCAGACGGTGGCTCTGGGATGTCAGTAGGAGCTTCTTCTGGCGGCGGTGCTTTCCGGATCTGGCGGTTGGCGGCGGCCTTTGAGGCGGTGGCGGGAGGCCGAGGGCGCCGGCACGAGACGACGACCTGGGGTCGCGGCGCGGCGCGACCTCGGTGGACAGAGACCCGCGAACCGCGGGTCTCCATGGGGGCGCAGCGAGACCGGCCGTCCGGGCCGGTCGGGTGTCGAAAGGCCGCGGCCAACTGGCCGCGGAAAAGTGAGCCGGGCCGCGGGCCGGCTGTGGGCGGACCAGCCAGACCGGGCAGGTCCGGCCCAAGGGGGTCCCCCCCCCTTCTAACTTTCGACATCCGTAGCATTCGCTACGGACGTCCGTTTCACAAGCCGTGTGCAGCGGAGTAGGCCTGAGGCAGAGGCTGAACTTTTGGGATAGTTTCGGGAATTTTTAATTCCCGAAATGAGGGGCCGTAGAGGCGCGACATATCTTTAAGTAGACGAGCGTTTTCTTCCGGGGTTTTGTTTTGAGCGGCGCGAACGCATCCGACATCCGTTTTTAGCGCCGTCAGTGGCGTTGGGACCCTAGAATCGAGGCAGAGGTTTCCAGGGAGGTTTCAGGCGTTGAGGCCGAAGTTGAGGCATGGGCCCCACGGCTCGTCTTTCGATCTGCGTGTAGCTTTTAGCGACGTTTTCCTCGGATGTCTGTTCGGTGCGTGCAAGCTGTCGATGTTGGGTGTTTTTCTGAGGGCATCGCATTGGCGCAGCCTGCCCACTGTAATTCCGCACGATGGTGCGGGCCCCACGAGGGTCGTTTCAGGAGTTGACGGTGATTTCCAGCTTTATCATCGGGCGACCGTTTTGGACAAGTGAATGGTCCATTTCGTGTACTTTTTCGAGAGGATCGCAACGGTGTGATCCGTTCCTTGAGTTTCGGGACCGGGGTGCGGGTCCCACGTGGCACCGCTCGTGTGCGGTGTGCCGGGATGCACCTTTTCCTCCGGATATCCATTTCACTCAAGTGAGTAGTGCTTTTGACGTGTTTTCATTAGGGGATCACAATGGTGTGATGCCCCTGACTGTTTTCAAGGCCGAGGCTCGGGATCACGGGACGTCGTTCGGGCGTGAGGTGGTGTTGGTGACTTTTCCATCGGATATCTGTTTGAGGCGAGTAATTAGTCTATCTCTCGTGTTTTTCTGCGAGGATTACAACGGTGCGATCCGTTTGGCAGTGCGGAGCCTCTTACGCAATCTTATTAAATGTGGAAGCATGAAAGGTGCTCCGGTGGCAATTCGTCCTACCATGTTTGTAGCGGACCCTTGGCGTGTGATCGCGCACTCTTGGGAGAGTGATATAAATGACTCACAGGTTATGGTTGTCCATGCATGGGCCTTTGAGTTGGAGTTGTTACGTCACGCCTTGGCGTTGATGCTGGGTGTCGTGTGCACAATAGCCTTTGGGCTGGAATGAGGTATACTCCAGGAGTATACGGGAGCGCTAGGAGGTTCGTGTGGTTGTTTGTACTTGAGGATGCGTGTGCGCTCAGTTGGGGTTGACTTGGGGCCACACGTCGTGTGAGCCCCACGTGTGTGCCGTGATCTGCTTTACATACTTTGACCACTTGTGACGTAGAGGGTCCCTCTGCGCTCGTTTGTTGGACCAGTAGGGTGGAGTTTTCCCCTGGCTTTGTGCTCGTCTGTTTGACCAGCAGGGCGGAGTTTCCCCTGGCCTGGTGCTCTTTTGTCTGACCAACAGGGTTGAGCGGTCTCCCCCTGGTCTTGTGCTCGATGGTTTAGCCGGCAGAGATGGTTTGGTTCCTCTTCTTCTTTGGCTGTGAGGGGTTTCCGTACTATGCCCTTTCACCAGACTGCGACACTGTCTGCGACTACGGGTGTTCGTACAACGTGGGTGTTTTCCCCACTTTCTAGGATGAGGTGTCTCAGTCCGCTTCGACAGTGACTCAGTGGATTGGAGCAGGATCGCCTTGTGAGGCCAGGGGAGTTTCTCCCGTTGCTCCGTGTTCCCTGGTAGATCTTGTGGTTTCAGTGTGACCAACACTTTACGCGGGCACCGATCCTCTACCCAGGAGGTTGTTCCAGTAGGGCTGAGGTTGTTCTAGCAGAGATGAGGTTGTTCCAGAAGGGCTGAGGTTGTTCCAGAAGGGATGAGGTTGTTTCCTGCACGGATGAGGTTGTTCCAGCAGGGCTGAGGTTGATCCAGCAGGGCGAGGTTGTTCCAGCAGGGCTGAGGTTGTTTCCAGTAGGGCTGAGGTTGTTTCGAGCTGGGCTCGCCAGTGGGTTACCATCCAGCAGGGATGGCCAGTATAGCGGTGTTTACCGAGTAGTACCATCCAGTAGGGATGGCAAGAGTAGTTTTGGGCTTACCTCGAGCAGGGTTGGGCAATGGTCCCCGATGCCAGGCTTACCTCCAGTGGGGCTGGGCAGTGGTCCCCGATGCCGGGCTTACCTCCAGCTGGGCTGGGCAGTGGTCCCCGATGCCGGGTTACCCCCAGCTGGGCTGGGCAGTGGTCCCGTCGCCGACTTTAGCAGGGTCTACCTCCAGTGGATTTCCCTGTTACGGGACTGGACAGTGTGGCACCCGTCGAATTTCCGGGTATCCCCGTAGTGGGAACCCATTGACTTCCAGGGATCCTCCAGCGGGGCTGGGCTGGGGGTCTCCTGTCGACTTTGAGCAGACCTCTCGACTGCGGGGCAATGACGTGTTGTGGTTGACGTTCCCCCAGAACTCTCAAGTATGAGGAGCGCTTTCCCCCACTGAGACGCGTCCTTGTGACGCGACCTAAAACCGTGCGGGCGAGTCAGTTCCGCCCTAAGCGGATAGTGTCGAGGTGTGGTGATTGATCCCCTTGGCTTGCGATTCGGGGAAAACGTGCGGGATGCTGGGCATCGATGATGGTGTTACTTCTCGAACTTTTGGCTACTCTTTCTTGGGCTGATCTATGGGACGGATATCCCCTTACGAGTTTTTTCGGGCTTCTTGACAGAGCATACATATGTATATACCCCATACGAGTACCCACTCCTTGGGTTTTGGCTACTCTCATTCCAGGAAAGGCGAAGATGCGCGGGGTATGCCACATGCTTTCCGTGTCTAGCTTCTCGTGGTTGGATGAGTCTACTCTCCTGCTATAGGTAGCGAAGACTCGACGGGAATTTCATATTCTCACCGTTTCCAGCTCCTTGTTTCTGGATGAGTCTACCTTCTTTCCTCTTGTTGGGTTGATCTAGACTCTTTACTACACTCTCTGTTGTACTCTCTTTGCTTTCCCCAATTCGCTCTACTGCTCACCCTTCGGTACCTCCTTTTTTGCTCCCTCGAGCCTTCAGGGTATCCTACTGAGTTTTTTTATACTCACCCCTACTTGTCCTTTTCCCACACTTAGTGTTCCCTTGCAGACGACGAACAGGTTGGTCGTGACTTCAGTGGAGCGTAGGAGCTTGGGAGCTTGGACCACATGCGGTGGTCGTGGCCGGGTTCCAGGTGGGAGACCCGTCAGCTGTTTCCTTTTTGTTTACGTGTTGTCGGGTTGTGACACCTTTTCTGGTTGGGTGCGTGTTTTTCCCGTTTTTCCTTTCAGCACTGTACTTCTTACTTGTAGAGGTCGATGCACTTTGTGGTATTTATATAGCAGTTTCCCTTTCTTTTTATTCTACTTGTCTTTTCTTCTACTCTGCACTGTGGCATTGAGTTTGTTGCGTGTGTGTGTATAGGTGCTTAGGAAAAGGCCTCCCCGAGTTATTGTGCCTTCGGCGCTGGTCGCCAGCCCCTGGCCTATGGAGGCGGGCTTGGGGTAGTTGCGGCTCGAGCCCGGGTAGGTTCGGGTCGTGACAAAGTGGTATCAAAGGTGGTTCGTTCCTTGGGGCGCTGTTCGGACGTCCCTAAAATAAATGGAACTGGTTGGGATTTAGGGAAATAGTTTTAACGTGTCTCGAGAGCGGCTCTCAGGCCAGGGAGACCAGTGATGGTGCGGCGGCCGACGTATCCATTCACCAGGACCTTGATAACCCACTTGTCGACTCAGCATGCTGAGACACTTGTTGTAGGGAAATTAGTTTGTGCATCACATAGGACTGAGTCTTGACTGTACTTCTTGAGTCAGCTCCCCATCACTGTTGTTATCTGTATATACATATATTCTCATTTGACCGCGGCACTCCTTGATAATATTCAGGATGTCTCCGCGAGGACAGCCAGCTAGGATGCCAGCTTTGGTTCCTGAAGACAACCCTGTGAGCTACGAGGCTACAGTCCAGGACCCATCATGCGAGCCCCTTTCTCCGGGTGGGTTGGTAGTAGCACCCCCACCTGTTGAGCAGCAGGCAGTTTCAGCAGAGCAGGCTGAGCTTGAGCGCAGGTTGAGCACGCTCCGTGAGTTCCAGCGGCAATGACCGCTGAGGTTCAGTGGTAAGCCAGACCATCAGGCAGCAGAGGTTTGGCTCGAGGCAGTGGTTCTCCTTTTCAGGCTAGTGCAGACGCCGACAGATCAGAGAGTGGCTTTGGTAGCCACCCTTTTTCATGGAGCATCTTGGCGTTGGTGGAGTCTGGTGACTCAGTTTCTTGACGAGTCGTCACTTTCGTGGGACGACTTTCAGTTTTTGTTTCGTGAAGAGTTTTTCCCCTCCTGCTTGCGCTCCGTTTGGATTCAGGAGCTCCTGCCGTTTCAACAGGGAGGGATGAAGGTGGCCGAGTACGCGGCTAGTTTTGCAGATCGTGCACGCTTTTTCCTGGACTTGGTCTGTGACGATGGCCTCCGAGCGCGGAAGTTTGTGCAGGGTCTCCGCCGAGAGATTCGTGTTGTCATAGTACCCTTGGGCATTTCCACGTATGCCGGGGTGCTAGAGCAAGCGCTGGTGATAGAGGGCTTCCTGTAATGTTTTGTGGTTGGTAGTGGCAGTGGGCGCGACGGAGCCAGGATGTCTTCCATAACTAGAAGGCGCCGGAGGACAGGATCATGATGCAGGTGGCCTTCCCACTGCCGGTTTCGGAGACGTGGTTGTATACCACTATGGCGAAAAGGCGCAGGGCCTCAGCCGAGGATGCCCTTCCGTGAGTGGAACCCGGGCCGTGGTCGTACACCACAGTGGCGCTGGAGGGCACCAGGGCAGCCCAGAGAGCGTCAGTGCTATTCTTGAGACGGGCGAGGTCACTTGGCACATGACTACCCGACCCGAGTTCCTGAGAGCTTCGGGCAGGCAGCAGGTGCACCACCACGACAGAGGCATCACCATGATCGGAGTAGTACCTAGAGAGGTGGTGCTGGAAGAGGAGCGGGAGGTGCTGGAGGTGGGGGATGACATTACGAGATCTCCCCATCACCACTAGGCGGTCCACGTCAGGCTCCGGGAGCTGACTGTTGGGACCGTGGGAAGCCGCGAGCTTTGGATGTCTATTATCCTGCAGAGCATGAGGTGATAAGAGGTACGCTCTACAGCTCTTCTACTTTTTGCAGTATAATTTTTAGGCTCTGTGTGGGAAAGGATTTTCTCTCTGCTCCTTGTTTGAGGTGTTACCAGGGTGATGCAGGGCATCGGGTGTAACCCTGTGTTGGTAAGGAAAAAGGCGTGAGACCTTTTCCTTTAGTCGATGGTGTTGACTCCTTCGCCTTTTGAGCATGTAAGAGAGCATCGACTGTGGAACCTTGCGTGACCAGATATCCTTGGGTGTTTCACCATATGGATATTCTGAAGGAGGGAATCACCGGGCCTTGTTCCAGGTGCGGGCGGTGATTCCAGTCGCGGCGTGCAACGTAGAGGTTTGACCAGGGAGGTGAGCTACCCCCGAGGGCCTTCGGCCCGTTTGAGACAGTGCAAAGGGATGGAAAGGTTTCTTACCTCCTCTCCCTAACCCCAATGTCTGGTGTGGGTGTATGACATCGTCAAGGGCCGACCTCGCATGAACATATCAATCCTTTGGTTTGTGTGCGGCGACGCAGAGCTGTGCATGGGTTCTTTTGGGTACGGGAAAGCCTGGTGTGGGATTAGTACCCTGTGTTTCTCCCTAGTTTTTCTTTTTGAGGATGAAAATATTGAAGGAGGGAATGATTTATGAACCCTGTTTCTGCTGAGAAAGACATTGGAATATTCTTGAAAATATTCCAAGGCAGTGCCTTCAGACGGCGAGCGATTATGAGCCCCGGAGTGGCCGGAATTAAATTTTCAGTGCGTTGACACTGGAAACGCTAAATAAATGGGATAAATCCTAAACGGTGATCCGGATCAGAGATCTGAGTGTACGGATGGGTCCGTAATGGAGTATTTACCCTAGGAACGACATAAAACTTGTCGGCGCGGGATGTTTGGACCCCTCACAGGCTTCTGGAATGTAAAACGGATTAAATAAATTAAATTAATTCATTTAATGTTGAAACGCAGGTATCTCTTAAACAGTGGCTCAGATTGGACAACTGAGGGCACTGTTGAGTTTGGAATGTTCTGTTTACCCTAGGAGGGGTATATGTTTCGCGGGCACGGGCCGTTTGTGAAAAATGGCCCCAGAGGCGTTTTCGTAATTTGGCGGCCTCGGGCGCTAAGTTTAGTAACTTTTGAACGGGGTCTCGGAATAAAATTCTGAGACCGCCTTTGCGCTCAGAGCGTGGTTTTTAGCCTAGGGGAGGCTAAATCCTGACCCTGTCGGGAGTTCGGGTTCGGGGCTGTCGGGCGGGCGTTTAAGTGATTTGTACTTAAACACCCCCTCCCCCCTTCTTCTTCTTCTTCTTCTTCCTCAATCCCTCCTCCCCCTCCTTCACCTCCGGCAAGGCAGCTCCGGAGAGGCGACTCCGGCAAGGCGCGGTGGTGCCGGCGGATCGACGCGATGCTCTGCGCGAAGCCCAGCGAGGTAGGAGGCTTCCGTTGCGTTTTCATTTCCGAACCCCCCTTTGAGTTCGATTTTATGTATCAATTTGATGTTAAACCTTCAAATAAATCACATAGATGCGTAGTATACTTTTTTTATCTTTCCAACGCATATTTCGGAATCAAAATCAGAGGTCGGATGAGTTCGGGGTTGATCGTCGAAGGTTGAGGGATTCTGGGTTGTCCCGGCGATTTCCGGTGGTCCGGCTGGTTCCCAGGGCGGCGCGGCTTCGGTCCGAGCGGCGGACGGTGGCTCCGGGACAGCGGAAGGGGCTTCGGCTGGTGGTGGCACTTTTCGGCTCTGGCTGTTGGCGGCGGCCTTTGACGCGGCGACGGCAGGCCGAGGGCGCCGGCACGGGACGACGACCCAGGGTCGCGGCGCGGCGCGACCTCGGTGGACAGAGACCCGCGAACCTCGGGTCTCCGCGGGGGCGCAACGAGACCAGTCGTCCGGGCCGGTCGGGTGTCGGCAGGCCGCGGCCTGCTGGCCGCGGCAAAGTGAGCCGGGCCACGGGCTGGCTGTGGGCGGACCGGCCTGACCGGGCCGGTCCGGCCTAAGGGGTCCCCCCCTCTAACTTCTGACGTCCGTAGCATTCGCTACGGACGTCCGTTTTGCAAGCCGTCTAAGGAAGCGCGGCCCTGACGCAGAGGCTGAACTTTTGAGATGGTTGCGGGGATTTTTAATTCCCGAAACGAGGGGCCGCGTAGGCGCGACATGTCTTTAAGTAGACGAACGTTTTCTTCTGGGATTTTGTTTTGAGCGGCGCGGACGCATCCGACGTCCGTTTTGAGCGCCGTAAGTGGCGTTAGGACTCTCGCATCAAGGCGGAGCTTTCCAAGGTGGTTTCAGGCGTTGAGGCCGAAGTTGAGGCGCGGGCCCCACGGCCCGTCTTTCGAGCTGCGTGTAGCTTTTAGCGACGTTTTCCTCGGACGTCTGTTCGGGGCGTGCGAGCAGTCGATGTTGGGTGTTTTTCTGAGGGCATCGTGTTGGAGCAGCCTGCCCGCTATAATTCCGCACGATGGTGCGGGCCCCGCGAGGGCCGTTTCGAGAGTTGATGGTGATTTTCTAATTTATCACCGGGTGACCGTTTTGGACAAGTGAATGGTCCATTTCGTGTACTTTTTCGAGAGGATCGCAACGGTACGATCCATTCCTTGAGTTTCGGGACCGGGGGGCGGGTCCTACATGGCACCGCTCGTGCGCGGTGCGCCGGGATGCACCTTCTCCTCCGGATATTTGTTGCAATAAAGTGAGTAGTGCTTTTGACGTGTTTTCCCGAGGGGATCACAATGGTTTGATGCGCCCGACTGTTTTCAAGGCTGAGGCTCGGGATCACGGGATGTCGTTCGGGCGTGAGGCGGTGTTGGTGACTTTTCCGTCGGATATCCGTTTGAGGCGAGTAAGTAGTCTATCTTGCGTGTTATTCCGCGAGGATTACAACGGTGCGATCTGTTTGGTGGTGCAAAGCCTCTTACGTGATCTTATTAAATGTAGAAGCATGAAAGGTGCTATGCTGGCGGTTCGTCCTACCATGTTTGTAGCGGACCCTTGGCATGTGATCGCGCACTCTTGGGAGAGTAATATAAATGCCTCAAGTGTTGTGCTTGGCCGTGCCTGGGCCTTTGAGGTGGAGTTGTTATGTCACGCCTTGGCGTTGACGTTGGGTGTCGTGTTCATGATAGCCTTTGGACTGGAATGAGGTATACTTCGGGAGTATACGGGAGCGCTAGGAGGTATGTGTGGTTGTTTGTACCTGAGGATGCTTGTGCGCTCAGTTGGGGTTGACTTGGGGCAACACGTCGTGTGGGACCCACGTGCGTGCTGTGATCTTCTTTACATACTTTGACCTCTCACGATGTAGAGGGTCCCTCTGCGCTCGTTTGTTTGACCAGCAGGGTGGAGTTTTCCCCTGGCATTGTGCTCGTCTGTTTGACCAGATGGGCAGAGTTTCCCCTGGCCTGGTGCTCTTTTGTCTGACCAGCAGGGTTGAGTGGTCTCCCCCTGGTCTTGTGCTCGATGGTTTGGCCGGCAGAGATGGTTTGGTTCCTCTGATTCTTTGGTTGTGAGGGGTTTCAGTATTGTTCCCTTTCACCGGACTGCGACACCGTCTGTGACTATGGGTGTTCGTACAACGTGGGCGTTTTTCCAACTTTCTGGGATGAGGTTTCTCGATCTGCTTTGACAGTGACTCAGCAGATTGGAGCGGGATCTCCTTGTGAGTCCTGGGGAGTTTCTCTCGTTGCTCCGTGTTCCCTGGTAGAGCTTTTGGTTTCGGTGTGACCAACACTTTACGCGGGCACAGATCCTCTACCCAGGTGGTTGTTCCAGGAGGGTTGAGGTTGTTCCAGCAGGGCTGAGGTTGTTCCAGCAGGGCTGAGGTTGTTTCCAGCAGGGCTGACGTTGTTCCAACAGGGCTGTGGTTGTTCCAGCAGGGCTGAGGTTGTTCCAGCAGGGCTGAGGTTGTTTCCAACAGGGCTGAGGTTGTTTCGAGCTGGGCTCGCCAGTGGGTTACCATCCAGCAGGGATGGCCAGTACAGCGGTGTTTACCGAGCAGTACCATCTATCAGGGATGGCCAGAGAAGTTTCGGGCTTACCTCCAGAGGGGCTGGGCAGTGGTCCCTGATGCCGAGATTACCCCCAGCAGGGCTGGGTAGTGGTCCCCGATGACGGGCTTACCTCCAACTGGGCTGGGCAGTGGTCCCCGATGTCGGGTTACCTCCAGCTGGGCTGGGCAGTGGTCACATCGCCGACTTTAGCCTGGTCGCCCTCCAGTGGATTACCCTGTCATGGGACTGGGCAGTGTGGCACCCGTCGACTTTCCGGGTATCCCCGTAGTGGGAACCCATTGACTTCTATGGATCCCCCAGCGGGGCTGGGCAGGGGGTCGCCTGTCGACTTTGAGCAGACCTCTCGACTGCGGGGCTGTGACGAGTTGTGGTTGATGTTCCCCCAGAACTATCAAGTACAAGGAGCGCTTTCCCCCACTGAGATGCGTCCTTGTGAGGCGACCTAAAACCGTGTCGGAGAGTCAGTGTCGCCCAAAGAGGATAGTGTCGAGGTGTGGTGATTGAGCCCCTTGGCTTGCGGTTCGGGGCAGACGTGCGGGATGCTGGGCATCGATGATGGTGTTAATTCTAGTACTGTTGGCTACTCTTTCTTGGGATAATCTATGGGAAGGAGATCCCCTTACGAGTTTGTTTGGGCTTCTTGACAGAGCATACATATGTATATACCTCGTACGAGTACCCACTCCTTGGGTTTTGGCTACTCTCCTTCCAAGAGAGGCAACGATGCGCGAGGTATGCCACATTCTTTCCGTGTCTAGCTTCTCGTGGTTGGATGAGTCTACTCTCTTGCTATAGGTAGCGAAGACTCGACGGGAAGTTCATCTTCTCACCATTTCCATCTCATTATTTCTGGATGAGTCTACCTTCTTTCCTCTTGTTTGGTTGAGCTGGACTCTTTACTGCACTCTCTGTTGTACTCTCTTTGCTTTCCCATGTTCGCTCTACTGCTCACCCTTCGGTACCTCCTTTGTTGCTCCCTCGAGCCTTCGGGGTATCCTACTGAGTATTTTTATACTCACCCCTGCTTAGGCTTTTCCCGTACTTGGTGTGCCCTTGCAGACGATGGACAGGTTGGTCATGACTTCAGTGGAGTGTAGGAGTATGGGAGCTTGGACTGCGTGCGGTGGTCGTGTCCGGGTTCCAGGTGGGAGACCCGTCAGCTGTTTCCTTTTTGTTTACCTGTTTCCGGGTTGTGGCACCTTTTCTGGTTGGGCACATGTTTTTCCCCTTTTTCCTTTCAACACTATACTTTTTACTTGTAGAGGTCGATGCACTTTGTGGTATTTATATAGCAGTTGCCCTTTCTTTTTACTCTTCTTGTCATTTCTTCTACTCTGCACTGTGGCATTGAGTTTGGTACGTGTGTGTTTACAGGTGCTTAGGCAAAGGCCTCCCCGAGTTATTGTGCCTTCAGCACTGGTCGCCAACCCCTGGCCTATAGAGGTGGACTTGGGGTAGTTATGGCTCAAGCCCAGGTAGGGTAGGGGCATGACAAATATGAACCAAGTTATGAAATTTTGTAAAAGAAAAGGTGTGAATAGAGATTTCATCATTGTACACAATTAAATATAGAGTGAACCTCTCAATCCCAAGAATTATTCCTCTTTAAAAGGCTATAAATATCTCATATTATTCCTCCTCTCCTACTAGAATGATTCAATTATTTCTTGAAGGATTCATTTGTGATCAATCATCTATTATTTCAGGTGATTGAATTTTCTATGCAAGCACCTAGATAAATCTTTGGTGATGATCATAGTTTTTTAAATCATGTGTGGATCACCGTTATAGGGGATGTACACTTGATTACTCTGACATAATGATAGTTCAAAAAATAGTGTATTATTAATTCATTAAAAAATAAAGAATTCAAAAAAGGTAAATCTTAATTAAATAAATTATTTAAAAAATTTATATGAAAATGTCATCTCTTTTTGGATTCTGATAATTCATTTATGTTAACTTCTGAGGAGAAATCTAAAGAAGTTGGTGGGAAAAAAATTAGGCACAGGCAGAATCTCCTTCTACTACACCTCAAAACCTTGAAGCCACTAGTCTCCTTGTTGATGTTTATCATTTTTATTAATAAATTTATTTATAATGGTAGATCTAGGTTTATTACCCATACCTTCTTGGATTTCTATGAAATTTATTAGATAAAATAGAATTTAAAATTTAAATTTCTTAAAGAATTTTTTTTGTTTGCATGCGGTCTTTTTTCGCAATATATATTAATCTTTTATCGCATTGGGAACTTATTTTTTTAAATAAAAATTAATATTTGGTATCAAGTCCATAGTTATATAAGATAAGATACCATGGAATATACCTCTTAGTATGAATAAAAAGTGATCAGTAGTATGTTGTTCCAACTACACTATATGGGCGATCAATATAGAGGTTATCATAGAGGTTTTTGTACTCAAGGATGGTATCAAAACAACAAAATATGATTGATATGTAGACAAAGGAGTAAAATAAAGTGTTATAATATCTACTATAGGATTTAATATAGTATTTTATATTGTAGGTTTCAAAGAATAATACCAAAAATGGAGTGTGGTATGATCTCAAGGTGATATTTTTCAAAGCAGACCATGTCAAGAATTCATGCTCATAAACTCTCAAAAAAGACTTTTACGTGCTACACATAATGAAAAATGAGACTCTAGATGATTTTTTAGGGAATTTGAATGACATGGAAAGAAAATAAAGTAACCAAGGTTCCACTTGGGACAATGTTGTGTTGGTCAAGAAATTATTTTATTCTATGTCTGATAGATACTACCAAGTCATTATAGTAATTAAGAAATTTTACAATATTGAACATATGTCATTTTAGGGTGAAATAAAATGTCATAAGTCTTATGAGGAATGAGCATGAATCTATAAAAATATCTTTAATTATGGTATCTAAATCCTTCTAAATCATGAAAAGTGGCTTGAACACTTGAAAAAAGAGTGCGAGAAATCATCGAAGTATGGCATCGATGACCCTAACTAGTGTGGTTAGGGAAGAGGATGTGGAATGTTGTGGGGTTATATAAAATATGGTCATAATTATACTAATACCTCATTCTAGGATGGTATCAGCTATATCAGGAATGGTAATAGTAAAAAGAGCCACATAAAATGTTTCAACTATAACAATATGAGACATTACGCATTAAAGTGTTAGAAAAAATGATTTGAATAGAAGATTAATCTCAAATATATTCTAGATGAATAAAAAACACTTATTTTTTAAGATACATAAGATGATACACAATGTAGGTAGTAAAAACAAGGTTTCGTGTTGCTTAATGAAGAAAATGTGGTGCCTAAAATACATGGTGTAGAGAAGGAGCATGTTCACACTAATGTCCAAAATATAGAAAATGAGTCCAACAAACACATGAAGGTTCAATGGGGAAATTTCTTGAAGATATATGAGAGCATCACTATTAAGGAAAATTTTGAAATAGATACACTATACAGATAATGAGAAAAGGTTCCATCTTATTTCAGTTAAAGAATAGTGACTAACACATTCTATCAATGGTATATTTCATACCCAGACTTTTTAAAAATATTCTTACCCTTGGGAAACATATAGGGGATGGGAACAAGGTTGAAATGGTGGGTGGTTCCATGAATATATATGATAAAAGTGACATACTTCTGATGATGGTAACATGTTCACAAATTTGGTAGTATAAGATCCAACTAGGAATTCCCAATCCAACATGTCTCATGGAATGCTTGAATGACTCAATATTGATTTGGTATATGAGGATTTTCCTATTGTAATGGTGGGTTTACTAGACCCAACTATATAGTACTTTTTAATTACTATTTCAATTATATAGTAGGATACATATGATGAAAACTTACCATTATAGTGTAGAAATTTCTACATCCACTATTTAAATATTAATGTCCATAGATTATTTGTCATATCAAAAATTTATAGAAGATCTCAAGATATAATGATAACATCACGACACTATGAAATTAATCTTAAAAATATGTCCTATGGTTTAGATATATCATACTAACTGGACATATATATTTTAATATTAGGTTCTAGGGGATCATAATCATTGATACTTCTTCTCATTAATTTTGAACTTGGTAATCTCTGGTAGGTGAGATCATGATGAGAGACCCACCAATAAGAACACCACATGTTTTGGGTGTCATTGGATATTCCTGATTATGAACATGTGTGTTGGTCTCCTGATTTGAGATCATTTCCATTGTGGGTCATTTAATCGTGTACTTTTATGGAAGGAAAAACCTTGATAATTAAATTGTGTCGATATTGATTGTGTTGGGTGCATTATTGGTGGTATGACATTGGTTTAATGTTCATGATAGAATTTTTTTCTTCTGAGTTTAGTGAGTAATATCCCAGTCCTAGTTGATCAGGATGGCAATACCTTTATAAATCCATGGACATGTTAGTTGAAGGTAAATATGTCTAGGTAGATACAAAAATAATAAAGCAATAAAGGATGATAACACAAGCATGCATCTTGCTTTATGAGATATCTAAATAGAAAGATATTATATTACATAGTGCATGTTTGTAGGCTGGTTTTAATTTCTTTGACTACTTCATATCTCTTTAAGGGACTTGATGGGTTGCTAGACTCCACTCTTGGCCTGTGAATAATATTCGCTACAATTGAAATAAAGGCCTAGAGGGTCCCACATAATAGAGTATTCAAGAATCTACCCAATTTTGGTGAATAAGTATATAGTACATTGTGGTCCCCACCACCTAGGTCTTTGATTTTTCTGAGGACATACAATCACCAATAAATAAATAAATTCATGTTACTTTATTTTACAATAATTAGTATTGATATATTTTATTAAATGTATTTACAAGTATTATAGTAAATGCATGGAGAATATTATTTGAACGATTATTATTTTAATACTCAAGTTTCATTTAATATTTTTAGGAATAACAAGTTGAGTTAACAAATCTCTTTTATTATGTAATATATTCATTATATTTTAAGTTAGTGATAAATATATAAATGATATTTATGAATTAGTACAGTAATTGTTAGGGCCAATAGGAGACTATATACCCTGAGAGGGGGGTGAATCAGGGTATGGATATTCTTTTTCAAAGTTCTTCCTACCCCACTGGATCTTGACCTCTTTATTACAAGGGTCACTTTGTTTGCTCTTGTGTGTAAACTGTGATCACTTCTTTACTTCTTTATCTAATGATGATACTTTGAATGCAATGCAGGGAAGCAAACAGATAGACACAAATATTTTTACTTGGTTCACCCTCACTGGGCTACGTCCAAGGAGCATACGCCGACAAGTTTCCGGTCGTACCAAATTCCACTAATCTTATTTAGCTGTGGATACAATGTTTGGGCTAGATCACTTCTATGCCCAGGCTCACTGCCTATACAAGTTTAGGGTCAGCTCACTGCTTTCCCAAGGGTCACTCCCTGTTTCTCTCTCTCTGGCTGACTGCCGGTGGAGAGGATCACCTTCTTCCTCTTCCTAAGATCACTGCTCTTGGAAGGAATCCACTCACAGTTTATAGACCTGTAGGTATCTTAATTTGCATGAATGAATGCATCTTTCTCTGTGTGTAGATGCTCTGTTGAAGTACAACTTTCACCCGAAGATGAATATCTCTTTGCACCGAAGGTATCGGGCAAACTTCCAGCTTCCACGCAGTCCGAAAAACACTGCTGGAACAAACCTTACTTGGCGCGCAAGTCTACCTCGACGCGCAAGTATTAGCGCGCAAGTCACAACGGGCGCGCAAGTCCTCCTCAGAGACTTGCGCGACTCAAGATTCCTCAACTCCAAACTTGCGCGACTCTCTTCCTTTTACGCCCAAACCAATATTGGCGCGCAACTGCCAACCGGCGTGCAACTTCTAACACCGGCGCACAACTTCAACCACTGGCGCGCAACTTCACCTGCGCGACCCACACTCACCACCTGCGCGACCAGCACACCTGCGCGACGGGAGCTCTGATTTCTCAAAGACTTGAACTCCGGTAAATAATGAGGAGGGTTGATCCAGTATTTATAGGCAATCTGACCACCCTGCGTGACGGCGCGCAAGTCACCTGCGCGACCCAGTTTCGGCGCGCAAGTCTTCTGTCCTTTTGGACACTTGCGCAACCAACTCCCAAACTTGCGCGAACCTACTTCCTTTGCCATATTTTGATCTTCTGATCTTGAAAAACATATGGCACGCAAGTCTTCTAATCTCCAAGTCCTCGGCGCGCAAGTCCCTTTTCCAAAAACACTTTTCTTCATCTGCCGATTTTCAGGCCCAAAAATTTGGCAAACACTGGAAAACGGCGCCACCTTGTATCTGTTCTTTTGTACCGCCTCCATATCATCCATTCCTTTTATCAACGTTCTTGAATAAAGCATGGATCGTTGACCTCATCTCTTGAACTCGACATTCCACCATGAAATCCTCTTTTTCAACAAATTTGTATGTCATTGTTTTGCTTTGTCAACAATCACTACTCAGATTTCCACTTTGTCAACAAACACAATCACCACAAAAATGCTTCAATGATACCTTGAGGGATTTTTGCCCAACAATCTGCCCCTTTGGGTTTTTTGACAACTATTCCAAAACAAAGATACGTCCATTATTCTTCAGCCTCCATTCGCCTCATTGCGATTCTGATAGCGATCAAGGATTTACTCAACACATACTCTAAGCCCACATGAGCAATGCTCGGCGTGAGAAACAAGAGTAAATGAAAAGTTCATCAATGAATCACTTCATCTCTAACATATACTGTTGACACCAAACTGATACCAATTTGTACTAAACTGATACCAATTGTTGATGTATTTGTTGGAAGACCAATGTTTGGTTTGGAAATAGTCTTACTACTTTCCAACACCACTCTTCTTATTTTATCACGATCCTCAGCTGTCGTGATTTCTATTCTTTGATCGATCACTTCTAGCATCCTCAGATTTAATACGCTCCCCCTTTCTTATTGCTCCCCCTTTCTGGTTGCTCCACCTGTCAGCTTCTCCCCATATCTGTCATGATTTATCAAATCTCTGCACTGTCTCCCCCTTGAACAACCACTAGTTTCTCCTCCTTTAACAAACACTTTTCTCCCCCTTTGTCAACAAACCCAAAGGACACCCCTTTGTAGTCTGTAACATAGTATAGAACACATATCAGCATATTAGGGAAAAACACATCATACCTCGGGGAGAAGGGGGGTCCCACATCCACACTATTTCAAGTGAGGGGAATCGACTGAACTCCCAAATCCAGTCGATGCCTCTCAAAAGCTTCCTTGGGTAAGGCCTTTGTCAGAATGTCTGCAACCTGTAGCTCTGTAGGCACATACTCCAACTTCACGATGCCCTGCTCAACCTTCTCCTTGATGAAATGATACTTGATCTCACTGTTCTTTGTCCTGGAATGATGGACAGGATTTTTGATAAGATTTATAGCACTTGAGTTGTCACACTGGATTCCGATCGGAGACTTCACTTCAACTCCCATATCTTCAAGCTGCGGTTTCAGCCACAATAATTGTGTGCATGCTTGAGTGGCTGCAATATACTCAGCTTCTGCGGTGCTTAATGAAATGAAATCCTGCTTCTTGCTCAACCAAGCAATACATAGTCCGCCAAGATAAAATGCACCACAAGATGTTGATTTCCTATCATCTGCTGAACTGGCCCAGTCTGCATCAGTATATCCCAATAATTCTGTCTGAGACTTGTCGTTATATGTCAGCCCGAAGTCCACTATGCCCCTGATATACCGAAGTATTCTTTTAACTGCAAGCATGTGACTTTACTTGGGATTACATTGATATCTCTCTACTTGGCATGTGGCGAAAACAATATCAGGCCTTGTCACGGTCAAGTACAACAGACTTCCGATAATTTTCCTATATTCTGTGATATTAACTGCCTTGCCATCTTCATCTTTTGATAATCTCATCCGGGTAGCAACCAGAGTCTTCATCTCCGTGGAATTATCCATTACAAAACTTCTTAGAACCTCCTTGGCATATTTTGATTGAGAAATAAATGTTCCATTACTTCCTTGTGTCACTTGTAAACCAAGGAAAAATGTTAGCTCTCCAATCATTGACATTTCAAACTCATTTTTCATGAATTCGGAGAACTGTCTGCATTGGGCTTCATCTAATCCGCAGAATATTATGTCATCAACATAAACCAGCACCATCATCCGTTGATTAATTTCATTACTGAAATAGAGATTGTAATCAACTCCTCCACGCTAAAAACCATGCTTCTTCAAGTACTGATCAAGCCTTGAGTACCAGGCCCATGGTGTTTGTTTCATCCCATACAATACCTTCTTCAGCCTGCAAACAATGTTCTTAACGTCATGAATGAGAAAACCATCTGGCTGCTCAATATACACCTCCTCTTCTAGAACACCATTCAAGAATGCGGATTTGACATCCATCTGAAAAACTTTGAACTTTCTTTGCACTGCTATGGCCAAAAATAATCTGATTGTCTCCAGCCTTGAAACCGGTGCAAATGTCTCATCAACATCTATTCCCTCTATCTGGGAGTATCCCTTGCACACTAGTTGTGATTTGTTCTGAATCATTGTGCCATATTCATTCATCTTGTTGCGATAAACCCATTTAGTCCCGATGACATTCTTGTCTGTTGGCCTCGAAACAATCTCCCATGTCTGGTTCTTTTCTGAATCGGCATCAATCACTTTTGCTCCCCTTTAATTATTTCCTCCTGAACATGTTTATCAGGAAAGTTCTCACTATTTCATTGATAAGTGGAATCATTCCTTTAAACTACTTCTCGCAACTTCTTGGTATCCTGAAAACAGTCAGCTGATACCACAATGTTATATCAAAATAAATAAGCATGAAATGCTTGATCATTGCTTCTTCTCCCACAGTTTGTATTCTCTCGATAGACAACACCTGAGCTGGGTCATCCAATTATTTCCTTGATAGATCTGGCATCTGATTTTGTTATTGAATGCTCCCCCTATGTTATGCAAAACTTCCTGGGGTTTGACCCACTTTTTAGACTCATAAACGTCATTCCTCTCCTGCATCATTTATTCTCATCTTTCACTCAGAGTTGAGCCATTAACAAAATCTCTAAGCCTACTGAGTTTAAACTCAGTGTAGGAAACAAGAGACAAAGTTAATAACACAATCACATTATATTGTGCTCTGTTCCTCCCTTTGTTCTTCATCTCTAGTACCTGATTTGAATCAATTGAAACTGTAGAGCATATCACATATCCACTTCGCATCCTTAGATGCCACTTCCCCATGGATCGTATCTCCCTAGAACCTGAAACACGTGAATCATCAGTTAATAGCATTTTTATACATAGGGAGAGGGGTTTTCTTCTAGACTCCTCAAGATGAGGATTTCGGTTGATCCTGATGGGTCCACCCTTTGATTCTTTCTTTGAGGGCATCACACTCCTTTCTTGCTTCCTCCAACTGCCTAGACAACTTCAACTGTTCTGGCCATATGACTAGGCATTCATTGCCTACATTCTGAGCCTTTTTCTGATATGTAGACGTGGTAGGCTCGGCCTTTCTCACCGCTTGGGGTATAAACCCACCAGTACACATTTCCTTCTTTGAGGTTCTTGCAAAATTCCATTTTGCTGGATTATTTATCTGAGTAGGAACCACTCTATTTGGCATCTTTCCTTTCTTCTTCTCCTATCTTAGGGGTCTTCCTCTTTCCTTCACTTCTCGCTAAGAAACACGACATGTGGATTTCTAGATGCATTCTTCGTTCATCTTTCTTTTATCAGATGTCTGAGTCACCACACTCTTTTTCGCTGATGGTGAGTCCTCTATTGAACATTCATTCTTCTTCATCACAGCTGCAGTAGATCTCCCCTTAATCTTCCAGGTTTGTTCACATTCTCTCCTTGAGAGCGGTTGTGAGTACAATAGAGGAGGTGATTGATACACCTTTCGTTCATCTCCATGTGATTCCCCTGAGGATCTAAGCCTATTTTTCACCTTACCACTTTGTCTCCCAGTGTTAAATTTATCATTATGTACCACTGGAGTTGGTAATCTCTTTCTCGGGTCTTTTTCCTTCCCCGTTTTCTTCTTGCTGCACTGTCTGGACAAATGCCCATGATCAGAACATATGAAACATTTTATATTAAAGGCATACCTCATTTCATCACTTCTCTGCTGAGATGTTGATGCAACTTGTTTTATACTTCTGGCATCGATCTCCTGAGCTTCCTGACACATACTCATGGTGTGTCCCATCCTTCCACAGTAATAGCATCTGATGAATGTTCTCCTCTGAGAAACTCTTCTCTCTGATTTATCATGATGTTTCTTCTTATTCTCAGATTTTGTAATTTTTCTATTTTCACATCCTGAGATGTATTATTGTGCCTCTAGACAGAAGCTTGACGTGTGGCCCTGAATCCCGCAGAAATAGCACATGTCATCACTTCTTCTTGTAGCTATCCTCTTAGGCCTATCTCCCGCACCAACATGATTTTCTCCATTTCTGGAGTTATTCATGGCTCTCTTCTTATCATGCATGGGAGGTGATTCATCAAATACAATACCAGCTTTTCCAAAACATACTGGTCTTTGAGCTGAGAAAATATTCTGTTGTTTCTCTTCCGAAACAGCATACCTGATCTTCATTTTATCATCACTTGTCAAAGGATGATAAAATAGTAAATACAAGGCATCCTTCATTTTAGGCTTTCCTCTATCATTGGAACTCTCTAATTCCTTCTTAACTGATTCTAGCTCTTCTTCCAACTATTGAATCTCTATCTCCCTTGATTCAAGTTGGACATCAAGTTCTCTCTTGAGAAGCTTCCCTCTTCTCATCTCATCTTCCAATTCATGTGTTAGCTTTTCCACCATTACACTTTGTTTCACTACTTTCAATTTTTCCTCAGAAACAGATTTAGAGACGGATTCATTCTCTTGTTGTAGGCTTCGATTCTTCTGAACTTCTTCAGAAAATTGTGCTACTAGATCATCATTTCCAGCTTTCAGATTCTGAATATTATCTGACTTTTGATTCTCTTCATAATCATCAGCCTTTTGTTTTCCTTTCATTTTAGCCATTTTCTGTAGTTCTTCGACATGAGAGTCATTCTTCTCTGTTAGGTCAGTAACTATATCAATAAGCCTTTGATTTAATCCTTTTAGCTTGTTGACCTCAATCTCCAATGTCTTGATCTGGATATCTTTAGATTTGGCTTCTTCATTGTTTCCAACATCACTTGGAATATTAGGTTTTTCGATGCTCTTGAAATGATCTTTCACTTTTCTATTCAAGCCATCGATCTCCCTTTTCTGTTCTTCAATCTTAAGCTTATACTCACTAACTGATTCTGAGTTCTCTGGTGCTGATAACTTGAGTTTCTCAATTTTATTTATCAACTCATACTTCTCTTCTTCCTGCTGCTGTATATAGAGTTTTTCATCGCGAACAACTTTGTTAGCATTCTTGGTTTTGGCTCTCCAAACATCTATCTCTTCAAGAGAAGCCTCTAACTCAGCTCGCATATCTATTCTTCCTTCAATTTCTTCTTCTGTTTCAGTATCACTCTGATGCTCATGTACTTTACTCATTCCAACATCATGATTGAGTGAATCAATCTTTTCCCTTTCTGATTCATCCAAGCCTTCCTTTAGCAAGCTGTTTGATTCCTTTAGTTGAATCACACATTTTCCATATACACTTCCACACTGAGGAGTACCACCTGACTTCTGCTTCATCTTGGATGTTTTTTCCTTTTCCATGGCAGATTGAGATAAGAGAAGACTGATTCTTTATCCACACAGATCGACTACACCAAGTTGGAGCAAACAAATCTGATAACAGTAACCTTCCCTCTAATACCAATTGTTAGGTCCAATAGGGGCCTATATACCCTGAGAGGGGGGGGGGGGGTGAATCAGGGTATGGATATTATTTTTCAAAGTTCTTCCTACCTCACTGGATCTTGACCTCTTTATTACAAGGGTCACTTTGCTTGCTCTTGTGTGTAAACTTTGATCACTTCTTTACTTCTTTATCTAATGATGATTCTTTGAATGAAATGCAGGGAAGAAAACAGATAGACACATAGATTTTTACTTGGTTCACCCTCACTGGGCTACGTCCAAGGAGCATACGCCGACAAGTTTCCAGTCGTACCAAATTCCACTAATCTTCACTAGTTGTGGATACAATGTTCGGGCTAGATCACTTCTATGCCCAGGCTCACTGCCTATACAAGTTTAGGGTCAGCTCACTGCTTTCCCAAGTGTCACTCCTTGTTTCTCTCTCTCTAGCTCACTGCCGGTGGAGAGGATCACCTTCTTCCTCTTCCTAAGCTCACTGCTCTTGGAAGGAATCCACTCACAGTTTATAGACCTGTAGGTCTCTTCATTTGCATGAATGAATGCATCTTTCTCTGTGTGTAGATTCTCTGTTGAAGTACCACATTCACACGAAGATGAATATCTCTTTGCACTGAATGTAACGGGCAAACTTCCAGCTTCCACGCAGTCTGAAAAACACTAATAGAACAAATATTACTTGGCGCGCAAGTCTACCTCGACGCGCAAGTATCGGCGCGCAAGTCACAACGGGCGCGCAAGTCCTCCTCAGACACTTGCGCGACTCAAGATTCCTCAACTCCAAACTTGAGCGACTCTCTTCCTTTTACGCCCAAACCAATATTGGTGCGCAGCTGCCAACCGGTGCGCAACTTCTAACACCGGCGCACAACTTCAACCACTGGCGCGCAACTTCACCTGCGCGACCCACACTCACCACCTGCGCGACCACCACACCTGCGCAACGAGAGCTCTAATTTCTAAAAGAACTGAACTCCGGTAAAGAATGAGGAGGGGTGGTCCAATATTTATAGGCAATCTGACCACCCTGCGCGACGGCGCGCAAGTCACCTGCGCGACCCAGTTTCGGCGCGCAAGTCTTCTGTCCTTTTGGACACTTGCGCGACCAACTCCCAAACTTGCGCGAACCTACTTCCTTTTCCATATTTTGATCTTCTGATCTTGAAAAACATATAGAGCGCAAGTCTTCTAATCTCCAAGTCCTCGCCGCGCATGTCCCTTTGCCAAAAACACTTTTCTTCATCTGCCGATTTTCAGGCCCAAAAAATTGGTAAACACTGGAAAACGGCGCCACCTTGTATCTGTTCTTCTGTACCGCCTCCAGATCATCCATTCCTTTTATCAACGTTCTTGAATCAAACATGGATCGTTGACCTCGGCTCTTGAACTCGACATTCCACCATGAAATCCTCTTTGTCAACAAATTTGTATGTCATTTTTTTTCTTTTTCAACAATCACTACTCAGATGTCCACTTTGTCAACAAACACAATCACCACAAAAATTCTTCAATGATACCTTGAGGGATTTTTTCCCAACAGTAATCATAATATGTTGTTTACAATTTATATAGTGATTAATTTTTATTAGGGTGTTGGGTAACCATTTATGTGTAATTTTAAAAGTCACTATATATAGGATGAGAGTGGTTCTCACATGTTTACTATTCACTACGAGCTCTTTAGAGATTCCCTATAATCTCTTTAATTATAGATAGATAAGTCCTTAATCCAAGTGATCAGATTGAGCTCTCTCTTATGGTTTATAATAATGTCAATGTGGTGATCATTGGGGAATTGAAGGCGTCGTCATATCTCCATAGTAGAACCTAGAATTCGATGATAGATTCCCTTGTATATATTTGAATCACCTGTGGATGATATAGAGGAATTCAAATTTGAATTCTATGTGCAGTGATCATCAGTGAAGAATTTATGAAGAAAAATGATATTTAGATTTAATTATGTATTTATGGTTAAGTTTTTGTGCCTAAACTTATTTATGTGTGATCCTTAAGCTTAACTATTGTAATGTTTGACCAATGGTGATGTTGTTACGTTATTCTCTGGTAATAAATTTTAAATCTCTACCCCACCATCTTCACTACGTTCCCTGGTACATACAATTTGTATCAGATGGGTGTGTGAAAATTTTAATCCAATGAAAAAAAATTAATTTACATTAAATTTTTTAGAGGGTGTCGATTCGTTCCCAATGTCGTTAATGGTGTTTCCATACGACACTATATTCTCCGTTTGCAGGCATCGAAAGTGTTAAATCAGATTTTTTTTGAGTATTCAATCGAAAAAAAAATTTATGTACTTATATGTTGATATACTTGAACAATTTGGTGTAAATAATTCTAGTGACCTCATTAATTTAAGGAAAAATTAATTCACACCTGAACAATATTGACCTACCACTGTGTATTATTCCACTAGTGTTTATTTTCAAAATAATAAAAAATTTGTAAATACTAAATAGATCAAATATATAAAAAAAAATTTGGGGTGGTGAAGTGTTTCTAAAATGTAAAAATAGGAAAAAGTACCTTTTTCCATTTGTAATGGGCTATCAGTGCTTAAAAAAATTGGGCCTAAACACCCACTTTCTTCCGCACGAAGCCATCTCGACACTGACCTTTGGATCAAACCTCCTCCTCCCATACTAAAATTCACATCCTTCACCTTGGCCATGCTCCCCTAGTGGCACCATACCCTCCCTCTTTGGTTCACTTCACTATCATGAGCCATCTCCACCAATAAAAGCATCTAGGGGAAGCATACCAGTGATTCAACCGTCCCCTTGGAGTCTCCTACTCTAGCATAGCCATCATCCAGACCCACCTCACATTACCCTTGGGATTGGCTACCCACTGTAGATCTCACCTCCTTTTGTCCACTATTCACCATACTCCCTTATAACAATCCCTAGTGCCAGTGAGCCATGTTCTTGGGCCACACCAGTGACACCCCCACTACAGGCTTACCTCTCCTCCTATTAAGCGTCTAGAACCACCACTCTTATTTGACCTGTGCCACTAGCCAATTAGGATACCTGATCACTAAATCCCTTCACCACCACTATCCTAGACGACTTCTCTATCATCGCCCTACTCCCCTACCTTCAACCAGATATGGACTTTTCCTAGATTTTAACCACGAGAAGATCTCATGCAGACATGTATTCCATTATTTGTTTGTAGAGTGGTGTTTTCAACCTATGCCAAAGAAAACTAACCCAAAATAGGATAGGTGGGTTCTACCCATTCCTAAATGGGTCTTGATGTGTTTGGCCTGATCTTTGACTAGTTAGGATGGGTTTGACCTGACATGACTGGCTTAATTCGGGGTGCATGGTGACTTGAAAGTAACATTTGTAAAAATATAGACATATATATATAAGTAATTTATTCAATATAAGTAAATCATATTTATGATGTTTGAACCTGGGGCTTAACATAATAGATTGAGGAATCTTGATTTAATGTTTTTATCCAGTCAAAAAAATACCTTAAACTCCTTGAGTAGTGGTGTGGCCAAAGATTATAGACTATAATGGGAGGTTCAAGGATCCTCACCACTAGAATTATCAAGAGATAGATTATTCTTATTTTAGTATAGAGGATTTCTAATGTTTCATAAAATAGTGAGATTTATTTAATGATTTAATTAATCAACAATTTCTAATTGGAAATCAAGATAAAATTACTAATTTCATAGTTTTTTTGTAGAAAATGAAAAGTAATTCTACAAGACATACCATGCTATTTAATGGAAAAATAAAATTTCCACACTAGCACAAGATTCCAATACAAGTATAGGTTCTTGTAAAAAATACTATGATATCATAAATTCAAGGTGTTGGTATCCCAAATACCTATTAAGAAACCTCAGGAATAGTGTGTTTTAATAATGGTCACAGGTGACTCATTTATAATGCATATGATGGTTATGTCATAATTTTGTCATCAACATCATATGGTAATTGTTGATACAACATAAAGACATGGATGATTGTACATTTTGTCTCATCTGAAAGAAGCTTTCAAGGATAACATGAATAATGATATGAATAAGATAATGGTTTACAATGGATATGTGTGAATTGAAAGATGGATCACAATATTTAGATAGATCCATTTATCATATCATTTTCATCCATGTACTATACATTCTTTTAGGATTATAAAAATGAATAGTATGGAGAAAACTCATCATTAACTTTTGGGTAAGTTTCACCAAGAAAAAGTTCTCTAAGCATTAATAACATTAAAGAAAAGTTTATATTTAGTTCCTATAGAGAATATGTTTAAAGACAATGTGATACTACCAATGTAAAGAGTTAATCAAAAGGCACCATTACAACATCCTTCAAATAAATAAGTATTTAATATGAGGTTATTTTCTTCACATATCAGTAAATAAATCAATCTATATTTAACCGTAATGAAAAAAATTAAAGAAGAAAGTAATCACTTATTATTATGGTTTTTTTATCAATTTTAATAATGGTTTCTGACATACTTCTTGGGTATTAAATTTTTTATTATCACATATGTGTATAGAAATAAAATATCCACATATATAAATATTACAAGAAGTTTGATTTATTTTCCAAGAACCTGAGAAAGGTTGGTTCCTAAGTCATCGGTTATAAGAACACCACTTGTTATTACAAGTTTAATTATTAATGTGGATTGTTTTTAGCGTATTACAAAAAAAAATTATTTCACATGTTCATTGGACACAAGGAGACATTATTCAATGTTCAGGAATGATTGTTGTTTATGGTGATTAATGCTCAAAAAATAGTTTAACGATACATGAATAATTAAAAATACCTAATGAATATAAAATGTAAGACTTATATACCTAGTTGTGGAAAGATAATTATTTTTCAAGTAAAACTGAAAGTGGACATCAAGGATATACCCAGTTTTGATATTTATACTCAACGGAGCTAAAAACATTAGTTATTATCAATGTATATACTTATTTAGATTGGAAAAAATTATAAATAAGGGTAATCCACAAAAAATATAGAACTATTATAGATATAGAATTAACTATTCCCTAGATAAGTTAGTGGTAGTATACTTTATAATATTCTTTTATGAATTTAAGTAATGTGAAAGTGAATTATGGTATATGGGTTTAAGATATGAGATTCTTCAAGATTGTATTCCAAATAATATCTTGATGAAGCATTCATTGATCAACATAATATAGTGTGGATTAATTCCAAAATATGAATTACCTTTTCCACATCAGGGTTATGATGCAAATAAGAAGGACCGTTGATGAGTCTTAAATGTTAACATTGGTAAAAAAAATAAATATGGAGAAATTCTTAAAATCACATTTCCTTATACACATAAAAAATATGATGTATGTAAAGCGAGCATCAATGTTAATACTCATGAATTATAGATACTTACATTATTTTCAATACATGCATCACAAATAATGATGTTATCCCTCGAAAATATGTCATCAATAATGAAAAATAGATATCATATGAGTTATATTATGATGGAAATATAATATGTAATAAGAACATGTGTTTAGATGAGAAGTTTTTGTTAAGGATATAAACAAACTTTCATCAAGAGAAACATAATGTGCATCTAATGTATTTATCCTAATTTTTTCTAAGAATAATACTGAAATCCCTAAGATGGAAAATATATAGTCATGTTATAGAATATATTTATATAAAAGGATGAACGTCCGTATTTGAGATAGTGGGAACAAGATTGACTTGGTTGTAGTCAATGATGGAGATACACAAATAGTTGACATAGGAATGAGTTCCATAAGAGGCATGGAATAGAATGTTCCAGAGACACATACTATGTAGGAAGGATAAAACCATGGTGATATTTTTATATTCACCATAGTTGGTGATAAATTATTCATTGAGAATAATGAATCCTATATGTAAGCAGTTTATGACAATTAGCTAAGATGGACAAGGTCAATTAAAATTCAATAGTGGATCCCATATATCAATGAACATGGGGCTTTTCTATTTTGAATACTATAATGACCATTCAAATGATAAGATGCATGTATGGTACAAGTGTGGTATAAATAATGTTCAATTGGAAATACAAATTCGTTATACCTAAATCTATTATAACTTTAATTTTCATAACTACATTTTATGATCACTTTTCATGAGAATAGGATGTCAAGACCACCAATCAAGGAAGGTTTCAATGTGACATAACCAATAAATGATGGTGACATCAAAAAATGCCAATAAATGGAGAAAATTACTGAAATCAAGTTCAAGATTAAAATAACCAACAAGATCTTAGATCATTATTTTGGAATTAATATTTTCCATGTGTCTACCAGTGATTAGTGGGAGCATCATTGTTTTACATGTAAAATATGTTTGGTAACATATTGAAAATAACTACTGGTCTTACAGTTAGTTAAGACCAGGATAAAAGTAATTATCTATTGATTTACATAGAGTAGAAACCTAATTTATAGTGAATATGATCTATTGAGGTAGATATATCAGTTTCATAGACCTATTCAATCATATATATACTGAAAATGTATTGGAAATTAAATTTTGGGAAAATTTTAGAGAGAATTGTAAACAAAGTCAAATGGAATAATCTCTTCAAGAAGACATGCATATGTATAAGAGGAAATTAATGCAATGAGTTGAATTGTATACGCTTCAATGGTGGATCAATTATATAATCCATGATATTTACAAGAAACAATATTTCCACCATAAACATTATTGTTGTAATATATCATATATATATCATGGAGAACTATAAGGGGAGTAGTAAAAACTATCTATTTTTACTAGAGTAACTACAAAAGATATGTACCTAGTATGAGGAGAGTAAGTGATACTAGCTACAAGGGGACACAAATGGTTTTACTATAAGGTCAACATGATATAATATCATAGTTATGATAAGTTAACATGAACGAAAAAATTATTTCAATCTAGTGGTAGCCATCTCTAAAAATACCGAGTGTGTTGCTAATTCTGAGGAAGCTAAGAAGTAGTGTATTTAATGGAATGTTTTGTTCTAGTTCTTGTCATTTCACGTAGTATGTAATGTATTATAATAAAGAAAATTATGATACTCTTAATGGCCATGATTTAATGTTTTTATAGTAGATAAAAATGTAATAAAATAGTGGATTACATATCTTGAGAAGTTTTTCCCAAGGAGATAAAGTTGTACATAGAAAAATAGCCATTAAGAGGAGACATGGAAGACCCAAAAACTAATTTTGTGACTTAGAAGAAACATGATCTTAATCATGTGAGAGGTGAAAACATTTTTAATAAGTTGGATATAGTAAAAGTGGGAGTTTTGTAATAGTTAGTGACATATACCCAACTATACTTTAATTTTTGATTACCATTTCATATATACAGTGAGACACGCATGATGTACAATTACCATTATAGCGTATACATTTCTGAATCCACTATTTAAATGGTAATGTCCATAGATTATTTACCAGATCAAAATTTTATAGAAGATACCTAGATACAATGAGAACCTTGAGATACTATGAAATTAATATAAAATATATGTTATATAGCCTAGATACATCATACTGATTGAACATAATATATATATGACTATCAGATGCTGGGGGATCATAAGAATTTAAAATTATTCTCACGAAGTTCCCACGTAGTGATCTCTAGTAGGTGAGATCATGAAGACATACCGTCAAATAGAAACATCGCATTTTTTTGGTGTAATTGGATGTTTTTATCTACGGGCATGTGTATTGGTTTCCTAAATTGAGATCATTAACAATGTGTTCTATTTGATCACGTACTTTGATGTAAGTATAAATCCATGATAATGAAATCATGGTGAGGTATATTGTTTTGGGTGTGTCATTAGTGTTATTACTCTAGTTGAATGATTAAGGTATAATTTTTTGATTCCAAGTTGAGGGAGTAATATCTCGAGTCTGGTTGATTTGGATAGTAGTACCTTCATAAATCCATGGCCATGGTAGTCGAAGGTAGATATATCTAATTAGATCGGAAAGTAACAAATCAAGTAAGGATGATTAAACAAGTGTGCATCATGATTTATCAGATATCTAAATACAAGGATATTATATTAAACAATGCAAGTTCATAGGTTATTTGTCGTTGTAATGACAACTCCTTATTGCTTTAGGGGCCTTGATGGGTTTCTAGACTCATCTCTTGGTATGTGAATAAGATTCAATGATATCAAGATAAGGTTGTAGAGGGTCACACACAATAACATGTTCGAGAATCTACCTTATTCTGGTGAATAGGTATATAAGAAATCATGGGATCCACTATTGGGGTCCTGGATTTGTCTTAGGATGTACGATCACCAATAAATTAATTAATTCATATTATTCATGTTTGTAATAATTAACAATGAATTTATTTATGAAAATTATTTACATGTATTACAGTAAATAAATGGAGAATATTATTTAAATGAATGTTATTTTAGTATTCAAGGTTAGTTTAATACTTTTAGGAATGAAAAGTTATGTTAATGAATTTATTTTATCACGTAATATATTTATTATATAATAAGTTATTGATAAATATATAAATGATATTTATGACTCTATATAGTAGTCATAATATGAATTTTATAATTTATATAGTGAGTAATAACTGGTTAGGGGTTGGGGAGGCTTTTCTTGAAATTTTATAACACACTATATATAAGAGGAAAGAGGCTCTCACATGTGGACTATTCACTGTGAGCTCTATAGATCTTCTCTCTCCTCTCCTACTCTCTAGAGAGATAATCTCTGGATACATGTGATTGGATCAAGATCTCTCTGACACATTGTAAGAACATCGATGTGGTAATCATTGGGGCATCAAAGGAATCATTAGATCTCCACGATCATAGCTAAAATTTGACGATCAATGCCCCATATATTTTAATGTTTATTGTATGATTTAGAGGAATTCAAATTTGGATATTTAGAGTGGTGATCACTGGTGATGAATGGATGAAAAACACGTGGCTTTAGATCAAAATAGATATATATTTTTTTTATTTTTTATTAAACTTTTTCGTGTGTGGTCCTTAGGCTTAACTATGATAGTGCTTCCCCAATGATGGTGTTTTTACATTGATTGATAGTGAAATTTTTTTATTCCTTCACCCATTGGATTCCACTGTATACCCTGGTACCTTCAAATCCATATTAATTTCCATGATTTTAAGTTGAAGGGAGAGAATTGGATTAATGTAATACTCTCAATAAGTACACACGTGGACAACCACTGTTAAGGTTGTTTGATTGGAAATAAATCTAGAAGTCCATTCCCAAAAAAAGAAAACATGCTAGTGGAAAATCTTTTGAAGATGTTGAAAATTTATTCTTGTGGACTGATCATACCATTAAATATTTATTATAAAACCAATTACCTTATAATTATTTATATTTATAATCATTATATATGGGACTATATCATAAAGTTTAAGAATAAACCTACCTATACCTTTAAAAAATTCAAGCTCAGGGTCAAAACACCTCTCAGTAAAAGCTGAATACCTTGAGGACAAATTGTGGTGCTGATTTTTTATCTAATGTGTTAAATAGAATGTGTAAATATTGTGGGATTTTGAGGAGCCTCACTACACCATAGACTTGGTAATATAATGGTGTGGTGGATCATTGGAATCAGACAATCATGGGAACATCAAGGTCACAAATCAAGACCTTGTTATCCCCTAGAAGATTCTATGTTTAGGTGGGGAGACATCTAGTGTACATAATAAAACGTCTTCCAAAAATAGTGCTGGTCTAATGATATAAATTTGATTCATTTATTGGTAGGAAACCTCACATGGAATATCTAAAAGTGTTTGGGTGAATAGATTATGGAAATCATGATGCTCACAATCATCCAATGCTGTACCTTAGTTTGGAGGAAGGATAAAAATATCAAGAGGTGTATGAACCTCCCCATATAAAACTCTATTTATTTATGGTAATTGTTTTCCATGAATATATATCCTGGAACTATAGTGTTGGTGTTAATGGAGATTATCATGATCTACCCGAGATCACCGCACTGGAAGACCTAAATCACAATTAAGAAGTAGGAGAAATTTAGATTTTTATATGAGTGTAAAATGTGTCAAAATCCTCATAAGGTTGAGAAAATGATATAACTCTCATGTTTTATATATAGGGTGACAACCCTAGGTACCCTATCTCCACCACTTTTAGCAGAGACTCTACCCATGTCTCTATAATATAGGAGTATGAAAAAGAACCAATGTAGATTTAGTTCAGTCCAAGACAATCAACAATATTTATTCTCATATCAAATAAGTGTATCACACTATTTATATTATTACTACTCAAGGATCATGAACTTGTAATACTTGAGATTCAATTATAATTTGCTTTTCTTTCTGAAGAAATAATATCACATTGCACATAACATTACTTAAGAATGTGATTAAAACCTAAATTATCACATTTATAAATTTAATTTGAGGAATAGAATTTAATTTTTGAATTCATAATATCAAAATTAGTTCACATCTAGTTTTTTATTTTTTTTTTCAGAAATAGTTGATTTTTGGGTGAACAATGCATAATACCGATTTTACAAAAAACTACCACTTTTAAGACTTTATAATGATATAATAATAGCTTGAAAGTTTAAAAAACTTTTTTATAACAATATATATATTTAATAATTAATATTATTTATGCAAAATATATAATTTTTAACTAATAAATATTTTCTTAACATTTTGGAAATAAATGTAATTTTTTTTAATAATAACTATTTTATTTATTCTAATTTAATATTTTATTTGTAAGGTTACTGTAATGCACCTGACTATAATTTATTGAATTCAGTTCATTATTTTATTACATTATAATGATTAAAAGAAAGTATTACCATAAAGGAACAAGTAGTTTAGTAGTTTTGGAAAACAATATACAGACATAAGTTTATCATTACAACTTCAAATGAAGTACATAATATAAATTTTATGGGAATCATCTATGACTCCTAGATTATCCCTTAAAGTCATTCATAATATTCATCTTCCCAACTTGGGGAAAATAAAACCTAATAAATGGGTGAGATCAGATTCTCAATAACAGTAAGTAATACCAATGAGTTATCATAAAAATATACACGAGGAATGGTGAACAACTAAAAACATATGGCTCTAAAAATATACTTGAGCATAATATGAAAGGAATAAAAGATGATTAAATAAGGCCATAAAAATGATCCCAAGAGAATGAAGAATAATTATTGACATTATACTGGTCAAATAATCACATGGTTTATGAATTATTAATACCATAATCATGTTGTTTAGGGTAAGACCTCGACCAAAACCCAAATTTATTTTGTCTCATGATACCTAACGATGCATCAAGGGGATATATAATTCCACACCCATCACATGCTAAGTCAAATTAATTACTCATATTAAAGGTACTAAAAATAAACAACATGAACATATGAAATAACTTTCCCGAATCTCTACCCATAAACACTAACCATTCTGAGAAGTATGGTGGATGGTACCAAGATAGAAAATACAAAATAAAAATCATCATAAACTATTTAATATAAAATTTTTTATTATAAAAATAAGATATTAACCGCAATAAGACATGAAATTCAAAAGAGGTTTTGAAATAGAACAAAATACTCTAATAAAATCATCGAAGATATTTTTAGAGAAAAACACTTTTACTTTTAAAATAAGAGTTATTTTGGAAAAAATCTCTTCATAAAAATAGAATTGAACAAAGATAGTTTTTCTATGATTAAATTAGTGGGTTTTGAAATAAAATTGTGTCTTATAACATATTATATAGATCACTTGAAAATAGATTAGAATTTTAGAAGTTCCCTTGAATTGGGGTTGTTTATCAGGGAAAATTGAGAAAGATATGTAAAAAAATTTAACTTCCCATAAAATAAAGATAGATTATGATTAGTAAAATTATATTTAACGTTAAAAAATAATTTATGAGGAGTAAATAATAATTACTAAGAATATAATTAGGATTAATATAGAGAAAAGAGTAACCCGAAAGAAAATGGAGGTTCTGGTAGAAAACCCTTACCTTATGTCTGAATGAGTTCCACACTTGAACTTAACATCCTGGGTAATCAAATTAGAATCATTAATTAATTAATTAATAATATTATCTACATATATTTTATTTTTTTATAGTTTTATTAAGTTAATTTATATAATTTTTGATGAGTTATAAGATACAATTTTATTTCTCGGGAGTGTTCGATTCCTTGGTTTTCATGGTCGGTATACTTGTATATGAGTATGGAAGATCATGTGGAATTGGTATAATTATACATAATTTTATTTATAAGAAACTAATGAACATATAAAATATTAACTAGTGATATAATTCAAATTTTTCTATAGTATGAGGATGATTTATTCGATAAAACATTAGTGACAATCATTTAGATTATTTTAGTGATATTTTTGTCTTGTGGATTAGTTTTATTTATATATAATAGTTTTAGAACATTAAATAATATATAATAATTATTTTATAATGCGGTTCAACCATAAAAATGGTTTTATGACTAGAATTTAATGATAAATTGAAGAATAATGGTTCGTCGTCCATAAAGGTTGTAAATCGGCACCTCCCAGACGATGATTTTGTTTTTAAAATAAAAGAGTGTAAAGAGATTGATGATGGTTATTCCATTAACATGATATAATTATAGTATATAAATGATACATGAGTTATCATGATCATTTTTAAATAGTACGTGAGGAGAAGATAAGAAAATAAAATAAATTGAAAATGAAATTGAAAGAAAAAGGAGTACCGCTTGAAATATACTCCTTGAGAACCTCCTTAAGGGAAGGAGTTTTGGTCTATGGGAAAGAAAACGAGCTCCTGGATGTGGGGAGAAACTAAGGAATATTATTTGGAATAACATTGAGAATCATCAAGGCTTATAGTAGTGATTAGAAGAGGGAGTGAGGGGTAGTTTCTACAGTGGAGGAGAGGAGTGATTTTTTAATATCATATTAACTATTTTACTATTTTTATCAAGACAAGAAATAATATTTATTATTTTAACCGAAAATAGTAATAAGTGAATTTAAATTATAACCATGTGTTCTTACATCTGTTATTACTCAAGGAATAGTTTATTTAGCTTATAATATATTTATACTGCAAAATACAGTATTTTTCTATTCACAAAAATTAAAGTATTTTAGAAAATTAACAAAAAATAACCATAACAATTTTTTGATGTGTAGAATTTAAAAATAGAATCCATTTTATCAAAATATTTTTCTAAATATGTGAAATTAAATTTTTAAATAATAATATTATTTACTTGAATAATATAAATTTTAATTTTAAAACTGATATTATAACCATTTCATAAATTAACTAAGGTATCAAATAATTATCCAAAAAGAATAGGAAAAAACAATATTTGTTTATAAATATATTTTTAAAAAATTATTTTTATTTTAAATCAATTTGTTAATTTAAAATATTAATTAAATATTTATTACTCACAAAAATACCAACAATTAATTATTAATTTTTTAAAATATTACCTCTCATTTATAAGGTGCCTAATTTTTATTTATACTTATATTGGTGAGGTTACTATTAATAAGGTCCATATTACTATTCATAAGGGTCATGTTACTATTCACCAAAAATGTATGTTGATCTGATCTGACTCAAAATTTCTTACTGATCACAATTGTGTATGTCCATTTTTCGAAACTCAAAACACAAAGGTGTTTGAATTATTTTTAATGGATAAGTTATAATAATAAAGTGTTGTTTTGTAAAGACTTAGTTTTTCATGCCATACATTCTAAATTATATTTATTTGTGGAACCTTTGGAGGTTACATTCTTCCCCCTTACAAAAATTTCTTCCTTGAAATTTCCAAAATGATACCTCATAAAAAGATTTGCGTAGGTCTTAATCATCAATTCCTTTGGTTCCCACATTGACTCTTCAATTTTATAATTTTTCCAAAGTACCTTTACTAGTCGAGTCATTCAATTCCTCAACACCTATTCTTTAGTTTCCAGAATCCAAATATGCACTTCACAGTAAGATAAGTCAGTTTCAAATTCTATTCCTTTAGAATTGAGTACATGTGTTGGGTCTATCATATACCTCCTTAACAAAGAGACATGAAACACATTGTGTACCTTAGAGAGGCTAGGTGACATTGCTAAACAATAAGCCACAAATCCAATTCCCTCCAGAATTTAAAAAGGACCAATGTACTTGGGGCTCAGTTTCCCTTTCTTCCAAAATTTTATAACACCCTTACATAGAGAAAATTTTAAGAAGAAATTATATTACACTTGAAATGAAAATTCCTTACTCATATTATCATCCTAGAACATTTTTCTTTTATTGAGATACTTTGAAATGGGTTTGAATAGTCTTTACCTTTTCTGTTATTTCCTCCAAAAGCTTTGGGCCCATAATCTTTCTTTCACCAATTTCATCCCAATATGTTGGTGTATGACATCTCTTTCTGTATAATGATTTATATAGTGACATTTGGATACTTAAATGGAAATTATTATTGTAGGTAAACTCTACCAAAGGTAAATACTGATCCCATGTACCTTGAAAATCATGTGAGCACAATCTCAACATGTCTTCTAATGTTTGGATTGTCCTTTCTAACTACCCATTAGTTTGAGGATGGTAAGAAGTACTGAAATAAATCTCAGTATCCAAATATTTCTGGAGAGTTTTTCTAAATTTTTATGTAAATCATGGATCATGATCATAAATAATTAAGAGAGGCGGTCCGTGAAGTCTTAAAAATTCATTGATATAGAGCATTCCAAGGAACCCCAATGGAAAATCGTCCCTTATATTTTGATAATGTGTAGATTTAGTAAGTCAATCAACAATTACCAATATTTCATTATTCGTTCTTGGAGATGTGGGTAATCTAGGGAAACATTCTATGGTGATGTCATCCCATTTCAATATAGGAATAGGTTGAGGTTTCATGACTCTTCTAGGATGTTTTAGTTCAGCCTTCACCTTTTGACAGACTAAACATCTTGATACATAATCAACATTTTCATGCTTCATGTTTCCCCACCCGAAATATTCTTTAAAATCAATATACATATTAGTGCTACTTGGATGTATAGAGAAATTATAACTATGGTAATCATCCAATAACTCCCTTTTTAGCTCAATTATAGAGGGAAAACATATAATTCTACTAAATTTTATAATTCAATCCTCACACATGAAATCTGGAAAGTTCCCACCATTCACAGCTTTAATTTTCATTCAAATATACTCATCCTCAGATTGAGAACTTTTAATTTTATCCAATAAATATGGTTGAGAAACAAATTGAAAAAGTAATAATTCTTCAACTTATTTGATAATTCCCATATCCAACCTCTCTAGATACATATACGTAGGATCCTTTTCAATCACCATTTTGTTCAGAACTCCATGATCCTTCCTACTCAATGAATCTGAAACCTTATTTTCCTTCCCTAGATGGTAGTGTATAGAACAATCATAATCCTTGAGTATCTCGAGCCATCGCCTTTTCCCCACATTGAGTTATTTTTATGAGAATATATATTTCAAGCTCTTGTGATCAGTATATATCTCACATCTTTTAACATATAGATAATGTCTCCATATCTTCAGATAAAAGATTACAGATTCTAACTCAAGATAATGACTTTCATAGTTCTTTTTATGAATTTTTAAAAACGTTCATGAATATACAATAACTCTATAATTCTGCATAAATACACAACTAGGTCCTTTATTTGATGCATCACTATAAATCACTAACCCACCATTTCCTGATGGTAGAGTCAAGATTGGATTATTCACTAACCTGTTCTTAAATTCTTCAAAACATTCTTCACATTCTTTTTTTTTATAAAAACTTAGCCCCTTTACGAGTAAGCTTGGTTAATGGGTTAGCTAATCCAGAAAAGTTCTAAAAAAATGCTGACCATGACTTGTAAAATAATAAAACTACGTACCTCGGTGATGTTCGTTGGAGTACGTCATTCCCAAACTACCGTTGTCTTTTGATGATCAATTATGATTCTATCCATAGAGAAAATATGGCCGAGAAAAGAAACTATTTGAATCTATATTTCACACTTTCAAAACTTACCATATCACACATTTCTTCTAAGAGTCTTTAAAATAATGAGCAAGTGATTCTAATGTTTATCATAGATTTCGGAGTATAGAAATATATCATCAACAAATACCAGAAAAAATTCATCAATATATTCTTTGAAAAATCTATACATTAGATCCATGAAAATAGAGGCTGCATTAGTTATTCTAAAAGGCACTACTGTAAACTCTCATTGCCCATACGTAGTTCGAAATAATAACTTTGAAATATATTCCTTCCTCACCCACAACTGATGATATCTATATCAAATATAAATCTTATAAAAATATTGGCCTCCATGAATTTGGTAAAATAAATCGTCAATATGAGGAAGATTATCCTTTTTATTTATCATAATATCATTGATCTTCCTGTAGTCAAAACACAACCTCATAGATCCATCATTATTCTTAATGAAAAGAACTAGATCTACCCCATGGAGAAATAGTAGGGTGGAAAAATCCCCTATCAATCAATTTCTCCAGTTGTTTATTCAGCTCTACTAATTCCCTTATAGCCATTATATAGGGGGTATTTGATATAGGCATTGCATCCGGAATTATAAAAATAGAAAACTTGATTTTCCTCTTTAGAGGATGTCCATGTAAATCCTCTAGGAATACATTAATATATTCTTGAATAATATGTACATCCTCAATTTTATAATTTATTTCCTCTCCCATAGATATTGTTTTATATTCTTCCCCAAGAATTTCATTCAATAGATCTACCGAGGATGGATCTAGATAAGAATAAAATGAAGAGGTTTCTACTCTAAATGTGAGGGATTCTACATCATTCTAAATTTTTTTAACTTACTTCTTCTTGCAATAGGTTTTCACATCATAACTTGAAATCCAATTCATACCAAGAATTATATCAAAGTAAATCATGGGTATGATGATAATTTCAGAAATTAAATCACATTTATGTGATATAAGGGGGACTAATCGACACATCTTTGTTGCAATGATACTTCCCTGGGGAGTTTTGACCGATAACACCTTTATTAAATCAAATAGTAAATGAATAATTTTCTTAAAAAACTGGGAAGATATAAATGAATGAAACAATCCATAATCAAATAAAGCAATGGAAATATTTGAGTAAATGATTAAAGTAACTTAAACCAAATCATCAGGAACTTAAACATCAGTAGTTGTGATAGCATAATCTTAGCCTTTCACCATTATCCTTCTCTGGGGAATGTTTACTTGAATATTAGGATAATCCTTGGAATAATTTCCCATATTTTACAATTGTAGCATTAAACATTTATAGCTTCTTTATTTCACTTAAAATATCTATATTGGTGGCCTCTTTATCCACATTTATAATAGAGTCATTTTCCTTTCAAGAAGGCCCTAGTGTGTTTTTTCCTACAAGTATCACATGTTAGAAAACTCCCCATTTTATTATTCCCTTTATCCATTCATTCCTCTAAAATCATATTTTTTATCTTTATTTCCCTTAAATTCATAACACCTAGGTAATTATTTATCTATCTTAATTAGACATGTGATTATATCTTCGTATGATGAGAAATATTTGGAAACTAGTACCATTAAGAGGAGTGGTTCTGAACCATCAATGAATCGATCAATATCCCTCCTCAGATTATGTATGAAGTCTGCGACCTGCCTGGATAGCCTTGAAACATTGGATTCATTATTCTCAATGTTTTAATCCTATTTTTGATTCAAACTCAAGAATTTCCTCTCCATATATTACTGTTATTCTCGAGGAAAATATTTTTCTAAAAATATTTCTTTAATGTCCCTCCATTCCATTTATTCTATTTCTTTATCCTACTTCATGTTTTGAATTAATGACCACCACTGATATGTGTTTACGGATATAAGATCAACTACTGTGATTACCTTACCTCGTTCATTACATCCAAAAGTGAGAAATATATTCTTTAAGGAATATATAAACTATTATGCAATGGATGGGTTTGTAGTCCAATTAAATGATGGAGGATGTTGTTGCATAAATAATTATAACATTTATCCTCTATATTATGGATCAGGATGATCCATACGGGTAAGCTTATTATTCATAACCTGAGCCAGTTGTACTAGTATAGTTAAATGTTTCTCAGCACCAGTCTCAGCTCCAGTACCAATTTCATTATCTTGCATATGAGTAAAATCCCTACACGGGATATGTGGGTTTATATAGTTTCCAATACTTACATTAGGATCCATTTCTAAATAATGGAATACAATAAATTTTGTTATGAATCATAATGTATAATGTCGAACTAGCTAAACACTTAACATAAATTGAAATTTTATGCATGTCTAATCTCATAATCATAAGCATGGTTACGTTGAAGAAATATTTACATTTAAATAATTTATAATGGTTTAGAATGAAAATGTGAATTATCTAAGAATATTCCCTGGGAGTTTCAAACTAGGTGCACAGTAACGCCCATTTTTGTGTACTAGGTTACCCTGAGTCAAGCTCAGAACACCTTTTTAGAGCTTTTACTCCTAGGTACATCTGTTCCAAAACCACATCCACTTGTAGTATCTAGATATTGTTGTATTTTATATAAATATCCACATAATCTATACATTATCAAAATTCTATGATGTTATTTTATACTTATCCACAATGTTTATCTTAGGGGTTTGTTCCCTAATCTATGTTTTTTAAATCTAGTTTCCAAGTTTTCTACAAAAAATCTTCTGATACCAAATATAATGCCTCGACCCCAATTTCATAGAGTTGGTGCATTATTTTATTACTATGTGATGGTTACAAAAAAGTTTTATCCTAAAGGAATGGATAATTTAGTAGTTTTGGAATACATGATAAAAACATAAGTTAAACGTTTAAACTTGAAATGACATAAATAATAGAAATTACATGGGAATCATCTATGACTCCATGATTATTCCTACAAGTCATTCATCATATTCATCTTCACAACCTAGGGAAAATAAAACATAATAAAGGGGTGATATTAAATGCTTAGTAAGAGTAAGTAATACAGTGTAATGTATCATAAAAATAAACACTAGGCATAATGAACTGCTAAAAACACATGACTTTAAAAATATTCCTGAGCATAACATGGAAGGAATGAAAGATGATTAAATAAGCCCATATAAATGATCACAAGAGAATGAAGCAAAAAAATTGATATTAAACTAGTCTAATAGTCACATGTTTTATCAATTACTAGTACCATAATGAGTGAATGCATAATTCCAGACATATGAAACATGTTGTTAAGTCCTCAGGCAAGACGTCTGAAAATACTTCCGTAAGGCCTCGGGAAAAACCCAATTTTTTTTACTCATGAGACCTACCAATGAAAAAAGGGGATATAGAGGGACCCAAATATCACTTGATAATTCCAATTAATTTCTCATGTGAATGGGACTTAATATAAACAACATGAACCTATGAAATAACTTTCCCCAATCTGTATCCAAAAACACTAAACATTCCGAGCAGTACAGTGAATGGTATCAAGATAGCACATCCAAAGTCAAACTGATCATAAAACATTTAATAAAATACAATATATGATAAACATAAGGTATTAAACTCAACAATACATAAAATTCTAACATAGGTGGTGAAATAGGAAAAAAATACTCTAATAAAATAATCGAGGATTTTTTTAGAGAAATACACTTTTACCTTGAAAAGAAGAGTTCTTTTAGAAATAATATTTTCATTAAACAATATATGATCCAATGTATTTCTTCCAAGATTAAATGAGTGGTTTTAGAAGAATAATTTTGGCTTAAAATAGATCATAGAGTAAACATGAAAATATGTTAGAATTTGAGAAGTTCCCTTGAACATAGCATGTTTATCCTGATGAATTGAGAAATATATTTATTAAACATTTAAATCCCCATAAAATAGATAGGGATTATGATTGATAAAATTAAATAGATAATTGAAATAGAATTTATGAGGTTTAAATAATAATTATTCTGAATTTAATTGGGATTAAGAGATATAAAGAGTAACTCAAAAGAAAATGGAGCTTTGGGAAAAAACCCTTACCATTTGTCCGAATGAGTTCTACACTTGACCTTAACATCCTGGATAATCAAATTAAATTTATTAATTAATTAATTAATAACTTTATATACATTTTTTTTTATTTATAATAATTTTATTAATTTAATTTATGGAATTTTCGATGAGTTATAAGATACAATTTTATCACTCTGGAGTGTTCGATTCCTTGGTTTTCATGATCGGTATACTTGTTTTTGAGTATGGAAGTTCATGTGGAATTTGTATAATTGTCCAGAATTAAATTTATATGATACTAATTGAAATAAATAAGATTAAATGATGAAATAAATTATTTTTCATATGGTATGATTATAGGTTATTAGATATAACATTAGTGATAATCATTTAGATTATTTTGGCGATATCTCGATTATTACTAACTACTTTTGTTGTCTGGATTAGTATTATATATTTATAATGGTTTCAGAACATTAAATAAAACATATTAAATATTTTATAATCTTTTTCAACCATAAAAATAGTTTAATTACCATAATTTAAGGAGGAATTTAAAAACTAATGGTCGTTATCCATGAAAGTTGTAAATCAGCTCCTCCTAGAAGATGATTTTGTTTTTAAAATAAAAGAGAGAGACAGAGTAAAGAGATTGATGATGGTTCTTCCATTATCATGATATAATTATATTCTATAAATTATACTAGAATTTTCATGATAATTTCGATAGAGGAGGTGAGGAGAAGATAATAAAAGATAATAAATTGAAAATGAAATTAAAAGAAAAAGGAAGAGGGTTTACCCATTGAAATATCCTCCATGAGAACATCCTTAAGGGAAGTGGTTTTGGTATATTGGAAATTCCAAGAGATCTTGTTAGTGAGGAAATAATAGGGAAGTTTATTTGGGTAGATAATTCAGAATATTCATGCCATAGAGTAGCGAGTATAAGAGAAAGTGAGGGGTGGTTTTTATAGTAGAGGAGAGGGGTGATTTTTGAATATCTTATTCATTATTTTATTATTTTTCTCAAGATAATAAATAGTGTTGATTATTTTGATAAAAAATAGTAATAAGTTCATTTTAATTTGTAAAATGTGTGCTTATATGAGTGATGAATTGAGGAATAGTGTATTTAGCTTCTAATGTATTTATACAGTAAATTGTTGTATTTTACTATTCACAAAAATTTCATGTATTTTAGAAAAATCAAAAAAAAATCACCATAACCATTTTTTAATATGTAGAATTCAAAAATAGAATCCATTTTATCATAATATTTTTCTATATATGTGAAATTTAGTTTTTAAATAAAATCCTTATTTACTTGAAAAATATAAATTTTAATTTTAAAACTTATATTATAACACTTTCATAAATTAACTAATGTGTCATAAAATTATCCATAAATAATAGGATTAAACAATATTTTTTTAGGAATGTATTTTATAAAAATTAATTTTATTTTAAATCAATTTTTTAATTTTATACTGTTATTAAATATTTATTACTCATAAAAATACCAACACATAATTATTAATTTTTTAAAATATTCACTCTCATTTATAAGGTGCCTAATTTTTTTTATACTTACATGGGTGAGATTACTATTCATAAGTGTCGTATTACTATTCATTATGGTACATTACTATTCATAAGGGTCATGTTACTATTCAACAAAAAATTATGTTGATCTTATCATACTCTAAATATCTTACTGATTGCAATCGTGTAAGTTATTTTGTCAAAATTCAATACCCAGAAGAGGAAAAATTATTTTTAATGTATAGGTTATAATATCAAAGGGTTGTTTCTTAGAGTCTTAGTGTTGAATGCATTAAAATCTTTATTAATTATCATTTAATTTTTTTAATAAGTCAAATTTCATTTTTAGTTATTATAAATATTAACTTTGGTAAAAAATATTATTCAAAATGGGTTAAAAGGGTTAAAACTAATATGATAAGGGTTAAAATGGCCTAGAAAATTATTCAAATAATATTTTATGGTCATATTTTTACCCTATAGCCTCCATTATTCAAATATGATTCAATTTAGTTCCATTTGGATTGAGTAAGAAATTAATATTTTTTAGTATTTGGAGAAATTCTAAGTTACCCTCTCCAAGACTTATAAAATGACACTGCCTATCCTATCTTATCCATACTTCAGGATCCTCTTATATCAGAAAATATCAAAACCAATACATTACTAACATAATTCACCATATCTTAGTGGTCAAATTTTTATGATAATACTATCCTAATATGGATTTAGGTACAATCCGTAGTAGGTTGTTCAAAAGAGAGGGATAGTTCTTAACCAAGTGTTTTCTTTTTTGTGTTTCTGTTTTTTACCTATTTCAAACCCATCCTAAAAATTTTAATATAAAAACATAATTATATAACATACAATTAAATTTTATTATATTTATTCTATATCCTTTAAAATCTACTTATCTATCTAATAAAAAATAGTAACATCTCTTGTGCGTACGTACAACCTACCATCTCCACGTATTGGTGTAATTCATTTTTCATCACCACTTAACATGGATGGTTATAAATATAGAAATAATGAATATATATATATATATATATTTATGAATCTATCATTATTATTATATATATATATAATATATCATTTACCATTTTACCCTTCCACCCATTTAAAAAATGATAATGTCACTCATGTGTACGCATGGACTACCACCTCCATGAAGTAATGTGATGCATTTTTCATGTACTCATTTAAAGAATAATTCTATATATATATAGTGAATATATATGATATATATATATTTATCATTATCATTTTGTAGATTATTTATCCATGAGAATAATTCAAGGACTAAAACATCCAAACCAAGACTTACACGAAAAATAAAATAGTTAAAACTGATAAATTATGAGTTTAGTAAATAATTACTAATAAATAGGTGTTGAAATGTTATAATTTTATCATATATGATATTATTATTATGTATATAGTTCTTTTATATAATTATTTTATATTTAAATTTATTATAAATGAGGATTAAAACACTTATCGGGAAATTGAAATTCAGTTAATGGATTTCAGTTACAATCTCATTTAATTATGGGATTGTTTATGTTTGGATTTGATTTCTGAAAAGTATATGATTTTAATATTTTATAACCCATATATTTAAATTTATATTGTTTATGTTGGTATTTAAATGTTTATATTCCATTTAATCTCTTTTTTATCAATAATCAACAAGTAAGATACTTGAATGGAACTTTCTTTTAAAAATATTTTTATAATGTTTTTCTTCCAAATATGTTTCTTATATATCAATATTTCATTAAAATGTTCTTAATATTCCCCAATGATTTGTGAAGGTATTTTTTACCCAATTTTTACTTTCTATAAAAAGGATTAAAAGGAATATTCTAGTTAATTTCTTAATGGGGTAATTTTTACCAAATGTGTTAATGAAATAATTATTTTAATATACAATGCATAAAAGTATTTTCTCATCATCATGACTACTATTTTCTTTAAATATTAATTTAAAAGTTCCCATGATTATTTTAAATCAAAATATTTTTCACAATATTTTGGGAATTTTTATTTAAAATAATAGTAGAAGAAAAGATTATTATTTCCTTAAAGTAATGAAAAGAATTTTGAAAAGTTATTTATAACTTCATTCTTACTTGAAGTTACAAGGAAGTTATTTTTGATTTATTATACCTATTTTTTTCTAAAGGATTTTATTTACTAAAAAACATTCATTTCTAATAAATCAACATTAATATATCATCATTTACTAATAATTAATTATACCTTATTTTGAGATCAATAACATTATTATGATTATGTTCTCTGTCACTCTCTATTATTCAACAAACTTTATTTTTCTCTTTTATGTCCATATTTTTAATATCATCGATGAATTCAAAATAATTTTTATTACTTTTATGATATTTTAACCATATACCATTTATATATATAGTATTAGTTGAAATAACCTCATTAAGTTATTTTATAATAGGAACATATTTATTTTCTATATTCATGATTTAATATGGATAATTATTGACTTTTAAATAAATTTTCTAGAATAAATTGTATTGATAATTCAAAATTTAAGTAATTAATAGGATTTGAAAGTGAATGGTGTGTCCTATTTATAGATATCTATTTCATGAATTGATAGATCTCATAAAATAAAATGTAGGACATTTAATATTTGATAGGTATCTAGTTTACACCTACCAATTTATTAACAGTGATTTCTTGGTTAAGAGTCCTTGTCCATAGGATTCATTATATCTTTTTTGAGAGTCCTTGAACTTGAAAGTCCATAATTATACACTTATTTTAATAATAAATTAGTTTCCATTATCTATGTGATCACAATGATGATATTAACCATGGTTGTTCATTGATCTCAATTTATTGATTCAATGGGATGTGTTTTGATTATCCATTATACCATATTGATTATGTCTTATTTAATCATGATATATTCAACTATATGTGACCCTTGTTGAGAATCATAGATCATATATTATTTTCTATTCTACCCTGAAGATATTAATATGGTTATAATGAATGATTTCAAGGATATAATTATGTTTCTTATACTATGTTTTTATATTTCCAATATAATATGGAAATCATATATGTATCTAGTTTTCCATTAATACTAAACTGATCAATCATGCATAGTGAGATCCCTTTTATCTTGTACCAATTTAATAATGTAAACCCCATATCTAGGTTTTTCGAGTTGGGGTGTTACAATTTGTATCAGAGGTAGTTTGGTAAGAACCTTGATAAATAAGCTTTAAATAAAAAAAGCTAACGTGAGATTTATAGTAATACCTTAGGGGATTTGATAAGTTATAAAATTATATTTATTTTATTTTATAGATCAATATTTAATATTATAATGATATAACACAACGAGATCCATTGTTTAGAGATTCTACCAAGTCGAAAAAAGTGAATCAACACCCATCGTTAATGTATAGAATTTCCTACCGAGTAAGCCAATAAAACTAGTGTTGGAACTAAATAGGTCAAAGCCATATGAGGTAATCCCACTCAAGTTACAAGGAATAAACTACCCCTTATGGAGAAACTAGTTTTTCCAAAAGGTTATTCACCTATATTGGATCGATTTATTATGAAAGAAGCCTCCATATTTTAATGGAACTACTAATCCCTTAGTAGTTGAAAAATATTTTATTACCTTAGAAAATATATTATTGTCTCTGAGATGTAATAAAATGGAAAATGATATTCTGGTAGCGTACTTTCTGAGTAAATATTTTGATCAATGGTGATGATTGATCTAGAACACTGAGGTATATTTAAAAGAAATTATAGAATGCTGAGATTTTAAAGTGATAATATTTATAAAATAATTTCTTCTAGAACAATGAGATTAAATGGAGAATAAGTTACTCACTTTAATGAATAATGAAGAATAATATGTTCCAAATTATGAGTATTACATTACAAGATTATCCTGGTATGTTTTGGACAACATATATAATCTAGAAATAAAAATTAACTTTTTCTTTAATGGTCTTAAGATGAGTCTCTAAAGGGCACTAGTTTCTTAATTTTTTTCATCATATGATGATATAGTATCAAGTGACATCAATACATATAAATAATTTTCTTGGTTATATATATTAAAGGTAAATCTAGAAAATAAGAGGTTACTTTAGAAAAAAGAAAAAAGTAATGTGTCAATGAATAAGAAATAGAGGATGATATTTCCAACATATGATAGGTGTTGAAAAAAACACCCAAGTACGTGATTAATGGGAACTTGAGTGTGTTTTAATTACAGATAAAAGATTTATAAGGCTCTTGAATGTGTTTAAAATAAAGAGACCATTGTTATCCAGTGCATCAATTGTAAAGAGATGGGGAATTATTCAAACCGATTTCCCAAATGTTATGGGAACCTCCCATAGAAAATTCCAAGGGGATAAGGACAAGAATATAAGAATACTAAAACTGGGGTTGAAGTTCTCAAATATATGGTGGAAGGTACTTGGGTCATATCCTCGAATTTAGATAATGATTTATTTAATTTTTTAACTTCTCACTCGTTTAAATCTTCCATGTCTTCCATGAAAATTATATATTTCCATATAACCCTAAGAAGGTATTTGTCAATCCGGACTCTTAGTGGAAGTCTTATTTTAACAAGGATGTGTTAGCCAGTTCCCATTATAAAACATAAAAATATCCTATTTTTATATCATATGGTTGAATTTCATATATTCCTTGGTGTGGATTGGATTTCAAATTATGAAGAAAAAAAATATTTACAATAAAAAGATATTACAATTCGTAATGGAGATGTAGAATTAATTATCTTCAAGGGAGATACTATATCATTTAAATCATTTATGGATCTATACCCAATAGATCTTCTTAATATAATTCTTTGATAAGAAGAGAATATACCACCCATGAATGAGAAATGTATCCATATAATAGAGGATATACCTATTATTCAACTATACATTTATGTGTTTCATAGAGAATAAACTTGAAATCCACATGATCCAGAAGTTTTGTTTTAAATTGATATCATCATTGATGGGAAAAATATATATAATATTCCCTATAGGTTAGATATAGTGGAATTAGTGGAATTAAAAAAATAATTGGAGGAATTGTGAGATAATGGATTTATATTCCCTAGTGTCTCACTACGGGGATCCCCTATTATTTTTTTAATAAGAAATATGGGTCTATGTGGTTATGCATCGATAATAAGAAAATAAATTTCATTACCATAAAGAACAAGTATCCTCTTCACTGGATTAATGACTGGTTTCTTCATATTCAAGGAGTTAAATATTTTTTAAATATTTATCTTTTTTCTAGGTATGTTTAACATTGAGTAAATGGGGAAGATATTCCATATATGGGATTTTGAATGTGGTATGGACATTTAAAATTTATAATAATTCCTGTTGTATTGAATAATTCAACCTATATGTTTATGGATATGAAGAATATAGTATTCAGGTATTATGTTAATAATTTAATTTCCATATTTATTTATGACATCTTGATATAATCTAAAATCTTGTATGAGAAAAAGATATCATTTTGAATCCTTCTTAAGACTCTTAGAGAAAATTTGTTATATAGAAATTTTTTGAAATGTGAATTATAGCTTATAGAAGTTTCTTTTATTTTACATATTGTCTCTAAGGATAGAATATCAGTTGATCTTTCAATGGAATTGATAGAATGGTCAAGACCAATGAATACAATAGTCGTATGTAGTTTCCTTATAGTATAAGGTTATTATCGATGATTTTTTCAAAAAAATTCATGATTATCAAAAATATTAAACAAGTTGACATATAAAGGGGTTATGTTCAAATGGTAAGAATTATTTTATGAATGTTTTGAATAAATAAAGAGGATATTGGTCAATTATAGTTTATTAACTTTACCATTGATATGGGATGACCTTTTTATATATAGTGATGCATTAAAGAAGGCACTTGGATGTGAACATATGCATAACAATAGAGTTATTTCCTATGCATCAAGGTAGTTAAAGATACATGAATAGAATTATCCAAACCATGATATAGAGTTGGAAAACATAATATTTTTATTAAATATATGGTGGCATTACCTTTATGGTGGAATATGTGAATTATATATGGATCATAAATTTTTAAAATAGATATTCTCATAAAAAGTGATCAACATGTGTAATGTCCCATCCCGGGAGCCATGCACCAGTTCCCTGAACTGGACTTCCACATGACCTCAGGCGTGCCTCCCTATACACTAGAGGCTACCGACTAATAGTAAGGGTCTAATATCAATCACGAGGAGATTATAACCCCTTTTATCAGATTAATAAACTAGTGGAAAATGGGAAACAATAATTGAATAACATATAACAATAATATAGAACAGTACCAAGATCACAAGATGACTAGAACTAGATATACAATATCAAAACAGAACTATAAATATTCCATGCTAAAGTATATTCAACATGTCAAAATTAAAACAAAAAAATAAATACACTGAAAACTCCCAAGAGGGTTCTGAACCACATATGGTACCCTCATCCATGTTCCACCCCAAATCATCCATCTAACATAGGGCCTTTTACCTTATCTTATACTAAAATCATGTAATCTATTCAGGTAGAAATTAAGAGGCCTGATTAAGGTGTCATTAAAACTTAGTAGGCCACCACCAATGGTGTCTAAAACAATATCCAGTCAATATAAGTATATTTAGTTGTATAAATAAATAAGAACAATGCATAAGTAAATAGTTATAACATTATCAATTATTTTTTATTTAACCATATGACCTCCTAGTTTCTTGAGGACACTCAATCCTCAATACCTTCTTTGTCCCGTGCCAGAGTTTGAACTATCCCCAAGGGATAACAAATTTAAATTTACATGTTTCTATTTTCCATTTATTAATTTAATGACCCTGTTACCATTCTTCAATTCATAAGTTGATGCATTTCATACCATTCACCATTTCATAATTAAATGACCATGTCACCATACTTATTTTCATATGTGAATGCCCGTGTTACTATTCACCATTTCATTATTGAATTACCATGTTATTATTCTTTTTTTCATAAGTGAATGTCCATGTTACAATTCAAAATTTCATAATTAAATGACCATGTTACCATAATTAGCATAAGGCTGAATGACCATGTTACCATTAACCATTTATAGTTACATAAATAATATTATCACAATATCAAATACAATACAATGATACGTGTATCGTAATATCCAATTAATTAATTGACCAATAAATTAATCAAAAGTAACAATTTCATATTCTCATAATTACATTAAAAAATTAAAAAATTATTTAATCACATCTATTTAATTAATTAATTCATCAATTAATTAATCCAATTAAATTCCATTAATTAATTAAATTATTAACTAATCCAACTCAACAATTTCATATATTCATATTTCTGTAAATTTATTCAACAATTAATTTAACCACATTGATTTCGTACTAATTTAACAATTTTTTTATCACTTCAATCCCATTAATTAATATGCCAATTAATTAGTGACATCAAACCCTATCACAAACCAAATTCGGTCGCCATCCAACCGACGCCTGACCCGGTTTGCAACAAGACCCGAAGGGCATTCCTGATACCCATGGGCTGGAACAAGTGCTCGAGTAACAAAAAAAATGGTAATGATTTACCAAAATAAATAAATATAAAATTAACAACCAAATAAAAAAAACCCAAACTATAATTCTCAACCAAAAAATCCTTTAACCAAACCCTAATGTGAGTTACATATATAAACAAAAAACATGAAATAGAAACTACCACAAGGTATAGTGACTGAATGTAAAACAAAAAACCACCACTTGGTGAGAGGACACCACCCTAAAGGAATCTCCACAACACCACACTAAGATGTTAGCTAATAAACTAAACCACCACTGCCAAAAGCCTTACCCTTACCTGTTGATCGCGTTGTCGAGCGCGTCAAATTAGTTGTTTAATTTTGACTAGAATTTCTGCAGTATAGCAGCAACCCTAGGTCCTCTCTCGATGGAGCCTTAGACCATTAAAGTAAAAAGTGGGTTTTGATTATAGAATTATAAGGTGAATTTGTTTTTTTAAAACTTTTGGGTTTTATGATTAATGATGAAAATAGGAAATGAAAGCGATAAAACAAAGTAGAAGTGAACAAGATTTATTAAACGTAATCAACCCGGGGAAGTCTCATGATGCTCATCCTTCATCGCTTCAAGGGATGGGGTTATGATCTTTTAATCCCTGGTTTGTAACACCTAGAACCATAATGTTACGGATTTTATACTAGGATACCTCCTAGGGTTCATTCGAAAACACATAACGATTCACCAGACACCGACGATGATTGGGTGATTTGTGTTCGACATCATTACCAAAACTCACTAAGGAAACACATGAAGAATTCGATGTGATGTCCAGGTTTGTATGTTATTTAATTGTGATACCATGACATAAATTTTAATGACCTTGATAGTGATTATGTGAGTTCAATTGACCAATATGAACCACACAAACACCACAATTGGAAGGGGGAAAAGAAAATGGTGAACGGTGTGTGAAACATCACATGAATGGGTAACCCAAAACACGATCATATGAGTTGAGCATGACATACCAGAACATAACTCATTAAAATAAGAGTATAGGATGATGAAAAACAACACAAAAACCTGTAATTAACAAGATTATTCAAAACAATACAACTTTGAAGCTTGGGATTACATCGCATTCCTCCCCGGGTGATCACAAGGGGTTTAGAAACCCATGGGAGGGGAAGAAGAAGAAGATGTTGAAGTAGCACCTACCATAGCCTCCGTAACTTCTAGGTATGTTTAGAAGACTCCTCGGGGACTCCAAAATGGCAGCACCTTGCCTCTTGTCCGAACTTGCAAATGAGGTTCCCTTGGTGCCCTTTTATAAGAAAATTGGAAGGTGGTTTTAGGCACACCGATTTCATCAATCCACTTGTAACACACGTTTCAGTCTTAATAAAGCCTTATCTTGCTTTGGAGAAAATAGAAAGTTTGTATCCCTACCTCTTGAATGTCTCCACCGAATGTTTTGCACCATTTGGACAACTACAGCTCAAGATATTGATAAAATACAGAAGACCGCATTTGACTTGGTCCAAATTCGGTGGCTTGGACAGATCAGTTCAGATGGTCCCCATAGAATCCGAATCAAGATTGGGTTTTTTAATAGGAAATGTATCCTATTAGATATTGGACAAGCCCACAAAATATCATCCCATTTGGATGGACGGATTTCATGTACTATGCAAAACAGTGGACAGATGTCCATGGATCCATGCAATTTTGGCCCATTTTTCTTCCACTTCATCAAGGGCCCTCCAAATCACCTGCACCTACATTGAAATAATAAAAACAAGTAACATTTCCCATTATAATTTTGATTAAAATTATTTAAATGATTCAAACATAAAGTGAAATTTATTATTATAATTGGAATATTCATTACAAAACTATTTTAAAACAGCGGTGTAAGGGTGGAATAAAACAGTGAATCGTGGTATGATCACACCCCCACACCTAAACATTTTCACTCCTGGGAAAATCATATATCCAAATGAAATGATGCAGATATATATATATATATATTTCCAACATCCTGAGGATTTATCATTTGAGGAAATTTTATTTAAAGTAATGTGATCAATGCACGAACCACACCAAGGAGTTCTTCCTAGTGAAAGTACAAAAAAGATGTATCAGAAATCATATCATAGCGAAATTCAAAAATATTCACGATACCCAATTGAGAAAGGAATTCAGAAGTAAACCATGACACTAACACTCCATATGTGTTTGTGAAAACCATTCAATGCTATTCTTTCCTCCTAATATCCAATAAATATATGTTATTTTAACATTTTTAGCTTAAATTATTTCGTCACTGAACCTGTCCTACATCCTTTGCAATCATATTTCAAGACCCACTCATTTATGTATTCCTAGAAGTCAAACCATATGTTCCCGACCTAGATATCCCTATATGTTTCACATTTCATCACCCCCCTCATTTTTTTTGAAGTTACAATTGGAACAAATCTCACACTGATCTATCAAACCTTGTTTGATCTCCTCACGACTATAATTGAAATAGTTATAACAAGATAAAAGGTTGGGGATGAGTGGTTTTTGAACTGACCAAGACACAACAATTTTTTTGAGGGTGTACAACAGTCGGACATTATGTGCACATGCATAGGTCAATATGGTATTGTAATGAAATAGATCGGATAAAGAAAGAATGTATGGAAATATCATTTAAAGATGAAAAATATTAACCCAACATATATTTACCTTATATTAAGTAAGAAATAATCACACATTGTGGCCCAGTGAAAATATTTGGAGATATTAGTGACATAGTTTTCCAAAAAAAACTACTCACACAAAGGGAATCAATCATCTCAAAGGTTTCACATAGATACGACCATTTATATCATTAACATAAAACCAATTCACTAAAAAATCACTCCTTGATGGTAAATTCGTACACATATTCTTTTTATCCTTCGTTATAGTATTTTTACTTTCCCCACTTTATGGTCTACAAATCATGGAACTTCGAAATTGTTGATGGGGGAAAATGAAAATACCGTAAAGAAGGCCAAAAAGAGAAAACAAAAGGAGAAAACAATGAAAATTCCTAACTAACCCATAAATGTATCCACCCCCCCCCCCACACACACACACACCTAGAGTATTCATTGTCCTCACTTAAATAATTGAGAATGTGAGAAGGAAGGATAAAACCTGGTGTGTTTTATTGGTATGATGCCTCGAGAAGGTGTATTTCCTCAATCGGATTCTTCCGAAAATCCTCATATAAGTGTTTAAGTCGCTTCCCATTGATGGTAAGACTTCTTCCACTCTGCTCATGCAAAACCTGTATTGCACCAAATGAGTAAACATTAGTAGCAGTATAAGGACCGAGCCATCGGGAACGAAGCTTACCTGGGTAGAGCTTAAGCCTGGAATTGTACATGAGGAACTTCTCACAAATATGGAACTTCCACTGGTGAATCATGAAATCATGAATAGCCTTTACCTTATCTTTATAGATTCAGGAGTTTTCATATGCATCACGTCGAATTTCTTCCAAACTCTTGAATCTGGATCTTTCTTTTCTCACCTGCATCTAAAAGGTTCATATTACGTTGTTTAACAGCCAAATATGCACGGTGTTCTACCTCCATTGGGAGGTGACTATCATTTCCAAACACAATTCTGTATGGTGACATTCCGATTGGGGTTTTAAAAGCTATACGGTATGCCCAAAGTGCATCATCCAAGCACAAACTCCAATATTTACTATTGGGTTGTACTATTTTATCCAAGATTATCTTAACTTCCCGATTTGAAATTTCTGCTTGTCCATTAGTTTGGGTGTGATATGAAGTGGAGACTTTATGAACAACCCCATACTTACAAAGCATGTTTTTCATGTTACGATTGAAAAAATTTGAACCCTGATCACTAATGATGAATCTTGGTAGACTAAACCTACTGAAAATATTGGACCTCACAAAATCAACAACAACTCGAGAGTCATCGGTCCTAGTATCCTTTAATACCACCCATATAGAAACATAGTCAACAGCTAGTAAGATGTACACAAAGCCAAATGAATTTGGAAAAGGCCTGATGAAGTCAATGCCCCATGCATCGAAGATATCACAGAATAACATGGGTTGTTGGGGAATTTCATTCCTCTTGGGGATATTCCCTATGAATTGACATCGTGTACATAATTTACAAAACCTATAGGCATATATATACAATTTTGGACAATATAATCCTGATTCAAGGACCTTTCGAGCAGTAAGTTGAGAGCCAAAGTGGCCCCCAAATTCCAAGGTGTGGAAAAATGCCAAAATAGGGGTGAACGCGTGGTCAGGGACACACCGACGAACTACTTGGTCACTACAAATTCTCCACAAGTATGGGTCATCCAAAATGTACCAACGAGAATCATGCTTAAGTATCTGGGATTGTGAAGTGCTAAAATCAGTGGGGACCCTTGATGTTGCTAGAAAATTCACAATGTCCGCATACCAGGGGGTAAGGTCCATAACATCACAAAGGTTCTCATGAGGGAAGAATTATCCAATGGGTATGGGTGAGACAACATGATGGTCCAATGGTGGGAAAATCCTACTAATGTGGTCAGCTACCACATTATCCACCCCTATATTATCTCTAATCTCAAGGTCAATCTCATGGATGAGGAGCATCCATCGAATGAGGCGGGGTTTGGCTTCTGGTTTCTTTAGGAGGAAACAAAGGGCAGCATGATCAGAGAACACAATCACTTTTTACCCAAGAAGATATGAATGGAATTCTTCCAAGGAAAACACTATATATTGGAGTTCTTTTTCTATGGTTGTGTAGTTTACCTAGTCAGGGTCAAGGGTACGCGAGGCATATGCAATGACATGAGGAGCCTTCTCAACCCTTCGTGATAAAACTACCCCAACTGCAAAGTTAGAGCCATCACACATAAGCTCGAAGGGGAGATCCCACCTTGGTGGTTGGATTATAGGAGGAGATGTGAGACTCATTTTTAGTGAATTTAAATAATCCTCACAATTTCTATCAAAAACAAATTCAGAATCCTTTTGTAACAACTGAGATAAGGGAAGTGCGATCTTACTAAAGTCTTTAATGAATCGGCGGTAAAAACGAACATGACCCAAGAAAGACTCCACCTCATGAACACATTTTGGATATGGAAGGGATGAAATTAATTTAATTTTATATTTATCAACTTGAATTACATTATTTGAAATGACATGCCCAAGAACTATCCCCCGCTCAACCATAAAATGGAATTTCTCATAATTTAAAACAAGATCTTTTTCAATGCAGTGGTGGATAAAAGAACCTAGGTGTTCCAAAAAATTATCAAAAGAAGAACCATAAACTGTGAAATCATCCATAAAGGCATCCATACAACTCTCAAGGTACTCTGAAAAAATACTCAACGTACATCGCTGAAAAGTACCAGGAGAATTACATAGACCGAATAGCATCATTCTGTGTGAAAATGTGCCAAATGGACAGGTAAATGTTGTTTTTCATGATCCTCAGGGGCTATATTGATTTGGAAATAACCCGAATAGCCATCAAGGAAGAAATAATTGGACTTACAAGTCAATCATTCTAACATTTGGTCAATGAAAGGTATTGGAAATTGGTCCTTTCGCGTGGCTTGATTCAGTCGACGGTAGTCAATACAGACTCACCAACTGTTTTGCACACACATTGGATCCAATTCATTCTTTCATTTGACACAACTGTTATTCCTGTTTTTTTAGGCACAATGTGAACTGGGCTAACCTATTTAATATCAAATATAGGATAAATGATCTCTGCATCAAGTAATTTTCTGACTTCCAATTTTACCACTTCAAGTAGAGTGGGATTCAACCGGCATTGAGCCTGCCTTACGGGCTTAGCCTCATAATCCAAAAGTATATGGTGCATAAAAGTAGATGGGATAATCCCGGGAATATCAGCCAATGTCCATCCTATTTCCTTTTTACACTCTCTCAAATGTTTGATCAGTTTCGATTCCTGTTGTGGAGAGAGGTTATTGCCAATAATGACAGGAAATTGGTCAATACCCTCAAGATAAAAATATTTTAAATTTTATGGAAGTGGTTTTTATTCCAACACTGGGGGTTTTTGGATTGAGGGAGTGGATTTAGGGGGAGTGAGGTCCATTAAAATATCTATCTGCTCATGTTTATTCTCTAAAGATAGAGAATATATAGAAATGAGATTTGTAGAATCATTGACAGTCATGGGTACCTCAGAATAAACACACTCATCAATTAAATCACAAAATTTACATTTTTCTGAACCCACGCAACATTCAAAAGTAGAACCAAAAATCAAATCATCCATGGGTGAATAAGAGGAAAATAAATCATAGGATGGGTCAAGGATAGAATTTTGTGTGTGTTTGTCGTTAGAGAGCACCTCCATCGAATAGATAGGAAGAGTGGATTGCTCTTCAACGGGGTGTTTGATAGCCCCAAGGATGTTAAAACTTACCTTTTCTCCACCAAACTCCATGGATAATGTACCATTGTGAACGTTGATGATCGTATTTTCTATTTTTAGGAATGTGCTCCCATGTGTGAGAGGGGCATGTCCTTGGGATCGGGTATCTTCCATCTCAATAATGTAAAAGTCTGTAGGGAAGATGAGATTCTTAACTTATACTAGGACATCCTCAACCACTCCTGATGGGTGTGTTGTGCTTCGGTTGGAAATTTTCATGATAATTCCTGTTGGTTGAAGCTATCCAACCTGCAATGAAGTGTACACGGAGTGAGGCATTACATTAATAGAGGAACCTAAATCTAGCATAGCATCAGAAAAGAAGGTCTCCCCTATGGTACAAGGTATCGTGAATGTGTCGGGATCCTTGCATTTGGTTGGAATTGCTGGTTGAATCAAGGCTGAGACATTCCTTCCCATGTTGACTCTCGCATTCCCCTTCAGCCTTCCTCTATGGGTGCAAATCTCTTTAAGAAATTTGGAATATCAAGGGATTTCCTTAACTACATCCAATAGAGGACTGTTAACTTGAACTTTTTTAAATGTATCCATTATTTCATTTTCAATCTCATTATAAAAATTCTTCCTAGATTTAAAGAGTCTTTGAGGGAATGGAAGAGGAATGGATTTTTCATTTGAATCATCAATGAAAATTTGATTACCATTTTTGTCTTGTTTTTCTTTACATGTAATTTCTGAGGGTTGGGAAAGAGAGATTTCATGAGGGGGACATACCTTTTATGCAGAATCAGTTGAAGGAGAAACTTCTTTACCACTACGAAGTGTAACTGCACATACATTACCTTTGTCCTTTGGATTGGCAATGGGTTGGGATGGTAGTTTTCCAGAACCTTGCATCTTAAGCTCACCGATGGTGTTTGTCAATGTCCCCACTTTGGTTCGTATGTCTGGAATAGCTGATTGTGTGGTTTGATGGAACTGGAGGTTCTGGGTTTCCATTTTCTTTACCATATCCTCAAGGCTTGGTTCAGACTTGGGAGGAGGAGGATTGTTTTGAGATGTTTAAGGATAAGAAGGTTTCATACCTTGGCCTTGTTGATACCAATTCTGCTTGGGGTAGCGTGAGTTTCATCCTTGTCGGTATTGTGGGTGTGCTTGTCACCAGGGGTTTGGATTTGGCCTGAATGGTTCTTGCTTGAATGGTAGTGCTTGTTGGAATGGGCACCCAGGGAACACTGCAGCACAAGACTCAGATGAATCTGGAAGTTGTGGGCACTGATTAGAAAAATGATTATTATCAAAACAAATAACACAATGTAATGGAACGGGGGGAGAGTGTGAGTTACCTTGTGCTTGAGCTAATTGCATTAGAGAGGTATGCATCTCATCAAGTTTATTATCTACCTTTTGTTCTAGGGATGAATGACTTACCTCATGAACTCCCCGGGTTGGTTCAATAGCTCGTGTACCAAATTGTTGTGCATTTTGAGCCATGTTGGCTATTAAGTCACGAGCGACAGAAGGAGTTTTGTCAAATAGGGCACCACCAGCTGAATCATCAATCATTCCACAATCCATGGGGATAAGTCCCTCATAGAAGTATTGGATTAATAGTTTTTCACTAATCTGGTGGTGGGGGTAGCTTCAGAAAAGTCTTTTGAATCTCTCCCAATATTCATGAAGAGTCTCTCCTTATGATTGCCTAATTCCACTAATTTCTTTCCTAATTGGAGCAGTTCGGGAGGCAGGGAAGAACTTATCTGGAAATAGTCTTTTAAGATCATTCCAGCCCCCAATCGTGGTAGGCAAATAGTATAGCCAATCTTTGGCTACACCATCAAGGGACAAAGGGAAGGACATAAACTTAATGAGGTCCTCATACACATTTTGGGGTTTCATGGTGGAGCACACTATGTGAAACTCCTTTAGATGCTTGTGAGGGTCCTCTCTGGTAATACCATGGAATTTGGGAAGGAGGTGGATGATACTTGATCTCAACTCAAGGTTGGTCACTTCCTCAAGATATTGGATGTATGCAGGTTGGTACTCCAGATCCGGGGTGGTCAGTTATTTTAATGTTCGGTTATTTGCAGCCATGATCTCTGGGATTTGATTTAGTTCAATTTTTTATTGGTTTAAGACCACTTGAGGTTCCAAATGGGGTTCCTTGGTGTTACTTGATTGACCTTCTCTAGATTCCTTGACTTGTGTGTGAAGTGAATTTTCACTTTCAGGGTCAAATTCAAGTAGTGTTTCTTTACCAGATCGGGTCATGCAAATAAGATGTGAAGATTGTTTTTATTTGAATATGGATGAAATCACTTATGAAGGTTAAAAATAGAATATAATATTATAATACATAATTATATATAGGGAGATAGAGAAGAATAGAGAGAGATATATAGAGAGAGAGAACGAACACACTAAAAACAACCAAAAATAAAGACAAAACCCAAAATAAAAACAATCAAATTGGTGTGGGGTATTTAAAGAAGTAATAATTAAGAAGTAAAATAAAAAATAAAATTAAATAAAGAAAAAAATGATCTTGGATCCCCGGAAATGGAGCCAAAATTTTATCGCGTTGTCGAGCGCGTCAAATTAGTTGTTTAATTTTGACTAGAATTTCTGCAGTATAGCCGCAACCCTAGGTCGTCTCTCGATGGAGCCTTAGACCATTAATTTAAAAATAGGGCTTTGATTATTGAATTAGAATGTGAATTAGGGTTTTTTAAAACTTGGGTGTTTTATTATTAATGATGAAAATAGGAAATTAAAGCGATAAAACAAAGTAGTAATGAACAAGATTGATTAAACATGATGAACCCTGGGAAGTCTCGTGATGCTCATCCTTCATCGCTTCAAGGGAAGGGGATATGATTTTTAATACCTGGTTTGTAACACCTAGAACCCGAATTTTACCGATTTTATACTAGGATACCTCCTAGGGTTCAGTTGAAAACACATAACGATTCACCAGACACCGCTGATGATTAGGTGATTTCTGTTCGACATCATAACTGAAACTCACCAAGGCAACACATAAAGAATTCGATGTGCTGTCCAGGTTTGTATTTTATTTCATTGTGATACCATGAAATAAATTTTCATGACCTTTATAGTGATTATGTGAGTTCAATTGACCAATATGAACCACACAAACAACGCAATTGGAAGGGGGAAAGGAAAATGGTGAACGGTGTGTGAAACATCACATGAATGGGTACCCCAAAACATGATCATATGAGTTGAGCATGACATACTTGTACATAACTCAATAAAAGAAGAATATAGGATGATGAAATACAACACAACAACCTATAATTAAAAATATCATTCAAAACAATACAACTCTGAAGCTCGGGATTACATCACATTCCTCCTCGGGTGATCACAAGGGGTTTAGAAACCCATGGGAGGGGAAGAAGAAGAAGATGTTGAAGTAGCACCTACCACATCCTCCAAAACATCTATGGATTTTGAGAAGACTCATTGGGGAATCCAAAATGGAAGAACCTTTCCTCTTGAACGAATAATCAATTGAGGTTCCCTTGGTACCCTTTTATAGGAAAATTGGAAGGTGGTTTTAGGCACACAAATTTCATCAATCCACATTTACCACGCGTTTTGGTCTACAGACAACCTTATATCGCTTTGGAGAAAATATAAATGTTGTATCCCTATCACTTGACTATATCCACCGAATGTTTGGCATCATTTAGACAACTACAACTCAAGATATTGATAAAATACAGAACACTACATTTTACCTTGTCCAAATTCAATGGTTTGGACAGATCAGTTCGGATGGGCCCCATAGAAGCCGAATCAGGAATGGGTTACTCAATTGTAAATGTATAATATTACATTATGGACACTCTCACAAAATATCAGCCCATTTAGATGCACTTATTTCGTTTACTATGCAAAGCAGTGAACAGATGTCCATGGATCCATGCAATTTTGGCCAGTTTTCCTTCCACTTCATCAAGGGCCCTCCAAATCACCTCCACCTACATTGAAATAAAAAAAACAAGTATCATTTACCATTATAATTTTGATTAAAATTAATTAAATGATTCAAAAAAAAGTTCAATTCATTATTATATTTGGAATATTCATTACAAAACTAGTTTAAAACAGCGGTGTAAGGGTGGAATAAAACAGTGAATCGTGGTACGATCACCTGCATCGGACATAAACAAATGTACTTACACCGAATGGAGTAAGTATGATGTGAGATGAATCCCAATATGATTACATGAATAAAATATTCCACATATAAAAAATAAATGACTAAAACAGTTTTAGATTTAACAGATGAAAATAGATAAAAATTTAAGCAATTTTAATGTGATAGTTTTATGGCTAACGATTATAAAGAAAATAACTTAAATTAATATACATACACACATTAATTTTTTGTAACCCCAAAGTAAAACTATACAACTATGGTGAGTGAAAAGTGAAAAAGGATCACAAAATGTGGGAGAGGCCTGAGAGATACTAGCGAGAAGTGGGACCCTATGACATCACATCTCGGTGAAATGTGTTGTGGGAGCCATAACAACAGGCATTCTCATGCACAATGAACTAGTAGGGAACACACCCATAACCTGGTGGTCTCCAATAAATATACAAAAGTTTAGTTAGTGTTGTATTTTTCAATCCATCTAAGTGAAACCGGGCCAATGCCACTTTCGTGTCACTAGCGCACTAGTCCTAGTTTGCCCACCTTGTGTTAAAGCTTTCCATTTTGTGATCAATTAAAGTAAATGTGTCACATAACATCTCTCTCATATTTTATTAACCAACAAATCATAACCTTCTATGGGTCACCACTTACACACACATGATTCCCATTTAATAATGATGGTCACCCCAAAACAATTTTCAAAACCAAACTGCACATTCCATAACATTTAATAAGCCATTAAGAAATTCTATGAAACAATTCCAAGTGAAGTCCCATGATTTTTACACACAAAAACTCACAAAAAACTACTTATATAAGAAAATTAACTTTAACACCCCATCATAACACAACTTATAGCTCTTACAAAATTAAACAAACTAATTACACAACATAGATAACACAATTAAATGACTCAATAAGGGTTTTTACAAAAACAGACTTTTCATTAAATTAACATGTAACCAAAAAAATCAATGCATGTTAAATTAAATTATAAACTAAATTTTCAACCAATTAATTAATGGAATATCATTATAAATTAATCAAAAAAAGAATATTAATTAATAAAATAATGTTTATACATGAAACCACTTACTCGCATGTAGTAGACTTCACAAACATGGTGCACAAAGACCTCCGCACGCCCACTGCACCTCAAAAAACATGACTAAGCCCTAAAATCAAAGTACCACACAACTTGCCTCAAAATTGAATAAAAATGAACACAAACCCTAACTCAAAAATTTACCACTAGAAGAAACAACCAAATTAAGTAAAATTCACATACGATTATGGTGTGGATGACCAACCGAGTAAGGGGGAGGTATGCTGGAGGTGCAACGCACTGGAAAATCCATCCATAAGGGAGGGGTGACATTGGTCTGGGTGGTGCGAGGCAAGGTAGGGGTGGTACAATTCAGGTAGTGTGAGGCAAGGCAAGGGAGGCACAGTTTGGGTGGTGTGAGGTGAAGTAGGACAGCACTGGTCCAGGTGAGAGAGCGGAGGGCAGTCCAGCGAGAAGGAATAGGGAGGGAGAGGTCCACCACTTATAGTTAGGGTAGAGGGAAACCAGTGCATCATAGGAGAGATAGGGGAATATAATAGAGGATAGAAAGAAAAAAATAAAAGGGAGAAAAGAAAAATAAGCATAAATAAAATAAAGAAGAAAAAATTAAATGAAGAGATAGAGAAATATAAAAATAAAAATTAAGGTGGAGTAAAACCTAAAAATAATAATAAGAAAAATAAAAATAGTATTAATAATGGAATAATAATAGTTTTATAACTATGATAAAAATTTAATATTAAAATCTAAATTAAAATATTAATGAAAATAGTAATAATAATAATGATCTTAATATTAATAATAATAATATTATTAAAACAATTCTAAAATAATTTTATTTTTCTTTTACAATGATTTTTTAATTCATTTAGTTAATTAGTTAACTACGTGTGCATCGGGCATACCACATGATTATCTGTAGAAGCCTCATAGCTTTGCATGTGGCCTGTACATGCCCCGAACAATGTCGGGTTAGAACACTCGCTTATCATCAAAAGCACAAAACCTTAAGTCGGGCCTAGACCGCACCTTGACAAAACAATTGTAAATCCAGATAAAATTTTAAAAATAAAAATTAAATTGAAAATCACTATCTATGTCAAAAGTCTAAATTCCGGGTGTGACAATTCTCCCCACCATGAAAAATCTATTCCCTTGGAAGGTCAACTCGAAGCCTAATCAGAGAATAAAAATGGGTACTCCTGCTTAATCCTTGACTTTTGCTCCCAATTCTCATGATCATTATTACCATGCTACCAGATAATGAGAACCAACAGAATGGTATTCCCAGGAATCACCTTCTCTTAGGAATCCACTATCTGCAATAGCTACTCAAACACTGATAAATCGGGTTCTATCTTCAATTCTTCCCAGTTCAACACATTTGATAGATCTAAATTATACCTTTTCAATTGGGAGAAATAAAATTTGTCATGAATCATTGTCAACTATGAAGGCAAAGCTAACCAACATTCCACCTTGCCAATATGCTTAGTGTTCTCGAAATGTTTGACATACTCTGACGTTAGGTTTCCTTACATCTCCAAACAACAGTGACCCAAGCAAGGGGTTACCTTCAAGAACACCCGATCCCCCACTTAAAACTCAAGATCCTGATGCCTCTGATCAGCATTAAATTTTTGGAAACTCTAAGCTGTCAATAACCACCACCTAATCAACTTGACATTCTCATATGTCTCATTCACAATGCTCGATCCCAAGAGTGAGGTATCTTCTACCTTAGCCCATCATAAAGGAGACTGAAATGGATGACCATATATCACCTAAAAGTGTTCCATTATAATAAAGGATTGGTTACTGTTATATAATATAACTCAACCAATCCCAAATGGATATCCCACGATCCCCTAAAATCTAACACACATACACGAAGAATGTCCTCCAGAATCTGATTTTACCGCTCTGTCTGACCATCCATTTGAGGATGGTATTCCATGATCATTTTTATATTTGATCCTAACGTCCTTTGAATTCCTTCCCAAAACCGAGAGTTAATGTGGGGTTCCATGTCATAAATGACTACTAACGACACACCATGAAGTCTGACCACCTCCTGAATATACAACCAGCCTGGCTTAGCCACTTTAGCTATATCTATAATCAAAATAAAGTGGGATGACTTGGTCAAGGGGTTAATCACTACCCAAATATCATTATTACCCCAAGTTGTATTAGTTAAGATAATAAATAATTCCATGGATACCTTGTTGCTCTTCCAAGTAGGAATGGGTAATGCTTAAAGCAAACCAGATTGTCTCTGATGATCTTATTTCACCTATTCATAAGTATAGCATCTTGATAGGAATTCAGGTATTTCTTGTCTCATACCTGGACACAAAAACTATTGAAGAAAATCATAATACTTCTTGGTAGTAGTAGGATGGATTACCCACTGAGATTGGTGTCTATCCAGCATCACCACCTTCCACAGAGACAACAACACCAGTACGCATCCATTGATGCACAAAATCCCCTTAGGAGGAAAATACAACTAAGAAGAAGTCTCCCCACCATGAAAAAACTACATATAGCGCTGAAATAGCTCATCACCAGGATGCTCCCACTGTATAAATTCTATAATAGTAGGAGTCAACTGTATACTATCCAAGAAGGTACCTCTACTATGCTCCTTGTTCTCTAGGTGCATCTGGGAAAAGAGCCCCATCAAAATTCACTCGTCGATGGACTTCCCTAAAGCCTAAACTGACACCTTCATGATCAAGGAATAAACCACCACATTACCCTTTTCCAAGGTATAGATAATATCAAATTTGAACGGCTGCAAATAATTGATCAAAAGACGCTTCCTCAAATTAAGATCCTTCTATGAGAAGATATAGTCTAGAATCTTATGGTCAGAGTAGACCAAAAATTTCTCCCCAAAGAGGTAGTGATGCCAAGTATTAAGGGTGTGCATCACCACTACCAATTCCAAGTCATGAGTCAGGTGACTCCTCTCATGTAGTTGGAGTACGCGTGAACCATAAGCCACTACATGATCATACTGCATGAGTACACACCCAAGGCTCATACCAGAGGCATCACAATAAACCACATAGCCCATCCCAAGCTCTGGTATGATCAACATAGGTGTGGTAGTGAAATTCCATTTCAACTCCTCAATGGATGCATGGAACTTGGGACTCTAATCAAACTTCATCCCTTTTGGGTGAGTGTGGCATGGAAGAAGCAAGCCATGAGAAATCCCAAACAATGTTCTTTCAATACCCTATTGGTCCAAGAAAACTCCTGATCTCAAACACATTCCTTGGATATTCCCAAAACATAACTGCATTGATCCTATCAGGATCCACTAAACCCCCTTGATCTGAGATGACGTGGCCTAAAAATTTCACCTCTTTAATACAGAAATTGTGATTGGAAAGCTTCTCATAAAGGTGATGATCTCATAGGGTGCCCAACAAAATCCAAAAAACATGTTCATGCACTTCCTCAGATCCAGAATAAAGAAGGATGTATTCTACAAATAACATGAAAAAGGAGTCGAGATACTAATGGAACACCCTATTAATTAGTGACATAAAAACCACTGGAGAATTTATCAATCCGAAAGGGATGACCAAATACTCAATTTGAACATACTTTCTTTGGATAGCCGTCTTCGGAATATATTTTCTCACATTGAGTTGGTGGTAACCTGAACACAAGTCTATTTTGGGGAACCACTTTCCCCACTTCATTTTGTGATACAAGTCATCAATCCAGGGCAAAGGGTATTTATTTTTTATGGTTACCTTATTAAATTAATGTTAATAAATAAACAACTGGAGGGTTCTGTCAGACTTATTTGCGAATAAGACTGGGGTGGCCCAAGGAGAGATTCTATGATGAATGAACCCTTTGGATTCTAAATCATCCAGCTATATCAATAATTCCCTTAACTCAATGGGGTCATACGATATGAGGGAAGATATATAGGATCTATTCCCAATGCCAACTAAATCGATAACCCCACATCCCACTCTAGTGGTATGCCTAAAAATAATCTAGAAATACCTTAAGAAACTCATGCACTATAGATGGTAATCCAACCTGAGGAGCACTACCATTGTCCTCCAGCACGAGTGACGATAACTGGTAAGAAACATTTCCCAACTTTAGAAGTAGAGGTCCCACATGACCTGACCGAGGATCCAATTCCCCAAGAAATACCTAAGTACTCCCATGAGGTTCTATAAAAATAACTCTTCACTGATAACAATAAATATGCACTTGGAAGCGCACTGTCCAGTCCATGCCAAGGATCACATCAAACAGGTCCATGTCAAAGACCAAGAAATCCCACTCTGTCTCAACTCCTAACACAGAAAGCACACACAACGGACACCTAAATCCTTACTCTTTATTTTTTCCCAATGGTGTTACAAAATCTATGAAAAAAGATAATAGTTCGGTTGGTAGGTTCAGAAGATTCACAAGATGAGAAAATATAAAGGAAACTGAATCACTAATATAAAATAAAACTATAGCTATTGTAGAGGAAATCAGAATTGTACCTCGAATAGTCGAAGGTCCTAAATCAGATCCCATTGGTGTCTGATCCACAACATTTAAGTGCCTAGTCCCTACCTAAGAATGACCACTCTCCTATGGCTCTTCCCTGATCTAGCTCTGCCATGAAGATGATCCAGTCCTGCGTCCATGACCACCAAACACAGATCCCATTGTCCTGGTTGGCTCCGACTGAACTGAAACTATCCTAGAATCCACATATCCAACCCCCTCTGGTAAGGGAGTGTCACCCTGCTAAAGCACTTCACATGTACCATAAATCTACATCAATAACAAGGCTTAGGAGGAGAGGTGCATGAAGGCTGGATGTTTCCTTCCTTTCCACACTGATGGCACACCACGGACCCTACAACAGAATCCCCAGATAATGTATTCTTGAGAGGATGGTCTGAGTTTCCACCAGTCATCTTATGTTACTCATTACGCTTCCTCTTATTCTCAGATGAACTTCCACTTATAAACACTGACATAGTTGTAAAGGAACCAGACATTCCCTTAAGATCAATCTCCACCATAAAAGCTTAGTCAACCACCTCAGCATAAGTCTTCAGCTTGAACAGAAATAACCAGAGTATATCACTAGTAAAAAACCATTTTAAAACCTTTGAAGCTTCACCTATTCATTATAAACTATTCTAGTTTCATGCCAGACAAGCTCGATGAAGAAGTTGGCATACACCATCACTGATTGGTCCCCCTGAACAAGATCTATAAATTACCAGGACCTAGAATACAGAAATACTTCAGGGTAGTATTGCTTGTTTAAGACCACATTCAAGTCCTTCCATATCATCTTCTCATTCTTCCCTGCTTGGACCATTGAGTCCCACCACCTTCGACTGGGACCTTTTAGAAGAAAAAAAGCACATTTCACCTTGACCTCTTCAGGAGTTCCAAAGAATTAAAACATTCACTCTACCTTCTCAAGCCATTATTCCTCTTCCTGAGGCTCCGTTATACCTCATAATGAAGTGGTTTTGTTCCTGAAAAATTACTAGACTTTTTCCTTTTTTGGACCAGATTCATCTTCTCTAATTGGACCATGGGTAGGCATAGGAGTTACTCCTTGTCCTAGATCCTGAACATCCTGGACTACAACTTCCACCAAACTCTAATCAAGAGGTGAGGGATAACTCTCTCTGGCTTCCTCCCATGGGTTCATGTGAGCTCTCTGAGAGGCATGCTACTACAACAAGAAAAAATCATAAAAATAACATCATTAATGCATAATGTATGAAGAAAAATAAAATTTGAACAAGGAAAATAATCATTAGAAAACCAATCATGAAGAAGAAACATCATGTACAAACCACTTCTCCCCCACCCGATGTCCACTCATAGTCTGCAGCTTGCACGTCCCACCTAGAGGAGAAGTCAAACAAGAATCCCAACACCCCATGGAGACTTGAGGTCTGTCATGAGGTGTGATGGTCAGGCACCCTACTCACAACCATATTTCCAAGCCCCGACATTACTAGATTCTGTCTAACCAGACTCATCCCAAATAGAATAACCTAAATAGCATAACATGCTCTGATACCATTTTTTCATGAACCAAATCAGGTCACTATCCAACTATTTCCCAACTCAGTTCGTAGCAAGGCCCAAATGGCATTCTTGATCCACAAAGGCTGGCACAAGTGCTTGGGTATCTAAAATAAAACTTGGGAATGATTTACCTGAATAAATAAATATAAAACAAATATGAAAATAAATAAAACCCAAACTAGAAGTCGCAACCAAACAATCCTTTAACCAAACCAAAAAAGTGAGTTACATATGTAAACTAAAAACCTGAAACAAAAACTACCACAAGGTTGGGTGATCAAAATCCAAATTGAAAACTAGCACCTGGTGAGAGGACAACACCCTCAAGACATCTGCATAACACCATGCTCACAAGTCACCTAACAACCGGAACCACAACTCCCAAAAGCCCTATCCTTGACTATATAAAAGTAACCAAATATACTTGAACCCAAGGGTGTAAGTAGGGTGTGAGATAAAACCCAATAGGTTTCCACCAAGAAAAGATTCCAAGTGTAAAAATTAAATGACAAGAACATTTCCAAATTTAATAGATTAAAATAGATAAATATTTAAACAATTTTAATGAGACAGTTTTAAGGATAATGATTTTAATGATAATAAAATAAATTAAAATAAACACACACTTTCTTTTTTGTTAACCCAAAATTCACACCATGTTCTGAGGGTGAGAGAAAAGTGTAGAAGGATGACAAAACATGGCAGATGCTTGAGAGATACTAGGGAGAAGTGAGACCCTAGAACATTGCACCTCAGTGAAATGTGGTGTGTGAACCACAACAACTTGCGTTATCGTGCATGAACCACTACTAGGGAACACACCCATAACATAGTGGTCACCAATAAATATCCAAAAATTTAGTTAGTGTTGTAGTCATCAATATAGCTAAGTGAAACCGGGTCAATACCACTTCCATGTCACTAGCACACTAGTCATAGTCCTCCCACCTAGTACCCAAGCTTCCCATTTTGTGCTCAATTAAATTTAATGTGTCACATAACATCTCTCGGAAATTTTATTAACCAATAAAAAATCACCTTCCACGTCTCCCCACTTATACACACATAATTACCATTTCGAAATGATGTGTACACCAAAACAATTTTCAACACCAAACTACACCTTCCACATTATTTATATGAAATTTTCAAATTCTATAAAACAATTTTAAGTAAATTCACATGTTTTTTAAAAAAACACACCCAAAAACTACTTATATAAAAAAATGCACATTAACACCCCATTATAACACAACGTGAATCTCTTACTAAATTAAACAAACTAATTGCACAATATAGATAACATAATCAAATAACTCAATAAGGTTTTTCACAAAAACACACTTCTCATTAAACTAACATGTTACAAAAAAATCAATACATGTTAAATTATTTTAAAATCTAATTTCACACACATGTAATTAATGGGAGATCGTGTTAAATCAATCAAACTAGAAATTTACTTAATCAAATAAAGTTTTACACAGAACCACATATCGGCGTGTAGCAGACATTGCAAACATTGTGTGTAAAGACTGGTGCATGACCACCACACCTAAAACAACACAACTAATCCCTAAAATCAAATCATTGAACCACTTACATTAATATTAGATAAAAAAACACAGAACCTTACCTGACAATCTACCACTAGAATGAACAACCAACCAAAGTAAAATTCAACTATGAGGATGGTGCAGATGACCAACTAAGAGGGGGGGGGGGGTTGTTGGAGGTACACTACGTCAGAAAATCTTGTCCGAATGGAGGGGTGGTGTGGGTGTTAGTGGTACGAGGAAAGGTAAGGGTGGTGCGGTTTAGGTGGTGAGAGGCAAGGTAGGGGCAGCGTAGATTGGGTGGTGCGAGGCGAGGTAGGGCAATGCCGGTACGAGAGAGAGAGCGGAGGGTGGTATGAAGAGAAGGAGGATGGAGGGAGATGTTCGACGCTTACGGTTAGGGGAGAGGAAAACCAGTGTGCGGTGGGAGAAAGAAGATAAAGGATGAAAGGTGAGAAATAAAAAAAGAATATAGAGAAAATAAAAAGAAGAGAAAAAAAGAAAGAAGATAAAAAAGAAAAGAAAAAAGAAGAGGAAAATAAAAATAAAAAATAAAAATAAAAATGAATGTGGAGTAAAAACTAAAAATAATGATATGAAAAATAAAAATAGTATTAATAATGATATACTAATAGTTTTATAACAATGATAATAGTTTTATAACTATAAAAAAAATTTAATATTAAAATCCTAATTAAAATATTATTATCTTAATAATAATAATATTAAAGTAGTTCTAAAATAAATTTTATAATAATAATTATATTATTTTTATTTTTATTATTAATAAATTATTTCTAAAATAAATTTATATTTCTTTTGCGCTGATTTTGTTATTCATTCGTTCAATTTATTAACTACCTGCACACCGCTCAGACCGCTCGATGATCTAGAAAAGCCTCATGGATTTGCCCGTGCCCTACTCGTGTGTCAAAAAATATCAGGCTAGAAATATTATTTATGTGAAAAAGTGAAGAAACAGAAGTTGGGCCTAACCCACTCCTCAGAAAAACAATTTTAAACCAGATAAATTTATTAAAAAAATTAAATTCAAAATCATTACTGAAGTCTGTTTTCCGAAGTCCGAATTCCGTGTGTGATAAACCCAATATCCACACAATTAATTCATCAATTAATTATTCGATTCACAATCTCAATACTCATAATTAATTCTACAATTAATTATTCAATATCTAAAATCTTAATATCCCCAACACACTATTCAATAATAAATAAATTTACCCCAAATAATTAACTAAATTTAGGAAACTTAATTACTAAATAAAAAATATAAATTCGACAATTTCACACACATAATTGAAATCAAAACTTTGGGATTATAATCATCAAACACCTACCTAAATTGTTTGATGAATGATCACCTAATGGAAATCCCCAAATTCAGTGGAGTAATGACATATAACGAGATCTAAATCTATAACCTAAATCAATATTGAACAAATCAAGATATATTAAATCTAGATCTTGATATAAAATCTTAGATCTAGATCCAAAAATCACATATATATATATATATATATGTGTATAATTAAAATAGAAGAATACTATCTGTTAAAGATGGATAAAATAATGGTAGAATAATAGAAGAACAATCAGAATGAGATCCTCTTATCATGAGGGGTGTAGATCTTCGATACGGGATATAAATCACAAAGATAGAGGTTGGGAGGGACTAGAATTCATTTGAGAGGATAAAAAATCATGAGATAATGTCTAAATTTGTATGGGGTTTGATTTTGAGTTAATTATTAGGGTTTAAAAAAATTTGAAACCATTTTTGGGGTAATTAAATTCCCATACACAGTTTGATTGGAAGGAGTGCATGGTTTTCCCTATCCATGCGCCTTTATCACAGGGGTGAACAATTACTCCAAATAGGGTGAAAAGATTGAAAAACCATGCACCAATCATTCAATTCCCCTCTGTCCAGGATTTCAGAGATTGCTGGGTTGGGGTCCATGAGTAGGAATACGATGTTCCAACTGTGAACTGACATATTCCTTCCATTTTTTTCTCAAATTTCACCCAAAAACACTTTAAGTTACAACCCAAAAAAATTTACTAAAACATTAAAAAGTTTACCTGAAATAAAGTTAGATACAACTCTAGAAAAGGTCAGGATCTTACAATCTCCCCAGCTTATAACAGCTCATCCTCAACTTGCACTTCCTAGCATCTATCATATTTCAATTCAAAAGGATTTAGCCACTAAGCCCGCATACCTTATTCTCTCTCCCATGTTTCTTCCTTAACACATCCATGTTGCCACAATACATGTAATATCATCATGGTCTTTCCCTAAAACACTTTCTCACTACTATCCAACACACGTATATCTTCCTCCTCTAAGGAAGCATCTATCTCAAGATCAACATCATCGACATCTATCATATGAGAAGGGTTGGGGTGATATCATAGCAGTTGAGATACATGGAACAAATAATGCATAACACTGTATCTATATAGAAGAGTCAATCAGTATGTGATAAACCTGATTCTTTCAAAAATATCAAATAGTATGAACCTAGACTCCATCTTTCCCTGCTTCTGTATATTGCGATGAACCAACCTAGGAGACACCCAAAGGAATACACGATCACCCTCTAGAAACTATAGAGTTCATTGAAGAATATCATCATATGAATTATGTTTATCATGAGTCATAGCCATATGTTTCTAAATTATCCATAACTATTCTGATGTATCCTACATGAGACTCAGCCCCAACAACTCTGACTCACTTGCCTCAATCCAGCATAGTTTTTATCTCTCCACCATACAATAAAGATCCTCATATGGTTTCATATAAATATTTTATTAATAACTATTATTATAGGTTAACTCCACATGTTCTAGATGCTTCTCCCAAGATCCACAAAAGTCTATGAAACATGCTCATAACATATCCTCAAGCAACCAAATAGTACACTCTGACTAACAATCCATATGTGGGTAGAAATCCATACTCAGAAACACCTCTGTACCTAATGACTTCTCTAAGACCTTCTATAAGCATGATGTAAAGTGTGAGTTACAATATGAAACTATAGTATGTGGAACCTCATGTAGAAAATATTTATCATAAACATACCAATCTTATAGATTCTCCACTGAGAAAGTCTCCCATATAGGAAAGAAATTTGCTACTTTCATGAGTCTATCCACAACAACCCAAATATTGTCAGTCTTCCAAGTTATCCCCAAGATACCTACCATAGAAAAAATTAACATCATCCCACCTCCACTCTGGAATAGGAAATTGATATATAAAGTATCTAGGTTGTTGATTCTTGGCCTCCACCTGCTGAAAGGTTTAACATCTTGTTATAAAACCTAGTATCTCTATTTTCATTCCCATGAACAAAAAATATCGATGTAGGTCACGATATATTTTGGTCACACCTAGATGGAGCGCCTATAAGAGTTGGTGTCCTAGAACCAACTGGATTTACTTTGATTACATGGATATTTAATGTATTATTACATATTGTTCATTGTTCTACATGATTATGATGTAAAACTGTCCTAGAGTATTTTTTTCATTGATAAGGTCATGGCAGTTTCCCGCTATGATGATAACCTTGAAATGCTATAGAAATATTCTTAAATATAGTTCTGCAGTTGGATGACATTCTATAATGGGACACATAGCATGAATACCGTCAGGTGCGAGTACTCGTAAGAAGATGAGGCTTCTTCTCATGGAGTTCACACTTGGTAATATCCAAGATAAGATATAATGAGAACAGACCTGCTAGTATGAATTCCGCATGTTTTGGTGTCATCAGATATTTCTATCTGTGAGCATGTGTAATGATCCTTAGACTTTAATATCACCATTAATATTTTCCATAACTTGCACAATCTGATTTACTGATGAAAACCGTTGTGTATATGGTTGGCGGGAAGTAAGGTACATTGGATGCATCATGAGTGGCATGTTATTAATGGATAAGTCAAGGAAGTATTTGTCCCTTCCATTTATGGATATTGATATCTCGGCCCTTCGATTGAAATAGAACCGTTGTGTGAAATTCCATGGCCATGGTGTAACGACAAGTTTATTTCAGGTAGTCAAAGAACGACGTATCAAGCATAAAAGTTGATGAAACAGTCATGAAACCTGCTTGATGAGATATTGTGACAAATAGATTATATTACATAGTGAGCGTTCTTTTGTGGATGTCATTTTTGTAACTTTACGTTCTTTCTCTTGGGTTCCATGACCCATTTCTAGATAGTACTCTTGGACTTTAGGCAATCCCACCTAATGAAAACCAGAAAGAATCATATAGGGTCATAGACTAAGTGTTTTTGGTGGTCTCGGTTAAATTATATTTGAATTTAATTAATGAAATAAATATTATTCTCAAGACCAGGGAATAATTTTATTCAAGTTAAAATTATCGCATAAAATAAATAAAATATATTTATTTATTTTATTGAAAATTTAATAAATATTTATTTACTAGTTTGTAAATAAAATATTTATTTAAGAGAATAATTTATTTTTTTATTTATTCGGGTGGTCAATAAATGGAAGTGGAGTTCGAGCAGACCAAGGTCAGTCTGGTAGTAAAATAATTATTTTCAAGATGTTAAATAATTATTTAACTAGTTGGAACAAATTAAAATTATATTGCTATTATTTTGTGATGTGGAATTTTATTTATTATTCAGTTTTGCGCAATTTGGGGAACCATAAATAATGACATGATCTTATTATTAAATTCATGGGTTTTCTCAAATTTCATGAATGTATTTAATTGTTGTTATGCAATTAAATATTGTAACTGAAATTTCTTGTATATAAATAGGAAAGTACGCCTATTGTGACATAAACCATACCACACGCCTGGGGAATTGAGAATTTTTGAGCCAAAAAATTTCTCTCTCGAATCCTCTTCTCTCCCCTCTCAAAAACGAGAGACATTCTTCAAGGCCGAAGAACAGGCGATCAATAACGACCAACACCAGACACTTGATTTTCCATGCTAGCACCTGGAGAATGAATGGTGTCGATCGGAGGCCATCAGAGCACGTGCGGATCACTGCTAGAGGGATTCTAGTTTGGATCCTTAGAAGCATAATGAGATAATCTGGAAGGGTCATTCCGAATGATCAAAATCATCAACGATGAAAAATACCAAAGATCCATGTATTATTTTTCTTTATGAAATTAATTAAATTACTTATAAACTTGATTTGCAGGATCCTCTCTAAAGGTTTCAGGCCTCTTTCTTCTTTATCTAAATATTTGATTATATCTTGTGGAGACTGGCGTTCAACATTATATTGAATCTGGAATAGTCACTGATCATGGTAAAAATAAAAATTGTGTGTCGTACCAACCATGCTTCCGCTATGCCAGGAACCTTCATGTGGTATCAGAGCGGTTACAACATAGTTTATAATTATTTAAATATTTTGTTGGTGACTGGCGCATTTAATAATTTAAATTTTTCAATTCAAGTTAATTGTTCTAAAAATATGAATCTTGAGAACTATTCCTCCTCTTTAATTTCTCATTCACATTACAGAAACTATCTTTTCTTTTAATTTTGATTAAAGTAAAATAGAGGATCCCATCCGGTGGTGACAAAGATTCATGTTCGTACAACACCAGCATACACGACGTATATTCGAAAGTACACTCCTTGTAGTCAAGATTCAATGCATTGGACGAGTCCTCCCAACAAATCCGTGTGTTGGAGTCTTTCCTGGCTGGAGACCTTGTAACGAGGAACTACATGGTGTGTGTCCCACTGAACATGCCATGTACTCTGAAGATTTCCGAATTATACTCACATGCCATTTCCTCAGGCATGTAATTCAGATAGATGCTGAAAAATAGTACACACTGTTTAGTTGGAACATCACGTTGTGTACTCCTCCAAATTACACAAGATTTATTAAATTTTATTATTATATTATAGAAACCCTTGGGACGGGTACCATCGTGAGGGCGTAAAGCTGATGCACAACACGTTATAGGTTTTATGTATATATGTGTTTAATTTAACATCTGCATAATGTTTATTTATACTCATTGGATAGTTATAAATAGGAAATCACTGGGTTTCCTCCAAGGTAAAAGTTACGTAAAATGATAATTTTAAATGAATTTATTTGTTTAAAATTATGATGGATAGGAATATCAAGTAAATTTAGAAAGGGGTTTAAGATAGAAGGATTTATTAATTAAATTTGACGATTAATTTATTCGAGTGTGATTTATCTTAAACAAAAACAATTAATGAATTGACTGCTAGTTTTATTTATGCATAAATATCGTTGCATGTATGGATGATCATGATCTAGACCAAGATTTTTGTATATATATGGTTTCTTTTAATTAATTTATTTCAATTAAATTTGTTGGATAGTGAGCCTTCTCCACATTAATATGTTGGGCCTAGGTTCCCAAGGTTTATTTTATGTAAAACCCATTTTTACCCCTCACCTACATATGAGTTAAAAAGGGCATATGTAATGGATATAACTCTCAAGATAGTGGAGGTGGTTCAAGCTGGATCCAAGATGAAACCAATCCTATGAGATATAGAGGTGGACATGTGGAAGCTGTAAACACGAATTGAAAAGGTTCAAGGTGTTTCTCCCCTAGGTCAGGGTTATTATATCATCCATTAGATAAACTAACCATTAGAAAACCTCATGATCATTCCATTTACATTATTTTATTTTGGTTCATTGCATGTTTTATCATTATGGATGTATTTTCATGATCCCATAATTAATAAATTAAACAAGCATGCACGATGTAGCTAAAATAAACTATACTTATGAGTAAATATTATCAAGACATGGTTAATCACTTAAGTAAGTTAAACTAAATATTAAAAAGTATGTTATAATGATAATAATAAATTCACACATAAGACATAAAAATACCTCAAATAAAATTTTATGTCAGAACCAGCCTTACGTTACATGATTAAGGGAAAAACTCAATAAAACTATGTGTTTGACCAACCCTTGTTAAGACACTTACTTTTATATAGGAAGCCCTTATTAAAGATTTCAGGTTGAATTAACCATATTACATCAAGAGGAGTATCCATTTCTGGACTTGGTGTAATATTAGAGGCAAGAGTTGAGGAAATTCAAATTCATGATTTCAGGATTGGGGAGTCCACTCAACATATCAATGAACTACAAGACCACAGTTCGAAAAGACATTCCTACCTAAATACCTTCTAATAGCTTTACCAACCCTCCTTGGGGTTATGAAAAGGGTAATATGGATCCCTGCTGTTAGAATGTCATGGAAACTGGACATTCTGTGTTCAATGGTGAGGACTATTGGGACTTGATAAAATAGTGGGAGATATATTAAAATTTATTATTTCTTATAATATGTAATCAAGAATGTACTAATGATATGATATTTTAATTGTAGAAAAAAAATGAAAAACTCATCAACCACAATATCCCCACGATCAATTCTGGATAAACACAACATCCTAACTGGCAGTAACTTCTATGAGTGGTTTATACACCGTTGCGTTATCCTATGCCGTGAACGGAATTATTACATGCTGGAGTCAGCATTACCTGATCTTATTGCCAAAGAGGCGAGTGATGAGGATTTCGTAGTCTATGAGAAACATATGAATGACGCGGTCGACGTTCACTGTTTGATGATATAATTAATGCCTAGTGAGCTCATGAAGTCTCATGAAAACATGGATTCTTATAGCATGCTCGAGCACCTCCATGGTCTTTACCAAGGGAGGTAAAGTCAAGAAAGTTTTGAGATCTATAAGGAACTTTTTTAGAGTAATCTTGGATAAGGTGCTCCAGCTGGGCCTCATGTAGTCAATCTCATTAGATATATTGAGCACCTAGAGGTTCTAGGGTTTAAAATCCCTAAAGAACGGGGATCTGATCTCATTCTCGCATCACTCACTCATAGTTTCTCTAACTTTTTGGTCAATTTCCATATGAACAACATTTATAAGTCTCTATCTGATCTTATTATCCTCATTCTGTAAGTGGAAATATATATGAAGTGAAAAATACTTCTGCCCTTATGGTGAATAAGAGGAAAGGGAAGGTGAAGCTATTTAAGACCAAATCATCTTCACGACCTTCCATGAAAAGGACAATCAAAGGGGAGGAAAATGAACATGAGGATATTTGTTTTGGATGTAGAAAGAAGGGCCACTGGAAGAAGAACTACACCCAGCCTAAGAATAAAGGGGAAGCTTCACCGACATTTGTTATCAAGTGAAATCTATCTGTTTCTACAAATAAGGTATTAGATACAGCGTGTGGTGCTCATATATGTATCCTAATACAAGAACCAAGTATATTAAGGAAGATTGATCGAGGAGAGGTAGATCTACGAGCATCCAATAAAGCCATACTTGCTTCTATACTTGTTGGGGAATACCACTTCACTTTCCAACTGGGATGATCTTGGTATTAAAGGGTTTTTTCTATATGCGTTCTGTAACCAAAAACATAATTTATGTATCCATACTAGATATAGATGTATTTTTTTCATGATTGGAAATTAATGTTGCTTCTTTTACAAAGAAAACATTTTTTTGGTAGGGAACATTTATACAACGGTCATTAGGTGTTGGATTATACAAACCAGGTAATGGAAATCGATGACAAAGATACTTCACATGACTCATACCACACCCAACTTTGGCATCACCGGCTAGGTCATGTAAACAAGAAACACTTTACAATGTTTCATCAAGATGGATATTTTGATTCTTTTGAACTAAAACCACTTGGCATATGACTTTCATGTTTACAAGGAAAAATAACCAAAGACCCATTTGGTGGGAAAGGTGAAAGGTCTAAAGAAATTCTTGAATTGGTTCATACTATTGTGTGTGGACCATTACTTGTTGAATTAAGGGGAGGGTACTCATACTTCATAACTTTTACTGATGATTTTAGTAGATATGGATATATCTACTTAATGAGGTATAAGTCAGATTATTTTGATAAGAATGATGTTGAGAACCAAGTTGGTCAGAAGATTATGAAACTCCACTCAGATCGAGGTGGAGAATATCATAATCAAGACTTCATTTTTTTAGTTATGGGAGTTTGGGATCCTATCCCAACTCACTCCTCAAAAAACTCCCCGGTTGAATGGTGTGAGCGAATGGAGGAACCACACCCTGTTGGACATGGCGAGATCAATGATGATTCATGCGAGTCTTCCATTATCTTTTTGGGAATATGCGTTACAAATTTCAGCACACATACTAAACCAAGTGCCAACTAAATAGATAAATGGTATTCCATACGAGTTCTGGAGTCGAAGAAAATCCATGTTATTGAATTTACATGTGTGGGGTAGCGAAGTGTTTGTTAAGGCCCCTTTAGGAAACAAAATCGCACCTCGGGGAAAAAAGTGTACCATTATAGGATACCCCATGGAAACATGGGGATATTACCTATACACCCCTTAGAAAAAAAGGTTATAGTGGAAAGACATACCATATTTCATGAGATGGATCACATCTCTAAAAGAGATAGTGGATGAGAGAAACTGACTGAAAATTCATTTTTTTTTGAAACACTTTCTGGTTAAGTGAGAACCTACCATACAAATCACTTTGAGGATAATTGAGAACCAGCATATCATCACAACTAACCATTAAAAGGCTGGGCAAAGAACCCTGTCTAGGACCAAACCCGTCCCAAAAAAACACCACAAAAGACCATCACTTGGTAGCTAAGTGAGAACCAAATAAAAATTCAATGCTAAAAGCATCACAGTTACCCGCTATTGACGTTGATGTCTCGATACAAGAGATGTTAGAGAACCGGAATGGTATGAGTTTCTAGTTACTGAGGATGGTGACTCATTATTAGTTGATAATAATGATCCTCTAACCTACAAGGAAGCAGTAAGTGGAACAGACATTGCCAAGTGGCAAGAAGCCTTGAATTCTGAAATGGATTCCATGTACCAAAACCAAGTCTAGATTTTGGTAAATCCTCCATTTGTTATAAATCATGTTGGTTGCAAATGGTTATTAAATTATAAACTAGACATGGAAGGAAAAGTCAGTTCCTATAAGGCAAGAATGGTTGCAAAAGGTTTTAAATAGTGTCAAGGGATTGACTATGATGAAAACATCTCACCAGTTGCAATGCTAAAATCCATCATAATTCTACTTTCCCTTACGTCTTACCATCGCTATGTGATTTGGAAAATGGATGTCAAAATATAATTTCTTAATGGGAACCTGTAGGAAGATGTCTACATGACACAACCTGAAGGTTTTGTGACTCCAAAGGATTCCAATAAGGTATGCAAGCTGCAGAAATCCATTTATGGATTAAAGCAAATATCCAGGTCATGGAACATTTATTTTTATGAATCTATAAAATAATTTGGTTTTATAAAGAATGAATCTGATCCTTGTGTCTAAAAATAATTTAGTGGGAGGTCATCCATTTTCCTAACAGTATCTGTTGATGACATATTACTTATTGGAAATGAGATACCAGTCTTACATTCTACTAAGGCATGGTTGAATCAATGCTTCTCCATGAAAAAATTCAATGAGGCAACATATATTCTTGGGAACAAGATACATCATGATAGATCCAAGATAGTGTTGGGCCTAAGTCAAAGTACATACATTGATAAGACACTGAAAGGATTTAGTATGGAACAATCCAAGAGGGGATTGTTTCCAGCATCACATGACATTCATATTTCCAAGAAAATGTGTCCTCAGATAGACGAGGGATGAAAGATAATGGCAAGGAAACCATATGCATCAGCAATTGGGTCACTCGTGTATTCCACACTATGTACTAGGATAGATGTTGCCTACACCTTGAGTGCGGTTGGAAGATATCAAGCGGAGCCAGGTGACCACCATTGGATGGCAGTCAGTACTATCCTAAAGTATCTAAGGCGTACTAAGGATATATACCTGGTTTATGAAGTAGATGACTAACTAGTCATCAGAGGATATAAAGATCATAGTTTCTAGACTGATCAAGATGACATTATGTCACAAACGATATACAACTTTACTTTGAATGGAGGTGAAGTGAGCTGGTAGAGCTCAAGGAAGAGTGTGGTCGCAGATTCTATAGCAGATTCCGAGTATATCACTGCTTCTGAGGTAGCTAATGAAGTATTTTGAATGTAAAGCCTCATTCAGGAGCTAGATGTGATACATTGTAGTAAATATCCCATCACACTGTACTGGGATAATACTGTAGTGGTGGATCTCACTAAAGAGCCAAGGTCACATCAGTGAACGAAGCACATAATTCAGAAGTATCATATCTTGAGGGATATTTCTCAGAGAGGTGAATTTTCATTGATAAGTATTTCAACGGAAGACAAGGTGGAGGACCCCTTGACTAAATCCTTGACCTAGTAGAAACATGATCATCATGTGAGTTCTAGAGGACTGAAAATCGTAGGTAGTAGGCTCTAGTCCATGTGAGAATTTGTAAGAGTTGGTGTCCTAGGACATACTGGTTTTACTTTGATTAAACGAATATTTAATTTATTATTTCATATTGTCCATTATTATACATGATTATGATGTAATAATGTCCTAGAGTATTTGTTGCATTGATAGTTTCATGACAGTTCCCCGTAATGATGTGAACCTTGAAATGCTATAACAGTATTCTTAAATATAGTTCTTCGGTTGGATGACATGCTATGATGGGACAAATAGCATGAAAAATGTCAGGTGCGAGTACTCATAAGAATATGACACTTCCTCTCATGAAGTTCGAACTTGGTAATCTCCTAGATATGAGACTATGAGAACATACCCTCTAGTAGGAATTTCTCATTTTTTGGTGTCATCAGATATTTCTATCTGTGAGCATGTGTGACGATCTTTATACATTAATATTATCATTAATATGTGTCACGACTTATGAACTTTGATTTACTGATGAAAACTATCACACATATAGTTGGAGAGAATTATGGTACGTTGGGTGCGTCATGAGTGGCATGTTATTAATGGATAAGTCGAGGAAGGATTTTTACCTTCCATTTATGGAAGTTGATATCTCACCCCTTTGATTGAAATATAACTGTCCGGTGAAATTCCATGGCCATGGTGTAACAATGAGTTTATTTTAGGTAGTCAATGAACAACGTATCAAGTATAAAAGTTGATGACACAGTCATGAAACCAGCTTGATGAGATATTTCAACAAGTGTATTATATTTCATAGTGAGCGTTCGTATGTGGATGTTATTGTTGCGAATTTACATTATTTCTCTTGGGTGCCTTGACCCGTTGCTAGACAGTACTATTGGACTTTAGGAATGCCCACCTAATACCAAAGAGAAAGAATCCTAGAGGGTCAGACAGTAAGTGTTTTTGGTGGTCTCTATTAAATTATATTTTAATTTAATTAATGAAATAAATATTATTCTCAAGACTCTGGAATAATTTTATTCAAGTTAAAATGATCGAATAAATTAAATAATATATATATATTTATTTTATTTACCATTTAATAAATATGTATTTAGTATTTAGTAAATATAATATTTATTTAATAGAAAAAATTATTTATTTATTTATTCGGGTGTTCAATAAATGTATGTGGAGTTCGAGATTACCAAGGTTGGTCTGGTAGTAAAATAATTATTTACAAGATGGTAAATAATTATTTAACAAGTTGGAAAAAATTAAAATAACACTGGTATTATTTAATGACGTGAAATTTTATTTATAATTATGTTTTTCGCAAGTTGGCGTACCATAAATAATGACACAATATTATTATTAAATGTATGGGTTTTCTCTAAGTTCATGAATTTATTTAATTATTTCTATGAAATTAAATATTGTAAATGAAATTCAATGTATATAAATAGGAATGTACACCTATTGTGCCATACACCACACCACACACCTGGGGAATTGAGAATTGTTGAGCCAAACAATATCCATCTCGAATCATCTTCTCTCCTGGCTCAAGAACGAGAGACGTTCTTTAAGGCCAAAGAACTGGTGATCATGAATGACTGACACAAGACACTCAATTCTCCGCACTGGCACTCGGAGAACGAACAATGTCGATTAAGGGCCATTAGAGCACATTTGAATCACTGCTAGAAGGATTCTAGTTTGGATCCTTATAATCATAATGAGATAATCTGGAAGGGGCATTCCAGATGATCAACATCATCAGTGAAGAAAAATACTAAATATCCAAGTATTATTTTTCATTATGAAATTAATTAAATTAATTATAAACATGATGTGCACGATCCTCTATAAAGGTTTCTGGACTCATTATTCTTTATCTAAATCTTTTATTATATTCAAAGGAGATTGGAGTTCATAATCTTATTGATCCCAAAATAATCATTGATCATGGTAAAAATCAAAATTGGGTGTCGTCCCAACCATGCTTCCGCTGCGCCCGAAAACTTCACCTCCCACATAGAGGCATGAAATTACCACATTAACTCCTCCTGAATACTCATATGCACAACAACCATGTTATTGACATAGATGGAATTATCCTCATATATGGTTCAATATGAATGTGTCTCCTCAACTTCAAGGATTTCCCTCAAGGTAAAAAATTCTGGATCCTCATACTATCTATCTCTGATCCATCTCAAAAGTGTATACTCCACTAAAAATGACAAGATATTCATTTTTTCCCGACTCACATAAACCACTACATGCATTTAAGCAATCAAATTCATCATTTTCCACTTAGTACTAGACTCTTGAAATTCCTATGTCTTAGTTTTCCTACTCAAATCATTAGCTACACTATTTCCATTTCAGGGAGTATATGATCGCCCAAAATCAAATGAATTCCTATAGTCAACCCACCTCCACTGTTAAAGATTCAAGTCTCATTTTTAAAAGATATACTTCAATATCATGTGATTTTTATACATAGTAAAATTTTAGATCAACAAATAATTCCACCAAAAATTTAAAGAATAAACTAATGAAGCTAACTCAAGGTCATGTGTAGGGTAGTTCTATTCATGTGGAATCAACTTATGAGACCCATATATCAAAAATTGATCTCCCTACATCAAAAAAACATTGAGTTTGATCCCAGAAGTGTCACAATACACTATATAATCCTCAAATGGCTCAGGTAGGATCAAGATCAGTGTTGATGTTAAACAATTCTTCAACTCCTAGGAGGCCCTATTTAATGATTCAAACTATTCAGAATTTATTCCCTTTTTGTTCAAGACTGTAATAGGTCTTCCAATTGGTAAAATTCATGGATCAATATTTGATAATATCAATCTAACCCTATAAAATTACAGGTATCAAAAATGTTCTTGGGATACTCCCAAGATACCACTCCTTGAACATTATATGGGTCCACTAACACACATTCCTATAAGATGATGTAACCCGTGAAGTTTACATGATCAATCCAAAACTGACACTTATATACCTTAGCATATAGCTGATGCTCTCTTAGTGTACTCGAGGAGTCATGATGTTTGGAATGATCATCAGGAGTCTTGGAGTACAAAAATATGTCATCCATAAATACTAAAAATCTAATCCTGATATGGATGAAAGATTCTATTCATCAAGGAAATAAAAAAATTCTTTATTTATCAACGCAAACGACATTTCAATGGAATCATAAAGGCCATACCTACTTTTATAAGTAGTACTCGGTATATCAGAAGTTTTAACTCTCAATTGATGATACCCTGGTCTCAAGTCTATTTTGAAAAACACACAAGTTCCCCTCAATAGTTCAACTAGATCATTAATACATGGAAGTGTATACCTGTTATTCAAAGCCATCTCGTTCAAATTACGATAGTAAACACAGAAGCTAAAATTCCCATATTTCTTCCTAGAAAACAACACTGGTGAACCCAAAGGTTACATACTCAGTCGGATAAATCCCTTATCCTCCAACCCCACCAACTGAGTCTTGAGATCCTGAATATCTATTGGTTCCATTCAGTATAGTGTTATTAAAAATGGATTAACTCCTAGAATGATATCAATATTGAATTCCACATCTCTCTTAGGTGACATCCCGATGTAGTCTTTAGGAAATACATCCTAAAACCTCTCCAGTACATGTGTAAAAACAATCTTCCTTACACCTCTGTCATCTAGAAATAGACTTGAAACCTGAAGAGTGATCTCTCCCAATTTCTGAGTAATTTTCCCTCCTCGACCTTCATGGATATCCCATTATACATGGTGGACATATTTTTCACCCTCAGGATATGTAAAAGTCACTCTCCTTCAATAAAAATCAATGTGAGGTAGGTATGATACTATCCAGTCCATAAACAAAATTAATTCAAAACATGAGATTTCAAGGATGTAATGATCCCATAGAAAATGATACTCCCAACTTTGAGAGAACTTCCTTTTCAAAGATAGACGTCTATTGAACATACTCCAAATATTGTATCTGTCATTATAACTATACTCACAAACTCCACCAACAGGCTAAAACCATTAACGATTTGTGAAACAATAAATGAATGAGAGGATCTATTTTCAAATAAGGCACAAGATAAAGTATAAGCTTCAAGAAAAATACTTCTCAATTTTGATGGTCCAACCTCACTATATGTAAGTGTAGGTTGAACCACATCAAATTATCCCTCCAATGTTCCCTGTGACACTACATGAGTCCGCAATGCTACACTAATTTGCTGATATGGTCACTCTTACCCCAAATATCCAGGCTTACTACCTCTACCTCCATGACTAGTAGAACGCCAACTACCAAACTGATATGGTTTAGAAGATCCTCTTCTAGCACTCTGGTTCTGTCTAGCTCCTTCATCACTAACCATATTTCACGGGTTCTCATAGAACCTCTGTAGATATCCCATATTATCACAAGAAATGAAATATACTGGTGGTCAGGGGAACAATATCTAGAATCATCCCAACTTACCACACTGGTGACAAATCAAATGGGGGAGGTCATATGAAACTAACCCCTCTCTCTTACTAATATTCTTACTTTCACCATGAATAACATTCTTATAGAGACGCTTCCTGATCTTGAAATTCATACCTCTTGATCATCTAGCAGGAACCACATATCTACCAATAGAATCCTCCCACCCTCATCTATGAGTGCCTGATCGAGTACCTCATAAAACCTCCTTAATCGAAGGAGGTTAAATTGGGACTTAATCTCACATTTATGCCCATCATATAAATATCTTGTCGAAGCTGTCTAATACCCTACCAAAACTAGAGAAATTAGTTTCAAATATATGAATCATCCATCATAGTCCATCAAAGACATTCTCTCTAGAGTCAACATCATGAACTCAGTTACTCTCTCCCGCCTCAGTGTCTCAGGAAAGAAGTGATCCATGAACTTCTCCAAGAAGTCCTTCTATATAATACCCCAATTCTATCCAATAAACACCTGAATGTCCCTCCAATATTTCACTGATTATTATAGCTATAAGTATCCAAATTAACCCTCTTCTCAACTAGAGTCTCCATGTAGTAATGTATAGTCTGGATAAACACATCCCAGAATTCATCTCCCTCAAGTCCACCCTATCTTGTAAGATTTAGAGGGTGCTATAATTGAAACCCCTATGGTAGGTCATACATTATTTTTACAACCTTCCCCAGGTATCTTTCCATGATTTTCATGAAGCAGATAAAGTAGTCTCAGAACCGATCCCCCGATTCCTCACTGAGAACAATTGGTTCCTTAGGTATCACAACTGGTAGATCATCTACAACCATTTCCTCTCGTCATCCTCTCAACAAGAATATTCATGGATGAATATCTCTATAATTAAAAACACACACCTTAGTACACATTTCAAAACATTAAAACATTTACATAAGAGGAAAACACAACAAGTATTTTTCCCCAAATCCCACTACATGGTCAAAACTGAGGTGTCGTCACTACCCTTAACCACCCTACACTTAGGTCCTGGTTAACAAGGGTAAACACATTATCATATTCAAATTACTCATTAGACACCCATTTATTATCACCTTGAATAATTTTAAAATTCTAAAATTTCATATTAGGCATATTCTTAGTTCAATTTCACAAGAAAATAAAAATATTTCATGTTTAACAACCTTACTCATAACCCATTTTTCTAGGCATGCGTAAAAAATGATGCATGTCAAAAAATAGTCCTCAGTTCCTAGTATGATTCATGAATACTCAAATCTTATTCCATACCAGGCCCTGAGTCAATTCTCATAAAAACATAAAACAACAATCACATCACAAAAAAAGTGCATCGCCTAAGGTGAAATAATATTTAACTGTAACAACAAAAAAAAATAACAATAATCCCACCATGGGTACTTGGGTTTTACCCCATACATGGGTTTTCAACTCCCATCCAAATGCTCATGTACAAGGCCTGACTCTTCCTAGTATCATGTATGCCTTTCCCAAATAGTAATATAAAAGAAAAGAAAAAGAGAACTCCTCCCATACCACTCTGTAATGTCCCAACCTGAGTGCCATGCACCGGTGCGCCAAACCGGACCACGACATGACCTCAGACAAGACTCCACGTACATCATAGGCTTCTGACTAGTAGTAAGGGTCTACTATCGATCAGAGGGATACTATATCGTCTTTTATTAAATTAATACACCATTATAAAATAAGAAATAAAAACTGAATAACATATAACCATAAAATAGAATAGTACCAAGATCAGAATATAACCAAAACTGGAGACACAATATCAAAATCGAACTGTAAATATACAATGATAAAGTACGTGATAAGTTTTAAAAATTAAAACCCAAAAGTAAATACATTAAAAACATACAAGTGAGTCCCAAAATACATTTGTAACCCTCATACACGCTTATCCAAAATTATCAATCTAAACAGGGCCTTTTCCATTAACCTGTCCTGTAATCATGTAATCTATTCGGGTACCGATCAAGTAGCCTGAGTAGGATGTGAGTAAAAATCAGAAGTAAAACACCAATGGTGTAAAAAATATACAATCAATCGAATTTTATGGATTTGTATAAATAAATAATAAAAATTCATAAGTAAATAGGTATCACATTATCAATTATTATTTATTTTACCACATAAACCTCTAGGTTCCTGAGGACACCAAAACCTCAATATCTGCTTCATCCCATAGATTTTGAGCTATCCAAAATGTATACAACATTTGAATTTCCATGTTACCATTCATAATCTCATATGGGAATAATCATGTTACCATTAACCATTTCTCAATTTAATGACCATGTTATCATTCTTTTTTTATAAGTGAATGTTCATGTTACCATTCACCATTTATTAATTTAATGATCATGTTACCATTCTTGTTTTCATAAGTGAATTTCCATGTTACCATTAACTATTTCATAACTGAATGAACATGTTACAATTATTATTTTCATAATTGAATATCCATGTTACCATTATTGTTTTCATAATTTAATTTCCATGTTACCATTCACCATTTCATAATTAAATGACAATGTTATGATTATTTTTTTCATATGTGAATGTCCATGTTACCATTCACCATTTGATAATTGAATAACTATGTTACCATTCTTAATAAAAGGCTTAATGACCATGTTACCATTAAACATTTATTATCACATAAATCACAATATCACAATATCACATACATCACAATGCTATATATATCTCAACAACCAATTAATTAATTCACCACCTAATTAATAAAAAGTAAAAATTGCATGTACTCATCATTACATTAATTAATTCAATAATTAAATAATCACATATAATTAATTAATTGATTGATATATTGTTTAATCTAAGTAAATTCCATTAATTAATACAACAATTTAATAATAAAACTCAACAATTTCATATATTCATCTTTTTGTAAATTAATTCAATAATTAATTTTACCACATTAATTTCATACTAATTTAACAATTAGTTTATCACTTCAATGCCATTAATTAATCTACTAGTAAATTAATCACATAAAACCCAATATCCGCATAATTAATTCATCAGTTAATTATTCAATTAATAATCTCAATCATCATAATTAATTCTAAAATTAATTTTTCAAGATCTACAATCACAATATACCCAATTCAATATTCCATGAGAAATAGATTTCCCCAAATTAATTTACCCATTTTAAGAAAATTAATTATTAAACAAAAATAGAAATTATTCAATTTCAATGATGTGATTTAATTCAAGACTTTACGATTTTAATCATGTACCACCTACCTCAATTCTTTGATGAATGATCACCCGAAAAAATTCCACAATTTTAGAAGAGTAACGATGTAGAATGACATCCAGATCTCAAAACTAAATCAAGATTGAACGAATGAAGATATCTTAAATTGGGATCTAGATCTAAAATACTAAATATAGATCCACAAAACTAGATTTATATCTAATCAAAATAGAGAATACCATTATTTAAAGAAGGAGAGAATAATGTGAGAAGAACAAGAGAAGAACTGGGATGAGATCTTATCATCGAGAGGGGTAAAGATCATGGATCTAGGATTTGAATAACCATGAATCGAGTATAGGAGGGCCTAAAATCCAGACAGGAGGCTCCAAAATCATTAAAGATCATCTAGGGTCAACTTTGGGTCAATTATGAGATAATTAATGGGGTTCGGGAATTTTTAAACCGATTTTCAGGCTAATTAAATTCCTCTTCATGGTTTTCTAGGTAGGGGTGAATGGTTTTCACTAACCATGCACATAAAATTTTCAACAACCATTTAATTACCCTCTATCTACGGTTTTATGGTTTTCTGGGTTGGGGTGCATGGTTATGGTAAACCATATGCCATCCGTCCAATGCCATATTCCTTCTTTTCTGTTTTCAAATTTCACCCAAAAAATCTTCAAGTTAGAATTCGAACAAAAATTACTCAAAAAAATACAAAAGAGTGCCTAAAATAAAGTGCGGGATAACTCTAGAAAATTTCCAGATCTTACAACATGAGGAAATGGAAAAGGTTGGAATTACTTAAGGATTATGATTTCTGAATACAATAACACCCTAGGAAGTAAAATAAGCTAGATGAAACATTTAGTAGGAAAGATCAATAATTTTTTAATAAAATTAGAATTTAAAAGGTTTATATACTCAGGGAATTAGTAAAGCTAGATATTAAAAATATCAGGGAAGGGGAAACATCACTTTTTTTGAAATGATTTTAAAACCATCCTGTAACGCCCCGACCCCAGTTGCCCAGAGTCGGTGCATTATTACATAACATTGGCATGATCATAAGAAAGATCAAATCTCGAAAGACCGATTGGTTTAGTAGCCTTGGAAAATGCCAGATATATTCATAAGTTTTACATTACATTATAAAATGAAAAACTACTACAACAACATAATGTCTCAATAGACCACACTATTATCCCCTCATAAAATCCCTGCAGGTCATTCATAACTTACTTCTTCACATCCTGGGAAAAATAAAACATAGAAAAGGGGTGAGCTCAAATGCCCAGTAAGGATAACAATATAGCGGAAACTTTCATAAATAAGAATAAACATTTAAGGCAATGCATTACTAAAACAAAAGCCTTTTAAATTTGAACTTTCAACATGGTATGGCAAAAGTAAAATGAAATAATTCCATTTACTTATTCACATGGATATTCTACTAATCGAATAATCACATGCAAAAATCAATAACCACTTTCATAATGTTGGAATGCATAATGTCAAACGTTAATTTCATTGTCTAGGCCTCATCCCAAGACCTAGGGGTTACTTCTAACCGGAACCCAACCCGGAGTGCCTCTAATAACCGGACACCAACCCGGAGTGCCTCTAATAACCGGACACCAACCCGGAGTGCCTCTAATAACCGGACACCAACCCGGAGGGCATACTTTTACCAGTCCCTAACCTGGAGGGCTTACTTTAACCAGTCCCCAACCTGGAGGGCTTACTTTTACCAGTCCCCAACCTGGAGGGCTTACTTTTACCGGTCCCCAACCCGGAACATACTTGTTTAGCACATTCATCTGAAGAAAAGTTTGAAATATAACATAAACATTCGGATTAAAACTAGCATACGAAATGTCAATAGTTTCACCATAAACTATGAATGGTATAAAATAGCACATCCACATTCAAACATATCACAAAACCTTCAATACAATATATAAGTTTTGTATTATAATAAATCAACTTCAAATAATCTTAAAATCCATCAAAGGATGTTGACATAGATGAAATCAAAATTATTTTTAAAGAAGTATCTCCATTTAATTTGAAACCATTTAAGATCCATATAAAATAAAACATTTTCTTTGAAAATATTCTTATAAGCTTGTATGGAAAGCTTCGACGATTTTATAACGGCGGAAAATAACCGCACCCGCCGTATAAGTTAAAAAAAACATTCTTACCTCAATTCTGTCGAAAAGGTTAAAAAGGACCTTGTTTTGAAAACGAAGGAAAGATTCCTTTATAAACCTCTTATAAAAAGTCAAACAAGGTTATAAATAGAAAAAATGTTTTGAAATACATTTCGAAGAAACATGGATGTGGATGATAAAGAGATCCCAGTAGATTATTACGTATAATACAACCTCGGATAATGAAGAGATTGTGAAATAACCCTTACCTTGTACTTTTCCTTGGTTGGGGTAGGTTAACCTCCTGTATAATGGTGAAATAGTTGTTATTAAATTATACAAGAATCATATATATTAATATGATATCATATATGATCTTTTAACATTGATTTGTTAATAATATCTTAGAATTATCGTCGTTTCGGGAGTTAACTTACTCATTTTCTTTTATATGTTTTGTTACATAAGCCATGGTTGTTGTATCTTATTCATATCCAGAATGATATACAGTCCTTAAACATCATTTTTAAATCATCAAATGATAATTATACTTGAATGGATACGATGGAGAATGAATCTCATCGCGTTCGTGGAGACGGTAGTCCGTACGTACGCACGAGCGACAATATCATTCTTTTGATATTAAAATAATATATAAATGGATGGTATATCATATATACAGAATCATTAACATGTTATATTTATTATTTACATGAGTTACACATCATTATTATACCCATCCAAATAATATTATATTGAATAACAATTACACCACGACGTGGAGACGGTAAGCCGTACGTACGCACGTATGGTGACATGTTATTCAAAGGGTGGATAGAATACTGAATATGATTGTACCATATTTATAATAACATCACAGTATATGTGAGATACTGGAGTTATTATTTCAGAATGGTAAGAACAAAGGAAGAAGAAGTGGAAGAAGAAATGAACTTAGAAAAGGGTGGTGAAATCATTACCTCTTCTTCGGGTTCTTCCTTTTGATTTGATCAAAAGGGCTCCTTAGGTTGGCTTTCTGATCAAACTAAGGCCTCTAGGTTGTATTGAGTGATGTTGGGAGAGTATTTGGGCAGAGTTTGGCCGAACCAAAAGGCTTTAGAGGTGTGAAGAAAAGAGAAGGAGGAGTGCCCTTTTATAAGAGGGGTGAGGGGCACCTTTGGAAAAGCTAGAAATATTAATTTATAATAAATTCATATTCGGTTTCTAAAGGCTCCAAAGTTGACTATTCAAAGGATTAGGTGGGGATAGGTCTAAAACAACTCATCCAATAGAATTTAGACAGGTTTGGGTACTTATATTAACCTTATCTTTAAGTATTAACTCTAAGTTAATTAGTTTCACTTTTACAATGTCTCTTTGTATTTTATATAATATGGTTAATAAACTTACTATATACATCCAAGCGACCCCCAAGTGGTCCATTAATGATTAACCTATCATAATATAAGTCTCTTGGCCGAACCTTAGATTTTTAGGAATTTAATATCAATTAATAATATAATATTTGTTTTAAGAACTCTTTTATGTCAATTTTGACACTATTCAATAGTTGATTTTTGTGAAACTCATAACAGATTGATTACTTCGAAAAAAGTCCATTAAATCAATCCTAATATATCGTATTAGCCTAGAAAATTAGTTTAATTCATTAAAAGTTTCATATTATATTTATTTGGGTATTTATAATATCAATTATTATAATTTTTCACTATTATAGTAATTACTGCATCATCATTGTGTCATAAATAAAATAACTTATTTATTGTCTAAAAATTATAAATAAAATCTCATTATGTAGGAAATCGTTTTATCTTTCTAATGAATATTTATAATCGAAAATCCAACATGTATAACCCTATGTAAAAATTGTTCTTCTAAAAGATATATGCTTGTGTCATTTTTGTATTCATTTTAACTTAATTAAAATAAAGTGTCATTATCACTTACAAGTGGATCCATGGGGTCCCAAAATTGACACAAAGATGCCCATGGTCGACCATGTATCAACCAATAGGGTTAAGACACGTTTTAGGGTAATTTTGTATTATTATAATATTATTTTTTTAACCCTTATTTACCGGATTTACCCTTTAACCATGGTAAATAAAATATTTACCGCAGTAATTATTCAAAATGTCTAAAAATAAAAGTTACCTATTTACATAATTTGGACATCCTGATTCCAAATATGGAATCCATTTTCCTAAATTCAAAACACATAAGTGGCAGAAATTAATTTAAAATTAATTCCCGCTGTTAAAACAAAAAGCGTGTTTTTAAGAGATAATAACTATCAAAAGATTGACACTTGTTTATGTTCGGTTTAATTGTAAAATTATGTCCAATGATAAACATTAAATTGAATGGTAAAAATATATTCTAAATATACTTTAAAACTACTCAAATTCATAATTTATCACTATTAATTATTTTGATTAAAAAAGTTGTTTTTAATTAAAATTTAGAAATTTTCACTATTCATCAAAATATGAAAGTTATCCGAAATGTACCAAAATTTCACCCTAGGATAATTTTGATATTCCGAATCCAAAAATGAAGTCCATTTTGAAATATAGAATATATATGATTTCAAAAATTAGGTATTACTATTCACAACGGCTAGTTTAATTAGTTGTGGTGTGTGTTAGAACTCGAGGTTGCGTACAACACACGCTATCGCATTATTCAAAGGGAAACGTACCGTAGAAGCTTGGGGTGTTACATTCTCCCCTCCTTCAAATAATTGCGTCCTCGCAATTTGAAATTGTTCTTCGAAAATAAAAGGTTGAAAATAGATAATATATTTGTGGTAAAATCCACATCGGAAATTGGGTTACTAAAATTTAGTCTTAATATGAGGAAAAGAGAAATGAAAGGGTCACCACCAAATTATGATATCGATTAGGAGAACATTGGTGGAAATTAGAGATATATAATTGGAGGAAAAACGTAAATATTTATAGGTAGTGATTGAGGTCATCAATCACAAACAAGTGTATAATTGAGGTCCTTAAACTCATCAATCTATGATGATTTGAAGTACCATCGGTTCAACAAAATATAGGATATTGGGATAACACATTTTTGACGTTTCAAAATATCTAAGTTGAAATCCCACATCGAAAAAATGAATTAACGAGGCCTCTATTTAAAATAAAGAGTCGAAAGTATGAAGATTACCGAAAATAACACATACTAGGGTTCCATGTAGGAAAATATGGATATGGAAGAAAAATCTAACCATCAATTACCTGATGGAGAGTGGTAGAGAACATGGCTATGAAAAGGCCAACAATCCCAACGCCATAAATTTGTGATGATTTAAGGTACCATCTAGGACAACATTTTTGTTCTAAGTTTCTATTATTAATGTTGAGGAATTTATTTATGAGATTGGATAAGATAATAAGGAGATATACTTAGTTTATAATTAGAGTTTTATCCATTAATAAATTTCTACCAAAACTCATCATTCACTCGTAAAAAAAAATTCTATTTATACTATTCATAGAGGGTTCCAAAATAAACAAATTTATAATTCATCTACCAGATCTTTTAAAAAACTACTTTATTTAATCCAGGACATCTCGTGGGATAGTGGTAGGTGATACACCCTTGTCGCCCTTCGGTTGCGGGTTCAAGTCTCGCAGCCTTGCCGGACGCGACGGGTTGCCGCCCGACCTCCGGGTTGTCCTTTTATGGCAATCCAAAATAATCCAAACTAGAACTATCCAAAATACTTCTGTCCAAACTCATAGTCTAACATTTATAAGGAAGGTAAACATAATGTAGATCCTTTTTACCCCGTAATAGCATATGAATACCTTCATAATGTATTCTTTTAATACACTGAAACATCCTGATTTACCATAATCTTTATTGATTACATTCATGCTCCCTTATTCCATATAGAATTCTGGATATACTTCATCAATCCAAAAATGTTTTAAACCCCAACAATGATGGAATATACAAATCATTAATCAGTTCCAGGGTAGTCAAGAATATCCAATATAATTTATCCAAAACAATCACATATTATTCCAAAATCACTTCCTCAGTATCAGAACTATATTCTCTTAACCATATATTTTCCAAAAATTTATCCTGCTATTGAGTCACTTTTATTTGTTCCACACAATCTCAAGTCCTTAATGAAATAGTACTGCAGTACAATCCTTATATACTCCGTGATTATTGTAACAAGTACATTGTTGATACAACACTCAATTGACATAATCAACATAAGAACTCTAATCATTCCTCTTCATCTGTGGTAGTATCATAACTTGATTATTATCCAATAGCATCATTTGCGTCATAGTCTGATGACTGGGACATAGGTTCGCGTAGTGTCCAAACTCCTTGCAAATGAAGCATTGTACATTTGAAACCATTTTCTTACCCTTGCAGTCACGTACTTTGTGCCCTTTTCCTCCACACTTATAACAAACTCCCATTCCTTTCAGGCAAGTTCCAGGGTGTTTCTTTCCACAGTTACCACATATGGGAAAATTCTTCTTTTCCCTCTTCCCTTTATCCATCTTTCTCTCTTCCATCCTTTTCTTCTCTTGCTTCCCTTCAAAGCCATAGGACTCAGTAAAGTCTTTACTTATCTTATCAATACATGATATTATTTCTTCATATGATGATAATACATGGGCGACTATTTCTCTTATAAATTCTAGCTTAAGACCATGAGAGATATGATCCTTCCTTCTCTTTGGATCATGTGCATTTCTGGAGTTCTCATTCCTTCTACTGGGTGCCATTTCTAAACAATGGCATACACTAGATCAGTTTATGAATCAAAATACATAATCCCATACTTATAAAACACTTAACATAAATTGAACTATTTATGGATATAATCCATAATCATAAGAATGTTTTCTTTGAGGAAGTATATACTCATAATCCCTTCAAAATGATTTGTAAAGAAAATGAGAGTTATCCTAAGCATATCCCCCGGGAGTGTCGTAACCAAGAGTGCAGCAAGGCCCGTTGTCGTGCACCAGTTCCCGTTCGAGTCTAGCTCAAAGCGGTGTTTTCGGGTTCTACCCCTAGGTACATCTGTGCCAGAGCCGCCTCTACCTGCTCGTATCCAGACAGGGATGTATTGCTTGGAAAACTCACAAAATCTCTACAATACCAAAATTCTAGGAAGTTCTTCTATACTAATCCTCAAAGTTCATCTTAGGTCTACGTGCTCTAATCAGAGTTTATCTAAATCTAGTTTCCAAGGTTTGTACTAAACTTCCTCTGATACCAACTGTAACGCCCCGACCCCAGTTGCCCAGAGTCGGTGCATTATTACATAACATTGGCATGATCATAAGAAAGATCAAATCTCGAAAGACCGATTGGTTTAGTAGCCTTGGAAAATGCCAGATATATTCATAAGTTTTACATTACATTATAAAATGAAAAACTACTACAACAACATAATGTCTCAATAGACCACACTATTATCCCCTCATAAAATCCCTGCAGGTCATTCATAACTTACTTCTTCACATCCTGGGAAAAATAAAACATAGAAAAGGGGTGAGCTCAAATGCCCAGTAAGGATAACAATATAGCGGAAACTTTCATAAATAAGAATAAACATTTAAGGCAATGCATTACTAAAACAAAAGCCTTTTAAATTTGAACTTTCAACATGGTATGGCAAAAGTAAAATGAAATAATGCCATTTACTTATTCACATGGATATTCTACTAATCGAATAATCACATGCAAAAATCAATAACCACTTTCATAATGTTGGAATGCATAATGTCAAACGTTAATTTCATTGTCTAGGCCTCATCCCAAGACCTAGGGGTTACTTCTAACCGGAACCCAACCCGGAGTGCCTCTAATAACCGGACACCAACCCGGAGTGCCTCTAATAACCGGACACCAACCCGGAGTGCCTCTAATAACCGGACACCAACCCGGAGGGCATACTTTTACCAGTCCCTAACCTGGAGGGCTTACTTTAACCAGTCCCCAACCTGGAGGGCTTACTTTTACCAGTCCCCAACCTGGAGGGCTTACTTTTACCGGTCCCCAACCCGGAACATACTTGTTTAGCACATTCATCTGAAGAAAAGTTTGAAATATAACATAAACATTCGGATTAAAACTAGCATACGAAATGTCAATAGTTTCACCATAAACTATGAATGGTATAAAATAGCACATCCACATTCAAACATATCACAAAACCTTCAATACAATATATAAGTTTTGTATTATAATAAATCAACTTCAAATAATCTTAAAATCCATCAAAGGATGTTGACATAGATGAAATCAAAATTATTTTTAAAGAAGTATCTCCATTTATTTTGAAACCATTTAAGATCCATATAAAATAAAACATTTTCTTTGAAAATATTCTTATAAGCTTGTATGGAAAGCTTCGACGATTTTATAACGGCGGAAAATAACCGCACCCGCCGTATAAGTTAAAAAAAACATTCTTACCTCAATTCTGTCGAAAAGGTTAAAAAGGACCTTGTTTTGAAAACGAAGGAAAGATTCCTTTATAAACCTCTTATAAAAAGTCAAACAAGGTTATAAATAGTAAAAATGTTTTGAAATACATTTCGAAGAAACATGGATGTGGATGATAAAGAGATCCCAGTAGATTATTACGTATAATACAACCTCGGATAATGAAGAGATTGTGAAATAACCCTTACCTTGTACTTTTCCTTGGTTGGGGTAGGTTAACCTCCTGTATAATGGTGAAATAGTTGTTATTAAATTATACAAGAATCATATATATTAATATGATATCATATATGATCTTTTAACATTGATTTGTTAATAATATCTTAGAATTATCGTCGTTTCGGGAGTTAACTTACTCATTTTCTTTTATATGTTTTGTTACATAAGCCATGGTTGTTGTATCTTATTCATATCCAGAATGATATACAGTCCTTAAACATCATTTTTAAATCATCAAATGATAATTATACTTGAATGGATACGATGGAGAATGAATCTCATCGCGTTCGTGGAGACGGTAGTCCGTACGTACGCACGAGCGACAATATCATTCTTTTGATATTAAAATAATATATAAATGGATGGTATATCATATATACAGAATCATTAACATGTTATATTTATTATTTACATGAGTTACACATCATTATTATACCCATCCAAATAATATTATATTGAATAACAATTACACCACGACGTGGAGACGGTAAGCCGTACGTACGCACGTATGGTGACATGTTATTCAAAGGGTGGATAGAATACTGAATATGATTGTACCATATTTATAATAACATCACAGTATATGTGAGATACTGGAGTTATTATTTCAGAATGGTAAGAACAAAGGAAGAAGAAGTGGAAGAAGAAATGAACTTAGAAAAGGGTGGTGAAATCATTACCTCTTCTTCGGGTTCTTCCTTTTGATTTGATCAAAAGGGCTCCTTAGGTTGGCTTTCTGATCAAACTAAGGCCTCTAGGTTGTATTGAGGGATGTTGGGAGAGTATTTTGGCAGAGTTTGGCCGAACCAAAAGGCTTTAGAGGTGTGAAGAAAAGAGAAGGAGGAGTGCCCTTTTATAAGAGGGGTGAGGGGCACCTTTGGAAAAGCTAGAAATATTAATTTATAATAAATTCATATTCGGTTTCTAAAGGCTCCAAAGTTGACTATTCAAAGTATTAGGTGGGGATAGGTCGAAAACAACTCATCCAATAGAATTTAGACAGGTTTGGGTACTTATATTAACCTTATCTTTAAGTATTAACTCTAAGTTAATTAGTTTCACTTTTACAATGTCTCTTTGTATTTTATATAATATGGTTAATAAACTTACTATATACATCCAAGCGACCCCCAAGTGGTCCATTAATGATTAACCTATCATAATATAAGTCTCTTGGCCGAACCTTAGATTTTTAGGAATTTAATATCAATTAATAATATAATATTTATTTTAAGAACTCTTTTATGTCAATTTTGACACTATTCAATAGTTGATTTTTGTGAAACTCATAACAGATTGATTACTTCGAAAAAAGTCCATTAAATCAATCCTAATATATCATATTAGCCTAGAAAATTAGTTTAATTCATGAAAAGTTTCATATTATATTTATTTGGGTATTTATAATATCAATTATTATAATTTTTCACTATTATAGTAATTACTGCATCATCATTGTGTCATAAATAAAATAACTTATTTATTGTCTAAAAATTATAAATAAAATATCATTATGTAGGAAATCGTTTTATCTTTCTAATGAATATTTATAATCGAAAATCCAACATGTATAACCCTATGTAAAAATTGTTCTTCTAAAAGATATATGCTTGTGTCATTTTTGTATTCATTTTAACTTAATTAAAATAAAGTGTCATTATCACTTACAAGTGGATCCATGGGGTCCCAAAATTGACACAAAGATGCCCATGGTCGACCATGTATCAACCAATAGGGTTAAGACACGTTTTAGGGTAATTTTTTATTATTATAATATTATTTTTTTAACCCTTATTTACCGGATTTACCCTTTAACCATGGTAAATAAAATATTTACCGCAGTAATTATTCAAAATGTCTAAAAATAAAAGTTACCTATTTACATAATTTGGACATCCTGATTCCAAATATGGAATCCATTTTCCTAAATTCAAAACACATAAGTGGCAGAAATTAATTTAAAATTAATTCCCGCTGTTAAAACAAAAAGCGTGTTTTTAAGAGATAATAACTATCAAAAGATTGACACTTGTTTATGTTCGGTTTAATTGTAAAATTATGTCCAATGATAAACATTAAATTGAATGGTAAAAATATATTCTAAATATACTTTAAAACTACTCAAATTCATAATTTATCACTATTAATTATTTTGATTAAAAAAGTTGTTTTTAATTAAAATTTAGAAATTTTCACTATTCATCAAAATATGAAAGTTATCCGAAATGTACCAAAATTTCACCCTAGGATAATTTTGATATTCCGAATCCAAAAATGAAGTCCATTTTGAAATATAGAATATATATGATTTCAAAAATTAGGTATTACTATTCACAACGGCTAGTTTAATTAGTTGTGGTGTGTGTTAGAACTCGAGGTTGCGTACAACACACGCTATCGCATTATTCAAAGGGAAACGTACCGTAGAAGCTTGGGGTGTTACATTCTCCCCTCCTTCAAATAATTGCGTCCTCGCAATTTGAAATTGTTCTTCGAAAATAAAAGGTTGAAAATAGATAATATATTTGTGGTAAAATCCACATCGGAAATTGGGTTACTAAAATTTAGTCTTAATATGAGGAAAAGAGAAATGAAAGGGTCACCACCAAATTATGATATCGATTAGGAGAACATTGGTGGAAATTAGAGATATATAATTGGAGGAAAAACGTAAATATTTATAGGTAGTGATTGAGGTCATCAATCACAAACAAGTGTATAATTGAGGTCCTTAAACTCATCAATCTATGATGATTTGAAGTACCATCGGTTCAACAAAATATAGGATATTGGGATAACACATTTTTGACGTTTCAAAATATCTAAGTTGAAATCCCACATCGAAAAAATGAATTAACGAGGCCTCTATTTAAAATAAAGAGTCGAAAGTATGAAGATTACCGAAAATAACACATACTAGGGTTCCATGTAGGAAAATATGGATATGGAAGAAAAATCTAACCATCAATTACCTGATGGAGAGTGGTAGAGAACATGGCTATGAAAAGGCCAACAATCCCAACGCCATAAATTTGTGATGATTTAAGGTACCATCTAGGACAACATTTTTGTTCTAAGTTTCTATTATTAATGTTGAGGAATTTATTTATGAGATTGGATAAGATAATAAGGAGATATACTTAGTTTATAATTAGAGTTTTATCCATTAATAAATTTCTACCAAAACTCATCATTCACTCGTAAAAAAAAATTCTATTTATACTATTCATAGAGGGTTCCAAAATAAACAAATTTATAATTCATCTACCAGATCTTTTAAAAAACTACTTTATTTAATCCAGGACATCTCGTGGGATAGTGGTAGGTGATACACCCTTGTCGCCCTTCGGTTGCGGGTTCAAGTCTCGCAGCCTTGCCGGACGCGACGGGTTGCCGCCCGACCTCCGGGTTGTCCTTTTATGGCAATCCAAAATAATCCAAACTAGAACTATCCAAAATACTTCTGTCCAAACTCATAGTCTAACATTTATAAGGAAGGTAAACATAATGTAGATCCTTTTTACCCCGTAATAGCATATGAATACCTTCATAATGTATTCTTTTAATACACTGAAACATCCTGATTTACCATAATCTTTATTGATTACATTCATGCTCCCTTATTCCATATAGAATTCTGGATATACTTCATCAATCCAAAAATGTTTTAAACCCCAACAATGATGGAATATACAAATCATTAATCAGTTCCAGGGTAGTCAAGAATATCCAATATAATTTATCCAAAACAATCACATATTATTCCAAAATCACTTCCTCAGTATCAGAACTATATTCTCTTAACCATATATTTTCCAAAAATTTATCCTGCTATTGAGTCACTTTTATTTGTTCCACACAATCTCAAGTCCTTAATGAAATAGTACTGCAGTACAATCCTTATATACTCCATGATTATTGTAACAAGTACATTGTTGATACAACACTCAATTGACATAATCAACATAAGAACTCTAATCATTCCTCTTCATCTGTGGTAGTATCATAACTTGATTATTATCCAATAGCATCATTTGCGTCATAGTCTGATGACTGGGACATAGGTTCGCGTAGTGTCCAAACTCCTTGCAAATGAAGCATTGTACATTTGAAACCATTTTCTTACCCTTGCAGTCACGTACTTTGTGCCCTTTTCCTCCACACTTATAACAAACTCCCATTCCTTTCAGGCAAGTTCCAGGGTGTTTCTTTCCACAGTTACCACATATGGGAAAATTCTTCTTTTCCCTCTTCCCTTTATCCATCTTTCTCTCTTCCATCCTTTTCTTCTCTTGCTTCCCTTCAAAGCCATAGGACTCAGTAAACTCTTTACTTATCTTATCAACACATGATATTATTTCTTCATATGATGATAATACATGGGCGACTATTTCTCTTATAAATTCTAGCTTAAGACCATGAGAGATATGATCCTTCCTTCTCTTTGGATCATGTGCATTTCTGGAGTTCTCATTCCTTCTACTGGGTGCCATTTCTAAACAATGGCATACACTAGATCAGTTTATGAATCAAAATACATAATCCCATACTTATAAAACACTTAACATAAATTGAACTATTTATGGATATAATCCATAATCATAAGAATGTTTTCTTTGAGGAAGTATATACTCATAATCCCTTCAAAATGATTTGTAAAGAAAATGAGAGTTATCCTAAGCATATCCCCCGGGAGTGTCGTAACCAAGAGTGCAGCAAGGCCCGTTGTCGTGCACCAGTTCCCGTTCGAGTCTAGCTCAAAGCGGTGTTTTCGGGTTCTACCCCTAGGTACATCTGTGCCAGAGCCGCCTCTACCTGCTCGTATCCAGACAGGGATGTATTGCTTGGAAAACTCACAAAATCTCTACAATACCAAAATTCTAGGAAGTTCTTCTATACTAATCCTCAAAGTTCATCTTAGGTCTACGTGCTCTAATCAGAGTTTATCTAAATCTAGTTTCCAAGGTTTGTACTAAACTTCCTCTGATACCAACTGTAACGCCCCGACCCCAGTTGCCCAGAGTCGGTGCATTATTACATAACATTGGCATGATCATAAGAAAGATCAAATCTCGAAAGACCGATTGGTTTAGTAGCCTTGGAAAATGCCAGATATATTCATAAGTTTTACATTACATTATAAAATGAAAAACTACTACAACAACATAATTTCTCAATAGACCACACTATTATCCCCTCATAAAATCCCTGCAGGTCATTCATAACTTACTTCTTCACATCCTGGGAAAAATAAAACATAGAAAAGGGGTGAGCTCAAATGCCCAGTAAGGATAACAATATAGCGGAAACTTTCATAAATAAGAATAAACATTTAAGGCAATGCATTACTAAAACAAAAGCCTTTTAAATTTGAACTTTCAACATGGTATGGCAAAAGTAAAATGAAATAATGCCATTTACTTATTCACATGGATATTCTACTAATCGAATAATCACATGCAAAAATCAATAACCACTTTCATAATGTTGGAATGCATAATGTCAAACGTTAATTTCATTGTCTAGGCCTCATCCCAAGACCTAGGGGTTACTTCTAACCGGAACCCAACCCGGAGTGCCTCTAATAACCGGACACCAACCCGGAGTGCCTCTAATAACCGGACACCAACCCGGAGTGCCTCTAATAACCGGACACCAACCTGGAGGGCATACTTTTACCAGTCCCTAACCTGGAGGGCTTACTTTAACCAGTCCCCAACCTGGAGGGCTTACTTTTACCAGTCCCCAACCTGGAGGGCTTACTTTTACCGGTCCCCAACCCGGAACATACTTGTTTAGCACATTCATCTGAAGAAAAGTTTGAAATATAACATAAACATTCGGATTAAAACTAGCATACGAAATGTCAATAGTTTCACCATAAACTATGAATGGTATAAAATAGCACATCCACATTCAAACATATCACAAAACCTTCAATACAATATATAAGTTTTGTATTATAATAAATCAACTTCAAATAATCTTAAAATCCATCAAAGGATGTTGACATAGATGAAATCAAAATTCTTTTTAAAGAAGTATCTCCATTTATTTTGAAACCATTTAAGATCCATATAAAATAAAACATTTTCTTTGAAAATATTCTTATAAGCTTGTATGGAAAGCTTCGACGATTTTATAACGGCGGAAAATAACCGCACCCGCCGTATAAGTTAAAAAAAACATTCTTACCTCAATTCTGTCGAAAAGGTTAAAAAGGACCTTGTTTTGAAAACGAAGGAAAGATTCCTTTATAAACCTCTTATAAAAAGTCAAACAAGGTTATAAATAGTAAAAATGTTTTGAAATACATTTCGAAGAAACATGGATGTGGATGATAAAGAGATCCCAGTAGATTATTACGTATAATACAACCTCGGATAATGAAGAGATTGTGAAATAACCCTTACCTTGTACTTTTCCTTGGTTGGGGTAGGTTAACCTCCTGTATAATGGTGAAATAGTTGTTATTAAATTATACAAGAATCATATATATTAATATGATATCATATATGATCTTTTAACATTGATTTGTTAATAATATCTTCGAATTATCGTCGTTTCGGGAGTTAACTTACTCATTTTCTTTTATATGTTTTGTTACATAAGCCATGGTTGTTGTATCTTATTCATATCCAGAATGATATACAGTCCTTAAACATCATTTTTAAATCATCAAATGATAATTATACTTGAATGGATACGATGGAGAATGAATCTCATCGCGTTCGTGGAGACGGTAGTCCGTACGTACGCACGAGCGACAATATCATTCTTTTGATATTAAAATAATATATAAATGGATGGTATATTATATATACAGAATCATTAACATGTTATATTTATTATTTACATGAGTTACACATCATTATTATACCCATCCAAATAATATTATATTGAATAACAATTACACCACGACGTGGAGACGGTAAGCCGTACGTACGCACGTATGGTGACATGTTATTCAAAGGGTGGATAGAATACTGAATATGATTGTACCATATTTATAATAACATCACAGTATATGTGAGATACTGGAGTTATTATTTCAGAATGGTAAGAACAAAGGAAGAAGAAGTGGAAGAAGAAATGAACTTAGAAAAGGGTGGTGAAATCATTACCTCTTCTTCGGGTTCTTCCTTTTGATTTGATCAAAAGGGCTCCTTAGGTTGGCTTTCTGATCAAACTAAGGCCTCTAGGTTGTATTGAGGGATGTTGGGAGAGTATTTGGGCAGAGTTTGGCTGAACCAAAAGGCTTTAGAGGTGTGAAGAAAAGAGAAGGAAGAGTTCCCTTTTATAAGAGGGGTGAGGGGCACCTTTGGAAAAGCTAGAAATATTAATTTATAATAAATTCATATTCGGTTTCTAAAGGCTCCAAAGTTGACTATTCAAAGGATTAGGTGGGGATAGGTCGAAAACAACTCATCCAATAGAATTTAGACAGGTTTGAGTACTTATATTAACCTTATCTTTAAGTATTAACTCTAAGTTAATTAGTTTCACTTTTACAATGTCTCTTTGTATTTTATATAATATGGTTAATAAACTTACTATATACATCCAAGCGACCCCCAAGTGGTCCATTAATGATTAACCTATCATAATATAAGTCTCTTGGCCGAACCTTAGATTTTTAGGAATTTAATATCAATTAATAATATAATATTTGTTTTAAGAACTCCTTTATGTCAATTTTGACACTATTCAATAGTTGATTTTTGTGAAACTCATAACAGATTGATTACTTCGAACAAAGTCCATTAAATCAATCCTAATATATCATATTAGCCTAGAAAATTAGTTTAATTCATTAAAAGTTTCATATTATATTTATTTGGGTATTTATAATATCAATTATTATAATTTTTCACTATTATAGTAATTACTGCATCATCATTGTGTCATAAATAAAATAACTTATTTATTGTCTAAAAATTATAAATAAAATATCATTATGTAGGAAATCGTTTTATCTTTCTAATGAATATTTATAATCGAAAATCCAACATGTATAACCCTATGTAAAAATTGTTCTTCTAAAAGATATATGCTTGTGTCATTTTTGTATTCATTTTAACTTAATTAAAATAAAGTGTCATTATCACTTACAAGTGGATCCATGGGGTCCAAAAATTGACACAAAGATGCCCATGGTCGACCATGTATCAACCAATAGGGTTAAGACACGTTTTAGGGTAATTTTGTATTATTATAATATTATTTTGTTAACCCTTATTTACCGGATTTACCCTTTAACCATGGTAAATAAAATATTTACCGCAGTAATTATTCAAAATGTCTAAAAATAAAAGTTACCCATTTACATAATTTGGACATCCTGATTCCAAATATGGAATCCATTTTCCTAAATTCAAAACAAAGAAGTTGCAGAAATTAATTTAAAATTAATTCCCGCTGTTAAAACAAAAAGCGTGTTTTTAAGAGATAATAACTATCAAAAGATTGACACTTGTTTATGTTCGGTTTAATTGTAAAATTATGTCCAATGATAAACATTAAATTGAATGGTAAAAATATATTCTAAATATACTTTAAAACTACTCAAATTCATAATTTATCACTATTAATTATTTTGATTAAAAAAGTTGTTTTTAATTAAAATTTAGAAATTTTCACTATTCATCAAAATATGAAAGTTATCCGAAATGTACCAAAATTTCACCCTAGGCTAATTTTGATATTCCGAATCCAAAAATGAAGTCCATTTTGAAATATAGAATATATATGATTTCAAAAATTAGGTATTACTATTCACAACGGCTAGTTTAATTAGTTGTGGTGTGTGTTAGAACTCGAGGTTGCGTACAACACACGCTATCGCATTATTCAAAGGGAAACGTACCGTAGAAGCTTGGGGTGTTACACATCCAAATTGGAAAAGATTAAAAGTTACAAGATCGAAGATAAGTTTTTACAAAATTAAATTAAATTTGTTAATGATTGAAAAATGGGGGATGTTTTTATGAAAATTCTTTGATGAAATTTTTAAAGAGGTTATATTTTTCATCCATAACTAATCTGAAGTGATAATTATTAAATAAATCCCATAGTTGAAATTTCACTATAAATCATTATAGAACCAAAATGTATTTGGATATGAAGATTTTTTTGGGGGAAAATATGAAATAAGAAATTGAAGAATACATATAAAGATGCCTATTTTATGAAAAAGTAAAAGTTGAGAGACAACATCTTAAACGAGTTATGAAACCTCTACCTATTTTTGTAGATATAAAATGATATTACTTTGGAATTTTCCACTATATTTTAAAATACTATAATAAAGAATGAAGACATATGTAATAATGTTTATCACATTAAAATTCTACACATATTCTCACTATAATGGAAGATTTACCCCTCTATGATGTCACATGACCCTATATTAATAAATTTGTGATACTAAATGGTGCACATATTTCAATTATATCTATTTTGAGTCATGGTTTTCATAAAAAATATGGAAAATTCTTCAGAACGATATCAAAACCACACTACATATGAGTATAAATTATCCTTGTTGGACATATAGATAGTCTGAAAGGACTATTAACAATTTAGAAGACACATTAAGGTGGTATTAACATGAATTTCATGGTTGATAGGACTATTATTTTTCTTTTGGTGGAATTTTTATATAATAATATATTACATTCAAGAACTCAAATAGATCCATATGAAGCCTTATATATGAAAATATGTCAAACAAAGTGGTTTTCTAAAGAAGTGTGTAAAAGTATGATTTTGGTCCCATAACTCATTGAGGAGACAATGGTGAAGTTAATAAATATTCAAATTTATATCATGACTTCTAAAAAAAGTAAAAATTATTTATAAAAATATTCAAAGGAAGAATTTAGAATTTTAAGTGGGAGATTATTTTTTATTTAAGGTATCTTTATATAAAGGTGTTATAAGGTTCAAATAGAATGAGAAACTAATTACTAGGATCATTGAACCTTTTGAAATTCTATAGGTAATTGGATTTGTATCTTACCATTTATAAATGTCGCCTAACCTCTATAAAGTTCATGATGGTTTCCATATATCCTTTTTAAAGAAGTGCATTCTAAACCCAACATATGTGCTCAAATCCAAGGAAATATAATTGGAACCCAATTTATCTTACTAAAATGATCCTATTTATATTCTCAACATTAAGAAAAAAGTGTTAAGGAATCAGATGACATAGCTAGTAAAGTTACTTTAGATAAATAATAAGATAAAAGAGGTGATGTGGTAAATTGAAGAAATTACGATGAATAAATACCCACATTTTTTCATGATGTGACATTATATAAATTTCAAGGATGAAATTTTGTGATGTAGGTGAGAATCTAACACCCAATATTCAATTATATTAAGTTTTTCTTTCTAAAGAAATAATGGTACAATCAACCTACCTTTATTCAAGAATAAGATTAAAACATAAAATACCAATTTTTATAAAATGAATTTAATGAAATGAATTTCAATTTTGAATTCATCATATACAAATTATCTTAGTGTGTGATTTTTAGATTTTTTAGATATAGTTAATTTTTGGGTAAATAGTGAAAATTCCCATTTTACCAAAAACCCGAACTTTTATGAAAATATAATGATAAAATAATAAATTTAATGTTTATGAAAAAAACATCAAAAAAATTCAATAATTAATATAATTCATATAAAAATATAATTTTGAGCTTAGAAATATATGCTTAACATTTTGTAAATCTAAGTAATGTTTTATTCAAAAAAACATGTTTTTATTTCTTATATTTTAATCAAGTATTTGTTAGGTTTTATAGGTTCTATTTTGGTATGAAAGAAAAATAATTATCATTTTATTTAACATTATCCTATTAATTTCATTATAATTAACATTATAATTTATTTTCCTATAGAATTAGTTTTATACTTAAAAAAGATTTATCTGAGAAACCATTTTTCATCGCATTTTGGGGGGTTCTTATTAAATTAATTTATGTAACTTATAGTAATTAAATTAAATAAATTTGAATCCATATTTTGAATCATAATTTAAAAATTTATTAATGAGTTTAGTTTCATTTTTTTGTCATTATGAATAGTAACTTTGTTAAAAAAGTCAATTCCCATAGTAAGAGTTAAAACAGATTAAAAGCGTTAAAACTAACATGAAAAGGGATAAAATGACCAAAAAACTTATCTAATCTTATTTTATGGTCATATTTACACAATATATAATCTTAAATGTTAATATGATATATTTTGGTGCCATTTTTATTGTGTAAGATGTTAATATATTTTAGTCTTTTGAAAAATTCCAAGTGTGTCCTCTCCCACACTGATAAAATGAAACCACCTCTCCAATATTATAAGCACTTCAATAGCCTCTTATCTCAGAAAATAACTACAAAAATACTTTCATAACACCCTTATAAATTTCCTTTAGGTCCTTCTTTTATCATAATACTCTAGTGAAAAGGCTTTAAGTATAAACCTAAGGAGGTTGTTTGAAGAAGAGGTATAGTTCTTAACTGAGAGTTTTCTTTTTTATTTATTCTTTTACCTACTTCAAAAATATCAAAAAAATTGTGATATAAAAACATAATTATCTCCAATATACTTATATTTTATTATTTTTATGTTATATCCACTTTTCATCTACTTTTCCATCCAACGGGAACCAAAAATGTTGCTCGTGCAGACGTATGACCTACTAACCCTATTTCATAACAAATTCAATTTTTTAGTTATAAATATTAAAATAATGAATATAAATATATGATATAATTATGATTTTATAAATATAATATATCATTTAACTTTTTACGCTTCCACCTATTTAAAAAATTATAATGTCACTCTTTCATACGTCTGGACCACCACCTTCATGAATCGATGTGATTTATTATTATTGTCCATTATTCAAGAATGATTATAAATATGTGTATAATGAATATATATTATGTTTTTACCATGATTAAATTACTATAAATGATGAGACCACTATCAATTTACATGGACTTAAATTACTAAACTGAAATTTACATGAAAAATGAAACAATTAACACTCGAAAATGAATATTTTAATAATTAATTATTAATAGAAAAGTTTTGAAATATTATTAGTGGATCATATATGATATTATAATTATTTTTATTACTGTATTATATAATTATAATAAATTTAAATTCATTATAAATTTTAATAAAACCACGTATAATGTAATACAAACTTGATGTAAGGGATTTCTATAATAATCTCATTTTATTTTGGGATTGTTTATGTTCAGATTTACTTTGGGAAAATTTCTGATCCTAATATTTTAAACCCCATATATTTTATTTTACTCTGGGTATTTTGTTATTTTTTCATTTTTTAAATTCAAATTTTTATTTTTTGGAATCAATAATAACGAATTAATTTAAACATAAGGGACTTTCTTTTAAAAAACGTTTTATGAAATTGTCCTCCAAATTTTTTTTATTCCATGTACATATTATACTCAATGTTTTTTCCACAATTTTTTTTCTATTCTCAAAAAAATATATTAAATTCATATTTAGAAATTTTTTACTTTCCATAAAAATGTTCAATAGGAAAATTCATGTCATTTTCCAAATGAGGTACTTTTTACCAAATCTATGAATGGAATATTTATTTTAACGTATAACACATGAATGGTTTTCACACCATCATGACTATTATTTACTGTGAAGATTAATTTAAAAATTTTGATGGTCAATTTATGATAAATTTTTTCTCATTATTTTTATAATTTTTGTTTAAAATGATATTAGAAAACATAATATTATTTTCATAAAGGGATGAAAAAAATTGAAAAGTGATTTATAAATTTTCTCTTATATGAAGTTACATGCAAGTTAATTTTTATGTATTGATCTTATTATTGATTTATAAAGTCATAGATTTTCTGAAACAAATTCATTTATGATGAATCAATGGTCAAATATCATCCTTTAATAATAATTTATTATACCTTATTTTGAGATAATTCATTGAATTATAATCACATTCTCTATCACTCTCCGTTATTCATTAAACAATATTTTTATCCACCATGTTCATAATTTTAATATCATGGATGAATTTAGAATCATTTCTTTTACTTTGATGATGTTTCAACTATATACCATTTCTATGTATGATATCAGTTGAAGGAAACATATTAATTATGCTATTTCATTTACGGTAAAAAATATTGATCTTGAATATCCTTGATTCAATACAGATAATTGTTGACATATAAGAAATTTTAAAGAAAGAATTTTATTGATCCTTTAAAATAAAAGGAATTCATAGTATGTGAAAGTAACATGTTGGAATTGGTTGTAGATAACCACTTGATGAATCAAAAGTTATCTTTAGTAAAAATACCTGGAATTCCATATAATATGTGTATCTAGTTTACACTTATCCATCTTATAAGAATGATGTCTTGGTTGAGAGTCCTTGATGTTAGAATTCATGATATCTTAGTTGAAAGGCCTTGATAATGGATGTGTATAATTAATAGTTTCCTTTATCAATAATTTAGTTTTCATTATCCATGTGATTTATATATTAATATTAGATAAGATAATGTAACCCATGAAGTTTACTTGATCAATCGAAAACCGATACTTAGATTGATTGGAATATAGCTGATGCTCTCTTCGTGTAATATGGAAGATGTCAAGATGTTTGGAATGATCATCATGAGTCTTGCAGTACACAAAGATTTCATACACAAATACTAAAAAACTAATCCAGGTATGGATGAATGATTCTAATCATCAAGGCCATAAAAACAATTCTTTATTTTTCAACCCAAACGACATTTCAATGGAATCATAAAGGCCATACCTACTTCTAGAAGTAGTATTCAGTATATCAAATTTTTTAACTCTCAACGGATGATACCCTAGTCTCAAGTCTATTCTGAAAGAGACACAAGTTCCCCTCAATAGTTCAACTAGATCATCAATACATGGAAGTGGATACCGGTTCGTCTTAGTCATCTTGTTCAAATTATGATATTAAACACAGAAGCACAGAGTCCCATATTTCTTCCTAGAAAACAACACTGGTGAACCCAAAGGTTACATACTCCATCGGATAAATCCCTTATCATCCAACTCCACCAACTAAGTCTTGAGATCTTTAATCTCTATTGGTTCCATTTAGTATAGTGTTATTAAAAATGGATTAACTCCTAGAATGATATCAATATTTAATTCCACTTCTCTCTTAGGTGTCAGCCCAATGTATTCTTTAGGAAATACATCCTAAAACCTCTCTAGTACAGGTGTAAAAATATTCTTCTTTACACCTCCACCATCTAGCAATAGACTTGAAACCTGGATAGTGATCTCTCCCAATTTCTGAGTAATTGTCCCTCCTTGACCTTCATGGATATCCCATTCTCCATGGTCGACATATTTGTCACCCTTAGGATATGTAAAAGTCACTCTCCTTAGATAAAAATCAATGTGAGATAGGTATGATACTAACCAGTCCATACACAAAAGTAATTCAAAACCTGATATTTCAATGAAGTAAAGATCTCATAAAAAATGAAACTCCCAACTTTGAGAGAACTTCCTTTTCAAAGATATATGTCTCTTGAACATACTCCCAAAATTGTTTCTATTATCACAACTCTACACACAAACTCCACCAACAGGATAAAAACCATTAATGAGTTTTGAAACAATAAATGAATGAGAGGATATAGTATCAAATAAGGCAAAATATAAAGTATAATCTACAAGAATAATACTTCTTAATATTGGTGGTCCAACCTCACTCTCGGTAAGTCTAGTTTGAACCACATGAAATTATCCCTTCAATGTTTTTTATGACACTACATGAGTCCTCGATGCTATTATAATTTTCTGATATGGTCACTCTTACACCAAAACTCCATGCCTACTACCTCTACCTCTGTGACCAGTAGAACTATAGCTGCCAAACTGATATTGTTTAGAAGATACTCTTCCAGCACTCTAGTTCTGTCTTGCTCTGTCAACACTAACCATATGTCACGGGTTCTTATAGAACCTCTGTAGATTTCCCATATTTGCACAAGACAATAAATATACTAGTGATTAGGGGAAAAATCTCTAGAAGTGTCCCAACTTACCACACTGGTGACAAATCAAATGGGGGAGGTCCTATGAAACTGACCACTCTCCCTTACTAATATTCTTTCTATCACCATGAAAAAAAATCTTGTAGCAACGCTTCTTGATCATGGAATTCATACCTCTTGATCATCCAGTAGAAACGACATGTCTACCAAAATAATCCTTCCTCCCTTAGCTATGAGTGCCTGATCCATTACCTCATAAAACCTATTTAATCAAAGGAGGTTAACTTGGGACTTAATCTCACATTTATGCCTATCCTGGAAATATCTTGCCGAAGCCGTCTAATCCCATGCCAAAACTAGAGAAATTAGTTTCAAATCTCTGAATCGTCAATCATAGTCATTCACAGACATTCTCTCCAGAGTCAACCTCATGAACTAAGCTACTCTCTCCCGCCTCAGCATCTCTGGAAAGAAGTGATCCATGATCTTCTCTAAGAAGTCCTTCCATATAATACCCCCATTATTTCCAATCCAAACCTGAATGTCCCTCCAATATTTTACTGATTATCATATCATATAAGTATCCAAATTAGCCCTATTCTCAACAAGAGTCTCCATGTTGTAAGGTATAGTCTGGATAAAATTAGCTCAGAATTCAGATCCCTCAGGTCCACCCTATCTTGTAAGATTCAGAGGGTGTTGTAATTGAAACCCATATGGTAGGTCATACATTATTTTTACAACCTTCCCCAGGTATCTTTACATGACTTTCATGAAGTGGGTAAAGTTATCTCAAAACTGATCCACTGATTCCTCACTGAGAACAATTGGTGCCTTAGGTATCACTACTGGTAGATCATCAACAGCCATGTCCTCCCGTCATCCTCTCAACAAGAGTATTCAAGGACGAATATTTCTATAATTCATAACACACTCCTTAGTACACATTTAAAAACATTAAAACATTTACATAAGAGGAAAATAAAACAAATATTTTTCCCCAAATCCCACCACATGGTCAAAACCGAGGTTTCGACACTACCCTTAACCACCCTACACCTAGGTCCTGGTTAATAAGGGTAAACACATTCTCATATTCAAATTTCTCAACAGACACCGATTTATTCTCACATTGCATAATTTTACAATTCTCAAATTTCATATTAGACACATTCTTAGTTCAATTTCACAAGAAAAGAAAAAAAATTATGTTTAACAACCTTACCCATAACCCGTTTTCCTATGCATGCCTAAAAAATGATGCATGTAAAAAAATTATCCTAACTGCCTAGTATAATTCATGAAAACTAAACACTTATTCCATACCAGGACCTAAGTCAATTCTAATAAAAACATAGAAACAATAATCACATCACACAAAAAGTGCATCTCCCAATGTGAAATAATATTTAACTGTAACAACAAACAAAAATAACAATTATCCCACCATGGGTACTTGGGTTTTACCCTATACATGGGTTTTCAACTCCCATCCACATGCTCATGTCCAAGGCCTGACTCATCCTAGTATCATGTATACCTTTCCCAAATAGTAATACGAATGAAAAGAAAAGGAAAAATCCTCTCAAACCACTTTGTAATGTCCCAGCACGAGTGTTATGCACCAGTGCGCCAAACCGGACCACCAAATGACCTCAGACATGACTCCCCATACATCATAGGCTTCTGACTAGAAGTAAGGTTCTAATATTTATCATGGGGAGACTATTCCCACTTTTATTAAATTAATACACCATCATAAAATAAGAAACAATAACTGAATAACATATAACCATAAAATAGAACAGTAACAAGATCACAAGATGACCAAAACTGGAGATACAATATTAAAACCGAACTGTAAATATACCATAATAAAGTACGTGATAACTTTTAAAAATTAAAACCCAAAATTAAATACATTAAAAACTTCCAAGTAAGTCCCAAACCACATTTGGAACCCTCATTCACACTTTATCCCAAATTAGCCATCTAAACAGGGCCTTTTCTCTTAACATGTCCTGCAACCATGTAATCTATTCGGGTACCGATCAAGTAGCCTAAGTAGGATGTGATTAAAAATCAGAGAGATAACACCAATGGTGTATAAAAAATATCTAATCAAAAACAGTGTATGGATTTTTATAAATAAATAATAATAATTCATAATTAAATAGTTATCACATTATCAATTATTCTTTATTTTACCACATAAACCTCTAGGTTCTTGAGGACACCCAAAACTCAATACCTGCTTCATCCTAGAGAGTTTGACCTATCCATAATGTATAAAACATTTGAATTTCCATGTTACTATTCATAATCTCATATGGGAACAACCGTGTTACCATTCACCATTTCTCAATTGAATGACTATGTTACCATTATTTTTTTCATAAGGGAATGTTCATGTTACCATTCACCATTTAATAATTTAATGATCATGTTACCATTCTTGTTTTCATAAATAAATTTCCATGTTATCATTAACTATTTACTAACTAAATGAACATGTTACCATTCTTATTTTCATAATTGAATTCCCATGTTACCATTCTTGTTTTCATAATTTAATTTCCATGATACAATTAACCATTTCATAATTAAATGACACTATTACCTTTCTTTTTTTCATAAGTGAATGTCCATGTTACCACTAACCATTTCATAATTAAATAACCATGTTTCCATTCTTAAAACAAGGCTGAATGACCATGTTACTATTAAACATTTATAGTCACATAAATCAAAATATCACAATATCACATACATCACAATGCTATATGTATCTCAACAATCAATTAATTAATTCACCAACTAATTAATCAAAAGTAAAAATTGCATGTACTCATCATTACATTAATTATTTCAACAATTAACTAATCACATAAAATTAATTAATTAATTTATAGATTTATTAATACAAGTAAATTCCATTAATTAATTCAATAATTGACTAATACAACTCAAAAATTTCATATATGCATCTTTTTGTAAATTAATTAAACAATTAATTTAACCACATTAATTTCCTAATAATTTAACAATTAGTTTATCACTTCAATCCCATTAATTAATCTACAAATTAATTAATCACATAAAGCCCAATATCCCCATAATTAATTCATCAGTTAATTATTAAATTCATTATCTCAATCCTCATAATTAATTCTAAAATTAATTATTCCAGATCTACAATCACAATATACCCAATTAAATATTCCATAATAAATTAATTTACCCAAATTAATTTCCTCATTTTATGAAAATTAATTACAAAAAAAACAAATATAAATTATTCAATTTCACACATGTAATTTAGTTCATGACATTAGGATTTTAATCATATACCACCTACCTCAATTCATTGATGAATGATCTCCCAACATAAATCCCCAATTTTAGCAGAGTAATGATGTAGAGTGAGATCCATATCTAAAAACTAAATCAAGATTGAAATATTGAAGATCTATTAAATCAAGGCCTAGATCTAAAATTATATATCTAGATCCACTCAACTAGATTTATATCTAATCAAAATAGAGAATAACTTTCTTTAAAGAAGGATAGAATAATGTGAGAAGAACAAGAGAAGAAATGAGATGAGATCCAGTCATCGGGAGGGGTAAAGATCATAGATATAGGCTTTGAATAACCAAAAATGGAGTTTAGGGGGGCCTAAAATCCATATGGGAGGATCCAAAATCATTAAAGAATATCTATTGTCAAATTGGGGTCAATTACGGGATAATTAGGGGTTCGGGAATTTTTAAATAGATTTTCAAGCTAATTAAATTCCTCAGCATGGTTTTCTAGGTAAGGGATCATTGTTTTCCCTAACTATGATCCTAAACAATGAACCAACCATTTAATTACCCTCTATCTAGGGTTTTATGGTTTTTCGGGGTGGGGAGCATGGTTATGGGAAATTTTTTTCCAACCGTGCACTACCTTATTCTTTCTTTTTTTGTTGTCAAATTTCACCGAAAATATCTTCAAGTTAGAAGCTGAAGAGAAATTACTCAAAAAAGGACAAAAGAGTTCCTAAAATAAAGTGTGAGATAAATCAAGAAAATTTCAAGATCTTATAACATGAGGAAAAGGAAAAGGTTTGAATTACTTAAGGATTATGATTTCTGAATAAAATAACTCCCTAGGAAGTAAAATAATTTATATGATACATTGAGTAGGAAAGATCAAGGATTTTTTAATAAATTTATAATTTAAAAGGATTATATATTCAGGGACATAGTAAAGCCATATATTATAAATATCAGGGAAGGGGAAACATTAATTTTTTTCAAATGATTTTAAAACCATCCTAATTGGAAAAGATTAGAAGTTACATGCTCAATGATAAGTTTTTACAAAATAAAATTAAAGTTGTTAATGATTGAAAATGGGGGACTTTTTTATGAAAATCATGTGATGAAATTTTTAAAAAGGTTATGTTTTTCATCCATAACTAATCTGATGTGATAATTATTAGATGAATCTCGTAGTTCAAATTTCTCTATAAATAATTATAAAACCAAAATGTATTAGGATATGAAGAATTTTTTTGCGGGATAATATGAAACAAGAAATTGAAGACTGTATATCAAGATGCATATTTTAACAAAAAGTAAAAGATGAGATACAACATCCTCAATGAGTTATTAAACCTCTACCTATTTTTTTAGACATCAAATGATATTACTTTGTAATTTTCCACTATATTTTCAAATACTATAATAAAGAATGACGACATATGTATTAATTTTGATCACATTAAAAAGTATGCACATTTTCTCAATATAAAAGAATATTTACCTCTCGATGATGTCACACGATCCTATATTAATAAATTTGTGGGACTGCATGGTGCACATATTTTAATTATATATATTTTGAGTCATGGTTTACATAAAAAATATGGAAAATTCTATAGAATGATCTCAAAACCACACTACATTTGAGTACTATTTATTATTTGTGGACATGTAACTAGGCTGAAAGGACAATTCAAAATTTATAAGACTCATTGAGGTGGTTTTCACTTGACTTTCAAGGTTGATAGGACCATTATTTTCCTTTTGGTGGAATTTTTATATAATTATAAATTATATTCAAGCATTAAAATAGATCCATATGAAGCCTTATATATGAAAATATGTCAAACGAAATTTTTTTCTAATGAAGTGGGTAAAAGGAAGCTTTTGGTCTCATAACTCGTTGAGGAGACAATTTTGAAGTTAATAAATATTCATATTTATATCAAGGCTTCTCAAAAAAGTAAAAAATATTTATAAAAATATTGGAAGGAAGAATTTAGATTTTTAAGTGGGAGATTATTTTTTATATAAGGTATCTCTATATAAAGGTGTTACAAGGTTCAAACAGAATTAAAAACTAATTCCTGGGTTCATTGAACCTTTTGAAATTATAGAAGTATTTGGAGTTGAATCTTACCATTTATAAATGCCACCTGACCTCTATAATGTTCATGATGGTTTCCATATATCCTTATTAAGAAAGTACATTTGGGACCCAACATATGTGCTAAAATGCAAGGAAATATAATTGGAACCTGATTTATCTTACTATAGTGATCCTATCTATATTCTCGACATTAGGGAAAAAGTGTTAAGGAATCAGATGACATAGCTAGTAAAGTTACTTTAGATAAATCATAAGATAGAAGAGTTGATGTGGTAAATTGAAGAAATTATGATAAATAAATACCCTCATTTTTTAAGTATGTGACATTCTATAAATTTCAACGATTAAATTTTGTGATGGAGGGAAGAATATATCACCCAAGATTCAATTATATTATGTTTTTCATTCTAAAGAAATAATGGTACAATCTACATACATTTATTCAAGAATAAGAATAAAACTTAAATTACCAATTTTTATAAAATAAATTTAATTAAATTAATTTCAATTTTTAATTCTTCATGTACATATTATCTTAGTGTGTGTTTTTTAGATTTTTTAGAAATAGTTAATTTTTGGGTGAATAGTGAAAATTACCATTTTATAAAAAACCCGTACTTTAAAGACAATATAATGATAAAAGAATAAATTTATTTTTTATGAAAAAAACTTCAATAAGATTGAATAATTAATATAATTCATATAAAAATATAATTTTGAGCATAGAAATATATGCTTAACATTTTGTAAATCTATGTAATGTTCTTTTCAAACAAAACATGTTTTTATTTCTTCGATTTTAATCAAGTATTTGTTATTTTTTTAGGTTTTTGTTTGGTATGAAAGAAAAATAGTTATCATTTTATTTAAAATTATCCTATTAATTTCAGTATAATTAACATTATAATTTATTTTCCTATAAAATTAGTTTTATACTTAAAAGGATTTTATTCTGAAAAACTATTTTTCATCACATTTTGTGGGTTTTTATTAAATTAATTTATATAACATATCAAAATTCAATTAAATAAATCTGAATCCATATTTTGAATTATAATTTAAAAAATTATTAATGATTTTAGTTTTATTTTTAGTCATTATGAATAATAACTTTATTAAAAAAATCAATTGCCATAGTAAGAGATAAATAAGATTAAAAGCGTTAAAACTAACATGAAAAGGGCTAAAATGACCTAAAAACTTATCTAATACTATTTTATGGTCATATTTACACCCTATATCGTCTTAAATTTTAATATGGTGTATTTTGGGGCCGTTTGTATTGTGTAAGATGTTAATTTATTTTAGTCTTTAGAAAAATTCCAAGTGTGTCATCTCCCCCACTTATAAAACAAAACCACATCTACTATCTTATACACACTTCAATAGCCTCTTATCTCAGAAAATAACTACCAAAATACTTTCATAACACCCTTATACATTTTCTATAGATCCTGGTTTTATCTTAATACCATATATAAAAGGCTTTAAGTATAAACCTAAGGAGGTTGTCTGAAGTAGAGGTATAGTTCTTAACTGAGAGATTTCTTTTTTATTTATTCTTTTATGTACTTAAAAACTATCCTCAACATTGTGATATAATAACATAATTATCTCCAATATACTTAAAATTTATTATGTTTATGTTATATCCATTTTTCATCTTCTTTTCCATCCAATGGGAAACAAAAATGCTGCTCGTGCAAACGTATGACCTACTGTCTCTATTTCATCACAACTTCAATTTTTTAGTTATAAATATTAAAATAAAGAATATATATATTATATAATTATGATTTTATAAATATAATATATCATTTAACTTTTTACTCTTCCACTTATTTAACAAATGATAATTTCACTCTTTCATACGTGTGGACCACCACCTTCATGAAGCGATGTGATTTATTTTTCTTATCTGTCATTCAAGAATGATTATAAATATGTATATAATGAATATATATTATATTTATACAATGATAAAAATTCTATAAATTATGATACCACTATTAATATGCAAGGACTTAAATGAAAAAACTGAAATTTATATGAAAAATGAAACAATTAACACCCAAAAACGAATATTTTAATAAAGAATTATTAATAGAAAAGTGTTGAAATATTGTTAGTGGATCATATATGATATTATAAATATTTTTATGATTATATTATAAAATTATAATAAATTTAAATTTATTATATATTTGAATAAAACCACCTATAAAGTAATTCAAACTTGATTTAACGGATTTCTATAACAATATCATTTTATTTTGGGATTATTTATGTTCATATTTACCTTGCGAAAATATCTGATCCTAATGTTTTAAACCCCGTATATTTTATTCTACCCTGGTTATTTTGTTATTTTTTCATTTATTAACTTCAAAATATTATTTTATGGGATCAATAATAAAGAAGTAATTTAAACATAAGGGACTTTATTTTAAAAAACTTTTTATGAAATTTTTCTTCAAAATATTTTTATTCGATGAACATATTATACTTAACGTGTTTTCCACAACTTTTTTTCTATTATCAAAAAAATATATTAAATTCATATTTAGAAATTTTTTACTTTCCATAAAAAAGTTTAATAGGAAAATTCTTGTTATTATCCAAATGAGGTACTATTTACCAAATCTATGAATGGTATATTTATTTTAACATAAAACACATGAATGGTTTTTCACACCATCATGACTACTATTTACTGTGAAGATAAATTTAAAATTTTTGATGGTCAATTTCAGATAATTTTTTTTCTCATTATTTTTGTAATTTTTATTTAAAATGATATTAGAAGAAAATGATATTATTTTATTGAATGGATAAAAAAATTGAAAAGTGATTTATAAATTTTCTCTTATATGAAGTTACAAGGAAGTTATTTTCTATGTATTTATCCTATTTTTGATTTATAAAGTCATAGATTTTCTAAAAAAATTCATTTCTGATGAATCAATAGTCATATATCATCCTTTAGAAATAATGGATTATACCTTATTTTGAGATAATTCATTGCCTTATGATCACATTCTCTATCACTCTCCGTTATTCATCAAACATTATTTTTATCCTTCAAGTTCATAATTTTAATATCATGGATGAATTTAGAATCATTTATTTTACTTTGATGATGTTTCAACTATATACCATTTCTATGTATGATATCAGTTGAAGGAACCATATTAATTATGCTATTTCATTTACTGGAAAAAATATTTATGTTCTATATCGTTGATTCAATACAGATAATTGTTGACATATAAGAAATTTTAAATAAAGAATTGTATTGATCCTTTAAAATACAAGGAATTCATAGTATGTGAAAGTAACTTTTTGGAATTGGTTGTAGATAACCCCTTGGTGAATCAAAACTTCTCTTGAGTAAAAATAGCTGGCATTCCATATAAGATGGGTATCTAGTTTACACTAATCCATCTCATAAGAATGAAGTCTCGGTTGAGAGTTCTTGATGCTAAAATTCACGATATCTTGGTTGAGGGGCCTTGATAATGGATGTATATAATTAATTGTTTCCTTTTTTAAGAATTTAGTTTTCATTATCCATATGATTTATATGTTGATATTAGATATATAGGATCATTGGACTCAATTTGTTGATTAAATTAAATTAATTTTTATTATCCACTCTGTTATATTGATTATACCTCATTTAATCATGATACCTTCTATTTTATGTAACCCTTAATGAGTATTTGAGCTATCATTTTATTAATTTTCCATTACCTAGTATGTGAATAAGGATATTATTAATTATTTCAAGTATGAGTGAATATTTCCTATTCTATTTTTTTATATTTACAATGTAATATGAGAATCATGTATGTATCAAGTTTTCAAAGGCCACTAAACTGATCGATCATGTATAGTGAGATCCTTTTTATGTAATACCAATGTAATAAATTAAACACTATATCTAGGTTTTTTGGGTTGGGTGTTTAGAATACAACCTCTTACCATGAAGTAATCAATGATACTACCTAGGAACAAGGAAAAATTAAGTAATTACTATCCAACAAGTATCTCATAGTGCATGGGGAATAAATAGAACTAGTAGATTCCATAGAGTATATGAATGTCATTAGATGTCTCCAAAGAATGTTTGAGGAAGAGATTGTATTCTATACAAATAAATATTTTTATAGTGACATTTATGATTGAAAATGTCACGAACCAGCCCGGTGACCTTGGTAACCCGATAACTAAGCCGACCCTGACATATCCCGTAGGGCGTTTCCGATCCCCATGGGTCGACGACTAGCACCTGGCATTTTACAACATACAAGTGGGAACGATTTTTCCAGAAGATTGTGGTAGAAAAATAAACAAGACAGTATACATAAAAAAAGAAACTCCACTGGGTGAAATGTACCAGAAAACAAAGAGGAATAAGAATACCAAAGTACTACAACCCAAGTACTAAAAAGCGAAAAATAACCCCAAAGTCCCTAAGGAAATAATACACTAAGAGAATATCAACAGCTGGATCCTCCTCAAAGAGATTCCTTAACTTTGCTCGAGCATGGAAGAAGGAACTCTATAACCACCTGAAAGAAAAAGTAGGGTGTGAGATTAAGCCCAGTAGGATACCACCAAAGATTCCGTAACAGATTCCAAATATAGATTATCCAAAGAAAAGCTTTCAATTTTTAAATAAACAGGTTTGGAAATTCCAAAGCATATTCTTCAAAAATATGCTATACATTTTCAAAGGATGGAAATAAATATTTTAAGAAAATGATTTACAAATTATAGAATATTTCTAAAACAATGGCTAAAGAAAAAAATTTATATAAAACCGTTTATATAAATTCAGAAGGCATGTAAGGTAGTTAAAAAGCATTGGCATACATTTATATCTCAAATATAAATAAACAAGTGAGGAACATGGTCATCTTCCAAAAGGTACGATAGTATTAATCAGTAATAGGATTCTGCACTCTCTATGTGAACTCAAGAAAATGTGTATATACACATCCCTATGACACTGGCCAAAGGAGACTCATCACCAACCTGTCGGGGATGTGACCCGCCGCAAGTATGTTTTAGAACGTTATCGTAGCGTAGAGTGTATCAAAATAACTCACTAACTACCTAAGGCTTGCATGCGCTCTTACATGATGGGCGAACTATTTTAAGAATCCTAAAAATATGATCAATTACATTCTTCCTTTTCAAAAGTTCCAATTTCATTCCATTTAAAACCAAAATAGGTTTTATTCCAAACATTCCTTCTTCACAAGATAAAACCAATGGGTTTCTATCAAATCATTTTAATCCATTTTCACCAGTTTGAAATCCATTCAAAACCAATTCCATCATCACACAATTTATTTCCAAAATTAAATTCCACAATTTAATTGAAATCATTTCCATCAAATCCACAATTTAAATTGAACAATTTAAATCGGTCAATTTCCATAAACACGCCCAATTCAATGGAATTGGGGTTTTCCAAAATTTCTTTGACAAAACCATTTCAAATATCTCAATTCACTGGAATCGAGTTTTTATCAATTTAATTGAAATGAAATTTGATCAATTTAATTTAAATCAAAAATTTAAATAAATCAAGAAAATACAATGATAATTAATTTGGTAAGTCGGGACAGAACCACCAACCTCAATGGTTTTGACCAAAACCACAACGGTTGAGAATTCTCTATAAAACCGGGTTGCTCCTTCAAGAACACGCATTAGATCTCTTATCCTAGCAAGATCAAGACCAAATCTCATCATATTTGGAATCCACACACTTAGATCTACCCATAAAGGACGTTGATCTATGAAACCGAGAGAAGAGGATAAGTATATCTAAGTAGATCTAAGAAACCGATCAAGAACGATGAAGAACAATCACATACCTGAAAAATATGGCATTGATTCACCATGGGGAGGCTTTGGATCACCTCTGGAATGATGGGAGTACCTTCTCTGACCTTTAGAGAAGAAAAATCCCAATTTATCGCCACTTAGGAAGAAAAAAGAGGCACTTAGAGGCAAAACGTGTGAGATCCACAGTTTAAGGATCTCATTTAAGTGCATGTATGGTTAGTTCGCACGATTTAACAAACTGTGCACTAGCCGTGCGTTAGCTAATTTCTCAGCCACCCTTCACGCATGGTTTGGCTGCATATTTAGAAAACTTGTGTGCCACCCATGCGGATGCTACTGCATCCAAGACTAATAATGTACGGTTTGGCTGCACGGTTTAGACAACCTGTGTGCCACCCATGCGACTTCCCCTTTCCCCAAAACAACATTTAATGTTCTCTTGACTCTCCCATTAATCACTACTCCAAAACAGAGGTACTTAGAAACATCAAAAGTACCTGAAAATGTAAAGTGATGTTACAACCTCCCCACCATAAGATCTTTCTACCCACAGAAAGCCTATGAAGAAACCTCCTTGTTAAAAAGATGAGGCCACTACTCTCTCATTAGTTCCTCCCTTTTGAATGTAACATGAGAATCAGAACCATGATTCCATAGTACACGGACCAGAGGTATCATCTTCCCACAAAGTAACTTTTTCTCAGAATCAACAACCCTGACTGGTCATTCAGTCACAGATAAATCTGGTTCAATCACAAGATCACTGCAGCTCAAAACATGATATGGATCATAGAGATACATTTACAGCTACGATACATGGAACACGTTTTGTATTGATGTCATCTGTGGTGGTAGATCTAGATGGTAAGAAACTTTCCCTATAAGACCAACAACCTCGAAAGGTCCCACAAAATGAGGAGCAAGATTCCCTTGCCACCCAAGCCGTCGATGAACTAATCAGGGTGAAACATTCAAGAACACTTGGTCACCAACTGAGAAATATAAAGGTCTATGGTGAAGATCAACATAAGACTTGTACCGACTCTATGCTGTCAACATTCTCTGACGAATCAACTGCATCTTAGCTGTCATATCATGGATCAAACTCAGTCCTAGAAAGGATCTTTCACCAATCTCCGACCAACATAAAGGAGATTTACAAGGACATCCATACAATGCCTCAAAAGGATCCATTTTGATCATATACTGATAACTATTGTTATAAGAAAACTCAAGAAGCCCCAGATGATCATCCCAAAATCCACCGAAGTTGAGAACACATGCGCAGAGCATATCCTCAAGGATCTGAATAGCTCTCTCTGTCTGGCCATCTGACTAGGGATGGTAGGTCGTGCTCAAATGGACCTGAGATCCCAGTGCCTCCTGAAGGCCTCTACAAAAGAAAGAAGTAAACTAAGGATCCCTATCAGAGATAATATCAGACAGAACTCTGTGAAAACAAACAATTTCTTTCACATAGATATTTCCCAAGTCCAAAACATTGGTTTTATCCCGAATAGGTATAAAGTGAACTGACTTGGTAAGCCTATTGATCACAACCCATATCGTGTTATTCTTCCTTTGGGTTTGAGGTAACCCAACCACAATGTCCATACATATTTCATCCCACATCCATGTAGGGACTGGAAGTGGTTGAGGAAAACCCAAAGGTTTCTAGTGCTCAGCTTTCACCTGCTGGCATTTAAGAAAGGAGATACAAACTCCACAATGTCTTGTCTCATACCCGGCCACCAGAACTACCACCGCATGTCATAGAACATTTTCATGGTTCTTGGGTGCACAACCCACTGAGAGTTATGGAAATCCCCCATCACATCCTTCCTTTCCAATAACGGCACTACGTAACGGTTTCGATAAAACAAAACACCCTATTTTGAGAATGACCACTGAGTGTCGGTCTCCCCACTATAAAGAGAGTCCCTAATTCTATGTAATTCATCATCTGGTTGTTGTTCCTGAATAATTAAATCGAGGAGAGAAGTAAACTAAACACTGGATAAAGAAACTTCATTCCCCTTCCACTGAACTCCAATATGAAACTGAGAAAAAAGAGCCATCAAACTCCACTCTTCTAAAGATTCTTTCACAGCCTGTGATGGAAGTTTCTTGCTTAACACATCTTCCACTACATTCCCTTTCCCCGGGGTATAGGCAATGTCAAAGTCGAAAGATTGCAGGTACTCCACCAAACACCTTTGGTGGACATTCAAATCTTTTTGAGAGATAATATAACTCAAGATCTTGTGGTATGAATACACAGTAAAACTTTCTCTATAAAGGTAATGTCTCTAACACTTAACTATGTGAATTACAAAGACATGTTCAAGGTAATGGGTAGGATAGTTCTTCTCATCAGGCTTAAGCTGACGAGAACCATAGGCAACAACATGATTACCCTGCATGAGGATACATCCCAAACCTGAACCCGATGCATCACAAAAGACCACATAACCTATCCCAGCCTCAGGAAGATTTAACATCGGCGTAGTAGTAAAAAGACACTTTAGCTCAACAAAATAACTCATACATTTATCATTCTAGGAAAAATTCACTCCCTTTCGAGTTAGAGCTGTCATTGGAGAAGCTAACTTTGAGAAGTATTTAACAAACCAACGATAATATCCTCATAATCCCAAGAAGCTCCAAATCTAGAAAAAATTGTGTGGTTGTTCCCATGTCATAACAGCCTTCAACTTCTCAGGATCAACTGATATTCCTTTTTCTGACACGACATGTCCCAATAATTTCACTTCCTGAATCTAGAAATCGCTCTTTGAAAGATTGGAATAAAGTTGGTGATTCCTTAGAAGATTCAGAACATTCCTCATATGATGCACATGATCCTCTTCAGACTCGGAGTAGGCAAGAATGTAATCCAAAAAGACTACCATCAAAGTATCTAGATACTCATAGAAAAACTTGTTCATCAAAACCATGAAAACTGCAGGATAATTTGTTAGGCCGAAGGGAATAACAAGGTACTCATAATGGCCATACCTACTCCGAAAAGCAGTCTTATGAATGTCATATTCTTTTATCCTCAACTGATGGTAACCATATCGAAGATAAATATTTTAAAATCACTTTTACCTTTTGAATTGATCAAACAAATCATCAATTTGTGGTAATGGATATTTGTTCTTTACTGTAACTCGATTGAGCTTTTGATAATAAACACATAAGAAAATAGAACCATAATCCCTCCTGGTGAAGAGAACTAGTGCTACCCAAGGTGACACACTCGAGCATATAAAACCTTTCTCAAGAAGATTGTCTAACTGAAACTTCAGTTCTTTAAGTTCTTCTGGAGCCATTTCGTAAGGGGGAATAGAAACAGTTGATTACTAGGCATTAAGTCAATAGAAAAATCAACCTCCCTTACTGGTGGAAAACAAAAGATGTCAGAAGGAAACACATTGGGAAACTCAGCGATGACTAGAGGAAGATCACCACACATTGAATCTCTCTCCATATCAAAATCAAACACTGATATAACTTTCCCCAACTCTGGATAAGGGGGTCCAGCTTTGCCTGACCTTGGGTCCCATTAACCTTGAAAAACAAGAGGCACACTATTGGGTGTAGTAAGGTAGACCTGTCGAAGGTAAAAATAGATCCAATATTTATTAGAAATGAGCCAATCCATCCTAAAATGACATCAAAAGATTTCATGTCATGAACCAAGAAACTCCGAGCATGATCAAAATCTGATAGAGATAAGACACAAGCAAGACTACAGAGACCCTTCTCTCTCATTGTTCCAAGGGATGTAGTAATATCCATTGCACAAAATAAAAGCTCCATAGGTATATTAAGAAAAATAAAAATATTGGTTGAAATAAAAGGGTGAGATCACCAGTATCAAAAAGAGCTATCACTAAAGATGGAGCTATAGTAATGGTACCTCTCACAGTTGCAGGACCTGCATCAGCTACCTCTGGAAACTCTTCCACCGGGTGAAGAAGCTTCATTATGGATGCCTATAGCTGGAATCTTTTTGCATGTAAAGCATTTGATTTCCCCACAGTTTCTGGAGGTGCTGATGATCCCATTCTACTGCATGGAGTAGAGAAGTGATGGAAGAATCTCTTTAAGTTCCCTAAATGTTCATAGGGGCTACAGTTCTTGGGTGCCTCAGTGCAAACCCTCTTATAATTTCCTCACTTTCCACAATGATAGAAAGTCAAAGAATACCCTACTACTACTAACGGAGTTCTGGAATGACTCTGTTGTCGAGAACTACCATGAGAAATGTCACGCTGTTGTTTTCCTTTAAAGGAACCAACACAGCCACTAGGAGGGAAAATAACCACCTTCAACCCTAACTTTTCTGCATGGTCCATCTCAACCATCATGGCCATATCCAGCACATCATCATAAGTGGGTAGCTTCAGTAAGAAAACCTGAGAATGGATATCTGATCAAAGTCCCAACTCGAATCGTCGAGCCTTCATCTTCTCATTAGATACAATCTCAGGACAAAATTGTACCAACTCAGAAAAGAAATTTGTGTACTCAGTCAAGGTTTTGTTGGCCTTCTCAAGCTTGAAAAAATCCATATCCTTGGACAACACCATTGATTCTGGATAGAATTAATTACTAAAAAAAACCCTAAAGTCTTTACACTCCAAACCCTCATGTTTCCCAGCTGTCACCATCATGTTCCACCATCTCCTACATGGTCCCCCTAGTACGAAGGTGGCACACTAAACATTGACCACAATAGGTTTCTACAAGAACCCAAATAGGTGTTCAATCTTTCTTAACCATTCCTCAGCATGTTGAGGGTCAGTGGAGCCTCTGAAAACTGGTGGCTTCTAGTGTAGGAACTCTTGATAACGACTCCAGAGAATCTCACTATGAGGATCTATAGTTGGATCCTGAATATGAACTAGAGGTGGTGCCTGTCCTAGATCTTGGAAGTGCAAACAATCACCTCAACCAGACTCGGATCCACAGTAGGACTTTCTTGCTGAGATTCAACAGTAGCCTCTTTTTGGATTAGATTCCCACGTCATCTTAAAGTCATGACGATACAGAACATAAAAATACATAGATTAACACTCAAACCGAGTAATAAGGAAAACTATTCTTAATAGAAGGGATAACAAGATTTTGATTTCACTGTATCCAAATCAAAATAAGGAAAATACTAGAACTAATACACAAGTTGAATTTCCCTAACCAACCCTGGGGACATAAGGTTCATTGTGGTGAGAGCTGGCTAGGCACTCAATCACAACTACCTCATAAGTCCCGACATGAATACTCAATTTCATATTGTCATCAAGGCAAGATGCTTAACATTCACATTGATACCACTTTGTCACGAACCATCCTGGTGACCCTGGTAACCTGATAACTAAGCCAGAACTGACATAGCCCGTAGGGCATTCCCGATCCCCACAGGTCGGCGAATAGCACCTGACATCGTACAACATACAAGTGGGAATATTTTTTTCCACAATAATGTGGAAGATGAATAAACAAGATAGTATGTATAACAAAAAGAAACTCCACTTGGAGCAATGTACCAGAAAACAAAGAGGCATAAAAAGCCCAATGTACTAAAACCCAAGTACTTAAAAGGAGAAAACAACCCCAAAGTCCCTAAGGACACAATACACCAAGATAAGATCAACATCTAGATCCTCCTCCAATAGATTACTTCCCTTTTCTCGAGCCTTGAAGAAGGAGATCTATAAACACCCGAAGACAAAATTAGGGTGTGAGCCTAAGCCCGGTAGAATACCACCAAAGATTCTGTAATAGATGCCAAATATAGATTATTCAAATAAAAGTTTTCAATTTTCAAATAAACAGGTTTGGAAATTCAAAATCATATTCTAACAAAATATTCTATATATTTTCGAAGGATGAAAATAAATATTTTAAACAAAGGCTTTACAAATGATAGAATATTTCTAAAATAATGGCTTAAGAAAAACCTTTATATAAAACCATTTATATAAATTTAGTATGCATGTAAAGTTTTTCAAAAGCAATGACATACATTTATATCTCAGATATAAATAAACAAGTGAGCAACATGGTCATCTACCAAAAGGTACGATAGTGTTAATCAGTTATAGGATTTAGCACTCTCTATGTGAACTCAGAAAAATTTGTATACACACGTCCCTATGACACTGGCCAAAAGAGACTCATCACTAACCCATCGGGGATTTTATTTGCCTTATGTTTTTTTAGAACATTGTCGTATCATAGAGTGTATCCAAATAACTCACTAAATACCTAAGGATTGCATGCGCTCTTACATGATGGGTAAACTGTTTTAAGAATTCTTAAAATAGGATCAATCCCATTCTACCATTTCAAAACTGAAAATTTCATTCCATTTAAAACCAAAACAGGTTTTATTCAAAAGATTCCTTTTTCACAAGATAAAACCAATGAGTTTCTATCAAATAATTTTAATCCGTTTTCACCAATTTGAAATCCATTGAAAACCAATTCCATCATCACACAATTTATTTCCACAATTAAATTCAATAATTTAATAGAAATAATTTCCATCAAATCCACATTTTAAATTGAAAAATTTAAATCATCCAATTTCTATAAACACACCCAATTCAATGGAATTGGGGTTTTCCCAAATTTCTATGCCAAAACAATTTCAAATATCTCAATTCACTGGAATCGAGTTTTTATCAATTTAATTGAAAGAAAATTTGAGAAATTAAATTTAAATCAACAATTGAAATAAATCAAAAAAAAAATACAATGATAATCAATTTGGAAAGTCGGGATGGAACCACATACCGAAAACGGTTTGACCAGAACCACAACGGTCGAGAACGCTCAATAAAACCGGGTTTCTCCTTCAAGAACCTGCCTTATATCTCTTCTCCCAGAAATATCATGACCAGATCTCATCATATTTGGCATCTACAAACTTAGATCTACCCATAACGGGTGTATATCTAAGAAATTTCATAAAGATGAGAAGTAGATCTAAGTAGATCTAAGAAACAGATTAAGAATGATGAAGAACGATCACATACCTCAAGAATCCCGGTTCGATTCACCACGAGGAGCCTTTGGATTGCCACTGGAATGATGGGAGGACCTTCTCTGACATTAAGAGAAGCAAAATCCAGAATTATTGTTTCTTAATAGGAATAATAAGGAACTTAGAAGAAAAACAAGTGAGATCCACAATTTAAGGTTCTCATTTAAGTTCCTGCACAATTAGTTCACACGGTTTAACAAACTGTGCGCTAGTTGTGCGTTAACTACTATCTCGGCCACCCTTCATGCACAATTTGGCCGCACGGTTAGACAAACCATGTGCGGCCCATTTGAAAGCTACTGCCTCCAAGACCAACAACGCATGGTTTGGCCACATGGTTTAGACAACCCATGCGCCGCCCGTGCGACTTCTCCTTTGCCCCAAAACAACATTTAATGTACTCCTGACTCTCCCATTCTTCACTACTTCAAAACATAGGTACATAGAAACATCAAAAGTACCTAAAAACGTAACGTGATGTTACAGAAAACACCCTTGAATAATGAGGTGATATTATGATAAGGGTAAATCTATGTTTTCTATATTACCTGAATCTAAATCTTGTTGCGGGGATAACAGTTAGATATTAAATTTTGGGTTTGAAGTTGAACAAGAATAAATATTTTCAAATAATTATAGTTAGTAAGTGTTTCATATTAATGAAAACTAAATTTAGGGGCCTAAATATTTGACTAGGTAATTTAACTTGACAATTTTTTTTATTTTTTTAATTAATCAATAAATTAAATAATTCATAATTATAATTATATTAAATTTGTTTTTATGGAAACAAATATATTTTTATAGAGATATATTTTTCCTTTCTATAGATTTTGATAGGGGGGTCTTTGTTACATTGTTCTTAAAGGGGATAACTCTCATGTAGTTGATAAGTGGCCAACCTGTTGAACATTCCACCTCCCTCCCTCTCATACGCACATAATCATCTACACCAGGATTAAACCTCGAGAGATTACAACACTCATTGTTCTAGGAAACTTCACCCATATGATCCCTACCCCACACCTTGCACCAAAATTCTCCCTTATTCCCCTACATGCAGCTTGTGACACATCATTGACATATTCTATCCATCATCTTCCACATTTCACCAAACTAGTTTGTTTCTCCCCTTACTATGAAAGACATCCACACTACGTGTAGAGTAGCAATATTAGTGGCCTTCTCTCCATCTTCCTCCATTTTGAACTATCATGTCACTCTCCTGTAATGCCCATGCGGGGATATTTATCAGACTACTATATAAAAATAATATTTTTATTTTCAATATAATTCACTTTTATCAACTCTAAAACTGAATTAATGTTGTAAGAAACCTTAAAATCTTGTCTCTTTTATCATTTCTAAAATAATATTGATAAAAGTAACTTTTATCAGTTCTTAGGTTGGGGTCGTGTGTGTGGTGTGGGTCATCAAAATATTTTTTACATATTTTTTTATAAAATATTGTGGAAATATATTTTAAAAAACATATAAAATTTCTTAAACTAGTGCTGATAAAAGTTTTTAATATCATCACTAATTTTATAACATTGATAGATTCTTTTGGGAATATTTTTAAAAATATGTATATTTTTCAAAATTTTAAAAAAATTGAAAAATTCTAGTGATTACCTTGACCACACACACAAACCCACACTATTTGGGAACCCACACATGCACCCCCCCCCCCCCCCTGAGTCCCACCACAAACGCACAACCCTACCATCTCAATTATGAAACAAATTTTTATGAGTTGATATTTTAACCCCTACCCACTGTAATCTCAAAAATAACCCTTACTAGTAGCTCATAAAAATTTACTTCTCATATATTCACATATTTTTATATATGTATATATGTTTTGTAGTAAATAATTATTTTAATATATATATATATACTTACATATATTTTAATATATACAAATATATATTGGTTTATTAATACACACACACATATATATTTATATATAATAATATAAACATTTATATAGGTATATACCTATCCATACATTTCTATAATACAAATAAATTGATTTAAATTTTATTTTAAATAAAATGGATAATGATTTTTTATTTTTATTTAATTTATATATTTAAAATGATATTTACTTTTAAATATGTTTAAATAATTATTTTTATAATTTAATTTTTATATTTAAGCATTTAAAAATATGTGTGTATATATATATATCTACATATGTAGTCATTAATAACTCTAAAATATAGTAAATGTTAAAATTTCAACACCATAATATTTATATTAATGTAAGACCAAATATTAAATTTAGTGTCCACTGAAAAATGACAAGAATACCACTTAAAAAAATTTAGATTCCATTGAATATTCAACAATTATTAAATAACAACTACAAAATAGTTTTAGAGTCCTTCTAGACCTATTTGGATCAAGGAAAAATTGGTACCAAGTTCTCACCATGTCCAGAAAGCTTCAGTATCCTCATAGACTTTGATTTGATATTTGATTGAGCTCAAATAGACACCTATATCAAAAGTTAAGGTCCTTTGAAGTTCAAGCCATGATTTCAACTTAACTTAATGAATTCCATTATTTATTATTTCTTTCTATACCCAAAGTATTAATAAATGTAAATTTCTAGATACAAATTAAAAAATTATTAATTAATATTGATTTTTAATTTTTTATAAACTATTTTTCCCTATATATATTATATACTAACATAAATAAATATATAGTATTATATTAATAATATTTAAGAAAAGTTATTATATGTATCAATATAAATATATTCATATCTTAAAATATGATTTTTTATAGTATATAAAAAATATGAATGTCACTTTTTATAATCACCAAAATCAAGAATTTTAGTGATGATAAAGGTACCTTTTATTAGCACTTTTTAGCGAGTACTGATAAGAGTACCCCATTTATCAGTAATTTTTTTAGCGATGATAAAGGGTAATTCTTAATATAGTGAAATTTGTAGTTGTGTTAAAAAATACATAACTAATTATAACTCATTAATAATATAATAATTATTTGAAATTATAATTTATATAATTTGTATTTAATACTATAATAAATTAAATTTGTAGCTAAAAATATAATTTTTAATACCTAAATAATTAATTAAAAGATTAATAATTAATAACATAAATAATAAAATTAATTATTTCAAAAAATTAAAAAAGTTAATAAGAATAAAAAATGACAAATTAATTTAATTAAATTTTTTTATTATTAGTATAATAAAAAATAAAAACACACTCATGAACACCCATGGGTTGGGGAGGATAAGTCATATCCACCCTCTCAAGGGATAACCTGTCCACTAATCCCTTTATAAAATTTTAATATCCCAAAGTACCATCAATTTTATGGCTTAAAGGCCCGCATTAACTAGCTCGAAGGCCCACCATTGAATTGTCTGAAGGCCCTTTTTGATGGACCGAAGGTGATACATAATTTAGTATGTTCATGGGTCTTCAAACCTATGAGTATCATGTCAACATCATGCCTACATCAATGCATGCATGAATCATGATTAACAACACAATAAATAATTCAATTAATGTGTCTAGGTGTTCATTTGAGTCAAATAAACACCATCTCCAAGGAATATCTTAGGACAGTTTACCCCCAACTACTCACAATTTCCCCAATTAAATTAGAGATGGGTCTTATTCGGCCCCTTTCAGGGGGTGGTCTTTATTTCATTTGTGCTTGTAACACATGGGCACTAACTTTGGCACCCTAAAGGGGCTCACTATGGCTTATGAAAATGCCTCATGATGTGAAAAGGTGAGGGAGAGGCAATGTCGGTGTAGGGACATGTGATATAGTTAATGGGGTTGGTAGTACAGACAACTATGATTTTTAGATTTTTTTTAAACAACATCAATGACATGGTAGAATGAAACACAAGGGTGTGATGTCTGGTAGATAGATTTGACAGGGTTTTCTTTCATGAAAACAAGTAGTGTCTCGGAAAGGATGGTGTGCACAACAATCATCTAGATTTAATGTATGTGTATTAGCCTAAACCTGTAGGATTCATTGATCACAAATTAAGAAAAAAGGGATGTTCCAACGAATCAACTTTAAACTAGGCCTTTGGTCCAAGAAAAAAGGATTTTGATATCCATAGGTACATCGAGCTATAAAATATGTAATAAATTAGATCTGGTGGATGATTTCCATTCCTTATGGGGTGGGATATGGTTTTTCCCACTAGGGTGTGTGGGTTCGTGAGTTTTATGCATTTTGTAATCTTTTTTACCTAGTATAAAAAATTAATAATATAATTAACGATTAAAATTATAATTTATTAAGGTCTTGGAGGTTATAAGTAGAAGAAACAAATAAAATTCCCTTGATCCATCAATGAAAGATCATAACCCCTATAAGGGTTTACCCACTCCATACCTGGACCATTATATTATTATTTATCAAATATTAATTATACAATTAATTATTGAAAATTTTTTGGTTGAGGAAGCCATTATTAAGAAGAAAAACTACAAAAAAATGAGAAAGATGAGTCCATAAATGATTGTCCTTCCCTAAGACAAAAGGATAAATAACAACAATAAAAAACCTCATTATCAATGAGATAAAAGGTATCAAGGACAAATGTACTAAGTACATCCAAAAGAATAATCCAAAGTCCTTAAAAATAAAATAACTGAAACTAAGATCCCATAATCTATTGGAGACAACCATTCCATTTAAAAAAATAGTAACAAATCACATCTCATAATGAGTGGGAGATGAAAAAAAATCCACTCAAATAATATTGATTCCTATCTATCATAGATAAAAATATCCCAATAGTAGGTCGGTGCATGAACTAAAAAACAAGACTGAAATTTGGGTGAAAAGAAACCCCAATGCACAATTGTATCAATAATAAAATTGATAACACAAATACAACAAGGTCTCCTCAACCAAGATAAACAATTCTAAATCACTAATATAGAAACACATAACACATAATGTGTATGTAATCCATATCAAGACCAAAAAATGCATATTGTTTGAAAATGATTTAGGAGAGATAAATAGAAAGAAACAAAAAAATATAATACGTGTATAAAGTAATCTGGGAGAATCAATCTTAAGACATCTCCTAGACTTGGTAGAGATAAAAGCACTAGGATTATACAAATAGAGAAAAGAAAACCATGGCCCTTTATACATCTATGATTGGTTCACTTAATGAAAAAATTATATTGATAATATCAGAAGATCTCGACATTTGATCAATGAATTCATCATATAATAAAAATTATTCTAATAAATGGATATATAAATCTCTTTGTAAAGAATTGTTGGAAATTAAAATATCATATATGTTATTTATTATGTTCAATAGGTTATGAATTTTTTTTCCAAGGGATGTAGTGCTCTTCTCTGACTATAAAATTCTACGATTCTACTTCCAACAATGTTTTTATTCTTAATTGTGCCACTGATATGTCATATAATCTAAAATAAATGAAAGAGATTCATAATAGAGATTTCATTATGGATAAATAAATATATTATTTGGTGGTTTGTAGGCTAAGAAGTATAAAACTATAAACAAAAAATGAGGGAAAACATCATAAGGTTCTCTCTAAAGATGTGGGGGTAGAGGAAAAATGAAAAACATCTTCAGACAAGGAATATTTTCGATGGTAGAGAGAAAATGTGTGTATGTGAGGTTAAAACTAAAAATTTAGAGACATTCTTTATGGGTGGGGTGGATGAGTTTCAAATTATCCTGGATCTCATATTTTTTATTTTTGTCTTTAGTGCTCTTTGTTTTGGAGTTGTTGTTGGTTGGTATCTCTTACACAATATATCTGTTTTAGTTTTTGGTGAGGGAAGTTTATGAAATGTTTGACCCCATATCCACTATTATAATTTTCCCCTTATTTTAGTAGATGGGTAAGTCCTTTAGGCTTTATAGTATTCATATTTAAAAAAATATTTTATAATATAATTAATATTTTAAAAAATATTTAATATTATAATAAATAATTAATATTTAATCTTATAATTAATAATTAATAATATATTTAATATAATTAAAAAATAATAATAGAAAATAAGGTAAATCATATCAATAAAAATAAACTATATTATGTAGATATAATTAAGAACTATAAACAACATACATACCCAAGCACCCAAGTCGGTTAAGAATCATCTCTCCCCATAAGGAATGACAAGCACCCACCAGACCAATTTTATTACATATTTATAACATGAAGGCCCATGTTCTTTAATGGCTCAAAATACTAACTAAATATATCAAAATGGCCACTTAAGGAGATAATATTGCCTCCTTAATGATCAGTCTGTATCTTGGCATGTCACTAGTCATATGCCATGCTACTACCCTTGTTAATAGTCATGGTGTTGTGTTATAAGTTTAACAGTTGTGTTTCACCCCATGAAATGAATCATTACATCATTTTACCCTTAGACAAATCATGGTATGGAACCCCTCCATCTAGTATAAAAAATCATGTGTGAATAGTGTCATATGATAGGAATCATCACACCCATATACCTTTTGACTGCCCACCCAGCTATGCCTGTGTGCATCCTGATGCATCGTATGCCTATCCTACCCCATCATCAAACTGATATCTATATTTATATAGTCACATGGTAGGGAGCCCCTACACCCAACATCAAATATCCATAAGGATGGAAGGCTGATTTATAGGTGTCAGTGCACCCATACATCTTTTGAGGTTGCGCACCTAGCAACGCTTGCATGACACTATGCTACATCTCTTATCTTTTTCACTGAGTCCTTCACTTAGTCCTACCATGTCAACTATTTCTAATTGATGATGGATTGAAGGCCCTATTACCAAAATTCCTTTGTTATCCCAATGTCCATGTGGCCTAAATGCCTAAATCTATTCCTTGAAAGGCCTAACCATGTAAATATTACAACTACTTCAAGACTTACTATAACACCATTGTTATTTTTCCTTCCGCATAATTATTAAAATACCTATGGAAATTTATCCCCAACCATATTTTAACCATGATTTTTAACTTATTATCAATTATATTATTTTTTATTAATTATATTTTAATTTAGTAATAATGTTATGGGGTTTCAATGTCGTGTATTTTCTCTTAGGCGATTCCTTGGAGATACATGATTTATCTATTGATGGAATTTGTAAAAAAATATTTGTTTGACCTAAAAGAAGTTTTTAACTCAGTTTTAATGAATTAGGATGTGGTTAATTACTTATATCAAGTTCATTTGAATTTTGTTAAAATGGGGATTCTTGAAGTCTAGTCTTCTAATGATCCTAAGGGAAATGATGTTCTAGGGAAATATAATGGATCATTTATTAAGTTAATTTTTAAAGTTAATATTTTATTATACTTTCATATCAGCTCTATAGATTATCCAAAAATGTATTATGTTAAATAGTACTTTATTGTTCATCAAAGACAACCTTAAAATTATTAAATAATTCATTGAGGTCTATATGTACCCAATGATTGTGAGACTGAACTTCCAAGAGAATCACAAACCTTGGAATCTTGATTATCTTCATAATAATCTCTCTCAAATCTAGGTATGTAATTGTCAGTGATTAAATTCCCTTGGTAATAAATTTTACCACATTACATTTTCTATAATTTAGTTAAAGCTAAATGTTTAGTGTTTTAGGTCTGTATAACCCAAACAAGGTAATCTACGAATTTAATAACATGATAATATATTTTATCTAATAATAATTAAAAAATCAATCACTCATTATTGGATTCAAATTAAGGCTTTATAATAGTTCTTATAGCACTTAAAAATCCTATTGGATTTTTATCCAATAATAGCAATTACCATTACGTTTGGAAAGGAAACTTAGAGGTGTGGGTTTTCCTACTTTTATAGAATTTCTATTAATTTATACATGTTTTGGAATCTTATCAACACTATTTTTATAAATTCTCAAGAATTTATGATTTCTATTTTAATGTAATTTGAGAAATTTCTTTATTTATTTGTTATTTTTTTGTATTTGATACCCTATAAAAATGTGTCATTAGAATTTTAAGTGTAAAAAATGAAAGAAATATTTCCGCCTTAAAAAATAATATAAATTTAAATTTAAAACTAGTAAGGTTATTTTTAGTGGTCTCGTGTCTTGGAAAAATAAAAAGGTTTGCAAACCCATATTGAGGGATGAAAAATCAAATGATAAGATTATAGAAGTGTATCCTTACATTAGTAATTCTTATAAACCTTCTCACTCTAGAATTAAGAACCAAGGAACACATTGATATTGCAATAATACAACTAATCAAGGTGGAAATAAACTTGATGACTTCAAAGTTGTAAAATTGGATACTAGATAGAAAGATATAATTACTGTGTAGGCCCACAATGAGGATACATTAAAGAGTTATAGAGGAGAAGTATTCTCACCTCCTCTCTATTGGGACCGAGTTATGTTTGGTTGTATATTTTATCAATAGATCAATATGAGGAATATGTTTTTGAAGAATAGTGAAGTGAGTAAACATCTTACTTGATGAGAATCCAGTGGATATATATATGAATGGTAGAAAATAAATAAAAAGGTCAAAACATATTTTGATATGAAAGTATATCAGTTTTGGTTTTCTATTCCGAAAAAGGTTTTTAGAAGAAGTTGTTTTTCAGACACACTTTTGTTTTGGAATGAATGTTTATATCTTAATGAGGGTTTTTATTAGTGTATTAATGTATATATAATAAATTGGATTATGCTTTTATGTTTTTTAAGTCTTCATATATCATATGTTTTCTAGGAAACTTGTGATGCTAGCCTTATGAATAAACAGATAAGATATTTGTTTAGAAGGAGTTGTAGAAACTAGTACATTGGACATATTATGATACTGATACATAGTTTTCAATTTAAGTTAGAAAGATATATATGTTATGAGAAGGAAGAGTGAGACATTGATTGATCCATCAGAAGAATATAAACATTCATACTTTATCAGATGCAGGATCAATGGATTGAGTGATTGAAGAATAGGAAAAATAATAATTTGATGATATTTTGGATGTGATGTGACATGTGATTATCACGGGGTGTGAAAAAACAAATATTTCATAGGATAGAATTCATTAATGTGGGTAAACTAGGTTGTCTCCTCAAAGGAGCACCTAAAAATCAAGCTATCACCTAAAATTTTGAGAATGAAGTGGAGGGTTTTATGAAATTGTTTGATTAAAAAAAGGAAATAAAGAAAAAAAACTAACAAAATCAATTAAGAAAAATATTTATTTTTTTTTTAAAAAAAACTTTGAATGAAAAAAATGATATTAATTGGGTTATTAGGTTAGGTTTAGTTTTCCAATTTCAATACTATCATAGTTCTAATTTATCCAATACTCATCTTCTAAGCCAGTTAAAGTGAGATTCAACGATCTCTTCCTCTCACTCCCTTAGTGAAGTGTTGATAGTGAGAGTAAACCTTGGAAAGATATCATCTCTATATACTCTACTTATTTTTTATTAATGATTTTCAATGAATACCCTCCTTGGATTAGGTAATTCTCGATCAGTTTTTTGTTATCCCAATTAATCATGAATATCCACTATCCCCACACATACTGAAAATCACCCAGTACTTCACCACTAAGCCCTAATATATTCCATTGTATATAGACCAGTACCTAGAGGAGGGATAAAATGATCATTTACCAAAGAAAAATCAATAAAAAAATCTAAAACTAAATACGATCATACTTGATAATAAAAACTTATATTATAAATTGAAACAAACATTGCAAAAGAGATAAAGGATTTTATACCATTATGTTAAGGAACTAAAAAATTAAAAAATGGAAAAACTCTCCTTCCCCAATCACTCAGATTATTACCCCTCTATGTTAAGGTCATCTATGAATAAGGGGGAATAAGAAGAAATTACAAATCTAAAAAGAAAGAAAAGAGGGTAAAGGAATAATAGAAAATTTCTATTCCAGAATCAATCCACCAAACGTTTTTTCTATTCTTCCCACCAAACCCCAAGAATATTCCATATACCTTATTAAATGTTTTTATAAATGAATATACACCATAAATATTTTAATGCATCTGAACAAGTTTAGTGGGATTCATGATTGAATTAATGAAGTATACTTTTTTTGGCTAAGGAGACTCTTCCACTTCCTCTAATTGGACATATAAATGGTCTTCATAATGAGTGAATTTATCCATGTGATTTAATGGTTGCATGAGTATTTGATTTATCTTTCTAGTATAGCTGCAATAACTTCATTTTTATATCTATAAAATGCGATATTCATTAATTATTGATGTTGGGTCCATTCTATTGGTGATAAAACGTTTTTCCACTTGATTGATTTTCTAGGACAATGTATTTTGAATTGGATATGGGTCTAGAATAAAATGTTTAATCTTATAAAAAATAAAATAATATAAAAGGAATCACTTAATTTGGATCAAAATTGTAAATAGTATGATCAAAATACAAACTCTATAGAAAATAGTTAAATTTCAAGAATTAATAAATTTTCACAATGAAGCCCAAAATTCACCAAAATACTAAAGTGATGAAAATTAGCTCAAATTGATTAATTAAAGGGATTAAATCATCAAAAATCATATGGTTAATTATTAAAATAATATAAATATCAATCCCCCACACTTATCACTTGGATTCCTAGACAAGTCAGTATCAAAATCAAATCAATGAAAATTCAAAACACATACCAATGAGATCCAATAATTCCACACCAAGAAACAAAAGATATCATACCTTATCAATACCCATTATTCCAAGTTATCTATTTAGATCATTCAATATTTTTCATTTTCATTTATAATACCATACACACAAGACACATACCTTACATGAATTTTCTCTCATCTCAAAAATTTCAATTTTAAATAAGGATTTTCTTATCCAAACTCATGAAAGGGTCCCAATAGGATTGATAAATTCCCACATCTCCACCCAATGCGAGTCAAGGAAATTTCTTTATCATGAGGGATTTTATGGTTTAATAAGTGGCTTACGGTTGGTTGGATTTAGATGTCAAAACATTAGGAGGCTGAATGAGGAGGGCTTAGATCTTTTTGAAGAAAAAGCACAAATTTCTAATTTTCACATAAGTATGGTCTCTTACTCAATTCTCAGGGCATAAAATCATCTCCATAATCATGAAAACTCAATTAATGTGAAAACAATTAATTATTTCATCATAAAAATTTTAATAACCTCAAAGATAATTTTTCTTGAAAGCATTATAAAAGGCACAACTTCCTTTCTCTATTTGAATCTCTAGAAAGGATACTCTTACCTTATCAAGAATTCTCCATAAATGAAAAATTTTCAACACAATTAATTTTTCACCAAAACAATAATTGCTTAAAAATTTTATTTTCCACCCAATGTTTCACCAAATGATTTATGAAAACAATAGACAACATCCCCCATCAAATAATTTCAACTAGATCATGAAAATACACTACAAGAAAAGTTTGGATAGAGAAAATTATCTTGTAAAGTGGAAAACCCAATAGTTTGTTCATTGATTCTAAGGGATAAATGATTAAATATATAAAGATGGTAAGAATGAATATAACTCTCTTTAAAAAGGGGCTTTAAAACCAAATAATTACCTCAATCATTTAAAACACAATTACATAAAACCCTCAAGTATTGATATGAATAAATCAAATTATGGTTAAAAACGAAAGGTCTAATTCTATCAAGAAGTGAGGTGAATGAAAAGAATATGAAAACAATGGTTTAGAAGCCTCAAAGGAAATTGATTTGAAAGATAACGATAGTGAAATGTTTCATGGGATTAAAAAATAAGAGTACATTTCATAAAAATTTCTAAAGATTATAACTTGAAACAAAGTCATTTTCACTATTCATTTAAGGGAAGTTTCGTGGAATAAATTATTTCACTCATTGACATGGGTTACAAAAATTATAATAGTAACCATTTTAGCTCCAAATTTTCAAAAACACTCAAAAATTTTAAAATAAAGAATAAAAAATTTGATAACAAACGTTTTTTTAGAAAATATAAAAACAAACAACGATTGAAAATCCTAAACTACAAAGGTTCCTTCCACCGCACATAAATGATGCAGTCTATGAAATTAATTCAAATGGATTTAACATATATGTAGATATGAATATGAATAAAATTAAGTAAGACAGTGTGAAGGATAGGTATGAAATTACTTATTTGTAGTGAACCATTGAGTTAAGAGCCTAAGTGTTTCATATTGAAAACCTATAAGAAAATGTAAAAGAGAAAAAATAATAAATTTATTGAAATAAATTAAAATAAAAAAATAATGAGAAATAAAGGATAAATTTTGGTTTAATACCCCAAGTGGTTCTTGGGTTTTGATAGCCTCAATATGGGAATTTCCAGTTGGTTATCCCCAATTTGATGGTGAGTGGTGTTTATTTAATGTGAAACACAAAAAATTATTCTTTCCAACATGAAATTATTTCTTTTTTTATGACTCTATGGATATAAAATTCGAAATACACCCCCATGAAAATTAGATACATCTTATATGGTGCGGGTAGGAAAAATAATGATTCCTCCTTTATTTCTACTTTCATAACATGTACATATTATTCCAGTGGTTTCTCATGGTATGATGCATTAATATAATAGTCAAAGAGAATTAAGAGTGTAATTATATTTAAAAAAATAAAAAATGAATAATAAATATCAAATTCCTCCATTTTAAGGTGAGTAGCATGTAACTCATTTTTCTCCAAAAAAATCCTCTTTGATATACTCTTAAACTCTCTCCAATAAGTTTTCAACAAGTTTAGGGAGCTCCATATGTCCTCATTAGGTGCATCTTATTTTTCTTCCTCATCCACAAAGGAAATACAAGTGTTGAAAAAATATAAAAATTTCAATAAAGGTGTGGTAATACTCAATCTAGTTTAAATTTTTTTTGAAGATAATGAGTTCATGAAAATATTAACTCAATGAGTTCATTTAGCTTCAATTTCGTCCTCAGTTGGAGGTAGTTATTATAGATTAATTTCACTAGATAGATGTTGGTAGTTAGGATAATCTATATTTTCTTTAAATTCCACCACTTTGGTGGTGTCTTACTTTAATGGTGATATATCTTTTACTTTTTAAGGAATATTGGAATCAAGTAGTTCCTCACACACATTCCAAAATTCATCTAGATATTTTGATCTCCAATACATACTTCATTAGGAAAATATTCTTCATCTATCAACTAAAATATTGATAGATATGGGTTGAATAAAACATATTTTAATTTCATCGTGGTCTACCCAGGTTTTTAAACATCAAAGATGAGAAGGGAGTCAATTTCCACCACTTCTTTTTGGTTCTGGTTCTTATTTTGGCTTCAAATACAACTTATAGGATGCATGTACATATTTTTATATCCACTATATTTTTCTCTCTAGGTTTTCCACTATTTGACCAATCCATTCCAATTGGGCTTCAGGATACTAGTGAACTTCTTCTTCTTGGTGTTTTACCTATGAAATTTATCCAAAAAAATATTACTAGGAAACAAGGAAATATGTTTTTGTACCTTGACCATTTCATGATAAAATTTTGGAAAATACTCATGGATTTATATTAATTCTCTATAAAATCCCTCCAACATCGGATATTTTAGGTTAACATTAAGGTATTGAATGATATCCTAGAATTCACCCTCCCTGATGATTTGGATCTAAGCTCCACTGAATATTTGGAAAAGAAAGAAGAAATGTCCTCTGTAGAACAAGGTGAGTTAAACATTGTTTCCTGCACTTGTTGGTAATTGTTCCATGTATTAAAAAAATAATCATTAGAAAACAAAGGTAAAAAAAATTTTATGTTTTTTTTCATTTGAAAAGTGTAAAAAATTTACAATAATATTGTTGGAACTGCCTCCCCAACAAAAAAGTCATGTTTTGACACATGTCTACCATGGGGTACGAAAAAAATTATTTCCTAAGTTAAAATGAATTAAAGTGGGTAACCTAATTTGTCTCTAGATAGAAGTTCATAGCAATCATGTTGTCACATTAAAATCTTGGAATGAAGTGGAGGTTGTTTTTTAAATTGTTTGATTTCAAAAAAGAACTAAAGAATAGAAATAAAGGAAAGTAATTAAGAAAAATATTGAAAACAAAACTTATTAAGAACATAATTAAAAATAGTTACATTAATTGGGTGGTCATGTTGGATTTATTTTTCCAACTACAATACTATTATAGTTCGAATTTATACAATCCTTTTCTACTGAGATGATTAAAGTGAGATTCCACGATTGCTTCCTCTCACTCCCTTGGTCAAATGGTGATGGTGAGAGTAAAACATTATAAGATCTCATCTTGATCTACACTACTTACTATGTTTGAAGGTGTTATAGAAAATACCATCTATTGACATATTAAATTCTTAATTGGATCTTATTTATCCCAAACAATCAAGAATATCCATTACCCCTTCCATGTGTATAGACAATCACCAAGTACTTCACCACTAAGCCCTGATATATTCTATTATATATAGATCATAAATTATAGGAGTTAGAAAATAATCATTGATCAAATCAAAATAAACAATATAATCTAAAAATAAATATGATCATACTTGATAATAAAAACCAGTATTATAAATTGAAACCGGCATTGCAAAAGAGATAATGGATTTTATACACTTAGGTGAAAGAAATAAAATATTAATAAAGGGAAAACCTCTCCTTAAATAATAACCTATAGTATTAACACTCCATGTTAAATTCATACCTGAGTAAGGTGGAATAATAAGAAATTAAAAAAATAAAAATAAAGAAAAGAGGGGAAGTGAAGAACAAAACATTCTTATTCCAGAATATGTCTATCGAGTGATTGATTCTGTTATACCCACTAGAACTCAAAAGCATGACTAGGTCCCTTCTCTAATGCTGTTCAAAATTCAGTTTTATATATCCCTACAAAAGTTAAAAGTATTTTAATGAGTTTATTGGGATTTATGAGAGAATTAATTAAGGGCACTTTTTTAGATTATGTTACTCTTAGAATTATTCTAATTGTATTAAATCCTTATTGACAAAATTGATCCATGTAATTTAATGGGAGAATAAGGATTTTAGTTTTATTTCTAATAAATTTGGAATCACATTATTTTTATGTATATATAATGAGATCATACTCAATTACCGATGCAGGGTCTATTCTTTCGATTAGAAAATGTTTTCCACTTGATTGATTTATTGGGCCAGTGTGTTTTAAGCTGAATCTAGGTCTAGAAGAAAAAATTTAATCCCATAAAAAATAGAATCCTAAAATACAAATCACTCAATTTGGATAAAAATTGTAAAATATATGATCATAATATAGAATCTCTATAAAATAGGTAATTTTCCACAATTAAGAAATTTTCACAATTAATCCCAAAAATCACCAAAAATACTAAAATGATGTAAATAATCTCAAATTGATTAATTAGAAGGGATTAAATCTATGAAAATAATATTGTGAAATATGAAAATATTATATATATCATTTTTTTAAAGATATGAAATTACTACCAGTGTTTTCTCAATGGGGGTTTTGAATGCTAACAATGTTGCGACAATGTTAATGGGAGAATGATTTCAATGCTTCATATTATACCGAGCATTATAAGGATGATTTTTCAATATTACATATGTTTTATTAGTAATAAATAATTTTATTATACTGATAATTCAATTATATTGAAGAATTATTAAAATGTCCACTTCAAGATAAAGTGTGAGAAGTGTTGGGTGACTAAAAAAGTGGTTGGAAACATATGAAATATTTAGAAGTTGTTACTATATTATTAAGTGATGTAGTCAACCATTTTCATATTACCCAATTCATTGGATTATGAAATCAGTTTTTTTGTTATTAAGTGTTCCAAGAAGAATGTGATGATTGAATGTATTTCAATCAAGTCAATAGAAAATATTGCAGAGACAGAAGTGGTTTGGAAGATCCATCTGTTGATCTTTCCATAAGAAAGTCCATCAGACTGAGACTGTGGTAGAAACACAAATAAAAGTCACAAAAAAATTAATGAATGAAATTAAGTTAATCAAACTAAGGAATTGTTTGTAAATTTTTATTATGTTTAGACATTATATAATATTCATGATGATTTGAGAAGCTCCCGGAAGAATTGAATATAATTGATGAAGTTAAATATTAAGACATAAATGAACATGAAATTTGAATTATTTGAATTTTTTTATAGGGATGAAGAATTAGTTTTCCCACCTTCAATATTCTAGGATGGATATAAAAGGAGTATAAATTAAATTTTACTTTCCAAATAAGGGAGTATTATTCACATGTTCTCAAAGATTAATCTCTGATATTATTGGGTCGTATATTGAATTCCAACTAGACATTTTGATTTCAGGTTGAAGATAAGGAAGATCCATTAGAGTTAGTTCATCCGAGTAAGTTCCATCATAACCAGATCTACCAAAGAGAGCCCTATCAGATTGATTTCCATCAAATATATGAATCATGAGAAACCAATTGAGTTCTTTACTCAATTTAAAGAGGAAGGGATGAAGTTGAATCTGATAGATCATATCAGATGGAGACCATTGAACTAAGGTTACCAGACATAGGCTGGTCAAACTGAATTTTTTTAAGGATGTTTTCTGGACAATGTTTTTGAATGATTGATCATATTCATATTTTTTAAATTTATAAATGAAGTTTCAATTCTAACAATTTACTTAGAGAATTATTAAAGTTCATGAATATTGTACACTTGTAATGTCTGATTCAGCTTACTTGTTATGGAAGTGAAGTACGTTATGAAGTGTATTAGAAAAGAATAAATAAATTGAATCTTATAACTATGGATACTTACTTGTTAATGAAAAGTATTGTTTACTTGTTGGGGTGTGCAAACAGCTATGTAATGTGGATAAGAAAAGGATAATTTTGGGGGTATAACCAACTCTAGTAGGAAAGTTGCAAATACGGTTGTGTAATTTTTCAATAATTGTACCATTTTATTCCAGAAAGAAGATAGTAAAGGATTACATTTTGGTGGGACTATCTAACTTGGGAATGAGTAGGTTTTTGTACAAAACCATGTAAATATCGGGTGCTACCTTGTTTTTATATTTGTTTCATAAGAAAGGTAAGATTGAGAAGTTATATTTGTGTGGTTTTTAACTCTAACAGCATTCATAGATTGATAAATTTTAGTAAATAAGTTAAAAAAATTTATTATAAAAATAAAAAGGAACCACTGATTCACCCCCAATGGTAGTGTTCTCTATCCTATTTTGAAAAAAATGGAATCAAAGCCGGTTCCCTTTTAAAAATCCATCTATGAGAATAAATAATTTCAATTCAGTAAAAAATAGGGTGTTCAAATTTTTGATTGAAAGTACTATCAAATTTATAAGAATATGATGTTACACTATCTTATTTCACTTTTCCATAAAGTTAGATATGAATCAATAGTGGTATTTCCTCCTATAATGAAGCTTCTATGAAAACTACTGATTAGAGAAGTATATAAGCTAACAGAAAAGCATAGAATTATTTGTTGATTGATCTTAATGATAATATTTATTCAATGATTATGGGGTTTTCAAAATCTGAAAAAAAGTGTGATAAGGTGGGAAGTAGTAATGAGGGAAATGAGAAAGTTAAAGAATCCAAGTTACCAATACATAGAAGTAGATTTAAGGATATAAAAATGGTTGATGATGAAATTATTGATAGTTAATTTATAGGGGTAAATTAGATTTTGAGTAAAAAAAGAAGTTTTTTTTGAGTGATAGGAAGATTATATAATTATCAAAAATATTTGGAGAAATTTTCCAGATAGATTTGATGGCAATTTTCAATGTTATAAGATCATGAAAATTTGTCTTTGGATGAGCATCAGAATATTATTATGGTGTATGAAATGAAATAATCCACTTCCATGAAGAAAAATGATGATAGAGAAATGGAATTCAAAACATTATTAAAAAGGAAAAACAAAGATAGTTAATTTGAAGAAGAATTAAGTGATTTTGAGGCAGATGAAGAAAATGGAGATTTTTAACACAATTTTCCCTCTATTCCATGAAATACAATAAGGGCAAGTTGAAAAGAAAAACACTTAAATGTTGGAGTTGTAAAGGGAAATGAAATTTTTCACAAAAAATTCCAATAAATAAAATTGAATTGTATGAGTCCAAATAAGATGATTATAAGTCTAGGGAAAAAAGTAAAACATATAAGGATATATTTCATTATTATAAGAAGAAGAACAACATTACGTGTTAAGGAAAAAGGATGATTTCTCATCAAATAAAGAATTTAATAATAATATAAAATTTATTGATCAATTTAAAAATGGAATTAATTATTTAGACTGTAACACCCCAATATTTTATGATATGTATATTTTTAAATTTAATATATTCCCTATCTTACATTGCACACAACAGCGATCTTAAATGATACATGATATTTTATTAATAATGTGATTTGAAATGAAATTATCTCATAACCATTAACTTGGTGGCTATGAATAAGATTAAATATATAGTAAAAATATATTATTTAATTATTGGTTACCAATTAATTAGGAAATAAATATAAAAACCAATTTAATATATATAAAATGTTTTTACAAAAACTATTTAAATGTGTACAACTGTGTTTTTTACCAATAAAATAATAAACTCATAATTTTTGGATTATATCAATGAAATATATATATATATATATATATATTCAATATAATATTTAACATTCATCCTATGTGTTTTCTAGACATTATATAAAAAAAATCTGATTTCACATATAAAAGATGATTTTTTATAAAAAGATAGTTTTACGTCATTTTGACGATGCACTTGTTTTAAATATAGTTATTGAAAATTTTATAAATTATATTTGAAAAAAAAATAAAACTATTCTTTTAAATAAGAATATAAAAATTTACTTTGGTTTAATTTTTGGTATTTTTTCTGATAAGTTTCATGTTTTGAGGAATAGTGATAAAATATTGCATTTTAATTGAAAAAAACATTTTCTTATAAATAATTTATTGTGTTAAATTGTATTTTTAACTGGTTATAAAGTATAATAAGATATATTTCTATCAGTTAATATAATTTAGTTCATTTTAATTAAATTCACATTGAATTTGGATATAAAAACATTTCAATCTTTTGAATGTTTTTACTTTAAAAAATTATTTTCTCATTCCGTCAATGAGGTTAATTTTAAAATATTTTCCCCCAGTTATATGTTATGAATTTTGAAAAATGGATTCTATATTCAGAATTATAAGTTCAAAATTTAGTAAAAATATCCCTTTTATTTTTGGACAATATGAATAGTAATTTTAGTATTTTTTAACTACCACGGTTAAAGGTAAATGAAATAATTAATGGTAAAAATAATATTATAAGTATCATAAAATTACCATAACACATGACCTAATTTTATTAGATGAGTTATTGTAGACTAAAAACATCCTTGGGATGAATTCATGGCCTCCTTGAGCCACTTGGACAACATTATTTTTTTTTAATATTTTATTCTATGTCCAATATGTCACACTCATGTTTTTAATAAGTGTTAAATTTTTTTATATATTGTTATTCAGAAGATAATTTCGATTATAAATATTCATTTGAAATATAAAATTTTTATATTCATTATTACAATTTATTTATAAATTTTAGGTAAGAAATAATTAATTTAATGTATTTCACAATGATGATGCAGTAATTGTTTAATTAATAGATATATCAAATAAAAGTTATTAAATATATTAAAACAATTAATAATTTTTATATAATTAATCTCATCCAGGAATTTTATATATTAAATATAAATATAATGGATGTATTTAAGGTTTTTCTTGAAGTTATCTTGTGTATTTATATTTTTTAAATAGTCAATAAATCAATAGTGTCAAAATTAACATTAATGATATTTTAAAATAAATAATAATTTATTAAATAATATAAAATTCTTAAAAATATAATCTTTAGAAAAATTATTTAGATAATGTTGAAAATTTCATTCACAACTCATTTATTATTCGTTTGGCATTTTATAGTAACTATATTTACCCTTAAAGAGTAATAAACCAAGTTGTCATGGTAAGAGTTAAAGTGTTTAATTAGGGGTTAAAGACAAAAAATAAGGGTAATTATGTGACATAAACTTCTATAAAAATTACTGAATGAGTATATTTCAACCCATCTACATATTACTTTTTAAATAACCGACTTTTGAACCTTTTGTAATTGAAAATTAATATGTATTAATTTAATATTTTTTGGAGTTTCCAAAAGTGCCCTTCAACTCAATTATAAAGGGGAACCTCCTCCCTCACTTCATCACGCCACTTTAAGGATTATAAATTGACTAAAACATACCAATTTATCTTCCCAAATTACCTCCCTTTATCATAGAATCTGTAATTTCGGAATAAATCAAACTAAATAAGTCCTTTTGTGAAAATATGAAGAAGATACCCAAAGAAGAGGTAACTTTCATCAACCGACATTTTTATTTTTTATTACATAAAACCATTAAAATATTTTTATTTCATGTTTATATAATAAACGAAGTATCATAAATATACTTATATGTTTTTATATTAAGGTGTCTACCTACACTCACCCACACATCCATCAAATGGGATACATAATCATCGTTCGTTTGTATAGCAGACTACCGCCTCACGAACCAATATCGTTCGTTCTTACAGTGACACATTTCATGGATTGGAATAATTATGTAATTTATATTTTTGTATTATATATATATATATTTATATGATATTTATGATTTATTTTTTCCACTGTAATTATTATATATCGCATGGCTTCATGCTTTCCATTTTTTTAAATACGAAAACTTTGTTTGGGGACTTGTGGACTACCGCCTCCTCAAAATGATGTGATTCATTCAAAATTTACATGGAATTTATTAAGTATGGTTTTAGTGAACTTATATGATATATATTAAATGATATTGATAATATAATTATATTAATTAGTTTCTTTTTTTAATATGAAATTAAAAGGGAAATAACATTCATGCATACATACGACCTACCATCTCCAATAACAGTGTATTTCATTTTATATTTATATATATTATAGATTATTATAAATACATATATATTGAATATATATGATATTTTTCTGGGTTATAATTTTGGATATGATAAATCATGATATAAGTGGATAAAAAATATAAAAAATCAAAACACTTTCGAAAAACACAGCGATTATTACACGAAAGTTAACATTAACATAGAATTGTTAATAAATAGGTAATATAAAGTCATAAGTAAATAATATATGTTATTATAGAAATTAATATAGTATTTTGATATATTTATAACAAACCTATATTGGTTATACAGAAGGTCAAATCACATTCAACTAAAGGAAGTGTAAGGTAAGGGACTTCGTCTCAATCTCATTTCATTGAGGTATAATATGATGTTATACACCACCTTATTTTATGAGGTATATATACAACCCTTTTGACTTATCATGTCATTAATTAATTTATTATAAGGTAATTTACTGTTTTTTTAAATTTTATTATTTCATGGGTTTTGTGATTTAAATGTTCCAAGTGGTATGGGACACCTTGAATGTTTAAAGATTTAATTATCAATTATTTATCTCCATGTCAATGATCTTGATATTATTTCATATATTTCGTTATACAAAATTATTACAAAATAAAATTATATTACTATTTTGAATTTCATTCAGTTTTTTTAAAAAGGAATATTTCTACATGGTTTATACAGAACGTTTTAAAAAATGAAAAAAATGGAATGTACTATTCTTAATGTATACGGTGATAATAACTTTTCTGCCGCCATGGTCATTATTTTATTATCATCTTCCTATTCATATTTTGTGTTACCTTAAATGAAAATAATCTTTATATTTTTGGGTATTCTGGTTTTGAAAATGGTTTCGTCAAAGAAAATGTTATTTTTATACCAAATTGTTTTTCATATGTGTTTAATAAAGGTTTTCCTCAATAATTTTTTAGTGATCTAGTTTATAGTATTTTCATCCATGTCAAAATCCCTTATTGAATCTTGTAATTTTTTTAAGATTATCTCATATGATACCATCATACATAATTTATAAAATGTAATGTGGTTAGTTTTACTAGGAAATTATTGATATACTATATGACTAGTTGTTGATTCTGTTAAGACATATTGATTCAGCTGTATTATTTATTCATATAAGAACTACATTAAACATGGAAAAATGGGTGGGGACCATATATATAAGATACCCTTGATGCATCAGTAGTATCTTGAGAGGAAATAATTTTGTGATAGACCCTTCATGTTTTTTCCAATCAGTTTTATATTTCAAGGAGGATAGATCTTGACACAAATCAAATAGGTTTCTACCCACAAATTTAATCCTTTTTGAGTATAAATCTTGATAGAAATTATCTTGAGGATATATATTGACAGGGTAGATTAACAAATTATGTATTCCATCATTATCATTACTCCGTGTGATTATTTTATTATTTAGAATATCCATGGTCATGTTTTAAGCTCATGTGATACTTTATATGGAATTATTAGATCAAATTTTATTCTTGGAATATTTATTATTCATTATTAATTCAAGTTATCTTCTCCTGTAATTTACCCTTACTAATAATTTGGTCTCACACCTTTCTTATGTTTTATTTTTCTTTAGGATTCCATGAAGTCTATTTTGATTGATATGCAGGGTTAATCTAGGAAAATAATAGTGTTCTTAACGAAAATATTTTTTGTGTGTTTTATTTTTAGAATTTAATTTTAATTTCAAATGTGTATCCAATTTATGAAGACTACTAAAATATTCAGTCCATTATGATATGATATCTCGTATCTTATTAAAATCTAATAAAGTAAAGAACCATATTCAAGCTTTTGGGTTCTAGCCATTATAGTTGGTATCAGAGGATGTTTAGTAGAAACCATGGGTACTTGATTTAGGAAAACATAATTTAGAGAACAAAACCCTATGTCAAAATTTTGGAATATATCGAAATGAACATATATTATGATTTATAGATTAGTTATATATAAATTTTAAATTTAGGATATGCGATTCACTTATTCTAGGATGAAAAATTGTTTTTCATAATATTATGGTCTAATCTAGTATATAGTTTTTTTATAAATGGAACATAGTGGAATTAATAGAAACTATATCAATGCATATAATCTATATAGGGATGCATCCACATGAAATATAATGATATTGGTGATGGAGTTGAAACTAATTATAAACAAATTATATCTATAATCGGGTAACTAACTCAGGTTATGCAAAACAACCTTACCCGTATGGAGTATCCTAATCCACAACATGGAGGAACAATGTTAGACTTTTTATTGGGACAACAACATCCATCATTCAATAGGATTACAAATTCATTTTTGCTAAGAAATGGAAAAGTTTATTAGAATAGATATAAACCACCTTGGTAAATAACAAAAGAGAGAAGGTTTTCATGGAAATTTATCCTCTCCTAGGAGAAACAAATAAATGGTGTCCATTGATTCAAAACATGAAGGAACAATATGAAATAAAAAAACATAGAATAAAAGGATTTTAAGTAACTTTTCTTAGAAAAAAGGTTTTCTAATGAACAAAGAGTTAATATAAATAGGAAATTTATGATCCTGAGGTAAAAGGAGGATGAGAATGTTCTTAAGTATGAAGAAAACATTACAAGATTTAAAAGGAACTCTACGGAATACATACATAACCTGATGAGTATGATTTATCATTTATTTAATGGGTTAAATCCATTCATCTAATTGGATATGGTCTCCTAAATTTTCTCATCATATAAGGATATAGTCACAAATTCTATCATGTAATAGAAATAATTATCAATGTTTTATGGCTTAAAAAGTAATCTAGATAAGAAGACGAATACATATCAAAATATGAATAAAGTTAATAAGAGAAAGAAGGATTTTACCACATGTGATAATTATGGATAGAATAACCCTGGGAAGTGCTTGAAAAGATTGGGTGTTTTTTATAAGTGCATATAAAAGAGTAACCACGAAAAAGAATACGAAAGAGAGAAAGAAAAACTGATATTTAGTGTTTCAATTGTGCTGAAATAGGGCACTATACAAATAAATGTCCCAAGAGTCCGCAAATATACCTTAGAAGAAGAAAAATTTTCAATTTCAAGTTATCATGTTACTACATTCAAGGTGAAATAATTTAATTATTTGTGTTCTTATCTTCATGATTTATATTTTAAAATTATTTTATCAACGATTATCTAGTTATAAAAATCATATGATATTTAAGGATTGTACTATAGTACTTGTTCTTTATGTATTTGAAATCATGTTTGTTTTTATTAAGGTTTCAAGGAGAGAATGGTCTTTATATATTTGGTATGTGATATTAAGAGTTACATTATACTGTTTTGGGAATCTAATTTTGGAAAGTTAGTGATATTTTTACTAAATGTATTGAATTTGAATTTAGACAGAATTATTTGGAATGGTTCATAAGGTAAATACTTATGGAATGGATCAAGTTAAACTTTGGATATTGTTGTTTTAGGTTAAATTATGATTTATTGGATTATTTGTGATAATTTTTTGTTTTAGAAAAAAATTAGGGGATGAAGGAAATACTTTCATAAATTATAATTCATTATAAGTGCTTAAGGCATAAAAATTAATCTTGAATATTCATTTTTAGGTGGAAGAGATGAATTGAAAATAGATCAATACACAACCAAAGGATAAGATTATGAATTTGACATGGATAAAAATAATGTATGTTCTCTTGAGTGCTTTATCTATATTACAAAATAATTCCTCAAATTTAGTAAAATTATTTTTAAATAAAAACATTATCCATTTACTTTTCATTCTAATAAATCAATTATCTTTTAATTGATCAAATGATTTACAGTTTTGTGATGGTTAACATTTTAATGACCATGTTCTATACCACTCTCCATTAGAAATTGATAGTTATATTTCTATTCCATTTATATATTTTCACTTTATAGTAATTATTCACTATTAAAAATCCAAATTTTGTGGCAATATTCATATTTCACTTTCCCTCTTATTTAGAATATGTTTTATTAACCCTATTTCTGATGTGGGTTTCCTAGAAATGAAATTTCAAGTATCAACCTTTTGATTTTCTGAAGTGAAATTTTAAATTGTGAGGACACACTTTTTTGAAGGAGGGGTGAATTTTACACCCCAATAATTTATGGTATGTATCTTTTTAAATTTAATCCCATAGCAATCTTACATTTCATTCAACCTCGAGCTTAAACAAACTACGATATACAATTCATATTACTATTTAAGATGAAATTATCACCTAGATGTTAAATTTTTGGTTATAAATAAGATTAACTATATAATTAAAATATATTATCTAATTAATTTTTTATAAATTATTGATAAATAAATATAAAAACCAGTTTAATAAAATTAAAATGTTTTTATAAAACTATTTAAATGCTCACAAGGGTGTTTTATACCAATAAAATAATCAAATCACACTTTCTTGGATTATATTATTTAAATATATATATATATATAACATAATCAGTCTAATGTTTAATATTTTTTCTATTTTCTTTATATACATGATATAAGAACAAATAAAATTTTATGCATAAATGATGTATTTTTTTTAATAAAAGATAGTTTTACAGCCTTTTGATAGCATACATTTTTTAAATATAGTTTTCGACACTAATAAAAAATTTATTTGAAAAAATAAATTTTTTATTTTAAATAGAAATATAAAAATTATCCTTGGCTTATTTTTTGTAATTTTTCTGATAAGATTCATGTTTTGATGAATAGTGATAAAATATTGCATTTTAATCGATTTTTTCATATAAATAATATATAGTGTAAAATTATATTTTTAATTGTTTATAAAATATAATTATATAAATATTTATAATTTAATATAATTTAGGTCATTGGAACCAATTTCACATTGAATTTGGATATAAAAACATTTCAATCATTTATCTATTTTCAATTTAAAAACTCACTTTCTCGTTCGGTAAATGGAGTTTATTTTAAATTAATTTTAGAAAATTCTGTTTTTTGAATTTTAGAAAATTGCTTCCATATTAGGAATAAAAATAACCAAATTTATTAAATAAAACCCTTTTAATTTTGGACAATATAAATCGAAACATATTTTTTTTTAATTACCACGGTTAAGAGTAAATCTGGTAATTACGGGTAAAACAATATTATAAGTATTATGAAATTACCCTAAAACAAGTAAAACATTTATTGGATCTATTAGTGTAGACCAAAATCAACCTTGGGTTGATTTTATGGCCTCTTGGAGACACCTGGATGACTTTAATCTCTTTTTAGTATTTTATTCAAAATAAATTCAAATATGCCACACTCATGTTTTTAATAAGTTTTAAAAAATTTAAATATTATTATTCAGAAGAAAACATCAAATTTAACTATTCATTTTAAATATAAAATTTTTACCTTCATCATAATATATATTTTAAAATTACTGGGAACAAATAATTAAATTAATGGCTTGCACAACAACGATGCACTAATTGTTTAATTAATGGACATATCAAATAAATGATATTAAAAATTGTAAAATAAATATAATTTGATATAATTAATATCATAAATTAATTTTCTAGATCATATATACATATTATGGATCTATTAAAGATTTTTTTATGTTATCTTATTTAATGATATTTTTTAAAAAGATCAAAAATGAATAGTTTCATAATTGACATTAAGGACATTTTAAACTAAATAATATTTTATCAAATGATTTAAAATAAATGAAAATAATTATTTTTTTAAAAAATTATTTTTTTAATGTTTAAAATTTTATCCATGACTCATTTATGGTTTTTAGTATCTGATAGTAACTGTATTAACCCTCAATGAGTAAAAAGCCAAGTTGTCACGGTAAGAGTTAAATGGTTTAACTATGGGTTAAAACCAAAAAGATATGGGTAATAATGTGACCTAAACTTGTCTATTTTTTTAAAATGATTTAGAACCATTATCATATTTTATTCTAAATAAATCACTTTGGTTCCATTTATAATTGATTATTAATTTATAAGAATTTAATATTTTTAGAGCATCTAAAAGTTCTCATCACCTCAATTATAAAAGGGAACCTCCTCCCTCACTTCCTCACACCACATTGAGCCTTGCAGATCAACAAAAAAATACCCATATATCCTCCCAAATTACCTCTATTCATCCAATAAGGATTAATTTGAGAAAAAATCCAACCAAATATGTTCTTTTGTACAAATCAAAAGAAGATACCCAAATACGTGGTAACATTAATCAACAATTGTTTTTATTTTATTTATTACTTGAACCCATTAAAATATTTTCATTTCATGTTTACATAATTACCTCAATATCCTAAATATACTAAAGTTATTTTATATTAATTATTTTACCTTAAATCATACACACTTTCATTAAATGGTATATGAAGTCATAGTTTATGTTTATGGAGGACTACCGCATCGCGAACCGATGTCGTTCGTTCTTACATTTAATGGATTCATTTTTTGTAATAATGATTTAATTTCCATTTTTATATGATATATAAGATTTAATTAAATATATGGAATTATTATATAACACCAAACTTCATGATTTCCATTTTGTGTAAATACGATAACTTAATTTGTGGATGTGTAGACTACTGCCTCCTCAAAACGATGTGTTTTATTCAAAAATTACATGGAATGTATTGAGGATGGGTTTAGTGAAATAATATGATATATATTAAATAATTATTATACTTTAATTTTATTAATTACTTTCTTTCTTTCAATACGAAAATACAAGGGAAATAACATTCAAGTGTACGTACGACCTACCATCTCCAAGAACGATGTATTTGATTTTCTATTTATATATTTTATAGATTATTATATATAAATATATACTGAATGAATATATATCATATTTATGTAATTTTAATCATTATTAATATTTTTAAATCATGATATAAGTAATATATAAAAAATATAACAAATCAAAACACATGATAAAAATATAGCGGCTATTAATCAAAACATAACTTTAACAAGGAATTGTTAATAAAATGGTAATATAAACTAATAAGTAAATCATATATTGTATTATAGAAATGAATATGGTTCTATTATAGATTTATAATAAACCTACACTTATTATACTGGAGGTAAAATCATGTTCGACTAAAGGAAGCACAAGGTAAGGGACTTCATCTCAATCTCATTTTATTTAGGCATATTTTGATGTTATACACCTACCTTTTTTATGAGGTATATATACACCCCTTTGGTTTATAATATCATTAATTTATTTATTATAAAGTTATTTAATTTTTATTATTATTATTTATTCATGGGGATTATGATTTATGTTTGTTTTGAATTTCATTCAATGGTTTTTCAAAAGGAATATTTTTACCTGTTTTATACAGAATGTTTTGAAAAACAAAAAAAATAAATGTTCAATTCTTAACGTATAAGACAATAATGACTTTTCCTCTATCCTTGAAATCATTTTATATTCATATTTCTTTTCAATATTTCTTTTCCTTAAATGAAAAACCTTCCTTATCAGTTTTGGTATTTTTTGTTTTCAAAATGGGTTCCTAAAAGAAAAGTGTATTTTTATATGAAATTGTTTTTCATTTTGGTTTAATAAGAGTTTTTCCTCAATAAATTTTCAGTTATATCATTTAAGTTATTTTTATATATGTAAACATCCTTTGTTAAATATTGTACTTTATTGATTCTTATCTCTTATTATATAATCTTACATAATTTAGTAAATGTTTTATGGTTAGTTTTACTGGGGAAGTCTTGATATACCATACGACTAGTTATTGATTTTGTTAGGACATATTGATTCTGTTGTATTCTTTATTCATATAAGGACTGCATTGGACATGAAATAATGGGTGGGGACTATATATAGAAAATCCCCTTGATGCATCGTTAGTCTCTTGATATAAAATAAGTTGGTGATAGACCCTTCATGTCTGTTTCCAATAAATTTAAAATTTCAAGGATGATAGATCTTGACAAAAATCAAATAAGTTTATACCCACAAATTTAAACTTTCTTGAGGATAAATCTTGAAATTAACTGTCTTGAGGATACATCATGATAGTGAAAATATAAAACATTATTAATTTTTTATTACCATAACTCAATGTGATTATTTTACTAGTTATTATATACATGGTCATGTTTTAATATCATGTGTTTATTTATATTGAATTATTTTATCATCTTTTATTATTTCCATATTTATTATTTATTATTAATTCAATTTATCTTTCTCTATAATTTAGCCTTACTGAGAATTTGAGATCACCGCTTTCTTTTTTCTTATTTTTCCCCAAGATTCCAAGAATTATATTATGGATGATATAAAATGTTAAAGTAGTAAAATAATGGTTTTATAAAATAAAATAGAATTTGTATTTTATTTTTAAAATTTAATTTTAATTTAAAATATGAATATAGTTTACCAAGACAAATAAACACTACGGTTCTTGGGGATTTGATCTTCGGTATATTATGCTAATGTAATAATGTAAGGAACTGAATTTGGGCTTCAACGGTCAGGGGGTTACATAGACAATTACGATGGTGAAGATATTACATAAATGTAGTGGATTATTAAAACAAATTTCGAAAAAAAAATGAGTAGAATAATCAACTCAAGAAATAAATAATAATTTATCATTAATATGTTAAATATATATCATTTGAGAGTTACGATCAGATGAAGAAATAAGATACAAATATCTATTTTATTAGATCTCAAAATATTATTATTGGAGAGCTTAAAATAAAACTAACAATTTATGAAGAAAAATAAACTAGAAATTAGAGCCTCAACATGAAAGAATCTACACTTGTTGAAGAAATTAAGTAGAAGAATTTTAAGCTGGATGAATCCAAAAAAGTGAATGTTGTTTTGAAATAAATTTGGGATAATAAAGGATTCGAATTATTAGAAGCACAACCAATTCTTCTTAAAACACAAAGAAAGATAAGAAATATGAGAGAAAACTTCACCAAAGTTGCTAATGTTAATTGTGAAATTTCTAAAGAGGTTTAAAATAATGGTTTATAGAAGAAGATTTCTATAAGAAAAACCTTCAGTAAGAAAGATATGGATTCATCAATAAATAATCTCCCTATACAATGTGGTTCATGATTTGTGAAGAAACAACAACAAAAAAGTTCATAACCTTTTTACTATCAATTTGAAAAATCAATATTTAGAGGTCACTGTTGGTGATGTAGAGTTTTCAGAAACAGATCCTAATCATATTGGTATAACATGTCTCCATCAATAAAATGGTATTAATCAAGGGTGATTTATGATGAGAAAAAAAGATCAAATATTAGTAAAAAATATGTTGAACCAAAAAATGTAACTCAAAAGATAAAGAAGGAAAATTATGTTAAGAAAGGTGAAAAAAGTAAACGGGCTGAGAATGAAAAGAAATAATTCTTAGTTATCAAGATAGAACAAGTTGACATGGATATAAAAGTAGAAGAAGCACAAAAATTAGATGATGAAAATGGGAAGAAAATGTTTTCTTAAGATGAGAGAAAATTGGATAAAAATATATCAACAAATTGTGTTTTTAAGATTCAGAATATATGGAATAAATTTAATAAACAAGTGACTGCTACTAAAAATTATTTGACTATCTATCCTTCTATAATAATAGGAAGGTATGAAAGATATTTTACAAAATCACCATAATAATAAAGTTTCTAAATGTTAAAATAAATTTACATAGTTATTAGAAGAGTATAAAAATGAAAATAAACTTTCTATAAAATCTAAGAAGGATGATAAAAAGGAAGAAAACAAAACCAATGAAAAATCCAATAAGGAGAATAATATTTAAAGAATGAGAGAAAACTCTTAGTCCAATCTTTAATTCCAAGAATCTATAAGTTTCCTCCTAATTCTATAATTATTTTTATTTTTACTAACTTTTAGGTATTTGAATGATTTGATGTTTGTAATTTGAAATTCAAGGACCTTACTTTTTATTTCTAAAAAAAGTAATGAGGTTATGAAAAATGAGTTTTTGGTAATGTTGTGTTTATACACATAAACTTTTTAATATGTCTGTTTACATGGGTGAATGTTATTTTTATCTTTATAAATCCCTTAAATAATTCACATTTATAAAAAAATTAAAAACTAACATGATAATGTATTACTTAAAATTTTTGTTATGGGAGACATTGATAACCTTGATTATACACTCTTCTTCTGTACACCGGGTTCACCCATATAAACATAGAGTTGTTTATATAGTTTAACTTTTTTTAGAAACCCATCTGATACTCATGTTCTCCTGAAGAAGAGTTTCAATATCCTAATATGAAAAGTTCAAACCTTCGTTAAATGATACAATTTGGAAAAAAGGGGAAAAACTTTCCATGATAACCACTTTTAATTTGATTGTCAATAAGGGGGGAAGATATAATAAGGGGAGAAGTTTTTGAAAATGGGATAAAGAGTTTTGGGTGTGTGAATATATGGATAAAACATAAGTATTGACAACAAACACAAAGGGGTATATTTTTTGAACCAAGTTCAGTATTGGTTGTATTTTTTGTCAACAGATCAATATGAGGAATATATTGTTGAAGAAGAGAGAAGTGAGTAAAAAAATTACATTATGAGAATTTGGAGGAAACATGGATTAATGGGATCATAGTAATCAGAATATATAACCCATTTTTGATAATAAAGTTTATTAGTTTCACTATTCTATTATGAAGAAGGTTTGTAGAAGATGTTGGTTTTTGGACACACCTTGGGTCCGAAATGAATGTTCCGATTGTAATGAGGATTTGTATCAGAGTATGAATGTATCCATACTAAAACTCGTGGTTATTTAATTTTTTTAAATCTTATTATATGATAAGTTGTCTAAGAAACTTTTGATGCAAACCTTGTGAAAAATGTATGAAAAGTTGTGTTTAGAAGGAGTTGTAGAAATAGGTACATCAGAAGTATTCTCAAACTTATATATAGTATTCAGTTTCTATTAGAAAGATAAATTATATTTGATAAGTAAGAGTGAGTAATCGAATAATCCATTGTATTTATATTGACACCAATACATCATCAGATGCGGGATCACTATGTGGATTGATTTAAGAAAAGGACGATTAGTTTGATGTTATTTTAGATGTGTTGTCAAAGAGATGAAATTGATGAAAAATCTTTGTCGAAGGGGGTTTCGAACACTACAGAAGATTCAATAATGTTTATGGAATAATGGTTTTAATGATTCATATGATATAGATCATCATAATGAAGAGTTTTTAGTCTTTCATATGTTTTTATTGTAATGAATAATTGTATCAGAATGATCATTTTATTGGACTAAAGAATAGTTAGAAAGCCTTCTTCAAGATGAAGTGTGAGAAGTGTTGGGTGACTAATAAAGTGGTTGAAAACATCTGAAATCTTTAGTAGTTGAAACTATGTCATTCAATGATGTAGTCAACCATTTTCATCTGATCCAATTCCTTATAGTATGAAATCGTGTTGATTTTTCTATTAAGTGGGTCAAGAAGAAAGTGATGATTGAATGTTTTTTAATTTACTTAAGATAAAATTATATAGTGTCAGAAGTGGTTAAGAATATCCATCAAACATTCTCTCAAAAATAAAGTCCATCGGAGTAATACTGATGAACAAACATAAATTAGAGTTATAAAATAGTGAATGGTCAGACCCATGTTAATCAGACAAAATAATTGTTTCTAAAGTTTTACTATGTATGATCTTTTGATAAGATTCATGAATATTTGATAAGTACCTAGATGTATTAAGAAGAGTTTATGAATTTAAGTATGTAGACATAAATGACCGTGAAATTTTATTTATTTTAATTTCATTGAGTGGGAATAAGAATTATTTTTCTCACATTTTCTATTCTAGGATATCTATAAAAGAACTAAAAAGTATATTGAAACTTCTAAATGAGGGAGTATTATTCACATGTGCTCACAGATAAAAGTCAGAGATTAGTGGGATAAGTATTGATATTCCATCCAGAATTTTTTTTTGATTGAATTTAAGGAATATTCATCAGAGTGAATCCGTCGGAGTAAGTTCCATCAGAACCAGATCTATCAGAGTGAGCCCCATCGGGCTGAGATCCATCAGATGGTGGAATTGTGAGAAACAAATTGAGTAATTTACTCAGTTGAAGAAGGAAGGGAATAAGAATAATTGTGCATGGTAGATCATATAGATACCATCATATCGAGGTTACCAGATAGATTTCGATCAGAATGACTTTCTATAAGGAATTATTTCCAGATAATGTTTCTAGAAAAATTGAGCATATTCAGATTTGTGGAATATCTGAAGAAAGTTTCAGGTCCAACAGGTTCTTTAGAGAATTTCTAATGTTCTTGAAGAATGTACATAGGTAAATTTTGATTCATATTATCTCTAGGGAAAGTAAATAACATTCTAAAGTGGATTAGAAAAGAATAAGGAATGTGATTCTTGTAACGGTGGATACTTACCAGTTTCTTAAAATGCTCGTTTGTTTTCCGGTGTGCAAAACCAGCTGTGGAAAGTGGATAATAAAAGGATAGTTGGGGGATATAACAAACTATAATAGGAAAGTTTCTACCGGGTTTGTATAACTATTAACTGCTTGTGCCTTTGTATTCCAGAAATAAGATAGTAAAATAATTCATATTGGTGGGTCTATCAAACATGGAAAGAAGTATCCATTTTTACCAAACATTTTAAATACATTATGATACCTTGTCTTCATATTTTTTTCATATGAAAGGTAGATTTTATAAGTTATATCTAATTAGATCATAGATATAACAAGTTTCAAAGGTTAAATTTTTTTATTAAATAAGTTAAGAAACTTTCTTCTAAAAATAATAAAGGAACCAATAATTCACCCCCCTCTCAGTGGTCTCGATCCTATTTGGGAACAACACTCTAAAGGGGAAAGTTTAGTGTGTCCCAAAATTGGGTTCTCAATCTAAGACCAATATTGTTATAGAGGAGGGTATTCCTATAGGAAGTGAGTTGTAGTTTCATATAAGGTATTGTTCTAAATCAATGGGTTTTCCTACATTAATAATATTATAGGAATAAATAATCCAATATTTCAAGTTAAATGATTTATGCTAATGATTTATTCTCCTAAATTAACAAGAGATGATATTTCACATAATATGGAAGGACATGAGTAGGGTATTCATTGAGCCTCTTATGTGTCTATTTCTAAGAAGGTATCTTTTAATGTAAGTACATAAAAATAAAAATTAATTTTGGGACTCAATGCGTAGAATGTTGATCTGAAGGGGGGAGCACTATGAAGGGCGATCTTATCAAAATGTAGGTACTTTATATTTCAGGTCAATGGAATAAATAACTAGGGGTTACTCATTTGATCACCTCACTTATAATAAATGATGATTGTTTCTTGTTCAAGGTTAGTGAATAGATTAGAATCAATGATTTGGTCATGTATGATAATTCTAGTTGTAAAACACAACCATCTAGTGAAATTAATGAGAAACCAAGCTCAATATAGGTTCATAGAAGTGGTCCAAGGAATTCTCCTTCATTGTGATTAAATGTTTCATGGGATTCTAGATTTGATGCTAGTGAGGGGTAACTAAGTATTGAGACTATTATCACATATGATACAAAATATTACTCACCCTCCATTGGGATGGTTATAAGTAAGGCTACCCAGGTTAAGAATAAATCCATATGATGATTGGGTACTACCCAAAGTAAATGGTCATACCAACTTCATTTTTAAAATCAAATGAAAGTTATTTTTGATTGATTTTGTAAGGCCTTAGATGAGGAATCTGGGGAGGTGAAGGATAAAAACTATAATAATTTAATGCCTCTAGAGGAACTAGAGTAATAGAGGCTGACTCAAGCCTAAACGATAAAATGGAAGACTAGTTTGATCTACATGTTTAGTATATGTATGTAGAACTAGAACTTAGACGCTTTATATTTTGATGATTACCATGCAGTATTGAAGTTTTTATCCTCTATTATTGAAGATAAATCATGAATAAAACTAGAGCATGTATTCGAGATTTATCATTGAAATACTATGTTCAAAGAGCTCAGCCAAGAGATAGTGAAGTCATTGATGAGGTGATCAAGCAGGAAAATACCCTTTAAAACGATATAAAGGATGATACCTCGGTAAAATTGGAACTGAATGATTTGTCCAACCTTGATAAAAAGCATAGGTAATGGAAGATAGGTCAACATCTTCCTAGTAGGGGCAGACTATATAAAATGGTTCATAGGGGTGGACCACATGTTGTTGGTAAAATTTAAATTGTGTTTATAGGTTACTCAATCTTGAATGACACTTAGAGATTTTTACCACCCCTTCCTATTTTAATTATCAATTTATTGTATTCGGTAGACTTTCATGCCACTTAATTTGACATGTTAATCCCTTGTAATATAATATTTTATTGAATAAAGGGACCATGAACTTGGAACTCCAAGTTCACGGTTTAGCCTATTCTTGATTAATAGTGTTAATTATATTTATTATTACTAGTTATTATTAAAACTCAATATATTTATTATATTATTAGTTATTAATAATATAAAATAATTAAATAAGTATTTCAAATTATATTATCAATTAGTAATTATATTAATTATATTGTTGATTGTTACTTATATTATAAATTATATTATTGGTTGCATTTTAGATTAATAATATAAATAAAGTATATTGTTAATTACTAAATATATTAATTATATTATTAGTTATTAATTTTCTTAATTAAATAATTATTACTTAATATTTATATGATTAATTACTAACACTTTAATTATATTTATCATAATTAATTACATTATTAATTATATATATTATATTATTAACTACATTAATCATTTATTTTTTAAAGTTATATATATTTTTCTTTATTGATATAATTAATTATATTAAAAATGATTTTGTGACGTATCAGGCTCAATTCACTCATGAGTAACTCAACAAGTGGCCTCATGACATCAAATTAACCACCTCATTTGCTAGAGACTACGAAATATTATTGAGGGTGTATGGTGGTACGATGGGGAGACTATACCCACTTTATTTGAGTGAAACATAGTAGTAAATAAAGATAGTAAAAAACAACAAGGTAGTGTAAATAAACAATTCAGATAATAATAAATTGACATAAATAACAATGGTAACATATACAGGTGATGATTTCATGAAATGATACAAAATATTTGCAGTAATACAATATTAATATTATAAAAAACAAAAAAAAATCTAAAAACAAATATCTAAATTCACATCCTGAGCACTAGCTCAATCAGCTACTCCCAACCCTAAAATAGATCTATTGTCCTTAGTTGGGTGCTTCCCCTTGTCATTACTTGTAACCAAAAAATCCATCCAGGTACCAAATGGAGGCCTTAATAGGGTGTGAGTAACACTCAGTAAACCACCTAAAATAGTGCCTAATGAAAATGTAGCTTGTTAGTATAAAATGTGACAATGTTCAAGTATAATAAATGTAATGATGTAAAGTAAATAGAAACCATGTCAATCTTAGGTGCCTTATGGGATACCCATCTGACCTAACCAACTTCATCCTAAGCTATATGTATCTGATAATATTAAATTTTAATTCAACTAGGTTCTTTAGGATCATAGAAATGACTTACAATTGTAATAATCACATGGGATCCATGAGAGACCCCTGGATTCCATGACTTTATAAAGTTTATCCCACATGTAGTGATCAACCGAGATATTAGGATATTTTTTATTGTAATATAAGGGTTGAATACTTGTAATTATAATACTAAAAGTTCTAATTGATCGTGATGATTAAGTCGAAGTGAATCTTGGGATTGACTTGATTGGAATCCAAGGAGATAATCTAAGTCAGTATGTATCTAAGGATATCAAGTCAAATCCTAAGAACTCGTCCTAGGTATTAAAATTTTAAAAATATTGTTTGTGTCAATATAAGTCATTAATGAATCTATGAAAATGAATTAATCCAAGTTTTCCATACCATATAACATTTATATAAATGAATTTTCTAAGGTCCTGTCATTTTTTCCAAGAAATTACTGGTCAGGAATCCAGGGATCCCTCAAGGAAGCCCACACATATAAACGTGTAATCATAGTCCATAGAAATAGTCAATAATAATATAATGGGTGTTATAAGGTCAAAGTAATGTATCCATTCCATTTAAAATTTAAATTAAATTCATTTTGGTAATTCCTTTTATAAGTTTTAAACCAAAAACACCAAAGGGGTGTTTTGGTTAAAACCAAATAATGGTTTTCAAGGAAAATTAATAGGGAACACCCTATGGGGTGGCTAGGGTTGAGGTCATAATCCTTCAATTATTTTAATGAATCTCATGGAGAATCACGGTCATAGTCTAAGTGACTAGTTAAAGGTGTTGAATATTTTAGGGGAAATACGTGGAAACTTTGGCTTTCAGCACAATGGAAAAAATTATAAACATGTAAACTTTTAGGGAAAAGTAACAGACCACCATCTAAATCCATGTAGAAGAATCCTCATTCAATATTAGTATCAAATTTTGGATGGAATGAGAGAAAATAAAAAACCATAAAAAAGATCATAAAATAGGTTAAAATAGCTTTCACAGAGATAACATAAATGATGATGATGAAAACAAAATAAGGAATGAGAATAAGTGTTATAATTACTAAGGGGTTTTAAACATGACTGATAGTGAAAGGAATCATAAGATAGATAAGGTTGATCCACTGAAGCCAATAAGAGTGAAGAGGGATAGTTATAGTGGCTAATTCTATTAGAAATGAGTGAGGAGAAGAGGTATTTTAGATTTTAAATTAACTTATGAAAAAGGTTGATTTTCCATAACATTTAATAGGTCTAAAAGTATTAAAGAAAAGTTTTCCAAAAACATGTACTAATCATTCTCACATACTACCTAGGTGAAATTCACCTCACACATTTTTGGTGAACAATTAGAAAACCCATGAACAAACCATGTGTGGTGGACATTCCATAAATTATAAAGGTTTCATGGTTTATAGAACCTATTACCATGGTTAAAATAATTTTTATCATCCCTAGGGAATACAGTTTAGGTTCATGGTTACCCAAACAATGCACCTCATCTTTCTTCTCCAAAAGAAACTTAATTTAAGCCACCAAACCCTTCTTAATTCTCCCAAAACCTATACTACTCCCAAGAAATATTCTATTTATATAAAAATGATAGGCTTAAAATAATTAAAAAGTTTTAATTACTTGATGGAAAAATAGGATCTTAGGACCTCCCCCACCATAAGATAACTCATCCTTGATTATTTACATCAGAGGTTGGTTGAGCTCTATACAATAAAAAATTTATCCATTGAGCACATATATCAGACTCTAGTTACTATAACTTCTCCTATATATGGTTTTGCTTCCATATAAACTTATATAGAGGAAATAACCTACCGCATAGAGTCTTTGTGCTATCATAAAAAATATGAAATGGTCACTCCTCAAAAGAAGCATTGAACTCCAACTCAACTTCCTTAGAATCAAAGACATGATATGAGTCAAAGTAATAACATTATATATGTGAAACATAGAAGGAATAATGCATGAATAAATAACACTAAATAATATCTATCAGATATGATATCATCCCAAATCTCTCATATCTCGATATTCTATATGAATCTATGTGAAAACATACTTTTACTTCAAATCTTTCCATGACCTAATCTAGATGAAACTCCTATTAATACCCATTATCCAATCTCAAAATCTAGATGTCAATGACAACAATTAACATATGACTTATTTCTAGATTAATCTATAGCTATAAATTTCCTAATCAATTGTACCTATTTTAATGTAACCTGAATAATACATGTACTAATAGTGCTAAATCCTCCACCTATAACTAATATATAAGAGAATGGAATGACCTACCATATAGTTCCTCATAAGGATCCATCTGGATAGTTTCTGGGAACTCGTTATTATATGAATAATCAGAAATAGGTATGTTATTTTCCTATGAGTCTCCAAAATCAAGGACACATTCTAGAAACATGTCTTCCAGTACTTGTATTGTGTGCTCAGATAGACCGTCAATCTGATTGTGCTATGTTGTCCTCAAAAGTACATGTGAACGAATATCCTTTTTTATCCCTTTCCAGAAGAGATAATTGAACAGAGTATCCTAATTTTGTACAATGATATGTGGAATTCCATGAATGTGTATCATCTCTTATGAACATATTCTCTTAATATTATCCACCAATAAAGTCTACCATATAGGAAACATGTGGGATACCTTAATTAGCCTATCCACAATAACTTATACAACATCAACGAATTGGGGTAACTTTGGAAACCCCCATCATGAAATCCATGTTGATGTCATCTCATTTACATTTTGGAATAGATAGTGGCTAAAAAGGGACTATAGGTTTCTAGTGTTCCTCTTTCACCTACTGACAGTGGAATATTCAGTAACAAAGCATAGAATCTTCTTTTTCATCCCAGTCCACCAATATTGGTGGTTTATATCATGATAAATATTTTTGATACCAAGATGTAATTCTTATTTCGAAGCATGATATTCTCATATAAGTTCCTCTCAAATATCACTAGGAACCTAGACACATCGAAGAATTTTTGGATTTCATACTTATCTAAAATCCAACTAAAAAGTGGTTGCACACCCAAAAGACATTTCCTTGGGGACAAGAAATTAGGATCAAAAAGTTGTATTCTCTTTATTCAATTCAAAAGTAAGGAGATCACTAAAAATTATAGATAGATAGGATTATTCTAACACTCCTGAAATTAAAAATGCATATTATAATGAAGAGATATCAAATGATATTCATGACTAGTTTCTTGAATATATTGAGTTTAATTCCTTCATCTTAGGTAATAAAAACCATGTTTTCATTACATGGCATGTAATCAATCTCAAAGTCAAAATATTGAAGATTTTGAACACATATCCACTTCCAAAGGCTCACGTCATGATGATGTAATATGTACTTGAGGATTTTATTTTCCATGTATACCACAGGCCACTACCCTAGTAGGTAATGTATCTGAAAAAGTAATTCATGAACAACGACTACAAAATCAAGATCGTGTGTCAGGTAATTACACTTGTTAGGCCTCAACTAACAATACTTGTATGCCATGACTCATTCCACTTATATCAAAAAAAATAACACAACCAGATGCTCGATGCATCGTAAAATACTATGTATCCTCTTCCAGGATTATGAAAAATTAGGATCGATGCTGATATCATACTTCCTTTCATCTCTTCAAAGTATTTTTCACATGCTTCAGGCCATGAGAACATTACACCATTTTTGGCCAAGCCTATAAGGGGTTCTATAAAGCGTGAAAATATTTGGACGAAGCATCAACAATAACCACCCAAACCCAAGAATATTATAATATCAAAAACATTCATGTGATGATCCCAATAAGAAATGGATCTCAAATTCTTTGGATCCATAGATGCCCCTACTTTTGATATAATGTTACCAGGGATGTAAATTTTTCTATCCAAAAGTGGCACTTTATGAGATTGAAATATCATCAGTGATATCTTATTAAACCCAATTAGATATAAATGTGTTTTGAATGATCATTTCTAGTATTATATTACACAAATATATAATCCAAAAAATGAACACAAAGTTTTGGTCCAAGTATTGTATTTTTTTCAATGACGTGTCATTATGTGTTTGGTGAGTTGACAATAAGTGATGATTCAAGAATCGTATGTATTCATTTAATGGAATTATATGTAATAATTTATAAATTGTCTTTGAAATTTTGAATATTGTTAAGATGATATTAAATGTCAAATGAATGTGTCAAGGATGGAACATTATTACAAAAAGATTAAAAGTCCTTGAAAATATTGATTTTATAGAGGATTTAAATAAATCCATGAAAAATTTATTCATTGTATGTGGAGAAGGCCATGAAATAATATTGCTATATTTTTTCATGATGGTTTCTTAAAGTTGTTTAAAAGGATATTATTATTATATTTCATATATTAAAAATTATTGAATGATACTTTAATAAAAAATAGGTACATAAACACAAGCTAGCCTAGCCATCTCAACCAAGGAATTGTGGGAACTAGGATCAACCACAGGCAAAAGAGAAAGTCGTGTTATCCCACATGGAAGAATGGTGTCAGAGTTTTTTAACACATAATGCTCACACAGTTTTTTCATGTGAGTGTATTAGAGGTGTACAAGTGAGCCAGTGTGATTCGGCAAGTCCCATGAGACTAGGTGTGTACATGTGTGGATATGGGAGTGGAAACTAAGCTACACGTTGAGTAGTGAGTGGAATTGATTGTTATAAAAGGAAGTACTTAGCTACAGAAGAGGTCAATTTGGGATAATAGATCCACACTACCAATCATACATCTTTAAAAAGACACTGATATATCACAATTTTTCGATCTGATGCACATGAGCCATATGATCTCTATTGGATGACATATTCTTCCTATAGTATTGTTGGGGGATTCTATTCATAAAAGTTCATGGAAAAAAATTATATCAATTGAACCCAATACTTCTATGGTCATTCTATAGATACTATTTTATGATGATGAGTCGAAGAAACTACATGTGCGCTCGCTACACCTTACATGCAATCAGAAGTTTAAGGAATATGCCACTGCTGAAAAAAATATTGTTATTGGAGGAATTTTTAGAGTTCAATAAATATGGATAAATTTGAGCATCTAAAAAGTGATGAATTAGATATACTATATCACATGAACATCAAAAGAAAACATGAACTCACATAAAAAATATACCAAAATTTTCATTATAATTGTATTTTAATAACCTGTAATATTTGGGTGTTTATAAAATTCATGACATGGAATAATTTTTAAGATACCTAGCATGAAATTAAATTTGGAAGTAAGACATTGAGGAACTCTTATAAAAGGATAATAAAAAAAATTCTACACTATTGAGATATATCTCAATTTTATAGAAATAGTGATTCTGTGAAGGGAACTATTTCACAAAGAAGAAACTCATGTTTGAAAGAGTCACACAATAAAGAATATATTTCATACACTACTTCTGTTTTCCACATACAATATTGTGTTAAATAATATGAGACATAGCATGAAGCAATCCCACTTTTTGATGTTTTTTGTGTAAATCCATTATGATTTTTGAGAGGAACTAAGATATCATGTGAACCTACTCACATATTCATAATGTTTTAATAATTAGATAAGTGTTAAATGTGTACATAACTAGTCTTCATGAATACTTCTTGAGACCCCGAGTGTAACATCCCAAGTAAGTAATGAATAATAGATATTTTTATCTATGTCTATTAATGATAAAGATAGTGTTTTAGAGGCTTAAAATGAAAATAAATACAATCTTATGCATGGAATACACTAATATTCTTAAAGGATTGTTTTAGTGCCTTTTGATGGAAAACCATTTTTGAATCTATATTTTGACAATTTTAGAAACTATGTTTGTCAAAATAAAATTATCCTTTATGATTGGGACATCAAAATTTACCTTGTGTGAATTTTTGGTAATTTTCCGACAATGTTCATTTTTAAATGAATAGTGAAAAATACTGCATTTTACATCAAAACTACTTTTTAATCTAATTTATTTATATGATTAGATTATGTTTTGAATTGGTTTTGAAGTGAAATTAGAATATATTTTTACCATTTTATCCAATGGTGGTCATTGGAATCAATTTCGATTTGAAATTAGACTTAAACTGGTGTCAATCTTTTGATACTTATTGTTTTGTAAAAACACGCTATTTGCTCTGGCAGCGGGAATTAATTATTAAATTAATTAATGTGACTTATATGATTTGAATTTTGTAAAATAGACTTCATTTTTGAATTCGTAATATCAAATATAGCTTAGAGTGAATTTTTGGTAATTTTCTGAAAAACTTCAATTTTGATGAATAGTGAAACCACTAAGTGGTAATCAAGCAAACTGTTTTTTTCAGTTAAATTAAAGTTTACCACTAATGTGTATTGAATTTTGAAAATCCGACATACATGGTTGTCATTAAGAAGTAAAATGTGGTTCAATGAGATTAAAATAATTTTTTGGTGAATAGTAACTTATTAAGTTCTTAATCGCGATTAGTGGTAATTAGGGTAGTTTAATGTATAAATAATGCTTTAATAATATAAAATGACTTAGACACATGTCCCAACCTCATTGGTTGTGTCATGGCCGACCAAGACAAGTCATGTCCTAACTTGGGGACCCCATGTATCCACTTTTGTTGGGAAATAACATAAATTACTTTTTATTAAATGTTAAAGTGAAAATGACACAAACATAATATGTTTTGCGAAAACAATTTTTAAGTGGGGTTATACAAGTTCAAATTTTGATTATAAATATTCAATGGAAAGCTAAAAAGATTTCCTACATCATAGTAATTTGTTTATAATTTTTAGACATTAAATAAATTTAATTATTTATGACATAATAATGATGCAGCGATGACATCATTATTTGACGATTTAAATAAAATGGAAAGATAAAATAAAATCTATGAACTACACATGTCCAAAACCAATTGGATGAATGGATTTCGATGCCTTATCACCTTATCCACGAATTCCATCAATGTGGGACCTTTTAAAACCGAAACACATTTTCAAATAATGTAATGTTTCTTTACTTTCCAAAAGTGCCCCTCCTCTCCCCTTATAAAAGGCCCCCACCTCTACCTCATTTCACACACCTCTCAAGCCTTTGGCTCGGCCAACCCCTGCCCATTTGCTCTCTCCACATCCCTCTCTTCATCCTAGAGGATTCCCCTTGGGCAGAATCCTTTTAAAGGAAGCCTTTAGGCTCAAATCAAAAGGAGTTACACTTTTTAAGGTAATTCATCCTCTCATGCTCATTTGTTTTATTTTGCTTCTCCAACCCCCTAAACTCTTTTTATTTACTTCTTTTGTAACAACACCAGTATCTTCAATATACTAGGATGTTGTTATAAGAGTTATTTGAACTACACTCTCACACAACTACATCAAATGGTTAAAGAACATACGTTTTCCGTGGATGGCGAAATTATGCCTCCCGAAACGATGATTGTTCAATACTCATTTAACACCTTCAAAGGTGGCCATTATGATGTCACTATTTTTATATATGATATATATTATGTATATGTTTTCCTTAAGCTTCTGTTTTCTTCATTTTGGTCATACTTTATGGTTTCCATTATGGGTAAACACGATATCTTCATTTTAGGAAGTGCGGACTACCGCCCCCTAAAAGTGATTTGATTCGTTAATACCATATGTGGGATGTGTAAAGGATAAAGTTAATGATATTATATATGTTATTATACTGGAGTTATAACATACTCTTATACCATTATGAATCCATTCCATGAAATATGAAATAGAAATGGAAGTAGCGTTCATGCGTACGTACGGCTTACCGTCTCCATGAACGGTGCATTTCATTTCTTACCTCTAAATGATTATGTAATAGTATAAAGGCATGAATGTACTGGATATATATGACATATATGATATCTACATCATGAATAACATTCTGAATATAATGAACCTTTGACCAAATTAACAACACGTAAGTGTAAGAGGTCTATTTTTGACTTAAGAACCAAATACCGACAAAATGAACATTATTAACTTAACTGATTACATGATGTTCATAACATGGTATAAAAGGAATAATGAACTTGAAAAAGATTCATAATCAAGTAGAGATTAACTCAAGTTTATTATTCAGGAGATTAAAGAACGGTCGGGTCAAGTCAGATACGAGGTATGGGATTTCGTCTCAATCTCCTTTCGTTGAGGCATATTTTGTTTTATACACAACCTTCTTTTATACGGTGTATAAACCCCTTTGACTTTTACGTTTATTCAAAAGGAATCTTTTTATACGAAGCGTTTACCAAACGACAAAAGGGAATGTTTTTGTCGTACGTATGCGGCGACAACGACTTCTCCGCCGTCGTAACCGTTATTTGAGTTTCGGCTTCTTCTACAAGCCATTCCTTCTTTTTAAAAGAAAAATAAATACCATGTTTTACTTTTCTTTTATTTTGGTATTGAAAATGGTTTTCATAATATTTTTATATCAATGTGTGGTATTGATATCTTGTGATTGAATGGTGGAAATTTTATGTTTCCTTTATGCATGTTTTATGTGATACGATTATGTTGAGGTTCTTGGGCATTATTATGAAGAACGGGTGGTTCCGTGATAAACTAAGGGCGGGTGAGCCCGTTATAGCTCTCCAATGCATTGGGTAACGCGAAGGAGTGAAACATTAAGGTTTCTCCGAAGAGATTTTCAGGGAATATACTGTGATGGGTATTCCAAACGTAACCAAGAGGGTTACTCCCTACGTAAGAATGTTATGAATGCCTCAAGTTACCTTTATGTCTTATGGTTTCTATGATTTATTCATGAATTTATGAGGCATGTTAAAGTGCCTATGTTTTATGGGTAAAGTATGATTTCATTCTTATGTACATATGAACTCATGTTTCCTTTTCATGTTTTCTATAACCCATACTGAGTTTTTATGCTCATCCCAAGTTTTTGAAATGTTTTTCACAGGTCAAGGGAAAGGTACATGATAAGATGATAGGGTCAAGGATGTGTCAAAAAGAATCCATGTTTTAATTCAAATGTGTTTCCATTGATGGGAATGAGGAATACTATCTTTATGTAACCACTTTGTTTATATGTGGAATGTAATGCAAGTTTTATGATCTAATTCTCTAAAACTCTAAACCCGAAAAGATCCTCAATGTGTAATCTTGTAATAACTCAAGATTAAGTAAGGTTTGAGGCCGGGGCCTTATAGTTGGTATCAGAGGTCGGTTTAGATAACTTTAGGAGTTAGAATTCTATTAAATGATTATCCAAAAATATTTTTTTTTTCTTTTTCGAAATGATATAGCATTTAAAGATTACCATGTTGCTTCATCTAAGACATGTTTGTTCAGAATGGTTTTCCGCAGAGGAAACAGGGAAGCTGTGCTAGGAAGGCATACAGAAGGAAATAACCTTCCGAATCAGCATCCAGAAATGGTCGGAATTGGAACTGAACAGTTTGTTGCAGTAATGGCGCAGTTGACTCAAGCGATAAATGGTGGAGGTATCCATGCACGAGATCAGCCAGATCAGCCGCAGAGGAACATGTCAGTGGTGGAACATTTCATGAGGCAACATCCACCATCATTCAGAGGATCATCTGACCCTGTGCAAGCTGAAGGGTGGATTAAAGCACTGGAGAAGATTTTCGATGTCATGGGGTGTTCAGACAATCAAAAGGTTAGTCTTGCTATTTACCGTTTGGAGGGTGAAGCAGATCAGTGGTGGTCTATGGTTAAAAATATCAGGGAAGCCGATGAGATTGATGCTCTTGACTGGGATGAATTCAAAGGTATGTTTCTTGAGAAGTATTTTCCTAAGGCTGTTCGACTTAGGATGGAAAAGCAATTCTTGGAATTGAGGCAAGAGGAAGACTCAGTGGCTGCCTATGAAGAAAGGTTCACTCGATTGGCAAGGTATGCTCCCAATTTTATCCGGGACCTTGATAGTAAAATCAATCGTTTTTACTCAGGATTAAAGCCAAAGTATCGAAGGGCATTGGCTTCTCGTGAGTTTAAAAGTTATGAAAAGCTTGTTCGATGTGCTGAGAAGGTGGAAATGGAGTTTGCCGATGACCAAGTGTTCTATAACAACCAGCAGAAGAAGAGACCGAGGTGGCAGGAGAAAGGTAAGAATTCTTCAAAGAAGTCTGATGGTAAGAGAACTAAGTTTCCAGTTTGTGATAAATGTGGCAAAAGGCATGCTGGGGAATGTCTTCTGAATTCTGGGAAGTGCTACCGATGTGGTAAGATGGGACATAAGGCTCGTGATTGCACTGAAAAGGATCAAGGTGAAGGTAAGAACAAATTTGATTTACAGTTAGTGAAATGTTTTAAGTGCAATGAGATGGGTCACTATGCAAACGAGTGTCCGACAAGGAGCTTGAGTGATGGGAAGCAGTTAGACTACAAGCAGAAAGGGGTGGCAAAATCCTTTGCAACTACTTCAGCAGACGTCGGGCCATCTAATGAAGTTGTATCAGGTACTTTGTTTGTTTTTTCAGATTATGCCAGTGTGTTGTTTGATTCGGGGTCTACACATTCTTTCATCTCTGAAACCTTTTCTAGTAAAATGGGAATACCATCTCAAGAAATGACTCCTGAACTTTTGGTAAAAACACCTGGGGGAAGTGTCGAGGCAAAAAGAATTTATAAGAATCTTCCTATCCTTATCTGTGGAAAGAACCTACTTGCAAACCTTATTGTTCTACCTCTAGTAGAGTTTGATGTTATCCTGGGTATGGATTGGCTCTCTATTTACCATGCTAAGATTGACTGTAGAGCTAAAGAAGTTTCTTTTCAGAAAGACTTTCAGTTTGTTTACAAGAATGAACCCTTACTTTTGATAACATATGAAGAGGCCGAGAAACTTGTAAAAGATGGAAATGAATGTTACCTTGCACACGTCGTTGAAAATAAAGGAACTGTTCAGATTAATGATGTGCCAGTGGTAAATGAGTATCCTGATGTTTTTCCTGATGAGTTGCCTGGAATAATACCAGATCGGGAAGTTGAGTTTACTGTTGACTTAGTTCCTGATGCTAAGCCAATTTCAAAACCCCCTTATCGAATGGCACAAATCGAACTTTTAGAGTTGAAGGAGCAATTGCAAGATTTATTAGAGAAGGGTTTCATTAGACCTAGTACATCACCATGGGGTGCTCCTGTTTTATTTGTTAAAAAGAAAGATGGTTCTATGAGACTTTGCATTGATTATAGAGCCTTGAATAATATCACTGTTAAGAACAAATATCCTTTGCCTCATATCGATGATTTGTTTGATCAGCTCCAGGGAGCTCAGTTTTTTTCAAAGATTGACTTGAGATCGGGGTACCATCAGCTGAAGGTAAAGGAGGCAGATATTCCGAAGACCGCTTTCCGTACGAGATATGGCCATTATGAATTTGTAGTAATGCCTTTTGGGCTAACCAATGCACCTGCTGTATTCATGGACTTAATGAATAGAATTTTCCATGAGTTCTTGGATAAGTTTGTGGTTGTTTTCATTGATGATATTTTGGTGTTTTCTAAAAGTAAAGAGGAGCATGAAAAACATTTAAGGGTTATCTTGCAAACCTTAAAAGAAAAGAAATTGTATGGGAAATTCACCAAGTGTGAGTTTTGGTTGCAACAAATTGCTTTCCTTGGTCACATTGTTTCTAAAGATGGAATAACTGTTGATCCTGCAAAAACAAAAGTTGTGGAAGAATGGCCAAGACCCACAAATGTAACCGAGATTCGTAGCTTCCTTGGTTTGGCGGGCTATTACCGAAGGTTTGTTAGAAATTTTTCACGGTTATCTAGTCCAATGACTAAGCTAACTCGGAAGGGTGTTAAGTTTATCTGGACAAAAGAATGTGATGATTGTTTTCAGGAATTGAAAAGAAGATTGGTGAATGCTCCAGTTTTGGCACTACCTTCCAGGAATGGTGACTTTGTTATATACAGCGATGCTTCATTGAAAGGACTTGGTTGCGTCCTAATGCAGAATGATCAGGTAATTGCTTATGCTTCACGACAGTTGAAAACTCATGAGGTAAATTACCCTACACATGATTTGGAATTAGCTGCTGTTGTTTTTGCTTTAAAAATTTGGAGGCATCATTTGTATGGGGTAAAGTGTGAAATATATACCGATCACAAAAGTTTAAAGTATATATTCACTCAGAAAGAGTTAAACATGAGACAGAGGATATGGCTAGAATTAATCAAGGATTATGATTGTACAATTCATTACCATCCGGGGAAAGCAAATAAAGTGGCTGATGCTTTGAGTCGAAAAAGTAATTCTTCTTTAACAATGTTGCGGTTGGAACGTGATCCTTTGGTTAACGATTTGATGAACTTTGGCATGGAAGTTGTTGGTGCAGGAAGTCCTTCTGTTTTGTTTCAGGTATCAGTGAGATCTTCTCTATCAGATAGAATCAAGCATGCACAGAAGCAAGACAGTGAGTTGCAGAAAAAGGTAGAGCTGGTTCAGAAAGGTAAGTTGCCTGAATTCAACATTGATAATGATTGTGTTTTGAGATTTGGGAAGAGATTGTGTGTGCCTTGTGATTCACAGTTAAAGAGAGAGTTGTTATGTGAAGCTCATAGTTCTCCGTTTTCAGTTCATCCGGGCAGTACTAAGATGTATAGAGATCTGCGGGAGTATTACTGGTGGGATGGAATGAAAAGAGACATTGCTGATTTTACTGTGAAGTGTTTGACTTGTCAGCAGGTTAAAGCTGAGCGGCAGTTACCGAAAGGGATGCTTCAGCCTTTACCAGTGCCAGAGTGGAAATGGGAGAATATATCCATGGACTTTGTTGTTGGATTACCGAAGACGTCTCGAGGTAATAATGCAATCTGGGTTATTGTTGATCGCTTGACCAAGTCTTCTCATTTCCTTGCTATACGAGATACTTTCTCTCTTGATCAACTTTCCCGTTTGTATCTTAAAGAGATAGTCAGGTTACATGGAGTTCCCCTCTCCATTGTATCAGATCGTGATCCCAGGTTTACCTCTAACTTTTGGAAAGGCCTTCAGAAGTCGTTGGGTACTGAATTAAATTTTAGTACAGCTTTTCATCCTCAATCAGATGGGCAGTCAGAACGAACAATTCAGACATTGGAGGATATGCTACGAGCTTGTTCTATGGATTATCAGGGGAGTTGGGACCAGCATCTTTCTTTGGTTGAGTTTTCATATAATAACAGTTTTCATTCCAGTATACAGATGGCACCATTTCAGGCATTATATGGGAAGCGGTGTCGAACTCCAGCTTTCTGGGATGAAGTGGGTGAAAGAAAGTTGATGGGACCAGAATTGGTAGAAGAGATGGCAGAAAAAGTTCAGCTGATTCAGAAACACATGAGAACAGCTCAGAGCAGGCAGAAGAGTTATGCGGATAACCGGAGGAAGGATCTATCTTTCGAGGTAGGTGATCATGTTTTTCTCAAGGTTTCTCCTTGGAAAAGTGTGATGAGATTTGGTAAGAAAGGAAAGTTGAGTCCAAGGTTCATTGGACCATACGAAGTTCTAGAGAGAGTTGGATCAGTTGCATACCGAGTGGCTTTACCTCCGAGTTTATCTCAGGTACACAATGTTTTTCACGTTTCGATGTTGAGAAAGTATATGCCAGATTCATCTCATGTTTTGAGTCCAGAGGTAGTTCAGCTGGAAGAGAACCTATCTTATGAGGAACAACCGGTCCAGATTCTTGACCACAGGGAGCAAGTGTTACGGAATAAGGTGATTAAGCAGGTAAAGGTTTTGTGGAAAAACCACATGATTGAAGAGGCAACATGGGAATCCGAAAATGCAATGAGGGATAAGTACCCCAATTTATTTGATAAGTAAATAAATTGCGGGGACGCAATTTTCTAAAGGGGGGAAGGATGTAACATCCCAAGTAAGTAATGAATAATAGATATTTTTATCTATGTCTATTAATGATAAAGATAGTGTTTTAGAGGCTTAAAATGAAAATAAATACAATCTTATGCATGGAATACACTAATATTCTTAAAGGATTGTTTTAGTGCCTTTTGATGGAAAACCATTTTTGAATCTATATTTTGACAATTTTAGAAACTATGTTTGTCAAAATAAAATTATCCTTTATGATTGGGACATCAAAATTTACCTTGTGTGAATTTTTGGTAATTTTCCGACAATGTTCATTTTTAAATGAATAGTGAAAAATACTGCATTTTACATCAAAACTACTTTTTAATCTAATTTATTTATATGATTAGATTATGTTTTGAATTGGTTTTGAAGTGAAATTAGAATATATTTTTACCATTTTATCCAATGGTGGTCATTGGAATCAATTTCGATTTGAAATTAGACTTAAACTGGTGTCAATCTTTTGATACTTATTGTTTTGTAAAAACACGCTATTTGCTCTGGCAGCGGGAATTAATTATTAAATTAATTAATGTGACTTATATGATTTGAATTTTGTAAAATAGACTTCATTTTTGAATTCGTAATATCAAATATAGCTTAGAGTGAATTTTTGGTAATTTTCTGAAAAACTTCAATTTTGATGAATAGTGAAACCACTAAGTGGTAATCAAGCAAACTGTTTTTTTCAGTTAAATTAAAGTTTACCACTAATGTGTATTGAATTTTGAAAATCCGACATACATGGTTGTCATTAAGAAGTAAAATGTGGTTCAATGAGATTAAAATAATTTTTTGGTGAATAGTAACTTATTAAGTTCTTAATCGCGATTAGTGGTAATTAGGGTAGTTTAATGTATAAATAATGCTTTAATAATATAAAATGACTTAGACACATGTCCCAACCTCATTGGTTGTGTCATGGCCGACCAAGACAAGTCATGGCCTAACTTGGGGACCCCATGTATCCACTTTTGTTGGGAAATAACATAAATTACTTTTTATTAAATGTTAAAGTGAAAATGACACAAACATAATATGTTTTGCGAAAACAATTTTTAAGTGGGGTTATACAAGTCCAAATTTTGATTATAAATATTCAATGGAAAGATAAAAAGATTTCCTACATCATAGTAATTTGTTTATAATTTTTAGACATTAAATAAATTTAATTATTTATGACATAATAATGATGCAGCGATGACATCATTATTTGACGATTTAAATAAAATGGAAAGATAAAATAAAATCTATGAACTACACATGTCCAAAACCAATTGGATGAATGGATTTCGATGCCTTATCACCTTATCCACGAATTCCATCAATGTGGGACCTTTTAAAACCGAAACACATTTTCAAATAATGTAATGTTTCTTTACTTTCCAAAAGTGCCCCTCCTCTCCCCTTATAAAAGGCCCCCACCTCTACCTCATTTCACACACCTCTCAAGCCTTTGGCTCGGCCAACCCCTGCCCATTTGCTCTCTCCACATCCCTCTCCTCATCCTAGAGGATTCCCCTTGGGCAGAATCCTTTCAAAGGAAGCCTTTAGGCTCAAATCAAAAGGAGTTACACTTTTTAAGGTAATTCATCCTCTCATGCTCATTTGTTTTATTTTGCTTCTCCAACCCCCTAAACTCTTTTTATTTACTTCTTTTGTAACAACACCAGTATCTTAAATATACTAGGATGTTGTTATAAGAGTTATTTGAACTACACTCTCACACAACTACATCAAATGGTTAAAGAACATACGTTTTCCGTGGATGGCGAAATTATGCCTCCCGAAACGATGATTGTTCAATACTCATTTAACACCTTCAAAGGTGGCCATTATGATGTCACTATTTTTATATATGATATATATTATGTATATGTTTTCCTTAAGCTTCTGTTTTCTTCATTTTGGTCATACTTTATGGTTTCCATTATGGGTAAACACGATATCTTCATTTTAGGAAGTGCGGACTACCGCCCCCTAAAAGTGATTTGATTCGTTAATACCATATGTGGGATGTGTAAAGGATAAAGTTAATGATATTATATATGTTATTATACTGGAGTTCTAACATACTCTTATACCATTATGAATTCATTCCATGAAATATGAAATAGAAATGGAAGTAGCGTTCATGCGTACGTACGGCTTACCGTCTCCATGAACGGTGCATTTCATTTCTTACCTCTAAATGATTATGTAATAGTATAAAGGCATGAATGTACTGGATATATATGACATATATGATATCTACATCATGAATAACATTCTGAATATAATGAACCTTTGACCAAATTAACAACACGTAAGTGTAAGAGGTCTATTTTTGACTTAAGAACCAAATACCGACAAAATGAACATTATTAACTTAACTGATTACATGATGTTCATAACATGGTATAAAAGGAATAATGAACTTGAAAAAGATTCATAATCAAGTAGAGATTAACTCAAGTTTATTATTCAGGAGATTAAAGAACGGTCGGGTCAAGTCAGATACGAGGTATGGGATTTCGTCTCAATCTCCTTTCGTTGAGGCATATTTTGTTTTATGCACAACCTTCTTTTATACGGTGTATAAACCCCTTTGACTTTTACGTTTATTCAAAAGGAATCTTTTTATACGAAGCGTTTACCAAACGACAAAAGGGAATGTTTTTGTCGTACGTATGCGGCGACAACGACTTCTCCGCCGTCGTAACCGTTATTTGAGTTTCGGCTTCTTCTACAAGCCATTCCTTCTTTTTAAAAGAAAAATAAATACCATGTTTTACTTTTCTTTTATTTTGGTATTGAAAATGGTTTTCATAATATTTTTATATCAATGTGTGGTATTGATATCTTGTGATTGAATGGTGGAAATTTTATGTTTCCTTTATGCATGTTTTATGTGATACGATTATGTTGAGGTTCTTGGGCATTATTATGAAGAACGGGTGGTTCCGTGATAAACTAAGGGCGGGTGAGCCCGTTATAGCTCTCCAATGCATTGGGTAACGCGAAGGAGTGAAACATTAAGGTTTCTCCGAAGAGATTTTCAGGGAATATACTGTGATGGGTATTCCAAACGTAACCAAGAGGGTTACTCCCTACGTAAGAATGTTATGAATGCCTCAAGTTACCTTTATGTCTTATGGTTTCTATGATTTATTCATGAATTTATGAGGCATGTTAAAGTGCCTATGTTTTATGGGTAAAGTATGATTTCATTCTTATGTACATATGAACTCTTGTTTCCTTTTCATGTTTTCTATAACCCATACTGAGTTTTTATGCTCATCCCAAGTTTTTGAAATGTTTTTCACAGGTCAAGGGAAAGGTACATGATAAGATGATAGGGTCAAGGATGTGTCAAAAAGAATCCATGTTTTAATTCAAATGTGTTTCCATTGATGGGAATGAGGAATACTATCTTTATGTAACCACTTTGTTTATATGTGGAATGTAATGCAAGTTTTATGATCTAATTCTCTAAAACTCTAAACCCGAAAAGATCCTCAATGTGTAATCTTGTAATAACTCAAGATTAAGTAAGGTTTGAGGCCGGGGCCTTATACCGAGAATATATCTATGTGATTTAATAAATCTATAAGAAAGAGAATAGTATCCAATGCATATAAGATTTCATAGTAATTTGAGTATCCAAGATAATCCCATCAAATTTAGAATACTCTAGAAAAATGAGGATTTTTTAATTGATTAATAACACATAAAATAATAAAGAAATAAATAAATGTTCAAGGTTTTATAATTTGATAATACCATGCATGTTTTTCATGAAGCATCTTTGATTTTAATTGTGTAAGTCTAATTTCCATAAAATAAATCATAATATTGTCTGCACAACATGCATAAATTAATTGAGGTTGAGACTTCATACCATAGAAGAAATAATTACCCAAGAATTGTTTTACTGAGAAAACTGATAAATTATAGGTGATCATAATTATTGATCAATTATGACAGTCCTAATCAGTGGATAATGAAGGTACTTGAAGTGTATATTTGAATTTCAGATATTTTAAGCTCGTGGAGGAAGATCAAAATATCATCCTGTAATGGATAAAGACTTGAATAAAGGTATATGTATCTTAGTTGGATACGTGATTAGGAGAAGTATTTTAGTTGTAACTAAATGTAGTAAAGTTTCTCAGTAAGAGTTGGGAGTAGTGGAAGTCTTTTATTCATAGATGAAAGAAATAGAAGTATTTCAGTTAGATCCAGATGTAGAAGTAGTAACTTAGTTGGATCTGGATCATAAGAATTCTCTCAGTTGTAGATGGGGGAATTGTAATCACTTGTTTTATATAAAATAATATATAAATAGGGGGAATAATCAGTTATAGCAAGGAGTAGGAGTTCTACTGAAACTTTTAAATCTGTTATGTGTCTCTCTCTATTATTACAACTACACACGTGGTGAGATTGAGAGACAATATTGATTTGATAAAGAAAATTAAAAAAAACTAGAGTTTTAATTTGAATGAAAAGGAATTCCTAAAAAGAAACCATTGATTCACTTCTCCCCTCTCAGTGGTCAATTCGATTAGGGGATCTATAAGTGGTATCTGAGGAAAGGTTCCCTCTAAAGATCCAAAAATAATTTTGATATAAGGAGACTATTAATTATGTCCACAACCAATGTGTTCATAATTTTTAGGGTAATAATTATCATATTATGAGCAATATAATACTAAACTTTCTTCAATCACTAGGTTTGGAAGTGAGAGATACAACAATTGTTGGTTTTCCACCCATTTATAATAATACTTTCATCAAACAAGATGATAAATGATATGTGGATTCGGATGGGAGGGCACAAAATTCCATCTTGGTGGCTCTATTAGAGAAGGTATACACAAATTTCATGGATCTCTAAGATTTCAAGTAGATCTAGGTAAAACTAAATACAAATTATGAAGGCAATATCAAAGTCAAGGAATCCAAACTAAATGTTTAGAGGAGTAAATTTGGGGACATAAGAATGACTGATGAAGAAAATATTGATAAATATTTTACCAGAGTGAATGAGATAGCCAGTAACATTCAAGGATTTTGTGATAAGATGAATGACTCTATCATTATAAAAAAACTGATGACAATTTTTTTTAATATTTGTTCTTTAAATAACTCATCTCTAGAATGAAGATATGATTTTTCTCTTTATTTAACTACAAAAAACATTCATAGATTATGAGATAATGAAAAATCCAACTTTCCAGAAGAAAGAAACAATTGAAATGTATTTTTAATCCATGAGATATGGAAAAGTCAGAGAATAACAGGAGAAAGAATATTAAGATTCAGATTTTAATGAGGATGGTGATGAATTCAATAAAGTTTTTTCTCTTATGTCTAAAGGATTTATAAATATAAAGTGGAAGGAAAATATTAAGAAACCATCAAAATGATTTAACTATGGTAGATCTGGTATTTTTTAAAATAAGTGTCAAAAAAATAATTTAAAAGAAAAAGAATCTAAATTAGACTTATTTGATGAGAGATATCATAATCACAAATGGTGTAAGAAGAAAAAGAATAATTACAACAGTAATACGAGAAATATTATGAGAAAGAAGAATAAATATTCATTTTAATGTTGTTCCTCAAATAATAATACTGTTTTCTTTTTACATGTATAGAAATGAATGGATTCATCAAGTATTAGCTGTTATGAAGAATAAATAATATAACTTGAGTGGATGTTGAATGAATAATTAATATTTTTGACGGGTTAGATTCAATATCTCAAGAATGAAAAGAAGATAATTAAGAAAAAAAATATAAATGTGCCTATTGATAAGGAAGACCAATGTAATAAGGAAGCATGTTATGTGGATGAGATTCATAATTACAATCTTAAGGAAGATGAACATTAAAATATTATTATGTATCTCATAAATGATTTACGTACAATGAAAGGATATTTTTTTGAGAAAAAGCCACATATGTCACATTTCAATATTATTTGGACAAGGATTAATAATATTTCAATAAATCTATTGAGATGAAGGGATATTATTTTCAAGATGGTGATAGAGAAGGAAAAAAGAAGACCTAATCATTTTGATTGAACTTTTTTTTAATAATAATAATGTGAAAAATAAAACTGAGGATATTTATGCCAATAATAATGATAGGAAGTCATCCACACCATGGGAAGGGAATAATATGACAAGAATTCCACAAACCCCACGAAAAGAGAGGACTAGTGTTCAAGAGGAAAATTAGAAAAAATATCCAGAATCATCATAAACCAGTAGAGGACAATAAATTTCCAAAGATTTTTTTAGATTTGTGGTAATAATGTTCACAAAGAATATTATTTTTGGTTTTCTATATCTTTTCTAGTAAATAGAAAATAATAAAGGGGGAGTTTTAGTCAACATCTGAGGAAAAATCATAGACAAAAACAGATGTGACCATATCTATTCCAAAACTATATACACAAAAAAACTATATTCTGAATGAATTATATGGAAATTAAAAAATTTAAGGTCATAAAGTAGAGGTATTCATGAAAATGATGTAAGGATAAGTTTCATATTATATGAAAGAGAATAATTTCCAAAATAGAACTAGTGACAAGTCATGTGAAGATTTTGATAAGACTTGGAATTTCAAGAAATACTTTCTAGTTGATTGGTCAAACCAATTGAAATTGGATAAAGAATTATATGGATGTGAAGAAATTTATAAATATAAAGGAAAGTTTTTTATCTAAAAAATTAGGTGAAATTTGATGATTTTTTATCCGTAATTAGATACTTGAAGATCTAAAAATATGATGTCCAAAAACTTATTCCACAAAAAGAAGAAGTTCAACCGAATAAATAATATAAACCTATAGATGAGACTCAAATAAAAATTAAAATTCCAATGAAATATTCACATGATGAGATTCGTAGAAAATAATGGCCTTTATTGAGAGGAATCTCTCAGTCTTTATGGTACTTCTGAGAAACCAAGAGTTCCCTCCTTACTCCCTATAATTATTGTGCATTTTGATCTAACATAAATGGAGTTGAAGGTCATTTTTTAGTTTTTCACTTCTATAAATCATCTAGAGATTATAATTCATAGTTTTTGGTGACTTACATGAAATGCAATAAATATTTCATACCTTAAGGGGGGAAACCTTGAGAATAATTTATCATTTTACTAGATTATAATGAATTTGAAAATTCTGGATGGTTATCAAACCTAATGTTTAGGGATTCCAATAAAACATTCATCCATCATTATTTATTGTATTAATCGTATCGATTAAGGGATGGGGTTATTTTTTAATGATAATATGAGAAAAATGGGGAGTTATTTCACTGAGACTAAACTTTGAATGTTTTTTTGAAGTGTTTGTAGGATTTTTATTTCATTGAAATATATTATTTTTAGACCCCCCTTAAATGAAAATTAAGAATTTATGTGCATGATTTCATATTCAAGGTATTTTATGGAAATTTTTAGACAACCTTGGTAATATATATCTTTTTTTCTACACTGGGTTAGCCCATGTAAACTTATTATTGATGAACTATATGCTCTTTTCTTAGAGAACCATGTGATATCATTCCTCTCTCAAAACCATGATAACCATGTGGACCCCCACAACATCCTTTTAATTTTATTTTCAATAATTGGGTTAATATTTTGAGAAAACATAATTATGTTTAATAGTGTGAAGAGATATTGACAAGAAAAGTTAAAGGGGAATATTTTTGGTCTTAGTGTTGTATTTTTTTCAATGATGTGTCAATATGTGTTTGGCGAGTTGTTATGGAGTGGTGATTCTTGGATAATTGTTATTGATTTCCATCCAACATCAAATATTTTATTATTGAATCAAAAATGTCAAAAAAAGTATAGGGGGTCTAAAATAATGGAGACCCAAAGCATCTCCTTTAATCAGTTTAGCCCCCTCCGGCTTGAAAATTTCATTATTGGGGAAAATAGTTGGCCCCATGTCCGCCATGGAAGAAAGGTGATAAACAACCTTGTTCCCTTATCTCCATGTGTGAGCCACCTGAGTGATGTCGTTCAGTAATTTTTTTCATTTTCTGACTGTATAAGATATGGACCATGGGGTGACATATATTCAATGCAAAGTTTCATGGAGGACCAAAGAGTCAGTTTCCACTTGGGATAACTCCATGTTGTCCTATCGGTATATGGATAGGCCTATCAGCATGGCTCTCACCTCAGCTTGAAGGGGGTCACTGTTGCCATAATTTTCCACAAAGGCCAGCATGACGTTCCCCTGGGAGGCCCGAAACACACCTCCACCTCTTATTCTGCCCAGAATACATGACCCATATATATTTATCTTATATCCCTATTTCAGTGGGTGCCAAAAAACCCATTTTCCCCCTATTTTTTTGAAGAAGACACGGTTTGGTAGGAGTTGTGCTTTGAGCAAGATTCGCAAGGGAGCATCACTTGTGTCTTTGAAGAGGGTGGACATATCGGTCATCAAGGGAGCATAACTGATGTCATTCATGACCAATTATCCTTAAAATGTGATGGTTGTTAAGTTGATATTAAATCTAAAAGTCGTGTGTCAAGGATGACACATTGTTACAAAAAGTTAAAGAAGACCTTAAAACGGGATTTATAATGGGATTTATATATAGTTATGAAAAAGTTGTTTATTTCATGAGGAGTTTTCCATGCAATACTATATTCATATTTTTTCATGATGTATTCTTCAAGGATTTTGAGATGGTATTAGTATTATATTCTATACATTACTAAGTATATTAATGATCCTTTTACAATAAACTACATCGTCCATATAACCCATCCTAGCCAACTCAACTGAGGAATTGCAATAGTTGGTCTCAACTATGTGCAAGGGAGAAAGTCGAATGATCCCTTATGGTGGAATGGTGTTGGAGTGGGCTATCAAATAGTGAATGAATAGTGTTAACATGTTAGAATGATGTAGGTGAGTGGGTGATCCATCATGGGTTGATGCGGCTTATGAGACCAGGTGTTTGTATGTGTGGATGTGGGAGTAGACCCCGTGCTCCTTGTATAATGGTGAGTGGAATATATTTTTATAAAAGGAAGTCCTCAATAATGGAAGATCTCATTGTGAGATAAATTTTCCTAAAAACCATTCATCTATATTTAAAAATATATGGATATATCATAACTATTTGATCTTATACACATGAGTCATCTGATAACGTTTCCTTCATCCTCTAGCCTTTCTGCGAGATTCTTTCCTTCAGATTTTACGACCAAACTTACATCAACCGAAAATGATTTTTCTATGGCCTTTTTGTTACTAAAATTTTGATATGATGTGCCAAATAACCGTCATTCATGCATAATACACTTTCCATTCATTTAGGATTTTGAGGAACATGGAACTACTTAATGAAAATGGAGTTGTATGAGGTAGTTTGAAAGTCAATCAACATGGATGTGTTTGATATTATAGAAGTGTTGAATCAAATGATCTATATATCATGAACATGAGGAGAAAATGTGAAATTTTTTAGGATGATAATCCATATTTTTCATTTAAAAGTATTTAAGAAACACACAATACATGAGAGATTATAAAAGATATTATAAGATCTAATTTTGGGGAGTCTCTAAATAGAATGAATGCCTGAACAAAGGCGGTGAGGATAACCTATAATAGGAGGAGAAGAAATTATGAGAATTATACTAAAATATTGAGAGAGATATCCATTTTAGATAAATATAGCATCCATGAAAATAATTATTTCATGAAAAATAAAACCTCTATTGACACAATCACATGAAGAAGAAGATATTGTGTACACTGCTTCTATTTTACAAATCCAAACATACATGAAGGAACATTATAAATACTATGAATAAATCATTCTTTCAGAATGTGTTTTTGTGAACATTAATTCTAGTTTTCACAAGAAACTAATATATCATACGAACTCTACTCGCATATACATATTGTTTTGAGAACAAGAGAAGTGGGAAATGTGTGCATACCTTGTTTGTGTGAGGAAAACTTGAGTCTCCAGGAATAAATATATGTATGTGAAGAAACATATAAGGAAGTGAATAGTATTGCATGCATACATTGATGTATACATGAATGCACAAGAATTTTAGAATCCAATATAATCACATAAAACTAAGAGTACTGAGGAATAAGAAATCTTGAATAATTTATAAATAACACATAAAAAATATATGTGATAGGGTTTATAGTTTGGAAATCCTATGAATTTAATTCATGAAGTATAATTGATTTTAATGATGCAAGTACTATTTTTATAAAATAAATTAGAAGATTGTGTGAACCTCTGACAAAAATTGATTGAGGTTGGGACTTCATCGCATAGAATAACGAATTTTCAGAACATTGTTGCATTAAGAAAAGTGACCACTTATAGGTGATTAGAATTATTGAGCAAGATCGATGGAAATGATCAGGGGTTGTTGATGTTAATTGAAGTTTACATGAGAAAGTCATATCCTAAAATATTTTTGAGGAAGATCAAATGATCATCTTATAGTGGATTAATCCTTTATGATTGGTAAAAGTCTCTCGGTTAGAGCCTAGGGCAGGAGAAGTATTTTAGTTAGAGTTGAAATCAGTGATGTTTCTCGGTAGGAGTTTGGAGAAGTGGAATTCATTCAGTCAGATTTGAAATTTTTAGAAGTATTTCAGTTGGATCCAAAAGTGGAAGGAGTCTCTAAATTAGATTAAGAACACAAAAATTCTATCAATTGGAGCTAGAATAATTATAATCACTTTTTTTAATAGTGAAGAATCTAAATTTGGGTGGAATAACCTGTTGTAATAAGAAGTAGGATTTTTTTTCAAACCTTTTAAATATTTATTTCTAATATATCCATTATTAAAACTGTACACGGAGTGAGATTTAGATATAATATTTAGTAGATCTATAACCCTAACTAGTTTAAGAGGTTGAATTTGATAGAAAATGAATCCATAAGAAGAAACCAATGATTCACCCATTTCCTCTTAGTGGTCAGTCCGACCATGGCTCTACATAAAGGAATCTAGGTACAAGTGAAAAACATGATTCATCAAGGCCATGAAAATAGTATGTTTGTTCGTTAGAATTAACAATATAACCATATATTCATAAAGGCCATACCTGATTTTAAATGTTGGATATTGTATATCTGATGTATTTATTCTCACTTGATGATAGCCCGATCTAAAATAAATCATTCATAAGACCTTAACTACATGGAGCTGGTTGAAAATGCTATCTATATGTGGAAGTGGATACTAGTTCTTAACTGCAAGGTGATTTAAACATCAATAAACTACATATAGAATTTAGGTAAAATTAACCTTATTAGTGAAAGTATAGGAGAACCCCAAGGAGAAGTACTAGGTTGCATAATCCATTTTTATTCAAGTCCCACTAACCACGTTTTTAGTTTCTGAAGTTGAGAGTAATATACATACGTTCTGCTCCTAAAACAAACTCAATGGTGAAATATACCTCTCTCTAAGGAGGTATCCTAGAAAATTCATTTAGAAATACATCTATGAATAAATCCACCATCGTAGGACGGATACCATGGTTTAAATTTTGATTATCAAGAAATAGGATAACAATATGGGATGAAACTCCACCTAGACCACAATTATCATATCCATCTTGAATTTCCTATTTATCTCATTCTCCCTTGTGAATATAGATACTACTCTTGGGTGATGATAAATTCACCATCCAGGGATAATAATCAATATGGGATTGAAAAGATACCGACCAGTCTATCCTAAAAATTATGATTAATCTTGTCATCTCAAAGATGAAAAGGTTTCTTAAAAAACAACATCCATATATCTGAAGAAGATACATCATTCATCAGCAAACAGTCTCTAACTATAACCATAATGGAGTGTCAAGATACATTATCGTATAAAAAAATTCTATCTTGACACCAATATTTTCTATTAAAGCTATAGATATTATCCATTTTTTATCAAATATTTTGAAAAATGAAGATACTAAATTAGAGGCTAATAAGAATGTACCTAATATTGTTTATGAGGAAGAACTTTTCTCCTTAGGTGTATCCTTTAATATATATAACTATCTAGATCCATAACCCGGAGCTACATGATGACCTCCTTGAGTAGACTTTATCTGTTGGAACTGCACAACCTCTATCCAGATTCCTTGAAATCGAATTCTTACTCAACATAAATGTCTTCCAGTACTCCTACTTAATACCTAACATGGATCCATATATCCAAATCCATAATTTTTAAATGGTGCATATCATTTCTCCCTAGGAACTAGTGCAAGGATGTTGAAAAATCTCAAGAGATGGTCCATTCTGCTACAACATCAACATTCTAATGGGTTTATGCTACACTAGGGATTTGTGTGACCCTTCCTTTCACACTGATGAAATATAATATAATTGATAGTGTGTATACTATGACATTTAACACCGTTGAGAGAAGTCTAAAAGTGATTATTCCTTCCACTGGATGAACAAGTTCCATATCTAGGTATTGAACTACAATGTCCCATAGCATCATCGTCCCTCATATTATACTTAGATATAAGTTCTTGGTTCACTATATTTGATATGGTATTTATTTGGAATACATTCACTTAAGATCGTATAAAAAATGAGACTATCCTTAAAATATCTCTCCCTAAATAGTTCACCACCAATAAGTATGGGATCAAAGTGATTGAGCTCCATGAAACAAGATGTGTGATCCAGGATAGACGTATTTCCATATTCTAGATGCATGAAATACATTACTCAATCATATCTCAACAGTTTTAGGAAAAATTAATCAAAGAATTTATCTTAAAATTCCCCTCAGATCATGCCTTGATGTTGATATGAATGTTTAAGAATGTCCCACCATCACTTAGTAGATCCACAAATCATATAAATTATAAGCTTCACCCTCCTTTCTAGAGGGATATCCAAATGATCAAATATTGTGAACATGTCCTCTAACCATGAATTTTCCTCCTAGGGACTTCCTGCCCCTAAAAACGTAGGTGGGTGATGCTGTTTGAACTCCCACATCAATTCTAACATTGTGGGATTATATCATAGAGCCCCCTCCATGGGCTGCACAAGTAATAGGAAACCCTCTTGAAGTTAAGCATATATGCCTTCTACAGGAACTATATGTGGTACTACATGAGGTACCATTAAAGGATATACTGGTGTTTTAAGTCCCACCACCTCAAGAGTATGGTCGTTTTCCACCATCCTCATGCTCAACCCATGGTTTTCATGGAGGAATATATGTATAATTCCAATAACTCCTATAATATATTCACTACATAAAACTACCAACTTCTAATGTCGGGTCAAAATGTAATATTTCATTTCTTAATAATCAGGGTTCTGTTATATGGGTTTTTATTACTAGTTATAGAGTAAAACACTCTTTATGTTGTAATTGAAATATCCATTTAAAGAGAGACATTTTTAAAACAAAATTAAAAAATTTAAACTAAGAAAGTGTAAAAATGATGGTCTAGTTTTACATATTTCCATTCCTAAGATATAAATATGTAAAATTTATCATTGAAAATTGGAATCTCATTTAAACAAAACCATCCTTTTACATTATATCATAGAATATAACAATTATATATATGATGTATAGTTTTACTGATTTCCATTACCAATTTATATAGGAATAACAATATGAATTTCAATTAGATGTTCATTTAACAACAACCACCTTAAAGTTTCAGCTTATATAACCAAGGTTCCATAGATTAAACAATGTAATTACCGTTTAGATATGTTTCCACCATAAATCGGTTCTGGAAAAAAACCATTTAGGTTTATGTAGATACTTTAAGAAAACAATTTTTTCCCTTTATTCATTTCCTACAATTAAGATTAAGAATTATAATCATGTTAATTAATCCACAAGAAATAGGAAATAAGAAATAAAAGTAATGCAATATGATTTCAATTTAATATAAATGAAATATAAATATCTACATTTTTTGATGATGCATTAACAAATCCTCCCATTTAATACCAACCAAAGGGTATAAAATACATAAAACACATCGTTTTATATCATGTGGGCCACCCAATGATGAAAATATTACAACTATAAGTGGTGAAATCTAGAATAAAAAATCACATCCTAGGAAACCAGGATTTTCCCCTACATGTGGGTTAGCTACTTTGAGATAAAACTTATTACCAAGTTCTGACACTTCTTATTCTCCAATATTCCAACCCCAAAGAGTATTAAAATGCTAAAGAAAAAGGATCTGATACCACTTGGTGACATCCCAGGTCTGGTTTTCTCATATGCAATTGAACCCAATGGATACATGGTGTTAAGTGTGCATTAATATATGCTAGAGGCTTCCGACTAGCAGTGAGGGTATACGGTGGTACAGTGGGGAGACTATAACCCCTTTATTAGAGTGTATAATTACTATAAATAAAGGCCATGTGAATAATAAGGTAGCAGAAATAAACCATCTAGATAATAATAATAAATAGACATAAACTTCAATAGTATCATATATAGGTGATGATGTCAAGAAATAATATAAATGTGGAAAGGAAAACATGGTAGTAGGTAGAAAATAGTAGTGGTATAAAAAAGAAACCAAAAAGACCAAAAATATATATTTTCATGAACATCATGAGTGTTATATCAGTCATCTTATCCCAACTTTAAAAGAGATCAAGCATCCATAGTTGGAATCTTCCCCATGTCTTTACCTATATCCATGAAATTTACCAGGGTGCCAAATGGAATATCGAACATGGTGTGATTAAAACTTATTAGGACACCAAAAATAATGTCTAATGAAAATATAGTTTGTGAGAATTAAATGTAATAGTTTTTTTGTATAATAAATATAATGTTTTAATGTAAATATAAACCATGTCGAGCTCATGATCCTCATGGGATACCCAACTTACCCTACCAGATTCATCCTAAGATGGATGTCTCTTAGTATATGACCTTTTAAATAAAATAGGGACTCGAGGAAGATAGAAAAGGCATACAATTGTAATAATCATATGGGATCCATGGGAGACCCATGGAATCCATGAAATTTGGAATTTTATCCCACTCTCAGTGATCAATTGAGATGTTAAACTATTTTTTTTCAAGTGTAATCCAAGGGATAAACACATGGAATTCCATACCTAAATGGTTCTAATTGGTCTTGAGGAGAATGTACAAGATAATATTTTGATATACTTTATTTAAATTTAAGTAGATAATCTTATTCATTCCATGTATAAATAAATCAAGCTGAACCCTAGGAGATCATCTCAAACATTCAACTTTTCTGAAGTTCACTAGTGAATGGTCAGTATAGAGTTGAGGTATTAATGAATCTGAGACATAGACCAAATACAAGTTTATTTTACCAATTAAAACCCTTATCAATGAATTGATTAGAATCCTATGAGTTCACACAGGGAATTCAATGTTACGAATCAAAGGCTTTATCAAGGAAGACTACACCTATAATAGTGTAATCATAGTCCATAAGACTGGAAAATAATAAGATAATAAGTGATTTAAAGTCCATGTGATGTATCTATTCCATTAAAAAATTAAATTAAATTTATTTTCATCATTTATTTTACACGTTACAAAATAAAAACAAACAATGGTTGTTTTAGTTAAAATATAGGAATGGTTGTCAAGGACATTTAATCAGAGACACCCAAATTGGGGGTTTGGGTTGAGTTCTTTAACCTCCAACAATTGTAATAGATCTCGTGGAGTATCAACATCATGATATAAGTGATAAATTAATGGTGCTGAACATTTTAGGATAAATACGTTGAAATTCTAGTTTTTGAAAAAATAACACAAGTTATAAACATGGATATATTTAGGGAAAAGTAATATACCACCAACTTAACTAATTTACAAGACTCCTCATTCAGTATTATACTCATATATGGTTTTTCATAAGAGAAATTGGAAAAGTATAAAAAATACTTGAATATAGGGTATATTATCTTGCATAGAGATAACCCCAATGATAGAAAAAAACTGAAGAATAAAGGAAAATGAGTTGTAAACATGCTAAGAGAGTTTCAATGTGACTTATTGTGAAGGAATAAAATGTCAGGTGAGGGAGATTCTCCAAATCTAAGAAGAGGTAAGAGGGATATATATAGCAGATGATGTTGTAAAAAATTAGGGTGGATAAGTGGTATTTTATATTTTAAAGTCAATGATATAAAAAGGTAATTTTTGAACACCTTTAATTGGGTGCATGGTTTGGACATGTGGTTTTCCAAACCATGCCCCAACCATGCTCACCTATTGTCTAGGAGCACCACACTTTTCATTATTTCAGAATATTTTTAGAAAAATAATTCACAATTCATCAATGGATAACCTTCAATAAATTTCAAAGGTTCTGTGGTTTCTAGACCCCTTTCACATGGTTAAACTAACCCTAATAGTCACTTTATAGGACACCTAGTTTAGGTTATTAGTTATCCAAACCATGTGCTAACTGTACACCTCATCACGGTTCTCTAAAAACATTAACTACGGATTCCCAAACCCGTTAAAACTTTTCTAGATCCTCTATTACTCCAAAGATCACTTTTATTTATAGAAAAATTAGCGGTTCAAAAAAATAAAAAGGGATCTATAACTTAATGAAAACCCAGTATCTTACAGATTTATTATGGTCAAGTTCTAAAAATGGTATGAAGTTAATGGTTAGATTGGTTGGATTTATTAATCCATATGTTATGAAAAATCAGAAACAAAAATATTAATCTAATTTAGATAAAACAATCTCTAATCGATTCTTGGGGATTTTTTAGTATGTGAAAACAAACATTCCTCCCCAGCCTAAAGTTATTGATTATCTTCTTTTATCCTTTGATGAAGAGGATATGTAAGATGTTATTAATATTAATAACTTCAACCATGTTATTATGTAATGTTTTAAGGAATAATTATACACTTGGGTTGAGTAATAAGAAATGAATTATTTTCAAAGATATAAAAATGGGGAGATAACTGTGAATTATTACCTAAATATTATATTGTGTATGTTTGATATCATTGAATCTAAACATGATCAAAATCACTATTCTTATTTTCTATACCTCCCTTAGTAATAGTTCTCTTTATCACTTGTAGGTTTTTATGACATGGGATCTATTTTTGATCCCATAGTTTATAGATCAATAGAAAATCAGATTATGATATTTGTAGATGACTTCAATGTTGATCTTTTCATCCACCTTAACCTATGAGTTCTCTTTTGAATGGGGTATTTAGTAAAGTTTTTAATTGATTTTAGAGATGGTTTTGATAATGTATTTTTTCATAATGACTGATTACTAATGAATTAAAATGATTCAAGGATCTCTTAGAATGGGAAACATGTTCTTCCCCCTCGTTTTATCTCATCTAGATACTGAAGTGGGGTTTTGGCATGGATAAGAGCTATTAAAATAATTCATGAACTTCTAATTTCTACTACATGTAGGAATGTGATGATCTATTATCATAAAGTAATATACTCTATCCTTATGAATTTCATTGGAGTTTATGCCACATCTAAATGTTATAATTAAATTTAACGGTGTTATTATTTCAATGATCATTGTAGATAATGAAAATAAATTGGTGGATGGGAGATAAATTTCATAGTAGAAACAATATATAATTAGAGAATGAAAACTCTTAAAGATGATATCATAATATACCATTACTAAAAATCTTATTATAAATATTGGGATATGATGATGATGTTTTGTTGATTTTATGACTAAAATATGATAGTGCAGAGTTATTCTCCAAGTGATTAATTTTGATGTGAATGTTTATTACTGAAGCTAAGAATCATTATTTATAATGTTGTATGGCTTCTAATTATAAGGGTTGAATGATGATGATGGAAATTTAGTTTGTCTACCTCATAGTCCTTCTTTCTTTTCTTATGAATATTAATGATTTGGGACATATCACAGGATGTTTTTGTAGTGGATTTATATTATTCCACTTTTGGGGGGCTTTCAATCATGTTGTGAAGTTTTTATGTTGATTTTGGTAGGGTGTTATCATGATATCATTTAACTAAGGAACTATTTATTATGAGTTAGTAGAAACAACTTTTGATTGGTTGTTTATTTTCTTTCACGATGGATATTTGATATTGATGATAGTGATTATCATTTGATCACTTCTATATACTATATCTGTCATAACATGTCTGAACTCATGAGGATGAAACATGTTTAGTATTTTTATTTGAAGCTTATAACTAGTATATTTACAATTTTTTGAGATATTTCTATTAGGTTTTCATCTCTGTGATAGGTTGACTAAATTTTATGAAGTGAAAAGGTTGCTGATATATTCTAAAAATGAATAATTTTATGAAAAATAGTATCCATAAATGTCTTAAACTGGGAGTAAATTAAATTTGAAATTATTTAAGACATCAATTGGCAGATTTATCAGTTTTTTCTATTTACATATTTAATATACATTCACATAATCTCTTATTAGTGAAATCTAATTTCAACTCATGTAATCACTAAAACTTTTCTTTTGTTTAATAAATTTTGGGTAACATGGGTCTTCAACGCATATCACAGGCTGTTATTGATTAATTAATAATATTTTAAATAATATTGTAAATAACAAATTTTATAAATTTTATTATTAGTTAATTATTATATTATTAATCATTTATATCTAGTTATGTATTGTTATTAATAAAATATTAATATTCAAATGTAGGAAAAAGTGAAACCAGAATCCCACATTGAAAATCCTTATGGGATTTCAAGCCCTAGTCCCTTATGAAAGGGATTCCTAAGACGATTTTGAAGTGATATTTTAGAATTTATTTATTTTAGGAAATTATAAATAAAATAATTTTATTTTAAAATTCATTTATATTTTTATTATATATATATATAATAAAAAAGGTGGCTTAATCTACATTAACACATCCTGTGAAAACAAAAAAATTGAGGCATGAACATAGTTCGTGCCTCTTGATAGGGTCCCAGTAAACATGAACCTAATTCAAACATCTTGGGACCCCTTTTTTGTAATTATATTAACCCAAGAACTTTTTAAGAATTTATTTTTTAAAATAAACACAAATAAACTATACTATGTGTGGTGTTATGTGATTTTTGGTGCATGGTTCATGTCAGAATCATGGTCATGGGTGGTTTGGGAGCATGATGTGTTTTAGAGTCATTAATTGGTATTTTGTGTAATCTTTCATAAAACATGAATAAGTAATACCATAAATTAATCTTATTTTAAATAAATCATCGTAGAATGATACCTTGAATTTGTGAAGAAGAGTCTTAGTGTTTCACCAAGTTATTCGACATTGAAATGTTTCACAAATTATTAATAACAACAAAGAACAAGACATTGAATAATTTATAAAAACAAATATTGCTTTTTAAGACTAAATAATGGGAATTAATGATATTCTAATTTAATTTTGAATTAGTTATAATTAAATAAATAATCAATTAGATATGGGAATAAAATAATTGATATTACATGAACCTAAACAGAAATATTATCTCTTAAACATACATTTACACTTTTTTTATTTGTTTATTTTGTGATTATTTAAAAGAGTTATTTAATTTCTATAATTTTATTTTACATCACACTAAAAGATCATTTTTCTAAACATTATTGAATGAGGATCCACTGGTCTCTACACACATTTTTCCTATGAGATCAACCCTACTTTTCACAACTATAATAGTTAATAGGTTAAAAATAATCTGAATTTATCACACCACGAAAACATGTAACAAATTTTTTATACCATTTCCTAATATAATTATAGCATTAGGAGATCCTCAATATAGAGTTATTTAGGCTAAAAATATAAAACATTCAAATTACTACAACGTGTGTTTTTACTGTATATTTTAAAACACTCAAAAGATCTTAATTTCATGATCAAAACCACATGTTTATAATGAATTCTCACCCTACCCACCCATAGTTCATGGTATGTCAATTGTTTTCATGGAAATGAGTTCTCTAGGTAATGATTTTAATTGTAATAATTATCATTAAATTTAATTTAATAACGGGAGAATGCATCACCAAATTCTAATATTAGTTCAAAACCAGAATTTAATTATTCTCGAAGTCAAGATATTTCATAAAATATATTAACAGATGATTCTTGGACTTGATCTATGTTACAAGAACTTTTATAAATATTTCAAAACATGAATTCACATTTTCAAAACTCTATAGAATATGAGACACCTTACACAAAAATGGATGATACCTAATTTGATACACTATGTAAACTAAAAAATTCAATAATGGAGCACATGTTGATTATTTTATTAAATGAAGTAAATAAAATTATTAAAATTAAAGAAGAACATCATACAAATTTGTCTTTACTAGTATAAAATATATAAATACGAATGAGATAATTTTTTAAATTAACCTTCTCACAACCAATTGACATCCCAACCCTGAACAATTATAATTAAGAAATATTCATAGAGGTTTTATATAAGCAACATCCTTTTCAAGATTTTGATGATGATCATTATTTTATTGATCATTCTCTATATCAAATCATATATGACTCCTCAATTGTCTAATTAAATTATTATATTCTAATAAAATTTCAATAATATGATATCCTGGTCTTATACTATATTATATTTAATATTCTATGAGGTAAATTTATTTCATGTCCATAACTTATGAGTTTACAACCCATATTACCCATTGTATGAATGGACTCTTTTATTTCATATCATGTTATATATTTTGAGGAAGGAAACACTTTTGACGTTGAATAGGATATTAAATGAGAACCCTTATTTACTATGATAGACTTTTAATTGTCCCAAGATACCATATATTTCTATATACTAGAGGGCATCACTCCCAATAACCTTGAATCACCTCATTCTGAGGATCATTAACAGTTAAACACATGTTACATAAAAATGTTTTTTAAATAGTTCAAGGGTCAAATAATTAGTCATTAATGGTGGTGGAAGACCTCAAAACTTTTTTGAAATAGTGGACTAACGGGATTACTATCAGAATACTTAGTCCATGGAAACACATGTGCTAATTTTGAAACATGATAAATGAAATATAGGGAAAACTCTAGAATAAATTATCATTTCTAACCAATTAGAGTCACCTAACCCTCATATTCTCATTTCACATGCTCCATGAATTGAGGTTAATGCCACTTCACTTTTTTTTTCGAAGCCTCATTTTATTATTAATGTAATGTAAAGACCTCTTTTTAACTAGGTAGAGGGAGACCCATTACATATCCCGATGTCCCAGTGGGCATGTAGCCCATTACATGTCCCATAGGCCCAAATTTTTGGCTAAATACCCATTCTGTGAATAGTGACCCGGCTGCTACAAAACTGCACAGTACCTACCTCTGTTAGAGTGCCCTGTCGTCGTTACAGTGTTCTGCCACCGCTATCGTAGCCACCGATCTACCGTACCACCACTACTATAGTACCTCTATAGTACCACTATAGTACTGCTATAGTACCTATGCCCAATGGGTTTTGAACCCCCATTTTTCACTTTAAATGTATGTGGATTATAATAATATTATTGAGCTAGGATCCTTTAATGAAACTATATAGCATTAATTATGTTTGAAACCACTAAATTTACATATGTCAGTGGTAGTTTGTGAAAAAGGAATGGGTTGCGTTATCAAATCATACACTATACTCATGGATGTGATGGGTACACGTTGGACATTAAGGGTAAGAGAAAAGATATTTTATCTCTTACATGAATTTTAAGGGGAAAACTTTTATATTTTCATGCTAATTTACTCCAACCAAATTAAAATTATTCTATGATTTTTTACATGAGATTTATTCACATAATTTTAAGCGTGGTTATTTTTATTTCATTCCATACATAAATTTTTATAAGTAATTTTCATTGATAAGTCAAGTTGACTGTAGGATAATTACCTTCTTGATTGATACATTCAATACTCCTATAAATAAAGAAGTAAAAACATGGCACCCATTTCCATTTTATCTCGGTGAAGTGTCACTAATGTCTGGATGAATAATAAGCAACCTTAGTGCTCAATGAGTTGGTAAATCATCTTCTATTAGTTTGTATTTTACTGCATTTAGTGGTTTTTAATTTTTAGGTAAAAAATTTGCACGAAATAATCAATGAACTTTTCCCCTTACACTATTGTGGATTTCATATTATCATACATATTTTTATCATCAATATGATTATATAGTTATGGTACTATGTTTATGAAATAATGTGGTTATGTTCCTTATATATGTAGATTTTATAGGTACATCATTTCAAGATCTTCATGGAATATATACAAACATTTTTCATCTATCTAAAATTACATTGGAAATATATAAATTTTATTTATGCTTACAAATAAACCATGTAAAGTAATTAAAAATGAAAATGATGAACTAAACTAAAACCCCTATATTCTTTGAACTCAGATGTAAATTTTTTTTATTACCATGGTAACAAAGATAGGGACACACCACTTTATTTACATTTCATAGTCTTAGAACATGGTTTTCGATATTGTGATTTTATTCATTATAATATGATTTTTGATGATTTTTGATATCATTACATTCTTTGATAAAAATTATGAAACTTTTTTTTTATTTTTGATTTGTTGATAACATTTGACCCACTTATCCACCATTATCTCTTCATTTTTTATCTATTAATATCCATGAACAATCCCTTTTAGTATGATCTCATAGTTTATATCCTTCCTTACCCATATCATTAATATTTTCATAATGATTTTCAATCTAAGTGTGGGGGAGTGATTCAATAATGGAGAGGGTTGTTTGAGGGATAGTGAGTAATTTGATGCACATGGATTAGTATTATCTCATCATGTTTTATGTGTTTAGTTTTCACAATATCTCTATTTATTTCATTTATATTTTTATATTGAAACAAATAAATGGTTCCAAGAATGACTAAGATTGGGTTTATTTTGTTGTAACCCTCACCATAATGGATGCATTTAAGAGTGATAATACATTACATCAGGAAATATAGAGTGTTTTTATGATGTACTTTCCCTATATTTCTAGATATTATGATCTATTTCATTATTTTTATATGGTATATTTTCTTATTTTTACTTCTTGGGGTGTTAGATTAGTTTCTCACATGTTTTTCATCTCATTATATTTTATCTAGTTTTGCCAATTTGTTCATATTGTGTGTATTGATATTATAGTTTTATTAGATACATGTAAGATTTTAATTTTGGGGTTGATATTTTAAGTGAGATTCTTGGATTTAAATTTATCATGTATATATTTCTAAATTCAACAGTCATTTTTACAAAAAAAAAGATCAAAATAAATTTATGATCTACCATCCCACACCCTCAATGATCATTTAATCCCATTGTTAAGTCCTCAATATTAGTGTAATATAATTACTTCAAACTATTGGAGATGAAAATTTTAAGTCAAACATATGGTAACAATTCAAGTGTATGATAATTGAGCATGGATTTGATGGAAATTTTCTTGAGTGATGGAAGTAAGGGTGAGGTTGGTCACATTGATCCATCAGAGTAAACACTTATTTTAAAAGGAATATAAGAGAAAGGGGTATTAATTTTGATAATTGGTACTGTAAATGAGACCTGATATTTTATGGGTAACATCTTAGTTAGGTTATTGTTATCCTTTGGTTTTTGGTTTTTGTGGAGAAACTGGGTTATTTGTTGTCGGTTAGGATATTACACATTAAGTAAAGTTATTAAATGACGTGTAATGTTTTTTTGAGAATATTTCATTAAACTGTTACACAATGTGAAATTATTACACTCCATGTATATTTTATATGGTGTGAAATGGTTGAAAATTGTATTTTAATAAAAATGGGATTCCTTTTCCGACATAAGCGGCCTTCGTGGATTACGCAATGTGAACCGGGGTTACACGCCATGTAATTCATGAGGTGGGTAGTTTTAGGAAGTGAACATGGATTATTCTTATTTCATTCAAACCAGATCAATTCCCCTCAAACCTCTTTGAAATTTTGGGTGATTTTTTAGAACCTCCACTCATTCCGGATCATTTATTTGGAAATTGATCATTGCTCTTATTGTGGTTCATATTTCCAGGTAAGAAAATATCTCTCATGTGGTTTCTCTCCTTCTATCCTGTTTAGAGTTTGATAGACCATCATGTTAGGTATGGATCTAAAATCAATTTTATTGGATCTTTGTTTTATGTTTGATTTATCGATCTATGACACCTTCATTATTAGTTTCTGAATCCCATTGTAGGTGTCAATTATTGATCTTTTATTAAAGTTATGTTGGTTTGTTTGATTTTTTCATATAATTAAAACCTAGAATTTCATGATTTTTTTTTAAAATATCTTTGAATTTATTTATGAAAAACCAATTTTATTATTTTTGTAATTGTAATTTTAAAATAATTGGAGTTTGAAATAAACCCCCAATTCCAATGGAATTGGAATTTGGGGCATATTTTGAAATTGATAGAGTCAATGAAATGATTTGATAATTTTTTTGAGAAAAATCATTTATTTGAAATGATGAAAAAATATTATTGGTTTTTCATTAAAATTGAATAAAATTTTGAAAAAACCATGTTTTGGTTTTAAAATTGAATTAGCTTATTGAAACTGAAAATTGTGAAATTTAATTGTAAATGATGATAGATTTTGAATGAAATTATTTTTTCTTTTTCCTATTGATTGATTGAGCACATGTGAGCCTAGGTAGTTAGGGTTTATTTGCGAAAATAATGATGGGATCTTGATCCACTAGAAATGGATTGATGATAAAAACTCTAAAAAAACCTATTCACTATATCTTATACCTAATGGGATATTAATGATTCCTATTCGGTATAAAACTAGGGACATATTTACAAATACTTATTCGTGATCACTGATATTAAAAGTGATAAGATCTTATTTTCAAAAACAAACATACCATAGGGAAGATAAGCATGGTTCTTATTATGATCATTTTGATATATATTACATTAATTATATAATTAATTTACTCATGCCAAATGATTTATATAAATAAATTTATATAATATTTTTATTTTATCCATGTTTAAAATGTTCTCCAGCCTTTAAAAAGAAGCTTGTTTTATTTTAAATATACAAATAACTTATTTTGACATGCTTTAATTTATTTATATCAAAATAATGATTTGGTTTATTATTATGGAATCTATTATGGAACACTTGGTGGGACCCTACTCGTATTTATATCTTACACGTTATGTTTTCCATCTAAGGTTAGTAGATTTTATTATGCCAAGTCTGAGCGAAGGGAAAGTGCCACTTGGAGGTGGTGGGTGTTATTGATCCTTTGGAATTTGGTTTCTTGCTATTGACTTGAGATGTTTGTATTTCTATTGAGTACTTTGATGATGTACTATGATTATTTTTTCTATACCTATTTGGTTTTCGGTACTTTCTCTCATTGGAGTGTTGAGAATACTGACTTGTAATTTTTATCATCAACTATTTTTTAGAAAATTTATTCCATATTTTATCATGTATGATGAAATTTCTATTCTATACTCCATGGGAATTAGTAATTTCATTCAGGTGATGTCGGAGTTGTATCTATTATCAAGGTACCATGTTATCTGAGTTGGTCATGAAAAGTGGTATTAGAGGTGGATGTTAAGAATCTTTCCTTGTTGTTATTATATAGTTTGGTATGTCTTGTTGGGAATTAGGAGGTAGTTTTGAGTGAGTTCATGTCCTTATCTCATCGCAATGATCCTTAAGTTACCATGGTTGGTTTAGAAAAGGATCCTTGAGGAATAATTTGATTTTATTCCAGTTTTTTCCTTATTTTGATTTGGATGGGTTGAAATCCAAATATGGATATCTGATCACATGAGAGTAATTTTCCCACTGTTCTTTTTTTAGTTATTGATCAGTTTCATATTTTGATGTCTTTAATGTTATTTTTTGATGATATGAAGCATCATTCATATGAGAAGAAATTTGAATAGGCTTCGAGTAGAAGTTTTTGGTGAACCACAATGAGAGAATCCTCTCATGGACTAGAATATTGTTGAGATTATTATATGTGTGGTCCATACTCTAGTGTAGGTAAATGATACAATTCTCATTTGGAATCCAATTATGTAATTCAAAGGGATATATCTAAAAATTATGCTCAATAGATACTTCTCCAGAATCCCTCAATGTTCCAAGGATTTATTGATTCTCAAGAGGCTGAGGATTGGTAGAGAAATATAGAAATTCTATTTTATTTATTACAAACTCCAGATTCAATTAAGGTAAATCATGATAGCTTCAAGAAAAAAGGACTTAGTAAGAGATGTATTTTTTCTATGGTAACGATTAATAATCATGAGGGTTTAGAGTGTAATGAATTTAGAGTTATTTTCATGGATTAGTTTTGTAACATCCTGACCCAGATGCCACTAAATGGTGCCCTGAGCCATTGGGTCACGTGGTCTTAGGCATGCCTCCCCATATTCTAGAGGCTTATAACTAGAAATGAGGTCCTAGGGTGTGCCTGTATAGAGACTATAACCTCATATAAGAGTGTAACATGGTGTTATTATACATATCAGACAATATAGGAACTCTTAAATCAACCAGACTGAAGATAAATATCCCAGAGTGGAATAAATAAACTATTCCAAAAGTAATCTCATATACAATATAATGTTTCATTTAATGTATCTAAAAAATATGTAAAATAGGTTTACTAGCATCCTATATAATACATGTTTCAAAATAAAAAAGACCAAAAAGTATTATCCTCAGATATCCTCAAAAGCCAAGCTTGGTCGTGTGCTCTCCTACTCCTTAGCAACAAGAAATCAAGAATCTTATTTTGCGAGATTTCCATGATCCCTACCTATATACATGATTTCTGTCCAGGTACCCAACAATGGCCTGATCTGGGTGAGAGATAACACTCAGTAGGCTACCACCAATGGTGTGTATAACAAATCCATTGTGAGTGATATAAACAAAATTATTGTGTAGTATATCACATGTATAAAAGTACTGAAAGTAAAGTGAAATAGGTAAAATGGTATTGCCCATTCTACCATGTCTACCCAAAAACAATTTTCAGGCTCCTGTAAAATGGTGGTGGGAAAACAAATCCTTCATGGCCATGTTGTATAATCTAATATACAAAATTGATCATATCCACATTGTATAATCTAGTACATGAAATTCACCATGTACACACCATATAATCCAATTCATTCACAGTGGCCTCGCCGTGTAATCAAAAGTGTCCGACCATGAAGGGTCATATACAAGGTGCAGAAGACCTAGGCATCCTTATTGAGTCTTAGGAACATCTTGATGGAAACTCAGTAAAGACCTGGGTGGGGTTTAGGGATCATGTCAGTAGACCGTTTTTTCTATGAGCCTATGAAATCTGGATCCAAGGGGTAACAAGACCCATTCCATCCTACGGAACTAAGACCCAAGGAGAAAACAATTCCAAGGCATCTACTACCATAAAGGAGAACCTTAGTATAACCATTCATGGAATCTAATGGAATCATGATCCAAGTTATACCAACCAAGGAATCCTCTTCCATTTCAAATCATCATCTCATTTAAATGTTCATTTCACATTCAATTTTATTCCATGAGTTATTCCCACTCATATAATCATCCCCATTTAAAAAATTTAAAGCAATTCACAACATGTTATCACATAAATAGTGGAAACCCTTATTTTAATATCTCAATTAAATTAGATTCAATTTATAAAGGGATTCCTTTAACTAGGAAAGCATACACACACCCCACAGGTGGTATCACAAAAGGTAAAATGAAAAATAATAACCCCATGGGTGGCCTAGGTTTGGGAAATAATAACAAAAACCTCTAAGGAACTCATGGGAAACCTAAATAGGTTCCAAATAATTTAATAATGGAGTTAAATTCATTTTAAGGGTGATTTCGGAAAGACTGTCTCACAGAACAATGACATTTATGCCTATAAAACACCAAACCATGGGGGAAAGGCATAGAACACCTACTGTAGGTACGTAGTATAGAAATAATCTAGTATTGATCTCTAATTCACTCTAGATCGAATAAAAAATGAAGAATAGATTAAAATTCTAAAAATAAGGCATATTATCTTGCACCTAAGTAACTCGGTCGATATAAATACAAACAAAGAATGATATATGATGAATGAAGAACTCACTAGCAAGAATCTATTGATATTAATGATGTTTGAATCCAAGTCTGAAAAATGAATCCACCCTAAATCCTAGGATTTATCATTCAAAGGTTATCCAAAAGCTGAGGGTTTTTTCCAACATTGGATGAAGAAATGGTATTTTGTGATATAAAATCATTCAGGGAAAAGATCATTTTACCCAAAAAACACTATGTTTCATGGTTTAACTACATGGTTGGCCATACTATGCACCAACCATGAACCTTTCACTGTATTAAGGGGGACCTCACATGGTTTCATGCACTGGTTTTGAAAAACCTTGTGAGAACCATGTCTCAGGATCTATCAAAAATAGTATAGCCCCCTACACATTCTTGTGCCTAAGGTGGAATGGTTTCCTCAAACCATGTGACCTCCTGTACCCACTGTCAGTCCCCATACGATTAGGGCAAATAGTGCATCCAGTACTACATAGTTTCTAACGACTGTGATGCCTATCTGTTTTTCAAAAATTCCATGATCTGGGCTCCGAACAATCGATAGATAACCATGATACAACCATGATATCATTGGGTACTCATAATTGTCAATAATAAATATTTTAAAATGAAAACAAATATATGTACCACATTGTAATACATGGGATGTTACAATCTTCCCTCCTTAAAAGAAATTCATCCCTGAAATTCCCTTCCAAGGGTAGTCAAGAATCACCTGAGAATAACCCTAACCAGAGAGCATGTACATTAGCTTCCCATTCACAATTATTGTCTTGTAAATGAATGTGCTACTATTTCACTCATAATAGAGAAACTAACCAACCTCATAAAAACTTCATGCTCCTATCAAAAATATATAAAATATTCTCTTCAAATGATGCATCTACTAGTAACTCCACCTCATCTGACCGTAAAGTGTGAGATGGGTCTATGTGATAACAATGCAACTGAGATACATGAAGGACTTCGTGGATGGCCTGGTACCTATGACATAACTATAACTGATAGGGTACTAGAATGAATCTATATAGAATACCGAATGACCCTAAATATCATGGTGAAATATTACCATGTCTCCTAGTCCATCTATGTACCATCCTCAGTGAGATATGTAAAAGGACATGATCCCTGACCTAGAACTATAGAGGCCTTCGATGGTGAACAATGTAAGATTTCAATCTGAACTATTTGGTATCCAACCATTTCATGACCTACTATAAAGTCTCTTAAATGATACATGATCCCAGAAACACTACCACACTTGCATATATCTATCACATGAGGTGATCGACATATCCAAGCGTACAAATCATCATAAGTTGACATCTGTATAGTATCCTGAAATCTATTGTTGTATGTGTACAAAAATAAGGGTATATTCCTCTCCCAAGAACCCTCAAAATCAAGGACGCATTCCCACAACATGTCCTTAAGAACATGTATAGTGTGCTCTAACTAGCCATCATTTTGAGGGTGGTATATTGTGCTCTAAACCACTTGTTTACCCAACGACCTATGAAAACTCTACCAGAAATGAGATGTAAACCATAAATCCCTATATGATTCCATGGTTTGAGAAACCCTATGAAGTAGTACTATCTCATAGATATACATATTCCCAATATCATCTGTTGATAAGGTCTCTATGATCAGCAAGGAATAAGAAAACTACATGATCTTGTCAACCACAATAAATATATCATCATTACATTGAGGTGAACTCAGAAAATCGGTCATGAAATACTATTATTTTCACTCAGTAATGTCTAACTACTATAAAATCCCAGGTGATCATTGATGTTCCACCTTCACCTATTGATAGTTGGAACACCTCATAATGAAACATTTTACTAAACATTTCATTCTTATCCGCCAATTCCAATCATGATATATATTGATAACGATGGAATGTAATTCAAAAACTTGGGCATTAATCTCTCAAATAATCTCCTCACGTACGTCTACTAGAACCCAAACGTGACCATGGATATGAAAATTTTCATCATTTCCCATAGACTAACAAGGAGGTGTCTCCTCATCTTCCAGACTCTCCCTTAGGAATGAACCCTCATAATTTGATAGCTTCCTCATCCTCAATATATCAAGAAGAGTATAGGTGATAGATTGGGATAAAATAAAAGTTTTCCCTTGATCATATTTCACATCCATGTGCATTTCTAGAAACAAGGTCATAAGTTTCCACTCGATACTTTCCTCTTAAACTGCTAGTATTTGAGTCACCCTACTCAGTGCATCGGCCACTGCATTCCACTTTCTAGGAATACAAGAAATATCTAAGATGAAAGATTGTTTTTTTGTCATCCCAAATTTGCTACCTCAAATTCAGATACCATTGTGTAAATATATACTTGACTGTTTCTTGTTTTATGTACCAGAGAAAATTCTCTCCTAAGAAGAAACGTCTCTAATAGCACAAAGAATGAACAATTGTAGCTAACTCAAGAATGTGTGTTAGGTAGTTCATCTTGTGTGGCCTCAACTTTAATACCTATTTTCTATGACTCTATCTTCTTGCATTAGAACTTCTCCCAGACCGATACCTGATGCCTCACAATATATAGTGTATCTCTTTACTGGCTCTCGAAAAATTAAGACTGACGCTGAATTTAGTCTCCCTTTCAAATCCAAAAAGGTTATCTCATAGGTATTTGACACTACAAACTTCACACCCTCATTTTTCAAGATCATCAACAATGTTTCTAAGTGTGAGAAGTACTATATTAAATTCCTTCAATATCCATCTATAAATAAGAAACACTATTTGTAAAAGATATTCTTGGGTTGATCCAAGTAAACTATGACCCTCACATTATATGGGACAAATAATACTTATGTATCTGAGATAATATGACCCAGAAAGTGAATATTATCCATCCAGAACTAGAACCTTTTGATCATAGCATATAACTTATGCTCTCATAGTGTATCCTAAATGATCTCAAGATTTTTTGCGTGGTCATATTGATTGTAAGAATACACAAATACATCATTCATGAAACCACCACAAAAAAATCTAGATAAGGATGGAAAACTCGGTTCATCAGCACCATTAAAGAAGATAGAACCTTTGTGAGACTTAATGAAATAACCAAATAATCATATAGACCATACCTATTATGAAATGTTTTATGAGATATTTATGTAGGTTTAACATGCACATGATGATATCTTACTCTAAAATAAGTTTTTGAGAACATTTGAGCTCTTCATAACTAATAAAAAATGTCATCTCTCCTTTGAAATGGATACTGAATATTAAACTTCAACTAGATCAATTTTTTTAATTAAAACATAACATAAGGGTATCATATTCCTTTTTTTCAAAAAGAATTGACAAAACCCATGAATAAATACTAGGTTTTATAAACCCATTTGCCTCACTATCCTCTAGCTACCTCTTGAGCTCTAAAAACTCTATAGTTTACATCTTGTAACGAGGAATGAATATTTTTACAGCTCATGGAACTAGTTCAATGGATAATTAAACCTCTATCATATTAGGTAAACCAAAAAAATCAACTTGGAAAATTTCATTGGAATGACCAGCCAATGGAGGGAATTATTCTTGAAGAAATCCCTGATCATCCAGATACAAACTAGCAATTTGGGATATCATCCCAGCCAGTCCATGATTCTCTTTTCTAGATCATCTTTCCCGGACATCCCATTCACCCCTATGAATAAAAACTCTTCCCTATGGTGATGTGAATGTTACCCTTTGGTGATGGAAATCAACATAGGATGGATAAGTAACTAGCTAGTCCATACTATGTATGAAATCAAATGTTGTCTTCTCAGGAATAAAAAATCCAATAGAAAGTGAAACTCACCAATATCAAGTCAGGACTCCCTACATTGGAATAAACCCTCTGTTCAGATCCCTAATAGAGTATCCAATGTCATAACACCATCAGAATACTAAACAATAAGTCCAGGGCTCTCTAACACTTGTCGAAATATAAAACTACTTGATGCACATGTAGAAAAAAGGTAATATACTAGCATAGAGGCAACTAATATCGTACCAATCACCAAAGATAGTATCATGCTCTAATCCTTAGGTTTAGTCTACACATAACTTATCTATCCATAACCATGAACCATTTAAACAACATCACTACCGGGAGTAGGAACACTCAACTATCTAGGTAGAACTGGTTATTGGGTACCTCATCCATGATCACCACCTTTTCCTAAATGATTTTCACTAACCCATATCTCAAAATAACATGGAACTATAAAACCCTCTCCTAAATCTGGAGTTGGATATGACCCTGTTCATTTGACTATTAGAGGGAAGGCCCTGTAAAAACATTGTATGTGGCCCATTCCACTACAATCCTGACACTCGACTGGGTATCGATCACACGAATTCCTCATATTTCCCTATTTTCCATAATGATACTAAAAAATAGATCTACCTGGACTGACATTCTAAAAATATCTCACCTAATTAGACGCCTAAAAATGTTCTTACATCAAGAAGATTTTGAACCACTGGGTTGAGAGGTTGAACAAACCTTCTTTTCACCCAAAACTTTCATTAGGTTCTACTCTATAATCAACTTCTGATTCACTATCTCAGTAATATTTATAAACCTAAATAAATTGAAATGTAATCAAATGGAATTTATAAGACCTTCCTCAAAGTATCTCACCCTCAATTCCTCATTATTAATATATATCAACACAAAATTATGCAACTCTATAAATAATGTTGAATACTCCATAATTGTCATCGTTCCAACTCTAGATGCATGAAATCACTTTCCCACGCTGCTTTCAGAGTTTGAAGAAAAAATTCATCATATAACCTAGTTTTTAAATCAATTCAAACCATATCTCTAAGATTTTCAACCTGGTTAATAACATCCCAACAACTCTTTTCTACTCCCCAAAGAATATATGTCGTGAGCTTCACTCTCCTCTTAGGAGGTATCTATAGATGCTTAAAAATAGACAACATATTATTAATCCACACATAAGCATCCTCTATATTTCCATCCCCCAAAAACATTGGTTGATCATTCTACTGGAACACATGTGTCATCTCTTCCATAGATGAGGTAAGATGTGGTACTCCCTAAAATGTTTGTATATAGTGTAGAAAACCCTCAAAGAACTATCCATCAACACCTATTTATGAAAAATATATTAGTTCCTCAACAATAACTACATTATGATCTACTGGTATCCCATCAACCACAACCTCTACAGCATGGTCATCGCCACCCTCCTAGCATACGAGTAGAGGTTCTCGTGGTGGAATATGTCTATAATTCCAAAAACATACCCTTGAACATATCTATAATGAAAGGATCAATATTTCAAAAAATATAGGATAACTCAAAACCTTTATATAAAAAAGACACACCCCTTTTCCTACTCCTAAATATAGGTTTTGGTAAAATAATCATTCATAATCATCACTAGAGACACTACCTACTTCCCACACATAAAATCAGGTCTAAGTCATGTTCTTTGTTTTCAAAATTTGAGTTTCAATTTAATTTCACATTTACATAAAAATTATATTTTAATAGTTTAACCAAATGTTTCACCACTTATGATCCAAAAGGTCTCATACACCTCATGAACCAAAATATGGCATTCACTTAATCAATACTATAAAATTTTCCAGTCCATGTGACCAATGGTCCATGAATCAACATGACATAATTGCATCTTAGTGTGTCTGTTGTAGCCTAATTAGGAAACACTATTTAGGTTATTTAAGGAACTATATGTATTAACCATGTTTCCCAAATCTAGGAAAGAACACTTGAAAGATAAAAAATATATAACATGAGGCACATATCACAAAGTCATGCAGGCAGGAAATGCATCCTATATAGAATGACATAATGCAGGGCATGTGAATCTTGTAATGTGTCTAAAAATTTTCCATCCATGATAGCTTAGTTTTTCAATGTATATAGGTTAAATAATACTAGGAATATATTTTTACCAAATCCAAATTCCTTCTTAATCTCCAATGTATTATCTCAAAATAGTAACGGTAAGTAAAGTAACATCCTTTCATACCAATCTGTAACATTCGAACCCAGATTCCACTAAATGGTGCCCTCAACTGTTGGGTCACATGGCCTCAAGCATGCCTCCCAATTCTCCAGAGGCCTCCATCTAGAAGTGGGGGCATATGGTGTGTCTTTGGTGAGACTATTCCCTCATACCAGGATATAACATAGTGGAAGTATACATATCGGTCAATAATATAAGCAGTATGTAATCTAGACAACAAATAAATATCAAAGAAAAGAATAAAAAAAAATGTCGAAATTAATCTCATATACAATATGATGTTTAATTTCATTTCTCTACAAAGCTATAAAATTGGTATAAAAGAATCCAGTAAAATACATGTATCAAAATACCAAAAAGTACAAAAATACGGACATTTCTAGATAGAATCCCGATTCTAGACTACTCCTATGATATATTGTTACTAAGAAATAGGAAATCAAGAATAATATTGTGGGAGATTTCTCCATTAACTAGTTGCATTCATGAATTCTATCTGAGTAACCAATGATGACACAAACATGGTGTGAGAGAACACTCTGTAGGTGTCTATAACAAATCTAGTATGTGTCATATAAAAAAAGAAGAGTGTAACATATTAGAAGTATAAAAGGACTGAATGTAAAGTGAAACAATCCAATTGGTACTTCCTATCCTACTAAAGTTCCCTTAAAAATAGTCAGGATTAAATATAAGGGAAGTGGTAAAAAACAAAATAAATAATTAAATACCATCAAATCTACCCACTAGAGTCAAATACCCATACTATGGATATTTGTAAACATAGAAAAAACATCCCCCATGACCACTATATATAATCCAATATAAAACATCCATCACGACAATGTTGTATAATCCATTACATAACATTCTCCATTGAAATTCCATATAGTCAAAATCATACACAATGGTCACTCCATGTAATCAAAAGTTTTAGACCACGAAAGGCTAGATCCATGGTGTAAAAGACCAAGGAATCCTCATTTAGTACCAAGAGAATCTTGATAGAAAATTAGTAAAGACTTTTGTGGTGTCTAAGGAGTGTGTAGACAAACCATGTCCACTATGATCCCAATACAACCATATATAAGGGGTATCAAGGCCAAGGGAATCATTTGTAATCAAGACCCAAGGAGGAAACAAATCCAAGACATCCACTACCATAAACAAGATCCATGGATGAAACATCCATGAAATCTAATGGATTTAGGATCTAAGGTATATCATCCAAGGCATCCACTACTATTTCATATCGTCATCTCATTTCAATCATAATTTCACATTAAATTACATTCCATGATTTATTCTAACTCATATAACCATTCATATTTAAGCAATTTAAAAAATTCAAATAATGTTATCACATAGAAAACGAGGAAAACCTTCTCCAAATATCTAAATTGAATTTAATTCAATTTATAAATGGATTATTAAAACTATTAAATCACACTCTCACCCTTCAGGTGGTATAAAAAAGGGAAAATAAAAAGTCACAACACATGGGTGGCCTAGGATGGGAAAAAAGCTCCAATAATCTCTATGGTAATGATGGGAAACCTAAATATGATCAAACTCATTTAATCATGGAATTAAATTCATTTTATGGGAAACGATAGATTTTAAATGATACAAAACAATGAAAAATATTCTTATAAAATACCAACCCCAGAGGTAAAGGTGTATACTTCTTACCGTAGGTCTATAATAGAGAAATCATCTTGTTTTGATCATTGATTAAGTCTAGATAGGATAAAAAAATTACAATAGAAAAAAACAATAAAAAAATAAATATTATATTGAACCTAAATAACCATCTCAATATTATGAAAAATTAAGAAAGACATAAGACAAATGAATAATGCATCGTAACAAATCCAATGAGACTGATGGTGTTTGAATCTGAGTTTGAACTATGAATCCACACTAAATCCTTGGATTTGGATTTCAAAAGAGCTCCCAAATCCAAGGGTTCTATCTAATGGAGGAAGAAGAAATGGTTTTTATGTTATAAAATCATTAAGTAAAATAATGTTATTTTACCCAAGAAAACATTGGGTTGCATGGTTTTTCCCCATGGTTGGAAAAAATATACACCAATAGTGCACCCTTCACTATGTTAAGGAGGACCAGTCATGGTTTCACGCACATAGTTTATAAAACCTTTCACAAGTTGTGTCCCAATATCTGTAAAAAAATGTTTAGCCCCCTACACATGCATTCTCCTATGATTACATGGTTTCCTCAAACCGTGAGACCTCTTGCACCCCATCGTCAAGCCCTACACGGTTAGGGGTAACTGTGCAACCAGTCCCACATAGATTATTTTAACTGTGCGATCGGCATTTTTTTTCTAAAAAGATGAGATTCAAGCTTTGAACAAGACACATACACACATGATACACCTATGATATCATTGGTAACTCATACAATGACATAAAAAAATAATTTAAACTGGGAAACAAATGATCTATACCCCATATCAAAACCATGGATTTTACAAGATATATCAAAATTCTATAGTGTTGGTTAAGACTGTAGAGATTTTCAAACACGAACATGTTGACAGAACAATGAAAGAGTATATCAATTGCTTTACTTAGATTGTGCAACATTCACCAGAGAATATATCGAATGAGAAGATGAAGACTCTATAGGTCAACATGGGACTTAAACCTGATATTTAATCTCATGTTTTCTTAGTAAATATATATTAATATTATGATGTGATGGATATGTATTTGATATTTGAGCTTGACCTAGCTGGTAAGTTGGGGTTGACAGGAGTTCCTTTTTCTTCCAGTGGTAGTGCTATGTGTTATTTCAAGGGAAAGATAATGAGTTATGAGTATTTATGACAATTCTTGGTAATATACTTCATGTAAAACTCCTTCAGTTCTTAGTATAGTCTATTTGACTTGCATCTAGTGTGGCATGCCTATGAATTTGAAATGGGTTTACACTGAGGCACCCAATATCTGCAGTTCCTACATACGCTTAGGATACTTTCAGAAATACTATTATATATTTTTTGTCCCATGTAGTGGTATGGGATCATAGGCACCTAAAATTACTTTTGTGTAGTTATATGACTCGTGAACAAAGGGGATACAACCACAAGAATCCAAAATGTAGCTTCTTCAGGAAGTGTAAGAGTCTCTAGAGGAAGTATATATGAGCCCAACAACCATGAAAGGTACCATCATTATAGTTTCATCATTAGTGACTGCTTTATTTAATACAATTTCATCTCATTCATTTATATCGACTCAAATTATGGAACTAAAAAATATTTCTATGGATATTTTATCTAATTTGATTAATATTACTATACCCCTCAGAATGAAGAGAGGGAAGGGTCTATGTTTTCCTATTTTTGTCTTCACTTTATCAAGGATTAAATATATCTATGATTTTTTGGTTCTCTACATGAAACCCCTTGACTTCATTTTTGGTATGGATTGTCACATTTATAGTAATGCTAGAATTGACTATTATATTCAACGGGTCTCCTTTACTATGCTTTATGGGGTGTTTTTGTATCATTTAGGTATAATGATAATTGTGGTCGAGTAGATCTAGAACTTATTATTCAAAGTTGGGGAATGTAAAATCAGTTTTAGATTTTAATCTGGAGTGGATGTCTTTGAGTGATGATCTCCCTTTAGTTGTCATCAAGTTTCATGATGTTTTTCTTCTGATTTCTCCAGTTTTCCATTGGTAAGAGAGTTAGAGTTTTATTTTTATTTATTGCCTAGTACTCAACTGATATATATACCTTCTTATCTAATATAATAAGATGAATTAAAAGAAAAAAATACTCAGTTGGATTACTTGTTAGAGAAAGTATTTATATGCCTGAGTGTGTCACTATGGGTGATACCTATTATATTTTCTATTAAATATAATAGGAAAATTAAACTAAGTGTTTATTACTGAAAACTACACCAATTTAATATAAAGAACAAGTATCTATTTCGATGAGTTGATGATATTTTTAACCAGGTGAAAGGGGTGAAGTGCTACTCTGAGATTAATCTTCAGTCTACTTATCACTAGTTGATAATAAAAGACTTTTACATTTAGAAAAATGACTTCCAAAGAAGGTATGACAATTATGAGTATCTTGTTGTTCCCTTTGGTCGAACCAATTCTCCTACGGTCTTTATGGCATTGATGAATACTATATTCCATGTGTATCTTGATATATTTGTGGTATAATTATTGGATTAAATTCTTATTTACACTACATTAAATGAGGATCATGTGAATATTTTAAGATCCATTCTAGAAATTTTGAGAAATCAACAACTCTATCCAAGCTATGTAAATATAGTTTATAAATTTTGGAAGTGAATTTATTGGGATAAATGGTATCATAACATGGTATTTCAATTTATTCTAAAAATTTGAAGGCTATTATTCCATGGGACAAACCATGTAATGTTTTCAAGATATTTAACTTCCTATGTCTGAAGGATATTACCAACTCTTTTTAAAGGATTTCTCAAAGATGGATTCTCTAATGATTTCTCTCACTTGGAATGGAGTGATGTTTTCTTGGGATGATACATATCAGAGTTATTTTACTAAGTTGAAATGTGTTTTTTATCCTCCATCAGTGTTGACTCTTCCAGTGGTTGGGTAGGGCTATGAGGTCTTTTTTGATGATTTAGGACTTGATTTGGGTTTCATTCTTATGTTGGTTGATTATGTATGCCTATGGATATTTGAATATTAGGCCACATGAGAATAATTTCCAACCAATTCCTAGAAATAATAATATAAAGAGTTTAATTTTATGTCTCTTTTTGCATAGTTTCCTTTTGGATCCTAGGATGAGGAGGAAAAATATGTATTAGAAAGTGAGCAATTGACCTCTGGTATTCTAAAGATGATTCTATAAGAGTTTTATCTTGACGAAGGGTTCCATAAAATTAGGGGTTCTATTTATAGTGGGGAGACAATTAGTGAATTTTCATTATATTTTGAGGGTATCCTATGATTCCCAAACCATTTTTTTACCTTTTCATGGTGCTATACTTTCTAACAGGTCATGACCAGGTACGAGAGACCTTCAGGTTTTCTTACGCCACTTTTTGTGCCAACTTGGATGTGGGATGAGATTTCTATAGAACTTATGGTTGTTTTTCTACATTCCCCTCAAAGAAATAATTTTATAAGGGTTTTGATCAATAGTCTTAGGAATGCATCTCACTTTTTACCCATTCTTGATATAATAGAATTTGAGGAGTTGGGAAATCTCTATGTGAATGATCTTGTTTGTTTTCATGAAGTTTCGTCTTCTATAGTCTCTAAGAGAGATCTCAATATTTCCTCTATTTTTTGTTGAGGCATTCAGGATGTGATGGGATCTCAGGTTAGTTGAGTCAAACATACAATCCACAGATCGATGGCTAGATAGAGAGTTCTATAAATATTCTTGAGGATATTCTATATGCTTGAATTCTTGATTTTTTTGGAGATTGCGATGAATACTTGGGATTGGTTGAGATTTCTAATAAAAATAGTTACCAGTCTGTGATCAAAATAACACCTTTTAAGGCCTTTTATGGTAGGTCATGTAAATATTTATTTTATTGATTGATGATTGGATAAACTTCCTTTGTTAAGTATAGTTTGGTCAAACAGATGATAGTAAATATTTAATTTATTCATTAGATAATGTTGATGGCATAGAGTGGATAAAAATATTATGCCAATCATCATCATATACCTTTAGAGTTTTCTATTGGTGACTAGGTGTTCATGATTTTTTCAACTATGTTGGCTAACCGATGGATTGGGAGGAAATGGAAGCATGGTACTAATTTTATGGGACTTATTTAGGTTGTTGAGAAGGTGGGGAAAGTGGATTACCATTTATTGCATGCACCATATTTGACATCGATATATAATATGTTCCATGTATCGCAACTTCATAAGTATATTTTTGACCCATCTCGTGTTTTTAGCTAGAGTGATCTTGATGTAGATCATGATTTATCCATGATTGAGCATCAAGTCATGTTTTTTGTTTTCGAGATGAAGGTACTTTTTTAGAGGATGATACCTTTGTTCTGTGTGATATGGAATCATGGTTCTAATTCACACGAGACTTGGGAGAGTGAGGCACTAGTGAGAGATAAGTGGCCTCATATCTTTGTTATGGAAACATCGTGACATGATTTATGGGGACATAAAGTTTTTATGCTATGGAGGTTTTAACTTCTCATTATAATTTTCAGGTACGCCTTATCCTTTGGTTTTTAGTTTTGGGTTTTTTCTCATAAACTATGATGTTTTTGACTTCCAGGGGATTACATCCCATGTAAAGGTATTACATACCATGTCATGTTTTCTAGGAAAATTCCATGAAACTAGTGCACATCGTGAGATGGTTACATGCCATTTAAAGTTTACACAATGTAAAACAGGCAAAAATTATATTTTAATAAAATGGTGATGCCTTTTTTCAGTATAAGAGAAATTCATGTATTACAAGACATTAACCAGGGGTTCAAACCATGTAATTCATGAGGAAGTTAGTTTTAAGTAGGGAACATGGATGATTCTTATTCCATTAAATCCATAGCTCTTCCCCTCAGATCCTTAAGAAATTTTGGGTGATTTTGGGAACCTCATCTCATTCCAGATCATTTGTTTAGTAATTGATCATCATTCTTGTTGTGGTTTATCTTTCCAGGTAAGTGAATCTCCTTTCATGTGGTTCCTCTCAATCTCTACTACTTAGAGTTTAGAAGATCATCATGTAATGGATTGATCTAACCTTTTTTTGGGGTATTTTTTCTAGTTTTGATTTCTAGATATCTTGTAACATCCCAGGTAAATAAAGAATAATACATTTTCCTATTTATTAATATTTTCAAATTAAATATTAATTTTACTTTAAAGGGGTTTCTATGTTTGATAGCGTACCTGATACGCAACAATGAGTTTCCTTGAAATCTTACATTGCACACTAATAATATAATAATATTATTTTAAAAGGTAGTTAACACGTAGCCGCTGTATTGGAGGGAATGAATATAAATAACTAAAATATGATTATATATGTTTGTTAAATTTTTTTGCATGTATCCAATAAAAGCTAAAGGCTTAAAATAAGAAAAGAATTCAATTTTAGGCATATATACTCTAATATTCACTAAGAGGTCGACTTATCACCTTTTAATGGTGAACCCTATTTAAATATATTTTTGGCCACTCTTATACATTTTATTGTTCCAAATAAAATTCTTCTTTAGAATTGGGACATCAAAATTTACTTTGTGTAAATTTTTTGGTATTTTTACGATAAAGTTCATTTTTAATGAATAGTGAAAAATGTTGTACTTTAATTCAAAACCTATTTTTAATCTGATTTATTTATATGATTTGATTATCTTTTTAATTGGTTTTAAAGTGAAATTAGAATATATTTTTACCATTTATTCAAATTTTGGTCATTGGAATTAATTTCACTTCGAAATTGCACTTAAACAAGTGCCAATCTTTTGATAGATATTGCTTCTTAAAAACACGCTATTTGTTTTGACACCAGGAAATAATTATTAAATTCATTAATTCAAATTATATGTTCTGAATTTTTTAAAATAGACATCATTTTTGAATTCGGAATATCAAATATATCTTAGGGTGAAGTTTTGGTATTTTTTCTGAAAAACATCAATTTATGATGAATAGTGAAACCACTAAGTGGAAGTTAAAAAACTGATTTTTAGTTTAAATGAAACTTTAACACTTTTTTGAATTGAATTTAAAAAATCCTACATACATGGTTGTCATTATTAAGTAAAATTTGGTTCAATGGGATGAAAATAATTTTTTGGTGAATTGTAACTTTTGAATTTAATTTATCGAGAGTAAAGGTAATTAGTGTAATTTAAGGTAAAAATAATGTTATAATAATATGAAATTACCTTGACACATGTCCAAATCTTATTGGATGTGTCATGGCTGGCCAAAAAAATCCATGGGTCAATATGGGGACCCCATGGATCCACTTGGGTAAGAAAAGGAAATTAATAACTTTTTATTTAAAGTTAAAATAAAAATGTCACAAACATGTATTTTTTTTACTAAAGCCATTTTTACATGGGGTTATACAAGTCATATTTTTTACTATAAACATTAATTATAAATCTAAAAATATTTCCTACATCATGATATTTTTTTTATAATTTTTAGACATTAAATAAATTATATTATTTATGACACCAAGATGATGCAGTGATTACCTCATTATTTAACGATTTAAATAAAATGAAAAGATAATGTAATATCTAAGACCTAAACTTATCAAAAACCTATTGGATGGGTGGATTTAGAAATCTTATCACCTTATCCTAGAAATATATAATTTTGGGACCTTTAAAAACCGAAACTCATTATATAATAAAGTAACATTTTATAACTTTCCAAGAGTGCCCCTCCTCTCCTCTTATAAAAGGCCCCCACCTCTACCACCTTACCCACACCTCTCAAACCATTGGCTCGGACAAGATCTGATCATTTTATCTCTCCACATCTCAATCTTCATCCTATAATCCTTACCTTAGGATGAAAGCTCTTCAAAAAACCCTTTTGGTTCAAACCAAGAGGAGTTACCCAATTTAAAGGTAATGTCTTCACTTGTGTTCTTTTGTTTTATTTTGCTTCTCAAACCCCCTAAACTATTTTTATTCCATTATTTTGTAACAACAACAGTATATTCAATATACTAGTATTTTTGTATGAGAAGGATTCAAGCTACACATACACAAACCTCTGTCTAATGGTTAATGAACATATTGTTTCTGTGGTTGGAGAATTTCTGCCTCATGAAATGATGATTGTTCAATAATCTTTTAACACCTTTCATGATGGCCATTAAGATGTCACTCTTTTTATATATGATATATATTATTTTTATGTTTTCCTTATGCTTATGTATTTTTCATTTTTGGCATACCTTTATGGTTTCCATTATGGGTAAACACGATAATTTCATTTTAGGAAGTGCAGACTACCGCCCCCTCAAAGTGATTTGATTCGTTAATGCCATATGTGGGATGTATAAAGGATGGATTTAATGATATTATATATGATGTTATACTGGAATTATAATATACCTTTATATCATTATGATTTCACTCCATTAAATATGAAATAGAAATGAATTTAGCGTTCATGCGTACGTACGACTCACCGTCTCCATGAACGGTGCATTTCATTTCTTACATCTAAATGTTATATACTGTTATAAATACATGTATATGCAGGATATATATGATATATATGATATCCAAATCATGAATATAATTCAGGATATAATGAAACTCTGACCACATGAACAACATGTAATTGTAAGAAGTCCATTTTTGACTTAAGTACCAAATATCGACAAAACAAACTTTATTAACGTAAATGATTAAATAATGTTTATAACATGGAAATAAGTTATATAAATGGAATAATAAAATTTAAAAATGTTCTTAAGAAAGTATAAATTATCTTTAGTCTATTATTCAGGATATTAAAGAGCAATCAAGTCACGTCGGACACGAGGTAAGGGACTTCGTCTCAATCTCCTTTCATTGAGGCATATTTTGTTCTAAAACAAGAATTTCTTTTATACGCTATATAAAACACCTTTGAATTTTCATTTCATTCAAAGGGAATCTTTTTCTACGAAGCATTTTACTAAATGAAAAAAGGAATGTTTATTTTAACGTACGCGGTGACAACGACCTTTTCCGCCACCGTGAGTATATTTGGTCTTTGGATTCATCAACAAGCCGTAAAGTTTTTAAAATGAAATAAATATCATATACTATTTTAAGTTTTTTTGGTATTGAAAATGGTTTTTATAATGGATTTGTTATGTTAATATATTTAAGTGATATATAGTGATCGAAATGTGTAAATGTTTTCTTTCCATTATATTTGTTTTATGTATTATGATTTTATAATGGTACTTGGACATTTGAAGGGTGGTTACGTGATAAACCATATGATGGGTGGTGCCGCGAATACCAAGATGGGTGGTTACGTTATAACCTCCAATGCATTGGGTATGGAAGTCAGCCGTATGGGTATTCCATTTAGTGATATGTGTGGAATTTGACCGTATGGTTAATCCATTTAAGTATTTTTATGTCCCAAGTTACATTTTTATGTTATGTGTTCTTTATATGGGTCTTATGGTAATATTTTGGTTACAAAAGGGTATGTAATGATATTTTATTCAATGAATAGTATTTACTACTTCTTAAAGGTGAAAATTGTTACTTTGATAAAGTATTCATGGTTTACTTGATGTTTTGAAAAACTAACAGTATTCCTTATTTGTGTATCCCTTACTGAGCTTTTTATGCTCACCCTAAGTTTTGTTGAAATGTTTTTCACATGACATAATGTGGAATAGGGTCAAGGATGAGATCAAGGAAAATTCATGTTGTCTTAAACATGGAACTAGACATGACTCTTTTTTTAAGAGTTCATGTTTTGTTAAAAAGGGAACTTTGTAGAAGTGTCTAATGTGTAATTTTTTTGAGATGTAATAGTTATGATCTAATTCTCTAAAACACTAAACCTGAAAAGATCCTCAATGGGAATTACTCATTTAATTCAATATTAAGTAATGTTTAAGGATGAGGCCTTATAGTTGGTATCAGAGGCCGGTTTAGACAACATTAGGAGTTAGAAAATTGTTAAATTTATAAATTAATTTATGGTATTATTGAAATGATATAGCATTTGAATATTACCATGTTAATTCGCCTAAGATATTTCTGTTTTCAGAATGGTTTTCTGTAGAGGAAACAAGGCATCTATGTTGGGACATCATCAAGAAAGAAGAAAACCTTCCAAATCAGCAACCAGAGATGGTCGGAATCGGAACTGAATAGTTTGTTGCAGTGATGGAACAATTGAATTAGACTATAAATGGTGGTGGTATCCATGCACGAGATCAGCCAGATCAACTACAGAGGAATAGGTCAGTGGTGGTACATTTCATGAGGCAACACCCCCATCATTCAGAGTATCATCTGACCCTATGATAGCTGGAGGGTGGATTAAAGCACTGGAGAAGATTTTTGATGTCATGGGGTGTTCAGAACATCAAAAGGTTTGTCTTGTTGTTTACCGTTTTGAAGTTGAAGCTGATCAGTGGTGGTCGATGATGAAAAATATCAGGGATAGTGATGAGATTGATAATCTTCACTGGGACGAATTCAAAGGTATGTTTCTTGAGAAATATTTTCCTAAGTTGGTTTGTCTTAGGATGGAAAAATAATTCCTAGAATTGAGGTAGGAGGATGACTCGGTGGCTACTTATGAAGCAAAGTTCAATCGAATGGAAAGGTATTCTCCAAACTTTATAGGAGATCATGATAGTAAAATCAGTCATTTTTACTCAGGGTTAAATCCAAAGTATCAAAGGTATTTAGCTTCTCGTGAGTTCAAAAGTTATGAAAAACTTGTTCGATGTGCGGAGAAGGTGGAAATGGAGTTTTCCAATGATCAGGTGTTCTTTGACAAACAACAGAATAAGAGGTCCAGTTGGCAGGCAAAGGGGAAGAATTCATCAAAGAAGCAAAGAGGTAAGAAAACCAAATATCCATCCTGTGAGAAGTGTGGTAAAATTCATCCTAGAGAATATTTATCGAAGTCTGGAAAGTGCTTTCGATGTGGTAAGTCTGGTCATATTTCTCATAACTGTAAGGAAGATGATCAAGCAAGCAATGAAAAGCCAGTGGTAATATTTTTTAAGTGTAATAAAATTGGTCATTATGAAAATGAGTGTCTAAAGAAGAACTAAACTAGGGGAAAGCATCCAGACTACAAGAAGAAAGGGGTGGTGAAATCCTTTTCAACTACTTCAACAGATGCTGGGCCATCGAATGAAGTAGTATCAGGTACACTGTTTGTTTCTTCAGATTATGACAATGTGTTGTTTGATTTAGGGTCTACGCATTCTTTCATTTCTGAAAAGTTTTCTAGAAAATTGGTAATTCCATCTCAAGATACGAATCATGAACTTATGGTAAAAACACCCAGCAGAAATGTTGATACAAAAAGAAATTATAAGAACCTTCTTATCCTTGTGTGTGGAAAGAATATTCCTGCAAACCTTTTTTTCCTCTAGTAGAGTTTGATGTTATTTTGGGCATGGATTGGGTTTCTATTTATCATGATAATATTGACTTCAGAGCTAAAATGGTTTCTTTTTAGAAATATTTTCAGTTGGTGTACAAGAATGAACCCTTGCTTTTGATAACATATCAGGAAGTTGAGAAACTAGTAAAAGATGGAAATGAATGTTACCTTGCACATATTGTTGGAAATAAAGGAACTTTTCATATTAATGATGTGCCAGTGGTAAAGGATTATCTTGATGTTTTTCCTGATGAGTTTCCTAGTATTATTCATGATCGAGAAGTTGAATTTACTATTGAATTAGTTCCTGATTCTAAGCCAATTTCAAAACCACCTTATCAAATGGATCAATATGAACTTTTAGAGTTAAAGAAGAAATTGGATGAGTTATTAGATAAAGGTTTCATTTGACCAAGGACATCACCATGGGGTGCTCCTATCTTGTTTGTTAAAAAGAAAGATGGTATAATGAGACTTTGCATTGATTATAGAGCCTTGAATAATATCACTGTTAAGAACAAGTATCCTTTGCCTCATATCGATGATTTGTTTGATCAGCTCCATGGAGCTCAGTATTTTTCAAAGATTGACTTGAGTTCGGGGTACCATCAGTTGAAAGTAAAAGAAGCAGATATTCTGAAGACTACGTTTCATACTAGATATGGTCATTATGATTTTTTAGTTATGCCTTTTGGGTTAAATAAGGCACCTGTTGTATTCATGGACCTTATGAATATAATTTTCCATAAGTTCCTGGATAAGTTTCTTTTTTTTCATTGATGATATTTTGGTGTTTTCTAAATGTAAAGAGGAGCATGAAAGTAATTAAGGGTTATCTTGAAAACCTTAAAAGAAAAGAAATTGTATGTAAAATTCAGAAAGTGTGAGTTTTGGTTACAACAAATTTCTTTCCTTGGTCACATTGTTTCAAAAAATGGCATAACAGTTGATTCTGTTAAAACAAAAGTTGTTGAAGAATGGCCAAGACCCACAAGTGTAACTGAGATCCATAGTTTTGTTGGTTTGGAAGGTTATTACTGAAGGTTTTTAAAAAAAATTGTGGTTATCTAGTCCAATGACTAAACTAACTCAGAAGGGTGTTAAGTTTATCTGGACAAAAGAATGTGATGATTGTTTTCAAGAGTTGAAAAGAAGATTAGTGAATGCTCCAATTTTGGAACTTCCTTCCAGGAATGGTGAGTTTTTTATCTATAATGATGCTTCATTTAAGGGACTTGGTTGTGTCCTTATGCAGAATGATTAGGTAATTGCTTATGCTTTACGTCAGTTGAAAATTCAGGAGGTAAATTACCCTACACATGATTTGGAATTAGCTACTGTTGTTTTTGCTCTAAAAATTTGGAGGCATCATTTTTATGGAGTAAAGTGTGAAATATATATTGATCAAAAAAGTTTAAAGTATATATTCAATAAAAAATAATTGAACATGAGACAGAGGAGATGGCTAGAATTAATCAAGGATTATGATTGTACAATTCATTACCATCCGAGAAAAGAAAATGAAGTGGGTGATGCTTTGAGTTGAAAAAGTAATTCTTCATTAACCATTCTACATTTGGAACAAGATACTTTAGTTTTTGATTTGATGAATGTTGGCATAGAAGTTGTTGGTGCAGGAAGTTCTTCTGTTTTGTTTCAGGTGTCAGTGAGATCATCTCTATCAGATAGAATTAAGCAAGCGTAGAAGAAAGACAGTGGGTTGCAGAAAAAGGTAGAGCTGGTTTAGAAGGGTAACTTGCTTGAATTTAACATTGATAATGATTATGTTTTGAGGTTTGGGAAGATATTATGTGTGCCTTGTGATTCACAGTTGAAGAATGAGTTGTTATGTGAGGATCATAGTTCCCCGTTTTCAGTTCATCCTGGCAGTACAAAGATGTACAGAGATCTACATGAGTATTACTAGTGGGATGGAATGAAAATAGATATTGCAGATTTTACTATGAAGTGTTAGACTTGTCAACAGGTTAAAATAGGGTGGCAGTTACCGAAAGGGATGATTCAGTCTTTACCGGTGCCAGAGTGGAAATGGGAAAATATATCCATGGACTTTTTTGTGTGATTACCGAAGACATCTCAAGGTAATAATGAAATTTGGGTGATTCTTGATTGATTGACTAAATTAGCTCATTTCCTTCTTATTAGAGATACTTTGTCTCTATATCAACTTGTTTAGTTGTATGTTAAAGAGATAATCAGGTTTCATGGAGTTCCCCTCTCTATTGTATCTGATTGTGATCCCAGGTTTACTTCTATGTTTTGGAAAGGCCTTTAGAAGTCGTTGGGTACTGAATTAAATTTTAGTACAGCTTTTCATCCTTAGTCAGATGGGCAGTTAGAACGAAAAATTCAGACTGTGGATGGTATGCTACCTGATTTCTTGATGGATTATCAGGGAATTTGGGACCAACATCTTTCTTTGGTTGAATTTTCATATAATAACAGTTTTCATTCCAGTATACAAATGGCTACATTTGAGGCATTATATGGGAAGCGGTGTCGAACTCCATCTTTTTGGAATAAAGTAGGGGAAAGGAAGCTGATGGGACCAGAATTGGTAGAAGAGATGGCAGAAAAAGTTCAGCTGATACAGAAACACATGAGAACAGCTCAGAGCAGGCAGAAAAGTTATGCGGACAGCAGGAGGAAGGATCTCTTTTTTGAGGTAGGTTATCATGTATTCTTCAAAGATTCACCATGGAAAAGTGTGATACGATTTGGTAAGAAAGGAAATTTGAGTCCAAGGTTTATTGGACCATATGAAATTTTGGAGAGAGTTGGATCAGCTGCTTACTGAGTGGCTTTACTTCCGATTTTATCTCTAGTACACAATGTTTTTCATGTTTCGATGTTGAGAAAGTATATTCCAGATCCATCTCATGTTTTGAGCCCAGAGGTAGTTCAGTTGGAAGAGAATATCTCTTATGAGGAACAACAAGTCCAGATTATTGACTGTAGAGAGAAAGTGTTGCGGAATAATGTAATTCACCAGGTAAAGGTTTTTTGTAAAAACTATATGGTTGAAGAGGCAACGTGGGAATCTGAAAATTCTATGAGGGATAAATACCACCACTTATTTTGATAAGTGAATAAAATTGTGAGGACGCAATTCCAAAAAGAGGGGAAGGATGTAACATCCCAGGTAAATAAAGAATAATGCATTTTCATATTTATTAATATTTGTGAATTAAATATTAATTTTACTTTAAAGGGGTTGCTATGTTTGATAGCGTACCTGATACGCAACAATGAGTTTCTTTGAAATCTTACGTTGAAAACTAATAATATCATAATATTATTTTAAAAGGTAGTTAACAGGTAGCCATTTTATTAGTGGTAATTATTTTAAAAAACTAAACTTCGATTATATATGTTTGTTAAATGTTTTTAAATGTATCCAATAAATTATAAAGGCTTAAAATAAGAAAAGAATTCAATTTTAGGCATAGATACTCTAATATTCACTTAGAGGTCGACTTATCACCTTTTGATGGAGAACCCTCTTTAAATATAGTTTTGGCCACTCTTATAAATTTTATTGGAACAAATAAAATTTTTCTTTAGAATTGGTACCTCAAAATTTACTTTGTGTAATTTTTTGGTATTTTTCTGATAAAGTTCATTTTTTAATGAATAGTGAAAAATGTTGTATTTTAATTCAAAACCTATTTTTTGGATGTTTCATGGCTGACCAAAACAATCCATGGGTAAACTTGGGGACCCCATGGATCCACTTGCGTAAGAAAATGACATTAATAACTTTTTATTTAAAGTAAAAATAAAAATGTCACAAACATGTATTGTTTTACTAAAATAAATATTACATGGGGTTATACAAGTCATATTTTTTACTATAAATATTCATTAGAAATATAGAACGATTTCCTACATCATGATATTTTTTTATAATTTTTAGACATTAAATAAATTAAATTATTTATGACACCATGATGATGGAGCAATTACCTCATTATTTAACGATTTACATAAAATGAAACAATAATGTAAAATCTAAGACCTGAACTTGTCAAAAACCTATTGGATGAATGTATTTAGAACTATTATCACCATATCCTCGAAATATATAATTTTGTGACCTTTAAAACCCGAGACTCATTATATAATAATGTAACATTTTATAACTTTCCAAGAGTGCCCCTCCTCTCCTCTTATAAAAGGCCCCCACCTCTACCACCTTACCCACACCTCTCAAGCCATTGGATCGGCCAGGCTCTACTAATTTTATCTATCCACATCCCTCTCTTCATCCTAGAAGCCTTACCCTAGGCATAAAGTACATCAGGGAACCATTTTGGTTCAAACCAAGAGCAGTTCCCCGATTTAAAGGTAATGTCTTCACTTGTGTTGTTTTGTTTTAGTTTGCTTCTCCAACCCCTTAAACTCTTTTTATTCATTTTTTTTAAAAACCAGTATCTTCAATATACTAGTATGTTTTTATGTTAAGGATTTGAGCTACACTTACACACACCTCTGTCTAATGGTTAAAGAACATACTGTTTCTGTGGTTGGAGAATTTCTGCCTCACAAAACGATGATTGTTCAATCTTCTTTTAACAACTTTCATAGTGGCCATTAAGATGTCACTATTTTTATATATGATTTATATTATGTTTAGTTTTTCCTTATGATTCTTTATTTTTCATTTACGGAATACCTTTATGGTTTCCATTATGGGTAAACACGATAATTTCATTTTAGGAAATGTGGACTATCGCCCCCTCAAAGTGATTTGATTCGTTAATGCCATATGTGGGACATATAAAGGATGTATTTAATGATATTATATATGATATTATACTTGAATTATAATATACATTTATATAATTATGATGTAACTCCATTAAATATGAAATAGAAATGAAAGTAGCATTCATGCGTACGTACGGCTTACTGTCTCCATGAACGGTGCATTTCATTTCTTACCTCTAAATGTTATATAATATTATAAATACATTTTTATACTGAATATATATGATATATATTATATCAAAATCATGAATATCATTCTGGATATAATTAACCTTTGACTACATGTACAACATGTAATTGTAAGAAGTCAATTTTTGACTTAAGTACCAAATATCGACAAAACGAACTTTATTAACTTAAATGATTACATAATGTTTATAACAAGGAAATAAGTTATATAAAAGGAATAATAAACTTGAAAAGGTTCTTAAGCAATTATAAATTAACATTAGTTTATTATTCAGGATATTAAAGAGCAATCGAGTCACATCAGACATAGGGTAAGGGACTTCGTCTCACTCTTCTTTCATTGAGGCATATTTTGTTCCAATACAAGACTTTGTTTTATACGCTGTATAAAACACCTTTGACTTTTCATTTAATTAAAAGTGAATATTTTTCTACAAAGCATTTTACTAAATGACAAAAAAGGAATGATTATTTTAATGTATGCAGTGACAATGACCTTTTTCTCCTTCATGAGTATTATTTGGTCTTTGGCTTCCTCAACAAGCCGTAATGTTTTTAAAATAAAATAAATATCATATACTCTTTTATGTATTTTGGTATTGAAAATGGTTTTTATAATGGATTTGTTATGTTAATATTTTTAAGTGATATAATGTGATTGAAATTTGGAAATTTTTTCTTTCCATTATATTTGTTTTATGTCTTATGATTTTATAATGGTACTTGGATATTTGACGGGTGGTTACGTGATAAACCATATGACGGGTGGTGTCGTGAATACCAGGATGGTTTGTTACGTTATAACCTCCAATTCATTGGGTATGGAAGTCAGCCGTATGTCTGTTCCATTTAGTGATATGTGTGGAAGTTGACCGTATGGTTATTCCATTTAAGTATGTTTATGTCCCAAGTTACCATTATATGTTATGTGTTCTTTATATGGGTTTTATGTTAATATTTTGGTTGCAAAAGGGTAAGTAATGATCTTTTATTTAGTGAAGAGTATTTACTACTTCTGAAAGGTGAAAAGTGTTACTTTGAAAAATTATTCATGGTTTACTTGATGTTTTGAAAAACTAACAGTTTTCCTTCTTTGTGTATCCCTTACTGATATTTTTATGATCACCACAAGTTTTCTTGAAATGTTTTTCAAAGGATATAATGTGGAATAGGGTCAAGGATGTGATCAAGCAAAAGTCATGCTGTCTTAAACATGGAACTAGACATGACTCTTTTTTTAAGAGTTCATGTTTTGTAAAAAAAAGAACTTTGTAGAAGTGTCTAATGTGTAATTTTTCTGAGATGTAATATTTATGATCTAATTCTCTAAAACTCTAAACCTGAAAAGATCATCAATGTGAATTATTCATTTAATTCAATATTATGGAATGTTTAACACTGGGGCTTATATATCTTATTCCTTCATTATTTTTTGGTGAATCCCATTACGGGTGTTAATTCTTAATCTTTGACTAAAGATAGGTGGTTTCGTTTGAGATTTTCCATATAATTAAAACCATTATTTTATTATTTGAAATATATTTCAATTTATTTATAATAAACAATTTAATATGATTTGGAATTGAAATTTTAAATGGATTGGATTTTTGGAAAACCCCCAATTCCAATGGAAATTGAATTTGGAACGTATTTTGAAATTGATAGAGTTGATGAAATTATTTGAAATTATTTTGAGAAAAAAAGATTTAATTTAAATGGTGAAAAAAAATTATTGGTTTTACATTGAAAATTCATAAAATGATAAAAAATCCATGCTTTGTTTTGAAATTGAATTGGCATATTAAAACTGAAATTTGGGAAATTGAATTGTAATTGATGTTTGATTTGAAATGATATGGTTTTATTTTTTTATTGATTGATTGAGAACATAAGATCCTGGGTAGTTAGGGGATTATTTGAGATAGAAATTTAAGGATCTTGATCCCCTAGTATTGGATTAATAATTAAAATTCTAAAAAAACTATTCCTGAATATATTGTCCTTGATGGGATGTTGATGAGTCATATTCGACCTGAGCCCGAGGAATTTGTATGCACATACATAGCCATGATCACTTATATGAGAAGTGCGAGGATCCTATAGCTATAAACTAATGTAACGTAAGTCTGATGACCATGGTTATTGTTTTTTTTTGTCTTGATATGTTTTTCTTTATGTTGAGTACTTTGATGGTGTACTTTATTGGGTTTTGTTATACCAATTTGGTTTTCGGTACTTTACCCCATTGCTGTGTTGAAAATAATGACTTTTAATCTTTACCTTCCAATATTTTGCAGAAAATTAGTTCCCTATTTTATCATCTATGATTCTAGGTGATAATCGCTAACCTGTGGGTCGGGAACTCTCTTCGGGATATGTTAGAACCATCTCGGTTATCAGGGTACTAAGGTATCTAGGATGGTTCATGACATAATGGGTAAAGTATTAAAAAAAATTGAACTTGTAATTTTTTTTGTTTTCATCTAATAAGGGGTTAATTCATTTGTATTTTTTTTGTGTTTTCCTAACTGTTTAAATGTTTAAGTATGTGTGATTTGACTTACATGGAAATCACTAAAAATTATATATTTCTAACTATTTAGTTTACCCAATTTTTAGTATTTCATGATTATGTTTTATAGTTTTATAGTATTTTATTTATTTCTATAACATTAGTTATATATATTAGTTATTATTAATATATGTTAATTTAACATGAATATATTATCATATATATATATTAATTATGTATTTTATTTGAATTTTTTATTTTTATTAGTATTTAATTATATCTAATTTATATTAACATTTATTATTAGTATTATTATCATAATATTATTACATGTATAATTATTTAAACTTGTATAACTTCAAATAATTACTTTTAATCATTTTATTTTATTTTCATCGTATATATAATTATATATATATATATATATATCTTCATGAATCATGTTTGAATCTTGGTCATGGAGAAAATGCCAAGTCTCTGTGTAGGTACTGTAGCAAGTGGAAATATAACAACATTGTAGTGGTACATTGTAGTTGGTGCACTACAGCTCCAAATTTGATGGGACACAATAGCGGTACTATAGTGGGACACCATAGCGGGGAACTATAGAACGACACTATATAGTGTTTTTGTAATTGTTTTGGGGGGGATTATACAAGTTAGGTATGGACTTTGGGTCTTTAGGTACCTTTAGTAAATTGATGTGGTTCATTCCTTTGGGCAGGGGATGTTGGACAAGTTTTCCTAGAGGTAGTGGGTGCATGTGATCATTTGTGTCTTCCTAATAACTTATAACCCAATTATAATGTAATTTTTTTATATAAGTAATTAGATAAATTTGAATTTTAAAATCTTCATTTTTAAAAGAAATATATTTTTTCATGAAAAGATGTGCACACCACTTATTCTAAGGGTATATTCAACACATTCTCCTGGGGGGGGGGGTATTTTCATTGTAGCTAATAAGAGGATGACCCATCAAAAAACCTCTCTCCATATTTTATGTATAAAACCATCCAAAATAAGATAAAACTCCTATATATTTCATCACTCGTCCTTTTAAGCAACTCCACACGCCGAGTTGTTTCCTTATATAAAAATAATAATAAAAAACCTCAAAACACATAAATGGGAAAAAAATTCATAATCTAGGTGATTTCTTATAGATATTTGTGTGTTGTCTTGGAAAATTATTTCCTATGAAATCTATATAAAACAACATAGACGTCATCTTTAACCATTCATGTTATCGTCTCTCCCCCTTATGTGAATTATCTCCCTCTTCTATGGGAATCCATGAGCCCCACTTCTCTAAGCATCTTTGAGACCCTTGTTCATGACATCTTCTTTCGTGATCATTCATGAGCCCCTATTATATTTCATGATATTCTATAAGTGGTTGGTGATCTTATGTGGACTACCCTATCTTACGTGAATAAACCTCCCCTATACGATGGACCCTCTCTTACATGATCTTATGTAAGTGTCCATTTGTTATGATGTATTCCATAAGTGGTATCCATTATTCTATGATCTTCTATTATATTACATCATCAAAATATCATATTATATAAACTCATGTGAGTGTCCCTTTTACAGTATCTTTTTTGTGGATTTTATATTCAGCTTGATTTATATTTTTATCAATTGTTTATTACAATTTTGATATTAGATTTTAAAATTTTTTGTTATGGGTTTTATTGTAACACCATGGTTATTTATAACTGATAAGGTTTTTAAATTATTTTGCTAGATTTATTATATTCAAATTATGTAAATATTTTTAATCGTTTGATGTGTTTTTTATAAAATTTTTTTATGGGTTTTATTTATAAGTTCCCTTTATTATAACTATTAAGGTTCTTTTTATATTTTCTATCATAGTTTTTAAATATTTTAACGTGATTTTTAATTCTATTATTTTTTTATGATAATTTTATTTTGGTTTGGTTTCTAATTTTTTATTTTACATTTGTTATAATAATATTTGTGTAAAAAAATTTGTTTAATTTTTTAAGGGTTTTTGAATTCTTTATGAGATATAATTTTTAAATTGTGAATCAGTTTTGATATTATTTTAATTTTTGAATTTTTTCCCTTAGATAATATTTAATGTATGTAAAAAATTATACATAATTATTCAATTAAATAATAATAACTAATTTCACAGCTAAATAAAAATTGATTAAAAATTACAGGTTAATATTTATAGTTTTTAAGTGTATATATGTTTCTAGAAGAAGTAGAATTGAAATTATAATAAGTAGTTATATTTAATAATTTTGTAAGTTGATTTTACAAATTAATATTGCTAAAAAATAATTCATGATCCTTATTAATGGATTATATAATATATATATATATAGAAGAATTATAATCAAAATAATAATATTTAATTTAAGTTAATGATTACAGAAAGTTTGTTGGGGAAATATATATAGACTAGAATAATTTTTGTTGAATTATGTAATAATTTATTGTGTTTAATTTAATCATTCTATTACTGATAATCACCCTTTCCTATATTACAACAATCGATACTATTAGTTCTAACCCCTCCATCTAGGATGAATTTGATTTTGTTTTCAATATTTTTTTATAAATTGTGGTTGTTTTAATTTTTTAAATTGTTTATGAATGAGATAAAATTGAATAGATATGAATTTTTATGTATAACTATTAAATTAAAATTAATTTAATAAGTTAATAATTAAATTTATTTAAATGATTTTTTTTTAATTACAATAATTTAATTTAATAGTAATAATGTAATAAATAATAATTTTTTTTAATAAATTAAATTGAACATAAAATTTAATTTAAATTGTAATTATAAATTTGGTTATTGATAAGTTAGTTTTATTTGCTAAATATTGTACAGTATAATACACACACACAAACACAGAGAAAAGAAATATATGTACTTTTATTATATACAAACTAGAATAATTTTCATTAATAAATAAAAAATGTATTTTTCATGGAGAAATATATTAAGAAGAGAAGAATTTTGATTTATTTTATTTAATTTTGGAATAGTTTATTTTGTTTAATTTTATCATTTTGTGGTCGACCAACCCTCCTACTGATTGGTGCCCTATCCTCCATCACCGCTTATCATTACCTTCAGTAAAAACCCCTCTACCTTGGGTAAATTTCACTTCATTTTCATTATATTTTATTATATTTAATTTATAATTATAATATATTTTTTTAATAATAATTTTGATTAATTTTTTTTAATAGTTTTTGGTAGTTTTTTAGTAGTGTAATAATTTTATTGTAGTAAAATTTTTAATAATTATATTATATGAAATATTAATAAGTTTTTTGCAGTTATAAATATTTAATATATATATTTATATAAATTTTATCTAATTATTAAATTAAAAAATAATAGTAAATTACATAGTTAAAAGATAATACATTAACAATTATCATTTAACATTTATAATTTTTCAATTATATTTTTTTTTATTAGTGAAATATAGTTGAAATAATATTAATAAGTTTTATTTAATTCTATGTTAATATTTTTTTTTTTAAATTTATATAGTTGAAATAATAATTTAGTGTTAATTATTAATGAACTAAATAAGGTATATAGAGAGGTAATAAAATAAAATAAAAATTAATTGTATTTACTATATGAAAATTATTTTATTTTGTTAACATGTATATGAAAAGATACTTGGTTTTGGTTTTATTTAAATACATGTCGGTGTATATATTTAACCTATAATTTAATTTTAATTAAAAATTTTACAAAAATGGACAAACACTAGTGTGCATTTGAATATCATAGAGGTGAAATAGTGTAATATAAGCATGAGATATCGAATATTGGTGGTCTTACAAGATTAGTTAATCTTGATGTATGTGATACAATGAACATAGTTAGTAGTAAAATATTGGATCAATTGAGGCTTATTGAGAATTAGTGTATATCATCCATAAATTATAGATTTCCTCATACTCTGCATAATATATATTACATACATCATTATTTGACTAATGATGAATATTTTATTATTTCTTATAATACATGTAAAAATCAAATAAGGTAAAGTGTGATGGAATTTCATGTTGAGGTTAGTAAAATTTAAGATACCATCCAAATCAATATATATATATAATACAATGATGTCTTTATTGAGGAGTATTTTTTTACATACGTTCTGGTTGTTTGAAGTGGATTAGGTGAAGACTATTAGTGTAGATAACAGAAAGTATTTTAGATGATAAGTCCAATAGATGTTCCTATGACATCTGTTTTTGTAACTGATCAACCTATTGTTGCGATTAATGATGCCAATAATGAGGATTTTGATAATTACTATTCTTTCCCAAATTTACCCATTTTTCTAGGGTTTATAGGTCACTTGAACTGTAGCTTTGATTATCGAATTCTTAGAGTCCTAATAAGAAACCTACAAAAACGTACATTCTATGGATTGTTTTTGGCTATGGAGTGGCCAACTTTTAGGTTGATTATTCGTTGGATTACTAGAGAAATATAGATGTAAGAGAAATAAAATATATATAATTTTTAGTTGAACACTATTAGACATAAGTGAATTTAATTTTAAATAATTATTTGATCCTAGTTTATGTCTTGGGGTGGATTGGATAAATTCATTTTTAGAATATTTCAATTTCATTAACTCAAGAAAAATTCATTCAATGAAATAATTTTAACCAGTTCACTTACATGATTAACACCTTTACATAAGCATTCTAATCACATGTACACTTGTAGGATCATATTCATGAGCACTTCTAGGTAAAGGATGTTATTAGCACATGAAAATTGAGGCGATAAAATTCAATAAGGAAGATGAATAAAAATGATCATTGAATGAAAAAATAAAATAAAAGAAGTTGTTAAGCAATTATTGAGTAAGAATGATCATCCAATTCATCCCATTTCTAGTTTTTTATATCAACCCATAAGATTTTTATCCTTCCATTGATTCTATTCTATTAATGGATGTGGTATGTAGACTCATGGGGGAGTAATTGAAGAAGATAAAAACAATAAATAAATAAAAACAATCACTCCACCGTTCTGTGATAAAATTCACAAGGTTTGGTGTGAATAAATTCAAACCTTTAGTAAAAGTTATCAACATGATTTTATGAATAATAGAATAAGATTATAAGAAGAACTTGTATTAAGAATCAAAGGTGAATTGAATAGCTTACATGAGGAAGGAATGTGTATACAAACAGAAAGCTACAACATAACATTTAGAAAACAAAGCACAAAATATGACTTAAATAATTAACCACTGCTTCCTTAAATCATAAATTCAAGAGTCTTAGATTGATCCACCAATAGTCCATGCCTTCTCACTTTACTATGGTTTTCCTAGGGTGGTGGGAAGTTTAGGGAATTCGGACTTTCCACCCTTAACCTAAAATGGAAGTGAGCTTGCATCCACCAAACATGGGAGAAAAAATGAGCTTCAAGATGAACGATTTATGGTAGGCCATAGAAGAAAAAATGGAAATTATTATTTCCCCTGATAGAATATAAATTTTCATCCCAAAATGATTTTTTGAGATATGATTGAAATGGTTGATTATTTTTCTGGGCTGCAGAATCGGGCTGAGAATTATATCTTCAACTTTGGCCACATAAAACTCCATTGAAACATCATAATTAGTTTTTTACACTATGTAATTAAATTTTATCCATGATGTTATATATCTCTCATTCAAGTTTTAGAATAATTGGGTTGGATATGGTCTGTTACAGTAATTTTATTGGGTTGTTGTCCAATTCACTTTGCCTAGAATGTTGTTGGTTCAAGGCCCACTTTGGTGGTCTTCCAATGTGAATATTCAAGTACTAAAAAATTTTGAATTGTTCCCAATGGAATGTGAAACATGATAATTAAATATGAAAGTAAATTCATTATCATTTGGTGTTTTATGAGGTGTTCAAATATGTATTGGGTAATAGTGCACTTTAACAAAGAATTACAACCATAATGTGAAATATCGTTCAAATTGTAAAATGCACTAAAAATTGTGTTTATGAATAATGAAGCATGTGAATATTATAATATTAAAAAATAATATTAGCCCACATAAATGGATAATAACAACCCCAAATTGAGTTTTTCAAATCCTAAGAAAAGTGTATCTCGAAAATATGAAATTTGAATTCCCTTTTCCAAAAACTTTTTAATACTCAATGCTCACCAAAATACCTCATACCAAACAATTATGAAACCCATAAAAATTATTTTAAAAAAGCTAGGTATACATTCATATCCCAATCCCGAACCGCTTCTTTTTTTCAAATTCATTTCCAAATTTCATCCAATATAAATTAAGAATGATGACGTGTTGTGTGCCACAATAGACATGGGGGTTCATCTTTATTCAAGGGAGAAAAGATAGAAGTGCTAAGAGGAGTAAAATTTTAATTTTAAGAAAAGTATTCATTTTTTATATTTTTTTTGTTGTTGAAATTTTTCATTGTTAATTTAAATTGAACTCAATTGAGTCAACCCATATAGAGAGACTTTGCCGATGACTCCCAGGTTCAAAGACCATAGGGAACCATTTGAAGCCCATATACTCGGCCATCAACTAAAGTTTACTCAATAAAAAATCAAATTAAAAAAATAGAGATAAAATGCCAAAATCTGGGCTAGATAACTATGGAGTCATGACCCCCAAATGTTGAAACCCACACATTAATTCAATCCATTTCTCTACGTGCAATTTATTTTTTTTATTCTGTTTGAATTTTTTGAATAATCATGTTAAAGTTTAAATAATCACCAAAACTATGCCATTTATTATGGGACCCCAGGAACTCAAACTAATACCCTAGAATCCAAAAGACATGAATTGTGTTTTTTAAATGGATAAAAATATTAATGGTTAAAATCACATATAACAATCACACTATCCAAAATCAATTATCATGAACTTAAACATAACATAAAATCAGAATCAAGGCATGAAATATTATTTGATATTCAATTATGAAATGTGAAATGTGTATTATCACATTCAAAGTTAAATGAATTTACCCATCCATGAGTTTTTTTATTTCAAAACATTTTTTTAAATTTATTAATTTTTTATTCATACAAAACAATTTTTTATTTCACTTCCCCCCAACATAAAATAAAATTGTACTCAGTGTTTAAAGGAAAAAAATTTAGAATGGGATAGAGGTAGAGGATATGAGTTATAAAAAGAAATTGAAATAATAAACATGAAAATTATTCACCTGGTGGTTGAAGTTGATGTCCATGTTTCTCCTGATTACTACTTTGATCGCCATGCCACTAAGAGAAGCCTCATTAATGATAACAATTTGGGTCTATACAGCTAGAGAAAATATGAATTGCCTAAAAATCCATCAATCTTAGCAACCCCTAAATCTTACACACCAACACAATTAGAACACAATGGGAAACACTTGAGGTTCCCTCACCTAAAAATATAAAAAACAAAAGAAATGAAACAAAACACACATGTTTACTTTGAAACTGCAATGTTGAGTAAATGTATAGGTAAAGGCTGGGGCGCCTCCTAGAAAGCACTTTGTTTAATTTCTATAGACCGGCATGGACCCTATATCTATCAAATTTTTTCTAGTACTTTGTTTAGCTCAGTTAACTCCTCCTTTGTTTCATGTTTATTTAATGATTCAATGAATGGTTTTAACATATGACCATTGAAATTAAAGAAATGACCACTAGTGGGATCCTGAATCTCTACTTACCCATGAGGCTACACATGATGCACTATGCATGTACCTAACCTTCTAAACCTTAACTTTCCTAGGTGAAAATGATGTTTTGAAAAATATAAGAACATGAATTTTCCTGGTTCAAAGTGTTTGACTTTGAGATTTATATATTGGTAGGCTTGAATCTATATTTATTGATCCTTGAATTTTCATAAGCTTCCATCCTAAGTTTCTTTTGATCATTAAGATCTAATTTCCTCTTTGTTTTGGCCAAATAAATGTCAAAGTTTATTTTTTATGATTTCCCAAAAGGCCTTTATGCTCAATTTTAATAGGTAAATGGAAGGATTTTCCATAAACCAACCTATATGGTGACATTTCTACGATGGTTTTGTATGCTATATGATATGACCAAAGGGAATCCAAGAGTTTCTCATAAAAATCATTCCTTGAGGGATTTTTGGTTTTTTCAAGAATTTTCTTAATCTCCCTATTTGATAACTCAGATTGACCATTGGTTTGAGACTTAGGCATGAGTGTAAATAAGTGAATGCTATATAAATGGGTTCCACGATCACTAATGATAACTCTAAGAATTCAAAAACTAGAAAATATATGCTCTTTTAAGAATTAGATCACAACATGATGGTTATTGGACTTGCTAGGAATGGCCTTAACAAATTTTGAGACAAAATCAACAGCTAAGAGGATGTAAAGATATAAATTAAGTATTGGAAAGGGTCCCATGAAATCAATTCGCCAACAATAAAATATTTTGATGACCATAATGGGAGTGATGGAAATTTGATTGTTTTTTGTAATGGATCCTAATTATTGAAATTGTGGACAACATTGGAAGAATTAGTAGGATTCCTTAGTGAGTTTACACCATTGGAAACCACTTTGGAGGACCTCTAATGTGGGTTTAATTGTGGAAAAGTGGCCTCAAAATCCCTCTCCATGAATGAATTTTTGAATGGAATATTCCTCAGATTAGAGAATACATCTCCTAATGATTTTAATAGGAAAAAACATGAAGAGGTAAGGATTATCAAACACATAGTGTTTGACATCAGAAAATAATTTCATCTTAGCATGGATCCCTAAGAATTTTGGAATGTCACCCATCACCAAATGGTTTTTTATATCAGCATACCATGGGAAATCACTCATAGAATAGATTCTCTCATCCTGAAATGAATCTGACATAGAAAGGTGATGTGAGTTGTCTTTGAATTCCATCCTGGAGAGATGATCAACTACAACATTTGAAACACCCTTTTAATCCATAATGGTTAAATCATACTCTTGAAAAATAAGGACCCACCTAATAAATATAGCCTTGGCATCTTGTTTTTGGAAAAGGTATTTTCAGGGTTAATGGTCAATGAAGATAATGATGGGTGATTATAAGAGATAGGACATGAATTTCTCTATGGAAAAGACAATAGTATGTAACTCTTTCTCAGTGGTGGTGTAGTTGATTTGTTAATAATTTAAATATTTTCTTGTATAAGCAATGACACATGGTGTTTTCTCACACCTTTTTCCTAATACTTCACCTACAATGAAGTCACTCGCATCAAACATGATTTTCAATGGAAGTTTCCAATTTGGAGCGTGAATGATAGGTAGAGAGATAGGAGCTAAATTTAGTGTAGATAATGATTCCTCATAGATTTATATCTATAAAAATAGAGCATCTTCCACCAAAATATCAAAAATTGGTTGAGAAATAGAGATGAAATTCCTAATAAACCTTCTATAGAAACTAAATTTTCATAATAAGGACCTAATTTCCTTGACATTTTTAGGATAGGGAAGGTGAGAAATGATATCACCCTTATCTATATCAACCTAAATCCATATATCAGAGACTATATGGCCTAAAACTAATCCCTCCTCTACCATGAAATGGAATTTTTCACAATTTAGGATGATATTATTATCTTCACAACTTGACAAAACCATTTCGACATTTAAAATGAATCTCTCAAAAGTATCCCCAAATATGGAGAAGTCATCCATAAATACCTCTAAACAATCCCATACCATGTTTGAGAATATTCTCATCATACACCGCTATAAGGTAACAGGGGAATTACATAACCCAAAGGGCGTGTACTTGAAGTAAAAAAGTGGAGAATGGAAAGGTGACGGTTGTTTTTCCTTGATCCTATAAGGAGACCTCGATTCAATTATACCCTGAAAATCCATCTAGCTAGTAGTAGAATTGATGGCTCGCCAATCACTCGAGGACTTGATCAATGAAGGGAAAAGGGAAATGGTCTTTCTTGGTACATGAGTTGAGCTTCTTATAGTCAATGAATATATCCATCAACTGCTGACCCTTGTGGGGAGAAGGTAACCATCCTCATAGGTGATGATAGTGATTCCAGATTTATTTGGAATGACTTGAATTGGTATTACCCACTCACAATCAGAAATGGGATAGATGATAACCACTTTTAATAACTTAAGAATTTCATTCCTCAAAGCATCCATAATATTGGTAATGAGTCTCCGCTGAGGTAAAAGACATGGTTTGGAGTCAGATTCTAGAACAATCATTTGAGTTCCAATGAGTGGGATAATCTCGGGAATATTAGAAAGGGTCCATCCATTTTATTTCTTATGCTTCTTGGGACATCCAAAATCATCCTCTCTTGATTGACTTCAAGATAGAAAGAAATTACAACAAAAAAGGTTCAATTTTCCCCTAAAACACATACTTGAGTGATGAAGGTAGGACCTTAAATTCAAGATCATATTGGTTAATAATCTCAAAAAAAGGATGTGACTTTGGATCGAACTCTGTTTATTTTTCAGAATTTCTTGATATAATTAGTTCATTTTCAATTCAAGTTTCAGCTACCAGATTGTCCAAATCAGTGTCAGAAATGGGTATGGAATCAATTTTATTTATTTCTACAATGGTATCAATGATTGGGGATTCAATAAAATCATTAAAAGAGCTATCTGAAATAGATTCAATCCGAGGAGAAAAATTTACCTCATGTGAAAAAGGAAATAAACCTATTCTTGAATCAATCATCGTTAATAATTATTTTATGTTCTTCTAGTTCACTATCAACACTACCAGTACAATTGACCTTATGTATCTCTTAATCATCCTGAATTTGAGAGTTTTCATTATATATTTTTAGATCGAGGCTCATGTTTTTGAAGGTTATTTTTAGGTTCCCATTCCTAACTCAGATGAGTGAGTTGATTGTTTATAAGAAGGGATGACCAAGGATGATGAGGGTTTTCTCCCTAGGACCTATCTTGGGTGATGGTCAAGGAAAATTAATTCCACATGGCAAATGAAATTTTCAACTTTCACAAAAACATCTTTTAAGATCCCATTATGAACTTGAACACTATGATTAGTAAGTTGAAGATTGATAGATGAAGGTTGGATTTCCTTGATCCCTAACTAAAAATACATGGAATATAGAATTAGGATAACACTATCTCCTTAATCACAAAGTGATTTGAACACTTTTTTCTCTCCAAACTCAAAATTGATTTATAGACATCCTAGATCTTTCAACTTTGGAGAAATGGTTCCTTAAATGGTGGTACTCACATTAGAAGAAAAAAGGAATTTGTTTTTATGTGAAAATTTCATTTTAAAAGTGCACAAGTTATTAAGTTACTTTGAGTAGGAAGGACTGGTTTGGATTATATAGAGAAGAGTAATGTTCAACTTAACCTAAAAGAATATTTCCCTCAATGTTCCATTAAGTTATGGTTTCTATTTTCCTCTCATTCATTGAGGAATGGGAGCATGTTGTTTGAGTGTTTGGTGAGGTTGTAGTTCATTCTCAATCTCATTGGATTTTTCAGAATTTTTGGGTGGTTATACATAATCATCATGTGTTTTTGAATTTTTTAGTGGTTCATCAAGGGTATTTTTAGGTTTATAAATGGATTTCCCACTTCATAAAACAGTCACAACTTTTAGTTGTTCATATTAGGTTTTTTTGTAACTATATTCTCCCCATAAGAGTAAGTATGGTGCCGCCTAAGTTGTCATGGTTTCCTTTTAAGTATTAATGGTTTTCAATTCATGTTTTAGATATGACACTATTTAGTTCATTTTCTCCATTTGTTAACAAAATTGTCTAAGGATTGGTAGAGGGACTGATTAGGTGGGGGTTGTGATGGTTGTTTTACCCAAAGAGGATACTTTGGTTGTTGGACTTGCTGTTTTATGGGTTGTTGGTATTAGGGAGGAAGATATTGGTATTGTATTGATTGTTATTGGAACTAGTTATGGGTTTTAAAATTTAGTGTATGGTAGTGGTTTGGTCCTTGTGGCAGACTCGATTGTTGGTTGGATTACTAGTTATCTTACCAATAGAATCCTAGATAGTCATTGTACATTGGATTGAATTTTTTTATAGTACTATAGATTTTAAATGTTTATAGCATTGACCTCTGTTGGTGGTCATCTTAAAATAATATATTTAATGGAAGAAATGGTTAGTATGTTTCTGGTCTTGTGTTCATGTTTTTCACAAATTTTGAAAACATGGTCAACAGTTTGAATTTCATGGACCTTCATAATACTGATCTCCTCAACATTCTGAGTGAGTGCAGAATGTTTTCCCCAGAGGATTTCCTATTTCCTAAGTGTTTTAATTCCACCATATCTATGTGGGTTCTCATAGTATAGTGATGTTCCCCATGTTTGGTTTTGTTTGGGAAGTCCTTCTAGATACTCGTAAGCATCATTTTTTGCTTTGTTTGTGAAGGTTATATTATATATAATATCAATGAATTGTTGGTTTCCTTGAACTAAACAATCATATAAAATTAGAACTTGTTCAAGGATTGAAAATCCATGGTGAGGTACCATGTTGAGTGTGTCTTTAAACCTTTCCGATATTTCATAAAATTACTCCACTTATTTTTCAAAAAAGTTTTGGATTCTCTTTTTAATTGATTTTTTTATAACAAGGGAACTATTTTTTGTAGAATTATCTTTTCAATTAGTCTTGAGAGTGGATTAATGTAGGTCTTATATTATTAATCCAATTATTTTCTTGATCCTTATTTGAGAAAGTAAAGGGCCTCATATTAGCTTACTCAAGATTATGTGGTGGGAACAAGGTTTCAACAATGTTGTTGATCTCATTGACATGAAGGTAGGACATTTCGAATCCATCCTATGGAAGGTTAGAATGTGGTTTAGGACATATGGTTTGCAGATATAGTGGACTTATCCAAATAGACATTCCTAATCCAAGTGGGTTCATTAGTCATGTTAGGTGTGAGGTATTCATTCATGGTTTTATTGAAAACATTCCCCAAGTTTGTGGTTTCCTTATTTGAATTTCCATTTTTTCCCACTTGGGTTCAGTAGTTGGTTTCTTTAAAGACTCTCTATTGAAATGTGATCAATTTTTTAATCTAGGGTATTATGAAGATTTGGATATAATGTAAAGTGTTCCATTAGTGTACTTGAATCCCCAAACCAAATAATATCGACCCTAATAATTCGGTTTGATTGGTCATGGGTGTAGGTGGACATGCACCAAGAAAAGTGAACAACAAAAGAAATAAGAAAGAATAAGAGAAGTTGAGGTGAGAAAAGTGAAATGGTGTAGAATATAATTAGTGTTGAGATGACTTACTTAGGTCCCTCTAAATGGTGAAAAAAAGTTGGTTTTTCCCAAATTTTCCCATGTTTTTCGAGTAAAGCAGTCTCTTGTAGTTTATCTTGGGCCGTCGAATCATCAGAGACCTAAGAGGAAACCTATATACATGTAAATTCTATGTATTGTCTTTTTATATGAATCTTCCAACTTTGGGGTTGATTTATATTAGATTACTAGAGAACTATAGATGTAAGAGAATTAAAATTTTGATATTTTTATGAGAACACTAAGATAATTAAGTGAGATCGATTTAAAATAATGATTTTATCTTATGTTATCACTTGGGGTGTATTCGATGAATTTGTTTTTAAAATATTTAATTTTAATTAACTCTAGAAAGATTCATTCAATGAAATTAATTTAACAACATACATTACTGGTTTAACACCTTCACATACACATGATAATCACCTAAACACTTAGAGTTTCATATTCATGATCACTCCTTGGTAAAGGATCTTATTAGGACATGAAATGCGCTGTGATAAAACTCAATAAGGAAGAAGAAGATAAAATATCATTGAATGAAAAACACAAATAAAGAAGTTGTTAAACGATTATTGAGTAATAAATAACATCTAATACAGCCCCTTGATACTCCCTTGGATCAAACCATAATGTTGACCTCACCTGTTTTGATAATCTCAATCATGTATTCATTTGTGTTGAAAATCCCAATTATGTTTTCATTCTATGTGATATTTTTAAGTATCATTGATCTATACTTTAATTCTTTCAAATCTATGATCAAACCAATAATAATCTTTAAAATAGTCTTTGAAATATGTTAATCCTCATTTATCCATGTTTATACAAGTTATAAATTGATTCTAACACAATCAGATGTGTTCTGCATAAAATAGATAAGTAATATGTCTATAGCTACTGATAAAGAGCTACCGGTAACCAGTCTACCGATAGACTTAGTCTACCGACAGACAGCTACCGATAGACTTAACACAGAGCTACCGATGTACTTATAAATGTAAGCTACTGACTTACAGACAGCTACCGATACAAACGTAGAGCTACCGGTGTAAGTATAAATAGCTACCGATGGAATAAGAGTCACCGATGTACGAAGCTACCGATACAGACTCACAGCTACCGACGCATGGAGCTACCGATGCATAGGAGCTACCGATGCATGTACCTACCGATGCATAGGAGCTACCGATGCATGTACCTACCGACGCATGGAGCTACCGATAAACATAGTCACTGATACAAGCATGTACCAACCGACGCATAAAACCACCGATAGAGTCAAAGAAACTAATGACATCGAACTACCGATGTTCAAGCTACCGATGTTCAAGCTACCGATGTTCAAGCTACTGATGTTCAAGCTACCGATGCTGATTACCTACCGATCACTCAACTCACTATTTGAATTTCTTTATTTCCTATATTTAATCTATCTAACGGTCATATCGTACATTTTAATGATTTGTCAAATATCTGATAAAGGTTGTCGGATGTCAGGAACCCGTACCTCGTACCTGCTGAAAAGAAATCTTTTCTGTCCCCTGATGGGAGATAAATACGAGAAGACTACATACCAGAAAAAGGCGAACATGTGAAGGAAAAACAACAACAGGAAGCGAACCAGAAAAGTGTGGTGCATCCAATATACCAAAAAACGACACAAGCACGAGAAGAACACAGAGAAGCTCATAGACAATCAAGCATACTCGAGAAGTGTTCTGTGCATACAAGAAGAACTTCATCGACTACATTCTCACTACCTGTGAACCTGGAGCATACGACACTCTGTTTCTCAAATAGAAACGAGAAGAGGACTCAAACTCACTTGCGGTCGAATCTGAAGAAGTCCGGAGCTATACTGCAATCACCAGAACCATCTCTAAACTCTACATCTCTTGTTCTGTGATTTATTACCATTATTTTCGAGCAGTGTGTGTTATCTGCTGTATCTAACACATACACTGTCTCCTGTACTCAAACTAAAGGATTTGTAAATCCTTACCAAACTCTTTCATTCTTTGTTCCCCACGAATAACAGTGGTAGAGGTCGTGTGTGACCTGGACAGCTGGTTGTTGTTGTACTGTTTCCCACGAAGAACAGTGGTAGAGGTCTTGGACCTAGACAGTTGTAAACTGTTGAACCCCGATCCAGGGTGTGGATCATTTTTTACATAAACTTTTAAGAGGACTAAGTCTCGGCTTGACACTGAACCTCTTGGTTACATTGTTGTGCCATCTCCTTCAAAGTTTTATTCCGCTGCTAATCACTTTAAAACCAATACTGTTTTTTTAAAGTTACTTTGATAATTAAATTAGCAAGTGTTTATGTTAAGTGTGGATTAGTAAGTTAGTTTCAAAAGATAATCACACACTCCTGTGTTGATTAACTGGGAATTAATCAATCCCTTGAGAATCTGACAGAACCTCTACTTTAATATAAATTCACTACAGTTTAATTTATTATTTTATTTGGGGGTCTTTAAGACACTGTTTTTTAATTACAGAAATTTTAATTGGTACTCAATTCACCCCCCTCTTGAGTAAACCACTCCGACCAACACTTGGTATCAAAGGTTGAAAATACTTTCTAAAAGTACTCTGCTTTTGAATTGTGATTTTAGTTGTATTTTAATGTTCTTAAAAAATTTCTGTTATTTCTAAATTTTTATCTCTTCAAAATTTTCTCGTCATGGACAATAGACTTGAGGGTGCTGCTACTAACCGGCCACCTTTCTTCAATGGATCTAATTATGCTCAGTGGAAACTGAAAATGAAAATTCATCTAGAAAGCATAGGTTTTGATATTTGGACTGCCATTGAAGCTGAATACAAAATTCCCACTACTGCTAGATCTACTTGGGATGAACCTACAAAGACTGCTTACAGTAACAATTGTAAAGCTATGAATGCCTTGTACTGTTCTCTAGGAGATGAAGAATTTAATAGAATTTCTGCATGTAAAACTGCTTTTGAAATCTGGGATACCTTAGCTGTTTCTCATGAAGGAACAACAAATGTTAAGGAGATGAGATTGAATACCTATACTATTAAGTATGATAATTTTAAGATGAAGCCTGATGAACCCATTTCTGACATGTATCTCAGGTTCAATGAAATTTTCAACACAATGACTTCTCTGGGAAAGGATGTTCCAGCTAAGGAACAAATTATGAGAATTTTGAGGTGTCTACCTGATAGATGGAGAGGCACATCTGTCTCAATCAGAGAATCATGTGACATTGCCGCTCTACCTGTCAAGGAACTAATTGGCAAGATGATGATGTATGAAGAAGATCTTAAAGTGAACAAAGAGGAAGAAAATGAACCTGCAAGAAAGTCTGTCGCTTTCAAATCCTCATCTTCAAAGAATAAGGACAAAGAAAAGCTTCAAGCTATAGTTGAAAGTTCAAGCTGTGAAGACAGTGGAAGTGATTCTGACAGTGATGCTGAGATGGCTCACATTGCTAGAAGATTTAAGAAATTTTATAGGAAAAATAAGTTCTTCAGAAAAACAAATTATAAGGGTAAGTATGATCACCAAGGCAAATGGAAAAAGGATTGGAAGAAGAATGACAAGTCAGATGATGTTGTCTGTTATGAGTGCAAGAGAAAAGGACACATTAAAGCCGACTGTCCAAAGCTGAAGTATAAAAAGAAATATGAATATAAGGAAAATAAGTTTAAGAAAGCCATGAAGGCTACTTGGAGTGCTTTAGAAGACAGCACAAGTGAAGCTGAATCTTCAGACTCTGAAAGGAATCGAGCCAACATGTGTTTTATGACAAACACTTCTGAGGTAACTGCTGAAACTCCTGCTTCAAATTCATACTATTCTGGAGAAGATTCTGACTCAGAAAACATGTCAAAATCTGAATTGTTTGAATACTGTGACATGTTAGAAGAAACATGTAATGAGCTTAAAGATAAATATAAAGGTCTAAAGAAACAGTATGCTTTAAGTGTTAAGCATAAATCTGATCTTGATATAGAAAAGGAAAAGAATGCTCAACTACTTAAGGAAAATACAGAACTGAAACTGTCAAATGAGAAACTTAGAAAAGACTTAGAGAAGTTCACCAATGGCAAGAATACTCTAACACAGATGCTAGGAAAGCAAGTAGCACCTAAATATACTACTGGTATAGGATACCAACCTGGACAAAGGAAAATTGCTAAAACTAGATTCATTTCTAAATCTGGACAGAATGAAGGAAATTCTGGAACTTCATATGCTTCAACCAGTTATATACATAGCTATGGATCTAATAAAGTTTATCTTTCAAAGCATGTCAATTCTACAAATTATATGAGACCCATTAGACAAATATGGGTACCTAAAGTGTTATTGGCTAACCTGTCTGGACCCAAGAAGATCTGGGTACCAAAATCATCTTCCATCTAAATCTGTTTTGTAGGGAACTTGCTTAAAGAGCTCCTGTAAAGAGACGTGGTATTTGGACAGTGGATGTTCAAGACATATGTCAGGAGACTTCTCTTGTTTCAAGAGTTTAATAAAAGTTGATGGAGGCTTTGTCACCTTTGGTGATAACTCAAAAGGGAAAATCATCGGCCTAGGCCAGATTGGTAACACTGATTCAATTTTGATTTCTAAAGTTTTATTTGTTGATGGCCTTAAATACAATCTATTAAGTATTTCTCAGTTATGTGATGATGGTTTTCATGTTAAATTTGAAAATGATTCTTGCAACGTTTTTAATTCTAAGAATGTTTTGGTATTTTCTGCCTTAAGAAATGAAAATGTTTATGCTGTTAATCTGAATTCTTTAGCTAAGCAGAATATTACTTGTTTGAATGCTTTTCATAAAGAATCTTGGCTATGGCACAGAAGATTAGGACATTGCAACATTCACTCACTTAGAAAACTTTCTAGGAAAAACCTAGTTAGAGACCTACCTAAGTTAGAATTCCCAAATGATAGAGTGTGTAACCCCTGTCAAAAGGGAAAACAACACAAAGTTTCTTTTAAATCAAAGAAAGAAGTTTCAACTTCTCAACCACTTGAATTGGTTCACATGGATTTGTTTGGACCATCAAGAGTTTCTAGTTTAAATGGGAAGCACTATGTTTATGTTCTTGTAGATGACTTTTCTAGATATACTTGGGTATATTTTCTAGCTCACAAAAGTGAAGCTTGTTCTTACTTTGTCAAATACTCCAAGTCTGTAGAGAACCTTAGTGGACTTAAGATTAAAACTTTGAGGAGTGATCATGGTTGTGAGTTTGAAAATCAAGATTTTGAATCTTATTGCTCACACAATAGCTATACTCATAACTTCTCTGCCCCTAGAACACCCCAACAGAATGGTGTAGTAGAAAGAAAAAACAGAACCCTGCAAGAAATTGCTAGAACCATGCTCAATGAATACGATCTGCCTATTTATTTTTGGGCTGAAGCTGTAAATACAGCTTGTTATGTCATTAATAGAGTCTTAATCAGACCTGTTCTTAAGAAAACCCATTATGAATTGTGGAACAATAGAAAGCCTAAGGTTAATTACTTTAAAGTTTTTGGTTGCAAAGTATTTATTCTGAATACCAAAGATAATCTGGATAAGTTTGCTTCCAAAAGTGATGAAGGAATTTTTCTGGGTTACTCTATTTCAAGTAAAGCCTATAGAGTATTCAATAAGAAAACCAAATGTGTGGAAGAATCTGTTCACATCAAGTTTGATGAAACTGATCCACATGAGCCTAAAACCTCTCTTGAAAATCTTGAAGAAGACTTATCTGTTCTGGAAATTAATGATAAATCTAAAGAACCTGTTATAAAAACATCCAGTTCTGGACTTTTTCCAGAATCTGCTTCTGTTGAACCCGAACCTATAGATGAACCTGAGATTTCTAGTCCAACCTTTACCAGATCAACAAGGATTCTAAAGAATCATCCTTTAGAAGCTGTTGTCGGTAATCTTGATAGAGGAACACAAACTAGAGCTTCTCTAAGAAACCAGGTTGAACATCAAGCCTTTCTTTCACAGCTGGAACCCAAAAATATCAATGATGCTATCAATGATGAATTCTGGGTAATGGATATACAAGAAGAATTAAATCAGTTTGAAAGAAACAAAGTCTGGGAATTAGTTGACAGACCTAAGGACACTTTGACAATAGGCACAAAATGGGTTTTTAGAAATAAAGTAGATGAATCTGGAAATATAGTTAGAAACAAAGCTAGACTAGTTGCACAAGGATATAGTCAAGAAGAAGGCATAGACTATGAGGAAACTTTTACACCTGTAGCTAGACTAGAAGCCATTAGGATCTTACTTGCATATGCTGCACATCTGGATTTCAAGTTATATCAAATGGATGTGAAAAGTGCATTTCTAAATGGTTTTATAATTGAAGATGTTTTTGTAGAACAACCACCTAGATTTACTAACCCTCATTTTCCAAATCAAGTTTTTAAACTTTCTAAAGCTTTGTATGGTTTAAAACAAGCTCCAAGAGCTTGGTATGATAGACTTAGCAATTTCCTTATTTCAAAAGGTTTTACTAAAGGGATTGCTGATCCAACTCTTTTCATTAAAATAATTTCCAAAGATGTTTTAGTTGTACAAATATATGTTGATGATATTATTTTTGGATCTTCTAAACACTCTTTATGTACTGATTTTTTAAAAAGTATGCAAAATGAATTTGAAATGAGATTAATGGGAGAGCTTAAGTACTTTCTTGGATTTCAAGTATTTCAAAATGAAAATGGTATTATTTTGAATCAAAGTAAATATACAAAGGATCTTTTAAAACGTTTTGGTCTGGATAGTATCAAGGGAAGTGAAACTCCTATGAGTACTACATGTAAATTGGATGCAGATGAAACTGGGAAACCAGTTGATCAAATAAATTACAGAGGTATGATTGGTAGTTTACTTTATCTTACTGCTAGTCGACCTGATATTATGTTTAGTGTGTGTATGTGTGCTAGATTTCAAGCTAACCCAAAAGAATCTCATTTGCTTGCTGTTAAAAGAATTTTTAAATATCTCAAACACACGGTTAACTTAGGTTTGTTTTACTCAAAAGGACAATCCTTTGAGTTAATGAGTTATTCAGATGCTGACTTTGCTGGTTGTAAGTTAGATAGAAAAAGCACATCAGGAACATGTCATTTGCTTGGAAAATCCTTAGTTTCTTGGTGTAGTAAGAAACAGAACTCAGTTGCATTATCTACTGCCGAAGCAGAATATATAGCTGCTGGTAGTTGCTGTGCACAAATTCTGTGGATGAAACACACTCTTTTGGACTATGGATACATTTTTAAACATGTTTCAATCAACTGTGATAACACCAGTGCAATAAACATCTCTAAAAATCCTATATCTCACTCTAGAACCAAACACATATATGTAAGACACCATTTCCTAAGAGATCACTATCAAAAAGGTGATATTTCTCTTGAATTTATTGGCACTGAACATCAATTGGCTGATATTTTCACTAAACCTTTAAGTTCGGATAGGCTAAGTTACATAAGACATGAACTGGGAATGTTTAATCACAACCGGTGTGAAAATTCTCACTGATGTGAAATTCTCACCGATGTGAAATTCTCACTGATGTGAAAATTCTCACCGATGTGAAATTCTCACCGATGTGAAGTTTCTCACCGACGTAGAAATTCTCACCGATTTGTTTTTCTCACCGATGATTAACTCACCGATGCAAGGTTTTAAAACTTCTGTCTGCCGCCAAGAATACGAATCGTTTTATTTTATTTTATTACTCTATTTTAGTCGTTTATTTGGAATTCCTAAATGATAAAACTCAGTCTAAGCCACTTCTTACCTCACCGAGCTCAAAACCTCTCACCTTCGAACCCTACCTCCAAATCGGCCAAGAACCCTAAACCCGCGATGGCAAAAACCAAGCTTCCTATCATCAAAGATGAAAGTGTAGAACCAAATGCTAAAAAGAAAAAGACACAGCATAAAGCCAGTGTTAGTGAAGTCAAAACTAGATCGGGAAGGCGACCAGTGAATCCTCACTTGCAGAATAGAGACATAGTAATCGAGAAGGAACTGTGCGTGGAATGGCTACTGCCTAGAAAATCCTTAGTACTCGAGATTCTGGAAGACCAGAAATGGGTGGATTGTTTCTCGAATAACAATGGCCCATACTACCCGAAGTTGTTAAAGCAATTCTATGAGTTTGTAACTTTCGAGAAGTCTGAGAATGAGAATCGCGTTAGCTCTTTTGTAAATGCAAAAGAGATGTCTTTTTCTTCAGTAGAGTGGGCTGAGAGTTTGAAAGTACCACATGAAGGTGTCTCTGGGTATGTATCAAGAGAAATGCCACCGAGTAGTGATATCTTTGATTATGAGACCGCCTTACAAGAGCTGACTGGGAATGGAAATCAAAGGCAAGTGGATGCTGCTGAAATGGATGGAGAGAATCGACTGCTTTTCAAGTTTGTTCAGCATGTGTTGATACCGAGGAGAGGAGATTTTGCAAATCTGAGATATCAAGATAATTATCTTCTTCATTTTCTAAGACATGGTGTAAAAATCAATCTGTGCAGATTGTTGATGCTTCAAATGGAAGACATGATTAGACTAAAGTCAAAAACCAATGCTTTGTTCTTTGCCAAGCTGATTTCAGTGATGATAAAAGTGAAAGAAATAGCTGAGTCTCAGGATGAGACAGTTGTAGTCAAGAACAATTTCTGTATCACCTCGACTGTTTGCAAGTATATGAAAATTAACTGGAACCCATGGAAGGGAGAATGGGTCAGTGATGATCAGAAGATCTATGATAGGTTTAATCCTGTGGATCATCCCTCAAGACCAAAGGATATGAGAGATCCGAGTCTGAGACCTGATGAAGAGGAACCTGCTTATAGTGATGAAACAGAAGAAGAAGAAGAAGAAGAAACTCCTATGGATGTTGGAGGAGATCCAGACTTTCCCCCAAGTCCTGTTGCAGAATTGGACTATTCTAGGAAAGGAAAGGTAGAGGAAATTGTATCTACTCATGAGGAAGACCAGTCTGTACCTCACCAAGAAGAAGAGGGAAAGGAAAATGTATCTGAATTTTCTGCTTCTGGTAGTTTAAGTATGAGCCCTTTGATTGGGAACTCAGCTATGCCTGCTGATGAAGTAGAAAAAGTTACAGAAGAAGCTGTACCTGTTTCAGAAAACCTCCTTACTGCTGCTGAGATGGAAGTTGTTGTGGAAGATTCTGATGAAGAAAGACCAGTAGAAAAGGCTGTTGTGGTACATGAGAATGCACCCATTGAGGGGGATCATCAGTCTGTGCTTGGAAAAGTTACAGTAGCTGTTGATCTTGGAGACTGGGTAGAAGACCCAGGGTTTATAGTCTGTGGATTGGATTATCCAGATTCAGATGATGAGGTGTCTGTGGATAGACCGAAGATCAATTATGATCTTGCCTCTGAGATGTTGCCAGATGATGTGGTCAGATTTCATGATCTGAATAGGCTGAAAGAGGACCTCAAATTCAGTTTTGTTGAAGAAGTGAAGTTAATGGAAACCTCTCTTGCATCCTCAATTAATTCAATAATGACTACTTCTGTAGTTAATTTGGCCTCAGCAAGGGCATCTGCTGCAGTTATCCCAAATGAGTTTGTCTCTAAATCAGATCTTGAATCCATGAAGAATGAGCTGAAAGAATCATTCAGTGCATCAGTCGCTGAAATGAAGGAAAGCTTTTATGAAGAAATGAAAATGCTAGAGAGATCCTTCGAGCTATCTTTGGCTTGTAATTTATCTTCCTTTGTGTCTGAGCTTGTGGAAGAAGTGAAAGAGTGCCAGACTCAGTCTTCAAGAATCGAAGCAGATCTGGAAGCTCTCAAGATATCAGTTGTTGCTTTGGATTCCTATATGAGATCCAAGTCTCAAGCTGACAAGGACCTAGCTTATGTGAAGAGTGTAGTAAGCCAGTTTGTCTCAGTGTTTGAAAGTTTCAAAACCTCAGTGAAGGATCATGTTCAATTGCAAGACTCTCAAGTTCAAAGTCTAATCAGTGGTTTATCTAAGAGTTTTAAAGAAACTGTTTCCTTCTCTCTTGGCCCTCTCACATCCAAACTATCAGTTGACCTGAATCATGTTCGCGCAATGTTAAAGGAGGAGATTGGCTCTATTTCTACCAGTGGCTCTGTGGACTCATCAGAGTTAAGCCGAGTGGTGCTTTCTACAAGAGATTCTGCTAGAGAAATCATGAAGATTGTTCAAGACTTTATGAGAGAAGCCTCTGCCTCTCAGGACGCCATAAAAAGCAAAGTGGACTACTACTTCTCCAAAATTTTCACCAACCATCAACTCGAACACCACTTCAAGCTAATGTTGGAACACATGAAGCTCCCTCCAGTCACTCAAGATTTCAGAGAACAAGTGAGCAAGCTACGAGAACTGACTCCTGCCTTAGAGAAATTCATGGAAAACAAAGATGATTTCATCTCTGCTATGGAAAGAGGAGGAGGAATTATTATGGATTTTAGAAATCTGCTGCTGCCCTTCTTGCATATTGATGCCAGACCAGTCATCATCCCTCCTGCTTTGCCTGCTTCTGCCTCAGCTGCTTCCACAGTCCAGCTGACTCCTGTTCAAGCCATTCGAAGCCTCACACCAATGATCACCCAAAAATCTTCAACCTACAGGCCTGACTCTGTGTCAGTGGCCCAGCCTCCTTTGATCTTTTCTTGCATTCCCAAACCTTCACCTGAATCCTCACCACCCGAACCTCCTTCTGATCCTAAAGGAAAATCTCTCGTTGCAGATGAGGATTGAATCAGTGGCCAGGATTTTTGATAGGAATTCCTTTGTATTCTGTTTTTTTACTTTTTGACTACTCTAATACAGAACTCTTTTTACTTCTCATGTGTTATTTGTCTCCTATATATATATCTATATGCTTTCCCACTTTTTGATTATCACAAAGGGGGAGAATAATAAAGAGAATAATAGGGAGAACATAATGAGAGCATAAGGGGGAGACCAAGGATAATGAAAAATATTTTCAATGGAGAAAAATAAGGAATAAGGGGAGACACTTTACCCTTCTTTTCATTTTTCCCTCTGATACTTTATGTCTATTTAGTACCTTATGATTGTTACCTCTGATAACTTATGTCTATATCATACTATTTCTATTATCTCTGAGGCTGTTTTCTCTGAGAAAATTGAATTCAATATTATACTCTTTACTATTATATTTTCACTATGTTAAATGCCCATATCATAAATTGTGATTATCAAAAAGGGGGAGATTGTTGACCTCACCTGTTTTGATAATCTTAATCATGTATTCATTTGTGTTGAAAATCCCAATTATGTTTTCATTCTATGTGATATTTTTAAGTATCATTGATCTATACTTTAATTCTTTCAAATCTATGATCAAACCAATAATAATCTTTAAAATAGTCTTTGAAATATGTTAATCCTCATTTATCCATGTTTATACAAGTTATAAATTGATTCTAACACAATCAGATGTGTTCTGCATAAAACAGATAAGTAATCTGTCTATAGCTACTGATAAAGAGCTACCGGTAACCAGTCTACCGATAGACTTAGTCTACCGACAGACAGCTACCGATAGACTTAACACAGAGCTACCGATGTACTTATAAATGTAAGCTACTGACTTACAGAAAGCTACCGATACAAATGTAGAGCTACCGGTGTAAGTATAAATAGCTACCGATGGAATAAGAGTCACCGATGGACGAAGCTACCGATACAGACTCACAGCTACCGACGCATGGAGCTACCGATGCATAGGAGCTACCGATGCATGTACCTACCGATGCATAGGAGCTACCGATGCATGTACCTACCGACGCATGGAGCTACCGATAAACAAAGTCACTGATACAAGCATGTACCAACCGACGCATAGAACCACCGATAGAGTCAAAGCAACTAATGACATCGAACTACCGATGTTCAAGCTACCGATGTTCAAGCTACCGATGTTCAAGCTACCGATGTTCAAGCTACCGATGTTCAAGCTACCGATGTTCAAGCTACTGATGCTGATTACCTACCGATCACTCAACTCACTGTTTGAATTTCTTTATTTCCTATATTTAATCTATCTAACGGTCATATCGTACATTTTAATGATTTGTCAAATATCTGATAAAGGTTGTCGGATGTCAGGAACCCTTACCTCGTACCTGCTGAAAAGAAATCTTTTCTGTCCCCTGATGGGAGATAAATACGAGAAGACTACATACCAGAAAAAGGAGAACGTGTGAAGGAAAAACAACAACAAGAAGCGAACCAGAAAAGTGTGGTGCATCCAATATACCAAAAAACGATACAAGCATGAGAAGAACACAGAGAAGCTCATAGACAATCAAGCATACTCGAGAAGTGTTCTGTGCATACAAGAAGAACTTCATCGACTACATTCTCACTACCTGTGAACCTGGAGCATACGACACTCTGTTTCTCAAATAGAAACGAGAAGAGGACTCAAAATCACTTGCGGTTGAATCTGAAGAAGTCCAGAGCCATACAGAAATCACCAGAACCATCTCTAAACTCTACATCTCTTGTTCTGTGATTTATTACCATTCTTTTCGAGCAGTGTGTGTTATCTGCTGTATCTAACACATACACTGTCTCCTGTACTCAAACTAAAGGATTTGTAAATCCTTACCAAACTCTTTCATTCTTTGTTTCCCATGAATAACAGTGGTAGAGGTCGTGTGTGACCTGGACAGCTGGTTGTTGTTGTACTGTTTCCCACGAAGAACAGTGGTAGAGGTCTTGGACCTGGATAGTTGTAAATTGTTGAACCCCGATCCAGGGTGTGGATCATTTTTTACATAAACTTTTGAGAGGACTAAGTCTCGGCTTGAGACTGAACCTCTTGGTTACATTGTTGTGCCATCTCCTTCAAAGTTTTATTCCGCTGCTAATCACTTTAAAACCAATACTGTTTTTTTAAAGTTACTTTGATAATTAAATTAGCAAGTGTTTATGTTAAGTGTGGATTAGTAAGTTAGTTTCAAAAGATAATCACACACTTCTGTGTTGATTAACTGGGAATTAATCAATCCCTTGAGAATCTGACAGAACCTCTACTTTAATATAAATTCACTACAGTTTAATTTATTATTTTATTTTGGGGTCTTTAAGACACTGTTTTTTAATTACAGAAATTTTAATTGGTACTCAATTCACCCCCCTCTTGAGTAAACCACTCCGACCAACACATAATATTTTTATCCCTATATTGATTTTATTCTATTGATGGAAGTTGGAGGTAGATTGATGATGGAGGAATTGAAGAAGAAAAAAACAATAAATAAAAAAACAATCACTCCATCATTGTGTGATAAACATCAAAAGGTTTGGTGTGAATAAATTCACACCTCGAGGAAACGTTATCAATGTTATATGAAGAAAAATATAATAAAATTATAAGAATAACTTTTATTAATAATATTTGGTGAATTTAACAACTTACATGAGAAAATAATGTGAATATAAACACAAAGAGACATCATAACATTAAAATGAAAAAAAGAACCAAATATGCCTCAAATCCTTTACCAAAACGAACTTAAATATCCATTTCAAAATTATTGGGTTTATAAACCAACCTTCCATGTCTTACCATTTGATTATGGTAGGCCAAGGGTGGTGGAATGTTTGTGGAATTTGGACATTTATACACTTGACCTGAAATGGAAGCCACCATACATCCCCCAAATAGAGGCACCGAAATGAGCTTTTAGATGAAATAATTTTGGTGGGATATAGAAGAAAAAATATATATATTAGGATGTCCACTTATATCCTATAAAATTTCAGCCAAAAAATATTTTTTATAGATATGATTGAAATGGTGGGTAGTTTTTCTAGGATGCAGAATCTAGCCAAGAATTGTATCTTCAACTTGAGTCCCCAAAATATTTATTCAAACATCAAAATTCGTCCTGTAGACTATTTAATTAAATGATCCCTATGATTTTATATATCTACCATCAAAATTTTAGAATTATTGGGATTTTACCATGTCATCTACAGTAATTTTATTGGGCTATTGTCTAATTAACTTTTACCAGAATGTTGGTGGTTCAAGGCCCACTTTGGTGGTCTTATAATGTGAATATTCATGTAATAAGAAAGTTTTAATTATTCCCAATGGAATGAGAAACTTAAAAATTAAATATGAAAGTAAAATCATTATCATTTTGTGTTTTATGAGGTTTTAAAATATATACCAAGTAATATTTATCATTAACAAAGAATTACAATCATAATGTGAAATATTGTTTAAATTGTAAAATTCAATAAAAATGGTTCTTACAAGTAATAGAGAACATGAATATTATAATATGAAGAATGAATATTAGTCTACTTTAGTAGATAATAAATAAGGAATTATTAAAAAATGAACATGAGATGATATCTACGGATGATCTAGGAAGAAAAAAATACACAAATTGTGAAAACAACATAGGATATTACACAAGGGGTTCCTATGATTTATTGAGTTACGGTGACACCTACAACTGAGTTTCCAGGTATTTTCTATGAAACCAATGTTGGGGTAATTAATGATGAATTTTCTATTGGATGATAATATTAGTGCAAAGATGCTTTACAAGTATTTATAAATCAATTCCATGTGATGTTACATTACAATAATCGCATATATGAGTCTACAATATCAATATTTTCTATAAATAATCAACAGTATAGTGACATATAAAACATGTTATTTCCAGCTACCCTTATTAATAATTCATCTTGCTATAAAATTATATAATTTAAAGGACCACATTCCTATTTTAATATGAGGTTTATGAAAGATCATGTACACCTTGAATCGATATGCATATTTTCTATTATTATTGGTATGATCAGAGTTAATGAAAATGTTCTCGTGGAGTTAATATAGAAATGCATACAGAGTGAGTATGGATTAAAAATCTCATATAATATAGTGTAACATGAAATAAAAAAATAAATTGAGAAGTTTTATTATTATTGAGAAAAATTGTTTTTGGTATTATATTATTGAATTCATTTATTGGTTTAAGATACTTATATTGTTTATCAATTGGAAATAGTAGATCATGTGGTGAAAAATTGTGTTGCTGTAGACAAGGTCTAATTTTGTTGAATATTCTAGGACTTCCATCCACGTATCACAAATTTTCCTCAATAAAAACAATTTATATGAGTTTATGGAACATTTTTATAAGGAAAATATAATTTATTTCTCTCAATTTTTTCCACTTATGATAAAAAAATAATTTTCTTTTCCACTAGAATTTGTAATAGAAAAGAAGAATCAAGACTCATGGAGTTGATTTTTATCTTTTATGTGTGTTCATACCACTGATAAGTAAGGGATGTGCCTTATTTTAGATCATTTTTCTATTATTACGTAAGAAATGAATATTGAGGATGGTAGTTTGATACCCCAAATATCTATCATTGTTACTATGTGGGACAAATTTCCAGAAACATACAAACAATTTTCATAATGAAAAAAGAAATCATAAAACTGGTTATTAGATCACTTCTTATATATATTTAGTAATTATAATTGTTTTATGTAATTTGGAAATTATTTTAATTTTTCATCCTTTATATTGTGACATTAGGACCAAGAAAATAGGTTTTTCTTTCAGATATTAGAATAAATAAAAGGAATGAATAAATATATCTACAGTTTCATGATGTGCATTCCAAATTTGACATGGTATTTAGATTTTTATGTTTGTAAGAGATATAGAAACATTATTAAAAAAAATTGTTTAATTCATCAACAACATCATTAAAGGTGTTATAAAATTCCCTTAATAATTTTTTCTTAAAAATTTTATATATATGTTGAATACTTTGTTGACAAATCCGATGTCGTGAATAAAGTACTATTACTAGTTCAATGATTCGCCAAAAATTTTATAAAGAAGACTTAGGTGTTTCAAAATCAAGCTACATTATTAAAAGTGTGTTTCTTTCATGGGATAGGATGTTAGGTTGAAGTTGAAGAGGGTTAAAATCTAATAATAGGTGTTAGTGGTTGGGTAATGACCATTATTATAGGAAACCACACATCTGAATATGGTTTTTTCAAAGTTTATAGGATGTTATTATAAAATTGACTTACAACATGTTACCATATTCACTTATCATGGGAGAGTTATCTCAATATGGTGTAAAGACTACACACAATATGATAATGTTACAATTTATAGTGATGGCCAATTGGATATGTATTTATATTAAATTCCACATTAAATCTTCCAACTGAAGTATTGAATTAATCATGGTTGTATGGAAAAGGTCTTCCAAAATTTATATTCATGATAAACATAATTAATTTGATGCAAGATAAATGGATATTATAAATATGTGATAGGTGTAGGTATGATGGAATAGTTGATGACACATTCCTCATAATGAATACATTCAGGGTTTATCATCACTCCCAACATGATTTGTTTTACATAAATTAACTATTCTAAGTGTATTATTTCATATTTTTAATGGGTTTTTAGATAAAAAAATTCATTTTAATGTTTTTTATTCCACTCAACAAATATTTTATTTAAAACATTTATTTATTTTCCATTTTCATAACCATTTATAGAGATGAAATCATCAAATGAAATTTATCACTTTGCTCGGAGGGTCATACATTTCTTTATAAATTTATCTTTATCACAATTCTTGATTCTTTATTATTAATGTATTAATATATTATTTATAATTTATAATTTTGAACAAAAATCTGGGAATATGGGATCGATTGGTTCCACGATATGATCACACTTGATACATGAGATAAATTCAATTTTGTTTAGTTGGACTCCTTTATTCAATCTATGAAAGGTGCATTACATAATGTCAAGAGAATCTATATATAGTTTATGAATGCTCCTCACTATCTGCCTATTCTGCTATAGGTTATGCTCAATCATCCATTAGAAAATTATGAGTACCGACTTCCACATTAGCATTGTTAGTATTTTTTCATTTCTTATATGATAAAAGAAACCATTTCACAACCATCGACTGCACCTTACTAATCATACATGGGTATATTCGACACATTCCCCATGCACTTTCTTCAGAGTGGGGAACTAGCTACAACACTAATTGGGGTACTAGTTGGGACCCTGATTATAATATTTCCCCCAGCAGTTTAGGCTCTAATTTTGATATTTTGACCCCAGTGTCATCAGAAACTCATGTAGTTCCACATTCCATGGATTGAGGCACTAATTATAGGGTGTCACTTAGAGATTTTCCCCTGATCCAGATATCTTCTAATTTTTAATGAAACAATAGAGTGTTTTTTAGGCTAGTTATAGTTCTACTGTTAGACCCACTGTTGAGAACGTCACATTTGGACCTATATTTGAGCACACTCAAGAACCTACCAAATAGTCTAGACGATATGGATATACTATGAGAGAGTTAATATGAAACTTAGGAATTCATTAACATCTATTATGTATTATTTTCAAATTTCATTAACTTTAAAATTTAAAATATGCATAATATTATATATTATTTAATATTCATTTGTGATACTTATTGTGTATAAATGTAAATTAAATTATTTATATGACTACTAATAACTTCAAATACATTAACATATATTATAATATAAAAAATAAATCCATTGATATATTTTATTTTTACTTCATAATTCCCCGCTCCAACAATTTATTAATATATTATGTAAAAAATATATTAAGAAATATTATAATATATATATATTAACATATATTATAATATATATTTATATTAACATAATTTAAATATTTTTAGTATAATAATAATTACATTTCCTAACATATATTATAATATATAATAATATTAACATATATTATTTTAATATGTATAATAATATAAATTTTAATTTAATAATATATATTATAATATAATAATATATTTGAACATAGATTATAATGATATATATTAATATATATTAATATAATATTACTATTAAGATTCCCTTGACACTGTCCATCTACAAAAAACAATCAGAAGTAGTCAATCCAGAGTCACACTAGTGGAAACAAATTTTGGATAGAACTTTTTGAACATTTGTGTTTCAAAACGTGAATGAAAATAATTCCCCCAAATCACCACCAATGTCAAAAAAACTTAAACCATGTTCACTCTAACTGATACAATGTATTCATGCAATGAATGTAAATGTATAGAATAAATAAAATTCAATTTTATGTGGTGAGGTTTAAATGTTAGATTCTCATAGAAGAAACATTGAAGCATTCCATTCCTCAAAATAAAAAAAGATTATTACTATGTGACTAATGAGTCTCCCATATTATATAAACAAGTAATCTCAATTTTACACTGAGTACCATTAAAAAACATATGTTGGCCCCTCCCTTTGATAAATAGAGAGTACCATCTAGTCATCTGGTTTCACTGAACTCTAAGAAATGTGGGTGTCCACCTATTCCACCATTCTCACTACTGATCTCCTATATTAATATTCAATGTGACTACTTCCTTCAGTAAATAAGTTTCCACTTAACAACACATTGAAAATTTTCCATCTTTTAGAAGTCCTAGATAGACTTCCAAAACAAGACAACCTAGAGCTGAAAACATCAGAAGGACCTCCTTCAAAACGATCTCCTTCTAGATACCACCTCCTTGAACATTGAAGGAAAAAACCATTGTTTTCATAACTTCAATGAACTAATGATCTTTTATAACCACTCCTATTAGTTCAAAATCATTGATCAACCAAATTAGACATAAAAAATTCCCAAAAATATCCTAATTGAATCGAGCTTTAGAGAAAAAACATGGAACCACCTTTCACATACAATGTGTAAAATGCTTCTCCACCTCCTTCCATTCATCCAAGACCAACTGAGGCCTCATGTTGCCTTAGTGTTTATAGTCCCAAAATATTGGTTACCATGTCTGATGGATTTTTTTCTTAGTTATCTTATGTAACTCCAACTCACTATCTTCTAGGATTTTCTAGATATAATGGTACATCAGATCAATGTGCTTAGTTCTAGAGTAAAACGCTAGATTATTAACCAAATGAATTTCACTCTAACTATCATAGTATAGAAGTCATTTCCATTGATTGCATCCAAGTTCTTCAGCTAAATTTCAAAACCAAAAAATCTCTTAACTAGCTTTTGTTTCATCCACATACTTTTTTTATGTTATAGAAATTACAATCACTAATTATATCTTGGACATAAAACTAGTCATGTTTCTACCAAAATTATAGATATATCCAGTTATTCTCTTCTGAGAATCATAATCTCTAAAAATATATATATCTACATTAACATGTAATATATAAATATATTTGGAAAAAATAAATTCCTTATAATACTTTTAGATGTTGTATAATCCACTTCCCAACCTCCCAATGACCTTTCCCAAGATTTTCCATGAACCAGATGATCACGCCCATAGTATGCACAATATCTAAATGTTTACACACCATAGTATACATAAAACATCATAATATTGAAATACAACTAACCTTTCACATGAATCTCATTTTTACTTCTATTAATGGTTTCTACCCTTTAAAAATTTTAAAGTTCCCTATGAGAGGAGTTGACACCAGCTTACATCTTCTCATTCCAAATTTTTCAATGATATTCCAATTGTAATCCTTCTAGGATTAAAACAAGATCTCAATTTTTATCACATTAAATCCTCATGAACATGATCTTATTTTCATTACCAAGATATTTCATTTCAATATTTTTATACAATTTATCATTCATGTTCCAAATTACCATAACATTCGGACCAAAAAAAGTCATATTATCCATATATAATAGTGGTATAATGAATTCATTTTTACAGAACTTATTTTAGTGACATTAATTATCATACTTACTTTTAATGAAATATTTTTCTTCCATGAAGGAATAAAATATCTGATTCCAACACCTTGGTTATTATTTCAAACCATAAATACTTTTTTATGTTTTACACCAATACCTGATTCTGATTTCCACAAAACCTTATGTGTTCATTGGGATTGCTCCATGAAAATAAATAATCTTTTTCTGACTGTGGTGGCGGAACTCCAACATGTGATCTTGTATGACAGAAACAATTTTATTCATAATAATTTCTCATTCAATCTCACTGCAGGTAAAACATGTATTCTCATGGCCATCAAGGATGATGCCTCACTTCAGAAGGATCATTATGACAACTCTGTTGGTGATTTTGAGATCCTTCGTTGTCTTAGGATTGCGAGATCTTATAGGCAAACTCAGTGAAATTTTGAGGTATTTAGGAATGCTCCACTTCTAGTATGGCTCAAAGTAAATGTTGATGGCACCTAGTGAGGAAACCTGGGTCCGGTAGGTTGTGGTTCCATTTTTAGAGACATTCTTTGCAGGTGCCAGGGCTACTTCATTGGTGGATGTAGTACGACCTCTCCTCTGGAAGCATAAATGTTGGTTGTGATTCATGCAGTGAACTTTTCCAAACAAAAGGGTTGGAACAATCTATGGATTTAAAGTGACTCAACCACTATGTTGCAATCTATCTGGAAGAGGGTGGTGCATCTTTCTTCATCGCTTACTTCTCGTTGGATGAAATGTCTTTCATCGCTTACGAATCACCACAACATTCTCAATCATGCTTACCGTGAAGCGAACATGGTTGCTGATAGTATTTCCAACAAGGGGGTTAACCAGGATATTACCTTGTTGGATGATTTTCCTGGAGATTTTCTCCCTCTTTATGAAAAGGATTTTAATAAGATTCTATATTTCAGACTATTATAGCTCCCTTTTTATGCAATAAATTGTGCCTCGGTCATTAACTGAGGCGCCACCTTTTAAAAAAATATTTTTTATGGTAGAATGTTTAAATTTTATATAAAATATTTTATAGATCCAATATATTCCTTCGTTTAAAATACCTTCATAACCAGCCTTTTTATATAACTATTCTTTTGTTAAATTATTATTTCAACTCTAAATCCCAATTTTTCGCAAGTTTTTTATTCCCTTGTGGTAATTTTGTTATCTCCTAGATTATATTTACATATAGTGAATCTAACTACTATCATGTTTTTATTTCCCACTTTTAGGAATCATCTATTGTAGTCACTTCATCTAGACAATATGTGTCTCATACATCTATTTAAAGTAAGAAGCTTAAATTATCTTTATACCACTATATCATTCATTTGAACGTTGATTATATTTACAAATTAACCCATGATTCAGGTTCTTACAAAACAATAGCGTCCATAAAATAACATTCCAAAACTATTGAATGAGTTTCATCAGTTCCGGAGCATTCATGTATTCCTTCCACTGGATGAACATTGGATATTTTTTCACAACCCTGTGAAATTCCTCCAGAATATGTGATCTTATGATAGTCTCAAAGATGTATAATCTTTTTATAAAATGTGATATTTTGGAGCCACTATTTAGTTCAACTTTAATTGAAGTTTAATTTGTTTCTTAAACATTATTTACCTTGAATTTTTTATATTTACACAAGTTTTTCTCATTAAATAGCACATTTTTACATCTGTATACATTCTTCTTTCTATCAACCCAAATCCACAAACCAAATACATCATATACAAAACCTATGAATAAGAATGAATGCGATTTTTATTCAAGATTATATATATATTTTTCATCCAAATACATGTAGTATTAACTTATGAATCCTTTGAGATGATAAACATTTTACAATTTAATGGACCATAATTATTTTGGTAATTTCTATCCCACTATTTTCTATGGACTTATATTGATTAAGTAAGTTGATGTACCCACTTCTTCCACCAAAAAATTATTAGGAACTCCTGAATGTATCAACATAATTCTTATTCTCTCCATACACTTATAATTCTTTATCTTGGATACACCATATTTTAGGTGTTCATAGAGTTGTATTATCATGTCAAATCCCTCTCTGACTATAACTATTCTAAAAAATAATTCAGGAAATCTCACCACCATTGTCTGATCTCATACATTCCATATTTCTTTTGGGTTATGTTTCCACTATATCCATTGATTGAATAAATATTTTAAACAATTCAATATTAGGTTTCATAAATTATACCCACATTTTCATTATAGAATCATATATAAAGGTAAAAAAGTATGTAGCTCTTCTATGGAAATGAATTGGGGAAAGACCCTAAATATTTGTATACAACAACTCTAGATTATGGTATTTTGGTGTTCTCCTATATAAAATAAAGGAAGCATTCCACTACATCCTTATTATAAAAATTCTCATGTTCCAAATTATGAATTATCCAACTTAATCATTCCATTTTCCACTATAATCTTCATGCCTTTCTCACTGAGGTTTCCAAACTGATTATGCCAAAGTCCTGAACTTCTAGAATTTAGAATTCTAGAAACTATAGCTCCCACTATTTTTATTATTAAACAAAATGACCCATAATTTACCTCTATATGTTTGAAAATAGAACCCTGTGTAATATTATATACTCTTTTTGTAAGACTGGTTATGAAACCTACTTCATCCAACTATCCAATAGAAATTTGGTTCTTATGAAGACATATAACATGTCATATTTCTTTTAGAACATGGTGAATTTCATTCTTTAACTTAGCTTTTACTTCTCCCATCCCCAAAATTTGAAGATCTTTATCCTTATCTAGATAAACTATACCCAAAAAATTTGATACATAATTGAACATGTCCCCTTTTCCTCATGTGGAACCAAAAAAAGCTTCAGAATCTATGATCCAAGATTTAATTTGAGTAGATACACATGAAATTATATTTAAACAACTCACTAAAAAAACACTCAGTTCTCCAAATAAAATCCATATAGAGGTTTTATTCATTTCACCAAAATATTTCTTGATGTGTCCTTTATTTCCTCAATGCCAATAAACAATCCCACTTTTGGAAGACTTCCATATACTCATCTCTCTTGATTTTCTCTCTAATTTATTATAAACCATATATTGAGTTGGGGTCCCCCTTTCTTATATATCCAGTACATCACTAGATTAATATAAATTCTCTCTCCTTTGGAGCACCTCATTGAGAATCATGTTCTTAACATTAGTGGACATCGTGTTATTACGTTTTATTAAACTACCCAAATTTGTCACTATGGATTCCTAATATTAGGATAAGGACAATAACAATTGAATCACCCAATCATTATCTATGAATATAGAAATTATAGATTCCAAATGGTTCTATATTAATTTTAAATCATTCAATAGTTCTGATGTAAATATTTCTTTTGATAACCCCATGATAAAAATCATCCACATTAAGAACATTTATTTACTATTATAGTTATCTAGTACATATATGCAAGTAATACCATAAACTTTACTGTATTATTATTATCCAGACTATTAAAATATACATTTTGGACTAAATACATTCATATAACACCAATTTCCTTCTGATATATCTTATCCCATTTACATTCATCCATTTCGTTCATTTTGAAAAACTTCTTCAAAAGATCTAGATCTTTATGAATGAGATAGTCGTCCATATTCATTTTTTAAAAACTAAAATTTGTTCTATAAAATCTATAATTCCAAACCATAAAATATTAAAATTACATCTTTTTGAAAAACACAATGATACTCATTGAAATATGAAAAAAAATTGGTCGAATAGAATGTAACCTGAACTTTAAGGAAAATTAATGATCCTCTTGAGAACCAAATTCCATTGATACCACATGTTTAGAGTCCATTGATGGTTAAATTTTAAAAAAACCAAAAGTATTCCATAGAAAATCACACTGGTGGAAAAATATTCTATAAGGAATCTTTAAAAATTAGTGTTTCAAAATTTAGAATAAAATAATTCACCCAAATCACTACACTAGGTTGAAAAAAATCTTCCCACATCAGTCTAACAGATACAAAGAATCCTAAAAAAGTAAATGTAAGCAATAAAAAACACTTTGGTTTTACATGGTTTATTCTAAAATTCTTACGTTCGTGGGAAAAATATTAAATCATTTCATTCCTCTTGAAACAAAAATATCACCACTTTGTGACTGTTGAGTCACCCAGGATACAAAAATTAGTAATCAAAATTGCACACATAGTACCAATACAAATAAAAGGCATACCCACCCTCATAAATATAGAGAGTACCATCCTATCATCTAGTTTCACCATACTTTGATAAATATGTGAGTCTATATGTTCCATTATTCACACAACTGATCTCCTATAGAATTCCTCAATACAACTGCTACATCTGGTAAGTTAACAAACTACCAACAACACATTTAACATCTTTCATCTTCCAAAAGTACCATCCAGACTTCAAGAACAAGAGTTCTATAAGCTGATAGCATCAGATGAACCCCATTTTGAATGATATCCTCCCAGGAACCTCCTTGCATAATGTTGAAGGAAAATACTATCATTACCACTACTTCAATGAACTAAAAATCATCCATAACTGTTTCTTCCAACTGAAGACATTGATCAACTGAACTAGATGTCAAACATTTCCAACAATTATAATAATACTAACATATATTAATATAATATTATAATAATATGTGTTAACTTATATTAACAAATATATACTTATATATATTAACATATTATTAAATATACATATATATATTATGCAATAATATATATATATATATATATAATATTTTTGTATAAGATTATAATTATATTAACAAACATTATTTATATTATAAAATTTAATTAAAAGCACAATTTTTTCAATAACATAAGTTTTTTAACATATATTATAATAAAATAATATTAACATATATTATAATATAACAATATTAACATATAATATAATAATAATATAATTATTACTAATATATATTATAGTAATGTTAACATATATATAATAATATTAACATATATTAAAATATCAACATACATTAACATATATGATCATAATAATATATATTATAGTATATATATATTATAAAATTTACTAAAATATTCAATTACAAAAATATTATTATTTTTTCTTTTTTTAATTCATGGTTGGGTGGGTGTTGTCTTAGGAAAAAACTTCTTTGTAGTTGTTTTAAAGAAGCACATGTCTTGTATGAAACGTTATTTAAAATAATTACAAAGAATGATTTTTTCCATGATAGGGCCCACCCTAAAACCCACAAATTTTCATTAGATTGGTAAATAATTTTCCCACATCCCCATTTATGGAATTTATTTTTTATATATATAAATATTCTTCCCACACACCTTACACTCACCTTCTTTTACATTATCTCTCTTTCATCCACAATTAACACTTCCCCTATACGTGTCTTGTAACACACCCCACACCCATCATCATTTTCCTCAATCCATCATATTCTACTTCTAAAAACAACAGTTGGTGATTCCCCCTACTATACATGCAATATTCCTTATATATAGAGCATTAGTACTAGAATCCCTTCCCAACATCCTCCTCACTTCAAAATCATATTTTCATTATCCTTATTCATGTAAAACACATAGAAACTCACACCTTTTATACATAAATATTACATCTTATTAGAGGAATATTCTTTACTTATCAATATGATCCAATCTAGAACCACAAAGGTTTAAAGTTTTTAGGAAATTTGATACATTAACAACTATTTCATAAAATATCTACAATATATCCCACTTAGTTCTTCACAACTCAAACCCTTTATACACATATCGTATTTAAAACCCTCCTTCATATCCTTAGAAAAATGAAATATAAGAATCGTTGAGCTAAGTATCTTAGTAAGGGTAAATAAAGAAGATATCAATAAATGACCAAATGTAAAAATATAATTATCATAAGGGAATGATAACATGATAATTGTTTTTAAATTTATAACCAATAATTCATATACCTATTAGTTGTGACATAAAGTTGGGTAGTTCATAAGACATGGATCCTGTATGAATCAAAAAACCTGATCCATGAGAGAATAATATTATCACATGATCATGTAAGAAAAGTGTTTCATAAAGTGTAACATAATCATAATCATAAAAATATTATGTCAAGGCCACCCACCAAGATATTAATCACTTTTTAGGCTTAGGATAACCTCCCATGTAACCTCTTTTAGGCTTGGGATGACCTCTCATGTACCATATTTTGGTCTAGTAATAAACTCTCATGTTCCCTTTTATCTCACAAGACATTAATCTTTACCCAATTAATTAGAGGAATATAAAGGACCCATCCATTACATAAAAATAATTCATTTATATATATGCTAAAAGATCTTGAAAACATTAATCATTACATCAAATCTTAACCCATAGAATAGAAAATGGGTTTAATAATTATTTGATCATCATAGTTATAAATCATAAAAATAAAGAAAAAATGAATTAACATTTTATTATATACCCAATGAAAACTAAGAAACATAAAAGGATGTTTTTATATATGGAAATACCTTTAAAATATCACTGGAACATTTCTTGGAGAAAATACCATTTTCATTTTCAAATAATGTATTTATAATATAAAAAATTTAAAAATATTAAGGATTTTTTGAATAAATTAAATGGAAACTTATAAAGGATGATTCAATGTCAAGAATACTCATTATGGTGTGAAAATCCATTCATGCGGTGTATGGTAAAATAAAAATTCCTTTCATATTTTCAGTTAAAATTCAAAAGTGTCTCATTCGAAAAATGTCAATAAGATTACATTTATTTTTTTATATTAATTAAAAAATGGTAAAAAATATTTTATACAATCATTATGTAATGATAAAAAAATTCATGAAATTTTTTTAAACAAAATATTGATATCAAAGAAAAATATTCATGACTTAAGAGAGAAATAAAGTTAATTTTTTGTAAAAAAGGTATTTTGATCCCTTTAATACATAAAAAGAGAAAAAGAAATAAAAAAAACCTCATAAATAAACATAAGTGAATAAAATAAATAATATTTAGGAGACATAAATAATATAAATTTATCATTATAAAATTTAATCATAAACTATCCTAGTAAAAATGATATTGTAACATAAAACCCTTACATGAAGTTTTTCTTACTTCATAAAAACTATAACCTATTGTATAATAAATTTTATTTTACTATAATTCTATAAAAAAAATATTTATAAATATAATACCACAAATTTTTTACTTATAACATCTTATCACACATTCATTAATAATATTTCATTTTTATCGTCGTTTATAGTGTTGACTACTTCATTTTCCATGTGTATTTTTGTTCAAAAGTTATGGTCCTTAAACATTAAAAATGGATCCTTCATATAAATAATGTTAATCATTATATAAATATCACATATATTAATTACATACATATTTATAACCATTAATATAAAGAGGTGATGAAAAATGAACAACATCACTATGTGGTGATGATAGTATGTATATACAAACAATTGATGTTTCAATTTTTGATGGATGGAATGAAATAAATATAAATAATAATTAAACATTATATAATCATTATTACATCAAAAATATCATATATATATATATATATTAAATCTATCATATCATCCTACCATTAAAGATAATTATGGAAAATTAATCATATCTCTACATGGAGGTGCTTTTCCACACGTATACACGAGTGATACTTTCATATCCCATTTAATGGAGAAGATGTTAGAAATAGTTGTTCAATCAGAATAATAACATCTCAGAATATTTTTGAAATTATATTCTTCATTTTATTATGGATACCATATTTTTATATGAATTATAATAATAAATGATATTAAAATAGATCATTTAAGATTTATACCACTTTTTTGAGAGACCTACTTAAGCTTACACCTTAAGTCTTGAATGATTAGTATTAATAGATGAAAATAAGATCTAGGATTAATGGAATGAATCTATTAATTTTTTTATTAGGTTATATATTATTTAGAATGATCAAATTATGTGAATAATGGAGGATAATATGATCTCTTTTATAATTTGGGGGTGCACACATGGAATTTCTTAAATGATTTCCATAATAAACGGTCACATTCATGAGAAAGTGGATAAAATGGAAACGATTTAAAAGATAAAATAATATAATTTTTAAATATATTCAAACAATAAAAATTATAAAACTTAATGTGGAATTACTACACTTATATCTTAGTTTAACCCCCTTGTAAACCTATTTTAACCTCAACTATAGTAACAATGGTTTACTGTTTTCACTATTAATTATGAATTAAATTCTGTTAAACCTATTAAATTATATTAATTATTATTATTTTAAATATTTAATCCATTTTACCTGATTCAATTTCTATAATTAACATAATTTAATTTTAAATAAGTGCATAAAACGCAACGAAACCCAATTTTCTGAAAAAAACACACTTTTAATCATAAAACTCAATTCACTTCTGTTATTTTGCTTGTAAAAACCCTAAAATACAAATTAAAAAACTTTATTGAGTATATAATATATAAATATAGTTAAAACCCATAATAAATGGATATTTAATTAATTTATTATTATAAAAACACATTGCTAAAAAATAGTTTTTAGAAAAATATATTTTTAAGACCAAAAAAGAACTTATACCAAAATAAAGTAAAATATATATTCATATGTAATAAATTAGATTAATTATAATTAAATAATACTTATGTTATTTTAAAATCAAATTTAAAACATAATTGGACATTTTAAATTACTTTATTTAATGAGAAGAAATGACAGTTTTAGAAAAATCATAATTTCCACTATTCCCTAAAAAATAAAACTCTTTAGAAAATCCTAAAAATTAACCATAAGATAATATTGGAATGATTATTTAAAAAATTTATTATTTTTTTCATATAAAATTTCTAAACATGGAATAAATTATTTATAATTTTCACTTGGAAAAAAGAAATAAAACCCATTTTTAAAGAAAACATATTTTTGAAGAAAAAAAGTATTTTATAGAATATTGAGTACTTATATTTTTAAAATTAATATATAAATTAATTTTATTTAAAACCTTCTAAAAAAATTTAATAATGTGGTTATTAATATTTATACCATCAAATTTAACAGCTAGGTTATAAAGGATTACTATGTTGTTGTTCATTTAGATCCAGGATTGTGGGTAACCTAAGATATATAATAACTCACATTTTTTAAAGAGAGATACATAAAAAATATAAGGGTGTTACATAGCCTTGCAAAATTACTATATTTTATAATTATCAGATAACTTTCTTAATATAAATCACATGAATGATAGTTCATTTGGTGTTCATGTGATTTATGGTTTATGGTTTGTGTTGTGTTCAAAATCAGTAGTAGTTTGGGTGTGAAATTTACACTGGTGGAGGAATTCATTGCATGGAGGTCCCATATGAATTTGTAGATATTGGAAGTTATTTTGTATATACGACATCTATGGTATTTCTATTTAGTGTTTCAGTTGTCGATTGATCATTTTTTTTCATTTAGCGATCATTAGTACTGACATGCGGAGACCTTTGCATCAATATGAACATAGTGATGTTTGTTAATTATTTTATTTTTTGAATTTTAATTTTTACTGAATAAAGTAATTTTTTAGATTCTTTATTACTAAATAGTATATACATGCATGTTTTTTTATTTTCACTTTTTTATTTTCATTTAAATTCAATGTAATTTAATATGGTTGTTATTCATTTAAATTATATTTGTGTCCAAAAAATTGTTTTACAAGATGTTTACACATACATTATTTTGTATTTACATGATACCGAATAAGTTATTATGATTAAAATTTAAATCAAATAATTTATTTATTTTGTATTTAATCACATACGTGAGGGAATCCAAAGTTGAATGTGAGAGAATATCGGAAAATAAATTTATGAATCTATGAATTTATATCTTGTGTAATTTCTCTTTTAACTTGAATAAATAATACCAAAAAATTCATATATATAAAAAGAATACATATATAGATATTTTTACATTTATGAAATGGGTCACGGTATTTTACAAATTTAATCTACATTTAAATGTTTAAAAAATTATTTATAAAATTTTAGAATAGGAAATTTGATAATTTATGAGTAAAAAATAGATCATTATTTAATTACTAAGAATGTGACTTAATAATATTATAATTAAATTCTTAATTAGTGATAATCAAATAAATAATCAATTAAATATGGAAATAAAATAATTATAATTTTAGGAACTTAATTATAAAAATTAACTCTTTCACTTTCATCTATAATTTTTTCTATTAGTTAAGTTTTAGTTTATTTAAATTATTTTTTAATTTCTACAATTTTAGTTTACCCCACACTAAATTTAATTTTTCTGAAAAATCTTGCAAGAGGATTCTACTAGTGTTTACACAAATTATCCTTATGGGATAGACCATTCTTCTAACTGCTACAATAGTTAGTAGGTTAAAAAATTTCAAAACATAGTGTGTCATGACAATCCATAACAAGTAATCCATAAGTGGGGGACTTGTGTCTGATCACTATGGGGAATACCTACCCCACTAAGCTTATGGGTGACCGAAACCCTAAAGTCGGTATGCTACCTAGGGGATTACTGACCTTATGTATCTTTTAACTATCTCTCCCACTCGTTTTCACCATCTCTAAGAAGCTAAGAAACCAAATTTACCCAAATAAAAAAACATATCTAGATAATGAATATATTTTCACTATCATGTCTATGAGAAAAAATGATCAGAATACACTGCTAATACATCTAATTCTGACACCTAAGTGTGAAGATATGAAGAACACTATAAACTGTCTAGTATATGCCTTATAATATAGCATATATGACATATATGACTTGATAATATTTGTGTGATTTTTACCAAAATACATTTCATGTGGGGTTGACCTACACGACATTTCCAATATGGTTTACAATGTGTGAGACCAAAAGATAATCATACATGTACTCTTTCAAAATATGTGTATTGTAACCAAATTATATATCATGTACTCTATTTTCAAGATGCATGGAGTCTACGAGTGACTTGCGAATGTACAAGGAAATCTTTCCAAGTTGGTTCATCAAAATACATGGTGTTTTTGTGGGCCCAAATAGTTTATGGGGATAATGAAATGACATGTCATATCCATGGGTACATGGTAATACATATGGTTCCAAAATATAAGGCATGTAACCCAAGTTCATGCCTCGTATGATTTCTATAAAAGCATGTAAACCCTAGAGCTCCTTCTAGAGAATGAAACCACCTATGACCTAGAGTATTAAAAACTGTGTATTTTATATTTTCATATCCAAATGTTGTGTTAATCTATGTTTTTCAACATGCCTATCACTGCCACCTCCACCTCAAGCCACACCTCCAATGTCTCCCAATCTCAATTCCATAAAATCTTACATTTCCCATATCTAGAGAATAAGTTTACACTCATCATTTTTTCATTCATAACTATCACAAAAACCATTCCAACAATCAATGTCACACCACCACTAACTCATGAAAACCCAGTCTATTAGCTATCTATTCCTCATTGAATCACCATACCATGAATGAATCTTAATGTGGTTGATTAGAGTTATATAATCAAAGAAAGATTATAAATGGAATGTATAACCACCCAAAAATAGGTTATCATTCGTATTCATTAAGCAATTCAAAAATTAGAAAGGGAATTTATATTATAATATCAAAATAAATATTTAATTGAATCAATATGATGAATATCCCAATGATCAAAAATATTATTTAAAAATGAAAATTTTCCAAAAATGGAATAATTTTCCATAGAATGAATAATCTATGATGTTACCATACAAAAGAATTATAAAATAAATAAGATCATGAGTAAAAAAATATTAAAATTAAAAATTTCAATATTTCATACTCATGATAAATAATCAACATTTGAAACATGAGTGAATATTTATAAAATATTCACATTATTAATGTCACAAAATTTATTTATCATTTTAGAAACATGGGTAATTAAGGAGTTTAATATTGGGAGAAATAATTAGGACATATAAATAATGTGGTGAAATAATTTATTCATCAATCCCACCTCTAGGTAATAAGGCCAAAGCTGTGATGAATTCAACTTCACCATAGAAACGTTGACGACACCACTATGAAGAATGGTTCTCTAAATCCACCAAGAATGGAAGAATCCTATATAAGTTTATATTCTTTATCAATAGACAACCATATATATAAGATATATCCATATATTTATAATAAAATATTATGACAGGGTTTCAACAACCAATATTTTAAATAAAAATCCACCTATTATTAGTTTATGGCCTGAAGCCCGAGTATGAAAGTTATACCACTCCTAGTAAAAGACCCTCATTCTAAACACAAATTTTGTGTCAAAATATCTATATGGGAATATATTTAAAAGATATTAATTATTCACATGTGCATTGTTAAAAATAATATATTAGATTTATTATAAATATTGAATACTTGTCTCACAAATAAAATTGAACTAAATTTTTGACCACCTATATATATTTTACTAAAAATATTTAAATTAATTTATTACAAAAACCCATGAATCTATAATTTATATTTATTTATTTTTGAAAATTAGGTTAATATTAATCGCAAATTGATTAAAATTTATTATATTCCATATTTATTTCTTTTTATATCGTCCCTTATTATCTATATTTTTTAAAGTGTGTTCATAAAGAATTTAAGGTATAAAATGTTTTGAAAAAAATTGTGACAGAGATGGTATAGAAAATACCTTACTTTTAAAGTGAAATTCTAAAATTCTAGTTCTTTGTACATAAGAAAAGATATTAATTTCCATATTTACTTCATTGTAGTGTATATATCCTTGAAGGAAACAACCTACCATATAGGAAGGGGAATTTGACAATGTTGTTGGGAAATTATTTTTTCAATAGTACTCTATAAATATTATTGATTTTGATGTTCACAAATACCCTTGTTTGTTTTTATAATGATATTAATTTAATTGGATTTTAGGAAATTAATATTCATTAAAATATTTATTCTGTAATTATTTTAAAGTTATTTACCCTCAAGGAATATTCATCAAAGAGTTTGGAATGAATTTTCATGATTTATGGAAACACTTTTCAGACCATATGTTGGTAAGCGTAGAATAAGGAATGAACTCTATGTTGTTTAGCAGTGAGTATGGTTCATGAACTATAAACTCCCAGGAAAGTATGGTTAAAGAACCCTATGTTTGGATGGAACATTAATTTTTCTTGAATAAAAAGAAAGGCTAAAGAACCCTATGTTAGTATAGAACGCTACATTTCAGGGGAAAAAATATTGTACATCGATACTAATTTTATTTTCCACCCTATTTTTGTCTATTTAATAACAGAGATTTAAATATATTATTTTATTTAATATTTGTACAATTGTATTGATAGAAATAAAGATTTATTGAAAGGTATTATATGACCGATTAAAAGGCTCATTATTGTTGATTCAAAGAACCGTATTCAATAGAGTAATTAATTTCTATTTCTAAGGGATGTTATGATTCCCCTGATAGATTCAATTTTGAATGTATATGATCTATCAGGTGAATTTTAGGGATCTACTCAAAAAAATGATAATATACATATATATATTTGAATGAATTATTTATAAATATATATGCATATGATCAATTTGATATACAACAACATTCTTTATTTTGGGAATCTCTATAGAACTACTTCCAAGAAAAATCATCTCTATTATTTTTTAAGAGAGTATATTCCTTGAAGCTCTGTATCTTCAACCTTGTACTAGGGTAACAACTGCTAATTTTTTGTTGATATTATTTCCTAAAGATCATTTTCAATAAGAAATTATTAAAATCTATTCCTACTTGAAGATTCTTATCGATGAATAATATCTATCTACTGTCATTTTCTGCTAAAACAGTGAAGTTTCAACCCAAACCATCAATAAATAAAACTATTTTGATTTATTAGAGTTCCAACTGGTCATACTCAAATGTTCTTAAGTATTATCTTCTTGCAAAAAGTTGCGGATAACTGGATCACTGGTTAAGAACAAGAAGGATTTGTTTATCCTTATTGTAAAACTTTTAACAGCCTGCACTTACTTGTTGTTTTGAAGGTCTTGTGATAAAAGGATATTTCTAGTGAAAATTTTCAAGCTCACAGAGAGATTATTGGCTGAGTGTACTAGGGACCATTTCTCCTCAAAACACTATAAAAAGTACTATGTTTTTATTTACCATTTAACCACTACTCAATTACATACAGTACAAAATGATGCATATCTTCATCAATCGCAATGGAACTGTAAAATCTAGAATCAGAAAAGATTACTGAAAATACATAATTCACCACCCTCATATGTATTATTGCATTAGTTTGACCTAATAATTGGTATCAAATTTAAGCTTTTTGATAAAGAAGATAAAGATCTATAAATATTAAAAGAGTAAGGTCTATATAAATTATATTCCAATGGATGATCCGAAAGAAGTTATGTCTATGATTCATGCTCCATATTTTAATGGTGACAAATATGGATGTTGTAAATCATGAATGATCATCTATATGAAGAATCTATGTTTGATATTTTATTCAAATATCATCACGTTTTATTTAATTCCTAAGAAACTAGAGACATGGGATGATGAAATAGAAGATGAATAAGATATCAACTCAAAGGAAATGAATTCTATCATCTATAGACTTGGACCTGATGAATTAAATAGAGTATAAAAATTCCATACTACCCATGAAATGTGGTATACAATAGATGTCACATATAAATGAATAGATAACATCGGAAAGATTACGTATTCTATTAAAAAAATAATGTTTGATACCTTTATAATGTTCAATGGTGAAAGAATCACACAAATGAATGGTCGGTTAACAGATATTTTCAACAATATTATTGCCTTGGGAGATCCCATTATTCAATCAAAAAAAGAACTAAAATTACTTAGAGTACTTCTCTCTAAATGGAATGGAATATCTACAGCTATTTAATAATAATCAGTTATCAATAATTTGAACACGAATAAATAATTTGGAACATTGATGATGTATGAAAATAAAAATGAAAGATGATGTTGAATATCACAAGATTATAAAAATGGAGAATGCCACCTGTAAGGTGAAATTTCATAATCATGAAATAAAATCAAAAAAAATACATTAAAATAGATAAAAATGAATATTCCTCAGGCTTTGAAATAGAACTGGCTCAACTATCCCTAAAGTTTATCAAATTCTACAAGAATAAAAGATGATTTAGAAAATCCTTTAAGAAGGGGGAAAAGGAACCTTGAGAAGTAAGATGTCACAAATGAATAAATATGGGTTAAATCAAACATGAATGCCCCCAATTGAAAGATGAAAAAGGACATGAAGGAAATATCAAAAAAAATATGATTATGATCATAAATAGAAGAGACCTATGAATTCTATATGGAGTGTATCTGAAGACTCTAGAATATCCTAAAAATATAATTTACATAAAGAGCCACAAAATCTAAAATCCAATCTGTGGTTTCTGGATATAGAATAAGAAGAGGTGCAATGTTCTTAATCTTCTCCCTATGAATCTTATATTTTCTCAAATAATAAGATAGTTTATTATTTTTCCATGCTAGAAGAGAAATATTATTCTTTAATAAAGATTCATAAATCATTAAAAAAATATTCACAATTCTATTTTAGGAGAAAGAGAAAAAATGTTAAAAAACATCAAGAACTAATTCAAAATACTGATTCATCTACATCAAATTGTATTTTTCATGAAAATAAAATAAAATAATTATAGTATTGAGAATATTCATATAAAAGTGATCATAGTATTTAAAACTAAGGATAAGAGTCTCTTAATGATATTCTTGGAAATAATTTTATTAAAAGAGAAAATTTTGGAACATGAAATAAGGGTGAAAAATAAAAATTATACAAAAATTATTTTTTCCCAATTCAAAAAATGCTACCTACTATTATTTTTGAACAAAAGTCCACTATACTAACAACTATTATTTAATAAATCCTAAAATATATATAAATTTTGAAAAAATAAGTAAAATCTAGATTCCCAAATCACTGATTGTTAACACAACTATACCTATGAATATAGGGTACAAAACTAAATATATGTTTAAATACATTTGTAGGTCAAAGACTATAGGAAAAAAATGATATATGGTCTATGTATAATGGCTGATCTAGACACATGAGTGGAGACTCTAAAAATTTCCATACACTGACTCAAATGTATGGAGGTCTAGTCACCTTTGGTGATAATGAATAAGGAAGAATCATTGGAATTGGATTTTTTGGAAATCCATAGAAAACAAAAATCTACAATTACTATGTATAGAAGAGATAAAGCACAATCTGATAAGAATTTCTCAAGTTTTTATGATGTATTTTTTATTTATTTTTCTAATAATTTCTACACGGTTTTTTAAGAAAAATTTCTTAAATTTAGATCACCTAGGACATAAAATGTTTATATTCTGTATCCAAATTCCTTGTGTAAACAGAAATTGATTTTATTAATTACTAGGAAAAATGGGTCATGGATATTGCATAGAAGACATGGACATTTCAATATACATGATTTACATAAAAAATATAAGAAACAATTAGTTTCTAATTTTCCTATTCATAAATTTAACATTTATAGATTATGTGATGCATGTCAAATTGTCAAACAACACAAATCATATTTCAAATATACTAATAAAATTTATACCTCTAAACCATGATAACTTATCCATGTGGATTTTTTTGGACCATCTAGGGTAGAAAGTTTGGTTGGTAAATTATATTTTTATGTTTAAATTGATGATTTCCCATAATTTACATGGGTTTGTTTTCTAAAACTCAAAAGTGATGTATTCACTATTTTTGAAATCATTCGAATAATTGTTCAAAATGAATTTAATTTTAAAATAATTTCATTGGCAAGAGAACATGGTGGAGAATTTGAGAACCAATATTTTAATTATTTTTTCTCAAACTTTGGTAATAAACATACCTTATCTATACCAAGAACACCTCAACAAAATGGAATTGTTGGAAGAAAAAATAGAACTATTCAATAAATAGAAATGAATATGATGAATGAATACAATCATCCTACCTATTTATGGTAAGAAGCCGTAAGAACAACTTTATATATTTTTAATAAATTTTTAAAACACCCCTTATTAAAAAGACACCCTATGAACTATGAAATAATAGAAAATATAAATTAAAGTACATTGAAGTCCTGATATTCAAGGTATATATCATGAATACTAAGGAAAACCTTGGTAAATTCAATCCAAAATATGATGAAGGAAAATTTATAGGATATTTTGCCACTTCTAAAACCTATAGAGTGTTTAATAAAAAGTCATGGATTGTTGAAGAATTAGTTAATGTGAATCTTGATGAAACTGACCATTTTAATAAGAAGTAAGATCAAACAAATGAAATTTCTTACTTTTTTGACAACACGATACTTGAAACACCAAAAATTTATTTTGAAAAAAATGAAATTTTGTCTAGTTCAGAAGAACATGAAATTAAAGAACATAAAAGTGACTTACCTAGATAGTCTAAAAACTTATAATACCATCCTTTAGACACTGTTATAGGAAAACTAGACATAATAGTTAGTATTATAAGAAAAAAACGAATCCAAGATGAATTTTTTTTCATTTCTTTATCAATTAGAACCTATGTCTATTGAAGAAGATTTAGAAGATGGGAGATGATTGTTATCCATGAAAGAAGAACTAAAATAATTGACAAGTAATAATGATCAGGATTTATTAGACAGAACATCGGATTATCCAAAACTAATAACTAAATATATATTTAAAAATAAATAGGAGGATCAAGGGATCATAACTAAAAACAAATATAGATTAGTAAAAAAATGATATAATCAGGAAGAAAGAATAGATTATGATGAAACCTTTTCAGTTGTAGCAAGATTAGAAGCCATCAGAATCCTTTTAGTTTATGCATATTATATGAATTTAAAATTATAACATAAGGATGTTAAATATTTCTTCTTAAATTTATATTTAATGGAAGAAGTTTATGTTGAACAATCCCCAGGTTTTGAAAACCCTTATAAGCCAAATTCTATTTTTAAACTTATTAAATATTTTTATGGTATTAAACAAGAAACTATAGCTTGGTATGATATATTAGGCTCATTTTTGTTGGAAAATGGATTTTATGTGGGATTATTAGACCCTAATATTTTTCAGAAAACATTATTTCCTAATATTTCATTAGTACATAATTATGTTGATGATGATATTTTTGGTTCAACGAATAAAAATCTTTGAAATAATTTCTCAAACCTAATGCAAACAAAATTTGAAAAGTGTATGATGGGAGTAATGAGTTTTTTTATGATATATGATTTTTTAAAAATATTATGGATATGTTTTAAATAAAATTAAATATATTATTAATTTATTAGAGAAGGTTTTACTATAAAACAATAATATTTATAAAAAATACCATTGTATCAATAAAAAAGTTGATTTGGATGAAGATAGAAAACCAGTTTAAAACATGTTATATAGAGGTATGATTGGTAGTTTGTTATATCTGGCCCCTATCAAAATAGACATAACTTTTTCCATATTTTTATGTACTAGATTTTATTGAAATAAAAAATAATTCCATCTTAGAGCTATTAAAATAATTTTTTTATATTTAAAAGAAACTATTTTTCAATATATTCTTTATCCAAAAACTTATAATTTTAATTTAATTTCATATTCATATGTTAACTTTGGAGGGTGTGGATTTCATTAGAAAAAAACCTTAAGAACACGTCACCTATTAGAGAAATCCGTAGTGTCAAGGTACAGTAAGAAAAAACATTCAGTTTCTCTGTCAATAGCTGAGGTATAATATGTGTTTTCTAGTAGTTTTTCTGCATATGTGTTGTGGATGAAACACACCCAAGTAGGTTTTGGACTAAATTTTATTAATATACCTATTTTTTTATTATACTAGTGAAATAAATGTTTCCAAAGATCTGATTAGCCACTCTAGGACTAAGCATATTGATGTAAGGCATCATTTTCTGAGAGATCATTTTATTAAAAAGTATATATAATTAAAATTGATAAATACAAAATATCAATTATCTGATATTTTTAATAAAACAATTCCCATTGCAAGTTTTATTTTTAAAAAGGAGATCTAGGGATATTTAATTTTGAATATTTTTTATTAATTTTTTTATTTAATTTATCTGTTAGTTATTTTTTTTATAATTTTTCATTTATTTGTTTAAATAAAATGTTTTTTTTGACATTTTTTTTAAATCATGTCTTTTCAAAATTAAATTTTAATTATTACCCTACTTAATTAGCATGAGAAACTGTACCACCAGACCAATCCATCAAAAATCTTTTCATCTCTCTTTAGCCTTCGATTTTGAACCTTTTCAACATCCGGAGACATGGTATTTCTTCCAAAACCTAGAATTTGAATACCTCAAACCTTTATATTTTAAGAAAATGATGAAGACAATGAGAACATATGAAGGTGAACCAAGTGATCCAAAGCATCAGTGTGTCCCCTTTAAGAAGATTCTTCATAGAAAGGTTGTTGATTTTGAATGAATGTATCAAAAAAAATATACTCATAATGGTATTTCCCTTAAAGGGTTGGAATTTCTATTTAATAAAGAAAATAAAGATTTCCTTTATGAGATTGAACTGAAATAGTTTTACAGAAATTTTTAGTTTATTTTTGATGAAACAAAGTATATAATGTCATGGAATTTAGATGATACGGAATTTTTGATCTCTTCAGTATAAATTTCTCAGATTTTAAAATTCCTATATGAAGTAGTATTCCATTTTGATCTTCAGTCAATTAGAAATAAGGATCACAAATTATAAGATATCATGCCTTTTCTTTTTTGGATCAATCAATATACAGAAAAATATTGTAAGGGATATTGAGGCTAACTAGAAGGTTTTGGTAATGTTTATTCAGGCAGCTATCATTCCAGGGAATTCATAATTAGAAAATATTTTGTACCAAGAAATGTATATCATGATTTTGTTTTTCAGTGATATTAAGTTGAACTCTCTTAGATATATGTTGAGATATCTAAATCACTAATTCCAATCAGAGTCTAGAATTTCATTATATCCCTATGGCTAGATCATTTCTATTCTTCAATACAGAATGAATAATAATTGAATTATTTATTCTCAATCTATATTTCATCACAAAAATGTTCTAAATTCTAGTCACTTAATATTTTTTTTTTTGAGTATAGTGAAAGTTCAACTGTTTCCAGTGACTATAAATGATCATCAAGTATCAGGTCATATTGATCAAGGGGATAAAGAAACTCTCAAGTCTACAAGATCAGTTCAATTGAGAAATGATTAAATTATAGAATCTATAATAAAAGGTTTTTCTCAGTATACAAAAATAATGCTATGTTATGATGCTATAGATCATGATGAGAAAACTTCTGAAGAATTATCTATTGAGGAACATGTTACAAGGCCCATGATCATATAATAACACCAAATTGAGGATACAGAGGGAGAAACACCAGGACTTGGTGATAAGACCCCATAAATGCATTTGTGAGAAACAAATCATTATAAGGAACAATATGTTGAGTGTAAAGCTCAAAAACAAAAAAAATTCCCATTAACCTGATCAACCAAAATGAAATTCTGAATAAGGAAATAAAATTCAGAAATCAATGACTGAAACTATTGAAAATATTGAGATTAAACCAATATCTTATATTAGTCAATCCATGAAAAGAATAGTTTTTGTATCTAGTGAAAGGACAGAGATCCTTAACGATATTTTTTTCAAGTTAAAAGACTTCGGTTAAGTATTTAGCTTTTGTGGAAGTAGCTACACAGTCAAATAATCTAGATGAAGGAACATCTGATTCTATTAAAAATCATATAGAAAATTTAGTTATCAAATTCAAAAAGTTATAGAAGGAGTACTCCAGTATTTTAAAATAAGTAGAATATTAAAATAAATATTAAGATTATTTAATAAATTCATCTAATTCAAGATTAGAATTATAATTTTTTAAGAATCAGCTAAAATAATTCAGAGACAATTCTATTTTAAAAATAGATTTTCTTACTTTTAAGTGAGATATGCCTGATCAGTTTTAAAAAGTTAAATTCAAAATATGTTCCCAAAATAGATTTTGTAGATTTTAAATAGTATTTGGGTAGTTAGTTTGAATGAATTAAAGGATATTTCAGTTCATCAGTAGCATCCACTTCTTCACCACCAACTTCTCTATAATTGATTGGAATGTTTCAATAAATCAATATAGTAATGGCTGACATGAATGATTAGATTCAATATCTTTAGTGTAATAGTTACCCTATGCTTATGTTGTAGATAATAAAAAAGATATTATCTAGAAGTTAACATCAAGTGAACCTAAAATCATATTTCATCATAATAATTTCAATGACATTTATTTTATGACTTCACAAACAAAATAAAATATGCATGACTTTCTCAAAGTCAATCAGATTAAAATTTTGATTTTGGGTCAAGATTCAAGAATTTTGATAAGGCAACTGGATGGAAATCAATTAGAAAGGTTAAGTGGTCATATAGAAGAGTTGAAACAAGTTTTTTAGGCTGCTCAAGATTCAGAAAAACCCAAAAACCAATCCCTATCAAAACCATTTACCTTCTACCATCCTACTTGTGTAAAATGTTTGCTCAAGAAAATATAACCTGAGAATTTATAAAATCTTTTTCATAATTTTTTTGATTATTGATGATATTTATATAATTTCTATGGTTTATTATTTGTACATATCCACTATTATAACACATTATTATTTATTTATACAGTAGAATGTGACATTCACTTAATATTTTGTGAAAAATAAAATATATTTTAATCCTTTCTCTTACTATTCCTGTTTGATATTATAAAAAGGGGGAGAAATTGGGTAAAAAACATTTTCAAATTAAGAGTATGTATTTTAAATTGAAATAGTACTATGTAATAGAAATAATGTATCGAAAAATTAATTTTACATTCTTCAAGTATTGTATTTAAAAATATTATTTCCTTAGTGTTTACAAAATACAAGATTTTCTATAAATTATTTTATGGGTTTTGTGATCATCAAAAAGGTAGAGAATTTTGGGAATGTATTTTCTCAACAATAATCTATAAATATTATTTATTTTAATGATCATAAATATCATTGTTCATTTTACTAATGATATTACTTTAATTAGATTTCATGATAGTAATATTATTTGAAATATTTATTCTCAAATTACTTTTAAGTTATTTATCCTCAATGAATATTCATCAAAGCATTCAGAATGAATTTTAGTGTTTTTTTGGAAAAACGTTTCATACCCAATGTTGTTAAGTGTAGCATAAGGAATTAACCCTATGTTTCAAAGTAGCTTTTATGGATCACGAACCCTATGCTTCCCAGAAAGTAAGGTTAAATAACCCTATGTTTTGATGGAACATTACATTTATAAGAAGTAAAAATATAGTTATGGAACCCTATGTAATTAAGGAACCCTACGTGTGATGAAAAAAATGTATGGTACATCAACACTATATTTTTCAATTCAACAATATAGATTTAAATCCATGATTTTATCCGATATTTCTGTAATGGACTTGATAGAAATAAAGATCAATTGAATAATATTATAAGACCAATTCAAAGGCTCATTATGATAGATTCAAAGAACCATATTCAACATAGTAAATCATTTCTATTTCTGAGGGAAGTTACGAATCCCTTGGTGAATTAAAATTTGAATACCTGGGAACTATTATGTGACTTTCTTGGGTTATCTAAACTGAAAGAAAATATATCTAAATTTATATGAATGGGGTATTTTATAAATATATATACACATGATTCATTCAATATAAAAAAAATTATTTATTTTTTGAATCCCTATAAAACAACTACAAAGAACTATCATCTCTATAATTTTCTAAAAGAGGTTATACCTCAAAGCTCTAAATTTTCGACCTCGTACTGATGTAACTAATACTACTTGTTTTTTCTATTCATTCCTGAATATCATTTTCAATAAGGAATTATTTCATGATATTCCTACTTGAATATTATTATCGATGAAGAAGATCCATCTACTATCAATTAATGCTCAAATTATAAAGTTTCAACCCAAACCATCAATATATCAAATTATTTTGATTTATCAGACTTCCAAAAACTCCTACTCAGTTGTGGTTACATGTAAAATTCATGCACTAAGTTACGCATAACCAGTTTCCTATTAATGAACCAAAAGGCTCTGTTAAGCCTTGTTTTAAAGGTTTCAACTTCCTGCACTCAGTTGTGGTTTTAAAGCTCTTGTGATAAGAGGATATTTCTAGTGAAAATCACCAAGCTCATAGAGAGCTCATTGGTGGAGTGTACTAGGGGATATTTATGCCCCGAAACACTATAATATTGCAATGTTTTTCTTTATTGTTTATCCGCTACTCAATTAATTACAGTAAAGAATGTTTCATATCTATATCATGGCCAAAGGAATGGAAAAAACAAGAATATGTAAAGATTACCAAAAAGACACAATTGAGCCCCACTTGTGTATCATTGTATTATTCCAAAATAAAGCATTCACCATTGGATCGATCAAACATTAACCCTCAGGTCTAGTAATTTCTTTCTTAATTACCTACATGAATCTAGTTAGGGAGATCCTTATAGGGATATTGTGACACACTACTGAGAAAACAACCTATACCCACGGTTCAAAACCATGGGTATAGCCCCCAAAACCATGTGTATAGCCTATACCCACGATTTTGGGAACCATGGGATAGAAAGGCATCGTTATAGGGGTCTTGACCTATACCCATGGTTTTTGGAGAGCCGTGGGTATAGGGGAGCCAGATGTGGCACAACGCTATTACAGATCCCGCCCAGAAGGCTTTACCAACCGAACTAAAGTTTTTTGAAATAATATATCTATATTCTTGTAAATATATTAATCTTAATCATGAAAAAATGTATTCCCCGCCAATTTTTTTCGTGTCCCACCTAGTTTTCTTTTCCCACCATAATGAGGGAAATATATACCCACGGTTCTGGAGAACCGTGGGTATAGGTCCTCAAAAAAAACCCCAATACCCACGGTTTTGAAGTACCGTCGGTATAGGTCTTCGAAAAATACCCTATACCCACGGCTTGGCCAAACCGTGGGTATAGGGTTTGAAAAAAAACACATATACCCAGGTTTTTTCAAAACCGTGGGTATAAGTGTTCAAAATAAACCTATACCCACGGTTTGAAGAAAAACCGTGGGTATAGGTGACCTGTACCCACGGTTTTGGAAAACCGTGGGTATAGGTCCCCATATTAACCCTATACCCACGGTTATGAAAAATCGTGGGCATAGGGGTACTATATACGCACGGTTTTTTGTAAAACCGTGGGTATAGACCCATTTTCCAGTAGTGACAGCTGATATTATGAGAGATTTTAAATTCCATTATCCTCTAATTTTTTAGGGGTTGTGTCTCCTCAATAGAAAACCACTATTGGATATTCAAAATCATATAGGATTGAGAGAAACACCAAGTAATATTATCCACCTTAATTATAGAAGGGAAATATTTATGGTGGTGGGATGTTATGCTGGAGGATAAAAAAACCAAGGTTTTACATCAAATAGCTTTTATGAACTATCCTTTTAAAATTTTTACCCTAAAAACTTACATCATTTAAAGGATTAGGTGGTCATGGAATTTATTAAATATTAAATGTATATTATTTAATATGATATCAAATTAGCATACATACTTATCTTATCTCTATACATGAGTGGGGATGAGGAATCAAAGGCATGGTATTTTAAGATTGGTTTAAAGGAGAAATACAGTCTCAAGTGATGATTTTTAATCTTTATACCTTATATTAAGTGGTAAAGATGGTCATACTTACTTATATAGGTACCTCTTTAACTGGATAAACCAAAGGTAGTATCTTATCAAGTGTTCATAAGAGAGTATGGGAAGATATGACAGAATGTGACCTTTTATAGAGAATTCAGGGTAATGGTGTGCCTTTATCACCTAGTTTTAGGAGACCTATAATATAGTGTCATCGGTGTGGTCATCCTAGACACATAAATATTAATTATATATATTAAGGAAAATATTTCCATTAATGTGGTAAGTGTGTCCATATTTAAGGATTATTCCAACAAATAATATCTAAAAGTATTGAGTTGTGACCCTTTATGACTTGGGTATCATATGATCAATCAGTTTAACATTCTTCTAATATTAGTTGACCATCAATTAGGATATCAGGTTGAGGAGGACCATGTGCTACTCGGGGTCATTTAGCTGTTGTGAGTTCATCTAATAATTTATTTCCACCTAAGGGTGAGATTGAAAGATTGTGTAATATATATGTTATAGATAAATCTAATAAAAATACAAGAGGGTTTCTATCTATTGTTAATGGCGCTATTTTTTATTTTTTTACTTTTACGTGTTACGTTTTTAATATATATTTTTTATATTCCTTTATTTCTAAAAAAATAGCATCAATTTTTCAACATTTAGTAGAATCATCATCGACATTTATGAGTCTTGATACCTCTCTTGGGATGATAATTGAAAATATTAAAATATTTCCATATAGGGATTTTGTAGTAACATTTAATGGGTATATTTAGGATTTAATGATTTTTAATAAGATTTTTTAACATTATTCTATGTATATAATGGTTTTTCTTTTTCCAATAATATATCAGTTATTATATAAGGGGAGTTTCTTTCCCATTTCTTATAGGCACTCATTACACTCTCATAGGAGAATGGTAATTTCAAGCATGTTGATCCAGTCCTAGTTAGTGGAATATTAGAGTGATCACTCCTAAAATGGATAGTATTGTTTTAAGAGTAGTAAAAATATATGATGAAAATTTATACCTATAGGATTACTTTGGGACATGATTAATAGTAATATAAGGTTTAATCAGGGTTGGGGTATTTTTATACAATTTATATTTTTTATTTCTTTCTTTTACATCTATACTGTCAAGTGAATGTGTCTATCATTATCTCATCATAAATTTATTTTTTATCACAAAAAAACACACACACAAAAGGGAAAACATATTTTCAAGGACCATTACTCGATAAGAGTAGATAATACATGGAATAATTAGGAAACACCCAAGATCACACTATCTACTAGTAACAAACATTTGTATTATAGAATGTAGGGAATATCCTTATACTTCTGTTACAAATCCCCATATAGATTTTGGTGAATCAATCACTTTAAAGTGATATAAAATGGTGTGTGAAACCAAAGAGACTGTCACAAATATAGGTTTCTTTTTTACCATAAAGCTTAGGGCTAAGACCTTATTTGTTAAAAAAAAGTAAAATAGAGAACCCTTTTGTACTAGGAAGGGGAAACCCATTATATGCTCGAAGGACAGAGGAAAATAGCCTTATATCGGAGTTATGAAATTCAAATTTCACACAATAAAACAATCCAAATGGTCATGATAGAACCAAAACAAATCTAGAGTCAGAGAATAGGATGACCCAAGTTGTCCGCCTCACCAATATAGTAGCACCATAACCCTCCTCGACCACCAGTATCACCGCCACACCAGAAAATCTACAGGTCATGGTAAACAAGGGTCCAAGGACCGGATCTGGCGATATCTGCTCTGAAGAGCATATCTAAAACAGATCTGACACACAGAACAATGATCATCATGGATCGACGCCAAGAGTCGCACCGGATCCATCCATGAGCACGATTGTTGAGAAATCGTTCCCCCCACGACCAGAAATTGAAGCGTTGAAAAATGAATATCAAAGAAAATCACCACCAGATCGGCCTCCCACATAGCTACGTCGGAGGAAGGTCACACTACCGTCAGTGCCCGACGTACATCCAGGGACCTACGTCGCAACATCGGTCTTCCGCTCATGGATACAGATCTTATATCATCGTAGACTTTTGGATTACAAGAAACTCAGCATCTCCACTTGAAGAAGGGGGCCAAGCCACAAACCTCACTGTGATGAAGCACCAAAGGGGAAATCATAGGAAATCTACCATAGGAGAAGGAAGGTAGAGATTTGGAAACCCTAGCGTTGTGGATCCCCTTACAAGCCCATCTCTTATTCTAAAAATTATTTATTGTCAAAGTTGTTTTTTTGTTATATGTATTCTTCTTCTTTTTCATTCTTCAGTACTTTCACTATGGTAAGTCAAATATTCTTTTTGTATAAATAACACAACAGAAAAAAACTTATTCATATCTAAAACAAAAAAAATAGTTTGAATAAACTTAGTTTTCTTCTATTACAAAAAAGAAACACTCTTTCTCTCCTTGCATAAAAAATGAATGCATTGCTTCTTCCATCTTCTTCTTATTTACAATAGTAAACTTGAGGGTTGCTTCTTATTCTTATTCTTTTCATACATAAATTCAATACTTCTCTTCATATGAAAAATAAATTTCAAAATACCCTTCTTCCATATTATACTCATTATTCTTATTTACTGTAAAAAAACTACACTAAATTTTCTCTTTTCCTTTATTATAAACACACAAAATATCATAATATAGTAGACAATGTTTATTATTTTTTCTTCGTTGACACTGTTTGTTTTTTATTCTTCGGAATGTGTTGAAAGTGGGTCCCCTAGTCCGAAATTGTGTACATACATTGATTACCATTTCATGTATATTGTTTGATATATAAATTTTTTTATCTTACCAGAACAGTGTCACTTCTACATCCACTATATTTAAGGAAACTTCCATAGATTACAAGTCATATCAAAATTTTATATTAGTTTCATGCAATATTGAATACCTAGAGATACCATGACAATAATATTAAAGTAATTTTGTATGGTCAATATACATTATACTAACTGGACACATATTATGTGCTACCATCAGGTGTTGAGGTCTTATAAGTGTTGAGACTTATTCTCATGAAGTTCTCACTTTGTGATCTCAAGAAGATGATATCATAAGGACCGAACCTACAATAGGAACACCATGTGTTTTGAGTTTTGTTCATAACTACAATATATGAACATGTGTATTGGTATCCTTAATTTTTATTATTATCAATGTGTTCCATTTGACCAAGTATTTTGATGTATGAAAAAAAACAATGACATTGAAATCATGGTGAGGTAGCTTGTGTTGGGTGTGTCTTTTGTGTTCTGTAATTTTTTGAATGGTCAAAATAGAATTTTTCACTCACAAGCCATGGAAGTGATATCTCAAGAACATTTTATTAGGATGGTAGTACCTTCATAAATCCATGTCCATGGTATTAGAATATAAGTATTTGTTGTTATGTCAACAAATAACAAATCAGTAATGGATGATGACACAAGCTGTGAATCCAACATTATGAGATGTGATATGGAAAAGATATTATATTACATAGTGAATTTTTGTATGATAAATGTTGTTTCTATGACCATTTTTAATCTCTTTAGGGGACTTTATGGGTTTCTAAACTATTATCTTAGTCTATGAAGTGTATTCACTACTATCGAGATATAGTCCAAGAGGGTAACACACAATAACATATTCAAGGGTCTACCATATTTAGGTGAATATTTTTATAGAAAATAGTGGGAACTACAATGGAGTCTATGTGTTGTTCAAGTTTTAAAGATCACAAATGAATGAATAAATTCATTATTATTTGAGAATAGAATAATTGGATTAAATAATTTTTTTATACTCCAGGTTCAATTAGTGTTGAGTGAATTATGATTTGATTTAATGGATCAGTTTTATCATGTAATATATTTAATATACATTACAAGTATGTGATAAAATGTAAATAAAATTATGATAGGGTTAGTTCATCATAACATGTCGTTTATATCTTATATACTAAAAATTGGATATATGGGGGTTGGGAAACCCTTTACAGATATTTTTTCTCCCACTGTATAATAATAGTATAAGCTCTTTTCCAATAAATATTCATTCCAATGGTTTGAAATCTCATCTCTATTCATACCACATCTAAGAGAGAGAAATATCTCATCTAATATTTTGATCTTCGATCTCCTTCACGGATCGAAGTGATAGGATCATGGTGATTTTATTAACATCGAAGGAATCATCATACCTCTATTATAGCACACAGAATTTGATGATATGACTCCATACATATTATGGAAATGTGTGTGGATGGTCTAGTTGGGTTAGAGCTCAGATCCTTCACACAATGCTCATCGGTGATGAGTGACATTTTAATTCCCCACAAATTCAAACTAGGTATTTGTTCTTTTGATTTTGTGGTTATTAAATTTATTAAAGATCCTCATACCTTGGTTGAATCTCATATCACTTCCAATGACAAAGTTACCTCACTCTAATAATGGATATTTTAAATCCTCATCCCATCGGCTTCCACTGTATGCATAAGTACTATAAATTTTTATTAGAGTGATCACATAAAATTTCTAAGCCAAAAAATAAATTTAATTAAATGGATTAGATGTATTAATAAAGTTCCAATAGAATAGATCTCATGTCGATCCGATTCTAGATGGCCCAGTTATATCCATTAGTTTTTTTTAATATCGATCTAAAATGTGGTTGTTTCAAGTTAAAATTTTAAGAACAATATTATTATATATATTTTCATGATTTTATTTTATAAATAATTCACATTCTTCAATTTTTGGAATAAAAAAATGGATATGTTTTCTTCAGGGGGAAGCTTGAATAAAAAAACTCATTTTTAGGGTTGATTCCTATAAAAGATGGAAAATTAAAGAAAAACTGAAAATCCTGCACTTATTAGTATTTTGAATCAATGGGGGGTGGTGTCTCCGGTCAAAAACAAAAAAAAATTATTTTAAATTTCAAAAATAATGGAGGAAGCTTCATCTGAAGTTGTCCCGTGAACCCCCCATCACCATGGGATCATCTTTAAGGCCGACTAGATGCAACCACAACATCTTCCAAACTAGATATTGCCTCTGTTATGGAATCCACCACTCCCAAATTCCTAACCTCATAATTCCACTACCTCTATTCTGGCCAGCCCTTCAGACCCACCAGTCGGTACTACACATATCAACCACTCCCCTTCTGTCACCTCCCCTATCTAAAAACCCCAATTACATTATGAAAAGGTCATCCTATGGTACTCTCCACCATCTTCTACTAATGCCTAGTCTATATTGACCCCTCATAATAGCCATATCTGATGGGTTTTTTTTCAAACTTTTGTTATTAGAACCATCAACCAGAGCATGTTCGGACCTCCTATGACTAATGGGAGTCCAATAATTCCAAGACCAAACCAAATATGTACACTAGCATCCAACACAATGTTAGGTAACCATAATATACCTCCCTAGTTTCCATGGCCACCTCTAGTTTAATCCTGATGGGGTTCCCTAGCCACATGCTACCATCTCATATTCACCCCTTATAGGTAAAACTGGGTCAGACTGACCCAAAATAGGCTAGGATGTCTCTACCAAACCCTAAACCACTCTAAAAAGAGTTTTATTATCCCACAACATCCCTAGGATGTTTTTTTCCATCCCATAACAGGCATACTTGTGTTCATCCTGACCCGTAATGGGCCTGAGAAGGGTTTCTGAGATTGATAAATTTTTAATAAAATATAAAAAAAAATTAAATTTTTTAATTAAAAAAAATGAATGGAAATTTTATTATTTGGATAAAAAATTTGTTTTTATATTAAATTAAATAATTTTGTTAATTTATTTTTTGTAAAAACATTCTTTGATTTGAGGGATTGAATGAAATTTTATGATTTGAATTTAAATTATTCATTTAATTTTTCAAATTCCCTCAAACTTCAATTTATTATATTTTAATTTTTATCACGCATTTAATTTTTTCACTGAATGACCTACCCCATTAAGGTATATGTCTATTTTAATTTAATTATTTATTACACATTTTTTACACATGTAATATTTAATTAGTTTGTATTGACAGAATACAAAAGGTCATTATTTATTAAATATTTAGAAGGGCATGTGTATCCATTATTATCTATATGTATATTTTTCTTTTTAAGACCCCTCACCCATGTGAGAGTACATTTTTACTATCGATGATAATGATTTATGATGTGAACTATGCTATGATGACATCGTACCTAGACGAGAAGTGAAAACACTGGATTGTGGGTAAAGCCACGATATGATCCAAGACTCAATGTAGGTATTATGCCCCTTCGTAATAGTTGATTCATTAATTTTAATGAGGGTTACTAGTGTTTGATAAAATAATGGGAAACATTCAATGATTTAATTAATTAATCAATAATTTCTAAAAGGTAATCAAGATAAAGTACTAGCTGCTAATTTTTTTTATAGATAAAAATAGAAATTAAAAGAAAACCCAGAGATAAATTAGCACTGTGATCAATACTAGATAAAGAAAGTTTCCTGACCGGATATAACATCCAAGAATGTTACAAGAACTTGCACATAGTAAAACTTTATGAGATGAATCTTTATGTGCTGGATTCTTCACTTCTTACAGACCATTCTTCGGGGGAAATCAATATGGATAAAGAGAAATAAAAAAATCATGAATATTATGTGATAGATGTACATTGTATCATGTTTTCATCTATATACATAAGGATGAATATGCCTACAAGATGTTAACTCATCTGAAGTAGTTATATCAAGAGAGATCTAGGAATAAAGTTATGTTATATCTAGTGAAATGTATAGGTGTTGGTTTTTAGAAATCAATAAAACAGCACATTATATACTTAATATGATCATATTCATTGAGAAACTTGAAGCCCTTAGTTTCATTATATACCAAGAACTAGCTACTAATATCATTCATGTCTCTTTATTACCAATATTATTGAATATTATTTTTAATTATAATATTAATAACATGAAAATTTTACTTTGAGATATTTTGGATTTAGTTTTCTAAGATGATAAGTATATGAAGAATAATGATTCTTCAATCCTTATAGTGAACAAGAGGAGGAAGGGAATGTATAAGGGTTCTAAGGATAAGTCTATGTCGAATACACCTAAGATTTTTTACTTCCAAAAAGAAAATGTTATGGAGTGAAGTCAATGAGCAGGAAGGTGTATAATTTTCATGTGGAAAGAAAGGCCACTAGAAAAAGAACTACGGATCTATGAATAAGAGTAAAGGTGACTCTGATACTTTAGGTATGTTTTATTGAATTCAATCAATCTTTATCTATAAGTTTAATATTGAATAAAACATGTTCCTCAAGCATTTATATTCATATAATGGAACCAAATTGATTCATGAAAATTGAAAAGTGAAATTTTGATCTGCATGCTAAAAATGGTGTGATTACAAAATACTTTGTAATGAGATATTTTCATCTGAGTTTGACTAGTGATATAGTTCTTTTATTGAATAATTATTATTATGTTATTTTGGTTACCAGAAACATAATCTCAGTATCTAGTTTGGAAACTATAAGATTTTATTTCAAGTTTATAGGTAAAATTTGTCTCTTTTATAATGATAACATATGTTATGGTATGATCCATGTTAAAAAAATATTTTATATTCTTGAACATGAAATCTATGTAATGGAAATCAATGAAAAAACCATTGAACTTGACTTATATAAAACACACCTATGGAACTTCATGCCTAGTCATTTAAATGTGAAGCATTTAGGTAAATTACATCAAGAAGGGTATTTAGACTCATTATATTTAAATATCATAGATGTATAACATCCTTTTTTATAAAGTAAAATGGCTAAATCACCCTTATCTGGGAAAGTAAAAAAGAGAAACTAAGTTACTAGAATTGATTCATATTGACATATGTGGTTCATTTCTCATAAAGTAAAGGGATATTTTTTCATATGTTGTTACTTTTATTGTTGAGTATAATAGGTATAGATATATCTAATTAATGTGGTATAAGTTAAATTCCTTTCAAATGATTAAGGAATACCAACATGAAATAGAGAACCAACTATTTAATAATATTAAATAACTCCGCTCATATTGAGGAAGAGTGTATCTTAACCAATATTTCATTGATCACTTAAAGGATCTGGGGATAATATCATAGCTCAATCCTCCTTATACACCATATAATAATAATATTAGTGAAAGGAGGAATAAAAAATTTCATGACATGTTTCGATCAATGATGATTCAAGAAACTCTTTTTTATCCTTTTTGGTATATGCATTGAAAACTACAACATATACCCTAATTCGAGTACAAAATAAAGCGACAAATGATACTCCACATGAGTTATGGTGTGAAAAACTCAAATTTATCATACATGTGTGTATGGGAAATTGTGTATTTTTTAAGAAAATGATGAAGACAATGAGAACATATGAAGGTGAGCCAAGTGATCCAAAGAATCTGTGTGTCCCCATCAAGAAGATTCTTCATAGAAAGGTTGTTGATTTTGAATGAATGTATCAAAAAAAATATACTCAAAATGGTATTTCCCTTAAAAGTTTGGAATTTATATTTAATAACATTATGAGATTGAACTGAAATAGTTTTACAGAAATTTTTAGTTTAGTTTTGATGAAACAAAGTATATAATTTCAAGGAAAGTTGATGATAAGGAATTTTTAATCTCGTTAGTATAAATTTCTCAGATTTTAAAATTCCTATATGAAGTAGTATTCCATTTTGATCTTCAGTCAATTAGAAATAAGGATCAAAAATTATAAGATATCATGCCTTTTCTTTTTTGGTTCAATCAATATAATGAATAATATTGTAAGGGATATTGAGGCTAACTAGAAGGTTTTGGTAAAGTTTATTTAGGCAGTTATCATTCCAAGGAATTCATAATTAGAAAATATTTTGTACCCAGAAATGTATATCATGATTTTGTTTTTCAGTGATATTAAGTTGAACTCTCTTAGATATATGTTGATATATCTGAATCACTACTTCCAATCAGAGTTCAAAATGTCATTCTATCCCTATGTCCAAATCATTTATATTCATCAATACATAAAGAATAATATTTGAATTATTGATTCTCAAGCTATATTTCATGTCACAACCCACCTTCACCAAAAGGAGGGATGGGTCAGCAGATTTCCAGGCCCTTACTTCTTTAAGTTGAAGGAGAGATAATGACCCCCGAGACCCGCCTTCAATTGGTCCCGGAGTGGCTACTAGCACCAAGGGTATAGAAATTTCTCACAAATGGAAGGCATTATATCTTTTTTTATAAGATCGAGAGATGAGATGATGAAACTCAACAACACCAAGAAGGAAAGAGAAGTAAAACCAAAAGAAATAAACCATTCCCACATGCATGTTCTAAAAGTAAAGCCACAAAGTACAAAGGCCGACTACAAAGGTAAGTACCAAAGAAGAAAAACAGCAACTGCAACTGCCCCAAAGGTCCGAGCTAGTAAGGTCTTGCGTGATCCCCAAAGTCCTCCTGGAAACCTGAAAGCAGTTTTATATACGTAGGGTGAGAATACAAGTACACTCAGTAGGAAAAACCAAAGACTCTCATGCACAAGTGGGGGAGCGTGCTAAAGTCTCGTGAGAAAAGGAGTAAACCAAACACCTATCAAGGTAAACTATCCACCCCAGGCCTCACCAAGGCACACTCCCCAAATAACGCAAGTCAAGTAATATATATATTAAGAGCACATCGATATTTGGGTACCTCGTGCCACTTTCCCACTGGTTATTGATACATCCTACGCATCGGACCAATCCCGCCATTCTCACCGCAACCCCACTTCCACACCCGCCCACACACACCTGGGCCACAACCACACGCAGTCCCACTGCCGTAATCCTGCTCGCACACACCTGGGCTACAACTGTCACACGTAACCACGCCTGCAAACACCTAGGCCAGAACAACCAACACCACTCCCGAAGACACCTTGGGCTAGAAAATCCACTACCACACCTGAAGACACATGGGCCTCATCCAGAAGACACTTGGGAAACCACCTGCCACACACACCTGGCCAACCACCACACCACCCCGCCTAAAGGTTCTTGGGCTAATAATGGACCTTAGGCCATCACAGCCTGCCCGAAGATGCTGGGGATGTCCGGGAAAGGGAGCGGAAAAGGATCTAATAACCAGCCACTAAGAATAGTTTTGGGAAAAAAACAAACTCCCCCATGAAATGGGGGTGTTCGGCACTAAGTGCTCAACTTGGGTGGGGCATGAATAAGAAACACAAAGCTACAAGTATATATATATATAGGTAACAAGAACTCACCCAAGCTAGGTTTTTCTTCAGACAGCCTACAGATCACAACAGCACTCAAGTCCGAGTCACGACTCACACTAACAACCCATTTTTCCCCTTTCATATTTCACGTTCAGTAATAATTTTTATGTTTAAGCACTAATGGGCAACTAGTAGGCATAGAAATAAGTCCAGGAAGGTGAACAATCAAGCAACAACCATAACACCCATACCCGGTTCTCAACAACAGATGATTCCACCCCAACTCGTGATATAAACAAGTATCCACCCGGTCTTAAAACTCACAACCACTGAAGCCGCATCAACAGGGGATCCCATCCCCCAATTTCACACAACCACTGAGGGTATAAAAGAACAGGGGATCCCATCCCCTCCCACATCTCCAGCAATCGACTCGTAAAAGAAAACCACCAAAACACTATCACCAACACTAACAAGGCCAAGACTATATTTTTAGATTTAAAAGATTTTACATGTTCCATGATTTCAATTCCATTTTGACCGGGGTTAGGATAGAAGGGATTGATCCTGGTGCTTTCAATTTATTCAGCCGGATATACGTGGTTAACCAATTTCACAGCAGGAGTTCACATTTACAAACAAGCCATTTAAAACATCAGTAGGGTTCATTAGTGCACAAACAACGACCACCAATGGCCTCGATTTTCAGAAGGCATAAGCCAGCACAACTCCACAAGATGGTCAAAAAAGAAACAGTATCAAAAATATAGGACAGCATCAACGATCATAGCCCCCCTCCTTTCTTTATAGAATTCGTTCATTATCTTTAATTAGGTCTAGTTTATCCAATTATACAGAACAAAATCACACCCACCCCGCATGATGCACCAAAGAGAGAGACAAAGGAGAAATTCCCTACCTGTTGGATCAACGATCTAGGCTGAGGCCAGGGGAGGAAGTTCACGGATAGCGATTCGGCTCGCCTGAACGAAAATCGCTTCGTCTATCAATGCTTAGGCCGGGAGCGGAATTTTACGGATAACGATGCGCCTGATGCACCAGAAGCTGTTTGTGAAGATCCATAATCGAGGAAAGGAGAAACCATAGCTAACCCTTATTTTATAAGATCCGCGGATGGTTGAGGCGAGAACGCGAAACCGCATAAGGCGCGGGGGTCATGGGTTGATCACGCGGCTCCACTCGTCATTAAAGTGTCGGGTGGTTTAAACTGACTCATTAATTGATTAAGTATTTAATTAAAACTATTATGCGTGTTACGGGCCTTTAAAACACGCTCAAACATGTCAAAATAGGGTTTAAAACCCTATTTGTGCAAAAGGGAGCGCTATTGGAAAAAACCCGCGGGGTAGGCCAGAGCCACCGGTAGCTGAGAGCTACCGGTGGGTGACAGATACCGGTAGGCTGCAGCTACCGGAAGGCCGAGCTACTGGTAGGCTGCAGCTACCGGTAGACCGAGCTACCGGTAGGCTGGAGCTACCGGTAGGCAGAGCTACCAGAAGACAGAGCTACAGGTAGGCTGCAGCCACCGGTAGACCGAGCTACTGGTAGACCGGTAGGCCTTCTACCGGTAGGCTAAGGCTACTGGTAGGCCTACACCACCATGATTCCCAGACCCGAAAACCCAAAATGAGATTTTCACAAAGTAATGGACCCCAAGAACCTGGCCCATTACATCAGATACCTCTTAAACGATTCTAATCCCCGATAATCAAAACAAAACCAGAAGGGAAGAGAGGGTCCGAACAACCACCTCGAAAGATACCTCTTAGGAGCGAACCCATGCTATCTAAAACATTTCCCCGCCAAGAACCAAGCAACATACCATGCCAAACTGCCCGGGCATGTGGGTTGGGGAGTCTTCTTCCCCATGTTAAGATATTATCCGCTTTGGGTGGCACTGACTCGCCCGCACGGGTTTAATCGCATCCACCTTAATGCGTCTTGATTTGGGGTCGGGTTCTCTCCTCCCCCATAGCCATGGATGTTCACACACAAACAGAGGAAAGAAACCAATACATTTCATAGACAAAAGACAAAATGTTCTAACACAATAGGTACAACAAGGAGAAAAACTCAAAAAAACTCTTGGTACTGGGTACGCATCTGTGATTCCCTCTCCCACGTACTCTCCTCAAGCCCACCATGTCTCCACAACACGCGAACCAAGGGAATGGTTCTCCCACGAAGCACCTTCTCCTTGCGATCCTCGATCATCACTGGTCTCTCCACAAAGGTCATGTCGTCCTCGTTGTCCAGCTCACCCCAATCAAGGACGTGTGAATCGTCATGCAGATACCGACGGAGCTGGGACATATGGAAGACACCATTTATTCTTAGTAGCGGAGGTGGAAACGCTAGCTTGTAATCCACCTCGCCGACCCGCCGCAACACTTAGAAGGGTCCAATAAACCTAGGGGAAAGCTTACTCCCCTTGCCGAACCTCCGCTGCCCACGCCGAGGGGAGACCTTCAAGAATGTGTGGTCCCCAAACTCAAACTCCAAGGGTCTCCTCCTGGTATCAACATATGACTTATGTCAGTCCTGCGCCACCTTCATCCTTTCCCGTATGAGCTGAACCTTCTCTGTTGTGTTCTGCACCACCTCCGGGCCAAGGATGCCTGCCTCTCCTACTTCGGCCCAACACATAGGTGAACGGCATGGCCTCCCATACAGGGCTTCAAATGGGGCCATTCCAATGGTATAGTGATAGCTATTATTGTAAGTGAACTCTATCAGGGGAAAGGGTCGCACCCATGATCCTCTTGAGTCCAGAACACATGCCCGTAGCACATCCTCTAAGGTTTGGATGGTGCGCTATGTTTGTCCATCTGTCTGGGGATGGAAAGCAGTGCTAAGTCATAACTGGGTGCCAAACGCATGCTGCAATACTCTCTAGACTTGCGAGATAAACCGTGCATCCCTATCCGAGACTATAGACCTCGGAACTCCATGAAACCTCACCACCTCATCCACGTACTTTCGTGCCTAAGCGTCCACAGTACTCGACTCCCCGATTGCCAGAAATTGAGCTGATTTCGTCAACCTGTCCACTACCACCCAGATGGCGTCATACCCTCCTTGGTCCTTGGGTAGTCCCGTGAAGAAATCCATCGAGATGTCATCCCACTTCCACTCGGGGACATCTAGAGGCCGCAGTAGGCCACCTGGAACTCGGTGTTCAGCCTTCACTTACTGACACACTAAGCACTTGGCCACAAACTCTGCCACTGCTCGCTTAACTCCGGGCCACCAAAACTGCCTCTTCAAACCCTAGTACATCTTGGAAACTCCTGGGTGTACCGCTAGGGGTGAGTTGTGGAACTCACTGATAACCTTGCCACGCATCACCTCTGGGAAAAAAACCTTTTCTGGAAAAGCATCTGGTTCTGAACATCCTTTGTCCATCCTTCCAGAGTATTTCCCTGGTCAACCCGTTCATGCATCACTTCGCACTCCAGGTCTCCCCACTGAGACTCCTCCAACTGTCGAAACAGAGATGACTGCACTATCATCTGATATAGGCAGCCTTTACCGCTATCCATCCTCGCATCCAGGTGTAAGGCAGCCAACTCCTCCATTTCCTTCCAGGCGTCCGCCGACTCCCAGACCGCATCCTTCTGCGTCCTCCTACTCAAGGCATCAGCCACCACATTGCCCTTGGCTTCAGTATAAGAGATCTCGAAGTCGTATTCCTAGAGGAACTCCACCCATCTACGATGTCGCGAGTTTAAGTCCCGCTGGGAGAAGATATACCTCAATATTTTGTGATCTGTGAAGACCACAAAGCATTCCCCAATGAGGTAGTGCCGCCATAACTTTAGCGCAAAAATGACCGCTGCAAGCTCCAGGTCATGGGTGGCGTAATTACGCTCATGGTAACGAAGCTGCCTGGACCCATAAGAGGTCACCCCTTTGTCGCTGCATCAACACGCATTTCAGGCCCTATCCTGAAGCATTACAGAATACCTAATAGGCCACCCCTTCTTCTGGTAATCTCAGTACTGGGGCACTGAGCAACTTCTCCTTCAGATAGCTGAAGGCTGACTGGCACTGCTCACTCCATACGAAAGCCTGGTCCTTCTTGGTTAGAGCCGTCAAAGGAGCCACAACTCAGGAGAAGTTGGGTACGAATCTCCGGTAGTAACCTGCCAGCCCAAGGAAACTACGAACCTCTTCCACATTCTTGGGTGTTTCCCAAGAAACAACTGCCTCAACTTTTGACGGGTCCACCGCTACCCCCGGATCGGACACCACGTGCCCGAGGAAGTGCACTTCTCGAGTCCAGAACTTGCATTTTGACAACTTCCCATATAGCTGGTGCTGTCGGAGGACCTCCAAAATTTTCCTCAGGTGCTCTGCGTGGTCCTCCTCTGATCTAGAGTAGACCAGGATATCGTCGATGAACACAACCATGAACCGATCCAGGTATTCCCAGAATATGGAGTTCATAAGCCCCATGAACACAGTCTGGGCGTTCATAAAGCCGAAGGTCATGACTACGAACTCAAAGTGTCCATACCTTCACCTGAACACTGTCTTCGGGATGTCGCTCTCTTTCACCCTCAGCTGGTGGTACCCAGACCACAGGTCAATCTTCGAGAACCATCCCGCCCCTTTCAGCTGGTCGAAAAGATCATCTATCCTCGGAAGAGGGTAGCGATTCTTGATCGTCACCTGATTCAGCCTCCTGTAGTCTATGCACAACCTGAGACCACCATCTGACTTCTTTGAAAACAAGACCGGAGCACCCCACGGTGACGCACTCGGTCGAACATAACCTATCTTCATCAGATCGTCAATCTGTATAAGCAACTCTCGTAGCTCCGAAGGTGCATCCAGTAAGGATCCATCGAGATTGGATGAGCACCGGGTTGCAGGTCTATCCCGAACTCGATATCATGTCGATGGGGTAGAGTTGTCACCTCCTCAGGAAAGATGTCCATAAACTCACAGACGATCTCTGGAACTTCCACCATTTCAGTATCTACTGATTCCACTGTCACCTTAGTCAACAAGGAGAAGAGAGGTTCCTCTCTCCTGTTTCCCTTTGGACTGCTCCGCTCGCCGGTGAAGGTAACACGCCGGCTGTCCAAGTTTGAGAATACCACCCTTCTTCGAAAACATTCGATGACGGCGCACACAGAAAATAGCCATTCGATGCCTAGGATGACATCGTACGGCTGAATCTGTAGAAGAAGAAGATCCCTAACCAACTGATCTGGCCCTATCATCAGTCTACATCCCCGAAAAACAAACAACAAGTTGGTCTGACCTCCAAATGGTGTGCTCAATACCAGGGGCACTGGAAGTCTCTCCGCATCTAAACCCAAGGCATGGGCTAGGCTGGGTGCAACAAAGGAGTGCGAAGCTCCGGTATCCAACAAGGCATAAGCAAGAGTGCTAAACAGACTGATCGTACCTCGAACAACCTCTGGCCCTGCTGGAACTGCTGCCTCTGAGGCGTGTAACTGTCCACGCCCAGCTCCCCTACCTCTCGGATGTCGGCCACCTCCCCGACCACGCCCTGGTAGAGGTCCCTGTGGAGTGCCCTGAGGTCAGCCTCCTCCTCCTACGTCTTCCCTCGGAGGAGCGGGAGCTCACTGTCCCTGCTGATGCTGGAAAGGTCTGGCTGGAAGCTGCTGCTGGGGTGGCTGCTGGGGATTAATGCCACTGCTGTACTGCACCCGGTCAGGGCACTGACTCCGGAGATGCCCAGGGCTGCCACAGATGAAGCACCGCGGTCCCGGGCCCGTAGGAAAAGGGCAAGGGCCGGGGGATCGAAACTGAAACTACTGCGGCCTTCTCCCTACTGGTCGGAACCTAGAGGGTCCTGACGCTGGAGGCCTGGTGCTGACGGCCTTCCCCTTCGATGGTCCCAGCTGGATCCCCTCTGGTGACACTCCTCCTAGAGAATGCATCCTCTCCACCACTTCGGCTTTCTTCTGGACCTCCAAGTACATCGGCAGGGTGAAGGGTGTATCAGCATACTGGAGGGAGGGTCGGAGCGCCTCCTCTAAACGTCTTGCCCGAGACTCCTCGTCGGGAAAGAGATCCGGAGCAAAATGAAGGAGGTCCTTGAACTTGATCCCTATCTCCCTCACGGACATACTCCCCTGATGGAGGGAGAGTAGTTCCTGCCTCTTTTCTGCCTTCATCGTCGAGGAGAGGAACTCCGCCTGGAACTCCCTCTCGAAATACACCCAAGACACCTCACACTCTCTCCTCTCCCCCAGGTAAAGCATCCACCACTGACGTGCCACTCTCCGCATCTGGCTAACGTCCAGAGGAACCCAGTACTCGGTCGGGGCCCGAATTAGGCCGAAATCTATAACTAGCTCCTCCAGCCAGCCTTCTGTCTTCATATCGGAGGTGATGCCCTCATAATTCTCGAGGGCCTATCACTGTAAGGCTCGAAGAGTCTTCTGCCACTGGTCATCCTCTTCCTCTTGATCAGCTCTCTGCCGATCGGCCAAAGTTGTCTTCGGGGCCTCGATAGCCTGTACCACACATGGTCGCCTTCCAGGTGCCATAGCTGCAAGGTAAACAAGGAATGCCTAAGCCCAAGTAGTGCAGAATATTGTTCTTAAAACTTCTTAAAAATTAATTTATTCTTAGTCCCCAAGACATCCCAGAAACACAAGAACACAAGTCATTATGATGCATGTACCTTTCCTAGGGTCTTTACCCTGCAATCAGTGTGGCCTCACTTGGTCGTTCGGTAGGTCCAGAGTCCTTGCATTAGATCACGGGGGCCCTAAAATCTCGTGTCCCAGCCGGTCTTCCCTGGCCTAATTCACGCGCCAAGGTCACCCAACACTGTTGCCTTACCATCCCATGCAATCCTCACTGTGCCCAACTCCAGACTCCATCTTATCTCTCAACCATCCCTCTGATACCCTTCTGTCACGACCCACCTTCACCAAAAGGAGGGAAGGGTCAGTAGATTGTCATAACTTCCTTATTTAAGTTGAAGGATAGATGATGACCCCCGAGACCCGCCTTCAATAGGTCCCAGAGTGGCGACTAGCCCCAAGGGTATACAAATTTCTCACAAATGGAAGTCATTACCCCTTTTTGTTTTATAATATCGAGAGATGAGATGATGAAACTCAACAACACCAAGAATGAAAGAGAAGTAAAACCAAAATAAATAAACCATTCCCACATGCATGTTCTAAAAGTAAAGCCACAAAGTACAAAGGGCGACTACAAATGTAAGTACCAAAGAAGAAAAACAGCAAATGCAACTGCCCCAAAGGTCCGAGCTAGTAAGGTCCTGTGTGATCCCCGAAATCCTCCTCGAAACCTTAAAGCAGTTTTATATACGTAGGGTGAGCATACAAGTACACTCAGTAGGGAAAACCAAAGACTCTCGTGCACAAGTGGGGGAACGTGCTAAAGCCCCATGAGAAAAGGAGTAAACCAAACACCTATCAAGGCAAACTATCCACCCCAGGCCTCACCAAGGAACACTCCCCAAATAACGCAAGTCACGTAATATATATATTAAGAGCACATCGATGTTTGGGTACCCCGCGCCACTTTCACACTGGTTATTGAGACATCCTACGCATCAGACCAATCCCTCCATTCTCACCGCAGTCCCACTGTCACACCCGCCCACACACACCTGGGCCACAACCACACGCAGTCCCACTGCCGTAATCCCGCCCGCACACACCTGGGCCACAACTGTCACACGTAACCATGCCTGCAAACACCTAGGCTAGAACAACCACCACCACGTCCAAAGACACCTTGGGCTAGAAAATCCACTGCCACGCCCAAAGACACTTGGGAAACCACCTGCCGCACACACCTGACCAACCACCACACCACCCCGCCCGAAGGTTCTTGGGATAATAATGGACCTCAGGCCATCACAGCCTTCCCAAAGATACTTGGGCTATCCGGGAAATGGAGCAGAAAAGGAGCTAATAACTAGCCACTAAGAATAGTGTTGGGAAAAAAACACCCTCCCCCATGAAATGGGGGTGTTCGGCACTAAGTGCTCAACTTGGGTGGGGCACGAATAAGACACACAAAACTACAAGTATATATATATATAGGTAACAAGCACTCACCCAAGCTAGGTTTTTCTTCAAACATCCTACAGATCACAACAGCACTCAAGTCCGAGTCACGAATCACACTAACAACCCATTTGTCCCCTTTTATTATTTCACGTTCAGTAATAATGTTTATGTTTAAGCACTACTGGGAAACTAGTAGGCATAGGCATAAGTCCAGGAAGGTGAACAATCAAGAAAAAACAATAACGCCCATACCCGGTTCTCAACAACAGAGGATTCCACCCCAACTGGTGATATAAACAAGTATCCACCCGGTCTTAAAACTCACAACCACCGAAGTCGCATCAACAGGGGATCCCATCCCCCAATTTCACACAACCACCGAGGGTATAAAAGAACTGGGGATCCCATCCCCTCCCACATCTCCAGCAATCGGCTCGTAAAAGAAAACCACCAAAACACTGCCATCAACACCAAGCAAGGCCAAGCCTGTATTTTCAGATTTAAAAAATTTTACATGTTCCATGATTTTAATTCCATTTTGACCGGGATTAGCACAGAAGGGATTGATCCTGGTTCTTTCAATTGATTCATCCGGATATACGTGATTAACCAATTTCACAGCAGGAGTTCACATTTACAAACAAGACATTTAAAACATCAGCAGGGTTCATTAGTGCACAAACAACAACCACCAACAGCCTCGATTTTTAGAATTCATAAGCCAGCACAACTCAACAAGATGGTCATAAAAGAAACATCATCAAAAATATAGGCCAACATCAACGATCACAGCCCCCCTCCTTTCTTTATAGAATTCGTTCATTATCCTTAATTAGGTATGTTTTATCCAATTCTATAGAACAAAAGCACGCCCACCCCGCATGATGCACCAAAGAGAGAGAAAAAGTAGAAATTCCCTACCTGTTGGATCAACGATCTAGGATGAGGCCGGGGGAGGAAGTTCATGGATAGCGATTCGGCTCGCCTGAACGAAAATTGTTTCATCTATCAATGCTTCGGTCGGGCGCAGAATTTTTCGAATAACGATGCGCCCGATGCACCAGAAGCTATTTGTGAAGAGCCACGATTGAGGAAAGGAGAAACCACAGCTAACCCTTATTTTATAAGAGCCGGGGCCAGTTGATTTGAGAACGCGAAACCGTGTAAGGCGCGGGGGTCGTTGTTTGATCACGCGGCTCCACTCGTCATTAAAGGGTCGGGTGGTTTAAACTGACTCATTAATTGATTAAGTATTTAATTAAAACTATTATGCACATTACGGGCCTTTAAAACAAGCTCAAACATGTCAAAATAGGGTTTAAAACCCTATTTGCGCAAAAGGGAGCGATACTGGAAATAACCCGTAGGGTAGGCCAGAGCCACCGGTAGCTGAGCTACCGGTAGGCTGCAGCGACCGGTAGGCCAAGCTACCGGTAGGCCGAGCTACTGATAGGCTGCAGATACCGGTAGACCGAGCTACCGGTAGACAGAACTACCGGTAGGCCGAGCTACCAGTAGACAGAGCTACCGGTAGGTTGCAGCCACCGGTAGACCGAGCTACCGGTAGACAGAGCTACCGGTAGGCCTGCTACCGGTTGGCTAAGGCTATCGGTAGGCCTAGACCACCGTGATTCCCAGACCCGAAAACCCAAAACAAGATTTTCTCAAAGTAATGGACCCCAAAAACCCGGGCCATTACATCAGATACCTCTTAAATGATTCTCGTCCTTGAGAATCAAAACAAAACCAGAAGGGAAGAGAGGGTCCGAACAACCACATCGAAAGATACCTCTTAGGAGCGAACCCATGCTAACTAAAACATTTCCCGGCCAAGAACCAAGCAACATACCATGCCAAACTACCCGGGCATGTGGGTTGGGGAGTCTCCTTCCCCATGTCAAGATATTATCCGCTTTGGGCGGCACTGACTCACTCGCACCGGTTTAATCGCATCCACCTTAATGCATCTTGATTAGGGGTCGGTTTCTCTCCTCCCCCATTGCCAGGGCTTTTCACACACAAACAGAGGAAAGAAACCAGTACATTTCATAGCCAAAAGACAAAATGTTCTACCACAATAGGTACAATAAGGAGAAAAACTCAAAACAACTCTGGGTACTGAGTACACATATGTGCTTCCCTCTCCCACGTACTCTCCTCATGCCCACCATGTCTCCACAACACGCGAACCAAGGGAATGGTTCTCCCACGAAGCACCTTCTCCTTGCGATCCTCGATCATCACTGGTCTCTCCCCAAAGGTCACGTCGTCCTCGATGTCTAGCTCACCCCAATCAAGGACGTTTGAATCATCATGCATATACCGAAGGAGCTGGGACACATGGAATACACCATGTATTCTCAGTAGCGGCGGTGGAAATGCTAGCTGGTAAGCCACCTCGCCGACCCGCCGCAACACTTCGAAGGGTCCGATGAACCTAGGGGAAAGCTTACTCCCCTTTTCGAACCTCCGCTGCCCACGCCGAGGGGAGGCCTTCAAGAATACGTGGTCCCCAACCTCAAACTCCAAGGGCCTCCTCCTGGTATCAGCATACGACTTCCGTCGGTCCTGGGCCGCCTTCATCCTTTCCCGTATGAGCTGAAACTTCTCTGTTGTGTTCTACACCACCTCCGGGCCAAGGATGCCTACCTCTCCTACTTCATCCCAACACATAGGTAAATGGCATGGCCTCCCATACAGGGCTTCAAATGGGGCCATTCCAATGGTAGTGTGATAGCTATTATTGTAAGCGAACTCTACCAGGGGCAAGTGTCGCACCCATGATCCTCCTGAGTCTAGAACACATGCCCGTAGCATATCCTCCAAGGTTTGGATGGTGCGCTCTGTTTGTCCATCTGTCTGGGGATGGAAAGCAGTGCTAAGGCATAACTGGGTGCCAAACGCATGCTGCAATCCTCTCCAGACTTGCGAGGTAAACCGTGCATCCCTATCTGAGACTATAGTCCTCGGAACTCCATGCAACCTCACCACCTCATCCACGTACTTTCGTGCCAAAGCGTCCACAGTACTCGACTCCCTGATTTCTAGAAAGTGATCTGATTTCGTCAACCTGTCCACTACCACCCAGATGGCGTCATACCCTCCTTGGACCTTGGGTAGTCCCGTGATGAAATCCATCGAGATTTCATCCCACTTCCACTCGGGGACATCTAGAGGACGCAGTAGGCCGCCTGGAACTCAGTGTTCAGCCTTCACTTGCTGACACACTAAGCACTTTTCCACAAACTCTGCCACCGCTCGCTTAACTCTGGGCCACCAAAACTGCCTCTTCAAATCCTGGTACATCTTGGGAACTCCTGGGTATACCGCCAGGGGTGAGTTGTGGAACTCACTGAGAACCTTGTCGCGCATCGCCTTCGGGACAAACAACCTTTTCTGGAAAAGCATACGGTTCTGACCATCCTCTGTCCATCCTTCCGGAGCATTGCCCTGGTCAACCCGGTCACGCATCACTTCACACTCCGGGTCTCCCCACTAAGACTCCTCCACCTATCGAAACAGAGATGAATGCACTATCATCTGATATAGGAAGCCTCTGTCGCTATCCATCCTCACATCTAGGTGTAAGGCGTCCAACTCCTCCATTGCATTCCAGGCGTCCGCCGACTCTAGGACTGCATCCTTTTGCGTCCTCCTGCTCAAGGCATCGGCCACCACACTTCCCTTTCCTTCAGTATAAGATATCTTGAAGTCGTAATCCTGGAGGAACTCCACCCATCTCCACTGTCGCAAGTTTAATTCCCACTGGGAGAAGATATACCTCAAGCTTTTTTGATCCGTGAAGACCACAAAGCGTTCCCCGATGAGGTAGTGCCGCCATAACTTTAGCGCAAAAACGACAACTGCAAGCTCCAGGTCGTGGGTGGCGTAATTACGCTCATGGGAATGCAGCTGCCTGGACCCATAAGAGATCACCCCTTGTCGCTACATCAACACACATCACAGGCCTTGTCCTGAAGTATCACAGAATACCTCATAGGCCACCCCTTCTTCTGGTAATCTCAGCCCTGGGGCACTGACCAACTTCTCCTTCAGATAGCTGAAGGCTGACTGGCACTTCTCACTCCATACGAAATACTAGTCCTTCATGGTCAGAGCCGTCAATGGGGCCGCAACTCGGGAGAGGTTGGGTACGAATCTTCGGTAGTAACCTGCCAGCCCAAGGAAACTATGGACCTCTACCACATTCTTGGATGCTGCCCAAGAAACAACTGCCTCAACTTTTGACGGGTCCACCACTACCCCCTGCTCGGACACCACGTTCCCGAGGAAGTTCACTTCTCGTGTCCAGAACATTCATTTTGACAAGTTCCCATAGAGATGGTGCTGTTGGAGGACCTCCAAAACTATCCTCAGGTGATCTGCGTGGTCCTCCTCTAATCTAGAGTAGACCAGGATGTCGTCGATGAAGACAACCACGAACCGATCCATGTATTTCCGGAAGATGGAGTTCATAATCCCCATGAACACAGCCGGGGCGTTCGTAACGCCGAAGGGCATGACTACGAACTCGAAGTGTCCATACCTGCACCTGAACGCCGTCTTCAGGATGTCACTCTATTTCACCCTCAGCTGGTGGTACCCAGACCGCATGTCGATCTTCGAGAACCATCTTTCCCCTTTCAGCTGGTCGAAAAGATCATCCATCCTCGGAAGAGGGTAGCGATTCTTGATCATCACCTGATTCAGCCTCCTATAGTCTATGCACAACCTGAGACCACCATCTGCCTTCTTTGCAAACAAGACTGGAGCACCCCACGGTGACACACTCAGTCGAACATAACCTCTCTTCATCAGATCGTCAATCTGTATCCGCAACTCCCGTAGCTCCGAAGGTGCCATCTGGTAAGAATCCATCGAGATTGGACAAGCGCCGGGCTACAGGTCTATCCCAAACTCGATATCACGTCGAGGGGGTAGAGTCGTCACCTTCTCAGGAAAGATTTCCATAAACTCACGGACGATCTCTGGAACTTCCACCATTTCAGCATCTACTGATTCCACTGTCACCTCAGTCAACAAGGAGAGGAGAGGTTCCTCTCTCCTGTTTCCCTTCGGACTACTCTGCTCACCGGTGAAGGTAACACACCGGCTGTCCAAGTCTGAGAACACCACCCTTCTTAGAAAACAGTCGATGATGGCGCACACAGAAAATAGCCAGTCGATGCCTAGAATGACATTGTATGGATGAATCTGTAGCAGAAGAAGATCCCTAACCGACTGATGTGGCCCTATCATCAGTCTACATCCCTGACAAACAAACAACAAGTTGGTCTGACCTCCGACTGGTGTGCTCAACACCAGGGGCACTGGAAGTCTCTCCGCATATAAAACTAAGGAACGGGCTAGGCTGGGTGCAAAAAAGGAGTACGAAGCTCTGGTATCGAACAAGGCATAAGAAAGAGTGCTAAACAGGCTGATCATACCTCAAACAACATCTGGACCTGCTGGAACTGCTACCTCTGCGGTGTGTAACTGTCCACGCCCAGCTCCCTTTCCTCTCAGCTGTTAGCCACCTCCCTGACAACGCCCTGGCCGAGGTCCCTATGGAGCGCCCTAAGGTCGGCCTCCTCCTCCTACGTCTGCCCTCAGAGGAGAGGGAGCTCGCTGTCCCTGCTGCTACTGCTTGAAAGGTCTGTCTGGAAGCTGCTGCTGGGGCGGGTGCTGGGGATGACTGCCACTGTTGTACTGCACTCGGTCAGGGCACTGACTCCGGAGATGCCCAGGGCTCCCACAGATGAAGCACCGCGGTCCCGGGCCCGTAGGAAAAGGGCGAGGGCCGGGGGATCGAAACTGAAACTACTGCGGCCTGCTCCCTGCTGGTCGGAACCTAGAGGGTCCTGACGCTGGAGGCCTAGTGCTGACGGCCTTCCCCTTTGATGGTCCCATCTGGATCCCCTCTCACGACACTCTTTCTAGAGCATGCATCCTCTCCACCACTTCGGCCTTCTTCTGGACCTCCAAGTACATCAGCAGGGTGAAGGGGGTAACTGCATACTGGAGGGAGGGTCGAAGCGCCTCCTCTAAACGTCTTGCCCGATACTCCTCGTCAGGAAAGAGGTCCGGAGAAAAACATAGGAGGTACTTGAAATTGATCCCTAGCTCCCTCACGGACATACTCCCCTGCTGGAGGGAGAGCAGTTTCTGCCTCTTTTCTTCCTTCATCGTCGAGGAGAGTAATTCTGCCCGGAACTCCCTCTTGAAATCCACCCAAGACACCTCAGACTCTCTCCTCTCCCCTAGGTAAAGCATCCACCCCTGACGTGCCGCTCCCCGCATCTGGCTAACGGCCAGAGGAACCCAGTACTCGGTCGGGGCCCGAATTAGGCCGAAATCTATAACTAGCTCCTATAGCCAGCCTTCTGTCTTCATATCAGAGGTGCTGCCCTCATACTTCTCGAGGGCCTATCGTTGGAAGGCTCAAAGAGTCTTCTGCCACTGGTCGTCCTCTTCTTCTCGATCAGCTCTCTGCCGATTGGCCAAAGTAGTCTCTGGAGCTTCAATCGCCTGTACCGCACTTGGTCACCTTCCAGGTGCCATAGATGCAAGGTAAACAAGGAATTCCTAACCCCAAGTAGTGCAGAATATTGTTCTTAAAACTTCTTAAAAATTTATTTATTCTTAGTCCCCAACACATCCCAGAAACACAAGAACACAAGTCATTATGATTCATGTAACATTCCTAGGGTCTTCACCCTGCAATCAGTGTGGCCTCACTTGGTCGTTCGATAGGTCCAGAGTCCTTGCATCGGATCACGGGGGGCCCTAAAATCCCGTGTCATAGCTGGTCTTCCCTGGCCTAATTCACGCGCCAAGGTCACCCAACACTGTTGCCTTACCATCCCATGCAATCCTCACTGTGCCTAACTCCAGACTCCATCCTATCTCTCAACCATCCCTCTGATTTCATTCTGTCACGACCCGCCTTCACCAAAAGGAGGGAAGGGTCAGCAGATTTCCAGGCCCTTCCATCTTTAAGTTGAAGGAGAGATAATGACCCCCGAGACCCGCCTTCAACAGGTCCCGGAGTGGCGACTAGCACCAAGGGTATAGAAATTTCTCACAAATGAAAGGCATTACCCCTTTTTGTTTTATAAGATCGAGAGATGAGATGATGAAACTCAACAACACCAAGAAGGAAAGAGAAGTAAAACAAAAAGAAATAAACCATTCCCACATGCATGTTCTAAAAGTAAAGCCACAAAGTACAAAGGGCGACTACAAAGGTAAGTACCAAAGAAGAAAAACAGCAACTGGAACTGCCCCAAAGGTCCGAGCTAGTAAGGTCCTGCGTGATCCCCGAAGTCCTCCTGGAAACCTGAAAGCAGTTTTATATACGTAGGGTGAGCATACAAGTACACTCAGTAGGGAAAACCAAAGACTCTCATGCACAATTGGGGGAACGTGCTAAAGTCCCGTGAGAAAAGGAGTAAACCAAACACCTATCAAGGTAAAATATCCACCCCAAGCCTCACCAAGGTAAACTATCAAGGTAAACTATCCACCCCAGGACTATCAAGGTAAACTGTCCACCCCAGGCCTCACCGCAGTCCCACTGCCACACCCGCCCGCACACACCTGGGCCACAACCACACGAAGTCCCACTACCGTAATCCCGCCCGCACACACCTGGGCCACAACTGTCACACGTAACCACGCCTGAAAACACCTAGGCCAGAACAACCACCACCACGCCCGAAGACACCTTGGGCTAGAAAATCCACTGCCACGCCCGAAGACACCTGGGCCTCATCCCGAAGACACTTGGGAAACCACCTGCCGCGCACACCTGGCCAACCACCAAACCACCCCGCCCGAAGGTTCTTGGGCTAATAATGGACCTCAGGCCATCACATCCTTCCTGAAGATACTTGGGATATCCGGGAAAGGGGCAGAAAAGGAGCTAATAACCAGCCACTAAGAATAGTGTTGGGAAAAAAACACCCTCCCTGATGAAATGGGGGTGTTCGGCACTATGTTCTCGACTTGGGTGGGGCGCGAATAAGAAACAAAAAGCTACAAGTATATATATATATAGGTAAAAAGCACACACCCAAGCTAGGTTTTTCTTCAGACAGCCTACAGATCACAATAGCACTCAAGTCCGAGTCACGACTCACGCTAACAACCCATTTTTCCCCTTTCTTATTTCACGTTCAGTAAAAAAAATTATGTTTAAGCACTACTGGGAAACTAGTAGGCATAGGCATAAGTCCAGGAAGGTGAACAATCAAGCAACAACCATAACGCCCATACCCAGTTCTAAACAACAGAGGAATCCACCCCAACTCGTGATATAAACAAGTATCCACCCGGTCTTAAAACTCACAACCACTGAAGCCGCATCAACAGGGGATCCCATCCCCCAATTTCACACAACCACCGAGGGTATAAAAGAACAGGGGATCCCATCCCCTCCCACATCTCCAGAAATCGAATCGTAAAAGAAAACCACCAAAACACTGCCACCAACACTAAGCAAGGCCAAGCCTGTATTTTCAGATTTAAAAGATTTTACATGTTCCATGATTTCAATTCTATTTTGACCGGGGTTAACACAGATGGGATTGATCCTGATGCTTTCAATTTATTCATCCGGATATATGTGATTAACCAATTTCACAGCAGGAGTTCACATTTACAAACAATCCATTTAAAAAATCAGTAGGGTTCATTAGTGCACAAACAAAGACCACCAACAGCCTCGATTTTCAAAAGGCATAAGCCAGCACAACTCAACAAGATGGTCATAAAAGAAACAACATCAAAAATATAGGACAGAATCAACGATCACATCCCCCCCTCCTTTCATTATATAATTCGTTCATTATCTTTAATTAGGTTTGGTTTATCCAAATCTACAGAACAAAAGCACGCCCACCCCGCATGATGCACCAAAGAGAGAGACAAAGGAGAAATTCCCAACCTGTTGGATCAACGATCTATGCTGAGGTTGGGGGAGGAAGTTCACGGATAGCGATTTGGCTCGCCTGAAAAAAAAATAGTTTCGTCTATCAATGCTTAGGTCGGGTGAGAAATTTTATGGATAACGATGCGCCCGATGTACCAGAAGCTGTTTGTGAAGAGCCACGATCGAGGAAAAGAGAAACCACAGCTAACCCTTATTTTATAATTGTCGCGGACGGTTGAGGTGAGAACGCGAAATCGCATAAGGCGCGGGGGTCGTGGGTTGATCACGCGACTCCACTCGTCATTAAAGGGTCGTGTGGTTTAAACTGACTCACTAATTGATTAAGTATTTAATTAAAACTATTATGCGCGTTACAGGCCTTTAAAACACGCTCAAACATGTCAAAATAGGGTTTAAAACCCTATTTGCGCAAAAGGGAGCGCTACTGGAAATAACCCGCGGGGTAGGCCATAGCCACCGGTAGCCGAGAGCTACCGGTGGGTGACAGCTTCCGTTAGGCTGCAGCCACCGGTAGGCCGAGCTACCGGTAGGCTGCAGCTACCGGTAGACAAAGCTACATGTAGGCCTGCTACCGGTAGGCTAAGGATACCGGTAGGCCTGCTACCGGTAGTCTAAGGCTACTGGTAGGCCTACACCACCGTGATTCCCAGACCCGAGAACCCAAAACGAGATTTTCACAAAGTAATGGACCCCAAAAACCCAGGCCATTACATTTTATCACAAAAATGTTCTGAATTCTAGTCACTTAATAATTTTTTTTGAGTATAGTGAAAGTTCAACTGTTTCCAGTGACTATAAATGATCATCAAGTATCAGGTCATATTGATCAAGGGGATAAAGAAACTCTCAAGTCTACAAGATCAGTTCAATTGAGAAATGAATAAATTATAGAATCTAGAATCAAAGGTTTTTCTCAGTCTACAAAAATAATTCTATGTTATGAGGCTATAGATCATGATGAGAAAACTTCTGAAGAAGTATCCATTGAGGAACATGTTACAAGGCCAATGATCAGAGAAGAGCATCAAGTTGGGGATACAGAGGGAGAAACACCTGGACTTGGTGATAAGACCCCATAAGTTCATTTGTGAGAAAAAAATCATTATAAGGAACAATATGTTGAGTGTAAAGCTCAAGAACAAAAATTTTCCCATTAACCTGATCAACCAAAATAAAATTATCAAGAAGGAAATAAAATTCAGAAATCAATAACTGAAACTATTGAAACTATTGATATTAAACCAATATCTTCTGTTAGTCAATCCATGAAAAGAATAGTTTTTGTATCTGGTGAAAGGATAGAAATCCTTAACGATATTTTTTACAAGTTAAAAGACTTCGGTTAAGTATTTAGCTTTTATGGAAGTAGCTACTCAGTCAAATAATCTATATTAAGGAACATCTGATTCTATTAAAAATCATATAGAAGATTTTGTTATCAAATTCAACAAGGTATAGGAGGAGTACTCTAGTATTTTAAAATAACTAGAATATTAAAATAAGTATTAAGATTATTTAATAAATTCATCTGCTTCAAGATTAGAATTAAAATTTTTTAAGAATCAGCTAAAATAATTCTGAGACAATTCTATTTTAAAAATAGATTTTGTTACTTTTAAGTGAGATATGCCTGATCAGTTTTCAAAAGTTGAATTCATAATATGTTCCCAAAATAGGTTTTGTAGATTTTAAATAGCATTTGGGTAGTTAGTTTGAATGAATTAAGGGATATTTCAGTTCATCAGTAGCATCCACTTTTTCACCACCAACTTCTCTATAATTGATCGGGATGTTTCAATAAATCAATATAGTAATGGCTATCATGAATGATTGGATTCAATATCATTAGTGTAACAGTTACCCTATGTTTGTGCTGTAGATAATAAAAAAGATATTATCTATAAGCTGACATCAAGTGAACCTAGAATCATATTTCATCATAATAATTTCAATGACAAGTATTTTATGACTTCACAGACAAAATAAAATCTGCATGACTTTCTGAAGGTCAATCAGATTAAAATTTTCATTTTGTGTCAAGATTCAAGATTTTGAGAAGGCAGCTGGATGGAAATCAATTAGAAAGGTTAAAAGGTCATATAAAAGAGTTGAAACAAGTTTTTTAGGCTGCTCAAGATTCACCAAAACCCAAAAACCAATCCCTATCAAAACCATTAACCTTCTACCATCCTACTTGTGTAAAATGTTTCATCAAGAAAATATAACTTGAGAATTTATAAACTCTTTTTCATAATTTTTTTGATTATTGATGTTATTTATATAATTTCTATTTTTTATTATTTGTACATATCCACTACTATAACACATTATTATTTATTTATACAGTAGAATGTAACATTCACTTAATATTTTGTGAAAAATAAAATATGTTTTAATCCTTTCTCTTACTATTCCTATTTGATATTTTAAAAAGGGGGAGAAATTGGGTAAAAAACATTTTCAAATTAAGAGTATCTATTTTAAATTGAAATAGTACTATGAAATAGAACTAATGTTGTGAAAAATTAATTTTAAAGTCTTCATGTATTGTCATTAAAAATATTATTTCCTTAGTGTTTACAAAATACTAGGTATTATATAAATTATTTTATGGGTTTTGTGATCATCAAAAAGGTAGAGATTATTGGGAATGTATTTTCTCAACAATAATCTATAAATATTATTTATTTTAATGATGATAAATATCATTGTTCATTTTACGAATGATATTACTTTAATTTTCCTTCATGATAGTAATATTATTTGAAATATTTATTCTCGAATTACTTTTAAGTTATTTATCCTAAATGAATATTTATCAATGCATTCAGAATGAATTTTAGTGTTTTTTTTTTGGAAAAACTATTCATACCCAATGTTGTTATGTGTAGCATAAGGAATTATCACTATGTTTGAAAGTAGCATTTGTGGATCACGAACCCTATGCTTCCTAGAAAGTATGGTTAAATAACCCTATGTTTTGATGGAACATTACATTTATAAGAAGTAAAAATACGGTTATGGAACCCTATGTAATCAAGGAACCCTACGTGTGAGCAAAAAAACGTATGGTACATCAACCCTATATTTTTCAATTCAACAATATAGATTTAAATCAATGATTTTATCCGATATTTCTAGAATGGTCTTGATAGAAATAAATATCAATTGAATGATATTATAAGACCAATTCAAAGGCTCATTATGATCGATTCAAAGAACCATATTCAACATGGTAAATCATTTCTATTTCTAAGGGAAGTTACAAATCCCTTGGTCAATTAAAATTTTAATACGTGGGATCTATTAGGTGACATTCTTGGATTTTCTAAACTGAAATAAAATATATAAATTTATATGAATGGGGTATTTTATAAATATATATACAAATGATTCATTCAATATAAATTTTTTTTTTATTTTGTGAATCTCTATAAAACAACTGTAACGAACTATCATCTCTATAATTTTCTAAGAGAGGTTATACCTCAAAGCTATAAATTTTTCACATCGTACTGATGTAACTAATACTACTTGTTTTCTTTCTATTCATTCCTGAATATCATTTACAATATGGAATTATTTCATGACATTCCTACTTGAATATTATTATCGATGAAGAAGATCCATCTACTATCAATTGCTGCTCAAATTATAAAGTTTCAACCCAAACCATCAACAAATCAAACTCTTTTGATTTATCGGACTTCCAAGATCTCCTACTCAGTTGTGGTTACATGTCAAATTCTTATACTAAGTTACGCATAACCAGTTTCCTATTAAATAACCAAAAGTTTATGTTAAGCATTGATCACTTAAAGGATTGTGTAAGAGTGTATCTTAACCAATATTTCATTGATCACTTAAAGGATTGTGGGATAATATCATAGCTCAATTCTCCGTATACACCATATAAGATTAATGTTAGTGAAAGGTGGAATAAAAAATTTCATGACATGTTTGGATCAATGATGATTCAAGAAACTCTTTTTTATCCTTTTTGGTATATGCATTGAAAACTACAACATATACCCTAATCCGAGTACAAAATAAAGTGGAAAATGATTATCCATATGAGTTATGGTGTGAAAAAACCCAATTTATCATACATATGTGTATGGGAAAGTGAGTATTTTTTAAAGACTATAACTAGTAATATATTATCATCTAGAATAATAAAGTTCATCTTCATAAGTTTTCCTAAAGAAATAAAATAAAATTAAATATATAACCCTTCTGATAGAATAGTGACCACGATATAAAATTCCATATTTATATATAGGGGAAACATTTATAATGGAAATAGGGTGAAAAATATTTAATTCAATGAAGTTGATGATATAGATGCCCAATAATTAGTATAAGATACATCTCCGCATGTGATATTGGGATATGAAGAAGTTACTAAGGTATAATTACTATGTAGGCCTACTTGAGAAGTTAGAGAGCCAGATTTTTTTTCATTTCAGCGATTTAAATGACACATTAATCCTTGAGAATGAAAGAAATATAACATATAATTAAGTATTAGAAAGAAAGGAATATACTAAATTTAAATAAGTTATGCATTCTGAGATGGAGTCCATATATAAAAAATCAATTTTGGATTTTGGTATACCCTCCCACTAATGTAAAACCCATTGGGTAAAAATGGGTATTCAAGAAAAATATGGAAATTTATGGTAAATTCAATACCTATAGATAATCACAGATAGTGAAGAATTTAAAAAAACATCATGTAATATATAATGGTAAAACCTTATAACTGGTAGTGATACTAATATCCCCAAAACATTTACTTACAAACGAAGGCTTCTATGATTATGAGATTTATAAAATATAGGTAAAAAGTTATTTTTTGAACTGATGGTTGGTTGAAGAAATCTTTACGGCTCAAGATGAATGTTTTTTTAATTCAAATAATTCTAAAAAACAAACATGCTACTGAGATCCATTTATGGGTTTAAGTACACACCATGATCATGGAATATTTGTTTCGATGAGGCTATAAGAGAATTTTGTTTTTTCCAGAAAAAAAGTTATCCATGTGTATATAATAAGGTTAATATGAATGAAATCATTTTCCTTATATTATATGTTGATGAAATATTAATTGTGGGAAACAAAGTTCAAGTATTACATTCAGTTAAGACTTGGTTAAATGAATGATTCTCTATAAAAGACATAGGTGAGGAAGCATATATTCTTGGTATTAAGATCTATAAAGAAATATATACAAGGCTTCTTGGACTAAGAAAAACTATCTATATTGAAAAGTAACTCCAATGGTAAAATATGGAACAATCCAGGAGTGGGTAATTTCAGATGTCATGTGGTATCAATCTATCCAATAAAACGTATCCAAAAAAACAAGATAATATTGAAATAATGAGTAGAATATCTTATTCCTCGTCAGTGAGATGTATCATATATTCCATGTTATATAATAGGTTTTATGTTTTCATTTATGTGGGAATAGTTGGAAGATATAAATATAATCCATGAGAGCTAAACTGAGCATTTGTGAAAACTATCTTGAAGTACTTGAGATATAAAAATGATATGTTACTGTAATATAGAGAAAATGAGGAACTAGTAGTGAGGAGATACAATTATTATAGTTTCTAGATATAATCATGATTTTTTAAATCATAACTAGGTATTTTATTTTTCATGAATGGTGTTGAAACGAGTTTTAGAATCTCAAAGAAACTTGTGGTCACTGAATCTACAACATAGTATTAATATATATTGTCATTAGATGTAGCTAAGTAATCATTCTAGATATGAACCTTTGTATCATACATTGGTTTAGTTCCAAATATTGAAAACCTTGTACCATTTTATTATGATGATACTGATGTTGTGGTTCTTTCCATGTATCCCAGGTCAATCCAATGGGAAAATAATATACTTTATATGTTTAATATATTGAGGGATTTTATATAAATAGGTGAAGTCACATTTAGTAGAGTAACCATATGGGATAATGTGGACTAACCAGGACTAAATTTGTATCTCACTAGAAGAATTATTATCATGTGATTGATAGAGGATTGAGACATGCTAGTGGTTAGATATATTGAGAGTGGGAGTGTTTAAAGTGGGTGAACTAGACCCAATTTATGTATGTACTTTGATTACCATTACATGTATATGGTTTTGTATATATATATGTGTGTGTGTGTGTGTGTGTTATTATCTTACTATAATAGTATTAATTTTTTCACAATATTTATGGTAATTTCAATATATTACATTTCATATAGAAAGGTTATAACAGTTTCTAGGATATCATGAGAACCTAGAGATACCATGACTCTAATCTTAAAGTAATTTCCTATGGTGTAGTTACATCATACTTGCTGGAAATATATTATGTGTGACCATCAGGTGTTGGGGTCTCATAATCAATGATATTTATTCTCATAAAGTTTTCACTCGGTGATCTTGATAAGATGTGATCACGATGACAAACCCACCAATAGTAACAACACATGTTTTGAGTATTATTGGTTATTACTATCTATGGAAATGTGTATTAGTTTCTTGAATTGAGATATTTATAATTTTTTTCATTTGATCATGTAATTTGGAACATGATAAAAATAATTACATTGAATTTGTGGTGAGGTATCTTATGTTGGGTGAATCTTTGGTGGAATGGCATTGGTTGATTGGTCAAGATAGAATTTGTCTCTTCCGAGTTGAGGAAGTGATATCTCAGGCCTAGTTGACCAGGATATTATTACCTTCATTAATCCATGGTCATGGTAATCAAATTTAAGTGTATCCAGTTAGATCAAAAATTTATAAATAAATAATTGATGAAGAGAAAAAATTTGCTTTTCAATTTATGAGATATTACGTGAAAAATAGATTATATTACACAATGTGTGTAAGTAGGATAGATTTCATTTCTATGACTATTCCTTATCTCATTAATGGAATTGATGGTTTTCTAGTCCCTATCCTTGGTTTTTGAATGGTATTCACTACTATCGAGATATGGGCCTAAATGGTCACACACAATAGCATATTCAAGAGTCTACCCTATTCTTGTGAATAGGTGTATAAGACATGGGGGGCTCATCATGTTATCAGAGTGTTGTCCAACTATTAATGATCACCAAAGAATAAATAAATTCATTATTATGTTAGTATAGAATAATAGGATTAAATTTTTTATTAAAATTATTTACAATTATATTAGTTAATACATGGAAAAATATTATACAAACAATTTCTATTTTAATATTCAAAGTTAATTTAATATTTATGGAATAATGAGTAGAGTTAATATCTTATTTTTATCATGTAATATATTTAATATATATTTCAATTATACGATAAAAATGTAAATGACATTATGATGCATTTAGTTTCTTCATAACATGTCAATTATAACTTATTTCGTAGGTGTTGGATATATAGGGTATGGGAGCCCTTTTTGGGTATTTTATCTCCCACTAGTTATGTATACTAGAAGCTATTTCATAATAAAAATTCTCTCCAAGGTATTGATAACTCCTCTCTCCTCTTCCCACATCTAAGAGAGAGAAAACACTTCTCTAGCTTTCTATCATTGATCTCCTTCACAGATCAGAGGGACAAGATTGTGGTGATCATCATGACGTTGAAGGAATCATTGGATCTCTATAGTAGCACATAAAATTTTATGATCGGCATCCATGTGGATTCTTGAAGCATGTTTGGATGATTTATAGGGCTTCAATCTCTAATCCTTTAAGCAACACTTGCCTATGATGACATACATTTGAAAACACCGCAGATTCAAATGAGGTATTCATTCTTTTGATTTTGTGCTTATTAAATTAATGTGAGATCTCTATAAATCTATTGGTTCTTAGATCATCAGAGATTATAAAGTTACATCATTCAAATGATGAAATATTTTAAATCCCAAGCCCACTAACTTCCATTATGTTCCCCGATACTAGTAGAATATTGTATTGGGTCTTCTCTATTGACACACATATTTTTATTTTTGATAATTATATTTCTAGGAATATTATTTCGTTTACCTAATATATATATATGATACATTCATCAACAATGGTTATCTTCATCAAGTCTCATTCACTTCATATTTAGTATTTATGGAATGATGAAATTATCATTTTCCATTATTTTTAATAATGGAAACTCAATGATTCTTCAAATTTTAATTCGAATATATTTTCATTTAAAATTAACAAATAATTAAGTTCTCTTAAAGATTATAAAGTAAAATATTCTCATAAAAACATCTACAAAACACACTTATTCAAGGAAATCCATGTATGTATGGGAATCATTCAATGAACTAGTTATAGTTTCTCTATCCTTTATAGTGTAAGTATCTCTTAAATATTCTTTCTTATTTTTACATCACCTACTGGTATAATGACTAACCAAATCATGATATTTTAATTTTAAAATTTGTATTTATTCGAATCTTTTAATTCATTTCATTCTTTATAATTTTCAATTCTTGATTCTCAAAAAAAGATATTCTGGATGGGTTAAAATGAATCTTTTGAACTACTCTTCTGATTTACCACTTACTCATTGGAAGAAATAAATAACTCTTATGAAATATCTAATTTATCTTCTAAAATTTTAGTTACACATTTGAAATTGTGAAACTAATATTAAGAACTTATATTTATTCTTCCAAATTCATAATAACTCTTCCAAAGTCACTTCATAAATCTTCTAGACTCTTTAATACTATTCTAAATTATTTATATACTCTTATGAAGTTTACATTATCATATGAACCTTATATATTTTATGAACATACAATCATCATTACCTATACTCATCCCCTTATTATTCATCCATTATATACTTCATTTATATGTAGCTTCCAATAGTCAAATTTTGTTTATTTGTGAACTTTTTATGAAGATACAAAAATAACTATAGTGTGCGTTATCTTTAAATATCCTATCATTATGAATGTGTGAATAGAACTCGTATGATATTTTATAATTCTAATATAAATCATGATGTTAAAAATAAAGTTATAATCTTATCTAATGGTATAATACAGATTAATAAGTACTATAATGCAGTGTATTTAGTTGTGAGGGGAAGATAACAGTATACACTGAGTTGTTTCATCCCAATACCACAAGACACCTAAATTTATATATATTTTATGATTCCCTCACTGATTTATCAGTAAGTATTTAGCTTTATTATTACCCTCCATGCTTCATATATGGCTAAAAATCATTTAGGGATTCCTCACCTACTGGTCTACCATATTTCCCCACATGGTATCTCTTCCTCCTTGCGTTGTCCTATATATATATGTGTCAAAATACTGAATGTTTCAAAGTGAATATTTATTTTTCTAATTTCTAATAAAAATACAAATTTAAAAAATATATATCAATGCTACATAATTTATTAAAAATGAATATATTGGAAATATCTAGATTGATCCCACAATGATGGTGAAATTAGTTTAATTATATTTTTAAAGAAAATTGTTTTATTTGAGAAAGAGGTTGAATGAAATATTCTAGTTTTAAAAGTCTTCTAAAAGAAGAGAGAGATAATTATGTAATGTAGTTTGGGTTTTTAAACCATGTTTGAAAGAATTTCTAGGTTTTGAAGTATATGGGTTCATGTGAAATTATATTTGAGAAAAAAATTGTTTAATCCATGTGTATAATTAGAGTCAAAACAAAGTGGTTCCAATGATAATGATATCCTCTCCTCAATAAGACAATACCATATTTACATTAGTATGGTAATTTAGGGTTTCTCCAAATCATGTTTTTCATGATACCATTTTTAAACTTGGGTACCTAAAATATAACAATGGTCATTCCTAATTCATGGTAACCATTTGTATAGTTAAGAAGTTTCCTTTCAGGTTTAATTCAATGGTCTTGAAAAGAATAAGAAAGTAATTGGAATTTTATTAATGAATTGATAAAAACCAAATACATGAATAATGAAAAAAAATCAAAAAGAACTCTCCCCCTTCTGCTAAATCAAACTTACACAAGGTGGGTTTTACTCACTCATCATATTGATGAGGGATTAAGGGGTAAGTAATAAAGAAAATAAAAACATAAATGAAATACGGAGATGAAACCTTTTAGGAATATGTACAGTGAAACTTTTCACTCTAAGATTTAATCTTCTGAACCATGGTAGCATCCCATCACTATATTTATAGAACTCCATGGGATTTAGTTGACTTATTTCATCATCATTACAGTCCAATATGAGACATGAGTCCCCTCTTTTTTTAATGTCCACATGGTTCATTAATATTTTATAATTCTATTAAAAATCATATCAAACTATCATAACTGGGTATTTTTGGGTTGTTTCACGATGTGAAATTTTGTTTAATGTCATAAAAATTTTAGGGTCTCCTATAATTATGTTTCTTTCTCCTCACATCATGTACGTACTCCATTATTTTTAATTCATTCATAGTGTGTAAAATTTACACAATGTGAATATTCAATTTCTAGTGCCAAGACCTCGAAAATTTCTGTATTCATCCCTATCGACCCCTAGGAGTATCTTTTGATCATCCATTATTAGCATATGTCTTACTTTATGTTCTGAAAATTATTTTTTATAGATTCTTCAACTATGAGCAGATTTATTGTAGCTTCAAAATTCTAGTGTCGTATCACGACACTAATTTCTATGGTGAGAAGTTTCTTTTTCTCCTCATATATAACTCTTTTGGTTCATTTTCCAATTATTTGTTGTATCCTTCCATAAATTATAAAACATGTTAAACACTCCAAATATTGGCACAAATATCAATTTAATTATGCAAAGTAATGTTTTAAATCACCCTAAAATAAATGCAAGAAATACATGTACCAACTACACAGGCACTATGACTCCTTCTTTCCACTCATTTTTGTCTCACATTTGAGATTTAATGGTTGTCTCCATGCAATATATTCACTTCCCATGTGCTCATATGGACATTATTTGGCCATATTTTTTTCTAACTACTATTTAATTACTTTTTCAAAATAGACATATAGTTTTATCCTCAAGGCTCATATACTCAAGAACCAAAATTACATCTTTCTAAATACTCTCCTTTATTTATAATAAATTTAAAATCTATTCCATTATTCTTTTATAATTCATAAGAGAGAGATAAAAAAATTATTACAAATTTTCCATGGGGATAAAATTTTCAAACAAATCAAACATTTCATTCCTTCAGTATAAATGGATCTTTATGAATTTAAAGGTAATTCCTATTTATTTTTCCTAAGAATAATTAAAAGAAACTCGCAATAAAACATCCAAGACATGTATTCCAATTAATTCAATTAATATAAGGTGGAACCTTACTTGTGAATACTTATTCACAATGTGGTTGGGTTCTCATTCCAACTTCCATATTCTTATTCTTCATTCCATATTAACAACATGGTTCATCGGTTCAATATGATCATAGAAAATAAATATAACATTAAAAAAGTGGTATAAAAAATACCATTCTTTTTATTTGTTGTTAATCCCCACTAAAAATGATATGTAAATAGGTTTTATACATTTCTCACTTATTCATCTTACAATATATTCCTTTTCTTAACAACCTTTCATTTTTCCATTTTATGTCTCCCCTTTATTAGAAATAAGTAAAAATTATTTATAGTAAATGGTATTAATTCATTCTTAAGAAATGTTCCATAAAACATTTGAAGATATGTCTACATGATCCATGCTCAGTGTAAAAATAATTGGGTTTGATTTAGATAAAAAAGGTTTCCATTATAAAAAGAATATGCCACCAACTAAAATAAAACACTCATCACCATTCAAAAGATCTGTTAAACTATTTTCTGGTCAAGAAAATTGATTTATGCCAATTTTTATAAGAATTATCATGAAATATTTCATCCTGGATTCATATGCTCACTCCAACCCATAGGTCAAAAACATCCACCCATAAGTATCAAGTTTTAAACTTTAAAAAACAACCGTAAATCTTCTTTAAAATTTCATATTCATTTCATTGACTAAAATAATTTTCTCTCACTTAATGTTAGGATCTGATTTGGTTACCAAGGAAGGGATATTATAAAATCATACCTTCGTCAATGAAACCTTTTTTTAATAACTTTTCAGAATTTATATATATATAAAGTGATAATTATGGTATCTTATTAAAAGACTTCATAACTTGTCTCCCACTCAAAGAGATTCTTAACTTCTCTTCATCAGGACTGATCAATATTTTTCAGAGAAAAAAACTTTGGATCAATGACATTATGGGTGTATTTACATTTTTATCAGTTTTTATATATTTTATAATGTGATCATGGATGTTCTTTTCACGAGATGTTCAATATAATTTCAATAGATAGATCAATACAAGATGAAGTCATCTCTATTTTTTATACAATTTCGATACAATTCACTTATTCTCATGCTCTCCCCCTGAGAAAATTATTCACCTTTAATTCACTTTATTATAAGAACAAAAATACAACACAGAAATGAAATGGAATAAGGTGGACTTCTAGATCCTCAATGTGGACAACAAGGTAGATAAGATTCTCTTAACCTATTTTCTCTATTTTCTCTAGACTTAATGATTTCATATATAATTTTCAGATTTTATTTTTCTTTGGTTAACATGGAACTCTTCACTTCTTCAATATCTTCATAGTCTTAGAATTGACATCTCATGGAGTCCAAACGAACACTCGAATCATAATTTATGGTCGTTTTAATTACAATTCATGATTTAAAATTATCTTAGGAAATTAACCAGTTTATTAATTTTTTCTATCATCAAAATGTTATTAAATATATATTACTCAACACTAATTATATAATTATTAATTAATATTAATTTTTAATTATTTTATAAACCATTTTCACTAAATATATTTTATATTAAGTGTAAATATATATTTAGTATATTATAAATTATATTTAAACAAATATATCTTATATAAAAATATTATTTTTTATAATATATAAAATAAATTATGAAAGATACCTTTTATAAAAACTAAAATTATGAATTTTAGTACTGATAAAGGGAACACCCTTATTAGTTCTAAGAAAAGTGCAAGTAATGGAATATCTTTATCAGTGCTAAAAAAGTGACAATAAGACCTACCTTTTATTAATGATTTTCTAAGCCTAATAAAGTACCTTTTATCAGTAATGATAAAAGTACCATTTATTAACAATAATAAAAGTACTTTTATTAAACTTAAAAATAAATAATAAAAAGTAGGACTTATAGGAACTTTTTAACACTAATAAATGTATTCTTTTATCAATGATTTTTTATTTCTAATAAAAGTACCCTTTTATCAACATTGATAAAAGTACCTTTCTTCAAAAATGATAAAAGTACCCACTTTATGAGTTCTTTTTTAGAATTGATAGAGGGTATCACTTAATATTGAAAAATATATCATCGTGTAGAAAAAAATATATAACTAATAATAAATAATATATAGGTTATTGGGAGTAAAATATAAAGAAACACACACATGTGCCCACAGGTTGGAAGGATAGGTCATATCCCCCAAGTGATTACCCATCCAACCTACAATTTATTACAAAGAGTAACCTGAAGGATTAGTATGATTGAATGTCCATTACATTTCTCAAAGTCCAAACATTATGTCAGCATTAAACTGGGTTTCCCCCCATGCCTGCATCATCCCGGATACAACAGCATGCATGTGCTAGATTTTCTCATCTTGATCTTTCATCTCCACTTATCTGCATCACCAACAGCATCATCGAACATAAATCACCCCCATGGGCTACCCTGAATTGAACCTCGATCAATTATATGTGGAGGTTAGTGGTGAGTACCACTCAACCACAACTCCATCCACTAAAAAATTATAAATGATTGATAATATAATAATTAATTAACAATAAAATTAATATTATTAATAACTAATAATATAATTAATAAAATTGGTAGTTAATAATAGAATTATTAATACTAAAATAATTTATTGTGATAATTAATAACTAATAGTATAATTAATTATATCAATAAATAACAATATAAATAAAAAAATAACTAATAAGATTCATATATTTAATGATATAATTAATAAGTAATAATATGATTGTAATAGTATTAATTAATGATATGAATATTAATAACTAATTGAGTAATTATGATAATTAATAGTTAATAATATAATTAATATATTTAAGAATTTAAAATTTTTATTTATATACATTATTAATTAAAAATATAATTAATAATATGATTAATACATCCATTTTTTCATTTGATTTTAATAGACTCTACCTGGAAGGTATCTCATTGTTGGTTTGACCCCTGCCTACTCATGATTTCCCATTATTAAATTGGGTTTGGTTCTTATTTGGCCCCCTTCTCGGGGTAGGGATTTATTCTCCATGTGTTAATTATGTGTGGTAAAAAGATTTGGAATCCCATAAGAGGGCCACTATGGTGGCATATGAATATTGTGTGATATATAGAGGATATGTGAGGTTGTGTTGGTATAAAACAATGTGATGTAGACAATGGGGTTGGCGGAACAACTAGATGGGCTTGTAGGACTTCTACGAACAACACCAACAATATTTTTTGATTGAACACAGGGGTATGATGGTTGGCCATCTACATTGACGGGGTGGTCCCGGGCATAAAAAACTATGGTTTTATAGGTTTTTAAGCGTAACACATGTTTGGATTTAATGTGTGCATGTGTGTGCACATGTATGGGTCATCCTGTATTTTTTGGATCCATTGATCACAAATCACATAGGATTTGGTTTACAAAGGGAAAAAAGGTATAACCTATCATTTAAGTTAAAAGTAGTCCTTTTGGACATGAAAAAAAGTTTTCGAAGAAACGGGGCCTTTGGACCATAAATATGTAATAAAATTGGTCTACTGGGTGTTGTCATTCCTTCTGGGGATGGATTTGGCTTCACCCACAGGGGTGTCTGGGTGTGTGAGTTGTTTCTATTTTCTAATATCTTAAAACTAGTATAAATAAATAGATAATATAATTATGAATTAACATTATAATTTATTAAGGTCTTGTATGTTAAAAGTAAAGGAAAAAACTCACACACCCCTGAGCCAACAACGATAGGATGCACCCCCTTTAACAGTAGATATACTTTATAACTAGACCATTATATGATTAATTGTTAATTAAAAATTATGCAGTTAAATATTAAAATAATCTAGGTTCAAATACCATTTATTAATAAGAATAAAATCATTATGTATTAGAAGGATTTGGGAAAACATTACACTCATGTGTTGAGTCCATGTGATAAAGAACTATAAGAAAAAAATGAATTTTCAATGAGAGAACAGGTATCAAGAAAAAATGAACAAATCACATTAGAAAAAACTAAACAAAGTCCTTCAAATGAAAAGAAGTGAACCTGTGATATCATAAACTACTAGAGACAACCATTTCATTTGAACCACATATATAGATCTGAGATCATATTGAGTGGAAAATAAAGTGAATCTACACAACTCAGTTGGATGCTTAACTATAATGTAAAACAAACCATCCTGATAGCAGGTCATTACATTAACTCCAATAACAAGACTGAAAGTAGGGTGAAGATAAACCCCACTACACAATTGTATCAACACTTAAATAACTAACATAACTGCAACATAGTCTCCTCAACCCAGATAAACGATTCACCTTCATCAATACAAAATACACATAACTTAATATGAGCATGTAAGCTAAAACATTCCCAACATAAATGAAAAGTTCATACAAATGGTTAAATAGGTGGAATTACAATGAATTAAAAAAAATCATCCCTATAAATTACGCATGATGCCCTAATCATGAGACCTCTCTGAGACCCCATAGAGATGTAACCACTATGCTGCTACACATAGATACAAAGCAACTGTAACCCCTTCTTCCACTAAGATTGATGCACTTAATGTGTAATGTATACTGATGATTTCAAAAGACCTCAACATTTGGTTGATTTATATGTCATATATGAGAACATCTTTAAAGAAATGGATATCTAAATCACTTTGTGAATATTTATTGGACAAATAACCTATATAATCTATTATTTATTATGTTCAATAGGTCAAAACATTGGTTCTTGTGGATGCAATTCTTACCCCAAATTTTTAATTCTATGGTGTATACTACCAATTACATTGTTGGGATTGATTGTTCCATTGACTTGTCAGCTGCTCCAAAATTTATGATGGAGTTTCATGACGTTGATTCCACCATGGAGAAAGAAACTAATTAGTAAAGGGTTATTCCGATTAATAAGGATAACACTATAAACAATTAAGGAGTAACAACATCAAAATTATAACGCTAAAGATGTGTGGGTAGCTGACAATGAAAAAATACCTTTAGATGAAGAACATGATTCTTGGAAGAAAGAAAATATGTGGAGGTGAGGTTGACAATGACATAGTATAGAAAACCCTCACTGTCAGGGTGGATGGGGTTCACATCATCCACAATCTCATGTTTTTTATTTTGATCTCTAGTTATCTAAGTTTTGGTGTTTTTGTTCGTATGTGTCTCAGACCCAATGTATCTTTTTTTACGACTACAGTTTCTACCATGTATGGTCCCATCTTCCCATGTTGTAATTTTTTCTTTATTTTAATTAAGGGGATATGGCCTTTGTGATTTATCAAATTCCCATTTCAAAAAAATATTATTATTATCATTATTAATATAATTTATAGTATAATTAATAATCAATTATATATTTAATAGTATAATAGTATAATAAATAGTTAATAGTTAATAGTTTCATTAATATAATTATCCAAAAATAATAAGTTGTAAAATAAATAATATAAATACTATTAATATATATTATGTAGAGGGGGTTAAAAACTGAAAACAACACACATACCTAAGAACCCTAGTGAGTCAAGCCTCATCTCTTACCATAAGGAAAGGAAAGAACATGCTAAACCTATTTTATTACATATCTACTGCCTGAAGGACCAAGTTCTTTTATGAATAGAAAGCCCAACTAATTGTATCCCAAATTCCTCTAAAAGAGATGACATGAAGGTTTGAATGAGCAGTCTATATCTTTCCATGTCACATGTATTATGCCATACTACCCCAAACCAGTAGTCATGCACTACCACAAAATAGGGAAAGGGAAGTGTTGCCTTCTATAAGAGATAATCAAAAAGTGATATTAAAGGGGTGGGCCTTTAGCAGCGCTAGCTAAAAATGCTTACTAATGTTCCCTTTATTAGTGCCAAAACAAGCGCTGATAAAGGTGTACCCTTTATCAATGCTTTTTTTAGCATTTATAAAGGGGATAATTATCAGCTCTATTATTAGCACTGATAATTTTTTTTAAAAAATTTCTATAAAATTATTATATTTTTATTCAAAAAAAATGTTTCTTTGTATACATTAAATAAAAAAATATAATTAATATATATTTTTTGATAATTAAAAAATAAATATATAATGTTTTAATTGAAAAAAGTATTTTTACGATTAAAATTATATATATATATATATATAATTAAATAATTATAAGATTATAATAAATTACATTAAATAATAATTATATTTATTAGTTTTATTATATTTATTAGAGATATATTATATTTATTAGATTTATTGAATTAATCCATTGTATTTATTATATTTGTTTTATTTAATATATTTATTTTATTTTTAAATATAAAATATTTTTAAATAAATATATTTATAATTAAAATTATTCAATATATATGTGTTTTACAATGAATTTGGTCAATGAATATATTGATCATGTGTATATGTTATGCATGAATGTTCATTTATACATTACATCTCGTTGCCCATTGATGTGGTGTATTGATTAATTCATAATATTACCCATATGAACTATATATGTTCTACAAAATGTACTTATAAAATTATATTAAATACATTTAAATAATAAATATTTTTATTTAATGATATATATAAATATTTTTCAAATACATTTGTAATTATAATTTTATTAATATATACATAATAAAAATTATATACCAATATTCAAAAATATATATGATTTATAGTTATAATTATTAATAAATAAATATATATTTATCCTATATATCATTTTAAATAAATATATAATAATATAAATAAATTACAAAATTATACCTTTATCAGTTCCTTTTTAGTGCTGATAAAGGACTATATTTATCAGCGCTAAGAATGCGCTGATAAATAGGTATTTTATCAGCACTTTTTAGAGCTGATAAGAAACATATTTATCAGCACTAATAAAGAACTGATAAATGTATCTTTTATTAGTGCTTTTTTATTTTATCGCTGATAATACATTCCTTTATCAGCACTTTTAACTAACGTTGATAAAGGTTCCAATAGTGTTTATAAAAGAACCCTAATAGGATCCTCCTCCATCGCGCACTTTCAAGCCTTCATGAAAGCTGAACCATGTGTCGTCGACCCCTCCTCCGTCACGACTCCTCCTTCGTTGCATCTTCCTTTTCCTCCTCCTTCATTGCAACCATCCTCCTCCTCCATTGTCGTTCCTTCTCCTCCTCCTCCAGCACAACCCCTACTCCCCCGCAACCCTTCTCCTCCTCCTCCTCCTCTGTCATCGCTGCATCCTCCTACTCCTCTGGCTACTGACTCATCCTCCTCCATCATCATCGCCTCCTCCTCCTCCTACTCCTCCTCCTCCTCCGCCTCCTTCCCCTCCACTTCCTTGTGTGGTCCCCTTGTCCACATGACCTGCTCCGATGTGCCATCCTCATCTAATGACTGTCTTGAAAACCTCCTCTACAACGCATAGATTCCCCCTGATAAGTCTCTTATGTAAGGAATTATTACTCTTGTGCATTATAAAGGCATTTGGTGTGAAGAGATAGTCTTTGGGTCACCATGAAAGCACTGGACACTGCTACGCATGTGTTTTTTATGAAATATGGATGCCTTTTGGAATCTCAGATGTTGTGTTTGTTTAGTGATGATTAGATTCTGAGCGTATATCATTAGCTAGAGATAGATGACATAGTCTAGGAAGGATTTTATTGGTTTCACACTAGTTCTTAGGTGATAAAATAATGACTTGTTTAATTGGGCCGGTGTTTGACTATGGAATCACATTAGGGGTCGGTGTATATATAGAGTTCAAAAATTTGAGAATGAAGGAGAAGACTGACATTATACTATAATTCTCATGTTTGGTTGGGTAAGTTTCATTTTAAGTGTCACTAGGTGTGTCATTAAAAACTTGAAATTAGATTTTGGTAAGAAATTTTGTTGGTGGGAGGCACCATGGATCGAAATTGTCTTTCATGAGTTAGGTATTATGGTGGGGAGTGTCTTAGACTGGGTGACTAGCTAAACATTGACATGATCTTTTGTAAAGAAGGGAAAGCTCAAGTAAATACCATATCATCATCTCAATGATGGTTATGAGCTTTGGCTCAGGATCAGGTGGCATCGTGTCTTTCGTTGGGTGCTACAATTTGAAAGCATGTTGGGAGTTTAGAAATAGAATGTGTTTTTTGTCTCCGTATAGATAACTGATAGTGATGATTCAATAGTATTACCACTAGGACGTATCGAGTATGATAAGAACAATGGTGGAGAGTTTTTAATGCCTCATCTATATTGTCTTTTGAATTTTTATGAGGAGGTGTAATTTTATTCAATTAGTGTACAAACCATTTTTAAAAATGAGGGTTGGATATAGAACTTTGAATTTGGTACATCGTAACAGTTTTTTATATAGTTTGAGGCTCAAGATGTGTCTTAGGTTCTTAAACAAGTCATATAAGCTTTAGTAGTTGAAATTATGGTTTTGTGGGTTGCATCCTAGGGAACGTAGTTTTCACATGATTAGTGATAACCATGCACCACAATAGGGAAGATTAGTTTACATAGACACATAGTTTGTTTAAATCATGTGAGGGGTCTTAGAAAACCATAAAAAAATAATTAATAAAATTTATAGGCATTTCTCATGGTTTCCACACTTTTTGTTAAACCATGCACATTAACCATGTGAATTGGTGTGTCCTGGACAGTGAAGACTTTGTTGCTTGCACATGGCTTGGAAAACCATAGGAAAAAACCATGAACCCCTTTAAAAATTTATGTTTTACAAAAAAATATCTTCTGAACCTTTTATATTTTATTATATTTTTCTCTTTTCTCATCCAGAACCCCTCCGCGCTATGCCACCCCCCCCCCTTCTTCTCTTATTTGGTGGTTCTCCCTCACTCAGTGTATGGTTCATATTTCATAACTTGTATTGGAGAGACTATGATAATTTTACATCTCTTATTCCTTCTATTTTAGTTTTATTTCATTGTCGTACAATATTCCACTTGGTTAAGCTAATATGCCCTATTTTTTACATTTTTTTTGTTCCTAAATTTCACCCATTTTTGGATGAATATGAGGATGATATTTAGTGCATGAGGACTTAGAGGTTATGGTGTAGTGATGACCAATGCATCATAGTCCCTTTACCCTAGATTATATCATCTCATTGTTGACCATGTACATGGATTCTAGATATGTTTTTACCAGGAACCATTGTGGTGTGGCCATATCCTTTGTGTCATAGTTATTTCTCATTTGGGACCCATTATGGCATGGCCTTATGTGTTGTGTTGTGATACATGTCTTGCTCTCTCTTATTTTTAGGTCCTTTCTAATTAATTCCAACAACATCTCCACATCATTCACCCCCAAGATTATCATTTACACATTCCACATCACTTGTAACTATATGATGAATAAAACCAAACCTATTAAGATTAAATGTGAATATTAAGATATTTTCTATATATTTGGACATAGGTTATGAAGTCATCACATAATTTTTAATCACTTCTTAGTTTCTGATGTCTCTTTAACACAATAGGTTCAACAGAAATTACTACCATACAAATGAGGAAATCCTTAGCAGTGACAACTCTAATGTCTAATCTATAAAAGATTTATCAGATATTTTTCTATTAGGACCCAACCCCATAGGAACTCCAGTGAAGTTGATAATATATTAGAGTGTGACACCCCCCCAATCATATATTTAAATAGATATGGGTCAGTTACACTTAGAAATGTAACGATATGACCTATGCTGGTATCATAACCAACAACTGGCCTGACTTTCCACTAACCTAAAAGGAATTCATTATCCCTAAAAGATATAAACAATCACCTAGGAAAAAGATACAAATAATGTAGAATATTTTACCCCTAAATTTGAGAAAATTAAAAATTATATTTCTCCTAAAAACTATAAATGTGCTATTCATAATTTGAACATCTAAGAAATTAGTAGATACACAAAAAATAAATAAACAAAAAGAAAATATCCTAGATGGAAAATAAAATCCCACTATTGACCAAATTTTTTTAACCATACGTGTCCCATTCTTAAATCAAATTGGACCTGTTTTGGATAGGTATAACATATTAGTTCTCATTTTATGTTTTATTTGTTGTTGGAAAAATCCTCTATCGCGCACCTCTCCTCTGCTGCAAATGCACCTTTGCCACAAGCTGAACGACACCTTTACGGTGATTTGTCTCCTATTACTAATTGGTTTCCTCTTGTTCGCATGTTCTTACTATTTGATATTTATGGTTATGTTATGAAATGTACAGGCTAACCGCCTCAATAAAAATCATTGTCATTGGTGGTCCTTATTTGTTCACTAAATGAATTTCTTGTTGGTTGGTTCCTGTTAAAAATTTGAATATAAAAATTTGTAATTTACTTATAATTGGAAAATGAATTAATTCCCCAGGGTGATAAAACTTCTGTTATAACCCCTGAATTAACAAACAAAATTGAATAAGGGATGATTTTTAAAATCTGAAATTGTGTTTGTTTAGTTTCATAATGCTGCGACTGTGAGAACAATTATGTGTTATTATGGTTTTGTGGTTGTTGGAATGATTGGTATGCCATTTTTTCCATTTTTTAGTTCCTCCACCATAGAATATCAATCCAAACCTTACCCATTTAAATGTAACCAAAACATTGTTACTAGTGCAATTCTACTGAATCTTAGAAAAGAAATTCACTAGAGGACTCTATGGGACACTTTATGGACACCCTAGTCAAATAACCAAAACAACACATGTATTGAATCCTTCCACCCAAAGAACACCATTGAAAATCATACCATCTATTACCTTGGTACCATAGTTCTTGACTTGATACATTATGTTTCTAAAGAAATGCTAAAAACCAGTTTACAACAATGTATATAGATCACATTTGGGATACTAAAACATTCTAGTTCAAGGGATTATCATATATAGTTCCATTGATCAGGTAGATGGGAAGATGGGTGTGATCTAATTGGGTCCAGAGTAATGCTTGGAGAGGTAAGGGTATTGTTTATCATAGCTAGTTCAATTGATTATAGTTGGATTATGACCCTAGTATAACATCTTCTGTGTAATTACATGGTTAAGTATTAATATTACTGAATAAAATAGGATGAATATGAATAAATATTGGTTGAATTCCAATCAGTTGAGAAAAGAGTATAAAGATGGAATGAACGATTTTTTCAAATTTTCAAAAGATCATGCATATAAACCTTCTCAAATCATTTTTCCATGTTTACGATGTTGTTATTCAATAAAAATTAGTCCATTGAAGTTGTAATAACACTTGAACTTTCACGGAATAGATCAAAGTTATACATATTGGAATAAACATGAGGAAAAATGAATGTTGGTAGTTTTTGTAATAGTAATGTGTTTTATAGATAATTTAATATGATTACAATTGGGAATGATGAAGATGATTGTATAGAGGTTGTGATTACAGATGTAAATGATGATGAAGATCGTATTGAGGAAATGACAAGGACATTTGAAGATGATCTTTGTGATTGCCCAAAATTGTTTGAGAATATGAAGAGTTGTGGAAAGATTCCATGGTATTTTGGTTGAACTGAATATAAAGAATTATCATCAATACTGAAGATGTATAATTTGATAGCAGGAAATAGGTGGAGTGATTCTAGTTTGATGGAACTACTTTATCTCCTGAATGACATGATCCAAAAAGATAATGAGATCCCAAGCCGAACATACGATGCCAAAAAAATTCTATGCTCGATGGGTATGATCTCTAAAAGAATACAGACCTTCCCGAATGAATGTATACTATTTCTCCCGGACTACAAATCACTTAAAGAATGCCCAAAGTTTGGTGATTCACGCTACAATAAAGATGAATCCAGCCCTACAAAAGGTGTATGGTACTTCCCAATAATTCCAAAGGTTTAGGAGCCTATATGGAAGTGAGGAGAATGTAAGACAATTGACATGGAAGGAAAATAAAAGAATTAAATATGGGAAAATATGTCACCTGATAAACTCTCATCAGTGGAAGAGAATTTATCATGAGAATCCTAAATTAGGAAATGAGCCGAGAAAGCTTTGTCTTGTGTTATCTAAAGATGTAGTGAATCATTTTGGTTTTCAATGCAGCAGTCATAGTATATGGATGGTTATGTTGGTAGATTATAACTTACCACCATGTTTATGCATGAAATAAAATACATCATGTTATCTATGCTTATATCAGGACCAAAAAAACCGGGTAAAGATATTGATGTTTATTTGGATCTATTGATAGAAGGTTTTAAATTATTGTGGTATTCAAGTGTTGTGTTGTATGATTCTTACAAAAATGAAGATTTCATTTTGAGATCCATGTTGCGCGGGACGACAAATGACTTTCTAGCTTATTTAAATTTGTTAGGATATAGCATAAAGGAACTCAAGGGTGTCCCATTTGTGAACAAGGTACACCGTCAATTAGGATGAAACATTCATCGAAAACTGTGTTTTTATGACATCACATATTTCCACCTCAATGGAATAAGTACCAATCTTGGACGACATCATTCGATGGAAGTTCCTAAGAACATACAACACTGTATCCACTAATAGGTGATCAATTTCTTGATAATGTAAAAGATGTGGACACTACTTTTGGTAAACCAATTTTGAAAAACCATATGAAAACCGATTGGAAAAAGAGATCTATTTTTTTGAATTACCATACTTGAATTGTCTATATGTGAGACATTTTCATGATGTTATGCATGTTGAAAAATATATATGTGATAGTGTCATCGACATGTTTCTAAATTCCCATAGAAAAACAAAGGATGGAATTAAGACTAGGTTGGACATGGTTTAGATGGGAATACGAGAAGAGTTTGAACCATTGAAGGGTGAAAAATGAACTTTTCTTCTTCATACTGCTTACACTCTTTCCATGCAGGAGAGATATCAGTTTTGTAACTTCTTGAATTACATAAAGGTTCCATAGGGGTATTTATAAAATATCAAGAACATCGTTTCAATGAGTGATTTAAAGTTAAAGGGTCTGAAATCACCAGACTACCATGTTTTGATGCAAGATCTAATTGCTATATATTTACATTTCATTTTTTCCAAGAATATACTCTGTAAATTAACAAAGCTTTATTTCTTCTTCAAATCCATATGCATCAATGTTATGGACCCTGCTAAATTTCTAACTATAGAAAGAGAAATTTCTATCATATTAGCTGAATTGTACATATTCTTCCTGCCTATATTATTTGATATGATCGTTCATTTCATGGTTTATTTGGTGAGAGAGATTTGACTATATAGTCATGTACATTATAGATGGATGTACCCCATTGAATGGTATATGAAGATTTTGAAAAGGTATGTCAAAAATAGAATTCGTCCAAAGGGTTGTATTATGGAGCGATATATTGTTGAGGAAGTTGTTGAATTCTATACCAAATACCTATATGGTGTGGAAAACATTGGCCATCCAAAATCTCGTCACACTCAGCAGCTTAAGGGTGAATGAATTTTCAGAAGAGAGGTTGTCACAATCAATATGAGAGATTGGGAGCTGGCCCACCTTTATTTTTTTCTTAATAGTTTTGACGCTGACCCATATGTTCAAACCCACAAATAAATTCGTAGTCATTTGAATCCATCTAGGGATGAATAATGGATATCAGATACACATAATAGACAATTTTTAGGATGGTTTTGGGACCATATTTTTAAGAAATTAGATGAAAATCCATACTCAATTTCAGAACGACTTCGATGGCTAGCCAGAGGACCAAGTGTGTATGTATTATCTTACAATGCTTATATAGTTAATGGTTATACATTCTATACAAATGAAAATGATAAAGATAGTACCATAAAGAATAGTGGGGTTACACTTGCACTACTAGAATTTGGTCTTTTCCCAACGGTAGTATACCAACGGTTTACTTAAACTGTTGGTATAGTGAGCCTTTGCCAACGGTTTATTCAAACCGTTGGAAAAGGGGAATTTCGGTGGACCCTTTCCCAACGGTTCACTGGAACCATTGGTAAATGGGTGCTAAACTCACACATTTCCCAACGGTTCACTGGAACCATTGGGGAAATGTGTGCCTTTGCCAACGGTTTTTTATAAATCGTTGGCAAAGGTTTTCCCCAAATTCCAGATCGCGATCTCCTCTCCCCAATTCGGACAGAGCCCTAATCTATTCGCTTCGCTGCTCTCGCGAACCCCATTTGACTCCCCTGCTCTCGTGAATCCGAACACCAGCACCCCCCATCCCAACCGGTACACCCCCATACGATAGGTAAAATTTGATCTCAACCATATTGTTGTAGTTGTTTTAATGAATATATTTTCTCCAGGTGTTGGTGGTTTACTGATTATTGAAATTAATATCTAAATTGGATATTGTTTGTGTTTGTGAAGACTTATTTATGTTTTTTACTCTATGTTTGGAAGGAGAGTGTTCAAAACATGTAAATCAGAGTTGGGGGAGGCTATCGTGAACGTTTACATGTTTTGGATAATGGATTGTGGGAATTATGGATTGTGTTCAAACGAATTTGATATGTTTTGGATAATGGATTGTGGGGGTAGGGGGTGTCCACGGGGGTGGGCGGGCTGTCCATGGGGGTGGGAAAGGCTGTCCACAGGGGGTGGGACGGGGCTGTCTAGGGGGGTGTGGATATCCTGGGGGTCTGGGTGGGGTGTCCTGGTGGGGGAGGGTGTGTGGGGTGTCCAGGGGGGGTGGTATGTCTAGGTGGTGGTGGTGGGGTTGCAGGGGAGGGCGGTGTGGGCTGTTTGGGAGGGTGGGTGGGGCTATCCAGGGGGGTACGGGGTCTCCAGGGGGTACGGGGGTGGGAAGGCTATCCACAAGGGTGGACGGGCTGTCCACGGGGGTGGCTGGGCTGTCAAGGAGGGGTGGGCGGGGCTGTCCAGGGGGGGTGGGTGGGCTGGCCACGGGGGGTAGGGGTGTCCAGGTGGTGGGCGGGCTATCCAAGGGGGTGGGGGGATGTCCATAGGGATAAGGGGTGTCGAGGGGGGTGGGTGGGCTGTCCACGGGGGTGGATGGGCTGTCTAGGGGTAGGGGGTGTCCACGGGGGTGGGTGGGGCTGTCCAGGGGGTAGTGGGCTGTCCTGGGGGTCTGGGTGGGGTGTCCTGGTGGGGGAGGGGTGTGTGGGGTGTCCAGGTGGGGTGGTATGTCTAGGTGGTGGTGGTGGGGTTGCAGGGAAGGGGTGTGTGGGCTGTTTGGGAGGGTGGGCGGGGCTATCCAGGGGGGGTACGGGGTGTCCAGGGGGGTACGGGGGTGGGCGGGTTGTCCACAAGGGTGGACGGGCTGTCCACTGGGGGTGGTCGGGCTGTCAAGGAGAGGTGGGCTGGCTGTCCAGGGGGGGTGGGTGGGCTGGCCATAGGGGGTAGGGGGGTCCAGGGGGTGGGCTAGGGCTATCCATGGGGGTGGGGGGTTGTCCAAGGGAGAAGGGGTGTCGAGGGGGGGGGGGGGCTGTCCACGGGGGGTGGTTGGGCTGTCTAGGGGGTTGGGGGCGTCCACGCGGGTGGGTGGGTTGGCCCTCGGGGGTGGGCGAGGGCTGTCCACGGGGGTGGAAAGGTTGTCCACGGGGGGTGGGCGGGGCTTTCCAGGGGGGCGTGGGCTGTCCTGGGGGTCTAGGTGGGGTGTCCTGGTGGGGGAGGGGTGTGTGGGGTGTCCAGGGGGGTTGGTATGTCTAGGTGGTGGTGGTAGGGTTTCAGGGGAGGGGGGTGTGGGCTGTTTGGGAGGGTGGGAGGGGGCTATCCCGGGGGGTACGGGTGTCCAGGGGGGTACGGGGGTGGGCGGGCTCTCCACAAGGGTGGACGGGCTGTCCACGGGGGTGGTCGGGCTGTCAAGGGAGGGGTGGTCGGGCTGTCCAGGGGGGGTGGGTGGGCTGCCACGGGAGGTAGGGGTGGTCCAGGGGGGTGGGCGGGCTATCCAAGGGGGGTGGGGGCTGTCCCTAGGCAGAAGGGGGTGTCGAGGGGGGTGGGTGGGCTATCCACGGGGGTGGTTGGGCTGTCTAGGGGGTAGGTGGTGTCCACAGGGGTGGGTTGGGGTTGTCCACGGGGGTGGGCGGGGCTGTCCACGAGGGTGGGAAAGGTTGTCCACGAGGTGGGCAGGGCTGTCCAGGGGTGTGGGCTGTCCTGGGGGTCTGGGTGGGGTGTCCTGGTGGGGGAGGGGTGTGTGGGGTTTCCAGGGGGGTTGGTATGTCTAGGTGGTGGTGGTGGGGTTGCAGGGGAGGGGGTGTGGGCCTGTTTGGGAGGGTGGGTGGGGCTATCCCAGGGGGGTACAGGGTGTCCATGGGGGTACGGGGGTGGGCGGGCTGTCCACAAGGTGGACGGGCTGTCCACGGGGTTGGTCGGGCTTGTCAAGGAGGGGTGGGCGGGCTGTCCAGGGGGGTGGGTGGGCTGGCACAGGGGGGTAGGGGTGTCCAGGGGGTGGGCGGGCTATCCAAGGGTGGTGGGGGCTGTCCATAGGGAAGAAGGGGTGTCGAGGGGTGGGCGGGCTATCCAAGGGGGGTGGTGCTATAGTGGTTTGGATTGTTTGAGGTACTCTTAGTGTATTATAAACCCTCATTTGTTTCCGATATTCATTTAAATTGATTTAGATATCATTTTTTTCACACACACCATTATATCCTCTCAAACTATATTTAGATGTAATTTCAATCGTATGGTGTTAATATTTTAGTAAATGTTCATACTAGCTTCTTTTATGTGTTCTAGGGTTTAGACTAAGGACAGGACTGCATGATTATTGTGGGGGTATTCTTTTCACATATATATACCTATACACCCCGACCCCCTTGGACAACCTGACCACCCCACGGATAGCCCTCCCACCTGGACACCCCCGACCCCCCTAGACAGCCCTCCACCCCCTGGACACCTCCCCCCCCCCCCCCCCGGACGGCCCCACCACCCCCCTAGACACCCCGCACCCCCCCTGGGACACGCCACACCCCCCTTGGACAGTCCTGCCACTCCCATGATCCTCATACTACTCCTCATCCTGATCTACTTGGAGAAGTTATAGTATAAAACTCATATACTCCCAACAAGACCCTTAAGGATTATGTATTCCTTGATCCACTTCCAATATCTTACTGGTCAATCCGTGAATATAGGCATTAGAAATTTTGTATCTTATTTTTTATATACACTGTATTTTGTTGTATTTCTTAATATGATTCTCATATAGAGTAATGTGTCAGTTATGCTTTGTATATATAGAGTAAACAATTGTCATTTACATAAATATTTTTTTGATTAAACTTTAATATTATTGAATTGCTTTGAAATGACTTATTGTGATTTTTTTACATAATGGGATTGAAGTTGGATGTACGAAACTGATCGGAATTTCAACCGATTTTCAAAATAATTTGAACAGCTTTCTGGATTTTGCATTTGACAAGGCTTCAGATAGTGGTTGCATACACTGCCCATGTTTTAATTGTGTTGGAAGACCTTGGTTGAGTCATGCAGCAGTTAGCTATCATATAACCAAATATGGTTTCCATACAAACTGTTATGTGTGGTATCACAATGGAGAGAAAATGGAATCTCAAAATGTGATGATCCAAATGATAGGACTGAATTGGAGAGTTTGATATATGATCAGTTTCCATTTATTCGACATCATGAGAAGGAAAGGATGTCCAGCCAACAAGATTTCAATACAAGCACACATGATGCGTCCAATGAAAATGATGATGTTGATAGGGTGAAAAAATTGAATGATGCTGCGACGACTCTAATATATCGGCAATGTGATAAAATGAAAAAGTTGGAATTTTTCAATCCGATTGTTTCATGAGAAAACTATGTATGGGATTTCAAATATTAAAATTGATTATATTCTTACCTTCTTGAAGGACTTACTTCCAGATGATGCAGATATTCCCTCAAACCACTATATGGCATGGAAGTTGGTTGATGAACTTGGATTCTCAAAAAAAAATCATGCTTTCCCGAATGATTGCAGCTTATTTTGGGAGGAAACTACTGAAAGAAATGATTGTATAAAATGCGGAACCTCCCGATGGAAGCCAAAACATGATGGAACACCATCTCGTGTGCCACAAAAAGTAATGTGGCAGTTTCCATTGATCCCCAGATTACAGAACCTTTTCATGTCTGATGAAATATCCGTAAAAATGCGATGGCCTGACACCGAGAGAAAAAATAATAATGAAGAGTTGGTTCACCCTAAAGATGGATTTGCATGGAAGAGATTTAATGCTCGATATCCTGAATTTTCAGCCGACGTGCGTAATGTGAGACTGGGTCTTTCATGTGACAGTTTTAATCCATTTGGGCAGATGCTTACTTCACACAACACATGGACGGTTTTCATACACATTTATAACCTTCCCCCTTGGTTGTGTATGAAAAACCCTTACACTTTCTTGAGTATACTGATATCTGGCCCTTCTGATCCCGGCAATGATATATATGTATACATGCAACCTTTAATAAAAGAGTTGAAACTTCTTTGGGATGTGGGTGTGCCCACATACGATGCATGTTCGAAAGACATATTTCAGTTGTGTGCTGCACTTATGTGGACTATCAATGATTTTCCTGCTTATGCAATGATTTCTGGATGGAGCACAAAAGGAAAATTGTCATGTCCTGTTTGTATGAAGAATACTCGATCGAGAAGACTAAAATATCATCGTAGTTTTAGTTTTATGGGACATTGACGATTCTTGCCAATGAACCATCCATATAGAAACAATCGTCGAAGATTTGACAATACCATGGAGAATGACGATCCACCTCAGCGTATGTCTGGAACTGATGTGCTTAATGAATTGAAAGATTTCAGTTATTCATTTGGGATAAGTGTAATGAAATCTAGAAAGAGGAAAAATGTTTCCAATGATACCTATTACAATTGGAAGAAGAAGAGTATATTCTTTGAGTTTTCATATTGGTCAACCAACTTGTTACGTCATTTCTTAGATGTAATGCACATTGAAAAAAATATATGTGAAATGTTTCTTTCGATTCTTCTAAATTTCAAGGGTAAGACAAAAGATGATTTACGATCTCGGCGCGACTTGGTAGATTGGGGGATCAGACCATAATTGCATCCTGTCTGTATCAGTGAAAATAAATGGCAAGTTCCATGTGCTTCTTATGTGATGACTCCTGCTGAAAAAAATCAATTTCTGGAAGTGCTAGAGACTATTAAAGTTCCTGATGGATATTCAAGCAATATATCAAAACAGGTCAACAAAAAAGAGTTGAAGTTGAAATCTTTGAAGACTCATGATTATCACGTCCTTTTGCATGAGTTGATTCCAATAGCAATCCGTCATCTCTTGTCCAATAATGTTAGAGTCTCAGTTATTCGGTTGTGCTATTTGTTTAGAGATCTTTCTGCTAAGAGGTTGTCCAAATCCCTCGTGCAAAAACTGTTGTCAGAGACACCATTAATTTTGTGTGAGTTAGAGAAAATATTCCTTCCATCATTTTTTACATGCATGTTGCATCTGACTATCCATCTTCCGACCGAAATACTTCTTGGAGGACCCATTGCTTTCTGTTAGATGTATCCAACTGAAAGAAACATGTGCACATTGAAATCATATGTTCGGAACAGGAATTATCCCAAAGGTTCTATTGTGAACGGTTACTTGTCTCAAGAATGTATGGATTTCTTCTCAATGTATTTGTCTGATCATACTAAGAGAATAAACAGACCAATGAGAAATGAAGAATAATAGTATGGGAAAATTGAACCCAGTTATCCATCACTTCCTCGGATAGGAGGAATTCCGGGATCATATACATTGACAACATTAAGCCTTGAAGAGAGAGAGATGGCACATCGCACAGTGTTGTTCAATTGTGATTTGTTCGATGAGTATATAAAGTAAGTTAATTGTACATGTAACTCTTATCTTATCTCTTGTAATTTTAAATATTTGTTAAACTATTATTATTTTTATCTACAGGGAACATAAAGAATTGATATATAGAAAGCATCATTCTTTATCTTTGAGAAAGAAGGAGACTTTGCATAGCAAAGGGTTTTCTTCTTGGTTGAAATTGAAAGTAAAAATATTTCTGTAATAACTAAATAAAAATAATATTTAATTAAGTTTACTATTTGTTTATATTTCAGGTATCGAGTTTGCCTACAGACTCTGTTTCTGAGGAAATAATAGCTTTGGCTTTTGGTCCTAATACCATGGTTTGTGCTTGTAAATCACTTGTGATCAATGGATACAAATTTGTTATCACTGAATGAGCAAGAAACATGAGAACACAGCATAATGGTGTTATGCTAACTGCCACAACAGACTGTTATGCCAGTTCATCGGACAGTAGACCTCGTTCTAAAAATGTTGCTTATTATGGTGTCGTGGAGAAAATAATAATTTTGGATTATTACTCGCATGGTCGAGTCACGATGATGAAATGTCAATGGTGTGATTCAATGATGAGGCAAGGAACCTTTATTGATGATTGTGGATTTCGAGTTATTGACATGACTCGCACTCTTTCCACCGATGAACCATATGTATTGGCATCAATGGTGAAACAAGTTTTTTATGTCAAAGATCATCGTCATCCTAAATTCGGTGTAATTATTGAAGTAAATCCCAGACATGTTTTGATGATGGTGATGATGAAGTTGACACTATCCCTACTGCAATTGGAAGCAATCCGTTTATTACTTATGATGACCCCAACAGCTCAATTGTCAGAGTTGATTGTGAACCCGAAGTTGTGGTGGGAAATATATAGAATCATACAGTCGTGTTCTCACCTACATGTTTCACCTACATCATTCAGAGTGTGTATCCTAGTACTTACCTTCATAACACCATAAGTCTTCTTTTTCATTATGTTCTTTTTATCATAATGGTTTTTCTATATTTTTTTTTTGGGTTACACATTAGTTATCTGTTTCTAATTACTTCCATATTTGTTTTCATTGCAGGAAATGACACCCATTGAAGAGAGGTGGCGAAAAAAGATGACAGATAATAATCTTCACATGGTACAAATGGGTGTTCCTCGACTCATCCCTATTGTGAGTATTTTATTTCAAATATAAATATTTCAATAACTTATAATATCATTTGTTTACTTTTCTGTCAAACTTTTTTTCAGGATCCGCGCCCTAGACGACAGATATCTGACGAGGAGCCTGATATTTCTCCCAGTAGAGAGGTTGGTGGTACGAGGGCTCGTGGGGTGAGAGTTAGACGATCCACTACCACAGACGTATCTTCTACGCCCTATTTTGATCCTGGTGTGTCATCAGGGACATATGAGATATTTAGACCTCCGATGTTTACACTACCAGCTATCCAGACATCTATTCCATCGTCTTTTGCTTCTGGTTCATTATCTCCAGGTTATTATATTCCACCTTCTTCGACTCCTGCTGCGACACAGTATGTGGATGAGGAGCATACACTGAGGGACACTCCACCTGTATAGGATATTCCTTCATCTTCTACACCCATTGATCCCACTACCACAGGTATATTTATATAACTCTATCAAATTTTTATACCAAAATTTATTTTTATTATAACTTGTATTGATATTATTTTTCTTTAATGACAGATTCATCTACGGATATGAGGAGGGGGAGGGGGTTTACTCGCTTGCGTGCGGTATGGAACCGCCAGACACAGTTGATGGTAGAATACAATGTTGATGGACAAATGATTGAGAAATCTGGGCAGCAATGTCGGGGGGTTTTGGCGACGCTAGCCAAATACTCTGATATCATTCCGGTCAGCCCTCTCTCTTGGAGACATCTGCCACCCGAAGTCAAGGATAACGCGTGGGCACAAATATGGGTAAAAAAATCTATTGGATTTAATGTTGTATATTTTTGTATTTAAATGAACTAATCAATTTGGTTTCAGCTTCGTTTTAACTTCCCTGATGGAAAAGGTGCACGGCTAGCGCATTTAAAAGAGCTAGGAGAGATTTGGAGAGCTTATAAGCATGAGCTATATGTTGGCTGGTGTGATAGAGTGGGAACGGAGTTAGAGACATTACCTATCGTGGATGACTGCTCGATAGAGCAATATCACCAAATGATTACCCATTGGGCGACTGCCAAATTTAAGGTATTAATCTCATTTGAGTTATTTAAATGAGAGTTTTCATATTTTGCATTAATATAATCTTATTAATTATTAATAATTATTTAGGAATCTTATGAAAAAAACAAAAAAAACATTGATTCGAAAAAATGCCTCCACACTTTGGGGCGCACAACAATGTCAGATCATGAGAGGCAGCAGGTACGATATAGTTGTTTATAATTTTTCTTTAGGACTTTCCCATTTTATTGGATCCTACTTAAATTATGTGATTTATTTAATAATTAATATATGATTATACTTTCACTTTATATTGTTTCAATGTCATTACAGAAGCACAAAATGAATATTGAAGGATGTATCCCTCGAGCAAAATTGTTTTGCTCGAGTAGAAGAAAAAAAGATGGAACTGCGGTAAATGAACCGACCCAAGAGAAGATTGTAAGTTTTAATTTGTTTATTTCAATGTTTAATATCTAATTTGAAATTTACTAATATATTAATATTTTTTACAGGCTGCTTTAGAGGCTCTTGATGCCCAGGAGCCTGACAATTTTGGGCCACACGATAATTTATATCAGGTTTTGGGAGATGAGCACTCTGGTCAAGTACACTGCCGACCTGGTAAGAATATAGTCCCGACGAGGTATTGGTCGTCTCCAGGTATCCATTCTAGTACCACCGAGTTGGAACAGGTCAAGGAGCATGCAAGACAGTCTGATAAAAGGGTCACAGAGTTGTAAGTACAAGTTCAAACAAGAGACAGAGAATTTATGAAACTGATGAGAGCTTTATCTTCATCACTTCCACCAGAAGATAGTGCGGCTTGTCAGACATTTATGTCATCGATGGGTGCATCATCCAATGCACCAGGTGGCAGCTCTAGTGGCGATTGAGATGATGATGTTCCTGGTGATGATGAGGATGCTGAAGTGGAAGAGGGAGAGGATGAGGATGTGGACGAGGGCGAGGATGGGGCCGAGGGAGAGGATGGGGCCAAGGGCGAGGATGATGCCGAGGATGAGGACGACGACGAGGACAGAGATGGCAGCGAGGATGAGGCTGATGATGATAGTAGTGATGGTGATGGTGATCAGAGGAAGATTGATCCATTACATTTTTTAATTCTGTATAACTCTTTATTTTTGAACATGGTTTTCCACTTTGGGGTTTTCCTCTGCTTCATAGGGACGTTTCATTCAGATTCTATTTTTTTCACTTGATTCTTATTGTATGATTAGTCTACTACATAGACCTTTAGTATTCCTTGGTACTGTGATGCTCATTTTTCTATTTTTTTTACTTAGATTTCTTAGTTATCCATGTATTTCATGTTTTTGCATGTGGAAGATGATATGGAAAATGTGCTTTAAAGTAGTGGTCGGCACCACTAACATTTATTTGAAATGGACAGGATTTTAAGTGAAAACAACAACTGGCATACGGAATACAGACCAAATGCATTTGGATTCTGTTTAAACTATAGGAAAACGATCCATGGGTCATATGTGACGTGTACGAGTCAACCCCGCCTCAATCCGAGGTCCGGTGTGGCCGGTACCACTCAAAGTGTCTTTCTTTTGTTTAAAATGGATGCGCTTTTAAGTAAAAAAACCACATACGGAAAACGGACCAAACACATTTAGATACTGTTGATACTTTAGGACATGTATCCATGGGTCATTTGTGGCGTGTAGGAGTCAACACCGCCTGAATCCGAGGAGCGGTGTGGCCGACACCACTCAAAGTGTCTAACTTTTATTTGACATAGACAACAGATTAAGTTAAAACATCAACTGACATACGGAAAACCGACCAAACGCATTCGGATTCTATTGAAACTGTAGGAAAACGATGCATGGGTCATTTTTGATGTGTACAAGTCAACCCCACCTCAATCTAAGGGCTGGTGTGGCCAGGACCACTCAAAGTTTGTCACTTTTCTTTGAAATGGACAACGGTTTAAGTTAAAACAACAACTGACATACGGAAATCCAACCAAACGCATTCGGATTCTGTTGAAACTTTAGGACAACGATCCATGGGTCATATGTGACGTGTAAAAGTCAACCCCGCCTCAATCCGAGGGCCGGTGTAGTCGGGACCACTCAAAGTGTGTCACTTTTCTTTGAAATGGACAACAGTTTAAGTTAAAACAACAACTGACATACGAAAAATGGAACAAGGCATTTTTATATTGTTTATACTTTTGGAAATGTATCCATGGGTCATATGTGACGTGTATGATTCCACCCCTCCTCAATCCGAGGGCCGGTGTGGCCAGGACCACTCAAAGTGTGTCACTTTTCTTTGAAACGGACAAGTGTTTAAGTTAAAACAACAACTGACATACGGTAAATGGACCAAAGGCATTCGGATACTGTTGATAATTTAGGACATGTATCCATGGGTCATTTATGAAATGTAGGAGTCAACCCCTCCTCAATCCGAGGTCCGGTGTGGCCGATACCACTCAAAGTGTATTTCTTTTGTTTAAAATGGATGCGCTTTTAAGTAAAAAAACCACATATGGATAACCGACCAAAAGCATTTTGATTCTGTTGAAACTTTAGAAAAATGATCCATGGGTCATTTGTGACGTGTACGAGTCATCCCTGCCTCAATCCGAGGCGCGGTGTGGTCGGCACCACTCAAAGTGTCTAACTTTTCGTTAAAATGGACAACAATTTAATTTAAAATAACAACTGACATACAGAAAACCGACCAAACACATTCGGATTCTGTTGAAACTTTAGGAAAACGATCCATGGGTCATATGTGACGTATATGAGTCAACCCCTCCTCAATCCGAGGAGCAGTGTGACCGGTACCACTCAAAGTGTCTAACATTTCATTGAAATGAACACTAGTTTAAGTTAAAACAACAACTGACATACTGAAAACCAACCAAACACATTCATATTCTGTTGAAACTGTAGGAAAACGATTCATGGGTCATATGTGACGTGTACGAGTCAACCCCGCCTCAATCCGAGGGCCAGTGGGGCTGGTACCACTCAAAGTGTATTTCTTTTGTTTAAAATGGATGCGCTTTTAAGTAAAATAAACGACATACGGAAAACCGACCAAACACTTTCGGATTCTCTTGAAACTTTAAGAAAATTATTTATGGGTCATTTGTGACTTGTACGAGTCAACCCCACCTCAATCTGAGGCGCGGTGTGGCCGACACCACTCAAAGTGTCTTGACTTTTATTTGAAATGGACAAGATTTTAAGTGAAAACAACAACTTGCATACGGAAAACCGACCAAACGCATTAGGATTCTGTTGAAACTTTAGGAAGAAGATCCATGGGTCATATGTGACATGTACGAGTCAACCCTGCCTCAATCCAAGGGCCGGTGTGGCTGGGACCACTCAAAGTTTGTCACTTTTCTATGAAATGGACAACGGTTTAAGTTAAAACAATAACTGACATACGGAAAATGGACCAAAGGCATTCAGATACTATTGATACTTTAGGAAATGTATCCATGGGTCATATGTGACGTGTATGCATCAACCCCGCCTCAATCCGAGGGCCGGTGTGGCCGGGACCACTCAAAGTGTCTTTCTTTTGTTTAAAATGGATGCGCTTTTAAGTAAAAAAACCACATACGGAAAACTGACCAAACACATTCGGATACTATTGATACTTTAGGATATGTATCCATTGGTCATTTGTGACGTATACGAGTCAACCCCGCCTCAATACAAGGTGCGGTGTGGCCAACACCACTCAAAGTGTTCTTCTTTTTTTTAAATGGATGCGCTTTTAAGTAAAAAAAATGACATACGGAAAACCGACCAAACGCTTTCGGATTCTATTGAAACTTTAGGACAATGATCCATGGGTCATTTGTGACGTGTAAGAGTCAACCTCGCCTCAATCCGAGGCATGGTGTGGCTGGCACCACTCAAAGTGTTTAAATTTTCTTTGAAATGGAAAACAGTTTAAGTTAAAACAACAACTGACATACGGAAAATAGACCAAAGGCATTCGGATACTGTTGATACTTTAGTACATGTATCCATGGGTCATTTGTGATGTGTACGAGTCAACTCCGCCTTAATCCGTGGCGCGGTGTGGACGACACCACTCAATGTCTCTCTTTTATTTCAAAAGGAAATCATTTTAAGTGAATACAACTAAAATTTACACTCATCAACGACTCTTTTTCATGAGTTTGGTAGTTTCACTCATGGGGTCATAAGTGACGAGACTCCTAAGAAAATATCTTTTCACCATATATTATAAACAATACAAGTTCAATGAAAAATTCATCACAAATCATTACATACCCAAACCTAGTATCATAAAAAAATGGGATTTGAGTCAATTTGAATGTCTTATTCAACACTAATAGATATTTATAAAACTATTCTACCTGTTAGAATTTGATGGGTGAGGTGAATTACCACCGGATGATTGTTGTCATGTGTTTTTTGGGCTATTTTAGGTGTTTTTTATACTGTTTGAAGTCTGTATGTGGCTTTTGTGATATTTTTTATGCAGGTGTATAGTGGAGTGTATACTGAGGGCTGTTGTGCACTGTTTTTTTATGCAGGTGTAGATTCTGGGGGGGCTTCTGGGTGCTGTTGTGCAGCAGTTCTGGGAAACAATTTACCAACGGTTTTGAACCGTTGGTAATGCTTTTTCCAGAAATCTGGAAAAACTTTTACCAACGGTTCAGAATCGTTGGTATAAGTTTTTCCAGATTTCTTGAGAACCTATACCAACAGTTTAAATGAAACCATTGGTAAAGGTCTTTCCCCATGCCTTACTGGCCAACGGTTTAGAAATATGTTGGTATACCCTATACCAACAGTTTTCCAGCCTATATCAACGGTTGTAAACCATTGGTATAGCCTACTTTTCCAGTAGTGTTGTGGCTTAATCGATGCATGTGCCTAGTGTTAAGGACATAAATCCAATTTATACAAATATTTCATACTTTGGAATCATCAAAAAAATATGGGAGTTGGATTATACGAAATTCCAAGTGGAGATTTTTCAATGAAAGTGGGTTGATAATTGGAGTGCTGATAAAATAGATGAATCGGGATTCGTGAAGGTTGATTTCAATAGGTAATGAGAGAAAGGAGAACCATTTATAATAGCATCACAGGAAGTACTAGTATTTTTTTTCCAGATATGGAAAACTGAAATTGGTCAATTGTTCTATTATTGACCAAAACAACTAAAGGGTTAGGTGAAAGATCAATAGTGGATGACCCTATCGTTGGGACTTCACAATAATTTCTCAGTGGTCACAATGTAGATGGTATTTTGTATGTTAGAGGATACAAGAATAAAGGGATTTACATAGTCAATAGAAGGGTCAAATCTCTTCAACTATTAAAAAAGGAGAGTTTAATAATCAGGTTCTTATTTTATTGTAATATACATTTTGTTAGGTTATTTTTATTATCTGTTTTATGCTGATTTTATGTAATCTAAATTAAATGTTAAACCACTTTTGCTGATAATGACTTCTGCACCTGCTGATGGGCCCAATCCCGACGCACAATAGGTCTCCCAACCTTCTGATGCTAGTCCTTTTACAGAGAAACAATAGGTTTCTCACCTTGTTTCTACTGGTCCCAGTGCTGAGGTATAATTGGTTTCTCATCCTATTGATGTTTTTCCTAGTGTCGATGCTAGTGCTCAAAAGGAACATGGTGATGATGCTGAAACATAGTAAATGGTAGGCAATGAAACCCTGACGACTCAAAAAAATAATAGCGTTGTATTTTGACAGTGTTAGCCAACATCCTTAAGGAAAAAATCAAAATACATCATGGGTATCCTGGATCAGAAGTTCAAATCAGATTCTATGCTAATCGGTAGTTAACCAACAGTAGTAAAGTGCACAAAGAATCATTATTTTTTTATTATCTTATATCTAGACCAAAGAAACATTATGGAAATATGTAAAGGTAATTTTATGATATAATATATCTATTTTAACAAAAAAGTATATAATGAAACATTTATTTTATTTTCATTATTCCATGTAGGGTTTGTTTATTTTAGAATATTTCTATCCATGTGACATACCTTTGCCGGAACAACAATGATGTTGTGTCTACTCAATCACATAGGTAATCTTGATGTTCCCATAGTAACATCATTATCCATAGAATTAATTCATTAATTCATATTTATGTTTAATTTATTTCTTTTATGTAAGTAATATTAATCTACTCATATGTGATATCAATGTATGAAATGTTTAGGTCATTATAGCTGTCATCAGAGTAATTGGCTTATTCATAATCGAGAAAACACATTCAATTGTTTTGATACTTTAGGGAGATGATCCATAAGTCATTTGAAATATTTAGGAATCAATCCCAACTCAATACAACACACAATACAACCTGTATGACTCAAAGTGTCTCTTTTTATTTAAAATAGACATTTTTTTAGTAAAAAGAACAAGTGAAAAACTGAAAACTAAGAAAACACATTCCGATTGTTTTGATACTTTTGGTAAATGATCCATATGTCATTTGTGACCTGTAGGAATCGACCACACTTCAATTCAACATGAAATGTGAATGTTATGATTCAAAGTGTCTTTTTTTTAAAATAGATATTAATTTTAGAAAAAAACACATGTGACAAACTGATGGTCAACACCATTACCTAACTGTATAGTCTATGGGGACCTCCACCAAAAACGAGTGGTCAAAACGACCTCAACATAGTATTGTCTATGTGAACATTACTCCAACAGCACATCGAACAACAAATGATGAGAGATAATCACCAAAAAACCTAATCCATGTCATCTGACACCTCATTCCCCTATGACCATGTCCCTAAAATCGTGATTTTCAACACCATATCAAGTCTCGAGAGCCATGACGTTGTCCTGACGACATCATCACCACAAATCCCGATGACCAAGTCACCTCAACCTGGTGATCATTTTCACTCCAAGTATCTGATCTAATCCCCACCTAATGAACAACATTGCCTCAATTCTAACGATCATCATCCACCTCAATCCTAATTCCAAGCCCATTACATTCCCATGGAATCAAGTAAACAATATAAAAATTAGATTTAATTCAAATTTACACTCATCCTAAACATTCCAAGTTAGTAAAAACCTCTTACTTAGCTTAACCAATCTTAGTGGAGAAAGAGCATGACCATTGGCATCTCATATAATCATTAGAACAATTTAATATGATTTTATTTATTTAATTAGGTTCTCACTCGAAAAAACACACATAGTGTATATGAACGCACCCCCTAAACACTCACAAAATAAAAGAGAAAGATAAAAACCACGTAACTTGTACTAGTATGCACTCACTCATTTGACATCATCCGTAAAATCAATCTGAATCAGAATAAAATGGTGTTTTAGATGCATGAACTGAAAATAGTAATAAAGGGATCACATAGATTTACCGCTCCATATAGAGAGATAAATAGAAAATAAAATCTAGAAAAATGAAGGTATTATTGAGATGAATCTGTATCCACTAACTGATCAAAAATCAATGTCTGAATGATGGATTTCCCTCAAAGCCTAAGGAGAAGGAATATGGAGGAACTCCCTCTACTTTTCATTGTAGATGGGGGGAAAGGGAGGAGAAAGAAGGAAATAGTGAATGAGGGAAAAAAATAATTTCCCACTTTTTAATGGGCCACATGGCTTGGCTGCACAGTTTGGATAACTGTGTGCCAATCGTACGGTGCCCACTATCTAAGCACCACACTATACACAATTAGGTGCATGATTTTACAAACTATGATAAAACTATGTGAATCATCTATATTAAAAATTGAATAGGTTTTACATATCCGTTCAACCCTACCTATATATTTTTCCAATACCTCCACGTATAGCTAAATCCCAACTACCCAGTCAAGGTATTGCTCTCAGTCCGACCTCAGATCATTGAGTCTACCATATTCCCTAGCTCCCACCTGCCTGATAAGGCGTCCTATAGAACCACTCCAAATGGCTCATCTAGTCGCATGCATGACACTACTTTAGAACCCTATCACATTAGGTCTAAACATGCCTTGGATTCCTACACTAAAAGAACAGTACTATAAACCCACTCCTTGGAAGTTTTTCTACCCTCAATGTCTCTGGACGAAGTGCTTGAATAATCTAGCCCCAAAATCTTTCTCATAAAGTCCCTTCTGTCTACCTACCTATACTTATACATCCCAAAATATTTATGTCTTTCTTCTGAGCATGTATGTCCCCAGAATAATGCTCTGACTTGGGGTGTCTTGAGATGGTCAAAGATATTTTTTACCAACCCTATCAAGTTCTCTATTGTTTGCAGTCCACCTTCACTGTAAAATAGTGATGGGTGTTGGGACTGGAACTCTCGAGTCAAGTATGCGATAGATGGCTCATCTCTTAGGGATCCCTTATCGATTCCCTATATGAAACGAACTAGGCTCACCCTGAGACTCTCATCAGTGCATGGTCCAATGTTTTCCATCTGCAGCTTTTCCATCTGCAGCTTTCTCGCCTATACCGAATCCTATACCTAGAGATCATGATCATCACAACCCTTCGGGGCCTCATCCCATGAACACTTAAGAAGCACTATATCACCACCCTCCTGACACTCCACTAAATCCCATCTAGGTGGCATCCCATTGAATACCAATCACGATGGTAAAATAGCCATATCATTTTATATATACAAATATAGCCAATAGAAATGGTTGTAATAAGTAACACATCTTGCCACACTTACACTCCCTTACCACACCATGTCACACGACATCTGGTCTCAAGGCCTCTTACCTAGCCATATCAAGGTTAGGTATCAAGTATCATATAGTCTTATGGCCCCTTACCTACCCACATTAGAGTTAGACATCACATATAATCCGGCCTCATGGACCCTTTCCTACCCATGATAAGGCCAAGCATCAAATCTCATGTATCAATTCGGGTTAGCTAAGTATAATTCCACAGAAGAGGCTATATAAAAAACACTATTTAGTTTTTTTGTTGAAACTTTAAACAACTCACTCCCAATCATCATCTATGTCTACCCTTATTAGGGTCAAGACCATATATTAGATGCATATAAAGTCACATACAGATCTCATTAGAACCATATGTTTGGGTTGGCTGAGTAGAATTCAACCAAAAGAGGATAAGTAACAAAACATTATTTAGCTTCTTTACTAGAACTTTAAATAGTCCAACCCCTCTATTATCAATCCAGGTTCCCAATGAAAATCATAAGAAATAATACATCATATGAGCCTAAGTGCCTATAATGATGCATAATCAAACCTCCCTTTCCATACCGGTCGAAGAGTCAAAATCCAAATAATAGATAAATATCACACCAAAGTGTGCCACATAAGGTGTTAATCAAATCTACTGTAAAAGAGAAAAGTAAAACATCAATTTAAAACTGTTGGAAACTAAGTTTTTTCCCTGTACATTGGGATGAAAGCACCCAAACAAAAGATTTGTACCCAATCCTGACATACTCAAAAGAAAAATTGACATACTAAAAATTGATAAAACCCATTTTAATTGTTTTAATATTTTAAAACAACCATATTTGACTCATTTTTGAAAGGTAGGAATCAGCCCCACCTCAATACGATTCACGGTGTGAATAGTATAACTCCAAATGTGTCTTTTTTATTAAAAATTTACATTTTATTATTTTATTATTTCATATTATTGTTTAATTTATTTTATTATTTTTTACTAACATAATATTTGTTTTCTTATATAGTTAGAATTTTTTTTCTTGAGTTCGTATTCTTTGTTTGGAAACCAATACCATGGATGGAAATTTTTGAGAGGGGATCACAGAAGCAAAAAAGGATGAATCATTAATGTATTTAATTGTGTGTTGGATAATTGTAATTGTAACAATATAAAACATTATTTGAAATATATATAGAACTGTGTTCTGTATATATTTATGATTTCAAGTAAATTTATATAGCATTGTTTTCAGAATACTTTTGTGTGTTGTCTCATTATTCTGTTCTTTGTTTGAGTGCAGGTGTTGTTTTGTGCAGCTATTTTGTTTGCAGGTTCTGTTTTGTATTATTTTGTTCAGGTGTTGTTTGTGTGCAGGTGTGTAGGTGTAGGTGTTCATTGTGCTATTAAATAAACAGAACATCACCGGTAAGTTAGCCTTTACCAGTGCTATTTTGAGCGCTGATAAAGGTTTCCCTTTATCAGTGCTAAAAAACGCTGATAAATTGTTCCTTTATCAGCACTAAAAAGAACTGATAAAGGGGGAACATTTATCAGCACTTTTTTTAGCACAGATAAAGGGCCCCCTTTAGCAGCACTTTTTATCACTATTAAAGGGTACCACCCCTAACTTCACCGTGACTAACAATGCTTTTCTATCACTGTTAAAAGTCATTTCTAATGTTGATAAAACCCTTATTAGTAGTAGTGGTGGAACCAAATTACTAGTATGAAAGGTTCATCACACCCCTCCCCCCAACCAAGAATCATTACGTCAAGCTTCTATATGTGACATAGTGGTAGGGAACTCCTCCACCCCACATCATAAATTTATGTGGAAATATGGTTGAATGATATGTTCCATCACACCCATCTCTATTTCCAGCCACTCACCTACTGATTCTAATTCTTCACCCCACCGTATTATCTGTATGTCATGCCACATCATTGGATTGTTCCCATGATGTATATATTCATAGTTATAGAAACCCTCCATTTCACATCGTAGATCTACGAGGATATAATAATGATTAATAGGTTCCAACGTACACATCACTCTTTCTAGGCCTACCACTGTGAGGTGCCTGTATGTCACCATACTAAACCTCCTATCTTTTGTGCTGAGTAATTTTACCAGTATCACTATGTTACTTGATGCACAATGATAATGGGTTGGAGGACTTAAGAACTAAATTTATTTTATGGCCCAAATTCCCAAATACATGGATCCAAATACTAAGTCACTTAAATAGTATAGCTACAATAGTTTTGGATAAAGTACCACTATTTTAGTGCCTACCATATCACTGCACACTACCTATAGAAATTAATCCCCATACCATATTTGAACTAAATTACTTAAATGATTATTAAAAATATTAATTTTTTTTATTATATTATAATTTATTAATAATGTTAAGGGGGTTTCAATGTCATGAATCTAATCTCCTGATATTTTATGGATATCCATTAGTTTTTTATCTATGGAATATATGATTGACTATTGTTTAGATCAAAAGTATTTTCTAATGTTAGTTATAAATAAACCGATTATAGAGACTAGATTTTTTCTTTATAATACTTTGTAATATTTCTATGTAATCATTCGAATCCAGGTACTAAGATGATGTGTGATTCTGAGGCTTAGTATGTTCAGTATTAATTTTATAAAATTATTAAATATATTTTATATTACGAATGGGAATTTTCTTAAAGAAAATAGGATAAATCTCAAATAGAATATTAGATCAAAAATATGAGGCCATGATTGAGTCCAGAATGCGACGTTTACCCTATGAACGACTTAAATGGGTCTTCTCAAGGCGTTCGGATATCACGATCATTGGTGATGCATTCAGTTGGTAAATTAAGTAATTAATTTAATTAATCTACTAATTAACCTAATTTGGGTTTTTACTTTAATTCACCAAAATTAAAAATCTATAGATTTATTCAAATAAAATCTGGGAGAAATGAGATTGTCTTATTTCAATTATGTTGGATAATTGATGCCTGAAGACAATGAGATTCCATATCAAAGAAGATCATGACGCAACGAACACAATGTCCTCTCTCAATTGTTAGCATGCACATTCTTCGACAACGAACGATCTAATATCTATTTCATACGTTTAATTCATTATTTACACCCCTTTTGATTAATTTGATTTATTATGATTGATTCTTCTCTGTTGATCTTCAAAAATTGAAACTTCTCATGTGCATATATAATGGTTTTGTTTGGTTATTCGGTTTTCTCACCATGGATATCCCCAATTGTTTTTTTGTCTAAGAACTCTTGGAAAATGATTATTAAACCTTTTTTTGGTTCCTTTGACCAATTATTATTCATGTTCTTCTATATTGTTATATGGGTCCTTGGATTGGTGTTGCTGGGTGATGTCGATCTTGATTGGACCCTAGGATTCGTGGAAGAATCATGTACGAAAAATGGAACACCGAATCATGGATGAAATTTAAAAATTTTCCAGTTGAAGTTGAATGATATGTTTAATTGTGTTCCAAATAAACCATGTCAGTGATGCGAGGTGTGTGGGATGACTATGGTTCATGAGATCTTCAAGTTATTCAACCGAAAACCAATTTTCGGCCACCTGATGGATGAAGATGAAAAAATATGGCGAGATCCCTTGTTTTCGAGTAGCTCGGAGGAAAGATCTAATAGAAGTGCCACATATAAGGGATATTTGGAACATATCTGATTTTTGGTGAAAACTGTGGCTAAATGTGATCTAATCTGAAGAACACTCACTGTGTAGGGACTTTGCTATAGAATCTAGGGTTTTTAAAATTAAAAGTATCAGATGTCATGTGGGACCGCACACATCATGTGACCTTTTACTAGTGACTGGGTGTGTACTCCAGAAGTACACAGGCATCAAAATGGACAAGAAAATGCCATGTTTCAAAGTAAATAGACATGGGAAAAGTACAAAAACATGAACTTAGAGAACAAGCATGACCCCGGGTGGCTTGGCCATGCCATGTAGACCATCTACATTTTTGTATGGTTACATAGGAATTGAGCCATGTACCATTAGGTACACGACCAGGAAATGAAGTGGAACAACACCCCATATGGGTCCCCTCAAGAAATGTGTACCCATTGGCTCATTTTGAGAAAATTTCATCCTCTTGTATCTCCATTTCTTGGACATAGATTTTGGACTACGAGGAGTATATCTTGAGTTTTTTTATGTATAATTTGATGGTGGCATCTGTACTGTATTTTTAGATATGATTTGAGATGTTCCAGAGGTGAAGATTATTTAAGAGATGCTTGATAATGGTAGTGATTAAGAAGGATCACCAGAGGTTTATAGATTGGAACCGTCCAACTAGGATAGGGAATGGATCCTCTACCTATCTAGAGAGTGTAAACTTTTATCTAGGTTGATAATGGGTCCTCTATACACACTTTGAGTGGAAGCCTCCTACTGGGCAGGGCATGGGTCATCGACTGAATATCAGAGTGGAACCCTCATATTGTATCAGGGAATGGGTCGTTGAATAAAATATTTGAAGCCTCTATTTGGGATTGGAATGGGTCTTATACAGACTACTAGAGTGGTACCCTCTATCGAGAGTAGGCATGGGTCCTCTATAGAATACTTGAGTGGCACCCTCCAACTAGGCTAAGCATGGGTCTTCTACATAATAATTGATTGGAACCCTCCTATAGAGATAGGTAATGGGTCCTTGACTACTAGAGTGGCACCCTCCTACTGAGATATGCATGTGTCCTCTATCGATTACATGATTGGAACCCTCCTATGGAGACAAGGCATGGGTCTTTGACAATTATAGTGGAAACCTACTTTTGGGATATGGCATAATTCCTCTGGCTATATTCTAGGTGGAACCCTCCTATAGTATGAGAGAACGGGTTCTCTATCTAAATATTGTTTTCCCTACACTATGAAACACAATGATGAGGTGGGGATTGACTTGGATTTTTTCTTATGGGAATATGTGAGAGTTTTTGTGCATCGATGATGGACTACTGGAACAGATGACACTCTTTTCATGGGTTGGTCTATGAGATGGAGATCCCCTTCTATCTGATTTTAGTTTCTTTGGTTCGATTATATATTTATCTATATCCTTGTAATTGGATCCTATTTACTCTCTTTCTTTGGGTTTATATGTTTTATTATCAATTCCTATCATGTATCTTACTTCTACCTCTTTATATTTATGGTCATCTTATTTGGGATGTATATACTCCCACCTACATGGGCTTTTCCCACATGTATGTTGTCACATGGAGACAACAAACATTTCACAAATGACATCAAAGGATCATAAAGAAACTTGGTTCATTAGACTATGTATGGTGGTCGGAGATTTGAGATTAGGATTTGGTATCTCTCAACAATTTACTTTATAGTTTTTCAGGTAGAGACATCTTTTGGTAGGGTATTTATCCCCCCCCCCATTTACTTTTCAATTTCACTTTCATACTCTTGTACACACTAGAGGTTTGTGTGCTTGGTTCATATTCTATATGTTTCATCATTTTATTATTTTTCCTATACACATGAATTGATATGGTCGGGTGTGTACATATATGTACATTAGGAAAAGGCCTCCCATTTAGTATATTCTTTTCAGTTTTTGTCTCCACTCCCTTGCCTATGGAGGTGGGCTTGGGGTAGTTGTGACTTGATCCTCAATTTGGTTCATTTCTTGAAATATTGGTATCAGATCATTTCATTACATGGTGTGGTTTTTTGGGTAGTCCCTCTTATGATTATATGGTTAGGATTTAGGAAAATAGTTTCATAGTGTCTTGAGTGCCACTCTTAGGACATAAAACCCAATGATGGTATGGGTGGATGACATATCCATTCATCGGGACCTTCACTATCTGGTTTTTGAACCATCATACCAATATATTGGTTGTAGGGATCAATGGTACATGTATCATATATAACTAATTCATGTAAAATACTTCTTGATACTACTCCCAATTGTATATATATTCTCATCTAACTTTGATACGTCTTGACTCAATTTTTTGGATACCTACACGACAAAAACCAACTGAGATACCAGTTTTGGTTTGTGATGAATATTCGGTCAGTGATAAGGCATCATTTCAAGGTCCATCTTATGAGATAATTATTATAGGTGGATAGTTAGTAGTACCCACAGCTTTCAAGTATTATATTATAGCCTCAGAGCATGCTGAGGAAGCATACAGAATTAGCACACTCCTTGAGTTCCAGTGCCAGAGGCCACTGAGGTTCCAAGGTGATCCAGATACCTATGAAGAAAAGGATTAGATATATTTGGAGGTATATATCCTAGTATTATCAAAAAATAGATATATCATATGGTTTCATTGGAATCTATAATTTTACACAGAGTAGTTGGGTGTTAGTGGAGTATTGTTACCTAGACTTATGAGGATTCGACACTCTCATGGACTGACTTTTGGAAGCTATTTTGTGAAGAGTACTACCCCTCCTATTTACACTCGGTATAGATTAAAAATATTCTAGATATATATAATGGTGGGATGAAAGTGGATGAGTATGTGGATAGTTTCATATACCATACAATATACACCTTTTACATGATTTGGGATGGCTACTTTTGAGCAATGAAGTTTGTGTAGGAACTATGTATAGAGGTTTGTGCCAGTGTGGTAACTTTTTTCATTCCCACCTGTGTTAAGGTGCTGGAGAATGCACTAGTGACTGAGATATTCCAATCATAGGGATGGCAAGTATCTGGAGAGGGAAGTGGGTAACACAGAGTTGGGCCATCTGTATTAGCTAACAGATTCCAGTTGACAAGCTCTTGGAGTAGGACATCTTCTCAGGATCAGGACTAGGAATGTGGTCAAGGACAACATAGAGGACCAAATAATCTTGGAAATTTTTGGTTCTATAATATTGATTGGATAAGTCACATTGATCATGAATTCCCAACTATAATTGATGAGAAGCATAGGTAGATAGTATATACACCACCATGAAATAGGAAACATTGAGATCAAGGATCTCCCATGAGAGGGAGGGGAGGCCCTAGGGAGGAGGAGTTGTCTGAGGAGAAGGGGGGGCCCAAGAGGAGGATCTATGGTCGGTGGATTACATTATGAAATCCTTCCACCACCACCAATAAGTGTACCATGTCAGGCTCATGGAGATGGCAGTTGGGGCAACAGACATATGCAGACTATGGAGGCTTAATACCCCATAACACATGAGATGATCAAAGGCGCAATTTTTGTATATTCTACTCTTGATTCAGTATTAGTATACACATGTGTGATTCATTCCTTCATTTCTTTACTTCTAGTGTGTGAGATAGAACTCCCAGTTGAGGTACTATCCCAGTAGATTTTTCTTGATGTTTCTACTGGTAACACTTCTTATATATCATTTATATATTGACATTCAAAGATATTATTTGGTGGATAAAGGTTCAAGTGGGACATTCTGGTCATCATGATGGGAACATATGATGAAATCTTAGGTATGGATTGGTTTTTTATGGTCCAATACTAGATTTATTTTCACCACATATGAGTCATATATCTTCTCACTGATGGGAAAAGATTCACCTTTATGGGTGAGAGAGGCCTCATGGTAGGAAGAGTCAGTTCTATGATCTATAGGATGTATCCCATAACCCATCAGTTGGAATTAACAGGCCTTGGGGTAGAAATATCATTAAGAATCTGGATTCCTTTAGTGGTAGAGGATTTTATGGATGTTCTCCCCAATGACATTTCAAGACTAGATCCAAAGTGGGATATAGATTCTTGTATTAACATGCATCCTAGGACACCTACGATATATTTTGTGGCATATCTAATGGACCATAATAAGCTTTGGGAGCTAAGATTATAGTTGGAGGACCTTCAAAATAATGGTTTTACTATACCTAGTGTGTCCCCCAGGGAATCCCTGGTGTTGTTCATGAAAAAGGTCGATGGGAGCTTATGGATTTGCATGAATTATAATTGCCTGGACTAAGACATAATAAATAAATAGTACCCCTCAATGTGTATTGAAGAACACTTTGACCAGTTTCATGGAATGAGATGGCTCTGAAAGATTTATCTCAGTTCTGTAAAAAATCAATTGAGGGTATTTGATGCTGATATTCTAAAAATGGAAATATGATGTCGTTATAGACACTAAGAGTTCCTCATGATGCCCTTTGTTGTGAAGAATTCCATCAATATTTTTAAGGAATTGATGAAAAAGATCTCCCATCCATAATTGGACATGTTTCTGTTTGTTTTCATCGATGACATACTAATATACTCAAAAATAATGGAAGATCATGTAGAGAACTTGAGGAGGGCATTAGATTTTCTTTTGGAGCACCAACTTTATGGTAAGATATCTAAGTGTCAGTTGTGGATATATTAGGTTCACTTACTAGGTCATGTCATTTCATAGCATGTTTTGGCTACAGTCCTAATGAAGATTGATGTAGTTATTTCATGGGATCCACCCAAGAGCTTGTTAGAGTTGTGTTGTTTTATTGTATTAGAAGGGAACTACCAGAGGTTTGCATAATACTTATCCAAAATTTTATCCCATTTTACATCCCTAATAAGTAATGTGAAGCCTTTTACCTAGATTTAACATTTAAATGGGGCCTTTGAGGAGTTGAGGTTGTGTCTAACGAGTGATCCTTTGTTGAGACTACTAGAGAAGGGTGTGGAGTACATATTGTATTTTGATGACTCAGTAGATGGGATTGGATGCATTTTGATGAAATGATAAGAAATTATAACTTATGTTTCAAGTTAGTTGAGACCCCATGATCATAATTATGTCAATCAAAACCTCGAGTTGGAAATGGTAGTCTTCTCCCTGAGGATGTGTAGGCACTATCTTCTAGGAGAGTTATTTTTGGTTTACTCATACCATCAGAGTCTCAAGTATTTCATCATGCAGAGAGACTTGAACCTGCGATGGTGGAACTAGTTGGAGTTCATTTAGAACTATGACATTGATATAGTCTATACTCTAGGGAATAGAAAAATGGTAGAATATTACATTAAAAATAATTCCCATGCTCGCTTGGTGTAAGAGGCTTTAGAGTAGTTGTATTCCTTGTGGCTGGCCCTGGTTGAGAAGGTGGGTGTAACATTTCATCAGTTAATGGTATTGGATCCTCCACTTCTCAAGAATGTGAGAGAGACCCAACTGGGAGACATTGACTATGAGGTATTTTGTGACTACATATCCATAGAGGATTCACTAGATAGATAATGAGGGAATCACATCATCATTTTACAGGGATGGATGGAGGTCCCAGTCATGATATAAGAGGAGGTGATGCGAGAGCTCCACACAACTCCTTTAGTTGTAAATCATGGTTTGAGGAAGATGTACAAGGAACTTTAGTTGTGTTTTTGGTGGTTTATCATGATACATAGTGTAGATGAGTTCAAATCTCAGTGCCTCACCTATCAGTAGGTGAAGGCTAAGCACGAGATACTGGAATTTGTAACACTCTTTTTCCATCAGGGAACAATTTTTTTGGAGAGTTTGGGGAAGATGTACATACGGGAGATTGTTCTCCTTCATGGGGTTACCTTGAATATTGTCATTGGTAATGATGTGTGGTTCACATCACAATTGTGAATAGGACTACTAGAGGAATTCATGACCCAGATGAGGATTAGTACAACATTCCACCCTCAGATAGATGAGAAGACTGAGTGCACCATTTAGGTGTTGGAGGATATGCTGAGGGATTTCATGTTAGAATTTTTTTTGTAACTGGAAGGATCAAATTCCCTTAGTATAGTTTTTTTACAAAAATATTTACCATTCTAATATCACCATGAATCTTTTTGAGGCCCTATATGGGAGACCCTATAGGTCACCCTTGTGGTGGAAAGAGATCAGATATACATCTCTTATGGGACCAGAGTTAGTGCAGGAAATGATGGAGAAGGTCTGGGTCATCCACAAGTGGATGTGGATAGATTAGAGTAGGCATAAAAATTATGTAGATCATTGTCATATCCCCTTGGAGTATGAATAGGGAGACCATGTATTCCTAAGAGTCCTCCCACAATGAGGATTTCATAGATTCAGTCAAGGAGGTAAGATATCCCCAAGGTTCATAGGGAAGTTTATGATCTTGTAGAGGTTTGAAGAGGTTTATTACCACCTCACCCTACCCGCATAGTTGAAGTTTGTTCATTCAGTATTCCATGTGTCAGAACTAAGGGGATATGTTCATGAACCCAAACAAGTTATCAAATGGGGCTAGCTTGACATCTATGATGAATCTATTTTTGTAGAGTACCTAGAGGAAATCAAGAATTGGTTGGAGAGTACCCTATATGGATGGATCATCCCCTTAGTTCGTATACTATGATAGCACGGGAGTGTGGAGGAGAGATCTTGGGAGTCAGAGAGATAGATGTTGGCTCAGTATCCTGATATTTTTTCTTAGTATTTTCTTTTATGGGATGAATATCTTGAATGGGTGGATGATTTAGAGACCTTGTTTTTTCCTTTTAAGACTTTGGAAAATTTTTACATAATTTTTTAGAGTCATGCACTGAGATACAATGCGATTATGAGGCCCGATGTTCCCAGAATTAATTTTATAAAAATATTAAATGTATTTTATATTACATACATGATGTTTCTTAAAGAAAATTGGATTGATCTTAAGTGGAATATCGAATCTTAGATCATAGTTGAGTCCAAAATGTGACATTTACCCTAGGTGAGACCTAAAATAGGTCGACAATGGGTGTTCAGATATTACAAACATTAACAGTTCATTTAGTAGGTTTATTAAATAATTAATTTAATAATTAACATAATTTGGTTTTACCTTTAAATGAACCACTATGGAAATTCTACATGTTTATCCAAATAAACCCCAAGATAATTGATAGTATATTATTCCTATTACATTGTCGAATCGAAATTCGATGACAACAATAATTCAAATTGAAGCAGATCAAGATGAAAAAAATGAAATTCCCCCCAATAGTTGGTGAGAAAATTCTACGATGATGAATGATCCAATCACCAAGAAGGAATAATAATTTATTGATTTATTCCATTTTTTATTAAATCAATTGAGTATGTTAAATTATTCTCCATTTATCCATGCTATTTTAAACTTGGAATGCACATATGTACTAGTTTAATTTGGTTGTTTGGTTTTCTCACTCTGGATATACACAATTATATTCCTTAGAAAAAACTCTTATCCAATGATTATTAGAACTTTTTAATTCCCTTATCCATTGATTCTTTTTGTTCATCACTATTGGGATATGGGGCCATAGATCAACATTTCTGGGTGGTGTCGAGCCCAATTGGACCCCCCAAATTCAAGATATAATCACATTCAATAAATGAAACACTGAATTAGGGACAAAATCAGAGGATTTGTGAGTTTTAGGTGAATGATTGGTGGAATTGGGATCCAAGTCGACTTTTTTAGAGATGAGAGGCATGAGGAATGATAGTGGTTCTTGTGGACTTTAACCAATTCAATGAAAACCCATTATTGGCCACCGGATGGATGGAAATGACAAGTGATGGTGAGATCCACTGTTTTTTGCTAGCTCAGAGTTATGATCTGAATGAAGTAAAATAGATCTAGGATATGTGGAAAAAATTTGAATTTTTTTGAAATACCTACTAGATGTCATATTGTTCAATGAATACAAGGCATATAGGGCCTTGGCTACAATGACTTCAATATCATGAAATTATAAGTATTACATGCCATATAGGACCCTACATGCCATGTAACCTTGTGCTGGAAACTCATCACGTGCTCTAGGAATACCCAGGCTGGGCATAGCTAGGAGTAGACCATGTGATAAAGAACATAAACATGGAAAAAATACATGGACATGAATAGAGAGTACGAGCATAACCCCTGGTGGTTCAAACATGCTGTGTAGACCCTCTACAAGTTGTTTATAGTTACATGGTCAGCGATTTCTACACCTATAGGTACATGACCGAGTGATGGAGTGGGACCACACATTTTGTGGTTCCCCTCTCACACTCTGTACCACATGAATCCTTTTAAGGAAACTTTAATCTCCCATATCTCCTTCGTTTGAACATGGATTTTGGCCCACGAGTAGCCTATCTAGAGTTTTTTTTTCATGTAGAACATGATGGTTGCCTCCATAGTGGACTTTCAAATATGATACGAGATATTAAAGGTATGATTCTTATTTAGGTGATGTTTTACAAAAATAGTGATCAAGAAGGATTACCAAATACTCCTCTTGTGGAACCCTCTTATTGGGAAAGGGCATGAATCTTCTACCAATCTATATAGTGAAACCCTCCAACTAGGTTGGGAATGGGTCCTCTATCTACTCTTTGAGTGGAACCCTCCTTCTAGGAAGGGCATGGGTATTTGTAGGACTATCTATGTGGAAACATCCTACTGTATTAGGGATTTTATCCTCGACTACTTGAGTGGAACCCTCTAGCTGGGCTGGCATGGGTCCTCTACAAACTAATAGAGTGACACATTCTAGTCAGGATCAGTATGTATCTTCTACATACTATTAGTGGGGAACCCTCCAACCAAGTTATTCATGGGTACTCTACTCACTTATTGAGTGTTTCCCTCCTACAGAGAGAGATCATGGGTCCTCGATTACTAGAGTGGCACTCTCTAGTAGGGCTAGTCATGGGTCCTCTCCCGATTGCTTGAGTGACACCCTCCTGCAGACATAGGTCATGGTTCCTTGATCATCAAGGTATAACCCCTTTACTAGGAAAGGACATGGGTCCTCTAACTATCTACTACGTGGTTCCCACATATTGTACTAGGTATTGGGTCCTCTATTAAGAGAATCTTTCCCTCAATTGTATGTCATAGTGACAAGGTTTGGCTTCACTTGGATTTTTTCTATTAGCGGACATGTGAGATGTTGGGAATCGATGATGGAGTTCTGGAAATTATGGAACTCCTTTACTAGGATTGGGTATGATATGGAGATCCCCTTCTCTCTCATTTGGGTTTCTTTTTTTGATCATATATATATTTGTACCCATATCTGTGGATCGTATTTACTCTCTTGATTTTGGTTGAGATTTTTTACAATCTATTCATATCATGTATCTTATTACTCCTTCTTTATTTTTTAGAGCATACTACTGGATATATATATATACTCACCCCTACATGTGATTTTCCGTCAATTTTCGTGTCTTATCTAGACAATGGACAGGTCGACAGTGACTTCAAAAGAGCTTAAGGAGACATGGTCTATTGGACCACATATGGGGGTTGGATATTGGATATCAGGATATGTAATCTCTCAAAACTTTTACATTCTAGTTATTTCAGGTTGGAACATCTTCTACTTCTGCATGTATTCTTCCCGTTTACTTTTTAGTTTACACTATCGTCCACTTGTGCACCCTATGGGTTTTTAATATTGGTTTATATTTTAGTTGTTGGATATTTTATTATTGTTACTCCACACTTACTCAGTGAGATGGTTGGGTGTGGTTTTATAGGTACATTAGGAAAATTCCTCCCATTTAGGATATTCCATTCGGTGATTTTCACCACCCCTGGCTTATAGAGGATGCCTTGTGGTAGTTGTAGCATGACCCCCAGTTAGGGTTCGGTTTTGACAATGATTGTGGGTAATGCCACATATAATGTTCCATTGATTTCTTTTTTGAACTAAGTATTCTTAAAGGAAAGACTTCTGATGATATAAAGTTTCAAGGTGTTCTAGGAAAATATAATGACTCATTTGTTAAGATAATTTTGAAAGGTTGGTTTTCTCAGACTTTAATATCAAATCCACTTTTTCTCATAAAATTATTATTATAAATAGTAATTTAGTGTTCATGAAGGATAACCCAAAAACTATTAATGAATTCATTGAGGAATGTATGTGCAAAATAATTTCAAGACTGAACTTTTAATAGAGGAAACCCCTTGCAATCTTGATGATCTTCATAATGGACTCTCTCAAATCCAATAATTTAATGGTTGGTTATTGACTTCACATGTTAATGGATTTTAGAATATTATTTTTCTTTTATTTAATTTAAATCTAAAAGTTTGGGGTCTTGGGTCTGTAGAACTCAAACCAGGTACATTCAGAATTTATGAATGGGGTCCTCTATTTGATCAAGTCTCAACTAATAATTCCATCACTCAATACTAGATCTAAATTATGGTTATAAATTAGTTCTTCTGGCACATTAACATTTTCTAGGTTTTTTCTTCAACCATGGTAATTACTATTTAGTTTGAGAAGGAAGATGATATGGACTAGTTTATATACTTTTCATGATTTTTCATCAAGTTGAAAATGTATTTTTTTTCTTATCAGGGCCATTTTCCTGATTGGATATGAATTTAGGCTTCATCAATTTATTGAATTAATACAATATCCTTATTTCTATATAAATTATTGATATATTGGACACCCTGGAGAAAGTTATCATTAGAATTTGAAATGTAAAAATTGAAATAAATTTGGCCACCATATAAAACAATGTAAACGATAATTTCAAACAAAAAGGGAGTTTGGAAATGGTATTTTCGATTTTCAAAATAAAAAGGTTTAAAAAACCATATCAAGAGATTAAAAATATAATGAAGGGATTATGTAAGGGTCAAATTATTTTAATACTACTCAAAGACCTTCTTACTCTGGGGATAGGATCCAGGGAACACTTAGAGATCTCACTCCTATTATGAATCAAGGTGTACATCCTCTTGATGAATTTAGAGAAATGAAATTGGATGTTGGGAATAAATTTATAATCACTATATAGGTTAAAAATAAGGAAATTTTAAGGAGTTATTAAGGATAATTTTTCTCACATCATCCCAAGGTGATTGTTGAGTGTTTCACAAAATTATTCTATCAATATGAGACCACTTTTCTAAAAATGTAAGGTATTTTTATTGGTAACAATCTTTTTTTAGGGAAGGTATTGTTCAAAATTAATGTTTTTTCTAATTCCATTGCTAATATTATAGTTGGAACTAATCTAGTTTATCATGTTAAGGGATTTAAAAGATAGTTTGATGATCTTGAAGTAATAGTAAATTTTTTTCTCTTAATATGGGAGGATAAAAGAAAAGCTGTTAGGGATCCTCTTTTTCATCTATTTCTAGGAAGATATATTTTGATGAATCTATATCAAAATAGAAATATATTTTTGGACAAAATGTGTAGAATAATGATTCAGGGGGGAGAACTATTTAGGGTTAATTTATCTCGGTATAGGGATTTTATATGTTTGTTAAAGGGTATAATGAACCATTGGTTACTCATGTGTGCACCTCACTGATAATAAATATTGTTTCTTTCTAGGACTGGGTCAGTGAATAGATTAGAATATATGATTTGGTCAATGATGGTAACTTTTTTTTGTAATACATGGAAATATGGTGATATTAATTGGAAACCAAAATAAATATAGGTTCATAGAATGGGTGCATGGGTTTCTTCATCATCATGTTTGTAGACTGTAAGGGATTCTATGTAACGACCCAAACTTTTATTAATGAAAATTAATCTTGATATAATTAAATGTATTATTATGTAAAATGGTTATATAACATATGAATATATTTGGTTTTATGATTTTGGATTTTAAAATACCTTTAATAATTTTTACTGTTCCTAATATAGTTGTTGAATAGTGACCACAAGATTAGTATAAATATAGGGATTTAACAAATCCAGTTTACTCAAAAATAGGAGGTGATGGCATCATCCAATAGAATTGATCCATATGAATCCAATTTTTCAGAGCATGGAAAGGAGGTAGCATCATTGGGCTTTTCTATTGACCAAGACCAAGTCAAGCTTCAACACATTAAGCTCGAATGGAACAACCTATAATGGAAGTGGAAGTTGATAGAGATTACCACCCGAATGATGTTATCCAAGCCACACCAAGAGTTTGTCACCATCACACACCATACCCTTAGGTCCTATGAGGGTGTTATAAGGGTTTATATAAAAAGACCTTAGCACTATGATTGTGTGTATTATTTTTTTTAAAGAATAAATAATATGCATTCATTTTATTACTGTTACTTTGTAAATAAGTTTTAAAGAAAAAATAGTATTTTTACTTAATATTTAATTATAAAATCTATTTTGATGAATTAATGGATTTTTTAATTGAATAATATTTTAATAAAATATTATTAATAAATTTATTTTTATTAAATATAAATTATCGTATAATTTTTTTGAATACAATTGTAATTTTTATTAATGTTTGAAACCTGTTTTTTGTCAAAACTGATGAATTTTCGATAAATGTTGGTTTTTATGTTAAAACTAAAAAATAACATATAAAAAAAATATTTTGATAAAATGAATATTATTTTTGGAATCATGATGTCGTAATTATCCAACAGTGAATGTTTCATAATTTTCTGATACAATCAATTTTTTTGGTAAAAATTAAATATTGTTTAATTGTACAATGTGTTTTATGACATTATAATGACCTAATAGTGATCTAATAAAATACTATAAATGGTTTGTTCTAACAATATATGTTTTAACATTAAAATAATTTGATTTTATGTTTTTTTCATCTATTTTACAAAGCTTTAGTGTTCCCTCCGAGACTTATAAAACATTTTAACTTTTAAAATTGATTTCCTTGAGAGTGTGACTCACCATAACATAAGCAAGCCTATTATTTTAATAATTTCGGCCATTGGCCTTATAAAATAATGTTTTCCAAAACCCTATAGAAAAAACCATCGGAAAACCCTTGGGTTCGTTTGTGGTTTTGATTAGTTTAATATGTGGTGTCCAAAACCTAAATAATAAAGAATTCCCTCTCTTTTCCTATATAAACCCACCCAAGATCCCACTGCATATTCACTCAAAGCATTTGGAGCTCGACCAACCCCTTCCCTCATATCTCTATAATCCTCCCAAGGCAGCCCTAGCTCATAATAATTCTCTCTCAAGCCCCTCCCAATCCTTTGGAATCACACTTCCAATTAAGGGATTCCTTCCTTTTTCATTTTTGTCCAAATTTCATTATATTGTTATACCATTTTGTTTTCAATTAAAAATGTTGGGGTATGATTTAGTACCTCACCCATAATTCCCTCCATATTTTTTAATGATGATGGACCCATTTATCTCTCATTAATGCCTCCCAAGTACACCTGTTACCATGCCGAAATTCCGTAAGGGATTCAATCCATTCTCATTTTTATCCAAATTTCCTTATATTATTATACCCCTTTGATTTAAATTAAAAATGTTTGGGTATGGTTTTAAACATCCCATATAAGTCCCTCCATATGTTTGGATTATTATATGCCTCTTTCTCTCTCATTAATTCCTCTCACATACACCCGTTACCATGCCGAAATTCCGTAAGGAATTTCTCCCTCCACATTTATATTCAAGCAATTATATTGTATCATGAATCTAAATTCCATTACATATATTGGGAAATGTATCTATATGACCCCCTTACTATAAATGTTATGTAAATATGATTATAAACACCTTTCTCTCTCATAAACTACTTTTATGAATTATTATGTCACGTCGTTATGCGGCTGAAATTGAACCGTGATTTTCCAAGACAATGTAATTGTGTAGTGAATACCATGCCATTTATCTGTCAAGGGTATTCACCTTTATGAAAGTTTACTTATTTATTATATATTTTCATGTATTTTCTCCAAATTACTTTACTGTGGAATAAATTATGATGTCGAATGATTCCATGTTGTATGATCCATGTGCAACAATTATGCATGAAATGAAATGGTTAAGAAGGGCGCCCCTGATAGAGCTCCAATGTATATGGTAAAGTTTGGTATCATGATACGTCAAGTTAAATTAGGGTTTACTCATTAACTATGTTCAATGAGCCTTGGATCATTCTAATATCATGTTAAATGTTGATGCCACATTTCCATGTTATGATAATCATGCTATATCATGCATTTATTTTCATGTTTACCTTATGGTCTATTGATATACCTATTGCCTAACATGTATTTTTTTCTTCATGTTATGACTTATTTACTCCATTAATAGGATTTATTCTCACCTTTTTCTTATACATGTCCTCAGGTTATCCAATGCAATGCTAAGTACAGGGGAATGTAGTGGTCATGGAAAGGAAGTTTTCAATAAAGATGTTGTGTTTTATGTTCTAAGTTGTTATGTAATGTTCCAAATCCCAAAGACACTATACCTATTATTCTTATATGTTATATCATGTTAAGGTTTTTATGTAATAAATCATTATTATTTGTGTAATAAATTGAAGGGGTTTTATAGTTGGCATCATAGGATGGGTTTAGTTATTTTTCAGATTAGGATTAGAAAACCCAAGTGAAAGCCTTAAGGATAATAATAATTATAATAAAAACGTCCCTAAACTTTGGTGAGTATTTAGAAAGTGATTTATCAAGAAAATACATACCTATATGGATATGAGAAGGTAGAGGCGGCTCTATCATAGATGTATCTAGGGGTAAAATCCGAAAACACCGCTTTGAGCTAGACTCGAATGGGAACTGGTGCACGACAAAGGGAATTGATGCACTATTTTTTATGAAACTTCTGGGGGATATGATTTGATAAAGTCATAATATTATTACGAACCATTATTAATGGAATAAAAAACTTCCCTTAAGAATATATGTTGGGAAGTGGATCATGGATAACATATATTGAAGCCTATAAATTCACTAGTTAAGGAAATAAAAGTAATTTATAAGTTACCCCTTTTGTGTTTGGATTCCCATTTATGTGTTAACCCTAACATTCCATTTATTCTAGACAATGTCTAATAATAGGAGGAGTCAGGATAATAAACAATATGATGGTCAATGTGATTACTATTCTAATGAGATGCCCAATCTAATGGGAGTGGGAATCACAAACATTGTCACGATACTCTTTCAGTTAACTCATGTTTTGAATAGAAAAATTGGTCAAGAGGAACATTAAAACCCCCATAAGAAAGAAAAAATTTCAATATAGAGCTTCAGGATACAAAGGTATCCTACTTTTAATGGATCATCTAATCCCTCAATTTTTAAAAAAATGGATTAAATCCATTGAGAAGATCTTATCAATCCATTAATGTTCCGAACAAGAGAATGTTCTTCTGGATTCTTATTGTATAGAGGGATAAATTGATCAATGGTAAACATTGATAAAAAAATATGAAGACTAATAAAGATATCTAGGCGTTGGAATGGAAGGATTTCCAGAAAAAAAATTCAACAAATATTTTCCTTGCACCCTCCAACTTATGATGGAAAGGGACTTAATTTTCCATGAGAAAAAAGATGACGAATATGTCAGAGTGTACGAGGAGAAATTCACAAGTCTTGCATGATATGCCTATGGTTTTTTCATTACCCCTGAATGCAAGGTTGACCACTTCTTTAGTGGGTTAAAACCTAGCCTATGGAAATCCCTAGTGATCCGTGGCTTCGAGAGCTATGTGGAAATTGTTCGATGTTCCCTCAAAATCGAAATGGAGATCGGTGAATCTTTGTGGTATTATGGGGATAAGAAGTGTAAGGTGGACTTCAATTCCGGCGGTCTGATGGATAAATCCAACAGTGCTAAGAAAATCCGTCACCCCACTTTCCAAATGTGCAGAAATAAGTACCCTGAAAATTTCCTAAAGGGGACGAGGAAATGCTTTAGGTGTGGAAGAGAAGGGCACCTGGCCATTAAATGTCGACAAGAAAAACTAAAAGTTGTGATAGAGGAGAGGAATGCTCTATTAGACCCTCAATGCATTGTTCATTTCTTCAACTTCAAATAACCAGGACACCTTGGAAATTAGTTCCCCAAGCCAAAGGTTTTCAGAGGCAACCAACAACCTCCAAGGTATAAAGGCTGAGTTTTTTCCGTCACTACTGCCAAAGTGAACCCTGAAAAAGAAGTGGTGATAGGTATGATAGTTATTCATTTAAGAATATCAAACTTACTTTTTTATTCTAGTTCTACGCATTGTGTTATATTTCGAATGTTTATTAGAACAATCCCAACACCACCACAAATCATGTAAGTAAATATTTTGGTGAGAATGAAAAATGGGTCCATCATTGCATCCCATGAATATAACTCCACCCTAGTTTTAATATATGCATTGAACTTCCTAGAGAATCTCATCATACTCCCTTTGGTAAGATTTGATGAAATTATTAGCATGGATTGGCTTTCCATATATAGAACCAACATAAATTTCTGTGATAGGGAAATCACCCTCCATGTGGCGAATCAACCCCCGATTCTGTACAAGTGCAAGGAGGAGGATGAATCTTCTTTATCACCATCATCTCAAGCATGAATATTATTTCCCTATGAGCAGGCATATCTTTCTTAGATGATTGAGTCTAAGGAAGAAACCATTCTTGAAGACATTCCTATAGTGAGTAAATTCACTAATGTGTTTCCCAAGGAATTACTTGGTCTTCCTCCTAGAAGAGATATTTAATTCTCAATTGATCTTATACCCAAGGAATTTCCAATATCCAAGACTCTGTATATAATGGTTTTTTTAAATCTTGAGGTTCTAAAGAAACAACTACAGGAGAATATAGAGAAATGGTTTATATTCCCAAGTGCTTCACCATGGGGTACATCAGTCCTCTTCGTCAATAATAAGGATGGTTCAATGCACCTTTTCATAGATTATTATGAGTTCACCAAAATCACGATAAAGAACAAGTATCCTATCCCATGAATTGATGAATTGTTCAATCAGCTAAATGGAGCATAATAATTCTTTAAGGTGGATTTTCGGTGAGGAAATTACCAAGTAAGGGTGAAGAAGGAGGATATCCCCAAGACTGCTTTTCATACAAGATATGAGCACTATGAATTCACAGTAATTCCTTTAGGACTTAGTAATTATACATCAATAATCATGGACATGATGAATATAGTATTTAGATATTACCTCGACAAATTTTTGGTAGTACTTATATACGATATTCTAATCTAATCTAAAACTAAGAAGGATCATAATGAGAATCTAAGCATTGTACAAGAGACCTTGTGAAAGGAGAAGTTATATGAAAAGTACAAAAAAGTGTGAGTTTTGGTTGAAGGAGGTATCATTCATGGTCATATCATCATAATAAATGAGATATCTGTGGATCCCTCTATGATAGTTGAAATTGAGGGATGGCTGAGGCCAACATTAGTAATGGATATCCATAGCTTCCTGGGTTTAGCTTGATATTATCGCTGATTTTTGGGAAACTTCTCATGATTATCAAACCCTCTTACCAAGATAACTCAAAAGGGGGTCACATTTTCTTGGAGTTATGAATACAAATATAGATTCAAGGAGTTGAAAAGGAGGCTTATCACTGAGTTTTTTCTCATATTACCCACAAGTGGAGAAATTTATGTGGTATTTAGTGATGCCTCAAAGAATTTGTTGTGCTATTTGTTGATTCAAGAAGAAAAATTCATTGCCTATGCTTCTGTGAGAATGAAATTTCATGAGAAAAACTCTCCAACACATAATCTGGAGTTAGCAGCAGTAATATTCGCTTTGAAAATATGGTGGAATTACCTCTTTGTGGATAAGTGTGAAATATATATATGCTAAAAAAGCCTTAAGTGTATATTAACACAAAAAGAGTTGAATATGCGCCAAAAAAGATGTTTAGAGATGATCAATGATTATGACTGCTCAATCAATTACCACCATGGGAAATCGAAATAAGTGTCAGATTCTCTAAGAATAGAGGAACAGGAAATTATATCATTGATGAGAATTTAAAAGATCCAATATTTAAATATTTGATGAAGATGGACATGGAAATTCTAAAGAAGGGAACATCATCAATACATTAAAAAATGATTACTCAACCATATTTTTGGAAATGTTAAATGATGCTCAAATGGATGATGTGGGAATTCAGATGAAGGTGGAAACTATCAGGAAAGGGAAATCCTCAAAGCTCAATTTCAATGTAGAAGGAATTGTGAGATTTAGGTTAAGAATATGTGTTCCATTTAATCCAGAGTTAAAGAAAGAACTTTTTGATGATGCACATAGTTCAAGTTTCTACATTCACCCATGGAACACAAATATGTATCGATAACTCTAAGAGCATTATTGGTAGGATAACATGAATAAGGAGATTGTTGAGTATGCGTCAAAGTGCCTGGTATGTCAGTAATTGAAGGATGAGAGGAAGAATTCTAAGGGTTGATACAATTATTACCCATACCAGCAAGGAAATGGGAGAACATCACCATAGACTTTGTCACTGGAATTTTCAAGACATCCAAAGGAAACAATTATATCTTGGTTGTTGTGGATCACCTTAATAAGAATGCACACTTCATTTTAATTCAGGAGGATTTCTCACTGGATCAACTAGCACAGATATACACCAGAGACGTGGTAAGGCTGCATGGAGTACCACAATCAATTGTATCTGATCAAGATACAAGATTCACCTCTATGTTTTGGAAGAGTCTTCAACATGCTATAGATATTGAGTTTAAATTCAGCAGGGCTTATCATCCTCAAACTGATGGCCCGTCTGAGCGGACAATCCAAACACTTGAGTACATGTTGAGGGCATTCTCAATGGACTTTAAAGGAGGAATGGATCAAAATATTCCTCTATATGAGTTCTCTTATGACCATAATTTCCACTCAAGCATCTGAATGGACTTATAAAGACCTATATGGGAAGTGGTGCAGAACACCAGAATGTTGTGATGAAGTTGGGGAGAGAAACCTCTTAGATTCAGAAATGGTCAAAGAAATGGTGGAAAATGTTAAGAACATCTAGCAGAACATTAAAGCTACTCAGATTCGAAAAAATCTATGCTAATAATCGTTGATGAGACCTAGATTTTGATGATGAAGACATGGTATTCCTCCGCATATCTCCGTGGAAGAGGGTTATGAGATTTGGGAAGAAGGGAAAGCTTAATACAAGGTACATTGGTCCTTTTGAGATCCTTGATTGAATTATAGTAGTGGCATATCGACTAAAACTCCCACCAAACTTATCTCAAGCACATGATGTATTCCATGTTTCACTCTTAAAGAAGTAAATTTCTAACCCATAACATTTACTCAATCCAGATGTGGTACCATTTGATAATTACCTCTCCTATGGTGGGAAGCTGGTGAAGATATTATATTGTAATGAAAAATTTCTACGAAATAAAACAATTCCCCTCGTCAGGGTGTTGTGGTGAAACCATAAGTTTGAAGAGAAAATGTGGGAATAAGAGGAAGTGATGAAGCAGAGTTACCCTCATCTGTTTTATCATGGTAAAAGGAAATTTTGAGGGTGAAATATCCTAATTGGGGAAGATTGTAACGACCCACACTTTTATTAATGAAAATTCCTCTTGATATAATTAAATATATTATTTTGTAAAATGGTTATATAACATATGCACTTACTTGGTTTTATGATTTTGGATTTTAAAATACCATTAATATTTGTTACCATTTCTAATATAGCTATTGAATACTGACCACATTATTAGTATAAATATAGGGCTTTAACAAATACAATTTACACAGACAAAGGAAGTAATGGCCTCATCCAGTAGAATTGATCCTTACGAAGACAATTTGTTGGAGCATGGAAAGGAGATGGAATCATTGGGATTATATCTCGTCCAAGACCAAGCTGAGCTTCAACATGTTAATCTCAAACAAAACCACCTACAAGATAAGTGAAAGTTGATAGAGATTACAACCTGAGTGATATTATCCGAGCCACCCCAAGAGTCTTTCACCATCGCACACCTTACCCTTAGGTCATATGTGGGTGTTAAAAGGGATTCTATAATAATACATAGCACTATGATTGTGTGTATTATTTTTTTTATATATAATAAATAATATACATTCATTTTATAATTATTACATTGTAAATAATTTTCAAAGCACCAATAGTATTTTTAGTTAATATTCAATTAAAAATATATTTTTATGAATTAATTGATTTTATAAATAAATAATATTTTAATAAAATATTATTAATAAATTTATTTTTATTAAATATAAATGATAATATAATTTTTATCAATACAATTGTAATTTTTATTAAGGTTTGAAATCCGTTTTTGTCAAAACCAATGAATTTTGGATTAATATCAGTTATTATTTTAAAAGTAAAAATTCACATATTTAAAAAATTATTTATAAGAACTGAATATTATTTTTGGAATTAGGATGTTGATATTATATTACAGTGAAGTTTTCATAATTTTCTGATACAGTTGACTTTTTGGGTAAAAATTAAATACCGTTTAATTGTAAAATGTGTTTTATGACATCATAATGACCTAATAGTGATGTAATAAAATAATATAAATGGGTTTTTTGGAAAATTTATGTTTTACCATTAATATAATGTGATTTTATGTCTCTTTTATTTATTTTAAAAATCTTTAGTGGACCCTCCAAGACTTATAAAACATTTTAACTTTTTAAATTGATTTCCTTGAGAGTGTGACTCGCCTCCACATAAGCAAGCCTAATATTTTAAAAATTTATTCCATTGGACTTATAAAATAAATTTTTCCACTCCCTTTTGGAAAAAACCATGTGAAGAAACCAATGGTTTGGTTTGTGGTTTTTATTAGTTCAATCTGTGGTGTCCAAAACATAAAAAATAAATAATTCCCTCTCTTTTCCTATATAAACCTACCCAAACTCACACTTCATCATCACTCAAAGCCCGTGGGGCACGAACAAACCCTGAACTAATCTCCATATAATCCTTACAAGGTTACCTAATATCCCAATAAGCCTCTCTCAATCCCCTCCCAAGCCTTTGAGATCACACTTCCAAGTAAGGGATTCCTTCCTTTTTCATTATTGTCCAAATTTCATTATATTGTTATACCCTTTTGTTTTCAATTAAATATGTTGGGGTATGATTTTTCTCCTCACCCATACTACCCTAATAATGTTTTAATGATGATATAACCCTCTATATCTCATTAATTCCTCCCAAGTACACCCATTGTCATGCCTTAATTCCATAAGGGATTCCTTCCTTTCTCATTTTTCTCCAAATTTCTTTATATTTATATACCCTTTCATTTTCAATTAAAAATGTTGGGTTATGATTTATAACCTCCTCTATACTTCTCTAATTATATTTGTATTAGGTTATACATCTTTCTCTTTCATTAATTCCTCCCATGTACACCTGTTACCATGCTGAAATTCCGTAAGGAATTTCTCTCTTCGCATTTATATTCAAGAAATTATTTTTGTATCATGAATCTAAATTCCATTACATATGTTTGTACATGTATATATATGACCCAGTTACTATACATTTAATGTAAATATGATGAGACAACACTTTATATATCATAAAACATTTTTATGAATTATTATATCATGTCATTATGCTGCTGAAATTGAACTGCGATTTTCCAAGCCTAAGTCATTGTGTAGTGAATACCATGCCCATTTATCTATCAGGGGTATTCACATTTATAAAAATTTACTTATTGATTATATAGTTTCATTTATGTATTAAAAATTCTTTTATCATGTAATAAATGATGATGTTGATTGATTCCATGTTGTATGATCCATGTGGCACACTTATGCATGAAATGAAATGATTAAGAAAGGTGTGCCTTGATAGCAATCCAATGCATTGGGTAAATATTCGTATCATGATACGTCAAGTGAAATGAGTGTTTACTCATGATAATTCAAGTGAAATTAGGGTTTACTCATGCTCCATGTTCAATGATACTTGGCTCATACAAATATCATGTTTAATGTTGATGCCACATTTCCATGTTATTATAATCATTCTATATCATACCGTTATGTTCATATTTCCCTTATGCTCCATTGATATGCCTATTTCCTAACATGTATTGTATTATTCATATTAAACCTTGTTTACTACCTTACTGGTCTTTATATCTCACCCTTTTCTTATTCATGTTCTCAGGTTATCCCATCCAATTCTAAGTACGAGGGAATGTAGTGGTCATTTAAAGGATGTTTTTTTATAAAGATATTGTGTTTTTTGTTCTATGTTTTTATGTAATTTTCTTAATTCCCAAAGACACTATAACTATAGATCTACTATGTTGTATCATTTGAAGGTTTTATTTAATAAATAATGTTTCAGTGTTTATTAAATAGAATGGTTGTTATATTATATATTGGTTTACACAGAGGGATCCTCAACTATTGAGTATGTTGTCTCATATGATAAGAAAATACAGAAATCCCCCTCTATTGGGATGGTTATAAGTAAGGATATCTAGGTCAACAATACATCCAAATGAGGAGTGGGTATTTCCCATAGTAAAGGGTCTTAAACACCACATTTTTTTGAGTACATGAATGTTATTTTTTATGGAATTTTCACAGTTTCATATACGGAATGTGGTATGGAAAAGGATGAAAAATAAAATAACATAATTACACTAGATTAACTAGAGTGATAGAGGTTTAATTAGGCATAAATTATTCTATAACATATTGGTTTTATCTACATGTTGATTATATTTATGAAAAATTAGAATTTGGACTCTTCATATATGTTAATTGACTTGATGTATTTGAGTTTTTATCCTCTAATATTGATGATGAATTATTATGAAACCCAAATCTGGGTATTTGAGACTTATCATGGAAAGATAGTTTTCAAAATAGCTCATGTTAGATATAGTGAAGTCATGGATGATGTGATCATGCAATAAAGTATACATTTCAAGGAAACCAAGGATGGTCCTTCTTAAAATGTGGATATGGATGCTTTGTCCATCCCTAAGAAAAGGCTGGGTAGTGAAAGATTGGTCGACTTCTACATGGTTGGGGTTGACCATAAAACATGGGTAATATGGTTAGACCATAAAATGTTGGTAAAAGGTAAGCTGTTTTTGCAAGTTACTCATACTTGGATTACACTTTGAGAGTTTTCTCACCCTATCTTGTTAAACTTGTCTGTTTGTTGTTATAGTTTTTGGTCTTTCATACCACTACATTTGACATTACAACCCCCTATAAAATTTTACATAATTGATTAATGGAACCATAAACATGGTACTCTATGTTCATGGTTAAGGTCATTCTTGATTAATTATGTTAATTAATTATTTTTTATTTCTACTTATCATTATAATTAACTGTATCTTTTTAGTTATTAAAAATTTTAAATAATTAAATAATTATTATAAATTATATTATAAATTACTAATTATATTAAATATATTTTTGATTATTAAATTGTATTATTAATTACATTTTTAATTAATAATCTATATAAATATTATTTTTAATTACCAAATATATTAATTATATTTTTAGTTACTAATTAAATTAAAAATTTATTAATTTATTAATATTTATATCATTAATTACTAAAATTTTAATCGTAGTTTTAGTAATAAATTATATTATTAATTACGTTATTTTTTATTAATTATATTAATTAATTATTATTTTATTGTTATTTATATTATTATTTATTGGTACAATTAATTATATTAAAGATGATTTCTTACATTCATGTTCTATAAAGGTAAGAAGCAAAATTTTGACTCGGATGGCTTTATTTCCCCATATCCTATGAAAACATGGAAATATAAAGATTAATCTAAAATAGAGAAATCTATTGTCCCTAAATCCTTGGGTATTTGATTGGATGTGAAAAAAATCATCCCTCTCCAGTCTAAATTTTTTGAGGATCCTATTTTTTCATTTAATAAAGAGGATATGGAAGATTTCATTAAACATAAGAACTACACTTGTGTTATTAAAAAAGGTTTTAAGGAAGAAGTATATACTTGGGTTGAGGAACAAGAAACACTGGATATTCATAGATAAAAATTGGGGAGATAAATATGGATGATTAACTAAGTATTATAGAGTTTTTCTTTGAAAGTATTGACTTTGAAAATGTTTGAAATCATAATTATGATTATTTACACCTTCCTTGGGAATAGTTCTTTTTGGAATTTGTAGGTTTCTCTAACATAGGATCTAGTTGTGCTCCCCAGGTTTCCAAATTAGGTGTTTATCTTGTTATGATATTTGGAGGTGGATTTGAATATTATATTTTCACCCATGTTATCCTATGAGTTTTCTTTTTATTGAGGTATTTAGTGTATTTTTTTGAAAGGATTTTAGAGATGGTTTTGACAATGGATTTTTCATCATGACTGGTTTGAGATGAACTCTAATTATATGAGGTTCTCTGAGAATGGGATGAATGATCCCTCTAGTTTTATTTCATCCATCTACTAAGGTGAGGACTTGTCATAGATGTAAGCTATTAAAATATTATATAAAATTTTATTTCTACTACATGTAGGAATTATGTGATATGTTATCATAAAAACATTTACAATGAACATTTGGATTTCTTTGGTGTTTTTTCCTTTTCTAAATTTTATATTTCAATTTAATGGTGTTTTTATTGAAATTATCACCATAGTAAATGAACAAAAAATGTTGGATGGGAGAAAAATTCCATAGGGGAATCACTATGGGATAAGAGTATGAACACACATAGAGATGATGTCAAAATTTACCTTTAATAAAATGTTCATTATAAATATTGGTATATGATGTAGAATTTTTATTAATTTTAAGTCTTTAAGATGATAGTGTAGAGTTATTCTACAAGTGATGGATTTTTAAGTTGAGGTTGATTGTTGAAGCTAAGAAGAATCATGATGAATATTGAATGGACGATAATACTTATGTTAGGCTGTTGATGATGTGAATGTAGTTAGTCTAACTTATTATCCTACTTTCTTTTATTGTGAATTTTAATGAGTTTTTAATTTTCATGGTTTGTTTTTTACAAGGGAGTATTATTTCTCACCTTGTTTTGGGGCCATTAAATCATGATGTTGGGCTACAATTTTGATGTTTTCATGGTACTATCGTGATTTTATTTGATTATGATGAATCTAACCAAGGTAATATTTACTGTGAGTAAATGGAAACAGCTTATGAGAGGATGGTTATTACCGTTGAATACGGTTATTTATAGTTAATTATTATGTTTATAATTTAATTCCTATTTCATACTATACTTAATGAATCATGTATAAATTCATGAGGCTGAAGCATGTTTAGAAGTTCCTTTTAAATACTATCACTAACCGAGTTGATGTTTTTTTGAGGAAATTGTATTTCCACCACATCTTAGTGAAATTTTGAATGAATTTTAGGGAATTATAATTTGGTGGATACTTTGCATAAATATCTTGTTCAATGTTGAATGGTGAACGAAAATGTATTAAGCTGGGCATGAGTTCAAGCAACAATTATTGAAGAATTATAATGGCTAATATATTAGTTTTTCTAATTAAATGTTTTATTTACATTAAATTAATCCCTTTTTGGTGAAAGAACATCGCAGCATATGTAATCACTAATCCATTACTTTTATTTAATAAATTTTGGGGAACTTGGGTTTGAAAAAGATGTTATGGGTTGTTCTTTATTAATTACTAATTTAATTAATTATACTCTTAATTAATAATAATAATTGTACTGTTGATTATATATTATATTATTAATCATTTATAATTATTTATATATTGTTATTAATAAAATATTAATATGAACATATTGTGTAATGTGAAAACGTAATCCCATATTAAATTTTTTATTTAATTTCAAGCCTCACTCCCTTATAAAAGGGAGGCCTAGGCAGGGTTTTATGTTATATTTTACAATTTTTTCAATATAGGCACATTTGAATTAAGTAAAAATAATATTTAATTATTTATTATATATATACTAATAAAATAAAAAAATAAATAATAGAGGCTTGGTCCACATAAAAACCTCCTTTAAAAACTAAAAACATGAGGTATGAACACATGTCACACCTCCTGCTAGGGTCCCAAGAAGAATAAACCCCATTCATGCTTATTGGGACCCCTTTTTATAAATAATTTAATCATCAAATATTTTTAATAAATTATTATTTTTATGAAATCCAAAAACAAGGATCCTCCGTGTGGTGTTCTATGCTTTGTGGTTTGTGGTTCGTGTCACAATCAGGATTAAGGGTGGTTTGGGTGCGTGTTGTGCATTGGAGGCATTCCTAAAATGGAAGTTATGCTTTCATTATTTCTAATTTTTTACTATGAAATATTTCATACATGCATGTTTATTTATTTTCCTTGTTTTATTTTAATTTAAATTCAATTTAACTAAATTATGTTGTTATTCATTTCAATTATATATGTGTTAAAACTAAAATTTTGTGAAATTTTTTACACATTATTTAGTGCTTATTCATATGATACCAAATAATAAGAAACTATGAGTGGGATAAGTATCATATAATTTATTTATTATATATTTAATCACATGTATAATATAAATGTATGTTGCTTGCAACAGAATAAGGAATAAATAAATATATCGATTTATGAGTTGATATTTTCTATAATTTACATTAAAACTTGTATAAGTAATACCTAAAAAGTATTCTTATCTTGGAGAACTCTCCATTGATAGATACCTTGAATTTCTGAGAAAAAAGATATTGGTATTTCACCAAGTAATTTGATTTTCAAATGATTAAAAAATTATTCATAACACCAGAGAACATGAAAATGAATAATTTATGAGAAAAACATATTATTAATTAACACACACAAAATTTAAAATTGATGATATTCAAATTAATTTTTCAATTAGTTATAATTAAATAAATAAACAATTATATATAGAAATAAAATAATCAATATTTCATAAACCTAAATAGAAACCATTTATCTTAAAATTACATCTGTACTTTTTTCATTAGTTTAGTTTTAGTATATTTATATAATTATTAAATCTTTATAATATTAGTTAACATTACACTAAAATACCATTTGTATAAACATTCTTGAAATAGGTGCCACTGGTTTCTACACACATTCTCCCAATGAGATCAACCCTACTTTCCATTACTACAGTAGTTTCTATGTTAAATTGTCTCTAGATTTGGAATGATCAAACAACTCATAGCAATTTTTTATACCATTTCTAGGGATAATTTTAGCATTATGAGATCGTAAATAGTGAGTGATTTAGGTTAAAATATGAAAAAACTATATTACTACTCTATTTGTTCTTTTATTATATTATTAAATTTCAAAACACTGAAAAGATAAGAATTTCATAGTGAGCACCACATTTTTACTACCAACTCCCAACCTACCCACAAATAGTGCATAGTGTGACTACAATTTTTCACTGCCCTTGTGTTCTCTAGTTAATTATTTTAATATGAATGATTATTATTCATGTTAATGTCATTATAGAAGAATTAATCACTATGTTATAAAATTAGTTCATAATAAATATTAAATTATTCTTAAAGTTAAGATATTTTATATAATATAGTAATAGATGATTCAAAGACACTATCTAGGTTACAAGACCATTTAGATATATTTAAAAACCTCACTGCACATTCTCAAAACTGTATAGAATCTGAACCAACTTACACACTACAGGACGATACTAAATTTTATCCACTAATATGTAAACCCAACACTTTAATAGTAGATCACACGATGTTTATTTTGATGATTGATATAAATAAAAGGTTTAAATTTAATAAAAAAGAAATTGGTTTTCTAAGTAGAAAATCTAGAAAATAGAATGTGTAAAATTTTCCAAATAACCCTCTCACATCCCCCAGATATCCAAACTAAGAACAATTCTTATGAGGAAAGTGTGGTAGAGGTTCCATATAATTAAAATACATTTCATGATTTTGATAATGAGACTTATTTGAATGATCCTTATCCATATCACATGATAGATGACTCCTCAATATTTCATTTTAATTATTCCATTCTAATCAAATTTAAATAATATGATATTATATACTTATACTCTATTAGATATAATATTCTACCTGATAATTTAATTTCATGTCCCTCTTATGTGAGTTCACAACCCTTACTTCCCAACATATAAATAGATTCCTTTGATTCATATCATCTTATAACTTTTGAGGAAAAAAATAATTTTAAAGATGATGATGATGTTAAATGGGACCCATATTTATCATGATTGATTTTGAATTTACCTAAGATTCCATTGATTTTCATCTATTAGAGGGAATCGCTCCAATTAACCATGACTCGCCACATTTCCTGGATAATTATGATTTAAACCCATGTTTTATAATAACAGTTACTGAAATTGTTCAAGGGTCAAACAATCAGTTATTGATGGTGGGGCAGGAGACTCACAAAATTTTAGAAAAAATGGAAGAATGAGATTACTTAGAGAATTGTTAGGTAATGGTAACACATGTATTAATGGTGGAACATGATGAAGGAAATATAGAAAAAACTCTATAATAAAATATCATTCCTAACATATTGGATTGACCTACTATAGTTGATCTTGTCTCACATTTTATATACATTGAATTTAATTATACTTTACATAAAATTCCCCTAGATAATAACAATACTATTGACCAATTATTATTCTATGAAACTATAGATCGTTAATTGACTTTTAAAATACTAAATTCCCTAATTTTGGTTCTATTTAAATAAAAATAAAGGTATAATATTACAAAATCATACATTGTATTGAAGGATGTGATGGATACAAGTCAGTAATTAAGGGTAAATGTAAGGATATTTATTCTATTTCATGAATTTATAGGGGTAATCATTCATATTTTCATGTTAATGTAATCTAACCAAATTCCCATTATCTGGGTATTTTTTCACATGAAGTTTATTCAACTACTTTTAGGCTGGATAGTTTTTCTTTCATTCTATATTTCCATTTTCTAACTAGTTTTAATTGAGACGTCATACTGATAATAGTATAATTACTGTATTTATATATAAATTCAACACTCATATTTATGAATATGAAGATACATTATATAAATTTCCATTCGATCCTGGTGGAGTGTCGTCAATGTCTGGAAAAATATGAAGTAACCTTAACACTCAATGGGAGGAAACACATCATCAAATATTTCTTTTAACTCTATTTAGTTTTATTTCATTTTTAAGTAATAAATTTTCTTATATTCATTAGTGATATTTTCTCCTTACACTATTTTCAATTTCATATTAACATACTTATTTTATTATTCATGTTATTATTTTTTATGGTGTTATCTTTTTTATATAAGGTGGGTATGTGGTTTCCATTTTTAGATTTTATAGGTACATAATTTCTAGAGACTCCTGGGATACATTCAACCATTTTTCATCAATATAAAATTACATAGGAATGTTTTATATTTTATTTATTCTTCCAAATACACCGTGTAAAATAATTAAAAAAGAAATTGAAAAACTAAACTAACATCCATGTCATCTTCGAAACCACATAAAAACTATTTTTATTAACATAGTAACACTGTCCTGGAAACACCAATTTATTCCCTTGTCATGATCTTATCATATGTATTTTTATCAAATAATTTTTTTATTTATAACTATGGTTTTAGATGATATTTGATTCCATTCTAGGATTTGAAAATATTGTTTTTGAAACCTCTTTATTTTTGAGACACTTAATTAAACTCATGCTCAATTTTGTTGTCCAAAATTATTATTATATACATTTGAGGAATATATATCCATTTAAATGACTTTGTGTTTCTTTTTTCTTGATATAATCTCATTCATGTTTTTCCTTCTAGTGATTTTTTGGTTTTTCCATCGAAACAATGAAAATTTTGAAAGCTGTATTAAAGTAACTGAGAAATTTATTTGATTTATTTATCCACATTTACCCACTTATAAACATGTAAATTTTATTTTATTTTGTCCCTAGAAAACCATAACAACAATATTTTATTAATATCCCATAACTGATACCCTTCCCTTCCCATATCCTTAATATATTCATGATGGGTTTCAATCTAATTATGGGGGTGAGTAATTCATATAGATAGTATTTTTAGGGAAAGTGAGTCATTTGATACAAATTTATAGGAATTATGTAATCATGTTTTATGTGTTTCTTCTCATAATAGTTCCATTTATTTAATTTGTATATTTATATGGAAATAAAAAATATTTTTGTTTATAATAATAAATACACTTGGAGTCATCACGTGGTATGTAGCGACCCAACCTTTTCTTACATTACTATTACATCATTTTAAAGATAAAAAACATAATAGTATTACACATAGAGGATTCAAAGGTTTAGTGTCTTGGGGAAACTAGGACCATAGATAAGAATTACAACATCAAGTATAAATATTTATTTAATGCTTTCTTCTCTAGCTTCTCATTGGCACATGACCTATCCTTAGTACATATAACCACCTGGGAATATATATAAAAAGGGGTGAGATAAAATCATAGTAAGAGGATATATAAGAAAAATATAGCAATGGGTGATCATAAACATAACATAAGAAAAGGATCATTAACATGAGAGGAAGCATTAATAAGAGACTTGAAATGTGGCAATGCATAAAAATGAAACATCATGTCTTAGTGGTTAAATACCACACATACTTATGAACAAATATAGAATATTGTTCCCACATAATTTCACATTAACACATGATATTCATCACTTTATCCAATGAATTAGAGTGTTGTATAATTCCGGGTGCACCCATCACATTGAAACATTCATATTGTGCTATATAATTCTGGGAGCACCCATCACATCATAACATTATAATTTATCATGCATGCCACAATGAGAATATATCAAAAATTAAAATAACTAACCCATTAAAAGGAATGGGTTTTATATCATAATAATTCATTCATAATCTTTGGGTTACCAAAATTTAGTGGGAATAACATACTTGATACGAAAGCCATCAACCTTGAGTGAGGAGTAAAAGGTATGTTTTTGAAAGAAGAGTTCTTTTGGAAAACTTTTTTTTGACATAAAATTAAGTAGAAAACATGTATATAAAAAATTTATTATATAAAGATGAAAAAACGATTTTTTAGGAGTTACTATACCAAATATGGAGTGAAAGATGGAGAACACAAACAATGAAAATTGGGTTTCAGATTTTCCCCTAACATGATATCTGAACGCTTCCTTCACTTTAATGTAATTTATAACCACATTAAATTCATTAATTAAAAATTAAATAACATTTTTTACATTAATATGGTTTATTATGGTTTTATTAAGTTAATTTATGTGCCTTTTGATGATTCAATGAGTTAAAAAACATTGTTCGGGATTGTTTGTTTTTAGGGTTTTTCTTGAGCAGTTCAATTGTATTCATAAATTGAAGTTCAGGTAGAAAATAGGTAAAAATAAAGAACGGATATTACATATTAATAATGATATTCTATGAGTTTAAATTAAATTATAATTGATTATATTATATACCATGTGGATGAATCATTAGATAATAATTAAATGATGATTGTTTGAGTTAAATTGGGAGGTTTTTCGACCACAACAAACGTTTTTTGATTAATGATTTAGTAATATGTACATAATTTAGTTCCAGAACGTTAAATAATAAATAATACATATAAAATATTATGTTTCAACTATAAAAATGGTTTAATGACCACATCTAAATTTAGAAATGGAAAAAGAAAACATGTTGTTCTTGAAGGTGATAGATTAACACATCACGAACAATGCTTTCTTTTATAAAATAAAATGTGTGGGGATGGGGGTTGGATGGTATAATATCCCATTAGTATCATAAAATTCCTGAAAATATATGATACTATAGTTACCATACCATGTGTATGAAGATAGGTGGGAGAGAATAATAAAAGAACTTGAAATTGAAATGAAATTAAAGGAAAGAGGAAGGGAAATTACCTCTTGAATTATCCACTTGAGATCCTCCTTAGGGGACCTAGGCATGATATTTTGATGAGACCAGAAGATCATGGAAGTGGTTATGGTTCTAGGAAATATTTTTGGGTAGAGTTTATACAAGGATTGAAGCTTGAGAGGTGTGAGGAAATGAGGGTGTTAATGGTGGTATTTATAGTTGAGGGGAGAGGGGTTTTCGCAATATAAAATTCATTAGTTTATTATTTCCCCACAAGACAAGGAATAGTGAGTCTTACATGACCAAGAAAATTAATATTATCATGTGAACCCGAACCAATTGGGCTTACATTATCAGAACATCATGAATTACTCTATAATTAGCTTATTTAGCTTATTTTGTAAATTATGGTATTTCACTATTAATAAAAAATCAAGTATTTCAGAAAAATACCAAAAATTAACCCCAACCATTTTATTATGTATAGAATCCAAAAATGATTTCCATTTTTCAAAAATAATTTTTTAAATATTATTATTTTAATATTTAATTAAAAACATAATTTATTATCAAAAACCTGTTTTAAAACATTCATTTACTTATTTTAAATTATAGGTACATCATAAATTCACTTGAATATTATTTATATATTATCATAGGAAATTTTACTATTCATTAGGGTATATTACTATTCATAAGGGTATGTTACTATTCTTACGGGTGTGTTACTATTCACCAAAAATTATGTTTTTCTTATTGGACTCCAAACAACATACTGATCACAACCGTTTTTGTCAGATTTTCAAATTCCCAAACACAGAAGTGGAAAACATATGTATCAAGGTCACTTAGTACTTAGTAGTTTATTATGTTGTGTTTTCATGTTATTTTATGACATATTTATAAGAAGGTAATTTCTATTGAAAAACATTGGGTCGTTATATTCTTCTCCCCTTATGAAATTTTGACCTCAAAATTTCATTTTACATAAACATGTGAGGGTACTTCTCCTTCATCACCTCTTCTGGTTCCCAAGTAGCTTCTTCAAACATATGGTTCCTCCAAAACACTTTGAAAAGGTGGGTTGTCTTGTTTCATAGAACCTTATCTCTTCGGTCCATAATCTCTACTGGTTGCTCCTCATAGGATAAATCATCTTCTAGCCGCACCACCTTTGAGTTTAATACATGTGAGGGGTCTGGTATGTACTTCCTCAGGAGTGATACGTGAAACACATCATGAATGTGCTCTATATTCTATGGAATTTCAAGTCGATAAGGATAAACTCCTATGAAGTCAAGGATCTCAAAGTGGTCAATGTACCTTGGTGTTATCTTCCCTTTCTTTCCAAACTGCATGACTCTCTTCAATGGTGATATTTGAAGGAAGACTTTATCTCCAATATCGAACTCCATGTCCCTTCAACGGTTCTCAATGTATCTCTTTTTCCGAATCTAAGTATCTTTGATGTGTTTCTGGGTGACATGAACCTTCTCTATCATCTCTTGCATAAGATCTGGTCCACATAGATTTCTTTCTCCAACTTCATCCCAATAGGTTGGAGTTCTACATCGCTTTCCATAAAGAGCTTCATATGGATCCATCTGAATACTTGAGTGGAAGCTATTTTTATATGAGAACTCAACCAATGGGAGATGCTGATCCCATCAACCTTTGAATTCTAGGGAGCAGGCTCTTAGAATATCTTCAAACATATGAATAGTCCTTTCAAATTAGCCATTAGTTTGGGGGTGATAGGTCATGCTGAAATTTAATTCAGTACTCAAAGCATGTTTAAGGCTCCTTCAAAATTTAGATGTGAACATTGGATCACTACCAGAGACAATTGAGAGTGGAACACCATGCAGTCTCACCACTTCTTATACATATATCTTTACAAATTTTTCAAGTGAGATGTCTTCCCAAATAGAAATAAAATGGGCAGTCTTGGTGAGTCAGTCAACCACAACCCATATCACATTATTTCCCTTCGATGTCTTCAGGAGACCCCTAACAAATTCCACAGTAAGATTATCCCAATTACACATGGTTATAGTCAATGGCTGCATCAACCCTTTGGACCTTTGTTGCTCTGCTTTAACTTGCTGACATACAAAGCACCTTGAGATATATTCTAAAATCCCTTTCTTCATGTTATCTCACCAGAAGTGTTCTCGGTGATCACGATACATATTAGTTGTAACATCCCAAGTAAGTAATGAATAATAGATATTTTTATCTATGTCTATTTATGAATTAGATAGTGTTTTAGAGGCTTCAAATGAGAATAAATCCAATCTTAATCATGGAATACACTAATATTTTTAAAAGATTGTTTTACTGCCTTTTGATGGAAAACCATTTTTAAATCAACCTTTTGACAATTTTATAAGATATATTTTTCAAAATAAATTTAATCTTTATGATTGGGACATTGAAATTTACATTGGATAATTTTTTGGTATTTTTCTGACAATGTTCATTTTTTAATGAGTAGTGAAAAATACTGCATTTTACATCAAAACTGCTTTTTCATCTAATTTAATTAAATGGTTAGATTATATTTTTAATTGGTTTTAAAGCTTAAATAGAATATATTTTTAACATGTAATCCAATTGTGGTAATTGGGATTAATTTCACTATGGAATTGGGCATAAACAAGTGCCAAACTTTTCATAGATATTGTTTCTAAAAAACCTGTTATTTGTTTTGACAACAGGAATTATTTTTAAATTAATTATTGAAATTTATGTGTTTGGAATTTGGTAAAATGGATTAAATATTTTGAATTAGAAGGTCCAAATTATGTAATAAATACTCTTTTGTTTTTTGACATTATGAATAGTAACGATGGTAATTATCTTTAATTATTTTGATTAATTAGTAATCGGGTAGTTAAGGATAGTAAAATATTATCATAATAATAAAAAATGACCCCAAAATGTGTCCTAATGATACTGTTTGTGTCATGGCCGACCATGGTATGCCTTGTTCCAAACTTTGGGACCCCATGGAATCACTTTTGTGTGATAATGACTTTTTATCTTTTTATTTTTAAAGAAGGTTAAATATAACAAAGAATGTATCACCTGAGTAAAACATTTTTTATTTTGTCTACATAAATTATATTTTGGACTCTAAATAGTCATTGGGAAGCTAAAACGATTTCCTACATCATAGGAGTTTTCTTATAATTTTTAGACATTAAATAAATTAAATTATTTATGACATCATGATGATGCAGCGATTACCTCATTAATGAACGATTTAAATAAAATGAAAATATAATGTAAACTCAAAGACATACACTTGTCAAAGACCTATTTTATTAGTATATTTCGAACCCTTATCACCTTACCCTTGAAATAAATCAATGTGGGACCTTTAAAATCTGAAACTCATTTAAAAATTAAGTAACATTTTATACCTTTCCAAGAGTGCCCCTCCTCTCCTCTTATAAAAGGCCCCCACCTCTACCTCCTTACCCACACATCGCAAGCCATTGGATCAGACAAGATCTGCTCATTTTATCTCTACAAATCCCTATATTCATCCTAGAAGCCTTACCGTAGGCAGTAATGTCTTCAAGAAACCCTTTTGGTTCTAACCAAGAGGAGTTACCCGATTTAAAGGTAAAGACTTCTCTAATGTTCTTTTGTTTTATTTTTCTTCTCCAACCCCCTAAACTGTTTTTATTCATTTATTTTGTAACAACACCAGTATGTTAAATATAATAGGATTTTTTTATAAGAATTATTCTAGCTACACTTACACACACCTACATCTAATGGTTAATGAACATACTGTTTCCGTGGATGGTGAATTTATGCCTCACGAAACGATGATTGTTCAATATTATTTTAACACCTTCAAAGGTTTCCACTAAGATGTCACTATATTTATATATGATATATAGTATGTTTATGTTTTACTTAAGCTTATGTATTTTTCATTTATGGCATACCTTTATGGTTTCCATTTTGGGTAAACGCGATATCTTCATTTCAGGAAATGTGGACTACCGCCCCCTCAAAGTGATTTCATTCGTTAATGACATATGTGGGATATATAAAGGATGGAATTAATGATATTATATATGATATTATACTGGAATTATAATATACCTTTATATCATTATGATTCCATTCCATAAATTACGAAATAAAAATGAAAGTAGCGTTCATGCATACGTACGGCTAACCGTCTTCATGAACGATGCATTTCATTTCTTACCTCTAAATGTTATGTAATATTGTAAATTCATGTATATACTGGATATATATGAAATATATGATATCTAAGTCGTGAATATTATTTTGGATATTTTGGATATTTTACCACATGAACAACTTGTAATTATAAAGAGTTTATTTTTGACTCAAGTACCAATGATCGACAAAATGACCGTTATTAACTTAAATAATTACATAGTGTTCATAACATAGTAAAAATTGATATAAAAGGAATAATGAACTTGAAAAAGGTTCTGAAGAAAGTATAAATTAACTCAAGTTTATTATTCAGGAAGTTAAAGAACGATCAAGTCAAGTCGGACCCGAGGTAAGGGACTTCATCTCAATCTCCTTTCATTGAGGCATATTTTGTTTTATACACAACTTTCTTTTATACGGTGTATAAAACACTTTTAATTTTACATTTATTCAAAAGGAATCCTTTTTATACGAAGCGTTTACTAAATGCCAAAAGGGAATGTTTTTTTGTCGTACGTATGCGGCGACAACGACTTCTCTGCCACCATGACCATTATTTGCGTTTCGGCTTCCTCTACAGCCATAATGTTTTTTAAATAAAAAATAAATACCATGTTCTAATTTTCTTTTATTTTGGTATTGAAAATGGTTTTGATAATTTTTTTATTATATCAATGTTTTATTGATATCTTGTGATTGAAATGTCTAAATTTATGTTTCCTTTATTCATGTTTTATATGATATGATTATGTTATGGTTCTTGGGCATTGTTTATGAAGATGGGTGGTTCTGTGATAAACTAAGGGTGGGTGAGCCCGATATAGCTCTCTAATGAATTGGGTAATGCGGATGAGTTAAACATTAAGGTTTCTCCAAAGAGATTTAGGGAATATACTGTGATGGGTATTCCAAACGTAACCATGAGGGTTACTCCCTATATAAGAATGTTATGAATGCCTCAAGTTACCTTTATGTCTTATGATTTCTATGATTTATTCATGATTTGATGAGGTATGTTAAAATACTTATGTTTTATGAGTAAAGTATGATTTCATACATGGACTAATGTTTTCATTTCATACTTTTATATCTTTTACTGATCTTTTTATGCTCATCCCAATTTTTTGAAATATTTTTCACAGGTCAAGGGAAAGGCACATGATGTGATGATAGTGTCAAGGAAGTTCCATGAAAGAATCCATGTTTTATTTTAAATATGTTTCCGTTAATGGGAAAAATGAGTACTATATTTTATATAACCACTTTGTTTAAATGTGGAATGTAATGCATGATTTATGATCTAATTATCTGAAACTCTAAACCTGAAAAGATCCTCAATGTGTAATATTGTAATAACTCAAGATTAAAGTAATGTTTAAGGCTGGGGAATTATATTAGTACTCCCATGATGGATAGAGAATGTTGAGCTATGTGCATTGTCCAATCGATCCTTCTTTATCCTGGGTGATGAAGGCACACAAAGTCACATTCCAAACCAAATCACACCATCATCGTCGATATGGATTTCATGCAGCTTCCCTTCCTTTACTACATTCACCCTCTTTTGTATCTCCACATCATCCCTTTGTTCTTTCTTAATGTTCTCTTGGATGGATGGTTGCGAAATTATTTGGGAAATGTAGGATCTATCCCTTGCTCTTATGATTTCTAAATCCAACATTTTCATATCTAATAAGATAGGGTCTTTCTCAATCTGTAACATGGATAGAGTAGCAGGTTCTTTTCTTCTTAGAGCATCAGCTACCTTGTTTTCCTTTCTAGGATGATAGTGAATAGAGCAATCATAATCCTTGATTAGCTCTAACCATCTCCTTTTATTCATGTTGATCTCATTTTGTGTGAATATATAATTTAGGCTCTTGTGGTCGGTGTATATGTCACACTTCATTCCATAAAGGTAGTACCTCCAGATTTTCAACACCAATATCATGACTTCTAACTCTATATTATGTGTTGGGAAGTTCTGCTCAGGGATCTTCAGCTTCCATGAGGCGTATGCTATCACATTAACATTTTTCATGAGTAAGCAACCAAAGCCTTTATTTGAAGCATCATTTTATATCGGAAAACTTTCTCTACTTTTCAATGGTGTGAGTATAGGTGTTGTGATCTGCCTTCTCTTTAGCTTCTTGAAGATTCTCTCACATTCTTCTATCCATACGTACTTCACACCATTCCTTGTTAACTTAGTTAGCGGGCTTTAAAATCGTGATAAATTTCTCACAAAACGTTGGTATTTCCCAGCTAATCCAAGAAAACTACCGATTTCTGTGACACTAGAGGACCTGGGTCATTTTTCAATTGCCGTTATTTTTAAGGGTCCACATAAATTACCTCACCTATGATCACATGTCCCAAGAAAGTGACTTGCTTCATCCAAAAGTCACACTTTCTGAACTTGGCGTACAACTTCTCCTTTCTCAATGTCGCCAACACAAGTCTTAGATGTTCTTCAGGTTCATCCTTTCTATTGGAGTAGATGAGAATATCACCAATAAACACTACCATAAATTTCTCAAGGTAATGTATAAAGTCTCTATTCATCAAATCCATGAAGATTGAAGAGGCATTAGTAGTTCTGAAGGGAATCACCAGAAACTCATAGTTCCCATAACTTGCACGGAAGGTAGTCTTCTGAATATCTTCCTTATTCACCTTTAACTGTTGATATCCAGAATGAATATCCACATTTGATAAGTATTGAGATTCTCTTAACTTATCAAAAAATTCATCAATCCTTGGAAGAGGATACTTGTTCTTTATGGTGATCTTGTTGAGTTCCCGATAATTGATGCACAACCACATTGTTCCATCCTTCTTCCTCACAAAGAGCATTGGATCACCCCAAGAAGATTCACTAGGGCATATGAACCCTTCTTCCAGATGCTCTTGGAGCTACTTCTTTAAATCCTCTGTTCGATAGGATCCATCCTATTGGAACACTTTGAGATAGGAGTAGCTCTGGGTATGAGTTCTATTAATATCTCTACCTCACGATCTGGGGGAAGTCCGAGTAACTCTTTAGTAAATACATCACTATATTCTCTCACTATGGGAATTTTCGCAAGGTTGGAACTTTCCTTCGACCCAACCATTTGGGAGAGGTATGCTTCTTCATAGGGAATCAACACCCACATAGTTGAAGGATTTTTCAAAGAAGATTCATGATCTTCCTTGCATTTGTATAGGAGCATGGGATGGTTCGGAATATAAAAAGATATTTCCTTTTCCCAATAATCAATATGTGCTCTATATAATGAGAGACAATCGATTCCCATTATATCATTGAATTCCACCAAGGGATGTATTACAAGATTCACTGGAAGAATGTTTCGTCATATGCCAACATGAAAAGAGTCAAACACTTGGGTTTCAATGACTTTACCACTTGGTGTTTTTACCAATATTTCTACTTCAAGGTTTCATGGCTTCGATTCTATAGTTCTAGAAAAATTGAATGATATAAAGTAATGTGTAGAACCATAATAAAAAAATACTTTTTCAATTCTTGACTGAATAGGAAGTGTACCATTTATGACTTCATTATATTTATCAACTTCTGTAGTAGTGATGACATAATATTTCCCTTGTTACTTTGGATTTGGTGGCTGTTGACACGGATTACCCTCGAGAGCTAGAGGTTTAGTGCACTGGCTTGCATAGTGCCCTAGCTCCCTACAGTTGTAGAATTGAACCATGGGTGGTTCTCTCATTTATTTGGTTACATTCTCCTTCTATTTCATGTCCTTTTGACACTCTTGAGCATGGTGTCCTTATTTCCCACACAAGAAGCACTTTGTCATCCCTTTGAGGCAGTTCTCATGGTGCAACTTCCCATATATTTGGCATGTGGGTCATTCAGTTTTCTTCCCACCTTTGTCATTATATCCTCAAGATTAAAACTCCATATTCTGTTTCTTATCACCATATCCATGGGACCATTCTCCAAAATCCATCTACACTTTGAGATCACATCGAGCAACTTATTCATAACTATCAACGTCTCAAATTTTAAGAGCCTTTCGAAGGTGTGATTTTAATCTACCAAATAATCTATCAATTTTGTTATCATTTTTTATTAAGAAACCCAAATTATACCTTTCAAGCCTTGAGAAATTATCTTTATAGGTTATGAGAGATTCTCCTTCCTTTTACTTGAGCTCTATTAATTCTCTCTCTATCTTCATGGGAAGAGTTATTGGGAAATACTTGTTAAGAAACATTATCTTAAAGTCTTCCCATCCCATCTCTTCAATTTCCTCCCTCGGATTGGTGTTCTTAATAAAATCCCACAATTGATCAGCCTCTCTATCTAGACGATAAACAGCTAGATTCACCTTCTCCATCTCAGAACAGTGAATCACAAAAAATAAATTTTCAATGGAATTGACCCACTACTCCGCAACTTGTGGATTAGAAGATCCACTAAATTTCGTTGATCATTGCCTCATAAAACATTCGATATCCAGTTTCTCCTTATTTAGGGAAGGAGGAAGTTCCCCATTATTATGGTTATTGTTTATAACATGAGATAGTTGGGTAAGCATAGCCATGATGTTCTGAACTCCACTTCCCAAATCATTGAGGATTTCATTTGGGCAATCGTTGCATTGGCCCTCACACGATTTGTTGGCCTGGTTTCTCCTGGTTCCCACCATTTTCTAAAATATAAAAGGTTAGAACAAAACATAATTCAACAAGTCATGAATAACTTATTCATCTGATCAATTTATACTAAAATAATAACATATGGTATCCCTATGTAAATATTCTTGTGTGAATATTTTTACTTAGTCTCATGATAGTGGTTTTCTCAAGGGTTCACTAATCCTAATTCCCAAATTAACTAAACCTTGCCTTCGATACCTACTTTAGAGACCCAACCTTTTCTTACCTTACTATTACATAATTTTAAAGATAAAAAACATAGTATTATTACACATAGAGGATCCAAAGATATAGTGTCTGGGGAAAACTAATATTATACATAACAATTACAACATCAAGCATAAACATGTATTTAATTCCTTCTTCTCTAGCATCTCATTGGAACATCACCTCTCTTTAGGACATGTAACTACCTGAGGATATACATAAAATAGGGTGAGATAAAAGCCCAATAATACGATATATATGAACAATATTACAATGGGTGAGCATAACCATAGCATAGGTAAAGGATCATGAACATGATAGGAAGTATTAATAAGAGACTTGGAATGTGTCAGTGCATAAAAATGAGACATCATGTCTTAGTGTTTAACTACCAAGAATACATGTGAAAAAATCTAGCATCTTTTTCACACATAATTTCACATTAACTATTGATATTCATCACTTTACCCAATGAATTGGAGCACTGTATAATTCTGGTCACACTCGTCACATTGAAACATTCATATTGCACTACATAATTCTGGTCGAACCCATCACATCATAACATTATCATTTATCATGCCAGACATAATGATCATATATAAAAAATGAACATAACTAACCCATGAAAAGGAATGATTTTCATCTCATAATAATTCATTCATAAACATTGGATTCCCAAAATTACGTAGGAATAGCATACTTGATACGATATCCATAAACCTTGAGTAAGAAGTAAAAGGTGTATTTTTTGAAAGAAGATTTCTTTTGGAAAAATTTTGTTTGACATAAAATTCAGTAGAAAACATTTATATCCTAGAAAAGGTAATATAATGATGAAAAAATGATTTTTAAGGAGTGACCATACCAAATATGGAGTTAAAGAGGGAGAACCTGCACAATTAAAATTGGGTTCGAGATTTTCTCCATACCTTATATCTGAATGCTTCATTCACTTTAATGTCAAGTATAACCACATTACATTCATTAATTAAAAATTAAATAAATTTTGTACTAGAATATGGTTTATTATGGTTTAATTAATTTATTTTATGTACCTTTTGATGAGTTATAGAGTATAAAAACATTGTTTGGGAATGTTTGTTTTTATGGTTTTTCTTGAGCGGTTCACTTGTATTCATAAATTGAAGTTTGGGTAGAACATGGGTAATCATCCAGAACTAATATTAAATATTATTAATTATCTTCCAAGAGTATAAATTATCTTATAATTGAATAAATTATGTACCATTTGGATGAATCATTAGATATGAATTAAATTATGATTGTTTGAGTTAATTTGGGTGGTTTTTCGACCACAACAAACTTTTTTTTATTAATCATTTAGTAATATATACATATCTTAGGTAAATAACGTTAAATAGGAAATAATACAGAAAAAATATTATGGTTCAACTATAAAAATGGTTTTACGACCAGATCTGAATGAAGAAATGGAAAAAACATGTTGTTCTTAATGGTGATAGATTAACACTTAACGAACAATGTTTTGTTTTATAAAATAAAAGGATGTGGGGAAGGGGATGGATGGTATCAAATCCCATTACTATCATAACATTATAGTATATTTATGATACTGGAGTTACCATACTATATGGATGATGATATATGGGGAGGAAATAATAAATTAACTTGAAATTGAAAGGAAATTAAAGAGAATAAGAAGGCAAATTACCTCTTGAATCCTCCTCTTGAGATCCCCATTAGGGGACCTAGGCTTGGTATTTTGAGGAGACAAGAATAACTTGAACATGAGTAAGGGGCTAGAGAAGATTCTTGGGAAATTTTTATCCAAGTCTTGAATCATGAGAGGTGTGAGGAAATGAGGGTGTGAAATGTGGTATTTATAGTGGAGGGGAGAGGGGTTTTCTCAATATAAAATTCATTAGTTTATTATTTCCCCACAAGACAAGGAATAGTGAGTATTCCAAGCCCAAGAATACTAATTTTATCATGTGAACACAAAAAAATAGTGCTTAAATCAGCATAACATCATGCATGACTCTGTAATTAGCTTATTTTTCTTATTTTGTAAATTATAGTATTTCACTATTCATAAAAAATTCATGTATTTTAAAAAAATCCCAAAAATTCACCCCAACCATTTTTTAACATGTAGAATCAAAAAATGAAGTCCATTTTTTAAAAACTATTTTCTAAATATTTTTAATTTAATATTTAATTAAATTTATAATTTATTATCAAAAACCAGTTTTAAAACTTTCATTTACTTATTCTAAATTATAGGTACATCATAATTTCACCTGAATATTATTTATATATTATCATAGGTAGGGTTACGATTCATTTAGTTATATCACTACTCATAAGGGTATGTTACTATTCATAATGGTATGTTACTATTGACAAAAAAAATAAGTTTTTCTTATTGGACTACAAACAACTTGCTGATCACGACTGTGTATGTTAGATTTTCAAAATTTCATAAACAGAAGTGGAAAACATATGTTTAATGGTCACTTTGAACTTAGTAGTTCATTATGTTGTGTTTTCATGTGATTTTATGACATATTGATAGGAAGGTAACTTCCATTGAAAACATTGGGTCATTACATGCAAAGTCATACCATAAGGGATTCCTATAAAAGTGATAATTCATTACTTCAGGAAATAAATATTTTTTATATGACCATATTTCACTATGATTTTATATATTATGAGATAATTTTTGCACTTTTTCTATGGGATATTGTCTTATATTTATTTCTTGGGGGTTTTTCTGTTGTTTTTAATATGTTTATCTTCACATTATTTATGATTGAGTTGTGTTAATTTTGTTATCTTTTTCATATTCATATCATCATTCAATTGGGGACATGTAATATTTTAAATTTGGGGGGGAAAATTTTAGGGAGATACTTTTATTTACATTTATCATGTATATTTTTCAAAATTCATCCCTCATTTTAACCAAAAAAATTTAAAGAACAATTTATGATCTATCATCCAACACCCTAAAAGATATTTTAAACCTAATGTCATGTCCTCAATATTAGTGTAATCTAATGATTTTCAACTAGTGGATATTTTAAATTCATGTCAAACATATGGTAATCATTCATGTGTATGAGAATTTATCATAGTGTTGATTGAGATTGTCATGAGTGATGAAATTAGTTGTGTGGTAGGTCACACTGATGCATGAGTATGTATACTTTTTTTTAAAAAATAATATAAGTTGAGGAGAAATTATTTTTGATATTTGGTATTTTAAATGATTAATGATATTTTATGAGTAAAAATATTTAAAATTTATGAAGTTTTAATTATTTTTTTAACTGACTAGGGGTGCATTCACATATAATTTTTTTTATTCCCAAGAATAAAATTTTTTAAGTGTGGGTGATTTGATGCAAATAGAATTCAATAAATTTTTTATATTTTTAACTTGATTATTTTACCAAATATTTAGTTTTTTATGTTATTTTTTAATATTTTATAGTATTTTTGTTATTTTTATGGGTTTAGTTAATTATATAAGTTATTTTTATTATTAAATTGTAATTTAACATATATATATATTATCTTATAATTTTTAAAAATTTATTATATTAGTATTTTTCATTTTAGTTTTTTTATTATTTTATTATGTTTAATTTACGTTAACATTTATTATTATTAGTATTATTATATATATAATTATCTATACTAGTATAATTTCAACAAAGTAATTCTATTAATTTTAATGAATTTTATTAGTATATTTAATTATATATGTATATATATATCCCAGAGACCCGAATTTGAATCTTGGTCATAGGGAACTTGCCAAGTCACTATGAAAAAATTATTGTTATTGTCACTATAGCATCTTTATAGTGGTGCACTGCAGTAGGCTCACTATAACTATGAATTTATTATGACTATATACTAGAAACTTATACCAAAACAATATAAGAATAAATTATACAGTACTATAGAAATGGATTTGGGGTCATATACTAATTAGAGATAGACATGTGGGTCTTTAGTGGAATCTAGAAAATAGATGTGGGCCATCCCTTTGGAGGTTGGACTCTGACCAGGTCTAGCTAGAGACAGTGGGTGTGTGTCTGCATGTGTGTCTTCGTTATAATTTTAACCCCCAAATATAATGTAAATTTATTATGTAATGACATAGATAAAGTTGAATTTTAATTTTTTTTAAAGAAAGAACATTTTAAAGGTAAAGAGGTGAACACCACTTCTTTCGAGTGGATCTTCACCACATTGTTTTAAGAGTATCTCTCTCACATAATTGATAATAGGTCAAACCATCACACATTCCATCTACCTCCCCCAACCATGAACAAAAACATCCACACCAGGTATAACTCCCCTATATATCATATCACTCATCCTTCTAATCCACACCACACATCATGTTTTTCCTTATATAATAAAAAATATATATATAAACTCCTATATTAGAAAAATATTTCCCAATATTTCCCTGGTCTCTAGGAGAAATGTGGGAATTTTATTAGATTAATTATTCCTTTAAAATCCATATAAAACCACATCCATAACATTCTGTCCCCATTTTAATTATCATCTCTCCCCAATCTATAAATTATCCCCCTATTTAGTGAGAATAAATGAGACTCGGTTCCCCAAGAATATATGATCCCATCATTTGTGGAACCCTATTCCCAAAACATTATTGATCCCCCATGTTCTTTAGTGATCTTCTACAAGTAGTGGGAGATCTATCATGAGCGACCCTCTCTTATGTGAGAAGAATTACCATACACGATGGACCCTCTATTAAATGATATTTTGTAATAAAATGTTTGTTATTCTATATTCGACAAGTGGAAACCATTTACTATGATATTTTGTGAGACTCAACAACTGAAATTCCCTCTTCTATGACTTTCCAAAAGTATCCCTTTGTAGTTTTTTTATTTATTTTTAGTTTATTTTATTATTTTTAATAAATAATTTTTTAATTTTGAAATCAATTTTTATAAATTTTTACGGGTTATGTTGTTTTATATTTTTTTTTAATTTAAAGTTTGTTAAAAAAAATAGTTTTATTATATAAAATATGTATAAATTTATTTTGAATTTTTTATGTTTTTTTAAAAATTTTGTTTTATGGGTTTTATTTTTTAGGTTTTCTTGATTATAAATATTAAGGTATTTTTAGATTTTCTATGGTAGATTTTAATTTTTTTTAATTTTTTTTAATCATGCAATAAGTTTTTTGGATTGTTTTCTTTTGGTTTGGTTTTAATTTTATTATAGTGATTTTATTATATGAATATTGGAGAAATATTTTTTAAAATCGTTTTTGAATTCTTTATGAGTTATAATTTTTGAATTGTGTATTATTTTTTATACAATTTTAATTTTTTAATTTCTATTGAGTTAAATAAGAGTTAATGTACATATATATATATATACACACACACACACATAATTATCCAATTAAATAATAATAAGTAATTATGTAGTTAAAAAAATAAAAAACTAAAAAATCTATTTTAATATTTATAGTTTTTCAAATGTATATATTTTTTAGAAGAAATATAATTGAAATATTAATATGTAATTATATTTAATTCTATGTTAATTTGATTTTACAAATTTATATAGTTGAAAGAATAATTTATGTTCTTTAATAAAAAATTAAATAAAAAATATATTAAAGAAATATGGTAAAATAGTAACATTTATTTGTAGTTAATGAGTATAAAAATCGGTAGGGGAAATATATATAGACGAGAAAAATTTTCATTTATTGAATATTGTAATAATTTATTATGTTTAATTATATCACTCCATTATTGATCGTCGCTCTGGCTTGCATCACTGCCCATTGGCACCATTAGTTCTAATCCCTCCACCTAGGATGAATTTGATTTTATTTTCAATATTTGTTTTATAAATTCTGGTATTTTTTTCAATAAGATGTTATAATATAAATGTATATGTATATATATATTTACATTTTTACATAATTATAAAATTAAAAATAGTTTAATAATTTAGTATAGCTAAATTAATATTTTTATAATTAAAATGATTTAATATAGTAGAAATTGTATAGTAAATAATAATATTTGATATTTATTAACAAATTCAAAATTTTAATAAAGTAAATTGAATACGAAATTTAATTTAAATAATAATTATAATTTTTTTATTTATTAGTAAAATTCAGTTGTTAAATATTACATTGTATAATATATATATATATGTATATATATATAATATATTTACTCTAACTATATATAGACCAGAATCATTTTAGTTAATGAATAAAAAACAGTTTGAAAATGAAATATATCCAAACGAGAAGAATTTTTTATATTTTTTTTTGAATTGTGTAATAACTTATTCTGTTTAATTTTATCAATCCATTATCGACCAGGTCTATTGTTGATTGATACCCTACATTGCATCACTACTCATCTATATCATCAGTTTGAACCCCTCCACATTGGGTAAATTTGATTTTATTTTCAGTATATTTTATTATGTTCAATTTATCATTATTATAATTTAGTTTTGTCATAAATTTTGTGGATTTTTTTTAATATTTACTTTGTGATTTTTTTTGTAATAATTTTATTGTGTAATAATTGTATTGTATTAAAAAATAATAATTTATTGAAATTAGAGAGTATTTATTATATATACTTAATTGTTAAACTAAATAATAAAAACCAATTACGTAGTTAAAAATTAATCTATTAAAAATTATATTATATTATTTATAAATATTAAATATATATATTCTTTTAAAATAAATAAATTTAAAATAATAATAATTAATTATATTTAATTCTATGTTAATTTGATTTTTTAAATTTATATAGTTGAAATAATAATTTATGTTATTTTTTAATGAATTAAATAAAGTATATATAGATGAAATATAATAAAAAATATTTAATTATTGTTATAACAAGAAAATTATTCTTTTTTGTGGATATGTATATGTAAAGTTACATGAATTTACTTTTGTTTAAAGACAATCTATTTTTTATATTTAACATGTAATTTTATATTAATTAATAGTTTCAAAAAAATGACCAAACAATCATGTGAATTTTTATATCATGGAGGAGAAATAATAGAAGACTAGAAAATTATATCTTATATTGTTGGTCCTATAAGATTAGTAAATATTGTTGGATGTTATACAATGAATGCAGTTAATAGCCACATTCATGATCAATTGAAGCATGCTGATAATTAGTGTATATCGTATATCATTTATAGATTTCCTCAAACTTGAGATAATATATATTACATTTGTCATTATTTAATCAATGATGATAATTTTAGGATTTCTTATGATACATATCAATATTATGGAAGGTCAATTGTGACATAATTTTATGTTGATGTTAGTACAAATGAAGATACCACCCAAATTGAGAGAAATATTTGAGATGATCATGTATTTGTTGAGGAGTACATGATTACATCAGATCTTGTTTTTTAGGTACATCAGGTTAAGAGTATTAATATAGAGAAGAAAAATGATTTCAGTTGATCGGGATACAGTATATGTTGTTGTAATTGACCCAACTAATTTTTTTAATTAATGATGTTTATAATGATGATTTTGATGATGAGGAAGTATCTAAAAATGAACATGATATGATGTTTGTAGATGATATATGAAAAAATATAAACAACCATTGAAAGCATCATATGTTATTAAACCAGGGGTTCTAGAGATTAATTTGGATGTGGTGACACTAATAATCGAGTTTCTGGGTATTTTATAAGAAAACAATGTCAGAGGGATGGATGATTAATTGACTATTAAAAGATAATTTCAGTGTAAATAGTCTTTATAAGATTATATAATCCATTTCCATGTGAAGATACATTTTAGTAATCAAATAGATGAGTCTATGAGATTATCATTTTCTATAAAATGTCAATAGTATAGTGACATATGAAAGATTTGATTACAAGGTACCCTTGTTATAAATTCAACATGTTGGAAAATTAATGAAAATTATGTACCACATTCCTATTTGATTCCATGTTTTATGGAAGATCATGGAAACCATGAATCAATATTCCTATTCTTTATTAGTATTGGTATGATTATAGTTAATGAAGATATATTTTTCTAGTTTTTACTAGAATGTATGGAGAGTGATTATGGATTCAAAATTTCATACAAGAAGGTGTGTATTGAAATATTGAAAGCTATTAAGAATGTTTATAGAAATTGGGAAACATAATTACATGATCTAGCTTATTGATCGATCAACTGGTTTAAACTAGTCAATTTTTTATCTATTTGATAGAGTAGAGCATGTGGTGAACAATTGTATTATGACATATGTGGTCTATTTTTTCAGATATTATGGGCCTTACTTCCAAGAATCATGATTTTTCCTCACTATAAAAAAATTATACAAGTGGTTGAAACTTTTTTATAAGGAAATTATAATGGTTTTACCTTGATTAGTTCCACTCATGATAGAAATTTATTTCCTTTACCACTAACATTTTCAATAGTTTGATGGATAATCTTAACACATGTAGATGGTTTCTATATTTTTTGTGTGTCCATACCAGTAATATGTAAGGGATATGCCTTATTTAAAATCCTAATCATGTAATCAAGTAATTAGTTAATATCAAGGTTGGTAGTTGGCTATCCCCAATACCTATCATTATTACTTCAATATATATGTTTCTGACAATATATGAAAAAAATTCATGATGACAATGTGAAAAAAAATCATCAAACTATGTATTATATCACTTTTCTATATATTCAATAATTTAATATCTTTGTGTATTTATTTTAAATTTTTATCCATGCATGTATGATATACAGACCAAGACAACAGTTTTTCCTTAGATATTAGAAGAAACTCGTGGAATAAATGAGGCTAACAACAATTACATGATATATATTACAAAGAATACATGTTATTTAGTATTTGATGAAGGGAATATATATGGGAACATGATTATATACATTTTTGAATAAATAAAAAATATATTTAATAGAGTTATAAAATTTCCATGATAATTATTTCTCAAAAAAATTATAAGTATGTTAAATACTTTGTTGATATATCAGAAGATGCGAATAAAGAACTATTATAGGTTGAATAATGAAACAAAAAATAAAAATAAAAATAAGGTTGAGGTGAGTCAAACTCATGTTGTGTGTCTTTTAAATGGGATTAGAAGTTGGGTAAAAGATGGTCGATATCCACTAACTTGTGTTAGTGTTTGGGTGATAACCATTATTCTAGATAAGTGCAATTGTGAATATAGTTATTTCCATGTTTATGGGATCTCTTGATCACATGTACTTATGACATGTTCCCATATTCACCTATCATAGGAGAGTTACATCGATCTAGTTTATAGAATTTACACATTTTAGGATTTTTATAGTTCATAGTGGTGTACAGTTATAGATGTTCTTAATTTAAATTCCACTCTATAGTATCCAAATGAATTCTCTAATCAATCATGCTTGTGATGAATTGGTCTTCCAAAATCTATACTCATTAGAAACATGATTGATTGGTTGTTTGAGAAAGGGATGAAATGGAGATGTTTTAGGAGTAGGGAGGAGGGAATAATTATAGTTAGATTCCTTAGAATGATAACATCGACAGTTTACTGTCATGCCCAATAAGATTGTTTTAAATTCAGTTAACTATTTTAACTATTTTATTTCTAATGTATAATGGTCTATTAGATAAAGAATTTAATTTTATTAATTCACATTCCACTCAAAAAAATATTATTTGAAATATATTTTTTTTATTTTTTAAATTTTTTTAGATATAACATAGATATAAAAAATTTATCACTCAACCTGGAGCCTCGTAATATTCTATAGTAACTTAACTTCATCACACTTCTTGATTCTTTATTATTAATTTTTTAATATTTTATTTTATTTTTATCATTTTGAAACCTTTTCCTTGGTTGATGGGATCGATTAGCTTCATGATATTATCACACTCGAGAAATTATTTATATTAAAATTGTATGAGTTAGATTTAGTTATTTAGTTAATGAAATTTGTGCTAAACAATGCTAAGAGAATCACTATACAATCTGAGCATGATCCTCCCACTCATCCCATGTCACCATAGGCCATGTCTGATCCATTAGACAATGATAAGGACCAACCTTCACATTGAAATTTTCAATATTGTTCCTCAACTTATACAATAATAGACACCATTTCACAACCACCAATGGTACCTTCCTTATCATAGATGGTGACATTGAAGACATTTCCTATGAAACCTTCTTTAGAGTGGAGAACCATATATGAAAATAATATAGGAACCATTTGAAACACTATGTATCATATCCTAACCACAAATATGGGATATGAGTTTGATATCATTACCCTTATGTCACATGAGACTCATGTAGTAACAAATTCCTCAGTTTCAGGAACTAATTAGGGGGTCACAATCTGTTTTTTTCCTATCCCTGATCCAACTAGCTTTTAATTTTTCAATATAACACTCTAGTGGATGATAGGTTAGTTACATTTTTTTATTAGACTGATTTCTAAGAGCATATTATATGCACTTTTAGTTGATATGACTCCAAAACTAAATAAATAGACAATTTGATATGGACATACTTTGAGAGAGTTGAGGTGACTCTTACATTTTCATCGACAATGATGATGTACTATTTTTACATTTCATTAAATTTAAAATTTTAATTACATATAATATTAAATATTATTAAATATTCATTTGTACAAATTATTATGTATAAATGTATATTAATATAATTTAAACATATACTACTGAAATAAAATACATTAACATATATTCCAATATAAAAAACAATGGGAGAGATTTATTTCCTTTGTACTTTATAGTTCCCCCTCTCCAACCGTTTGTAAATATATCACATAAAAAATAATATTAACATATATTATAATATTTAATTATATTAACATATTTTTTAATACAATAATTATAACATATATTAACATGTATTATAATATATAATAACATTAACATATTTTAATATATATATTATATTGCAATGTATAATAATATATGTTATAATATACTATATATTAACATAGATTATAATATATAAATATATAAAATATTACAGTATTATTAGAACTGGTTGAGGTTGAATCCCTATTTAATAAAAAACAATAAAGGAAATTCCCTTTTAAAACTGGGTTGAGGGGGAACCTAATACACAGCTCATATGACCCGATCCACATAGGCCTGAGAAGTGCATGACTCGAAGGATTACAATGTCTAAATGGCCCAGTGACCTGTAGGCCTAGAAAATTACCCTCATGAAGAGGATGACCTGAAAGAATAATAGGATACATTCTTTATGGAAATCACAAGTCAACCCCCCCCCCCCCCACCAGAGCTACTGCACCTGTGTTGTTAGTCAAAGATGATGTTTCGCTGCCACTCTAAGATTTTCTCCAAGATAGACTGAATAAATGGAAAGTCACCCATCCATATTACATTGGAAGGTAGTGGAGGGTCGAATGATGGATGTCAGAATACCGATCCCTCTTTTGATCCATCCACTATATGATGCTTATGTGTCCCATGATACACCGTCAACCAAATGCTCCAAAAAATATGACTGAAACACTAAACAAAAAACCACATGGATGGGTAACCGTCTATCTCTCATTGGTATGAAGATAAATGGTTAAATGATGTGTGTTAGCACACCCATACCTCATTTTAGGTCACAAAACTAGTTTCAATTCCATGAATCACATTGTACCACCAACCAAATGCACTAAGTCATAAGCCTGGTATCATCATGATTCCAAAAAATCGGGAAGATGGCCCAAAGGATTAAAGGATAGAAGGACTAGAACTGACCCATAGGCATAGAGGATCAAAGGATAATAAATTGGTGGCTCTAAGTCCCAAGGTTTTTGAAAACATTAATCTAGCTACCAACCTGGAACATGACCTAGCCACTTTTATGCAACCTAACAACCTCATTCTCTACGCCATCACTACCCAAATTCATGCCCCTCTTCCTCACCATCACCACTCAAATCTGGAAAGACCATAAATGTCAGTTCCCACCCTCCCTCACACCCTTCTACAATGAATCATGTCATTGTTTCAACTATAGAACACAATGCATGGAATAAGATCACAGTAAATGTTCAGGCCCGATGACTTGACCCTGTGATCTACCCTCATCCCCCAAACCCTACCAACCCACCACCAATGATGGGATATATATTGACATTTATATAGATATTTATATATAATAATAATATATATTTACATATATTATAATAAAATATATATTATTATAGTATAATATGATAATAACATTAACATACATTATATATATTATAAAAATTTATTGAAATCCTACATTTTTAAATAATATAAATTTCATAACATATATTATAATATAATAATATGTTAATATGTTATAATATTAACATATATTATAATATTAACATATATTATAATATTATAATATATTATAATATTATATATAAAGTTTTTAAAATTTTATTAAAAGAATAAAAATGAAGACAAAAAATTGTTGTTTTTTATACAATGGAGTGTCGGTGATGTCGCAGGAAGTGCCTTATCTATAATGATTTTAAAGAAGAAAATATATTTTACATTTAATTTATTAAAACAACTAAAATAAATAATTTTTCATGATAACACCAACCCCTCACTAGAAAATCTTATCTAGATTAAAAAATAGTTTCCTCCCATAACCCTGGAATTCCATTATTTGTTGTATAAGAAATTTTTTACCTCAAACCCTACACTCGCCTTTTAGTGCTATATCTCTCTTTCACCCACAGTCTGTACCACCCCTATGTCCTATTTTGGTGAACTTTCAATATAGAAAATAGTTTGAGAATCCCTTATCAACGATTCATCCTCTTGGTATTCAAATCAGTAGTATAAGAAGCCCTTCCCTATAGACTCCTCCATTATAAACTATATTTTCACCCTCCTTCTATATGTCTAGTCCACACAACAACCACTCACAATATATAAGTAGGTTTATTCAAATTTAACAATATACAACATATGAATGAATGTTTATGTGTATTTCATGTGATCTTTGGTCTGTATTTCGTGTCTTTTTCATGATAAGTGGTGGTTTGGGTATGGAATCTGACTTGGTGGAAGAATTACTTTCATAGTGGTCGTAGAAGAATGTTTATTCATTGGTAATTCATGTGTTTCAAGGACCTTCATGGTGGTTCTCTTTGGTATTCCAATGACTGGTGGAGTGATTTTTCTCATTTAGTTATCATCAATGATGACTTATGCTGATCTTTTCATCAACAAGAACATGGTGATCTCTATTCATTATTTTATGTTTTGTGTTTTAATTATTATAAGATAAATTCAGTTGAATATTTTTTATGAAATAGTGCATGTATGATTTTTTTATTTATTTTCCAAGTATTATTTTCATTTAAAATTAGTTCAATTAAATTGGATTATTATTCATTTAAATTATATTTGTGTTTGAGCTATTATTTTACATGATTTGTACACATACTTTTGTTACTAATCATATCATACATAACAATTAATAACGATTCAAATAGAAATAATAGAATTTATTTATTTTTATTTAATCACATACGTGTGTGAATTGAAAGGCGTGTTTGGGAGAATATGGGAAAAATAAATATATGAATATAATAATCTGTATATATTTTTATGTAATTTCCTTTTATAATTGAATAAATAATACCTAAAAATCATATATAGGTTAACTCGGCATATATATATACTTTTACTCTGTAATAATTGATTCTTGGTATTTAACTGAGTGATTTTACAATAAAATATTTCTCAAATTCATTATAATATTATCGAACAAGACATTGAATAATTTTTAAGGGAAAAATTATTATTTTTTAATTTCATTGAATGGGACATTGTGATTTTCTAATTAAATTTGGAATTTATGATAATAAGAAAAATAATCAATTATATATCGAAATAAAACAATTCCTATTATATGAACCTAAGTAAGAAACTTATCTAAAACACATTTATCTTAAATTGTGTCCATCATTTTAGTTTTATTTTATTTAAATAGTCATTTAATTTCTATAAATTTGTTTTACACCACACTGAAAGCCAATTTTCTTATAAATTATTAAAGAAGGTATCACTAGATTCTATACACAATCTCTCCATGGAATTAACCTTGATTATTTCTATTGTAGTAGTTATTAGTTTAAGTTTTTTCTAAATTTAGTGTGTGATGATAGCTTATAACACCAAAATAATAAGTGGGGGGCCTAAGCATCATCACTACTCCATTAGGATTATGTCTAACCCGTACCCTAGAATCGGTATGCTATCAGGGGGTTACAACCCCCCTTTTTCTCTAACCATATCCCCCAATCTCTATCACCATGTCTACTAAGCTAAGGAACTATAATTACCTAATAATATCAAATAAATAATTTTATAATAAATAAATATTCACTACCAAGTTCTATATATAGAAATTCCTAGACTAGACTGCTCATACATCTGATTCAGATTACCAAGTGAGAAGATATGAAAAGAACCAGAAATTATGTAATACAAGACATTTACTCAGAAATATATGATGTGTAGGCCCTGATAATAGTCATGACCATGTTTCCACAATATAATTCATGTGTTGTAAACCAAAACAGCATGTCCAATAAGGTACATAGTGTATGAGACTCACAGAAAATCCAACATGTACTCCCCTGTAATCTATGTCTTGTAACAAAATTACATGTCATATATTGTATTTTCAATATGTATGGAGTCTACAAGTGACGCGATCATATACTAGAAAATTTTCAGAATTCATTTAAATAAAAATTGTGTATTTTGGTTTTTTATATCCAAACATCTTGTTCATCAGTGTTTTTCACTACGCCTACCACCTCCACATATACCTCTAACCACACCTCTGATGTCTCCCAAGCCTGACACCCTCAAATATGTCCTTTCCCCAAAATAGAGAATAACTATCTTATTTTCTTTGTTTTGTTCATCACCATCACATAAACCTTACCCAAAATATATGTCACACCACCACTACCACCTAAAAACCCAATATTTTAGCTATCCTTTAATTATTGCACAATCATGACATGATTGAAACTTAATGTGGTAGGTGGGGGAGAAGAAATAAAAGAAATATTATCAATGTAAATTCTGGCCACACAAAAATGGGTTCGATTTCATTCTCATTAAAGGATTAAAAAATTAGAATTGGAATTGATTTGATAATTGATAAATAAATTTTTAATGGAATCAATATAGTGAATGTTATAAAGTTAAAGAATAATTTTTTAAAATGAAAAATTATCCACAAAACAAAAGATTTTTCTTTTAGAATGAATAATATAATAAGTATCCATAATCTAGAATTATCCAATAATTAATAACATGAGAAAAAAAATAATTAAATTAAAAATTTAAATATTTGATGCACATGATAAATAAACCTCATTTGATACATTATTTAATGTTTATAAAATATTTAAATTGCTAATTCCATAGATTTTATTTATCATTGTATCAACATGATGAATTGTTTAGATTAATCATGGAAGAAATAATCATGAAATATGAAGAATTTGGTGAAATAAATTATTCAAAAATCCAACCTCAAGGAAAAAATGCCAAATCTTTTATGAATTCAACTTCACCTCACAAGCATCGATGACACCACCATAAATAATGTTTCTCCAAATCCACCAAGAATGGATAAATCCTATCTCAGATAATTTTTGTCAATGACCAACCCTATTGAAACGATATAACAATATATTTGTAATAAAATATTAGTTCAAGGGTTTCAACGTCCAATATTTTTAATAAAAACCCAATTATTATCGATCTGACTCTTAAAGCACGAGTATAAGAGTTACACCACTTTTAGGAAAATAACCTCATTCTAGACATAAATGTAGTGACAAAATATCTATATGTGACTTATTTTAAAAGATATTAATTATTCACATGTTCAAAGAAAAAAAAAATATAACATATATAATATATATAATATATATTTCTTGAAGAATTGTATCACAAATAAAAATTATCCAACCTCTCAGACACCTCTAAATAAATTATTAAAATATTTAAAGAAATTTATTAAAAAAATAATGTTCTCTATAATTGATATTTAATTATTATTGATAATTATTTTAATATCAATCAGTAATTGATTAAAATTCATTATATTCCCTCTTAATTTTTTTTTATATCAACCATGCTTGTTTATATTTTCAAAAGTTTGTTCATAATTAATCTAATGCATAAAATGTTTTGAAAAAAACACTAATTTTTGAGAGAAAGGATAGGGTAGACCTTACATTTATCGTACAGTTCTAAAATTATAGTTGTCTTTTGGTAGGAAAGTATTTATTGTTAATATTTACTTCCTTGTAGAGTATATTTCCTAGAAGGCCACTACCTACCATGTAGGAAGGGGTTCATGACCATGCACCATTGGCTCAACCTGTAGTTGACCCCTAGGTATGCAATGGTCATTCCTAATTTTAGAAAGTAGTTGGTCAAGGAGCTCCTCGTAAGGAGGCCACAACATCTGATATTATAATGGATTTTTCAATTCCATTATCCTCTAATTTCTCAATGGGATGTGACTCATCAATAGAACTCCACCATTGGATATTTGAATGAATTAGGACTCCAAATCAATGCTACATCAGATTATCCACCTTAATTATATAAATTGAATCTCTATAGTGGTGGCATATCATGATTAAAGACAAGAAATATAATGTATTGCTAGGAATAAAATTCAGAAACTATTTTTTAACAAATTTTCCCTAACGGATTACATTAGTAAGAGGATCAGGTTTTTATAGACTTAAATTAAAACTATATATATATATATTATTTAATATTCTACTAGATTTATATACATACGTCTATTATATCCATACATGAGTAGGGATGAGGAATCAAAGGCCACATATTTTAAGATGGTTTTAAAGGAGATATTAAAGACTCAAGTGATGCCTTTTAATTTTTTAACCTTATCTAAAGTGGAAAGGAATGACATCCTTATATGAAAGAGGTTCATATATGGTGCCTCTTTACCTGGATAAACTACATGTGATATATCATCGAGTGGTCATAATTGAAGATGGGAATATATGATCATAAGTGTCTCTTTATAGAGAAGCTAGGGTAATGGAGTTACTTTATCTTCTAGTTACAGGAGACCTCCGATATAGTGTCATCAGTGTGGAAATTGAGTACATATTAATCTGAATTGTTACTATTAGGAAAAATAGTAATATTCATATAGTAAATATGGAATTCTTTAATGATTATTCTAGGGATTCATATTAAAAATTCTTGAGCAGTGACACTAGATGACCTAGGTATCACATGATTAATCAGTTGTACAGTCTTCTAAATATAGTCAAACATTATTTTGGGGATCAGGTCGAGGAGGAACATGTGGTAGTCAAGGCCATTTAACTGTGGAAAATTCATCTAAGTAGGGTTCACCACCTCAGGGTAAGTGTCAATGCTTAGCCATGATATATGTTATGGATTAATTTCATATTAAAAAAATATAGGGGGAATTCCTTGTTAAAAATAATATTATAGATTTTTTTAATTTAGCATATTCCATATATTAAATAAGTGATTTATATTTCTTCATTTCCAATAAATTTTCATCACTTTGTTAAATTTGAGCAGAAGCATCATCAACTATTTCAAGTCTTGATATCCCTATAGGGATGAGAATGGAACATATGTAAACATTTTCTTCTTGGGATTCAGTAGTGGCCTTTATGGGTGTCTCGAGTATCTGATGGTTTTTAATATGAATTTTTTTAACATTATTCTAGGTATATAATGGTTGTTTTAGTTCAAATACTACATCACTTACTATAAAATTACAGTGTCTTTATTATCGTTGGTTGGAACTCATTACACTCTCATAGGGTAATGAGAATTTGAAGCTTATTGAAGAGGTCCTATACAGTGTAAAGTGGGAGTGATCACCACTAAAATAGTTAGTATTGTTTCAAGAGTAGTTTAAACTATGGAATGAAAATTTATACCTTTAGAATCACTATAGAATATTCTCAACAAATAAACGGGGGTGAATCAGGGTTGGTGTCTCTTTATCAGATTTATCCTTTTTATCCCTTCCTTTTACCTATACACTATTAAGTGAATATAAATCTCATTATATAACCTTAAATCTATTATATTAGCACATAAAAACACACATTCACAAAATTTAACAACATACTTACAAGGTTATCTTCTAAATAATAGTATATAATCCTAAGAATGATCTAGAAAAATCCAATTTCACACAATCCACTAGAAAAAAACTTATGGATTATAGAAAATAGAGAATATCATTATATTTTCTATATATGTATCCCTATAGTGTTTGGTAAATATAATACTTTAAAATTATATAAAGTTAGGTAAGAAACCAAATATAATTTCACCTATAAAATCTGCTTTTCATTTTTTTGGGCCTCTTCTTTCTCCCTCTTCTTCCCTTGAACTGTGGTATGTCAAATTTTCTTTTTTTGCTAATCAACATGAGAAACAACAAATTATTATTATCTACAGTATAAAAAATGAGTGATAAAACTTATTATTTTTCCCTTTAATAAAATTAAATATTCTTCTCCTTTCATAAACAATGAATGCACTACTTCTCCCCCATTTTTATTCTTTACAATAATGAACTTCATGGATTCTTCTTCTTCTTTTCTTGTATAAATTCAAGGCATCTATTAATATAAAATCTGAATTGAACCACACCCTTATTCTATATTTTTATTCTTCTTCTTCTTCAGTGAAATTTAATTATACAATATCTTCTATTTTACTTTATCTTCAACACACCTAATTTATTAGAGAATTAGTAGTGTCGAATATTCTACCTTCTTTGAAACTAAAAGGGGTTTTTTCATTGGAATTTTGTATCGTTTAATCTATATTGACACAAATTTTTTTATTTCTGATAATTTTTTTTCACATGATTATTTCTAACTAAATAATATATATAATATATGTAGAAACATTCTTTTTCTCCTTTTATGTTTATTCTCTTCACCTTTGATATTTATATAATAGTGTAAATATCGTTTTTTATGATTCCTTATAATTAAAATTCACATATTCTTTGACCTTTAATTAATAGATATTCCCATTTAAAATTAATGAAGAATTTGGTTCCTTTAAAACTCCCATATAAGCCTATTTTAATAAAAACATCCAAAAAACCTGATTATTCAAAGATATCCACATATGCATAAGAATTATACAATGAACCAGTTGTGGTTCCTCCTTCCTTCACAGCACATTTCTCTCCTTAATATTCTTTTATATTATTCCATCATGTGTTAGGATCATGATTAAAAAAATTGTGATATTTTAATTTTTAATAATGGATTCATTTGAATCATATAATTCATTCCTTACTTTAAAATTTTAAATTCTATATTATCATAAACTGATATTCCGAATGGGTAACAATGATTCTTCTGAACTAATATTCTAAAGTTCCTCTTACTCTTAATAAGTAATCAATTACACTTAGGATCTCTCCAATTACTATTTCAAAATTTAAATTACTCTTTTGAAATTATGAAACTAATCTTATAAACATAGAGTTATTCTTCCATACTTAAAACAACTCTTCCAAACTTATGAATACTATTATGCAGTATTGTTATACTCATAATGTTTTATTTATAATAAAATCCTTCTGTATTGTATAAAATTACACTAATATTCACCTCTAGTCATATCTTTCTTCTTCATCCATTCTGCACTTATGATATACGTATCTTCTAATAGTTATAACTTATGCATGGATGAAATTTTTATAAATAAATACCATTTTATTAATATCATTTTTGTTTTAACTATGGTGTATATGATATTTGAATATCTTTTCACTTCGTATGTGTTAATTGAGTTATTTTAATATTTGATAATTACTATATAAATCATGATGTTCGAGCTCACAGTCTTATCTTATCTGATGAAAAAATATGGCATACGAGATATCGGTTTAGTGTGTATTTAGTCATGTAAGGAAGATGATAGTATACACAGTGATGTTTCATCCTAATACAAAATTCCACTTAAATGATGTATAATATGTGTACTTTATGAGTCCCACATTTTTTTCTCTATTGGATGTGACATACTTATTACTCGTAGTGCTCTATCTATGGCTCAAATAAATCCTTTAGGTATTTCTCCCCCGACAGGTCTTTCATGTCACCCTATATGGTGTAACTTACTCCTAGAACCTCCCTCTCTTTATATGTGTTGTCCTATAAAAGCACTAGTACACTTCTATACCACTCATATTTGGATCAACTTTGAGCTCATATTGATCTCTCCATGATATAGAAATGATTCTTATGTTCCCATATGAACTTCCCTTAACCATTTATTTGGATAAATCCTCTTTACTTTGTCAAAATAGATATATAATTGCAGCCTCAAGACCCAAATACTTAAGATCTAGTATCTTATCCTTCCAACTACTCTTCTTCTTTTCTTCTAACTTCATAACATTATCCATTATTCTTTTATACTTCATTATAGAGATATTTGAAAATGTTCATTATAAATTATCTATAGGAATCAAATTCTTCAAGCATATTAAACATATTTTTCTTTCAATATAAATGGATTTTTATGGATTTAAAGGCAGGGTCTCTTTCTTTTTCATATGAATAATGAAAAGAAACTCTGAAACCAACTTCTAAAATGTATCTTCCAATTCATTCACTTAATAAGAAGTGACAGCTTACTTGGGAATACATATTCACTATATTCTTGGGTTCTACTTCCAACTTCCAGGATCTTTTTATTCATTCTATATTGAAATCAAGCTTCATTGGTTCATCAAGATCATTGTAAACAAATCCAATGGACATAAAGTATGCTAAAAAATATCCCCCATTATATTTTTGGTCAATACCGACTAAAAATGATATGAAATATGTGCTCTTCAATTCTCACTTATTCATATTTCATTATCACCCTGTTTGTAAAAACCACTCTTTTTTATTTTATCTCTCCTGTTTATAGGTAATAAATAAAAAAATTTGAGATAATATAGTATCAATTCATTTTTATGAAATTTACCATCAACTATTACACTCTATGTGCATTTGATCTATGCCTAGTGTAGAAAATGATATGGTTTGATTTAGATAAAAAAAATTTCCCATTATGAAATGAATATACTACCAACTAAAATAAAATAGTCATCACCATTCTCAAGATATGTCTAACTATTTCTAGGCTGAACTAATTAATTTATGAATTTTTTTATAAATATTATCATGAAATATTTCAACCTAAATTCCTATGAATATTACAGCATAGAGGTCAAAGAAATTCAACAATAATTAGTAGGTTTTAAACATCATAAGATATCCCTAAATCATCTTTAATCATTCAAATTCATGTCACTTATTAAAATCAATTTCTCCCCTTTAATTTTAGGATCTTATTTTGATAGCAAGTAATGGATAATATGAAATCATAACTTCTGTAATGATACCTTTTTCCAAAAATTTATAGAAGTTAGATTTATATAAAGTGATAATTCTAAAATCATCTTAAAATTATTCTTAACTTATCTCCCACTCAAATAGACACTCACATTATCTTCATCAAGATTGATACACATTTTTATGAGTCCAAAAATTCTGATCAATACCAAGATGGGTGGATTTACCTTACTCTAAATTTTTGATATATTTTATAAAATCTCCATGGATGATCTTTTCACTATAAATTTCATAATAATATCAATAGATAGATCATTATAGGATGAATACTTATTAATTTCTATATATGGTGATGATATATTTCTCTTCTTAATATTATATCCCCTTGAGAACATGCCTCGCCTTTAATTTCATTCTTCATAGGAACACAAATACAACACACAATGGTAGTGGAAAAAGGGGTAACTTATTTATCCTTAATGTGAAAAAAGGATAAGAGGATTTTCTTGACCAATTTTCTCCATTTTCTCTAACCTTTATTCTTAAACTTTGGTTTTAAAATTTTATTTCGATTAATATGTCATGAAACTCCATATTGTTTCAATTTCATTATGTGTAATACTTGTATTTCTACAATATTTCATGGTTAATGAAATATTAATTATTTTTAAATAATTATAATATTATTAGTATGGTTAATAAATCTCTAGTAGTGTTTCTATCCTTATAACACCTACATAAAATGCTTCCAAAACTCTAGGATTTTCATTTATTTAAAACCTCTCATGAAAATTTTCTTCTTTATGTGGAATATTTTATTTTCTATTCTCACTATATTTCACTTATTATTATTAAATATTTATTTCCTTTACCAAATATATGGGACAAATTACTATATTCTATTTAGGTATATATAAATCCATTTTGAATTTTCCACAAGGAATTTTGAGGTTATCTTTCACCATATCAGTTCCTTGAGATGTAGCACTCCTCTTAAAATTATAAAGTATATTACTTAAGAATGAATCACCATCCTTCTTTCAAATCTTATTAGGAATAGTCTGGTTTATAAATTACTTCATATTCATTCCCAAGATTAGATTTTATCCATTCTTTTGCTTCAATGGTTTTCATTATTTATTTTATTTTGACATATTATTAATTAAAATATTTAACCATGACTTATTTATGTGACCCAAAACATTGAAATAATCATAGATATTTCCAATAATTTTAAATTTTTTTGAGATTGTAAGATCATTCTTCATGGTCTATGGATATTACAACATCTTAGAATTAACCCCCCTTGAATTAGGCTTCCATTGAAATTTTAAAACTAATGGATTGTGAATAAAAATAAATTGTCCTATTCCTAAACCTATTACAACCCCAGTAATGACCCTTAGATTTTGGTCTCTTTTTATGAATAACATTTTATCTAGATTTTCTAGTACTGGTAAAATAGTGTTTTTTTTTCATTATTATCATTTGGTTAAGCTTATTTTGTGTATATATATATTTTATACATTATTTTATCCACCCTTGATATATTATTTTGATTTTGATCACCTCTATTCATCCTTTATTACATATTTTTTAATTTCAAACATGCACTGTTTATCAAATTAGTTTAAAATAGTCTTTAGAAATTGAAATGGAGTATTTATTTTACTTTGAGGCTACTTTTGAATGATCATTAGATGGTATTATGGTTTCATGGCACAAAATAGAGGCCTTTTAATAATATAATCCTCCTTGAAACTATATATAGTTTTATATTATTATTTTTTATGTTGTGGAGTCTCAATATGTGTCAAGTTATCCAGTTTGAATTATAAATCAATGATTGATGGGGTTTAATCGCTCGGGGGTGAACTAGGTCTTCTGCTCCCATTCCACGATGGAAGCGGCCGCTGGGCTGGTCCCTCCCCCTCCGTCGGGGGAGGGACCTCCGACGACCTTCATGGGAGCAGCAGCCTCCTTCGCCCCCTTTTCCAATCTCAATTTTATCCCCATGTTCTGTGATTTTTTTTTGTGTCCCAATGTGCCAGATCTACATGATGGGTGTCTGAACCTTCCCCTTTTGATTTTCAAATTAAACTAAGATTCATCCCTCGATAACCTGACTTTAATCATTCAATTATCTCAAATAAGGCCTTTAGTGGAATCATTTAATATGTTTGTCTTCGACTCATGGGACTTATAGGATAGGTCAACTATGGTATTGATCGACAATAAGAACATTATGATCCGTTTTGATTTGGAAAGGGATTGGATTAAATCCTAATCTAGCACACCACACCGTTATAATAGTTCTTGATTTTTTCTATTCATATTGACCTATAACTTCCACATGAGGCATGATTCACCTTCGGTTGCAATTTGGGTTAGTCTTTCCAACTTTCCAATACTGTTTCAAAATCCCTTGATAGATCAGATGCTTGAAAACCTAGTAGGTTGGTATTTATGCTCTGATAGCTAAACCAATTCAATTTTTCATCCTATTAACCCCCAGATTTGTGTGGAAGTTTATGCCTCAAGGGTGCCTCCCGACTTTGTTTGGATTACAGTAGTTGAGGAGTTCTATTTTAAAAATCAGGTTGTATATGAATCATAGATTGATTTTTGTTTGGATTAAAATATATAGGTCACTCCTCTGCGACATGTAGGCATGGGTCTATACATTCAGACAACAAAGGTGGTGTGGGTTCAGAAATAAGTTTCAAGTCTCATGTGACCAGTGTGGTAGTGGGTGTGGAGGTCGTGACCAAGGAAGCTCTTTCCTGCGAAGATAGTCCGCTGGGAGTTCCTCAAGTGGCTATAGATTTCTCTATGAAGCAATAAAGAGTGTAAATGGGGGCTGGAGATAGGGGAACCCAGGATCTAAGCATAGATAAGTCTCCAAGAGTGGAAGAGGGAGGCCCCAAGGACCTCCTGGGTGCCTCATATGATGACACCATGTGCTCAAGGAGTGGTAACTATAACAGAGGTCTGACAGTGACTCCTAAGGAACCATGGGAGGGTAACTCTTCGTATTGCAGATCTAGTTCTATTAAGGAGGTGGCTGTTATTGAGTTGGGAAATTGTTTTGATGGTCTACATAATGATGACACGGTTCTGGATGAGCAGGAGCTATCCAGGTTCTCTATAGATTTTCAAAAGGACCTCAAGTCCAATGATGACAGTTCTAACAAGTCTACAGATGAAATTGAGGGTGAGGTTCAAGTTTAGGGTGAAGGACTCTCAAGTCTGAGGAGAGGTAGTAACCATATGGGAACCCGAAAACTGAGAAAGTACTTCTCATACATGCCACTCCCTATGGAGAAAAAGTCAACAAATAAATCAAAAGATAAGATGATTTCTAGTGGTAATCTCTGTTCTACCAAGACGGATAGTTAGAAGAGGAAGCCAGATGTCACTCCTAGTAAATCCTTGTAATTTATAATGAGCTCTGTGGTAAATTTGGTTGAACAGGATCTGACCCTTAATGCTACTGAACATGAAGAAGCCAGAATGAGTGGGTAGACTCTAAATATAAACCTCAATGATGAGCAGTATACCTAGATTGAAAAACAAGATCTTATTTTAGTTGGGGGGTTCAACAATGGGATGATCAGTCTTGAGGAATATATTCAGATTTGGGATAAGCTGACTTTGGAGTTCAAAGACCTTATAATAGATTAACTAGACTTCCATGTAAACAATATTTCTTGGAAATTATTTAGCGAAACTAATTCTGATATGCTTAAATTGTTCTCCAATGATTCTATATTTTCCATTTGTGTTTGAACTCAAATTTTCTCAATTTTTCATTAAATGTGTTTGAATAATAAAAATTTAAATTTCAGTCAATTCTATTTCAAGACACATAATTTTTAGATTGTTCTTTTGATCATCAATCAATATCACTTTATATTCATAATACTTCTAAAATCTTGTAATTTCATCACCATATATCTTGATCTTTTATTTTAACAATGTGTCAATCTACAATATTATGTTTAATTTAATGTCCATTTTTGAATTCTTCAAATAAATGTTATTCATCTTCTTTTCTTCTAATGTATAGGACATCTCTTCAAGGATATTCTTTATATCATTCTTTTTTGAATAGTTTCATGCCATTAACTTTCAAATTTAGAGAACATCTCTTCGATTATAACATTAATTTATTCCTTATCACTAACTTTTTTATAGATATTTAAATAAGTTAAAACCACTTCTTTCAAATGGTTTTCCAAATTCTTAATCCTTATTTATTATGATTGATGTATTCCTATGTGGTTTTAAAAATCTGACAAATAAAGGAGACTAATTCCTTTGGAAAAGTATGGAGCATATTCTTTATTACATCAATAGATATAACTATTTCCATGTGATCCCTCTCACTGGTGATTGGATATTCTTTAGGATTGTGTAAGAAATATTTTTTAGATACCTCATGATCACCTGAATTACTTGATTCTTTTCAGGTAGAATAACTTTCCATCACCTTCAATGTTGACATAAACATCATTTATTTTCATTCCAATCCAAAAATTCCTTCTTTAGTATTGTGGAATTATGAAATTGAACATTATTTCTCTTTTATAAATAGGTATAATTTATTAAATATGTGGTTATATTTATTTTTCTTATTCATCATGTTCTTGTTATAGATAGAGTTCTTATTTGAAATAAATATATATTCACTAAAATTTCACTTCTTTATCGATTCAAAAAAAAGTATAAAATATTTAAAAGAGAATAACTTCAAAAATAGAGAATCCAATCAGATTTGTGACATGTTTTGATACCAATTTTAGGATCACTAGGATATTTTTTCAACACTGAGAGAGGAATGAATCATTATTTGGGTATATATATCCAATTTAACTTTTTTATACCTTTCTTTTTTTATTCACTATGAAATGAATTGATATCTAATTATCTCACCTTATATTTGTTCTATCAGCACATCCAAATTAATACACACACAAGGGGATAAAATGTTTCCAAGGTTCACAATTCAATAAGACTAGATAAGACTTGGAAAAAACTAGAAACAGCCCAGATCAAATGATCTAGAAGTAAAAAACTTGTGGAATCCTACAAGCCTGGTATATACTTGTACTTATATTTCACATATTTCAAAATTGTTTCATTAACACCTCAGTTTAATGTATCTCATACTTCATAATGATTTAAAATGGGGAAATAAACCAAAGAATATTTCAGGGATATGGACTGCTTTTTTAGTTTTCCATGTTCTTATTCTTTCTCCTTTTTCCCTTACAAAGTGGAAAGTAAATATTTATAATTGTATATACAAAATGATTTACAATATTTTCTTCTCAGTATTAGTATAAAAAATTATCGTTGTTACTTCTTATTCTTTTAATCTTATAAAAAACAATACAATACTTCTTATTACATTCACAACGCATGTAGTACTTCTCCCCTCTTATTCTTATTTATAACAAAAAACTTGATGACTGCTTCTTCTTCTTCTTTTATTTCATAAATTCAAGACATATGTACTTGTTAAAGTAGAACTACCCCTCACCCTTATTATTTATTCATCTTTTTATTATTATTTAATGCAATCAAACTTCAATTTATCTCAGATTTTCCTTTACCTTCAACATAAAACACTTTATCATAGAATCAGAAGTGAGGATACTTCAGTCTTCTTAAATGCTAATTTTTTCTTGTCTAGAATGTTATAGTGGTTATTATATCTCGATACACGGAATTTTATTTATAATAATGAATGTTCCTTACACATTATTTTATATACCTATATAATATATATATATATATATATGATTCATGAAAAATAATTGGTTGTATCCTTTGATTTTTATTCCCTTCACCTTTGATATTTACAAAACCTTGTATATATTGTTTTCTATAATTTCTATTAATTAAAAATCCAAGATTCTTGAGCCTTTAATTCATAGGTATTCCCATATAAAATTTATGAAGACTCAAGTTCCTTTACAAAAAAAATGGAAACCTCTTCTCATAAAAACTTCCAAACACCGACTTATTAAAAGAAATCCATGTGTGTATGAGACTCATGTAGTGAACCAGTCATGGTTCTTCTTCATTTATAGAACAATATTGTCTAAAATATTATTTATTCCTCTTTAATTATCTTCTAGGAACATGATTAACCAAATTGTGTTATTTGAATTTTAAATAATGGTTTTATTGGAATCATATGATTCATTCGTTAATTTATAATTTTTCAATTATAGATTCTCACAAACTAAAATTCTATATGGGTAAAAATGACTCTTCTGAACTACTATTCTAAAGTGACTATAACTCTTACAATGTAATTGGTTACTCTTAAAATATCTCCAATTATTATTCAAAACACTAAGTTACTATTTAAAATTTCCAAAAAAAATCTTACAAACTAAAAAGTATTTTTCTAAACTTACGATAATTTTCTAAAGTTACTAAATTACTCTTTTAAACTAATGTTTAATCTTCTGAAGCATTCATTTACTCTTATGAAGATTAATTTTTCATTCAACCCTTCTATATTTTATGGAATTCATATCATCTTCATCATTTTTCATATCCCTTTTCTTCGTCTATTCTTTACTTTAAATATATGTATCTTATAACATTTAATGTTTATTCACAAATGAACTTTTGATAATGAACTAGTAATGTCTTCATATCATTTCACAATAACTATATTTTACATGATATTCAAATATCCCATCACTATACATGTGTACATAGAGTTCCTAGGATCTTTTAGAATTACCATATAAAGTGTGATGTTCCAACTCAAGTTATAATCTTCTATTATAGAAGAACATGGAATGAGAGATATTCACACAGTGTTTATTTAGTCACATGAGGATGTTGATAGTATGTGAAGTTTTTTTATATTGATATTGTATACCAAAACAATTATGTAATATTTGTGTATTTCATGAGGAATAAATATATTTATTGGTGGGGATATGGGTTATTTATTACCACTAGTGCTCCATCAATGGCTTGAAGAAATCCTTTTGGGATTATTTACCCAATGGGTCTACCATATCACCCCATATGGTATCTCTTCCTCCGAGTGTCTCACTCTCCCAACTTATACCGACCTACGTGGACACTATGAAACCACCATCCTTATATAGGATATAACATATTTGATCTTCACCTATTATCTCCATGAGATATACTAGATTCTCAAGTGCTATTTGGGACATGTGTTTCCAATATTTGTAGTTGAATATTGTTCACTTATATTTTCAAAATAGATATATAGTTTTATAATCAAGATCCAAATACCCAATAATGAAACTCTCAGCCTTCTAACTACTCTTATTCTTTTCATCTAACTTCAAAACCTTTTCTGTTATTCTTTTATAATTTGTCATAAAGAGATATAAAAAATTTAATTATATATTCTCCCTAGGACTCAAATTATTCAAACATCTCAAACATATTTTTTATTTAATATAAATTGATATCTATGACTTAAAAGTTAATGTCTATTCCTTTTTACATGAATAATGATACGAAAATCCCAATAAAAATTCCAAGATGTGTCTTATAATTCATCCACTTAGTGTAAAGTGAAACCTTACTTGAGAATACTTCTAAAAAATATTTTTTGGATCTTCATAAAACATTCAATATATTATTGTTATCTCAAATTATTCTTCATTAAATATTGAAAAAAAGATTCATTGTTTCAACATGACCATTGAAAATAAATAAAACACACACGAAGTGGGATTGAAACTACCTTCTATAGTAAATATTTATCTCTATGTGTTCTCAAAATACTTTTTAAGATTCCAACCTATAAAAGAAATTCATTTTCATATTGATCAATTTAATATAACTAAACTATTATAAATTAATCTATATATAATGGAATCAATTAAGTTAAAATAATTGAAATTTTAGTTATAGGATCTCGAACCAAAGGTGTTTACTATTCCAAGAAATTCTCCTTAGGGTTCATCGACTCTTTTTACAAAGAAGGAAAATAGTATCTTATAGATTTTTATAAAAAATAAAATTTTAAACCAAGTAAATATTAAAAAACTCAACCCTTTTCCCATAATTTTTTTTATTAGCTAAAATGGAAAAAGTGGTTTTCTAAAATAAATTTAGTCTCAGATTATCCTAAATTTTGAGTAAAGGTAAAAGACATTCCAAAGATGAATTTATAAATTTGGTATGGTAATTTAGAATATCTAGTAATTCCATTTTAGTTTAGTAAGTTCTCATGTTTTATTTATGGAATTAATATAAGATAGCTTTCATATATTCTTAGAATCTTCTGTTAAATATTTGTAGATGATATCTATGTTTATTCAAAGTCTCAAAAAAATAAAGTCTGATACCTTTGAACTGTATTAGATACATTTTCAGAGTACCAACTATATGAAAATATATCATAATTATCATTCTTGATCTGATAATTAATATTTCTCAAGTATGTGGTTTTATATGTTGGTATCTTAGTACATCCTGAAAAGGTGGAATAGATTATATCCTAGAAAGTTCTATCAAATGTGGATTTAGGTTACTAATATCATTTTATTAATAAATTTTTAAAGATTGTTTCTACACTAAAAACATTTTAAAAGAAATAGGAAAGTTTTATTTGGTTAAATAGATGGGAAGTAGCTTTTTAAGAACTATAGAAAATGTTTGTAATGACATGGAATTTAACTATGTATTTTCCATAAATAAATATTATTTTAATGAATTGTTCTAAATGAAACCCTTAACTAAAAGAATATGTGATATAATAGATAATAAAACTAGAAAAATAACAAAAATATATAGTAGATAAAAATATATTAATCAATTATAAATTATTACAAAATAGTATCAAGAACACAATGAGTTTTAGAATGGAGTTTTTCAACAAATACATTATATATATATATATTGTATTTTCATTTAAAATATAAATTTTAAAATTTTAAAATTGTAATTATTAAAATAAATAAATTCATTTTTGGATGAATAATTTCAATATTATCTTAAGAAAAAAATTTGGGATTTTTCAGGAAGAATTTATTTTTAATTGAACAGTGAAAATATTAGTTCTACTAAAAACGGTCACATTTATTACATAAGAATAAATTAAAACGTTATGAATTTATTTTCATAAAATATATATATTTAATAATTAAAATAAATAATTTAAAAATTACTTTTTAAATTTATAAAATCCATGTTTTAACGCTTTGGAGACATGAGTAACATTTTACTCTAAAACCTATTTTATTTGTTTATATTAATATTTTACTTTTATGAATTTTTTAATTAAATATAAAAAAAGAATATATTTTTGAGATCTAAATATTCATATTATTAAATAATATAAATTAAATTTTTTTTCATAAAATTATGATCACGAGAATTAATGATAATTACTTAAATAATAGTAAAACTATTGTTTTCAAAGAATTGTTTTATTAAAATTCTTTTGTTTTATCTAATAAATTAAATTAGAATATTTTAAATAATTATTATAATATTATTTATAAATACATAAATAATTATAGTAACACAAATTTAATTGGAAATAATTTCTAAATAATATTAAGAACACATAATGTCTAAAACATATTTTTTATATAAAATAGTTTTTCTATATATAAAATGTTTTAATTTATAATATAATTTTATATTATCTATAATTTTAAATAGATTAAATTGAAGTTAAACTTATTTTTACCATACCTAAATTTGGTAATATGGGTTGTTTTATATTTTTATAATTCACATGGGAATAAACTAGTTACCCCGGTAAAAACAAAAAAAAATGATAAAAGTAAAAAATATAAGAGAAAATAACATCCAAAATGCATAAAATATATGTGGAAATTATTAGTTGAGGATTTATCAACGAAATATCCCCCCAATATCCATTATTTATCACTTTATGAACCATTAAATCTTGGATTCGATCATCCAAAATTGACAAATAATAGGCGTTAACTAGAGTGTCATTTTATTCATCTATATAAGGGGAGTAATTGAACCCTCTCAAAGTTACACAAAACCTTTAAAAATTACTTAAAAACCATCCTAATTTTCCTCTCATATAATTTAATTTAACTAACTAAATACCATGTTCATCATGAGTTATCCTATTACCCTAATTTCCAAGGATACTTTGAAGAGAAAGTTCAAGCTCCCAACATGAGTATTACATAATCCTTAACTTTTTCTTTTTATTAATTCACATAAATCCGAAACTAAAAATAGTAATATAAATAAGTATGTGTAATTATTATACATAAATTTTATTATATTAATGTAATTACTCATTATTTATTCCTTTCCATCCACTTAGAGAAACAAAAGAATGTCAATTATAGGTTTGTGCTCATTACTACCTCCACAAAGTGACGTCTTCTGTTTATCACCACCACCTCTATAAAATTGTTATAAGGATATAATTTTAGAATAAATATTAATTATGTAATAAAATTATTATTATAAAAAAAAAATTTATAATCCACCTTTATTCCCTCTCATTCATTGACAAAATGAAAATGTGTGTTGTGTGTTGTGTTGATTACCGCATCCATAAGTATCTCATTTTTCATATAGTTTAATTATTATTTGTTAAAATATCTTAAAATATGATTCAAAACCTTATAAATATCTAAATAATATCATTATTTTTATATAATAATTATTTTATTCCAAAATAATCAATTTTTTAACAATATTCACCCCTTAATTAGGGTGTGTCCATGTTTGGGTCAGTCTAACAACCTAGTTGAAAAATATCGAAAAACATTATCCTAGAGGAATTTGAAAAATTAAATTATGATATTTTTATAATTTAATAATAAAATAATAATTTTTTATTACTCCATGAAATCTATATAAATAATTTAATATATCATTAAAATTTCTTCTTCATATGATAAATTATGAAAATAAGAAAAAACTGATTCAATTTTCACTCAAAATAAAAAATAGAAGAGAACAATATATAATAAATAAAAATAATATGATAAAATATGGTCCTTTTTAAATGTAATATATTTGAATAAGGTTCTTAATAAGGTATATAATATACTTAATTTTATTTTTTTAGGAAGTTAAGAACATGCGTGAAGCGAATTACGACCAAGGTAAGGGTTTGTATAAACTCAATTTTATTCGATTGAGATAAAAAAATTTATTATTAACATATATTGTTAAAATTTTGATTTATTCTACCTAATGAATGTTTTTTATTATATTACATCCCTTTTTATGGGGTTTTATAATTATTCCTTATATCCTCAATATTATATGATTCTTACTTCAAATATTAGGTTACTTGTATGGGTTTCTTGTCTCAATTTTAGTCCCTTGAAAAATAATATTCACACTGATTTATTTTTAATGGTTTATATAAAACCCCTTTTATATTTTTTTCATTATAAACTTACTATTCATTTTATTTAATGTTTCATTTGAAATCATAACCTTTCAGTGGTTTTGATTTGAAATTTTCTAATGTCATATGTGGTTCTTTATATCAAATTTAATTTATTGATAAATTTTTCATGTTGTGCAGCATGTTATCTCAAATACAATGTGATTAATAGAAAATGAATTTAATTTACCATATAAATTAAATTAATATGGTTTTAAGATCAATTTCATGTTATCTTTTAAATGTATTTCAATTTAAAATATAACAAAGTTGAAAGGGTTTTTTAACTCAAATGTCAATGTTGAGTTATAATGCCTCTTCTTGAACATATTTCTTCCAATATTGGTTCCCTATAATAAAACATTTTATTTCAGGGTACTTTATCTTCCTCCATAGTGGTAAATAGCATTTTAATGAAAATATTTTACCTTCAAAATTTTATTTTTTTAAAATTATACCTTTGGTTAAAATTATTCACATATTCATTAATAATATTTTACCCTCCTTTCCTATAATTTCATTTCCCACCAACTTTCTCCTTTATATATGGAAACCCAATTATATGATATATAATGTGATATTAAATTTTCTTTTTTTATATTTTCAAAATCATGACTTGTTATCACTTATGATTTGGGTTTTAATGAAGGAGTATTAAAATATGAAAATGATTTTCCTTCTATGGTCATTTGATTTTTTTTCCACTCCAAATTTACTTTAAATAACCTTAATTTCTTGATTAAGGATCTATTTTTAGGATTATTTTTAAAATTAATTATTTTTAATGTTTTCAAATTAACTTTTCAAAAGATTTTATTTTTAAGGTGATCATTAAATTATTATTTTATGGTAATTTTGAATACATTTTCTAAAAAATATTTTATAGTTTTATTTTATTTTCATCTTTATCAAAACATAATTTTATTTCTCTAAATTATTTTTCATAAACCACCCCCTAAATTCTATTATAATATTTTATGGGATAAAAATCATGGAAATTCGTACTTACTTTGTCTTTCCTATTCATTTAATGCTTGTGATTTTTTTATTCCAATGTATTTCCTCTATGAACACTCTATATTTAATTCCTTTTATTTAATGGTGTTTACCTAGAATCCATACATTGACTAATTGGATAAATTATTGAATTAATTTTATACCCTTTATCGATATATAGTAAACACCATATGCTCTGTTATCTTGATTAAAGGGTATTTACATAGAAAGTTAGTTAATATCATTGTATGGACTTTTATTTTCTATAGGTGTATCATGGTATGATTATTAAAAGATTTAATAATATTTTACTTATTTTGTTCAACTTGAAAATGATATACAGCCCATTTAAATTCCATGGGTTTTTTATGAAATTATAATTGAATTAGTTTCTTTTGAAAATTATATAAAACCCATTATATTTATATGTGTTATTATGATTTGATAAGTGAATTATTTTCAAGTGGCACATGTAAGTATGAATTAATTATGATTGGGGTCATATATCTCCCTCCAATGCATTGGATAAATTTTATATCTCATGAGATATGTATATGCAGTAAAATTTTAGTTTCTCATAAGTGTGGGTTCAAGTAAATGACTCAATATGGAGTTATTCTCCAATTCTAATCTTAGTTTCATAGTCTTATAATTATTTTTATGACTATGTTATGTTCTCATGGATCCTGTTTATTGAATCATGTTTTGAAAATCAGTTGATTCATTTTTTATATTATGTTATGTCATATAATATGACTTGGGTTTTATTATTTGAAATTTTTTAGGTATTATTTTATTATGTGTCTTGATTATATCCATATTATCTTATTATACTCACTTTTTATCTTTTATTATTATCACTTATGTTTACCCTTACTGAGAATTTGATCTTACCCATCTCTTAAGTTTCCATTTCCCCAAGTTATGAAGATAAGAAAAGTATGAAATATCCAAAAGAGTATCTTATGTGGAGAACTAGTGATATAATTTTAATACTTTTTACAAATTAAGTAGTTTATTATATAGTAGGAGAGTTTTCCACTAGATGAAAAAAGCATGAGTTTTTTAAGATAATTGTTTGTCTTAATTCCCTAAAAACTCTAAACCTAAATGGTCGTTACAATTTTTGTAATTAAATATTTTATTTAATACATTTAATATAGATAGTCACATTTGTGGGATATTATAGTCAGTATCAGAGAAGTGTTTAGATAAATTTATAGGTTAGGATATTTGTTGAGGATAATTTAAGGGTTGGTAAGTTAAGGATGATCATAATTTCAAAGTTCTAGATAACTCTTTAGCCTATTTGAGGTAATATTAAATATTTTAGAGATTAAGATAAGAAAAATTGTTTGAATAACTTAAGGATAAGTCTAAGAGATAGGAATATATATAGGACAACATCACGAAGTTTTATTAAAGTTGATATTGTCTGCTTATCCTAGAAAGTACATCCCATTCTGGATTCTGGAAAGTGGATATAGCTATGAAACAAATTCACCTACGGATAATCACCATGAAAAATTATTGTTGAGTATTAAATCAATTTTCACTCTTGTGTATAATGGGTGGACCAAATACTACAAACTTGAATAGACACTCTCTAGGGATATGATTTAGTTAATCACACTCACATTACAAGACATTATAAATGATTTATTATCTTACGGTTTTAGGATAAGAAATATAATATAACTAAACCTAAAGAAACCTAGATTGAACTGAGATTAATTTTGGTTGATCTAAAATCTAATGTACTAATTTTGAAGAGTAATATATTTTCAGGTTAAATTTATCATGCCATAATATTATAATAATTCTTTTATATTGATAATTATTTATGACACATGATTATATCATTTTGTTTATAGTAATTTATAAATCCCAAAGTAACCAACTTAATAATTTATTCCATGGAAAAAACATATATTTTCCTAATAAAAATATAATGAGATAGGAATATAAGTAAGAAACCATGTGATTATACCAAACTAGATACCAATAATTATGATTAAAACACGAAATTAGTTGAGTTTCAAAACATACAGAATAAAAAAAGGTTATAGTGTCATGGATGTTCATGTGATGATGATGATGAAGTGAAGAAGATTTGGTTTCCTTAATTTTAAAAATATAAGAAGAAACAGCAAGGAACATGCCTCAAAGGAACTGGGATATATTTTATGTATGGAAAAGAAGGATATAGAGTAAATATTTATTGAGTAAAAGTGAATATCTCATTGAATATGGTGGAAGTAAATTTAGTTCATTCGTATATACAACTAAAAGTTTAATGCCTTAAATGTGAAAAAATTGGACAATGTCCAAGTCAGTGCCCGAATATAAGGGCTAAAAAGGTTGATAGGAACTATAAATTACTATGAAATTTGATAGCCTATGAAACCAAAAATATGGAAGTGGGTTCTAAAAATGATATATAATGAGGAGAATTGATCACCCGGTCAATAACTGTAAGTGTTATATATGTATCTTTTTTAACCAACATCTTTGTATCTAGAAATTTTTCTTAAAACATATATTATCTATATAGATATTGAATTATTAACTTATAATGGCATGGTTATTATATACCAAGTATACAAATGTTCTCTAATAGGTTTTTATAGGAACATTCTTTCTATAAAATATAATTATCCTACACTTAGTAAAATTTAATGTGATATTAGGAATGTATTAGCTCTCTTGACATAGAGTCCATGATAATTTACAAGATATGAAAATAAAATCTAAAAAGAAACCCATGACCACAAATTAATTCAAGGATGACTATAAGATTCTACTGAATAATTAGTCCCTCTATATTAGGGTATTTAGAGAAAATATTTAAAGGAAAAAACGTAACATTAGTTATATTCCCATTATGAGTAAAAATGCAAGTTCACCAGTATTAGGAATATAGTAAGGATGCAACCTCATTAAAAATTAAAATCAAAGTCATTTATATATTATGGATACCCTTAATTACTCTATTTGGTATGAATAATTAATATTTCGAGGATGTAATTTATTTAACGGGAAATATAACAACCCAAATTTTCACTATGTAATTTCCTTAAGTAATTATTATTTTAATAGAATTTTCCACATATAACCCTAAAATAAAAGGATCTACTAGATATTAGATAATAAAATTATAATACTAATAAAACTTATGCTAGATAAATAAATATCAATCAATTATAAATTTTTACAAAATAGAATCAAGAACACTTAGAGTTTTATAATGATTTTTTTCCATAAATACAATATTTCTTTATATGTTAATTTTTAATTTAAAAACAACACATTTATAAATTTTATAATTAAAATCTGAAATAATTATCTTCATTTTTTATGAATCATGTTAATATTATCTTAGTATTATTTTTTTGAAATTTGAAAATAATTTATTTTTAGGTGAATAATGAAGATATCAATTTTTCTAAAACCTTCCACTTTTCTGACATAATAATAAACTAATAGTTTATTAATAGTTTTTTATAATATATACATATATAATAAGTAATATAAAAAATTTAAAAATACTATGTATAATTTCTAAAATACATTTTTAATTTTTTAAAAACTTATGTAATATTTAAATTTAAAAAACATTTTTATTTTCATATATTAAAAATAAGTTTTTATCACATTTTTAAAATAAATATAAAAAAAATTATATCATATTTAATTAAAAAAATTCATATTATGAAATAATATCAATTTCATTTTCCATCATAAAAGTATGATTACTATAATTAAAGTTAATTTTTGTAACAATGGTAAAACTATTATTTTCACAAAAATAATATATTAATGTTTTTTAATTTGTTTCTAATCATTAAATTTTTTATATTTTAAATAATTACTATAATATGATTTTAAACACATATATAACTATATTAGTACACATTTAATTGGTAATAAATATTGAATAATATTAAAAACACTTAATAGTTCAAACGATTATTTATATAAAAAATAATTTCATTATATAAAAAATATTTTAGTTTAAAAGTTAATTTTAACCTATTTAGAATTTTAATTAGATTAAATAGTGGTAAGATATGTGTTAATAACATAATAATTTGGAAATAGTTGTCATTTTATATTTTCAGTAATACAAATCTTATTTGGTTAAAAACAAGTTACCTTAGTAAAAACAAAAAAAAAAGTAAAAGTAAAAATATAAGAGTAAATGAATTACAACCTGTTTAAAACATGTGTCGAAATTATTGATTGATTCTTGATCAACCAAATTTCACCAAAAACCCATTATTTCTCACTTTTATAACTATTGAACATTTAATAGTATCATTCTATTATTAAAAAATAATGGGTGTTAACAAAAGTACCCTTTTTCTTCACTTATAAAAGGTGATCAATTGCACCCTCTCAAAGTTACACCTCCCCTTAGATATTTCCTTAAAACCCTTCATGATTTAAATCTTATAGAATTAAATTTCATGAATTAAATCACATGTTCAACATAATTTATTCTAATCCACTAATTTCCAATGAGGCTTTCAATAGAAAGTTTAGGGTCTCAACCTGAGTATTACTTAATCCTTAATTTTTTATTATTCGCATTTTTCATCAAAACCTACAATAAAAATAGAAATATAATTATCTCAAAATCATTATTAATACAATTAACTCTATAATATAACTACCTAAATATCATTATTATAATAATTTTTTATTATATTAATTTAATAACCCTTATTTATTTATTTTTATCCACTAAGAAAAAAAATTACTTTCATAGTGTGTTTGTGCGGTCTACCCCCTCTGTGAAGAGACACCTTCCATTTTTCACTACCATATCTCTTCACTGGTTATAAGGATGGAATTGAAGAATAAATGTGACATATATAATATAATAATTATTATTAGGAGACAAATTATAATCCACATTCATTCCCCCTTATTCATTGGAAAAATGAAAATGTTAATCGTGTGTTTTGCAGACTATCACCTCCACAAAGTAACATATCTCATTTTTCATCTAGTGTATTTTTTATTTATTAAAAAATATTCAAGTATAATTAAAGACATTAAAAACATCTAAATAATATCATTATTATTTTTTAATAAGGATTTTATTAAAAAATAAACCATTTTAATAACTGTAACCATCCCTTAATTATGGTATGTTCATGTTTGGGTTGATCTAACAACCAACTTGAACAATGCTATAAAAATCTATAATTGTTGACTATTGGAATATAAATAAAAATTTTATTATATATTAGTAATAAAATAATCATTTTTATGGTTTGGGAAAGTTTATATTATATATTAAAATTCTAATTAAAACATAATATTTGATCTCTAAAATTATCAAAAAAAAACCGACACTGATTCAATTTTCGTGAAAAATATAAAACACAATAAAATATATATAATAAATAAATAATTTATGATAATAAATAGTATTTATTAAATTAAATATATATTAATATGTTTTATAATAAGGTTTTTAAACAACTTAATTTTCTTATTTAGTAAGTATGGTACATGCACAAAGTGAATCATGACCAAGGTGAGGGTTTGTGATAAATAAATTTTATTTCACTGAATTACAAACTTTATTTTTGGAATATATTGTTCAAAGTTTTATTAATTATACCTAATGAATACTTTTTATTTTATTTCTTCATTATTTTCAAGTTTTTGAAATTATTCCTTGTAACCACTCTATTAAAATATTCTTACCTCAAATATTATGTTACATGTAAGGGTTTCTTATCCCAATTTTCACCCTTTGTGACACAATTCTTATTATATACCTTGTTTTATTTGGAATGATGTATATACTACCAATTTTAAGTTTTTTATCATGATATACTCATTATTCATGGTATTTAATGTTTCATTTAAAATCATATCCTTCAAGGGGTTTTGATTTAAAAGTTTCTAATGTTATAAGGTATTGTTTGTCTCAAATTTAATTTCTTGATACATTTTTCATATTGTGTTCCATATTATCCATAAATAGTTTAATCAATACATAATGAATTTATTTTATATTAATGGGGTTCCTGGGGTTTTTAGAGTTATATCATGTTCTCTTTTAAATGGCTTTCAATTCAATAGATACTAAATTTTAAAGGTTTCATATTAACTCAAATCTCTTTGTTAAGTTATAATACTTTTTCCTGAACTTATTTCTTCCAAGATCGTTTCCTCTGACCATAATATTTTATTTCATGGTAATTTCTTTCACCCTAATGTGAAATTCCCTTTTTAATTCAAAACTTTTACCTTGAATAATTTCTTCCTAAAAAAGTATATAGTTGTTGATAATAATTTTCATCCTATTTGACAATAATTTTCCAACTATGTCCATATTTTTCAATGCCACCAATATTATACTTTATATATGGAAAATTAATAATGTGTTATCTCATGTGATTTTTACTTTAAACATATCCTCTTTTTAAAAGTGTGATTCCTTTTCACTTTTTACAATTTAGGTTTCAATGAAGGAATTTTAACACCTAAAAATGGTTTTACATTTATGATCATTTGATTTATTTTCTACTATATATTTCCTTGAAATAATCATTATGTATTTTTTAAGGATCCATTATTGAGGATTCTTTTAAAAAAATTCAAATTTCCACTTCAAAAAAATATTCTTTTTAAACTAACTCATAACTTATTTTTTTATGGAAATGTTGATAATGTTTTAAAAAAATCATGATTTGATTATATTTTCCCTTTTATCAAAAAATGGTTTTATTAATTTAGAAATTATTTCTCAAAAACCACCCTCTAAATTATCTTATAATATTTAGGTTATTAAACTCATGTAAATCCATTATTACCTTCTTCTTTCTTAGTTATTATATTTTTTTTAATTTTTATCCATAGTATTTCCTCTAGGAACACTCTATGTTTCCTTACTTTTATGTAATGGTGTTTACCTAGATTTAATATATCAATTTATTGGGGGTATTATTACCTTAACTGTGCTTCCTTTATCAATATGGTGTAAATACCATATACACTATTATCTTGTTTGAAGGGTATTTACGTATATAGTTATCAAATATCTTTGGGTATCCACTTAATATACATGGGTATAACATGTTATGATTATTAATGGAATTATAAATTTTTTTCCTTATGTGATTCTATTTTAAAATTATTTGAAAATAATTTTCTTCACATGGGTTCTTTATGATATCAAAATTCAATGGTTTAAATTTAAATATTTCATAAAACTAATTATATCTCCATTGGTTATTTATTATGTGGTAACTGAATGAATTTCAACTGGATCATGTTAGTACGGATGAATGATAGGCGGTGTTCTATATCACCTTCCAATGCATTGGTTAAAATTTTATATCTCATGAGACATGTATATGTGGGAACAATTTAGTTTCTCACAAGCATGGTTGCAAGCTTTTAACTCACAAAGGTATTGAATCCCTATGCTAATGTTTTTACCAAAGTCTTATTATTATCATTCTTTACTATGTTATGCTTGAATAGATTATGTTTATTGACTCATCTTCCAAAACTATGATGATTTATTTCCCTTTTTATGACATGTATTTTTCTATAAAACATGTTTATGTTCTATGGTTTATTGAATATCATTTTAATATGTACATTGATTATAACCACAGGTTCATCGTATGTTCACATATGATCTTCGATCTTTATTGATTATGTTTACCCTTACCAAGAATCTAAGAATTATGCTTTCTTATTTTTCTATTTCTGCAGGTTATGAAGATAAGAAAGGTATGAAATATATAGAATATTATGTTATGTGGATAATTATTGTGAGATTTTGAAGACTTGATATGGATTAAGATGTTCCTTATATAGTGGAATAAAATATACACTAGTTAAAAACACTTTAGTTTTTTTTTAATTTTTTTGTTAATGTTTTTTTCATAATTATCTATAAAAATAAAGTTATAATAACATTAGAATGTTTGTAATGAAATATTTTATCTACGTCATGTAATTGAGATTACCACATCTATAGGTTGTTATAGTTTGTATCAGATCGGGTTTTAGAAATCATTGAAGGTTAAAATGTTAGTATAGGATCATTTAAGGGTTGATAAGCTATGTTTGATCATAATTACAAAATTTTAGGTAATTATTTACTCCATTTTATGTAATGTTTAATATTTTTGAGATTGAGATAAGGTAAAATTTGTGAAAACACTAGGGATAAGTCTATATAAGTGATAAAATCCCAAATATTAGTCAAAGAATATATTATATGGTTCTCTTAGAAATTAAATCTCTACCTAGATACTAGAAAGTGGATCCATATATTCCATAGATGAACCTAGGTATAATCATCATAAAAAGGTTTGTTGAGTATCAAATCAATATTTACTTTGGTACACGATAAATGATCCTAATATTTCACACATGTATATACACTCTCTCAGGGTATGATCTAGTTAATAACATTCTCTTCACAATCCATTATGAGTTATTTATTGTGTTATGTAATTTGGATAAATAATATGTGAGAACTCAAGCTAAAGAATCCTATATTGAACCAAGAGTGATTTAAGTTGAACTTAAATATAATGTAATAATTTCAAAGAGTAAGATATTTTGAGTTTGAATTTTCTTTATAATTATCTTACAATAACTATCTTATGGTTTCAATTATTCATCACTCAAAATTATGTCCTTTTTGATTTAGTAATGGATGAACACCAGAAGAACCAATTTAACAATTGATGAAATTGATAATATAGGGAATATCCAACCAAGAAACCTAAAAGTATAGGAAATTAATTGATAATGCTTATGATTATGATAACCAAAATATCAAGAATTATGATTAACAATATATATTATGTTGGGTTTCCAAACACATCAAATAAGATAATAATATATTCACATGGAATTTCAACTGACGAAGATGATGAAAGAAAAAAGATTAAATTTTCTTCATGTCAAAAATGTGAGAACAATATCCAAGATAAATACCTCAAAGGTACTAGGATATGTTTTATGTGTTTAAAATGAGGGAATATATCAACTAATTATTGAGAAAAAGTGAATAGATCAATGTAAGTAGTTTAATTAAATAGAGTTTTTCTAGATGTACCCCTAGAAGTTTAATGTCTTAAATTTAGGATACCTAGAAATTATCCAAGTAAATTCCATAATATGAGGGATAAAAAGGTTTATAGGAACAAGAAATTTCAACAAAAAGGGAAATACTATGAAACATATCTACGAAGGTCGGTTTCAAAAATGATATGGAATGAGGAACATTGATCAACCACTCAAGAAAAATGAGTGTTTTATTTGTATCTTGTTCAAAAAATCCTATGTACCAAAAATTTCTTCTTATAAAATAATATCCCCAGACTAGATATTGAATTATTAACTTCTAGTTGTATGATTATTCTATCCAAAGTATATAACTCTTTTATAATAGACTTTTATAGGATTTTTCTTCCTATTAAATTGTATATCATGTCTTTAGTCAAATTTGATGTGATATTTGGCATGGATTGGCTCTCTTGACATAGAGACCATGATAATTCTTGTGATAGTAAATTCAAATCTAAAAATAAAACCATGAATACCCCTTAATAAAAGTCTTATTATAAAATCCACTTAAAAAATTACTATCATTATATTATGGTATTTACCATTATGGTTAATGGAAAAAATTACCATTAGTTATATTCCTATTATGAGGGAAAAGTTGAGTTCAATAGTCATAACAAAGATGGTGAGGATAAAACATCATTAGAGATTAAAATTAGATACATTTTTATTTTACGGACAACCTTAACTATTTTATTAGTTAATAAAAATTAAAATCTAGCAGACTCAATTTATTTAAGGGGGAGAATTCAATGACTATAAGCTTCCCTATATATTTTCCTTAAATAAATATTATTTTAATATCTTGTTCAACACGCAACCATGAACTGAATGGATCTGAAACATAATATATAAGAAAATTATAAAAATAATAAAACCCACGGTAGAAAAAAAAATATTGAAATATGTTATAAATTCTTAAAAAATGGTATTAAGAACACCTAATGTTTTAAAAGGGATTTTTCCAATAAATTTAGTTTTTAATTATATATTGGGTTTTCATTAAAAATATAAATTTTAAAATTTTAAAATTTTAATTTTAAAAATTAATTTCATTTTTCGATGAAACATGTGGATATTCGCATAATATTTTTTTGGAATAAATGATTTTAGGTTAATAGTGAAAATACCTATTTTTCTAAAAACTTTCACTTTTGTGACACAAAAATGAATTAAAATTCTATGAAACTTTTTTTACATAATTTTTTTTAATAACATATATAAATAATAAAAAAAATATTTTATAGAATTTATAAAATCTATTTTGAATATTTTTGAAACATGAGTAATATTTTACTCTAAAAACGTTTTTTATTCACTTATATTAAAAATTCATTTTAATAACTTTCACAGATTAAATCTAAAAAAGTGATCTCATATTTTATGTAAAAAAATTTATATTATGAAATAATATTAAATTCATATTTATTTATAAAATTATGATTACTATAATTAATGTTAATTATTGTAACAATAATGAAACTATTGTTTTCATATAATTATTTTCTTAAATTTATATATTTTTTATCTAATGAAATAAATAAATATATTCTAAATGATTAACCTAATATTATTTTTAATCAAATATATAATCATATTAACAAAATTTTAATTTTCAATGAATGCTAAAACAATTGAGAATACAAAATGGTTAAAAAATCATTTTTCTGTAAAAACACGTTTTCTATATATAAATTATTTAATTTAAATTTAAATTTTTTAGTATTTTTAATTTGAATTATATTAAATTATTTTTAGTTTTAGGTTCATCATATAATTTTTTTTAAGATTGGATGTTTTATATTTTTATTAAAACATAATTTACATGGGTAAAAACATCTTTCCTCGGTAAAAAAAAAGGCAAAAGTAAAAAGTATTAGAGTAAATGACTTCAAGAACATTTAAAAAATGTGTGGAAATTATTGGTTAAGGATTTACCCAATATCACTCCAAACTCCATTATTTATAACTTTTTTAACCATTAAACCTTGAATAGTTTCATTCCATTATTGTAAAATAATGGATGTTCATAAAATTACACTTTTGTTCACTTATAAAAGGGGATCACTTCAACCCTATCAAAGTTATGCATAAACATAAACATTTTCTATAACACTTACCCAATATTAATCTCCTTGAATTAACTTTAATGACCTAACTATCATGGATTCCATAATTAATCGTAATCCTCTCATTTATATGATACTTTCAAGAGAAAGTTCAAAGTCCCAACATGAGTATTACTTAATCCTTATCTTTTTATTATTAATATTTTTCTTAAAAACATAACTTAACCATAATAAAATAATTAACTATGTATAATTAATATGCTAATTTTTTATTATATTAATTTAACAAAATTTATTTATTAAGTCAGGCGCATTCACATAGCTAATTAGGACCATGGAAGGGTGTGCGCTAACTGAGTTTTCTTCCATTAAGTTTGAAACTTTCTTATAAAACTATATTGTAAAAAGTTTTATTAATTATAACTAATGTATAATTTTTATTTTATTTCATGAAGATGTTATTTTATTTTTAAATTATTTCTTATATCCTCAAAATCAAATGATTCTTGCTTCAAAGATTATGTTACTTATAAGGTTTTGTTGCCTCAATTTTCACCCCTTGAGATGTAGTTCTTATTATACACCTTGTTTTCATATTAATGGTATACCTACTATCAATTTTATATTTTTTATGTTTATCCCCCATTCTATATAGTATTTAATGTTTCATTTGAAAGTATATCTTCCAAGCGGGTTTAGTTCGAATGTTTCTAACATTGTAACAGATTTGTTGGCTCAATTTTAATTTATTAATACATTTACCATGTTGTGCAGAATGTTATCTATAATATTGTGTGATTAATATGAAATTAATTTTTTTAACATATTCATTAAATTCATGGAGTTTTAATATCCCTATCATTTTCTCTTTTAAATTAATTTTGATTCCAATGATACCAAATTTAAAAGTGTTTTGTTAATTCAACTTCATTTATTATGTTATAATGATTCATCTTAAAATTATTATTCCCATGATTGGTTCCACACACCAAAAGATTTATTTCATAGTAATTTCTCTTCCTCCCTTGTGGGAAATTAAATTTTAATTCACATCTTTTACCTTGAGATTTTTCTTTCTCAAAAATTTTACCACTCTCAAGAATAATTATTATCCTCTTTAATGAAGGTTTATAATCCTTGTATAAATTTTCATTTCCCTCTAATTTTATCCTTTATATGTGAAACCCCATTAATTTACTATCTCATGTGATCATCACATTTCTTTTTTCCTATTTTAAAAATTATTTTTTATTATCCCTTTTAATTATGTGTGTTTCAACAAAGGAATTTTAAAACATTAAAAAGGTTTACTTTCCATGATAATTTGATTTTATTTCCACTCCAAATTTACTTTATACATCTTCTATTTCTTTTTCAATGATACATTATTGAGTATTATATTAAAATTTTATTTTTATCTCAAAAAATTAAAATTACCTTTCCAAAAACATTATTTTAAAATTTAATCATAACTACTTCTTTTAGCGCCATGATAAAAACATTTTCTAAAAACCATTTTTTGGTTTTCTTCCATTTTCGACTTTATCACAAAATTGGTCTTATTTATTTAGAAATTATTTTTCATAAACTACACTCTAAATTATTTTATGATATTTTAAGGGATGAAACTCATAGAAATCCATTATTGCCTTTATTTTTCCTAGTTATTTAATGTTTAGAATTTTTTTCTTCCAATGTATTTACTTTGTGACCACTCTATATATCATTCCATTTATTGAAGGATGTTCAACTAGATTCTGCCTAATGACTGATTTTGGAAATTATTGACTTAAAAATATACTTTTTAATGATATAATGTAAATACCATATGATCAATTATTTTATTGAAGGTTATTTACCAAAACAAATTATTGAACATCTTTGTATACATGTTTTTTTCAAAGGTGTGTCATGTTATGATTATTGATTGAATTATAAATGTTTTCCTTATTTTGTTCCATTTGAAAATGATATGAAACCCATTTTATTTCAATAGTTTCTTTATGATATAAAAAATTAATTATTTTCATTTTAATGTTTTATGAAACCCATTATATTTTAATTAGATCATTATGATGTGATAAATAAATAATTTTCAAGTGGTTAATGTTAGTATAGATGGATGATCAGTGGGGTCATGTATCACCCTCCATTGAATTGGTTAAATGTTTATATCTATTAAGACACATATAAAATGAGATAATTTAGTTTCTTGAATGATGGGTAAAAGTTTGTGCCTTGTGAAAGTGATTTTTCCTTATGATAATGTTTATTCCATAGTCTAATACTTATTCTTGTGGCTATTTTATTCTCTCATGGATCATGTTTTTTGACTCATGTTTCTACACTCACTTGATTCATTTCATATATTATTTCATGTTGTGTTCTACGAATCATATTTTATGATTTAATACTTTTTGGGTATTAATTTCTTATAAATATTGATTATACCCACATTCTCATCTTATATTCACTTATGATATTTGATTATTATCACTTATGTTTACCCTTACTGAGAATTTGAGCACATCCCTTTCTTATGTTTCTATTTCCTTATATTTTGAAGATAATACAAGTATAAAATATCAAAAAGATTATATTATGTGGATAATTAGTTGGGGATGGTGAAGACTTGTAATAGATTAAGTATTTTATTATATAGTGTGAAAAATATACACTATTTGAAAAAGGAATGAGTTTTGTTGGTTAATACTTTTTCTGAATTCTATAACACTATAAAACTAAAAGGTCATGGGAATGTTTGAAATGAAAAATTTGATTTAATTCATGTAATTTAGATAGTCTCATATATGTGATGATATAAGGTTTACCACAGATCCAATTCTATTAGTACCTTATCTTGGAAGAGGTTTATAGGTGTATTGTGATATATCAACAGTCAGTATTGATAAAACTATTATGCATAATCATTGGGTAGTAGAGTATAGTTTAGTAAATTTATTTCCATACAAAAATACTCTAAAGATGACATGGAATTGTTATTTTTTGTTCATTATTTAAATTATTGGTGGAATTACCACTTTAGTGATTGTTTTCAGGTATTTATTTACCATAATATTATCAAGTACATCTCTTCATGGTAATAATTAAATTTGAGGTAGTGTAGTTGCGTCAAATATCTTTAGTTATTTTAATTTCATATCTATTATATTCTTAAAAAAGTAAATATGGTTACTAAATCCCTCATCAATAAAATCAACCCTTAATTGGGTGTGGGTGGAAAATAAAGCATGGTAATTGATGTCTCTGATAGATAAACCCAACTTGGATGTGGTAGAGGATTTGAGTGAAATTAATTTATACTATATCAATCTTATATCATTTATTATATATCATTTCAAGGAATACTATATATGATACCAATATTATATCATTTTTTAAGAGACCCTCGATGGTATAAAGATCCTTGTTGGATGGTTAAAGGATTCATCTTGTTTCTTATAGATCAATGGAATAATTTTGTTCCCCATGAGTATGAGGGTTTAATTAGTGGAATTATATAATTAATATAGATAGTTTTTACATCATAGAGTCATTAAAATGTATTTTAATATTCATCACCAATTATAGTTTCCTCGTATGAAAAGATAAGTTGAAAGGTTCATCTCTAGATTCTTGACTTACTAATAAGGTAAAGAATAACACTAAATATTTTCAAGTAAATTTTATCCACTTCCTCTACTAGTATATAAATCTGGTGAGATCACAATGAAATTTTTAACAAGACTACCTATATCTTATAGAGATCAAGATACATTTTGGGTGATTATGGATCATATGACCTATCACGAACCAGCCTGAGTCAACCCTGAACCAATCACCCATGCCATCCCCCGACAAGTAATGAGAGTCATTCTCGATCCTCCCTGGATGGTGAAAAGCACCAAGGGAATAAATAGAGTACACAATAGAATTATTTCACCCAAATATAAACAATCAAACAATCAACGGAAAGAAATAGACAGCTCAAAATACATTCACATCAAAATTGAACTGGACATTATTTATACAAGAATATAAAAGTAAAACTAAAACAACAACTCAGCCGACCAAACCTAAAAACCAACTAACACCATGTGAACCCAATGGTCACTCTCCAACACAATGATCACATGTCTCCTTAGGTGATTGAAATCAATCTAAAACCTACACAAGGGCTAAAAACAGAAGAAGACTATAGGCGTGAGTACTAAAACTCAATATATTAGCCTGATATACTATACCCAATGCACTTAATTTAAAAAAAATTAAACAAACCTCAAGTTTAAAATAAAATATACAAAATAATGTTTTCGAAATGAGGTTCCATGCTATAATAATTTTCAGACCAAAACATTCAGGTTTTATAAACAATAATTCGAGTAACAATTTTTCAAAGAGGTGAAACTTCAAAATGAATATATTTTTCAAGAGGGATGCTTTAAATAAGGAAAAAATTTAAATAAAACACACACATTGAAGAATTTACCAAATTATAACACCATATATTGATATAAATTACAAACTAGTTAATGAGTATAAGTCATAGGAACACCCCTAGGAACTAGTTCATTGTGGGCCCCATGTACCTCATATCTCAGTGTAAAACTAACCATAACATATATCCATTATCATAGACACGAGACACTAGTAGAATAATAATCCATAACTTATTGGTCCCCAACAAAATCATCATCATATTTTAGTTAGTGTTGTCATCGTCAAACTTGCTATGTGAAACAGGGACAAAACCCCTCTAGATCACTACCATACTAGTACATGTCTGCCCACCTAGGAACTATGGTTTCAACTTTTGTGATAAAACAGGTTACACATCTATAAAATACCATTTTTTCATTTATATTACATTTAAAAATCACACAAAAATAAAAAATCCCACACACATGTCTCGCATTTCTTTCATAGATCAATAAACCACCTAAATTTTCATAAAATAATTTCAAGAAGTATAACAAGGCCTTGCACATAAAATCCCTTCAACAATTGTCTTTTAAGGAAAAAAACCAATAAATACCATATAAAACCATATTTTTATGCCCCAAAACCTATTAATAAATCCATTTCATGGACCATAAAAAGGCCCAAAAAGATAGAACATGAAATACACATGGAAAGCATTTTTACAAGAAAAATGCCAAACGGGCCTTTAAGCCTTTATCAAAACTAACATTTGACAAAGGTAATAATTTAAATTTTATTAAGGAGGTGTATACACAAATTTTAGAGAAGAAACAAACATTCATAAATCCTTTAAAACACTTAGGTTACATATTCAAAACACTAACATTTTAATAAGTATGTGAACCGGGCCATTTTTCGGCAACTCATCCCAAAACATGTTGTAAACAAAAACCCATTTGTTTGTAAAACCAATCCACATTTTAAGGCCATATAAGGACCCAAAAATACCATTTTTAATTCTTCCAATTAATTTATAAATCCAAGAAATTAATTTTAAAATCACACTTAACACATAAAAGCCAATCAGGCAATTTACCGAACACATGACATGCACTTTTAAACAAAACAATTTCTTTTAAGCACTTAAAAAGGAATAAAACACCAATTTCATGCAATAATTTTATTCAAGATAATGAAAAATGTTCAAAATACCATGAAACAGGTTCTAAACCTCACAAAATAGGTGCGAAAGATAATGGAACATTTGAACAAACACTTCGTGTGCACTTTTATGACCAAACAACACTATTCAAAAAATAAGGCTTAAGCAACGGATTTTCACACCAAGAAAATTATATAAAGGATGAAAAATAGTAATAAACATATATATCAGGTAATAAAAATAATAAAATGATGAAACATAAATGATAAAGTCATGTTCAAAGGATATCCTACCTCAAATCATTGGAAGAATGGAAATGCACACATGATATCACCATCTGAGGGTTTATATACCATAAACCTATGAAGACCATCCTCAAAAAAACAAAAAACCAATAAACAATAATGTTATAACATAACTATAGGTCTATAATGATTAGGGGAGAATATAAAACCAAGAAATAATGAAAGGAGGAAGAAGAGGGAGGAGAAATGAGAAGAAATCTCACCTTGGAAACTAGAAAACTCTTCATCTTCCCTTAGATATGCACCCTTAGAGGAAAGGTAATGGATTGGAACTCATTGAAGAGGATAATAAGGTATTTCATAACCAGGGAAAGAATATTGTTTGGAAAATAGTACGAATTGAATGATTAATTAATGAGATAAATTACCTTTGGAAAATCTGGATGATTTTAGAAACATTGAAATGTTTTTCCATAATTCGCGACTAAGATGAGATCCAAAGAGGAAAATGGAACATGGGGTATGTATAGGGTTCTTGGGATTGATTGGGGGGAGTAGTCATAGAAAATTATTAAAAAAGTAATATTATATAGAAGAAAAAAATTATTTTTTTAAAACTGGAAATCGGCCCACGGGATGGCGCAATACCTGAATAAATAACCCAAATTCACCATGATTACGAATTCCTAAGGGGTCCAAAAGGATATGGTGGTTTTAATATTTCAATTTAATACAATTGGTATATGTAATGGGAGAAAAAATATGAAAAAGGAGTTATAAAATAAATAAAATTTGTTTAAAATATGGAAACGGGCTCACGGTTTGGCTCAAATCATGAAGTAACCACCCTTTCTCTAAAAACATCCAAAAAAGCAATGGGGCACCCAATTTAGGATGATTATACTTATATGTAAGATCAAAAAGAAAAATTAATCTCACTAAAAACCCAATAAAATAATCAGGATTTCCAATGAACCAGATCAAAACCAAGACAGTAAGAAAAAAACTGGGTGTGAAAATTCTCCCCACCATTAAAGCTTTCCACCCCCAGAAAGCCATAACACATTACTGATGACAGAATAACACCTAAATATTCCTTATAAACATGATAAAGCCTCTCAATCCAAGTAAATATCATTCATAATTAATGGAACTTAAGCTTATTCCCAATAAAAACACAAACTCACAACCACTTCCTTAGAATCAACTGAAAGATCAAGTCACCACCTCCACAACCAAGCCAAGAACCAGATTGTTGGGCCTTCTCCCAATAAACCAAACTATCACCCAAATCAAATTTCACTCCCAAAATCAAATTTCATGGAGGGTAATTCCAAAATGGTCTCCCCGTCATTAAATCACAACTACCATCTGACAAATCCTAAAAGGAATGATCTTAGAGACCTGTAATGGGTCTCCCCACCATTAGAGACCAACTAGAAATGAACAAAAAATAATTCAAAATGAATTAAAATTGGGCCTCATATCCACAAGCCCACAAAAACTCTACCCCAACAACCTAAAAACCAAAGTTAATAGGGTTAAAATATGAACATCTAAACCAACCACTCCTGAACAGCGGGGACTAGAACTGGGCCAACAATTTCTTCACAGATCTAGAACCCCACCACTCGAGGAGGGGAGGGAAGGGAAACCAATCATTAGGCCACTAAAACAAAAAAAAATTAGCAAAGTAAATACCTAAAACTCTCCACCTGTGGATAGTTAACACCACGAATGCACCCAATTTTCATAGGCGGTCAACACAGGTACATTGATCGGAAACCCACACTAATGAAGGCATAACCATAGACACTATATGAGGTGTATGTCCACCACGCTCATTGAAATAAGAAAAAATTCACAATTATGAGGAACCACAATAGAGACATAGAAACTACCTTAACACAATGGTGGAGACAAGATCCTATTTGAGCTCCCCACACCTCTGGTTATTTCTTGACTGCATGAAAAGATTCATCCCAAGGCCTATAACTAGAGCCCTAATGTTTGAAGAATCTCTTGCACCAAATTCAAGAGCTATGAATCACATTACCACATAAAACACACTATCTCATAAAAACAACAATACCCAATAGATACTGAGGGATACACACCACCATTCTAACTTACTTTGAATGAGGAGTGAATTGAACAAGGAACACAGTGAAACACATCAAGCATCACTGACCACAACTGCTATAACTGAGAGAATCATCAGAATAGGAATGCAATATAAATAGAGACCAAACAACTCTCTATTTTAATAAATGATCCTAGGAATAATCAAAAGAGGTGGATTTAAAATTTGAAATTAATCCTTAGGTTGAGAAATAGGATATATTTCCAATGTAGAACTATCCATGGACACATCACAACATTCAAAACATCTTTGGAACCCCACTGAACATTACTCCAAAACTGATCCACCAATAAGATCCCATCTCAAGACACAAAAAGAGTATGATTTCCAAATCACAAGGAAGCATATAGAATAAACAAATATTCTAAGACAAATAAAAAACTAGCCACATAACCATCAGTTTATAAATAAATGACATAATTTTTCAACTCAAAACACTTTTGAAAAACTAACTAACAGGATGCATTTCCACATTCACCAATGGTGTTTCATTAAGTCTCAATAACATGCACATTTCCATTCCACCCCAAGCACCCAACCACCATTCCATATAGTCCATCCTTCCAAATCTCAATAAAACCATTCATGTGAGAACCCATGAAAACACCAATGGCTAACACAAAACAACATCGTTCTAAAAATCATGTACCATCCAAAGGAACACTAACCACCAAGTCAAAAACTATTTTAAGATTTCAAAAAACAAACCACACTTCATCACGAACCATTTTATTAAAAACCTTCCTGTTTTTTATTTCTAACAACTTTTAAAAAAAATAACCTACTCCATATAACCCCTTCCAATTTTCTAAAATTCATCAAGGTATCTTTTCATAATATAATGGCCATTGAGACTGATACCCTTTCTAGGAAAACACCAACCACTCAAAACCAATTTCCAAAACCAATTCATCAGATTCAAAAACTTTTCAACATCCCAAAACACCCAATTTAAAACAGAGATTCAGAATCACCTTAAAATGATTCACACTTTCAAAAAAATCAATTCAACAAATCACAAGTTTAGATTATGGAAAAACCAATCTCATTAAATCATTTCCACTTCATCGCGAAAATTTGTTTCACAAAAACACAACCTTACAAAACTATTTTTAGATTTAATTTTTGAAAACCACTTTTTCCACTTTTCAAAATCCAATCCTTCCTTTAAAACCCATTTCCAAAATTCTCACACAAGGATTTTGAAAACAAAAATTCAGAATTCAAGAAAGGTCCAAGAGACCCACAAAGGGGAACTAGTGTCGGTGGGTGACTTGACCATATGGTTGGAGGTCATATGTCAAACACAACACCAACATGGAGAGACTTATTTGGACCATGACCTAGCTCCACATGGATTTCCTGGACCTGTGAGCTCACGAAGTCCATTAGTTAGACTCCCCTTGTCATATCCCAACACCAAACAATCAACAAGAACAAAGGACCCTAATAAAACTAGACTTCCTATGGAAACATGAGGATCAGAATGATCAAGTGTTCACGAAGCTCTTCCACACTTACCACTAAAGTACCAAAGATCCTACTCCATCTACCTTGACATATTTCAAAGAAAAAGGGTGATCTAAAATACAGGTCTGCTAAGAGCTAACCTCCTCTGATACAATTTTGTCATGAACCAGCCTGAGTTGACCCTGAACCAGTCACCCAGGACAGCTTGTGAAAAGTCCTGAGAGGAATTCCCAATCCTATCGGGATAGTGAAAAGCACCATGGGAATCAATAGAGTACAAAAAGTAACTATTTATCCCAAATATAAACAATCAAAAAAATATTATTAAGAAATAGATAGCCCAAAATACATTTAAATAAATATTGAACTAGACATTATTTTTATAAGAAACTAAAAGTACAACTAAAACAACAACATAATCGACAAAACCTAAAACCCATCTAACTACATGGGACCCTGATGTTCACTCTAATGCACAATTATCACATGTATCCCAATGTGATTGAACTCAATCTTAAACTTTCACAAGGGATAAAAAAAGAAGACTATAGGCGTGGGTATTAAAACTCAGTAGGTTAGCCAGATATTCAATTACCAACACACAACCTTTAAAATAAAAGAAGAATAAATTTTAAGTTTTAAATACAAGATATAAAAGTATGTTTTCCAAATGAGTTTACATTCTATAATAATTATTAGACAAAAACTTTCATGTTTTATAAACAAGAATGCTATTAATAAATTTTCAAAGACGTTCAACATAAAAATGAAAATAGTTTTCAAGAGATATTCCTTAAAGAATTTATAAATTCAAATAAAACACACAATCTTCTGAATTTACCAACTAATCACATTGTATTCCTATGGTGATTACAAAATATCCAATGAGCACTAGTCATAGGAACACCCCTATGCACTAGTTCGTTGGGGTCCCCTAGTATTGCGTATCTTGGTGTAAAAGTAACCATAACAATTATCCATTATCAGGAACATGATCCACTAGTAAGATAATAATACATAACCTAGTTGTCCCAAAATTCATCATTATCATAGTTTAGTTGGTGTTTTCATCATCAAACATTCTATGTGAAGCAAGTACAAAACCCCTCTGGATCACTAGCATACTAGTACATGTCTGCCTACCTAGATACATGGGTTTTCCCTTTTTATGCTCACAAAAATTACAAATATATGAAATACCATTTTCTAATAAATATTAAATTCACAAATAAAACACCAATAAAACATCTCATACACATTTCACACATTTCTTTCACGGATCAATAAACCACCTAAATTTTCATACAACAATTTCATGAAGTATAACGAGGCCTTGCACATAAAATCCAGTCAAAAATTCTCTTTTAAGGATAAAAACCCATAAATACAATATAAACCCAGATTTCAATTCTCCAAAACCAATTAAAAAATCAATTTTATGGACCATAAAATGGACCCAAAAGATAGAACATGAAATACACATGGAATCCATTTTTATAAAAAAAATACCAAATTGGCCTTTAAGCCTTTCTCAAAAATAAAATTTGAAAAAGGTAAACATTTAAATTTTATTAAAGAGTTGTATAAAAACCATTTATGTCATAAAACCAATTTCAAAAATCCCTTAAAACACTCGGGTTACTTATTCAAAACACAACCATTTTCACAAGGATGTGAAATGGGCCATTTTCTAGCAACTCGGGCCAAAACATGTTTTAAACCAAAACCCACTTGTTTGTAAAAAAAATCCACATTGGAAATCCATAGAAGGACCCAGAAATACCATTTTTCATTCTTCCAATTCCATTATAAATCCAAACAAATAATTTTTAAACTACACTTAACACAAAAAAGCCAACTGGGAAATTTACAGAACACATGACATTCACTTTTAAAAAAACAATTTATTTTAAGAACTTAAAAAGGAATAAAACACCAATTCCATGACAAAAGTTTATTAATGATATTGAAACATGTTCAAAATACAATAAAAAAGGTTCTAAACATCACTAACTAGGTGAAAAAGATAACATAACATTTAAACAAACACTTGGTGTTCACTTTTTTGACAAAACAACACTACTTTTCACAAAACAAGGCTTAAAACCCATTTTGAACACCAAGAAAATTATCCAAATGATGAAAAACAATAATAAAGATATATATCAGGTGAAAAAAATGAGAAAAAGATGAAACTTAAAGGATAAAGGTATGTGTAAGAGATACCCTACCTCAAATCCTTGGCAGAATGGAAACACACACCTGATATCACCATTTGAGGGTTCATAAACCCTAAACCTATGGGGAACATCCCCAAAAAACCCATGAAAATAATCATATAATAGAACCCTATGTCTATAATTACTAGGGTAGAATATAAAACCAATAAATAATAAAAGGAGGAGAAAGAAGATGGAGAAAGGAGAAGGAATATCAACTTGGAAACTAGAAAATTCTTCTTATTACCATAGATTTTCACCCTTAGAGGAAAGGTAATGGCTTGGAAATCCTTGGAGAGGATATAATATTCTGGAAGAACTAGGGAAAGAGGATTTTTGGGGAAAAATTACAAATTAAACAATCTATGAATGAGACAAATTACCTTTTGAAAAACATTAAGAAGTGTTTCCCTAATCAGTGACTAAGTTGAGATCCAAAGAGGGAAAATGGGGCATGGGGGTTAAACTAGGGTTATTAGGCTCTAGTGGAAGGTGGAATAACATAAAATTATTAAAAAATGATGAGGATATAAAAGAGACAAATTATTATTTTTTAAACTAGAAATGGGCCAACGAGCTGGCACAATATCAGAATAAATAACACAAATTCACCATGATTATGAATTCATAAAGGGTAAAAAAGGATATGTTGGTTTTAATAAGTCAATTAAGGAAACATGGGAAGTGTAATGGGAAACAAATTGAAACAAAAGTTATAAAAGAAACAAAATTTGATTTTAAATATGGAAATGGGCTCACGGTTTGGCCCAAATCATGAAGTAATGACCCTTTCTCCATAAACTACCAAAAAAGAAATGGGGAACCCAAAGTAAGATGATTAGACATATATATCAGTTCAAAAATAAAAATTAAACTCACCCAAAACTCAATAAAAGGATCATGATTTCCAATTAACTGGATCAAAACCAATACATGGAGAAGAAAAAAATTGGGTGTGACATGACCGTGATAGCTCATTTTAAACCATCAAATAATATTATTTCATTAATTAGATATGTAATTAATACATGAGAGATATTAGTTAGATTCATGGTGCATAAAATAGTGTTTTATTTGATATTGACTTGAGTTTTACTTATCAGTTTTACAAATTTTTTCATTGGTATCAACTTCTCATATAAAATTTAGTACCACTTTGCACCTAAACTCATGACTAGTATTTGTGAACTATTAATATTCTAGAGAATATTTTATGAACTTATATTATTTTTTTAATTTTATTATTTTAGGATCATCCATCATATATTATTTTCATCTACCATTGGTTGAATTCTCATTTAATAATAGTTATATATCATGGATTCAAATTCCACCATTCAAGAATTTGCATCAAAAAGCTTATCATTTTTTTATCTATTGGATACTCAAATTATATAATTTTTATTTCTATATAAGTACTATTTTTTAAAATATTGAGAGGGAACCATTATACAAACCATAAGTGAATATGAAAAAATGACACAATTACATGGTGTGAAGGCCCATAGACACAAATCCCTTTCATCTTTTATTTTACTCAACTATACTAGAAAATACCCACCCAACCAGATCATCAATTCTATTCCTCCCCAAATGATGTTTTGAATGGATTTTAGTTCTCTAAGTGTTTCTACATGGGATGATGGCTCGTATTTCATACAATTCCTTCAATATTATGTTTATTTTTATCTACTTGGTGAATGATACAGATTTGATTCATCAACCCAGGGTTGATCTAGTAAGGTGGACTTGATCTGCTCCATGGCCCCAAGGATCTACAACACAAAGGACCTTGATATCCTAGTGGATCAAAGTACATGGGGCATGAAGTTCATTGAACACTCAAAGTCCATGTGGTCCATAGATCTAATTATATATATCGAAGGTCTGAATCAGGTGAATAGTTTCATGGCTATAATACCGATATAGTACCTACTATAGTGGATCTACAATAACTTCATAAAATAATCGACCGCCTGGATCTGAACCAAGTTCTCTATTGCATACGGACATGGTGTTTACCACTCAGGTGCCACCCTAACTTCACATATCTATTAGATAAAAATAACATAATTTTCAATAATCCCACCTAATAACTTTTAGAAGATGATTAAAATGGTAAAACTAATTTGAAAATGACATGTTAAAGGTAAAAGAAACCATATGTATATATATATTGAATATTGAATGTGAAATTTAGAGTTAAAGGTTAGAGATCATGTTTTTATTTGGATTTTATTGATATTAGGTCCCCGATCGATGGGTGAATATGTAAAAATTACACTATAGATCATTGGACTATTTGAAATTTTAAAAAGATGTAGAGTGAGTTTTTATTTGTTTCATTCACCTATAAAATAATATTTCATTCATAATAACATCAATATTTCTCAATTAAGTAAATATATGCCTCACTATAGAGCCCATGTCGGCAGATTCACATTGAGAGGGAAAAATGAATCAGTGGTTCACATTTTGTAATTTTCTTCTCAAATTCACCTCTATAGTAGATTAATTTTACGATACACTCTATATTTAGTTACTAATTGTCACAATGTGAGAGCCGAATCTTTATTGTGATTGGTTATGTGAGTCTAAGATGATCATGAGTTCACATTGAGTGGGGGTGAATCAAGTGTGACTTATTTTTACTAAATGAATTAAACTTAAAATTTTACCCATTTACTTGTTTAAACCTCTATCTCAGTTTGGATGTATAGATATTTTATTTTTTTCCCTCAACACTTACTCCATCACACAATCCAAATAATTTAAAGGAAGTAGCACATAGGTATTTTTATAAGTTTCATCCCTTGTATGGGAAACATACTTCTTAATATGTTTGGATATTATCTCGAGCTATAGATTTTCACTATTATTATAAGTGTTATAATGGGGAAATTTGTTTCCTTTATCCAAGATAACATTTTTTATTCTAAACTCTGATTATAATAATATTAAACATATAGTTTGGTTATCTCAAAAAAATACAATTTTACCTCTCAAAATAAATGTTAAAATTATTTTTATTAGAACCACTAGTATTTAATGGTTATCCCTGAACGCCATGGATTAAAATTCGATAGCTAAATATCCTTCCACTATACTCAACATGTAAGTTTGATTTTATTATGCTTCAAGAAAACTTAACTCCAAATCTCTAAATTCCAAGGTATTCAACAGATAGAACTTCAACAGGTATATAATTTATGTTATCCTATTCCAATCATCTGAATTTTGATTCTCTTCATAATCATCATCCATTTTTTCCTTTCATTTTAGTCATCTTCTGTATCTCCTCAGCATGTGAATCATTCTTCTCTGTTAGGTCAGTAACTATATCAATAAGCCTTTTATTTAAGCCTTTTAGCTTTTTGACCTAAATTTCCAATACTTTGATTCGGATATCTTTAGATTTAACTTCTTCATACAACTTCTGGCCCACTTCCTTTGTCATGTTGAAAACATCTACTGGTGGACTCCTTCTTGAAACTTCATCATCATCAGTTGTTCCGGCATCACTTTGATGTTCATGTACTTCACTCATTCCAACATCTTGATTGAGTGAATCAATCTTTTCCCTATATGATTCATCTAGGCCTTCCTTCAGTAAGCTGTTTGATTCTTTTAGTTGAATCACACTTTTCCCATTAACACTTCCACACTGAGGGATGCCACCTGACTTCTGATTCTTCTTTGATGTTTTTCCCTTCTCCATGGCACACTGAGATAAGAGCAGACTGATTCTTTGACCACACAGATCGACTATACCAAGTCAGAGAAAACAAATCTGATAACAACAACCTTCCCTTTGATACCAATTGTTAGGGCCAATAGCGGACTATATACCCTGATATGGGGGTGAATCAGGGTATGGATATTATTTTTTATAAATTTCTTCGTACCCCACTGGATATTGACCTCTTTATTACAAGGGTCACTTTGTTTGGTCTTGTGTGTAAACTATGATCACTTATTTACTTCTTTATCTAATGATGATGCTTTGAATGCAATGAAGGGAAGCAAACAGGCATACATAGATATTTTTACTTGGTTCACCCTCACTGGGCTACGTCCAAGGAGAATATGCCGACAAGTTTCCGTTCGTACCAAATTCCACTATTCTTCACTAGATGTGGATACAAATTTCGGGCTATATCACTTCTATGCCCAGGCTCACTGCCTTTACAAAGTTTAGGGTCAGCTCACTGCTTTCCCAAGGGTCACTCCCCGTTTCTCTCTCTCTAACTCACTACTGGTGGAGAGGATCACCTTCTTCCTCTTCCTTTGCACACTGCTCTGGAAAGGATCCACTCACAGTTTATAGACCTGTAGGTATCTTCATTTCCATGAAGGAATGCATCTTCCACTGTGTGTAGATGTTCTTTTGAAGCCCAGCTTTTACCCGTAGATGAATTTCTTTTTGCACTGAAGGTATTGGGCAAAATTCCAGATTCCACGCAGCTCATAAATCACTGTCGGAACCAAACCTTACTTGGCGCGCAAGTCTAACTCGGCGCGCAAGTATCAACGCGCAAGTCACAACGGGCACGCAAGTCCTCCTCAAACACTTGCGCGACTCAAGCTTCTTCAACTCCAAACCTATGCGATTCACTTCCTTTTATTCCCAATCCAATATTGTCATGTAACTCCACACTGGCGCGCTAGCTTCAAACACTGGTGTGCAACTATCACCCTGGCGCGCAAGTCCCACCTGCGTGACCACACACACCACTTGCGCGACCACCACACCTGCACGACGGGAACTCTGATTTCTCAAAGTGTTGAACTCCGGTTATGAAATGAAGAGGGGTGGTCCAGTATTTATAGGCAAATTGACCACCCTGCACGATGGCGCACAAGTCTTCTGTCCTTTTAGACACTTGCGCGACCAACTCCCAAACTTGCGCGAACCTATTTCTTTAGCCATATTTTGATATTCTAATATTGAAAAACATATGGCGCCCAAGTTTCCTATACTCCAAGTCCTCAGCGCGCAAGTACCTTTGCCAAAAACACTTTTCTTCATTTGTCGATTTTCAGGTCCAAAAATTTGGCAAACACTGGAAAACGGCACCACCTTGTATCTATTCTTTTGTACTGCCTCTAGATCATCCATTCCTTTTGTCGAAGTTCTTGAATCAAACATGGATCGTTGACCTCAGCTCTTGAACTCGACATTACATCATGAAATCCTCTTTGTCAACAAATTTGTATGTCATTGTTTTGCTTTGTCAACAATCACCACTCAGATGTCCACTTTGTCAACAAACACAATCACCTCAAAAATGATTCAATGATGCCTTGAGGGATTTTTTCCCAACACCCCTAAAATGACCATTAAAAATTCATATGGTTATGCTGAATCTATAATATTGTTTTTAACCTTCGGTGTGAGTTTTTTTGAGATTCTGAGATGAGCTTATTATTCGAGGTATTTAATATTTAATGCAATAATTATTATTTATTTTCTTACATTCAAACATTGATATATATTAAAAACTATCTAAATATAAATTATAACTTTATATTTGAATCTAAAATAGAGATTTTTACCTAGTTGGGTATAATTTCTATTCTTGTTCCGGCCCTATTTAATGGATATTTCCTTTTAATTTAATTATGTGTTTTAATTACACTTACCACTAATCTCTCCCTACATACACATATAGGGATAACTCTCCCCTTACCTTATAGTTATATGGATATTAGAGAGGTATTGATATGATTGATAAGACTTCATCAAGAGGTGATTTAATATGTGAATTATGGAACAATAATCATGGATCATGGATTAGAGGCATTTGATAATGAAGCTTCGATGATCCACAAAGAGGTAGGACTTGTTATATTGAATTCCACCTTGATTTGATTCAAAATTTATTTATGATTATTTTTTTTGGGAATTATATTACCTTTTTCTATATTTTTATTGGATTCATATCTATTTATATGTTTTTTGTTTTAATCATGTTTTCCAAAGAATTCGGGATCTAGAATTCGTGATTACATGGTGAGTAATCTCAAGAACACGCTCTAAGTAGTTGGTGAATGTTTCTCATGTTATGAAATATTCACACATGATTTTTTGGCTATATGAACATGTTATATAGGACTCTTGGTGATTCAACATATGTTCTATCCATTTACATGGCTAGATACCCCATCTGAGGTACATGGTGTGTACAAGTACACGCAATGTTGAGTTACATGATGTGGCCTAGCCTAGGTTATATTCCCAAATACCATTTTCCCTTACATGAAATGTATTACACAAATATGTCATGTACATGTTAAGTATAAACTAATATGAGCTAACGTACATTCCCACAGATAGGATTTGAGTGTACATGTCTTGTATTGTACTTGTGGTTGGGTTTTACATATTTTCTTACCCGAAGTATGGATTTTGAAAAAATAGGTAGTCAGTTATGAGGATCATTCCACATTGAACATGTTAGTGTGGTCCTCTTTTATATTAGAGTATTTTGGAAATATAATTCAAGATGAGTTAAATATTTAAATACCATGGTGATGATGATGATATTTAGATAAAAGAGAAGATAAATTGTGAGGTAGTATACTTCTCAGGGTGAATTAGGATGATGATAATGGGAATCTCGCTTGTTTTTAGAGATTATTTCCATCCGATATTTGGTGTAGGTTATGAATCCTAAGATGAAAAGGGGCCACAAATTCTAGTTTTCAGCTAAACATGGCCAATTACCTCTTTATATAAGTGTAATTAAATGGGACTTTAATAGATTTGATACTTTTGGATGTTTTCCCCCTCCTTCATGTACACCCTGGAGTTAATACTAGTGAATGTGGTTTGAATTTAGAGGATAGTGAAGTTTCTCATCCTCTCTCTAGTCATGATGTCCTATGTGGCCTTTCATCCTTCAAATTATAGACATATTCTCTCCCTTATATGGAATCTTGAGTTATGTTCAGATAAGATGGAAATGTGTTGTAGAGAAATCTCAATAATCCCTTTCACTTGAAAATAAATTCCAATATATGTGTGGAATTGGGGTTATGAAACTTGGGATTTATATATTTCTCCCTGATATTGTATGTTGGTACTACTTGTGGGTCCTTAAATTGAAACAATAGTGTTGGTCATCCCCCAAATACATGGGTTGTTGTTCATTCATACTAGAAAAATGATTTCTTAGAGCTGCCTCAAAATATTTGAAGGATATTATATCATGGAAGGTAGTTTTATGATTCATTGATAGTCTCTCTGCATTGGCATGATATAGGATCCCTGACATGGATGCAGTGGTTGTGCAGTATCATTATTTTTTTTCAATTGAGAAGGAGTGGTTTCCAAGGTCAATATACACTTGTAAAGTTTGCATGTTATGGAGAGGCATTACAACCCTGTGACGGTTGAAAAATTTATGTCTTAGTGATGGTGATGGTTGATCTTAGTGGGTGGTCTATGAGATCAATAGATTACAGAGCATGGGGTTCCCTAGTTATTTTTCCTTCAATGTTCTTCCTATAGAAGAGTTGGTTTAGGTAATGGTTTCTCTAATGATGGTTGAACATTTCTCCCTTATGAGTGTGTCTATGATACCTAGCTTTTATTGCAGGTGTTAGAGTGGTTGATGAGGATTTTTCCTCATATATATTTTCATATGGATTAGGGTATGGTTTTCTTTCTTTTAATGGGTTGTCTGGTACTGGGTGCTAAGAGATGAAGGTTTAATTATTCTTCTTCATCATCGGTACTTGTTCTAGGAGTAATGGAATATGGGTAACGTCGAGTATACAACCTACATATAGGTATGGTGTTGAAATAGTTGTAGATGGTGTATATCATGGTCTGGTATACATTTCTTTAGTTGGATCTCTCTTACTTGATCCTCAAGGTAAGGTAGTGATATTTTGAATATGAGTTATTTTTTTAGATTGTCGGAGTCTGATCCTCTGTGTTGTGATCAATAGGGATTTTTCTTCCCATTATGTTTGATATACTTACCATGGATACCTTGTAATATAAAATTACTGGGTATTCAGATTAATCCTTAGAAGTCCCCTAAGGGATTTGATGGTGGTATCCTTAAGTATTTAAGTTGTAGTCTCTTCCCTTGGTGTTATATCTTCCCTTATTGAGTTGGGTGGTTGTATGATTTGTTCATACATGGGATTTACCAGTATCCCTATTAATCATTTTTCTAGGGAATTCTACTATGTATTTTTCTAGTCACCTCTACATGGGATCTCTTCCCACATTGGTTTTTCCTATGTAGATTATGTACCGGTTTTTGTTCATTCAGAAGTAGATCCATAGTGATGTGGACCAAGGAAGTCAGTGCCTTTGTGAACTTTCTAGGATAAGTAACCAGTATATCTCATACTAGAATTTTTATGGCATGGTGATCCTCCAACCCCTTGTGGTTGGGTTCAATGGTCTGTTCTATAGTTATATACCTTTACAGTTGATCTCTTTATATAATACCACAATATTTTGTGACTGTGGGAGGTGTATCAGTTGTATGAATGCATATTTATTATTTCATCTTGTATGTATATCCTCCATGGTTTTGATTTATATTAATATATTTGTGGTATATATTTGATTTAGGATGGGTTGGATAAGTCATCCCATATGTGTGTAAGACTTTTTTTTGTTCATCATCCATTGGTAGATTGGAGGTGGTATTGGGTTGGTGCACTCAACCTGTAGCCACCCCAGAGGGGTCCTGGTGGGTCAAGTCAAGTTAGGGTGGTATCTAAGTATTTTTATTCCAGGGATGGTGTTTGGAGGTATGTGTCTCATGGTGTTTGGTTCAAAACATTTGGAGTGATAATTATTAAAGGTATTTAATTCTAGTTTTTACACTAGGGAACCCATCTAGGGTCTGGTAGTTGATTCAATCCTATATGAGGACTCTAATAATCTGATATACTTTCTTGACTTCATAGATCATTGTTTGTAGGCTAAAGTTTTGTGGGTTCATGCATCATATAGTTTTTTTTATTGTGATTTCATGGCATGAAATATAACCATTGGTGTTGGTGTCATGTGACGAGGATATTGATTTCCAGCATGGAAATGCTTTCTCTAGAGGTGAACAATGGACCTTTTTGGATGATGATAACCCTAGGACTACTCATAGACTTTTATGACTTTTAGGAGGATATATCTCAAATATCCTACGAGTTAAAACCAACTAGAAAATATTGTTAGTTATCCACTTCATTTATCAGTGTTCAGGATCCTCTATTTCTTTTTATGGGTGGGACTAGGCCTCTCTCGTGATTATCAGAATGTTTAATCCTATATTCATTGGATAGTTTGTAGAAAGGGTTAGTAATCCATCATTGCACCCAAGTGAAGGATCCTATATCTTAACATATACATAGGGTCAATATCCCCACTTAGTTATCATGTCATGTGATCCTCTATAAGTGAGTTCGTTAATTGAAAGGGTCAATATTACTCCCACATACATGAGGCATGATATCCAATATTTACAAATTTGATACTTATCTATCTTAAGAGATTGGATGGGGAATCAGATCCTCCATTGGTTTTGGTATCTCCCATCACCTATATATACTCTGGTGAGGTCAAAATACTCCACTATTATTCATATAAAATGGATCATGTCATATAAGGTTAGTATCTCCCCAATCACCCTAGGTGTGGTATCCTCTATCTCATCTTACAATTGGGGTTAGGCATTGTCTTCATTAACTAAGGCATGAGATCATGTATCTCAACATATGGGTATAGTCAGGTATCCCTCTCATTCATCATGGTGTAGGATCTTATATCTATGGATCAAACTCCATCAACAGATGATTTTTTCAATGAGATGTGAAATTTCTTTTTTATTTCTCATGTGGATATAGAGGGATTTTTACCCATTTAACTACAAATGATGTCAGGTGATTTTGGTGGGGAATTTTTCTGAGGATTTATCTATGGAAGGGTAATCGGATATTGTGTTTTTGTGATTATTGACCATCATATAGCCAATATTGGATGGTTTTCCATCATTGTGGGGTGTTTTTTGACCAATATGGTGGGTAATGGTCCACTTAGTCAAAAGTGAGACATAGTGGTGGATTAGGCGTAACCCCCCTTGCTGAGTTGTAATAAATAGTCTCCATGGTTGGAAAGTTTAGATCTGAGAATTTTGGTCTCTTTAGAAGATATGACTTGCAGTTGTAAGGCATGAAATGGTTCATTTCCCTTTGAAATGTTTCATATTATCCTAAAGAGATGAATGATGATATTTTGTAAAAAATTTTCTTCATGGGACTCTAACGAACTAATGAAAAGTATGAGATATACTCCTATATTTTGTTCGATAAAGAATGTAGTTTCATGTGTAGTTCCTTTTGGAATCTCAAGTATTGTGCCTTATTGTGAGCTAAGGCTATTGTGAACTAGTCAATGTGAGTCTTACTAGCATGACTCTCCAAATTATTATTGGTAGATTATTTTGTTTATGTGGAAACATGGTCATTATGGTGATTTTTAATGGAATTAATACTATGAATTCCCCTAGGAGGTGATGATGGTAGACCATTATGTGTGATGGTTAATGTGGGTATTTGATTTCAAAAGAATTTTGAACTTGGTTTTTAGAGAGGTTAGATATATTCTCCAGTAGTTAATGTGAACTTAGTTGAGTTTTATGACTTAGGAACGTTTTTTCCTTATCTATTAAATTGGTATGAATAATAAGGGTTGATTTATCCTTCTTCTTTGAGATACCAATGTTTACTCATATGTGTTTCTTAGTTACTCAAGGGAAGAAGAAAAAGGATCTCATATAGTGGTTTGGTATGATTTTTATGGTACTCAATATAGGATATTGATGTAAATAGGTTAGATTCATATGTTAGTCGACAAGGTTCCCCTTTTTGAAGGTGGGGATCATGAAATCACCATGAGAAAGCTCGTGGAAGATGGAGTGTATCTGATAGACACTAATAGTTCATGGATTTATTTCATTCTAGTATTGGTGGGATCCATTTTTTTTAAGGAAATGACTTTTGGTGGAAATCCTTGATGATGATTTTATAAGGAAATTTGTTTGTGGATTTAAATCCTCCCCTTTGATGGGTTGAATTTGGGAAAAGTTTGATAAGAAAAACTGTAACGCCCCGACCCCATCTACCCAGAGTCGGTGCATTACTTCGTAACATTGACATGATCACAAAAGATCAAGTCTCGAAATACCGATTAGTTTAGTAGCCTTGGAAACACTAGATACATTCATAAATGTTACATTACATCATAAAGTGAAAAACTACAATAAAATAGTATCCATATCCCACACTCATATCCTCTTATGACTATCCCTACAGATCATTCATAAAATACTTCTTCACATCCTGGAAAATACTAAAACATTGAAATGGGTGAGCTCAGATCCTCAGTAAGGATAACAATATAGTGGAAGCTTTCATAAATAAACATTAACATTTAAGGCAATGTATAACTAAAACACAAGCCTTTTTAAACTTGAACTTCAGCATAATATGGAAAAAATAAAATTAAATAATGTCATTTACTTACTCACATGGATATTCTACTAGTCGAATAATCACATGCAATATCAATAACCACTTTCATAATGATGGAATGCATAATGCCAGACTATCATAACCACGTAGCCAAGGCCTCGTGCCAAGACCACAAATAAGATTTTGTCAAGGCCTCATGCCAACACACTAGTTTGTCTCATGAGACCTACCGATGCATCGAGGAGCTATAGTGGGCTCCACCCGTCACTTATTAAGTCCAATTCATTCCTCATATGAACAAGTTTAAACATATCATAAACCATAACAAAATCGTATCACATAAAACATTCATAAAGGAAACATAAAATTTCCACATTTCAATCAAAAGATATCAATACAACACATTGATATAATAAAAACACTTTCAAAACCATTTTCAATACCAAAATAAAATAAAATTAAAACTTTTTATTTATTTTTCATTTAAAAAAATTTATGGCTTGTAGAGGAAGCCGAAACTCAAATAATGGTCATGGCGGCGGAGAAGTCGTTGTCGCCGCATATGTACAGAAAGAAAAACATTCCCTTTTTTTCATTTAGTAAAACGCTTCGTATAAAAAATATTCCTTTTGAATAAACGTAAAAGTCAAAGGGGTTTATACACCGTATAAAAGAAAGTTGTGTATAAAACCAAATATGCCTCAATGAAAGGAGATTGAGACGAAGTCCTTAAAAAAATCATTTTTAAAATAAAATAGATCTATTATGTGTATTCTCTATAGGTACACATAAAGAAAGTAAAAATACAAAATAATACATTATAATATCTTGACATAATTTGAAAGTAGTAGATTAACCCAAAGAATGGAAATTGGGTTAAGAAGTTCCCTTACCTCGTGTCTGACTTGACTCAACCGTTCTTTAACCTCCTGAATAATAAACTAGAGTTAATATATACCTTATTAAGAACCATTTTCAATTTCATTATCCTTTTTATATCACTTATTACAATGTTATGAACATTATTTAGTTATTTAAGTTAATAACGGTCGTTTTGTCGATCTTTGGTACTTGAGTCAACAATAAACTTCTTATAATTACAAGTTGTTCATGTGGTGAAATATCCATTATATACAGAATTATATTCATGATGTATATATAATATATATCATATATATCTAGTATATACATTCATTCATAATATTACGTAACATTTAGAGGTAAGAAATGAAATGCACCGTTCATGGAGACGGTAAGCCGTACGTACGCATGAACGCTACTTTCATTTCTATTTCATATTTAATTGAATGAAATCATAATTATATAAATGTATAATATAATTCCAGTATAATATATCATATAATACCATTTACTCCATCCTTTATACATCCCACATATGGTATTAACGATTCAAATCACTTTGCGGGGGCGGTAGTCCGCACTTCCTAAAATGAAAATATCGTGTTTACCCATAATGGAAACCATAAAGGTATGCCATAAATGAAAAATAAACTATCATTAGGAAAACAAAAACATAATATATATCATATATAAAAATAGTTTCATCATAATGGCCACCATTAGAGGTGTTATATGATTGTTGAACAATCATCGTTTCGTGAGACAAAAAATCGCCATCCACAGAAACAGTATGTTCTTTAACCATTAGATGTAGGTGTGTGTAAGTGTAGCTCGAATACTTATTATAACAACATCCTGGTATATTTAGGATACTGGTGTTGTTACAAAAGAAATGAATAAAAAGTGTTTAGGGGGTTTAAGAAGAAAAATAAAACAAAACAACATTAGAGAATACATTACCTTAAAATCGGGTAACTCTTTTTGATTTGAGCCAAAGGCTTCCTTGGAAGAGTTATGCCCAAAGTGAGGCTTCTAGGAGTAATAGGGGGAATTTGGGAGAGTATTTGGGCAGAGGTTGGCCGAGCCAAATGGCTTGAAAGTGTGAATGAGGTGGTAGAAGTGGGGTCCTTTTATAAGTGGAGAGGAGGGGCACTCTTGGAAATTAAAGAAAAGTCACTTTATTATAAAATGAGTTTCGGATTTTAGAGGTCCCACACTTATATAATTCGAGGCTAAGGTTATAAGTGTTAGAAGTATACTCATCCAATAGGTTTTTGACAAGTTTAAGCCTTGGATTTTACATTATCTTTTTATTTTATTTAAATCGTTAAATAATGAGGTCATCGCTGCATCATCATGATGTCATAAATAATTTAATTTATTTAATGTATAAAAATTATAAAAAAAATAATATGAGGTAGGAAATATTTTTAGATTTCCAATGACTATTTATAGTCAAAAACATCACTTGTAAAATCCCATGAAAAAATTGTTTTAGTAAAACTTTTCATGTTTGTGTCATTTTTTTACTTTAACATTAAATAAAAGGTATTTATGTCATTTTCCAACTAAAGTGGCTCCATGGGGTCCCCAAGTTGACCCATGTATTTTCATGGTCGGCCATGGCACATCCAATGAGGGTAGGACATGTGTCAAGCTCATCTCATATTATTAAAACATTATTTTTACCTTAAACTACACTAATTACCTCTAATCGCGATTAAGAACTTAAAAGTTACTATTCACCAAAAAATTATTTTAATCTCATTGAACCACATTTTACATTTTAATGACATATATGTATGTCGGATTTTTGAATATCAAATCACAGAAGTGGTAATATTTCATTTAAACAAAAAATCAGTTTTTTAACTACCACTTTGTGGTTTCACTATTCATCAAAAATTGAAGTTTTTCAGAACAATGCCAAAATTTCACCATAAGATATAATTGATATTCCGAATTCAAAAATGATGTCTATTTTATGAAATTCCAAAAATATAAGTTGCATTAATTAATTTTATAATTAATTCCCGTTGTCACAACAAATAGCGTGTTTTTAAGAAACAATATATATCAAAAGATTGACAATTGTTTATGTCCAATTTCAAAGTGAAATTAATTATAATGAACACCATTGGATAAAATGGTAAAAATATATTCTAATTATACTTTAAAGCCACTCAATAGTATAACTTATCACTATAAATTATTTTTATTAAAAAAGATGTTTTAAGTATTTTTCACTATTCATAAAAATTTGGAAGTTCTCAGAAAATTACAAAAAATTCAACATAGGATAATTTCAATATTAGGAATACAAAAATGAATTCCATTTTGAAATATAAGATTTCGATAATTATAAAAAGTGCGTATTACTATTCATAACGGCTACTTTGATTAGTCGCGGTGTGTTTGAACTCGAGGTTGTGTACAACACACGCTGCTCTATTATTCAAAGAGGAGCATACCATGGAAGCTTGGGGTGTTACATTCTCCCATCCTTCAATAAATTGTGCCCTCACAATTTGATATTTTTCTTTGAAAATAAAAGGTTGAAAATAGAAAATACCTTTCTGGAAAACCCACATCGGACATAAGGTTAATAAAATTTATCCTTAATAAGAGGGAAATAGAAATAAGAAAGTCACCACCAAATTATGATCTCGATAAGGAGAACATTGGTGGAAATTAGAGACATATAATTGGCGGAAAAATGTAAATATTTGTAGGGAGTGATTGAGGTCATCAATCACAAACAAGTGTCCTAATTGAGGGCCTCAAAGCCTTCAATCTATGTTGATTTAAAATATCATCAGTTCAACAAGACATAAGGTATTAGGATAACAAATTTTTTGTTTTAATATCCCTTTAATAAAGTTTAAGAATTAATTTATTCATAGAATAAGATATAGTTATATATATATATTTATGCTTGACAAGTAGAGTTTCAACCTTCAACTAATTTCTACCACAAACTCATCTTTCACTCAAAAAGATAATAGAACTCAAAAATATTCTATTTATCCTAGTTGTATAAGGTTCCAAATATTAACACATACCATTTAGATTAGTAAAACTATTTTGTAATAACCAGGGACTTCCTGTAGGCTAGTGGTAGGTAATAAAGGCATGTCGCACTATGGTTGTGGGTTCGATTCCTGCAGCTTGTCCGACATGACGGGTTATTCCCCACCCTGCAGGTTGTCCTTTTCCTAAAACTATAGTATTATAATATTCCAAAAATAATTGTCATAAATTTTTTTTCACATTAAACAATACTATCCGATCAACTTAATCCATTCCAACCATTATAGTTATCCAAAATACTTCTGTCCAACTCACAGTCCAAATTTTATAAGGAAGGTAAACATAATGAAGATCCTTTTTTCCACGTAACAACATGTGAACACCTTCATCATGTATTCTTTTTAAACATACTGAATTACCATGATCCGTTATTCCTTATAGAATACTAGATATACTCCTCCTATCCAAAAATGTATACAAATCATCAATCAGTTTCAAGGAAGTTAAGAATATCCAATATAATTTATCTAAATCAATCACGTCTTATTCCAAAATCACTATCTCGGTATCAGAACCATATTATGGTTTATCATTCTCTCAACCATATATTTTCCAAAAATTTAACCTACTGTGGAGTCACTTTTCTTGGTTCCACACAATCTCAAGTCCTTGATGACATAATACTACAGTACAATCCTTATATACTCCTTAATTATTATAACCAGTACATCATTGATACAACACTCAAATTACAAAATTATTTAATAACAACATAAGAACTCTAATCATTACTCCTCATATGTGGTAGTATCATAACTTGATTATTATCCAATAACATCATTTGGGGAATACTCTGATGATTTGGAAATTGGTTTGCGTAGTGTCCTCAATCCTTGCAGAAGAAGCATTGTACATTTGAAACCATTTTCTTACCCTTGCAGTCACGCACTTTGTGTCCTTTTTCTCTACACTTATAACAAACTCCCATTACCTTTAGTCAAGTTCCATGATGTTTCTTCCACAATTACCACATATTGGAAAATTATTCTTTCCCCTCATCCCTTTATCCATCATTCTCTCTTCCATCCCTTTCGTCTCTTGCTTCGCTTCAAAGCCATAGGACTCAGAGAATTCTTTACTTATCTTATTAACACATGATATTATTTCTTCATATGTTGAGAACACATGGGAGACTATTTCCCTTCGAAATGTTGTCTTAATACCGTGAAAGATTCGATCCTTCTTACTCTTTGGATCATACGTATTGCTGGAGTTCACATTCCTTCTACTGGGCGCCATTTCTATACAATGGCATAAATTAGGTTAGTTTATGAATTACAATGAATAATTCCAAACATTTAAAATACTTAATGTAAATTGAAAGGTTTATGGATATAATCCATAATCATAAGAATTTTTCTTTGAAGAAGTATATACTCATAAACCCTACATAACGGTTTGTAAAGAAAATGAGAATTATCCTAAGCAAATCCCCCGGGAGTGTCGTAACCAAGAGTGCAGCAAGGCCCGTTGTCGTGCACCAGTTCTCGTTTGAGTCTATCTCAAAGCGGTGTTTTTGGATTTTACCCCTAGGTACATCTGTGCCAGAGACGCCTCTACCTGCTCGTATCCAGACAGGGATGTATTGCTCAGAAAACTCACAACATCTCTATAATACCAAAATTCTAGGAAGCTCTTCTATACTAATCCTCAAAGTCTATCTTTGGTCTATGTGCTCTAATCAGAGTTTATCTAAATCTAGCTTCCAAGGTTAGTACTAAACTGCCTCTGATACCAACTATAACGCCCCGACCCCAGCTACCCAGAGTCGGTGCATTACATCGTAACATTGGCATGATCACAAAAGATCAAGTCTCGAAAGACCGATTAGTTTAGTAGCCTTGGAAACACTAGATACATTCATAAATGTTACATTACATCATAAAGTGAAAAAATACAATAAAATAGTATCCATATCCCACACTCATATCCTCTTCTGACTATCCCTACAGGTCATTCATAAAATACTTATTCACATCCTGGAAAATATTAAAACATTGAAAGGGGTGATCTCAGATGCTCAGTAAGGATAACAATATAGTGGAAGCTTTCATAAATAAACATTAACATTTAAGGCAATGTATAAATAAAACACAAGCCTTTTTAAACTTGAACTTCAGCATAATATGGAAAAAATAAAATTAAATAATTTCATTTACTTACTCACATGGATATTCTACTAGTCGAATAATCACATGCAATATCAATAACCACTTTCATAATGCTGGAATTCATAATGCCAGACTATCATAACCACGTAGCCAAGGCCTCGTGCCAAGACCACAAATAAGTTTTTGTCAAGGCCTCGTTCCAAGACACTAGTTTGTCTCATGAGACCTGCCAATGCATTGAGGAGCTATAGCGGGCTCCACCCGTCACTTATTAAGTCCAATGCATTCCTCATATGAACAGGTTTAAACATATCATAAACCATAACATAATCGTATCACATAAAACATTCATAAAGGAAACATAAAATTTCCACATTTCAATCACAAGATATCAATACAACACATTTATATAATAAAAACACTTTCAAAACCATTTTCAATACCAAAATAAAATAAAATTAAAACTTTGTATTTATTTTTCATTTAAAAAAAGTTATGGCTTGTAGAGGAAGCCGAAACTCAAATAATGGTCACGGCGGTGGAGAAGTCGTTGTCGCCACATATGTACGAAAAGAAAAACATTCCCTTTTGGTCATTTAGTAAAACGCTTCGTATAAAAAATATTCCTTTTGAATAAATGTAAAAGTCAAAGGGGTTTATACACCATATAAAAGAAAGTTTTGTATAAAACCAAATATGCCTCAATGAAAGGATATTGAGACGAAGTCCTTAAAAAGATCATTTTTAAAATAAAAAGATCTATTATGTGTATTCACTATAGTTACACATAAAGAAAGTAAAAATACAAAATAATACATAATAATATCATGACATAATTTGAAAGTAGGAGATTAACCCAAAGAATGGAAATTGGGTTAAGAAGTTCCCTTACCTCGTGTCCGACTTGACTCAATCGTTCTTTAACCTCCTAAATAATAAACTAGAGTTAATATCTACCTTATTAAGAACCATTTTCAATTTAATTATGCTTTTTATATCACTTATTGCAATGTTATGAACATTATGTAATTATTTAAGTTAATAACGGTCATTTTGTCGATCTTTGGTACTTGAGTCAACAATAAACTTCTTATAATTACAAGTTGTTCATGTGGTGAAATATACATTATATAGAGAATTATATTCATGATTTAGATATAATATATATCATATATATCCATTATATACATTCATTCATAATATTACGTAACATTTAGAGGTAAGAAATGAAATGCACCGTTCATGGAAACGGTAAGCCGTACGTACGCATGAACGCTACTTTCATTTCTATTTCATATTTAATGGAATGAAATCATAATGATATAAATTTATAATATAATTCCAGTATAATATATCATATAATACCATTTACTCCATCCCTTATACATCCCACATATGGTATTAACAATTCAAATCACTTTGAGGGGGCGGTAGTCCGCACTTCCTAAAATGAAAATATCACGTTTACCCATAATGGAAACCATAAAGGTATGACATAAATGAAAAATAAAAAATCATAAGGAAAACAAAAACATAATATATATCATTTATAAAAATAGTGTCATCATAATGGCCACCATTAGTGGTGTTATATGAGTGTTGAACAATCATCGTTTCGTGAGACAAAAAATCATCATCCACAGAAATAGTATGTTCTTTAACCATTAGATGTAGGTGTGTGTAAGTGTAGCTAGAATAATTCTTATAACAACATCCTAGTATATTGAGGATACTTGTGTTGTTACAAAAGAAATGAATAAAAAGTGTTTAGGGGGTTGGAGAAGAAAAATAAAACAAAACAACATTAGAGAAGACATTACCTTAAAATCGGGTAACTCTTTTTGATTTGAGCCAAAGGCTTACTTGGGAAGATTTATGACCAAAGTGAGGCTTCTAGGAGTAATAGGGGGGAGTTGGGAGAGTATTTGGGCAGAGGTTGGCTGAGACAAATGTCTTGAAAGTGTTAATGAGGTGGTAGAGGTGGGGGCCTTTTATAAGTGGAGAAGAGGGGCACTCTTGGAAAGTAAAGAAAAGTGACTTTATTATAAAATGAGTTTCGGATTTTAGAGGTCCCAAACTTATATAATTAGAGGCTAAGGTGATAAGGGTTCTAAATCTACTCATCTAATAGGTTTTTGACAAGTGTAAGCCTTGTATTGTACATTATCTTTTTATTTTACTTAAATCGTTAAATAATGAGGTCATCGCTGCATCATCATGATGTCATAAATAATTTAATTTATTTAATGACCAAAAATTATAAAAAATTCTATGAGGTAGGAAATCTTTTTATCTTTCCAATGACTATTTATAGTCAAAAATATGACATGTATAACCCCATGTAAAAATTGTTTTAGTAAAACTTTTCATGTTTGTGTCATTTTTTTACTTTAACGTTAAATAAAAGGTATTTATGTCATTTTCCAACTAAAGTGGCTCCATGGGGTCCCCAAGTTGACCCATGGATTATTATGGTCGGCCATGGCACATCCAATTAGTTTAGGACATGTTTCAAGCTCATCTCATATTATTAAAACATTATTTTTACCTTAAACTACACTAATTACCTCTAATCACGATTAAGAACTTAAAAGTTACTATTCACCAAAAAATTATTTTAATCTCATTGAACCAAATTTTACATTTTAATGACATACATGTATTTCAGATTTTTGAAAATAAAATCACAGAAGTGGTAGTATTTCATTTAAATGAAAAATCAGTTTTTTAACTACCACTTAGTGGTTTCACTATTCATCAAAAATTGAAGTTTTTCAGAACAATGCCAAAATTTCACCCTAAGCTATAATTGATATTCCGAATTCAAAAATGATGTCTATTTTATGAAATTACAAACATATAAGTTGCATTAATTAATTTTATAATTAATTCCCGCTTTCACAACAAATAACGTGTTTTTAAGAAACAATATATATCAAAAGATTGACAATTGTTTATGTCCAATTTCAAAGTGAAATTAATTCTAATGAACACCATTGGATAAAATGGTAAAAATATATTCTAATTATACTTTAAAAACACTCAATAGTATAACTTTTCACTATAAATTATTTTGATTAAAAAAGTTGTTTTAAGTATTTTTCACTATTCATAAAAATTTGGAAGTTCTCAGAAAATTACAAAAAATTCAACATAGGCTAATTTCAATATTAGGAATAAAAAAATGAATTCCATTTTTAAATATAAAATTTCTATAATTTTAAAAAGTGGGTATTACTATTTATAACGGCTACTTTGATTAGTCACGGTGTGTTAGAACTCGAGGTTGCGTACAACACACACTGCTCTATTATTCAAAGAGGAGTGTACCATGGAAGCTTAGGGTGTTACAAAAACAATCTTGGATGATGTATCCCTAGTCTGATCAAGGGGAAGGGGATTTCTTATGAGTGTTTTGTATTTTGGGTCTCTATAGTGTATCTATCCTCCAAGAGTTGAAGATTATTTTGTGATGGTATACTACCTATCATATGAAGATGATTTTAAAGATTCATGATGATTTGTTTTGTGTTTTTTCCTTTTCAAGGATAAAAATACTTTAAGGTGGGAAGGATATGGTGACCCTTGTTTTTCAATGCTAATGACTTGCCTCATTTCATAGTTTTGAAGCCTAGAGCCTCAAAAAGGGTAAAATAGTATTTTTCCCTATAAAAATACTTCATAAAAATTTTAGAATGGTTCTATTGATTCAAAAATGTGGTTTTTAGCATTAGGATATAGTTTGGAAAGATTATGTGTTATGAAGATTATTTAGGAATTTAATATTTAAATAAATAAACATTATTTATTCCCATTGGTGTAAATGTTGCTATCTCTGAAAAAAACTCTATATAGAAATTCTGACATCATTTTTGAGTTTGGAATTTGTGTTTTTACCTAGTTGTGGTTTAATTTTTGTTCGAGAGTTGGGCTCTAAGTCAAACCCTTTTAATGGGTATTCCAATTTTATTTATGTTGGGTTTCGAATTACCCAATCCTCTTTTATCTCTCATTATGCTCAAATATGGAGAACTACCCCTTACCTTATATTTATGTGGATCTAAGATTGGTAAAGATAAAATTGAGGTGATTTCTTCCATATGTGATCAGAGTTGTGGATCAGTGTGTAGTGATCATGGATCATGGATTAGAGGCATGCGGTCATGAATCTTAGACAACCCGCCATGATGTAGGGATTATTATTTTCAATTCCTCACAATTTTAATTTTAATTCTTTTCTAATTATTTTTATGATAATTACATTTCTTATTTTTAGTTTTATTAGATTTGGATATATTTCTGGGAGTTTTTGGTGTAATCAAGTTGTTCACAAACTTATGCATCTAGAATTCTCAACTACACAATGTGTAGTCTCAAGAACACACATTGTGTTGTTGTTCAGTGCATATTAGGTCAAATATAATGTCTACATGGTGTTTTTTCCACATGAACATGCAATGTGGGAACCTTGGTTACACATCATGGGGTTTTTACATATACACTACTAGAATTATCATGTGAGGTACATGGAATTTAAAGATACATTCCATGTCAGGTTACATGATAAGACCAAAGCTAGGGTACATTCCCAAGTACCTATGTTCCTTACACACTATACATTATAAGGATACATCATGTAACTGGGAAGTAAACACTGATTTGGAATAAGGTAAATGCCCATAGTGAGGATTCAGGTGCACATACCATGTTCTATTAGTATATCCCAGGTACTACCATTGTGATTAGTTTTTCTGTATTTTCTCACCCCATTGTTGGATCTGAGAAATAAGCGGTCTATTTTGATTATATTTCTGAATATAATGTGGTGTTGGGGTAATATTTAATATTATAGGTAATTGGTGAGATGATTCCATGAATTTTTCAGATTTAAATCCCATGGAGGTGATGAAGGGACTCATATTACGGAAAATTCATGTGTGAGGGTAGTGGAATTCCCAAGGTGCATATAAATGATGAGAGTTGTGACATGATTTTCTTTTATAGATAATTTCCCTCTATAATTTAGTGTCAATTATGGAATCCTTGGATGGAAGAGGGTTACATATTCTAGTCCTCATCTAGGCATGTGAAATTCCCTCTTCACAGTAGATTTGAAATGAGAGGAATTAGATAAATGAAAGAATCATGGAGGTTTACCCATTTCTTCCCATAAACCCTATAGTTTTTATTGGTGCATGTTTTTTGAATTTTGATAATGGTTGATTTTTCTATTTTATCCCTAATTGTGACAGCCTCTGTGGAAAATGTTTTTTGGATGGTATATATCTTCTCTCTCCCCCTCATATTACATCCACGGTTAAGTATATGGATGCTGGAGGAGTGTTGTATAGAATTCTTGATGGTCCCTTCCACCAGAATATGAAATATGATGTCTATGTGGAATTGTCAATATGAAACTGGGGATTCAGATATTTTTCCCCATGATTGTATGTTGGGACTAGTTGTAGTTCCTTCCCTTACGATGATGGATTCATTACTCCCCCAGAGATATGGGACATGAGTCCTTAATGATGTATATATATTTCTCTAAGATCCCTCGTTATAGGTATAAGACAATCTCTCATGGGTACTCTTTAAGGGTTACTCATGACTCTTTTTTGAGGTGTATGATTTTCAACATGGATGTAGTTTTGGGGTGATATTAGTAGTTTTTTTTGGAAGATATGATTAGTGTCTAAGGTTGGTATCCCATAAGATGATTTATATATTCTAGAAAGGTATACCACATTATGGTTGTAGGTTTCATGGATAATTTATGGTGTTGTATGATCTCCATGTAATTTTTATGAGCTTATGATCTTGAGGGGCTATTGGGAATGGGGTACTAAGATTTTAAGGTTAGTTACGATTATTATTCATGTGTCCATGTTCTATGACTAGTGGAATGCGGGTAACTCTGGGTATATTCCCTATTAATAGTGATGGTGGTGAAGTAATTTTAGATGGTTTAGTTCATGGTTCTGTATATATATTTTTTATCAATATCCTTTATATTGGATCCTTGGGGTGTGATCATTATGTTTTGGATAGTCGTTTTCTTGGAAAAACTTAATAGGGTCGAATCCTCTACGTTGCAGTCGATGGATAGGTGTCTTCCTTGGATGCATGAGATCTTAACCATGGAGACCTTATTATATAGAAGGAGATGGAACTGGGCATCTTTCTTGGTATCCCCCTAAGGTATGGGAAGATATTCACCTTGAGTTATGGAGTGGTAGTATCTTCCCTGGTATTTATCACTTCCTTTTTTGAGTTGGGAGGTTGTATGGCCTTTCCTTTCTTTAGAGATGACCTAAAAACCTATCTCTATTTTTTTGGGGATTCCTACTGGATAATTTTGTACTTCTTTTGTATGATCTTGGGAGTATTATGTTTTGATTAATAATAACTGATCTAATGATTGTTTAATATTTTTCATAATTTTAAATTATTAATTATATTCAATTACATGTTTTAATCTAGTTATATATATTATATATTTTAGTTTTGTTTTATTTAAAGTATACTTTATCATGATTATATCATAATATTTATATATTTAAATTTTATTTTTTATTTTTCATAACATGTTCTACATGTTTTATTTTATGTTTCTAATATAAATCTATCATTTGGAACTTCAATATATTATTTATACATGTTTTATATTGTTTACATATAAAAAAATATAATTTACACCATGTATCCTTTTGGTTATCCTTATAGCCAATTAGAAATTCACATAGTTGATTTGTTAGCCACATAACTGTTCTTCCAATTTCAGTTTTTCTCTAAATATTTACCATATCTCATGATATAGAACTCCAAATTGAGTTATTATTATTTTTAAATATAAGAATATAATATGCATTCCATTATTAGAAATTAACTTCTTAATAGGTCTTTATCATGTTTGAAATTGGGATATAATTTACTGAATGTTTGTTATCAGATTTCTACTATTTCCCAAAACTGTTTTTTCTTTTTTTAATCATATATTGAGTATAGTTAATCCGATTAAGGTGATTATTGTTTCTTTTGAAAGATATTAAAATTTTATAAACATAATTCTCAAGGTTATAAATCTAATTCTACATTTTAATATGTCATTTTCAGGTATGAAGTTTGAGAAATCAATTTGTTTGGGATTTTCCAAAATTAGTTTCATGAGGAATTCTCTTACGTGAGAAATTCACTTACATGATAAATTCAGATATGTGAGAAATTCCCTTATGTGAGAAATTATCTTACATGAGAAATTCAGATGTGTGAGAAAATAACCTACATGATTAATTCTCTTATGTGAATCCCTTACATAATGAAACACATGTGTGATGAAACACCTACGTTGATTGCCTACATAGTAAATCCCTTACATGGTAAATTCACTTACATATAAAAATTCCTATTTAAAAAACTCATACATGAATTTCTATTATGTATTTTAATCCAACAAGAAACATTCCATGTTTTATTTTTTCTTCAATATAATGATTCATTGCATGTTTGTTTTTATATTTAATTTTTTTTTAGGAATTTATAAATCCATATTAATTATATAGAACCTGTGAAAAGTGTTTTTCATTGTTTTAATTGGTTCTATGGTGTTCTTAAATGGATAATTTTTTCTAGTATATATGCATTAATGTTTATAATGTTAGCTAGTATATATATCTTATATTGTTGTGTTTTACTTTTCTAGAATGGTGGTATATCTTTGTTGAATTATTTTTTGGCTTAGTCTTCCTATATATGTGTATGATTTCTTAGTGATAGTAAAAATACCCCAACCAATAAGTGGTGGGATATGAGTGTAACACTTAGCATATATCCACTGAGAAGGGATCACAATGGTTCAGGTCATGTCACATATCCTTCAATTACCTACATTTTAGTATAATTAAAATAAATAATGGAATAATTATGAACCTCTTAGTTCCTTATTAAAAATAGAAAGGGTGATAGTTTCTTCTCAACTAATATCCTTTACTCTTTTCAATCTTATCATGGCTAGAATCATTTATAATTATTTCCCTATCATGATATTCTATAGGATTCATAGAAATTTTCTTTTATTCAACTATACTTATATTTGTATTTTTCTTTATAAAATTATCCATCAGCAAAATGTATTAATTGGTTCTTTCATTATATTTTTCATAAATTCCTTTTAAGATGGGAGGATGGTCATAAAATCTTGTATACCATGTCCCCTCTATTTTCACCAACCATAAAAAAATTTATTGAGTCGTTGGGTCATAACTTTTAGACAACCTCTAATGAAATTTGTTCCCTTCAAGTAAAATGGATTATTCCCCATTGTCACTAGAATTTACTTATGCTTTTCTATATATATTTAACCATTTGTTGTTGATCTAGAAAACTAGTTAAGCACTCATTTTTACCCTACTCATCTTTCTTGGTATTTTCACGTGGTTTCTTAGTAGTCTTAGAAAAACATGAATTTTCTTCATTAACTTTATAATTCCTTTACTTTTCACACCATAGAGTATTTTTCAATGTATTCCAGTCATGAATTATTTTGTTTTATGAACGTATTGATCACATCTTCCATAAATTTCTTCCATTCATTTAAATTTGTTTTTTGTTGGGAAATTTGATAAATTCAAGACCAGAAGTTAATTAATTTGATAATATGTTCTCATCTTCTCAGAATATATCCCCCTTGGTTCATTATTATTCCATAATAATGACATATTAAACAACTAAGAGTAGTCTTTATATCTAAAAACCCCATAACATCAGTAGTATCATCTGAACTTTTATCTCCCACAATGATTATAAATCAATCTAGTACATTTTTATGTTGTCTTGCTAAAAATTTATTTTTTCCTCCTTGTGTTTAGTGTTATTATTGATATATTACTCTTTTCATATGATATCAAATCCCATTATAACTATAAAACCTTGTTGAGAGTTTTATTTTGATATTTATCTTAGATTTATGTACTTTATTTTGTATAATAGCAATAATTATATGATAATATTCATATTCTTCCTTTCCATCTAGTTCACTTAATTTTACAACTTCATCATCTTTGATTTATTATTTTCTCATTTACTAAAAAAATTCTTATATTTTAATTTATTTTTAAGATTTAAAATCATTATAATTTCATAATTAATAATAATACTATGAAATACATTCAGAGACAGATCCTCTTTACCTTCAAAAAAAATTAGGATCAAACCCATCTGTAAGATTTATCCTTAGATTTTTCACAATGGTGGAATCATTCAGTTTTTCTCAAAATCCCCATATATTCCTGAAAATTTTATTTAATGTAGTAAAATAGTCATAAATATTTTCTGCAGTAACCATTTTTATATACTCAAATATACACCTCAATATTTTTAATTTGGCCACCTTGAATTTCACATATCTATCATAAATTCTCTCTTATTTATCCCAAATTTAAATGGTAGTTTTAATTACCATGAATTTTTTTATTCATTTTCTAAAAGAGATATAAAAATTTAATTTTTATCTCTTCCATCAACTTTAAAATTTATCTTATCATAAAAATACTTAGGTTTGATTTTCTCAATGGGTGGAAATCCCACAATTGTTTCATTCTTACTTCCTTACCAAGTAACATAAGATAAGACAACATCTTATTCTTCCAATAGTGGTAGTTCTTTCCATATAAAGTAAAAACACCGCTGATATTAATTATACTCATAATTTCTATACTCGGAAACTACTTGGATCTTACAGTGGAAACCTAGATTAGTTATGATATCAATTGTAGAGATCATGTCAGTTGAGTATCACTAATGTGGTTTTATTAGTGGTAGCTTTTTTGAAATGTTACTCTCAAATTAACCTTTTTAACCAATTAAAGTAGCTATCCTCTCCTTATTTAGTTACTCAGCTTCACACGAATGTAGTATGAAATAAATAACATGGAGACATGGTATTGTTATAGGTTTTGGACTTAATGTGACAGACTACTACTTATTATTGTTTCTTAAACACAAATTTCATGGAGTTACACTATAAATGCAATTGGTTACACAAATAATATTCCTAGTCCCATCAACATAGAATCCGATAATGATCCATATAGAATCTAAAAAAACAACAAATTCTCTCTTCTAGTATAAAAAATGGCTTATCCAAAAATAAGAAATATCTCTCTTTAATCCAATTTTATTCTATAAAATTGATGTAAAAATCAATCCTCAAGACTTCTTGATCAATAGATTTTCAAGTGGTTACTTCTTCAAGAAACTTGGTGTATGAATATCCCAATGATCAATCGGTCCATCATAGTATCTCTAGATTTTTCATAATCTAGTAATTTTTAAATCCAATAAATTATTAAAAACATCAAGTCTTATCCATTATCTCTAATAACTCATAACTTTTTTTCACTTTATATACTCTCTTTGATATAAAAAAGTATCTACTTATTAGTATGTGACTCTCAAAAATTTATTTCACTTCATGATCCTCCTTTTGTATTTATAGAGTTATGAATATTTTTTCCATATTTTAATTAAGGAAACAACTAAAATATCTGGTGGAATGTGATTTTCTTTTTTTAAATAGGTGGATATTTTTTTGTTTTAATTCTCATTTAAAATATTCTCAAAACTCATAGTTAAATATTTCTTATTTATGTCTTTATAAGACTCTGGATATTTCCCTTCTTGTGATATTTAAATATTATAATATTATTCTCTAAAAATATAAATATTTAAATTTATTCCGATTTATTCCATATGTATATGGAATAATAAATCATTATGACTTGGAAATTATATTCATAGAATGGAAGATTTCACATCCTTCTAGAACATCACACTATGATCCATGATGTGGAGTTTTCCTTTTTTGATATCATCTTGAATCACAACATACCTGATTAATCATGATAATTCATTCCTCAATAATAGTATCATAGCTTCACCTAATTTATATTTCATTCTTTAAAATATTTAATTATTATGATATTCCCCATTTTAATTTGATAGGAACCTTTTCAAGTTCCATTAGAATTTTGGCTTGTCTTGATGAGTTTTCATGAATTTTTCTTTTTTCATAAGGTTAGTTGACTAATATGAAGTATACATGTAACTTATGATGATTAGGAACCTTAAAACGTTTTATATTTAGGAATTTTAAACCATAAAAAGTATTCATTAACCATTAAAAGTGTTATAGTGAAACCTTTTGTAGACCATTAACCTTGTAATGGTTCTCATATACCTTACTATAATAGAGAACCTTAAAAAAATATCTCATCCTTAAAAATATCATTATTTGTAAATTGTTGGTCCTTAAAACATTGTAACCCTTATGAATTTAATAGTCCAACCATATTAAGTATTATTTATAACTTTATAATTTTAGTAACATTATAAATCTACTATAATAAACCTTACATATTTTTCACATTTCTAATTTCTTGGAAATTATTTAACCATAGAAATATGAAAAAACTTATGAATTTCAGATAACTTTTATAAAATGATATAAACTATATATTCTATAATGGTTTATCCTCAACTAAAATCAACACTAAGACTACTAAAAAACATAATATAAAAAATGTCATCAACCAAATGGATTGGTTCACCTATTCATTGGATCTTTGAAATAATAAATCTTTTAAATGGTTTCCCATAACTTTAATGCACTCTACAAAGTCTCATGTATAATTTAAATAATTAATTTTTAGTATTTCAATGTTCTTCACCAAAAAATTAATTCCATTTATAAAAAAATATCATAAAACACTTCATTCAAGGGTTATTATATGTTATTTTATATATCCATAATGTTAGATACCCCTTGAATGGTTTATTCATTTTTAAAACCATCTTTTGATTCCTTGATATCACAGTTCTTCAACTTTCAACTAGTTATAAACTCAATTTCGATACTAAAATATAGTAGATAGTACTCGATAATCCTTACCTGTAATTTTCCTATAGAATAGTTCAAAAACCTATCACATAAGAGGGTTTTTGTCCAAGAGATTGTCCAACTATTTATTCCAAGAAATTGAATGAATTTCCTTTTCCGATTTAGCATAAACATCAACTTCACATGCTAAATTGAATTCACATAAATAATTTTGAAAAAAATATAACTTCATATTCCCAAATTTATTTAGGCACTTAACTAACTTTGGATAAGATCTTATGTGATGATATTAACCTTTAAATAAATGGATCATAAATAGATTAACCCATATTTATCATTGATCAAAGTGAGAAAGTCTTGTGATGCATGTTAATTCCTATAGTATGGATCTTCCAAAAACATGGTAAGATCCAAGATGAAACATGGGAGTGATAAGATAAAATAAATCTTCAATATCTTAATTTTTTCTCTTTAGAATCTAGTTAAAGCTTACCGAGGATGATAATTAAAATGATGGGTATTTTAAAATGACCCTAATCTTTAATGGTTTGTTTCATTTTTAAATTTAGTCATTAAATATCATTTAAAAGTAACTTTTTATATTTAATATGATTTAGATTTTTTGAGGTATATATAAGAAGGGAGAAAAATTAAAAAGTAATTAGATAGCACCAGGTGCCTAGTGGACTTGTACAGGGTACCTAGTGGTACTTGGGGGGGAAATACACCACTCTCAACTCCACCAGGTACATGATAATACTATTGTGTTTTATTTAAATGTTGGGGAATATGTGTATTTTTTCATAAAATATAATCTTTAAATACATGTTGGATTATTATTTCAACCTATTTAAATTTTAAACCCACCCCATTGGGGATCTACTTATTCTACCTTCCCTATCAAGTCAATTTAACATAAATCCTTTTCTGGATCACCTCCAACAAGTTATGGAACTTTTTATTCAATAATTGGAGAGTGAGTACTTCCTCAAATATTATCATCCTCTTAATTTATTCATGGAAATGAGTTTAATATCATAATACTCTACTATATGTCTTTTAAAACTCATTATTTAATTTAGATTTCTTACCATATTATTATCATGGGAGTTGTCCCTAAGTGAAAATCAGGTACTATTTTGGTTTTAATTTTTAGATTTCCTCTTCCTTGTTGGCAGAAATTAAATCCATAATGTTCCTTTATGTTAGGTTGGTCTAATTATTCAAATGGTAGCATACTCTCTCTATCTCGATTGACTTCGAAGCCTCTATCTACAAAGATGTTGGTAGGTGACCCCTTATTCAACTCATATTCTTAAATATTTACACTTGTTTCGGTATAGGGTAGAGTAAATTTAATAAAAATTAATTTTTTTTTACTAATAATGCTTTCTATTAAATTATTTATGACATTATTAAATGGTTTTCACTAATGTTCCTTGTGTTTATTATATTAAAATGTATTTACTGTTATATTCAAGTATTATTTCGTACATGGTTGTTTACTTTTCATGCCTTATATATTATCCATGGTTTAAATATTTTATAATAAATATAATTATTAGATTTTATGTTTTACATGATAGTTTAAATTTAAGTTTCATCCTTTAATAAATGTATTACTTGTGAAATTAAATGTGTACTGTTTTGTTTGATTATTTTGGGTATTTTTGATAAATTGTAATTAGGAATTTATGATTTGTGCTCATGTTAGAAAGGTTATATTGTGTATATAAAGTATGATCATGTACTCCTCAAATTGTTTTATAAATTTATAGAATGATATGGGATCACAATTCCAAATTTTATTATACCCTTTACCCTATTTATAAAGTGTTGAGCTATAATGTTACCTTGAATTTATATGCTTCATTCACTTTTCCCATTGGGATAATTATTTCACACTAACTTGGTATATATTTTCATCTAGATTCTAAGATTAGGCTCAAAGTATGTAGGCTGGTATGGAACCTCCCTATATTTAGGGTTACTTGTTATCATTTATATTCATGTCAAATTTCTCAAAAATTAGCATGTTGACAAGTTTTTTTCTTATTCCTCTAGCTTTGCATTATTGTTTCATATACTTTATCATGTCATGGGATGATAGAATTGGGATGGTGATCACTTAATTAGTATATTATGCTCACAACTTACATGTATCCCACATTGGAGTGCATGTACACCCTTTTGTATGTGATCTACAAAAAATTTAATCACTATAGCATAGAAGCTATGAGTGACAGTGGAAAGGAATCAATTATGGTATTCTTAGAGACATGTATGGATCATTTAGGAAGGTTGGATATGGATTTTCCTCACCTTTTCATAGAGGAATATTTTACCTATTAAACATTAATTTTTTACTATATAGGGTTTATTTAGTTCACTTGATGTGGTTTATGTATTATTTAGGTTTTAATATATTTTGGGTTCCGTTTTAGTGTTTTTAGTTATTATATGTAAAATGATGCATGTACATATTACTTCTATCCTTCCAATGTATTTTAGTATTTGTTTAATTACATTAGTTGATTACTATATACACTTGGTATCAATAAATTCTAGAAAGGTTATTAAAAATGTTAGTGTGATCCTTTATATGTAATTGGATTATTCAAAGAGATTAAATTGTCTCCCATAATGGTATTACTCATCCATTATCATTTACACCAATACTTAGTGATTAAGAGGTGTTCATGAGTTATTGTGGTTGTAACATACCAAGTAAATAAAGAATAATACATATTTCATATTTATTAATATTTTTGAATTAAATATTAAATTTACTTTAAAGAGTTTCCTAGGTTCGATAGCGTACCTGATACGCAACAACGGGTTTCTTTGAAATCTTACGTTGCACACTAATAATATAATATTATTATTTTAAATGGCAGTTAACTCCTAGACGTTGTATTGGTGGGAATTAACAAAACTAACTAAAATATGATTATACATATTTGTAAAATGTATTTACATTTATCCAATAAAATTTAGATTCTTAAAATGCGAATGAATCTAATTTTAATCATAATTTACATTAAAAGGCCGAATTATCGTCTTCTAATGGAGAACCCTTTTTAAATCTAGTTTAGGTCACTTTAATACATTCTATATGAGAAAATAAAATCCTTATTTATAATGGGGATATCAAATTTTACTTTTTGTAAATTTTTAAAATTTTTCTGATAAAGTTCATTTTTAGTGAATAGTGAAAATATTGTATTTTAGTTCAAAAGTTACTTTTAATCTAATTTATTTTTATGGTTATATTATTTTTTTAATTTGATTTAAATATTAATTATAATATATTTTTACTATTTAATCCAATTTGGGTCATTTTAATTAATTTAACTTTGAAATTGGACGTAAACAAGTGTCGATCTTTTGATAGTTATTGTTTCTTAAAAACATGCTATTTGTTTTAACAGCGGGAATTAATTTTAAAATTGATTAATGACACTTTTATGTTTTTAATTTGGAAAAATAAATATAATTTTTGAATTTGTAATATCAAATAAATCTTAGGCTTAATTTTTGGTATTTTCTGAAAAAACTTCATTTTTGATGAATAGTGAAACCACTTAGTAGTAGTTAAAAAAATTGACTTTTTGATTTAAATGAAATTTTACCGCTTTTGGGAATTTAATTTCAAAAATCCAACATGCATGTTTGTTATCAAGAACTAATTTTTTTTCAATAAGATGAAAATAATTTTTGGTGAATAGTAACTTTTGATTTTATTTACCACAGTTAAAGGTAAATAAGGTAATTTAAGGTAAAAGGAATATTATAATAATTAAAAATTACCTTAACACTTGTCCAAACATTATTGGTTGAGTCATTTACGACCATGGGAATCTTTGGATCGATTTTGGGACCCCATTGAGCAACTTGGGAGTGATAATGACAATTTGGATTAATTAATTTAATGTAAAGACAAAATTGACATTAACAAAAACGTTTAGTAATTAATTTTTATATGATGTTATATAAGTCATATTTTCGACTATAAATATTAATTGGAAAGATAAAACGATTTTCTACATCATGGTATTTTTGTATATTTTTTAGACATCAAATAAAGTAAATTATATATGACACAATAATGATGCAGTGTTTACCTCATTAATAAATCATTTAAATGAATAAGATTATAAATATTAAAATATTATCCAAAACCTGTCCAATTCTTGTTGGATGATTTTATTTCGACCATGAGTCATCTTATCTTCGACTCTAATTATTTTTTGACCTTTTGAAACCGAATATCATTATATAATCAAATAATATTTTCACACTTTCCTAAAGAGCCCTCCTCCCCCTTATAACAGGAGACCACTTCTAACCAATTCCCCACACCTCTCAAGACATTTGGCTCGTCCAAACTCTACCCAATTAATCTCCCTACATCCATTTCATCCCCCTAGAAGCCTTATATTAGGCACAAGGCACTTCAAGAAGTCCATTGGTTCAAACCAAAGGGAGTTACCCAAATTAAAGGTAACAGTTTCTCTTAAATTGTTTTCTTTTATTTTACTTCTCCAGCCACTAAACTCTTTTTTATTCATTTATTTTGGTACAAAAACAGTATCCTAAATATACTAGGATTTTTGTTTGAGAAGGATTCGAACTTCACTTACACACACCTCCATCTAATGGGTGAAGAACATAATGTTTCTGTGGGTGGAAAACTAACGCCTCACGAAATGATGATTGTTCAATTACATCTTACCACCTATAATGGTTGCCATTATGATGGATCTATATTTATATATTATATATATTATATTTATGTTTTCTTTATGCTTCTGTAATTTCCATTTATAACATGCCTTTATTGTTTCCATAGTGGGTAAATATGATAATCTCATTTGAGGAAGTGCGGACTACTGCCCCCTCAAAGTGACGTGATTCGTTCATGCCTTATGTGGGACGTATAAAGGATGGAGTTAATGATATTATATATTATATTATACTTTAATTATAATTTACCAATATATCATTATGTTTTAATTCCATTAAAATAAGAAATAGAAATGAAAGCAGCGTTCATGCATACGTACGGGTTACAGTCTCCATGAACGGTGCATTTCATTATTACCTCCAAATGTTATGTACTATTTTAAATACATGTATATAATGGATATATATGATATATATGATATATAAATCATGAATATCATTCTAGATATAATGGAATATTTACCACATGGACAAATTATAAATATAAGGTGTTCATTTTTTACTCAAGTACCAAATATCGAAAAAATGGACTTTATTAACTTAAATGATTACATAATGTTTATAACATGATAATAATTGATATAAGAGGAATAATAAACTTTAAAAAGGTTCTTAATAAAGTATAAATTAACATTAGTTTATTATTCGGGATATTAAAGAACGAACGGGTCAAGTCGGACATGAGGTAAGGGACTACGTCTCAATCTCCTTTCATTGAGGCATATTTTGTTTTAATACATGATTTATTTTTATACGCTTCATAAACACCTTTGAATTTTCATTTCATTCAAAGGGAATATTTTTATATGAAGTGTTTTACTAAACGAAAAAAAGTAATGTTTCTTTTTTAATGTAAGCGGTGACAATGACCTTTAAACCTCCGCTATTATTATTTGATCTTTGGATTCCTTAACAATCTGGAATGTTTTTAAAAGTAAAAATAAATACCCTATACTCTTTTTACATATTTTGGTATTGAAAATGATTTTGAGAATGGATTTATTATTTCAATATCTCGAAATTAAATTTTTTATTGCAATGTGGAAATGTTATCTTTCCTTTATGCTTATGTTATGTGTTATGATCATGTTATGGTTCTTGGGCATTATTTACATATACGGGTGGTTCCATGATAAACCTAGGGCGGGTGAGCCCGAGATAGCTCTCCAATGCATTGGGTAACGTGAAGGAGGTAAACATGAATGTTTCTCTTAATATACTTATGGAATATACTGGGATGGTTATTCCAAAGTAACTCCCTATGTAGTTGTGATAGCTACAATGTATGTATGATATGGATTCCACAAGTTACCTTTATGATTTATGATTTATGTATGTTATTCATAAAATCTTATGATTTCATAATGTATGTAAAAGAGTTCATGTTTTGTATGTATTTATGAACAAATATTTTCATTCTTTGTTTTATAACCCTTACTGAGCCTTTTATGCTCATCCCATGTTTTGAAATGTTTTCACGGGACTTAAAGATGAATAGGGTCAAGGATGGGATCAAGGAAAAGTCATGTTGTCTGAAACATAGAACTAGACATGACTCTTTTTTCAAGAGTTAATATTTTATGAAAAAAAATTGATACTGGGTAGAATTGTCTACATGTAATATTCTTGTTGTTATGTAAATGTAATGACCTAATTCTCTAAAACTCTAAACCTAAAAAGATCCACAATGTGAATTATCCATTTAATTCAATATTATGTGTTGTTTAAGGTTGGGTCCTTATAGTTGGTATCAGAGGTCAGTTTAGATAACTTTAGTAGTTAGGTTATTGTTAAATTAATATCCATAAAGTAATTTATGTTAATATTGAAATCATATAGCATTTACAGATTACCATGTTACTTAACCTAAGATATTTCGGTGTTCAAAATGGTTTTCTATAGAGGAAACAGGGATGCTATGTTAGGACGACATCAGGAGGAAGATAACCTTCCAAATCAGCAACATGAGATTGTCAGAATCGGAACTGAATAGTTTGTTGCAGTGATGGCACAGTTGACTCAGGCTATAAATGGCGGTGGTATCCATGTACGAGATCAGCCAGATCAACCACATAGGAACATGTCAGTAGTGGAGAATTTCATGAGGCAACATCCCCCATCATTCAGAAAATCATTTGACCCTATTCTAGAAAAAGGTTGGATTAAAGCATAGGAAAATATTTTCAATGTCATGGGTTGTTCAGAACATCAAAAGTTTAGTCTTGTTGTTTTCAATTTTGAAGGTGAAGCTGATCAGTGGTGGTCGATGGTGAAAAATATCAGGGATAGTAAAGATATTGATGCTCTCAACTGGGATGAATTCAAAGGTATATTTCTTGAGAAATATTTTCCTAAGGTGTTTTGTCTTAGGATGGAGAAACAATTCATGGAATTTAGGCAATAGGATGACTCAGTGGCAGCTTATGAAGAAAAATTCACTCGATTGGCAAGGTATGCTCCAAATTTCATACGAGATTTTGATAGTAAAATCAATCGTTTTTACTTAGAAATAAATCCAATGTATCGAAGGGCGTTATATTCTCGTGAGTGAAAAAGTTATGAAAATCTTTTTCGTTGTGCAGAGAAGGTGGAAATGGAGTTTGCTGATGATTAGGTATTCTTTGAAAAACAACAGAATAAGAGGTCGAGGTGGTAGGGGAAAGGGAATAACTCTTCAAAAAAGTCTGATGGTAAGAAACTAAAGTTTACAGTTTGTGAAAATTGTGGTAAAAATCATGCTAGGGAACGCCTTTTGAATTCTAGTAAGTGCTACCGATGTAGTAAAATGGGACATAAGACTCGTAATTTCACTAAAAAAGATCAGTGTAATGGTAAGACAAAATCTGATTTACAGTCAGTAAAATGTTTTAAGTGCAATGAAATGGGTCATTATGAAAATGAGTGTCCAACCAAGAAATCAACTGAGGGAAAGTATGTATACTACAAGCATAAAAGGGTTGTGAAATCCTTTAAAACTACTTAAATAGATGTTGGGCCATCAAATAAAGTTGTATCAGGTACACTGTTTGCTTGTTCAGATTATGCCAATGTGTTGTTTGATTCAGGGTCTACGCACTCTTTCATTTCTGAGAATTTTTCTAGTAAATTGGGAATTCCATCTCAAGATATGAATACAGAACTTATGGTAAAAATACCTGGAGGAAATGTAGAGACAAAAAGAAAACATAATAACATTCCTATCCTTGTGTGTGGAAAGAATCTACCTGAAAACCTTATTGTTTTACCTCTAGTAGAGTTTGATGTTATTTTTGGCATGGATTGGCCTTCTATTTATCATGCTAAGATTGACTGCAAAGATAAAAAGGTTTATTTTTAGAAATTTTTTCAGTTTGTGTACAAGAATGAACCCTTTCTTTTGATAACATATCAGGAAGCTGATAAACTAGTAAATGATGGAAATGAATGTTACCATGAACGTATTGTTGAAAATAAAGGAACTGTTCAGATTAGTGATGTGCCAAGGGTAAATGAGTACCTTGAAGTTTTTCATGATGAGTTTCCTGGTATTATACCTTATCGGGAAGTTGAATTTATTTTTGACTTAGTTCCTGATGCTAAGCCAATTTCAAAACCCCCTTATTGAATGGATCAAATTGAACTTTTAGAGCTAAAGAAGCAATTGTAGGAGTTATTAGATAAAGGTTTCATTCGACCTAGAACATCACCATGGGGTGCTCCTGTCTTATTTGTTAAAAAGAAAGATGTTTCAATGAGACTTTGCATTGATTATAGAGCATTGAATAACATAACTATTAAGAATAAGTATCCTTTTCCACATATCGATGATTTGTTTGATCAGCTCCAAAGAAATCAGTATTTTTCGAAGATTGACTTGAGATCAGGGTACCATCAGTTGAAAGTGATGGAAGAAGACATTATGAAGACCGCGTTTAGTACTAGATATGGCCATTATGAATTTGTAGTTATGCCTTTCGGTTTAACCAATGCACCTGATATATTCATGGATCTTATGAATAGAATTTTCCGTGAGTTCTTGGACAAGTGTGTGGTTGTGTTCAATGATGATATTTTGGTTTATTATACAAGTAAAGAGGAGTATGAAAGTCATTTAAGGTTCATCTTGTAAACCTTAAAAGAAAATAAACTTTATGGGAAATTCAAAAGGTGTGAGTTTTGGTTACATCAAATTTCATTCCATTGTCACATTGTTTCAAAAAATGGAATAACTGTTGATCCTGCTAAAACAAAATTTGTTGATGAATGGCCAAGGCCCATAAATATAACTGAGATCTATAGTTTTCTTGGTTTGGCAGGTTATTACCAGAGGTTTGTTGAAAATTTTTCATGGTTATCTAGTCCAATGACTAAGTTAACTCGAAAAGGTGTTAAGTTTATCTAGACAAAATAATGTGATGATTGTTTTTAGGAATTGAAAAGAAGATTGGTAAATGCTCCAGTATTTTCACTACCATCCTGAAATGGTGAGTTTGTTATCTACAGTGATGATTTGTTGAAAGGATTGGGTTGTGTCCTAATGCAGAATGATCAGGTAATTGCTTAAGCTTCACATCAGTTGAAAATACATGAGTTAAATTACCCTACACATGATTTGGAATTAGCTGTTGTTGTTTTTTCTTTAAAAAATTAGAGGCATAATTTGTATGGAGTAAAGTGTGAAATATATAATGATCACAAAATTTTTAAGTATATATTCACTCAGAAAGAATTGAACATGAGACATAGGATATGGTTGGAATTAATCAAGGATTATGATTGCACCATCCATAACCATCCAAGAAAAGACAATAAAGTGGCTGATGCTTTGAGTCAAAAAATTAATGCTTCATTAACCATGTTACATTTGGAACAAGATACTTTGTTTTTTTATTTGATAAACTTTGGCATAGAAGTTTTTGGTGCAAGAAATTATTCTTTTTTGTATCAGGTTTCTGTGAGATCATCTCTATCAGACATAATTAAGAAAGCGTTGAAGGAAGACAGTGAGTTGCAGAAAAAGGTAGAGTTGGTTCAAAAGGGTAAGTTGCCTGATTTTAACATTGATAATGATTGTGTATTGAGGTTTGGGAAGATATTATGTGTGAATTGGGATTCACAGTTGAAGAATGAGTTGTTATGTGAAACTCATAGTTCCTCATTTTCAGTTCATCCTGGCAGTACAAAATGTACAGAGATCTTCGTGAGTATTACTGGTGGGATGGAATGAAAAGAGATACTTCTGATTTTAATGTGAAGTGTTTGACTTGTCAGCAGGTTAAAGCAGAGAGGCAGTTACCAAAATGGATGCTTCAGCCTCTACTGGTGCCAGAGTGGAAATAGGAAAATATATCCATGGACTTCATTGTGGGATTACCAAATACATCTTGAGGTAATAATGCAAACTGGGTTATAGTTGATCTATTGACTAAATCTGCTCATTTCCTTCCTATTTTAGATACTTTGTCTCTAGATCAACTTTCTAGGTTGTATGTTAAAAAGGTAGTCAGGTTGCATGGAGTTTATCTCTCCAATGTATCTGATCGTTATCCCAGTTTTACTTCTATATTTTGGAAAGGCCTTCAGAAGTCGTTGGGTACTGAATTAAATTTTAGTACAGCTTTTCACCCTCAATCAGATGGGAAATCAGAACGAACAATTCAGACCATGGAGGATATGTTACGTGCTTACTCGATGGATTATCAGGGAAGTTGGTACCAATATCTTTCTTTGGTTGAATTTCATTATAATAATAGTTTTCATTTCAATATACATATTGTTCCATTTTAGGCATTATATGGAAATTTTTGTCGAACTACAGATTTATGGGATAAAGTATATGTGAGGAAGATGATGGGACCATAATTGGTAGAAGACATGGTAGAGAAAGTTCAGTTGATTCAAAAGCACATGATAATAGCTCAGAGTAGACAGAAAAGTTATGCAGTTAACCGGAGGAAGGATCTTTCTTTTGAGGTAGGTGATCATGTCTTTCTCAAAGTTTCTCCATGGAAAAGTCTGATGTGTTTTCGTAAGAAGGGAAAGTTGAGTCCGATTTTCATTGGACCTTCTGAAATTTTGGAGAAAGTTGGATCAGTTGCGTACAAAGTGACTTTACCTCCAAGTTTATCCTAGGTCCACAATGTTTTTCATGTTTCGATGTTGAGAAAGTATATACCAGATCCATCTCATGTTTTGATCCCAGAGGTAGTTCAGTTGGAAGAAAATATCTCTTATGAAGAACAACCAGTCCATATTCTTGACCATATAGGGAAAGTGTTGCGGAATAAGTAAATTCACCAGGTAAAGGTTTTTTGGAAACCCCATATAGTTGAAGAGGCAACGTGGTAATCTGAAAATTCTATGAGGGATAAATACCCCCACTTATTTTGATAAGTGAATAAAAATTGTGAGGTCGCAATTTCCAAAAAGGGGGGAAGGATGTAACATCCCAAGTAAATAAAGAATAAGACATATTTCATATTTATTAATATTTGTGAATTAAATATTAATTTTACTTTAAATGGGTTGCTATGTTCGATAGCGTACCCGATACGCAACAACGGGTTTCTTTGAAATCTTACGTTGTGCACTAATAATATAATATTATTATTTAAAATGGTAGTTAAATTCAAACTGTTGTATTGGCGTGAATGAAAAAAACTAACTAAAATATGATTATACATGTTTTTAAAATGTATTTACATTTATCCAATAAAAGTTAGAGGCTTAAAATGTGAATGAATCTAATTTTAAGAATAATTTACATTAAAAGGCCGATTTATCACCTTTACTGGAGAACCCTTTTTAAATCTAGTTTTGGTCACATTAATACATTCTATATGACCAAATAAAATCCTTTTTTATAATGGGGATATCAGAATTTACTTTGTGTAAATTTTTGGAATTTTTCCGATAAAGTTCAGTTTTTAATGAATAGTGAAAATATTGTATTTTAATTCTAAAGTGTCTTTTGATATAATTTATTTATATGGTTATATTATATTTTTAATTGTTTTTAAAGTTTAATTAGAATATTTTTTTACCATTTAATCCAATGTTGTTCATTGGAATTAATTTAACTTTGAAATTGGACATAAACAAGTGTCGATCTTTTGATAGTTATTGTTTCTTAAAAACACGCTATTTGTTTTAACAACAGGAATTAATTTTAAAATTAATTAATGACACTTTTATGTTTTGAATTTGGAAAAATAAACATCATTTTTGAATTTGGAATATAAAATAAATCTTAGGCTGATTTTTTGGTATTTTTCTGAAAAACATCAATTTTTGATGAATAGTGAAACCACTTAGTAGTAGTTAAAAAAACTGACTTTTTGATTTAAATGAAATTTTACCGCTACTGTGAATTGAATTTCAAAAATATTACATACATGGTTGTTGTCAAGAACTAAAATTTGGTTCAATAAGATGAAAATAATTTTTGTTGAATAGTAACTTTTGACTTTTATTTACCACGGTTAAAGGTAAATAAGGTAATTCAAGGTAAAAAGAATATTATAATAATTCAAAATTACCTTAACACATGTCCAAACCTTATTGGTTGAGTCATTTACGACCATGGTCATCTTTGGGTCGATTTCAGGACCCCATTGAGCCACTTGGGAGTGATAATGACAATTTGGATTAATTTATTTAATGTAAAGAGAAAATTGACATTAACAAAAATCATTTAGTAATTAATTTGTATATGGTGTTATATAATTCATATTTTCAACTATAAATAATAATTGGAAACATAAACATATTAACTACATCATGGTATTTTTTTTATAATTTTTATACATCAAATAAATTAAATTATTTATGACACAATAATGATGCAGTGTTTACCTAATTAATAAATCATTTAAATAAATAAGATTATAAATATTAAAATATTATCCAAGACCTGTCCAATTATTATTGGATGATTTTATTTCGACCATGAGTCATCTTATCTTCTAATCTAATGATTTTTGGACATTTTGAAACCGAATATAATTATATAATAAAATATTATTCTCACACTTTCCTAAAGAGCCCCTCCTCCCCCTTATAAATGGAGACCACTTCTAACCAATTCCTCACACCTCTCAAGACATTTGTCTCATCCAAACTCTACCCAATTAATCTCCCTACATCTATATCATCCCCATATAATCCTTACCTTAGGAATAAGGCACGTAAAGAAGTCTTTTGGTTCAAACCAAAGGGAGTTACCCAAATTAAAGGTAACAGTTTCTATTAAATTGTTTTCTTTTATTTTACTTCTCCAACCCCTAAAATCTTTCTTATTCCTTTCTTTTGTAACAACACCAGTATCATCAATATACTAGTATGTTTTTATGAGAAGTATTCTAACTACAATTACACACACCTCAATCTAATTGGTGAAGAACATAATGTTTATGTGGATGTCAAACTAAGGCCTCACGAAACGATGATTGTTCAATTACATCTTACCGCCTATCATGGTGGACATTATGATGGAAATTTATTTATATATGATATATATTAAGTTTATTTTTTTCATTATTCTTCTGTAATTTCTATTTATAGCACGCCTTTATGGTTTCCATAGTGGGTAAATACGATAATCTCATTTGGGGAAGTGCGGACTACCGCCCCCTCAAAGTGATGTGATTCATTAACGCCTTATGTGGGATGTATAAATAATGGAGTTAATGATATTATATATATTATATTATACTATAATTATAATATACCTATATATCATTGTGTTTTAATTCCATTAAAATAAGAAATATAAATGAAAGTAGCATTCATGCGTACGTACGGTTTACCGTCTCCATGAACGGTGCGTTTCATTTCTTACCTCCAAGTGTTATGTACTATTTTAAATACATGTATATACTGGATATATATGATATATAAAATATATAAATCATGAATATCATTTTGGATATAATGTACTATTTACCACATGGGAAACTTATAAATATAAGGTGTTCATTTTTTACTCAAGTACCAAATATCGACAAAATGGATGTTATTAACTTAAATGATTACATAATATTTATAACATGGTAATAATTGATATAAAAGGAATAATAAACTTGAAAAAGTATCTTAATAAAGTATAAATTAACTTTAGTTTATTATTCAGTATATTAAAGTACGAACGGGTCAAGTTGGACATGAGGTAAGGGACTTCATCTCAATCTCCTTTCATTGAGGCATATTTTGTTTTAATACACGATTACTTTTTATAAGCTGTATAAAAACCTTTGACTTTTTATTTATTTCAAAGGTAATATTTTTATATGAAGTTTTTTACTAAATGAAAAAAGGGAATGTTTCTTTTTTAATGTAAGCAGTGACAATGACCTTTCCACCTCCGCGAGTATTATGTGATCTTTGACTTCTTTAACAAGCCGGAATCTTTTTAAAAGGAATAATAAATACCATATACTCTTTTTATGTATTTTGGTATTGAAAATAATTTTGAGAATGTATTTACTATTTCAATATCTTGAAATTATATTTTTTTATTGCAATGTGGAAATATTATCTTTCCATTATACTTATGCTATGTGTTATGATCATGTTATGGTTCTTGGGTATTATTTACGTATATGGGTGGTTCTGTGATAAACCTAGGGTGTTTGAGCCTAAGATAGCTCTCCAATGTATTGGGTAACATGATGGAGGTAAACGTGAATTTTTCTCCTAATAGATTTATGGAATATAATGTGATGGGTATTCTGAAGTAACTCCCTATGTAGCTGTGATAGCTACAATGTAAGTATGATATAGATGCCACAAGTTACCTTTATGATTTATTATTTCTATGTTTTATTCATAAAATCTTATGATTTCATGAGGTAAGTAAAATATTTCATGTTTTGTATGTATTTATGAACAAATTTTTTCATTCTTTGTTTTATAACCCTTACTGAGCCTTTTATGTTAATCCGAAGTTTTGAAATGATTTCATAGGACTTAAAGATGAATAGGGTCAAGGATGGGATCAAGGAAAAGTAATGTTTTCTAAAACATGGAACTAGACATGACTCTTTTTTTCAAGTGTTTATATTTTATGAATAAAAAATGGATACTGTGTAGAATTTTCTACATGTAATATTCATGTTGTTATGTAAATGTAATGACCTAATTCTCTAAAACTCTAAACCTAAAAAGATCCACAATGTGAATTATTCATTTAATTCAATATTATGTATTTTTTAAGGCTAGGTCCTTATATTGGTGTCCTATTCTAATACCATCTAGGTATTCAGGTTTTCGGATCATTGTAATTACATAAATATTAAAATAAATATATTTGAAAGATATCAAATTATTTTATCAATTAAATTTAATAGATTAAAGTAAATATAAACAAATCAGATATTAAAATCACCCTCATTCATATGAAATCAATCCCTCTTTGTAAATTATCGAATCTTAGAAATACAAAAATCTACCACCTTTGGGATTATAAAAAACAAATAGATAAATAACACAATTAAGAACACAACGGTGAATAAAATTTATATTTAAAATTGTAATTATAAAATATATTATAATAAATCAAATAAAAATAAAAAAAAAGAGTATAATCAATCTTTAACAACTTTCGTCTCACAAATTTTTCACAAAACAAGATTTGGAGAAAAAAATGTTTAGAACTTCCAGTTCCACCATATTCTTTTTCCATGATCCAGCCTCTTGGGATTTAGGAGATGAAATAATAATAGCCCCATGTTATTAACCGGAATTAAACTCTAGTTTATTCTCTCATTAAGGAGGCGTAGCATGGTACTTTGTTTTTTCTTCTCTGAAAGAAGCATATAGGTCATCAATATAATCCTATGTCTATGGATCACTTTAAATAGGCATCCTTCCCAGTTGTCATTCACCTATGAAATGATATTACTTAGACATTTTCCCTTTATTTTTATAAACTGGAATATCCAACTTATAAAATATTTCATAAATGAATCTTCCACATACAAGTTCTCTATTTTATCTTACTTTTTTAAATTTAGTATAATTAATCATCCTTAACATTATTTAGAATATATTATAGGGGTTTTTATGAAATTCAAAATATATATACCATATATATTTCAATTATCAAAATATCTGAATCATAGTAAAAAAATAAAATTTATAAATTTCACTATGAATATGTGTTAATAATTATGTTAAAAAATCCCCACTCTCATACATCAAGATGTTCCGATCAAAATTTTAAAATTTTATTCTAGTATAAATTCATTTTCATGAGATAATACCTTTAAACTTACACCATAATAACTAATATATTGTATTTTGAATATTGAATGTCCTTTAGGTTGTTTTTTAATGTCTTTTTTTTTATTTTTTTCAGCATATCTTATTGGGAATGGTTTTATATATCAAGTTATAAATATTTTTTGGTCTTGTTACAAAATTTTTCTTATGAATTTTTTATGGAGGATAAGAAAGTTTACTTAAACATGTTAATAAAAATTTCATGAAATATAGGTGATTCCATAATGATCTTAGATTTCCTAACATTATAAAGATTATCATGATCCAATATTATTTTTTATGATTTTATAAAAATTAAAATAAGTACAAAGACGTAGAATTATAATGAGTGAGAAGTCAAAGTTTGAGAAGCGGTACAAAGATCAATATGGAGTTTACATATTGACAATTTTTATGATCATAAAACATTAAAAATTGTTTTATAATTTGTAAAACGTTTGATGTTATGAATCTATGGATGATGTTTTTTTATTAAGTGAACCAGTCAAATTGTTGTTCTGAAAAAGTTGAGTTAAAAGAATAATTTTTTATTACATGATATTTTGAAAAGTCCTAAAGATCATGAGAGTAGGAAGTACATCGATCAGAGATATTGGATGATCATTATAGCTAGCATGATGAGTTTAAAAGGGAAATTTTTATCACTTAATGTTCCATCAAATTAAATATCATTGGATATATAAATGTGATGTCATCAGATAGATAATTCCATGAATATGTACTAAACAGTTTTTTGAAAACAAATCTCTATATAAAGTTAGATTATTTTAAGAATGGTATTAGATTAAAAATATAACTGATCAAACACTTGGGAGTTTATTTGATATAGGAATACTCTAAATATTATTAGGAAAAGTTTTATGAAGTCATTGGAAGGATAATTTCTTATCAAGATGATTGGTCTGAAGAACATCGCACTAGATAGGGAACTCCTTATGAAGAAAACTAGTTAAGGATGTGATGAGTTCATCAGACCAAGTCAATAGATAGAATAAATTCTAGAGGCCATCAGGAAGAGATTTGAGAAATCATCAAACAAATGAATTCTTAAATAATTCATCAGGTAAACCTTTTTTGGATGGGGTTTTGATAAGCTTTATACATCGTTGTAATGTTCTTTATAATAATGATGTTAAGATATTTGTTCAACATTTTTTTATCTTTACAAGGTTAATTATGTTTTAATAAGTTACTTAGGGTCATGTTTTATAAATTTTGAATAAGTTTTAAGACACATATTTTTCTAGAAGATTCAATAAAGTTCTCAAATCTTTGAGAGGAATCTAATGAATTTCAAATGGGTAGGAGATTCAAAATTTGAATTTTGGTTGAGCTAGAAAATTCATTTGATTTCCTTCCTTTTCTCCTGAGTGTGTTACTCTATAAAGGTTTTAAAGTAAAACATGGGATTGTTTAAGATGTACACACATGAGGAAAATTATATAAGTGTTATAGGGGAATTACCAAATGGAGATATCGAATAGAGATCAAGAGATATGAGATTTTAGAGGAGTGTGATATTTCACCCTAGGTAACTCTTGGCTAAAGAATAAGGATTGGATAGAGGTTTTGGTCATAGGTATATCATAAATAGGTGTGTTGTATAAAGGTCAAATTAATAGAGGTTCCTCAGATAGAGGCCTTAGTTAGAGAGGAATTATGTGAAGTTTTATCTATTGAATGAAAAAATATTTGAGTAACACCAAATGAAATCATACTGAACGATTTCAGAGCACACCATAAAAAATTTTACTAAAATAAGCGTATCAAACAGATATGTTTATAGACTATGTTTTATGAGAATATTTATTATTTAATATTATTTTTGATCAATAACACAAGAAATATTTGTAACTATAAGGAGTCAATATAATTACATATCAAGAGATAGAAGGATTCAAATAAGAGTTGGTTAAAATTTTATTCACATTATATTATTGGTTTATTTCCATGGTATGATGGGAGGCACCATGGAAATAATGTGGTCACCCACACTAGGGGAAAACCATGTAAATCTCATGTACCTTGATTTTATTTCCAATATTTTCATACAAAGTGTGGTTGGATTTTATAAAGTTAAAAGGGATGGAAGATCTAATAAATTTTAGGGGTTTATTTCATCATGAAATTAAATTGAAAAACATCACAACTATTTCAACCCCAAGTGGTTCCCACATTCCTAGTAACTTTAATTGGTATCATATAATCCAAGTTCCTTTTATAATATCTATATTTTTCATATCATAAATAATATAAATGAAGTGAATAATAGAGGAATCCATACCTTCAATGGAAAAAATTACATGGATAGAAAAATACAATGACACCCTATCTTCTACCTCTTAGCTTAGAGGTGATTTATTCATTATAGGTGGGTTTCCACCCATTGGTAATGATTCTCTTATGACATTTTTTAAAAAAATAAACCTTGAGTTTGATGAGAAATATCAAAAACATTATTCTTATTTCCTTATCAAAAAATTTTTATATGATGGTGATGAGTCTTAAGATAACTAAGGAAACATGGGAGGAACTTAGAAGCACCTTATAAATAAATATTAAAGTGAAGGAAGAAAAGTTATAAATTTGGATAAGTAAGTTCATAAATATAAAAATGGAATATGGTGAAAATATTACTAGGTAATTCACTATATTTAATGAAATTGTCAACAACATCATATAATTCATATATTTATTGAAATATTCTACCATTATTAAGAAAATATTTAGAAAATTTACATATTTGTTTGATCCTAAAATTTTTCTCTTATAAGATAAATAAGATTTATCTATTAATTAATTTCATAAATTTCTTATTGTGTATGATATTAGGAAAGCTACAGTATTTAAAAATAACGTTAAATAGGAAATGAATTTTGAAGCTATGAAGAAGTATAAAATTCATGAATCTAAATATAAAGTAGTGGGAAATAGTGAATCAGATGATAAGGAAGCTGATGTTGAATCAAATGATATAATTGCGTCTCTTATCTCTAAAAAATCTGAAAAGTATAGGAAAGTACAAAGACAAACTCTCACATAAAATTTTGGAGTATTGAGGAATTGTAAATTTTACTATTTCTTTTCTAATGAATAAATTTAGTTAATATGATGATTATTAAAAAGAAAATATTCGGTGGATGAAGTAGAGAAAATCTTCCAAGGAAAATAATAAATCTATTAGAATTATGAAATAGTTCATCAAAAAAAATGTTATGTAATAAATTTGAGTATGAATCTTCTGAAAATAGTTCTTTAGGAGATGAAAATTCATATAAAGTTAGAGATTTATTTTCTAATATTTAGAGAAAAGAATATACTTTAAATAATGAATAAGAATAATGTCAATAAACCTATAGGGAATATTAACTGAGATAAAAACTTGTAAAATTTATTGAACAAAACACAAAAATCAAGAAATAAATAAAATAATTAAATAAATAAAGTGAGAAGAATAATAATGGAATGGAATATTTCATTAAAAAGGAATATTTGTACGTAGATGATATTAATAACCTTAAGAAAAAAAGTTGTAAAATAAGAAAATATAGTTGAAAATCATGGTAAGAAACTTGTTTCTAGGGAAGACAAGAATTGTAAAACTCAATTTAGATTATTTGAGTTTGAAAGTACCTTAAAGAAGATGAGTGAGGATTTCAACAAATCTTAATAAGTAGAGGTTTAAACATATAAATGTGATGAAAGAATTCATCCTAAGAATAAAGTGAAATAAATACCCACTAAACAATATAGTTCAAATAATTATTCTAACCATACAGGCATAAGAAATAATATTGCGAAATATTGGGTTTCTAAAGGATGTGAGAAACACATCAAATCAGGAAAATGTTAAAATAACATTCCTAATAATTTTTACCCATGATGGGGGAACAAATATACCAATATGTTATGAACCTCAACAAACTTTGTATAGGGAAAACACATTTTTATACCAAATATTGTGGTTCAGTAGATTTTTTTTTGTTTTGGTATATATAGGGAAAAGGAATATAATTATTGAAAAAAATTATATTCATAGAAGTAATAATGAACTAAGGGGGAGAAGTAGTGGAAGAAAATAAATTATCTTTCTTAAATATAGGAGGAAAGAAAGAAAAATTCATCGTAATTTATAATTTTTACAAAGAAAAACTGATTTCATTGTCTAGAATAATCTTATGGTAGGTGTGACCAACCAATTCAATATAATGAATAATTTATGAAATAAATTATGGTAAAATTTTCTTATTCTAAAAAAGAAAAATATTCTAGGATGAATAAATTTGAGAAAACCGCTTTTATTATTGAGACTACTCTAAAATATTAAAAAAGAAACAAACCTTGGATTCTTGATAGTGGTTGTTCCTCACATATGACTAATGATATAAAAATCATGAAATATATTAATGAACATGAAGGAGTAGTAGCTACCTTCAGAAATGATAGTTAATTTAAAATTAAAGGAATATAAATAGATGAAATTGAATCTGAAAAATTAAAATAGATGGAAGTTTTATTCATTGATGTGATGAAACACAACCTACAGAGTGTTAGACAAATTTTTAATGATGTAATGTAAGTTATATTCAAAACATATTCTTTATTAATATAATATTTTAAATATAGAAAAAAATTTATTAATGGATTAAAAACTAGTGGAAATATATTCCTTATTAGATATCCTTTTAACTCATGTTACTTAAGTTTTCAGTACGAAGATAAGATTTGTCATCGAAGACTTGGGAATCATTTCTAGATAAGTAAAGGAACACTTTTTAAGGATGTTGTTTTAATAAACTTACCAAAACTGAAAAATAAATATGATATTATTTATAAAAGTTTCTTGAATGGTATTTTTAGGCACAAGAAATTTGAAATTAAATCCATAAGACCAATTGACCCCATACACTCTAATCTTTTTCGGATGATGAGACATTAATTAAAAAAAATGTTATTTTTACTTTATTACTTTCATTGATGAATTCACTTAGATAAAAAACAATTTTTTAATGAAATATAAATCTGAGGATTTATAGAAGATTAAATGTTTCAAAAAAATAATAGAAATAATTTTGTGTATATATATTGAATCTAAGAATAGATAATGGAAATGATTACACAAGTAACTCTTTAAAATACTATCTTAAGAAACATGTAATCAAACACCATTAAAATTCCCACTACATTCATTAAAAAATGGACAAATGGACATGAAAAAATATATTTTTATTAGAAATGGTAAGAATCATACTCACTGAATAGAAACATTCAATGTTCTTATGGAGAGAAAATGTAAGTATGACTATTCAATTAAAAAATATATGTTTTCTACAGGTGAAACCTAAAATGAATCCCTGTGAGATGTGGTATAAAGAAAATCTTACATTGAAATACATTAAGGTTTTTGGGATTCCTTTCTTAATAAATATCAAAAATCCATATCTTGGAAAGTTTTATGAAAAATAAGAAGAATTAATTTTCATCAGATATTCAGCTGATGGAAGAAGTTATTAGAATTGGAATAAATTTATAAAAAAAATTAGTTTATTCCTTTGATGTGAAAGTCATGGAATATCAAACTTCTTTAACTAAAGTTATTGAATATGATAAATAAGTTGTTAAAAAAATATAGAATGTCAATTTCATAACAAGATAATGATATGTAAGATGAATGTGACCCTAAACTTATACAAGTTGATCCAGATCAGTCTAGTGATGAGGGAAAAGGGAGTGTAAGAAAGTCACTAATGTTATAAACTTTATGAAAAGATGTTGAATCTTATAACATCATTGGAAATAAAAATATCTATTTTAGTATAGATATAAATTAATATTATAAAACCATACATCACTTATCTTACAGGCGAAACCATAGTTAGTTTAAGACTAAATTGAACATAAAGGGTGATTAAATTAAATGAATTAGTAATTAGATAAAAATAAGTAAAATTAAACATGGGATCTTATTCCATGACCAGCAGGAAATAATTATAGAGTAACAGAGTTGGTGTTCAAAACCATACATTGTATAAAATTCAAACAAAATATGAGATATATCTTCATATCATAAGAAAATGTTTCTAAGGAGTTATTATAAAAAAATTCAAGGAAGATTAAAAAAAATCTACTCCTATCTATAAAGGAATAAATATGAATTAATATAAATTTAGGAAAAGTGTGATTCAGAAAAATTTATAGAAGTTGATAGGAAGCTCACATTATCTTACTACTTCAAGACCATGCATTGTATAAGTTGTTAATTTATGTGAAAGATATAAGACGGATTTGAAGGAATCATACATGCTTGAATCATAAATAATACATAAGTATGTTAAAGGAGCATCCAGTTATGGATTTTTTTATAAAAGATATAATTATATAACCTTTCATGAGTTTATTAATGCTGATTGACATGGAGATTGTAATGATAAAAAATCAACATCAGGAGGAACTTTATTCTTGAGGGAAAGTTGTGTGAGATACCTTTTTAAGAAATAGATTTATATTACATTGATCACAGTATAATAAGAATATTTTACTACTACCAAATATTTTACACAAATAATGTGTCGTACGCGCATCGTGACACGTAAAATTGGAAAATTTATAAACTTACTAACTACTGTAAAATTATTAAGCATGGACGAATGATTAGTAGAATGTGCATAGACACTAGGAATTCCATTTTGAATAAATGTTCTAGAAGATGAGTTTAATGTGATTAACAACTAAAAATCCTAAAAACTAAATAAATATATAAAAAATATTATTTAAATGAACTAAATTAACAAATGATGGAAATATATAGAGATAGAATGTGTCTATGTTATGATTTCAATTTAGGTGAATTTAATTCCAATTATTTAATTTCCATATTTGAATATGTATTTATTCAATTATCATCAATTATAAATTTTATAAAAATACTATTTGGTTTCATTATCTTTTGTTAAACAGTATTCTAATTTTTACAGAAATCATCCATCATTTCACTCTGTAATTTGATGAATAATTTGTGCATCATTTTTGCATCAAATTACTTGGTGAAATGCAATGACCTATTTCTCACCAAGTTGAAGTAACTTTATGTGCGGGGTTTGATCGTATGAGTTCAATTATTATTAAGTATCATTATAGATTTTTTAAGGATAATTCACTCAAAATATTTATTTTTCAATTAATATATTTATTTATTTAGAATTAACTCATGTGTGATTTATAGTTCTCTCACACACACAATCGACTTCTAGATAAATAAATTCTCTGATAATCTCCCACCCATGATTACTTAGCAGGTATCACATTAACGGCCACCAAAGCATGTGTGTTGAGTCCAAATGATAATTAATTAAAAACTAGATATAAGGAAATAAATAAATGTCTAACTAAGAATTAATTCAAAAGGTAATCAAACGTGGTTCAAAAATAATGGCACGCATGAACTATTGTGTTCATCGCAACTCTAACACAAATAAAACTAGTCTTCCCTCACAGAAACATGGAATGAAAAAATAATATAAGTTTTCATGTTCATATCGATTTGAATATCTTTATAAGAACATGTAGATAATCACCCAACAATAACCATTTCCCAACTAGTCACCAAGATACCAAAGAAAACCATGAACGATGTAGTAAATACACATGAACCACCACCAATTGTGAAACAAATGGAAATGACCGCATCCATAAGGGGGTGTCAGGATGGGGGAATTCGGTATCATATTACTACATATGTTGTTGTGAGAGGCAGCCGATAGGTGTGGTGGTGCACAGGGAGAGGAGAGATGACGAGGTGGACGATGTGGTCAGTTGATGGTGGGTCTGACATTCTGATGAAGCTAATATGAGTGGATGATGTTTTCTGATGTATGTTGTGCAGGTAGAGATTGGTGGGTGTGGTAGTGTACAGTAGTGGCCGGCGATAGGTGTGTAGTGATGGGAGTAGTGGAAAACAGCGTGGTTGGGTGTAGGGAGAGGATATTCTCGATCCTAGTATGTTATGTTGTGCCGATAGGATGAGTGTCATCCTCCTAGCCCCCCCCCCCCCCATGTGATCTGTTGTGGACAAAAAAAAGAAAGTTTCAAAATTAAATATTTTAAACCATTAATTATCTTAAGTGTTATATAATAATAATAAAATTTCAATTATATTATACTATATTAATAAATTAAAAGACTTATAGAAATAAATATAATTAATAGATAAAGTTATATCAATATATGTGTGAGTGTGTGTATTTGTACATATAATTAGGTATATTAATATAAAACAATTATAAATTAGATAAAATTATCTATATACATAATAATAATACCACTATTAAATACTAATATAATAATAATAATAAACTAATAATATTAAAACTACTACTAATAAAACTACTAATATTTAAAATGATATACGATAATATAAAATTCAAATACATGAAATTAATAAAAATTATAATTTAAATGTTAATATAATAAACTAAAAAATAATGTTATTAATGAAATTACTATTATTAATAATATAATGTTAAATAATACATGTTAATAATATATACAATTAATACAAACTACTAAAAAAATACTAAAATTATTATATAATTAAATAAAAATAAAAAATAACAAAACTATAAAACCACTGAAATAATCTAAAAATACTAAAAATTATCAAAATAATTAATTAAAACTATGTTGTAAAATCATAAAAATTTTAACAAAATCTTTTTTCATCAAATCCCCCACAATTAAAATTTTTCACTCCTGGTAAAAACAATCTGAAATAAAATACAACTGAACCTGTAGATAAATTAAAACATAAAAAGGAAAAGTTTAATAGTTTCTAATCCCTTTAACCACAGTGTATCATGATTCATTTCAAATCTCAATTTTCAAAAATAGCATCCTTTCTACTAACATTATTTCCAAAACAAGTACATGTACCCATGCAACAATGTGACCTACCTCACCATCACTCACATCAATCAAGGCAGTTTATTGGCAAAGATATACTCTATTTTCAAACACATGTATTCTTACCATAGTCTTGACATAGATTTCATATCTCCACTACTGGAAATAAATTGATTTCACTAATCTCAAGGACTTCACATTAGATTCAAGCGTCGCTAAGGCATGATATGGCGGGTTATAAAAAACAATTTAATATATTTTGAAATAATGATGGTAGAATATTGAAATAAAATCATGATAAGTGTCAATCAAAATGTATCCCTCAAAATCTAGATCCCCCACAGTTAAAACATTTATTTTTTGTCAATTATATTATAATCCAATTCCTCTCTCAAAAAATTTCTATTTTTTCTCAATTTTTTTTAATACACAACTCATAAAACATACTGGATCAGTAAATAGGTGATTGAAAACACCAAACCCCCATGAAATAAATATCCAAAAATATCCCAAAGAATGGTACATAATTGTATCATACTCTATAAAATCTTAGTGAAAATAGGCCATATAAAAATTATTTAGTTCTTAGAGTAATGGATTATCACTTTTATACTTATCCTTAATGATGAGGTTTATTGTGTAATGACCACAGATATAATCATTATTGGAAGAAAAAAAGAATATATAAGGTTGTATAAAAATAAATGTAACTAATGTGGATACTATGAAATAAAACACATATATTCATAATTCTAAAATGTCAATACATATATAGTAAATGACTCATACCCCTCAAACAACCCTCTCTATGACTAAATCCGTCCCTGACACTTGGATTGAAAATAATCATGAAAATATTAAAGAAATGGGTGGGTAAGGGTATTAGATTTTGGATTATCCTATAAGGATTATTCATGGATTATACGGGTTACATGATGGATAAAATGTATGGGTGGCTCAGTGGGTCAAAGGGGATAAATAATTCAAAACAATTCCTCTATCCTTTTAGTGAATCTTTCAAAATTCCTATCGCATTGACATAAAATCATGACAAGTTCATGAATACATAACATGGTTGATATTGTTTCAATAAAAATAGAAATTTAAGATGATGTAAAAAAAGGGTTAATAATCCTCATGATTATGGAAATATAATATTGTAAAACACATATGAGTATGGGTACAAATAAGTGTCTCAAAAATATATAGGTTTCTAAAAAATTAACCATGGAATAATATTAGAAATAATATAAGTCTTGATATCAAGGATCAAATCATTTTGAACAAGAATTATGTTCTTAGACTAACCCAAGGATATTAGTGGTATGCCCTTGACTGTATTACTGTATAAATATAGTCATTTTCATGTGATTTCAATGATGACAAAAATGTAATTTTTTAGATAATTTAAATGGTTCTTTTGGTATTATAAAATAAGATAGAAAATAAAACCCTTCACTGAGTAAGTGAAAATATATTTGTAAAGGATTCATGTATCTGATAAATCTAAAAAAATGCTGTACCTATAAAATCTACACATAGATTACACATACCTTCATCATATCAAATATGTTTCACCATAATAAAGGTCATGTGGATGATAATAATATTCATGATGAATTCAAATCCACTATAATGTCAAGAGAAAATATATTGTGATAAATACCTACCATTTTATTACATAAAACTAAATGAATTGAAACTGATTATAGTTAACAAAAAACAAACTAATGAGGAATTACCTATCATTGAGTGATAATTTTAATTTCTTCAGATAGAATTTGATGAAATTATGCCATGATTGAATAGAAACATATATTATGCATCTCTTTATTTATTAGTAGAAGTGTTTAATCCATTCATCAAAAAGAAAATTAACCTGAAAGATGAAAAATATCAAAATGGAAACATGTTCTTCAAATTTATGTGTTGGATTCAATGGAAATATTCTAACTCACAAGGGAATGAATATACCTCATCAATAGAAAAAATCATTGAATAATTTCTGTTTGTGAAAATGGAATCATCAAGAAGAACATGAAAATTAAATTTTGTAATTTTTTAAAGTGAAGAAATATCCTTACCTAACTCTTTCAATAGTTGGATTATCTACATCATATCCTTGAATGCAGCTTCTTGGTTGATGATGTATACCAATTTTTTTCACCTTTAATTACTATAAAAAGTAAATACATGGGTTTACAACTCAATTCATGCTCCACTATTTCATTGATTATACTAAGGTTAAGAGTATTTCAAACATATATGGGTATTTCAAGTGAATCGTGTTTAACCTTAATGTATAGAGTAAGTGGGAATGCTCAATTGGAGCAGTTGACTTTATTGTGTCATGAATGAAATATTTTTCAAAAGTTTCTTATATACTTCCCTCATCATATTTCTCCATTGGTTCATGTGTCACCATGAAATCAAGATCCTATGTGAAATATCATTATTTTAATGTTTCTAGAAAACTAGGAGTGTTCTCCACCATAATCACTGATTGGTTTTATGACTCCTAAAATGTTTTAGATGTATTTATTTTAGATAAAGTTTCTAAATCAAAAATATTTCCAGAAAGAGTTGATTTGATTTACTTTGAAGTTATTTTCTCTTATGTGTGGAGATCCATTATGTCTTAGCTCAATTATTACTCCATAATAATAGAGAATATCCCATTTTCAATTTCAACTTCATCATCAAAATGTGTAATTTGATATAAATTGAATGTGTCCCTTTTCACTTTTGGATTTATGGGTTGTGAATTAATAGAATAAGGGAATGAAATTTCATTTTCTGAGGGACCATTATATTTAATATAGTGGAAGAATGATCTCTCATATTCTTGAAATGTTATTAGATTGGAAGAATTAAATTTATATGTAGGGTATTAATAAATGGTATGATTATAATTAATATTAATAAAATTAGTCTCATTATCAAAATTAAGAAATGGATATTGTTCAAATGGAACCTCTATTTAACATTCTTCAATAGAACTTTTCAGAATCAGACCATCAAGTGTCAGTAAGGTGGATAGTTGGACAAGATCAGTCAGTTGATTTTATAAAATATTCAATTGATTTTATAGATATTTTTTGTGGAAAGAAACATTTCATTATATTCATATTGAAGTTAAAACGTTTTATTTTTATCATTGATATAAGAAGAAAACATATGCATGATTATTAAAACATTTTTTCCACATGAATTATCAAGTTCTAAATTTTCAGGAATACTTTGACTTTGAAAATTATCAAATGGTGGGTAGGAACTGAAAGTATAATATGGTGAAGTATTCTCACAGGGATCATTCCTCTAACTAGAATAATAATTATTAAAATAAATAGAATTACCTATAAAACTCATGTTCATATAATAATTATACTTTGTACTGTGAGTTGCAGCCATGTTGGGAGGGTGTTGATTGTAGCTTTATGGTGTTGACCACACCATTCAAAACCTTTAAGTGTATTGAATTTTCCTGTAATGGAAAAAACAAATACCTAGAGTAGATCATAGTTTTTCTTAAATGTTTTTTACCTAAATCAATATTTTTATGGATTTTATAATGTTACTATTCTCCCCAGGAATGGAATCATAAATTTGGTATGTTCATCATGGAATGTAAAATTTGAAAATTTATAAACCTATTAACTACTATATAAGATGAAATTAGGGTCAAATCATAGGAAGAATGTGCATAGACACTAGGAATACCCTTTGGAAAAATGTTGAGGAGGATGATTTAAATGTTATTAACAACTAAAAAACTTAAAAATAAATAACTATTTAAAAAAAATTATTTAAATTAACTAAGACAGTCTAATTAAACTAAATTAATCGATGAAGGAAATGGGTGGAGATGGAATGTGTCTGAGTTGTGATTTATTTTCAGGTGTAAGAAAGTTCAATCATTCAATTTCCACATCTGAATATTTATTTATTCAATTATCACCAGTTATTAATTTATCAAAATACTATCTGGTCTCATTATCTAATTTTAGACAGTATTGTAATTTTCAAAAAAAAAATATCCATCATCTTTTTCTCTGATTTGATGAATAATTTGTGTGTCATTTTATAATCAAATAACTTTTTGAAATGTAATGACTCGTTTCCACACAAATTAAACTCATCTATTTGTGTCTGTTTTTCATGCATGAGATTACTTATTTGGTACCTCTCATACCGGTTTGAAGGATAATATATATAATATATTGATTTTTCAATTAATATATTTATTTATTCATAATTAGCCCATATGCAATTTATGAATATCTCACACATGAAATTTACTTCTAGATAAATAAATTCTATAATAATATCTTTCATGTGATTACGTATTAGGTATTACATGAACGGGAACTAAATCATGTATGTATATTTCAAATAAAAATTAATTAAAATGTAGTTATAATTAAATAAATAAATTTTCAATCAATCATGGTTCAAAAATAATGTTATGAATACACCATTGCATTCGTCACAACTCTAACACAAATAAAACTAGAAAACCATCACACAAACATGGAATGAAAAAATAATTGAAGTCACCATGTTTTTTGCCATGAAATTATATTTATAATCTACCACAGATGATATCCCATTAATAAATATCACTCTTCTGGTCACCAAGATGCCAAAGAGAACCATGCATGGTGTATTAAGTGCACCTTAACCACCACCAATTATGATACAAACAAAAATTACCACATGAACAGTGGTATTATTGGATGGTGAAAGTTAGTTGTTTCTTGCTAAATGTATTACTATGAGAGTAGGGAGACATGTGTGGTGGTACGCAGAGAGAGGAGAGATGGTGATGCAGCTGGAATAGTTGTTTGATGGTGGGTCCAGCATGCTAATGAAGAGAACAGGGGCGGTCAACATCGGTTGATGTGTGCCCTGTAGGTTGAGATCAATGGGTGTGGTAGTGCATAGTAGTGGCTGGTAGTGGGTGTGTAGTGATGGAAGAAGTGATAGCTCATGTGGTTGGGTGCATGAAGAGGGTATTGTTGAGCCAAGTCTGTTGTGTAGTGCTGAGAGGATGAGCATCGTCTGAAGTGTTAAATAATAATAGTAATAATAATAATAATATGTTAATTATAATAATAATATAATTATATTATATTAAATACAAAAAATATACAACTTATAGAAATAAATATAATTAAAAGATAACATTATATATATATATATATCTACATGTTATTAGGTATATTAATATAATACAATTATTAATTAGAAAAAATAATTATCTATATACATAATAATAATACCACCGTTAAATAATAATATAATAATATTAATAAATTAATAATATTAATACTACTATTTTGAAAACTACTAATATTCAAAATGATATACAATAATATATAATACTAATATATGAAATTAATAAAAAAAATAATATAAATTTCAATATAATATACTAAAAAATTATATAATTAATTAAACTGCTATTATTAATAATATAGTGTTCAATAATACATGTTAATAATATATAAAATTAATATAAAATAAAAAATATACTAAAATTAATATATAATTAACTAAAAATTTAAAAAATAATAAAAATACCATAAAACTACAACAATGAAATAAAAATATTAAAAATGGTTAACCTAATTCATTAAAACTAAGTTATAAATTCATAAAAAAATGTTTTCAGAATCTATGTACATCAGGTCCCCCATACTTAAACTTTTTCCCTCCTAGGAAAAACATTCAAAATGAAAATACAGCTAGACCTATTGATAAATCAAAACATCAAAAGTACATGTTCAATATTTTCCAATCCCTTTTACAAAAAATATAAATCGATTCCTTTTAAATTTAAATTTTCAAAAATAGTGTCCCTTCCACTTCCATTCATTCCAAAACAAGTACATGCACCCATGAAACAAAGTGACCTAACTCACCATCACTTTAATTGATCAAGACAGTTCATTGACAAAGATATTCTCACTTCTCAATCACATGAATGTTTACCATAGGATTTCCGTGAATTTCATATTTCCACTAGTGGAAATAAAAATAGTGCACAAATCTTGAGGAATTTACATTAGGTTCAAATGTCTCTAAGTATATGGGATGGTGTGTCATAATTGTTTTAACAATTTATGAAATAATGGTGGTGAAATATTTAAATAAATTCATGATAAGTTTCAATCCAATTGTATCCCCCAAAATCTCACTACACCACTCTTAAAACATTTCTTTTCCTCAATTATATGAGAATCCAATACCTCCCTAAAAAATTCCTATTTTTTATCAATTTATTTATGGATGTAACTCATGAAAATATAATGGATAGGTAAAGAAATGTGTAAAAAATCCCAACCCCCATAAAATAAATAACAGAAAATATCCCAAATAAAGGTATATTTTTAGATTTTACTCTATATAATCTTGGTGAAATAAGGTCATATAAAAACTCTCTATTTCTTAGAGTAATGTTCTATCAATTTTATATTTATCTGTAAAGATGAGGTTTACATCATAATGACCACATATATAATCATTATTGTAACAAAAAAGAATCTATGTGGCCATAAAAAAATAAGTGTAATTAATGTTTATACTTTGAATTAAAATACATATAGTCATGATGAGATAATGTGATTTAGAAAATTAATATTACACCTTAAAAAAACCCTATCCATGAATAAATATCTCCCCACACTTGGATTTAAGATCATTATGAATGTATTCAAGAAATTGGTAGAGAAGGATATTTGATTTAGGCTTATCCTATAAGGCTTATTCATGGAATATAATGGATTCATGATGGAGAAAATGTATGTGTGGATCAATGGGTCAAAGGGGATAAATAAATCAAATAAATTCCACAGTCATTTCAGTGAAACTTTAAAAATTAAAATAACTTTTATGGAAAAACATGGAATGTTCTAAAATACATAACGTGGTTGAGATTCCCTCAAGAAAAAAAGTGGGATATGTTGTAAAAAGGGGTAATAATCCTAATGGGTATGTAAATATAATTTGAGACAACATAGATGAGCATGAGTAAAAATAAGTGTCTAAAAAATATATAGGTTTCCAAAAAAACTTTTTTGAATCATGGAATAATATTTGGAATCATATAAGTCTTGAGGCTAAGGAAAAAATCATTCTGAATTGGAATCATGTTATCATACTGACTCAAGGATACTAGTGGTATTCTCCTGTCTATGATACTGCAGAAATGCATTCAAATTCATATGGGTTCAATAATGATCAAAATGATATTTTTTTAGTTATTTTACATTGTGATTTTGGAATCATAAAATATGACATAAAATAAAACACTTCCCTGAGTAAGTGAAAATAGACGTGGAATGATTGACTATATCTAATGAACCTCCAAAAATGATATACCAATAAAATCTACACATAGAAAAAACATACTCGCATTATATAAAATATGTTTTACCATAAAAAAATCATATAGATGATAAAAATATATATGATGAACTCAAATACACTATTGTTTCTAGAGAAAATATATTTGGATAAATTTGTTCCTTTGTATTACATAAAACTAAAATGAATTTAAACTAAATACAATGGAAGTAAAATAAACTAATGATTGGTTACAAACCATTGAGCACTATGCTTACCTTATATTCAGCTAGATGTTGGTGACACTCTGCCAAGATAAAATGTAAATGTTTACTATGCATCAGTTTCTTTATCAGTAGATAGTTGGAATCCATTCATCAAAAATGAAATTAACCTTCAAGATGCACAATATCTCAATGTAAACTTGGTATTCAAGTGGACGTGCTGGATGAAATGAAAATAGACCAACTCACAAGGGAGTTAATATACTTCACCAGAATAAAAACTCACTGAATATTTTATGTTTATGCAGTGGGAATCATCCATAAGATTGTGACCATTAAATTTTGTAATTTTTAAAAGAGGTGGAATGTCCTTACCAGAATATTTCAATAGTCATCTTATCTGCATCATATCCTTGAATGCAGTATCTAGGTTGATAATTTATCCCAATTCATTCCCTATAGTTTCATTTAGTGTACCATAGTCAATAGTATTTCTAACATCTATGGCTATTTTAAGTGAAAAAATTTTATGCTCAATTTATGGAGCAAGTGGTATGGGATAAATTGGATCATATGAGTCCATTCGGTCAACAATGACAACTTCTTCAAAATTTTCTTATATATTTCCATCATTATATTTCTCCATTAGCACATGTGGCACCACGAACTCGTGATCCACTAGGAAATCCAATTCTTCCATTATTCCATGAAAACTAGGAGTGTCCTCCACCACAATCACTGAAATATTTTATGACTCCTAAAATGTTATATATGTATCCATTTTGGAAAAAAATCTTACTAACAAATATTTTTAGAAAGTGGTGATTCAATTTCATTTAAAGTGATATCCACTTGAGTGTGAAAAATCCATGGTGTGTTGGATTAATTATGAATCTATCATAGTAAATAAGTGTTCCATTTAAATGTAATATTCATCCTTAAAAGGTCTAATTTGATATAAATTGAATGTTTATTTTTTCACATTGGGCTGGATGGGTTGTGAACACCTATAATAAGGAAATGAAATCACATTTTCTGAGATACCATTATATTCAATGGAGTGGAATACTGAGCTCTCAATTATGGAAATGTAATTAGATTGGAATAAATAAATTGGGATTTAGAGGATTCATAAATGGTATGATAATAAGTATAATAATAAAATTAGTCTAATTATCCGAATCGTGAATTGGATGTTGTTCAAATAGAACCACTATTTCATTTTCTTCGATATAATCTTTTTGAATTTGACCATCAAGTGTTAGTGAAGTGGCTAGTTGGTCAAGATGAGTCAGTTGATTGTAAAAGTTCATCAATTGATTTTCTAGTTTTTTTTAGGAAATAATTTTTGAATTATATTCATCTTTATGTTTAAAATTCTAATTTGTATTATGGATAAAAAATAACATGTTCCAAATTTTTAAATCATTTGTTTCGCATGAATTATCAAGTTCTAAATTTTCATGAATTCTATGACATTTAAAATGATAAAATGGTGGATAAAAACTAGTAGTAGAATATGGTGAAGGATTCTTTCATGGATTATGACACTAATTAAAATAATAATTACAAAAATAAATAGAATTACCTAGAGAACTCATGACTAGAGACTAGTTATATTTTTTACCCTATGTTGTGGGCATGTAAGTAGGGTGTTTATTTTAGCTATATGGTGAAGATAATTCCATTGAAAACTTTTGGGTGTCTTGAAATTTCCAAAAATGGTGAAATAAATATCCAAATAAGATCCTAATTTTTTTAATAATTTTTGTTTGTTTTTTTACTTTTTGACCTAAATTACTCTTTTTAAGGATGTATTAATGTTATTATTCTCCCCAAAAATGTCACCAAGAATTTGGTACGCATGTTGTGACATGTAAAATTTGAAAATTTATAAACCAAATAACTATAGTATAAGTGAGAAGAAGGTTCAAACCATAGGGAGAATGTACATAGACACTAGGAATACCCTTTTAGAAAAATGTTCAAGGAGATGGTTTTAATGAGATTAACAACTAACCATACTAAAAACTAAATAATAATTTAAAAACTATTTTTTAAATTAACTAAAATGATCTAAGTGATAAAACGGAATCAATGAAGGAAATAGGTGGAGATGGAATGTGTCCGAGTTGTTACATCCATTTAGGTGTATGCAATTCCAATTATTTAATTTCCAAATATGAATTTTTATTTATTAAATTATAACCAATTACAAATTTAATCAAAATACTATATGGTCTCATTCTATGATATTATATGGTATTCTTATTTTCACAATAATAATCCATTATCTCATTCACTAATTTGATGAATATTATTTGTGTCATTTTATCATCAAATAACCTAGTGAAATGTAACTAACCATTTCTCAAAAAGTCGAATTATCTATCTATGTAGGGTTTTCTTGCATGAGATTACTTATTAGGTATCACTCAGGCATGTTTGAAGTATAATTCTCACAAAATGTTTATTTTTCAATTAATATATTTATTTATTTTAAATTCACCCATGAGAAATTTATGATTATCTCATGCACACAATCGACTTCCAGATAAATAAACTCTCTCATAATCCCCCACATGTGATTACTTATTTGGTATCACATAAACGGGAACCAGATCATGTGTGTAGAGTCCAAATGGAAATTAATTCAAACAAAAATATAATTAATTAAAAAATGTCAAATAAAAAATTAATTCAAAAGGCAATCAAACATGATTCAAAAATAATGGTATGCATACACCGTTCCATTCATCGTAACTCCAATATAAATAGAACTATGAAACCATCATGAAACAATGACATAATAAAATAATATAATTCACTGTGTTTATGTCGAAGTGAATATCACTTCATAATACTAAAAATTATTGTCTAATAATAACCATCACCCCGCTGGTCACCAAGATTATAAATCAAACCATGGATGTTGTAGTAAGTATATATGAACCACCACCAATTGTGACACAAAAATAAATAAATGCATGCACAAGGGGATATCGGGGTGGTGGAAGTCTGTTACTACTTGTTGAGGGTGTTACTATGAGGGGATGGAGAGGGGTGTGGTGGTTTATAGAGAGATGGTGGATGGTGAGAGGGTCAGTATGTTCAGATGAAGGTGGGACTTGTGTGATGATAAAGAGGATATGGGAAACTGGTGTCGGCTGATGTGTGCTATGCGGTTGGAGATTGGCGAGTTTGGTAGTGCACAGTAGTGGTTGGTTTTAGGTGTTTAACGGTGGGAGTGGTGGAAACCGATGTGGTCAGATGTAGTGAGAGGATATGGCCAAGCCCGGTATATTGTGTAGCATAAATAGGATAAGTGTCATCCTCCAAGGGATCCCCCCTATTAGATCAACTATGTATAAAAAAATATCAAAAAAACAAAATTTAAGATTTTAAACCTCTAATTATCTAAGTGTTAAATGATAATAATAACAATAATAATAAAATTAGAATTATATTATACTATATAAATAAATTACACTACTTATAGATATAAATATAATTAAAAGATCAAGTTGTGTGTGTGTGTGTAATTAGGTATATTAATATAATAAAATTAGTAATTAGATAAAATTATTATCTATATACATAACAATAATACCACTATTAAATACTAATATAATAATAATAAAATATTATTATTATTAGTATTAAAACTACTAATATTCAAAATGATATAAAATAATATGAAATACTAATATAAGAAATTAATGAAAACCCTAATATAAGTTTTAAAGTAAAAACTGAAAAATAGTATTATTAATGAAACTACTATTATCAATAATATAGTGTAAAATAATACAGGTTAATAATATATATAATTAATATACACTAATAATAATAATAAATTACTAGAATTAATATATAATTAACTAAAAATTACAAAAATAATAAAAACACATAAAACAATGTAAATGAACTAAAAATATTAAAAACAATTAAACTAATTAATTAAAAATCTATCATAAAATCATAAAAATGTTAGAAAAATCCATGTGTATCAATGTGGTTGAAAGTTCAACTAGGATTTTAGAGGTTGAATGTTGGTAAACCGTTGAAGATTCTTTACGATAATTAATGTTACATCGAACATCCCCAAAATATTTCACAATATTCTAGATCAAAGCACATTGATATTAACTATCATTTCATAAAATGTAAAGTTACTCTTGGAGATGTTATAATTTTGTATATTTAAAAAAAGTATCAAATTATTGATGTTTTCTCTAAAGATATATCAAAGAAAAGATTTGTTGAATTGACTGTAAAACTATATGTTCATCCTCTACCAATGGAATTTTAAAGATCAAAATAAATACCCCTACCTTACTTTGGATTATATTGTCAAAGGGGGAGAGAATGTACAATTTTGTACGAATAAGTAAAACTCTTTATTTTATGAATATGAAGTTGTTGTTATCAAATAAAGGGAAAGAAGAAAATATTGATGGGGTTTAACTGATTAGGGTGATAAAATTTCTTTTCAGTGAAGGATGAAATTCCTTCAAAAACATTGTTTTATCCAATAATGTGATGTTAAGACTTTATCTATGAGAATTTTTTTGGTTTGTTAAAGGATAAGATAAGAGTTGTCAAAAAGAATGTTACAGTTTTTTCTAATGTTTCCAAAAATACAAATGGGATTATTGATTATCCTTTTGGTTGTTTTTTTAATGTGTTTTTTATTTTGTGTCAATATATCTTGTGGTGAATATTTTTATATCTCATATAAGAAATATTTTTAAGGGTTGTTAATAAATTTTTCTTATAATGTGATTAAGGAGGATAATAAAGATACCCTAATCATGTTAAGAAATATTATATTCAATTTATGAAATGTTATTAATGTCTTATAGTTCCAAACATCATAAATATACTCATGATCCAGGCTAAGTTTGTATGATTTTATACAATGTAAAAGAAGTAAAAAGTGAGAGAAGAAAAAATGTGTGAGAAGTAAAAGTTTTAGAAGAAGTATAAAGATCAAGAATGAGTTTCCAGATATAATGTTTTTTGTAATGTTCATGTTGTAAATATTTTATTAGAAGTTGAAAAAATTAAGATTATATGAAGCTATGGAGAATGTTTTCATATGATATACATTGGTGAAAGTGTTCTTCTGAAAAATTTGATCTGAACATATGAATTTCTATCTAACAGTGTTTTCAAAAGTCCTACCAATCAAAATAATTGTAAGTACATCGACCAGAGATAGTGGATGATCATTGTAGATGATAGGAAGAGTTTAGTGAAGTCATTTAAATAGGTTAAAGTTTCATTATACTGACAAGAATTAGAAAACAAATTGGTGTCATCAGATGGATAATTCCATGAAAATATATCAGATGGGGTTCTGTAAATTTAGCTCTATATAAAGATGGATTTTTCTAAGAAGGGGACAGAGAACAAAGTCATCCGGTCAAACACACATGATTTCATTGGATGGAAGAGTACTATAAATCTCATTAAAAAAATTGAATTTATTGGATGTAGAAATATTTTTAGAGTTCACTGATCAGTGGAATTATGCATCGAATGAGGAAGTCCTTATAAAAATAACCATTTGAGTATTTTTGGAGTTCATCGAGATAAGTTAATCGATTGAAGAAAAGTATAATACCATCAGAAGGATATGTGATAAGTCACCAAATGGAGTAATTTTTAATGGATTCATTAGATAAAAAAAATTGAATGAAGTTTTCAGAATCTTTACATATCATTGTAAAGTCCTTTAAAATGATCATGTCAATATATTTATTCAATGTTTATTATATTAATAAGGTTAATAACGTTTGAATAATTTCCTTAACACTGAGGTTAATAAAGTTTTATGATTGTTGTAGATACTGAGTTTTCTATAATATTCAAGAATGTTATAGAATATTTGAGAGGCATCCAGTGAATTTCAAATAAATGGGAGACTCAAATTTTGAATTTTGGTTGAGAAATAAAATTTATTTGTGTTCCAACATTTTCTCTTTGGTGTGTTTCTATATATAGGGGTTTACGTATATTATAGGATTCTATATGTTTTTTACACACGAGATTTGAAGTGTTACTGGATAATTAACATACAGAGATACCGAATAGAGAGGATTGGTCATAAGATTTCAATGTAGTGTGATTTTTCAACCAAGGTAACTTTTGGTTAAAGAAGAGGGACCACATAATGTTTCTAGTCATAGGTACATCAGAAATAGGTGTGCAATGTACAGGTACCCTATATAGAGGATCATTTAACAAATGCATCGGTCAAAGAGAAATTTTTTAAAGGCACATCAGTTAAAGGAACTATGTTTTGAGGCACACTAGAAATAATCATACCATATAAAGTTGTGGTGAACCAAATAGAGGGTGTCAGAAAAATATTTTTTCATTCCAAGTTTCAGGAGAAACTTTCTTGTTTCATATTATGATATATATATATATATAAGACAAGAAATCTTTATAATTTATGAGCATTGATATAATTAACAATCATAAGATATAAAGATTATAAAGGCATTTAGATCAAATTATATTCAAATTATATTATTATCATATTATTATGGTCTAATGGGAGTCACGAAAGCCAGGATATAGTCACCCAAATTGGGGTAAAACCTTTAAAATCTTGTTTTATATGCTTTTATTTCCTATCCATAAACTCAAGCATGTTTCATAGGTTTATTTTTTCATGAAAGGAAAATGAAATATATCACCACAGATTCAACCCCCCAGTGCTTTTCACATTCCTGGGAACTTCAAATATATTTCCAATTTCAATTGATGTTAACTTGATTTCAACTCCATTTACTATTGATTCTATGGTTTCATGATCACCTTTATCATGCATCCATAAATTTACATGAAGTAATTAAACTTATCTAGAAAAAAAGGTTAATTTTTAATGAATCTAAAGATCTCAGTCCAATTATGAATCTTTAAAATTTCAATTAGTATGAATTTTGAATCACTTAACCATTCACAGTCCAGAATCCTGCAAACCATGATCTTTCATTTTCCTAAGTAATTATCATAAACTTATTTGATAACAAAGAATTTAGTTGACTTGAAAGAGGAAAATGATTTAATCCTTACTAGTATATTTTTCTTAGATGAAATAATCTTAGTCTTATAATTTCATTCTACCTATAGTGTAGAAGGTAAAACCCTTTATAGTGTAATTTTATAATGACCCATACTTTACATACATTGATAATACTTCAAAATTTAAGCATTCTTATTAAAAAATATAACAAAACCATGAAAGGACCGTATAGGTATAGTGTCTTTAGAAATTGGGAAACAAAAACAACTGGTTCATAAATAATCTACGTTGTCTCCCATTTATTTCATCATATATAGAGTCCCTTTTGGCATATTCTACTTAATACCCTTCATCCAGACCGAGGGAAAAGAAAACATATAAAAGTGTGAGCTCAAATGCTCAGTAAGGGTAAACAAAAGAAATATTAATCATATCATATTCTTAAGAACATAACATTTTGAAAATAGTGTCCTGCAAAAATATCATAATATCATGACATGGGATCAATCATAATAGTGAAATTTAATCCAAAATATCATAACATAAAACATTAAACTTTGTGGCATACAAAAATAATCATAGAGAATCATTTCTTATTAGTCAAGACTCATTGCCAAGACTATCTTAGCGGACAAAGTCCATTTCTGAACCGAGTTCACTCCTCGTTTCAGTCCTGTTTCACTGAACCGGATTAACCTGCCATTCCATCCATGTCTATCTCATGAGATATAAATCTTTACCCAATGCATTGGAGGGATATATAGGTCCCTCACATCTCATAATTAAATCATTCTTTCGTGTGCCACAAAATCATGAATCATACATCATAGCATAACCCATGTAATATAATGGGATTCTTAAACATCAGGCCATCATAACATAATCCATAAAAATGGATATAATTTTATCATAATAATAATAAAACCATGTAAATAATGGAGACATTATACTTGAAACAAAAACATATTAAATAATGTCATTTTAGATGGAAAATATTTTTGATAAAACACTTGAAAAGAATTCTTGAGGAAAATATACTTTCTTCTTCAAAATCATTTTCTTTTCAAAAAATGCCATGAAATTTTAAAAGAAAAGGGTTTTTTGAAAATAATAATGCAATATTGTATAAGAATATTCATGAAAATGAGGCGTTATAAAACCATAAAAATCTGTTCACGCCGTATAAGTTAAAAATAACATTCTCCTCGTACTTTTTTCTGAAAAGTCAAAAAGTTCCTCGTGTGGTAAAAAAAATATTCCTTACATACCATGTAGTAAAAGTAAAAAATGTTTAAAAAGGAATTTAAACATACATGAAATCATTTTTAGGAAACATGGACATGGATGATAACAATAACCCCAGTAAATACATACGAATAAACAATCTCAGATAAGAACGAGATTGGAATAATTATCCATTACCTTAGGTCTGATTTTATTCGTACGTGTCTGAACCTCCTATATAATGATTTAAATAATTTTATTGACTTATTCCTGAATCATATCCATTGTTATGATATCATATATGGTCATATTCTTATATTCTTACCTTTCTATTAGTAATATTTCATTGCTACTTGTTATTCGGGTGTTTATTGCTTTTTGTTCTTATTGTGTTTTGTCAAATAAATTCTTATTATTCTTTTTAGGTTATAGATACCTCATCTCCATAATGGTATTAGTGTTATATATATCATATTTATTCATTCAATCCATTTATATAATCATTATTCAATGAAGATCATTTAGAACGAGTCACATCACATCTTGGAGACGGTAGGACTTACGTACGCACGAGCGATGATATCATTCCCATGATCATGGAATTGTATTGAAGTGTATGTATACTATTTAAGAATCAATATAAATTTACAATGATAATATATAGTTATTCTTTATACCATTATACCCATCCAAGTAAGGTGGTGGTGGAAAACAGATTACACCACGGCGTGGAGACGGTATTCTATACATACACACGGGCGGTGATTTTCGTTTTCTATAGGATGGATAGAAGGTGAAATAGGTTTGTATCATATTTATAATAACATATCATTATATTATTGATACCGATGTAATTACTTCATAATGAAACAACTAAAGAAGAATAAGTATAAGAAGAAATAAATTTGAAAGAATCAGTAACAGACATTACCTCTTCTTTGAAGCGCATCTTCTTAACCTCCTGTTAGGGAACTAAAGATGGTCTTTGAATAAGACCAGGACCTCTAGGATGTTTCTAAGGAAGTGTAGAAGATAAATATTCACGGTTTGGCCGAGCTTTAAGGCTCAAATTGGTGTGAGGAGGAGAGGGAGGAGGTTCCCTTTTATAAGGGAGGAGAGGGGCACCTTTGGAAAAACTAAAAATATTATTTTATTATAAAGTCATATTCGGTTTTTAATAGCTCAAAATTGATTTATTTAGAATCTAAGGTGGTTATGGGTCTAAACCCTCTAATCCAATATAATTTAGACAAGTTTAGGTTTCTATTTTAACCTTATCATTTAGATTTAACTTTAAATTAAATAATTTTACTTTTACCGTGTCTTCTTGTTTTCTTACACTATAAGGTTAATAAACTTACTATAAAAATCAAAAAGAACCCCAATTGGTTCATTATTAATATATATATCCTTATGTAAGTCATTTGGCCGAACCTTAGATTTTTAGGAATAAAATAACAATTACTAATATAATATTTGTTTTAAAAACTATTTTATGTCAATTTTGACACTATTTGGTAATTGATTTTTTTGAAAATAATAACAGCATGATTAGTTCTAAAAAAGTTAATTAAATAAATATTAACATGTCATATTAACCTAGAAAATTAGTTTAATTCATAAAAAGTCTCAAATTACATTTATTTGGGTATTTGTAATATCAATTATTTTCATATTTCATTATTTAGGTAATTACTTCATCATCATTGTGCCATATATAACTTAAATTATTTAAAGTCTAAAAATTATAAATAAAATATAATTAGGTAGGAAATCTTATTATATTTCTAATGAAAATTTATAGTCTAATTTATCTTAATTATAACCCTATATTAAAAATGCATTAGTTATTAAACTTTGATTTTAACTATTTTAACTCTTCTTTATATAAAATAATATTAAATGTCCTAATCTAATCCAAGTGGGCCTAAAAGGTCATATTTTATTCCTAAGGTTGTTTTTGGTTGAATTAACCTTATCCAATAGAATTAGTACATGTGTTAGGGTAATAATAATAACATTTTTACCCTTAATTACCCTATTTATTTTTAACCGTGGTAAATAAAAGTAAAAAGTTACTATTCACCAAAAATTATTTTTATCTTATTGAACCAAATTTTACTCCTTAATATTAACCGTGTATCTTAGATTTTAAAATTCCACTCACAGAAGTGGTAAAATTATGTTTTATGTAAATATGAAAATTCTCTTAAAAGGTGGGTAAAAGACGGTGAAAAGTTCAATAAAAAATTTTATATATCTAAAATTATTATAAAATGACTCCAATGAATTACTTTGAAATTATATTGGTATTATGTATCAATTTTGACGTAAAATAAATTTAAATAAAATAAATAATAATTTAAATAAAATGTCGGTTTTTAAATAGTAACCCAGTGTTTTCACTATTCATCAAAAATTGAAAGTTTTCAGAAAAATACCAAAATTTCACCCTAGGTTAATTTCGATATTCCGAATCCAAAAATGAAGTCCTTTTTGAAAGATAAAATTTATAAAATTTCCATAACTGGGTATTACTATTCATAACAACTAGTTTTAATAATATTTTAATAGCATATCATTGTTTAGTGAAACTCGGTATTGCGTACAACGCAAGCTATCGAGGAAGGTCACAATTGTGTGTAAAGAAAGACAAGCTAGTGTTGTGTGTAGTGAAAGATTCCATTGATGATATATATATAACATAAAAACAAAATATTTCTCAAAAAAATCTCAGGTGTTACATTCTACCCCCCTTAAAATGAATTTTGCTCTCGAAATTTTTCACTTGGTAACAAATAGATGAGGATACCTCTCCATCATCATATACTCAAGCTCCCATGTAGCTTCTTCAAATTGGTGGTTCCTCCATAAAACTTTCACCAAGCGAGTGGTCTTGTTCCGTAGAACTTTTTCACTACGATCCGGAATCTTTATCGGCTGTTCTTCATAAGAAATATCATGCTCCAGCGGTAAAACTTTTGAGCTGAGTACATGTGAAGGATTGAGTATGTACTTTCTTAGGAGAGATACATGGAACACATCATGAACTTGAGAGAGATTCAGTGGAAGCTCCAATCGGTAAGCTACCTTCCAAACATGATCCAGTATTTTGAAAGGACCGGTATACCTAGGGCTTAGCTTTCCCTTTTTCCAAATCTCATTACTCTATTCCAAGGAGATATTCGTAAATACATTTTATCACCCACTTCAAACTCTAGGTATTTTCTTCGGTTATCGGCATAACTTTTTTGTCGACTCTGAGCTGCTCTTATGTGTTGTTGAATAGATCGGACCTTTTCTTCCATCTCATCAACAAGATCAGGTCCTAATAGATTTCTTTCCCCAACTTCATCCCAGCAAGTTAGAGTTAGGAATTTCTTTCCATAGAGAGCTTCATAAGGAGCCATCTGAATACTGGAGTGAAAGCTATTATTATAAGAAAATTCCACCAATGGTAGGTGTTGATCCCAACCTCCTTTGAAATCCATAGAGCAAGCTCTCAACATATCTTCTAGAGTTTGAATTATCCTCTCAGATAGACTGTCTGTCTGAGGATGATAAGTAATGCTGAAACTCAACTCTGTATCCAAATTATGCTGAAGAATTTGCCAAAACTTTGAGGTAAGCCTTGGATCCCAATCAGATATAATGGAAAGTGGTACTCCGTGCAATCTTACCACTTCCTTTACATATATCCTGGCAAGCTGATCTAGAGAGAAATATTCTCTAATAGCAATGAAGTGTGCTGACTTTGTAAGATGATCAACTATGACCCAGATAAAATTATTGCCTTTGGATGTTTTAGGATGTCTGGTGATAAAGTCCATAGTGATGTTTTCCCATTTCCATTCAGGTATGGGTAATGGTTGTAACATCCCCTTAGACTTCTGTCTCTCAGCTTTAACTTGCTGACAAACCAAGCATCGAGAGACATATTCAGCAACATCTCTTTCAATGACATCCCACCAGAAGTACTCTTTCAGGTCCCTATACATCTTCGTGCTTCTAGGATGAATAGAGAATGAAGAACTATGAGCCTCATCCAGAATCTCCATCTTTAATTCTGGGATGGGAGGAACACAAACCTGATTTCTGAACTTTATTATCCCATCACAATCAAGGTTGAATTCAGAAACATTTCTCACCTTCTTTTGTAACTCTACATCTTCTTTCTGTGCCTCTTTAATATTCACATGTATAGATGGTTTAACATTCATTTGAGAAAGATAAGATTTTTCCCCTTCCATTATAATTCCAAGATCCATCCTTTGTAAATCCATAAATATTGGATCTATTGTGATCCTCATCATGGATAAGCTAGCATGGTCGTGTCGACTTAATGCATCTGCCACCTTGTTTGCTTTCCCAGGGTGGAAATGAATTGAGCAGTCGTAATCCTTATTCAGCTCAAACCATCTTCTTTGGTGCAGATTCAGCTCCTTTTGTGTGAAAATATACTTTAAACTTTTATGATCAGTATAAATATCACACCTTTCTCTATAAAGATAATGCATCCAAATCTTTAATGCAAATATTTCCACAGCTAACTCCAAATCATGAGTTGGGTAATTTTTCTCAAGGATTTTCAACTGTCGTGAGGCATAAGCTATCACCATATCGTTTTTCATGAGAACACACCCCAATCCCTTCTTTGATTCATCACTATAGATCACAAACCCTTCTCCACTACAAGGCAGTGTGAGCACAGGTGCACTGGATAACCTTCTTTTTAACTCCATGAAATTCTCTTCACACTCCTCCATCCAAACGAACTTAACTCCTTTTCGAGTCAACCGGGTGAGTGTATTAGATAATCATGAAAAATCTTTCACAAAACGTTGATAATATCCTGCCAAGCCAAGAAAACTTCAGATCTCAGTTACTGTTGTTGGTCTCGACCATCTTTCGATAACCTCTGTTTTTGCTGGATCCACAGATATCCCCTCTTTTGAGATTATGTGACCCAAAAATGCAACTTTTTGAAGCCAAAATTCACACTTGGTAAATTTGGCATAAAGATTCTCCTTTCTCAGGGTCTTAAATACAATTCTCAAGTTATCTTCATGTTCTTCCTTTATCTTTGAATATACAATAATATCGTCTATAAAGACTACCACAAAGTGATCAAGATAGTCTCTAAAGTCTCTATTCATTAGATCCATGAAGATAGTAGGGGCATTAATAAGACCAAATGGCATCACTATAAATTCTTAGTGTCCATACCTTGTATGGAAATTCGTCTTTGGTATATCCTCCCTTTTCACCCTTAATTGATGATACCCTGAATGAAGATCAATCTTGGAAAAGTATTGAGCTCCGCGTAGTTGGTCAAATAAGTCATCAATGCGTGGGAGAGGATATTTGTTCTTGATAGTGATTTTGTTAAGTTCTCGATAATCAATGCAGAGTCTCATTGATCCATTTTTATTCTTAACAAATAGAACAAGTGATCCCCAAGGTGATACACTAGGGTGTATGAATCCCTTATCAATATTCTCTTGGAGTTACTTCTTCAATTCCTGCAACTCAATTGGGGCTATTCTATAAGGTGTCTTTGAAATGGGCATAGCACCCGGTATGAGTTCTATTGAAAACTCAACTTCACGATTCGGTGGAAGACCTGAAAATTCTACAGAAAGACATCATCAAGCTCCCATACAATGGGAATATTCTTAATCGTGAGTTTCCCACCAACCATTTGAGATAAATATTCTTCATTTAGTAAAATCAAGACCCATAAGATGGAAGAAATTTCCACCGGACGGTTATGTTCATCCTTGCATCGATATATGATCATAGATTGATCTGGAATATGAAATGTGACTTCCCTTATTTGGAAATCGATATGAGATCCATATAAAGAAAGCCAATCCATGCCAAGAATCACATCAAATTCCACTATACAGAGGATCACAAGATTTTCAGGAATCTCTTTCCCACAAACTTCAATCGGAGAAGAATTATAAACTTTTGATGCGACTGTTGTGCCATTAGGGGTTGTCACATCTAACTCATCATCTAATTGTTCAGGTAATATGGCGATACCCTTAGAAAATTATTCATAAATAAAAGAGTGGGTGGATACAGAATCAAATAAAAAAATTTCTACTTTAGAGTGGATGATGATTGTACCTTTCACCACTTCGTTATCATACTACACATCGCTGATAGAAATTGCATGTGACCTTCCTTTTTCTTTAGCCTTATGATTTTGTTGACGTCGATCATCATCAACAACCCTTGGATTGGGGCATTGATTAGCATAATACCCCATTTCCTTGCACATGTAACATTGAAGTGTAGGAGGTGCACCCTGTGTAGCCTTTTCATTGTTCACATCACAAGATATCTTCTTTCCATCATTGTGGCATTCAAATGCCCGATGACCTTCTATTCCACATTTGAAACATTTACTTGTCCCTTTAAGACAACTCCCTCCATGATTCTTTCCACACTTTGAGCATAAGGGAAAACTCATCTTCTTTTCAGTGTGGTCTTTATATTTTCCTTTGAATTCCATTTTCCTCTTCTTATCAAATGCATATGACTGATGGGTTACTCCAATCTCCATCTCAACCTTAAGAGCACATCGAACAATTTCCTCATAGCTATTGAAGTCTCTTATGGCTAATGCCCTTCTAAGACTTGGTTTTAAGCCACTAAAGAATCGATCGATATTACTCTCAGGTTGGATAATAATCCCAGAAGCATACCTTGCAAGCCTTGTAAAATTTGCTTCGTAGGTACCAACAGATTCATCATCCTTTTGCTTCAATTCAAGAAACTCTTTCTCCAATTTTGTTCAAAGAATACGTGGGAAGTACTTATTTAAAAATAAGTTATTGAACTCGCCCCATTCCATGGACTAAATTTCATCTATTTACCTCATATTCTTGATATGATTCTACCATTGATCAGCATCACATTCTAAACGATACACTGCTAAGATGACTTTATCATGTTCAGAACATTGAAGAACTGAAAATATCTTTTCAGTAGTACTAATCCATTGTTCAGCAACTAATGGATCAGTAGACCCGCTGAATGAGGGTGGACGCTGCCTCATGAAGGATTCAACAGAATGTTGCTCATTCCTTTGCTCGTTTGGAAGTCCTGCATGATTCATAGCTTGAGAATGTTGTGTGAGCATGGCTACAATATTTTTCATTCCAGCTCCCATAATGTTCGGTTGCTCAGGGGGGACAATCATTGCATTTCCCATCACATTCCACATTAACACGGTTCCTTCGGGTTCTATCCATTGACTAAAACCAAGAAGAATAGTGTGATAAAAGATAATTATAATAGGAAAACCACATAATCAAGAATAAAATTTCAAACTTTAGGTCTTATCATAGGTTATTCATGGCCATTTCTAAAACACAAAGATTGTGTTCTACGCTTAGACTTATCCTTAGGGTTCTTACTAAGGCTTTCACATCCTAGTTTCCAAAGGTTGACTATACCCTTCCTATAATACCAATTATAACGACCCATACTTTATATACATTGTTAATACTTCAAAATTGAAGCATACTTATTACAACATATAACAAAACCATGAAAGGACCCTATAGGTATAGTGTCTTTAGAAACTGAGAAACATGAACAACTGGTTCATAAATCATCTATGTTGTCTCCCATTTATTTCATCATATCTAGAGTCCCTTTTGGAATATTCTACTTAATATGCTTCTTCCAGGCCTGGGGAAAAGAAAACATACAAAAGGGTGAGCTAAAATTCTCAGTAAGGGTAAACAAAATAAATATTAATCATATCATATTCTTAAGAACATAACATTTTGGAAATATTGTCCTGCAAAAAGATCATAATATCATTACATGGGATCAATCATAATAGTGAAATTTAATCAAAATAATCATAACTTAAAACATGAAACTTTGTGGCATACACACAAAATCATAGAGAATAATTTCTTATTAGTCGAGACTCATTTCCAATACTATCTTAGCGGACAAATTCCATTTCTGAACTGAGTTCACTACTCGTTTCAGTCATGTGTCACTGAACCAGATTAACCTGTCGTTCTAGCCATGTCTATCTCATGCGATATAAAACATTACCCAATGCATTTGAGGGAGATATAGGTCCCACCCATCTCATAATGAAATCATTCTTTCGTGTGCCACAAAATCATGAATCATACATCATAGAAAAACCCATGTAATATAATGGGATTCTTAAACAACATGCCATCATAACTTATTCCATAAAAATGGATATAATTTTATCATAAGAATAATCAAACCATATAAATAATGGAGAAATTATACTTGAAACATAAACATATTAAATAATTTCATTTTATATGGAAAATATTTTTGATAAAACACTTGAAATGAATTCTTCAGGAAAATATACTTTCTTCTTCAAAATCATTTTCTTTTCACAAAATGCCATGAAATTTTAAAAGAAAGGGGTTTTGTTGAAAATAATCATGCAATCTTGTATAGAAATCTTCATGAAAATGATGCGTTATGAAACTGTAAAAATCTGTTCACGCCGTATAAGTTAAAAATAACATTCTCCTCATACTTTTGTCGGAAAAGTCAAAAAGTACCTCGTATGGTAAAAAAATATTCCTTACATACCATGTAGTAAAAGTAAAAAATGGTTAAAAAGGACTTTAAACATACATGGAACCATTTTTATGAAACATGGACATGGATGATAATAATAACCCCATTAAATACTTACGAATAAACAATCTCGGATAAGAACGAGATTGGAATAATTATCCCTTACCTTAGGTCCGATTTTCTTCGTAAATGTCCGAACCTCCTGTATAATGATTTAAATAATTTTATTGACTTATTCCAGAATCATACCCATTGTTATGATATCATATATGGTCATATTTATAGATTTTTAACTTCTTATTAGTAATATTTCACTGCTACTTGTTATTCGGGTGTTTATTGTTTTTTGTTCTTATGCGTGTTTTGTTGAATAAATTCTTATTCTTCTTTTTAGGTTATAAATACCTCATTTCCAAAATGGTATTAGTGTTATATATATCATATTTATTAATTAAATTCATTTATATAATCATTATGCAATGAAGATCATGTAGAACGAGTCACATCACATCGTGGAGACGGTAGGTCGTACATACGCACGAGCGATGATATCATTCCCATGATCGTGGAATTGAATTGAAGTGTATGTATACTATTTCAGAATCAATATCACTTTAAAATAATCATATATAGTTATTCTTTACGCAATTATACCCATCCAAGTAAGGTGGTGGTGGAAAACAGATTACACCACGGCGTGGAGACAGTATTCTGTACGTACGCACGCGCGGTGATTTTCATTTTCCATAGGATGGATATAAGGTGAAATAGGGTTTTTTCATATTTATTATAACATATCAGTATATGATTGATACTGATTTTATTACTTCATAATGAAAAAACTAAAGAATAATAAGTAGAAGAAGAAATAAAGTTGAAAGAATCGGTAAGGGGTATTACCTCTTCTTTGAAGCGCCTCTTCTTAACCTCTTCTTAGGGAACTAAATATGGTCTTTGAAGAATACCAGGACCTATAGGATGTTTATAGGTAAGTTTAGAAGATAAATTGGCAGGGTTTGGCTGAGAATGAATGCTCAAAGTGGTGTGAGGAGGAGAGGGAGGAGGTGCCCTTTTATAAGGGAGGAGAGGGGCACCTTTGGAAAAACTAAAATTATTATTTTATTATAAAGTCATATTCAGTTTTTAATAGCTAAAAATTGATTTATTTTGAAGATAAGGTGGGTATGGGTCGAATTCCTCTCATACAATAGAATTTAGACAAGTTTAGGTTTCTATTTTAACCTTATCATTTAGATTTATCTTTAAGTTAAATAATTTTACTTTTATCGTGTCTTCTTGTTTTCTTACACTATAAGGTTAATTAACTTACTATAACAAGACAAAAGATTCCCAAGTGGTTCATTATTAATATATATATCCTTATCTAATTCATTTGGAAAAACCTTATATTTTTAGGAATAAAATAACAATTAATAATATAATATTTGTTTAAAAAACTATTTTATGTTGATTTTGACACTATTTGGTAATTGGTTTTTTTGAAACTCATAAAAGCATTATTAGTTAGAAAAAAATTAATTAAATAAATACTAACATGTCATATTAACCTAGAAAATTAGTGTAATTCATAAAAAGTCTCAAATTACATTTATTTGGGTTTTTATAATATAAATTATTTTAATATTTCATTATTCAGGTAATTACTACATCATCATTGTTTCATATATAACTTAAATTATTTAATGTCTAAAAATTATAAATAAAATATCATTAGGTAGGAACTCTTTTTATATTTCTAATGAACTTTTATAGTATAATTTATCTTATGTATAACCATATATTAAAAATTAATTAATTATTAAACTTTGATTTTATCAATTTTAACTCTTCTTTAAATAAAATAATATTAAATGTCCTAATCTAATCCAAGTTGACCTAAATGGTCATATTTTATTCCTAAGGTTGTTTTTGGTCGAATTACCCTTATCAAATAGAATTAGGACTTGTTTTAGGGTAATAATAATATCATTTTTACCCTTAACTACCCTATTTACTTTTAACCGTGGTAAATAAAAGTAAAAAATTACTATCCACCAAAAATTATTTTTATCTTATTGAACCACATTTTAATCCTTGATATTAACTGTGTCTCTCATATTTTCGAAATTCCACTCGCAGAAGCAGTAAAATTAGGTCTTATGTAAATTTGCAAATTCTCCTAAGAGGTGGGTAAAAGACGGTGAAAAGTTCAATAAACTTTTTTATATATCTAAAATTATTATAAAATGACTCCAATTAATTAATTTGAACTTATATAGGTATTATGTATCAATTTTGACCTAAAATAAATTTAAATAAAATAAATAATTATTTAAATAAAAAGTCGGTTTTTAAATAGTAACCCAGTGTTTTCACTATTCATCAAAAATTGAAAGTTTTCAGAAAAATACCAAAATTTCACCCTTTGCTAATTTCAATATTCCAAATCCAAAAATGAAGTCCATATTAAAAGATAAAATTTATAAAATTTCAAAAAGTGGGTATTACTATTCATAACGGCTAGTTTTAATAATATTTTAATAGCACATCATTGTTTAGTGAAACTCGGTATTGCGTACAACACAAGCTATCGACGAAAGTTGTGATTGCGTGTAAAGAAAACCAAACTAGTGTTGTGTGTAGTGAAAGATTCATTTTATGATATATATATAACATAAAAACAAAATATTTCTCATAAAAATCTCGGGTGTTACAAAGTTTTGGGTATCTGGTCAAGATTCTTGACAAACCTCATTTTTAATTAATTTTTCATTCAATTTCAATGATTTAATCCCCAACATTTAATAATTTTAAGGATAATTATAACATTTTCTATTTTAATAATAAATTATACTTTATTAGAAAAATGTTATAATTATTGAGTTTTAATTATTTTTATTCATTTTTGGAATTATTTGAATAAATAAAAACATTTAGTTTTTTTATTTTTTGTTTTTTAGGTAAAAATTAATTTTAAATATCACCTCAAGAATTTATGAATCTATAAAATATATAATATGAGTAATTTTGGATTAGTTTGTGAAGAAGTTGGGTTGCATAGATTTTTTGGTCTATGTGTAATATTTTGAGAAGTACCAGTGGAGAAATTTTTACAATGAGTAGAGTTATGTAATATTTATTTCCCTGGTATGTAAGATGTTTTGAAATCAGTGAAAAAAATAAAAAATTCCAAGATCTACTAGTGATCCATAATGTCTTTGGATGACACATAAGATAATTTCCTTTACTGTTTGGAGAGAAGTGATCATGCATAATATATTTTTAGGTGTGAATGATATTTTTTTGGAAGCACGGAGAGGATGCATAATGTATTTAACTTTTATATAGAGACATTATTTTCTAGGATGCATAATATTTTAATATCATAAATAATATCCCTAGAGAAAATACGTAGGATTTTATACTTTTTCAATGAATAATAGGAAATCTATAATTCAAATATGATATATTTTTAAGAGGCATAGGCCTATGAAATATTTTATACTTTACACTGGAGTGATATTTAATATTTTCTCTATATGAATAAGGGATATATATGATTTTTTACTTTAATGAATTTGGATGATGTCACACATTAGATTTTATCCTTTTTTAAATCAATGAAACAAAAACCTCACACGATGGAAGGAAGGGTTCCAAAATGATGAATTCATGATATACATTTTAAGAATATCCATGCACCATATTGACATCAATTTAACTATAAGGTGGTTTTAAAAGATTACAGAGCCACTTATAATATATAGTTTCCAATTCTATGGTGATTTTAGTTATGTCGTTGAGGAAGAAGAATAATATGGCATACCATGAGCTATTTTTTTTTGTATTAATGAAATTCCTGATGATTTTAGACAGTTAAATGTTTACATATTTTAATTAACTGAGTGCATTAAGTACAAGGGAAGAATAAGGAAAAAAATCCCATGGTAAATTTAATGATAAATGACCAAATATCATCGGAATAATTAAAAATAATATTAAAATATATTATCCCATGGAATCAAAACATTGCCTCTAGCCATTCATGTGATGAAGGTATCACATGAGCACTAAATCCTATTATTCATTATTATTTATTATTTAAATTGTTTTCCTATAATTTTAAAGTAGTCTTCTATGCCCCTAGTTTGGCTCTTGGATGACAGTAGATTTGGTTTTTACTACTAATTTAATATTATCATTTTCATTTTGTGTGTTTTAATAAAAAACTACTATCTCTTACACTCTCTTACTCACTCTCTATAATTATTATCATCATCCTTTTTCATTATTTAATATGATCTATTATCTTTATGATAGTGATGAAAAAACTGGAGGAATGTCCTTTTGGATAAAATCGGTGTTAATTTCAAGTCTTATTGAATTCATGTTTAATGTTTCTTATCTACATAGGGTTACTATAAGGACTATTAGTAGTGGGTAAGGGTCTCAATGTGTCTAAACTATAGTTTTCCTAGGATTAACTTCTTATTATACCCTATTCTTCCTCCCTTTCATGATTATTAGTGGATCCTTGATGATTATGTTCTTAATGCGTTTGATTTCATACTAGGAAGGTGATTGAGGTTGTTTTTTTTTATTGAGGATCCCTTCAACAAGATAACTATAGAGGAGGTGGATATGTAATGTACCTTGTTATCATTAGGTACATTGTATATTCAAAACTAGGGAAACATAGGATGGCCACTCATATAATATATTTTGTTTATTAGGTGGGTAAGGTACTGACAATGATGCAATGAAGGTTCACCCTATGTGATTATGTTTCAAGCATCTTATTTCTTACTAACTTAATTATATATTTATTTTTCATCTATATAATTATTTTATTTTCTGTATTCCATTCTCAATCCCCCATTTATTTTTTTTCTTTCATAAAATATAAAAAATAGAATATTGGAATATTAGGTGATTTACAAGGAAATCAAAAGCTTCTTAAGAGAGATGTCCATGTCCAGACACTCTGTGGCACTAGAAAAATAAATATTATATTTTTACACTTTATGATAGTGTATCAAATATTTGTCATTGTTTTTGTATCCAAGTTAGTTGATCAATATGTTATTATTTTCGAGTATTTTAATTAGTTTCTATTTTTTATAAAAAATAATAAAAAAATACTTTCATGATGTATTCTAATTAAGAATATTATGAATGGACTAACCAAGAATTCTTGGTGAAATCAGAAGAGGAAGTAATTGTTGATGAGTGAGATGATCAGTTTTGGAATCTTATAGAAGAAATATAGGAGGTGATGAACTGAATAAAATTTATAGTTTAATATCTCTTTAGATCCAATGAACAACAATAGAGAATCAAGAACCAGGAAACGTGGTAGAATAAGTAACCATGATTATTTTTAATTTTAAAGAACTCAATGAGGATGAGAAGGTATTACTTGAATATTTATTATTAGTCCTTATTTAGGTATTGATAGAGGGTATATATGAATAATACAAGTATGTTGGTACAAATATAGAAGATATAAATTTTTTAATGATTTCTAGAATCACTTTTTAGAAGGAAACCTATAACATGAATCTATAATAATAAAAGAATAGTAATAGTTAACTATATATCATTCAATGGATTTTTAATAATACACCACGTAAGTGGTGGGGTGGGAATAGATAATGGAACATATTTATTACTTACCTCTACCCATGAAAAATAAACCCCACTAGGAATTGGGAAAAGAAAAATTATTGATAGTAGAGCCAATATATGGAGATAATTCTTTGTTAAATTGACCAATTTATATAATTTTAAATATTATACAAAAGTTAACTTCTAATTAAGCGGTGGAAAAAAATAAACATGATGAATTTTATAGTAGTCTAAATCAAAGTGATCATATATCCACTCTTCACTTATCTATATCCTATATTTAAATAGAACCCACTATAAAAGACTTAATTTTTGAACGACAGTCATGAACTTTTAGAAACTAATTTTTTCAACCTAGATACATAATAAAAACCCCTATATCCTCATTTTTGTCAATAGTAATCAAAACATAAAACCTTATTTTTTAAATGGATAATGAACTAACCAAACCTTTATCCAACCAACTACAAAAAAAACTCTACCATTTATTAGAATAGGCACTACCAGTGTGAACTCCTTTTTGATCAAGTAAGCATAAATGACTACTTATTTATAATTTTTAGTATAACCCATAGTAATATTCATAAGTGAGCTAATTTATAGTGTGAATATTCATAATATAATAAAAAATAAAAAACTAAGCCAGTGAATGATTATCGATGAAGATGCCAGTATTTGGAACATGTAGATATTTGGACCTTCTCTATGTATACAATAAATCTTTGGTAAAACCAGTAAATTTTTTAGAAAATATTTATAAAAAAATAAATTTCTAAAGTTCTGAATGATGAATCCCATCATTTTAGACTAAAACAAAGTCATTTATAAGCCTTCAATGTGTTTTTTTTTAAAAGTTCTAGGGTCAAGCCCCTTTTTATTAAACAAAGAAAAGAAAATCCTCTTTGAAAAATGGGAAATAGGGAAACCATTAAAAGATGGGCAACAAGCCTTGAAAAAAAGAAGTCCAAAACAACTACAAGACCAACCAATTTGAATTTTAAAATTGAAATCCCAAAAAATATGTAATAAATATAATAAATAAATAAAAAAAGATTTATCAAAAATGAAAATGTAAGATTTCATAAGACATTGAATTCTCAAAAGATATAGTTTTTCATACCTATGATATGAATTTACTTAAGATAGAATTTTTTATAATATAGAGTTTTTATAAGAAATAAAAAACATTGTAATCTATGGAGAAAATATAAGATATACTTTACATGTATGATATATTGAAAATGATGTATGTTGAACCCTCTGGAATTAAGTGGATTTATTATATTTTGATAATCCCAACCATACTTTCTTTATATCTTGATTATGCTTAATACATTCCAAATATACTTTAATATATGTTGTCACTTTCATTATGCTTAAATTAAGTCTTTTGAATTATCAGATATATGTTTACTATGACTTAACTCATTCTGCAAAAAGAATGCTCAAACAGTTTTCAGCTACCGTTACAAACTAGCTACCGACGCATAGTAGAGCAACCGTTAGATAGTAGCTACCATCAGAACATATAGCCACCATTACAAGCTAGCAACCGTTATAGCTCACAACGACCGATACAGTTAAGTCTACTGATATGTTGGAGCTACCTCTATAAGAGAGCTACTGATACAGTTACCGATACAGCTACCGATACCCGAAGTCCATCGCTGCATCAAAATCTACTAATAGAGCTACCGATACAATGAAGTCGACAGTTACCGCTATAACAAAGTTGACAGCTACCGATATGCTGAAGTCCACCGTTATGCAAAGTCTACCGATAGAGACTTACTGCTACCGATACAAGGCAGAGCCACAGCTACCGTTACAAGTCCACCGCTACTGATGCGATCAAGTCTACGGTTACAGCTACCGATACAAACTATACCGTTACAAATGAAGTCTACCGATACAGACACCTACTGTAACACAAGTCTACCGATATCAATAGCTACCGTTCTAGAGACAGAACCTGACACTGCTTTAATTTCTTTATCTTTGTTTAATCTAACCAACGGTCATATCAGGTATATTTTAATACACTGACATTTATTTAATGTGTGTTGTTGGATATCAGGAAACCGTACCTCATACCTGAAAAAAGTAAATCATCTTTTGCCGAAGCTCGTGCTTTATATAAAGGAAGGATGTGATACTGCAAAACAGGATATACATAGACGAATACACAGAGAGTTATACATACCACGAAGTGTGCAAAAAGAACAACCGACCATGAATGCAAAGAGACGACAGAACTTACACGAAGAACTCATTACTGCATACCAGTGAAGAGCTGAGAACGAGAACATAACACAAGAACTTCATCGACTACTATGTACTTGTCTCTACACCTGGAAGTCAAGGAAAGAGATGATACTCTGTTTTCCAGAAAAAAACCAGAAGAGGACTCAGTGCGAATTCTGATCAATCAAAGGAGTCCAGAACTGCACGACAATCACTAGAGCCATTTCTAAACTCTAAATATTTGCTCTGTGATTTATCTTTTTACATATTGAGTAGTGTGTGTTATATGCTATATTTTACACACACACTGTCTCCTGTACTCTAACCGGAGGATTTGTAAATCCTCACTCAATACTCTTACATCTTTTATTTCCCATTGGTATAGTGGTAGAGGTCGTGTGACCTGGACAACTGGTTGTTGTTGTGTTTGTTTCCCACGGATAACAGTGGTAGAGGTCGTGTGACCTGGACAGTTGTATACTGTTGTTTATCCCCGATCCAGGGTGTGGATCACTTTTATATAAATTTTGAGAGGACTAAGTCTCATCTTGAGACTGAACCTCTTGGTTAAATTTGCTGTTCTTATTTATTTTCTAAGATATTTTTATTCCGCGGCTAATTACTTTAAAACCAAAACCGTTTTAAAGTCACTTTGATAATTAAATTCGCAAGTGTTTATATTATTTGTAAATCAGTAAGTTTGTTTCAAAAGTTAATCAACCTTTCTGTTTTGATTAATTGGGAAATAATCAATCCCTTGAGAACCCAACAGAACCTTTACTTTGATATAAATTCACTACAGTTTAATTCAGTATTTTATTTGGGGGTTTTTAAGACAAAGTTTTAAAACAGAAATTTTAATTGGAACTCAATTCACCCCCCCTCTTGAGTATCCACTCCAACCAACATTTGGTATCAGAGGCTATTTAAAATATTTTGCACTCTGTTTTTCAACTGTGATTTTAGTTTTATTTTAAAGATCTTAAAATTTCCGTTATTTCTAAATTTTTATCTCTTTAAAATCTTTGCTTATAGTTAGCTATCATGGATAATAGACTTGAAGGTATTGCTACCAATAGACCACCATTTTTCAATGGCACTAACTATGCTCAGTGTAAAATCAAGATGAAAATTCATTTAGAAAGCATGGGTTTTGATATTTGTATTGCTATAGAGTCAGAATATAAAACTCCTACTACTGTTAGATCTACTTGGAATGAAGCTACTAAGACTGCCTACAATAACAATTGTAAAGCTATGAATGCTTTTTATTGTGATTTAGGAGATGAGGAATTTAACAGAATACCTGCCTATAAAACTGCATATGAAATTTTGGATACCTTAGCTGTTTCTCATGAAGGAACAACTAATGTTAAGGAGATGAGATTGAACACTTATACTACTAAGTATGATAATTTTAAGATGAAGCCTGATGAACCCATTTCTGACATGTATCTCAGGTTCAACAAAATTGTCAACACAATGACTTCTCTGGGAAAGGATGTTCCAGCAAAGGAACAAATCATGAGAATTTTGAGATGTCTACCTGAAAGATGGAGAGGAACCTCTGTCTCCATTAGAGAATCATGTGATATAGGAGAACTGCCAGTCAAAGAATTAATTAGAAAACTGATGATGTATGAAGAGGAACTCAAGGTGAACAAAGAAGAGGATGATGAACCTAGAAGGAAGTCTGTTGCCTTCAAAAATACAACCTCAAAGAATAAGGAAAAGGAAAAGCTTCAAGTTATCAATGAAAGTTCAAGCTGTGAAGATAGTGAGAGTGATTCTGACAGTGATGCTGAGATGGCTCACATTGCTAGAAGGTTTAAAAAAATTTATAGGAAGAAGAAGTTTTTCAGAAATTCAAACTAAAAAGGTAAGTATGACAACAAAGGACATTGGAAAAAGGATTGTAAGAAGCCTGATAAATCAGATGAAGTTGTCTGTTATGAGTGCAAAAGGAAAGGACACATAAAAGAAGACTGTCCAAATCTAAAATACAATAAAAAGTATGAATATAAGGATAAAAAGTATAAGAAAGACATGAAGGCTACTTGGACTGCTTCTGAGGACATTTCTAGTGAATCTGAAGTTTCTGAAACTGAACACAGAAACAAGGCGAACATGTGTTTTATGACAAACACTTCTGAGGTAACTTCAGAAATTCCTGATTCAAATTCATATTACTCTGGAGATGATTCTGAATATGATAACATGTCTAAATATGAACTGTTTGAATATTGTGATATGTTAGAAGAAACCTGTAATGAGCTGAAAGACAAAAACAAAGGTTTAAAGAAACAGTATGCTTTAACTGTTAAACATAAATCTGATCTCGATATTGAAGTAGAAAAGAATGCTCAGTTACTTAAAGAGAATACTGAACTAAAATTATCTAATGAGAAACTCAAGAAAGACTTAGAGAAATTTACCAATGGTAAAGATACTCTTACTCAAATTCTAGGTAAGCAAATAGAACCTAGATACACTACTGGTATAGGATACCAACCTGGACAAAGGAAAATTACCCAAACTAGATTCATTCGTAAATCTGGACAGAATGTAGCTAGCTCTGGAACTTCCTATGCTTAAACTTGTTATATTCATAGTTATGGATCTAATAAGGTTTATCTTTCAAAATCTGTTGATTCTAGAAATTTTATGCGACCCATTAGACAAATATGGGTACCTAAAGTGTTATTGGCTAACCTGTCTGGACCCAAGAAAATCTGGGTACCAAAATCATTTCCTATTTAAATCTGTTTTGTAGGAAACCTTCTTAAAGAGATCCTGTAAAAAGACCTGGTACTTGGACAGTGGATGTTCAAGACATATGTCAGGATACTTCTCATGCTTTAAAATCTTAGTCAGAGTTGATGGAGGTTTTTTCACTTTTGGTGATAACTCAAAAGGAAAAATCATCAGCTTAGGCCAGATTGGTAACACTGACTCAGTATTGATTTCTAAAGTTTTATTTGTTGATGGACTTAAATACAATTTGTTAAGTATTTCTCAGTTATGTGATGATGGTTTTTATGTCAAATTTGAAAATGATTCTTGCAATGTTTTCAATTCTAAAAATGTTTTAGTATTTACTGCTTTAAGAAATTAAAATTTTTATGTTGTTGATTTAAATTCATTATCTAAGCAAAATATTACTTGTTTAAATGCTTTTCATAAAGAGTCTTGGATTTTGCACAGAAGATTAGGACACTGTAATGTGAATTCACTTATAAAACTTTCTAGGAAGAACTTAGTTAGAGACCTACCCAAACTAGAATTTCCAGCAGACAAAGTTTGTAATCCCTGACAAAAGGGAAAGAAACATAAAGTTTATTTTAAATAAAAGAAAGAAGTGTCAACTTCTCAACCTCTCGGGTTGGTTCACATGGATTTATTTGGACCTTCTAGATTTTCTAGTTTAAATGGGAAGCATTATGTCTATGTTCTTGTAGATGACTATTCTAGATATACTTGGGTATATTTTCTAGCTCAAAAAAGTGAAGCTTGTTCTTACTTTGTTAAATATTACAAGTCTGTAGAGATCCTTAGTGGACTTAAGATTAAAACCCTGAGAAGTTATCATGGTCTTGAGTTTGAAAATCATGAGTTTGAATCTTACTGCTCACACAATGGGTATAGTCACAATTTCTCTGCCCCTAGGACACCTCAGCAAAATGGTGTAGTAGAAAGAAGGAATAGAACCCTGTAAGAAATTGCTAGAACCATGCTTAATGAGTATGACCTACCCGTTTACTTTTGGGTTGAATCTGTAAATACAGCTTGTTATATTATTAATAGAGTCTTGATTAGACCTATTCTTAAGAGGACCCCTTTTAAGTTGTGGAACCATAGGAAACCTAAGGTTAACTACTTCAATGTTTTTGGCTGAAAATTCTTTATTCTTAATACTAAAGATAATATTGAAAAGTTTGCATCCAAGAGTGATGATGGAATTTTCCTAGGTTACTCTACTTCTAGTAAAGCCTATAGAGTTTTTAATAAGAGAACCAAATGTGTGGAAGAATCTGTTCACATCAAATTTGATGAAACTGATCCACATGAACCTAAGACCTCTCTTGAAAATCTTGAAGATGATCTATCTGTTTTGAACCTTAATAATAAATACAGTGGACCTAGAGTTAAAACGTCCAGTTATGTAAATTTTCCAGAACCTGCTCCTGTTGAACCCCAACCTGTTGATGAACCTAAAGTCTCAAGTCCTGCCTTTTCAAGACCAACTAGGATTCTAAAGAACCATCCTTTAGATGCTGTTGTAGGAAATCTAGATAGAGGAACATAGACTAGATCTTCTCTAAGAAATCAGGTTGAACATCAATCTTTTTTTTCACAGTTAGAACCTAAAAATTTCAATGATGCTATCAATGATGAATTTTGGGTAATAGCTATGAAAGAAGAACTAAATAAATTTGAAAGAAAAAAAGTCTGGAAATTAGTAGAAAGAACTAAGGACACTATCCCCATCGGCACAAAATGGGTGTTTAGAAACAAAGTTGATGAATCTGGAAACATCATTAGAAACAAAGCTAGGCTAGTTGCACAAGGTTACAATGAAGAAGAAGGGATTGACTATGAGGAAACCTTTTCTCCTGTAGCTAGATTAGAGGCTATTAGAATCTTACTTCCTTATGCATCAAATCTAAATTTCAAGTTATATCAAATGGATGTGAAAAGTGCTTTTCTAAATGGTTTTATTGTTGAAGATGTTTTTGTAGAACAACCACCTGGTTTTTCAAATCCTCATTTTTAAAATCCTGTTTTTAAACTTTCTAAAGCTTTATATGGTTTAAAACAAGCTCCAAGAGCTTGGTATGAATGGCTTTCAAACTTTCTTATTTCAAAAGGATTTTCAAAAGGGATTGGTGATCCCACTATTTTTATAAAAATAATTTCAAAAGATGTATTAATAGTACAAATCTATGTTGATGATATTATATTTGGATATTCTAAAAATTCATTATGTGCTTACTTTTCAAAGGTTATGCAAAATGAATTTGAAATGAGCTTAATGGGAGAGCTTAATTACTTTCTTGGATTTCACATCTTTCAAACTAAAGATGGTATTATTTTAAATCAGAGTATATATACTAAGGAGTTATTAAAACGTTTGGGTTTGAATAGTATTAAGGTAAGTGATACACCTATGAGTACCACCTGTAAATTGGATATTGATGAAACTGGTAAACCAGTAGATCAAACTAATTATAGAGGTATGATTGGGAGTTTACTTTATCTTACTTCTAGTTGACCAGATATTATGTTTAGTGTGTGTATGCGTGCTAGATTTCAAGATAATCCTAAAGAGTCACACTTACTTTCTGTTAATAAGATTTTCAAATATCTTAAAAGTACTGCTAATTTGGGTTTGTTTTATCCAAAAGAACAATCATTTGATTTAATAAGTTATTCGGATGCTGATTTTTCTAGATGTAAGTTAGATAGGAAGAGCACATCTGGAACTTGTCACTCACTTGGAAAATCCCTAGTATCATGGTGTAGTAAGAAACAGAACTCAGTTTCAATGTCTACTGCTGAAGCAGAATACATCGTTGCTGTTAGTTGTTGTGCACAGATTCTATGGATGAAACACACACTACTGGATTATGGATTTGACTTTAAACATGTTTCAATCAACTGTGACAACACTAGTGCGATTAATATCTCTAAGAACCCTGTGTCTCACTCTATAACCAAACATATTGATGTTATACACCATTTTCTAAGAGATCATTATCAGAGAGGTGATATAACAGTTGAATTTATAGGCATTGAACTTCAATTAGCTGATATTTTCACTAAGCCTTTAAGTTCAGAAAGATTAAGTTTCATCAGACATGAATTAGGAATGATAACTTACCCTTGAAACCGTTATAGAATCCTCACCGTTATAGAATCCTCACCGTTATATAATCATCACCGTTATAGAATCCTCACCGTTATAGAATCCTCACCGTTATAGAATCCACACCGTTATAGAATCCTCACCGTTAGGGAGACCTCACCGTTAGGGAGACCTCACCGTTAGGGAGACCTTGCCGTTAGAAAACTTTACCGGTGCATTTGTGCGCTGTATTATTCTGTAAAGCCGATTCATCAAACAGTTGTTTATTTTATTTATGATTTATGTGATTTATGAATCCTAAATGATATTAAAACTCGAACTAGACTCACTCAATATCACCGTGAACCTGTCTGCTCAAATTCTCCTAAACCTAAACCTCTTGACCTTCAGAACCCTAGCCTCAAATCCGTAATGGCCTGCGTCAAGATACCTCAGATGACTGATGGAAGTGAAGTGCCGCAAGAAAAACGACAGAAAGTATCGAATGCTATTACCAGTGGAAGTGGAAGTGTAGCTCGAAGGAATCTAGTAAACCCGCATATCTCAAGGAGAGATATTGTTGTTGAGAAAGAGCTCTGGGCAAAATGGCTGATGGAAAGCAAGTCATTAGTTCTTAAGGTTTTACAAGAACAAGGCTGGGTAGAATTTTTGGTGAATAATAATGGATCGTACTACTCTGGATTGGTAAAACAATTTTATGACTTTGTACGTTTTGAAAAGACTGAGTAGGAAAGCAAAATGGTTTCATATGTGAATGGTCAGGAAGTATATTTTACTTCAGTGTAATGGGCTAGTAACTTAAGAGTTCCACATGAAGGAGATTATGTGTTCTACTCAAAGTCTGTACCTTCGACCAGTGATGTGTTTCAATATGAAGATGCTTTGCTGGAGCTTACAGGGGATGGGACCCCTAGAAAGGTGATTGTTGCAGATATGGTAGGAGAAGATAAGCTGTTGTTTAAATTTATTCAGCATGTTGTTAGTCCGAGAAGAGGAGACTTTGCCACTTTGAGATTCCAAGACATATATCTGTTAAATTTGCTGAAGCACAGTGTGAGAATCAATCTATGTAGATTGATTATGGTTCAAGTGGAAGAGATGACTAGACCAAAGTCAAAATCAAATGCCTTGTTTTTCTCAAAGATAATTTCTGTGATGATGAAAGTGAAGGAGATAGATGGACCTCAGGATGAGCTGGTAGTGGTTAAGGATAACTTCTGTATTACAAGAACTATCTATAAATACATGAAAGTCAGCTGGAATCCTTGGAAGAAATCATGGGTGAATGATGATGGAAAAATTTATGACATGTTCACTCTTGTGGATCATCCGTCTAGACCAAAGGATGTGAGAGATTCTGGTCTTGGACCAGATGAGCCAGAACCGGTCTACAGTGATTATGAAGCTATAGAGGAAGAGACATCAGTTTAGGAAGGAGGAGACCCAGACTTACCCCTAGTCCTTTGCATCAAGTTATTTCTTATGGAGCATCTAGACCTCCAAAAGAACTACCAAAGAGAGAAACTGTCTTGAAGGACAATGATACAGAGACTACAGAAGAAGAAGAATAAGCATGCCAGTATGTTTTCAAGGATACCTCTAAGGAGGATGAGATAACCGAATCTGATCGTGGAGAAAAGGAGGCTAATGGTGAAGCAGATGATGAGTAAAACATTGAAAAAGAGCTCAGTTTGAGTCCTCTAATAGCTAATACAGTCAGGACAGTGGCTGATCAGGAAGACATAGCAGCAGCACCTATTAATGAGAGATTCATTAATGACTCAGAACAAATGGCTATTGAATCTGCTGTATTTGTAGAGTAAATTGCAGAATTACCTTAGGAATAATAGTTGGAAGAGATACCTCAATAAAATGTTCCAAGTGAGGGAGAGAATCTTGGCTCAGTATCAGTGCTATATGACATTGAAGGTTGGACATCAGATCCCGGATATATGATTCTTGGGCTTTCTTATGGAGATTCGGATGAGGAAGACCAACCCCAAAAGGAATCAGTTACCTTACCCATTGTGGCTGAAAATGTGGCAACCAAGGTGGACCTTAAGTCTTTAAAAGCCGAATTGATAGAATCAATAAGAGAATTAGTGGTAGATATGAAGAAAAGTATGGTTGAAGAGATGAAAAGAGTGGAGTAATCCCTTGAGTTATCCATTGGATGTAGTGTGTCCAGTCCTATGAAAGAAATGGGGGATGAACTTAAGGTATTCCACACTCAGATTGAGAGTTGGACAGGAGCTGTAGTTGCTCTTAGACAATCAATTGCTTCATTGACTACTTTGAACAGTTCTCAAACCCATGTGCACACTGACATTCGATATATCAAAGAAGTGGTCAAACAATTTGTGGAAGTTTTTGAGGCCTTTAAGAAGTCAGTCAAAGAACATCTGAACCATCAGGATGAACTTGTTCAGAAGGTAGTTAGTAATCTGACTCAATCTTTCAAGGAGACAGTGGCCTTCTCAATGAAACCTCTTCCCTCAACTAGCTCCAGTGTGAACCTTGACCAGATCAGCACTATTATTCAGGAAGAATTGGCTAAGGTCAGTCCCAGTGGTGCATCAGATACTCATATTCTTGCTACCACTAGGGAAGTTAGTAGTTTTTTTCGTGATCACCTGCGGGTAGCTACTGCTTCTCAAGAGGCAATCAAGAATAAGGTGGATGCTTATTTTGAAAAGGTTTATACCAAGAACCAAATGACAAACCATTTCAAGCTTTTTCTTGAGAATATGAAGTTACCTCCAGTTACCCAAGCCTTCAGGGAACAAGTTATTAAGATCAGGGAGCTTACTCCTGCTTTGGATAAGTTTATAGACAATAGAGATGATTTTGTGTCTGCAATGGAGAGAGGAGGAAGCATTATAATGGATTTCAGAAACCTGTTCCAGCCCTTCCTGCATGTGGATGCCAGACCAGTGATTGTACCTTCGTCACTTCCGGCTTCTGCCTCTGGGAGTACTCCTCAATTGACTCCAGTTCAAGCCATCAGGAGCTTGAAACTGATGATCACTCAGAGGAGCTCAGATTTCAGATCCGGTATAGTTTCTGTAGCTGAACCACCAGTTGTGCCTTCAGCTATTCTGAAACCCTCTGCTGACCATGCACCTGCAACCTCTACTGATCCCAAGGGAAAGACACCTGTTCAAGAGGATGATTGAGTGCTTCTAGCTCCATTTTTGATGGGATTCCTTTTATTTTTGTACTTTTATGATTTTCCCAATGTATCTTTTTCTTTTCAATCAAATACTTCATTCATCTCTTCACTGTATATTTTACTCTGTATATTTTCTTTCCTAGTCCTTCTCTTTTCTCTGATACCCTCCCTTTTGTTAATCACAAGGGGGAGAAATTATTGGAAACATGTACCCAGAGAGAGAGAGAGAATGTTGTTCACCTAAGGGGACAAAGGAGGAGAAAATCACTACTTTGGAGGAGAATCTTGTAGTTAAATTGATAGGGGGAGGAATATCCGAATCTTTTCAAACTAAAGAATCTTGTTTGTTTTTTCCTCTGATACTACATTATTTCTTGATATATTCCTGTTTTCATATTTTTCCTCTGATACTATTTTATTTTTGATATCAATTGCTGAGATTTTTCCTCTGATACTATACTGTTGATATCATACTTTGATATATTTTTTCCTCTGATATTACTTTATTTTGGCATAAGTTGTGATTATCAAAAAGGGGGAGATTTTTGAACCCTCTGGAATTAAGTGGCTTTATTATATTTTGATAATCCCAACCATACTTTCTTTATATCTTGATTATTCTTAATACATTCCAAATATACTTTAATATATGTTGTTACTTTCATTATGCTTAAATTAAGTCTTTTGAATTATCAGATATATGTTTACTAAGACTTAACTCATTCTGCCAAATGAATGCTCAAACAGTTTTCAGCTACCGTTACAAACTAGCTACCGATACAGAGTAGAGCAACTGTTAGACAGTAGCTACCATCAGAACATATAGCTACCGTTACAAGCTAGAAACCGTTATAGCTCACAACGACTGATAGAGTTAAGTCTACTGATATTTTGGAGCTACCGCTATTAGAGAGCTACCGATACAGCAACCGATACAGCTACCGATACCCGAAGTCCATCGCTGCATCAAAATCTACTGATAGAGCTACCAATACAATGAAGTCGACAGTTACTACTACAAAAAAGTTGACAGCTACCGATATGTTGAAGTACACCGTTATGCAAATTCTACCGATAGAGACTTACTGCTACCGATACAAGGCAGAGCCACAGCTACCGTTACAAGTCCACCGCTACTGATGCGATCAAGTCTACTGTTACAGCTACCGATACAAAGTCTACCGTTACAAATGAAGTCTACCGATACAGACACCTACTGTAACACAAGTCTACCGATATCAAGAGCTACTGTTCCAGAGAAAGAACCCGACACTGCTTTAATTTCTTTATCTTTTTTTAATCTAACCAACGGTCATATCAGGTATATTTTAATACACTGACATTTATTTAATGTGTGTTGTTGGATGTCAGGAAACCGTACCTCGTACCTGTAAAAAGTAAATCATCTTTTACCGGAGCTCGTGCTTTATATAAAGGAAGGATGTGCTACTGCAAAACGGGATATACATAGACGAATACACAGAGAGATATACATACCACGAAGTGTGCAAAAAGAACAACCAACCGTGAATGCAAAGAGATGACAGAACTTACACGAAGAACTCGTTACTGCATACCAGTGAAGAGATGAGAACGAGAACATAACACAAGAACTTCATCCACTACTATCTCCCTGTCTCTACACCTGGAAGTCAAGGAAATAGACGATACTCTATTTTCCAGACAAAAACCAGAAGAGGACTCAGAGCGAATTCTGATCAATCAAAGGAGTCCAGAACTGCACGACAATCACTAGATCCATTTCTAAACTCTAAATATTTGCTCTGTGATTTATCTTTTTACATATTGAGAAGTGTGTGTTATATGCTGTATTTTACACACACATTGTCTCTTGTACTCTAACCGGAGGATTTGTAAATCCTCACTCAATAATCTTACATCTTTTATTTCCCACTGGGATAGTGGTAGAGGTCGTGTGACCTGGACAGTTGTATACTGTTGTTTATCCCCAATCCAGGGTGTGGATCAATTTTATATAAAGTTTTGAGAGGACTAAGTCTCAGCTTGAGACTAAACCTCTTGGTTAAATTTGCTGTGCTTATTTATTTTCTAAGTTATTTTTATTCCGCTGCTAATTACTTTAAAACGAAAACTGTTTTAAAGTCACTTTGATAATTAAATTCGCAAGTCTTTATATTAGTTGTAAATCAGTAAGTTGGTTTCAAAAGTTAATCAACCTTTCTGTTATGATTAACTGGGAAATAATAAATCCCTTGAGAACCCAACAGAACCTTTACTTTGATATAAATTCACTACAGTTTAATTCAGTATTTTATTTGGGGGTTTTCAAGACAAAGTTTTAAAACAGAAATTTTAATTGGAACTCAATTCACCCCCCTCTTGAGTATCCACTCCGACCAACAATGTATTACTTTAGATCACTAAAGATATTTTAACCTTATAAGATATTTAATCTCACGAGGTTTAATCTTTAATGGTTTATTGATTTCGCAAAGTTGTTCATAAGGTTTATCAATTTCATAAGTTTGATTGTAAGGTTCAATATGATTTTGGTCATAATATATTCTTAACTTTATAGGATATAAATTTCTATAAAAAATAAATTTCCATAGCATTGATCATAAGGTTCTATGTAACATTATACCATTTTTCAAAAACATCAAAAAAACGTTTGAAAATAAATTTCACTCAGAATCACATAATAATAAATAAATGATGATAAATAATGAACAATTAACAAGAAAATTAAAAAATAATGAATAAACAAATTCAAAAACATTATTTTCTCTTACAATAAGTGAAATTTTCATACAATTAAACCCTTTATTCTTTTCCAAACACATGTTTGAGTGAATAAATAAAATGAATATTCCATAATTATCAAAAGAAAAACAAATAACGTAGCAAAGATCTTTTAAATAATCTCCAACATTTTTATAATTAAAAAAACTAAACATAATTGAATAAATTATCCCACTTTTATAATTGATAAAAAATATTAAACTGAATAAAATATGTCTAATTCTCCCCCTTTTGGATTTACAAAACAAAAATAAATATCAAAAATTGAATATTAAAACAATATTCCCTTCAAAAAATATTTAAAATTTAAATTTATATACATTTATATAATAAATAGCTCTAAAAATTTCCCTTCTAAGAGAATATAAATAAAAACATTATAAAAATATGCACACTCCCCATACGATAAATAATAATAAAAATAGCAGAAATGTAGTTTTCTTATAACTATAAGATGAATATAAAATTTCATAACCAGATAAGAAAAATAAATTAATAATATATTTCAAAAAATAAAAATAATCAAGTCATTGTCAAGTTCTATGACAATTAATAACTACCTACTTAAACATAAATAAAACAAGCAAATTTCTTCATGATTTAAGTAGATATTCTCTTCATAAATTCATTTTTTTCTAGATATAGACACCAACTGAAATAAATATTAATAAAAATAATAACAATACCAGACATATTTTAGTCCAATAAGATTTGTATAAGTGCCTTTAGAAACCCAAATTACTATGGTTTTAGATATTTTATCTTTGAAATAATATTTAGATAAAAAATAAATTATTATTTCTAAGATATTTAATAAGTATTAAAGGAAAATCAGATGTATAATGATCAAAACTTAGACATTTAAAATAAATAAAAAATAAAATACTTATGGATTTACCTTTCACCAATTTTTTCTTGAACATATGAGGTATAAATCTATCATAACCAAGTCCATTTTAATCTTTTTCATTTTATTCATAGAAAAATTCATATCATAAATTTTTGTTCTTATAAAAAAATTATATAAAGTTTTTTTAAACCTTTTAATCTTAGTTTTTAACTTACCATTTTCCTTTTGAATCGCCTCTAAATAATCAAAAAAAAATTAATCGAATTATTATTTTTAAACATTTCATTTTCTTCCTTAAGATTCATATATTCATTATTTACTTTAGAAACATCATTTAACAAAACATTGAATTTATTTTCTTCTCATTTATTATTATTATAAATAAAATATATGAATTTATTATTCTCCTCTTTATGTTTCAAAATTTCAGAATCAATATTGTTATTTTCTTTCATCAATCCTTTGCGTTCCTTGTTTAATTTCATATATTCATCTTGAATAGTGACAATTTTATCTTATAAGCCAACAAATTTCCTTTCTTACTATTTAACTATGGGTTTAGAAATTTTAGAATCAAAAATAGAATAATTTTTTAATTTAAATTACCAATAAAAGAAATATTTCCATATTTCCTAGTGGATTCTACTAAATAATTTGAATAATATGATTGGGAAGGTGGATATGTTACCTTATAATTTTTTTAAATAAAATTAATTTTATTAGTTTAATTTTCAATTTTACATTTAATACTTTGGCCTAAACTTCCTAAATCACTACAAGCTATCACATATTTCTTTTCTTTCTTCTTGAACATCCATTGATTTTTTATCCTTAAAAAAATAAGTTTGATGACTTCTTTATTCTTTCACTCATAAAAATTAAGGTCATAATTATTTAGATTTTAAAAGGATCCACCCTTTTATACTTTTTTATTTTACTTATTAATTGATTCTTCTTGATTTTCGTTTAAATCCTTTAATAAATTTGGTTATCCTATTATTTGTGACAGTTTAATAAACCTAATCATAAAAAAACAAGATACTGTAATAATAGTTATAAAATTGGTACCTTTTTACTTTATATCAACTTCAATATCTTGGTTTTTCAACTTAATATCATATTAAATAATTAAACCCATAAGTTCTTATAATGTATATTCTTTAAAGTAATTCAATTTATATATTGTAACTTTCTTAGCATTCAACTTTTTGGTAGTGATATCAAAATAATTTCTACCATTGTCATTTTTTGCAGTGCTTATCCAAGAGCACTCATTCCACTCATAATGTTTGTGAATATATGGTATATTTTATTGATAATTTCACTTTCTCCAATATTTAAATGTTGATATTCATCCTATAACATTCCATGATTTATTATTTTCATTTTTTTGACCATAATGTGTGAATTGAAAAATTATCCAAAGATCAAATGTAGTTTTGCATACAGAAACATGGCTAAAAACATTTTTCCAAATAACATAATAAATAATATTCATGACCTTATATTTAATCACATACTAAACTACATCATTACTATTAATTGACTTAGGGTCATATTTTTGTAATTTATAAGGTTTTACCATTTTATCTCAGTGATCAATGTTAATATTCTTAAGATAAGACTCCATTCTAGATTTCCAATTTCCATATTTCGTTTCATTGAAGATTACAGGTTTCAAAATAATTCAACCATCATTATTACGTTAACCTTCCATATCAAATGAAATTTTAATTAGATGGTTAAGTCTAGGATATTACTAGAAATAATATATATATCCAACAAATTTAATGATCCTTTCAAATACCTACACTGATACTAATTTTTTTCTCAGATGGTGATATGGTAGAATAGTCAAGAGATAGGTGAATTGGTTAGTTTATAAAATTTTAAATATTATATAACATTTAAATATAAAAAATTCCCTGTAAAATAAAAATATAAACCTAGTTAATTTCTATAATATTTCATTTCAATGTGTTTTTATATATACCCTTTACTTATCTCTATCACTATGAGAAATTGAACCCACTAAAAGACCTAAATATTGAAATGGAGTCACAAACCTTTGCAAACTGGATTTTTCATCCAAGAATAACAACCAAAAAACCCCTATCTTTATTTTAATCACCAGTAATTATAACCCATAAACTTCCTTTTTAATTATAGGAAGAACCAACCTTTCCTTAAAAAAAATCAATGCACAGCCGAAAACCCCTTCTATTTAACAGAACAATGAAAAACCAGTGTAACCTACTTTTTGTTTTGGTAAGGATAAATTAATTCTACATTTTTATGGGTAGTATAACCTAGTTAAATATGCAAAAACTAATGACATTATATTTAATAAAATTACAACATAATAAATAATAAACAAGTAGACCAATGAAATATCATCGATGTAGATATTGACATTTGGAATTGATAGAGATTCATACTTTTTAATGTGGAAGATATATATTAGGAAGAAATTTTAATGTATCATAAATGTAGTGTAAATAATGAATTTATAAAGTTTCAAAAGATGAAGTCTAGTATTTTATATTAAAAAACAAGTTATGTTTATCCCTTGTGTGTGTTTGATTCTTCCTTTAAATAGAGAAAATATAGATGACTATTTTTTATTCAAAGTATATGATTCGCCTTCATAAATTAACAATTATAATTCTTTATGTGTATACTACCTAATTTTTTTTGGTAAATTGAAAAATAAAAGAATTCTATGTAGAATTTTTTTAATGAATCAAAAATTAACTATAGAAATAAATACTCCCATATTAATAACCATTAATGATGTATATATTTCCTATAATCAATGTGAAACAAAATAAATTAATATGTAAACCAATTTTAATTTGAAAAAATAAATCCATATAAATTATTGAAACAACCATAATAAATAAAATGAAAAATCAAATAAATAATTTAAAAAAATGAAAAAGTAATATTTCATAGGATATTTAATTCGTGTAAGATTTACTTTTTCATAAGAAAGAAAATTTTCATAAGATATAAATTCTCATAAGATAGGAAATTTCATAATATAGAGTTTTTAAAGATAAAAAAATCTTCATAATATATGAAACAACATAATATATACTGAATAAATATTATATATTGAAAACTATGTAATATTTTAGATCATGTAATACATTTAAAACTCATAAGATAATGAATATCATAGGTTTGAATCATTATAATGTTCAAATATATCATTAGGTATACTGATTTTATAAATTTCATCATAAGATTAATTGATTTCATTAGGTTAACCCTAAGGCTTAATGAAATATTGATTGTAAGATTCTCTTAACTTTATAAGATAGATATTTTCATAAGTTTAATCGACATGTTCAACATAATGTTTGAACCTTTGATAAAAACATTAAAACAACTTCAAAAAATAAATTTCACTTGGAATAAAATGGAATAACAGAATAATTAATAAATTAAAAGTATAAAGAATAATTAACAAGAAAATAAATAAATAAATAATGAATAAAAAGTAATGAATAAACAAATTCAACACCATTATTTTCTTTTACTAACAAAACAAGCTTCAAAAAAACAAACCATTTATTATTTTCCAAAAATTTGTTAGAGGGAATAAATAAAATGTGAATTTTTTAATTATCACAAAAATTTAGAAAGGTGCAACTTAGAAACTGAATTGATTATTACCATCCATTATTTAGACATTTTAGGTTCATACACTGAATATATTGCCCTAGATTATGAACATGAATAAAAATATTTTCCTGATAAGGAAAAAATCAAGCTCCTCAAACACAATGAACATATATCAAATATAGTGAATGAAGAATACCGAGTGTCTTTACCTAAGGAAAATGAGTTATATGCTTTTTACATTGAGGGAGAAGATTCTAATATTAATTCATGTTATTTTAATTTTATTCAATTTTTACTTTTCATTGATTCCACCTTTGAAAAATTTAATTTATAATGCATTGAGTGATCCCTAGATGTTGAAGAAAATTCCACAAAAGTAATCATTGAAAAATATGAGGACTTATTACTTATCATACCCCAACATGCAAGTTTTATCTTATAAGTAAGGGGAAAGAGAAATAATACACCATCCATGAGATTATTTATAACTACTGAATGATAAAGGGCACTAGAATGAATAATTCATTGTGTTTTTGAATAAGAAACCACATCCACCATCAGGAAGGGGATAAAATGATGAAACTTTCTAAGTGTGGATAGTATAAAATACATCACCCACTTGGGGTGGTTCAAAATAAATTTATTTTCCATTTTATCTTTCATTTTTTTTATATTAATTCCAATAAAGTTCTTTTGTTTTTTCATAATTTCTTGTAGGTTTGAATTGGAAGTAGTTAGGAGATTAAATCAAAGTTACCACTATTAAAAATAAAATCACATTGTGTATTTCCATATTTTTAGTATTCTTACCTTATTTTTTTAATCTATTTAAGCATAAATATCAGATTGATAAATCTTAAGTGTGGTGGATTCATCCTATTTCTAGTAATTTTTATGTGTTTTATCTTTCTATTTTTAGGAAACCTTGATCATCATTTAATGATTTAGAAAATACAAACCATATTTGTATTGTAGGAGTAACGGACTATAGTAGTGGTGAAACTGTGTGTCGGAGGCACTGTAGTAAGGACTGTAGCGGCGGTGGTATTGTAGTAGGTACTATAGCAGCCCAAGTATTGTAGTAGTATTATTCCCTGAAGGGCCCTTTGGTCCAAAAAATGGGATTTTGGGCCTTTTATTTGGTATTTCATGCCTCTAGGACTACGGACTATATAATGGGTCCCCCTCTACCCAATTAGGAAAAAATATTTCTTTGATTTAATAATAAAAACGAGGCTTCAATCCCAACCTTTTAAAAAAATAAACATTAATAAAATATGAAACTCATGTGCACTAGTACTATCTAAATTTATTATTATTTCCAACATGAGAGGATTCTAAACTTTTTTAACATCATTTTTACATTCCTCATTTTCATGAGAGTTTGGAGAAATTTCATGTTATATAGAACATGTTATTTTTATCATTTTCAAAGATGTTAGAGTTTATAAATTATTCCAAATATTATTGAGGTTCTATTTTTAAATCCCCTTTTTACATTTAACTTTTATTTAGATCTTTTACATTACATATGACCTTTATTAAGTCCCTATAATCCATGAAAAACCCTATTTGGAAGCCACATTACTAGCCACTAGGACATATCCAACCCACTTTATAAGTAATTTCATGCTTATGGTTTAAATAATTTATTGATAAGGGAGTAGGATTTGTGTGTGAAAATATGTTGAAGCTATTTTTTGGGTGCTACATTATTTTTTTTTATTTTTTTGGGATAATTTCAATGCTAGAAATATTGAAGGATTAAAAAATACCCATATGATATTATCTTGGGGTTTACACTATATATTTAAAATCAAAGGATTCCTATCTACCTTAAAAATATAAAAAACAAACAAATCTATGTTGATGTCATAGATTTGAAAAGCTGAAAACTATACTATTTTTAAAGAGGCGGAACGAATAAGAAAATGAAGAAAAAAACTTGTTCCTAGTAAAGGTGTTGATGTGTGGAAAGACATAGAGAATCAAAACGTATTTAAAGTTTAATATTTTCAATGCGAATGAGTGAGGAAAAATTCTTGAGTTTAAAATACTCTCATGAATTTTACATCATCTTAGAGCTTACCATCCTCATTTTGCCTTTGATTTTTTATCATTTAAAACCTACCAATCCATATCTGCAGAACAATTTTTTTAAAATTAATCTTTATTAACACACTATAAGTGGAGTTATTAAGAATTTAGTAAGACTATAGAGATCATACATTCTCTTAATAATGATAAATGGTCTATTTTAAATTCATTGAGTGAAAATAGTGATATTTTTTAGGAGTAAAGTATGAAATTAACATGGGGATTAACATGGGATTAAATGAACTTTTTATGTTCAGTGAGGAGATAGGGAATTGAGATCCATGTAGGTATCATGATCTTTCTTTGGTTGTTTTAATTGAAAATTGGTTCCATTAATATCATGAGAATTTTTAATTGAACATAGTATTAAATGATTTCCTATGAATACAAAGTTTATGTGTATAGGAATTGATATAACTCAATTATTTATTAATTTTAATTTATATTTAAGTAATTTAGTCCAAATTATTTTATCATTTTAAGGGAAATTATCACATTTTTATGTTTTATGTATAAATTGTACTTTATTTTTTAAAATTTAATAATTCATTAGATTAAATTATTTTTATTCATTTTGGTGATTATTAGAACTAATCCAAACATTTAATTTCTATTTTTTATATTTTTTTGGTAAAAATAATTTTTATGCTTCTATAAAGAATGTGTGAATCTATTTATTGTAGTAGAGGTGGTATCTTGTCTAATTATGTGAATAATATAGGTTTTATAGGTTTTTTGATCCATGTGTAATATTTTGAGAAGAAATAGTGGATAAATTTTAATAGACTGTTGAGTTCTATAATATGATATGATTAATACATAGGATACATTAAAATTAATGAGAAAATGGAAAACTCTTATCATTAAAAATGATATGTAACATAATTTCATTTTATAATTTGAGTTAAGAGACCATAAAAATAATCTTTTTAGGTTTTCATAATATATTTTTTGATTTGTAGAGAGGATGTGTAATATATTTTCATTTTACACTAAGCCATGTGTAAGATATTTTCTAGGATACATGATATTTTAATATATTAAATAATATCCTTGAAGTTTATACATTGGATTTTATACTTTTCAAAATGAGAATAGGAGAAATATTATTGACATATAATATATTTTTTAGAGGAAGAGTTATATACATAATATTTTTTGCTTAGTACTAGAGTGATACATAAAATTCTATTTATAGGAACAAGTTATGAATATGATTTTTCAATTTTGTAATTTTTTTACAACCACACATATAATATTTTATACTTTTCAAAAATAAATGAAATCAAACCATCATGTTATTGAAAGAAGGGTCCCACAACGATGGATTCAAGCCAAATATTTTAAGAAAATACCCATTAAGAAGACATCTATTACACTAAATGGTGGTTATTGAAAATTTTAGATATTTTTATAATATTTATGTGTTTATTTAATGGTAATTTAAATTATTCTATGGTGGACAAAATAATAAGACACCATGCCATGAGTTGTTCTATTGTGATGAAAAGAAATTCCAAATGATTTAAGACAATTAAATATTTTCAATTTTTTATTAACAAATTGATTTAAATCTAGGGGAACTAGAATGAGACAAGATCTTGTGGGGGATTTGAGATAAATGACTGATGATCATGGGAATAATAATAAAAATATTAAAATTTGTTTTTTTATGGAACCATACCACTGGTCTGATCCATTCACATGATGATGGTATTTTACAAGGGCACCAAATCCTATTATTCCCCCAATGTTTCTTATTTAAATTAGTCTCCCAAAATTGTAGAGTATAACGCCTAAATTTAGTTGTTATACAATATTATGTTACGGTTTTACTGCTAATTTCATTCTATATGTAAGAAACCGGTTTTTGCTGTGAAAGACTTTGTAATATTCTTGATGATATTCCAGAGCAGCGCCTTCAGACGGTGTGCGATTCCGAGCCCCGAAGTGGCCGGAATTAAATTTTCATTGCGTTCACACTGGAAATGCTAAATAAATGGGATAACTCCTAAAAGAAGCTTCAGATCAGAGATCCGAGTGTACGGATGGGTCCGTAATGGGTTTTTTACCCTCATAACGACATAAAACTTTTTGGCGCGGGATGTTTGGACCCCTCGCACGCTTTCGGAAGGTTAAACGGATAAATTAATTAATTAACTAATTCGTTTAATGTTGAAACGCAGGTATCTCTTAAACGGTGGCTCGGATTGGGAAACTGAGGGCACCGTTGAGTTTGGAGCATGTCGTTTACCCTAGTAGGGGTATAAGTTTCGCGGGTGCGAACCGTTTGTGAAAAATGGCCCGAGGGACGTTTTCGTAATTTAGCTGCTTCGGACGTTAAATTTTATAACTTCCAAACGGATGCTCGGAATCAAATTTTGAGACACCGTTGCACTCGGAGCGTGGTTTTTAGCCTAGGGGATTCTTAATACTGACCCCGCCAAAATTTCGGGTTCGAGGCTATCGGGCGGCGTTTAAGTATTTTCTACTTAAACGCATCCCCTCCCCTCTTCTTCTTCTTCTTCCTCAAACTCTCCCCCCCCCTCTCCTCTAGCTCCGGCGAAACACTCTGGCGAGGCACCTCCGACGAGCCAATTCCGGCAAGGCAGCGGAGTGGCGGCGGACTCCCCATGAAGCTCCGGGCATCGCCCAAGAGGTAGGAGTCGTTTTCGTTTCGTTTTTAATTTTCCGCAATCTTTGAGCTTAATTTATAGAGTTAAATTGTTATCTGATCATTGATCGATGCCCATGATCGCGTACTACGATCTACGAGCCTTCCAACTCTTATTTCGGATTCAAAATCCGACCTCCGAAGCCTCCACAGCGGCCCGGCGAAGATCCGCGGGTTTTGGGGGTTTTCTGGCCGGCACGGTGGTCCGGCAGGTTTCCAGCGGTGGCGGCGCGGTGGTCCGGCGATCTCCAGGTGGCGGCGTGGCTGCGGGTTCCGGCGAGGGGTGCCGGTCAGTAGGGCAGCGAGGGGGAGCGTCCAGGCGAGGCCCGCGGCGCTGGCCGGTTTGCTGGGCGCCGGCGCAGGGCAGCGCTCACCGGATCGCGACGGGAAACCGGGGTCGCGGCGCGCGACCCCGCGGAGGAGGCACGACCCGCGTCGTGCGGGTCATCGTGCGGCGACCGGTCTCAGCCGGTCGGCCGAGCGGTGGACCGGGTCCACCGCCGGCCTGCGCGGCCAAGCCGCGGGCTGGCCCAGGCCGGGCGAACCAGCCGGTCCAGGTCGGTCTGGCCCCAGGGGCCTTGCCCCCTCGGTGTTCGGACACCCGTATTTTCCGCTACGGGTGTCCGTTTTAAATTCCGTCTACGGCAGAGTCTTCCTGGCGTCGAGGCGTTGTTTTTGAGATGGTTTTGGGAATTTTTAATTCCCGAAACGAGGGGCCTCGGAGGCGCGACGCGTCCTTAAGTGGACGAGCGTTTTTCCCGAGATTCTTGTTTTGGACGGCGCGGACGCGTCCGACGTCCGTTTTGAGCGCCGTCAGCGGCGTTGGGGCCCTGGCACTGAGGCGGAGGTTTCCAGGGCAGTTTCGGGCGTTGAAGCCGAAGTTGAGGCGTGGGCCCCACGGGCTGTCTCTTGAGCTGCGTGCATCATTTCACGACTTTTCCATCGGACGTCCGTTCGGGGCGTACGAGTAGTCGTTTCTGGATGTTTTTCCGAGGGGATTCCAATGGTGCAATCTTCCCGCTCAAATTCGGCACGATGGTGCGGGGCCCATGAGGTCCGTTTCGGCGTTGACGGTGATTTTTCTATCTTAATCACTGGGCGACCGTTTTGAACAAGTGAATATTCCATATTGTGTGCTTTTTTGAGAGGATTGCAATGGTGCAATCCGGTCATTGAGTTTCGGGACCGGGATGCGGGTCCCACGTGGCACCGCTCGTGTGCGGTGCGCCGGGATGCATCTTTTTCTCCGGATATCCGTTGCACTCAAGTGAGTAGTGCTTTTGATGTGTTTTCCCGAGGGTATCGCAATGGTGCGATGTGCCCGACTGTTTTCGGGGCCGAGGCTCGGGATCACGGGACGCCATTCGGGCGTGAGGCGGTGTTGGTGACTTTTCCGTCGGATATCCGTTGGAGGCGAGTAAGTAGTCGATCTCGTGTGTTTTTTCGTGAGGATTACAACGGTGCGATCCGTTTGGTTGTGCGGAACCTCTTTCATGATATTGTTAAATGTGGAAATGTGGAGTTGCCCCAGTGGCGGTCCTTCTACTGTGTTTGTAGCAGACGTCTGGCGAGTGATCGCATGCTCTCCCGTGTGAGTAAAGTAAATTCTTGAAGTGATGTGGATGGTTGTGCCTCAGCCTATGAGGTGGAAGGTTGGCAATGTTACGTCACGCCTTCGCGTTGACGTTGGGTGCTGCGTGCACGATAGCCCTTGGGCTGGAGACGTGGTATACTCTGGGAGTATACGAGAGCGCTTAGAGGTACGTGTGGTTTGTACCTGAGGAGTTCGTTCACTTGGTTGGGGTTGACTTTGGGACACACGTCGTGTGGGCCCCATGTGCGTGTCGTGTTCTGCTTTGCGTACTGTGACCTCTCGCGACGTAGAGGGTCCCTCTGTGTGTTTGTTTGACCAGCAGGGTGGAGTTTATACCCTGACTCGGTGCTCGTTTGTTGACCAGTATGGTTGAGTGGTCTTCCCATGGTTTCATTCTCGATGGTTTGGCCGGCAGCGGTGCTAGTGACACCCAGTGATAGAGCAGGCGCTGAACTTCTTTTGGGTGAGTTGTTCTGGAGTTGGGTGGTTGCGCGATACCCACTCCGTGTTTGGTTGGCCAGTGTTGTACCCTCCAGTGGATATGGCCAGAGCAGTTCTGAGTTTTACCCTCCAACGGGGCTGGGTAGTGGGTTAATCATCGGCTTCTAGGGTCTACCCACCAGCGGAGACTGGGCAGTGGGTCACCCGACGCTCTTAGGGTCCACCCTCCAGCAGAGACTGGGTAGTGGGTCACCCGACGCACTTAGGGTATACCCTCCAGCAGAGACTGGGTAGTGGGTCACCTGATGACCTCTTAGGGTCTACCCTTCAGCAGGGCTGGGCAGTGGGTCGCCCATCGTCTAGTTCCAGGTCTACCCTCCAGCACGATTGGGCAGTGGGTCGCCTGTCGACTTATTCTAGGTCTACCATCCAACGGGGCTGGGCAGTGGGTCGCTGATGATGTGTTAAGGTCTACCCTCCAGCGGGGTTGGGCAGTGGGTCGCCTGATGATGTGTTAAGTTCTACCCTCCAGCGGGGCTGGGCAGTGGGTCGCCTGATTATGTATTATGGTTTACCCTCCAGCAGGGCTGGGCAGTGGGTCACCCGATATCATATTATGAATTACCCTCCAGTAGGGCTGGGCAGTGGGGCACTCATTGACATTTCAGGCTCAGTCCTTTCTACTAGGCTAGCCTGTGGCTTTACTCCGTGATTACCGGAGCAGGACCCTTGGTTATATGGGTCAGTGTTGCGATGGGCTTCAATTTTGAGGAGACCTCTCGACTGCGGGGCAGTGACGTGGTGTGGTTTGATGTTCCCCCAGAACTCTCAAGTACGAGGGGCGCTTTCCCCCACTGAGACGTGTCTTTGTGACGCGACCTAAAACCGTGCGGGTGAGTCAGTGCTGCCCAAAGTGGACAGTGTCGAGGTGTGGTGGTTTGAGCCCCCTTGACTTGTAGTTCGGGGAAGACGTGTGGGATGTTGGGCATCGATGGTGTTACTTCTAGGACTGTTGGATACTCTTTTCTTGGGCTGAGCTACGGGACAGAGATCCCCTTACAACGTTGTTCGGGTTTCTGGTTGGGCATACAGATATGTATATATCTTGTTTCCAGTACCCACTTCCTGGGTTTGGTTACTCTCCTTCCAGGAGAGGCGAAGACGCGCGGGGTATGCCCCGTGCTTTCCGTGTCTAGCTTCTCATGGTTGGACGAGTCTACTCTCCTTCTATAGGTAGCGAAGACTCGACGGGAAGTTCTCCTTCTCACCGTTTCCATCTCCTTGTGTCTGGACGAGTCTACCTTCTATCCTCCTGTTGGGTTGAGTTGTACTCTTTACTGCACTCTCTGTTGTACTCCCTTTGCTTTCCCCTGTTCGCTCTACTGCTGACCCTTTGGTACCTCCTTTGTTGCTCCCTTGAGCCTTCGGGGTATCCTACTGAGTATTTTTATACTCACCCCTTCTTGGGCTTTTCCCGAACATGGTGTTCCCTTGCAGACGACGGACAGGTGGAGCGTGGATTCAATGGAGCGTAGGAGCTTGGGAGCTTGGACTGCGTGCGGTGGTTGTGGCCGGGTTCCAGGTGGGAGACCCGTCAGCTGTTTCTTTTTGTTTACATGTTGCCGGGTTGTGGCACTTTCTAGTTGGGCACTTGTTTTGCCCTTTTTCCTTTTTAGCACTTTACTTGTACTGTATAGAGGTCGATGCACTTTGTGGGTTATATATATAGCAGTTTCTTTACTTTTCTTTTTTACTTTGCACTTTTGCATTGAGTGTGCTGCGTGTGTGTGTACAGGTACTTAGGCAAAGGCCTCCCCGAGTTATTGTGCCTTCGGCGCTGGTCTCCAGCCCCTGGCCTATGGAGGCGAGCCTAGGGTAGTTGCGGCTCGAGCCCGGGTAGGGTCGGGTCGTGACAAAGTGGTATCAGAGGTGGTTCATTCCTTGGGGTGTTGTGCGAACGTCCCTAAAAGAGGAATTGGTTGGGATTTAGGGAAACAGTGTTAACATGTCTCGAGAGCGGCTCTCAGGCCAGGGAGTCCAGTGATGGTGCGACGGCCGACGTATCCATTCACCAGGACCTTGATAACCCGCTTGTTGACTCGGTATGCTGAGAAACTTGTTGCAGGGAAAAGTTGTTTGTGCATCACATAGTACTGAGTCTTGACTGTCCTTCTTGAGTCATCTCCCCATCATTGTTGTTTTTGGTATATACATATATGCTCATCTGACCGCAGCACTCCTTGATAATATTCAGGATGTCTCCGCGAAGACCGCCATCCAGGATACCAGCTTTGGTGCATGACGACGACCTTGTGAGCTATGGGGCCACAGTCCAAGACCCATCATGCGAACCCTTTCTCCGGGTGGGCCGGTAGCAGCACCCCCACCTGTTGAGTAGCAGGCAGTTTCAGCAGAGCTGGATGAGCTTGAGCGCAGGTTGAGCGCGCTCCGTGATTTCTAGCGGCAGAGACCGTTGAGGTTCAGTGGTGAGCCAGACCCTCAGGCAGCAGAGGCTTGGCTCGAGATAGTGGTTTTCCTTTTCAGGCTTGTGCAGACGTCGATGGATTAGAGAGTGGCCTTGGCAGCCAGCCTTTTTGGTGGATCAGCTTGGCGTTGCTAGAGTCTGGTGACTCATCTTCTTGACGAGTCGTCGCTTTCGTGGGGAGACTTTAAGTTGTTTCTCTGTGAGGAGTTTTTCCCCTCCTGCTTGCGCTCCGTTCAGATTCAGGAGCTCCTGTAGTTTCAGCTGAGAGGGATGATGGTGTCCGAGTACGCGGATAGTTTTGCAGACCGTGCACGCTTTTACCCGGACTTGGTCCGCGATGGAAACTTCCGAGCGCGGAAGTTTGACCAAGGCCTCCGCCGAGGGATTCGTGTTGTCATAGTACCATTGGACATTTCCACATATTCCGGGGTGCTAGAGCAGGTGTTGGTGACATAGGGATTCCTATCACGTTTTAGTGTTGGTGGTGGTAGAATGCACGTTAGAGCTGAGATGTCTGCCGCAACTTGTGGGCGTCGGCAAGCAGAACCTCGACGTAGGTGGCTTTCTGACAACCGGACTCAGGGGCGTGGTCGTACACCACAGTGGCTCCGGAGGGCACCAGTGCAGCCCAGAGAGAGTCGGTGCTATGCTTGCGATGGACGAGGTCACCTGGCACGGGACTGCCCGACCAGGCATGCGGAGAGATTCGGGCAGACATCAGGTGCACCACCACGACGGAGGCAGCGTTGTGATCGGATTAGCACCCAGAGAGGTGGTGCTAGCGGAGGAGCAGGAGGATCTGGTAGTGGGGGACGACTTTTAATAGATCTCCCTGTCACCACTAGGCGGTCCACGTCAGGCTCTGGGAGATGACGGTTGGGACCACGGACAGCCGCGATCTTTGGATGTCTACGATCCTGCAGAGGATGGGATGGTGAGAGGTACCCCTTTCGACTCTTCAACTTTTTGCAGTATAATTGTTAGGCTCTGCGTGTGAAAGGCTTTTCTCCCTACTCCTTGTTTGAGGTGTTACCAGGGTGACGCAGGGCGTCGGGTGTAACCCCGTGTTGGTAAGGAAAAAGGCGTGAGACCTTTTCCTTTAGTCGATGGTGTTGGCTCTTTCGCTTACGAGCATGTAAGAGAGCCTCGGTTGTGGAGACTTGCATGACCAGATATCCTTGGGTGTTTCACCATATGGATATTCTGAAGGAGGGAATCATCGGGCCTTGTTCTAGGTGCATGCGGTGATTCCAGTCGCGGTGTGCGACGTAGAGGTTTGACCGGGGAGGTGAGCTACCCCCGAGAGCCTTCGGGCCGTTTGAGACTGTGCAAAGGGATGGAGAGGTTCCCTACCGCCTTTCCCTAACCCCAGAGTCTGGAGTGGGTGCACGACCTTGGCAAGGGCCGACCTCACGTGGATGGGTCAATCCTTTGGTCTGTGTGTGGTGACGTAGAGCTATGTGTGGGTTCTTCTCGGTATGGGAAAGCCAGGTGTGGGCTTAGTACCCTATGTTTCTCCCTACTTTTTCTTTTCGAGGACGAAAAGTTTGAAGGAGTTAATTATGTAAGAACCCGTTTTTTTCTGTGAAAGACTTTGGAATATTTTTTATGATATTCCAGAGCAGCGCCTTCAGACGGTGTGCGATTTCGAGCCCCGAAGTGGCCGGAATTAAATTTTCAGTGCGTTCACACTAAAAATGCTAAATAAATGGGATAACTCCTAAATGGAGCTTTATATAATAAATATTAGTGTACGGATGGGTCCGTAATGGGGTTTTTACCCTAGGAACGACATAAAACTTGTCAGCGCGGGATGTTTGGACCCCTCGCTCGCTTTCGGAAGGTTAAACGGATAAATTAATTAATTAATTAATTTGTTTAATGTTGAAACGCAGTTATCTCTTAAACGGTGGCTCTGATTGGTAAACTGAGTGCACCATTGAGTTCGGAGTGTGCCGTTTACCCTAGGAGGGGTATATTTTTCGCGGGCGCGGACCGTTTGTGAAAAATGGCCCCAGGGGCGTTTTCGTAATTTAGCGGCTTCGGACGTTAAATTTTATAACTTCTAAATGGATGCTCGGAATCAAATTTTGAGACCGCCGTTGTTCTCGGAGCATGGTTTTTAGCCTATAGGAGTCTTAATACCGACCCCGCCAAAATTTCGGGTTCGAGGCTATCGGGCGGCGTTTAAGTATTTTCTACTTAAACGCATCCCCTCCCCTCTTCTTCTTCTTCTTCCTCAAACTCTCCCCCCATCTCCTCTAGCTCTGACAAAACAATCTGGAGAGGCACCTCCAGCGAGCCAATTCCGGCAAGGCAGTGGAGCGGCGGCGGACTCCCCATGAAGCTTCGGGCATCGCCCAAGAGGTAGGAGTCGTTTTCGTTTCGTTTTTAATTTTCCGCAATCTTTGAGCTTAATTTATAGCATTAAATTGTTATCCGATCGTCGATCGATGCCCATGATCGCGTAGTAAGATCTCCTAGCCTTCCAACTCTTATTTCAGATTCAAAATCTGACCTTCGAAGCCTCCGCAACGGCCCAGCGAAGATCCGCGGGTTTTTGGGGTTTTCTAGCCGGCACGGTGGTCCGGCGGGTTTCCAGCGGTGGCGGCGCGGTGGTCCGGCGATCTCCAGGCGGAGGTGCGGCTTCGGATTCCGGAGAGGGGATCCGGTCAGCAGGGCGGCAAGGGGGAGCGTCCAGGCGAGGCCCGCGGCGCTGGCCGGTTTGCTGGGCGCCGGCGCGGGGCAGCGCTCACCGGAGCGCGACGGGAAAACGGGGTCGCGGCGCGCGACCCCGCAGAGGAGGAACGACCCACGTCATGTGGGTCGTCGCGCGGTGACCGGTCTTAGACGGTCGGCCGGGCGGTGGACCGGGTCCACCGCCGGCCCGCGCGGCCAAGCCGCGGGCTGGCCCAGGCCGGTCCGGCCCCAGGGGCCTTGCCCCCTCGGTGTTCGGACACCCGTATTTTCCGCTACGGGTGTCCGTTTTGAATACCGTCTACGGAAGAGTCTTCCTGGCGTCGAGGCGATGTTTTTGAGATGGTTTTGGGAATTTTTAATTCCCAAAACGAGGGGCCTCGGAGGCGCGACGCGTCCTTAAGTGGATGAGCGTTTTTTCTGAGATTCATGTTTTGGACGGCGTGGACGCGTCCGACGTCCGTTTTGAGCGCCGTCAGTGGCGTTGGGGCCCTGGCACTGAGGCGGAGGTTTTCAGAGTAGTTTCGGGCGTTGAAGCCGGAGTTGAGGCATGGGCCCCACGGGCCGTCTCTTGAGCTGCGTGTAGCGTTTCACGACTTTTCCATCGGACGTCCGTTCGGGGCGTGCGAGTAGTCGTTTCTGGATGTTTTTTCGAGGGGATTGCAATGGTGCAATCCACCCGCTCAAATTTGGCACGATGGTGTGGGGCCCATGAGGTTCGTTTCGGCGTCGACGGTGATTTTTCTATCTTAATCACTGGGCGACCATTTTGGACAAGTGAATAGTCCATCTTGTGTGATTTTTTGAGAGGATCGCAACGGTGTGATCCGTTCGTTGAGTTTCGAGACCGGGATTCGGGTCCCACGTGGCACCGCTCGTGTGCGGTGCTCTGGGATGCATCTTTTTCTCCGGATATCCGTTGCACTCAAGTGAGTAGTGCTTTTGACGTGTTTTCCCGAGGGGATCGCAATGGTGCGATGTGCCCAAATGTTTTTGGGGCCGAGGCTCGGGATCACGGGACGTCGTTCGAGCGTGAGGCGGTGTTGGTGACTTTTCTATCGGATATCTGTTGGAGGCGAGTAAGTAGTCGATCTCGCATGTTTTTCCATGAGGATTACAACGGTGAGATCCGTTTGGTTGTGCGGAGCCTCTTGCATGACCTTGTTAAATGTGGAAATGTGGAGGTGCCCCGGTGACGGTCCTTCTACCGTGTTTGTAGCGGACGTCTAGAGAGTGATCGCATGCACTCCCGTGTGAGTAAAGTAAATGCTTGAAGTGATGTGGATGGATGTGCCTCAGCCGATGAGGTGGAAGGTTGGAAATGTTACGTCACGCCTTCGCATTGACGTTGGGTGCCATGTGCACAATAGCCCTTGGGCTGGAGACATGGTATACTCTGGGAGTATACACGAGCGCTTGGAGGTACGTGTGGTTTGTACCTAAGGCGTTCATGCGCTTGGTTGGGGTTGACTTGGGGACACACGTCGTGTGGGCCCAATGTGCGTGATGTGTTCTGCTTTGCGTACTTTGACCTCTCACGACGTAGAGGGTCCCTCTGTGTGTTTGTTTGACCAGCAGGGTGGAGTTTTTCCCCTGACTCGGTGCTCGTTTGTTGACCAGCAGGGTTGAGTGGTATCCCCCTGGTTTCATTCTCGATGGTTTGGCCGGTAGCGGTGCTAGTGACACCCAGTGATGGAGCAGGCGCTGAACTTCTTTTGGGTGAGTTGTTCTGGAGTTGGGTGGTTGCGCGATACCCACTCCGTGTTTGGTTGGCCAGTGTTGTACCCTCCAGTGGATATGGCCAGAGAAGTTCTGAGTTTTACCCTCCAGTGGGGCTGGGCAGTGGGTTACTCATCAGCTTCTAGGGTCTACCCTCCAGCGAAGACTGGGCAGTGGGTCACCTGACGCTCTTAGGGTCCACCCTCCAGTAGAGACTGGGCAGTGGGTCACCCAACGCACTTAGGGTCTACCCTCCAGAAGAGACTAGGTAGTGGGTCACCCGATGACCTCTTAGGGTCTACCCTTTAGCAGGGCTGGGCAGTGGGTCGCCCGTCGTCTAGTTCCAGGTCTACCCTCCAGCACGGTTGGGTGGTGGGTCGCCTGTCGACTTATTCTAGGTCTACCCTCCAGCGGGGCTGGGCAGTGGGTCGCCTGATGATGTGTTAAGTTCTACCCTCCAGCGGGGCTGGGCAGTGGGTCGCCTGATTATGTATTATGGTTTACCCTCCAGCAGGGCTGGGAGTGGGTCACCCGATATCATATTATGAATTACCCTCCAGCAGGGCTGGGCAGTGGGGCACTTGTTGACATTCCAGGCTCAGTCCTTTCTAATAGGCTAGCATGTGGCTTTCCTCCGTGATTACCGGAGCGGGACCCTTGGTTATATGGGTCAGTGTTGTGATGGGCTTCGATTTTGAGGAGACCTCTCGACTGTGGGGAAGTGATGTGGTGTGGTTTGATGTTCCCCCAGAACTCTCAAGTATGAGGGGCGCTTTCCCCCACTGAGACGCGTCCTTGTGACGCGACCTAAAACCGTGAGGGCGAGTCAGTGCCGCCCAAAGCGGATAGTGTCGAGGTGTGGTGGTTTGAGCCACCTTGACTTGTAGTTCGGGGCAGGCGTGTTGGATGCTGGGCATCAATGGTGTTACTTCTGGGACTATTGGATACTCTTTTCTTGGGCTAAGCTACGGGACGGAGATCCCCTTACGACGTTGTTTGGGTTTCTGGTTGGGCATATAGATATGTATATACCTTGTTTCCAGTACCCACTTCCTGGGTTTGGTTACTCTCCTTCCAGGAGAGGCAAATACGCACGGTTTATGCCACGTGCTTTCTGTGTCTAGCTTCTCGTGGTTATACAAGTCTACTCTCCTGCTATAGGTAGAAAAGACTCGATGGGAAGTTCATCTTCTCACCGTTTCCAGCTCCTTGTGTCTGGATGAGTCTACCTTCTATCCTCCTGTTGGGTTGAGTTGTACTCTTTACTGCACTCTCTGTTGTACTCCCTTTTCTTTCCCCTGTTCGCTCTACTTCTCACCCTTCGGTACCTCCTTTTTTGCTCCCTCGAGCCTTCGGGGTATCCTACTAAGTATTTTTATACTCACCCCTGCTTGGGCTTTGCCCGCACTTGGTGTTCCCTTGTAGACGACGGACATGTGGAGCGTGGCTTCAGTGGAGCGTAGGAGCTTGGGAGCTTGGACTGCATGCGGTGGTTGTGGCCGGGTTCCAGGTGGGAGACCCGTCAGCTGTTTCTTTTTGTTTACCTTTTGCCGGGTTGTGGCACTTTCTGGTTGGGCGCGTGTTTTTCCCTTTTTCCTTTTCAACACTTTACTTTTACTGTATAGAGGTCGATGAACTTTGTGGGTTATATATATAGTAGTTGCCTTTACTTTTCTTTTTTACTCTGCACTTTTACATTGAGTGTGCTGCGTGTGTGTGTGTACAGGTACTTAGGCAAAGGCCTCCCCGAGTTATTGTGCCTTCAGCGCTGGTCGCCAGCCCCTGGACTATGGAGGCGGGCCTGGGGTAGTTTCAGCTCGAGCCCGGGTAGGGTCGGGTCGTGACACTATAGTTTTCATTCTACATGTTCTAATAAAAAAATTATTCTCTATTTATCTCTCTCTTTATTATTTTATTCCTTGTTATTTCTTTACTTTGATCACTTATCTTCATAGTGGTTAAGAAATAACATTATGGATCTCCCAATGGATGAAACATGCGTTGTGAATTCATGTTTAAAGTTTTTTATCTTCTTATTCTTATTCTAAGGATGTTTAGTAGTGGGAAAAGGTTACAGTGTGTCCTTACTACGAATTTATTATGTTTAACTTATTCTTATTCATTATTCTCTCTACCTTCCAAAATTATCAGCCATATGATGGAGCCTTGATTATTTAGTTATAAATAGGTGTGATTTCATAGTAGGAAGATATGATAGGTGTGATATCAGTTGAGGATCTCTTTAAATTTCCAACCATGGAAGAGGTGGATATGCAAGTTATAATGGGATCTTTAGGTACATTATATATTTATAACTAATGAAGAAGAGGATGACCACACATATTATGGATTGTGTTCATTAAGTATAAATGGATCTAATAATGAGGCAATGAAGTTTCACCCTATGTGATTATATTGGTAGATTATTCTTTCTTACCAACTTTATTCTTTCTTCATTTTCAATCTACATGTTTTTTTTTAGTTTCTCATTCCTTTATAAAACCCAAATTTCATTGTTTTAATTTTATAAAATATAAAAATACCAAAAAATAATAAGTGATTCAAATATTAAGGTATTTAAATGGAAACTGAATTCTCCTCAAAAACGATGACCATGGTTATCCACTAGTTGTGCTTGGAAAATAAATATTATTTTCATACACTTTGTAATAAGTTTGTCGATGTCATTTTAAATTCATGGTTATATAAAAAATAGAAAATAAGAAATTGAAATGAGGTTGAAAAGCCTAAACTATTTCTTAGTAGAAATGAAAATAATATTCATATATATGAATTAAGATCATTAATAGCAGCAACTATTCTTTTTGAATGGGAAATCAGACTGAATAATTATCTATAAGGGAAAATGTTTACAATGGTTTGAAACAAATGTGAAAAAAATGTATATTGTTATAAATTTTTAATTCTCTACTTTGATTTATAAATTCACACATCATTATGTGAGGGGATATTATATAGTGTTGGAGTTATTACACCTTATGTGTTGGCATATAATATAGTATATAGGTAATGATGTACCATGAGTCACATCTCCATCCAGTTTCATTGTTCTTGCATGCCCCATTCTCTTTCCTCTTGTAGTGTTCCCAATCTAATTTCGACTACAAGATTATCTCATTAAACATTAATAATTTGTATTTGTATTTGGAAATTATGTATAAAATGTTCAACCATTTCTCTAAATTAAGATATAACAAATCTAGTATTATATCTATTTCACCTTATTGAGATATTATGTATACAATAATTATTTATTAATCCTATGAAATAAAATAATTCACCAAATTCGATAAAACTCTAAAATATAAATTTTTTCCAATTCTAAAAAAAATTCATAAAGTATCCATAATTAAAATTTTAATTTAATTTTATCAAACATAATAACATCTAGTGGATTTATAAATATATTTTCTGATTGATTCTGTATAAAGATTAATTCCAAAGTAATTCCACACTTATAAACATAATCATTGAAAAAGTGATTTCTCATTTCAATATAATTTTCCCTTAAATTCTATAAGTGGTTCTTTAAAATATATATTTTATATTTATTAACAAATATAATAGTAATTGAATTATAAAATATTTTAATGTTGCTCAATGTTTTTCCAATCAATAATGTTTGAGCACAAAAATATAAATTAGCAGTGTACTCAACTTCTAAAATATAAAATATAACAATGTTTTATTTCTTTAAACTCCATTAAACCAGAAATATTTATAAAAAATATATATATTACACTAGTTTATTTTATATATTTTAAATATTATTAAGTCAAAGTAACATAAAAACCCAAATGAGTTTCTTTAAGGGTGAAAATCCAAGGCTTATAAAACCTTGGACATACTTGATAATTATCTTAATAGAATTCATGTGTGAATTCTTTGGATTAGCTTGAAATCCTATATACATGTACATAGAGAAAATAAATTAAATTCTACTTATAGCCAAATATAAATGGCTCACAATTATTCCATGATAGGTCTTCCAATCATCTAAATTTTCGTCTATATATTCATATAACATGAAACTTATACTCATATGAGTTATCATGGTTTTAGTTAAGTCTATACTGAATCTATTAATATGTTACTTGGAGTACCAAGTCTAATTAAGAAAAATACACCATTCCTTTGAAATATCTAAAATCCTTGAAATAATTTGAGTTTTCCCATGAAGATCATCTAAAATTCACTGGCATCGACTTAGAGAATTCATTATAGAGGGTATGTATTGATAATACAATTCCAATATCCTATATAGTTATATTTGTACAATTTAAATATCATTTTAATATCACATAATAAACAATATAGGATAAAATGTACCTTTATCAATGTGATTATGTAACATAAACAATGATTACCTTTCATACGAAGCCTAAGAGGATTTTTTTGCATATAAAATTTCTATTTTAGATTAAATACATAATAAGGATTCTTATAATTCTAAAATACCTATGTTTTATTTAAAAATTAATTCTTATAAATGAAACCTTTCAAGAATTCACTCTTTACATCCATATTGTATAGCTTGAATCCCACGTGAGTTTCATATTCCAGTAATATTCAAATTACTTCCAATCTAGAAAAAAGTGAAAAGGACACACTATATTCAATTTCTTCTTGTTTTCTGTATCCTTGAGCATCCAATATATCCTTATTTTAAATAATCTAGCCAGAAAAAGCATGCTTATTATTGAAAATTCAGTTTGTTCCAATAACGCCATGGTTATCAAAAGGGTTTACAGGTCACAAAAATTTATTTATTATGAACTAATTTTATTATTATTAAATTTATATAACCCAAATAAGTTCATTTATTTATTTATAAACATCATTAGGTATAACATATGAAATGAAATAAAAGTCATCACATAATTTTCTCAGTGCATTTCTTGTTTTAATTCTAGAATACATATCACCAATCACATTCTAAATTGGTGATCTCTAAGATTCGTCCACACTCAATGTTGTGAACTCTCATAATCCCCCTAAAATAATACATTATATCTATTTTTTTAATCCAAAATTTTATTATTAAAATATAATCCAAAATTAGGTAGTGATACACCATAACACAAACACAAAAACCCAAAAAAATAGACACAAATATCCTTGTTATGAAAGATGAGTAATATTTTACCAGGAGGGATTAAAATCAAGCTATGAATTAAGAAAACACATAATCTCTATAATGTATCATCTATTTCAATCATCATTTTAATAGGTTAATAGTAATCCAAATTATGTTATCTTAAGTCTTCATTAAAATATCCCAACATTATAGTATTATCTAAAAAATTATTCTCTTTATATATGATGAATAAAAATTATTCAACAATTATAGTCCGTTTTTATAGTCTCTAAAATATTTCTTTGGTTGTTTATCCCAAAAATATACCTTCATATGATTTTTCATCAGACTTTTCTTGGTTTTATTTATTGTTAAGGATATACACCTTTTAACCAAAAAACCAAAAGTAATTATACTTGTGCTTTCTTCCCTTACATAGTTCATATAATGACTTCCTAATAATGATACATTATAAGATTTTGTTAATCATAATAAAAATTGTGTTGATATATTATCCTTAAAATTAATTTTATAGAATTTACCATCTCTTTAATGGTCCAATTTATTATTTATACTACTCTATTTTTTATAAAATTATTAGAGCATAGAAATTGTGAGAATATCTATTTTAATCAAAAAAACCTCTCAAATTAATGTTTTTATAACTCTCCACTATGTTCATTACTTATTTAAACAATCATGAACCCTGTCACATTTTCTAATAAAATATTGTATTTTGAAAACATTGATAAAGTCTCACTCTTATAAGATAAAAAATACTCCCATGTGCATATAGTGTAATAATACACTAATACAGTAGTATACCTTTTACCTCCAAAATTAGAAATATGAGTGTGTATAAATAAACTCAAATTCACAAGTTTTAAAGGCTAATTAGTTCTCAATTCATTGATGATATTTCAAAATTCCTTACATTTCTTTCTTTTTATGCAAGGATCATAAAATATATTCATGTCCACTTTCAAATATTATATTTGTAACACATATTTATGTTTATCTAGAATTTAAAGAAATTTTAAATTACAGTGATCCAAAAATATAAGACACAAATAATAATATGAATATAATTAATTCAAACACATAACATTTTTTAGGGTTATCTCATTAAGATTAATGGTATCAAAAATATCCTTCATATGAGTAGTAAATAGAGTTAAATCGGGTATAAAAACAATAAATGTATCATTCATGAATTTAATAAATAAACCATTATCACATAACAATGAAAAAATATTATATTCTGTTAAAATCATTCAACATAAAAAAATATTAATGACTATAAAATCAGTGAATCAAAAATAAAAAAATCTTTTGATCATGTCTTTATAATTGTATCCCAATGTAATATGACCTCCATCATATTTTTTGATTATTTTTATGTTTAGTGGGACTCCTATTATGTGCCTTGAACATCCATTATGTAGGTTCTATAATTAATCCTTAATACTTCCAAATAATTTTTTCTTAAATAATTAAACAACCAAATATTTTGGTAGTCATACTACTTTAAATCTAATTATATTAGTAACTAATCATTTTGGTAACTATGTGTCCTATGTTTCATTCCCATTTACATAGCTTTTTTAGGATTTAAATGTGTTTTTTTTGTGAAAATTATTTATTTATAGGGAATTATTAATTATTTAATATCTTATTCTTGAAATTGGAATTCATTAAATTATTCTCCAAAAGTGTGAATTTTTATATCTGAATTATTTAATTTTTCTTCACCTTCATCTCAAAATTGTTTTAGAAAAACAATTTTATTGACTTTTTGTTAACTTTTATTTAATAAATTCATTTTTTAAAAATCACATGATAAACTAGTCATTAAAAGTTCTAGGGAATTTATATTTTGTAATTGGGTTTCAAATTTTATTTTTGGAAATTGATAATTTACATTGAATATAAATTTTGATTATTAATGAAATGATTGGATAAAATTAGTTTAAAATGTAATTATAGAATATTTAAATCATAATTTTTTAAAATATTTAATTTTTTTAATTGATATTTGAACATTTTAAATTAATTAAAATTAAATTTTGATTAATGAAATTTTCCTAGGTATCAAGTGACTATGTGATACAACATACCTTATTTTGAGAAGTTGAGTGATTATAACAAGCAACAAGGAGGATAAGAAAAAAAAATATTGGACCCACCGCAAGAGTAAAATGATAAGTGATGATGTCAAGATACCATTCCAAGATTCCATAAGAAGAAATTACACAATATAATTCACTTTAATGACAACATACCATGCATAAGGTTTTGACAAAGTCCTCAAACTATCATGATTCCATCCAAGCTACTGCAAAAAATATATAAGTTTTCGTACATTAACTTAAGCTACCTAGAAAATATTAAGAAACAATATTCTTCTTTTTGAACTTCAACCTACCACATGAATGAAATAATTGAACATACCTATGATAGAGATACCATAATTTTTCCACCAAGTATGGCTTCTCCATGGTTGATCCTGATTAATTGGGGGATTTTAGTTGAGCTATCATAATAAATTGGAAGCTATCATGTCTCAAAATGACCATGTACCTATCAACCAGTCATGATAAGATACTATAGGGAGGTATTTTCGATCGATAAAAAACTAGACAACCTACCATGTAGAGTATTCCCATAGATACAGATTGATACTCTGAAGGAATTAAAATTGAATGAAAAATAATAATTGAATAAATCAATCTATGATTGAGTCTTAAGATGACAAGATCGAGCTAAATTTAAGATATGGGAACCTCAAACTTGGACTGAACAAGAATAATTTAAGAATATTCTTCTAAGATTTATTTAACAGAAGGAATTGAGTATGATTCAGACTATTGAATCCAATAGATGAAGAACTCTAATTCAGGGAAGACAACTCGGTCAAATCTAATATTGATCTTGTAAAAACTCAAATAGTTATGAAACCAAATAATTGGATCATAAGATCATTAGAGAGAAATATATGAAAATGGGAGGATTTGAGAGAAAAATACGGGAGTTCGGGTTTTGCAGGTTATAATAAAGAGGATGTCATAGATCGGGTAACACACCTGATATTTTTGAACCGAGGAAAAAGTAATGAAATTAATGAAGGTATAGATTTATGGGTATCCACCCTATATGGGTAAGATGATGGAATGGGATTTTTTTCCTTTATCTAATATATCATATAAGAGTATGTGGCCTCCAACAAACCATGTGTTTACTATTCTTCTTGTGATAATTTTTGAATAATTTATGATGAAGGCATCAAGTCTTGGGGGATCATGTGATGTCGAAGAAGAAATATATATATTCCTAATCGATTTGTTAAATATAAATATGTAGTAGATTATTTTACAAGAAATTGAATTCCAATAATGGGATCTGAACAAAAAACTGAAGAATAACCAAGGATGATGCCAAATAGAAAACATCTCTAAACCTTCTAGCAACGTAGGATATTCAAAAAGATATTCATGGGTGGAATTGGGATCAAGGTCATATAAGATATATTGATTCAGATCAATGAATAAACCCTATATCAAAAATTTATTCCATAATCATGAATTATTATGTCAATTTTAATTTGGTGAAATCTCATTTCAATTTTAAGGAACTATACCAAAACTTCTCAAATATTTCACCCACACCTGAGATAGAGTGTACATTCTTGAAGATGAAGACTCTCTTGGAATCAAGTTATAGAGTGGATGTTTTTTTACTAGATTTTAAATTTTTTATAGGTTTGAGGGGACCTCTTTCATCCAAAACATATCAATTACATAATTGGAGAAAAGTGAATTTTATGTATTTAATGTTTGTTTTATGAGACCTTGAAGAGATGATTGAGTCTGATCAAGTAAGTAGTTTGTTGTATTATACTTAATAGAAGAATGTTATATGATGTCAAAATAAATATGAAGTTTCAATGAGTTTATGTTTAATGATTATTCAAGAATATCTATTTAATAATAATATATACTATGAGATCTTTGGTCAAGGTTATAGGAATGTGTTAATTAGTATGTTTGAGTGCTAGAAGAAACAATTTCTTAGTTGTTTGCTCATTTTGATGATGATCCACGAGATTCAAAGTTAATATGGTGTATTTATTAGGTCATGAAGTTCATTATATTAGGTTTATTATTTTTTAAGTCATGTTCATGATTATGGATATAGGTGTTGTCTGAGTAAGCTAGTAGTTAGTCATTAATTTAAGAGAAGTCAAACAGGGTCTTGCTGTTTTGGCCTATGAAAATGTAACTAGGACCCATTGATCAATCCTGAGGTAGGTTAAAGATGAGTCAAGACTAGAAAATGTATTAAATATAATGCATGCCCTAAAATTAGAAAATTGAAAATTTAGAAGTCAAGAATTGGAACTGATCTTGAAGATCAGTTTTTGAAGAAGATTCTTTAGTTTTTTACAGGATTAGATTCATGACTAAATAGAAAAGATCATATTCATTTTGGAGCTTGATATAAGTCATTTTATTATTAAATAAATCTTCCAAAATCATAATAACTCAACTCAAAGTAAACTTCAATACTCATTCTTATGTTTAGGATGAATCAATGAATAATACCTCGAGTGATACTCAATTCATAAATCATAACCTTTAAACTTTACAAGTGGAGATGATCCAAAATTGAGATCATGGTCACTTATGATAAGGAAAATTTTAGAGGAAGCAAATTCAGTTATAAGAGCTCAAATTGAGTCATTGGTTATGAGGGTGATGTACAGTTAATATGCCAAATTGAGGCTAGGGAGAGTATTTAAAAGTTGTGAATGTGAGTTATAGATTTTCCATTATAACTCAAAAGTTTTATTTATTAGAGAAGATAAAAGGAGATTATGATATTGGATAGGGTTCATCAGGATCAAAATGATTAAAGTAATGACTATTTTGGGTGGTATATGGATATGGAATAGGAAATAGAGCATCATTATATTGTTGGAAGTTTTTTTATATCTTTAAAAAAACTTATATCTCTCTCTACTTCTTTAACATTCTACTCTAATGTTGGTAATTGATATTTTTGAATATTTTGATGATATTAAAATGATAGTTTTCTAAAATACCATAGGGGATATGATTTTATTGGTGAATAATTTTACTTCTTTCATATGTGATTTATTACTAGAATTTTACCTCATAATCATTCTTGGTCAATAATATTTTTAAACCAGGAATTAGTGATAACTTTTATCAATTGATTTCATATTAAAAATACTTAACCATATAATGATATTCTGATAAGAGATATTATCATTAAGGGTATAATACCGACTTCAAATGAAAATTTGGACTTATTTATATCAACCTATACATTTCATAAAAAATATTACATCTTATTTGATGAATATTAAATACATAACATTACAATTCATGATAGAATCATACAGGTTTAGTGGCTTAGAAAACATGGATACATAAAAAAATTATCAGAGATATACATCATCTCTCACTAATTTCTGTATAGTTAACACCCTTCTTAGATATATCATACTTAAAAAATTTCTTCATAACTTGGGGAAAGTAAACATAAGAAAGGGTGACAAATGATTCTCAATAAGGGTAAAAAAGGTATATATCAATGATCATTTAGAAATATCAAGATCATAAGGGAACGATAACATGATCATAAAATTTAAAAACTAGACCTTGAATATCAGAGATCATAATCTTGAATCATTTAATAAAACTTGACTATTCATAAGACATTAATCATAAAGGAATCAAATAACATGACCCATGCAGGAATGTCAATGACACAAGACATAATTTTGTGGTATTCACAAAGGCATTGAAAAATATTTCCTTCCTAATGGATCACTACCAATACTATCATAGCGGATTAGGTTTACTCCCCATTCTATCATATCCTTATTCATAGTTCACTCCTTAGACTATCACAGTGGATGGAGTTCCTTACTAAATGGGGCTCACTCCCCATTCTAGTCCTTATTATCTCATGAGATATCCATATTTACCCAATGAATTAGAGGGATATATAATTCTAAGACCACCCATAACATAATCATAATCCATTCATATGTGTTCAATAATATCATAATACATCCATCATATATCATAGCTTGTGTAAAAAAATTGGAATAATAAACATTTCATCATATAAAAACCCCTAAAAATGGGTTTCATAAAATATCATCATTATAATCATAAACCATCACAGAAACAATAATAATGGTATAATTGATTCATTTAACCAATTAGTCATAAGAAAAATTAAATTTTTTTTTTCATTGATGAATAGAAATACAATAAAAAATCTTTAAAATATTCTTGAGAAGAATATATTTTTCATTTTGAAATTACTTCTTTAAAATATAGAAATTTTAAAAATATTATGGAAAAACATTTATTTGGAAAGAAATATTTAACATTTTAAAGGATGATTCATATCATTGAGTGGTCATGATATTAGAAAAAAATTTCTAGTCGTGTATTTTAAAATGAAGATTCTATTTGAATTTTCGGTAAAATGGTCAAAACTACCTCATTTGGGAAATAATAGAAATATTCAGTTTAAAATATTTTGTAAAAAGTAAATAATGGGTAAAAATTAAATTAAAAAATCATAGGATAATATAAAAACATCCTTTGGAACATTGTTAGAAAACATTTATTTGGATTTAAAAAGTATTTTCGACCGAAGGGAGGAATAAACTCAATTTTCCTTAAAGATATTCTTTTGGTATCTTGAGTAATTAAAAAGAGAATAATTCAAGGGAAACATTTAATCTATAAAAATAACCTGATTTTAAGAAAATTAATTTTATTTTTTAGATATAGGTCATAAAATTTCATAATATGAAGCTTAGTCCTAAGAAATACCCATAAATAATGATATTTTAACATAACTGCTTTACCTCAATTTAGAATTTCTTGAAAAGTTATCTAAAATCCTGTATAGTAAATTTAAATTTTTTATAATTCTATATAATAATAATTTCCATACTTAAAATGTCATATATGATCCAATTATAACATTTTAAAACCCATTTATTAATAATTCCTTATTAAAATCCTTGTTTTCGGGTGTTAACTATTTCACTTTTCATGAGAATTTTGATTTGATGGCTTCGGCCCTTATACTTTGATTATTATTCTAACATATAAAGAATGTAAATAATGATATAAATATAATATATATTAACTATATATATTTATAGTTTTACATAAAAGGTAGGTATATAAATATTAATTACACCGTTCAAGGAGACGGTAACTCTTACGTATGCATTAACACTGTTTTCAATTTTTGACAGATGGAAAGAAAGAACATTAAATAAAAAATCACCTAAAATAATTATTGTTATATTATATATATCATATATATTTATTAAATATATCCACATGACCATCTGTGTAATGAGAAAACAAAAATTGAATCACATCGCTTCGTGGATGTAGTAATCCACACGTATGCATAAACGACATTATCATTTTCTAACTAATTGGAATATAAGAAGGTAGATATGGTATTATTATTAAAAAAGAATGTCTATTTCATAAATATAATATATAAACTTTAAACCTATCATAATAATCCTCCATTAAATATGGTTATGGAAAATGAATTGTGTCACAACGGGGAGGCGGTAGTGCACACGTATGCATGAGTGATACGTTCACTTAGAATTTGATGGAATAGAAGTGGATATTTCAGGTTACATAATCATAATAAAATTTAATTATATTTAGGATAATGAATTTATTATTTTATGATGAATATCATATATTCAATGTAGGTGGAAGATAAATAAATTTAAAGAGGTCAGGAAAGACGATTACCTCTCCTTCAGATGTCCTCCTTTAGATCTTATCTTAAGGACCCTTGGAATGGTATTTCAAGAAGAAAACTAAATATAATTCATGGATAAGGAATATAATATTATATTATTTCAATTTTTGGTTGAACTAAAAGGATCAAATTGGTATAGATAAGATAAATTATGGGTTTCCTATTATAAGTGGGGGATACGACACACTGGGAATGTATTAAAAGATTAAAATATAATAAAGTCCTCATCAATAAAAATGCTTCCAAATATAAATATATTAGATCTTTTTATAGGATAATATCTAAATATAAACATATAATTAGATTTAGACAAGTTTTATTGGGAAACATATCCTGATCTCTTGGTTTAATCCCATGGTAAACCAATTTTTACCCTAATCGCATTGATAATTATTTTTTCTATTTTTACTATTCATTATGACCAAAAATAAAAGAGGCCTCATTAAAAAAAATGAAAATTTTTATTCAAAATATGGAATCCATATTATAAAATTTAATCTCTAAAACATTAAAAATTTACTTTTCAAATAAACTAACAAATGTGATGAAAAATAGTTTTCTAGAAAAAATGTTTTCCTATGTATATAATGTTTTTATACCAAAATCAACATAAAATTAATTAAAGTGACCATTTTTGGATTATTAATAATATAAATTATATAATTTTATTTTAAAAACCTCCTTATTTAAAATCATTATGCATATTTTAAAATTGTGGTTATTCTTAGTCATAGTTCAATTATAATGGCTAGGATATAACGGTATACTATATTATAGTTTATTTAGACTTAGGATTACGTGCATCACAAGATATCGAATAAATTAAATTTATTTAATATATATATATATATCATAAAATCCTACAGTGTTACATTAGTGAAGTAAGATATAATATTTTTTTGAATGAGTGAGTACTATAGTTGATGATCTATAGGATTTATTTACTCATTGGTTGAAAATTTGAAAGAATAGTCCACCCCCTTTTATCTCAACTCCAATGTTTTTCTTTTATTGCATGAATTAAGGAAAATATATTTTAAATTAACCAATAAAATTCCATTATTAAATAAACTATATTTTCCCAATTTCTTGGCTATGATATATTCTCTTAATCTGTCTTCCTGTTTTGAATCCTTTCCACACATCACATCATTTGTTTCATGCTACTTGTGTTTAATTTTCTTGAGTTGTCCTTATTTTCTTGGTCTCATACACATAAAATAAAATTATTTTCCTATAGATTAAATGTTATTAGACACTAGTTAAGTTCAAAATAGGGTTATAAATAATTAATTCTACTTATTATAGTCAACTACTTAGCCCTCATGTCTTATTTTGGCATCATCTCCAAGGAATTCACATGAAACAAAGAAAAGTAAAAAAAATAAATAAAATTACCAAAAAAATATATTTCAAAAAGAAAATTAAAAATAAAAATTTTTTGTGTAAAAAATCCTAAATTTATACTATGTGCATGCACACAAGATCTACTAGAAAATAACTTGAACCCTTTATACCTGAAATAAAATATCATTTAATTATTATCAAACTGAAAAAGAAAACTAAAATGGAAGGAAAATTGAGGCTAATAATCTAAATAAGCAATCTAAAAATATCACCCCACATACACTATGAAATGTGCTGATGCAGAGAGTTATACTTAGGGAGTTCTAGGTACTAACTATTTCAATAAACCAGTCATGTGTTAGGTAAACCGTTATGTCTCACAAGTATGAAATCACATAATACAATTCTTACATGCTTCCATAATTAAATGGATTATATAGTGAAGACTCTCTTGATTTCATTAGCAATATCTATTATGTTGTGCATCAGCTTCAACTTAAATGGTTGAGTGAAGAAGAATTAAAAATAATAGGGTTCTAATTCTACTTGAAGAGGAGTGAAAAAACATGGTTTCAAAAAATGGGTGGATAAATCATTGATACATGGAGACCAACTATAAAATGATTTTGTTGTGATATTGTTTCCAGGATAATTAACACTAAATTAATAAAAAATATTACTATATTTATTCAATATGAGGGTAAACTATTCCATGAATCTTGGGAAAGATTCAAGGGTTTATAAAGGAATTGTCAGAACCATCAATATAATCCACAATTTCTCATAGACGCATTATATAATAGCCTCACCCTATATCACCAAACACTTATTCATAAATCATATGGATGATAATGTTTTGATAAAACTACTAAAGAATTGAAACAAAATTTAAAAATTATTTGTAACAATATATTACTATTTTTAGATATTCCTCGACCCCTATTTTTTTATTATTCTTTAGTTGGTTATCATTTATAGGTGCTTCGGGTAAAAATTTCAAATTTTTGGAACATTCTTGGCAGTGCATGATCTGCCCAAATCACGTGCCCGCCTAGTGGAAAGCATGAAAACCCAAACAGTGGGGTTTTTCATTGTTGTACACAGTTTCTCAAATTGTGCACCCAACTAAGAGAATCTATTCACACCATAGAAGGGGTAAAAGGTTAGGGAGAATGGTTTGGGAAACCATGTGGGACTCTCTAGGAAATCATGCACACTGACTTTTTTTTGTGAAAATTAAATTAAAAATTCTTGAACCCCTTTTTTATCACCCACTCAACCCTAACTCAAGATTGGAAAAGAATTGGTCTTTGGAGCTACTAAGAACACTTTTTGGATCTTGAAAACCTATTTGTAGGTGGATCAAAGCTTATAGAACGTCATTTTATTCATCTTCAATAATAGTTATTGTCTCTTTTCTTCTCTACCACTCTCTCTTTCCCTCCTCCTTAGGGTTTTTTAGATTATATCATTATTGATGGATCTAAACTCTTTTCTTTGGATATTGATTGTAGTTTGATTCCTTAATCTCGGTTTCTAACATTCTTTATTGGAATTTCCCATTATAGGTGTTGTGATACATGATCTCCATGTGAAAGTTGGGTGGTTTCATCTATGTTTGGATAATTGTGTACCCCTTGAATTTCTTGATTGTTTAAAACTATTATAATTAAATTTTGAAAACCCAATTTGATGAAAATTGGGATTTTAATTGATTTGGTGTGAAAATTGGGGGAAAACCCCTAATTCTAATGGAATTAGAAATTGGGGTGTGGATTGAAATTAATAGAATAGTGAAATTGACTTGTGAAAATGATTTCATAAATTCGTATTTGAGATAAATAGATTAAAATGTTTTGATAGGAACCCATGTTAGGTTTTATCTTGATAAATGCATAATTGATTAAAACCCCATGTTTATGTTTTTAAATGTAAATTGATTTAATGAAACTGAAAATGGGGAAATTGAATTCTAAGAAGTTTAAAAGAAATTTTCCCATTGTTGATTGATTTTTTGAGAACATGAAAGCCTAGGTAGTTTGTGAGTTATTTGGGAAAAACTCTAGGATGGAAATTCCCTAATGAGGTATTCTGACTTTAAAACACTAAAAAACATAGTGCATCAGATCTTATCCCTGATACAATGTTGATTTTTCCTCTTTGACCAGTGTCTGATGGGTTTTTGTACACATAATTACATGTTCACCTATATGAGTGTGTGAGTATTCCATAACCTAGAACTATCATTCTTCTTGGAATATGACCATATTGATCATTTTTTATTATTTTTTTATATATTACATTGTTTATAAAACTTATTTTGACATGAATATGGATTTATATATACTTTCATATAGAAAAATTTTACATAAGCCATTGTTTGTAAGTTTTCCCATCAATTTAAATGAAAATCATGTTTTGTTTTAAATATGAACTTGTACTACCACACTGGTTTTATTTGAAATTTAAATAATGTTTTGGTTTATTTATTTTTGGAATCTTATTATGGAACACTTGGTGAGACCCTATTGGGATTTTAGCTCACACCCTACCATTACCTTCAGGTGTTTTTATACTTCCACATATGAGGTTCAAGAAAGGGGAAAGCACCACTTGGAGGTGGAAGTTGTTGTTGATATTCTAGTCTTAGAGTATTGTGTCCTTTGGGAAATGGGCTATTTATCTTATTTTATCATACTTTGGGATATATTGTTTGGGTTTTTCTATTCCCATTTTACTTCTAGTATTGTTCTCTCTATGGAGTTCTCTTTTGATCATACTGACTCATTTCTGTTTCTTCCATTGTTATGTGGGAAAAATTGTTCCCAATTTTATCTTGTATAATGCCAGGTGATTTTCTTCAACCCATAGGGATAAGGAATTCCCTTCATACAATGTTAATTCTTGATCAGATATCAAGGTACTAGGATATCCTAGAATATTTTTGACAAAGTGGTATCAAATTAGAAGTTTAAGCATCTTACCTTGATGTCAGTATGTATTTTGAGATCTTATCAAGAATTATGAGGTAATTAAGAGTTAGTGTCTGGCTATATCTCATTGTAATGAGACTTAAGTCACCGTGGGTGGTTTGGGAAAGGTTTCATATAGTTTATATCTAGTCATTTCCTTACTTTTTATTTGGATAGGTTGAAATCTAAAATTTATTTTCTTGTCTTATGGGATTAATTCTTCCTGATGCCCTTGTTTGATTGTTGATTTGTGTAACATTTTGACGTCTTTAATGTTTTTTGATGATGTTTTGTATCATAATACCTTAAAAAATACGTGTGAATCTTATCTAGGATGAAGATTATGATGAAACGCAGTAAGAATATCCTCCCATGGACCCAAATCTGGTTGAGGCTATTGTGCATGTTGTCCAAGCTCTGGAAACAACACCTACACCCATTCTTGTTCAGTCTCCAGATATAGAACCTCATAGGTAAGAGTCTAGAAATATTTCTTAGGAGTTCCTTTTCTAGAATCCACCAGTGTTCCAAGTCTCAAACTATCCTTGAGAGGTTAAAGATTATTTGAAGAGGATCTAACTATTATTTGAGTTCTTGGAAACTCCTAATTCAATCAAGACGAAATGTGCCACCTTCATGCTGGAAGGACCTAAAAAAGAGATGGTGGGACACTATGGTGATGTAAAATAAGCAAAAGGACTTATATTATAAGTACTTTAAAGTTATTTTCACTAACTAGTTCTATCCAATGTCAATGGTGTTGGCTAAGGTTATGGAGTTTTTTAAGCTCGAGTAGGCTGACAGGACCGTGACTGAGTATGAAATATGCTTTACTGAGCTTGTGCAGTTTTCACTAGAGTTTGTATTGAATTAGAAGATTAAGAATCGATAGTTAAAGATAGTAATTAGATATGATATTCATTCTTTGTTTTTCTTTCTGAATTTCTCTTCTTATACTAAGGTACTATGTTGAACATTGATGATTGAGCTTGATCTGGATGGTAAGTAGGTTTGTTGGGAGTTCCTTTTTCTCCTAGTGGAAATTGTATGATTTCCTTCAATGAAAAGAGTAATCGTGATGATTCTCATGGTGGTTCTCAACAAAAATGTTCTTATAAACTTCATTTAATTCCGAACAGAGGCCCTTTTATTTTCTACCAGTGTGGAAAGCCTGTTCAGTCGAAATGAGATTTCACTAAGGCACCAAAGATATGTGGTTCATTTGGATGCTCTGGTCACATAAAAATGTTCTTTCATGTCTATTTTACTCTATATAGTTGTATGAGATCATTAGTACTTAAAATTTATAAATTTAAGTCATATGATTCATGATATAAAGATTTTCATCCACATGCATCCTGAATGAAGATACTTCATGCAGTGGAAGAGTCTCAAAAGGAAGCAGATATGGGTCCAACGACAGTGAAAGATACCATCACTATTTCTTCATCTTTGTAGAATTATTTATTTAATACTGGTTCATCCCACCCATTTATATCAAATCATATTTTAAATCTTATAAATATTTATATGGATATTTTATCTTATTTCAGGGACATTACTACACCTCTCGAAAGAAATAGAGATTGGGGTCTTTACTACCCTTATTTTGTTTTCTCATTATCAGACATCAAGATTACTTGGGATTTCTGGTTCCTGACATGAAGCCTCTTGATATCATTTTCGTGATAGATTTAATCAGTGATAGTAAAGCCTTAATTGAATACTATCTTCTATGGGTCACATTTATGGTTCCCAATGGAGTGTTCCATATCTTTCAAGAATAATGAGACCCAAGGTCGAGTAGAATCAGACCATCTTATCTGGATTTGGGGAAACTAATATCAGTGTTTTATTTTTATCTAGAGTGATAAGACATAAGCAATGATCTCCCTCTAATTTTCATTGAGTTTCTTGATGTTTTTTCTTCTGAATTATTTATTTTCTTCACTGGTAAGGGATGTAGTTTTTTATTTTGATCTAGAACATGGTACTTAGTCAGTGTATAACCCTTTTTTCTAAAAGTAAAGAACTAAAATGAATTAGTTGAAGACTCAGTTGCATGATATTCTGGATAAAGTATTTATGCCTAAGTGTGTCACCTTGGGCAGTTCCTAGCCTCTTTATTGAGAAATATGGTGGGTCACCTATCCTTGGTGTTGATTACCAAAAACTCTGCTGAGTTATGGTAAATAAAAAGTATATATTTCCACATATTGATGATCTATTTGACATGTTGAAAGGGAAGAAGTGGTTATCTAATATTGATATTTGATCTGGATTTCACCAATTGATAATAGTATAATCTTACACTCAGAAAACCACCTTCTAGAGAAAGTATGGTCATTATGAGTACCTTTTCATTCCATTGGGTATAACTAATTATTCTAGAGCCTTTATTGCCTTGATTAATAGGATCTTCCATGAGTATATTTATATGTTTTTTTTGGTATTTCTGGATAAAATCCTTGTTTACTATAACTTCTAGAAGTTTCATGTTAATCAGTTTACAGTGGTTATGGAATTGTTGAGAAATCATAAACTTTATTATAAGCTATTAGAATGTAATTTATAGATTTAAGAAGTGAAGTTATTAGGAAACATGGTGTCAAAACATTGTAACTTATCTGATCTTGAGAATGTGAAACTATTATGACATGGGAGAATCCACAAAATGATTTCAAGATTCAAATCTTCTTGGTTTTTTGGGATATTATCACTAGTTTTCAAATGATTTCTCAATTTTTTCTTCTTCAATTAATTATTTAACTTATAAGGGAGTAAAGTTTGTTTGGGATGAGAAATCCCATAGTTATTTTTTTGAACGGAATATTCATTCGACTAATGCTCTAGTTATGACCCTTTGAGAGGTTGGACAGGGCTATGCGGTCTTATGGGATGCATTTGGTTTGTACTGGGGTTTCATTCTTATGTTGGGTTATCACATCATTTCCTTTGTCTCTCGAAACCTTAATCCACATGAGAATAATTAACTAACCCATTACCTTGAACTTGTAGTTGTAATGCATGAACTTAAGAGTTGGCGACATTACCTTTTAAGAGAGAGTTTTTCTGTGTATTCTGACTATAAGATATTAAGTTATATCTTCTCACAAAAATATTTTAATCTTCATAAGAGGCATTAGGTGGATTGACTATAGTCTTTTTACTTTGAAATTTCCTATACCCTGAGGAAAGGGAATTTCATCACTGATTCTATAAGAAGGAAAATTCCTACCTAGGCTATGAAATATTCATCAGAAGAGTGGAATCTGATGGATCTCTTTGCACAATTTCATATAGGATTTTGGGAATTGGGGGTTGAGGTTTTCTTGTTCAGTTTTTAGTTGACCTGTACTCTTCTCAAGATGATTCTTTAAGAACATTAGCTTGATGATGAATTCCATATCATTAGAGACGCTCTTTATGGTGGGGATAATGTTGTTGAGTGGTTGTTTTCCGTTGAGGGTATTCTATGTTATCAGAATCATTTTTTATGTTTTTAGTGGTGAGAAAATATGTTATGGGGGATTTTCATAATTCATAGTGGGTTGTGCACCCATAAACCTCAAATATGTTCTATTACATATGACATTGTTTTTGGTGGCCATGTATGAGATAGGGAATTACTAATTTTGTTTCTCATTATTATACTTTCCAACAGGTCAAGGCTGAGAACTATAGACCTTAGGGTTTTCTTCATCTACTTCTAGTACTGACTCGAAAGTGGGATGATATCTCAATGTACTTTTTGGTTATGTTTCCACGTACCCATAGAAAGAAGAATGTGATATGGGTTATGATCTATATGTTGGCCAAATTAGATCACATATTACCCATTTATGACACAACCAAAGTTGATGATTTGGTTAATCACTATGTAAAAGATATTATTTTTTGTATGGATTTACATCTATTATAGTATCTGATAAAGATCCTTGTTTTACTTATCTATTTTATATAGGACATCATGATGCACTGGGATCTCATATTTGTTTGAGTAGAGCTTATCATCTTCAAATAGAAAGTCAAACAAAAAGAGATATTTAGATTCTTGAGGATATGATTTGTGACTATGTTCATTACATTCATGGATCTTGGGATGACCATTTGGGACTGTTTGAGTTTTCTTCTAAAAATAGTTACTAGTCCATGATCAGAATGGAACCTTTTGAGGCCTTGTATGGTCGACCACGTAAACCTCTGTTATGTTGGTAAGATATTGGTTAAAGTTAATTGGTTGGACTAAGATTTCTTCAAGAGATGACATCAAATATTTAGTTGATTAATTATAGAATGTTTATGGAACATAGCCAATATAGGTATTATATTGGTCGTCATCGTAGACCATTGGAATTTTTATTGGGTGACCAGGTGTTCTTGAATGTTTCACCCCATTTGGGTTATCAACAACATGGGATGTAAGGGAAGTTTTCCCCTCACTTTGTGGGAACTTTTGAGGTTTTTTATCAAGTGGGTAATGTGGCATATCATTTATCACTTATTCCATAGTTGACGCTGATACATAATGTGTTCCATGTATCACAGTTGTGGAAATATATTTTTGATCCATCTGAAGCCTCATTTTTTTATTAATAAAGAAAAGTAAAGACCTCTTTTAACTAGGTAGAGGGAAACCCATTACATAGCCAGAAGGCATAGTGGGCTTGTACCCCATTACATATCTCGTAGGCCCAAATTTGTGGCCCAATTCCCATTCTGTGAATAGTAACCCATCTGCTACAGTACCCACACAGTACCATTACCACTACAGTTCCCTGTCGTCACTACAGTACCTGCCGATCAACAGTACTGTCGCTACTACAGTACCGCTACAGTACTGCTACAGTAACCTGCGCCCAATGGGTTTTGAACCCCCATTTTTCATGTAGTATTACGGGGTGCTTACCACTAACTCAAACCCCAACTACTATTTTTGATCCATCTCACATTTTGAATTAGAGTGCTCTTGATCTGGATTCTTATTTATATGTGACTAAGAATCCAGTATGGATAGTTGATTGTAAAACCAAGGTACATAATGATAGGATGATACCTTTGGTTCTGGTGCTATGGATTCATGGTTTTGATACTCATGAGACTTGGGAATTAGAGGCACCGGTGAGAGAGCAATGGTATCATATTTATGAAATGGAGACTTCTTAACAGGCCTTCTAGGGATAGAATGTTTTTTTGGTGGGGAGGTTGCAACATCTTATTACTATTTTTTGGTATTCATTGACCCATTTTTTGATTATGATTGGGTTGGGTCTTGTTTAGGGGTGATTCAGTTGAGAAGTTGAAATTTTTGGAACTTTTTGGGTAGTGCATGTTTGGTGCACGATTTTCCCAAATTGTGTTCCCATCCAGTGGAAACCATGCAAACCCAAATAGTGTGGGTTTTCAAAATCATTGAATATTCTATAAAATAGTTTTATCACCTAGTATAAATCATGAAACCCATATAAGGGGTGTATGGTTATGGTGCATGATTTAAGAAACCATGTGGATCCCTCCATGAAACAGTGCATTCAGATTTTTATTTTGGAAAATTAAATTAAAAAATACCAAAACCCATATTTTATCACCCACTCAACCCTAAATTAGGATTGGATGAGCTCTTAGGTATTTAGATCTCCAAATAAACCTTTTTGGCTCCTCCAATCCTATTCTTAGGTGGATCAAAGCTTGGAAAATATCATTTTATTCCTCTCCAATAAAATTATTTATCATGTTCCTTATCTTCCACATTCTATGTATCTCCTCCATAGGGTTTGTTAGATCATATCACTATTGATGGATCTAAAATCCTTTGTTTTTATCTTGATTCTATGTTTTATTCCTTGATCTCTGTTTACTATATTATTTATTTTCATTTCCTGTTGTGGGTGTTTGGATATGTGATTTCCATGTTTAAGGTATGTGGTTTTATCTAAGTTTGGACAATTGTATAAACCTTTTAATTTATTTATTGTTTAAATTGATTTTCATTAAATTATGAAAATCCAATTTCATGAAAATTGGGATTTTATTTGACTTGGTGTGTAAATTTGGGGAAAACCCCAAATTCTAATGGAATTATAAATTAGGGAGTGATTTGAAATTGATATAATTGTGAAATCCATTTGTGAAATTGGTTTATAAAATTGGTATTTGTGATAAATGGCTTAAATTTTTTTTATGGTTACCCATTTTTTGTTTATCTTTAAAAAGGTTTAAATTTATTAAAAACATGTGTTTTGGTTTTTAAATGGAAATTGGCATAATGAAACTAAAAATGGGTCAATTGTATTTTAAATAGTTTAAAAATAATATTCCCATTGTTGATTGATTGTTTGAGTACATAAAATTTTAGGTAGTCAATGAGTTATTTGGGAAAAACATGCTAGGATGGTAATGCCCAAGAAATGAATTGGTTCTTTACTATATTAACAAAAACCTAATGTTATAGATATTATCTCTGATTGGATGTTGATTAGTCCTCTTTGACCAGTGTCTAAGGGAAATTTGTACACATAATGTTGTTATCAAATATATGATTGTGTGAGGATCCCATTACTGAGAAATATCGTACCTCTTTGAAGACGAACATGTTTCTCATTTTTTATTATTTTTTTATATATTCCATTATTTATAAAACTTATTTACACAGGACTACGGATTTATATAATCTGTTTAATATAAAATGTTTACTCAATCCATTTTTTGTAATGTTTCATCAATTGAAATGAAATGAATGTTTTGTTTTAAATATGTACTTATACTTCCATGCCTATTTTATTTTAAATTTAAAGAATGATTTTTATTTATTTATTATTGTAATATTATTATAGAACACTTGGTGATACCATAATCAGCTCTTAGCACACACCCAACCTTTTCCTTATAGAGTTTGTAGATTTCCTTCTTCAAGGTTCGAGAAAGGGGAAATCACCACTTAGAGGAGTTATTTGTTTTTGATCTTATAGTCTTGGAGTGTTGTGTCTATTGGGAATTGGGTGGTTTATATTCTTTTCATTATATTTTGGGATATACTCTTTGGTTTTTTCAATGCATGTTTACCTTCAGTATTATTCTCCCTATGGAGTTTTCTTTTAAGCATGCTAACTTGTTTCTATTTCATCCACTAATATATGAAAAAAAAATCCAAATTTTATCTTGTATGATGGTAGGTGATTATTTCCAACTCATGGGGATCAGGAAATTCCTTTGGGCCATGTTAGTGTCAGATTAAGTGTCAGGGTACTAGGGTATCTAGTTCGATTCATAAGAATGTGTTATTAAAAAGGTAGGTTGAACATCCAGCCTTGATGTCAGTTTTTAATTGGATATCTTGTTAGGACATAGGAGGTACTTGTTAGTGAGTGTCTAGACATCTATCACACTAATTATCCTTAAGTTACCAGTGGTGTTTTGGGAAAGGTATTTCGTATATTAGTTATATTCATTTCTCTACTTCTGATTTGGATAGATTGAAACCAAAATCTTGTTTCATTATCTAATGTGATTAATTTCACTAATTATATTGTTTTAGTGTTGATATGTGTAATTTTATGACATATTTAATGTTTCTTACTAATTTTGTGTAGCATTATGCCTCCAAGAATATGTGTGATTCAGATCTAGGACGAATCTATTGATGAACTATAGAAATAAAATCCTCCCATGGACCTAAGTCTAGTTGAGGCTATTGTGTGTGTTTTCCAAGATATGGGACAAGAACCTTCACCCATTACCATCCAATATACAGTTGTGGAACTTCATAAGTATGATTCTTGGAATTTTTCTCCTGAGTTCCTTCACCATAATTTGTCAGCATTTTAAGGATCAAATTATCCTCAAGAGGATGAGGATTGGTAGAGTAGGATCAAACCTGTATTTGTGTTCTTGGAAATTTTGTGTTCAATCAAGGTGAAATATGGGACCTTTGATATAGAATGACCTTGTAGAAGATGGTGGGAACTATGGTGATGTAAAAGAATCAAAGGGTCTTAGAGTATAGGGAATTTGAAGTTATTTTCACCAAATTTTTCAATCAATATTTGATGATGTTGGATAAGGCTATCGGTTTTTTCAAGCTCGTGTAGTCTAATAAGACTGTGAATGAGTATGAAGATCACTTTGTTTGGCTTATTCAGTTTTTACTTGAGATTGTATCGAATGAGAATATAAAGACTTGAAGGTTTGACATGGGACTTCAATCTGGTATTTTTTTTCTCATGTTTTCTTTCTAAATATCACTTATACTGAGGTTATGGATAGATCATTGATGGTTGAGCTTGATATGGTTGTTAAGTTAGGTTTTTTGGGAGTTAATTTTTCTCCTAGTGATAGATGTATGAGTTTCTTAAAAGGAAAGAGGAATCATGATGATTCTCATGGTATTTATTAATGGTAGGGTTTTTCCAGACCCCGTACATCTCCTATAAAAATTCCCTTTGATTTTCTACTTTTATGGAAAGTCTGGGCACTCGAAATAGGTTTGCACTGAGGCACCCAAGATATCTGGTTTATGTGGACACTTTGGTCACTTTTATAAGTTCTGTCGTGTCTATTCTTTTCCATGTGGTGTAATAGGGTCATCATCACCTAAAAGTACAATGGTGTAATCAGATGCTTCTCGGACTAAGGGGTTCTAACCATAGGCATCCGGAACAAATCTTCTTTACGTAATGAAAGAGTTCCTAGAGGAATTATATATGTGTTTAGTGACTATGAGATGTACCATCACTACGGCTTCATCATTACTGACTTCTTTATTTTATATTGGTGTATCCCACTCATTTATATCAACTCATTTTTTAAATCTGATAAATCTTCATATAGATATTTTATCGTAGGTGATGGATATTACCACACCCCACATAACGAAGAGAGAGCACAGTCTTCACTCTCCTATTTTTGTTTTCTCATTATAAAACATCTAGTTTACTTGGAATTTTATTGTTATTAACATGAAATATCTTCATGTAATTTTTAGAATTTATTGATTCATTTCTAATAAATCCATAATTAACCACTATATTTAATGGTTATCCCTTACAACGCATAATGGAGTGTGTACTATCATTCAAGGAGAATAGGACCCAAGGTTGAGTAGAGAATTACCTTCTTATCTGGAGTTAGGAAAATTAATATCAGTGTTTTATTTTTATCTGGAGTGAGAATCCTTGAGTGATGATCTCCCTCCAGTTTTCATTGAGTTTTTCAATGTTTTTTCTTTTGAATTCTCTTGTTTTCCATCGGTAAGGGAGGTATAGTTTTATATTGAGTTAGTAACTAGTATTGATCTAGTATTTATCCCTCCATACTTCATAGAACCATATGAAATGAAGGAGTCTAATACTTAGTTGGATGATCTTATGGGGAAAGTATTTGTATGCCTAAGTGTGTCACCTTGGGTGATGCCTATTCTATTTGCTAAGAAATTTTATAGGTCACATCACCTTTGTGTTGATTACCAAAAACTCAACCAAGTTATAGTAAAGAAAAATTATTTATTTCCATGGATTGATGATCTATTTGACTAGTGGAAATAGGAAAAGTAGTTTCAGAATATTAATCTTTGATTTAGTTATCACCATTTGAGAATAAAACTATCTAACATTCAGAAACCTACCTTATGGAGAAGGTATGGACATTATTAGTACCTTTTCATACCATTTTATCCAACCAATGATCTTTCAGTCTTTACAGACCTGATGAAAAAGCTCTTCCACGAGTATCTTGATACATTTTTTGAGGTTTTTATGGAAAACATCCCCATTTACTCTATGTTTGAGGAGGACCATGTGGTCATTTGAGAGTATTTTTGGAATTTTTTATAAATCAATGACTTTATTAAAATATATCAAAATGTTTTTTTTGGATTTGAGAAGTGAATTTCTTATGACATGTGGTATCAGAACTTGGTATCTTAGTTGATCATAAGAAGGTGAAATTTTTTATAAAATGGGAGTAAACACATAATGTTTTTGAGATTTGGAACTTATTGAGTTTAGCAGGATATTATCACTGGTTTGTACATTATTTATCAAAGTTGGATTATCCATTGACTACTCAAACTTATAAGGGAGTAAAATGTTTTTGGGATGAGAAATGTTAAAGTTCTTTAATTGAGATCATGCATCTTTTGATAATTTCCCCAGTGTTGACCCTTCCAGAGTCCGAGTAGGCCTATTTTCATGGGCCACATCGCATTGGGCCTATGGTCTAGGGCTATGTGGTCTTATGTGATGGACCCGTTTTGTACTTGTTTTGTGTTATTATTAAGGTTGATTATGTAATTTCAAATAGAACTTGAAAAATTAGGCCATACGAGAAGAATTATCCAACCCATGACCTTAAACTTTCATTTGTGATGCACGCACTTAAGATTTTCCAGAATTAACTTTTTATAGATAGGTTTACTATGTATACTGAACACAATAACTTGAGTTATATCTTATCTAAAAAATATTTGAATATCCTTCAAAGGCATTGTGTAGAGTGCCTATAGTCTTTTAACTTTTACATTTCCTATACCCTAGGGAAATGTAACGTCTTCACCGATGCACTGAGTAGGAAACTTCTGACCTATGTCTTGAAGGAATCATCAAAAGAGTGTAATATGATTTCTCTATTTTCTCAGTTACATATGAGAGTTTGAGAATAAATGCCCTAGATTTTCTTAGCCAGTTTTCAGTCGAACTCCACTATTTTCGAGATGATTCTTTAGGAACAACATCTTGATGATGAATTCTTTAAAATTAGAGACTCCCTTTATACTGGTGATACTGTTATTGAGTGGTCATTTTCCAAATATGGTATTATATGTTTAATAACCCAGACCTTCTTTTCAGGTATGTTTTCCATTTCTGGTCATTTTTGAGAAAAAGAGGAAATTCTGGAAATTTACGAAGTACACGCCGTGTACTTAGTTACAACAGGTAGTCGTGTGCTAGTCATGTAAGGGAGACAAAAAATGGCCATGTGGGGTGACCTGGAGGCTACCTAAAGTGGAGTACGGAAAATGCATGTACACATCGTGTACTTCAAAAGTACACGCTGTGTATTTTCTTTTTTTTAATTAAACATAACGGTGTCACATCTAATCGCCAGAAATCTCTCCTTATATGTCTCGTTCGGCCAAGACCTCCCCATACGGCCGTGATCTTACTCTTAGACCCCAAACAAGCATCTAATCTCTGATTCGACCATCGTCGATTGCATTGGGATCGCCTCGATAAGTTCTCTCTTCTGCTTGAGCTCTGTTTCCCAATTCCTCTTCTTTCTCAAGTTATCCTCTATTGAATGGTTTAGATTTTTTTGTAGATCTTCATCATTATAAGGTGATTCAAGCCCTGAGACTTAATTATTTTGGATCTTCTAGCACCGAGGTAGGTGGTTTGTGCCTTTTCGTTGAGAGTATTTGAGTTATATGTGCAATTTTGACTAATATCCATGAACGGGGTATTGCGTGTTTACCATTGTTTCCCTATTGTTTGCCTGCTATTCTTTTTTTCTTGAGTAGAGGTTAATTTTATATGAATAGGGTTAATTTCTAAGCTTTGGATGTGTTCGACCATGCATGTTTTTCCTGTTTTGACTGTTGGGCCTAGTTTGCCTATTAGGGTATTGTTTACTTTCCCATGCCTAGTATTGTAGGATGGTGTGACTGTTGTTCTGACATGCTGATATGTTGTAGACTTCTATCCAAGTATTTATTGATGTTTACTTTGGCCGATACACACTGCTATGCTTTCTTGACTTATACAGGTCCGTGATAACCTGGTGTAGTAGACCATGGGGAGAATATATGTTGAGGGCTTCTCTAGAGTGTCTGTTTTACTTACTGTTGACCTCACCTGTTTTGATAATCTCAATTATGTTTGAATATGTTTTGATAATCCAATATATATGTTAAATTAGGTCATCCTACTATTGAGATGACAACTATATCAAAATAATCATTGGAATATGTTAATCAATGTTTATCTATGTTTATACATGTTTTGAAATAATATTAACTCACTTTGGATATGATTTGCATAGAACAGATAAGTACTATGTTTTTGAGTCACTGATATAGACAAAAATCGATACAAGTCTACCGATACAGACAAACAGACAGCTACCAATACAAGTCTACCGATACAGACAAACAGACAGTTACCAATACAAGTCTACCGATACAGACAAACAGACAATTACCGATATGAAGTTTACAGATATACAAAGAGAGCCGCCAATATAAGAATGTTATCTATACGAAAGAGCTACCAATAAGAGGAGTTACTGATACAGAGTCACTTTTACTGATACATAGTCTACTTATATAAAGAATAACGGGTACCGTTACAGATCTACTAACTCAAGTCCACCGATACAAGCTCACTGATACTAGGAGCTTCCGATGGAAACCAATCACTATATCTCTAAACCCTACTTATGTTTGTTTATTAACAATAGTCATATTTGGTGCTATTAATGCAACTACTATTAATTAATAAATGTCTATTGAATGTCAAGAGACCGTACCTCATACCTATAAAAAGTTAATCATTCCCATTACCAGAGCTAAAGATATATATATATATAAGGGAACCTCGAACTACAAGAGAGAGATCGATCGGTATTTGCATGAACATAAGAAAAAACCTTCTGAAGATACACAAGGAATTACATACATAGAAGATGAAGGAAGAATACATTCTGAATCTGTAAAACCTGATCATTCAAGGAGTAAAGAGCTTCAATGATTTCACATATACTCATGCTGATCAAACTGATCAACCTGGACCTAGAAGTCAAATACAAAAACGAAACTCTGTTTTTCTTGACTAAAAAATAGAGAAGGACTCAAAGCTTCATCTGCATCAATCCAAAGATTCTAGAGCTTCACTCAAACCACATAGAGCATTATAAACTCATCACTATTTTTTTAGATCCATTGTGTTTTCATTTATTTACATTTTGAGTCGTGTGTGTTCTGTTCTGTATTCTAAACACACCCTGTCTCATGTGCTGAACTAGAGGAATTATAAATCCTCAATCAATCCTTCCCTTGCACTCTTGTATCCCACTGTGGATAGTGGGGTAGAGGTCAAGTGTGACCAGGACATCCTGTGAGCTATTTTTATTTTTGATTTCCCACATAGAACTTTGGTAGAGGTCTTAGGATTTGGACAGTCTGAGTACTGTTGTAAACCCCAATCCAGGGTGTGGATCAAAGTTTTATATAACTATTTTAGAGGGCTAAGTCTCGGCTTGATACTGAACCTCTTGGTTAAACCTGTTGTGCATCCTATTTCTTTCTAAACTATATCTTATATTCTGCTGCTAATTACTTTGAAATTAAAATTTGTTTTAAAGTAACTATGATAGTTAAACTAGAAAGTGTTTGTAATTTTTGTTAGCCAGTAAGTTAGTTTCAAAATCTAACTTAATATTCAGACTAAGTTAAATGAGAAATAATCAATCTTTGAAAAACCAATTGAAACCTTTCAATCTTTATAAATTCACTAAAGTTTAATTTTTATTTAATAGGGGAAGATTTTATTGAAAACCTTTTTAACAGAAATTTTAATTAGAACTCAATTCACCCCCCCCCCCCCCCCCTCTTGAGTATCCACTCCGACCAACATTTGGTATCAGAGGCTGTTTATTAATAAAGGATTTCCAAATACTCTGTTTATGAAAGTGTTTTTAACTGTGATTTTAGTTGTATATTAAAGATCTCACAATTTCTGTTCTAAATTTTTATCTCCTTCAAAATATTTTCTAAAATTTTATTCTGGATAATAGACTAGAAGGTGCAGTTACCAACAGCGTGCCTTTATTTAATGGTGATAATTATGCCCAATGGAAACTAAAAATGAAAATTCATTTAGAAAGCATGGGATTTGATATTTGGACTGTTATAGAGACTCGGTATAAGATTCCAGAAACTGAAAGAACTACTTGGGATGAACCTACTAAAGCTGCATATAATAATAATTGTAAATAAATGAATTCTCTATATTTTGCTTTAGGGGATTATAATTTAATCAAATATCTTCCTGTAATACTACTTATGAAATCTGGGACACTTTTTCTATTTCCCATGAGGGGACAACCAATGTTAAGGAAATGAGATTGAATACCTACACTATTAAGTATGATAATTTTAAAATGAAGCCTGATGAACCTATATCTGACATGTATCTCAGGTTCAAAAAAATTGTAAATACAATGATCTCACTTGGAAAAGTTGTTCCTGCAAAAGATAAAATCATGAGGATACTAAGATGTCTTCTAGAAAGATTGACAGGCACATCAGTTTCAATTAGAGAATCTTGTGACATTAGTGATTTTCCTTTCAAGGGACTCATTGGAAAATTTATGATGTATGAAGAAGAAATTAAAGTAAACAAGGAAGATTATGATGAACCAAGAAAGAAGTATGTATATTTAAATACATCTTCTTCAAAAAATAAGGACAAAGGGAAAATTCAAAGTTAAATTGATTGTTCAAGCAGTGAAGAGAGTGCATCTGACAGTGATGCTGAAATGGCTAAAATAGCCAGACGATTCAAGAAGATTTATAGAAAGAAGAAGTTTTTCAAAAAAATACAATTATAAGGGAAAGTATGATAATAAAGGTCATTGGAAGAAGGATTGGAAAAGAACTGACAAAAGTGATGACATAGTCTGCTATGAATGCTAGAGGAAAGGACATGTGAAAGCTGGCTGTCCAAAATTAAAGTAAAAGAAGAAATATGAGTACAAGGATAAAAAATATAAGAAATCTATGAAATAAACTTGGAGTGCTTAAGAAGACAGTTCAAGTGATTCTAATTCCACTCAAGATGAGAAATCTCAAAAATCTAATATGAGTTTCATGACAAACACATCTGAGGTAACATTGGAAACTCCTACTTTAAATTCTTATTTTTCGGGAGATGATTCTGATTCTGAAAACATGTCTAGTGAAAAGTTATTTGAATATAGTAACATGCTATAAGATACTTGAAATAAGCTGAAAGAAAAGTATAAAACCTTAATGAAATAGCATGCTTTAACTAGCACTGTCAAATCTACACTAGAAGTAGAAAAGTTAGAGAATGCTCAACTATTAAAAGAAAATACTGAACTGAAACTGTCTAATGAGAAACTCAGGAATGATTTGGAAAAAATTACTAATGGAAAGAGCACACTTACACAAATTCTAGGAAAATAAGTAGCACCAAATTATACCATTGGGTTATTCTTTCAACCGGGATGGAGACATATCACCAAAAAAATAGATTTATTCCAAAAAACAGGATAGTTTTCTGCTAGTTCTAGTTATGGGAATTCTTATGTCTCAACTAGTTATTCACATAGTTATAGATCAAAAAAAGTTTATCTTTCAAATTTTTCTGAATTTATTGATTATATGAAACCCATTAGACAAATCTAGGTACCAAAAGTTTTGCTTGGTAACCTATCTGGACCCAAGAAAATCTGGGTACCAAAATCATATTCTGTCTAAACCTGTTTTGTAGGAAACCTGCTTAAAACGTTCTTGTAGGAATATGTGGTACTTGGACAGTGGATTTTCAAGACATATGATAGGAGACTTCTCTTGTTTTAAAATATTAGTAAAAGTTGATGGAGGACAAGTCCCCTTTGGTGATAACTCAAAAGGAAAAATCATCGGCTCAAGCCAAATTGGTAACACTGATTCAATTTTGATTTCTAAAGTTTTACTTGTTGATAGATATAAATATAATCTTTTAAGAATTTCTCAGTAGTGTGATGATGGATTTAATGTTAAGTTTTAGAATGATTCTTGTAATTTTTTCAATTCTAAAATTTTTTTAATGTTTTCTGCCTTAGAAAATGAAGATGTTTATGTTTTGGATTTAAACTCTTTAGCTAAGAAAAATATTAATTTTTTATATGATTTTCATAAAGAATCCTAGATTTTGAATAGAAGATTAGGACATTGTAATATACACCCACTTAAGAAACTGACTAAGAAGAAATTAGTTAGAGACCTACCTCAAATCAAATTACCATCAGACAAAGTTTGTACTCCATTTCAAAAGGAGAAAGAAACATAAAGATTCTTTTAAATCAAAGAAATAAGTTTCAACTTCTCAACCTCTCGAGTTGGTTCATATGGATTTATTTATACCATCCATAGTTTCTAGTTTAAATGGTAAGCACTATGTCTATGTCCTTGTAGATGAATTTTCTAGATATACTTGGGTATATTTTCTAGCACACAAAAGTGAAGCTTGTTCTTACTTTATGAAATACTCCCTGTATGTAGAAAAACTTAGTGGTCTTAATGTTAAAACCTTGAGAAGTGATCATGGTCGTGAGTTTTAAAATCATGAATTTGAATCATACTGCTCACAAAATGGCTATAATCACAGTTTCTCTTCCCCTAGGACACCTCAACGGAATGGTGTAGTTGAAAGAAGAAATAGAACACTTCAAGAAATTACAAGGACTATGATAAATGAATTTGACTTACCTGTTTATTTTTTGGGATGAATCTGTCAATACATCCTGTTATATTATAAATAGAGTCTTTATTAGACCTGTTCTTAAAAAGATCCCTTATGAACTTGGGAATAATAGGAAGCCTAAAGTTAGTTACTTCATAGTTTTTGGTTGCAAAGTCTTTATTCTCAATACTAAAGATAATCTTGATAATTTAGCATCCAAAATAGATGAAGGATTATTTATAGGTTATTAATTATCTATAAAATCCTATATAGTTTTTAATAAAAGAACCAAATGTGTGGAAGAATCTGTTCACTTCAAATTTGATGAAACTGATATGCATGAACCTAAACCTTCTATTGAAAATCTTGAAGAAGATTTGTCTGTTCTGAACCTTAGTAATAATTTCAGTGAACCTATTGTAAAGACAACTAGTTTTGGAAATATTCCAGAATCTACTTATAATGAACCCAAACATAGAGAAGAACCTGAAATTTCTAGACCTACCTTTACCAGATCAACTAGGATTCTAAAGAATCATCCTTTAGATGTTGTTGTAGTTAATATTGATAGAGGGGCACAAACTAGAGATTATCTAAGAAAACAGTTGAACATCAGGCTTTTCTTTCATAGTTAGAACCTAAAAATATCAATGATGCAATCAATGATGAATTTTGGGTAATCGTTATGCAAGAAAAATTAAATCAATTTGAAAGAAACAATGTCTGGGAATTAGTTGATAGACCTAAGGACACTTTGAATATAGGCGCTAAATGGATTTTTAGGAATAATGTTGATGAGTCTGGAAATATAATTAGGAACAAAGCAAGACTAGCTGCACAAGGACATAGTCAATAGGAAGTAATAGACTATGAAGAAACCTTTACACCTGTAGCTAGATTAGAAGCTATTAGGATTGTACTTGCCTATGCTGCTCATATGAATTTCAAGTTATATCAAATGGATGTTAAAAGTGCTTTTCTAAATTGTTTTATAATTGAATATTTTTTTGTTGAACAACCACCTGGATTTTCTAATCCTCATTTTCCAAATCATGTTTTTAAGCTTTCTAAATATTTATATGGTTTAAAACAATCCCCATGAGCTTGGTATGATAGACTTAGTAGTTTTCATATTTCAAAAGGTTTTTCAAAAGGGATTTCTAATCTAACTCTATTTATTAAAGAATTCCCAAAGATGTTTTGATAGTACATATCTATGTTGATGATATTATTTTTGGATATTCTAAAAATGATTTGTGTATTGATTTTTCAAAGAGTATGTAAAATTAATTTGAAATCAGTTTAATTGAAGAACTCAAATCCTTTCTTGGATTTCATGTTTTTCAAAATGAAAATGGTATTATCTTAAATCAAAGTAAATATATAAAGTATATTTTAAAATGTTTTGGTTTGGATAGTAGTAAGGGTAATGGCACACCCATGAGTATCACTTGTAAGTTGGATGCTGATGAAACTGGAAAAACAGTGGATCAAACTAACTATAGAGGTATGATAGGGAGTCTGCTCTATCTTACTGCTAGTTGACTAGATATTATGTTTAGTGTGTATATGTGTGCAAGATTTCAAGCTGATCCAAAAGAGTCACACTTGCTTGGTGTTAAAGGAATTTTCAAATATCTTAAACATACTACTAACTTATGATTATATTATCCAAAAGGATAATCATTCGATTTAATAATTTATTCAGATGCTGACTTTGCTAGTTGCAAGTTAGATAGAAAGATAACTTCTGGAACATGTCATATTCTAGGTAAGCCCCTAATTTCTTGGTGTAGTAAAAAGTAGAATTTTGTTGCATTGTCTACTACTAAAGTAGAATATATTGTTGTTGGTAGTTCTGGTGCACAAATTTTGTGGATGAAACATACATTATTGGGCTACAGATTTCAGTTTAGACATGTATCTATAAACTGTGATAACCCTAGTGTAATCAATATCTACAAGAATCCCATATCTCATTATAGGACCAAACACATTGATGTGAGGAACCACTTTTTGAGTGATCATTACCAAAAGGGAGATATTTCTCTTGAATTTTTAGGTACAGAACATCAATTAGATGACATATTCACCAAGCCTTTAAGTTCATATAGGTTAAGTTACATTAGACATAAGGTAAGAATGATAGACTTTGTAGAACCAAATCCTCACCATTATCCAAATCCTCACTGTTATCCAAATCCTCACCATTAGCCAAATTCTCACCATTAGCCAAATTCTCACTGTTAAGAAAAATTTACTGTTAGAAAAAACTCACTGCTAGAAAAAACTCACTGTTAGAAAAACCTCGCCGCTAGAAAAACCTCATCGCTAGAGAAACCTCACCACTAGAAAAACCTCACCACTAGAAAAAACTCACCGCTAGAAAAACCTCGCCGCTAGAAAAACTTCACCCCTAGAAAAACCTCACCGCTAGAGAAACCTCACAGCTAGAAAACCTCACCGCTAGATAAACCTCACCGCTACAAAAACCTCACTGCTAGAAAAACCTCACCGCTAGAGACCTCACTGATAGATAAACCTCACCATCAGGGTTCTCACCGGTAATTGTCCCTGATATGTCATGCGATGTCTGATTTTCATTTTCCTTAGCTGAAACTCTTATTGTTTTTAGTATCATTATTTTTATTACATTTCAATTCTTAAATGATAAAAACTAATCCTTAATCACATTTCAATCCACTGCAAACTCTCCTCTCTTTAATCATCACTTCTTGAACCCCTGCATTACGCATAACCCTATGTTCTTTAATTGGAGATGGTAAGAAAAAAACTCTCAATAGTTAGGGATGATAGTGATGCACCAAGTGCGAAGAAGAAGAAAACAGGACTTGAAGGTAGTGGCAGTGAAAGTAGAACAAGGTCGGGGAAGCGTGCAGTGAACCCACATTTGCAAAATAGAGAAATAGCAATCGAAAAGAAAATCAGTGAGGAGTGGCTCTTGCCTAGAAAGTCATTGGTTCTAAGAGTATTGGAGGAACAAGAATGGATCTATTTTTTTTCAAACAATAATAGAAATCATTATCTGAAGTTGGTTAAGGAGTTTTATGATTTTGTTCGTTTTGAGAAGTCTGAAGAAGAAAACATAATGGTTTCATTAGTGAATGGAAAGGAAATTTATTTTTCTTCTGTTGAATGGGATGGATATCTAAAATTCCCACATGAGGGTGTATTTGGGTATACCTTGAAGACAATACCTCCTACAAGTGAATTTTTTGACTATGAGGATGCTTTGAAAGAGCTCACTGGTAGTGGAAAACAATGAAAGGTAGTGGCTACTGAGATTGATGGAGAAAATTGATTATTATTCAGATTCATCCAACATGTGCTAAGTCCAAGAAGAGGGGACTTTGCAAATATGAGATACCAAGATATTTATTTGTTGCATTTGGTGAGGTATGGTGTCAAGGTAAATATGTGTAGGCTGTTGATGATTCAAATTGAGGATATGATCAGGCCTAAGTCAAAATCCAATGCTTTATTCTTTGCAAAGTTGATTTCAGTAATGATCAAGGTGAAAGGAGTAGCTGAGTCTCAGGATGAGACAGTAGTTGTGAGAAACAATTTTTTCATCACAAGCACAATCTATAAGTATATGAAGATTGGCTGGAACCCATGGAGAATTCAATGGGTTATTGATGATGAGAAGGTGTATGGTAAGTTCAATCATGTTGACCATCCCATTGGGCCAAGAGACAGAAGAGATCAAGGTCTAGGATATGATGAAGAGGAACCTCAGTATAGTAATGATACTGATGAGGAGGATACCTCTGTAGCTGATGGAGGGGATCTAGACATGCCTCCAAGTCCAGTTGCTGAAGTTTTATCATCTGGAAAGGAAAATGCTTTGGGAGTAAGCAATGAAAAATCCCCTATTGATGAGGAAGACCAGCCTTCTCCAGAGATGAGGAAGAACAAGAATCTGAAAATTTAGCATATGTTTCTACCTTCTTGAGTATCATTCCACTAATTGGGTACTCCTCAATGCCTACTAAGAAAATTGTTGAAGTTGACAGACCTAAATCTAGTCCTCACCAAGTTGGGACACCTGATGTGGATAGAGTTGTGAAAAATTATTCTAAGGAAGAGTTGTCTGCTCAAGATGCTATTGATGTACATATACATAAGAATGCACAGATTGAGGGGGGCCATCCCACCAGACATGGTACTGTTTCAATAGCTCATGAGATTGAAGACTGGGCCGAAGACCTAGGTTTTGTAGTTTTTGTGTTGGAATATCCTGATTTAGAAGTTGAGACACCCATCAGTAGACATCCTATCTCTTATAATCTTCTCTCTGAAACTTTACCTGAGGATATAGTAAGAAAATATGATCTAGACAAGTTGAAATCTAATCTTAAGAATAGTTTTGTAGAAGAAATGGGAAGAATGGAAACCTCGTTAATATCATCTATTCAATCTGTGATGACTGAATTGGTATCTGGTGTTTTAGATGAAGTCAATACCTGCCGGAATCAAGTTTCAAGATTGGAAGAGGATGTTGAATCTATAAATAAATCATTTATCTCTCTGAAATCTTATATTATCTCTAAATATCAAGCAGAAAAGGATTTGGTATTTGTAAAAAGTGTAGTTAGCCAAATGGTATCAGTTTTTTAGGGATTTAAGATTTCCATGGAGCATCATGTTAGCACCCAGGACTCTATTGTGAAAAATATCATTAGTGGGTTGAGTAAATCTTTTAAGGATACAGTAGCCTTTACTGTTGCACCTCTGAGTACTATCAAGCCTTCTTTGGATATTGATCAGATTCGAGCAGTGATGAAAGATGAGATTGGATAGTCTTCCACCAGTGGCTCTGTAGAGTCTGCTGCCTTAACCCAAGTGGTGACTACCACTAGGGATATAGGGAAAATTTTTCAAAATTTTATGAGAGAGGCCACTACTTTTCAGAAAGAGGTAAAAGAAAAAGTGTATTAATATTTACAAAGGTTTTACACTAAAAATCAGTTGAACAATAATTTCAAACTTCTGTTAAAGCACATGAAACTACCTCCTGTGACTCAAGCTTTCAGAGAACAAGTAAGCAAGCTCAGGGAGTTGACTCCTTCTCTAGACAAGTGTATAGAAAACAAGGATGACTTTATCTCTGCTATGAAAAGAGGAGGAGGAATCATTATGGACTTTAGGAATCTATTGTTTCCATTTTTCATGTAGATAGTACTCCTATCATTGTACCTCCATCTATGCCTGCCTCTGCTCAGTCTGCCTCCATTCCTCAGATGACACCAGCTCAAACAATCAGAAGTCTCTCTCCTATGATCACCCAAAGGGCTCCACATTATAGTCAAGGCTCTGTATCAGTAGCTTAGCCTCCTCTGATTATCACTGGTGTTCCCAATCCTGCACCTGCATCTACCCAGCCAGAATCCACTTCTGATTCCAAGGGCAAATCCCAATCACATGCTGAGGAGGTGGATCGAATAGTGGCTAATACATTTGATAGGAATCAATTGTAATCTTTTTGCCTCAATTTTTTATTTCTCTATAATTTTTTCCAAGAAATATATGTGCTCTTATTCTCTTTTACCTTATGTTACTTCTCTCATCCATTGTTTACTAATTTTTTCAAATCAAAAAAGTGGAGAAATATGAGCATAATATATTCTACCAAATCTGAGCGTAATATGTCCTACCTCTGGTGCATTTGTTTTATAACTCTACCTATGATACAGTGGTTTCATACCTCTGATACATTACAGTGGTTGCACACCTCTGATACATTTTCATGTAATACTCTATTCTCTGATACATTTGTAAATGTCATTTCTCACATTTAGAAGTGAGACCCAATATATTTTATACTGATATATTAATGATTATTTTGGATTATAATAACATGATTTGTGATTATAAAAAAGGGGGAGATTGATGACGTCACCTGTTTTGATAATCTCGATTATGTTTCAATATGTTTTGATAATCCTATCTATATGTTAAATTATGTCATCCTACTATTGAGTTGACAACTATATCAAAATAATCATTGTAATATGTTAATCAATGTTTATCTATGTTTATACATGTTTTGAAATAATACTAACTCACTTTGGATATGATTTTCATAGAACAGATAAGTACTAAGTTTTTGAGTCACTAATATAGACAGTTACTGATACAAGTCTACCGATACAGACAAACAGATAGCTACTAATACAAGTCTACCAATACAGATAAATAGAGATATACAAATACAAGTCTACTGATATAGACAAATATACAGCTACCGATATGAAGTCTACCGATATACAAATAGAGCCACTGATACATGAATGATGTCTATACAGAAGAGCTACCAATAAGAGGAGCTACCGATATAGAGTCACTTTCACTAATACATAGTCTACCTCTATAAAGAATAACAGCTATCGTTACCAACCTACTGACTCAAGACCACCGATACAAGATCACTTATACTAGGAGCTACTGATGGAAATCAGTCACTATATATCTAAACCATACTTATGTTTGTTTATTAACAATGGTCATATTTGGGGATTTTAATGTAACTTCTATTAATTAATTAATGTCTGTTGAATGTCAGGAGACCGTACCTCATACCTGTAAAAGGTAATCATTCCCATTTCTAGATCAAAAGATATATATATATATATAAAAGGGAACCTCGAACTACAATAGAGATATCAATCAGTCTTTGTATGCACATACGAAACATCCTTCTGAAGATACACAAGGAATTACATACAAAGAAGTAGAAGGAATAATACATTCTGAATCTGTGAAACCTGATCATTCAAGGAGTAAAGAGCTTCAATGATTTCACCTATACTCAATCTGATCAAACTGATCAACCGGGACCTGGAAGTCAAATACAAAAACGAAACTTTGTTTTTCTTGACTAAAAAGTAGAGAAGGACTCAAAGCTTACTCTACATCAATCCAAGGAGTCCAGAACTTCACTCAAACCACATAGATCATTCTAAACTCATCACTATTTGTTTAGATCCATTTTGTTTTCATTTATTTACATTTTTGAGGAGTGTGTGTTCTGTTCTATATTCTAAACACACCATGTATCATGTGCTGAACTAGAGGATTTATAAATCCTCACTCAATCCTTCCCTTACACTCTTGTATTCCATTGTGGATAGTGGTAGAGGTCATGTGTGACCAGGATAGCCTGTGAGATGTTGTTATTTTTTATTTCCCACATAGAACTGTGGTAGAGTTCTGATGACCTGAACAGTCGTAGTCTTGTTGTAAACACTGATCCAGGGTGTGGATCAACGTTTTATATAACTATTTTAGAGTACTAAGTATCGTCTTGTGACTGAACCTCTTGGTTAAAATTTTTGTGCATCCTATTTATTTTTAAACTATATCTTATATTATGCTGATAATTACTTTCAAATTCAAATTGGTTTTAAAGTAACTCTGATAGTTAAACTAGCAAGTGTTTATAATTTTTGTTAGACAGTAAGTTAGTATCAAAAGCTAACTTAATCTTCAGATTAATATAACTGAGAAATAATCAATCTTTGAGAAACTAATTGAAACCTTTCAAGATTTATAAATTCACTACAGTTTAATTTTTATTTAATAGGGAGAGATTTTATTGAAATCCCCCCCACCATCTTGAGTATCCACTCCGAACAACACTTACGATGAGAAACCATAGGGGGAATTGATGTTGTGTGATTACTCAGAGTGTCTGTAGTTCCTCGATGCAGGCTGCAGACGGAATTAGGAATAAGTGCTTCCCTAGAGAACCTTTAGTTACCGATACGAGACTATGATAGGAATTGACACCAAGTGCTTCCTCAGAGAGTCTATGCTTAAGCTGAACCAGAGGGGTTAGACTGAGTGTACTGCCCAGAGGGTTTCTTTTACTTGTTAGGTACCAGAGGGGATATGCTTTGAGTACTTCCCAGAGGGTTACCTGTTTGTGTTTAGTTTCTTTCTTGTGTTTCTAGGTAGGACTAGAGGGGATAGGCTCTGGATAATTTGTAGAGGGTTACCTGTTTGTGATTATTTTATTTGATTAGCTATTGTTGGATATATGAAATTGTGTGTTGTTACTGTTGAGTACTTCCTTGTTTACTGGATTTATTTACTTACTGCCTTCCATATATTCACTGACTGTTAGGCACAGATCTTGTGGTGGTTGCCTAATGGGATTTAGTCTCACACCCTATTTGGGACATGCTTTTGGGACTAAACAGATTATATTGTTGTAGGCATATACAAGGGCATGCGGCCTTCTACTTTAGGAACTTGATTGTTGTAGAGCTGGAGAGCATGGGACCAAGATATGACTTGTGATGATGAGGAGTTGTTTATATACTTTATTTTGTACTTTGGTTTAGTACTATTGTATTTCAACATTCTGATTTGTTTGGATGCTTCCCTAGACATATGTATCATGCATCATTTATATATGTGCTCTAGTAGTTTATTATTTTCGGTCTTCTGTTGTTTACTTTGTATGGATTATTCATGCTTCCGCTAGTACTATTTGTTTTACTTATGCTATGTTACTCTACCAATGAGGGAATATTTTCCCCACTATTACACCCAAGGCCCTCGCTGCTAGTCGGTAGCCTCTGGCATTCAGGGAAATTTTCTTGAGGCCATGTGACCAATCAAGTATTGGGCGCCTCTGGGTGGCTTCCAGAACCGGGATGTTGCAAAGTGGTATCAGAGTAATTCTTTTCTTCTTGACTTACTATTTGGAGTCTATAGTCAGGGATAGGATGGAATAGGTACTTGGTAATAAGCTGTTCCTGGGGGTAGTTAACCCGTGTATAGGGAAAAGCTAAATTACCTTGTATATTGCATGTTTTCTGGTTTTGAAATTTTACGGTTGATTTGATTTTCACCGTTGGGTGACTCACATGTTTTGTGTTGTTACCATAGATGTTATTAAGGTTCTATTTATGTCTCAACCTGATGAGATGAGGGTATTCCATCTCATGCATCGTATAGGCACTTTTTAGAAATCACATGTCATGCATTTTTTCCATGCCATCTAGGATGAATTAGCGATTTCATGTTGTTGTGATAGATATTGTGTAGAATATGCATGTTGTTGTGATAGATTCCTTGATAAAAATACCTGCAGATTGATAGGGTATTTTTTGTGTAAGTTTTTGTTTAAATGAATGCCAAACATTGGTTCTTGAGGTGTTATGGGCCCTCATGGACCCGAATTTGTTGGATCGTTTCCTTGTTTGACTTTTTATAACATGTATAAGATGCCAAACTTTGATTCGCGGGGAGTATGGGCCCTCACGGATTGTAATTTGGCACTTTCAATGTTCATTTCATTTTTTTCTAGGTTCTAGAGTAGTTTCTAAGGCTTAATTTTCGGAAAAACCCAGAATAAATGGCGTGTAATGTTAAGTACAGGCCATGTGTTCTTCTGTTCAGGAAGAAACTATTTTTCTTAAGTACATGCCATGTACTTTTTGTACACGTCATGTAGTCTCTAACTGTGTCATAGGTCTTGTGATAAGAGACCTGGGATAGGGAAATTATGGTGGAAACACATCGTGTATCAGTTGCACATTCCGTGTAGTGTTGACCCTATGTCTGACCGTGTGACTAATAACACGGACGAATAAACCTTAATATATACATGTTGTGTCAGCCTTGAACATGTCGTGTTGTCTAACCCAGGTACCCGGACTTGTCACGAACAACACGGGTTGGTGTTATCCTTCCTCGTACACACTGTGTCTGTCTAGAACACGCCGTGTAGGGTAATCCATGTGTTAGGCTGTGTCATTAACAACACGGTCAAGGTGAAGATTGTTTGGTGCACGTTGTGTATATTGTTAACACACCGATTAGTCATGTCTTATGAGAGCCATGTGGCTTATCTGTGTAGAAGGACTCAGGTAGGAAAAGATGATCCAAGTACACGTCGTGTGTTAGGACAACACACCATGTGGTTTGGCTGTTACATGACCAGTTTTGGCAGAAGTACACGCCCATGTGAATGGATTAAGGGAACACGCCGTGTAGGAATTGTGCACACCATGTAGTCATGTTTTGTAAAACATGAATGCTTTCTTTCTCATGTTCCCTTACTACACTTCTAGTTTTCAGTCCTTGATAATCTTGTTCTATGGTGTGCACCATACTTTACAGAGTCATGCCACCGATATGTCCTCCAGTTGTACGTCAGTTTCCAGGCAGTGATCAGACACTGGATATGGTTGATCAGGGACTTCCAGCAGATCCTCCTATCATGCCAGTTTTGGTACCAACCGTTATACCTGACACAGGTGTTGATGCATAGTTCAGGGAGGGATTTCTGAGGATGATTCATACTTTTCAGGGAGCGCCACCTATGGACCCTTCGATGGAAGATTTGACACGGGTCTTTCAGTAGCAGCATCCTCCCACTTTCTCAGGGGATGGTGGACCCTAGGTTGCAGAGTCATGGCAAGAAGACATGCTGGAAATCATGGAGCATCTAGAGATGTCTCCAGAGAGGAGGGTCAATCTTTCTATGTATATGCTCCAATATTTCTCCAAGAGATAGTGGGATGTGATCTCATGGGCGGTAATCTAGCATATCATGGCTTGGGATGATTTTCAATGCATATTCTTTGACTACTTCTATCCAGAGACCTTGAGGGCCGATCGAGCCCGATAGTTCATGAGCCTGGAGCAGGGAACTCTTTCTGTCATGGAGTATTCCTCTCATTTTACCAAGCTGCAGCGCTTCACACCTACTTCAGGAGGTGATTAGTTATTCATGGAAAGGAAGTTCGAGGATGATCTGAGGCACGATATCTGATCATAGGTCAACATCTTCTGGTTGACTTCTATCACTTCTATAGTCAACCAGGTGCTGATCACAGAGCGCAATCTGAGGAATTATAGAGTTGTGAGCCAAGGTGGCTCAGCATCTGAAGTTAGTATTTCTATTACTGACAGCAAGAAGCATCATAGGGAGTCCACACATAGAGACTCGAGGAGGCGATAGACACCTTATGGTAGCCAAGTGGTGTGCTACCAATGTGGGAAGAGTGGGCATACGAGACAACATTTCCCAAGAGACCCAGTGGAGTGCCGATCCTATGGAAAGATGGGTCACCTTTAGTGATTCTGTCAGGTCTTCTCACCAGTAAATGGTGATTAGGGTTCTTCTATGACTCCTAATTTAGGAGAAACACCATCAGTTTCTCACCGGTCTGGGAATTGGAGCTCTTCTGGCCGTTCAGGACGAGGTGGAGGTCGTGGTTGTGGTGGTCAGTTTTCGGTCTTTCAGTGACATTAGGGTGGAGCATCTCAGAGTGGTCAGGCAGGGTCATAGGGCCACTATGTAGGCCAAAATTTTGTAGTATAACATACCCAACAGGAGCAGTATCTCGGACCCTCTACCATTCAAGGTATGATCTTAGTATCCTAAGTTTTATATTCTGCTCTTTTTGATATAGGGGATTTCCATAGCTTTATATTTTTTGATATTATAGAGAGCCTTGGTCTTTTCATCTTTTATTATGATGATATCTTAATGTTAGAAACTCTGTTGGGGACTAGAATGGCTAGTGTATGTCAGTGCAGGGAGTTCCCTCTAGAGGTTGGTGGTTGTCACTTCCTATGAGACCTCTATGTCCTAGAGATGATAGGCTATGATTTCATTCTTGGAATGGACTGGTTAGTTCCTTTCTAGGAAGTCGTCGATTGTTATCGTCGTAGAGTGAGTTTCACATCACCAGAGGGCATATCGTTTCTTCATAAGGGATAATGGGATGTCCAGGCGAGCAGAGCGGGACCCGAGCATCATGGGTTGGGAAGAGTTATAACCCAGATTGCTAGTCTATATCTGGATGACCAGGGGACTTCAAAATTAGACTTTCCTCCTATGGTGGATCGTTTCAGGGATGTCTTTCCAGAGGAATTTTCATGTTTTACTCTAGATCGAGAGGTGGACTTTTCTATTGATCTTGTTCCATGAGCGTCACCAGTGTCCATTCCTCATTATAGGATAGCTACACCATAGTTGCAGGAGCTCAAAAGTAGTTGGAGGAGTTGCAGGAAAAGGGTTCCATCCAACACAATACTTCTCCTTGGGGTTCGCCTATCCTATTTATAAAGAAGGAAGATGGTACCCTCAGGCTTTGTGTGGATTATCATAAGCTAAACCAGTTGATGGTCAATAACCAATATCCTTTTCCAAGGATTGGTGATCTCTTCGATTAGCTTCAAAGAGATCGGGTGTTCTCGAAGATATAATTGAGGTCCATTTATCATCAGTTGCACGTTAGACTATCTGATATACCTCTTACCGCCTTCTAGAGCAGGTATGGTCTATACGAGTATATGGTTATGTCGTTTGGTCTCACGAATGCACTTGCAGTTTTTATGGCACTGATTAATAGAGTGTTCCATCCATTCTTGGATTCCTTCATGGTGGTTTTTGTGGATGATATCTTGGTGTACTCTCACACTCGACACGACCATGCCACACATCTTGAGATCATTCTAAGTACACTGAGAGAGCATCAGTTATATGCTAAGCTCTCCAAATTAAACTTTTGGATGGATCAGATTCACTTCTTGGGTCATGTTATCTCAGAGAAAAGAGTGTCATTAGACCCATATAAAGTGAGAGCAGTAGTTTCCTGGGAGCAGCTGAAGAACGTCTTTGAGGTACGAAGTTTTCTAGGGTTGGATGGATACTACAGACACTTCATACAAGACTTTTCATGATTAGCAACACCACTGACGGGTCTGACTAAGAAGGGTGAAAAGTTCTTGTGGTCAAATTCTTGTGATTCAGCCTTTCGAGAGCTAAAAGGGAGACTGACTTCAACCCCGATACTATTCTTGCCAGATCCAGGCAAGAGCTATACCATTTACTGTAATGCATCAGGTATCAAGCTGGGAGCTGTGATTATGTAGGGAGAAGGAGTCATTGCATACAGGTCTCGGGAATTAAGGTCATATGAGTGAAATTAACTAACGCATGATCTCAAGTTGGCAGTAGTTGTTAATGCTTTACGCTATTGTAGACATTATCTACTAGGAGAGCATTTTTTGGTTTTCACCGACCACAAGAGTCTCAAGTACATCTTCACTCAGCGTGATCTGAATTTGAGACAGCAAAGGTGGGTTGAGTATCTTCAGTCTTTTGGATTAGATCTTTCCTATATGCCTCATAAAGGCAATGTAGTGGCTGATTCGTTGAGCAGGAGGACTTAGAAACAGGCAGTTCAGGAGGCCAGCAGTGAGCGGCATCTTATAGATCTATTCTCTAAAATTCATTCGGAGGTGCACGACATACATGGGTATACTTTTCTTTCTTCGGTGGTTGTTACCTCAACTTTTATTGATCATGTGAGAATGAGGCAGCTATCAGATTCAGAAGGCCTAGTCCTCTAGGAGAGCATGTTAGGAGAGTACCCTATTCCTGGATGGACCATAGGTGAGGATGAGATCTTGTATTTCCAGGGGCGCGTATGGGTGCCAGCAGAATTACGCGAGGAGGTGATGCGAGGATTTCATTACTCAGTTTGGGAAATTCATCCTTGTGTCACCAAGATGTATTGTGATCTACACCATCAGTATTGGTGGCCAGGTATGAAAAAAGAAGTTTCTAGTTTCTCCATGAGGTGTTCCACCTGTCAGCAGGTGAAGGCAGAACATCAATGACCAGCAAGGATTTTACAATAGTTAACCATTACCGAGTGGAAGTGGAATGATGTCGTGATGGATTTCGTGATAGGTTAACTGAGGATGCCTCGATAGAATGATGTAGTTTGTGTTTTCATTGACAGAATCATGAAGGTTTCTCACTTCATGCCTATCAAGGAAACTTTTGGTGTTGATGAAATGATAGGGTTGTAAATCTGTGAGATTGTATGTCTGCATGGAGTTCCACACTCCATTTTTTTATATAGGGATGCTCGTTTTACTTCTCGGGTCTGGAAGGGGTTTCAAAAGGCGTCGGGTACATAGGTACTTTTGATTACTTCTTATCACCCCCAGACAGATGGCCATTCCAAGCATACGATTCAGGTGCTTGAGGACATGCTCTGAGCATGCATCCAGGATTTTGGAGGTTCTTGGGAGAATCACTTACCTCTTGTAAAGTTTTCCTACAACAATAGTTTTCAAGAAACTATTCAGATGGCACCTTATGAGGGTTTGTACAGTTGACCATGATAATCACCCTTATGTTGGTTGGAGGCCAGAGAGGTAGCTTTGCTAGGACCTCGTCTTGTTCAGGAGACTCTAGAGTAGATAGAGTTGATTTGGAAGAGGATGGATACTTCGCAGTCTCAACAGAAGTCTTATATTGATCAACGGAGACGACCTCTAGAGTTCGAGGTCGGGGATCAAGTTTTCATGCGCATTACACCAAGGTTGGGACACAAGAGGATTAGGAGAAAGGGTAAGATTTTTCCAAACTACATTGGTCCATTTGAGGTTCTGTAGAGAGTTGGGTTGGTTTCCTATCGGTTGCAGTTACCTCAAAGGTATCGGGCTATGTACGATATTTTTCATGTTTCTCAGCTCCGACGTTACATTTCAAACCTGTCTCGTGTCTTTCAACCTGAGGAGGTTGAGTTGGAAGTGGATGCGTCATTCGAGGAGCATCCTATCCATATTTTCAATCGTAGTATGAAGGTTCTCCATGGACGGTCTATTCCTCTGGTACGAGTGTTATGGAATCACATGCGAGTACAGGATGAGACTTGGGAGAGGGAGTCCGATGTATGAGCATAGAAGCTTGATTTTTTCGGGGTTTATTCTTCTACGACGCCTTTCTAGGGAAATTCAGGGATGAATTTTTTAAGGGGGGAAGTTTGTAAGAACCTGGACCTTCTTTTCAGGTATGTTTTCCTTTTCTGGTCGTTTTTAAAAAAAAGAGGAAATTTTGGAAATTTATGAAGTATACGTCATGTACTTAATTAGTACATGCCGTGTACTCGGTTTCCACAGGTATCCATGTGCTGGCTATGTAATGGCCACACACACAGCTATGTGGGGTGACCTAGAGGCCACCTAAAGCAGAGTATGAAAAAGTCAAGTACACATCTTGTACTTCAAAAGTACACGCCGTGTATTTTCTTTTTTTTTCATTAAAAATATCGGGGTCACATCTAATCGCCAAAAAGCTCTCCTTCTAGGTCTCATTCGGTAGAGAGATCCCCGTACGATCGTGATTTTCCTCTGAGCCCCTGAACGAGCATTCGATCTCTAATTTGACCGCTGTCAATTGCGTTCGGATCACCTCGGTAAGTTCTCTCTTCTCCTTGAGCTCCATTTCCAAATTCCTCTTCCTTATAAAGTTATTCTCTGTTGAACGGTTTAGTTGTTTTTGTAAATAATCGGAGTTATAAGGTGATTCAAGTCCTAAGAATCATTTATTTCTGATATTATAGCACCAAGGTAGGTGGTTTGTGCCTTTCTGTTGAGATTCTTTAAGTTATATGTGCAATTGTTTCCAATACCCATGAACTGGGTATTGCGCATTTACCCGTTTAGCCCTATTGTTTTCCAACTATGATTGTATTCTTTAGAAGAAGTTAATTGTATGTGAATAGGGTTAATTTATATACTTTGGATGTATTTTCCAATGCATTTTTTCCTGTTTTGATTATTAGGTCTAGTCTGCCTATTAGGCTGCTATTTACTTTCTCATGCATAGTATTGTCGGATGGTGTGACTATTGTTCTGACATTCTGATATGTTGTAGACTGTTATACAAGTAGTTCTTGAGGTTTACTTTGGCTGATATGCACTTCTATGCTTTCTTGACTTACACAGGGCCGTGATAACCTGGTTTATTAGACCATGGAGAGAATGGACGTTGAGGGCTTCTCCAGAGTGTCTGTTTTACTTATGATGTGAGACCACATGGGGAATTGAAGTTGAGTGCTTACTTAAAGTTTCTGTAGTTCCTCGACGCAGGCCACAGAGGGAATGAGACATAAGTGCTTCCCTAGAGCGCCTTTAGTTACTAATACGAGACTATAGGAGGAATTGACGGTGACTGCTTCCTTAGAGAGTCTATGATTAAGCTGAACCGGAGGGGTTAGACTGAGTGTACATCCCAGAGGGTTGCTTGTACATGTTAGGTAGAACCAGAGGGGATAGGTTGTGACTGCTTATGAGAGGGTTACCTGTTTGTGTTTATCTTCTTGCTTGTATTTCTAGGTAGAACCATAGGGGATAGAGTGTGGGTACTTACCAAATAGTTACATGTTTGTGATTATCTGCTTTTATTAGTTGTTGCTAGATATATGAAACTATGGATTATTACTACTGAGTACTTCCTTGTTTATTGCATTTATTTACTTACTACCTACCATATATTCACTGACTGTTTGGCACAGATCATGTGGTGGTTTCCTACTGGTATTTAGTTTCACACCCTGTTTGGGCCATCCTTTTGGTCCCAAACAAATTATATTGTTGTAGGTATAGACAAGGGTAAGATCCCTTCTACTTTAGATACTTAATTACTATGGAGCTAGAGAGCATGGGACCAATCTATGGCTTGGGATGTTGAGGATTTGTTTACTTGATTTATTTTATACTTTGGTTTAGTACTATTGTATTCCAACATTGTGATTTGTTTGGATGATTCCCTTGCCATATGTATCATGCATCATTTATGCTCTAGTAGTTTATTATTTCCAGTCTTTCTCTGTTTACTTTGTATGGATTATTCCTTCTTCCGCTACTACTATTTGTTTTACGTCTACTGTGTTACTCTTCCAATGAGGGAATTGTTTCCCCACTATTACACCCAAGGCCCTCACTGCTAGTCGGCAGCCTCTGGCGTTCAGGGAAATGCGCTTGAGGCCATGTGACCAACCAGGTACGGGGCGCCTCTAGGTGGCTTCCAGAAGCAGTATATTACAATGTGTTTTCATAATCATTTTATTATTCCATTAGCAGTGAGAAAAACTATGAGGGTGGATTGCCATAATTCTGAGTGGGTTGTGTACTCGGGAACCAAAAAGGTGTTCTTCGACTTGTAGTAAAATTTATAGGGGAACTACTACAAAACACACCTTTAATAGTGCTGGTATTTATCAGTGATATAACTAAACACTCCTCAATGGCATATTTATCAGTGTGTCCTTTTTGGTGTTGATAGAAGAAACCTTTATTAGTGCTTTATTTTTAGCGCTGATAAAGGCTATCCTTTATCAGTGCTTCAATTTTAGTGCAGATACAAGGTATCCTTTATTAGTGCTTTATTTTTAGTGCTGATTAATATTTATATAAATAAAATGAAATAATGAAATAAATAGAAAATAAAAAAATTATTTATTAAAAAATTATTACCAATTTTATTAATAAAATAATTATTGATAAAAATGAAAAGATTGATTATACATTATTAATTATTAAACATTTTATTAATTAGATAATTATGATAATTAATGTTATTAAATTTTCTATGTTAAATTTATAGATATATATTAATGTATATAAATATGATTTATATATTACAAAATATTTTTTTTCTTTACATTAAATATTCATATATTTGTTGAGTATTAGTTTATAATTAAAAATTAATAAGAATTAAAAATATTGACTATAATTTCATGGTACTCGACATATAATTGAATGTCTTTTGATTTTTCAATTTAACATAGATCAAATATGTGTTAGATTGATTTTATATATACGTGATTAATGTATTTTTATATTAAATGAACATACACCAAATTTATCCTTTTTTTCAATATTGTTAAAGTGTACTTATTCTTAATTTATTCAATTTCTCTCAATTTTAACATAGATGCGTGCACTTAAAAGGATATATTCATTAATAATGTTAAAAAATATTTTTTAAAAAAAAAATTTATAAATAAATATATTTATAAATGTACATTTACTAAATTTATAAAATTGTATATTTATAATTATAAATAAATAAATATAATTTTAAAAGTATTTATATAATTATAAATATATATGTATATTTACATAATTATTAAATTTATAATAAAATTACTTCAACAATAAATACATTTACTATATTTATATTTTTATATATTTACTATATATATATGTATAATTATATTAATATATATAATGATATAAATATTATTTTTTAAAAATATTTCTATAATTATAAATAATTAATTATAAAATTGTAATAAATATATTTAAAAATGAATATATTTACTATATTTATATTTATATATATTTATTAATTATATATAAATATTTACAATTTTTTTATTTACAATTATAATTATAAATCCTTTATCAATGCTTAAGTAATAAGCGCTAAAAAAATCATCTTTATCCATGTTTTATTCGTGCTGATAAAGATGAATATTTATTAATGCTAACCAACACACTGATAAAATTAACATTTATTGGTGCTAAATTTTTTCCACTGATAAAATATTGATTTATCAGTGTATTTTTAGCATTGATAAATACCTACCTTTATCAATGCTAAGAAAGCACCAAAAATAGTATTTTTATCAGTGCTTAAGTAATAAGTACTGAGAAAAGGGATCTTTATCATCGCTTATTTCTAAGAAATGATAAAAGTGTCCTAATCTATTTGAAAAACTCTTACCATTTGTGAACTCGTCGCGATATCAGAAGATTTCTACAAAATCCACCCGCTGCTGGATCTCCTACTCGATGAATCAAAGCTAGAATCACACCACTCAACTATTTTTTGTGCTTCAGTTGCACGGATATCTCATTTAACATCCATTTTTTTATTACGATTGCGATGTAGATGAGGTTTCGCATCACTTTCTGACAATTTCTCTACCCGAGGTAAGTGGTTCCATGCCCTAACAATTTCAAAAAAATTAATTTTTCTCACTTGGTTAATTTTTTCATGCTCTATTGTTTATTTTGGTGGTGAAAACGTGTTTTGGAAATTATTTTACTTTCATTTTTTTTAAAATAAATTTTCTAAATAGAAATTGTTATGTTTCTATATAGGCCTTGTTGTGAAAAATCAATGGAAGTGTTCAATTAATTTTTTGAGTAGTGTGAAATGTGTTTTTGTGGGTACTTAAGGTGTCTGTGTGTTGAAATATTATTATTGATGGGAAATTGATCATTTTGGGCATGTTATCCTTGTTGTGTGCTTTTGAGTATGAGTTTTGAAGTGTTTAAATAATGAATAATTTGTTTTAGAAATGAAATTTTGGATGTGGAAATGATTTATTAAATGGTGTGAGTGATACAAAATGTGTTTTTGAATGGTTTGGTATGATTTGTTTTGGGTTTGGGTTTTGTAATGGAAAATGGCTATGTTTTGTGTGTGTTTTAGTGAGGCGTTCTGTGGAAGGATTTTATGGGTTTTTTGAAAGGTGAAAATCATGTTTCCAAAGGCACATAAATGCGGATAGGTTTGGAAGAAAGTTCTTAAAGGAAATTGACATACTTTTCCATGTTGAACAAGTTGTGACTTTTTTAATGTGAATTGTAAATTGTTTTAAAGGATGGAATACATGTTTTGATAATGATTTTGGGTTGTGTAAAAATTTGTAAAAAAAATGGATTTGTTGTGGAATTGATTGCAAATTGGTGTAAACTCTGGTTTTCTAATTAGAAGTGTTCTATAAATTAGTTAATAGATTTATTAAATTATATATAATTGTTGAAAATAATGTTCTATTAATTTATGTAGTGAATTTGATTTTAAAAGTATCATTTTCATGTGAACTTGGGTTTGTTTTTTATGTAAATCCTTATGGTGCCTTCAAGGGTTATTTTAGAAAACTTCTAAAATGAATTATTAACATACATAATAGGTTAGAGTCGTGTTTGTGAAATTATTTTTCCATGAATATGTTTTAAAATGGGGTTTGGGTGTGAAAGTAGTGGCACACTATGTGTACTTTTTTTTGCATGACTTGTGTGTGTAAATGTGATGTGTTAGTGAAATATTACTGTGAAACTCGATTGAGCATAAATAAAGGGAATCCTGGGTAATTGGGTAACTTGATTGTGCTATGTTAGGCAATCATGGTGTTTGAACAACAAAATCATTGTCCATAGAATTAATGTATTCTTTCATATTTAGGTTTAATTCATTTATTTTTAGTATTAATCACCTAATAATTATTTTCTTATATAGGTGGATTCTTTTTTTTGAGTTGGGGTGATATGAACAAGTTTCATGCTTCTTCTCCCTTAAAATATTTTCACCCATGTATTGGTGCATTTATCACTTTTTTCAAGTTACCTTCACATCCTTTTCAGAAATAGAAATTATGCTTCCTCTACTCAATCACATAGTTAATCTTGATGTTTTCATAGTAAAATATTTTTCCATAGAATTAATGTATTGTTTCATATTTATGTTTAATTCATTTCTTTTTAGTGTTACTCACATAATATTTTTTTTCTTATATAGGTGGATTCTTTTGTTCGAGTTGGGGTGCTTTGTCCAAATTTCATGCTTATTCTCCCTTAAAATATCTTCACCCATATAGTGGTGTATTTATCACTTTATTTAAAGTTAACTCCACTTCCTTTGCATGAAGATAAATGACGCTACCTCTTCTCAATAATAGAGGTAATATTGATGTTTACATAGTAAAATCATTGTCCATAGAATTAATATATTATTTCATATTTATGTTTAATTTATTTCCTGTAAGTATTACTAACATAATAATTGTTTTCTTATATAGGTGGAATCTTTTGTTCGAGTTGGGGTGCTCTATCAACTTTCATACTTCTTCTCCCTTAAAACTTTTTCACCCCTACAGTGGTGCATTTATCACCTTTTTTCAAGTCACATCCACTGCCTTTGTAGGAAGCGATACGATTTTTTCTCTGCTCAATCACAGAGGTAATATAAATTTTTTCACAGAAACATTATTTTCCATATAATTTATTAAGTGTTTCATATTTATGTTTAATTTATTTCTTCTTAGTATTACTTACATAAATTGTTTTTTCTTATATAGGCAGATTCTTTTTTATTAATCGATGTGGTTTGTTCGAAGATGCTCATGCAGTGTTGGCGGTTCAACAAAGAAAGTAAATCAAAATCATGGTAACACTGACAGTTAGTTTTTTTTTTTGAATGTATGTAATAATTTATATTTATGTAATTTTATAAATCAATGTTTTAAATGTCTATAATATAGTGTTTTTTTGGTATTTGTGTTGTAAATTTCATTTCATTTAAATTCTATATTTGGACTTTTTTGTTGATATATTTGGTGTATTTATAGTGTTTCTAGTGTTGTGGTATGTTGTAACAGCACACTACAGTGTTTTTGTAGTGTTCTATTACACCATACGGCAGTATGGCCTTTTATGAGCGCTTTTTAAAGCGCTGATAGAGAACATCTTTATCAGGGCTTTGAAAAGTGATGATAAAAAAATGCATTTATCATCACTTCTAAAACCGACGATAATGGTCTACTTGATCTGTGCTTTTACAATGATGATAAAGGATTGTTTTAGTGGTGCTTTAAGAAGTGATGATAAATATACCCTTTTTTAGTTCTTTTTTTAGTGCTGATAAAATTCCAGGGATTTTAATATTGCTCATGTTGTCAGTGCTTTTCTAGCACGGATAAAGGCCATTTGTAGTGCTGTTAAAGGAATGTTTTATAGTAGTGGGTCTAGGTATCATACAAATCATTACTAATTTTATTTCTTATTTTTATACTTTCCATTGGGTCAAGGATGATCCCTAGAGACATTCATGTTTTCTTCAGCCACTTCCAGTTCCATATTGGTAGTGGGATGCGATCTCAATGGAATTTTTATTTGGGTTTCCACGTATCCCTAGAAAAAATAGTTCTATATGGTTTTTGATCAATAGGTTAACCAAATATGATCACATCTTACCCATTTATTATACAATGAAATTTGTGGAATTGGGAAATATCTATGTTAAATATATTGTTTGTTTTCATGGAGTTTCATCTTCTATAGTCTCTGATAGAGATCCTCATTTTACTTATTTCTTTTGGAGAAGTCTTCAATATGAATTGGGATATCAGTTTCATTTCAGAATGGATTGTCATATTCAAATGGATTTTCAAATAGAAAGGTATATACATATTCATGAGGATATGAATTGTGCCTTCATTCTTGACTTTGGTTGATCTTGGGATGAACATTTGGGACTGGTTGAGTTTTCTTATAATAATAGTTACCAGTCAAATATTATAATGGATTCTTTTGGAACCTTGTATGGTCGGTCTTGTAAATATCTATTGTGTTGGTTGGAGATCGGTGAAAGTTCCTTGGTTGTACCAAGCGTAGTTCAAGATAAGAAAACGAAAATTAAGTTGATTCTTCAAATAATTTTTATACTGAAGAGCTAGTATAAGTCTTCTATTGATCATAGTCGTAGACCATTTAAATTTTAATTGGGTGACCAAGTGTTTTGAAATTTTTATGTTGTTTGGGTCATCGATGGATTGGGAAGTAAGGGAATCATTGTCCTTATTTTTTGACACCTTTTAAGGTTTTTGACCAGGTGGGGAAAGTGGATTATCATTTAGCACTTCTTCTGTAGTTGACATCAATACATAATGTGTTCCATGTATCGCAACTACCGAAATATCCTTCTAACCCATCTCACATTCTAAAATATAGTGATCTTAATGTTGATCCAAATTTACCTATGACTGAGAATCTAGTCAGGATAGTTGATTATGAAACCAAGGTACTTATTTATAGGATTATACCTTTGGTCTGAGTTCTATGGAAACATGGTTTTGATACTCATGAATCTTAGGAGAGAGAAGTGCGGATGGGTGAGAATTGGACTCATCTTTATAACATGGAGAATTGTTGAAAAGCTTTCTAGGAATAGAAATTTTATGTGGTAGGGAGTTTATAACATCCTATTACTATTCCTAGGTGTTATTGTATCCCTATTTTTTATCATTATTTGGTTAGGTCTCGATTAGGGGTGCTATGGGTAAAAAAGTTTAATTTTTTGGAACTTTTTGGGAAATGCATGGTTGGAACACATTTTCCCAAACAAGGGGGGTGTTTACGGTTGGTGTATGGTTTTGAAAATATTTTTCCTGCCCAGAAGATATTGTGCACCCCAAATATAGGGAACACAGTTAGGGTGCATAGTTTGAGAAACTATGCATCCCCCTCTAGAAAATCGTGCGTGTGAGATTTATTATTTCTGAAAATTAAATTAAAAGTTACTGAACCCCTATTTAATGACTTGATCAACCCTAAATTAGGATTATATGAATTCATAGATCTTTAGAGCTCTAAATAACCCTTTTTTCTCCTCCAAACCTATTCTAAGGCAGATCAAAGATTGTAAAACATAATTTTATTCCTCTATAGTAAGATTTCTTCTCTAGTTACTTCTCTCATACTCTATCTTTCTCTCCTCTTGGAGTTTTTTAGATTATCTCATTATTGATGGATCTAAACTATTTTATTTTGGATCTTGATTCTAGGTTTGATGCATTGATCTTCATTACTGATGTTCTTCATTAGTATTTCTCATTATGGGCATTGTGACATGTGGTCTCCAGGTTAATGTTAGTTGGTTGTTTCTATGTTTGGTCAATTGTATATCCCTTTAATTTATTGATTTTTTAATTTGATTTTGACTAAATTTTGAAAACCAAATTTGATGAAAATTGGGATTTTATTTGACTTGGAGTGGAAATTTCGAGAAAACCCCCATTTCTAATTGAATTGAAAATTTTGTGTTATTTGAAATTAATGGAATTGTGAAATTTATTTGTGAAATTTTTATTTAAGATTAATAGATTAAAATTATTGGATAAGAACCCATGTTTGGTTTTATCTTTAAAAATTAATGAATTGATTAAAAACATTTGTTTTGGTTTTTAAAGGATATTGGCATAATGAAACTGAAAATGGGGTAATTGTATTTTAAAAAAATTTAAAATAATTCTACCATTATTGATTGATAGTTTTGTCTTATGAAAGCCTAGGTAGTTAGTGAGTTATTTTATACAAACATGATAGGAATATAATTCCCTAGAAAGGGATTGATTCTTTACAAAACTAAAAAAAATCATAGGGTAGTAGATCTTATCCTCGATGGGATATTGATTAGTCATCTTTGACCAGGGACTGAGGGATGTGTGTACACAAAATTTCATGATCACCTATATGATTTTTTGAGGATCTAATAACCTAGGATTTTCATATCTCTTGGAAGACGACAATGTTTCTCATTTTTTGATTATTTTTTTATATATTCAATTATTTGTAAAAATTCTATAAAAATTCTTATGGATTTATATAAACTATTTTATATAAAATTTTTACTTAAGACATTATTTGTAATGTTTCCATAAATTTAAATTAAAAGCATTTTTTCTTTAAAATGTGCCTTATAATTCTATGCTAATTTTATTTTAAATTGAAATAATTATCTGGTTTATATATTATTTGAATATTATTATGGAACACTTGGTGAGACCATGTTGGAATTTTAGCTCACGCCATACCTTTTCCTTAGGATTCTTATAGATTTCATCTTGATATGTTTTATCAAGGGGAATTTTCCACTTAGATATGGTGGTTTTTGATTTTTTGGTCTTGGAGTGTTGTGTCCATTGGTAATTTGGATATTTATATTTTCTTTCTGGTGCTTTGGAATGTATTGTTTGTGTTTTTCTATGCCTGTTTTACTTCTTATACTATTCTTCCTATAGATATTTCTATTGAGAATGCCGACTTGTTTTTATTTCTTCAACTTTTATTTATAAAAAACTTTCCCAGTTCTATATTCTATGGTGTGAGGATATTTTTTCCAACCCATGGGAATCATGAGCACCCTTAAATCCATTTCAGTGCTAGATCAGGTGTCAGGTTACCAAGGTCTCTAGTCCGGTTAGTGACACTCTTGATCAAATATCATAGCATAAGTAATCAAAAAGAAGAACCATTTTTAAGACATATAATTTTTTTAAAACAATTAAATATACAGGCTTCTTGATTATATAATTTTAATTTTTAAAATACACTTAGAGAGAAATTCCACCATTATGGTATGTTTGAACACTCACAATCAGGTTACCCAAACATTGATATGTCATCCCAATAACTTAAAAATGAAAACTATGTTGGATACCCATATATTATATAACCTAAGGATTATCTATTTTTAAAAACCTATAACCAAGTTTATAGAAACCATCCAAATCTTTTATAGAGAGAAAAAGAGGTGTTGAGACATGTTTGTCCCCCTTATTTTCAACAAGAACTTAGGAAAAAAATTCTAAAACCAACCTTCGGTTGAATATTCCAATTAATAAGGTAATAAAAAAAATTGTTGCATTAAATATTATATATAATATATTCCCAATATGAAAATTTCCAAGATCAATTTTATAAACAATAATCATGTCATAAACTGATAAGGTCGAGTCGTATGATAGAATAAATAAACCTGATCTACAAATGGGTCAACTAGCTAGGGAAGTTAATGAAAAAAATAAATGAAAGATACCAAGAACAATTAAAATTAATATTGGGGAGAATCTAATGGTAATTACAATTAGGTTTTTTCTTTAAACTCACCAAGAATCTAGAAATGGTCATAGAACTGCTTAAAATAAAAATATGGATGAAACTAAAAACAAAAATCTAGAAATCAAAAAATATTAAACTTTTTATAAAATCACTAAAAACATTAAAAAATAATGTTTATATTGAAAAACCAAAATAAAGATACTATCAAAATAGAAATTAAAGGGAAAAAATCATTGAAAACACTTTGAACCATTTGTTTCATCTGAAAATCCACAAAAAAAATACTTGAAAACCAAAGAAAATAAAGGTAAAAATAACCTTGAATAAAAGTTAAGGGATGTGAATATTTTTTCCTCAACCATTACTTTACCTAAAAAATTAAGATAAATACTTAAGATACCGAAATAATTAATTTTATCAATCTTATTAAGAAGAATCACATCGATATGCCTTTCCTTGAGGCCTTAGTTCAAAGCATATATTATCTTAAATCATTTAAGAAATTTTATTCAAACAAAATTATATAGAATAATTTTATATTTATACTCTAATATAGGGGTGTAGTGATTTATTTCAGAATAGGGTACCTCCCAAACTTAAAGATTCAAGGATTTTTGTCATTCCTTACACATTAGTTGATAAAGATGGCTTGTTTAACTACCTTTTTTATCTTGGTGTGAGTATAAATATGATCCAAATATCTTCATTTCATAATTTTAATTTTATAGTACCAAATATCACCATTATTTTCATGTTGTTAGTTTATTGTTAAATTACTCACCTAATTGAGAGATTTTATGACTTACTAGTGAGAGTGGAAAGTTTTATCTGCCTATTAATTTTATCATATTGGATATGAAGTCTAACAAGGAACTTCTTATAATCCTTGGTTGAAATTTTCTTACCATAGAATGATTTTTCATTAAATTTTATTAGGGTACATTGGTTTTTCAACTTAGAGAATAGAGAAAAGATTATATTTTCTTCAAAAATGATATGGAACCTCCTTTAGGAAATAATTGTTCAAGAGTTAATTTTAATGAATTAGATGAATCATTTGATTATATTTAATAGGAATTGGATAAATTTTCATTTATTAAAGAAACTCCTTCATAAGTTGAAAATAAGTCTACCAAAAATTTTTGAGAATGATAAAGATGAGAGTTTGGATAGTTTTCTAGAGAATGAAAATAGTTGTTTTTTACTTAGATTTAATTTTTTGAAGAATAGTTTTTTATATTTGAGCTTAAGAAATTTTAAGGTGTTATTGAGGATTTTTTCCATGCTTCAAATATGGAGGAACACTATGATAAATATGATGGGTAGCTCTTTAAACACTATGGTGATTATTCTGAGGAATATTTCTGAAATTATATATAATCTTAAAGAGCATTAAGTTGTCTCCTTTGGAATGAAATTAGGAAAAACATATTTTTGACATATAAATTCATAATTTTTCCAACCATCAAACTAAATTTAATAAAATCTTTTATTACCTTGGATAAACTCACCCAAAGAGTCTTTCATATAAAAAACTCACCATAGTTAGAGCTCAAGTTTCTTCCTTCTCACCTAAAATACTCATTTCTGGGTAGAAATTCATCACTTCTAGTCATCCTATCTTCTGAAATAAATAGAGGTAAATTGGAAAGTTTGGTTTATATATTAATTATGTTTCACTATGTGATTTCGTGGTCTATATCTAAAATTTATGGTATAATTCCTTCTTAATACATGCATAAAAAATCATATAGCCTGACCATAAACCTAGAGTTGTTGTGGAAAAAATACATATCATAAACATGAAAGAGGTAGTTTGAGAGTAAAGGGTAAGATTGAATTATACATGAAAAAATTTTATAAACACAATTATTCCATGGGAGATTCATGTTCATATAGTTATTAAGAATAGTGGAGTCATTGATGTTATTAATGATAAGAAAGAAAAAACTCAAATCATGAGATCAAACAAGTGGAGGTTTTTCATAAATTATAGAAAACTTAATTTTACCACTAAAAAAACCATTTCCTAACGCCATTTCTTAAACAAATTATTTATAGGTCTGTTGGAAATCAGTACTTCTATTTTATTAATGGCTACTCTAATTACAACTAGGTTCCCATTTCCCATGAGGATCTCGAGAATACCACTTTCAAATATCCATTTTGGATATTTTCCTACCAGCGAGTTCCCTTTTACCTATGTGGTTATCTAGCCACTTTTCAGATGTTTATGACTTCTATTTTATTTTATATGACAGAAAAAATAATTAATGTCATCATTGATCATTTCTCAATAGTGGGGAAAAATTTTATGTCTTTCTTCGGAATCTGGAAACTATTTTTGAAAGATTTCTGGAGTTAGACATAAATTAAACAAGGAAGATTTCCAATTCACGGTCACTAAAAGAATTTTATTGGGTCACAAAGTTTATAATATAGTGATTAAGGTATAAAGTTTGAAAAATATAATCTATTAAAAAGTTTCCACAATTTTAAATTTTAAATGAATTGGGATATTTTTATACCATGTTGGTTTCTACAAGAGATTCATCAAGGACTTTTCAAAAATCATCATTCCTTTATACTCACTACATATCAAGGATACTCCATTTATGTTTAATGATAATTTATTAAAATGATTTAACTTGGTTAAATATAAACTCACAACTTCACCAGTGATCATTTACCTAGATTGGAAACTACCTTCTTAATTGATGTTTGATGAGAGTGATTTAGTTATTGGGGTTATTTTAGGGTAAAGTATGTGTAAGAGGTTTCATCAGATTTACTATGTTAGTAATCTATTGGATTATGAAAAAAATAATTACACTAATAATTAAAATGGGTTATTTATTTTTATTCTTTCTCTAGATAAGTTTAGGAAAAACTTGATTTGGACTAAAGAAATCATTTTCATATACCATACTACCCTTAAGTGTATAATATCTATGAAATAATCAAAAACAAGCCTTATGAGATGGTATCTTCAATTATATGAGTTTGATCTATAAATCAAGGATAATAGTGGAGATGAAAATATAGTTTCTAATCACTTATCTAGGTTACCCATCACTAAAATTTGTAAACCAAGATACATAAACACTTCCTTTCTATTTGAATTTTTTTTGGTTATTCAGTTAAGAATACTACTTAGTTTCCATACTAGGCCAGTTTTCTGATTGTATGAGACATTCCAAAAGTCCTTTAATACAACCAAAAATAAGAAATTTATTTTTAAGTTTAAGTAATATGTTTAGGATAATCCATTATTATTTAGGACATTTGATAATGGAATACTAAGGAGATGTATGGTTGAGGATGAAATTATTCCATTCTTGAGAGCTTCCACTCATCATCTTGGGGTGGATGCCCTAGAGGATAGAGGACTACTCAAAAATTCCTTCAGGATGGTTTTTATTTTCCCACTCTATTCAAGGAATCAATAAGTCTTGTTTTTGGATTTGATAGGTGTCAGAGGCTAGTAAATTATGGCGGTAAGCATAATTTACCACAAAAAGGGATTCTTAAGGTTGAAATGTTGTTTTTTTGGGGATTCGAATTCATGATTTCATTTTGATTCTCTTATGGAAATTAGTACATCATGGTGTTTAGGGAATACGTGTATAAGTGTTTTAAGTTATTGGAACTTATAAAACATATGGATTCCGGTTTTTTTATATTCCTAAAGAAAAAAACCATTTATAGATTTTTAGTTCCTTAGGATTTGATTATAAATAATGCCACTCATTTCCATAATTATAAATTCAATTATTTAATGCAATAATATGGGTGTTCTAATAGAACTAGAACAACCTATAATCCATTATCTAATGGGTAGACTATATTTTTAAACAAATATCTAAAATTTTTTTGGAGAAGACAATATCTAGCTCTAAAAAGGATTGTTCAATCAAATTGGTTGAAGCTTTTTGGTACTAAAGTAGTGATTATAAGACTCGTATTAGAATATATCCATATAAAAGTTTATTTGGAAAACATTTCATTTTCCAATGTAACCACATAATAAATACATCATGTATGTGAAAGATTAAAATTTTTAATTTAAAACTATTGGTGAAGGAAGGTTTTTTGAGCTGAGTGAGTTAGAGGAAATCTGAAAGGAGTTTTATGAAAGTTCAGAATTTTAAAGAGAGTGAAAAAACCTTTCATGATTCTATCATTCATAACAGGTACTTCAAGTTGTGTTAAATGATATTTCTATTTAATTCTATGATAAATAGTTTTCTTGGTAAAGTAAAAACCAAATGGTTTGGAGCCTTCATGATTTTTAGAGTATTCATGAATGTATTTGTAGAGTTAGTTGGAGATGAAAACAATGCATTTCTTATTAATGGTTAGGGAATAAAACACTACTTCTAGGGGTGTACAAAGGGCTTGGATACCATCTCTTTTCAAGAAAGATAATCCACCACTGATTCTAACTAAATTTTATAAACTCTGTGCTTTATGGGATCTAACACATGGTACATGTGTACGTGTGGATTACCACCTCCCCAAATAGATGTGATTAATTTTTCATTTATAAATCACATGGATGATATATATAAGTTTATTTAAAGTAATTTTATTATATTTATGATATAATTATCATTATTTATATATAAAATAATACTTACCTTTTTTAAATCGTGATCTTTGAAAAATGGAAATGTTACTCAAGTGTACGTCCGACCTACCATCTCCATGATTGTAGCGTAGTTCATTTTTCATCTTAATATTCCAAGGTTGGTTTTAAAAATATCATTTATGTATAATAAAAGGTAATTATATCATATTATTATTCTATATATGATGAAATAATGACCATGTTTCCCATAGTCAACCTACCGAAGTCATTTTGGACTTATGAGATGAATATCATCATAACATCTGATGTGAACTTAATTGAATAAGTAATTGAATATAACATGGTATTAAATAAAATAAAATAAAATGAATGATATAATTTAAAAGGGTTATTAAGAGGTAAATAATTAATATAATCTTATTAATCATAAATATAAAGAACATATGTGATGATTTAGACTCGAGTCAGGGGTTTATTGTTTTAAATTCTCTTCTTTCATGTATATATAATGTTATGCACCTATATTATTTTATTATGTGTATATATAAACCCTTTGACATGTCATATCATGAATATTATAATTTTAATCATATTTAAATTTTCATTTGATGTTACTCTTCCATTGGTCATACGATTTAAAAGTCACCAAAGTGGAAAGAGTTTTTTGTTAAAATCTCGTTTTTATCATGGTTGTTTATTAATATGTTTATAATGATAAAATTTCATGCTCTACCTCTCTATAATATTAGGAATTTTCTTCTCCTATGGTTTTTTCTAGAGAATACATGCTTTCCTTTTATTTTATTCTCATTAAGTACTCAGGAGACTGTAAAAAAATTAAGAAAATTTGACTTTATTTATATCTTTAGTCAAAAATCCTTTCTCTTCCATGTCTATATTTTATAAAAATAATTTAAATAATATTTTTAATATTCTAAAATTAATTTTTGAAGTCATTTTACCCATATTTTAATTATTTTACAATTTTTTTTAAAATTAATCTTCTTATCATTTTTCCAAATGAGGTTCTTTGATGTTTTACTAAATAATATAAAAGGAATATTTGTTTTAACATGTATGGAATGAATGGAATTTACCACCATAATGAAAAATAAATTCTTTGAATAATCCTATATATGTTTCCAAATATATATGAAAATAAAAAAAAAATCTTTAATATTTGTAACGTTTTTAGATTTTAAATAAGTTATGTCAAAGTGAAAGGGTATTTTCCACAATAAATGTTCCAAGTGATCTTTTAAAATCATTATCCCTATAAGATGGAATCCTTTGACTTTTCTTAATATTTATTGGTTATATTATCTAATGATATCATCATTATCCTTTCTATGTATGGATTATGATTATGATTAAAATATTTTAATTAAACTCATTTTCCTTCCATAGGTTATGCTCTGATGAAAGGTTTATAAAACCTATTTCCTTCTCACAGGTTATGATTTGATAAATTTTTTATGATATTATAGAACACATATTTATTATTTTGATTATGTGATTGGTGGGAACATAATTATATATCCCTCTAATGTGTTGGATATCTGATGAGATAATCAAGACTGAAATTGGGAGTAAACTTTATTCAGTGAGAGACTTTGTCTACTATGATAGTATTCAGAGTGAAACTTGGATACTATGATGGTTTGGGGATTGAAACCAATATAGTATGATACTCTTGTAAATAATCCTTGACTATTGAAGAAATTATTTTCTATGCTTTTGTGTATGCCACAAATCTATGTATTAAGAAAATGTTATGCTCTCACGGCTTATGTTCTTTAATTTATTTATGATTCATGTCTTATGACCTTCGAAGATTTAGGTTATGAATTAATATTATAATCTATGATATATAGGGTATTGTTTTTAAATGTTATACTTATGTTCTCATACCATTATTATAATGTAATTTATAAGTAATCATTAATATCTCCCTTGTTTAGACTTATTAAGAAACTGAGATCACCATTTCTTATGATTCCTTTATCCATGTTATAAATAAAGATATTAAGTATGATATGTATGAGATGTGTGATATTTATTAATAACTAATTTTGATATTATGTAGTTCAATTATGAACTAGTTGTTTATGCATCCATGTTTCTAATGATACAATACCTATATGATTCTAGTGTGCATCATTATGTTATGTAATAAATATTCATAAAATAATATTTTATATCTATGTATGAAATGTATCAGTCTCTATAGTTGGTATTAGATAATGTTTTATTTAACGATTAAAAAATAGGATGAGAAAACTTTAGTCAGAACCCTTAGGTTAATACTACGTATAGAAGAAAATTATAATTTATGGTAATTAAAAGAGTGTTCTTAACCAAGATAAACATCCCTATCTGGATAATATAAGTGGAAAAGGTTATCATACAGATGAATCTTGGAGTAATAACCTCAAAAATATTTGGTCAGGTATATCTCTTCCATAATTATGGTTTATGGTTATTGTTCCCTTACTATGCACCTGGTTTGAAACTCATGGGGGGATATGCTTGGATAAATAAAATTTTCATAATAAATCAGTATTAAGGATTTGAATATATGATAAACATTAATAACCTAGGTTAAACCTAAGATTTCATAGATTTAAAATAAGGTTACATGATTTAGGCATCCTATAATTTATTTTTCATGATTATGTGGTTACCCTCTATGATTATTGTTTCCCACACTATGTTTTTTGGTTTCATTCAATTATAGGGACCTGAAGGAATCATGTTAATTTTGAATTTGAGATATAATTATATGATTATCATCCTGATCAACCAAATTTTATGGGAGATAGAATGAATAATCTCTTTTTTATGCTTACAAAAATTTCTTAATCTATGAATCATAATGATATTCCAATAAAGAAAATGAGGGAAAAACATTTTGTTGAGTCCTTTATGAGAAACAATACACCTTATTTTATTAGTTCCATTGATCCACTAGTTAATTAGAAGTGGACAGTACCATTGAGAAGAAATTTTATGTTCTTCAGTGTTCAAAGTATTAAAAAACCATTTTGGTTTTCTATAATTTGGAAGATGAAGAATTTCAATGGTGTAATATTATTAAGAATATGAGGCAACATGAAGAAATTGAATCCAAGTAATGGGATGAATTTAAGAGATTATTTTTCCATAATTATGTTCCTTGTATTATTCATATGAAAATAGAGAAGGATTTCGTTGAGATAAAGTGGAAGGATGGTGAATCTGTTGGTACCTATGAGGGAAGTTTTATGAGAATTTTGAGATAATATTTTAATACAATAATCTAACCTAAATGTTAGATTGATTTATTCTTTAGTGGATTAAAACCAATTCTATAAAAGTAATTATCTGTAAGGGACTTCCTTAGATATGAATAAATCATTCAATGTGCCATTAAGGAGGAAATACATATTAGAGTTACCCATCAATCTCGTGTTTTTTTAACAAAAGAATGATAGAATTCAATGGAAATTCTAAAAAAAATTGAGAGAAGAATAAGATCATCACTTTATTTTATTGTGGAAAGAAACATAGAGTAAATTATCTTAAGGGTACTAATAAATGTTTTAATTTTTTAAAGTAAAGTCATTAGGAAAATAAATTCCAAAGTAATGGGAATAATTTATCTAATTATGAATATATAGAGAAATATCAAAAAAATGAACCACCCACACTCCAATGATTCAAATTTAAGGATTATTTCCATTATGATAACTATTCCTAAAATATGAATATTAATGATTATTATCTACATAAACAACTTCTTAAGCCCATAGACAAATAGATATATTATTTGATCACTATTTTTGATGATGGGTATGATAAAAACATGTTGAAATCTATAATTATCATCCACTTTAGAACTTCTAATGTATTATTTGACTACATATTTATCCAGTATTTTATATATGAATAATTTTATAAGGGTATAAAAATTAAAATTTAGTAATTTAATGTTAAATTAGCAGTTAAAACCCTTGATGGTACGATGATCGCATCTCAAGTCTATAATTCTTATAAAGTTAAAATTTATTGGAATCTTCTTCCTGCAAATCTTGTTATTCTACCTTTAGTTTAATTTAATATTTACTTAAGCATATATTTTATTTTTATACATAAATACCACATAAATTTTCAAGGAATTGAATCCATGTTTGATATTCCAAACCAACCTATGATCTTATATTAGTGTGATGGTATATATAATCTTCTAAAGGAAATTAAAGCTATTGTATGGGTCTTTATTCCTATTCAAAATGAATGTTCTTTTGTTGTTTCGGGATAAACTCTACATAAATAATATGGATATTGTGTGGAGTTTTTAATGTCTTTTACAAAGAGTTTCTTAGTCTTTTATCGAATCATGAAGTTGATTTCTAAATATATCTCATACTTAGTGCCACACATATTTCAAAGACTCTATATAAAATGGCCATGATTTAGTTTCAATAATTGAAGAAGAAACTTTGAGAGAATATTTAAAATAGATTTATTCATCCAATTGTGCCACGAAGGGTTTCACCATTTATTTTTTTTAAGAATAAAGATAGATCAATGTGATTCTATATTGATTTTCAAGAACTGAATAAAATCACTATCAAGAAAAAGTATCGTATACCCCATATTGATGAGTTTTTTTATCAACTTCTCAGAGAAGAATACTTTTCTAAGATTGATCTCTGTTTTTTATATCACCAATTGAGGATTAATAAGGGGGATATACCCAAGAAAACATTCCATAAAATTTATGGACACTATAACTTTATAGTTATGTCATTTGGTTTTACTAATTCATCCTCTGTCTTCATGGATTTAATGAATAGAGTCATTATAGATTACCTTGATCATTTTTTGTTAGTATTTATAGAATATATTATTATATATTCAAAGATAAAGGAAGAGTATGATGATCACTTAATGATTTTACCGAAGGCCCTAAATAAGGTTAAGTTGTATGTGAAATTTGAAAATTGTGAATTTTGGATATAAAATTTTTCATTTTTGGGTCATATAATCTCAAGAGAGGTTATATTAGTGGATCCATCAAAGATTGATGTTATTTATCGTTGGCCTTGAACAACCATTGTTACTGAGATTTGAATTTTTCTTAGTTTGGATGGATATTATTGATGGTTTTTGGAAAATTTATCATGACTGAATAATACACTCACCAAGTTAACTCTAAAGGGAGACAAGTTCCTCTAGATAGATGAATGTGAGGAAATATTCATTGAACTATAGATATGATTTGTCAATGAACCTATAATTTCATTACCCTATAATGGATAAGGGTTCATAATCTATATTGATGCATCAAAGAAGTGATTGGGATGTTTTATCATATTGAATGATATGGTTATAGTTTATGCCTCTCTCCAATTGAAGGTTAATGAGAAAAATTACTCAAATCATTATTTGGAGTTAGATATGGTAATTTTTAAATTAAAGATATTTAGAAATTATATTTATGTAGAAATTTGATATATATATATATATATGTATCATAAAATTTTAAAGTATATTTTCAAACAGAAAGAGTTGAATATGAGCTAGATATGATGGTTGGAATTGATAAAATATTATGCCTTATTAATATAATACCACCCAGGGAAAGCGAATGATATTATAGATGCGCTAAGTCAAAAGGATCATTCTAGGTTATATATTATGAGGATACTAAAAATATCCAATATTTATCTATTTTAAAATGATGTATCTTAAAATATTTAAGAAAGGGAAGAAATCTTATATTTCTCAAATGAGTGTCCAACCATCTATCTAAGTGAATATTAAAGAGGTGTGGAAGGAATGTTTTGAAATAAAAAATGATGGAAATTTTGTTAAGTTTTACCTTGATTTTGATTGAATTATAAGGTTTAGGAACCATGTATGTGTTCCGTCCATAATGAATTTGAAGGTGGATCTATTGGATGGGGCTCATAGTTCATCATTCTTTATTCATCCAGGAAGTAAAAATGTTTATATTGATCTCAAAGAGTATTTATGATTGGATATCATGACAAGAGATGTTACTAAGTATGTATCTCAGTGATTGATATACCATAAAGTTAAGGATATGATACAAAAGTATAAAGGGGTGTTACAATCATTACCCATTCCAGAATGGAAATGGAAAATATCACCATGGAATTTTTTATTAGACTCCCCAAAACATATAAAGGCCATGATGTTATTTAGGTTATAGTTGATCACCTTATAGAGTCAGTGCACTTTACTACTATTTGAGAAGACTGATATCTTAATAATAATTCTAGAATATACATTTTGGAAGTGTAGTTCACATGGAGTACCACTTTCAAATGTATATGGTTAGGATATGAGGTTTACCTCAAAGTTCTATGGAAATCTTTAGAAATCCCTTTATGTGAATTTAATTTTTAATATAGTGTATCATCTTCAAATAGATGGTCATTTTGAGAATACTATTCAAACCATATAGGATTTACTGGGATATTCTTCTATGGATTTCAAAGGTGTTTGGGATCAATACCTTCCTCTAGTCAAGTTATCTTATAATAATATCTTTTACTTGAGAATTCTGATGGATCATTATGAATCCCTGTATAGAAAAAAGTGTAAAACTCCAACATCTTGAGATGAAATTGGATAAATCAAGATATTAGGACGTGGTAAATATGATGAAATGGTAGATAAAGTCATATCCATTCAATAGCACATCAAGGAAAATAAAGGTCAATAGAAATTTTATATTGATAATCGTCGATGAGATTTTAAGTTCAATGATGGTGAGAAGATGTTTCTATTAATTTATCCATAGAATATGGTTATGAGATTCATGAAGGAATGAAAGTTTGGCCCTGGGTATATTTTCCCCTTTAAGATTATTGATCTAGTAGGGGTGGTAACATATCACTTGTAACTTCCACCAAACCTCTCTCAAGTCCATGATGTCTGCAATGTATCTCTCTTAAGGAAGTACATAACTGATCCATCACATGTAATGAAATCAAAGTTCATACCACTAGATCATGATAATTCCTATTAATAATAATTAGTGTAAATCTTAGATTATAGAGATAATGTACTGTGTAAAAATACTACTCGCCTAATTAAAGTTAACAAGAGGAATAAAAAATTCAAAGAAGAAACATAGGAAAATGAGGATGTAATTAAATAGAGACATCCTCATTTTTTGTATTGAAAACATATATTTTTTAATGAAAGTTTAATTTTAAGTGGGGTATAATGTAACACCCAGATATTTTAGGATATATTTTTTCAAATAATTTAATTTTTTCGATAGCTTTCATTACACAAAACACTGAGTTTTAACAAACCCCAATATACTTTTAATATTTAATAATTTAAAAAAGATCATTATAACCTAGCTCTTAAATTTGGAGGAATTAATAGTAATAACCACATTATAAAATATATATAAAGTTCCTACACAATAAAAATGTATTGAGTATTTCTTAATAAATAAGTACTTAATTTTTAGTGAAGTCATTTTATGCTTCAAAAAATCATTTTCTTAAAAAATAATTTTTATTGTATTTTGTTCATCAAAGTTATAATTAATTTATAAAAATTTTAGAATATTTATTTTAGAAAATTAAATTTATTTTTAAAATCATCATTTCAAAATTAACTTATGGTTATATTCTTGGATTTTTATGAAAATATTGATTTTTGCAATAAATATTTAAAAATGCCAATTTTTTAAAAACTATAATTACTTTTCATTGAAAAATACCCATAATATACTTAATTTGATCCTATATTAATATAAATATCCTATAGTTATAAATAATGTAATTAATTACATTTTAATCAATGATATGCGTGATTTTGGTATAAAAATACTTTTAGACTTAAAAAGGCATTTTTTTCAGAAAACTATTTTTATTCACACCTTGCAGTATACATATAAAATGAATTTATACTACATATAGATATTTAATTTGTTAAAATTGATTTGATATTTCTATTTATAACAATTAATATTATTTAATAAGGTCAACTTAATGTTTTTCTATAATGAATAGTAAAAATTCTCCACCTCGGTAAAAGGGTAAATCAGGTTATCTTGGCTTAAAAATAATTGATAAGGCCTATAATTTTCATCTTAAATCTTATTTTATGAAGTTATTTTAACTCTTATCACCTTATTATTTATATTTATTTGTTATGGGATACTTTTCCATGAAATTGACTAGTATAATATTTTGAGTAAAACAATGTCACTCCCTTACTTTTAAAAATATATTATGTTCACATAAAGGAAAAATAGAGTTATGAATGAATATTAATTTTAATTTTATAATAATTAAATTATTTTCATGGTGTCAATTTATTTATAATTTTTATTAATTATATAATTACTTTAAAATACCCTTAGGGTCTAGCTCAGTGGTAGTAGTCAAGTGGGGTCTCAGCGTTGTCTCAGGTTTGAGTCTCACCAAGTACTCCCCTATCGAATTAGTGTTGAATTTTCACTATATTACTCACACTACCTAGAACTAAGGTAATATAATTACATTAAATTCTTATTCAATGTCGACAAAATATTTCTTGAATTAATAAAAAATAAAATAAATAATTTTAATTCTAGTAAAAGTAATATAATTTGAGTGATTCATAGTGTTACACAAATATGTTTGATACATATGACTTGTTAGGAATATTTGAAAATATTATATTCAGATTCCATTTTTTTCCTTTAAATTCAAATTAAATATATAGTTCCAAAATTGACATTATTGATATTTTTTAATAAATAATATATTATTAAATGATTTAAAATTTATAAAAATATTCACGTTGACCAAGTGAATGTAATATGTTTTAACATGTCAACCATGGTACATTTATTATTCATTTATCCATTTATGATAATGTTCTTAACCATTTAATATTGAAATAGTTTTTATCATCGTTAATGTTAAAATAAGTTAACTAAGGGGTTAAACCAAAATATAAAGTTTAAAACACCATTTAAACCTATCCATTTTTTATTTTTTTTATGGGAGTTGAACCATATCATACATTATATTCAAATATATATCCATTTGGAATGATTTTTCTATAGAATTTCCATTTTATATTTTAATATATTAAACAATTCCAAAAGTGTCTCTCCCCTCACTTATAAAAGGGAACCTTCTATTCCCTTTTATTTACACTCAAAAAGACTATTGGATCATAAAATATCTACCAAAATCCATTACTTAATTACCTTACCACTTTATAGAATCATTTTTGTTATTATAAAACCGTCCTAGGAAGGATTTTGGTGAAAACCTAAAGAGATTGTCTGAAGAATATGTATTTTTCTTAACTGAGTGTTTTTGTTTCATTTCCTCTTACACCTACTTAAACTATTATTCAACCATTAGGGTATAATAACATTAATATATCCCATATACTGATATTTTATTATGTTAATGTAATAAGATTCATCTATCTCCTCTTCTATCAAATGGGAAACAAAACCATCTTTCGTGCATATGGTGGACAACCATATCACGAACCAATGTAATTAGTTTTCTATAATCACCTCCCATGGATGTTTACGATGATTTAATTAATGTATATATAACATATTACTTACATGTAAAATTAATATATCATATATTTTCTTACCTTTTCATTCATTGAAAAATGATAATATCGTTCGTGTTTATGTGTGGATTACCACCTGTACGAAGTGATTTGATTTATTTTTCATTTCCATATCAAATGGATGATATATATAATTGTATTTAAATAAATAATTTTATATTTATTATATAATGATAATTATATAAATATAAAATAATACTTTCTTTCTTTAAATCATGATCATTGAATAATGGAAATGTTATGCCTATGTACATATAGTATATTATCTCCATGATTATAATGTAGTTAGTTTTTCATAACCATCTTATGTGGTTGGTTTTAAATGTATAATTTATATATATATATATGTTAATTATTTCATTATTATTATTATATATATGGTTAAATAATGATCTCATTTACCATAGTCAACCTGCCAAAGTTGTTTTAGACTTACGATCCAGATATCATCAAAACGTCTGATGTGAACTTAATTGATAAAGTAATTGAATATAACATGGTATTAAATAAAATAAAAGGAATGATAAACTTGAAAAATTTTATTAATCAAGAAAATAATTATCCTTGTTTTATTATTCAGGAGTATAAAGAGTGCATGTGATTAGTTGGACTCAAGATAAGGGGTTTTGATCTCAAATTCTCTTTTTTAGGACATATGTCATGTTATGAACCTGTCTTATTTTGTGAGGTGTATATAAATACCATTTGAAATATTATATAAGTAATATTATTATTTTAATTTTATTAAAAATTTAATTTAAGGTTATTATTTCAAGGGCATTATGATTCAAAAGTTACCAATGCTGTAAGGGTTTTACAATCTCATTGTTTATCTGGATTGTTTATGATTATGTTTTCAATTATGAAATTTAATGATATAACTCTTAATAATATAATGAATTTTATTCTATTATAGTTATTTTAAGATAATAAATTTTTTCCATTTCATTTTCCTCTCTTTAAGTACTTAACATATCTAAAGACTATTTTTATAAAAAATTACTTTATTTCTCTCATTAGTCGAAAATCCATTCTCTTCCATGTCCATGTTTTTTTAAAATGTTTTAAAGAATGGTTTTAATATTATCTAATGAGTTTTTAATTTAATTTTTACCCATGTTTTCCTTTTTGAAAAATGTTCTAAAATTATTCTTCTTGTCATTTTCCAAATGAGGTTATATTGACTTTTTTACCAAAATGCAACATGAATATTTATTTTAATGTGAACAGAATGAATGTAAATTATCACAATCATGAACTCTAAATGATTTAATGATTCCTTTAAAAGTTTCAAAAATTATTTTCTCATAAAAAATAATTAATATATAGAAAATATTTATATTTTAAATAAGTGATGTCAAATGTAAAAGGGTATTTTCCTCAAGAAATGTTCTAACATATTTTAAAATCATTTTCCATCTAATATGAAATACTTTAATGTTTATTAATATTTATTGGTGATATTATCCAATGATACCATCCTTATTCTTTCTATGGATATTTTAAGATCATATTGATAAGAGTTTTATGAAACCAGTTTCTTTTCCATGGTTTATTTTATGGTGAAACATTTATGAAACCCATTTCCTTTCATGACTTATGATATAATGAATGTTTTATGATCTTTTGGAATAAATATTTATGATTTTAATTATCTAATTGGTGTGACCAGAATTATATATCCCTCTGATTCATGGTGTAAATATGTATATCTCATGAGATAAATAGGACTACAATAGGGAGTAAACTCATTTCAGTAAAAAACTTTGTCCACTATAATAGTCCTAGGAGTGAACGATGAATACTATGATGGTTTTGGGAGAGAACCAAATACACTATGATATTATTGGTAGTAATCCTTAGATGCTAAGAAAATTATTTTATATTCTTATTTATATGACACAAATTTATTTCTTATTCCAATGTTATGATCTCATCACTCATGTTCTTTGAATCCTTTATGATACATGTCTTATGAACTGTCAAGATTTGTGTAATGACTCAATATTATAATCTAGGATATGTAGAATGTTGTTTTAAAATGTTATTACCATATTTTTATACCCTTATTATCATGTTATTTTTAAGTGATCATTGATATCTCCCTTATTTGTCCTTATTTAGCATTTGATATCGCCCTTTCTTATGTTTATGAAGAAAAAAATTAACTATGATATGTCTAAGAAGGGTGATAGTTATGAATAACATAGTAGGAGATGATGTAGTTATCTTATGAACCAGTTTTTTATGTATCCATATTTCTAAATATATTAGACATATATGATTCCATCATGGATCTTTATATTATTTAAAAAATATTAATCTAATAAGATGTAATATTTATGTATGAAAATTATAGTTTTCTATATAATCCATGTTAAAATATTTCTTTTTATAGATTCTCCAAATTTTAACTTTTCATCTTTGATACTACGTATTGCAAACAAAATCCCCAATACACCCAAATAGGGGGTTGAATTAAGGTATCCAAATTCTCTCTTTGATCAGATATTATTCTCATGTTATGAATAATAATCAAACTTGTTAATTTAAAATAAAAATTAAAAACATTAAAATATGAAAATAAAATGAAAGAAATTGATTATTTTACATGGTTTACATAAAATGGACTATATCCAAAAATAATACACCAATTATGAGTTAGTGTACCCCGAAATCAAAAATGCATGATCTTGATTTTAAGATTTTATATCATCTCATTACTGATTTCATGGGTAACTACCTCAACTTATTTATTTCATTAATACTAAAAGATAATGAAACAATAACATGATACATAGGTCACTTATAATTAATATGAAAAATGGACTAGCTCATTCCAAGCATCTCTAGGATTTCACAGGTGTTGGTCGGACCTGTGATCTCATCCCCTCCTAAGGGGGAACAAGGCATAGTTCTTGATATGTTTCCCTCTGATGTTCCTTCCCAAAGGTCCCTAGTTTTACTAATGGTGGTATATTTCTTCTAATTCCCTAATGGAATTATCAAAATATTCAACCTTACACAAGAACACCTTGTTTTTCTGTTTCGATCACTGAAGGCCTTTTATTGATGTCATCGACAGACTCATCAACAAACAATGGGGTATCCGTCAATGAGATATGGTTATCTTTATTGATTCCATATAAATGATGATTTTATTTTATTTTTAATAATACTTAGTTCTTTATTGGTTCAATGTATTGTTCTCCATCAACCACTTTCATTTTATCCTTCTTAGATGGTCCTTTTATTTACACTTGAATCGTGATCTGGAGACCATGGAAATTTTCATTCATCTTCCAAGTTTTCTTCTCTCTTTCCAAAACCACTCAATTTTTAAAATGTTAGGTAATCATGTAGTCTTATTCTTTGTTACAGATTATAGACCCCAAGAGGCCTTCCATCCCCTTAAACCTTGAATATGTGTTCAGGTTGACATATCAAAATGACCTTTGAATTTTATCTGGATCAATATTGAGGGAGAGTACAGATATAAACAATAGATTATATATGAGTCATGGACTCACTATTTCTTCTCTTCATTCCTCCAAGGGTATTTGGTATATATATTTCATCAAAGGGGTGTTTCTTTTCTGGAATCAAATCTGCTGAATGGGGACTTCACACATCAAAATGAGGCTACCAAGGGAAATGGGATAGTGGTTTCAGAGAGAATTTACCATGAGGGAAATAATCTAATCGATGTAAGTTATCCTTCTTATGCGGAACCACTAATTTAATTCATCCCATATGCTCTTATACTTAGAGCCAATTCAGCTAAGACCGGTCTTGAACAGTTGGTAGAAATTACCCCAATTGTCAACTTGAGTATTTTTTATGGTAAGTAAAGGGGAAACGTGGGGATTTATGGACTCCATGATTTGATGATGGACATGGTTAAGTCTAGAAAGAGACTCAAGGGAACCTCTATTGGATTCAGAAACCTGAACAGATTTATGGTGTTAGGTAATAGTGAGCTAATTCCATTTGAATGAAGGAATTCTGAGGATGCAGTACATTAAGGGTTTGGTTTTCATGGAAGTAAAAAAGGAATTATTTGAAGAGGATATGGATTCCGACACTGGCACACAACCTACTTAGAGAATTAAAGTGTAATAAGAGGAATGTTACCTTAATTCCTCTATGAGGGAGGGAAATAATACCACTATGTACTCAGAGGTATTCATCAACCATATGAGGAGGTTATGGAATCATAAAGACTACTCTAATTTACCTAGACCATTAGTTACCATATCTTCTAGTAAAGGATCCATAATAAAAAATAAATCTATTGATGCTATGAATAAATCTGGGAAAATTGGAATAGAAAAGGATCAATATACTTTTTCAAGTGTAGAAATAATAACCTCCCATTTAAGATGTTGTGTGTTCTCAACCTAGCAAGAAAGATTATTCTAATTAGAAATGGGAGCCACCAGTTTCTCCAAACCCCATTTATTCTGAGATTAAATATTCCCTTTTACCTCCTCTATTTCTTTTGAATTTTTTATAAATTCTAAAGAGACAAAAAACATTATACAAGACTCATCTAACCACCAACTGGATTCTTAGGAGGTCCTAGTGAAGGCTAATAAACAGGACTAGGTGGCCTCTAAAGGCCTATATCTAATCCTTTTCTCCTTACACCCATAATTCTCTAAAAAATAAAAAAGGATATTATTACAAATGATCTGGAAAATAAATATTAGTAGACACCCTCAAACTAGAGGATATTATGTGGTGAAATGGAATCGTAGGGTTTGTGGTTTCATTATATTATTATTCTACATTTTTTATTGTTTTTTTATTTGGTTGGTTTGTTTTGGTTAGTGTCCTTTCTCCTCTATGGTTTTCTTGAATGGTTCCCACTCCACCACAAAGTGGTTAATTTTGTAAAATAAAAAAATTATTTGGTGTTAATGAATATGAAAGAGGAATAATCAACAAACCATGTTAGCTTATTCATTTCTCTTCAACTTAAAATTATTTAACTCAAAATATTAAAGTATTACTATTTCTTAATATCAATAACTCTCTCTAATATTTTGATATTAAATATTTATAGTTATTTCTAATGTACTATATTTTTTCCCTTATTCTTCCAAATATACTCTTTAATGTTCATGAAATTACTTCTTTAAAATTTTCTCTCTTCATATACCACATGAATAACCTAATTAACCTTCAAAAATATCCATCATGGTTTATTTAATAATCTAAAAAAATATTTCTACATTTTTAATTTGAACAAAATATATAAAATTTATAGAACCTGTGAAAAATATGGATTGACCAAGTAAATCATGGTGTGGTTTCTTAGTCAATGGTTTGACCATGAAACTTTCAACCTCTAAATACATGCATTTCTAAAAATACCTTTCAAAATTCCATATTTAAAACATACTATGATGTATAATTATCAAAAACTATGAATTAATTTTGTATATATTATTTTAGAATATTCTAGTAACTCCTTCTAGAAAAAAATTCAACTATAAGATTGTTAACACAACTATACAACTCATTTTGCATAAAATAGTTTACAAAAACATCAATAAATATTTAATATCCCATTTTATATAGAGATTATTAAAAATAAATTAGTTATTCATGTCATAAACTATAAATTTTATATCTAACTCTATCCATTTTAAAACTATCCATAAAAACCATGACTAAGAAATAGTGTGGTTTGATCATATAATTTTTTAAATCATCTCAAGTTAAAACATTAAACACTCCACATTAAACCATGATTAATATTCTGGTTTATCTAAAAACATGATGATAACCATGACATGGTTTTTTCATCCCATGGAATCCAGGTATTTTTAAAACATCATGTTCTAAAAATGGTAAACACCATAATGATGGTTTCTATAATACAACATGATTTATAAAACTATGTTGTGGTTTGATCTTTTTTTCTTCCATCAGACATTCATCCAGAATAATGACTTGTAAAATTGCAATGATCATGGTGTTGTGTGATTTCATTCATGGAGAAATATCTTCAAAATTCACTAAACCAACTCTATACATCTTCTAGCCTTTACTAAACTGGTATTTTATCTTTCCTCTCCAATTTCTAATAAAAAAACTATATTTTGATCACACTTAAATATTCACCTCTTTGGATCAATCTATGTTTAAATAATAGTGAATGTCTTGGTCACAATGTTATGTCATGGATATTTATGTATGAGTATGGATTTAATTATGATTTATATTATTAATATAACCATGTAATTTGGTCTGAGTAAATTTAAATAATTAATTTTATCTATGACTTGAATGTTTAAGTTTTTTCCTAAAAAACAAAAGATTAAAATATCACATTTTTAATCATTATTTTGAGTAAATATGGATTTATTTTATAATTGTTTGAAGGGGTATATTATATTAAGAATGGGGTGTTTGTATTAAACCAATTTTAACTTTATATTAATCTTTCATTTAAATACTATTAAATTATAATGTGTACTTAATTACTTTATTTGTAGGAAGTGAAGCCCAATAGTTAGCATGGATCAGAATATCACCACTCATCCAAGGGAAGTGAAGGAGATGTGATTAGTTGAAATTTAAATAGTTGATCCTACTGATTGTGGTTGATGTATGTGGACTATAACAAAACTTATAAATGGAAATGTTAGTGGTTTATAATATTATAATATTATAAATATCTATAAATATTTTTTTTATTGATGTAGGTTATATAAATTATATTAAACTTATAAATGAAAAACTTCACAATTTATAATATTTTAATATTATTATTCAACTCATTTTTGTTGATGTGTGTATTGATGTTTTATCTATTAATGATGTATACATTTATGTATGATTTATATTTTGTTTATATATTGAAATAATTAGTTCTATTTTTTGATAGTTTATTAAATATATAAATTTCTTATTTCATAGAGTTTTAGGTTTGAATGGAAATTATGTGAATGGCCATTTTTTATAAACTAAATGATTAGTGGTGGTTTTAACCATTTTTAAACAAAAAAATCCCTTAATTATAAATTTTTATATAGTTATAGAATTTATTTATTGGAATCTAAAACCATAATTATTTTAAAAAAACTCCCACCACTGATTAAAATATTTTTTTCTTGAATAAAATTGTTTCTGATTACAAAAAACAACCATTTTTAGTTGTTATTTTTGACTAATTTATATAGAACATATGTGAAATAAAACTAAACATCCAATATTTGATCAAAAATATAGATAATAATGATATTTCTAAAAAATAATATAAATCAATTAGTGATGACTAAAACCACTGACTATTCAAAAACTATTATTAATTTCACTTTTTCTTATACTTAGTTCAACTCACAGCCACCATGGTACTCACAAAAAATAATTGAATGATTGATCATACATAAAATTATCTTAACACTGAAGTTTTGAATTTTAAAACTTTAGTTCTAAATTTTAACACTTGAATTTCGTTGTGTAATAATGGAGTTACTTGTTTTGAAATTGTAATTCCAAATTTTAACGATTCTCTATGAAAATTATAACAAAAAATAGAGGCCAATTAAAAAACATTAAATAATATCATGAGGGTAGCATAGGTACTCTACCACCAAAAACATATAACACTCCCATTATTTTTAGTAATAAAATTGAAATTATATTAAATAAAAAACAATGAATAAAGAACTGTTGACAATAGATATTGAACATATATATTTCATATACATAAAATATAGAACTATGGTTTTAAAATTTAGAAGTCAAGAAATATTAAGTATTTAAATTTAAAAGATAACTGTTAAAGTAGTTTTTAAAATTTGACTTCCATATGTTAACACATTAAATCCATGAACTGAGTAATGACTACGATATGAACTTAATAAAATACATGGAGGAATTTTATAAAATGTGTGAGATGAATTATTATACTAATGTATATATTTTAATCTTTAATAATAATGGGTTATGACGAGTATAATTTTAGAAAAAAAATAGACTATTTGTTTATTCAAATTCAAAGAAAATAGATTCACTTATTATGGTGACTAGTTGACCATCAATACAGTGTTCTGATAATGAGTTTTTTTATTATTTTATTTAATGAAATTCAGTATTTAATTAATTCATGTTGAGTGAAGATTTAAAATTTACTAAATTTTTGTTTTGAATTTGTCATTTGTGTAGGATTTGGGCATTTTGGAAGGGGCCTTGTGGGATTCAAAACATAAAATTACTTCAAATTTAAATTCCTATATACAAATAATAGGATATCTTCACTTATTTTATTATAAAATATTAAAATAAAAAATTACCTTGAGTAATTTCCATGTGTTTCTAAAGGATCTGAACTTTAACCCTTATTGTGATATCTGCAAATGCTTCATAAAGACTGGGATGTCAATTTAGATCTATTAAGTGTTATCATAAAGAACTAAGATCACTCAATTAGTTCTATTTTAATCGTATATGAATCTCTCATTTTTGTCTCTCTAGATATATAGATGAATGAGAAATATTTTCATTTCCATGTCGAAAATAAAAGAGAGTTGTGAACCCTAACCTTAATCGATGAAAATTGATGACATAAAATATATAGGGTTTAGAATTAAGAAATTGAAAATAATTCCTTTCACATTTTCCTAATTTAAAACTAAAGCCTATGTCATTATTTGTTTTAATTTATCATTAAATAATAATATTTTTTATTTGATTGATATATAAATAACTTTGGTGACAATTAATATTTATTTAATTTATTAATTCTTAAATAAATAATTATTTATGTGATATAATTATATAAATCCATTATAATAACTATTCTAATTAAAAAATAACATAAAGTTGGACCATTAACTCAGTCAAAGCTCTCTCTTGATAAATAAATATTTTTTATTTATTAACAAAAATAACTTTTGTGTATATATATTTAAATGAGAATTAAAAATTAATTCATTTAATTATTGATCAAGAATAAAATGGGATTTAATTAAAATATACCTAAAATTAATAAACATTTGTAACACCCCAATCTTCCATGTTACAATTCTCTTTGAATAATTCAATAGTCTGCGCTGTACGCAACTTGGAGTTTTAACACACCACGAATAATCAAACTAGCCGTTATGAATAGTAATACCCACCTTTTTAAATTTTATAAATTTTATTCTTCAAAATGGACTTCATTTTTGGATTCAGAATATCAATATTAGCTTAGGGTGAATTTTTGGTATTTTTCTGAAAACTTTCATTTATTGATGAATAGTGAAAAAACAATGCATTATTTTTTAAAACTGAATTTTAATTTAAATAATTAGTTAATTTATTTAAATTTATTATAGGTCAAAAAAGATAAAAAATACTTATATATGTTCAATTTAATTCATTATAGTCATTTGATAATAAGATTAGATATATAAAATTTTATTGAACTTTTAACGTCTTTTACCCACTTTCTAGGAACATTTTCAAATTTGCATAAAACATAATTTTACCACGTCTATGAATTGAATTTAAAGAATCTGAGAGACACGGTTGACATCAGTAAGTAAAATGTGGTTCAATAGGATGAAAATAATTTTTGGTGAATAGTAACATATGAATTTTATTTACCACGGTTAAAAGTAAATAGGGTAATTAAATGTAAAAATGATATTATAATTACCCTAACACATGTCCTAATTCTATTGGATAAGTGTATTTCAACCAAAATAAACCTTAGGAATAAAATATGATCATTTTTTCCCACTTGGATTAGATTAGGAGATTTATTATTATTTTATTTAAAGAAGACTTAAAAGTGTTAAATTCAAATTTTAATAACTAAAACATTTTTAATATAGGGATATAAATAAGATAAATTAGAATATAAATATTCACTATAAATTTAAAATTATTTCCTACATATTGGTATTTTATTTATAATTTTTAGACATTAAATAATTAAATTTTTTATATGACACGTTGATGATGCTATAATTACCTTATTATTGGAAGATTACAATAATTGATATTATAAATATTAAAAGAATTGTAAATTGAGACTTTTATGTATTAAAAGAATTTTTTAGGTTAATATGACATGTTAGGATTGATTAAATTTTTTTTGTAAAGATAAAGTTGTTATGACTTTCACAAAAACCAAATACTAAATAGTGTCAAAATTGACATAAATGAGTTTTTAAAACAAATACTATATTATTAATTGAGATAATGTTCCTAAAAAACTAAGGTTTATCCAAAGGACTTATAGAAGGTTATATATATCGATAATTCATTACTTGGGGTTCGGTTGGATTTTTATAGTATGTTTATTAACCATTTATTATAATAATACAAGAATACATGGTAAAAGTTAAACTATTTAACTAAGAGTTAAATCTAAAAAATAAGGTTAATATGGTGACCTAAACCTATATAAAACCTATTGATTTAGAGTTTTTAGACCCAATCCCACCTTATTCTTGAAAAACATCATTTTGGATCCATTATAAACTGAATATGATTGTATAATAAAATAATATTTCATTCTTTTCCTAAAGTGAGTCTCACCTTTCTTATAAAAGGGTAATTCCCCTTATCTTAATTTCACACCTCCAAATCCATTTGGATCTTCCAAACCCTACTTAAATATCCTCCCAAATACCCTCACTTAAAACTATAGGCCTTAATTTTATCATAAATCTAACCTAAGGATCCCTTTTGATCAAATCAAAAGGAAGCACCCGAAGAAGAGGTAATAATTTTATCACCTCTTTCAAAGTTCTTTTCTTCTTCCACTTCCTCTTTCTTTATTATTTCCATACCAAAATAATAAATCCAATATCTTCTATATACTGTGATGTTATTATAAATAAGGTACAACCATATTCATTAATAAATCCGTCCTATGAATGAAAAAGTCACCAAACGTGCGTACGTACGACTTACCGTCTCAACGTCGTGGGGTAGTTTGTTATTCAACACTTCATTATTGGGATGGGCATAATAATGAGTATAAATAATTTAAATAATAAATATAACATGTTAATTATTCTTTATATATGATATACCATCCAATTACATATGATTTCATCATCAATAGAATGATATTGTCGCTCGTGCGTACGTAAGGATTACCGTCTCCACGAACGTGATTAAATTCATTCCCCATCATAAACATTCAAGAATAATTTTAATTTTATGATAAAAAATAATGTTTAAGAACTTAATATAATTTTGTATATGAATCAAATACATCATATCCATAACAAACATGGCTTACATAACCAATAATATAAAGGAAAGTGAATCAGTTAACACCTAAAACAATGACACTACTGAAATATTATTAACAAAGCAATATTAGAGGATCATATATGATATCATATTTATATATGTGGTTATTGTATAATTTAATAAAAATTATTTAACTATTATACAGGATTTTAATGTTCCCTTGATCAAGGAAAAGTACAAGGTAAGAGTTAATTCTATAATCTCTTCATTATTCGAGGTTGTTTATACATGAGTATCCACTGGGACCTCTTTATCATCCACATATGTGTTTCATAAAAATATATTTCAAATTTTTTTACCATTTCCTATAATATGGGTTAAAGTCATTTAAATGCTTGTTTTACTTTTTATAAAAAAATTTTAAAGGAATCTTTCCATCATTTTCCAAACAAGGTACTTTATAACCTTTTCGACGAATTAAGGAAAGAATGTTTTTTTAACTTATACGGAGAGTGTGGATATTTTTCATCCTTATAACACCTTCAAAGATTCCATTAAAATATTATAAGAATATTTTAAAATAAATGTTTTCATTTATAATTATGTTACTTTTAAATTATTTCAAAATATAAATAGATATTTCTCTCAAATAGTTTTGATTTCATCTATATCAACAGCCTTTGATAGATTTTACTCTTGTTTGAAGTTGATTTATTATGATAAAATATTCCATATTGTATCGAATGTTTTGTGATATGTTTGACTGTGGATGTATTATTTTTATACCATTCATGGTTTATAGATAAAGTATTGATATTTCGTATGATTGTTTTAATATGAATTTTTATGTTATGTTTCAACATTTTCATAGGAGGAATGAATAGGACTTAGTAAGTGAAAAACAAATCAAACATCAATTGAAACTATGAGGAATATTGATATTAAAAGTATTTGATCGATTATCAGAAAATTTTATTAATTAAGAAACATGTAGTCAAAATTTATAAGGAAAATTAAGAATTAATACAATAATAAAGAACCTTACAAGAGTTAAAGAGAAATTATGGAGGTCCAAATCTCCTCATTCCATTAACACAGACTTATATATAAGGTACACATGATTTAAATCATTGATATAAATCAATATTTATCTTCCTTATAAGATTAAATGGTTACAATACCAAGGGTTGAAAAAAAATTGAAAAGTTTTTCATAACAAATTTTAGATTTATGAAGGGTTTTTAAGGAATTAAGAGTTATCATAATTATTATATTATGAAATCCATATAAATAATAATTCATATAAATCCCCTTTAGTTGTCATAATTTCATGGAATCTCATATAAGCTTCAGTTTAAAAAAACCTTATGAGAAAAATAGTTGAAGTAAAATTAATTTAATTTCATGTAAATTTAAGGTTGCCTTATTAGAAACCTTATTAAGAAAACACAGTGTGAGAAAAACTTGATAAAGGTAAAAGGAGTGTATCATTCCCAACTCTCACCCCCCTCTCCATAAAATCATGATAGACTATGGATAACTCACATTAAAATTTCATAAATCAATTTATCAAAAGTTACAATTGGTAATCCATTTTTGAATAAATTAATAATATTATCACATGACTTTATTTATTTAATATCAATCTCAACGTTATTTTTATGTTCATGAGTAAAAAATAATTTTGGTGAGATATGTTTTGTTTTATCTCTTTTGATATACCTAACCTTTAATTTATTTATAAAATGACAATTATATTCATATGATGTAGTTTAAATATCTATAGAGACTCAGACATTACATGCCTTTATTTTATAATATTTATATAAGTTAAATATTACATGTAAAAAAAATCACACAATCCCAATAATAGTAGGTTTAGTTTCTTTGAGGACTAGCTAAATAAGAAACTTATTTTACAACCCTTATGATAATTTCACCATAATTAAGCTGCACTAAACTCCCTTCTATACTTATTATATGTTACACTCATCTTCATAACCTAGTTGAATTAAAACATAAGAAAATGGGTGAGACCATATACTCAGTGAGGTTAAACATAAGTGATAATAATTTAATATAATAAGTGAACATAATATTAGCACATGGGTATAATCAAGATATTTAAGAACATTTTTACCCAGTATGCATAGATAAAAAATCATAACATAAGACTTAACATAAGATAATACATGAATCAAAAGAATGTGGAAACATGAGTAAATAAACATGAGTCATGAGAGCTTAACACGATCATGAGAAAAGGCATATAACTTTGGAACATCTATAAACTATAAAACATACATTATCATAGGGAAACATTACATTCATAAGACCCATACATATACCCATGTTTTCAAGAAAATATAATTTCACTTGTGTATACATCACCGTCATGATTCTCACTCTTTCACCGACACTTGAGAATAAATAAATTTTCCACTTGTATATATATCTCATGAGATTTAAAATTTTAAACAATGCATTGGAGGGTGATATAGGGCCCCACCAGTCATTATCCATACATACGAGTTCCACTTTAAAATCATTCACTTGTCAAATTATAAAGAACCCAGGAAAATAAAATGGTTTCATAAAACTTTCAAATGAAAACCAATCATATTTTTTACAGCATGGAGAACCCATAAAAAGAAACTGGGTTTCATTGAAAACATAATAAAAAATCTAGGAAATAAAATGGATTTAATATTATTTTCAAATGGAATCTCATAAATAAATAATTAATAAACATAACTAGATAAACCCATGGAAAATAAATAGGTATATAAATATATTAACTGATATTCTAGGAAACTAACTATCAACTGATACAATAAAGAACATAGTATTTACAATGCATAGTTAAAGGGTATACGTTTAAGATGATAATTTTCCTAATAAATATATTTATGTAATCTGGTTAAACACTCTTCAATAAAAGAAATCAGAAAAGGTTATTAACAAAAGATAGGCATGAGAAGAAAAATTACGGTAATACACATAAAATTATAAGTCAAGATCAAGGAAATTATGGATCATTCCTCCAAAAGATGAGGAAATTACATAAGTTATCTAGATAAATAAGTTAGATGGTTACATTCAAAGGATATCCTTGATCATACATAGTATATTTCAAGGGAAAATGACTTATATAAAAAATACTTATTAGTATTTTTAGAAAAATAACTTCGAAAATAAGAAAATTCTTTGATCATTTAAAATCATTTCTCAAGAGATATTTTATAAATCTAGGAGAAAAAAAGTATTCTAGAAACCCACAAAATTTATAGATAAAGTTTCATATAAAATGATAATTCTATGTAAATACATGTTCACACATAAATATTAAAAATAGGAAGATTATTATATTTTGATGAAATCAACACATACAAAAAAACATTAAAAATGTTTTTAAATTTTTTTAAAGGAGGTAAAATGGAATAAAATTACCTTAATCAATTATTTAGGATTAGATAATGACATTAGAAAAATTATCCAATGAATAAAGATAAGGAAAAGGGGAGGTTCCAAACCAAAAAGAAGATATGGGTTGGTTCTATTTATAAGAAACACTTTGGGTAAAATATGAGTCAAGGTGAAAATGAAATTTAGAGACATATAAAACCCCATGAATATTAAAAGAGAATTATGAGGGAGTTTAGAAATAATTTAAATTCCCTAAATGGATTATCATTCAAAAATATTCTTTATTTGAAAATAATATTAGAAACAAAACCCTTACCATTTGAGTAAAATTTTAATTAAAACCTCCTTTCACTATTGGTATCTTTTGAATATAAATACATGTAAAATAGAACATGATGTGGCTCTCTAAAACCCTATGAATATAATAAAAACCATTCATTATGAAATAGATACACCATTCCAAAGAAAACATATTGTAAAATAGGAAATATGTCTTAGGGGGTGAAATTTTGAGATAAGAAACCTTACTGTAACACCTATAGATTATAATATATTACTTTTTTTAAATGGGTTGAATTTTTTTGATTTCTTTCTCAACATGAGACACTAAACTAAAACGAAATATCAATATATTTTAATAAAAATGGAAATATTTAGTATCATTGTTAAATCCTAGCCATTGAATTGGAGGTAATTAATTGGAATAAATTATTTATAAAATATTTATATAAATAGAATAAAGGTTGCTTTTAATATGGAAAAAACTAAATTGGTACTACTAAAATGAAAAATATGATCACTTTATATATAGAAATGTATTTATTAAAATATTATCATTATATGTGATGTGAATTAATATTACAAGAAACTTGTGATTAATGATGATAAAATATATTTCATATATTGGTTAATGCTAATTTAATTAGTAAATAATAGGAAATATGAATGATAATGGTTAATATTATAAAAATTTATTTTCCCATAAAAATAATTTTTCATTATATCTCACCATTTTATTTTAATGTAAAATTTATAAAATTTATAATTTTAATTTGAAAAAATGAAAATAATTTTTAGATTCATCATAGTAATATCTGTTTAAGATTAATTTTTGTTATTTTTCTAAAAATAATTATTTTTATTTGAAAATTTCATTTTTACAAATAACATGACTTTTATGAAATTATTAGTATATAATTTTGAATTGGGAATCCATGAAACATTTTTATAAGACCAAATATTTATTTTATATGTTCATTTATAGTTTTAAAAATTCTGATTTTAATTTATAAACTCGTATTTGATATTTTAGAACCTATGTAATATTTTCTCAATAATTATTTTTATTACATAATAAATTTTCATTTTAAAGTTATTTTTTATAAATTTTATAAATTGAATTAAATTAATTGGATTTAAAATTTATAATTAGTGGGTCTGAATTATCTAATAACTACCACTTTATTTTTGGGAATAAAGTAATGTTAACTTTGGTAAAAACTAGTCACCATAGTAAAAGCTAAAATGATAAAAATAATAATATAATGGGTAAAGGAATTTAAATATGTTAATAAAATGTATAGAATTGATTATATGAGGTTTAGATCGACCTTTTATCTTCTACACTCTATTATTTCTCAATTTTGGATCTACTTGAAAGGTTTAACATGTGCTCCCTTTATATTAAGTTGAAACATTTTTGAAAATTTAATTCTCACCACTTATAAAATAGACATCTCTCCACCCCTTCAAGAAACTCATAAAAATTAGGTTTCCTCCTAAAACCCTAAAATTTTCAGTCCAATGTAATACTATTTCACATTATTGAGATTTTTTTCACTATAAATTAGCCTATTTCATCCATTTAAAAGTGATTTTCCAAGGAAATATCAAAGTTAACATGTGAGTAATCATTTTTACTTAACTTATTTCTTCTCTATTTATCTTTTAAAATTATAATTTTATAGTCCCAATGAAAATAAATAAGAATTGATTATATATTAAATTTTATTTTTTTATTGTAATAATAACTAATCACATTTTCCATTTCTTATTAAGAAAAATGAAATTGTAATTTGTGCATTGTGTGAACTACCGGCTCCACAACGCAATGGTATTCGTTTTCCTTAACTACCTTACAAGGTTTTTATAAAAGGGGAATTTAATAAATAATTATGATATTTTTATTAATTTTACGATTTTGAAACAATAAACTATATTACTCATTTCTCCCATTATATGGAAGGTGAAATCAGAAACCATCCGTATGTGTGGACTGCCGCCTCCATGAAACGATAGATTTTCATTTTTATTTTTATCACAGCCTTGCATGAATGGTCATTAGGATGGAATTAAATGATAAATATTATTTTTATTATATCATTAATGATATTTTATTACAAATTTTAGAACAAATTAATGATATTATCCACAAAAGAATTATCATTAATTATTTTGTTTAAAACGATAAAACTAAGAGGAAAATGATCTCTTATTTCTAAGTAATAACATTATATAAATTATATTGTCTTTATAATTATTTAAAATTTAGATATATCACAATAATAAATAATGAATAAGATCATTATGCATCTTTTATAATTATATTATAACTAAACCACCTCATAATCATCCATTAATCATGTTAAGTTCAGGTTTAGGTTAATTTAACTACCTACTTGAAAAATATTATGCATTTATATTGTGGATAGACATGGGAACTTAATTAATGGTATAATATGATATAAATATGTAAATAATTATTTTTTTATAGAATGGAAAAATTATTATTCAACTAATTAGTTAAAAAAATTACATTTGTTAAGACACATTGAAACATGATCATCATTGATTTTAACTTTGTGATTTGTAACCAAAACTACCATAGAATGAAATTATAACTTTATAAATTTTCTCGGAACATATAATTCAGTAAATTATATAATATAATAGTTATTTATTTTGTAAAAATAATATATAGTAACACCTGTTTTATGAAACTAGGTGGAAGTGTTAATGATTACTTACTCTTCCTGTAAAGAAACTTTTCGGTATTTTCATACAACACATTTTTTTGTTAAGTGATAACCTTAAAAATTCATAAAAATAATTCAAAAACATCCCATAGTAAACCGATAAAAATTAAAACTCAATCCAATTACACATGCCTACACCAAAAAATTCGTATTTTAAATTTCAAATGAAACCATACACATCACCTCTTATCCATTTAACACTAATGTGTATCACTTTCATAAACTCACTATCAGCATCACAAAAGTTTCACTATAAATGTCCCATGATTACTTAAAGATCTAATTTTTCAATGGTCAACACCACCATAAAGACCATGATAATAAAAGAATCTATAGTAAAATCATAATCCTGAACACCATATACAACATCCTTGTATGAGTCACTCAAGATCTCCACAGAGATGAATGTGAAACTTTAAGAAAAAACACCACCTTATGAATCTTGTTCCACCACCATACCAACTTCTACAGACCCAAAATACCCTGAAAAACATCACACCAAACCAAGGTGGGTTCTAGCATATTGGAACAGACCAGAAAAGTAGAGGGAGGGAAAAGGATATTTAACCACCCCATAGATCTAAAACCAAACTTGTTAAAAGACACTATCCATACACCAAAACACCATCGCTAAGAATTAAACCAATAATGCAAACTAATTCCAAAGAAACAAAATTCTATAATCCCAAGAGAAAAAACACAATGAAAGAGAGAACCAAAAAACTAGAAGATTAAAAACATTGGGAAGAAATCATCCACCGTAGAGGTAAACTTAATACCAATGTAAGAGTCTCCCCCTATAACACTGTTAAAATGTGTAACCAACACATCCCAAAAATCCCATGAAAATAGGATAAATAGACTAATATGAGGTATGGTATGCTAGATATGGAAGTAAGAGAAATTAATAAACAAATCTAATGTATCATCATAGATCATAACCACATGATACAAACCATATGAAAATCCACCCAAAAACAAAGTAATCAAAGCCACTAAACATGATCAGAAAAATTCTCAATCTTTCCTCGGCACTATCGTGATGGACCAAGATGTGGTCAAGCATGATGGGGGAAGACAAAAAGAGCATAAGGGGGTAAGAATGACCATGATTGTTGATTATCCCAGAATAGAGATTAATTGAAAGGAACAATGTCTGGGAAAGGGACCAATGAGAGAGAGAAATAAGGAAAAATACTACGTGAATACCGCACTAAAGTGAGAAGACCATCTCCAAGGAATGAGGAAGGGAAAACACAATGGAAAGAACAAAACATTAGGAATACCAAGAAGGATTAAGGAAACGTTTCAGATAGAGGATGAGGGGTAAACCTAGATTCCAAGAGGGAATCATCTAGAGAAAAATAAAAGATCACCCGAGAGTGATAGCATCCTTTGTCTCCAATGATCAACGCATCCCATGATTACTTACTCACGGTGTTGAAAAAAGGTAAAAACAAACTAATTTTTATATGTATTGAAAAATTTTAAATAGGGATTATAAATGGTTATAGTTATGAATAAGTTTATTTTGCATGTATTTAATGAAATTAATTTTATTTATTCATATTTTGTGTTCAATTGAAAAATGAATCAAGACCAAGATAAGGGTTTTCATTTCAAATTACCCTCTTTCAGACATATTTGTTTTAGGTGAATAATTTTATTTATGTGGTGTATATACTACCAAATTGAGATATTATATCATGAATTATATTTTTATCATTTTATTTTAGGTTCAATTACAATCACTATAATTCAAAAGGGTTTTGATTAAAATGTTACTTGAGCTGGAATGGTTCTTTGTCTCACACTTTAATTACATGAGTCATGTTTATGGTATACACAATGTTTTCATTTGAATGTTGTATTCACTACCCATATATGTTTCTTTTTCACATATTTTTTTTATTTATGGGAAATACTAATAAAATTTATTTTCTTTTCATCAAATGGATTTTGACCCAGTTATTACCCTAGTTGTAAGGATTTTTGGTAACTTAATTTTCATTCATTAACATATAATCATCCTCTTGGACTTAAAACTTGGTTATATTATACCAATTTATTATTTTATGTGTTATTATATTCATATTCTATGAATTTACATTTGTACCACATAATAAACCTTTTTGAAATATTTCTTACTTCAAGATGCATGTTGCCCATATGGGATATTGATTACTCAAATATCCTTTTTTTGAGTTATATTTTTTCATAATGAAATTCTTTATTCCATTCTTGGTTTCTCACACCCTAATATTTTATTATATAGTGGATTATATAACTATATGGGGAAAATATATTTCGATACAGAAAAAAGTTTTCTTACTTTTTTTAAAATTTCAGTTTGAACAAAGGAATTTTTAAAATAATAAAAAAGATTTTTCCATTCACTTTCATATGATTTGTCTTCATATTCTATTTTATAAAAGAAAAAAATTATTTATTTTCAATTATACATTATTATAGATTCTTCATAATTTTTTTAAAATCTTTCACATCATTTTTTAAAAGATACCTTTAAAATCTACTTGTAAATTTTTATTTTACACAAATGTAAAAAATATTTTTTAAAATATCTTTTACGTTTTTTCTTCCTTTTACCTTAACATTTTAAAAAGGATTTACCTTAATGGGGTTTATGATTCCTGACTTATACTATAATATATATTTATCATTTATGGTATTAAACTCATGGTATCAAAGAATCTGATTCTTGATCTCTTCTTTTGTGATACCATTCAAAACATTATTTTTGGGAGGTGTTTTCATTTATGTAAAAAACATTATATGTTTACTTAGTTACACTCTGGTTATTTTCATTTTCAACCATCCACCTTATTCCTATAGATGGGTTATGATTATGTTTTTATTTTCATTAACATGGGGAAGAGTATTGGTTTTTTTTATTTTATTATTCCAATACGGATGATTTTAGTGAGTTGATTATGTATTATTTAACTATTCTCCTTATTATGATGAATAAGTTATAATCATATTATAACATTTATTTAAATGGGAAAAAATATTTTAATCCTTTATGATAATTGAATACTAACACATGTTTATTATGTATTGAAATTATATTTTTTTCATTATACAGACAGTCATTTCCTTATTCTTCTAGAGGTTCATTAACGAATGGTATGAAATGTCATGTTGAATCTTATGGTGAATGCATTGGAATTAATCAAGTGATGGGTGGGTACCAATATTATATATCCCCTAAATGAATATATATGTCACATAAGACAAAACCACTTGGGTTTTTGTGTATAACACTCCCTATATCAATATAATATATTGGAATAAGTCCTTGAGAATTTGTTTTTTATATACGGAATTATATATGAGATTGGTATTATTGATATCCATATTTTAATATATTTCCATGAATATAAAATGATTTTTGTTTCAGTGGATTATGTAATTATTCAAATTATTTATTCATTCTATATTATGTATTTCATGCTTATGTTTTTAACAGATTTAGTTATAACTTTCCCTTACTATGAGTTTGATCTCACCCCACTCTTATGTTTCCATTCCCCATGATATGAAAAAAATTAGTAAATGTGACATTTTTATAATGATAAATTTATGAAATAATTTTTGGGAGATTTTTATAACACCATATGAATTAAGTAGTTTCATAAATAATGGGAATAATGTTTGTTTGATGCAAAGAACAAGGGCATTGGTAGTTATTGTTTCATCCTAATTATATGAACCTATAAATATAAAATTTATTGGGAATGTATATAATGAAATAATTTAATTAATTAATTTAAATATAAATAATTATTTCCAAGAATATATAGTTGATATCGAATCCAGTGTATAAAGTATGTATTTATGGCACCCTCCTCGGTAGTACGGGTATGGGGCGTCACACTTACCTTATTTCCCACTTAGTTGAATAAACTCTAAGATAATATATGAAAAATATAAATTTCTTAATAAAATATTTAAAACCCTTTTTTACATACACAACCTTTTATAAACTTCATTTATATTTATTATTTACATGTATATTAGTGACTTGTTATTTATTTTTAATATCAGGTATGAGTAATCTGGATCGTTTTGAAATAGTTTCATACTCTTGGTGTTTTTATTCTTTATTCTATAAAATTTCATCATTCCTAGATCATAAAATTTACTGAAATTTAATCTTTTAAATTATTTATGACTTTATAATTTCATTATATAGGAGTTTTGGTTATGATCCTTAAATATGAATTCAACAATGATCATGTTTCGATGATTATTATAGAATAAGGAGTGGTTCATTAAATAATGAGTTAAATGTTTATATTATAATTTTTCAACCAAAATAAATAAATTATTTACAAAATGATACCATAAATTTATAGAAATTAAATTTTCATAGTCATCCATGACATAAATATATAGTATTTTTCAAGTAGTTTATTAAACCAACCCAGATAACAACGTGATGTAATTAGATGGGTGATTTTGGTTAGGAGAGTGTTTATATTTTATTAATATCATTATAATAGAGGAATAATGATATAATTTATATGATTTTAATTTTTTATGTTTTAAATTAATATATTTGGATAAATAATAAAGATTAGATAAAAACTGAAATATATCACTTTCATGGAGGCAGCAGTCCACAGGTACGCATGTAGGGCATTCTCATTTTTTCACTTAATAAGAGGAAGGTATGGAATGATATTTATTTAAATAATTTTATAAATGTTACAGATATATTATTAATTCACTAAATTAAACATTAATAATATCAATGAAATACGGTATTGAAAAATGGAATGAATCATTCCATGGAGGTGGTAATATGCATGTACACAAGGATGATGAATTTGTTTCTCATAGAACGTGAGAAATGAGTAATATGGTTTATTATTTAATAACCTAAAACATTTCATAAATATAATAATTCTATACAAAATTCTATATTATTACCATCCTTGTGATGTGGTTAATGAAAACGAAGGTGTTGCGTTATGGAAGCGGTAGTTCGCACACATGCATGATTTAAGTCTTCACTTTTCTTAATAGTAGAGGGGAAAGGTGGTTAATTTTTATTTACATGATATAAAAACATTAATTATAATATAAATAATTAATTAATTATATAATATTGTTAAAATTTGTTTGAAATTTAAAGATAAAAAGGAAATGGTGAAAATAGTGCTCTTACATTGAGAATTGTGGGTTTCTCTTGAAGAATTACTTATAAAGGGAAGGCTTGTGATAATATCATGTGATTTGAAGTTTGAGAGTGTTAATTAATATTATAATTTAATTAAATAGTGAATATTTTCATTAGGAATCCTAATTTTTATAGTTGTCTTGAAGGGGTGGTGAGAGGCTCCTTTTATAGGTGGTGATAATGACATTTTTTCAAATATTTCAAATTAAAATAAAGGAAGAACATATTAAACATTTAAAGTAGAAAAAATAAACAATAAATGAGTATATGGTGAGATAACTTCCATAATATATCAAACACTCACCTAGAAACATGTTTCAAGCCCTTTATCCTTAGATTTTTTACTTTTACCAATTTTGGTTTTATCGTGGTAACTAGTGTTTATATCAGTAAATAATTTTGTGAATAAAAATAAAATTCCTTATATTAATTAATATTTTCCTAAAAATTCCAAATATTAAATAAATTTTATCAAATAGAACTTATATCTATAAAAAAATCAATTTTAAAAATACCACGTAAAAAATCAATTTCATAAAATGTGTATTTTTAAGATTAAACTTTATGTGTAATGTAAAATTATCAATGTATTTTATTTTCATGATATAAATTATTTTATTATAAAAAAATAAATTTTATGTTAATTTAAAATCAATCTTAAATGTTGTTTTACCAAAATATTATTTAATTAAAAGAAAAGACCGAAAATAGTTTTTTATTGGAAGATATTACTTAAGTCCTTAAAATGTTAATCATGGGTTTTCTAAATTCAATATAATGTTAAAAACACATATTTTTTATTCCTTAAATAAATATTCTATTTTTTATAAATTTTTAATCCAAACTTATGTTGTGATAATGTCATAAAAATTACAATATTGGTAAAAATAGTAATTTTCACTATTCAACTTAAAAATAAATTATGTTGAAAAAAAAATAAAAATTAAATATTAACCTAATATCATAGTGATATGTAAAAAATTAATTTAATTTTATAAAATTAAACTTATAAAATATCTAAATATATATTTTTAAATGAAAATAGAAAATATTAAGAAAATTTTTATTATAAAAAATGAACTTTTTAAACATTAAGAGTTACTAATAAATTACTAATTAAGAAGGTGTTAATATAAAATATATTTTAATAAAACTACCCTTTTAAATTTAAATTAAAATGTATATAAATTAAAATTATTTTTATATAAATGGTTTATTTTGTAATTTTTTCAATACATATTTGTTAAAAGTAACCTTTATATAAATGTGAAACATAAACATGATATATTTATATGAAATCTATAATCCTAATTTCTACTTACATATCCCCTTATGATTTCCACATAATATTTAAGAATAAGTTATGAATTTTGGGATATCGGAGGTGGTGATTCTGCTAGCATAGATCTTGTGGAAATTTTCATGAGCTATAACTTCTCTCACTTATGATTTTGATCATATTGTAATTATGGGATATCATCTTGGGGTTGGTCTAAGGTAAACCATAGTGAAGAAACATCCTTTACAAGATAGTAAAAATGAGCATCATAAGGGATACCTCTATTACCCAATATCATTTCCCTCATTTTTCTTTGTAGATTTCATAATATGGTTACTTCCTTTTATACCTACTAATTTAATAGATATATTATAACAATAAAATTTTATTTTAACATATAAAATTTGTGTTTTAGTTTTTTATTGAATTTAAAACATGATACTAACATAATATTTATTTAAAGATAATAAATAATGTAATCTCAGGTCATTACAATATCATTATTCATATATAATTCACAACTATTTATAATATTATGAATAACCATTCTCAATCAAACACATTATTGAATTACTTCATGAGTCTTGATAACCTCAACATAATTAGAGGAAGTTGTAGAAATTGTTTGTGTTTTACAATTCCATGAAATGGAAGTTCCACAAAATTTCAATAAATATCCATTTATAGATATATCTTTATATGGATCAAATAAAAATATTTCATTGAAAACCCATCTAATTTTGGGTATGAACTTTTAGAATAAAATAATCCTAGATTAATACATCCTTAAATGTAAATTTATATATATTTTATAATATTCAAATTTTAACAAGTGGGAGAATAATTGTACATGTTTAATAAATTTATAAAAAATGATATATATATATATATATATAGCCTTGTATTACTTTTATAGTACATTAGCACTCTTATGGGACTTAGATATGGTACTTCAACACTAAAAATTTATTCGTTATAATATCATAATATGAAAAATATTTATGTCAATCAATAGAAAATACAATCATTAGTGTACTTTATAAATGATACTTGTCCATGTAAAATCTTTATAGCAATTTTATATTATTTAGATACTGATTAAAAAAATTATACCTAGGATATTCAATTTTAAATCTAAAGTAAGAATTTTTATTTCCAATGTATTTAATTTCAAATTATTTATTTAAATATTCTAATAGATTTTAAATCTTATCAGTAGTTCTAATCATACACAAATTATCAAAATACACAACCATGATCAAAAAAATCAAATCTATTCCTTTTAATAAAGATGCACTAGAAAATTTGATCATTTTTATAACCATTTTTCATCAAATTTTCACTCATGAGATCAAACCATATGTTTCCTGACTGTTTTAATACATATAATGATTTATTATACTTTATATAATAAGAATATTGAGATTTATAAAATATTATCATCATTTTGAATCCTTTTTGGATTTTCATATAAACATTATTATAAATATTATTATATAAGTATTTAGTCACAACATTCATTAGGAATAATTTGAGATGTTGGGGTATAAAAATATTATTAGATAATTAAGGTTTATAATGTAACACCCCAATATTTTGATGAATTATTTAGTCTTGAATAATTTTATCTATTCTATAGTTTTTGTTATATGCAAAACCATGGTTAAACAAGTTGCGTTATATTATTAAAATATTATGTGTCTGTTATCTCTTAGCCATTTGATTGGAGTATATGAATAGTAATAATTACATTATTAAAAAAATAAGGTCTAAAAATTTATAAAATGAATTCATTATTTATCAAATTATAATTAAAAAATATATTTGGAAATAAGAGTGATATTTTTTCTAAAAAAATATTTTTATGCGCGAAATATATTTTTATATTAATAAATTAAATTAATTAAAAAATTAATTATTTTAATTAAATATATATTATTTACTTGATAAAATATTTTAAACATTCAACAAATATTTTTTTAATCATTAGATAAGAATAAATCTAGTTTTATACTTAAATTTTATATTTTTTTAAAAACCATTTTTTGTCGCATTTTTCACCATTTATTTAAAATTATTTTATCCCATTTATAGGTATTTAATTATATAAAATTAAATTAGAATTTATAATTAAGAGTTTCTAATTTGTTAAATATTCCCCTTTTATTTTTTGTAAATCTGAATAGTAACTATGGCTAATTTTATGACATTAATAAAGGGTAAATCGGGTTGATCTAGGTTAAAACTAAGTGGTAAGGCCATAGTTTTTAATAAAAATTATTATAGGATGAATTTCATTCTACCCTTATCACATTATTCTTGAAATTTATTTTTTTAATGGACACTTGTCCATGAAAATGACTACTATATTATTTAAATCAAAGAAAGTTACAAAATGTCACACTCTTAGTTTTAAATATCATTTATGTGTAAACATAAGGAAAAAGAAAATTATAAAAAAAAATACATGTGTATATTTTGATATTAATAAAATTATTTTCATGATATAAATTTATTGTTAATTTTTATTAATTATATAATGACATTAATTTCTTATACAACACTGATGCAATATTTCTCCATTTAATAAAATCAGTATAAAAAATGAATTTAAAAATATTAAAAATGATTTATATTCAATGATTTAATATGTCCAATAAATTTTCAAGATATATAGGAAATATTAGGTAGGATTTAAATAATTATATAAAAATTCCCTCTTTGTCTTGATGTATTTAAAATTAAATTAAATTTATATTGTAAAAATTTATAATAATGATAGTTTATCAAAATAATATTTTAATAAATTATTTAAAAATAATAAAAATATATAAATAATAAAATTTAGTTATTATTTGGTATAATATGTCATAAATTCAACATTTATGGTCCAATTTTCATCTTATAATTAAAAATTATGACCTTTAATATTGAAAAAGTTGTCATCGTGGCTAAAATTAAAATTGGTTATTTACGGGTTAATCAAAATAATAAGGGTTAAAATAGAAAAAACGGATCTAAATTCTATTGGTTTATAGTATTACAACCATATAATACATTATCTTCTAATACATATCTATTTGGAGGCATTCTTCTAGGAGATAAATTTATAATAATTTAATATTTTGAGAAATTACAAAAGTGCCCCTCACCTCAATTATAAAAAGGCACCTCCTACCTATCTTATTACCCAACTTTTTAGCTTATAGATCTCCCAATATTTGATAATTTGTCTTAAAAACCTTACTATACACATTCTATAAGTTCTTTTCTTCCCAAAAGACCATCCCTAGACCCATTTAAAAGATATCTAAAGGAGTCGTTCTAAAGAAATGGTAATCACCATAACCGATCACTTTCTTTTATACTCTTCCTTAACTCCAATAAATATATGGTATTTATAATAAAATAATAAATTAATTACACCAAAAATTATTAAATTTTATTATGATTATTAAAACACCATTATACCCCCTCTTTCCTATTAAATGAGAAGTAAAAGTATCACCCAAGCGTACGTACGGTTTACCGTATCCACGTAGCGATACAATTCATTTTTCATCACCATATTTTATGGATGGATATATTATAGGTTTCATATTTATATATTATATTTATGAAAAATTATTATTTTTTAATGATAATATCATGTCTACATTCTTACCATCCAATCCTTTGGGAAACGATAACGTCATTCGTGCATACGTGTGGACTACCACCTCCACGAGACGATGTGATTCATTTTTCATTTATATTTTAATTTTTTGGTAATGAGAATAAATTTTATGAATATATATTATATATATTATATAATAATGATATTTTAAAGGTGAATTAATATTTACCTTTCTTTCATTCCATCGATCAAAAAATGAAAACAACGTTCATGCGTATGTACAGCCTACCATCTCCATGAATGGTGTAGTTTATTTTTCTATCTATAAATTTTATAGATGGAACTAAATATGTATATAATGAGTATATATTATATTTTTATCATGATTAATAATCTATAATTTATTTAACTAAGATAAATTTATAAAAAACAGAACTACTAAACTACAATACTCATGATAAATGAAATAGTTGACACCTAAAAATTATGATTTTAATAAAGAATTATTGATAAAAGGGGGTTTTTTAAATGTTATAAAGGGATAATATATGATATAATAAGTATTAAAATTACTCTGGTATAGAATTATAATAAATTTAAATTTATTATACAGGAATTTAGAGTTCTTTTGAAGCAAGGATAACTCTAGGAAAGGGGTTTATATTACAATCTCATTATTTATTGTGATTGTTCATGATTAAGTTCTAATGTTGAAATATTATGATATTCCACTAAATATACTCATTAATTTTATTCTCATAAAATTATTTCATAAAAATTCATGTGTTCCATTCATTTTCCTCTCCTTATGTACTCAAGAAACTGAAAATAGATTTTTGAGGAAAATCGACTCTATTTCTCTCTTCGATCGAAAAACATGTTTTCTTCTACATCCATGTTTTCTAGAAAAATATAGAATTATTTTCCTATTAAAATATTATTATTAAAATACATCTTTACCCATGTTTGAATATTCAAAAATAATTTTAAAGGAAACTTATTTTAATTTTCAAATTGAGGTACTTCGTGACTTCTCTGAAAAAGGTATGGAATGAATGTTTTTTAAAATTATACAGCATGAATTACTTTTCCCATAGTCATGAATAATATTTTATTTGAAGATTATTTTAAATTTTTACATTTTTATTTTCAAAGAAATTTTTTTCCTTTATAATTTCCTATTTTTTTAATAAGTTATTTCAAAATAGAAAGGTAATTTTCCTCAATAAGTTTAAATTATCTTTAAATAGTATTTTTATTCATTAAAGATGATAAATCTTAATTTTACTTATGATTTACTAGGGATATGATCCAATTATACCATCCTTATTATTTCTTTGGGTTTTTTATGTTTATGGTGACAATATGTTTATGAAAACTCTTTATTTTCCAAGGGTTATGCTAGGGTGATATGTTTATGAAACACATTTCTTTTTATGGGTTTTGATATGATGAACGTGTTATATTATTTGGTTACACATATGCATGATTTTAATTATTTTATGGGTGGGACCTATATCTACATCCAATTCATTGGGTAAATATTGATGTCTCATGAGATAAATAGGATTTCAATGGGGGTGAACTCAATTCAGTAAGGTACTTTTTCCACTATGATAGTCTTGGAAGTGAATGTTGAATACTATAATTATTTTTAGAGTAAAAAAATCCACTATTATAGTCTTGGAATTGATCCTTGAATATTAAGTAAATAATTTTATATACTTATTTGTATTCCATAATCCCATGTCTTATTCCTATGTTATGCTCTCATGGATCATGTTATTTAATTCCTTTATGATTCATGATTTATAAACTAAAAATATTTATTAAATTACTCAATATTATGATCTATGATATGTAGGGTATGTTTTTAAAATGTTAATTTCATGTAATTATACCTTTTTTCTCATTTTATTCTTATGTGATCATTGATATCTCTCGTGTCTACTCATAATAAGTATATGATCTCACTATTTTGTTAATTTTCCTTTCCCAAAGCCCTGAATAAAGGTATTGTGTATGATAGTTCTTATAAGGGTGATATATATGAAGAAATAATTGTGAGATGATATAGATATTTTATGATCCAGTTGTTTGTGTTTCCAAGTTTCTAAAGATACAAGACCTAAATGATTTTGGTGTGGATTAAAATGTTATGTAATGAATATTCATCTATTAATATATAATATCTATGTACAAAAATCATGGTTCAATATAGTTGGTATTAGAGAAAGGTTTAGTTAACCTTTTGAAATGAGGATGAGAAAACTTTTTTAATAACCGTAGGGATAATTCTAAGCATAGGATAAAATCATAATTTTTGGGTAATTATCTTGAATGAACATGGTTAAACCTAAGGTTTTATAAAATTATGTATCACAATTTATATATCCTATAAATTATTTTTTATGATTATGTGGTTTCCTACCATGATTATTATTGCTCACATTACAATTTTTTGTTTTAATAGATGGTTGGAACCCAAATAAATCATGTAAACATTGAATGTGATGGACAACGAAACAATTGTTCTATAGAGAAACTGAATGTTATTAGACCTAGAATGAAAAATATTTTTTCTATATGCACAAATCTTTCTCAAGTTATGAATCAAACTGAGCTTAAAAATGAAAAATATAAGTAAAGACATTATGTTGAGTCCTTCATGAGGAAACATCCACCTTCTTTTAGTGGGTCCACTAATCTACTAGTTTTTTATCAATGGTTCAATACCATTGAAAATATATTTTCTAATATTCAGTGTTTAGAACATGATAAATTTATTATGTATGTTTATCATTTGGAATGAGAAGTTTATCATTGGTGGGATATTATCATGAACATGATATAAAAAGAAGAAATTTAATCTACGGAGTGGGAAGAATTTAAAATATTATTTTTCAATAAGTACTTTACTCATATTCATTTTAAAAAAATGTATAAATAATTCATTGAGTTAAAGTAGAGGTATGATGAATATTTTGGAACTTATGAGGAAAATTTCACAAGACTTGTGAGGTATGATTCTTTTATTATCATCCAACCTAATATTAAGTTTTATTAATTCTTCAATGGATTAAAACCAAGTTTCTAAAGGGTGTTATCCACAAGGGGATTAAGTAGCTAGGAATAATTTGTCGGATTTTATTTCAAGGTGTAGATGGAGATTGGAGTTACCCATTAATCTCATGGTTTTGGTAAGATAAGAAAAATGGAATTTAAAAGAAAATTCTAAAAACCATAGAGAAAAGAATATGATTCTACCATTATTATCTAAGTGTGGAAGGAAACATGGTATAAATTGTCATAAGGGAACCAGTAAATATTTAAATTATAGAAAGGAAGTTCATCAGGTAATCAAATGCGGAAGTGATGTGAAGAATTTAACTAATGATGTAAAAATAGAGAAAGTTCAATAGAATGAACCACCTACACTCCAATGTTTTAAATTCAAGGATTATATTAATTATGCTAACCAATTCCCAAATCCAAAGGATAATAATGATAATTGATTTAAAAAACCTCTTATTCTTGGAGAAAAAGGGAAATCTCAATTGATTGTATTTATGATGAAGGTTATAATAATAATGTAGTGAAGGGTACAATTATCATCCACTCTAGAACTGATAGTGTTTTATTTGATTCTGGATCTACTCACTCTTTTATATCTAAATACTTTTTTATGGTTATCATAGTACCACCTCCAAAATTAGATGTGAGTTACCTGTAAAATCCCTTAATGGTATGATGATAACATCCCTGGTCTATGATTCTTCTTTGGTTGAAGTTTATGGGAATTAGTTTCTATAAAATTATTTCATTATCCATCTAGTTTAATTTGATGTTATTTTTGGAATAGATTGTCTTTATTTACATAAATCCCACTTCAATTTATGAGGAGGGGATGTTATGTTTGATATTACAAACCAACCTATGATCCCCAATTAGTGTGTTGAAAAAATGAACTTCTAATGGAAATTACATCCATCATATAGATCTGGATTCCTATTAAAAAGTGGACTTTATCTGAGATGGTTGGTGAGAAACTCAACATTGAAGATATAACTATTTTTAGGGAGTTTATTGATGAATTTATAGAATATTTTTCTGGTCTTCCACCAATTTATGAAGTTATGTTTTCAATAGAACTCATACCTGGTACTACACCTATTTCCAAGACTCTAAATAGAATGTCCCTGATTGTGTTTCAAGAATTGAAGAAGAAAATCCAAGATAATTTCGACAATTTATTCCTTCATCCAAGTGTGGTACCTTAGGGTGCACCTATTTATTTTATTAAGAAGAAAGATTGATCAATGAAACTATTCATTGATTATCGAGAACATAACAAGATCACAATCAATAACAAGTATCATCTACCCCATATTGATGACTTGTTTTATCAACAATACTAATATCAATACTTTTCAAAGATTTGTCTTCATTTTGGTTATAATAAATTGAGGGTCAAAAATAAGGATATCCCCAAGAAATCATTCTAAACAAGTTGTGGACACTATGAATTTATAATGATTCCTTTTGGTCTTATTAATTCCCCCTCTATCTTTATAGATTTAATGAATATATTATTTAAGGATTATCTTGATCAGTTTTTGTTATTTTTGATATAATATATTATTATTTATTAAAATTGAAAGGAATAACATGATGATCATTTAAGGATTCTACTGAAGACACTAAGGAAGGAAAATCTTTATGAAAAATTTACCAAGTGAGAATTTTTTCAGTTTAAAGTTTCATTCTTTGGTCATATAATCTCAAGTGAGGGTATATCAATAGACCCTTTAAAGATATAAGTTATTAAATATTGGAACAGACCAACTATTGTGACTAAGATTCGTAGTTTTCTTGGTTTGGATGGATATTATTAGTGCTTCATGGAGAATTTTTCATAGATATCGAATCCACTTATTAAGTAAAATTTTAAGTGAGCTAAGTTTCTTTGGATATATGAATGTAAGGAATGCTTTAAGGAACTGAAGAGAAGTTCAGTCAACACACTTTTCCTCACACTAACCTATAGTGGATAGGGTTTTTAAATCTATATTGATGCATCAAAGAAGGAACTAGTATGTATCCTCATGCATAACGTTATGGTTATAGATTATGCATCATGATTATTGAAGGTCCATGAGAAAATATACCCAACTCATGATTTGGAGTTAACTGCGTTAATTTTTTCATCAAAGATATGAAGAAATTATCTCTATGGATAAAGTTTTGATATATATACTGATAAAAAAAGTTTAAAGTATATTTACACTCAAAAAATTTGAATATGTGTGAAAGAAGGTGGTTATAGAGGATTAAAGATTATGACTACTCAGTACATTACCACCATGGCAAAGTAAACAAGGTGGAAGATTATATGATTCTAAAGTATCATACTATCTTATCTATGATAAGTATCAAAAAAGTCATAATAAATATAGATATTCATTGTATGGATCTTGAAATATTTAAGGGGATAAATATTGTCTTTATAAAATGAGTGTTCAACTATCTATCTAAGTAAAGATTAAAGAGTCATAAAAAAAGACATAGACCTAAAAAAGGTGATAAATGTGAATGGGTTCAACATTGATTATAATGGAATAATATGTTTCAGTAATTTTGTTTGTGTCCCTTAGATACCATATTTGAAGAAGGAGATGATGAATTAACTCATGGTTCTTCATTCTCTATTCATCATGGTGGTATGAAGATGTATAGATATTTTAAAAAGTATTCTTGGTTAGATTTAATGAAGAGAGATATTATAGAGTATGTTTCTCAGTGTATGGTATTTCAGTAAGTTAAGGTTGAGAGATAAAATTATAAGGTTAAGATACAACCATTACCCATACTAAAATGGAAAAGGGAAGACCTCTCCATGGATTTTGTCATCAAAATTCACAAAACATCAAAAGGGAATAATTTTATTTAGTAGATCACCTTATAAATTCAACATACTTCATTAACATTAGAGAATATTTCTCTCTTTATCAACATATTCGTTTATATATTAAGTGGTAATATTTCATAGTGTACCACTATCAATTGTATTTGATTAGGAGAAAAGGTTTACCTCAATGTTTTGGATAAGTCTTCAGTAGGATATGGATCCAAAGTTATGTTTCATCATAACCTATCATCCTTAGACATATTTTCATTATAAAATGACCATGAAACAAATTGAACACTTGTTTAGAGATTTTTTCTATGGATTTCAATTTTGGTTTTGATCAACACAATCATAGGATGAAATTTTCCTATAATAATAGCTTTGACTCCAACATTAATATGGATCCTTATGAAGCCCTATATGGTAGGATGTTTAGAAATCCAACATTATGGAATGGATTTAGATAAATAAAACTATTTTTACCTTTTCTAGCTAAGGAAATTGTATATAAGGTTAGATACATTCAAAAATACATAAGATCATCTCATAGTCGAAAAGGATTTATGCTGACAGTTGCTAGAAATATAAAGGGTTTGAAGTGAGTGACAAGGTATTTTTATGAATATCTCCATCAATGAGGGTGATGATATTTGGAAACAAGGGAAAGCTAATCCATAGGTATATAGATAATTTTAAAATTAATTAATGAATCAGGATGGTATCTTATAGATTGGTGCTCGCTCCAAATCACTCTCAACTTTATGATGTGTTCCATTTATCTCTCCTGAGGAAGTACATATCAGATCTTTCATATTTAGTGAACTCAGATTTCATACTGTTGGAGAAATATATTTCTTATGAAAACCAATTAGTAGATATTTTGGATTGTAGAGATAAATTCTTATGAAACAATTCCTCTCACTTGGTCAAAGTTTTATGGTGAAACTACTAATTTGATGAAACTATGTGTGAACTTGAGGATGTGATGATGTAGAAGTACAATCATAAATTTGAATAAAAGTGATGAATTTTGAGGGATAAATTCATTTTAATGGGGGTTTAATTTAGAAACATGATGTTTTTATGAAATATTACTCTTTAAATAATTTAATTTATTTGATATCTTGTGTTACACAAAAACACCGAGTTTAAATGAACCACGTAAAATTATTAAAATATTGGGTTTCTATTATCTCTTATCCATTGAGTTAGTGGGTATTAATAGTAATAACTAAATTATAAAAAAAATATTCCATAAACATTTATAAAATGAATTCATTAGTTATCAAATTTTAATTAAAAACAAAAAAAATATTTCGAATTAAAAGAGATGTTTTTTCAAAAAAAAAGTTTCAATGGGCATAATGTATTTTTATTTTAATAAATTAAATTGATAAATATTGTTGAATAACTTTAATTAAATATATATATAGTTTAATTTATCATTTATTTATATTCAATAAATAATTTTCTAAGAATATTATAAGAATAAATCTAGTTTTATGCTTAAAATGACATTTTTTTCTAAAAAAGTGGTTTTTGTCCCATTTTTCATACTTAATTTAAAATTAATTTATAAATTTTATAGTTATTTATTTAGATAAAATTAATTACATATTTATAATAATGAGTTTCAAATTTTAAAAATATTCCCCTTTTATTTTTTATCGATATGAATAGTAACTGTGCTAAAATGTATCACCTTACTAAAGGGTAAATCGGGTTAATCTAGGATGAAAAGATGTAGTATGGCATAATTTTTCCTCAAAATTCATATTGGATTAATTTAATTAAAAACTTATTACCTAATAATTTAGGTTTTTTTGTTTAATGGACACTTTTCCGTGAAAATGACTTATATATTATTTAAATCAAAGAAAGTTACAAAATGTCCCTCGCTTAGTTTTAAATATCATTTATGTGTATACAAAAGAAAAAATTAAGTTATGAATTAATATAAGTATATATCCTGATATTAATAAAATTATTTTAATGATAAAAATTTATCTTTAATTTTTAATAATTATATAATGACCTTAATTTCTTATGAAACACCAATGCAGTATTTCTCCATTTAATAAAAATATTAATAAATGATTTTAAAAATAATAAAATTGATATAAATTGAATTATTTAATGTGAACAACGAATTTTATAGATCTATAGGACATATTAGGTTGGTTTAAAATCATTATATTCAAATTAACCCTTTTTATTTATTTATTTAAAGTTATATTAAATTAATAGTGTCAAAATTAACAATAATGATATTTTATCAAAATAATATGTTATGAAATTATTTAAAAATCATAAAATTATTGAAATAAGACAAGTTAGACATTATATGGTAAAAATTTTCATTAATTTTCCATTTATCAACCAATTTTTACCTTATAATTAAAAAAATACAACCTTTAATATTGAAAATATGGTTGTCATAGTTAAAATTAAAATTGGTCAACTAAGGGTTAATCAAAATGATCAGGTTTAGAATGACACAAAAACTTTTCTAAATCATATTTATTGATGGTATTATAACCTTGGACAATATTATCATTAAATTCCATTCCATTTAGAGGTACTTTTATTGAGAATAAATTTATTGTAATTTAATCTTTTGAGAAATTCTAAAATTTACCCTCACGTCAATTATAAAAGCGCACCTCCTCCCTCACTTATTTACACCACTGTTAGCATTATATATCCACAAAAATATAATAATTTCTCTTATAAAATTACCTAGACACATTATATAGATTCTTTTCTTCTCAAAAGGCCAACCCTAAATCCTTTTATAGGAGATCTAAATGATTTGTTTTAAAGAAAAGATAATCACCTTAACTGATCATTTTCTTTTATACTCTAATTTACCTACTATAAATCTATGGTATTTATTATAAAATAATAAATTTCGTATCCTAAATATTATCAAATGTTATTAATATTATTAAAACACAATTATAGACCCCATTCCCATCAAATTAGTAGTGAAAGTATCGCTCGTGCGTACAAACAGCTTACCATCTCCAAATTGAGATAAAATTCATTTTTCATCACCATATTTTATGGATGGGTATTATTATGGGTTTAATATTTATATATGTAATTTCCCAGACCCTCCGGGTCCATCAATTTTCCAAATACTGATGTTTGAGGTATCCTGGGGATCGTCGGTGACTCATTGAGGAGTTTTCCAAATTTCGGGTTGAACGAATGGTGGCACCGATCGACATTGTTGGCACTGATCGGCATCAGTGGCATTGATCGGCCATCAGTGGAATCAATGGGTGTTAGTGGAACCGATCTCCCATCGGTGGAACCAATCGACATCAGTGGAACCGATCGGCTGTGGTACCACACTGACCGGTGCTAGGGCATCGGTACTAGGGTGTCGATGACTCACCAATCAGTGATTCATTTCCAACTTCTCCCACACTTTTCAATTTCACTCCAGTGATGTATCTTTTAATGTAAAAGTTTCTTAATACCCCTTTCAATTTTATTTAAGTCCTATAAAATATATTTTAAATGCCCATAGATTCAGACGGCCCTTAAATTTCCAAAACGCGTGGCCTTTTTATTTGTGTCACACCCTTTGATGAATTTTCTAGTCTCCTGTGTTTTCCAGTTAGACCCTTGTTAGGCGTTTTTCTCCATTTAAAGGCAACTTATTAACTCATATCCATATTTTAGTCAATCTCAACCGTTGCTGAGGGAATTATTAAATTCTAATTAATTCCAACGTGTGAAACCGTAAAGTCGCGTGGTCAAGCCACGATTCGACTTTTATATACTTGTAAATTGTCTCCCTGATTTTAGGATCTTTCCTCTTATTAAGATGAGATCGTCTATTTCTTATTCATTTTCCTTTCTCTAAGTTCACCTTGATAATTCCTCCTGAGAATAATCATGCCCCCGTGTTGGAGTGCTTCCTGCTCAGCCTTGGAGTTATTCCTACAAGTTTTTCCACCCCTTGTTCTTGGCGCAACAAGGAAACTTTGATCCTTAATCATCCAAGTAGGGTTTCTTCCTTCATCTCTCTTTAATGTGCATCATGTGTGGTGGGTATGATTATTTTCCCTTGGGAAGTAGATGAAACCAACTTTATCAAAGATAATAAACAGACTTTTAAAGAATGAAAGGGTAGGGAAGATGATGATGTTGTTGCATTTTAACATCTTTTTTATGTTTTGAATTGTATGTGCTCATGTTTACTAAAAATTGTGGTCATTGGTGGTCCTTCTTGAGCACTAATGAATCTTAATTTTTTTAATGATCTTTTGATTGGATAACTGTAACATGGAAACTAATTAATCATGTAAACTTGGTTGATTAAATGGAAGTCTTATGAATAAGAACCTGTGTGTGATCACCCTAATTAATCAAACGAAAATAAAGAACTTAATAAATAGTTTTTTCTAAATATAAAAACATCATTTCTCTATTCTTGTGCTATTAATGGTTGTTCTATTTGATTATTTGTGGGGTGATGTAGATAGTAATGGAAAATATGGTTGAGAGGTTGTTGGTTTGTGAATCTGAGGTTGTTTGGATCTGGTGGTAAATGTTCTGGGCTCGGTAAGTTGGGTATTTTTTTGGTTCTAGTACTTCGAGGGATCTCTTGGGATCCTATTTTGATGTTTTTATTTAAAAGAGAACTCTGAGTGAATGATTAAATGCCTGTTTGGATATTCCCTTTCAGTTGTTATTTTTTCCTATGGTTATTCCTGTTAGTTTCCGGGTAGTAAAGGAATATTTAAATAGAATCACTTGAACATGATAATTAGAATGGGTACAATGGGAAACTATTTTCCAGAAATGGGTTGTGCTCTGGTTGTGGTTTTTGTGTACTTCTGCATGTAGGGGTAGCAGCAAGAGTGGTTGTGTGCAGGATGGTTATTAGTTTTGGGACCCTTAGGTTGGGATGAGTGCTTCATTACCTATATGTATAAAATTTAGTTCTTGGGTTTCTTATATAGACACCACCCATGTTGAGGAATTCATGTTGAACACCCCTATTTCATGGGGGGGTGTTTTTTAAACCTTCTTATGAGTGGCTGGTTATTAGATCATTTATTCTCCCTCTCCCAGGTATCCCTAGATTCTTCGGGTAGGCTGTGATGGCCTGAGGTTTATTATAGACCAAGACTCTTTGGGAAATGTGTGTTATAGTGAGTTGACCTAGGTGTGTGTAGGAAGGTTGTTTCCCAAGTGTCTTCAGGATGAGGCCTATGTTTTTGTGGGTAGGATGTTTGGTTGTGATGGACCAGTTGTCTATGGGTGTGATGTGTGGTTGTGGTGGCCCAGGTGTTTGCGGGAAGGATAAATGTGTAGTTGGGATGGCCTATATGGTTGTTTTCAGGGGTGGTAGTAGGACTACAGTAGGATTTGTGGGGGATCTCTGATTCATAGGATGTTCTAAATAACCAGTGGGAAGTCGGTGTGTGGTACCCAAATATCGATGGGTTATTAATATTATTTTACCTAACTTGCATTATTTTGGGAGTCTTCCTTGGTGAGGCTGGGTGTATAGTTTTCCTTGCTAGGTGTTTTGGTTACCTCTATTTTTCACGGGGCATTAGAATGCCTCCCCACTTATGCATGAGAGATTTTGAATTCCCTAATGATTATACCTGTATACTCTCCCTACATACATAAAATTTCTTTCAGGTTTCCAGGAGGACTTTGTGGACTATGTTGAGCCTTACTATCTTGGGCACCCGGAAAGTTTTTGTTACTGTTTTCCTTTCTTTTGGTACTTTAATTTATTTTTTTCTTGTACTTTTCATTAGTTTATATTTAACATTCATGTGGGGATGGATTTTTTTCATTACTTTTAAATTTATTCCATGGTTTTGTTGGGGCTTTTGATCTTATCTCCTGATCTTGTTCTATAAAAAGGTTAATGCCTTCCATTTATGTGAGGTTCTTACGTTTGGTGCTAGTCACCACTTTGGGGCCTAATGAAGGTGGGACTCATGGGTCATTATCTATCCTTCACCTTGAATAAGGAAGGTAACAGCACCTTTTCTTCCTTTCCCTCATCTCAGAGAAGGCGGGTCATGAAAGAATGGTATCAGAGCTTATGGTTGAGAGACGTGATGCAGTTCCGGGTTAGTCATAGTGAGTATTGCATGGGATGGTAGGGCAAAAATGTTAGGTAATATTGGTGTGTGAAATAGTCCAGGGAAGTGAGACTAGGACTTGGGATTTTAGGGCCCCCATGATCCAATATAGGGACTCTGGACCTACTGAATGACCAAGTTATACTACACTGATTATAGGTTAGCGACCCTAGTAAAGGTACATGCATCATAATTACTTGTGTTCATGTGTTTCTTGGGTGTTTTCGGAACTTAAAATAAATAAGGATTTCAAAAAAAAAGTTTAAAAATGTATTTTTCCACACTACTCGGGCTTAGGAGTTTCTTGTTTGATTTTTAAAATATGGCACCCAAGCATCATCCACAAGTAGTACGGGAAGTCTAGGCCTAGAAGGTTGATCTGGTTTATCATATGATGGTTGATCGAGAGGAGTTGGGTGTGGGAAGTTGCACGTCGCAAAGGAAGCAGTTTCAGCAGGTCCATAGGTCGTTCAAGGTATGATCAGTCTGTTTAGCACTCTTGCTTTTGCCTTATTTGATTCAAGAGCTTCACACTCCATTTTTGCACCCAGTCTAGCCCATGCCTTGGTTATAGGAGTAGATATAATTTATTTTCCCCTAGTTTTGAGTACGCCAGTTGGAGGTTAGACAAGTATGTTTTATGTTTTCCAAGGATTCCAACTGATGTTGGGGACACATCAGTCCAGTGAGGATCTCTTTCTTCTAAAAATTTATCCATACGATGTCATCATAACTATCCACTAGTTTTTTTCCACACAAGAAGTTATCTAATGCTTCTAAAAAAGGGTTGTGTTCTTAGATATGGGCGGCTAGCATGTAGCTTCTATTGGTGAGCAGGGTTTCGAGGAGGGCAGTCGGTGTGTGGATCCCCTTATTCATTTTTTAGCCAAGCTATCAGTGGAATCATCAAACCCAGAGATAGTGGAAGTTCTAGGGATTATTAGTGAATTCCTGGAAATCTTCCTTGAAGAGTTTGTGGCTCTACCCCATCGACGTGATGTTTACTTTAGGATAGACTTACAACTCGGTGCCCGTCTAATTTCGATGACTCTCTATCGGATGGTGCCTTCTGAATTGTGGGAGTTTCAAATTCAGTTTTCTGATTAGATAAAGAAGGGTTTTATCTGACCAAGCGCGTCGCCATGGGGTGATCTGGTCTTGTTTGCAAAGAAGGTAGATTTTGGTCTCAGGCTGTGCATAGACAATCGAAGAATCAATTAGGTTATGGTTAATAACTATTTCCCCTCTTGAGGATCAATGGTCTTTTTGACTAGTTGAAGGGAGGAAGTTGGTTCTCTAAGATCGACCTGCGGTCTGGATATCACCAGTTGAGGGTGAAGGAGGGTGACATCCCAAAATCATCTTTTAGGTATAGGTATGGGAACTTTGAGTTCGTGGTCATACTTTTAGGCATTAAAAAAGCACCATCCATGTTTATAGGGATCGTGAAATCTGTTTTATGTGAGTATCTAGACCGGTTCATGGTCTTGTTCATCGACGACATTCTGATCTACTCAATATCAGAAGAGGGTCATAATGAGTATACAAGGATGGTTTTGGAGGTCCTATGACACCACAAGATCTACGGGAATTTGTCCAAGTGCATGTTCTGAAAACAAGAGGTGCACTTCCTTAGACATGTGGTGTCCAAATAGTGAATAGAAGTTGACCCGTCGAAGGTCAAAGTGGTTGTTTCTTGGAAAGCACCCAAGAACATGGAATAGGTTCATAGTTTCCTAGGTCTTCTAGGTTACTATTATAGGTTCATATCTGACATCTCTCAAGTTGTAGGGCCTTTTACAGCTTTGACCAAAAAAGACCAGGATTTTATATGGAGTGATCAGTGTCAGTCCGATATTAGTTATCTAAAAGGGAAGCTAGTCAGTTCCCCAGTGCTAAGGTTTCTAGAGGAAGGGGTAACATTTGAAGTGTTTTATGATGTATCCGATCTAGGATTGGGGTGTGTGCTGATGCAGATTCAGGGAGTAATCTCTTATGGGCCTAGGTAGTTACACCCTCACGAATTTAACTATTCCACACATGATCAGGAACTTTTGGAGGTTGTGTTCACGCTGAAGTTTTGGAAGCATTAACTGATCGGGAAACACTCCATGGTCTTCACGAATCACAAAATATTGAGGTACGTCTTCTCTCAGTGAGACTTGAACTTGAAACAGCGAAGGTGGATGGAGTTTCTTCAGGACTACGACTTCGATATCTCCTAAACCTTAGGAAAAGGGAATGTACTGGCAGATGCCTTGAGTAGGAATTCACTGAAGGATATGGTTCGGGAGTCAGAAGATACTTGGAAGGAAGTGGAGGAGTTGTCTTCTTTACATCTGGGCATGAGAGTAGAGGATGGTAGATTTTTTATATTTCAGATGATAGTATAGTCTTCCTTGGTATGGAAGGTGTAGGAGTCTTAATGAGGATACTCAAAGTCTGAAGTGATGCATTATCGTGTTATCCAGGGTGGTGCTCTGGAATGATGGTCAAAGGATAGTCAGAATTAGATGGTGTTTTGTGGGAAGCTATTTGTCCTAGTGGAGATGCACAAGAGAGTTCTTGGTGAGTTACATAACTCACTATTGATGTTATATCCAGGAGTATCCAAGATGTATCGGGGCTTTAGAGGTCAGTTCTGGTGGCCCAGGGTGAAGCAGGCAGTGGTGGATTTTGTGGCAAAGTGCCTCGTGTTTCAGTATGTGAAGGTTGAACATTGTGTTCCTGGTGGTCTGTTACATCCCTTAGATGTTCCTAAGTGGAAGTAGGATGATGTCTTGATGGGTTTCTTCACAAGACTACCCAGGTATGAGGGAGGTTGTGATGTCATCTAGTTATTGGTGGACTGATTGATGAAATCAGCTCACTTCTTAGTGGTAAAGGAGTCAAGCGCAGGAGATACCTTTGCACAGAAGTACATGGGTGAAGTTGTGTGGCTTCACAGAGTTCCTAGAACCATCATTTTGGATTAGGATACACTCTTTACTTCATGATTCTAGAGGGGATTAAAGTGTGCCTTAAGCACTCAACTATGCCTTAGAACTTCTTTCCACCCTCAGATAGATGGGTAGACATAAGGGACCATCCATACATTGGAGGACATGTTGTGATCATGTGTTTTGGACTTATTAGGGTCATGGGTACAATACTTACCCCTAGTGTAGTTTTCCTACAATAATATCTATCAATCCACCATTAGCATGACACTGTTTGAATATTTTTATGGGAGACTATGTTGTCCGCCTGTGTGATGGATAGAGGTTGGGGAGGCAGGTGTTCTTGGCCTAGAGGTAGTGCAGATCATGAAGAACAAGGTTCAGCATGTGTGTGAAAGGATGAAGGCATCTCAGGACTGACAGAAGTCATATTTCAACCATATGAAGAGACCCTTTGAGTTTGAGGTTGGGGACCACAAGTTCTTAAAGGTCTCCCCTCATCTTGGACAGTGGAGGTTTGGCAGGGGAAGTAAGCTTTATCCCAATTTCATCGGACCCTTTGAGGTGTTCGGATGAGTCAGTGAGGTGGAATATCACCAAGCGTTACCACCACAGTTGGAGAGAATCCACAACATCTTTTAGGTCTCTCAGCTCCTTCAGTATCTACACATTGACTCCCACATCCTTAACTGGGGAGAGTTTCATATCAAGGATGATATGAAGTTCATGGAATGACTAGTGAGAATAGAGTATCATAAGGAGAAGGTGCTTTGTGGATGAACCATTCTCTTTGTTTGTGTGTTATGGAGGCATTGTGGCCTTGGGGAGAGTACCTGGGAATGGGAGGCACATATTTGTTCCCAATTCCCAGAGCTTTCTTGAGTTTTGATCTTGTGTTTGATTTTTTTCCTTTATTATAAGTAAATGTTTGACCGTGCTTATTATATGATAAGTTATTTCCTTATTCCCCATTTTGTGTGAAAAGTCCTAACAATGGGGAGGGGAGAAACTAGTCCCTAATCAAGATGCATTAATTTGGATGTGATTGAACTTGTGCAGATGATTCAGTGTTACCCAAAGCGGATAGTATCTTGACAAGGAGGAAGGATCTCCTTAACTCATGTGTCTAGATGGTGTGACCATTTTGTGTTTGTGTGGTTACATGAGTTAGAGGAGCATTAGTGTTCCTATATTTGTTCAGGAGATATATGTTAGAGAGATGTTCCTATATATCGAGGTTTTATTCCATCTTTTGAACAACTCTAGGGTGGTTTGTCCCTAAGAGGTATCTTACGAGGTGGTTGTTCGGACGCCTCTCTTTTCTTCGAGTTTACTCTTAAATTATTGAGGGTGAGAATAGTTTGAGAGGTATCTGATGTAATGGCTCGGTCCCTCCTGGTCCATTACTTTTCCAAATCCTGATGTTTGAGGTATCTTGGGGACCATTGGTGACACATTGAGGAGTTTTACAAATTTTAGGTTGAAAGAATGGTGGCACTAATCGACATCAGTGGAATTAATCGGTATCAGTGGCACCAATCAGTATTGGTGGCATCGATCGGCCATCGGTGTCACCGATCGGCCATAGGTGGCACCGATCGGCCATCGGTGTCACCGATCGGCATCGGTGGCACCGATCAGAATCAGTGGTACCGATCAGCGGTGGTGCCACATCGACTGATTCCAGGGCATCAGTGTTAGGGTGTTAGTGACTCACCCATCGGTGAGTCATTTCTAGCTTCTCCCAAACATTTTAGTTTCACTCTAGTGACGTATATTTTAATGTAAAAGTGTTTTAATACTCCTTTCAAAGTGATTTAAGTCTAGTAAAAGATATTTTAAATTCCTTAAGTGTCGGGAGACCCTTGAATTTCCAAAACGTGTGGCCTTTTTATTGGTTTCACACACTTTTCCATGTTTTTCAGCCTCCCTTATTTTCTAGTTAGACCCATATTAGGCGTTTTTCACTATTTAAAGGAAACCTATCAACTCACAGTCATCCATTGGTCTTTGTCCACCATTTCCAAGAGAATTATTAAATCTAAATTAATTACAATGTGTGAAACCACAAAGTTGTGTGTTCAAGACACAATCCTAATTTTAAGTACTTTGAAATTGTCTCCCTAATTTTAGGATCTCACCTCTTCTTAAGATGAGATCCTCTCTTCCTTATTCCTTTTCATTTATCTAAGTGAACCTCAAGACTTCCTCCCAAGAAAAATCATGTGCATGTGATGGAGTCCTTCCCACTCAGCCTTAGAGTTCTTCCTACAATTTTTGTCATCCCTTATTATTAGTGAAATGAGGAAACTTCGATCCTTGACCATCCAAATAGGGGATATTCTCTTGTCTCTCTTTATTATGTATCATGTGGGGTGGGTATGATGATGTTCCCTTAGGACGTAGAAGAAACAAAATTTAATGAAGATAATAAATGGACTTTTAAAGAATAAAGGGGTGGGGAAGATAATAATGTTGTTGCATTTTAACTTCATTTTTATGTTTTGAATTGTATGGGATCATGTCCATTGAAAATTGTGGTTTTTTGGTGGTCCTTCTTGCACACTAATAAAGATCTGTTTTATGGATGATATTTTGGTTAAATAACTGTAACATGGAAACTTATTAATCATGTAAACATGGTTGATTAAATGGATTCCCGATGAATAAGAACCCATGTGTGATCACCTTAGTTAACCAAATTGAAACAAGGAACTTAATGAATGGTGTTTTCTAAATATGAAAACTTCTTTGCTTTATTCTGGTGATATGAATGGTTGTTCTATTTGATGCTTTGTGGGGTGACATAGATGGGAATGGAAAATTTGTTTGAGAGTTTGTTGGTTTTTGAATCTAAGGTCATGTGGAAGTGGTGGTAAATGTTCTAGACTTGTTAATTTGGGGCTTGTTTTGGTTCTATTACATTAAGGGATCTCTCCAGATCCCATTTTGATGTTGTTATTTACAATAGAACCATGGGTGAATGCGTAAACACCTGATTGGTTATTTTCTTTTAGTTTTTGTTTGGTCTTGTGGTTATGAAAGTTAGTTTCCCAGTAGTGAAGGAATATTTAAATGGAATAACTTAAACATGATAACGAGAATGGGTACAATGGGAATCTATTTTCTATAAATGGGTTGTGCTTTGGTTGTGGTAGTTGTGTACTTGTGCATGTATGGGTAGTAATAAGAGTGGTTTTGTGTGGGTTGGTTATTGGTTTCGGGTCCCTTAGGTTGAGATGAGTGCTTTATTACCTATATGTATAAAATTTAGTTCTTTTGTTTCTTAGACACACCCCACCCATGTTGAGTACTTCATAACGAACACCCCCATTTCATGGGGAGGGTGTTTTTTCCAAAATTCTTGTGAGTGTCTAGTTATTAGATCCTTTCTAATACCTCTCCCAGGTATCCCAAGACTCTTCGAGCAGGCTGTAATGGCATGAGGTTTATTATAGCCTAAGACTCTTTGGGAAAGGTGTGTTATGGTGGGTTGGTCTAGGTGTGTGAGGGAATGTTGTTTCCCAAGTGTCTTCGGGATGAGGCCCAGGTGTCTATGGTAGGAAGTGTGGTTGTGATGTCTTAGGTGTTTGCATGCAATATGTGTGGTTGTAGTGGCTCAGGTGTTTTCGGGTGGGATAAACATGCAGTTGGGATGGCCTATATGGTTATTGTTGTGGGCAGCAGTGGGACTACAGTGGGATTTTTGGGGGAAGTCTAATGTGTAGGATATTCTAAATAACCAATGGGAAGGTGGTGTAGGGTACCCAAATATTGATGTGTGGTTACTATTATTTTACATGACTTGCATTATTTGTGGAGTGTGCCTTGGTGAGGTTGTGTGTATATTTTTCCTTGATAGGTGTTTGGGTTACCTCTATTTCTCAATAGGCATTAGAATGTCTCCCCACTTGTGCACAAGAGATATTGGTTTTGCTATCGAGTATACCTGTATACTCACCCTACATATATAAAACTACTTTCAGGTTTCCAGGAGGGCATTGAGGACCATGTTGGAACTTACTAGCTTAGGCGTCAGGACAATTTTCATTTCTACTTTTCTTTATTTTGGTACATTCCTTCAGAGTTTTCTTGTACTTTGTATCAGTTTATTTTGAACGTGCATATGGGGATAAAATTTTGGATTTACTTTTAAATTTAATCCTTGTTTTTACTGAGAATTATTATCTTATATCTCCATCTTTTTCTATAAAAAGTTCAATTCCTTCCATTTATGTGATATTTTATACCCTTGGTGCTAGTCTCCACTCCAGGGCCAACTGAAGGTGGGACTCAGGGGTTATTATCTCTTCTTCACCTTAAAGAAGGAAGGGTGTGGAAGCTTATCATCCTTTATCTCATCTTGTATAATGTGGGTTGTCAAAATATATTATATTTATGACACAACTATACTCTATAATTATAATAACATGCCTACCTTCTTACCATCCAATCCTTTGGGAAACGATAATGTTTCTCATGCATACGTGCAGCTTACCACTGCCAAAAATAGATGTCATTAATTTTTTATTTATATTTTACTTGGAAGGTAATGAGGTTAAATTTTATGAATATATATGATATAATAATGATAATTTATTGTTGAATTAATATTTAACTATATTTTATACCATCCATCAAAAAATGAAAGCAACTTTCATGTGTACGTACGACTTTCCGTCTCTCTGAACGGTGTAGTTCATTTTTCTATCTCTAAAATTTATGGATGACTATAAATATATATATAATTAATATATATGACATTTATATCATGATTAATACTCTTTATATAATATAACTAAGAAAAATTTACAAGGATTGAAACTACTAAACTAAAACACTAATGATAAAAGAAACAATTAACACCTAGAAATAATGATTTTAATAAGGAATCATTGATAAGAGGGGGTATTTAAATGTTATAAAGGGGTCATATATGATATTATAAGTATGAAATTACAATTTAATATAATTATAATAAATTTAAATTTATTATAAAGTAATTTATGATTCTTCTTAAGCAAGGAAAACTCAAGGTAAAAAGTTTAATGTTACAAACTCATTGTTTATCAAGATGTTTTATGATCAAGTTCTTATGATAAAATATTATGATATATCTATAAATATATTCATGAATTTCATTATCCTTTAGTTATTTTTTTTTAAAATTCAGGTTTTTGTTTCATTTTCCTCACCTTATTTACTCAAGAAACCAAAAATATAATTTTATGGAAAAGAGACTTCATTTCTCTCTTTAGTCGAAAAATATTTTCTTTTATATACAAGTATTATAAAAATGTTTTAAACAAGGTTTTTACTATTATCTAATTATTTTATAAATTCATTTTTACCCATTTTTTACTTTTTAGAAAAAAATTTAAAGGAATCATCTTGTTGTTTTCAAAATTAGGTACTTTGTTACTTTCCCAGAAAAAGTATGGAAGGAGTGTTTTTTAACTTATAAAAAATTAATACCTTTTCCCACCATCATGAATAATCTTATCTTTGAATATTACTTTATAATTTTACCAAGTTGTTTTCAAAAAAATTGATTTCATTTATAATTTCATAATTTTTTCTAAATAAGTGATTTCAAAATAGAAAGTTTATTTTCCTAAAGAATGATTTAATAATCTTTTAATGGTATTTAAATTCATCAAAGACAACAACCCTTGATTTCACTTATGATTTACTGGGGATATGATCCAATGATACAATCTTTATTCTTTCTCTAGATGGTTTATGTTTATTATGAAAATATTTTTATGAAATCCATTTCTTTTACATAGGTTATTCTATGATGAAATGATTATAAAACCCATTTCATTTCATAGGTTCTAATATGATGAATGATTTTTGATCTTATGGTACACATATATATTATTTTCATTATGTTATTGGTAGGACCTATATCTACCTCCAATGAATTGGGTAAACATTTGTGTCTCATGAGGTAAACAGAACTATAATGGGGAGTGAACTCAGTTCTGTAGGGGACTTTATACACTATGATAGTCTTGGGAGTTAACCTTGACTACTACAATGATTTGGGGAGTGAACCCAATCCACTTTATAGTCTTGTAATTAAGGATTTAATACTAATGAAATGATTTTATATGATTTTGTGTATTCATAAATTCCATGTCTTATGCCTATGTTATGCTCTTATAGATCATGTTATTTAATTACTTTATGATTCATGTCTTATAAACAGCCACAATTTATGAAATGACTCAAGATTATGATCTATGATATGCAGGTCATGGTTTTAAAAAGTTAATCTCATCTTCTCATGCCCTTTTTCTCGTGTTATGCTTATGTTATCATTTATATCTCCCATGTTTACTCTTTCTTGGCATATGATCTCACCTTTTTCTTATGTTCTATTTCCACGAGATATGAAGAAAGGTACTAAGTAAGATATGTATTATAATGGTGATATATATGAAGAAATAAGTGAGATATGATGTAGATATTTTATGAACCAGTTGTTTATGTTTCCATGTTTATAAATATATTATACCTAAAATATTTTTTCATGGATAAAAATGTTGTTTAATGAACATTATTATCATAAGATGTAATATATATGTATGAAAAGTATGGGTCACTATATATAACATCTTTTATAAGAGATTATATATCATCATAATCAAACCTAGGTCTTTATGAGAAATTTTTATAAACTTTTCAAGAAAAACATAATTATTTTCATTTATATTTATCAAAAATGAACATTTATAACCAAAAGGTTAATCCCTTCTAGGTTTTTCACAATAATCCAAAAAATCTCAAATATATAAAGTGATTTTAATTCAGATAAGATTGAAACTTTCCATTTATTTTTATCTGGTATATCATAACATTTATAAACAATTTTAGGCTCTTGATCCTCATCAATAATATCGAGTGCCATGTTGTATGAAAATTTTCCATCAACAATGATCTCCACTCAGTTGTAATATCTTCCAGTGTTAATAAAATTTATAAAAATTTCTTCTTGATCATGATCATGTACTTTTGGTGCATTATTTTCTTGAGTAATTTCATGATTAATAAAAATTACATTCACCATAGGTTCATTTATTTTTATAACCGACATGGGTTGTTTCCCTTTCCATTGATGTGTATTTTATTCTTTTAAACCAAGTGATATTTTACACTTCAAATGTTTATTATAATCTTTGTAGATAATAATATTAAAACATACTTTTGAGACATCTAAATTAACTAGTGAATTTTTTATTGGTGTGTAATATTTTTTAACCCACTTTGAATCATTAAATGTATCAGGAAATTGATTTTATAAATTTTGATAACTAAAAATATTTTAAACTTCTTGTTCACTTGTATCTGTAGAAGTATAAATATGTAATAATGAATACCTTTTCCATTATATTTCTTTTTATGCTGACTAATTTTCCCTTTAATATAGGAAACGTTTTTTTGATCAAAATAATAATTAGAAAATCATGTTTTAAATATTCATTTTCTCATTATCCAGTGATACATTATGATTGAGGGAGATTCAAATCCAAAATAAATCCCCAACATTCTTTGGGGTCTTATATTTATTCTTTATGGGGGTATTATTAAATACATAACAAAACAAAATGTTTTTTTTAAAGGTTGGGGCCGAAGCCTCATTTTTTATTAATAAAGCAAAGCAAAGACCTCTTTTAATTGGGTAGAGGGAGACCCATTACATAGCCCGAAGGCCCAGTGGGCTAGTAGCCCATTACATAGCCCGTAGGCCCAAATTTTTGCCCAAATTCCTATTCTGTGAATAGTAACCCGGCTGCTACAGTACCGCCTCCGCTACAGTGCCCTGCCGCCGCTACAGTGCCCGCCGATCAACAGTACCGCTGCTGCAACAGTACCTGCTACAGTGCTGCTATAGTAACCTGCACCCAATGGGTTTTGAACCCCCATTTTTCATGTAGTATTACGGGGTGCTTACCATTAAGCCAAACCCCAACTACACAAAACAAAATGTTCTTAAATGTAATCTATTTAAAAAATAACCATCATATAATTTCAAATTATAATATTCATGATAACATTATGATATTTACTTAAATCATTTTTATTGCAAGAAAAATTACATAACCCCGCATTTACCTGAAAACCTAACCACTGGCCCAATTTGGGGTTGCAACATGATCGTAGGTGTGACACTTCATGTGACATAGGCTTTTGATCAGTTTTAGGAGTTTATAACTAATTTGGGGATACTATAATCTCAGTGCCACAAGATATAATAATAGACAAATAATAAAATCATCATATGACATCATACTAAGAATAAGTAATTATAGAATAAGAAAACCCATTAATAAAAAGTAAACAACAACATATTATATCATTAATGGTAGTAATTCTCATCATGAACACATACATCAAGGGCATCCCACTAAATTTTCTATGTATTAAAATAAATCTAAAATAAAATATAGGAGAAGGAATAACTTTAACACTTCAATCCCACCTCAAACCTTTCTCCAAAAATACATCCATCTACTCTATCCAAATCCCATTTATAACTTATAACCTAAAGGAATAAATAAGGGTTATTACACACACCAAAGTTCCAATACATGATATGAGCATATAACTGAGTAGGGTTCCACCAACACATACCTTATATATACAATAATATATAGTGTATGTATGTAAAAGAAAATAAACCAATTAGTAACACATATCATAAAAAAACATTAGGTCATAATGTTCTAACCAGAAAACCATGACTCAAAACCCCACCTACATTATAAAATTCTAGTAATATACCTATTTTAGTGAACAAAAATTAGAGTCCCATAGGTTGTAAGGCATAATGTATTCATAACCAGGCATACAATGTAATGAACAAGACAATAACAATACATATTCAAGTTATTTTAAAACAAAAAATCAATTTATTTTCACAAATATTTTTTAGGTTTATATTTTTAGAGAATTTTGAAAAACTCTTACATAGTAAATTGATACATTACAAGTGGACACTTATGCTCAATATCCATTTTTTTCACCAATATAAACCCTTTTAAAATCAAAAATGTTTTCTTTTCATGAAATATCCTCAAAATATTCATCTTAATCTCATAATTTTCCTAAATATTCTTTAAACTCTATTAAAATAATTTAAAACTCATGATGATCACAAAAATCTTAGTAAGGTACATAAATATAAATAAAACCATTAGTCCATTGAAAAACATGAAAAACAATTTAATGTTTTTTTAAAGAATGAAATAAAACATTTTCATATGAAAAATGCACAATTTGTTTCTCAAAGAAATCATTTAAGCCCCATAGAAATAAATTTAAAACCTCTTTTGGTGACTTGGATCATTATATTCATAAAACCCATTCAAACCAATTTTTAATTGGAATAACCATATTTCCAACTTCCAATATAATCACAACCCAATGAATTGGAGATCTATAATGTGGATCACCCTTTGTATAAGATATATATTAGGCTCACCCATGAGCTATAATGGGACTCAACTCTCTGTATAACATATATTGTGTTCACCTGTGAGATATAATGGGGCTCAACCCTTCATATAAGCTATATTAGGCTCACCCATTAGCTATAGTAGAGATTAACCCTTAATATAAGCAATATCGGGCTCAGACTTTCCATATAATACTCAAGTACCATGTCATGAATAAAACCCTACAAAACTATTTTAAACCCAAGATAAAAACACTTTTAGATATCAAAATACACTTTTCTTGTAAAAATCACTTTTAAAATCTAAAAACCGCTCACCGAATAATGAAACCATGTTATTTGAAAAGAACACTGAAAAATGATAATGGGAACCTTAAATAATTAAAGTGTCATTAATAGGGAAATTTCATTCATGTTTTATATGTTAAAAACACATTTATTTTGACCTTTTTAAAAATAGAGTTGAAAAAAGAACATTAAAAGAAATTTTTTAAAAGAAATTCATTTACATAAAACCTTAAAAAGATTACATTTTAAAAAAATTGAAAGAAAATAAAAAATTATCTTTTTAAAAAATTCATCTCCATATTAATTCTTTATTAAAATAATTTTAAAGAAAATGGACATGAAATAGAAATATTTAGAGAATAAATATTTAAAACCTTTAAAATAATTTTTTTAGTTAAAGATTCTCCTACCTTGAGTCTGACTCATCGCATAAGTTATTTAACTTCCTAATTAATAAACATAGTATAATTACATATTTTATTTATAACCTTTTTAATGTTTATTAATCCTTTTATATCACTTATTACCATTTTAAAATAATTACTTAATTATTTAAGTTCATATCGGATGTGTTGATGATATTCAGCACTTGAGTCCAAAATGACTTTGGTGTAATGTCTATAGTCAAATTTATAATTATTAAATCATCTACAGAATAATATACATGAATTAATAATATTTTTTATACATCAATGATAATTTTAAATCTATTTATTAAATATGATTCTGAGAAATGATCTTCGTTAAAATCATGGAGATGGTATGTCATACGTACGCAAAAAATAACATTTTCAATTTTAAATGATCTTTATGGGAAAAAGGTAAGTATTACTTTATATTTAAATAATTATAATAATATAATTAATATCAAATTAATAATTTAAATATATTTATATACATCATCCATGTGATGTGCTAATGAAAAACGAATCATGTCGCTTCATGGAGGTGATAATTCACACGTATGCATGAACGACGTTATCATTTATATGTGCATGAAAAGGTAAGAATGTAACTGATATATAATCATTTAAAAATTATAATTATGTCATTTATATTATATATAAAATTTTAAATCCATTCTTATAACCATTCATTAGAGACGGATATGGAAAATTAATTTCTTTGGTTCGTGAGGCGGTAGTCTTCCGTTTACACAAATGATAACTTATTTTCCCATTTTATATAAGCGGAGATGGATATGGTACATAAAACTAACATAATAAAATATAATTATATTTATTATATTTAATTTATTATTTTATATTTTTTGAATAAATTTTTATGGATGTATAAGAATAAATAAAACAGAAATGAATAATTAAAAATGATACATCTTATTTGGACAATATCCTTTGATTAACACCTTAACACCTATAAGGTGGGTTTTATGTATACAATTAGGCCTGTATAATGTGGGTTTCTAATCTATTAAGGTTTTTGGGAATATTTTTCTGAAAAAAATAGTTTTTTTAGTGTGATGAAAAGAGAAGAAGAGGTTCCCTTTTATAGAAGAGGGGAGGGGCACTCTTGAGATTTCACAAAATATTAAATTAATATAAATTAATTTTCTATTAAAAATGTACCAAAAGTGAGTTATTTAAAATATAAAATGATTTTAGGTCAAAATAAAATCATCCAATGATAATTACGAAAGTTTTGACTATTTATTTTAATCCTCGACGTTTTGTTCTAACCCTTATTTAACCCCTTTAACTCTTACCAAGACAAGATGTATTTTTAATCTTTCAGGGTTAATATAATTTCTATAAACTGAAAAATACCCAAAAATGAATAATTTATGAAATTATAAACCTCATAAGAATCATTTGGCTGAATTTTATATTTTTAGAAATTTTATTTCATTTTATAAAATATTATTTATTTTAAAATATCATTAATGTCAATTTTGACACTATTCATTACTTTGATTTTTAAAAATATCCATTTAAATAATATAATTAAAAAATATACTTTCTTATATCCTATATATGTCATATTTATCTATATAATTCTTTTATCACCTTAAAAATCTAAAATTATATTTATTTTAATATTTTTAATATCATTTATTTTATTTTCCCATTAACTTAATAATTAATACATCAGTATTGTGTCACTAGTTAAGGAAATTATTTTATCATTAAAATTATAAATAAATTAAAATTATGAAGATAAATATCTTAAATTTAAAAATACTATTTATGGTTAAATATATCTTTTGGATGACAACAAATTAAAAAATTTGTACTTATTAAAAACCATAGCTTGAAAAGTTTGAGTTTTCGTAAAATAAAATAGTATAAGGGGATTAAGGTCATCCAAGTGGATACAAGAGGTAATAAATTCATCCAAAGTATTATTTTAGTCAAAAATCACTCATCCAATAAAATTATGACATGTTTTATGGTAATTTGATAATATATATAATATTATTATTACCCTTACTTACCTGATTTACCTTTAATTATGGTAATAAAATTACTAAGTTCATTAATCATAATGTCCAAAAATAAAAGGGTCATATTTAATAAATTTTGAACATATGATTTACAATATTTAATCTAATTTTAAAAATTCAAAACATGTAATTGGATAAAATTAATTTAAAATTTAATCTTGTAGACGGAGCAAGAAAGAGGGTTTTTAAAATGAACATGTTCAAAACTAGGGGTATCTTGTACTCTATATAACATATAGATTCCTTTTAAAATCCAATGATGTTAAATTCTCCCCCCACCCCTCACCTTTAATAAATTATTTCCTCACAATTTGAGCTTTTTATTGAAAACTAGAGGTTTGACTTTTCAAAATACCTTTATTGAAATCCCACATCGGAAAAAGATTGATAAAACTTCAACTTTAAAATAAAAAATGGTAAGTAAGAATGTCATCTAGAATAACACATAAATAGGTTTCCATGTAGGAAAACATGGACAAGGAAGATAAAATATAGCACCCAAGTACATATATAGAGTGATATAGAATATGTTTAAGGGAAAGTTAACCATCACAAAACCATAAATCTATGATAGGTTAAAAGGTCATTGATTTCTTGGTAAGAAAATTAAATGGATAACATTTCTATTTCAATATAATTTTAATGGAGTTTAAGAATTATTTCACTACCTAGACTAATAACATGAGTAAATATACATAAATAAACAAAATAATTTAAACCTTTAATCAATTTCCACTAAAAACTCATCTTTTTCTCAAATCAATTAGTATTCAAGGTGAATTTTTCTTTCCTAAAGCATTGGAATTAAATTTATATGGATCACAAAATCCAAAAAAAAATATAATAATTTATTCTTCCTAGATTTATAAATTAACCAAAAATTTTAGGGTATCTCAAAAAAGAATAAACAATTTAACAAATTAAAACTAACTTAATATCCAAAATTAAACAGTGACACCCAAAGTTAAACAAAAATCATTCGATAAAAATTTATCATTAAAATTCCTAAAAATAATCCCAACTAAGGTTGAAACCCAAAAATAAAAAGGATTTGATCATATAGTCTTCCAAGATAAATTTAACATTTGTCTCCTAAAATAACATCAATCACTCTTAATGTATCATTCCAAAAATGTAATTTCCTAAATAAAATAATCTCCAAGTATGCTAACCATTTTCATAAATAACCTGAATAACCATAATTCCATAATAAAATCATATATTCTTCCAAAATATAATTCAACCTCTATTCATAAAATAAAATCTCATAGTATTCTATTTACCTTGATCATATAGGGTTCCCAAGATAGTGATCATATTCCAAAATAACATTAATCACTTAACCCACAAATCATTTTCCAATATCGTGGTTATCTCCCTAATAAAATGTATATTCTTTAATTTTAACAACCCATAATTTTTTCCAAAATTAATGTCCCCAAAAATATTGTTACTGGCCTTAAAATTTCATAGATTAAAGCCTCAAAATGGTTTTCTAATGAATTGAACTTATGATCATCCTTAAAATTATAAACCTATGATGATTTCTATGACTCTTAAAATTACCACAAAATAAAAAATCCTAATTTACAAAGTTTTCTAAACCCTTCTAAGATACCAACTATAAGGACCCTAAATTTAACAATACATATTCTAGTTATTTTAAAACTATATATCACTTTATTTTCTCAAATATATTTTAGGTTTGGAGTTTTATAGAATTTGGAAAATCTCTAACATAGTAAATACATACATAAGAAGTGGTCACTCATACTCAGTATCCATTTATTCCACCAACAGAAACCCTATTAAAATCAAACATGTTTTCTTTTCATGAAATATCTTCACAGTCTTCTCATTAATCCCATCCTCATCTCAAATCTTCCATAAGCCTTGTGGAAAAAAAATTAAAGCTTTGGATGAGCACAAAAATCTCAGTAAGGGACATAAAAAATAAATAAAATAATTAGTCTAGTGAAAAACAAGAAAAACCATTTAATGTTCTTTGATCAAATGAAATAAAACATTTTCACGTGAAATACACGCACACTTTTTTCTCAAATAAATCCTTTAAAACCCATAGTAATAAATTTAAAACCTCTTTTGGTGACTTAGAGAATAAAATTTATAAAACTAATACAAAGCCCTTTTTAATTGTAATAACCATATGGATGACATCCAATATAATCACTACCTAATGAATTAGAGATCTATAATGGGCATCACCCTTCATATAAGATACATATCAGGCTCACCTATGAGCTATAATGGGGAAAACCCCTTTGTATAAGCTATATTGTTCTCATCTGGGAGTTATAATGGAGCTCAACACTGCATATAAGCTACATAGGGATCACTAGTAAACTATAATGGGGATCAACCACTCATAGAAAATGGTTTTTAATGGCACTATTTTAATATAAGTTCTTCAAGACCGATGTAAAAAAGACTTCCATGAGGGATTTTAACCTTAGATATTTATTAACTGACGATAAAATCTCTCATGGAAGGCTTTTGATGTCAATTATTTAATAATCATCATGAAAAGACATTAAAAATATCAATTTTCACATCAGTTTTATGATAAATGATGTTAAAAGTCCTCGTAGAAATATTTTTACATTGGTTATTTAATAATTTCATCAAAAGATATTAAAAATATCATTTTTCGTGGCGGTTTAATGATAACCATCATGAAAAAATATTAAAATTTTCATTTTTAACAACATCTTTATGATAATCAACGTGAAAACAAGATTTTAACATTTTTTTCAAATAACTAATGTTAAAAATGTTCAAAAACTTATATTTAATTTCTTGGTATTTTATTTGAGTGGTCATGGAGCTCAAATTGAGTTACGAATCAAAATTTATGGTCATCATAAGTTGGACTTCTCTAAGATTTCATTCATAGATGATCAACTTTTGATGTCCATAACTCATGATTTGTAAGTCCTTTTTAGCTCCACAACCACTCAAATGTAATTTTGGTAAATAAAATAAAAATATCACATCATTAATAACATGTTTTTTTAAACCAACAAGAAAAATACTTTTAACTTCGGTTCCTGAAAAAAATAGACGTTAAAAGTAATTTATGAGTAATTTTAACATCGTTTTAAAAATATGATATTAATAATGTTGAAAAAGTTTTATTCCATTTACCAAGTTTCAATTAGAGTGGTCATCAAGCTAACACAGACTTATGGATCAAAATGTTTTGACATCAGTAGTTGATCATCTCTAAATGAAGTCTTAGAGAATTCTAACTTCTAACACCAATAACTTTTCATTTGCAACTCTAATTGAGCTCGTTGACTAGTCAAATCGAATATTAGGAAATAAAATAAATTTTTTTAAACATTTTTAATGATGGTTGTTTGAAATACTAACATGAAAATTTCTTTTAACATTAATTTTTTAAAAACCAATGTTTAAAAGCTAGCTTTTCACACCTTTTATCATAAAACTGATATGAAACTAAAATTTTTAATGTCTTTTCAGGACGATTATCATAAAAAAAAGAAAAATAAATTTAATATCCTTATAATATATTATTCAATTTTTATTATAGTGTGACATCAAATTTATCAATTGTCACCTAAAATTTATAATATTTTGTTTTCTTTTACCATTTCAATTATAAGTTTTCACGCTCCATATATATTAATTTCAGGATAAATTCTTTAAATCATCATTGTTCCACTGACTTAACTCATTTTATCTTCAACATAAATCCATGATTTCTTATTTTAATGGTCTCATGAAGGTATTTGTTATTATTTCTCAATGAATTATTTTATGATTAGTTTTCTTAATTGATATACCGGTTAATGATTCTATTTTTCTAATAATGAAGAATACTTATTCATTTCATGTTAAAACTATAAATATTTATTCATATTCTAAAATTTTTTCTAAACTGATGCTTTGGTTTTCTCCTAAGATATTTCCTCTGAAGAAAATTATATCCACTAAGACATTGAGAGACATAAAAATTATATCAAATATTTAAGTTTTTTTATATATTTCTTTTGGTTTCTATGATTTGTTTTCTATCGATCTTATAATTTTCATGTATGGAGAAAACCAACGTGAATAATATTTTTTGAAACAAATATTCTTCTTTTTCGGTTTTATAAAAATGACATGAAATGCCTATTTTTCATGTCAGTTTTGAGAAAACCAATGTTAAAAACCTATTTTTCACATTAGTTTTCAAAAACCCAATAAGAAAAATAGATCTTTCATGTCTGTTTTTTTAGAACCAACCTAAAAAAAGTTTTTTAATGTTGTTTTTTTAAAACCAATGTAAAGATGGTATTTCACATTGGTTTTTAAAAATACAACGTGAAAAATCATAAAAACTAAATTTTTAAGGTCAATTTTTAATAACCAACGTTAAAAAAGAATATTTATAATGCAACCTTTAAATACATTTTCTTAAGAACTAATGTTAAAAATATTAAAATAACCGATGCAAAAAACATATTTTTGTACTAGTGAACCCTTCATATAATCTATATCAGGATAACATGTTTCATATAATGCTCAAGTTCCATATCATGAATAAAAAAATTGAAAAATATTTTAAACCCATGTGTAAAAAACTTTCAAATATCAAAATACCCTTTTCTTGTAAAAACACTTTTAAAATATAAAAACTACCCACAAAATAATGAAACCATTTTATTAAAAGAACTATTAAAACTTATAAAGGAAATGTTAAAGTATTAAATCATCATGAAATCAATAAATTTCATTCATACTATATATGTTAAAAAACTTTTCTTTTAACCTTTGTAAAAAGATATTTGAAAGAGGAACTTTAAATATGATTATTCAAAGAAAGTACTTTACATAAAACCATAAAAAGATTAATTTTTGAAAATATTTGATAGAAATTATAAAATTACATTTTTTTTAAAATTAAAATCTATATAAACACTTTCATAAAAAATATTTTAAAAAATGGACATGAAATAGAAATATTTAGAATATAAATATTCAAAACATTTAAAACAGAGATTTAGTTAAAGTCTCTTACCTAGAATCTGACTAATCATGTAAGTTATTTAACTACCTAAATAATAAACATAGGCTAACTATTTACTTGATTTAGAACCTTTTTGACATTTATTATTCCTTTTATATTACTTATTACCATTTTATAATAATTACTTAATTATTTTAGTTCATATCGGATGCTTTGATGATATTCAGTACTTTAGTCCTAAATGAATTTAGTGTGATGTCTATAGTCAAAGTATTCATTATTACATCATCTAAAAAATAATATTAATTACATGATCATCATTTTTATACATCAATCATAATTTTAAATTTGTCCATTAAATATGGTTATGAAAATGAACTATGTTAAAATCATAGAGATGGTAGGTCATACGTACGCTTGAGTAACGTTTTCATTTTTCAATGATCATTACATAAAGAAGTTAACTATTATTTTATATTTCCAGAATAAAAAAATTAATATCACATTAATCATTTAAATATACTTTTATATATCATCCATGTGATGTGGTGATGAAAAAGGAATCACATCACTTCATGGAGGTGATAATTCACATGTATGCATGAACGATGTTATCATTATTCTGTGCATTGAAAGGTAAGAACTTAAATGATATATTATCTTTTAAGAATTATAAATATTTCATTAATATCATATATAAACTTTTAATTCCATCATTATAACCAATCTTGATAGATGTCGATGGAAAATAAATTTCATTAGTTCGTAAGGCGGTAGTCCGTCGTCCACATGAACGATAACTTATTTTCTTATTTGATGAAATTGGAGATAAATATGGGTCATTACAATGACATAATAACATATTAGTATATTTAGGATACTTTATTTATTATTTTATCATGGTTTAATAAATTATGAGGGATGTGGAAGAATAAGCAAAACAGAAACGCTTGATTAAAAATGATAGTTCTTATTTGGACAATCTTATTTGATTAACACATTAACACCTATATGGGGAGTGATCTACCTAAAATAAGGATTCTAGAATGTTGTTAGATATTATATTAAGGTATTTGGGAAGATCTTTTTTGAAACAAATAGGTTTTTAGGTGTGATTAAAATATAAGAAGAGGTGCCCTTCTATAGGAGAGGGGAGGGGCTCTCTTGGAATTTATCAAAATATTAAATTAATATAAATTACTTTTCCAACCAAAATGGATACAAAGTGAGTTATTTAGAATATAGGATTTTTTGGGGGTCAAAATACCTTCATTAAATTAAAATTAGAAAAGTTTTAATATTTTTTTAATCTATATCTTTTTGTTTTAATAATTATTTAACCCATTTAACTCTTACTATGACATTATGGATTTTTATTGTTTGGGGGTTAATATAGTCACTATAAAATAAAAAAAGCTCATAAATTAATCATTGATGAAATTTGAAGCCTTATTTATATTATTTAAACGAATTTTATATTTTTTATAAATTTTATATCATTTAATAAAATATTATTTATTTTAAAATATCATTAATGTCAATTTTAACACTATTCATTACATTAAATTTTAAAAATATCCATTTAACTCTTATAATTCAAACCAAATATTTTTTATTATATCCTATAAATTTTATATTTATCTATATAATTTTTGGATTACCTTTAAAATCTTACATTTTATTTATTTTAATATTTTAATGTCATTTATTTGATTTTTCCATTGATTTAATATTTACTGCATCAGTGTTGTGTTCAAATTTAAGGTAATTATTTTATAATTAAAATTATAAAAAAATTAACATTATGAATATAAATATATAATCTTGAATATATATTTTGTATGACCACATATTAAAAATGTACTACTTTTTAAAAACATTAGTGTGACAAGTTTGACTTTTCTTAAAAGAAAATACTATAAAGGGACTAAAGTCATCCAAGTGTCTCCAAGAGGTCATAAATTTGTCCCAAGGATGATTTTGGTATATAATCACTCATCCAATAAAATCACTAAAATTTTTGGGGTAATTTTATAATATTTATAATATTATTTTTAACCTTATTGTCTTATTTACCCTTAACAGTGATAATAAAATTACTAAGTTTACTATTCATATTGTTAGAAAATAAAGGAGGGATATTTACTAAATTTAGACATTATGATTTCAAATATGGAATAAATTTTTCAAAATTTAAAACACATAAATGTATAAAATTAGTTTAAAAATTAATCTCATAGACGGGGTAAGAAAGAGGGTTTTTAAAATTAAAATGCTCAAATGTTTAAAATGGTTTTATATCCAAATTTAGTATGAAAAATATTAAAATGGAATCAATTGGAATAATATATGTATAGTTGGTATAATTTTACTTTAAATTCAATTTAAAATATAATTTAAAATTATAAATTATTTAGATGGAAAGCCATTTTCAATTAAAATGTAGTATTTTTCGTTATTCATCAAAAAACAAATTTATCATAAAAATATAAAAATTTAATTTAATTTAATTTTTAATATTATGATTCCAAAAATGAAGTTAATTTTTTCAAATAAAATTTATATAATTTTTAAAATTTATTTTTAAAACTACTCTGACATTAAAAAATAGTAAACTTCCTTTTTATACAAATACATCTTTTATACATAAAATTGGATTTGTTCTTATCTTATGCCTAAATAATATATTGAATGAATGTCAAAAAAAATATAAAATTTTATAAACATAAGATATTTATTCCTATTAATAAACACCAATATAACGACAAGACGATAAATACCATGTAAAATAATAATATTTAGTTGTTCATTTAAGATTGATATGGCATATTTTGTATGTTATCTAATATAGAGTTTTCTTTTAAAATCTCATGAAGTTATATAAAAATTGATTTTGTATCCTTTCACACTTATCCTTTGGAATATAAATAACTAGGTACCCTCTCTCAATGATCCCTGGATGTGATGCCCTAAACTCACACTTCTGAATCTGATTCCATAAACAGATACCTTGCATTCTTGTTTTGATACCAGCTATAAAAGCCTAGATATAACCATATATAATTAAAAAACATTAATAATTATTTATTCTATTATATCCAAAGTATATTTTTATGTTTAGATATTTATATAATTAGGACACATCATAAACTAATAAAGTCAATGTCAACTAATGGGGAATTTTTCCACTATATATAAGAAACTACATAACTCATGATAAGTCTTCAAAGTATCCCATAAATTATAACATATGTGATTTCCTTATAATCAGGTCACTAATATTAATTTTATTCATAACTTGGGTAATGGAAACATAATAAATGGGTGAGATAATAATTATAGTTAAGGGAAACATATAGCTGAAGTAACCATAGAATAAACGTGGAATAAATATTATAGTAGGAATAGGTAAACAACATCAAGACATAAACAAATTGAAACTGGGAGAATGCTCTATTCATTAAAATAAATTAAAACATGGATATAAATAATATTTATTTTATAATAATGTAATTTATAATTTCATACATCAAAAAACTATTGTCAAGGACTTGTTTTAAGACATTTACTTATCATTGAGACTAAATTCAAGACATCTTGATGAATTGGTAATGCATACAAAAAAACCCAAAAAAGTTTTATTTCATGATACCTATCAATAAATTGAGGGGATATATAATTTAGGTCCCCAATTTTCACCTAATAAAGTTCAATTCATTCACTATAAGAGTCAACAGTAACTTTCATACCAATCCCTAATGAACCTTTAGTTAAATAAAACATGGTTATCTATATAATAATGAAGACATAATACCAATAAATGATCAACCTAGGTTAGTATTAAATAATCATCAATAATGTAAATAATTTTCCCCATTTCCATAAAAGGTTTATCATGATCATAACCTATCCTAATAAAGAAGGTGGATGATCAAACAATATATAATCAACTTTCCAATAATCATCCATATTAGAATAACAATATATGATACACCAATAATTTTCCCCATTTCAATTAAATAACATTATTTCTAGGTTAAAATCATCCAATATAAGTTTTTTAATATGTTTTGTTCATGATGTATTAAGTAATGAGTATACTGCTAAGTCAATATTATAATAACATGATCATAATACATCTAGAGAATGAAATTGGATGGATTCAAAAGAACATATCCCAAAAAGTTAGAAATATTAATTAAAGTGATTATGTGGTATGAATGTATATACTCAGGAAAACATGAGATAATACCACATAATACAATAAAAGGGTATAAATTACCCCACATAAATGACATAAGTTCAAGATAATGATCATAACTCAATGAATGGATGTTGAGTTACGAAAAATCCTTACTACTGGGGAAAAAAACTAAATCAATAGCCACATGAATAAGGGGACATGATTTGGATAGTAAATCACACTAAATAAAAATATTATGGTAAAAATATATATCTATGGAAATTTAATACATTATAAGAAGAAACCATGGTGCAAAAAATGAGTTATGTCTCAAAGAATCAGAATTGAGACCAAGAAAAAACTTATGGCTTATGTAACACTGTAATCAAACACCGTTGAAAGAGGGGTATTTTAATTTAAATCAAAAAAAAGTATTAAAATATAATTCATGATATGATATCTCAAATAGATATTATATACACCAAATAAATGAAATTTGGTTCATAATACCAAACATATCTCAAAGAGAGAAATTTGAGATGAAAACCCTTAAAAAGGTCCTGATTTGTTCTGAACTTTCACCTGAATAATTAAATTAATTTAATTAGATACATATTAAATAACCTTATTCATAGCTATAACCATTTATACTCACCATTTATAATCATTATATATATTGGATAGTTTTTACCCATTTGAAACACCTAGTGTAAGTAACCTTTATCGCTTTGAACTAATTTCATAAAATTTATATTTGTATCTATTATTTTTAAAAATCACATCACTATTAGATCATATAAGGTACTATAACATGTGTTCTAATATAGTTTATAAAGTTATAATTTCATTTCATTTTATTTTTTTTTGTAAACCATCAAGATGAAATCAGTGATGATCATGTTTTGATGATTTTTAACGAATGAAAGGTGTTTTATTAGTTAATGTATTAAATGTTGATATAAACTTACTAGAAACACACACATATATATATATTTAAATATTTATATCATATTATACTTGTAAATAATTTCTCATATTCATCCATGATGTAAATGTATATTGTTATTCAATTTGGTGTTTAAACCGGCCCAAACATGAACCTACCATGATTAATGGATGGTTATAAGATGGTTTAGTTGTAATACCATTATAAAAATGAGCATGTTGATCTTATTTAGTTTTTATTATTTTTATATATCATAATTTTAAATAATTAAAATGATGATATAATTTATATAAAGTCATTACTTAAAAAAGAAGAGATTGGTTTCTTTTGAGTTGCTTGTTTTAAATGATTGAATTACCGATAATCATTTGTTGATCATATCATTAATAATTTCTCCAATTTTTTGTTACCAAACCATAATGATACCATAAAAATAATATTTATCCATTAATACAATCCTCATGTTTATCCATGTATGCTGGTGATGAAAATAAAAATGAAAATCAAGCATTCTATGGAGGCGGTAGTCTACACATATACATGGTTGACGATTTCATTTTCCATAGAATGATATAAAGGATTAATATTATTTATTATTTAATAATAATAAAAATGATATAAATATCATAATTATATATTGAATTTATATTTTATAATATCCTTTTAAGTTTGTGAAAGAAAACAAAATATCTTGCATCGTGGAGGCTATAGTCCACACATCACATGAATTAGGGTTTTTTTATTAATATAAAGGGAAAAATTGATTAATGATTATTAATATAACATAATAAGAATAATTATATGACTAATATGAATTTAAATAAATATATATATATACAAAAATTTTAATTGAAAAATAGAAATATAAATGGAAGAAGACGGGTAAAAATAATTTCTCGTATTGAGATCTTGGAGATTTCCTTGGAAGATCCCTTGGAATTGAATGGCTTAGGATAATCCATTATGACCAGAAGATAAATAGAGTTAAATATTATCATATAGTAAGTAATAAGGGTTGTATTCATGAGTAAACCTAATTTTAAGTTGTGACTTGAAGGGGTGGTTAGAGGCCCCTTTTATAATTGGTGAAAATAGATTTTTTGTAAATATTTCAACTTTATATAAAGGGAGTGCTTGTTAAACATGTAAATTAGTTCAAAAATTGAGATATAATATATTTTGAAAGATATAAATTTATTCATTCCTCCTACAATAAAATATATACATTTTTTATCATGTTCCAAGCCCTTTTCCCCTTGGATTATTACTTTTCCCTTTTAACTTTTATGTGGTAACAAGTTGTTACCAAAAGTAATTTAATATTTATTCCTAAATAAATTCATACTTATTAGATAATTTATACCCACTAATTCTATATTTTAAATACATTTCATTTGATTCAATTTATAAAAGTGATAAAAATTAATTTTAAAAAAATGTATAATGTATTAAAAAATATTTTTTGAGAAAATATTACTAATGTTATAAAATTTCAATTATGGGTTTGTAAATTAAAACTGGTATTTTTAATATTATAAAGTCACATATAAAAGAAACATTTAATTATATAAAATTGTGTTATTAATTTTTAATTCATTCATATATATTAATAATGTCATAAAAGTCATGTTATTTGTAAAAACGGTATTTTGAGAACTTCACCTAAAAATAAATTATTTTAGAAAAACCCATTTATTAAACTTAACATTATATTATTATTTTTATTAAAAAATTGTGTTCATTTTTTTAAAATAAATTTCTAAAATTTAATAATTAAATATTTTAATAAAATCCAAAAATATAGTGGAAAATTGTTCATAATAGAAAATAGCTTTTTAAAATGTTATCAATTATTTGTTCTAATTTCATATTAATTAATTAATTGGTAATGTATTATTAATATTATAAATATATTTTATTATTATATAACCATAATATACTTAGTTTATTAAAATGAAACATCAATTTTAGAAAAATATATTTTTAAGCATAAAATAATTTTATTGGTTATTTTTGGTATACTAATTAAATTTCATTAATATTAAAAGTATCCATTATTTTTCTATAGATATTTCATAAATTAGTTACTCATATTCATTCCCACTAATTCAATGGATAGTTTTTAATGTTCAAGCTTAATATTTATATTTTTATTAAAAATATATCATGGTTCTGCTTAAGTTCAGTGTTGTGTGTAGAGAAAGATATTGAACACATAGACTTATTTAAAATTAATAATATATTAAAATCTTGGGGTGTTACATTATCCCCATTTAAAAAAATCATCCTAAAAAATTGACTCATAGTAGTTTCTATAAGGAACTCATAATTTACCATACACCATTAGTTCATCAAGGGTTTATTTTTTATGTGGAATGAGATTTATCTATATGAAAAATTATTATAAGAGCTTTATAAAAAGGGATAAACCATTATTAATTTCACATAGAATTATTCTAAGTAAATAAGATCTAGATTCATAAGTAATAACTTCCTAGAAATCCTGAATTGATTTATATGATAATCATACAACTATGGTTTTTTTAACTAAATATCTAGTAGTTAATGAAAACTTACATGTAATAGGAAACTATAAAATATAGAGTGAAAAATAACTTCTAGATTCATTAGTGGTATTTGTATGGACTTTTCTTTATTCACATCATTTTTGGTGACTATCTCTCTCTTTGGACCTTGGATTGGGACATTGAGTTATATAATTCCCAAATCTCTTACAATTAAAGAAATGAATTTTTGTAACTTATTTATTTCCCTTATACATGTGAGTATGATAACATTTATCTCCATAATTATAGAATTTATATATCCCTTTAAGTAAATTTCCACCATGCTTCATCTTAAATTTTTGACATATTAGAAACTAAATCCTCTTTCCTTCATCATCTTCATCCATTGATCTTTCATGAGACTCTATATTTCTCTTTCTTGTTGTGATTGGGACTTCAATTGTGTTCATATTGTCAATAATATTTCATGATAGTTGTTTTGGCATAATAACATGTTTTCTCACACCATCTCTCATTTTAATGGGTTATTCATCAAGGTAATCTCCACATTTTCCCTCACACCCATGGTTCCTTCTATTTCCATCCATCACTAAAACCAAAAGTGGTAACATAAGTTATGATCATTAGAGTAAATTATCATAAATAACGACATGATAATTTATTCTCAAGATGTATAACTTTATATAACTATCATGTTATACTATAGTTCTTACAACTCAACTTGTTTTAGCCTCAGTTCAGTATATATCACTTTCAGTTTAACATATATCATTCTTGTTTCAAATGAGGTTACATTGATTTGGGTTTTCTTATACGTTTTAACATAATCCTTAAAATAGACATCCCAAATTACCATAAAATTTATTAAAATATTCTAAACATGATAATTGTTGAAATATATGCTCTAAAAATCCAACCTATCCTTCCTCGAACTACATTAATCATTACTATAATCATACACTGACGTATGTATATACCCTAATTATAAAATCTCAATAACAAAACTTTCTAAAAACCATTTGAATTTAAAAATATTAAACCACAATGGTATTATATATTCTTCCAAAAATTAACTCTATCTTTAACCCTCAAATGTAATTATCCATTTGTTCTTACACTAGTCACTATATATCATAATCCCAAAAATGACATGGACTTCTCCAAAAATATCGTGAAACAATTATCAATCCAAAGGTTACCAATTTCTCTCTAAATCACTTTTCTTAAGTTAAATAATACCTTTAACACATCAATATCGAGCATGTATTAAACCTAAGAGTTTTTCATTCCTCAATCATGTGTTCTCCAATAGTTATCCCCAAAATATAATCTTGATATAAAATGAATTTTCAAGGTTATTTATTTCATTTAATATATGTTTCTATACATTTAAAGTAAAACTACCAAATAAAATTCCTTATATTTTTTTCATAATCCTCATAAATTTTAGAATATACTAGAATATCATTGATAAATATCACTCACTAATGAAAATAGCTGAGAGTTTCAAGAAATATATCAATCTAACTACCTTAGGTAAGACTAGAAAAATAATTTTTCTATGATAATAGGAATATACTAAAATTATAAACCATTTAGGTATTCTTCTTTATTCAGTTATAATACAGAGTAGTTTATAGATACAAAACATTCTCTACTTCATTTACATGATTCTATTTCAACTAAATACTAAAACCAACATGTTTATGATAATATCCAAAATATGAATATGAATAAAAAATAAATTTGAATAATTATTCCCTTGTGACCCATTTTTTTAACATATAATATTTTTGGATCAACCTATGACTCACCTGATCAAACCTTGGTTATCCATGGTCATTTTTTCTATTATGTTCTCTAACCAAATTATTTATCATTATTAAATCCTTTATAATTTTTTAACCAAAGTATATCCCCTTAGAGTGTCTCTCCAATTGTGTAGTATTATGACCTGTAATGTCCCCAACCTAGAATCCACTAACTGGTTCCCCGAGTTGGGTCTCCACATAACCTAAAGTGTGCCTACCTGTATGCCAGAGGTTTCTGACTAATGGTGAGGGTCTAATAGATCACATGGGGAGACTATGCCCTCTTTACTAGAGTAAGCCACAATAGACAACATATGAAATAAAATAAACAATAAAATAGAAACATGAATTACCAACCATTCCAAAATAGGGTACAAAACACAACCAATAATAATTATACCATGTCATTCTAACAGTGTAAAAAGTGAAGAAAATCCAAAATAAGAAAAAAAATAGAATCCCCAAAACTAGTTCAGACTCCAAGTTTGGACACTCATCCATGCACATCCCAAGACCAACTCAAATCTCTAGCATAGGGAATATTCCCTTATTCTAACTTGAAAATATAAAATATGCTTGGGTATCCAATGGTGGCCCGAGCAGGGTGTGAGTACAACTCAATATTCCACCACCAATGGTGACAAAAAAAATATCCAGCCTAATCATATAGTGTCTAAATGTGTTGATATATAACAAGTACACTATGAGTAAAAATATTCCATTAGTAAATCATTAATTAACCGAACCATTCTAATCATTTAAGTAGATGGGTTTGTTTTTATATTTATTACACCACAACCTAAGTTGGCCAACCAATATGCATAAGGTAATAAATCAAGTTCCCTAACTCTCTAGGGAAAACATCACACACACAAAATTATTATGAATACCTTGGAGAATAATTCTAGGTAATATAAAACAATTTTATCACACTTACCTTAGATCCTCAATCCATGTAATCATCTTATGCATATGTTAGGGGCCTAAACCATCATTCTGACTCCCTAAATTGTTCACTCTAGTGGGGGGTTAGATCCTCAGTCCAACCCGACCCGTTGGAGTAGAGAATTAGTCAATTACCATAACTACCAATCCATGTGAACATGTTTTTGTTAACCATTATCCACATTTACCATATCCCAAAACACACAAAATCATTTCACATAATAATTAAAATTCACTACTCAATCGATATATCAATTCCTCTTCATGACTTAACTCATTAACATATTCCCATTTCAAACCATGATCCATTTGTCACAATCACTTTAATTCATTTAACCCACTCACAATGTTCCAAAAAATCCCTTGTACCATTATCAATGTTTAAAAATATCACCATTAGTCCCTTTCATAATTTAAACTAACTCCTCTACACATATATCTTGAGACCTATTTTTCATCATAACAATTCAATGTTAAACATCATAATTTTCCATGTCTGGGATGATGGAGCACCCCATGGGTGGCCCTAAGATCATTCTAATAAACCTCTATGCATCCCAATGGGGGAATTAAGGGTTTAATTCATCATTTAGCCAATAATTTTACCAAATCATAGCAAAGGTATTAAATTCACAACAAGAGGGAACCAAAAGCACATCCACACATGAAAAAATAAACTTCAATACTATGGGATATAACAAGTAGACCACCTACCAAAAATACATAGACGAAAACCTACTTAAACTTATAATTATATCCTAATTCAATCACACTTTAAATACCTATCCTAATATCCACTATAAAATAGGTTTGTAGTGCTTTAGAAGAAGAAGAATGAAACCATAATCCCTAATCCATAAAAGATAAGCAAGAGGAGCAATACACTTACCTAGATCGTTGATCTAAACCTAACGGAACTCCAAAAAACCTAAAATCTAATGAGATCAACCCTTAGGAAAATTTGGGTGCTTAGGTTATTCACTATGGATGGAGGAGGAATAATGGAGGGGAAAATCAGGTGAAACACTTAAAACCCTTTGGGGGAAAAATGGTAAAAACATTATTTTAATGGGTTTCATGGTTTGGACACACATTTTTCCAAACCATGAACTAATTGTGTTCTAGAATATGTCCAATAGGGGTTTAAAGTCACACAGTTTCCTAGGGATTCCACATAGTTTGACAAAATTTGTGTCAACAATGTGGAATTCCTCTGTCTAAATCTGCACGATTTGGATTTCCCCCATTGCATGGTTTACATAACTGTTCACCCCTCATTCAGGCGAGCATGGTTTGGGTGTATGGTTTCCACTAACTATGTGCCAACTGTGAAACATACAGAGGATGGCCCAATTCCCCTTTATTTCATGTGTTGAACCCCCAAAACACCCCTAAGACTCCTCATAAAATCAGTAAAAAAATTATTAACCAAATTTAAGGGATTTAATTCCAAATTTAAATTAGGAAATACCACCATGAAGATAGGGATATTACATCATACCCAACTTATAATGGCTCATCCTCGATCTATGATTCCAAGAATCTATGATCTTTTGAATTAAAGAGATTTGGACATTAAGCTCACATATCTAATTCCCTCTCCCCGGATTCTTCCAAAACATTACCATGATTCCACAAAACTTAAACCAAGGGCACAATCTTACCCCGTAAGATGTTCTCACTATGATCATGATACGAATCAGATGCTCCTCAAAGGATGTATCATCCTAAATATCAATATCCTCAACATCAATCATGTGATATGGGTCAGGCTGATACTTCTGAAGTTGTGACACATGAAAAAACTCGTGCATACCACTGTACCTCTATGGAAGAGACAATCGTTACACCACTGGTCTGATCCTATCCACTATCTCAAATAGACCCACATATCTGGACACCAACTTTACCTATTTCTAAATCTGACAGTGACCAAAACTTGGTGAAACCTTAAGAAACACACAATCACCCACCTCAAACTCGAGAAGTCTACAACACCGATCTGTATAGGAATTTTTCCTAGTCAGAGTTGTTTCCATTTTCTTCTAAATCAACCGAACATGTTCTAATTTCTCTTACATTATACTCAGTACCAACAACTCTAATTCCCCATATTCTATATAATATAATGGATATCTACATGGTATACCATAGAGTGCCTAATATGGTTCCATATGAATCTTATCCTGGTAACTATTGTTTTAGGAAAACTCAACAAGTAACATGTGATTCTCCCATGATCCACCAAAGTCTAGGTCATGAGATCTCAATATGTCCTCTAGTACCTGATTAGTGCACTCCAACTTCCTGTCTATCAATTGGAGGAAATATGTACTCAAAAACACCTAGGTACCAAGATCCCTCTTTATTCGTACCAGAAGAAATATGTGAAGCACATATCAGAGTCTGAAACTATAGTATATGGTACCCCATGAAACCATGCTACCTCTCAAACATACATCTCATCTAACTAATCCATGGTGAAAGTATCTTGAATTTTCAAGAAATGGGTCACCTTAGTCAACTGGTCCACAACCACCCAGATCGCATTATTCTTATAAGGCACCCTTGGAAGATCTACCTCGAAATACATCATCGCATGATCCGATTTCCATTCCGTAATAGGGAGTGTCTAAAAAAACCACCTAGACTCTGATGCTCAACCTTCACCTACGGGTAGGTAAGTAATCACACAACAAAACCTATAAACTCATTCTTTATCCATGGCCACCAATACTTCCTATGAATACCATGATACATTTTGGTCAAAACAAGATATATTTCCCAGTTCTATGCATGAAACTCGTGAATAAACTCTTCCCAAATACACATTGGCACAACCAAACATCCAAAAACATAACTGATTCCAATGTCACCAACAACCCAACTGTAAGGTGACTCCCCACATTTAACACATTACCTCAAATCTAAACATTTTAGATCCTTGTGTTGCCTCTCCTTAATTTGGATCAAAATCATGGACTCAACTGCCAAGGATGTAGAGTTCATCTTCCCCTTCCCATCATGCACCTCTAGATGTATCTCTTAAAACAACACCATCATTATACACTCAGATATGAATTCCTGAACCAACTGAATTTGAGTCTTCCAGCCCAAAGAGTCTACCACATTATTCCCCTTTCCCGGTGTGTATGCTAGATCAAGTTCAAAATACTATATGTACTTAACCCTTATTCATTGTTGAAGATTTAAATCACATTGAGAGAAGATATACTTAAGTATTTTATATTCGGTATACACTGTGAACCATTCTCCCAACAAGTAGTTACACCAACACTTTAAATCATAAAAAACTACAACTAATTTAAGATCATGTGTAGGGTAGTTTATTTCATGAGGACTATATTGTCATGACTTGTATGTGATGACATGATATTCCTACATTAACAATACCTCAATACCAACCCTAGATGCATCACAAAACAAGGTATACCCATTAAATGGCTCATGTAAGACCTGAATCGGTGTAGTAGTCAACTACTTCTTAACTCTTGGGAATAATTCTCACATGCCCCAAACCATTCAAAATTGACACCCTTCATGGTAAAACCAAAAACTGGTGCTTCCAAATGAGAAAATTATTTAATAAAACTTTATTAATAACCCACAAATCCTAGGAAACTTTGGGCATCAGAAATATTCTTGGGATTCTCCCATGATACAATTTTTTACACTTTATCTATGTCTACTAACACACTTTCTTCATAGTTCATATGGACTAAGAAATGAACCATGTAAAACCAGAAATGACACTTTGATAGATTGGTGTATAGTCTATGCTCTCTTAGTGTCACCAGGATTATTTCAACATGTTTTTCATGATCATTAAAAGTTTTATAGTACATGAATATGTCATCAATAAGGACAAATATGAACTGATTTAGGTATGGGTGAAAGATTAGGTTCATTAGAGCCATAAACAATGTCGGTGCATTGGTCAATCCGAACGCCATTACAACAAACATATACAAACTATACCTTCTCATGAAGGCATCCCACGGTATATCAAAAGGTCTTTCCCTTAGATGATGATACTCTGATCTTAGATCAATCTTGGAGAATACTGAAGAACCACTAAACTAGTCAAAAAGATAATATATTCGAGGAATAGGGTATCAATTCTTAAACATCATCTAATTCAGATTCATATAATTGACACATAGTTATAAGGATTCATCAGATTTCTTGGGGAAAAAAATAGGATATCCCCAAGGTGATGTACTAGGGAGAATAAACACTTTATTATACAACTCCTCTAACTGATTTTTAAGTTTTGGGAGTTCTATTAGAACCATTCTATAGAGAATAATAGAGAATAGTTAGGCCCTCGGTAGTAATTCTATCATGAACACAACATCCCTCTTGGATGGCAGCCCTAATAAATCCTCAGGAAACACATCCTAGAACTGATCCACTATAGGAGGGAAGACATGTTACTCCACTCCATCATCGTCATGAATGAGATAAGCCACTTGGGTTGTGAGATCACCCAACTATTGACAAAATGGCCCTGCACGGCCTACCAGGACATCCCATTCACCATGATAGACATACGTGTCTCCATCAAGATATGTGAACATTGCCCTATGATGGTAATATTCAATATGTTATTGGTATAACACTAGTCAGTCAATACCTAAAATCATATCAAAACCCATAATCTCAATAACAAAAAAGTCCCAAAGAAAATAGTACCCACTTACCTTGAGAGAACACCCTTTACACTTCTGGATATTTTCAACTCACAACCCTAATAGTGTATCAATAAAGAAAACCACACATATGTTTCACTGTTATAACTAACACAACCACAAACTTGGAAGATATAAAAGAGTCCATAAAACCTATATCAGGTAAAGAACTAACAATAATGGAAGACACAAAAATCGTACCTTGAACTGTCGATGGTCCAGCCTCACCACCTCTAGGTGTAGACTGAACTGCATAGAGCTGACCTACTCCTTTAACTTGGTCCCTAGTCTGAATATCTCATATTACACTACCCTACTAGTATGGATGCTCTTTTCCCAGAGTACTACACTCGCCACCTCTACCAGTGTGGCCGATAGATCACCCACTGCATACCTAAAATGAGGTAACTGAGACCCTTCCCGCACTCAGCATTAGGATCGATCCTCCATCATTTCCCAACTATCAAGGGTTACTACAGAACCTCTTCACATTCCCCAACTTTGTTCATGCTCGACACTCAACTGGTGGTTGAGGACAGTGACATTTCCTGTTTCTAGGCCTACCACACTGATAATAGAAGACTTGATCGCTTCCTTGAGAAATTGATTCCCTTTTTTTACTACATTTCTCACTAAAACCCTAGTGGAGACTCTCAAAATAGCACCTATTAACATTATAATTCACAAAACTAGATCACCACACAGAAACCACATATCCTCCACCAAGAGACTCTTTGAGATTTCCCTATGACATAACATCGTGATCCATAACCTCTTTAAACCTCTTTAAGAAAAAGATATTTACCTGGGACTAGATCCCATGTCTAATTCCAACCTAAAAGAACCTCTCCATTACTACCTCATCCCCTACCAAAGTTGGAACAAAATGCTATAAGTCGGTGAAACAGTCTATATAATCCATCACTGACATAGTCCCCTGGGTCAAACTAATAAATTCAACAGCCTTATCATACCTCAGAGTCTCCGGATTGTAATTCTCTAGAAACTTTTCTTGGAAACACTTCCACATAATACCCTCTACCTTCTTAGTCTTAAATAATATGTTCCACTATCACTTTTCTTAACCTCACAACATCTCGGATTCTAACTTGACTCTCTTCTTGGGAGGAGTCTCTAAGTGGTCACGAATCTTCTAGATGGACTCTATCTAGAACTCAACTACTTATGGCCCTCCCTCTTTAGTAAAGGTTAGAGGGTGTTGTAGCTGAAACACTCTAGTCAGCTCAAACATGATTGGCTCAACCCACCATGGGTCCCATTCCTTCATATGCATAAAATGAATAAAGTTCTCCTGGAACTTCTCCAATCCTCTATTACGCTATACAATCGGGGTCTCTTACCCCACTTCTGGGGGGAATTCTTAGTGATATCCTCTTATCTCTCAAATGTCACACTTTTTCAAGGGGGAATTTCTCTATAATTCCAATTACAAGTCTTAGAACACATAACATAAAACCCAAAAAAAATTACATAGAATAAGTCTATTCACTAGCTATTTACAACCTATTTCTCTCACACTATCCCCATGTACATCGTCACATCTATAACACTACACTTGACCATCCCTACTATAGGTCATTTCTATTATGCAGTAAACCAATATACATAGTCACAAGTTTTTCATTATACACCTTTTTAAAACTATTTCCACACTCATAACATAAATCTTTCTTTTTAGGAACATTTCCCATTTCACAACTTGTTACAACCAATATGTTAACTCATTCACAACCTTTATTAAGTAAAATTATTTAACCACTATTTAACATTATTTCCATTTACCCATTTTCATCATCCTTATTAGACACCGTTTTCCTCAAATTTTCAGGAAAGTAAAATCCATCCTACCCTTCATGTCCCACACACCCATCATGTGTGTGTTTGTCATGATGCATTTCACATATATACCTATATTCCAATATTGATGCATGAATTCACAACCTTGTGTTGTTTGGGTCCTGAGAAAAGTATCATAAATAATTCACACCATACAACAAGTGCATCACCCAATGGTGAAATACCATTCAACTGTAACAACACATAATAAGAAAAACAATTCCCATCATAGGTACCTGGGTTTCCCTCATACCTGGGTTAGCTACTCCCATGTGTGAGCTTATTTATAAGGCTTGACACTTCTTAATCTCTTATCTACCATTCCCAAATAGAAATATTGAGAAAAGAACTCATCTGATACCATTGTAATGTCCCCAACCTGAAATCCACTAACTGGTTCCTCAAGTCAGGTCATCACATGACCTCAAGCGTGCCTCCCTATATGCTATAAGTTGCTGACTAGAAGTGAGGGTCTAATAGATCATTTGGGGAGACTATACCCTCTTTACTAGAGTAATATAAAATAGAAAACATATGAAATAAAAGAAATAATAAACAATAAAGAAACATGCATTTCCAACCATTCCCAAATATGGTACAAAACACAACCAATAATAATTATACCATGTCTTGCTAACAATTCCAAAAGTGAAGAAACCCAAAAATAAGACAAATAACTAAATCCAAAAAATGGTTCCTCACTTTAAGTTTTGATCCTCATACATGCACATCCCAAGCCCAACTCAATTACCTAGCATTGGGTCATTTCCCTTGTCTCGGTCCACTACCACGAAATATACTCGGGAACCCAATGATGTCCTGATCAGGGTGTGAGTACAACTCAATAGGCCACCACCAATGGTGTTTACAAAATATATAGTCTAAGAAGATAGTTTATGTATGCACTGATATAAAAAAAGTAAACTAGGAGTAACAATATGACATTAGTCAATCATTATTTAACTGAAATATTCTTATCATTTAATTCCATGGGTTAGGTGTTCCATTTATTGCACCATGGCCTAATATGGTCAATCACTATGCAAAAGGTAATAAATAAAGTTCCCTAACTCTCTAGGGAAAATATCACACAAGAAAATTTATTACACATACCTTGAAGCGTCAGTCCAGGTAATCTCAACCAATTTTATCACACTTACCTTAGAGTCGCAGTCTATATAATCATTCAATGTATCTATTAGGGTCATATAGCATCAATCCAACTTCCTAACATATGCATTCTAGTGGTAGGTTTTAGAGCCCCAGTCCAACTTGACCCGTGGGAGTAGAGAATATGAAAATACCCACAACTACCAAGCCATGTGTACATGTTTCCATTGACCATTAACCACATTTACCATATCCCAAAACACACAAAATAATTTCACATAATAATTTAAATTCAATACTCAATCAACATATCAATTCATCTTCATGACTTAACTCATTAATATATTCCCATTTCAAACCATGGTCCATTTGTCACAATCAATTTAATTCATTTAACCCACTCACAATGTTCCAAAAAATCACTTTTACCATTATCAAAGTCTATAAATAACCCCCATTAGTGCATTTAATAATTTAAAATAACTTTTAAACACATATATCATGAGATCTATTTTTCATCATAGCAATTACATGTTCAAAATAATAATTTTCCATGTTTGGGATGATGGTGTGCCCCATGGGTTTCCATAAGATCAGTATAATCAACATTTATAAATTCCACGGGGATAATGAGAGGTTTAATTCATCATTTATCCCACCATTTTACAAAATCCTATCAAATTAATTAAATTAAAAATTATAGGGAACCAAAATAACAACCACACATACAATAATCAACTTCAATACTATGGGATATAACTTGTAGACCACCTAACTAGAATCCATAGATTAAATCCCTCTTAACCTTAGACTTAGATCCAAATTTAATCACCCTTTGAAGTCCCAAACTAATATCCGCTGTAAAAGATGGTTTTGGGGATTTATAAGAAGAAGAATGAATCCACAATACCTAATCTAGAAAAGAGAAGAAAGGGGAGAATTATAATTACTCAGATCTTTGACTTGTACCCAATGACACTCCAAATGACCTAAAATCATTGGAGATCAACCATTGGTAAGATTTGTGTTCTTAGGATAGTCACTAGGGATGGAGGAGGAATAATGGGGAGGAAAATTGGGTGAAACACTTAAAATACCAAAGGGGGAAATGGAAAAAACACACTTTTAATGGGGTGAACAGTTTGGCCACACAGTTTTCCAAACTATCTGCCAATCATGCACCAGCCTCTATCCATGAAGGGGTCCAAGTTGCATGTTTACCTAGGGATTCCATAAGGATTGTTAAAATATTCACCAACCGTGCAGAATTCCTCTATCAGAATCTACACAGTTTGTCTTTATCCCTTGCATGGTTTACATAACCATGAACCCCTCCTCCAGGCGAGCATTATTTGGGTGTACAATTTCCACTAACTATGTTCCAACTATGTAGAAATCATAGGATGTCCTGATAACACTTTATTCCATGTATCCAACCCCAAGAACACCCCCAATCCTCCTCATATAATTAGTAAACATTTCATTAACCAAATTTAAGGGATTTAAGTCAAAATTTAAATAGGGACATACCTCCATGGTGTCTGGGATCTTACAGGCCCACACATAATACATCAAAGTGATGATTGAGTCAATTCTTAACCAACCCTTTTAAGGGTGTCGAGTATCTAGAAAGGGATTTTTTTTCTATGAAACACCACATAATAACAACTTTAACAAAACATCGGGATGTTATTCCAATACTTGGAATTATTCTAAGGGTTTTTACTAAATTTATCCTATCCTAATACCTAAATAAAATTTGTATTAATGCCTTATAATTAAATCATATAATATTACAAAGGGTTGTCTATACCTTTGAAATTTTGTTTAACCTTAACTTATTAGTCCTTAAATTATCCTTAACAAGCAACATAATCTCCAAAGTTATCTAAAACATTCCTTTTATACCATCAGGGATGCCTCAGACCCTTTCTCCTAAAAAAATTCCATAAACACATACTTTACATAATTTCTTTGAAACCATATATGAAATCCTAGATATAACTATCCATAATTACAAAATATGTAACTATTATTGATTCTCTTACATCTAAATGTTCTTCTCTAGTTTAGATATTTAGATAATTTTGTCACATTATGTAATGACCTGAAATTTTGAATGATTTTTTTTCCTAATTTTGTGTGTTATTTTAGTTTATACTCAACAAAACTATTTTATTTAATTAATGATGTGAGTATAATTAAAATGAGACCATTGGTTTTTGACTGTTATATGACGGTTGGTCAATAAGACCGTTGGAAACTAAATTTTTCGATTGTTGTCTCTAAATACAAGTGGTCTTGGTTAATTAATACAAAAAGAAGAATTGATGGCCTCATCCCGTAGTCTCGGGTCGATCGAATCCCATATGACGAAACTTGGGAAGGAGGTAGCACCACTGGGATTTGCTCTAGACCAATCCCAAGCCGAACTTCATCGTGTGAAGCTAGAGTGGAATCGTCTTTGGGAGAAGTTCAAGCTTATAGAAATCACTACACGAGCAATGTTGGTCGAGACACCCTCAGATTATCTCACCTTAGAACACCTTACACTTAGGTCCTATGCTGGGGTTATAAGGGGCTATGTAATGAGACTGTAGCCACTTTTTGTAATCCTTTAGATAAATAAAATTTTGATTTCTTCCTATGGTGAAGTTTGTGTTTTTTCAGATGTTTGAATAAATATAGGATGTATATTGATGAATTTTTTGAAAATGGGATATTTTAAAATATTTATGTAAACCTTAAATAATTAATGATGTGTAATGATTTTCAAAAAATGGTCTTCTGGAAATGTGTTCAGTAAGAAATTTAGAATCTAATAAGATCAAATTAATTTTTTGTGAATAGTAAATTATGAATAGTGATTTTACGCTTAGGATTAGTAATGTGACCAAATGGATTAGTAATCTCACTTAAAGAAAGTATTAATATAATTTAGGCACCTTGATTAAGTAATGTGATTCAATAAAATAGGAAAATAACTGTTTCGAAAATTATTGGTTAAGTATTCATTTTTTCAGGTGAATAGTGTTTTTTTATTTAAAAATTAAATTAAAAATATTTTAGAATTATTTTAATAAAATGGTTCTCATTTTTGAAATCAAAGCCTCGATATTTGGTTAAGGTGAATTTTTGGTATTTTTCTGAGAAAGTTGAATTTTCGGTGAATAGTGAAAATACAGTTTTGAGTTTCGGGTGTTTAAAGACATCATTAAGGATGTAATAGTTATGAAATAATTATAGTAGACTTATGAATAGTAATATAAGGTATAAGGTGTCCCAAGTGGCCAATACCAAGGGAAAATGGAATGGGAAAGCCCATGGTTTTTCCAATACCACTGATGAGGTGTCCCTTGGCCATTAATGACTTGTCCCCTCACTTATCCTATAAATACCAAGCCTTTCCCTCATCCTTTTAATTTAAAAATCCTCCTAAACAAATTTATGGTCTCCTTAACTCCCAAGGAGTCCTCCCAAGGTTCCCTCAAGCCTCCCAAGGTCCTGACCTTCAAGCTTTCAATGTTACTCTTCAAGGTAAGGGATTCTTTCACCCTCCTCTTTTAAGTCATGACTTCCTTTATGTTGTGTATTATATTATCCATCTCTTTATTTTGATGGTATGTTCTTATATGTTCTTATTACTTCCCATTTCATTTCCAAATTATGAGAGACCCTTTGTTCTCTCATCAATTTGTTTTCTGGTTTTTTATGTGACGTCGTTAGGCTGCCGAATTTCTCGTAAAAGAAATCGCATCTTCTCTTTCCTTTCATGTTTCATTTTCCTGTGGTATGTCATTAAAATATCCATACCATGATCTTATTCAGTACCCATACTTTATTATTAATTATTTATGAGTTTGTGACCATTTTCCCCTCTCTTTTCAATGTTCTCTAAAACCATTTTATATAGCTGTTATGCTGCGAAAATTCCGCCTCGAAATTTCTATCTCTTTCTCTCCAGAAATTATCTGGTTTTCTTTATGTGAATACCCATACCTATTTAGTTTCTTTGGGTGTTCAAAAATATGCAAATATGATCTATTTGATTCTGTAATTTACATACATATGACCCTAACTCCCTTTCAATGGGTTATAAATGACATAATGATCTCATTTTTAAGCTCTTTTTAAACGTCGCGGTTTTTACATTAAACCCATTTCATTGAATCTATTTGGGTTATTTATGAAATGAGTGTTTATGATATATGTGGATCACATGAAATTAAATACATATTGAGGGTGATCCCTGATAGAGCTCCAATGCATTGGGTAAATAATTAATCTCTAGAGATGACAAGTTTCACAATACCTTGGTGAATAACCTTGGTAATTTTTATAACACCTTGGGGATGGACCTTGGTGATATGTTCATGAATGTCTAAATGAAATGTTTTAGCCACATATTCTAGTTATGTTTCAAGTTATTTTAATTATGATATTCCTATACTTCCATTTCTCATATCTTTATGTTGTTATTCAAGCTCTTATTGATATCACAAATACACAGATTCCCTTATTTACCCTTAATGGGCCTTCTCCTCACCCTTTATTTGATGTATGTCTCCAGGATAAGAAAGGAAGTAATTGTACTTAGTATGATCTTATGATGAAGCCTTTAAAGTGGATTAGAAGAATGTTTTATGTTGTATTCAAGTTTTTTTGTTCCTGATTTCCATGACACTAGACTTTAAAGATCCTCTGTATGTAAAATGTAATGAAAATTTATGTATTAAAAAGGCGGGATGACACTATTGGTATCCAAGGATATTTTAGTTATTTATAGAAATTATGCTATGAGTAATTTAGGAAGAACCCTATAGAAAAGTTTAAATATAGTGAAAACTTCCTCGTATTATGGTGAGTATTGAGTAAGTGGTTTATCAAACAAATACATCCATGTCTGGATACGAGTAGGTAGAGGTGGCTCTGGCACAGATGTACATAGGGGTAAAACGCAAAAACACTACTTTGAGCTAGACTCGAATGGGAACTGGTGCACGACAATGGACCTTGTTTCACTATTGGTTACGACACTCCCGGGGGATATGTTTGGTTAATCACAATCTTTTTATGAATCATTATGAAGGAATTATAGAGAAATATAATTGTTTAAGCATGAAGTTTTGAGATGTAGAATCCTTTATAGTGAAAATATTCATAAATGAAATAAGTTTCTCACTAAGATTTTATTCTTTTATAAAATGGTGGGCAATAGGAGGAACCGTTCAAATGGTGATCGTAATGGACCATGCGTTGACGGCCCTCCGATGGAAGCAGGAATGGAAACATTCATGCGAATGATGAACCAACTAACTCAAGTTATGAGTAATAACTTGAATCAAGCTGAGAGGCTGATCTCACCATAAAGGGAACAAAATTATGTTGAGTCATTTATGCACCAAAGACCACCATCCTTCAGTGGATCGACTGACCCATTGATTGTTTAGCAATGGATCAGCTTTATAGAGAAGATCGTTTCTATGCTAAGTTATTCAGAGCAAGAGAAGGTCACCCTGACTGTCTATTTCTTAGAGGGAGAAGTTGATCAGTGGTGGGAACTGATCAAAAACATGAGGCAAAGAGTGTAACTTTAAGATATGGAGTGGGAAGAGTTCAGAGGGATCTTTTTCAGTAAGTATTTCCCTCATTCCATGAGATCAAGAATGGAGAAGAAGTTTCTCGAGCTGAAGCAGAAGGAGAATGAATCTGTGGGAAGCTACGAGATGAACATCACAAGGCTTTCACAATATACCTCTAGCTTTTTCATGGATCCAAACGGTAAGGTTGATAGATTCTTCGGTGGACTAAGACCTCATCTGTGGAAGAATCTAGCCAATCGAGATTATGATAGCTACGAGGAGATCGTGCGGAGTGCGATGAAAGTCAAGCTAGAGTTTGGTGGGACGTGGTGGTCTCATAAATCCAATGACAAGAAGAGATTGATGGAGCCCAGCATAGGGAGGACTTTTGATTAGGGAAGAGGGGAAAGCAAGTGAAACTTCCCACATGTAATAATTGTGGGAATAAGCACTCGAGGAACTGCCTGCTTGGGAGTGGGAAGTGTTACAAGTGTGGAAGAGATGGCCACATTGCAAGGAATTGTCATGGTGAGGTGAAACCTCAACGTTCAAACACAAACGACAAGGGGAAGATGGTTTATGCCCTACCTAATGTCCATTTCATCAAGTGTGGACAATGTGGGCACTTTTCCAATCACTTTCTGAATCCAAGGGCAGTGGAGGGGAACCTTAATCAGCCTCAGCAAAGGGAAAGGGATCAAGGTCGTGCTTTTGCTATCGCGACAGCTGAAGTAGATGCTGTGAATGATGTGGTAGCAGGTACTCTTGTTGTCCTCTCAAAGCTAGCAATTAATTTGTTTGATTCTAGTTCTACACATTCCTTTATTTCCTCCAAGTTTTCAAGGAATTTAGAATCAACCCCCGAATTACTAAAATTAGAGTTGTCAGTCAAGAATACTGGTGGGACTATCCAAGCATCGTCAGTGTTTAGAAACTCTAGTATTTACTTTAGTAAGCACAATATTATCGTGAATCTAGTATTAATTCTCATGCTGGAATTCGACATTATACTAGGGATGGACTGGCTCTCCAAGTATAATGCTAAGATCAATTTTAGAATCAAGGAAATATCAGTAGTCTTGAATGGAAAACCTATAGTTATCTTCCAAGGAGAGATATCTCAACCTCATATTTGTCTAAAATAACCCCCTATATACTTCATTATGGAGTTGATCAGTGAATAAGAAGAAGGAGAAGAGAGTTTGATGATAGAAAATGTCCTCATCATCCAGGAATACGTTAATGTATTTCTGGAGGAGTTTCCTAGACCTCCACCAGAAATAGAGGTAGAGTTCTCCATTGAACTCGTACCTGGATCTCATCCAATATCAAAGACCCCGTATAGGATGGAAAATGTGGAGCTGGAGGAATTAAATAAACAACTCCAAAATCTTTTGGATAAGGGGTTTATCTAACCAAGTGTGTCTCCTTGTGGAGCACTTGTTCTCTTTGTGACGAATAAGGATGGATCGATGCGGCTATGAATTGATTATAGAGAACTAAATGAGATCACAGTGAAGAACAAATACCCTCTTCCAAGAATAGATGACTTATTTGACCAACTTCATGGGGCTCAATTATTTTCTAAGATTGACCTTCGATCTGGTTATCATCAATTGAGGGTGAAGAATGTATATATTCCAAAAACTACCTCCCGATCAAGATATGGGCATTATGAGTTTATTGTTATTCCCTTCGGACTGACTAATGCACCTTCTATTTTTATGTATTTGATGAATAGAGTCTTTAAGGACTACCTTGATAACTTTGTGGTAGTTTTTATTGACGATATTCTGATATATTCCAAAAGTCATGAGGAGCATGAAGATCATCTAAGGGTTATTTTGAAAACTCTGTGGAAGGAGAGGCTTTTTGTAAAGTTCAGTAAATGTGATTTCTGGTTTCAACAAGTCACTTTATTAGGGCACATTGTAACCAATGAGGGAATCACAGTTGACCCTGAAAAGACAAAATTTGTAGGGTAGTGGCCTCAAACTACAACAATAATTTAGATTCGTAGTTTTCTTGGATTTTCAGGATATTATATGAGGTTTGTGAAAAACTTTTCATGACTTTCTAATCCATTAACCAAGCTAACTCGAAAAGGGTCAAGTTCATATGGGAAAAGGAGTGTGAGGAAAGTTTCCAAGAGCTGAAGAAGAGATTGGTTATTGCACCTGTGTTAACTCTGCCCTCAAGTGGAGAAGGATTCGTTATTTTTAGTGATGCGTCTATAAAAGGTCTTGGGTGTGTCCTCATGAAAAATTTTCAAGGTCATTTCTTATGCATCTCGACAGTTGAAGATTCATGAGCCGAATTATATTACGCATGATCTGGAGCTGGCTATAGTCATTTTAGCTCTAAAGATATGGAGGCACAATCTTTATGAGGAGAAATGTGATATATACACAGACCATCAAAGTTTGAAGTATATTTTTACACAAAAGAAATTGAACATGAGACAAAGGAGATGGTTGGAACTGCTTAAAGACTATGATTGTTCAATTCATTATCGCCCTGGAAGAGCAAACAAAGTTGTTGATGCATTAAGTAGGAAAGACCCAGTTGTTCTTTCCATGATGAGGATTCAAAAAGATCCTTTGATCAATGACCTAGTAAAGTTGGACATGGGAATTATAAGGAAAGGGACATCATCAACCCTAACCCAAATGATTTATCAACCTTCATTACTAGAGAAGATCAAGAAGGCTCTGAAAGAAGATCCTTTGTTCCAAGAGAAGTTTGAGGCTATAAAGGATAGAAAGTTTCCTTATTTCAATATTGATCAAGAAGGTGTACTGAGATTTTGTACAAGACTATGTGTCCCATCTATTCTGGAAATAAAGAAGGAGATGATGTATGAAGATCATAGCTCTACTTTCTCTATACATCTTGGAAGCACAAAAATGTATAGGGACCTTCGTGATCATTATTGGTGAGATAATATGAAAATGGAGATTGTTGACTACACTTCAAGGTGCCTAGTATGTCAATAAGTGAAGTCTGGGAAACAACTTCCTAAAGGGGTATTGCATCCACTACCCATACCATCATGGAAGTGGGACAATATCACTATGGACTTTATCACTGGTCTTCTGAGAATTCCCAATGGAAATAATGTGATATGGGTTATTTTGGACCGTCTCACCAAGACTGCCCATTTTATCTCTATCCGGGAAGATTTCTCTCTTGATCAACTTTCCAGGATTTACGTGAAGGAAGTGGTAAGGCTGCAAGGAGTTCCACTTTCAATCATATCTTATCATGATCCAAGGTTCACATCAAAATTCTGGAGAAGTCTTCAATAAGTTCTGAGCATTGAATTGAATTTCAGTACGGCCTATCACCCCCAAACAGATGGACAATCTGAAAGGAATATTCAAACACTCGAGGAAATACTGAGAACGTGCTCAATGAAATTTAAAGGTGGATGGGATCAACACCTCTCTTTAGTTGAGTTCTCTTACAACAACATCTTCCACTCGAGCATTCAAATGTCAATCTATGAAGCTCTATATTGAAAGTGATGTTGAACTCCTAGTTGTTGGTATGAAGCTGGTGAGAGAAAGCTTTTTGGGCCTGATCTAGTACAAGAGATGACAGAAAAAGTCCATGCCATCCAAAAACACATTAAGGCTGATGAGAGTCGGCAAAAGAGTTATGCTGAAAACCGTCGAAGGGACTTGGATTTTGATGTCGGTGATAAGGTCTTTCTTCGAATTTCACCTTGAAAGAGATTCATGAGGTTTGGGAAGAAAGGGAAGCTTAGCCCTAGGTACATTGGCCTGTATGAAATCCTTGATCACGTGGGAGCAGTGGCCAATCGTCTTGCACTTCCTCCAAATCTAGCACAAGTTCATGATGTCTTCTGTGTATACCTATTGAGGAAGTACATACCTGACCCTTCAAATGTACTAAACTCATAGGTGGTACAACTGGAACATAACCTCTCTTATGAGGAGCAGCTGGTGGAGATCTTGGATCGTAGAGACAAGGTTCTACGTAGCAAGACTACCCACCTTGTTAAGGTTTTGTAGAGAAACTGCAAATATGAAAAAGCCACAAGGAAACCAGAGGATTCTATGAGGCAGAAGTACCCACACCGTTTCTTTTCTGAGGATACGAGTTAAATTTTTGGGGACGAAATTTCTTAAGGGGGGAAGAACGTAACGACCCGAAATTTTGAATGAATTTTTTTGTTTCCGAATTTTGTGTATTATTTTAGTTTATACTCAACAAAACTATTTTCTTTAATTAATGACATGTTTATAATTAAAATGAGACCGTTGGGTTTAGACTGTTATATGATCGTTGGTCAATATGACCAATGGAAACTAAATGTTGTGATTGTTGTCTCTAAATACAAGTGATCTTGGTTAATTAATATAGAAATAAGATTTGATGGCCTCATCCAATAGTCTTGGGCAAATCGAATCCCATCTTACGAAACTTGGAAAGAAGGTAGCACCACTGGGCTTTACTCTAGACCAAACCCAATCTGAACTTCATCGTGTGAAGCTGAAGTAGAATCGCCTTCAGGAGCAGTTAAAACTTATAGAAATCACTACACGAGTAATGTTGGCTGAGCCACCCTCGGATTCTCTCACCTTAGAACACCTTACACTTAGGTCCTATGATGTTGTTATAAGGGGCTATGTAACGAGACTAAAGCTACTTTGTGTAATCCTTTAGATAAATAAAATTGTGATTTCTTCCTATGGTGAAGTTTGTATTTTTTTCAGATGTTTGAATAAATATAGGATGTATATTGATGAATTTTCGAAAAAGGTGATATTTTAAAATATTTATGTAAACCTTAAATAATTAATGATGTGTAATTATTTTCAAAAAATGGTCTTCTGGAAATTTTTTCAGTAATAAATCTAGAATCTAATAAGATCAACTTAATTTTTTGTGAATAGTAAATTATGAAGAGTGATTTTACGCTTAGGATTAGTAATGTGACCAAATGGATTATTAATCTCACGTAAAGAAAGTATTAATATAATTTAGGCACCTTGATTAAGTAATGTGATTAAATAAAATAGGTAAATAACTGTTTCGGAAATTATTGGTTAAATATTAGTTTTTTCGGGCGAATAGTTTTTTATTTAAAAATTAAATTAAAAATATTTTTAAAATTGTTTTCATAAAATGTAGCTAATTTTTGAAATCAAAGCCTTGATATTTGGTTAAGGTGAATTTTTGGTATTTTTCTAAGAAAGTTGAATTTTCGGTGAATAGTGAAAATACAGTTTTGAGTTTCGGGTATTTAATGAAATCATTAAGGATGTAATAATTATGAAATAATTATAGTCTACTTATGAATAGTAAGATAAGGTATAAGGTTTCCCGAGTGGCCAATACCTTGGGAAAATACCATGGTCAAGCCCATAGTTTTACCAATACCACTGATGAGGTGTCCCTTGGCCATTAATGACTTGTCCCCTCACTTCTCCTATAAATACCAAGCCTTTCCCTCATCCTTTTCATTTAAAAATCCTCCTCAATGAATTTATGGTCTCCTTACCTCCCAATGAGTCCTCCCAAGGTCCAGACCTTCAAGCTTTCGAAGTTACTCTTCAAGGTAAGGGATTATTCACCCTCCTCTTTTAAGTCCTGACTTCCTTTATGTTGTGTCTTATATTTTCCATCTCTTTAGGTTGAGTGTATGTTCTTATATGTTATTATTACTTCCCATTTCATGTCCAAATTATGAGATACCCTTTCTTCTCTCATCAATTTGTTTTCTGAATGTTTATGTGACGTCGTTAGGCTGCCGAATTTCTCGTAAAAGAAATCGAATATTCTCTTTTCTTTCATGTTTCCTTTTCATGTGGTATGTCATTAAAATATTCATACCATGATCTTATTCAGTACCCACATTTTATTATGAATTATTTATGATTGGGTTACCCTTATCCCCTCTCTTTTCAATGTTTTCTAAAACCATGTTATATAGTCGTTATGCTGCAGAAAGTTTTCCTCAAAATTTCTATCTCTTTCTCTCCAGAAATTCTATGGTTTTATTTATGTGAATACCCATACCTATTTCGTTTTTTGGGTGTTCATAAATATATAAATATGATCTATTTTATTCTGTAATTGACATACATATAACCCTCACTCCCTTTCCATGGGTTATAAATGACATAATGATCTCATTTTTAAGCTCTTTTTGGAAGTCACGATTTTTACATTAAACCCATTTCAGTGAATCTATTTGGGTTATTTATGAAATGATTAATTATGATCTATGTGGCTCACAAGAAATTAATGACATATTAATGGTGAACCCTGATAGATCTCCAATGCATTGGGTAAATAATTAATCTCTAGGGATGGTAAGTTTCACGATACCTTGGTGAATAACCTTGGTAATTTTTATGACACCTTGGGGATAGACCTTGGTGATATGTTCATGAATGTCTAAATGAAATGTTGTAACCACATATTCAAGTTATGATTCAAGTTATTTTCATTATGATATGCCTATACTTCCATTACTCATATCTTTATGTTGTTATTCAAGTTCTTATTGATATCACAAATACACGGATTCCCTTGTTTACCCTTACTGGGCCTTCTGCTCACCCTTTCCTTTGATGTATGTCTCCAGTATATGAAATGCAATAATTGTACTTAGGATGATCTTATGATGAAGCCTTAAAATTATATTATAATAATGTTTTATGTTGTATTCATGTTTTTTTGTTCCTGATTTCTAAGACACTAGACTTTAAAGATCCTTTGTATGTAAAATGTAATGAAAATTTATGTATTAAAAAGGCGGTATGCCACTCATTATAAAATAATAAATACCATTTCTTTTTAAACTAATTTAAAATTTTTCCACTATATATACTACTTAATTCATGATTATTCTTCAACATCTCGTAAAAATTCTTCCAAACATGTTATCCTTCTAGTAATTTCATGTGTACTACTTTTCTTCAGAACATGGGGAATGGAAACATAAGAAATGGGTGATCAAAAACACATAGTAATTGAAATATATAACCGAATATATCATTCCATAAATATGTAATCAATATTATAGAATAAATAGGTAAACAACATGGATCCATAATCAACTTGAAACTGGGATCATGCTATGACCGTGATAATAAATGAAAACATGGATATAAATAATAGTAATTTCATATAGATGAAATACCTAATGTAGGACATAAAAAATATAATTTCAAGGCATTATGCTAAGATATTTACTTGTAATTGAGACCACAGTCAAGGCATCTTTCTGAATTTGGTTGATATACACTAAATACTTACACATGTTTTTTCTCATGAGACATGTCAATGCAGCGAGGTGAAATAAAATTTTATACCCCACCCATCACCTTTTTAATTCAAATGAATTTACTATAATATTCAATAATAACTTTGATATTATTCCCTAAAAAACCTTTTTCTGAATAAAAACATGGTTATCTATATAATTAAGAATATAAAATATCAATACATGATCATCCTGCATTAGCATCCAATAATTGTCAATAATCATTCGTATTGGAATAACATTATACAGTATGATAATACTTTTCTCCCTATCAATAGAATAATATTATTTCTAGGTAAACATTATCCAATATGAGTTTTGTAAAATTAAATGTTCACGCCATATTAATCAATGACTATACAGCTAATCCAATACTGTAATAACATGAGAAAAAGTCATCTAAAAAAAGAAAGTGGATGGTTTGAAAATAATATATCCCATGATATGAGAAAAATATTTTAAATGCATTATATGGTAGGAATGTATATACCTATAAAAAATTGATAGAATACCACATAATAAAATTAAAGGTAATAATGTACCCAACTTAAATGACATGAGTTCAAGAGACCGATCATAACTTAATGAATGAAAGATGAGTTACCAAAAAACCTTAATATTGGAGAAAACAAATGAACTAATAGATATTTGAATTAGGGAAAATTATTTGGATATTAAATACCTTGAAATAAAAATATTATGATAAAAATATATCCATGGTTACTGAATACACAATACAAAGAAAACATGGTTCAAAAAATGTATTATATCTTAAAGAACCAAAATTGAGACCATGAAAACTTGTGTTCCTTGAGTAACAATTTAATTAAAACTCCTTGAAAATAAGGGATTGTAATTGAACCTAAAATTACACTATTAAAAGATAATTCATGATTTTATATCTAAAATATTCATTATCTACACCATATAAATGACATTATGTGTATAATACCAAATATGTCTCAAAGCGAGGAATTTGAGATGGAAACCCATACCTTAGTCCGGATTCATTCCGTACTTTCACCAAACATCCTAAATAATTAAATTAATTTAATTAAATACATACCCAATAACATTATTAATAACTATAACCTTTTATACTCTTAATTTATATTCATTATATGTATATTAGCTAGTTTTTACCTATTTTCAATACTTGGTGTAATTAATCTTTATCACTTTGAACTAGTTTCATAAAATTCGTGTTGGTATCTATTCACTTTACAAATTAAATAACTATTATATCATATAAGTTACTTCAATATATGTTCCAAAATAGTTTATAAATCTATAATTACATTACATGTTAGTTTCGGGTACAAACCATGAAGATAAAATCAGCGATGATCATGTTTCGATGATTCTTGATGAACGAAAGTTGTTTTATTAATTAATGAGTTAAATATTGATATAAACTTACCAAAAACATTATTTACAAATTTATATCATATTATATCATTAAATAATTTCTCATATTCATCCCTGACATAAATTTATAGTATTGTTCAAGTAAGTGGTTAAACTAGACCAAACATGAACCTATCATGATTAATGGACGATTATGAAATATTTTAGTTGTAATATAATTATACCATAAGAAAAATGATATTATTTAGTTTTAATTAGTGTGATATATCATAATTTTAAATAATTAATAAGATAATATAATTTATATAATTTTATTACTTAATAAAAGAGTTCATTTTCCTCTTAGTTTTCTCATTTTAAACGATCGAATTGACAATCATTGTTTGTTGATCATATAATTAATAGGATATAAAATTTTTAAAACCAAAACATTAATGATATCATAAAAAACATATTTTACCTTTAATATCATACTCTTTACCATCCATTTAAGGTAGTAAAGAAAATAAAAACAAAAATCAATCATTCCATGGAAGCGGTGGTCCACACGTACACATGGTTGGCAATTTAATTTTCTATAGAACAGAAGAAATGAGTAAAATGGTTTATTATTTAATAATAAAAGATATTAAATAAATATAATAATTATTTAATAAATTATCCTTTTATACTATCCTTGTATTTTGGTGAATCAAAACAAAACATGTTGAACTTTGGAGGTGGTAGTCCGCACAACACATGAATTTTGGTTTGTTATTCTTAATAGAAAAGGAAAAATGTGATTAATGATTATTACCATAATATAATAAAATTAAGTGTATAAAAAATAATGATTTAATTACATAGGTATTTTGTAAATTATAATTGGAAAAGAGAAATATAAATGGAATAATTTAAGTAAAAAAATTACTCAGGTTGACCACAATGAGATTTCCTTAGAAGATCCCTTAGAAAGGGATAACTTGGGATAATATCATATAACCATAAGATAAATAGAGTGAAAGATTATTCTATATGAATTAATAATTATTTGTTTTAATTGTGAAATATATTTTTTATTTGTGCCTTGAAGAGTTGGCGAGACTCCCTATTTACAAGTGGTGAGAATAGCATTTGTGTAAATATTTCAACTTTATATAATGGGAGAACATGTTGAACATGTCAAGTGGATCCAAATTTGAGAAATACTTGAATGGGGAAGTTATAAGTTTGATAAAAAAACTCATAAAATCAAATACAGACATTTTTTTATCATGTTTCAACCCCTTTAACCTTTGGATTATTACTTTAACCCTTTTAGCTTTTATTGTGATAAATAGATTTTACCTAATGTAACTTAATAGTTATTCATAAAAATAAAGGGGTACTTATTATATAATTTAGAACCAATTATTATAAATTTTAAATCCAGTTAATTTTATTCAATTTATAAAAAGTGATAAAATTAATTTTAAAATAAAAATGTATATTGAATTAAAAATAATTTCTGAGAAAACATCACAAATGTTTTAAAATATAAAATATGGGTTATTAAATAAAAAATATATTTTAAAATTATAAATTTATTTATAAAATAAATATTTTATATTATAAAAATACTTAATGAGTTTAAAATTCATACTTAGATACTAATAATGTCATAAAAGTCATGTTATTTGTAAAAATGGTATTTTGCACAATTCGCATGAAAATAAATTATTATAGAAAAATACCATAAATTCATCATAAGATTATACTATTATTATTAAGAGAAAAATGATGTTAATTTTTTTAAAATAAATTTATAAAATTTTATAAATCAAAATTTTAATAAAATCCAAAAATATAGTGGTAAATTCTTTATGCTAGAAAAATGGTTTTAAACATAATATTTAATATTTACTATTATTTACAAAAAATTAATTTATTGGTAATATATTATTAATATTATCAATATATTTTATTATTATCTAACCATAATATACTTAGTTTCTTGAAATAAAATATAAATTTTATAAAAATATTTTTTTAGGCATAAAATGATTTTCTTAGTTTTTTCGCTATAATAATTGAATTTCATTCATATTAAAAGTAGAAATTATTTCATTTCTATAAATATATAAATTTTTTACTCTTATTAATTACTAATAATTCAATGGATAGGTTTTAATGGTCATACTTATAATTTATTTATTTTATTAAAATATGCATCGTGGTTCTATTTAAGTTTAGCGTTGCGTATGGAGTAGCATATCGAACACATTAACTTTTTTAAAGGTAATAACTCAAAATTATCTTTTTATTCATAAATAAAGAACACTATATATTACAAAGGTATAAATTTATTGAGGCCTAAGGTTTTACCTCGTACAATGAGATTACATTCATGAGGTAGATCACCGGTACAATTATAAAGAATGAGATCATGATATTAGTTCCCTCTACTTTCCAAAAAATAAATATGAAGCTCCCCACACTCAAGATATGACTAACTTCCATATCCTGAACAATGATCATCATTCACTTCTTGATGTAGTACACTACGTACCATGTAATGCTGGTGCTATCACGTAGAAATCCCACAAGAAGTATCGAGTCTGAATCAACAAAGGTTAAATGAATATTGAGTTTCCTACAGAGTGAGAGGACACTAAATAGCGCCCATGTATTTACCATAATAGAGTTCCCTGAACTATGAATTGCACTAAAAGAAAATAAAACAGAGTCTCTACCATCGGGAACTAATCCTCCACCTCTCATGACTCCTTGACAGTAATAACCATCAAAATTTATATTTAAACCCACGATGGAAGGGGGACAACTAATCTATCTGCCTTGAGGAACCCCACCATCTGTGGAGGATGATTTCACATAAATAATTCCCCTATTAGAAACCACTTTTTCACCAACTCGAAGGAGGTATTTGAGCTTCTCCACTAGATAAATCACACAAACATGGATGGAGATATTTGAATAATGTTTACCTTCACGACTTTTGTTCCTTTCATCCCAGATAACCCAGTACATTGTAGAAAAAACCAAAACCTAAATTCTCATCTCACTGCCCCACTATCCCATCCATTGAACCCATGATGAAATGAAGTACTTTGTGTTATCCCCATGCACATATATTTTCATGACCCATCCTAATGGGGCTCATGTTGTGACTCCCCAATCCCACCTACAATAGGAAAGAGGCTGGTGACTAGAACGGAGTAGGCATATCACTAACATGGGATGTATTAACCTAAGTACTTGTACACATGCACACAACTTCAAGCCCATAAAATGATGAAATGTAAATAAAATTGAACAACCATGCATGAATATATATAAATCCCACAACTAGGGTACAATAAGAAGAAAAGGAAACTAAACAGGTCCAAATAAAATCCCACCACAATGAGTATGAAAACCATTCCAAACTGAAAGTATAGATAGGTAATAATATCAAGATACCACAGGAACACACATCAGTTTGTCTAGTCTCACTAAGCACCATATAGTCCTGGTCCGTCTAGGACTCTCTCAAAAGGTTGATCATCTTCACAAGACACAACACGTGTGAGAAAAGACTGTGCAGGGGTGAGTATTACAATACCCATTAGGACACCCAGAAACCACAAATCATACAATAAATTAATAACAGTTAAATATAAATAGGTATATGTCTACAATAATATAATAAGAATATATAGATATACTCAACAAAGACACATTGTTTAAAGTTAAGTCTCCACCATAATGCTAGCCTAGTATTCCAGCTCAAAGGTTCCACAAATCAGTAATTCAAGAGAACACACTCCACAAGTCTGATATCACTGATGAAGTCCTTTCAATAGGTCTTGCTCACCAAGTCTCATCATATAAAGTATGCATTGGAAGTTCGAAGAGATACGATACACATATGAGGATCAAACCCATGTCCATGGGGTATACCAACAACTCAATTGGGATTAACCCACTAAGTAGAGGCTCAGTTCCCATATACTTTTGGTAATGATGATACCAAGAACTCCATCTAGGGAACAAATATGAATAGAGGATCTCACTCTAGGACTCACAGAAGGATTCCAACAACTCTATCCAAGAAGTCCTGCTAAAGGGATCTCTTCCCTATTTGTAGGAGTTGATTCCATACTAACCCTCGTGGAATGGATATGGTGAACACAACCTAAAGAAACTTTTCCAAGATATAGAGGAAAATATATCCAAGAAAACTTTAAGGGATTGCACAGTGGGTAGTAGGGGTAAATGTTATGCCCCTTCGACCCCGGGTCATGCTCGTGTAAATGGAATGTGTCTGTGTCTGTGTAGAAGTAAACGGTGTGCTTCCTACCATGTACTTATTCCCATGTACTAGTACACGGATTATCCCATTTACATACTGACATGGTCGTGTCTATGTCTTATTATATGGCATGCCTATGGACATATAATCTTAGGCCATGTATGAGTACCCTTTTAGGTACACGCCCAACCATCAACAAGGTGACCAAACACCATGTGACAGGTTAACACTCCGTGTGGTCTTTTACTCCATCCCAAAAACCCTAGACACCATAATTAAGGTCCTTCATTCTATATAATCCTATATTACACCCTGTGTGGATTGGGTTTTTTTAGAAACCCTGGTTCTTCCTTCCACACACGCTCGCACCGCCACCACCTGGAAATCCAGCTTCAAACTCACCAGGAATCATGGACCTATTCCGACCAAGCATCATCATGTCCATTTAGTAAACCTTCAAATTATTTCATAAAATTTATTTCATTCATCCCATCACCGTTCTCACACCCCTCTCGAATCATGGGTTTTTAATATAGACCAATTTGTTCACTACTACCACCATCGTACCTCCTTCACATTATGTCAGGCCCAAATATATAGTATCAAATCATTATGCCAAGAAACAGGTGTGAAACAGTCGATTTACTCAATGTATATCGAACCATATGACAAAAAATTAACACCTAAAATGAATGTATAATCAGGGGAGAAAATCACAAGAAAAAATCATGTGGAATGGACCTCAATCGATGTTTGTGTCGACCTCAATTTGTTTCCATTAGAATGATGAATCAAGAGATAATAAATAATCACAAATCTATTCTCCCAAAAAAATACCCACAATAATCCCATCCCATAAAATAACCAATTCGAGAATCAATTTTTTGGATGATTGATTCTCATTCGTCATATAAATCAAAAATGGGAAAAGAATCTGATAAAAAAAATGTTCTATCTCAATATGGATCGATCACTGATAAAGAAAGGAGCTACATCATGATCGTTACTGAGATCCTTTGATTTTTTCTTACACTAACTGTCGATATTTTATGTGGTCATAATCCACCCATGAAATCTCCTTCCATTCTCTCCAAATCCTTTCTAATAGTTTTCAGGGTTATGTGGATAACCCTTCATATTTTTCATAAGAATGTATTTAAAGATAACATTGGGTCATTACATCAACGGTTAAATAAAATAATTTTATCAATTTATTTATTTTATTTTACACTATAGATGAAATTTCCACAAATTAATTATTCCAAAAAAGGTTATTCCGCACCTAGGGTAAAATCCACATTTTTAACTCAGTGATGCCTAATCGCACTACGATTCACTGTTTCATTTTCACCCTTAAAACACTGTGCTAAACTAGTTTTGTATTGAAAATTATAAAGGTGATAAAAATTTCAATTCATGTTTGATTAAATTATTTTTTTTATCACTGTTAAAAAGGTAAATCTTACTTTTTTATAATTACATTGAAGGTGGAGGTGATTAAGAGGGCCCATGATGAAGTTCAAGAAAAATAGGCCAAACTACATAGGATCCAATCACACTAGTAGACTCAACTTCACACTGATACTAAACTATGATTTCAACTGGGATTATATTTTGTGGGTTGATCCTAAACTAAATTGTCTACATTTCATATGAAGAAACCCAAGCTTCATTCAGTCATCTTGTGGCCCATCCTGACTGATATGTCCAAGCCACCGAATCTGATCAAAGTCAAAATGTGGGTTCTGTATTTCATCAATATCTCCTGCTATGAGTGTCCAAATGGTTCCAAACTTTCAATGGAGATATTTAGGATGTGGGGCTACAAAATTTTATTTTTTGAAAAAGTTACATAAGATTGTATGTCCATCAAAAACCATTTTCCAAGTGGTTCACCTTGGGCTCCCCATTTGTATGTTTGTCCAGGAGGAAAATATCTGGTATTTTAGAGACCCTACGGAGTCCTCTACACATTCAAGAAGTTATGGAGGGCCCTATCCTCATAGGGGGATCAATTATGAAGGTTAAGTTCCACCCGAGCCTCCTCCTCCTCTTGATGGCAAGCTAAAAAGTGGGGGATCATTTCGAGGGATCTACACATACTTGGAAGGGAGTTCCGGAACTTATTCTTCTACTGATTTTTCTATTAAATACTTCACTTGTGTTTAATTTGGATGTGATTATACTCTGAATATATTTCCTTTTTTATAATTAAGTGAAACACTTTTTGTTTCAACACTGATTGGGTTGAGATTTCAAGTGGGAATCTTGGGTTGTTCTGTTTGGACAAGACAATAATCCTATTTCTCTCACAAATACATAATATTTTAGTATGATTTAGTATCCCTTTTTCAAAGTTTTATAACCAAAACTTTACAACACTATTTTTGTTTCAGGAGGTGATTCTTTTATCATCATTTTAAGAAGCAAGAGGGAAGTCAAGATCTTGACAACCCTCAACTAAAAGATTACATTAAACCATATAAAGTTTTAAAAACAATGAGTTATCCCAGATGTGTAGTGAAGTTGAAATGATATCCTTCTCTCATAATTATAAAACACCACATTTATTTATCAACTATTAAACTCTTTAAATCAAGTCATCTTCTTAAAATATTTTTTTAAAACCACCCCCTCTTTTGTTACTTTTTATTAAACAAAACACACTATAAACCACCAACGCTCCTTGATAGATAACCTAGGGTATGCCCTATACTATAAATAAACCTCAAAAACATTATCAATTTTATGTGTCATGACAACACTGTCAAATTTTGGCACCGTTTCCAGATAGCTCTTTTGTTTTTAGTGTTCATTTTTTATAAAAATACTGTTAATTTTCCAACTATTTCTTTGCTTCTTTCCTTCCTTCATTATTTTAGTTGATTTATAAAATCTTCATATTTTGTAGGTTATGTGAATTATGTGTTCTACTTTGGGATATTTACCATATTTTGAACCCTAACTAGAGAGGATCCTATGTTAGTGACATGATGACACACAATACAACCCTTTGAAGGAGGACACGTCACATCTTAAAACTCTTCTTGATACTTCTTATTCTTCTGGAACCAACATCAAAACTGAAATAAACTTGCATAATAAGGCTGACAATAATAGAACACTAAAATAAATAACCTCACCTGATGTTGATATCCAACCCCTATATATTCAAATGCAATTAAAGGTGCCCAGTTTTGAACTTAAATCTGGTTTAATTCATTTATTACCAAGATTCTATGGACTTGCTGGATAAGACCCAAATAAGCATTTAAAAGAAATTCATAATGTGTGTTCAACCTTAAAACCTGATAATGTGGATTAAGAACAAGTAAATATTAGGTAATTCCATTTTTTATTAGAAGATACTAAAACATATTTGATTTACTATGTTAATTCAGCAATTAGAGGTTGGGCAGACATGAAACGTCTTTTTCTTGAAAAATATTTCCCAGCCTCTAGAACCGTAACAATAAGGAAATAAATTTTTGGTATAAGTAAATCGCAAGGGAAAATTCTTCATGAATACTCAGAAAGATTTAAAATGCTTTTTTCAAGTTTCTCACACCACCAAATAAGTGATCAACTTTTAATTCACTATTTTTATGAAGGTTTAATTTCTATTGATCAAAGTGTGATTAATTTTGTTGTTGGTGGTGCACTAGTTGATAAGACTCCAATTACTGCAAGAAACCTAATTGAGAACATGGCATAGAACACTCAACAATTTGGTTTAATATCCAATTTACCCATTCAAGGTGTCCATGAGGTGGAAATTACTGAATTTGAGAAAAAGGTGGACACAAAATAAAAAGAAGTAAGTAACCTTCTTCGATAACTTGCTCTTTCCCAAGGAAAATCTCAATCTCATCCTCCCATAAACTATGTAATATGTTCTTCTGACACTTGTTATTCTGACCAATGCCCCCAACTAAGTGAAACATAGAAGATTTGTGAGGAAATATTTCCAGGATTCCCCTATAACAAAACCTTTAGGAAAGAACCTTAATATCCATCCAAAGTGGAAATAAAACCAAGATTATATGCAAGGGGGTATTCAAAGCAACCTCAATGAAAATGGAACTAATCGGGGAAGATTAATCATCCACCACCACCACCTAGAAATACCCAACCACCACAAAGGCCTTTATAACCACCACCTCCAAAACCTGAGACTAGGCTAGAAGATATGATGAAACAAATGTATTCCAAAAATATCCAATTCCAACAAACCACACAAGTATCCATTCAAGACCTAAAAACCCAATTAGGCTAACTCTCTAACTTTTTTGGGTAAATTCAAAGTTAGAGGTCGGGTAAACTACCCTCTCAACCAGTACTTAACCCTAGGGATATGGGAAATGTTATTTCGATCACCCTTAGAAGTGGAAATGAGATTAAAATCCAAATAAACCCTCCAATAGATTCAAAAACGCCTAAGGAAACCACCATCCCAACCACTGTAAATGGTACAAATAAGTTAAAATCTTGTCCTGAGAGCATCCTTGACAAAGGAAACAGTGTGTCTGTTGATGAGGTACCTATCCCAACTATTCCTCTTCCATTTCCCCAAAGGTTCACTCAACCTATGCAATAAAAGGAAACTAGGATTGATAAGGAAATATTAGAAACTTTAAAAAAAGTTCATGTTAATGTTCCTTTGATTGATGTCGTGAAGAAAATTCCAAGATATGCCAAGTTTCTGAAAGAGATGTGTACACTCCAAAGGATACATAGAGTTGATGATAAGGTGATATTGGGGAGGAATTTCCCATAATTGATAGATCCATCACTTCCCACCAAATTAAATGATCCTGTAACATTCTCATTTCTGTGCACCATAGGGGAGTATTCCTTTTCCAATTCTATGCTTGATTTGGGTGTTTCTATAAATATTATTCCTCACTCTATTTACTCTTCACTGTAGGTTTGGGAACTAAATCCCATAGTAATTTTTGTTCAAATATAAAACTAGAGTACTGCACACCCCTCTGGTGTGTTAGAGGATGTTCTTGTGAGGGTAAAAGATTTAATATTTCCTGCTGATTTTTATCTTCTAAAAATGGAAGATGATAGGATGAATAGACATGCCCTGATTATATTGGGTATACCTTTCTTGAAAACTAAAAAAATCATAATTAATGTCTATAATGGTACATTATCTATGGATTTTGGTGGATACATTTTCCACTTCAACATCCTCGATGCCATGAATCGCCCCTTGAAAGAAAGTTCCTCTCTCTCTATTAACACTATAGATGTACTCCCTTCCCCTAAAAACATCTTTTAATTCCCCTGATATTTTTTTAATTTTTCATCATTGATTGAAATTCTAGAAAATGATTAATGTATAGAATATTGTACTGGTTTATAAAAATGTTAGACATGTTTAATAATTGATTATTTCATGAACAGATAGGATCACATGACCATTGATGTTGCTTATAATCTTGTAAAAGATCATTACTCATATGAAGATGATACAATTGAGCAGTTAGATGAGATTAGTGACCTCTAACTTTCACAAACACTCCCATAAATCCAAAAATCCCTCTGAACTAGAAATAAAACAACTTCCTCAAGATTTAAAACATTCATATCTTGAGAATGGAAACAAGCTTCATGTCATCATTACTAGTTCACTCCCTATAAATCATGAATTACATATTATTGAACCTTGAGGGAGTATAAATAATATTTGGGATGGACACTTGATGTAATTACTAGAATTATCCCATAAATTTGTACACATCATGTATTAATAAATGATGAGGCTAAACTAGTGAGGTAGTCACAACGATGACTGGATGAAAACCTATTAGATGTTTTTAAAAAGGAGGTAACAAAATTATTGGTTGTTGGAATTATATACCCCATCTATGAAAACCAATGGGTCAGTCCAATACAACTAGTTCCTAAAAAAATTCTAATAGTAATTAAAAATGAAAACAATGAATTGGTTCCAAACCATGTGCAGAATAGTTATTGTATTTGTATAGACTATCGTCCACTAAACCATCACACTAGGAAGGATCATTTACTATTTTCATTCATTGAAAAAAGTCTAGAGAGGCTAGTGAGGAAGTACCATTACTATTGTCTTGATGGGTATTCTAGATACTTTTAGATCCATATTTCCCCTGAGAATCGGGAAAATACAACCTTCACTTTCCCCTTTGGAACATTTTCATATAGGAGGATGTCATTTGGTATGTGCAATGCTCCAGGTACTTTACAGCAATTCATGGTTAGTTTTTTTCAGATTACCTGGAGAATTTCATGGATTTATTCATGAATTATTTCATTGTATATGGATCCTCTTTTAATAAATGTTTAATTAGTTTAGTTCCAGTCCTACGTCACTGTATTGAAAAGAATCTCATATTAAATTATGAGAAATTCCATTTCATGGTGAGACAAGTTATAGTATTGGGACATGTCATTTCTGGGGATGGTATCCAAGTAGATAAATCAAAATTGGATGTCATTTCTTCCCTACCATTCCCCAAAAATGTGTAGGATGTGCGGTCTTTATTATGTCATGTTGGATTTTACCGTCGTTTCATTCGTGGCTTTAGTAAGATTGCACTCCACCTATCATGATTACTCTAAAAAGAAAAGGAATTGGTTTTTGATAATAAATTTGAGAAATATTTTACTAAGTTAAAATGGAGTCTCACATCACCTCCAGTAATCCAACCACCTTAGTGGGATTTACCATTTGAGATCATGTGTGATGCCTCTAACTATGAATCGGGGCAGTCTTATCACAAAGGGTCTATCAAGCTCCACATGTCATTTCATATGCCTCACATACACTAGAACCTACCCAATAAAACTACACCATAACTGAAAAATAATTTCTATGCATTGTCTTTTCCTTGGATAAATTCAGGGCATGCCTTTTAGGGTCCAAAGTCATTTTGTTCTCTGACCATGAAGCCCTCTAGTATCTTCTTAAGAAACTGGAATCCAAACCACATCTCAATCACTAGACTCTCCTACATCAGTAATTCAATCTATAAATTAGGGATAAATAAGGATTATAGAATGTGGTGTCTTACCATATTAGTAGTATCCACCCATCCTTAGATATTGACTCATACCCCTTTATTCCCATAAATGACATAGTTCCATATGAGAAATTGTACTGAGTGTAAGATGTTATGATTTGGTATGCTAAAATTGTAAATGTTTTGGTAGCATCATTCATTCCTACAAATTTTAAAAAAAAACAAGATGACCATCTAAAACATGAGTCTTGTTGGTATATTTGGGATGACCCCTACGTTTGTCACATATGTAGTGATCAATTACTCAAGAGTTGTGTTCCCAATAGATTGTTTTAGTCAATCATTAGGGTTATGCCACACTTTTTCTTATGGGGTCTACTTTGGTCCCCAACGGACTACTCACAAGGTCCTTGATTCTAGTCTCTTTTGGCCAACATTATTTCATGATACCCATGATTTATTTAAATATTCTACTTGCTATCAAAGAATGGGGAATATCTCTAAATGAAATGAAATTCCACAATAACCCTTTATCATCCACTAAATTTTTTATTTTTGGGGCATTGACTTTATGGGACCATTCACCAATTCTTTTGGGAACTTTTACATTCTTCTGATAGTTGATTATGTTTCAAAATGGGTAGAAGAACGAGCCATAAGGGATGATGATTCCATGAATATTGTGTAATTTTTGAGAACCCAAATTTTCTATAGGTTTGGATTACCTAGGTTCATCATTAGTGACCAGGGTTCTCATTTCTATGGCCACGCAATGAAATCACTTCTTTGTTAGTATGGGGTCAAGCTAAGGTGTCAAATAGAGAGTTAAAACATATTCTTGAAAAATGGTTTAACCCAATAGAGAATATTGGAGTCTTAGAATCGATGATTCATTATGGGCTTACCATACTACTTTTAAAACTCCCATTGGCATGTCACCATATTGACTAGTGTTTGGAAAGAGTTTTCACCACCCTGTTGAGATAGAACATCGGGCCTACTGGGCTGTTAAACAATTCAATTCTAATCTTTTTGGTATAGGTTCTCAAAGGAAGTTGCAGATTTAGGAGTTGGAGGAAATTTTTAGAGATTCATATGAGAACTCCAGGATTTATAATGACCAAACCAAGGCTTCCCACGACCATATCATCCTTCATCATCAGTTCCACATTGGGAAGAAGGTAATTCTTTACAATTCAAGGCTTAACTTTCATCCACGTAAAATTTGTTTCACTAGTTTGGACCTCACACTATTACTAATGTTTATCCATTTTGAGTTCTTCAGATTCAAAATAAATAAACCAAAAAAAACTCTTTACTATTAATGGGAAACACCTTAAGAACTTTGATGAAGCCCTTCTGAATTCCCCGATGGAGGAACTCCATGTTCAAGAAGCATCCTACCAATAACACTCATCAGGTTTTATCCTTCCTTCCCACATTCTCTTTTTAAAGTGAGGACATTAAATTATCTAGGTGTGGGGGATGGGTACACTCCCAGTTTATTTAGGAATTTTCATCATCTTTCTTCTTTTTCTCTTTCTATCTTTCTAAATAGTATTGTCACTCCTCCCCCTTCCCCCTCACTTTTTTTCTAGAATGTTACTTTTTTATGCCCACTTTATCATAGAAAATTATTCCCTCTTAATCATGAAATTTATTGAAAATAAATGAGGAATTCTAGTATTTCATATAGTTTTAACAATAAAAAATTTGATGAAATGTTCATTTCAGAAAGAATTCAATAATGTGGTGTGAATTTCTTTTTAAATTTGGTTATTTTCTAATGATATAAATGGTTTTATCATTTTGAAACCTTTGAGTAGAATGGAACTCTTTGTGTAAGTAGTTTAAGGTAAAATTGTATCACTTAATTTCTCCACACATCTTTGCACCCAACCATGAAGTGTGAAAATTTATTACATAATATAAGGTAAAATATAAGTTAGGTTAATTTTTATCTACCTTCCAAAATTATTTTTCCATACATTAATTCCTTATCTGATCTATTTTATTACTATACCAGATTGACCAATGTGTGTGTACCTGTTATCTGACTATTGTACACCCTCAGAAAAACCAAAAAAAACAAGTAAAAATTGAGGGGAGTGATGAAATGTAAAAAATATGGGGATATATAGGTTGGGATCATATGGTTTTAGTTCTAGAAATACTTAAGTGAGTGGGACTTTAAATTTTATTTCAATGGATGTAGGGAAGTTTTGGTGAAAAGAATCATATAAGAAAATAAATTTTAAAATAACTTGTATTTACTTGATTGAAAGTGGAAAGAATAGCATGAAATGGTCATCACACGTGCACCTAGATAATTAGTGACATGATTAACTTTTGAATTATTTTCTTTGATTGTTATCATGTATCTCTTGGAATTTCTTTCTGATATAATTTTTAAGATGTCTTTTTCTATTATCACTGAGAATAACTCCTTGATGTGATTTTTTATTTGATCACATTTCTATAAAGAATTAAATTTTCATTGAATGTTAAATATTTATGAAGTTTGGAATATCTCCGTGCATAATTTTTTTAAATTTTACTTTTCCCAGGAGTGAAAATGTTTAGGTGTGGGAGTGTGATCGCACCGTGATTCACTATTTTATTTTCAGCCTTACACCACTGTGTTAAACTAGTTTTTTATTAAAATTTATAAAAATAATAACAAATTTCACTTCGTTTTTTTTCAATTATTTTGTTTTTATAACTGTTAGAAATGGAAATGTTACTTTTTTTGATAATTCCATTGAAGGTAGAGGTAATTTGGAGGGTCCTTGATGAATTTTAAGAAAAATGGGCCAAAGTGTGCAGGATCCAAGAACACTAGTGGACTCAAACATAGACTAATACTAAAACATTTATCCAAATGGTATGATGTTTTTGGGTATGGACATAAATTAAATTGGATAAATTTCATATGAATACATCCAAGCCTCATTCGGACATCTGGTGGCTCATTCGAACTGATTTTTCCAAGCCACTGAATCTGCTCGAAGTCAAATAGTGGGTTATGTATTGCATCCATATCATTGTATGTGATTGTAAAAATGGTTCCAAGATTTTAGTAGATATATTCATGAGGTGGTTCTATAAAATTTTATTTTTTTTAAAGTAAGATAATATTATCTGGCCTTAAAAAACCATGTTACAATTGGTTTACCTTGGGCTCTCCATTTTTAAGTTTGTCTAGGAGGCAAAAATCTGGTGTTTTGGAGACCCAAAGGAGTCCTCTACTCGTACATGAAGTTATAGAGTACCCTATCCTCAAAGTGGGGTCAATGATGAATACAAATTTGCACCCGAGCCTACTCCTCCTCTCGATGGTGAGCTAAACGAATGACGATCATTTCAAGGGAGATATACATACTTGGGAGGGAGTTCTGTAAGTTCTTCTTCTACTGGTTTTGTGTAATTTGTATGTAAAATATTTCACTTATGTTTAATTTGGATTTTATTTTCCCCTTAATATATTTATTTTGTTATTATTAAGTGAAATACCTTTTATTTGAACACTAATTTGGTAGATATTTCAAGTGGGAATCTTGGTTTGCTTCGATTCGACAAGAAAATAATCCTCTTTCTCTCACACATATATAAGATTTCAGTATGATTTTGTAGCCATTTATCTATGTTTTATAACCAAAACATGATAGCATAATTTTTGTGTCAAGGGGTGATTCTTTGAGCATCATTTTAAGAGTAAAGAGGGGAGTCAAGATCTTTACAACCCTCAACCAAAGGATTATATTAAACCATATAATTTTTTTTGAACAATTAACTATCCAAGATGTATAGTGAACTTGAAATGATCCCATTCTCTCATAATTCTAAAACACCACCTTTATTTATCAACTATTAAACTCTTTAAATCAATTCATTTTCTTAAAAAAATTCAAAACCACCCCCCCCCTTTATTTCTTTTTAATAAAAATTCACACTATATACTACGAATGCTCCTTGAGAGATGACCTAGTGTATACCCAATATTATAAATCAACCTTAAAACATAATAAATTTTATGTTTCATGATAAAGCATTCAATGACCTCATATTTCTGATATGGTCCCCCATTTGGAATTTATTCCACCTTTTTAGGAAAATTGTGTGCACGTTCTATTTAATATATTTAATATATTTCAAACATTTATTCTAGGCACATAGGACCTCAAAATCACATGTCGTCTCAATTCATGGTCTCAAAAATAATCCATAAAATATCTATAAAATAATACATGGAAAATATGAGTCACTACACTTTCCACACATTGGGCCTTTACATCCCAAAAATCCAAAACAATGACCACACAAAGAGATGTGGGTACTGAGTAAAAATATGAGCCTCTTACTCCCCTGGGTTTTTCTGAAGATTATTGTGCTACCATTAGACATTCCCTAAAGTAATCACTCAACCAATAAGGATCCTCTTCTATTAATCCTCAATATCTACTAGGTACTCAATAAAGGTATCTCAATATTCGATGTCCTGCTCACCCCAGTCGATAACATGTGATGGGTCATGAACATATCTCCTCATCTATGAAATGTGGATGAAATTGTGTACCTGGTCTAACTTTATTGGTAGAGATAAGCAATATGCCACTTAACCAACTCTAAATTGTATCTGGAAAGGGATAATGAATCTCAGAGATAGCTTGTCACCCCAACAAAATCTCTATAATCCACATCGATATGAAACTCGTAGGAACAAATGTTCTCTCTCTATGAACTATAAAGGATCATGTCGTCTGTCTTCATAAGACTTAAAATAGATCTATGAAGTCTTCATTCTCTCTTAGTTGATATGAACCTTCTTAGTAGTATCTCACACCAACTTTGGGCCCATAGGTGTTGACTCTCTTGGGTTAGTCTAGAAAATTGGTGACCTTCAGGGTCACCCATACAAAGCCTCAAATAGTTCTATATCGATGGTGGAATGGTAAATTTTTTTGTACTCCACCAAAGGTAAGTGATCATTCTAAATATGGTCAAAGTATAACATGCAATCCTGTAACATGTCCTCCAATACCTAAATAGTCTACTCTGTCTAGTCATTAGTATGGGGGTGAAATGATGTGATCAAGAGTAACTAAGTCTCAAATTCATCCTGTAATCCCTTCCAAAATTGATATATGAAGCTACAATAATGGTCACAAATGATTCTTAAGGGAACTCCATGGATTCAAACTCTCTTCTGCATGTATATTCTTCCCAATATCTCGACTGAACTCTGCTCTTGAATAGATAATAAGTGGGCCAACATGGTGAGTTAGTCTACAATCACCCAGATGGAATTGTGTCCCCTGGATGTACATGGTAATACCATCAATAAGTACATGGATATCACATCCCACTTCCACTCTAGTACCTCAAGGGGTTGAGCTAAACCTATAGTAATTTGGTTATCAACCTTCACTTACTAAAAATTATGGCATCTAGAGTCAAACTCTAAAACACCCTTATTTTCCAAAGCCACTAAAACTAATGTCTGAGGTCCTAGTACATCTTTGAAACACTTAGATGAACCATCAAAGGAGATGTATGAAACTCTCTCAGAACATCCTACCAAAATGTCTCTAGTTCCATTGTGTGTCCTATTAAAAGAACAACATACTCCCCACCTTAAAAAAAATCCATCATGATCATTTCCAGTGGATATATGAGTACATAGGGTCTCAAATTTAGTATTCCCAAGATATTCCTCCCTAAATAACTATATAAGTGGATGGGTGATGACCATAGATTAGAGGTAAGATGCTTTATCTTAATCCAAAAGGGATAACTGTAATGAGTCTAACTTCTCTGATGTCTCACATAGCAACTATGATCAAGATCTCATACTGATAGCATATGCTTCCTTGTTCCCCTTCCTAAGAGTACATACAATCTAAAAGTCATAATCCTAGAGAAACGTTATCTATCTCCTCTATCATGAGTTAAGATCCTTCTAATAGAATATATACTTGAGACTCTCGTGATCGTAATAGATGGTAAATTTTTTTCCCATCAGGTAGTTTCACCACATCTTTAGTCCAAAGAATACTACTGCTAACATGGGATCATGGGTCATGTTGTTATGCTCATGTGGTAGCAACTGAAATAAACCATATACAATCACCACCTACCTCTACATCAAAACACAAACAATTCCTTTTCTTGATGCATCACAGAACACTGCGTACTCAACAACCTCCTCTGCCAATCTCAAGATGGGAGCACTCTTAAATTTATACCTTAAATCCTGGAAATCCCGATGTAACCTCTATTTCCATACAAAAGGATTCCCTTTTAATTCAAATATGTCATGGGTTCTGATATCCTGGAGAAATCAAGTATGAATCTCCAGTAATAGTCTTATAAACCAAGGAAGCTCCATACCTCCATCATTCTCTTGGGTGGATCCCTAGATAACACTGCCTCAACCTTGGTCAGGTTCACTGCCACTCCATCCGATGAGATAACATGTACCAGAAAGAGGAACTCATGAATCCAAAAATGACCCATCTAGAGCTTTCCATAAGTCTAGTGCCCTTGGGGTACATCCAAAACTATCCTCAAGTGTCATGCATGCTCCTCTTCGAATGTCGAGTACACAAGGATATCGTCAATGAATACTAGAATGAACCAGTCTATGATGGGATGAAATATTCAATTCATGAGCCCCATGAACAATATTAGGGATTTTTTTCATGCCAAAGGGATTCACCATGTACTCATAGTGACTGTAGTGAAATGTAAATTCCATATTAGGTATATCCTTGTCCTGTTCCTGCAACTGGTGATACCCTGACTAGAGGTAAACCTTCAAAAACCAGCATGCCTCTATCAACTGATCAAAGAGGTCATCAATTTTTGTTAGTGGATACTTCTTCTTCACAATCACCTGGTTCAAGTTCCATTAGTCCACATATAAGATCAAGCTCCTATCTACCTTCTTGGAGAGAAAAATTGGGGCTGCCCAGGGTGAAACACTGGGTATAATAAATCTCTTCCTCTAAAAGTCCTCTAACTGCACCCTCATCCCACAATGCTCTATGGGAGCCATCCGATATATTGGAATAGATATCAGTGTTATCCTGGGGTGTATATAAATGAATAATTATATCTCTCAGTAGGTAGGTAATCCCGAAATATCCTCATGGAAGGCTTCCTCATACTCTGCCACCATTTTTGAGAACTAAAAACTCATATCATCAACTGCATCATGGGTCACACTAGCCAGATGATGAGTAATTGGATACACCTTCTTATAAATGAGTCCATATTGTGCTTTATAGGTTTCATTTTCATCAAAAAAAGGAAAACCTAGTCTCATCGTTGCGATAACATTGCATCCTCTTCCTAAAAAAGTCAATATGGACATAAACAGTAGATAACCAGTCAATACCTAAGATGATATCATAAGGCCACATCACTACTAAAAATATATCCCAATATAAAATCTCACCTCCAAGATTCAGTTCACATTGTCGACACAAGTTTGTGATCATTGATTCATATCCAGTAGGAGTCTCCAAGCACAAGGTTCGAGCCAAGGGATCAACCGGAATCTCTAAGTCTCAAGCCATATATGTGAAAATAAAGGAATGAATTGAACTTGTGTCTATCAATACTATAGTTAAGGTAGAAAAGAAATAGATCATAACTTATATAATTCCTAGAGCCTCTGGTTCATAAGCCTTAACCACTTTCAGCTGCCCCCACCCCTTTACTCCAGCTCCCTGAGCCTAGCACAAACAACATGGGGGTGGTGGTAGAAAAAATTCAAAACATTTACCATCTTTTGATACTCTCCCATATCCTATGCCACATCCTCCACCCTATGGACCTACCTTCTCCCACCACTTCCTCTTCCTTGAAAACACATCCATGGTGTCCATATCATCCATATGGAAAGTCAGACAATCTCAGTTAAGATTTCCCCTGTCGTCACATAAGTAGAAGCTTCTATCCCAAGACCAAATGGATCCACCCTATGAGTCCTAAACTGCAGACCCTATATCCTAGGACCTTATATTAAAATTTCTCACATGTTGAGGTCCTTGAGACTAACATCATCTCTCTATTAATGAGTTCTCTGCTCCTTTCCCACTACCGGAAACCACTGGTTGTGTCTTCTCGGCTAAGAAACTCTCAACCACCAAAGATCTCTCTAGAACTACAACATAATTAGGAATGCATATAAGTATAAACCTGGCTAGGATATCTCTATGAAGTCCTATATCAAATATTCGATCCCAAAATAACTAATCTTTAACCATATCAATCAAGTACCCAGATAGGTTGGTAAAACTAGATGAATACTCAACTGCTTTCATGCTACCCTTATAAACCTATAGAAGATCCTAAATATGTACATCCCTCAGTGTATCTAAAGAGAACTCATCTATGAATAGGCACTCAAACTCTGACCATGGTAGATTTTCCTTATCATATGACTGGGTCACCAAACACCACCATTGTCCTGTTGATCCATGAAGAAGAATGGACACTAAGACCACCATTTGATCTTTTGGGGTCCTGTCCAGATAGAAAACTTATTTCACTACCTCAATATAGTCCTCTTCCACCTATGGTTTGGGCTCACCTTAAAACCTAAGGTATATCTATCGTTGAAACTCTTGTAGTGTGCTCAGACTGCATGCACACCTCATCTGGTGGTATTGTGGGGTACCATCTGCTCCTCAATAGGTGATGGTATATTTGTTCCACCACCTAAATGTAACATCTCTAGAATTGGACCATGTATCGATTCCTCATCACTGAGGAGATTATCCTTGGGATCTTGATGTTGAATCCTATCTAGAATACATCATGGAGGCATCCTAAAAGTAAACATGATGTACCATGGTCAATGAGTATATCTAGAGAGTTTAATCAAGAAGTACATGGAAATCACAACTCATTACTATATGATTCATGTACCATTGTTTTCTATAAAACCAATGTTCTCATGTAACAAGTCAAAAGACAGGTCATCAGAGTACTGTTGTGTGGATACGTCAGTCGCTACACCAATACTGAAGTCCCTAACTTGATATCTGAACTCAAAACACTTCATATGGTTACCCCAAAACAATCTCACATACTCTGGTCCAAGGGTAGAACTGATTTTATTTGATACCACTCAGTCACGACCTGTCCCAATGTGGCACGTGTTTCAACTCCCTAAGCCCACCTCTAATAGGATAGGGGCTAGCGACTAGCACTGAGTATGAATATCACTAACATGGGAGGTCTTATTCTAAGTACCTATACACATGAACACATATCCATTCCCATAAAATGATGAAATATAAAAAAACTCAATAACCATGCATTCATACATCTAAATCCCACAACCAGAGTACAACATCAAGTAAAAGAAACTAAATAGGTCAAAATACAATCCCACCACAAAGAGTCTAAAAACTAGTCCAACCTAAAAGTATATATAGGGACTACTATTATGATATTGTATGAAAACACCTTAGTCTTTCTAGTCTCCCTAATCATTTTCTGGTCCTGGTCCATCTAGAACTTTTTCAAAAGGTCGATTGTCTACACAAGACATGACAAATGCAGGAAAATACCATGTAAAGGTGAGTATAACAATACCCAATAGGAATACTTGAAGCCACAAACCATACAAAAAATGAATAATAGTTATCTCTGCATAGGTATGTGTCTATAAGAATATAACAATAATATCCAGATAGACTCAACAAATACACATAGTCTAAAGGTAAGTGACCACCATAATTCTAGCATAGGATTCTAACTCGAAGGTTCTTCAAAGTAATCATCTAGGAGAACACACTCCATGAGTATGATATTACTAATAAAATCCTTATGAGATTTTTTCCTCATCGGGTCTCATCATAGGAAGTATACACTGGAAGTTCAAATAGATATGATACACAGATGATGATCCCACACAATGTCATGGGGTGTACCAATAAATAAATATAGATTAAATTTATAAGTATAGGATCAGTGCCTGCATATTTTTTATCATGAAGATACCAAGGACTCCACCTAGGTCATGAATATGAATATAGGATCTCACTTCGGGCCTCACAGAAGGATTCCAATAATTCCATTTATTTCACTAGATGGGCTTGGTAAGAGAAACGTACACTAGATGAATGGTCATCTAATCACCATTAATCTAGTAGTATGTGGTATATCATAAGGTCTAACTATCAACTGATGATACCCCAACATCAAGTAGATATTAGAGAAAACACAAGATCCTCTCAAATGTCCAAAGCGGTCATCAATACAAATAAGAGGATATCAGTTCTTCACTATCATATAGTTCAACTTCCAGTAATCAACAGATAAAAATAGTGTACCATCAGCCTTAAAAGAAAACAAGAACATAAAACCCCAAGGTGAAATATTCAGAAGGATAAATCCCTTATCCATCAATTATTACAACTGAGTCTTAAGTTCATGAAGATATTTTTGGTTCTATTCTATAAGTTGGAATAAAAATTGGTTTAGATCCTGTCATGAGCTCAATTTTAAACTCAACATCCCTCTCAGATGGAATCCCTAAGAAGTCCTTAGGAAATAAATATTGTAATTGGTCCACTACAAGTGAAAATACATCATTCTTCACACCTCTGTCATCCAAAAAAATAATTACAACATGAGTAATGATCTCCCCTAATTGTTGATGAACTGGACCTGCACAACATGCCTAGATATCCCATTCTCCATGATGAACATAACTATTACCCTTAGGAGACGTAAAGGTCACTCGCCTTCTATAAAAATTTATGTGGTCTTGGTATTATATTATCCAGTCCATACCCAAGATCAATTCAAACCCTGACATGTCACGTATGTAATGATCCCAATAGAAATGATATTCCCCAACCTTGAGAGAAAACCCATTACATAAATAGATTTACCTTGACCATACACCCAATGGCGTTTTGATTTTCATAAACCCACCAACAAAATCCACTATCTAACTCAAACTATTCACAAGTTGATAAGATATAAAATAATGAGAAGATCTTATATCAAACAAATCACTAGAAAGTATAGAAGCTGCCAAAATAGTACCTCTAACTATTGATAGTCCAACCTCTCTATCCACAAGGGCTTACTGAACTGCATGAAACTATATTTTTCATATTCCCTGTGCTATATTTTGAGTCTCCTGAGCTATACTACCCTACTGATATGGGTGATCTTACCCTGAAGTACCATGTCCACTGCCTCAATTTCCATGTCCATAAGAACTCCAACTACGAGACTAAAATGGGGTAAAATACTCCCATCAATTACTGTGACTTGGAATGGATCCTCCACCATTACCCATCAGTTGAGGTTTTTTACATTACCTCTATAATTTCCATATCCTTCCACTGGATTGATACTACACTGGTGGTCATGGACACTGACTTCGAATGTGACCCAACCTACCACATTAGTGGTAGTATACTTGGTTAATTTTCTTAGTAACTAATACTTCTCCCTTGATACTTTGTTTACTATTTACTTGGTTAATGTTTTCATAATGAAACTTCCTACCCTAGAAAGATACACCTCAGTCATCCAAAAGAAGCCACATGAATTCCATTGGAATCCTCTTTTAGGTTCCCCTTATAAATGAGAGCCTAATTCACCACCTTAGAAAACTTCTTCAACCAAATGATGGTAACCTGAAACTTAATCCGACATATAAGTCTATCCTAGAAATGCTTTATTATAGTAGCCTCATCTATTTACAACACTGTTATAAAGTGATAGAAATTATTGAATCAAACAAAATATTCCATCATAGAAATACTCCCCTAGTTCAACTAAATAAACTCAACTTCCTTCTCATTACTGAGAATATTTGGGTAAAAGTGTTCTAGAATCTTCTCCTGAAAGTATTTCCAAACCATGTTCTCCACCTGATCATACTGAGTCTTCACATCCCACCAGTGGTTTTCTGATCTACAAAACATATAGGTATATATTTTGACTCTCCTCTCTACATGAGTCTGTAAATGGTCAATGATGGTCTGGATAGACTCAATCTAGAACTCATGTTCCTCAGTCCACCCACTCTAGTGAAGGTCTGAGGGTGCTGAAAATGGAACTCCCATGTTAGGCAAGACATATTCCGCACAACCCACCTTGGGTATCTATCCGTAAATGGTATAATGAAAGCAAATTTATCATGGACCTGTTCTCCCACTCCTTCACTCGGAACTATCAGAGCATCTAGTTCCACTATTAGAGGAAAATTTCCAACCATGTCCTCCTGTCGTTCTATCAAAAAATGTCACCATGGATTCATATATCTACAATTACAAACACACATATTATGAAACATAAAACTTCATTATCACATTTATATAGGATGGATTCACATATGTCCATAACAACTCATACCCAATATTATGTCACATGGTCAAAACTGAGGAGATATCACTACCCTCAACCATCCCTCACCTGGGGCATAGATAACATAGGGTAAAAACCTTCATATTCCAAGTTTCTCATTAGACACCCATTTTATCCATTTTAAAGATACCTCATTTAGCATCATTTAAAATTATAAATTTATTATTAGGCACCATTTTATTTTAAATTACATAAATAAATAAAATCATATTCATTACAACCACTTACCCAAAACATACTTTTCCATGCATGCCTAAAATGATGCATGTCGCATAAAATCCCGATTAAATAGAATGATTCATGTATAATCAACTTTTATGCCATACAAGTTCATAAATAAAATATCAGAAAAATAATAACATCACACAACAAGTGCATCTCCCAAGGTGAAATAACATCAAATAGTAATATAAATCACCAATAACAACAATCCCACCCTAGTTACTTGGGTTTCCCCCCATACATAGGTTAGCTACTCCCGTACATGAGATCATGACCAAGGACCGACACATCCTAGTCTCCTATCTAACTTTCCCAAATATCAAGACAAATGAAAATAAATGAAAACCTTTTTGATACCACTTTGTGATGACCCGACCTAGGTTCCACATGATGGTTTTCCACATAACCTTAGGTGCGCCTATCTATATTCCATAGGATACCATCTAATAGCGAGGGTCTAATATGTAATGTGGGGAGACGATAACCTCTTTCTCAAAGTTTCACAACAACTAAAGTAAATAAACAATATCCAAAATATAATGAACATAAATGAAGATAATACCACAATCAATAATCATCCAACACTACATGATGAATAAAAAATAGGAATAAATGACCATAAACCAAAATAGTAGATATTTCAGGCCATATAGGTTTCATGTTTCAAATGAAAAACCAAAATAAAGACTAACTAAAAACTCCCCAAGTGGGTCCCTACATCATGCCCCATTCCCTCATCCATGCTTCATATCGAATCCCAACTTAGCCATCTAACATAGGGATCATTCCCTTATCCTATCTTACAAACATGAAGTCTATTTGGGTTAGGAAACCTGAGTGTGAGAACAACTCAGTAGGCCTCAAAAAATGGTATATAAAGAAATATCTAGTTTATAATAGTGTATGAAACTATATAAATAATAAAGTATAAATTATAAAGTAAACAATTTTCACATCAAATTATTCTTTAATTAACCGCATAGGACCCCAGGTACATGGTGACACCCTATCCAATAATACCTTATCCATCCCATACCAGAGTCTAAAACCTCCACCAAAGGGATATCACATTTCATCATGTCATGGAATTTCATTAAACACTAAAGTTCAAATTTCATATTCATAAATTGGGGGCCTAAATAATTAGTCTGTCACCCCATGGTTATTTGGAACAGTAGTCCATGTCCCATAACTCAGTGATCACATACAATAAATATATATCTTGGGGGACTAGAGTAGTAGTCTGGTATCTCGTGGGTATTTGGAGTAGCAGTCCCTGTCCCACAAATCAGTTACAAATATCACATCTCATGGTTAGACATTCATAACCCATTTAACAACCATTTCTATAATCCATTATTCAACCAATTTTATAAATTCATTTATCAACCATATTCACAAACCCATTTATCAACAATGTATAATTCATAAATTTATTATTTCAATTATATCGTAAAACCCCATGGGTTTTCATCAAGAATGGTATCAAAATAATTAATGTGAAAATTAAAATTACATAACTCATACACCAAATTATAATCAAGACTATTGGAATTTAAAATTAGACTACCTACCTCAAGATTTTTGGTGGGTGCTCACCAAATTGAGATCCCAAATTTGATGCAGAATGATCGAAACCACAATGGTGCGGGAGATATAAGATTAAAACCTAGGATCAAGATCTAATGAAACATGATCCATAAAAACCTAGATATAAACCATCACTAATGGAGGAAAATCACCCCTCTCCATTTGAAAAAATAGGCAGGAGAGAGATGAAACCAAATGGGGAAGAAAAGACATACCAATGAGGATCTGATCCTTTAACTAGATATTCAATTCACCAAGAAAGAGGTTTTTGGAGCCTTAGAATCCACTTAGGAGCCTCCAAAAGAAAAGGATTTCATGTTAGGTAAAGTTGGGTGGATTTAGAATAAAAACTTGGGGGTTCGGGAATTCTAATAAAATTTTTAGGGGGTTTAAAATCCATGCACACATTTTCCTAGGAGGAGGCACACAGTTTAAAAAACTATTCACCTTAACCATGAACACCTACTCATAGGGTGAATAGTTTCTCCTATGTGGAACACAATTTAAAAAATTGTGAACTAACCATGAAAATACCCTCTATTTGAGCATGTACGTTTTGTGAAGGGAGGTTGCATGGTTTGGACGAACTATGCGCCACCTCATGTGGATCGAAACTTGGGAACGAAATTTCCTAGGGAAAACCGCATGGTTTTCCCTAACCATAGACCAATTTTGAATATCCCCATGAGTTTCCAAATTTCCCCAATTTTACCTGAAACAACCCCAAATAAAAACCCAACCAAGGTATAACCAAAACATGGGTAAAAGAATACCTGAAATTGAACACAAGGAATCTCTAGAAAGGTTGAGATGTTACACTATCTATCACCTTATCACTGAAACAACTCTTAATTGTAGTTAAGTTTGAATCATTAACATATAAATCATTCATTTTATAGTAGAAGGAAATTATAATTTTTAGAGAATATGTTAAGGTCATACAAGTGTATTCCTAATTGAACATAGTTGAATTTATTAAAAATTTATTACCAAGTTTTTAACATATGAAACATGTAATGTGATAAGGAATAACATGGTCAACACCATTTTAAAGGGAGCATGAAAATAGCTAGAAAAAATAAGGATATTTATTAAGTACATGAAATTTTAAAAAAAAGAAAAGAAGCATGATAAAAAATATATCTAAAATAATTGATTTATAACAATCAATTTAGATAAGGGTGTCTTGTATAATTTAGACTTTAACAAAGATTATTTCTTTATAAAACCCAAATAATAGGTTTAAATAATGTTTTGGAGACTCTTTCATGACATCTCTTGAAATTACCATTAAATTGCTTTACTTCATACTGTGAAATAGTTTGAGAAAACATAAATTCATAATTTTAAATTTGATTTTAAAATTTATCAATGACTTTAGAAAAAATAGCGGCATGCATGCTCTAGGTATAACCTAGAAATTTACAAAAGGGTTGAGAACCCCCTACTGGGTTTGTTTAAAATATTTAGCTTCAGTAAACATAGTTTTTTGGATAGATATCATCAAATAGAGAAAAATAGATAGATTTTTTCTTATTGTATAGTTTCATAGTGGATGGGGTATAAAGGTTTCACTAGAAAAAATTCCATTTGATGAAGGTTATTGTACAAAGATAATCAGACAGAGGAATCCTATGATGAGGTTTCAGTTCCATCAGATAGATTCTATCAAAAAAAGTCATTGGATAGAGTTATCATAGATAGTGTTTCACTGAGTGTGGATAATGCATGGATTTTTTGCATGTTTATTGGCTATTTTAAGATTTATTATATGGTTCAATAGTGTTTTAGGGGTTTTCCAGGTCAAAGAGAGGTTGAACATGTTTTTCGGAGGTCAGTGCAACCTATTCACTAGATGAAGACCTATATAAATATAGGTTGTGAGATATCTCTAAATTATTGTGATTATTATACTTAATGTTAAAAAATTATATTTATAACTTAAATATTTGAGAATTTTTAAGAGAGTAAGTGAGTGATGAGTCTTGTATTCGTTTTCATATCCTATAATGAAAATGTTTTAAATGTTCTTTTGTGGATGTAGAACATTTGTCTGAACCATGTAGATATTGTTTTTATATTTTATTTTCTATTTTATGTGAAGTGTTCTTTTAAATTTTGTGCGGTGATTAGGTGGTATCTCATCATAGTTATAATTCATAAAATAAAAGCATATTTTTATTAGAAAAACTCTTATCTGGTTTCATTATGAATCTTTTCACTGCATAGGCTGAGGTGATTAGATGACCATTCATCTAGTGTACGTTGCTCTTACCAATCCCATCTAGTGAAATAAATGGAATGATTCTCCGCCTAGGTCATGAAGATGAATATAGGATCTCACTTCGGGCCTCACAGTATGTATTTACCCCTAATACTATTTATACTAACATTGGTCCCTCCAATTCACGTCAGGTTTTCCCCTCTCCTGGTGTTGTACAGACCATATCAACTTTGTTCAAAGTTCCAAGAACATAAACTAAGAACTACATCAAATTAAAATTTGTGTGACCTTAAATCATAGTAATATATATATCCACACATCATGATATTAATATGTGTTCCCTTTTCCTTTAGTATTTTTCATATTAGAATGTGAGATTTCCAATTCATGTCAGGTTTATCCCCTATTGATTACTATATGGACCACCTCACCTATAATATAAGATCTAAAACCTCAAGATGATATAATTCCATGGTTGAATCTATATAAATTTAAACCCTAAAAACCTTTAGGTAAAATCTACATGACCTTAAACTCTATTCCTGAATATTCCAACTAGAACAACTTTAAACAGCTTTAGGAAAGTGGAATAAAGTCTTATCTGGATGAAAACTTATAAATCATGATATGGGAAAAATTCAATCCTATACTCACGAGGGTATCCTATTTCATGACTTGGTAAAATGATAAAGCACAAATAGAGAAGGAAAATAGCTTGTGGGACTTACTATCTTTCCTAAGAATAAATCTTAGTTATGATCACAGGACCCACTAGTTCGAGTGAAAGTTAGAGAAAATATATTCCCCCTCTTCCACATAGTCCTTGTTGTATGAATTTAAAATACATATAATTTAGTCCTTACTATATGATCTTAAAATTCATGGTTTGGTTCCAAGTTTCATGACCTTAAAACACATGACCCTGTGGTCAAAGCATCACGACCTTAAAATTATACACACTGTTATAGACTCTTATATTATGGAATTAGGATCTCCAATTCATATAGTTTTTTATTATACCCAATACATATAGACACCCACCTTTGTTCCAAGAATTGTGACCTTAAACTAAATATACCCCATGGAAAATATTTATGCAAATGTTGGGTATTCCAGGTCATGTCATGTTTTTTTTCTCAAGTTACGCAAGCAATCCCCCCTGGTCTAAGAATTTTGATCTTAAACTACATGAATTTTCTCCTTGATATCATATGTATCAACATTGGGATATCTAATTCATGTCATATTTTTTATTCTCTTAGTTCCATATAAACTATCTCCCCTTTAGTCCAAGATCTCTTACTCTAAACCAGTAACACCCCAAGGTCTAAGCTAGATGACCTATAACTCTACAACATCATGGACTAACTTAGTCCTCCCAAAAGTATAGTCAAAACCTTTCTCATATAATTTATGGGTTTTTTCACTCCACCAATATAGGTTCACCATATCAATATTACCAATGCACAATATTTTATCCCCAGTGTGCTTGAACCTCTCTTTGAGTTTTTTCTTTCATCTCTACACTTTGTGTCCCTAGAGTTTGAATTTCCCCACTAACCATTAATTTCCAAATAAACTACCCTATAATGATGTAATAGAACTCTAATTTTTTATCCCATTCAAATCAAACATCCCAAACGACTCTTATTAGTAACATGATGGTGCCATGTTTTGAAGACTTATTCATTGATTGATCCTTGTTTGTTTGTCTCTATTATTGATGATATGTTAATGGAATCCATGTTTTGAATGTGTTAAATGGTAATACTCAACCTATACAACACCTCCATTGAAATTATTATTCTATAAGTCATACTTTACATTCACACACTCCCATTTTCTCAATAAGAAACCTGGAATCCTTGGTTTTATCTTCTCATACCTTTTAGTATGTTGGCAAGGTGGACCAGTCCTATGAAATCCATCCCAACTGGTCTCCCCGTTTTCATGGGTTCTCACAAAGGTTGAAATTTAATTTAAACCATGTACAATCCATATTATTTGGTACTATCATGTAGAACTAATATCCAGCCATTACTCCTTGTTTCTTACACAGATCATTACTCAAGTGGGATTAGGGATTTTTGGTTTTTTTACTCGATAGCATGATTAAGATTCCATAATTTTTATCCACATTGTAGGTAATTAAAATGAATGTTGAACATACTAAATTTATGGTATTAAAATACATGGAATCACCCCTATCACATGAAATAAAACTATGTGATATCTCATACCTCGCCCAAGAGGATGACCCCTACATGGTGTTGGTCTCCAACCACACCCCACTTTCAGTGATGGTCACCTACCACACCCTCTCCAGAACTATGTGTGGAATGATTTCTAGTTCTTGGGATATGTATTGAAATCTTAAAACCTTATCTAATACATAAATTTAAATTCAAACCTCATTCTATCTGGATGTTTTATATTCATGATAGACTTAATTCAACCCATTTCCTTTCCCAACTCTAGGATGATGCACTTTCCTCTGAAAATAATCCAGATCTGTATGAGATGTTTTCTTGGTTTTTCTTTAGTTATGAGGCCTTAACTCAATTCACAGTGTTTCCACTTAACTTATCTATTAAGGCACCCATGCATTTCACCCTACTTATTTTTTGTATGATATAAATCTGCACAAATAGCTACTAGTCCAAGAATCATGACCTTAAATTATGTTCACTCATATTTGGGGTTGTTTTTCTTGGAATTTAGGGCTTCCAAATCATGTTGGGTATCTTTATTGCATCTTATTTCCAAGTATATCACCTCAATATTCTTTATCATCACCACATAATGTTAAAATTTTATGGCCTTGGTCCTTGTTTAGGGACCCTAAAAGTTGAATCATCGGTACACACTACATGATCATAAATAGTTATCCCCTTTGTTGTCGAATCTATATGACCTTAAATTACAGTGGTCCCTTGGTCCGGGAATCATATACTTAAACTATGTGCATCCCTATTTAGGATGTATGTGTAGTACTAAGCCTTATAATTCACATCAAGTGTTTCCTTGGATCCTTTTTCCACATAGATCACCTCAATTTTTTTTCTTAGAAATAAGAAATGAAACTAAAATGCCCTATTTGGTCCTTATTGCGTGAATTTAAAAAGAATAACCATTTGTCTTAGTTTTATAAAATAAAAAGGTAAACCATTGGTCTAAGTTATACGACCTTAAAAATTATCCCCTTTCTAATCAAATCTATGAAACCATAGACTAAAAATCCTTGGTATCGCTCTTGATACCCTCCTTAGGGAATGATCAAATCCTATTATTTTTTCCTCTATTAGTTAAAATTCATATTTTTTCCACTGTCTTTCATTTATTCCATATGTTTGGTGAGACCTGTCGACATGCATGAGCATGACAGAGTAGCTTTAAGAGTTCTCAAAATCTTTTTAAGTATTTATATCCTTCAAAAACACACTCCATGTCCCCTGATTTGTGGTGAAATCCATTTTCACATACAAATGAACTCCCCTATAGTGACAAAACAACACTAAAAAGGCCCACCTCCCATATAGGGTACAAGCCCTAAAGTAACCATCACCATCTCCTATGAACGTAATCCCCTACAGTGATAGCATAGTGCTTCAAAGTCCCACCACATGTCTAGGGTACACATCTTGAAGGAGATATATTCAATAATAGGGTAGTAGAACTTGGATTTAAAATTAAGTAAATGGTCATTATAAATCTATTTTCTTCCCTCATCTATCATTTCAAACTATTGGAGTCACAATTTACCTTTCTTTCACTTCCCTTTACTCAAATGGAATTCTAAAACATTTTTTAAAACCCTTAGTGTCATGTACTACTGTATCCTTCACATTTTTAGGTTAATCAAATCCTTGTAATCTCACTAACTTAGTTCCCCATTCTCATGGGTTTCTAATGGTTATGGTTGTAACATTATAAACTCAAACCATATCCCCCTATACAGTACTCTCTCATGATTGAAAAATATTCCATTTATCTCCTTTTCTTTCATTGATCATAAATCATGTGGGATTATATATTTCTAGTTTATTTTTTTATTAATGTGATTGAGATGAAAAATTTAAATAAGTGATGAAATTTATTTTTTGATGGGAGAAAGTGAAGGTTCATCCACATATTCCTTATTAAAAAAAATATCCCCTAAAGTTCAACTTAGTCAATAGACTATTCAAGCTCATATAACCTTTGTAATGATGATTTTATAATTTTCTATAACCTTGCTAAATTTTCTAGACCATTCTCCACCAATGGACACACCTCATCCATATTTTCTTAAATATTTTCTTACTCAACTTTTCACTCTTCTACCCAGGATGTTTCTTGAAAACAATCTACCCTGATTTTAATTGGTTGATCCTTTGGGTGGTGGATGGTCTCTTCCCTATAAGAAAAGATGATTTTTTCTATTTACTTGATCCTCCAAACAATAATACCCTTTTTCAGACACTCAAATAGATGAGATTCCCTCATAGATGGACTAGTGCCTAGAAATATCAAACCATATTTATTGTAGACACTTCCACTCATCTAAGAAATTCCAAACCAGTGCATGGATTTGGTGATAGTCAACACTAGTAATCCCAATGTTCACCATCCAATGGTATAAGGATCTCATATGATCCATCACCTAATCTAATGTCACCTGATTAATTAATTTTTGAATTTCCCACCATGACCCATGCCAAGTCACCTGGTTCTCCTCAGTGATGTCCAATCCCAAGGAATCCATATCCTTGGGATCATGATCATACTCAGGTAAGGCCTCCAGTATTCCCAAAGTTGGGATAACCTCTATAAGTGGTGGAATGATCTCTAAACCCAAGTGGGAATAAACGTCTTCAGTATACCCACTTGAGGTAGGTTCCCCGTCTAAATTCTCTATCATAGTCGTTGAATCCCTGTAAGCCTCCTCTCTAACCAGATTATCCTCCAAAATTATAGAAATTTTCTCCTCAATAATTGGAACCACTATAACTAGCTCTGATACCCTATCCACTAGGGTGGTGGTAGGAGATTCAGGGCCCTTCGATGTTCCTAGTTTCCTCTCCTCTGAAAGGATCACCTCATCATGCATTGTCACAGGGAATTGAAATTTAGTCCAACATGTTACAATATCAAATCTAGACATAGGTTATGGTAATAAATACTTACAGGCTGCAAAAGAATAAACCATTTCAATTTCTATTGGAATTTTCATTCCTCATAATGTATCACCCTTTGAATCTGTTACACCTACCAGTAGGTTGGGTCCTTGAGTTTTATAGGTAAGGTCCATCATTTATTATCCATTTATGTATGTAGTATCACTATAAGATTCCATAAGGTTCTTTAGGACTGTGTGTGTTGACCCTATATAGAGGAAGAACAAGTGGGTCAATATGTAATGATAAATAAGTATTTAAAAACAAATAGAAACTAGATAATGAAATATTAAAATTCACCTCTGAGACTCAGGGGGATTTGGATGATTGGCCATCCTAGGTGACATGCCCTACTGTTATATGTTGTCACCACTATCACCCCAGGTCATGAGACCCCCCCCCCCATATATTACTGGGAGGGATAAATAATTATGATATTGTGTCCCATTTGAAGGCCTTCTCCTCTCACATTTCAAGAACTGTTCCTCTTCACTTTTTGATTCAAGTATAGATCTGTGAATGTAAGTTAGATATACTCAAAGTATAACTATGTTATTGAATATAAAATCCTGATATTTACCTCATTAAATATGTGTTAAATAAATCTATACATGGGCATGATCTCCCCACTTTTAGATAGAGAACTTCCTCACTCTATCGAACTTACCTGGGAATCATCATCACCGGACTCCCTTATATCTGCTTTATGAGTTGATGATTCCTAAGATGGAACCTCACTAACTTGTACCTTGTTAGGTTTTATATTGAGCATATAACATACCCAATCAGTTTAATGGTCCTCTGCTCCACGAAAGTTCACCAAGGACTCTAGCTCAGAGATATAGTTAAACCTCCTCTAGTAATTAACCTGGATACCAAGTCTGATGGGTCAAATATTTAGTAGCTCCACTCTATTCCCCATGTGAATTAGATATAGATTATACATCATGAGTGTTATAAACATATGATCCCACTCTGCATAAATCTCAAAGAAGATCATGTTTCCAGAAAATTATATCAATTAGTGTAGAAACTTCCTTGGATCCATTCTGAATCTAGCTATAGTGGTCCTAGAGCTTTCACCATATTTTCAAACTCACTTTCTTGTGATATATTTTCCTCCTAGAACACATAAAAAAATTTCTACCCATATGATGAGTATGATCCATTTAGGATCCATTGGTAATTTTCTTTACACCTGTATAATCCCTCTTTCCCGCTTGATGATCCCCTCATATCATGGCTTGACTTCTACCCTTCCTTCTGCCCTACCTTCTATAGGCCTACTCTAACTGATCTTCTTGGGCCATCCATTATCGCAGAACCACCCCAGGATATGATTCCACCCTACTATGCACGTAGTATTGGATTAGAAAAACCATAGAATCAATGGTTGGAAACATAAATGTCTCCTAAATCCTTCATGAAACTAGAGTTATCTTATGACGATGGAGTGTCTCTCTAAATGGATCTCGGTGTACACCAGCGATGTGAGTCACTGATGTAACCCAATAGATCATAGAAACTTTCCACAATCATTATGATAAGGTTGATCTAGTTCCCTGTAACCAACATTGATTCCATGAAAAGATACATGTCCGAAATCTCATATGTGTATCTCTGATGGGAAACTACCATATGCTTAGGAACATTGCTAGGAATGTTATGAAAATGAACTCTAGGATCTGATTATTCAAAATATATCCCCATTTTTTGTATCATCCTTTCTCCAAAAGAGGCCAGTATGACCCAATATTTCTAAAATTCTATACCCCAGGTACTAATTTGACTTATCCAACATCTGATATCGAGGCACATTGAAGAATGTATTTAGGTATTTTTTGAAAAGTATGTCTGGGTGAATCGTAAGATTCTGAAATTGCACTCCTATTTAAACATCTAATAGAACCATCACCAGCAACATAGTCTTATTTGTGTTAAAAAAGGAATTGTTGTCCACTATGAATTAATCATTAATTAATCCAGTAATCAGGATTCCATCAATGTGGTAGTGATCCCAAAATTTAATTCCCAACTCCCCATGATGGAGGTGGAATTTTTCCATATATGGAGACCATATACTCAGAAACTCTAGAAACAAATTTAGATGATGACACACATGGAACTAGGAAATCCCAACTACCTTGAACAACCTGAGGTTTTTAAGATCTTCCCTAAACTCATCAGAGGTCCGGCACACCCAATACAACAAATAACATTCATTAATAAAATTTCCTCATAAACATAGGTTCCAACTCTCAAAGCATCCCTAGCTCTTATCCATGATGTCCACTTGAAATATGATAGAGTGGTGTATTATAAATTCTTTATTAGTGTTATATGATATATCATTCATCCAAATATAGTTTCTTGGCATAAATATAGACATTGAATTATGGTCCCTTATAGTGTAACTAGTGGCGATGACGCTCTACCAATGAAGATCATTTGAGTGTTTTAATCAGTCCCTTAGGGTATAAAGGTTATTATTTGGTACGATGAAATCATCATAGAGATCTAATTAATGTGGTAGAAGTTTTTTTCTTAGTAGGTGTCCTCTTTTCACCTTGATCAACAGATCAAATAGTTTCTAGATCTTGAATATTATTATCTTACCTATAGTGATCTCTAGGATCTAAAACATCACATTCATATGCATTGCAGTAGCCTCAACCTCCTGATTATACATATAATTTGAGATAATTTCTAATTTTTTATGAAAATTTGATATTATTTACAAAACTTTTCCTTTTAAATATGAATATCATGATTTGGTAGTCAGTTTCATGAGTGTCTGCTTCATGTAAACTGACTAAAAAGGATTATAATTACAAAACTTTCTCATAATTCAAAGTTCCTTGAATATATTACAAGGTTAAATGTTTAATTAATATCCCATTATAAACTATGGGACCCTCCCCCAATTTATAGGCAAGTATTAAACCTGATTTTCATGACTTTTTGAAGGTTTCATGAGCCTGAGAATGAGTTATGTGAATTGGGATATAAAATTCCCTGAGTTTGGAATTTTTCTCTAAGTTTGATCATCTGCTTCCCCATTGGATATGATTATGGGTAGGAGAATTTGTTGGTATAATAAATACATTTTTATGGCTTCAATAAACACATAAAAGAAGTATCATAAAATAAAATGGATATCAAATTCAATTATGGAGAAAAGGAAAAAATCACATAACTTGTAGTTATGTGAACTCATCCTTGAAGGTGTAGCACAAGGATAGATCTCAAAACAACATAATTACATATTAAAAATAGAAAGTTATTAAATCTCATATAACTCAAATTTTTATGAATCCATGGCTCAAGTTTCCACATAATTCCACATTTCTATACCCTCTTAAGTTTTTCTTCAAATAAAAGAGGATAGAAGCTTATGCAACACAAATTGGAATGAACCAAAGTCAAATTGTTCCATAAACCTAAAGTTGTGTGATCCCCCCAAGATTTTCATGAAACAATAATCTTCTATAATCTAAAATTATTATAAATACTTCATCATTTCCCACCATTTTCAAGTACGGTCCTCTAGAAGTTGAAGGGTCATGATCTCAGCTTGTAAAACACCTCCTTTTATGAATTCATGCAACCAAAGATCCCTATGAATTCCCACATGTGAGAAACTTGCATTAAATACCTCACATTGGTCCTTTAATATATTTAATTGTGTTTGATATGATTTTACACAACTTTCATCATTGAAGAATAGAGTTCATATATGAGATATATCATTCATGCAACTCCAAGTTTCATATAAAACCTGACATACATGAAACTCTTGCCTTTTCTATCCATGAAACATGCTTATGCTGGAGACCATGTCTCAAACAACTCTAATCATTCGCATAACTCCCAAGTTTTGAAAACCTCATATCAGGAACCCCCATTTGATTTCTCCTTTCACCAAACACAGTTGCACAAAAGTTGAGTGCTCATGTGCCTCGCATCCACTCAATCCAGGCTTACTTGTGTGAAATTCATATACACAATCAGTGTCATAAAACCTTATTACCAAGACCTGTGTTCCAAGAATAGTATAGGAAAGCTCATTTCCTTTCTCTCCTAATCATAGGAACTGATGACCCTAAGCCCTGTATATCAAGCATTGTCTAGGAAGAATATATGGCATGTGTTGACAAGCACTGTTTTTTCAATAAAACACATGTGTAAACCCCAATCATGTTATTTAAATTCATGAGTTACACCATGGGCCTCCTATTAGGTGCAATCCCTGGTTATGTAATTATAAAGGGAATCCACCCTAGCCCACCTAATAATCCAAGATCCCTACTGATAGATTAATGTGTTTTCATCATGAGTGTCATTTGTGTAAGAAGTTAGACTGCATCCTACCCTATGTGATAACTGTAGGATTATTTGTATGATCAACCCAGGATTCCCCATGTGATGAGAACGGGATACCTCATACAATGATCATGATATTATTCCCCATATTCTGGGTATCCAAAGTGTAATCCCTGCACCATCCCTTGTTTTCAACTCTTTCATGACACAAGCATCCTTACTGCATAACATTCAACTATATGGACCAATAATTTCATATAACCTTAAAATGTGCACCTAAAAATGAATGGGTTTTTATTATTTTCTACCAACATGATACATAATACACCTATTTGATTTTCAATTCCAACATCACACCACTCCATCTCCCCCTTAGGGTGTAGTATCTCTGAATCTTGGTCATATTCTTAGAGTGTATCTTTCCTATCACCAAACCACACTAGTATCCATGGTAATTTAAACTATATTCCATACCCAACTAGAATTAAAATATATTCCCACCAATATGTGATGATATTATGTGGATTCATCCTCATTGGACATTAACCTATGACCATCCCATACATGATGAGTGTATATAGAAGTTCCCCCGCTAAAATTTAAGTAGCGACCCTCTCTTGTATGATGAGACAAGGAGGTTCTATGTGATGAGACTAGGATAACCCCACACCATTCATCAAAAACAAAAACCTGGGAAATGATCCTATGGGACCTTAGGTGATGAACCTAAGATAATTTATGTGATCGTCATAATACTCTTATGTCATAATCATGGGATCTCTACACCCTTTCCTTAGGTGATGATCCTTAGTTCTTACCTGGTATGACAAGAAATAGATACCTCATGTGATGAACATGAGATTCCTTATGTTAGGAGAATAATAAGATTATGTGATGAGTATGGGATCTCTATATACATCAATTGGGTGATGAGCCTAATATTTTACCTTCCCTCAGTGATGAGCATGGGACGCCTTGTGTGATGAGCATGGGATGCCTTTGGTGATGAATTAGAGATGCCTTAGAATAAAAGCCTAAGTTTCCTCATGTTAAGAGAATAGGATTGATTATGAGATGAGTATGAGTGGACTCTAGTGATGATCAAGGGTTTACCTAGGAAAAAAATCTTAGGATTCCATATGTAATGAACATAAGTTGTCGTGTATGATGAGGATGGAATTCCTTGGATATTGAACCTGAGATACCCTATGTGATAAACATAGGATTCCCTTTTATCCTATATCAAGGATGATATTTATATATTCCCAATGTATCCAATTATTTCTGGTGAATCCCAAAGACTCATCCTCTCCAACAAAATATGTTGACCCTGCTAAGGTAGTCAGTGATGTAATTAATTGGAATCCTTATGAATATAGAACTATGAATTAGATTCATGAGTATGTTTTAGAACTATTAGGGAGTCTTATAATAGGAAAAAATTTCCATGGAGGAGTACATAAAAGGAAGGATCGACATACCATCATGTCATTCTAATCAAAAAGCTAACACCATCAGCCCCGGTGGTGAGAGGATAGCCACCTTGAGAAAGTGGAATATGAGGTCGAAGGATTATGATCAGTAAAACGATTTGATCCAACATGAATATGATTCCCATAAGAAATCATAAAAAATAAGTAAATTGGATACCACTCGTATAACTTTTATTGGTAAAGTAACATACTTATAGATAGACATTATCACTTCTAAGTATCTTAACAACATATCCCAAAATCACCCTTCATTACCCCTCAAGGTAACTCGTATGAAATTGAGTTCACTATATATGGTCTATGACTATAAAACAACTGATAACATATAATATCAAATTCCAAAATCCCATTAATCTATGATATCTCTAGGATACTTTTTACAATCAAGCTTGAGGATTATACAATTCCATGGTACACATTTTGGATGTGATTTCCTAGGATTATATTCATCTTGAATATAACTTAGATATATGGTATTTACTTCCCAAATAATATTTTTAACATTAATTTATATCATTTCCAAGGAGTGGATTTTTAAGAGATCATATGTAACATTGGCTTGGTTTCCCAAGGTTTTACGCTAATTCCTTCGATGGGAAATAAAAGTTCTTATTTAATCTTTTTCTTTTACTCTACTTTATCCTATAGGTATTATAATTTCTTGAGATTTTCATTCAGATATTTAGATACATGTTCTATATCTACATGTTATCATTAATCATAAGTAATAATATCTATAATTTATTTATTGAAATCTTGGATATTTCTAAGAATACTAAAAACCACTTCCTTATACTCTTGGCCTCTCCTACTAAACTCTAGGAAAAATATTCTACATTATATCACCCTAATATACTTTTACTTTATGTATCCCTAAATATTTTTGGATTTTTATCCATGATAATAGCTCCTGGATGATTGGAGGGTTCACTTGAAGCTCTCTCTTCAATTTTCTTCCAAATATATCGAATATTTGGTCCAACTCTAGATCATATTTCAACCATGAAGTTAAATTTAGAAAGAAAAATACTTCAAGTTCTAATAATGGATATCCTAGTGTTCTCTATATATTTTTTACTATACACCTAGATTTTTAAAGATGGGATTTAGTGTGCTTGATTTATACCTTTAGAGCATTGATCTTTTCACAAATGTTTTTGGATTTCTATCCAAACTCGGTTACTTTGGGTTCGTTTTCATAAGCCAATTTGGACACCAGTAATTGATGACACTTTCTAAGATAAATGTAATTGTATTTATTTTTGTAATACCTTATCATAAATTCTACACTTTTTTTCTCATAATACAAGCCTCTTTTCAAACTATTAAAAAAATGAATTTTTCATCTATTTTTTAGCAGTGGTTTTCAAGACCGCTTCTAAATACTTCGTGAACATTTTTTAGCAGTGACTTTTTAAAAACCGATGATAATTTTTTTATTTTTTTTAAATTAACAGTAGCTTTTTAAAAACATCCTCTAAATATAATTTTTTTTAAAATTTATTTTTATCAATGTTTTTTAAGAAGCCGTTGTGAATTAGCAGTAGTTTCTTAAAAAAAGTAGCTAAATTAATGAAAAAAATATTAAATATTAAATTATTATTTATTATTTATTATTACTTATTATTTATTAAATAAAATTTTAATTAATTATTATGTGTTAGTTGTTAATTATTTATAATTATTAGTTAGTAATTATTTGAAACTTAAATTAATTCTATGATAAGTTGAAAATCAGACTTCTGCATCAAATGACCATAACTTTTGACTTGAGTGTCCTTTTTATCTCTACAACCAGTTAAATTGAAGCTTATGAAATGAACTAAAATGAAATTAGATAATTATTTGGTAATAATTAATAGAATAAAATTTATTATTATTTTTAGAGAAGTTGATAATCAAACTTCAACTTCAAACGATCATAACTTTTGATCAGGGTGCCCGTTTGGGCTCCATGAGATGTCAAATCAAAGATTGTGAGAATACCTACGGCATGTTAATTGGGGAAACTCTGGTATTTCTTTTTTATAGGTCAAAAAAAGTCTCATAAGACCTCTAAAACTAATTTTTTTGTTCATATACCATGATTTTTAACATTTTATGTGATTTAAGCTTCATTTAAAATGTTTTCATATACTTGTCGGGTCGTCTATGATTTTATTCCATGGATTTACATTCCTATTGATTTGATTGTGTTATAATTGTTGTGGTTTTTCCTCTTTTGGTTATTTATTATCTATTATATATGTATGTATGTATTTTTATACATTTATATTTATTTATTTATAATTTAAATATATATATATCAATATTTATTTAAAATTATATATAATTGTATCTATACATAGATATTTATATGTATTTATGCATATTTTTCTATATTTATCTACATTTATAAATATTTATATGTATTTATGTTTATATATTTTTATATATTATGTGGGTATATATATATAGATATTTATATTTACTTGTGTTTATATATATTTATATTAATGAATAATTATATATATATATATATATATTTAATTGTAATTATACCCCCAAGTACCTAATGTATATATATATGATGTTGGTATATATATTTATATGCATTCTGTTGGTTGGTGTGTGTGTGTGTGTGTGCATGTATTTATATACATTTATGTTAATTTCTTTATATTTATATATTTTTATAAGATATATATAACTGTATTTAAGTAAATTTATATGTAATTATATATATTTATTTACTATTTATTATTATTATTTCTTATTTCTTATTTAGTATATATTAATTTATTATTTATTTATTTATTTATTTATTATATTTTTATTTATTATTTATTATTTATTATTAAATCATTATTTAATTATTTAATATTTATTTAATAGTTATTTAATATTTATTATATATTATTACATGTTATTTATTATTTATTATTTATTTATTATTAATGTATTATTTATTATTTATTTATTATTTATTTATTATTTATTTATTATTTATTTATTATTTATTTATTATTTATTTATTATTTATTTATTATTTATTATTTATTTATTTATTATTTATTTATTATTTATTTATTACTTATTTATTATACATTGATTTATTATTTATTTATTACTTATTTATTATATACTGATTTATTATTCATTATTATTTTATTATTATTATTTTATTAATTTATTATTTATTTATAGTTTATATATTTATTATTAATTTATTATTAACATAATATTTATTATTTATTTAATACTTATTTATTATATATTCATTTTTTATTTATTACTTATTATTTATTATTTATTTATCATATATTGATTTATTATTTATTAATATTAATTTATTATTTATTTATTTATTTGTTTATTAGATATTTATTATTTATTTATTCATTATTTATTCATTATTTGTTATTTATTATTTTTTATTTTTTATTTTTTATTTTTTATTTTTTATTTTTTATTTGTTATTTGTTATTTGTTATGTATTATTTATTATTTATTCATTATTTATTCATTATTTATTCATTATTTATTTCTTATTTATTTATTATTTATTCATTATTTATTTGTTATTTAACTATTATTTATTTATTATTTATTATTTATTTATTTATTACTTTTTATTTATTTATTTATTTACTATTTATTTACTATTTATTTATTACTTATTAATTATTATTTATTACTTATTATTTATTATTTATTATTTATTGTTTATTATTTATTATTTATTATTTATTATTTATTATTTATTATTTATTATTTATTATTTATTATTTATTAACTATTTTTTTATTTATTAATTATTTATTATTTATTATTTATTTCATATTTATTTGTTATGTATTATTTATTTTTTATTTTTTATTATTATTATTCTTTAATATTATTATTTATGTATTTGTTGTTTATATGTGTTCATCTGTGTGTGTGTGTAAGTATATTAAATTTGGTTTACTCCTAACATAAAGAGCGTGCTGGATTGGTAAAGTCTTCCCAAAATATTCAAGAAATAAGTGGTTTAAATCTCACCCAACACACACACACACACACACACACACATACATATATATACGTTGAATTTCTCCATGGTATGCATGACATGTGCATGCAATAAATAATAAATATAATATAATATAATATGTAATCATTTATTAATTAATTAATTGTGTAAATATTGAATAAAAAAATTAAAAAACCATCTCCCATCATTTAGTGATTGTTTAAACTACTGTTAAATGATCTTCAACTGTTCTAAAAACCATTGTGAAATGTTTCACGACACCGCATTACACGGCGGTTTTGAAAAATCGCTGCTAAATGGTCTTTTTGGCATAGTTTCATTGGAACTAAAGCAGATTATTACTTACATCACTCTCCTCCCACTATCTAGTACCATTGGCAATGATTCCTTGATTAGGTATCTGGGACTTTCACTTAAGGAATCTCAAAAGGCTATAAAAAACTCACATGGAAAGTAGCACAATGACATCTGAAGAAGGATAAAGGAAACACCTATTATTAACTTGTGGTATCACTATTAGAAATCACCTAACATTTTTAAATCACTTCACATAAGTAAAAAAGAGATAATTTTTTGAGTAAGATATAATTTATGAAATCGTACTAATTTCTATTCCAAGTTTATCTCCCCAGAAAATGGGTAGAAGGTCCCCTTATATAGACATCTTTCTGAGAAGTTGGCTTATACTTCCATTGTACTATTCGATATAAAGTGACAATCTTACAGTGTACACTTCTGAAAGAACTAAAAATGAAAGAAAAATAAAAAAAATATAAAGCTAAATGTGGAGTGAAATATTATAAATTTTCCTCCACACACCATAAGTAAAAATTAAAAATATGATAATTTACATGTATGATTTGATCCGATCATCCAAGAAAGATATAATGTGTGTCTATATTAGCACCTAGAATCCCTCCAATTCATTTAATGCATCAATAATTTCATTGACTAAGATATACTCTTTCGATTCCTTCATTTCCCTCAATTTTTTGATTGCCTGCTAAATTTGATTTTGATAAAAAAAATATGTCATGTTTATGGCCCTTCCACATCTTGAGATCTTCATAGATTGTGTTTTTTTTTCACCATGAAATCTATCAGATGTACCATCTCTCTAACATAGATATCTCGCCTATGATAGAGACTATCACATTGTCTCCTGAAAAAAATATGTAATATTTGATTATCAATTTGGATTCAATCATATAGATACTCTTTGATATCTAAATTTTTTCATTATGGCTCCTGTTCAAACTGAACTCTAGCTAATCTTCACTGTTAAACAACGATTCCTCAAATATCCTCTAGATAGGTCCTTTAGTCTAGTGCCCTAGGCATAAGTTCTATAGCATAATTGTTATGTCTACTAATCTGATAGATTCAAGGTGTGGAACCCACTATAAAAACATGGATATTCGTTATTTAGAACTATTTTCATCATCTATGGTACCTAATTATAAGTTGGGTATATCTTCTTAAATCCAAAAAAATCAGATGCTCCCATTTTGAAAGCTCGATGGAATTCAATGAACTCTTCTGGTTCTGAGGTAATGTCTGGTATATGTATTTTAGGAATCCTTTCTCTCTTCATCCTCTAATATTTATTCAAGATTATAAATTATTTTCTGCTCATCTCCTTGATCTTTTTAACTTTCTCAAGAAAACCATAAACATAACCCTTCAGCCAAATTTCTCCAGTAATGATCGTACTGATCATATTCCAATATATCTTCTTATAATCTTAAATAATATATTTAGATTCCTAAATCATATCTAAAACATGGTTTAATCCTCTCCTGAATATATGATCATCCTTCTCTTTATATATAAGATTATAAAAAGTTATCCCCTTGCTTCTAGAAATACTTGGAATCCTTTGTAAATATTTTTGTTATATTTATTTTGGTAGATTTGTCTTCTTATCTAGATCATCATCCTTTATTTTTTGATCAAATTCTTTCAAAATTTGTTTTCAATTAATATCTTCCTAAAATTTATGCTTCCTAAGTTCTACATCTACCTTATATGCCCAAGATTAAGAAAGTGTTTTCTCTTTTCCTTTAGAGACACGTGTTTCGATCTTATAGATCTTACATTTCTTTTTATTTCTCATATTTTATACACATTTAGTGTTATAATGGCCTTTATGATCACATACAAAATATTCAATATATATTTTAACTTTATTCTTACTGTTTAGAGATATTTTTTCTACACTTCTTGTCTTTTTACTTTTATACTAGAGAAACATATGCTTTCTGATCTTTCAACCATATTGGATAAAGATACTTTCTTTTGAAGTATACCCCTTTCTAGAAGTACTTATTTTTTCTATTATACTTATTTATTGTTTTGATAACTGGGAATTTTGTCACAGAAGGATTATCAATTCAAACTAGGCATCGCCTGAATATACTACCTCCAACCATTATTATTACAAGAATAAAATTAACATGTTAGTGTATCTAGAATGATATTTTATTTTCCTTTAATATTTTATATAAAAAATTTGTAGCATTGAAATTCATTCCTCCATCACACTAGTCACTCCAAGGTAAATCTTTTGAATTTTATTTTTATAAAAAAATTTATTTAAGAACTATCTAATCCTATAATGAAATTTTTTTCCAATAAAATATCATTATCCCTAATACCTTTAAGGACTGTAATCAATTATCATTCATGGACAAGATAATTATTTTCTATCTTAGTAAAACATCCACTCTAAATTCCATTGATACTTTCATTATGTAACTTTATTATTTTCATAATACATCCCCATGCTGAATCTAATGAATCCATTTCTAGGATAAACTAGTATTCACTCTCATATGGGTACTCTAATTCTAGGAAGATCTGAGCTTTCTTCTTTAGAAATTGTATCACTTTATAATATTTCTCTGTCAAATTCCAAGGTACCTTATTATTTACTCTTTTTATATTTGATCAGGGATATTTGATAAATATTTAATGTATGTTTTTTCTTAACTTAATATTCTAAGAAATACTTGTATCTTTTTAAAATTGGAAATCACATCGAGGAAAATTTTTATCTTCTCTTAAATATATAGTTCATGATTCTCTTTACTTCCTTGGATCTGAAATCCCAATAATTCTATCTCAAGTTCTGTCTAAATAATATTTTTTTCTCAATGTATCATCCTTTATTTTTTGAACACTTTCATTAATTATTTTAAGTAACTAATATTCTCTTCTATATTTTTAATGAATATGATAACATCATCAATGTAGACTACCAAAAAATACAATAATCTATTTAATTTCTCGTCTATTATCTTATGGAATATTATTTTTTCATTTTTAAGTCCAAATGGAATAACTATCCATACCTATTGGCCTACTAGTGTTGTAAATACTATCAATCATGTTGATTCTTCATTGATCTTAATTTTTCAATATCCAAGATTAATATCAAACTTAGAATATACCATTGGCCTCTCATTACTAATATTTTTCCTTAAATGTTATTAATTAGGAAAATTATAGGCATCATCGTTTTTGGAACTTTTATTGTCACGATAATCAATAACTATTCGGGATCTACCATGTTATTTCTTAGCATGATTCAATACCCTAAATGTTACATTCTTATGAGGACTTTCACTATGACTAATAATTAACCTAAGATCGATCGATTAAATAATATTTTTCTCAAACTCCTTAATCATTCCATATGGGTAATAAATTACCCTACTAATGATTTCCATATTGGGATCTTTAAGGGTAACTTCATATTCTATCATCACTTTCTATAATATTTTTAGAGGGTTTTCTAACAACTTTTTGATAAGTAATCTCTCATCTTGGATAATAACTCTTCTTAATTTATCCTAATAAATTTTAATCTAATTAATTATTTTCATTATTCAATATTTTTTATTATTCTTTATCCTTATATAGATAATTTTACACTTAGATAATATATACTTGGTTTTTTAGAACCACGATGGTTTTTATAAAATTATTTTGAATCAAGTAATTATTGAGGATAATAACTTACAAAAATATTATCACTAGATTATATCTTTTAAGGAATTGATTCCCAATCAAGAATCCATCTAGAAATTTAGGAATAAAGCAAAGAAACAACTCAACAAATATCTACTAATTTAGTTCAATCTGAAAATTCTTTATCATTTCTTAAATCATTACCACTGCATTGTTACCTACTATGGCTTGAAAATCTATGGATACCCAAGTTACTCTTAGGAATTGTATTCTTGTATAATAGAAGCTAAATCCTATATCCCCTATATCAGTACATGTACTTCCACCAATTATTTACTTCAGTAATGTTTCCCAATCCTCTATATTTTCACTGAGTTACAAAGATCCCATATATCCTACATGATATTATTCATCTTTATATATAGGTATTCGAACAGTCTTTTTTCTTAATATTATTTTGAAATTTGATGTTATGGGTAATTATGTTGAATTACATTTATCTTTTCATGGTGAGATCCTTGGATTCTCCAAAAGGTTTTCAATTAATTATAATTTGAGATCCTATTTCCTCAAATATAATCTTTTTCATATTTATTAACAATATTTACTTGACCTTCGATCATATTCTTACCTAATCTTAGAGATTAAAAGTCTATTTCTAACTTGTTTTATCACATTTGGAATATGTAACTTATGCCTTCTTTCCTCCTATGGATTTGACGAAACCCATCCTTTAGCCTATATTATCCTTTTAGGGTTTACTACCAATATATTCACTGCACTAATTATTGTTACTTAATCATGGAAAATATTTGTAAACTTTTCCACACCCCTCCTTAAAGCTATCCTCCTAGTATTATATAAATTTACATAAATATGAGTAATTATTATGACACAAATTTTTTCAAGTGGAAATCCCAACATCTTTTTCCAATTACTCATGTTGATCTTTACTTTAATAGTTCTATTAATACTTCTATCAATAATCAATACATGAAAATATAAGATTAATATTATCCATGTTGCTCCTGTATGAAAATTTTTTCATGCTCCTCCTAAAAATTAATTAGTGAAAATGGCTAAAATGTCATCTATTAATGAAATTATGATTGGTAGATATTTTACCTTTTTGAAAATATGATCTACCCCAATATGAATTATTCCAAAATTCACATACTTTGATTTATTCTGAAAAACCTAACTAACCCACTTTGGCTTTAGAAAATTCATTATAAATAATCCCCTCTCTATTTTATATACTTCAATTGTCTCTTCATCCTAAAATATTTTGTTTGTTTATTGATATAGCACCCATAACATCTATTATACCTTAGAGTAATAAACTCTATGCATCTTTCATTCTTGATAATGTCATCCTTTTGAAGGTATTTTAGTTTCTAAAAATACACTAGATTGTTATCCATCTCCTCTAACCTTATTATCTCAAGAGATTATTCTAAAACAATATCCCCTACTTGAATCATTACTATATGAATTTTTCTCAAAATCATATTGGGGTTATTATCTTACACATTTGAGTTGGATTCTCCCTACTCTAATAACTCTGGATATAATGAATATAAACTCACATCATCTGAATCTATATCTTCTCCCCATATATGCTCAAATAATAACTTTAAGGTACCTTCCATCAGTATTATTTTGAATCTAACTATTCTTAAGTTTTTATATGGACACGTGTTAGCTCTATGACCCTTGTTTATAAAAACCAACAATAATAAAAGCTGGGTAAATATTTTTCAATAGGGAATTTGCGATACTTATCATATTTTTTATTATAGTTGTTTCCATGTCCTTTAGGTTTCTGTTTAGTCTAAGATATCATTTTTTTATTTTTATGGATTCTTATCAATAAATCTACTTTTTTATATTATCTTTCCATATTCCCTACACACTTTATTGTGTGATTTATTTTATTTATGATTGTTGTCTTATCAATGTGTGTTTTTTTGATTTTTTCTAGTATTTACCAAGCTCCTACCTGGTTGGACCACAGCCATATCTTCCTGAAACACCCTTAACCTTCAATCAACAAGATTAAATCATATATAGAATATTTATTATTTCATGAAATACATTACTTTGAATAAAATAAAGTCTTATCACTTGCCTAATTATTTTTACTCAAACTCACTAAGTATATTATAAATATTAACTTTGAGAAATATTATTCTTTAAGGCCTATTTAACTACTTCATATCAACTACCTGGAGGGTTATAGATCAATACATCTAAAGTTTTTTCTCAATCCATAGGTCTAATAAGATAATAATAATACTAAAACTTGTAAATATATTCTTAAAAATATCACATTTCATATATCAAGATCTTGGTTAAAGTTTTTTGAGCTTTTCCTACCAATTCTTTATCCTGATCGACTAGTGAATTTCTAGAAAACTTATGTTTCAGTAAATAATAGACTATTAGTATAACTTCAATTAATAAAGTTAAATACTCTTGGATATTCATTATCATGTATGATTATCTTACAAAAATATCAGGAAATAACCATGCATTACCCCTTAAGGTAGCTACTATGAAATTGAGTGCACTATCTATGGTATATGACTGTAAACCAACTGATATTATATAATATTGAAGTTCGAGACCCCATTAATCTATGGATACTCTGATATCATTTTCAAAATCAATCTTAAGGATTATAACTTTATATGTCATGCCTTTTTTATGAGTATTCTTATGTTTATATTCATCCTGAATATAGTTGGGATATGTGGGATTTTCTTCCAGATTGATCTTTTAAAAAAAATCCTTGAATGATGCTTTTTATAGTTTCAAATGATTTGGTTTTTGGGTGATATGCTTCCAATAATATTTTCTTCCCATTGTTTTACATCAATTTCTTTGATGTGAGATGAAAATTATTTTTTCTTGTTTTTTATTTATTCTAATATAGCTTATACATATTATAATTTCTTTATTTTTTAATTTAGATAATTGGATACTCATTATATATCTATAAGTTCCCATTTCACCTAAGTAATAATATCATGGATTTGTTTCTGGTGTGTCTAGATACTCCGAGGAATACTCGAAACCTCTTCCTTATACTCTTGAGCGTCTCTTGTTAAAGTTCAGGCATAATCTTTTATAGTATATCATCCTGGTATACTTTCTCTTTCTATATCCATATGTTTATATGTATTTTTATCCATGATAATAACCCATGACTTATTGTGTTCTTTTATCTTTAATCTCTCTATAACTCCCTAAGAATTTAGTATGTATTAATTTAAGTAAATATCTTATTAAATAGTGTGTGATGCACGAAACACCAAAACGAAGTGAGTAAAAATTTATTAAAATGAAAGGTAAATATAAATATATTATAAAATGTTAAAAAAATAACACTCGTTGTTAATTTATATGATACAATGTTAAGAACACTTAAAGTTTAAAATGGTCATTTTTCAATAAAAATGGGTTTTCTTTATATTTTTTTGTATTTTTATTTAAAAGTAAAAATTATTAATTTTAGAAATTTAAATTGATAAAATGAACTTAATTATTGACATAATAATTCCAAGATAATCTAAATAGTAATTTTTAAGATTTTTCTGAAATAGTTTATTTTTTTATGAATAGTGAAAATACCGATTTTACAAATACTGTCACTTTTATATAATTATTATGATATAATAATGATGTGAAAATTTGTAAAACATTTTTTTGGAACAAATATATATTTAATAAGTAAAAAAATTCATTTAAAAATATAATTTCTAACTTTTAATTCTATGTTTGACATTTTGGAAATCTAAGTAATATTTTTATTCAAATAAAAACTATATTTGTTTCTTTTATTTAAATCAAGTTTTCACAAGTTTTATTTTAGTTTTGGTTTGGTTTTAAAATAAAATAAGTTTAATTTTATTTAAATTAACCCAATTAATTCCATTTAAATCAACATTATACTTGATTTTGATATAAAATAATTTTTATAATTTAAAAAAGTATTTTTCTAAAAAAGGATTTTCATTGATTTTTGAAAACTTATATTTAAATTAGTTTTTAACAATTATATAAAATAAATATTATAAAATGGATTCTATATTTCTAATCATAATTTTAAATTTTTCTAATGAGGTTAACTTAATTTTTAGTCATAATGAATAGTTACCCTTGTAAAAGTTTGTCTCCACTGTAAAGGTAAAATGGATTAATGAGGGGCTAAACTAAGATATAAGGCTTAAAATATTTTTAAAACATATCTAAATTTTACTTTTAATGTTTATTTAGACCTTAATATATCCTATATTCTAAATTTTACTAAATTAGATCAACTTTATATGAAAAATAAATTTATTATATTTTAAAGTTATTAATATTTATAAGGGTTTCACTCCCCTCACTTATAAAAGGGAACCTCATATTCTCACTTATAAACACACTTTGAGAACTATATCTTGACCAATATCTACCCAAATACCTTAAAACTCTCTTAAACACATCCTAGAGTTTTTTTTCTCCCCAAAATATTAATCCTAGAAGGTATAAGGTGTAATCCAAAGTAAGATATCCAAGGATGAGGTATAGGTCTTAACTGAATTATTTCAAGTTTATTTATTATTATACCCCCTTAAAATTTATTCTAACCATACTGATATAATGAAGTGATGTGTTTTAATCATCACCTCATATGGATGGTTAAAAATATAGATATAATTTATATATATAATATTTATAACATAATTAGGATTCTATAAGGATAATATATTATCTACCTTCTTATCCTCAATCTGTTAGAAAATGATATTGTCGCTTGTGTGTATGTGTAGACTATTACCTTCACAAAGTGATGTGATTCATTTTTTCATTTCCTCCTTATATGGATATTCATAAGGGTATATTTTATAAATAAATGTTATATTTATAATATTATTACGGTTTTATAAAGGTAAATATTTATCTTTTTTTCATCCATTAGCAAAATGGAAACATCGCTCATGTGTACGTACGAACTACCGCCTCCATGAAACTATACATTTTACTTTTCATGATCACCTTACATGGATGGTTTTAAAAGTATACTTAATGTGTAAAAATGATAATTATAACATGTTTAATATTTTGGATATCATGTAACCATAATCGCTTTGACCATTATAAACACACCAAAGTTTTTTTGGACTGAACGACCACAAAACATCCAATGTGAACTTAACCGATTTAATAACTAAATAAAACATGGTAATAAATAAAATTAAAAGAAAAATAATAATGTAATTAAAATAAATAGGTTCTTGAGTAAGTTAATAATTAATATAATTCTATTATTATGGAATGTAAAAGACCTATGTGATGAATCAGGACAAGAGGTAAGGGATTTTCTTTAGAACCTTATTTTAAAGTTCTCCTTTCAAAATATTTCTCTTCCATATTCATGTTCTTTAAAATGTTTTAATAATTTTCTTTTTTATACATAAAAAATTATTAAAGTTAAATTTCAAATACTTTTTACTTTCTTTACAAATTTTAAAAAAGTAAAGTTTATTAAATTATTATGGAAATTATATTGGATTTTATTTCCTTATGCATGGAAAACCTATTTTAGATAATGTATTTAAAACTTGCGCAAAAGGTGTATTTTATTTAAATACCCATATTTGAGGTGTGGTTATTTGGCATGCCTAATAATCACTTTTATAATACCTATATTTATTATATAAATATGGGTTCTAGTTAAAATATTTCTTTCTCATAGAGAAATTTTAGTTTGTAGTTGGATGGTGACTCATGGGGTCACATAGATATATGTCAATTGCTTGTTTTATTTAGTATACTTTACTGCATTGGCCAAGTAGGACCTTTTTCTAATTTTAGATATGGTTATTGGTGGATTCACTATATCTAGAGAGGATATAGTGGAACAAGGTGTTGTCTCATCCGAGGGTGTTGGAGGGTGAGCTAAGGGAATCTATTTCCTTCTCTTAAAATTATTTATATATTATTTTGTTTATTTTCTACTATCACAAGGAACTATAAAATTATTAGTGTTCATGAACATTTTTTATGTTAGTTCAATATATTTATTAAGAAAAAAAATTATTATTTGTTACACTTTAATGATCTAACACTAGTTGTCAGCCTGAGGTCGTCAGGAATGCACCTCAGGTATGTTGTGGGTCAGCTCGATCGTTGAATGGATGGAAAGATTAGGTTGGTTCATGAAAAAATAGTATAAGAGATAGGTTATTTATAGTTCTTATTTTTTATAGTCTCTCTTTATTATTTGGGTTATCAAGAAAACTAGATATGGGACTGTTAGGACTTTGGAGGTAAAAGTAGAAAGAGTATCGTGAGATCTAACTCATTCTGAACCTTGAGTTTCTAGGGTATATTGGGTTGTGAGTCTTGGTTTTTAATCATTATTTATTTATTTTTGGTATTTTTTTATTATTTAGATTATTTTAAAAAAATATTGATAATTTATGAATTATTTAAAGAATTTATATTTTTTTAGGGATGATAATGAGAGTGGACTGATGTTACCCAGTGATCTTAAATATCCTAGAAACCCATGTGGATCCTACATGCACAGTTTGACATAACTTCTAGTGGTTATTTTATGATTTAAATGTGGCCTGATAAACCATGTGTTTAAGTTATGAACAACCACTAGTCCCTACTATGTAAGTTTTGGGGTTGGTAAATGTTATTTATTGGGTTTTAGGTTAGCATGTGTTAGTTTTAAAAATAAAAAAAATGATTTGGGTTTTAAAAATTGATAAATGGGTTTATGAAAATGTAAAATCATTTTGATTGGGATTTTAAATTAATAAGGAACTTTCTAAGATAAATTGAAATTTAATTGGTATGTGAATTTTTAAAAAAAACACTAAAGAGGGATTTTTGGATTTGTAAACTAATTTTCAAATGGAATTTGGTAATTCCAAAACTAAAATTAACTAATTTTGAATTTAAAATGGTAAATATTATTTTTAATAATTAACTCATGGATTTAAAACGTCATTTTGGGGGAAAATTAATGGTTTTTTGAAGGATTTTAAAAAAGACTATTTAAATTTTTATTTTGGTACTTTAGTTGGGAATTGATTTTTTTAAAGTGTTTTCATTATTTGGATGGTGATTATGATTTGTTATCTTGTTTTTTCCTTTTATCCTTTGGTATACCCAATTTTGGATGAGTTAAATTTTGGGTGTTCCTTGAGTTAAAATTTCTTGTTATTATATTTATTAGCTTTAACCTAGAAAATTTCCCATGGATTTTTAGAAGTTGATGTTTTAGTATGTCCTTGAGTTATGTATCATGTGGTCAGGGATTGTAATCCTTAGATTGATGATCTTGACCGAGAGTTCTTAGTTGCTTTTCATTTTTATTTCGATGAGTGGACTCTTTTTATCGAGTATATGGTTAAATATTTATTGGTAATTTGATTTTGATGTTGGCATTCATCTTACCATAATCTAGGAGTATTCACTTCTTACCTAGATCCACTTGAGGATGTTATTAGTGGGTTCATGCTATTGGGTTTAATTTCGAGGGGCTAGTCCATAATGGGTGGTGACCCTGTTAATTTTGGTCTTAGTGGAGGTCCTCTATCCTGAGAGGAGTGGTTACCTTGTATAATATAGTATGTTTGACTCAATTAGTCTGAGTTCCCTTATTATGATTCTAGATATCCTATTTTCATCTAGGATGGTTGAGTTATTTCAAGTTCCTTTGAGTCTTGAGAGTTTTTTATTTTGGGTTAGGTGATCGTCTGAGTGTGACTGTGTGGGACAGTTCTCTTTGTCCCTTTATATCTTAGTTATCCCTTCTTGATCTGTGGTTTCTAATTTGGGGATAATCTTGAATGAATTTTTTATGAAGAAATATTCTTTATTATTATTGTTGATATTATATTTAAAACTTCCCTTTATGATTGGAAAAAGAGAAAATGTAATTCTTTATCTTGAAATTGGATATACTTAAGAATTTTTTTAAAAAGTAATGATATGTTTAATGATTAAAGTGGTAATATTTGAAAGCTCATGGGAAGCCTGGGTACTTTGGTAGGTTATCCTATATTGAACTAGATCCATCCCATTTTTTATGATGTTTCCTTAACTATTGATATAATTATGTGTACATTCAACTGGTCATTAATGTATAAATCCCACTAGGACAGTGTAGTAGTATTTTCCTCCACTAATTGAGGGTCTCCCTAATTAGTGGTGTAGAAGTTCTAGGTGACCATAAAATTTATGTCCATAGGGTGTTTTCTCTTTTTTTTTATTTTAAATTATTATATAATTAATTATGTACTTGAATTATAATGGTACTATTAACCTATTTTATTTTATTTTTAGTTTACTATGTTATATTACATTCTTCCTTGAAATTTTATCTCTCTTTAGTAAGATATATTTATAAAGTGTATTGCATAGAATTATTTTAAAAGGTGGTTTAAATATAGTTTTCAAATGGTTGTTTTGATAAAAATGGGCCTCATCTCTATAAATTTCTTTCATAGTGATTGTTTTCATTTAAAGAAAATAAAAAAGGAAATCTTATTGAATGATATTGGATTTTATGTCCTTATTCATGGAAAAACTATTTTAGATAATGTATTTAAAACCATCACAAAAATAATCTTTTATTTAAAGACCCATACTTGGGGTGTGGTTATTTGGCATGCCTACTGATCCCTTTACTCAAGAATTTCTTTATCATTTTAGTAAAAATTCCAGTTCATCTCTTACTTTATCACGAAGAAAGTTTGGTTTTTAGTTAAATAGTGACACATGGAGTCACATGGAGGTATGTGGGTAGTCTTTTTTATTTAGTCTCCTTTATCAGGTTGGCTATGTATGCCCATTTCTTACTTTCAGATATGGTTATTAGTGAATTCACTATATTTGTGGAGGTTTTAGTGGAACAATGGATTATTTTTTGTAAGGTAAATATAGGTTAAGTTTCGGGAATCTATTTTATTTGTTTTAAATTGTTTATATGCTATTTTATTTCTTTTTTATTGTTGCATGTACCTTTTATGTACAGAGTGTTCATGCCTATTTTTTTACCATTGGTTCAATTTTTTATTGATTTAAATTATTTCCATTAGTTAAACTTTGATACCATGGCACTAGTTTTCATCCCAGTATGATCGGGAGTGTGCCTCAAGTATGTCACAGGTCATCTTAGGTGTCCAACGGATAGAAAAATCAGGTTGGTTTGGGACACTTCATCTAATATTTTCTATTATTTTTCAAATAATATCTTATTCTTATTATTCTTGGAAGTTTTACTTTTAAATTTTTTTAAAAAATGTTATTTCTAATCATTTTATGTGATATCTGAAATTGATTATTTTTATGGTCTCTAATACCAAATTCTATGAGTTTTATGATGTAAGTGCAAGATTTTATGTGTTTTATTCATGTTATAGTACTTGGAAATTTTATGTAACGATGGTTGGGTCTGATATATCCCTCCAATTCATTGGGTAATGATATATTCTCAAGACAATATGTGTGGAATTAGCTATCAAGGTTGTCCCTTTATAAGGTTTCTTGTAAGGGTGACTATAAAAATAATTTCCCAAGATGTCTATATGGGTTTTCAATGATTTTTATAAGTTTTAATGGAAATATTTTGATTTCATGAGGTAATTAAATGGGTTTATGAATGGTTTTGACTATTTAAATGTGAAAGGTATGTTTTTAAGGAAAAAAATTTCATGAGTTCTTATATTTTCTCAAGAAACTATCATGGTTATGATTTTACCTTTATACTTGCTACTAAATATATAAAAAACATTGGTAAATAATGTTTTTTTCATAGGTAATTAAGTTATTATTTGAGATCAATGGTTATTTTGTAAAAAGGTAAAATTTCTTATGGATTTTCATGTTTTAAAATGGAATAACACTATTGGAAATGGAACCTATACCAATAGACCTATACCAATGGTTTTTAAGAACCATTGGTATATTTTTTTTATATAATATCCTATACGAATTGTTTTTGAATGTCATTGGTATGATTTACCACATATACCAGGTGTATATCCCTTTTTCCCTTTCCTAGATTTATTTTCCATGAGACTAGATAATTATTCTCCTATTATACTCATTTGGTTCCTTCTCTTACTTGTATTATATTTCGATATTGCTTCGATTCAACCTTCTTGTAATGATTCTTAATTTAAATAATAAAGTTATATTTATTTCATTCCCATTTTCATATATTATCCCCGTATTTTAGTATTTTCATTCCCTAAATTTTGAATTGACTAAAATTGAATTTAAGTACCATGTTATTGGTTATATTTTAAATATTATTTTATATAAGGGGTTTTTATGAAAGTTTTGTGATTTTAGTTGAGAGGTGTGGGTTATAGATGATTTATTTTTTAAAATTGGCATGTATTTAGTTATAATGTAATGTGGATTTTCATGGTTTTTATAAACTGTATTTTTAAAAGCATCAATTTATACACTCTAAATTTTGTAAACAAATGTGTGCTTTGAAGTTGAATTTTGTTTTCATATTGGGTTTTAAAACATTAAAGTGGTCGTGATTTCAAGTTATGTTTCAAAATCTTGGCGTGTTATAGTCATAATAAATTGCTATTACACTTTATAAATATAAATTTTCAATTATTTACAAAGATATTTTTCCCTTCCCAAATTTCATTTTTCATGATAAAGTAAAAAAAATCATAATAACGTATTCATTTATGTTTAATTTGGTATTTATGAATTGAAATAGAGATTGATTTCAAATGGATTAGATTTCAATATTTTTTCAATGTTTTTATAAGTGATTAAAATAAAGTTACATGATTCATTTTATTAAATAAATTTTGGATTTGGTAATGAAATTTGGATAGAAGTTAATAGTGTTATATATTTTTTAACATAATGGATAGAATTTAGATGTATGATACTGATCAGATCTCAATTGACTTTCCAAACAAGTTAGATTTATTTTTAGAATTTTCATTTAAAAATGATTCAGATGGAGGTCTTATACATTTACCATGTTATAATTGTGTTGGAAGGCCTTAGTTAAATTATAAAGAAGTTATCTACCATAAAAAAAATTGGTTTTCAAATAAACTATTATGTTTGGTTTCTCAATGGGGATAAAATACAATCTCAAACTGTTCATGATCTAAATGAAAGGACTGGGTTAGATAATTTGATATTTGACCAGTTTCCATTTATTCCTAATCATGATAAAGAAATTATTTAAATGAAAGAAGATAATGATACAAGTACTAATGATTTAAGTATTGAAAATAGGGGTGTTGAGAGAGTGAAAAAATGGAAGGATGCTTCTACGACTCTAGTATATTGGTAATGTGGTAAAATGATAAATATGGAATTTTTAATGCGACTGTTTTATGGGAAAACCATGTATGGAATTTATAATACTTCTATAAATTATATTATTTCCTTTTTCAAGGTCTTAAATTCTGATGATGCAGATATTACCTCAAATAATTATATGACATGGATGTTAATTGACCAACTTGAACTTTATATAAATAAAATTGATACTTTCTCAGAAGATTTTGATTTATTCTAGGAAGAAATTGTGGGCCTAAATGATTGTAAAAAATTTGGAACGTCTTTATGTAATCCAAATGATAATGTAACATCATCTCATGCTACATAAAAAATTAATTTGGAACTTTCCATTGATTCCTAGGCTCAAAAATCCTTTCGTGTCTAATGAAATATCAACAAATATGAAATGGCATGATATAGAAAAAATTAAGGATAATGATGAATTTTTTATCCCACGGATGGATTAGCATGGTGTATATTTTATGCAAAACATACTGATTTTATAGTTAAGATATTTAATGTGATTTTGGGTCTATCATGTGACGGTTTTGATCCATTTGGTCATATTCTTACTTAACACATCCCATAAATAGTTTTCGTTCACATTTATAACCTTCCTCTATGGATGAGTATGAAAAAACTATTAAATTTCTTTAGTATACTCATATATAGAACTTTTTATCCTATAAATGATATAGATGTGTACTTTTAATCTTTAATAAAATAATTAAATCAACTTTGGAATGTGGGTGTGCACACATAAGATGCTTGTTTGAAATATATATTTTAGATGTGTGTTTCCCTTATGTGGATGATAAATGATTTTCTATATTGTGCAATAATTTGAGGATGTATAATGAAGGTAAAACTTTCCTGACATGATTTTATGAAGAATACACAATCTAAAAGTCTTAAATATCATCAAATTTTTAGTCTTATTATACATCAACAATTATTTCTAATGGATCATCTATATAGGAATAATCATCAAAGGTTCGACAATGCCATTTAGACCAAGAAGCCACCCTAGTGTATGTTTGGAATTGATTTTCTTAATCAATTGAAATTTGTCAATTTTTTATTCAAGAAAGGTCAGATGAAATATAGAAATATGAATAATGTTTCTACTTGATCCAATTATAATTAGAAGAAAAAATGTATTTTCTTTGAGTTTCCTTATTGGTCAACCAATTTTTTATGTCATTGTTTAGACATAATACACATTGAGAAAAATATATATGAAATTTAGCTTTAAATTATTATAAATTATTATAAATTTCAAGGGGAAGACAAAATATTATTTACAATCTTAGAATGAGTTGATGGATTGGGGTATCAAAACAAAACTATATCTTGTGTGTGTTAGTAAAAATAAATGGAAAGTTCCCTATGATTCTTATGTGATGAAACCTTCACAGGAAAAATAAATTTATAGAAGTACTAGAGACTATAAAGGTTATTAATTGCTATTAAATAAACATATCAAAATAGGTCAATGTTGGCTTTGAGTTATTCTTGAGGCCATAAACGGCCATCTTTAATAAAATTGAAGATAACCTTTGACTTAATAGAACATTCTAAGAAGGCAAGGTGGTCACACAAAAGATTTGATATCTATGCATAAAATGAAAATGAGTGCACAAGAATCTTATGTTCCCAATATGACTTCAAAAGGCCATATTCCTCCCCACAATCCAAAAATGGTAAAGGAAGGCACGCAAAATTGGATAGGTCGACGCGTGAAAGGATGGAATGCACGTAAGTTTCTTACACACCCAATCTGATGTCAAACACACTCTTCTGTGCTGCAAATCTTATGTGACACCGCCAAGGATTTTTCCTATATATATAAGGGCACCCCCTTTCTTCAGAGTAACGATCCGGAAGTTAAACTATTGCTCCCATGAATGCAAGACCGCCTCTTCCATGATAGCACACAATCCATGAACCCCTCAAGGTATATGATCTTGCGCAATAGGTCCCCTATTGGTCCCCCTTTGTGTGGGCCCAAAATGGATTGACCATCACCCATTTCCTTTTATCCTAAGGCAAGTGCATGAAAAATACCCTTTTTGCACACAACACTTTCACTTGCACGCCCAATCTTCCACTCATCGCCCTCTCTTTTTGTGTGCAAGCCTCCAATCATGTGTACATCCCCTCTTTGACACTCCATGGATTGATTTACCTTAAAGCACCATGTTTGAGACCCTTTTGTGTGAACCCTTCACATCATGAACACACCTATCATTACCAACCCTCCAATATTTTGTTCAGTGATTTATTAGTCCCTCATGCGGTGTCCCTTGTTGTGTTACCATACCTTTTCTTCTTGGAATAGGTAGCTAATGGATTTTTCTTTTTGTAATATACATGATAATATAGACCCCACTCTCAACCAATCCTCCACAACACTCCCATCAGGAATCGTTGATTCTTTCCCTTACCCAAGTATGGGTGGGTATCAGTTATGTAAGTTCAAGAGGTGACGAGTGAGTTTCCTCCGTCCATGCTGCAAGACGTAAAACTTCCTAGCTCTATCTTCCTCAACACACGAAGTTAAATTTTAGAATCACCTTGTGCAATGCACATGGGGTTCCATGCCTTGGGAATTTTCAACACCCACTAATCTCCAATGGAGTTAGATCTTCCTCGCATGGAATAAGATCCTCCTCAAATGGAATGAGATTCACCTCAAGAAGCTTCAATGTGTAATCCCCACATCACCTCTCATGGTTGTACCATTTACAACATGATCTTCAGGTCTATTACTACCTATTTTTTCCTACATTGATCATGAATCATGTGGTTTTAGAGACCAGAAATTACCATAAAATCCTTCCCACCGAACTACACGGGTTTTGATCTCTGTCTTATAAATAGGGTATGTAGGAATCCCCCACGAGGTTTAATCCCAAAAAAATTGTAAATTCTAGTGATTCCTCTTTGGGATGTACCCTCAGGATGTGACACCTTCCCTTTATGGGAAACATCCCTTAGATCCACCTCCATGGGATCTTTTGATCCATCTTCCATCACTTTATCCATCACCTCACCATTATCATGGTGATATCACTTCATCCACCTCCATCTATTTAGGATGTCTCAATGAGTAATCCCCAACCACTTGCCTCATTTAAATCTAGTTTTCCTCCTCAGGTGTCCCAGTCTCTCCAAACAACATGTAATTTGATCCCTACATTCTAAACAGGGTACGTAGAAAGCCTCCCTGAGGTTCAATCCTAGAACCTGTCGCCCACCTTCCATTTACATCTTGGTATTTCCCTTGAGTCACCATGTCTCGGGAGTATCATTCCCCAATTTGGAGGTCACATTTTCTTTCAGTTCCAACTAGACAGCTAACCGTGTGTAATGCCTGATGTCATCCTGAACTATGCGGAATTTTATCCCTATCTTATAAATAGGGTATGTAGGAAGCCTCTATGAGGTTCAATCCAAACACCTATCATCCACCATCTATCTCCATCTTGGTATTTCCCTCAATTTTCCATGTATCAAGAGAATTATGCCTCAATCTGGAGGTCATATTTCCTTTGAGTTTCATCTAGGAATCTAACCATGTGTAAACCCCAATGTCATCCTGAACTATATAGACTTTGATTCCTATCTTCATAACATGGTATGTAGGAATACTCCCTAAGTTTCAATCCCATCATACACTCACATCCTAGTCTTTCTCTCAAGTCTCCATGTATCAGGAGGATCATGACTTAGCCCTGAGGTTACACTTCCTTAGGGTCCCTGTCCATATATTCTATTCCCATGGTTCGCCTCCTTAGGTGTCTCATTTCCCCATCCTAAACTACATGGACTTTTATCCCTATCTCATAAACAGGGTATGTAGGAATCCTCCTTGATTTTAATGACCATCACCCATCACCCTTCACACTCTATCCATTCCCTCCATTCCATTTCAACACTTCATCCATATCCATCCTGATTCTTACCTAATCCACCACATCTCAGTGAGATCATGCCATCCATCTGGGTCGTCTCAGCACATAACCCCCATCTACACCATCACTGATCTCAGCAGTACTCAGGAAGATGACCATGTATAAGCCCCACACAATCCATATTCATCCGACCAAGATATATTCTCTTGAAAATGTAATCTATCCATTTATAATCCCCATTCACTATAACCTCTCTAAACTACACAGGTTTTTATCCTTGTCTTCTACACAGGGTATGTAGGAAATCTCCATGAGGTTCAATCCTATCCAATAGTAAAAATTGGTGTCCCCTATTTGGGTTATGCCTACCTGATCTTCCCTCAATAGTGTCCAGATCAGCCTTCATGGTGTGAAAACTTATCTTTATGAGATGCCCCACCTTGGGTCTGATCTCATTGAGAATTCTAACCCATACATCCAGTAAACCTTCTAGGTGTTCCCTCCTAAGGATGCTCCTTCCAGATCTATCCCTATGGGACATCTTGATCAATGTCATCCCATATCTTCAAGATGTTAAACTCGTGGCCTACCCCATGTTAAACATAATATCCCTGAGGAAAACCTCATAATACATTCCTATGGCATAACATACCTTGTCATCACCAAAGGATTCCTCAGGTTCCATGCCCTTGAGAATACCTCTTATGAAGAAGAATATAGGTGTTCCAATGTTCTAGTGTCCAGATGTGTTATTAATGCTCAACATGACTAATATCTTAACCAAAGGTTTTTTCCCTAACTAGACACATTGGAATGTCTAGATAGAAGCAACGTAATTAATCGATGTCTATAAGGAGATGGCACCAAGAATAAGTTTCATGAACTATGACTCAAATCTATGAGGGATACCAGGACTAGGTGACAAAATTCAAGGAGTAATCCATAGAAGGAGGAAACTACATCCCATCATCCTGTTTCGATCAAGGATAATAAATAAATGAAAAATTGATTAATGTTGCACACCTTTGGAAAGTAGGAATATGGGGTACAATGTAGTCCATCAATGAATGAGTAGAAATTCCCCGATGAAAAGTGTCAGAAACAAAAATGGTGAACCCGATGTGAAACTCTTCACCTCAATAGAGGAATGGTATCGTTCGAGTCATTGGTTCAATAGATCATTGTGTTATTGTATCTAGATATCCAGAACCAGGGCCCACTAAGAAAATAGTGGGCCTGATGTGGAACTCACTAGCAGTTGGTGCAGTTGAACGTTGAGCATATGTTTGCAGCATTGTAAGCATGGATCTTTCTCTCCATCCATGGAAGAATGGACAACGTTGGGGAATTGGGAATTTATTTCCTTATATCCGTACTGAAAAGTTGAATCTTCCTACCTTGCAAGATCCAATATATAGGATACTACTCACCCAACACCCGTAGACACAAGGATAGGAGAAATTTTGATGTGGCAATCCCGCATGACCCTGTCTCTACCACAACATCCACGAATACATTAGTTTTCAGGCACCCATACCTCTTCTAAACCTCTAAGATCATCCAGAGGAGGGTTATAGACACCCTCATATGACGATATGAGTATGAGGGGGTCATTCCCACAAGGTACATGGATTCCTAGGACCTGGAGGCTTTTGCACCTCGTCGTCATCGTAGCCCCCAAGGGTCGTGTAGGTATCCCCTACTCCCCACTCAGATAATGAACCGCTTCAAAAGCATGTCCCTAGAGCGCCCATTTGACTCACTCCCCTATACCCCAGAGGTGGGGGTTGCTTGAGTTTCCCTAGAGATAACCACCACCTGGGAGCTGATAAGGAGGGATCCCACCTTGCCACATCAATGCCACCAGTAACTAGTTCTCCAGGATGTGGAATAGGTGGATCATTCACCTTCTCTTCTATCCTTAGTCCAAATCACCCGAATCCAATGTTGGGCCTAATCTCAGAAATATTCCCATCAGGGGGAATCTTCTTCAACAGTTCCCATGATCCTTTCCACCCTCGACATACTCCTCCAAGTCCCTACTACTATTGAGAAATTAATCCTTGATTCCACTTTGGGATCAATCCCTCAAATCCCACAATTTGGGCTGACTATCTCATCCACTAGCATCCCAAGCAATCGTTACTAGCTAGTATTTGATGATGAGACTCATCACGATGGCCCTACCCATGCATTCGCCAGCTAGAGTGGAGGTCCTCCCCACTCTCACACCCAACATAGAGGTTCCCCCCATGTTCCTAGTGCCAACCATGGTGAATATTGTTCCTGCCTTTTCAAAACTCAATGTGGAGGTCCTCCCCATGCTTATGGTTCCATATACAGAGGTCCTCCCCATGTCACCAAACAGCGACGCGAAGGCCCTCCTCACTTCATCCCCATATCCAGTGTAAAGGTATCACCCACTCTATTCATGATAAGTATGGAGGCTCTCCCTATACTATCATCAGTCAACATGGAGGTCCTCCATCTGTTCATCTTGATCTATGAGAAGGTCCTCCTTTCACTTCAACCCACCAAAGTAGAGGTCCTCTCTTCTCCACCAATAGCTGACATGGAGGTCCTCCTCATGTCTCCGAAGATTCCAGTAGAGGTCGTCCATGCCACGTCAATATCCATCCATGCGAAGGTCATCCTTGTACTTCCAATATCTAGAGTGTAGTTCCTCTCCGCTCCAGTGACAACCGATATGGAGGTCCGCCTCGTATCCCGTTTGACATATGCTCAGGTGCCCCTTGCACCTCAACTCACCAAAGCGGAGGCCCTCCCTATGCAATCAACCAACAAAAAAAAGGTCCTCCTCATGATGAAAAATGTCCCTACCCTGATGAACCATCCTGGGGAATAAGGGAGAACCATCACCACCAAAGGAATAACTTTGTGAAGCACTAATTTTTGGAGAATCCAGTTCGCTTCTTAGAATCTAAAGCTGAATGGGACCTAATGATGGAGCCTTCAGCCCAATATTCTACATCAGGGTATGGGGAAGGATCCTGGTAGGTGAATATCATCATCTCATAAGATGAGATGCACCAGATCCCTGGATCCCTTTGTAAATAATGCAGATGGAGGAAGATTTGGCTCCCTTACAAGGTATCATGGTGAAAATGTCTCTATCATAACCATCTTTATTCTCTACCTTTAAATGAGATCATAGATAATATTTCTGGGATATGATAGACCTCCAGTACCCAGTGGACCCGTAGATGATTGTCGCTTCCATCTCACATGAATTGGTGGCCAGTACTTCATCCTAAAGGGATGTGATGATGCGGTCAGAACCACCGCCTAGAGATGACCTAGTGTGCATTGATCAGTCAGTATATGCACCAGTCTCTCCATTGGCTAGTCCACTTCCCTAGAATCCCACATATGTGTCATTTTTAGCTTCTCAACCAGTTATAATCAGATACTAGAGTAACTAAGAGTTGTCTCCCACTTCTGAGCAGGGAATCTTGTGGGACACTCTCGCCACCAACCAGCTGTCAAATTTTTTTTGTCCAAATACAGCTCCGAACTTTGACATTTCAGAGTCCCTCACTAAGGAAGAGGTCATGTGATTTTACCAGACCATATAGGTGATGCATTTATTCCTCTTCAACCATAGGTTGGTCTATCTGAAGAGTTAATAGTACTTTGATGATATTGTCCATCAATGTTGCATTGTAGATTTTGTATCACTTCTAGTGGCGCAGCATCCTGCTTCACCTAGTTTCCACTGGATACTTCAATGGCGATGTGTCCAGAGCTTCATAGTGCTTATTATAATCATTGAAGAAGATTCTCCATACATGTAGTCCCATGGTTGGGGGCAGTACGCCACTCTCCACTTCAATCCCATCAAGCGAAAACCATATTTACTTAGAAACATCAAGGACATTCCAAGTGTCGTCACGGTGAATATGACTGAGGTCAAGTTTCAAAAGGATAGGGAGATCAGTGTAAAGGATTATGATGAGGATTGGTCTACTGGGGTGAAACAACATCTCATTGAACATCCATATATGATCACTCACATTTAGAGGTAGACTCTCAGCCTAGCACAACCCTCTGTATTGCTTCCCATTGGTTGAAATCCTGACAAGGGTAAGGGGTCTCTCAATCCTTTATATCCACCTAATGTCACACAGAAGTCAAAGGATGATCCTAAAATCACCTCTTTCTGATAACATATTTCATATCAGCATCGAAACATTAATAATATTTGTGTTGAGTGACATCTAGATTACGGTGATCCCCAATAGGATTATGTTATTCCTCTAAAATCCCAGCTTGGGTAACCGTAGATCATTCTTAGCTAGTTTCCCCTACTCTAGCTCGGTGATATTGCGTGGTCGAACAAATCATAAGTTGGGGCCTATAGAAATAAATCATGGTATGCATCGCTGAATCCACCCGAGCAGTGAGAAAATTCCCCTCGAGATCTGGATCAAGCTATCCAGCAAGACGATCTACAAACTTCTTTGTAGATCATTCCATGAGTTTTCAGTCCTTCTTATCATGTTGATGAGCCCGTCAATTACCTAGTGGTTAGGAATCCTCATCCATGCAAGAACCCCTTCCAGGATAACCTGATAGCTACTCTCACTGCTCAGCTCAAAGCCTTAGAAACATGAAATGTGGGGATCCTACCTGATGGAAACCCATATCTGGTGTGGTTGGATGGCATGCAAGCACCACCGGATTTTGGGAATCCAACCCTCTCCCCCTTTAATGGGATGGGAAAATCATTGCAACATCTATACCACTTCATATCCTGGTGAGGACCCATGTTGGGAACTCTAGAGTAGTAGGAGGTCTTCAATCACTGATGTTTCATTCAGAAGTTAGAAGGTAATGTGTTTGACTGTTACATCTAGTTACCCATTGGGTCCATCACTGGCTGGGTAGACCTTTGCAGGAAGGTTCTCTATCAGTTCAGCTCTACCACCCGCAAGATGAGTATTTCCAACCTCTTCAGGTGTAAGAAACAATCATATGAGTTCATCATATACTTCATTGTCAGGTGTAAAGGTTTCACATACTCACTTGACATACCTCTAACTCAATATCACTTTCCAATGATGTGTTTTGAGAATATCAAGGCTAAATTGGTCCCACCCTCATTACTCAAAACATCCCTAGTGGATTCTAGTATTTTTTTGACAAGGATCAACTCCTAGAGAAAGCCTTACATTAGGCCAACCATAAATGTCCTTTGTTTCTTCCATCGCCTGTAATAAGAGTCGTTAAGATAGAGACTACCACCATAGTATAGGTAGGGGATCCAGAACCGCTAGCGTTGTTTCCATCAGAACCTTTTCAGGCACCACCTAGTTGAGGATAGAAACCTCAGCAAGATCCCCCTCATCACCCTCGGAATCAGAAGGCACCAACTTAGTAGGTTCCACCACCCAGATGAGATAATGTGGTTGTGGATCCTCATCCTCTGCCACCTCCTCACCAGAATCCATCTCCTACAGTTCTCCCTCTAGACAATAAAAAACATACCTATTCCTTTCCAAAGTCCAATATTTATAGTTATTTACATAGGTCTTTAGATCAAGGATCCTTGAATCTCCCCAAATGTATAAATCCTTAAGAGTATGACCTCACTAACCATACCAACTACTATCCATACCATAGATTTCTTGGACATACCATCAAGAAATGTTATGTTTTCAAGGACTAGCTCCAAGATCAGAAATTCAATGGTGTGATTAAGTTTGGAAAACTACCAGCATAGTTATCCCACATATCTTCTGATCCCGATAGTGACATTAAAGTTTTCAGTGAATGGAAACAAGTATCTAGCTATGGGACTCAAAATTATGATGATTGGTTTACTCACATGGTAGTTTCTCATGCCCATGGCATCATCTATGCCCGCCTAGGCAAACCCAAACCTCCAAAAGTTATTGAACCTACTTTAGATACCACCTCTTCATCTTCCTCTCAACCCTCGACATCTCAGAAGAGTATTCATAGATAGTGTAAGGGAAATTGAAGTCCCTTACCACTGTCAAATCCATCATGTAATCTCGATGACTTCATGCCTCCGAAAATTGGTATCACACCCAGGGTCCATCCCACACTGAAAGAATCATATGATGATAATCAAGAGTGAATGTATGTGAATATAATCAAATTAGTGGATCCCTACATGGTTCTAGATGATGAGGAGTATCAGGTAAACCCTTAAAATTTCCCTAGACAATGACATCAAAGAAGAAACTGAGGATAGGAAATCCATTGGAATGCTCATTTTAGTTCTCCAAGTTAGGTCGTACATGACATCGAGACCAGGCAGTAGGTGTTGGGAAGAGTTTAGTAGGCATAGTCCTTCCAGACCGCACTGTCAGATCCTCTGCCACCATTGATTGTTCTTGTTGACCAGCTAGAACCATTGTGGTTGTAACGTGATCATCCATGTTCAACAGGGCTTCAGTCATCCAATGGTTAGCCAGTGGTGATTCTTGGAAGATTTTTTGATTATCAGAATGTTTCCAGCACCAACTGGAACCCTAAAGTTCCACCCATAGTTCCCATCGTTCTTCCCACTATAGAAAAACCCCCTAAGGGAAGAAGTGTGTTTCTAGCACATAAGTACGATGTGTTGAAGAATATCACAAGAATTATTTCCAAACTCTTGATCCTCGAGGCTCTCCTTTTTTTATTAGAGATTTGATTATCCCTTAAGGAAGCCTTGAAAATTCCCCTCTAGTTTTAAATAGAGGTTGATGCAGCCAATATTTCCCACGCAGAGTATGTTTAGTAGTTAGAATGTCAGGTCGGCATCTCTTTCTCTAGATAAGATGAGAGTTATCTCATATAGGGGTATATCTTCCCGTTGTAAATCACCGACCAATTAAATGGCATGGAGGTCCATCATTGTGTCATTGACACAAGTTATGGGATCAATCTTATCTCGACCGAGATGATTCACGGGCTAGGACTTATTAAAGAATATTTGATCCCCTTTAACGTGAAGATTTGGGGTTACGATAGGACCGAATAGAGACTATGTGGTTGGATCCGTCTGAAGTCTTGGTTCAGTGGTCTAATAGAAAACATTGAGTTAGTGTTTGTCTCACAGGACACCATTTACAATGTGTTGATGGGTAGTCCTTGGATCCATCTTCACACATCAGTCCCCTCCTCCTATCACCAGTGCTTCAAATACTCCCTCAATGGTTGAGTAGGAATTCTCTAAGGTGATGATACTCCCTTTACCTCATGTGAACCTCACTATATGGACGTGGATTACTACTAGATCAAGAATAAGCATGATCATGCCAAAGAGTTTAAGAAAACCTCCATCACAGCTAACCCATGGATAGACTTGGATAATGAATTTGTCCTCCTGATTCACCAGTTAGAAGACACATCGCCGGACATGGAGAATTGATTTGTCATTTCTGAGAGTAAAGGGAACCATGTCCCCCAATTCATGGAACACTGTAATATTACCTCATATTCCAACACGAGTCAAGCTTGGGTCATACCAGAACCCCTACTTTTGTCAGGTATTGAGATGTTCGCCCCATGTCTATAGTTTTCTGTCAAACTTTCTTATTCTGATGATATGGGTTAAACCATCATAAGCCAACCTATCACCATTGATTTAACATCAAGCATGGAATCATTGGTTTAATTCTAAATGGAATCGGCTATATAACTTTTTTCTCTATGGTTTCCATAGTGTAGGAGTCTCCTGATAAAGATTCCACCATCGCTCAATTCGATAACATCATTCCTCTAGAATTAGTTATCTCAGAGGAATCGAATCATGTTGATGATCCTCCTACCTTATATGATGAAGAATATTTGGAGGACCCTCATTCTGTATTCGAGTAAGGCGTATCCACAACCGTTAATGAGCTGGTGTAGGTGAATCTTAATACCGAGGTAGATCCAAGGACAACATTGATCAGTGCATCCATGTCTACAAAGGAACAACAATAGTATGTGGATTTCTTGAAGCAGCATCGTGATGTGGTTTCTTGGAGCTATGATGAGAATCCAAGACTAGACCCCTAGGTCATTTTCCACTATATTGGCCTCCCAGTGAGTCATCGCAAGTTCAAGAAGCCTCCTGGGAAGATGAACCCCTCTCATGGTTCCATGCTTGAGGCTGAAGTTGACAAGATCATCAAAGCAAACATTGTAAAGGAAGTTCAATACCCTAAGTGGTTAGCCAACATTGTCCCAAATAGGAAGAAGAATGGACAGATCAGAGTTTGTATTGACTTTCAGGATCTCAAATTCCACTACCCAAAAGATTATTTTCCCCTTCCAGTTACATATTTTTTGATCGACGCTATAGATGGGTTTCATGACTTTTCCTTTATGGATGGGTATTATGGATAAAACCATATCTAGATAGACCCCAAATATGAGGATTCTACATCCTTAAGGGTGACCCAAGGGACCTTTTTATATTAGTTAATGCCTTATGTTCTGAATAATGTAGGATTCACCTATCAACATTCCATGCACAGCATCTTCAAGCCAGCCCTTAGGATGCTAGTGGAATGCTATGTGGGTGATTTGGTGATCAAATCCCACTAGCATCAAGACCATCTCAGAGATCTTGAGAAAGTGTTCGACTTCATTTTCTCCCAATAGCTAAAGATGAAACCCTTGAAATGTGATTTTAGGGTGACATCTGGAAAGTTTCATAGTTTTTTTGTCAGATACAGAGGAATCAAGATCGACCTAAAGAAGATCAAATCTATCAACTAGATTCCCCCTTCGAGCAACCTTTGGGAGCTTCAAGGCCTTCAAGGCCACTTATCCTACATACACTAATTCATCACAAATTTGGATGGAAAGTGTAATCCATTTTCCATAATCATGAATAAAGGTGTCATCTATCAGTGGGATAAAGAATGGTAGACCGTGTTTGAGGAGATTAATAAGTACCTACTACAACCTCCAGTTCTAATGAAACTCATATCTAGGATGTCATTGGTCCTCTATGTGACCACCCTAGAATGATTCCTTGGCACCTTGATTTTCCATAAGAACAAAAAAGTTATAGAGAATAGTTTTTACTATCTCATTCACATGCTCCTCGATGAAGAATCCATATATTCTCCCATCGATAAGATCTTCTCTACACTAGTTTTCACAGTGAAAAATTTGTGACATTACTTACAGCATCAAGAAATTCAACCTATTTCATGCATGGATCCTCTAAAGTACATGTTGAACCACCTGATGTTGAAAGACTATATATATTGTTGGGAAATGATCCTTCAGTAGTTCGACATCATATTTGTTCCACAGTAGGTCATCAAGGGTTAGGCACTGGCATACTTTCTGACTGCTCATCCAGCCACTGAGGAAATGCATCTGGATATTGATTTCCCAGATGAGGCTATCCTCTCAGTGGACCAAGTTGTGCTATTTTGGAAGATGAATTTTGATGGTTCCTCCCAGATCCCAACCGTCATAAGGCTCAATGACCCCAGGTTCAACAGAGTTGGCCTGGAAATTGTTTTCATCATGCCCACATAGATTGTTCTACCTTATTTGTTCCTGATATCATAGGGTTTCACCAACACCGAGTTAGAGTATCATTCTCTCAACACTGGTCTCGAGATGGCTCTCGAGATTTATATTCCCCACCTTCATGTGAAGGGGGACTTAGAGATAGTCATCAAGTAGGTCAATGGTGACTATATCATTAGGAATCTGAATCTCATACCCTTTCTCAAGTATGATATCCATATGATAGTCCAATTCATGTATTAGCTAGAGGTGACTCATGCACCCTGGTCATAGAAAGGTTGAGATGATTCCCTTTCCAGTTTAGTCACTTCTCTCACATAGCCTGACTTGGATGATCTATTCATTCATGTGGCGCATCGAAGATTCATCACTCCTGTCACTCCAGAAGATGGTGACATCCAACAGTTAAATCACCTTACTGACTTTTCTTCTACATCGGGTCCTCTAGATCCCCATGGAGCTGAATAAGACTTTGATTTAAAAACTCCTTTCATCAAGTATCTACAGCATGTCAACCTCCCATCAGATAGAGCCGAACGTGAGTGAATTCACCATCGTGCAGTTAAGTACACCCTCTATAGTGGGACCAACCTCAAGAAGACCCTCTAAAAATGTGGGTTTGATGGAATTATTCTCCACTATATTCAAGAATATGATATTCCTTAGGTTAGACAATAAGTTCATGTCGGGTCATGTGGTGCTGAGTTGAAGCTCTCTCATCATATTCGAAGGTGGGGCTACTTCTATCCCACCATGTTCCATGACTGTATCAAGTTCTCCAATAGGTTCCATTCATGTCAGATCCATTCCAATTTCATTAATCGGCCTCTAGAGCCCCTCCATACTACAAATTACTCTTGGACCTTTTTGGTATGGGGAATCGATGTCGTTTGACCATATCCACCAACAACAGCTCGTCAATACAGGTTTATTCTAATCATAACAGATTTATTTTCCAAGTGGGAAAAATTTATTCCTCTCAAAAAATTTATGGCCCATTCTATTGTTGAGTTCATGAGCTCTAACATAATTCATAGATTCTAAGTCCCTCATGTTATTCTCACTAATAACGGCACCAACTTTCGGGTGGATGAGCTGAAGAAGTTGTATTCTAAGTATGACATTCATTCCATCCACACTGCTTGTTAGCATGGGAAAGAAAATTGACAGATTGAGGCATTCAATAAAACCCTCTCCAACATTCTGTAGAAGATGGTGGGTTAGAGTAAGAAAATTTTTCTAGAAAAGCTCCCCAGTTATCTTTGGGATTATCAGAAAATGACTTACAATTCCACTCAGGTGAATCCATATTCCCTAGTATATGGAACAGAGGCAGCCCTGCCCATTGAGATTCAGTTTCCATTACTTCGTACAGCTTTCTATGATCATCAGACGTCAGAAAATATAACAGAGTTCCATCTAGCTGAATTGGAATCCCTCGATGAGAACAGTCACTAGGCTTTGTATAATCTAGAGAGGCACCATAATATAATAGATAGAGCTTTCAATAAGAAATTTTGTCTCTACTCATTCCTTCAATGTGAAACAATATTGTCTCTAAGGATGCCAATGATATTGGGTAGGAAACCACAAAAGTTGGATCCCAAATTTAAAGGAACTTATATCATCCACAAGGTTTATCCCAGCAATGTATAATCTTTGGTCACCATGGATAGTGAGTGGATTACTCATCCCATAAATTCTAAGTTCATAAAGCAGTACTTCACGTAAAGAAGCATCTTATGGTCCAAAATCTATGGCCTTAAACTAGGATCCCCTAGTCCAGAAAGCATGACCTTAAATTGTATGTAGTATCATCCTTACTACACAATGTTAAATTTCATTGACTCTTCCTTGAAACATGAAATTAAATGGTGATGCATCATCTTGGTTGCATAACTTTAAACTGCGTAACATTTCACATCCCAAGCACATGATGTTAAACTGTGTGTGAGTTCTTCTCAGGAATGTGCCATGCAGTGTTGGGCCTCCTTGTCCCTTATTCACATCAGGTTGCTTCATGGAACCACACTACATATTTATTATTTATAATACTCATCCTATTATTAAATCTCTATGAACTTAAACTAAGATCTCCAGCATCCTAGGTGCATGACATTAAATTGTGTAACAATCTTCATCTTCTTCGTATGACGATAAACTGCACAACACCACAATGTCCTCACCTGAGAGAACATTTCTTCTAGCATCGGTCATCTACCATTCCATCTTCAAGAACTATGTATGGATTTATTCCCATCCTCATTGGATACATAGGAATGCCCAAACATTTTATCTTTGGTCCCATACACAAATTCAACCTTTAAGCCCCTTGACTTGAGTTTTCCTTGGGAATAGGTTGTGTGGTGTGGGCCTTTGTGGTCCTTATTCACATTGGGTTATTTTTCTACACCACAAACATCCCCTTTGGGATACATTCCTCCAATTCTAGTCCTTGTGACTCTAATCTGTTTTCGAGTTCTTCTAAGGAATGTATCGTGTGATGTTGGGCCTCCTTATCCCTCATTCACATCGGGTTGCTTCATGGCGCCACACTACACATCTCTAGCTTCATCCTATGGTCCAAGCTATACAACCTTATACTAATATTCCTAATGTCCTAGTATAATTATGATAAACTACATAATAACCAATATATTCTCATTTGATATGATATTTCCCCCTAGAATCACTCATCTACCATGCCATCTTCGAGAACTATGTGTGGATTGATTCCCATCCTCATGGGATATGTAATGACACCCATATATTTTTTCTTCAGGCCTAGCCAAGGGATTATAAACCCTTTTGGCCCCTTGTCCTGAGTTTCCCTTTGGGGTTTTATGGCATGATGTGGATCTTTCAAGTCCTCATTCACATTGGGTTATTTGTCATGCCATGCACTTCTCCCTCAAGGATACATCTCTCTCCTCAATGTCTTAGTTGCATGACAATAAACTGCATAACATCATCATCTTCACTGCATGATCTTAAACTGTATGGATATGTCCTAGGAACATGATGTGAAATAGGGTGCCTATGGTCAAAACTCTATGAACTTAAACTAGGAGCCTTTGATCCAATCAATATGACCTTAAACTATTTTCAATGCCAGGGTATTTTATCCTGAGTTCAGTTGGGTTCTTCCACTGACATGGCCCGATACGCTAGAGTGTGAGTATTAAAGTGTCGACTTCCATGCAGATATTTCCCCATCCCATCTCCGTACTTAGTGTATTTCTGGTTTCATATTTCCACCATATTTCACGTCCAAACAGACCCCCTAACAATGATGGTTATACCGCTTCATCTCACCTCTAGTCCTGATCCAACGCCCTAATGGATCTTTGGAAATAAATAGTGGATCCCGTTTTTTGAATTTGGTCAATAGTTGATTCTGCATTTTTATGCCCCACCCCTGACTAGTGAAGTTGTGTACCCTATGTTGCGAATGTGGTCAATATTGGTCCTTCCCATCAGTCGACCCTTCCATAATTTAGTCCTTGGAATTTTTTATTTTCATCCTTCCCACTTACCAATGTTATAGTATAACTCTAACACCCCTAGTGTCCCCCCCCCCCCCATGCATTTGTGCACATTGAGTGGAAATTTCAGTTTCATCGAGACATTCTCAACTCGAAATTTCCTCTCCCTTATTGTAAGCATCTACTTGTAATAGGGAAATCCTAATAGCACTCCTTGTTTACCACATCAAGCATGGATCATGTGGGATTAGGAGTCTTGGTAGGGTTTTTACCCATATAGAGGATCAGCACAAGTTCACTGGTCAAAACTCTATGACCTTAAACTAAGATCCTCTCCATGATTCTCTCGAGAACATGTTGTGTGGAATTGGGCCTCTGTGATCCTCATTCACGTCAAGTTATTTTTTCACACTATACACATCCCCTCTAGGATACCTCTCCCTAAACTGGCATCCTTATCGCATGATGTTAAGATGCATGAATCGGTCATGTCACATGACCTTAAAACTGTGACATCATCATCATGGACACATGATAAAAAAATAGTGTAGCATTGTGGTGTTCTCGCCTGAGAGAAAATCACCCTTGGAACTGGTAATTTACGATGCCACCTGTCAAGACCTACATACATCTTGATTCCTGTCTATACAGGATATGTAGCGACATCCGGACCTCCAATCTTGGTCCATCCACTCAACAAAATGTAATTCCCTCTTTCTCTATATATAAATCAGACCTTCATAGGGAAATTAAACTTTAATAATTATTCCTGGATTGATTCCCTTCCTCATGGGATATGAGAAACATAGTGATACCCGGATCATTAATTTTGGGTCCATCCATAACATTACTTCCCCTTTTCTTTTCGGTTCATCTCAATCCTCACCATATGAATTTATACTACATGGATTTCTAGAACTATGCATGGATTGATTCCCATCATTATAGGATACATAGAGATCCCAAACACTTTGAATTTTAGGACCAGTCATAGTATTTCCCTCCTTTCACATGGGGTCATTCAGGTCCAAACTCTATGACTATAAACTACAATCTTAGTCTAAGTAAAATGACTTTAAACTATATGTGATCTTACTCAAGAATTCATATTTGGTGTGTGTGTTCCTATTTGTCCCCATTCATGTCGGGTTTTTTATGGCACCACATTGCACATATTCCTCTTGGATTGATTCCCCCATGGTCTGAGCTCTATGACCTTAAACTAGATGCTCAAGTCCAAGCAACGGGATTGTAAACCGTATGCATGTATCTCCTAGGATATGTTGTGTGTGGGCCTCCCTGGTCCTCATTCACATCAGGTTTATCATAACAACTCACCACACATACCCATTAAAGATACTATTCTTCTTGGTCTAAGATCTATGACCTTAAACTGGGATTTAATGTTTTTACGCATGACACTAAACTGTGATCATACCCTGATTAAGTTTAAGATGGGCCATGATAATTGTGCGGTGCTTCAGCTTCCTCACCAGAGAGGATTTCCCCCACCAATGTTGGGATCCCTCCATGATATGTTTTATAACTATGTGCGGCTTGATTCCCATTCTTATGGGATACATAGCAACACCCAGACATTTTGTCTTCGAACCTAGCCATAGGTTCATTAACCTTTTAGTCCCTCTGACCTCAGTTATAGTCCAAGAATTGTGACCTTAAACATCATGAAATTAATCTTAATGTGTGTATGCAATACATGATACTCCTTGGCCTCATTCACATTGGGTTTTATCTACTAAGTGTTGAGTACATACCCCAGGACTAAAAAATTTCTATTAGTCTGAGAAACATGACATTAAACTATTTTCCAAGGTCCAAACCATATGAATTTAAACTAATAACTTCACTATGATTTTACCCCTTATCATATCACATGTGTATTATTTCTATATTTTTTCTAATATTTTTGTGGTACAAAATCCCTTTTGGGATCATTCACATCGAGTTTATTTCCCCAATGCCACACAATTATTTTGGGAACAAACATCGTACAATCCATGACACATGACTATAAATTTTTTATCAGGGTCCAGGCAGTATGACCTTAAAATATGTGAAATGTCCCTTCCACATGACGTTAATCTAGAAGACACATCCTGATCATATGATGTTAAATTGTGCCATGTTTCTTCCTCGTCGTATGATGTTAAACTACATGTTCATTTTCCTTATTTGCATGACGTGAAACTTCAAGGCATCTTAGGCCCTCACCAGAGAGGTTTTACTTGGAAGATGGGTTTGATCCTTGTTTAGACCAGTACACCTACAACAATTTTTTTAAAGTAATGGTGGTGTAATTTTAAGAGTGTTGTAATCCTTTCGAACATTCCATCACTCCACCCCATGCTTCGTGTTCCCCTCATTTGGATCCTCATCCTATTTCATGTATGAAGGGACCCCCTAACAACTTGGATATGCTGCTTAGGCTCACCTATCATCCTGTTCCAACATTCTGAAAGGAATCAGATGAAATTTTTGAGATAGGTCACATGTTTCTAATAAGGTTAGTGGTTGGCCCTCATTTGTTTATCCTCATTTTAGGCTATCGGTATGAATAATGTGTTTCGAATATGTTCAGTAGTTATACTATACCATCATGCCACCCTCCATGTGTTCATAATTTTGGGCATTGTGATTCACAATTTTCATTCCCCTTTATTCAGATTTATTTCAACGCCCTTAGTGTTATCCAATTTTTTCACTGGTGCACATTAGGAAAAGAAAATTGGGTGTTCTGAGAGGCTTGTTCTCTAGTCACATCCTCTCTTGGATTGAACACTTCGGGTGGTCAGTCAACAATAATAGACCCCATGTATTCAATTATTATCCAAAAATATTGTGAAAAGTTAAAAATTATGTGATCATCCCTTGTTTTTCACACCGGTCATGACCCACATGAGCTTAGGGATTGGTCACTAGTTGTTTCGTAGGTATGATTGAAGTGAGATAATTGAAACAAGAAAGAATGTGTCCATGCACACAGTTTAAAGAAATAAAAAAATAAAGCATGTTTCTTGATTTTGGAAAAAAAACATCCCATATGGATCTTCCCCTTCAATGGAGCGCTTCAGTCCCTCCACCCTCTGGTGTGTGGCCTCCAAGGTATGTTGTTGCCTTATGAGATCTATATTTTCGTTCAGCTATAGTATGGAGTTCATTTTCCCTATTATGTGACCATTCCTATTTATCTCAGGGATCAGCCACTTGATGGATGATATTATTCATTTATTCATAACTTTTTTTATAATCCCTCTAGTAAATTTCATGTAAAATTGCATAATTGGTGTGAGATACCCATGTTTTAATACTAAATATAATTTTTTAACATTATTTGAAGAAGTCCAATTGATTCAGTTTACTATTTTAATTATAAATCTCACCCTGATTATCCAAATTGCATGGTTCTTATTTTTTAGGATTCCCCTTTCAATATCCGACATTTCATTATAATAGATCTTGGTCCAATTATTCCATTTGAAGGGTCATATGATCCACACAAAAGGCTCAAATAATATGTGAAGAAACTAGACCATTATTGAAGATAGAATTACTGGGCTCACTCCAGAATTCCAAATCCTTTAATTCTCCTCCAAAGTTTTGGGTACAATTAAATTCATCTTGTATAAAAATTTGAAGGTCCAACTACACGAACAAGGGGCCCAACTGATGCTTTGAAGTCCATCCCACCATTCTGGTTGGGAATTAAAATTCAGACACTATTAATGACATTTCTCATGATCTAGTAATTAAATCAAGATGATATTTTGTATTGAGAAATAGGAGATATAGGTGGCATAATTTTTTTAATAAATAATTCTGATTCGAAGGAATCTTCCTATTCAAAAATCCATTCACATTTCAGCCATTGAAAAATCATGGATAGAAATGGATAGTTTAACATTGTTTATGAAAACCGCCATAATGTTGGCTCCATAAGTCAAAATGCCTCAAAAAATTTAGATTAGTAGGAAAACATTATTATATAAAACATTTAATAATAGGATATCTCGATATTCAGCTATCTGTATATCCAAATTGGTGATGCAAGTGGAGGGGCATATTTGGAATGCAAACAGTCCACCTCCTTGGGCTATAAATACAACCCCCTCTTCTCCTTGAATTTGGTTGGAATTTAAGAAGAGAGGATCATACATTTTAATGACCAAATATTTTAAAAATTCTTGGGAGGACCTTCCATACTCAAGTTCTCACTTGATATACCTTTCATTATATCTTTGTTTTCATTTACTTTTGTGTTCCTTTTATTTGTAATTGTGTAAGTTGTTTTCAATTATGTTTGAATGTTAATGAAAGTTTCTTCTTCATATTCTATTTTAATCATCCACCCTCTATTCTTAAATATTAATGATCTTAAAATATTTGAAATCAAATTGAAACATCTTCCCTTCTTTCGCTTTCTCATTCAATCTAAAGTTAGTTTTTAAATCTCGTCATTGTTCGTGTGTGTGTGCTCGACACGCTACTCTTTTCTTATCCCTTTCTTTTACTTATTTTTATAATTAATCATCATAAATATAATAAAACATATTACTAATTATCTTAATGGATGATTAAATCTCTCATTGGGGTGAGTTATAATTTAGGTATGTTAAGTGATTGATAGCTTTTGATCTATGAATATTCTTTAAATTAACATTGTGTATGTTGGACTAAACATGTCATGGATTAATGACTTGTTTTGTTTAATGTATGGTTTACATGGATTATTGGAACCATAAATACACTACCATCAACATTTACTGATTGAGATTATAACCCTAAGTTAAGTTAAGGTTTGGATTAAAGCCTTAACACTTAGGAATTTCAATCAACGTCAACTTGTGACATGGGTGTTAATTTAATGCAATATAAAGCAAGGCTCAAGGATATCACAAGATTAACTACCTAATGATGAACTCACCCCAATATTTATCAAATTTTTAAATAAATCATAATCAATCAATCATTTCAATTAAGATTTGTAAACACACCCCCCCAATCAAAATACAATCAACTAAAACCAATCGACTATTAAAAAGTATCATCGCCGAGGATTCGAACCGATTGCTGCTATACACATTAGCAGAGCATTAAAATCTTGAATGGTCGATAGGCGACAATCGTATGTGCTTTCAAATGGAACCATTTTCGGGGATGGTGCAATTAAATTTTCATTAGTTTTTGGTTATTTTAAAAAAACAAAAAAACAAAATTTTAAAAAAAATGAAAAAAACACACAAAGAAAAACCCACCTTCTCATAAAGATAATAAAGAAAAAAATACAAGGAAAACCCTATCTTCCTCTTTCTTCCAAAATATATCTGAATGCCCCGTAGCCTCCCAAACAATCACTCAGATTTTTTTGACCCTGAAATTGAGTTAACACTTTTCCAACTTAGGAGGAACATTAGGGATAATCAAATAATTCAAGAACTAGTCCTCATCCATTCAGTTGAATTAGAAATGGCCAATCCTAGGGAACAAACACTTAAAAACATTATTCCCCTAATATGAATTACCAACCCCTTGGTATTCAATATCCAAACATAGAGGCTAACTTTGAACTTAAATCATGTTTTATTCATCTTCTACCTCATTTCCACAGGCTAGTCAGTGAGGATACACATATTCATCTTAAAGAGTTCCAAGTGGCGTGATCTACCATGATGACTCAAGGGTTTTATGAGGAACAAATAAAACATTGAGCATTCCATTTTTCCTTAGATGGCTCCACCAAGTCATGGCTTTACTATCTCCCTTCCGGTTCCATACCCACATAGAATGACATAAAATAATTCTTCTTAGAGAAATTCTTTCCAGCTTCTCATACTGCTTCTATCCAGAATGAAATTAGTGGTATCCATCAATTCTCCAATGAATCACTCCATAAGTATTGGGAGAGGTTCAAAAATCTTGTAGAAACCTGACCACACCACCAAATCTCTTAATAACTCTCGATCCAATACTTATATGAGGGTTTATTGGATATGGAGAGAACTCTCATTGATGATGCAAGTAGTGGTGATATTTTTGATAAAACTCTTGAAGTTGCAAGAGATCTCATAAGAAACATGGCTGAAAACACACAACAATTCCATATTTGAGAACATGATCAAGTCAAACAGCCCAAGATAGTCAGTTTATAAAGCCGAACAAGATGACAAAGTGGATGAGTGAACTTACAGGTCTTGTGCGACAACTAGCTGAGGAATCTAAAGCCCCAACCACATCTTCTGCACAATCTCTATTCCCTGGACCTATCAAGAACTGTGGAATCTATAGCTCCCCATCTCATCCAACTAACACATGTCCAAAACTTCAATAGAATCCCTCTGATTCATCTAGACCAATGGATATCAATGTAACATATGCTCAGAGGAACACCAAACCTCAACAATCAGGTCAGTTCATTAGAAACTTCAACCAACCCCACTCTGAGCCCTTCTATTCTACCTTCAACCAAGGATTGAGGTGTGGTAATCCCATTTCTCATCCCCCCCAATTCCCTCCTCAAAACCCAAACCAATTTTAATATGGTCAAGGTGTTGGTAACTTCCAAAAACCTTACCCTTTTTTTCCTCAACCTCAAAGGATCAATCCTCATATTCCTCCTCCTAGATTCCACTATCCTAGTGAGCCTTTCCAATTCCCAAACCAATAAAATCGCTTTACTAAGAACCAAAATCAAGGTAATCCCAATTTAGGATAAGAATCTTCTTCCAAACAACCATGGGAAAGTGTAGTGGAATATCTTTCCTCCTTTACCCATTCTAGACTTAAAAATATTGAAACCCAAATTGGTCAACTTGCATCCCACCTAATCCAGTAACAATAATCAAATTCTTCCCAACTCCCAGCTCAACCATTACCCAACCCCAAGGGTAATGTAAGTGAAATTTCACCTAGACTGGGAAAGAAATTTTCTATGCCTCAAGATAAGTCCTCAAACTCCCATTTAAATGTTGACCTAGAAAATGAAAAGAAAAATAAACTTGAAAAGGAATCTAAATCCATTCCCTCAGCACCTTATATTCCACTTAGGAACCTAATTCCTTTTCCTCAAGCTATCTCTAATCCAAATAAGTCATTTTAACCAGATATTGAAATGCTCAACATGTTTAGACATGTTGAATTCAACATTCCTCTCTTAGATGCCATCAAAAAAATTATTAAGTATGCCAAGTTTCTTAAGGAATTGTACACTCATAAGAGGAAACTGAGGACCTTTGAAAATTTTTCCACCCAGCAGTCTATTCCCATAAAGTGAAAATATCCTAGGACCTTTATAGTTCCATGCAAAATTGGGAGTTCCAACTTCGATGATGCACTCATAGACCTTGTATCCTCAATTAATGTAATGACCAAATCCATATTATCCAACCTTGGTCTTGGTGACCTATATCCAACAGGTGTTGTCATTCAATTGGCCAATCGAAGAACTTCTAATCATGAGGGTATAATCAAAGATTTCCTTGTTCATGTGAATGATCTTATCTTCCATGCTGATTTCTATGCCCTTGACATAGAAGGTTAGATGAAATCTTCTCAATCTCCCTTAATTCTAGGAATACCATTCCTAATGATAACAAGAACCAAAATTTATGTCCATTCAGGTATCTTTTCCATGGAATTTGGTGACCAACTAGTCAAGTTCAACATTTTCCAAGCCATGTGATACTCATATGAGGATCACTCTGTATTCTCTATCCATGCTTCTAAAAGTATCTCTGAGAGTGTGTTGAATTCAAATCAATCATGTTCTTCCTTTTCTACTGATAGTGGAGTTTTTGAATATTGCATCCTCATTAACCAAGTCATAAATGGAGAATTTGATGTTGATATTACAAATGTAAACTCCATTGATCTAAAGGATCTTGAAAACTCTTTGGAATCCCATCTCAACTCTAACATCCACTGCTCCAACTTGGATGGTAATGGGGAAAATGAACAATCATGTTTATTTTTTAATTCAAATATGATTTTATAACATTCATCATTTCCTATCCATGATTCTGAAAATTCTGTTATATGTGTGGTGAACCCTGAACTAATGTGTTTATATTGTCCCAATGGTAGTGATGTTTGTGATATTTATTCCCTAATTAATAAAGTGATCATTGGTGATGTTAAAATTGACCATTCTTTGGGAAAAAACATTGATATAAATGGTATTGAAAGATTTATTCAGTCTTATGACTCCAATGATCCTCATTAATGTACATCAGTAAGTGATGAAATAAATGAGTTAAAAACAATTGGGATCTCATACTCTAGTTTTTTGTTATATGATCCTTACATAAACATGCCATAATAATTGAAACATCTTCCTGAACTTCCAAGCATAGAATACCAACACTCAGTGGGCTTCATAATACTACAAGTTGAAGACCAAAGGGAGGATGGTCATATTCTCCTTCCACCCCCATTCAATTTCAAGAACCACATCAAGGAAGGGGAGAAATTATCCAATGAACAATCAGGAAACCCAGAGGAGAAGTTTTTTGGAAGCACACTAGAGTTAAAAAAATACAGTGGCCACCATTGGACTATGGGTAGTCTAAAGAAACTGTCCAGTTGTAGACAAAATAAATGCAGCACTTCTTGGGAGATAACCCATGTTTTCTTTTACTTTTATGAAATTTTAATTTATTTTTAGTTTTTAATTACATGAATAATGATTTTTATTTTTCAAGTAACTTCCCGCATGAGGCACATCAACTTCCACTAATCCACCACTTAATGGAGATGACGACCCACCAAATTCAAACTAGGGGGAACCTCTTTCCCTTTAACTCTCTCTCTCTTCCTCTCTCTACCTATTTCTTCTTCTTCCTCTCTTTTTTTACCACTTTCTTCATCAAATCCTTTCTTTTTATATTTTTATTTTGTGTGGGTTTGTATTTTAAAAACACTAAAAAAACTAAAAAATAAATTAAAAAATGAAAAAAAATCGAAAGAGTTACTCACCATCCATTTTTGAAAATTTTTCCAACCATTTTGGGGAGTCAAAAGACATGGTTTCATCTCAAAAAAATTTGTGTTTTCATCATGTATTTGGATAAAGAATATTGTTTCAAAACCAAAAAATTGTGAATTCTCAATTTTTGATTTGGAAAATGATTTCCCCCAATCGTGAGGAACAAAATCAGCTTTCATGCCAAGGTCACCTATGATCATCTTTTCGTTTTGTGCATTTTCACCCCCAATTGTGAGTCTTTAGTTTTTGGACCTTCAAGCTAAATTTCTTACTTTGGTGTTCTTGAATATGATAGAGGCATTTTCTGAACCACACAAGAATCAAAATATCTAAATAGCCTCTCATTTCCCTTACATTAATCCTCCTTTTGAAAGCCCGTTCGAGCTAATGAAAAAAATTTCTTTGATAGCCACATTACAATCCCAATACCTTATCCCACCCAATATCTACATGTATTTTCATTGCATAATTTTTTGAAATTTAAGTGTGGGGGGAATTGATTTTATTTTGGGTACCCTTTATTAATTTCACCATGTTATAATATGCTTGAGGGAAAGTATCCATTTTAGCATGGGGAGAGGTTTTCATTCAGTGTGTTTTTTGGAATTTATATATTCTTATGACATCTTGTTCAAATTTTATTAACAAGTGTTCAAAAAAATATCAAAAAAAATAAAAAAGAACAAAAAAAGAATGGGTTGTGTCTTGGGTGGGTCAAAAATCACTCTTTCTCAACCTTTTATCTTGTTATAACTATTACAATTAGTGTCATGAGGAGATCAATCATGGGTTGGGGTATGAGTGTGAGATCTTTTTCAAGTTCAACTTTCAAAAAAATGAAAAAAATGAAAAAAAATGAAAAAAAACACTTGCATTATATATTCTTATGTCATTGGGAGAAGTTTTGTGTTTTGTAAATATTACATATTCTCATTCCCTTCAAATTTTATTCCACTTTTGTGTCTTTATTCACATAATTTTTCCCTTATAAATATGTGTTTCCATTTCTTTCCATGTTTTATTTCAAAAATATTGTGTATTACTTTTTCCATGTTGGTGTTTTACCTATATTCCTCTCTCTCTTGGACATTAAATTCCTACCATCCCATAGCCACAGAAAAACACCTCAAAAATACCTCTTGATTCTTGTTCACTTTAGGATAGATAATGAAAGTTGATATCTCTTTCAAACTCTAATATTTTCACTTTTGGTTGGTGAAAGAGTAAACCTCCATAAATGAATTTTATCATCTTGAGAGGAGTAAGTTTTGAGTGCCCACATTTTTCATTTCTAAATTTGATAATGAAAAATGAATTGTTTTTGGAATATTATTTTTGTAAAAAAATGGTGGAATTAAATATGGATAAGTGAACTGGTCTTAACCTTCCCTGATTGGGGAAAACAAAATTTTAATATTTGTTGGTTAGTGTGAATGATTTAGTTATGTTTTTATATTTTTTTCACATGAAAACATGCACAAGAAAAAGTGTGGGTAGTTGATATTATTAATTTATTCATAATTTTTTGTATACTCCCTATAGTAAATTTCATGTAAAAGTGCATAATTGGTGTGAGATACTCATGTTTTAATACTAAATATAATTTTTGAACATTATTTGAAGAAGTCCAATTGATTCAGTTTACTATTTTAATTATAAATTGCACCCTGATTATCTAAATTTCACGGTTCTTTATTTTTAGGATTTCTCATTCAATTTCCAACATTTCATTAGAAATATCTTTGGCCAATTCTTCCATTTTAAGGGTCATATGATCCACACCAAAGGCTCAAATAATCTGTAAAGAAACTGGACCATTCTTGAAGATAGAATTACTGGGATAACTCCAGAAGTCCAAATATTTTAATAATACTCTAAATGTTAGGGGAAAATTCAATTCATCTTGTATAAAAATTTTAAGGTCCAACTATATGAAAAATGGGTCCAACTGATGCTTTGTATTCCATCCCACCATTTTGGCCAGGACTTAAAATCTGGACACTATTCATGAAATTTATCATGATCAAGTCTTCAAATAAAGCTGAGATTTTTCATTGTGAAAGAGGAGATATAGGATACCTACTTTTTTTAATAAATAATTCATATTTTAAGGCATCTTACTCTTCACAAATCTATTCACATTTCAACCATCGAAAAATCATGGATAGAAATGGATAGTTTAACATTGTTTATGAAAATTTCCATAACGTTGGATCCATAAGTTCAAATGCCTCAAAATTTTGAGAGTAGTTTGAAAACATTATTATATACAACTTTTAATAAGAGTATATCTTGATATTCGGATTTTTGGATGGCCAAATTGGTGATGCAAGTGGAGGGGAATATTTGGAATGCAAACTGTCCACCTCCTTGGGCTATAAATACAACCCCCTCTTCTCCTTGCATGTGGTTGGAATTTTAGAGGAGAGGAGAATATATTGGCGCAACCAAATCTAATAAAAAGGATTGGGAGGAACTTACATAATCAATTTCTCACTTGAGATACATTTCTTCCTCTCTTTGTTTTCATTTACTTTTGTGTTCCTTCCATTTGTAATTGCGTAAGTTGTTTTCAATTTCGTTTGAATTTTAATGAAAGTTTCTTCTTCATATTCTGTTTTAATCATCCACCCTCTATTCTCAAATATTAATTATCTTAAAATATTTTAAATCAAGTTGAAACCTCTTCCCTTCTTTCTCTTTCTCAATCAATCTAAAGTTTTCTTTTAAATCTCATCATCGTTCGTGTGTGCGTTCTCAACGCGCAACTCTTTTCTTATCCCTTTCTTTTCCTTATTTTTATAATTCATCATCATAAATATAATAAACCAGATTACTAATAATCTTAATGGATAAGTAAATATCTTATTTTTGTGAGTTATAATTTAGGTATGTTAAGTGATTAAGATCTTTTTCTCGATAAATATTCTTTGAATTAACATTGTGTATGTTGGACTTAACATGTCATGGATTAATGAATTGTTTTGTTTAATTTATGGTTTACATGGATTATTGGAACCATAAATACACTACCATAAACGTGTACTGATTGAGATTATAACCCTAATTTAAGTTAAGGTTTGGATTAAATATTTAACACTTAGGAATTCCAATCAACGTCAACTTGTGACATGGGTGTTAATTTAATACAATATAAAGCAAGGCTCAAGGATATCACAAGATTAAATACCTAATGATGAACTCACCCCAATATTTATCAAATTGTTAAATCAATCTTAATCAATCAATCATTTCAATTAAGCTCTACAAACAACCCCCCCCCCCAATCAAAATGAAATCAACTAAAAACAATCGACTATTAAAAAGTATCATCGATGAGGATTCGACCCGAGTTTTGCTATACACATTAGCAGAGCATCAGAACCTTGAACGGTCCATAGGAGACAATATTCCATGATTTTAATGGATCACCTATTTCAGATGCTCTTGGGCCTCCTCCAGCTGGATGTTCAATCGTATGATGAGTTCTAATTGATTAGTGATGAAGTAGGAGCACTCATTTGTTTGTTCTTCTTGGTGTTGGATCTCTTGTTCGGCCTATTAGAGCTTCCATATGTTGTAATATTTCTATTGGAGCCAGGAATCATCCAAATGTTGACTAATTTTTCACATCTTCTCAATAATATAGTCATGTACTAATGTGTGCAGATTATGAGTGTTCATCCCTTCCATTCATACAAAACCTATCGATTGGTGAAGTGACCCCATTTATCTCACCCATTGTGTCTCTAGGGACTCGAGTAAACACTTTCCATGACCTCTACCAAGTCATGAGACTTTACTTAGCCATTTTAGGATCAGATTCATCTAGCTCTTCGGGATCCACTGGTTCATATTTCAGATAGATGGCCAGAATTCCAGCGATAGGGTCTTCCTATGACATCCTCTCGGAAGGATTGGGATCTATAATGTTCAAAAAAACCCTCTTTTCTCATTTATTTCTCATTAACCTCACCTCATCCAGCTTTGGGCTCTTCCCTATTAGTGGAATCACCTGTGGCTACAACCTCTTACTCACTAGGTTCCAAGGCCAGATCATCTTGAGTGGCCAGATCCTCATGGACATGTGTAGTCATCAGAAGAGGACCCACAGATGTCCTAAACTCATCAGTTTCTAGGATTGTAGTCTTATAATCACTATATGAAATAGGCACCTAATTCAACCTAATCCTCAGATGATAGATATGGGGATGTGATGGTAGATTCTTACAAGAGTTGAGCACCACCAGATCAAGTTCCCGAGTCACCATAGGAACTTCCACCACTGGGGACCCTTCGATGCTTATTAATTCAATGATTTTCACTGATGTTATCCTATACAGGATAAGTTCTATTTAGTGGATCTAAGTTTTGAAAATGGAAGGTTCCAAGGGAGATATAAGTTAAGACTTACTATGAGATTTTCTTCAATCCCTTTGTCAGATCCTGTAATCTCACCACTCTCCCAGGGGATCCCCATATGAGTTATTGTCCCCTGAGGTTCCCCACCATCAAGATCTTCATCTTATGCCTCTTCCTCTTATTGTTCCTCTTATTTCTTAGCCTATCTTCATTCTTCTTATGTTTCTTCTTCTTTTTCTCCATCATCACTATCATATTCAGGAAACATCTCTTCTAGATCATTCTCTTTACTGAGAATCACTTTCACCCTGAGATAAGGTTCCTTATATTTACCCTGTTGGCATGCATAGTCATCCATGGTCTTCAGGTACATATTCTACTGATGAAAGTATGCCATGTCTGGCACTTGGATATGCCCAATTTCATGCAGTTTAAGCACAGTGTGTGTTAGTATCTTCCACAGGTCTTTAATTTATAATTATTTTCGTAATGTCCTATAATAAGACCAGAGGGTCAGGAAAATAGCATCAACAACTGGTTGTAAGAGATTTCTTATCTTCTTCCCATAGTATTATTTAACTAGACCACAAGGCCACCTTCGGGACCAACCCTCCTCAGAATACAGGGGTACGGAAGCAGCCTATGATGTTCCCACCATTGAGGTTCCAGCTCGTGATTGTCCCAGTTTCTTAGTCTACCTATTTGTTTGCCTCCCTAATGGAAACCAGCCTACTTTCCCACCACTATGGATCCATTACCTTGATTTTATGAATGAAACTTCACAGGATTACCTATGGGTATGCTACCTCCTAGTTCTTAGCATATTCCATTGATAGGTCGGCATCGACATTTTCAGGTGGAAGTGTGATGGTTTCACCAAATCCAGCAGTCATTAGCATGTACCAAAACTGACGGAGAATGCAAGGGTGACACTCTTTATGAACCACTGTATATATCTTCTTTGACACTTATTGAATGCACTCAAACTGTCTAGAGAAGTGGTATGGAACACATTGTTCACAAAGGATCTTGTCATCGATCCAAGATACTAGCACACCTCCCCTAATGTTATGTAGTTATTCTCTCTAATCTAATGATCTTCATAGGTCATCCACCATATAGCTGGTCAGGGGTGTGGAATGGGTGGAAATTTAAATTTTCATGGTTTCCGATCCAGAGCTTAACCCCTTAATCATTGATAATCTATTTCTGGACCCCAGTAATGTTCAACAGATATGGTCGTAGACCATTTCCTATAGTATGAATGGTGTTTGGGAAATCGTATCCACCAAAATGAGCTGAAATCCTAACATTGAGTATTTGGAATGGCCCATAAATTCTATTGTGAATGCCTCCCCTTGAGATTCATTCCAGAATACTGTAGAGTCTTTCCAAGTTAAACACTCCCATATTGACCTTGTTTGAGCCTCCATGATCCTCTCTATCACTAAATTTCTCAGGATTACCCCCATCCATGTGTCCCTCACCGACAACAACCACCCACTCAGGAAGGTGGAAAGAAAGAAAGCATAGGGTACTATTTGTTCCTAGATCTCATCCATGATATACCCCCACAAATGATATTCTCATGCTTCCAAGATCACCCAATATGATCCTTCCTTTCCCCTCTGTGATACATTTAGGCACTGCTTCCCTCAGCCTAGAATCCTCAACTTATTATCCTTCTTGTAGAATAGGTCAAACCACACTGGGAATGGGATTTCCTTTTGGATGTACTCAATTCATAGATTCTTCTTAGGCTCAACTAGGAGATTCCATGTCAGGATGGGGGTTTGTACTCTATCTTCCAAGATATTATCCACTTCCATAAACTCATCATACTAAACACCCTCTAGGGGAATGTCTATGATATAGTGAATGTCCCGTAGATTGAAGTTAAACCCCCCATGGTGGATGTGGAAAGAGTTTGTGTCATGGGACCACCGGCTGAAAAGCTCTTTCACCAGTTCCTATTAATGGTAGATGTGAAATTATGATGTCTATACGGATTCAAACAGTCCAATATTGTGCATCTCTTCTCTAAAATCCTCTCATGTATAGTGCACACAGTACACCCATGTGCATTCACTTGTAAATTTACCCCCAAACCTCAGTTCCCAGTCCTTCTACTAGCACACACTTTCATCTATTATACTACTTTAGAAGGTTCTTGCATAGTGATTTGGGCACTCCTCAGGCACTGGCTCATCTCCCATGATTATACTTGTCTTCGGATTCAGAACATAGATGGCCATCTTCTGAATCTCCCTGGAATAATGTCCATTAATAGTGATGTTGTACTGTTGGAGACTATCTTCACACATGCCTAAGAGAATATGATTATCTGATAGAACCCTCCTGGAATGAAGTATTTAGGGATTCCCAATCATCTTTTCTCTCTATGTGGAAATAACTACTTCTCTCTTAGCATCAGTTTGTTGACCGTCCATGTTGATCAAGTTTTGGAACACTAAGGTTGGATTGTAAAAGATTTAGGGTTGGTTTGAAAAAGTGTGGTTCACACATAAGATTGGATGGCAGTCGTAGAAAATTCCATCCAATTATAAAAGCATGAAATAATTTATCATCTACGTATAAAAAATGAATGAGATTTAGTTTTCCACATATTATTTACAAACTTATGTGCACAAGAGAAAAATCGCTCGTCATACAGAAAGTAAAGGTACTATGCATATGGCCCCCCACATATTTATAGGCATTTATCGGGTCTTTTGTGCATGCATGCAAGTTTCCTTACACTCTGGTCTTCATATTTTTCGTTCACATCCCACATGATCAATTATTTTCGGTTTTTCCCTTGGAACCTGACCTTCTAGACCCCTTTCAGTTCAGACTTTTAGGGGGGAATTTTTTGGTGTCGATGTAAGAACTTGGATATTCATTTCAGGTATGGATATTGATTTCGGGTGTTTTTGAGAAAAAAGTAGATTTTTTTGAAATTTAAGGATTACACGCTGTGTAATTAGGAGTACACATTGTGTACCTAGTTATCACAGGTTGTTGTGTACTGACCGTGTAACGACCCAATACATGGTTGTGTGAGGTGACTTGGAGACTATTGAGTGCTTCCTCAGAAATTATGTAGTTTATCGTTAAAAGACCGCATGAGTAATTGATGGTGAGTGATCCCTCAGAGTGTTTATAGTATAACATTATGATGTAATAGGGGGAATTGATGTTGAGTGCTTCCTCATAGAGTATGTAGTTTAGTGTTAAAAGACTACATGAGGAATTGATAATGAGTGCTTCCTCAAAGAGTCTTTTTTTGCATGAGACCAAAGAGGTTAGACTGCGTGATCTTTCCCAGAGGGTCATTATATCTTTATTTTGAATTTTTGGTTGAACCATATGGGTTAGGTTGTGAGAACTTTCCCAGAGGATTGCTTGTTAATGTTTGATTGATTAGTTTATAAATGTAAACGAATGTAGTTTGAAACTGTAGGATTTTTTTACTTTTGAGTACTTCCTTTTTTATTACTTCATTTCATCATATTTCCAGCTATATTTATTCACTGATAGTTAGGCATATATCTTTTGGTAGTTTCCTACTAGGATTCGTCTCACACCCTATTTGGGTCATGCTTTTGGGCCCAAACAGATTAAATTGTTAAAGGTATAGATAAGGTAAAATGCCCTTCTACTTCAGGTACTTGATTTTTGTGAAGCTGGAGAGCATGGAACCATGCTGAGGCTTTCGATGCTACTAGAGTTACTTTTTTTCTTTATACTTTGGTTTAGTACCGTTTTTTCAGCATTGTGACTTGTTTGGCTGCTTTCCTAGATATATTTGGCATGCATCATTTATATATGTGCTCCAGTTGTTTATTTACTTTTAGTCTTTCATTGTTTACATGTTTTATGGTATTACTTCTTTTGTTGTTGTATATTATTGATATTCCACTATGTTGATCTACCAATGAGGGAAACATTTCCTCACTATCATACCCAAGTCCCTCACTGCTAGTCGGTATCCTCTGGTGTTCGGGAAAATGTGCTCGATGTCATGTGACCAACCAGGTACAGGGCACCTTTTTGCGGCACCCGAAACCTAGACGTTACAAAGTGGTATCAGAGGTGTATATTTTATTTTTTGACTTACTTTTTGGAGCCTATAGACAAGGATAGAAAAGAATAGGTAGTTGGTAATAAGTTTTTCCCTAGATTAGCTAACCTGTGTATAGGGAAAATCCAATATGCTTCGATTATTGCAATTTTATGGTTTTGAAATTGTTATAGTTGATTTTATTTCACCGTTGGGTGATTCACATGTTTTGTGCTATTATTGTTTATATTATTGAGGTTCTATTTCTGTTGCAACCCGATGAGATTAGGGTATTCCATCTCATGCATCATATAGGCACCTTCTATAGATCACATGTCATGCATTCTCATCATGCCATTTAGGGTGCATTACCGATTGCATGTTGTTGTGATAGATTTCATGCTATATATTCATGTTGTTATGATAAATTCCTTGATATAATACCTTCTATTTGGTAGGGTATTGCTAATATGTAAATTTTCTTTTGAATGGGTTCCAAACTTTGGCCCCTTAGGTGTTATGGTCACTCATGGATCGGAATTTGGTGGATCATGTGATTGATTTCACTATTATACTTTGTAATATACATGAATATGATGCCAAGATTTGATTCTCAGGGAGTATGGTTCCCCACGGATCGTAATTTGGCACTTTAATGTTTTTTTTAGTGTTTTTTGGGGTTTCAGAGTAGTTTCTGGGGCTTACTATCTAGAAAAACCTAGAACACATGGTGTGTAATGATGAATACTTTCCATGTATCCTTATGTTTGGGAAGGAACAACTATTCTTAAGTATACATCGTGTACTATATATACATGTTGTGTAGTCCTTAACTGTGTGACTGGATGTATGGGAAGAGATGCGGGGTTTGGAAATGGTTGGTGGAACATGACGTGTACTTAGAGTACACGTTGTGTTGTAAGGACCGGGTATCCATCCATGTGACCAATGGCACAGGTGGATAAAACTTAGGTTGTACATGTCGTGTTCCATTCTTATACTCCATGTAGAGTTGACAGTGTCACCGACCGTGTGAATAATGACACGGGTGGTTATAACTTAAGGGTTGTATTCCATGTCTAGGGTGAACACATTGTGTAGTGTTACCTAGGAAGGAACCTTGTGTTTAGCCGTGTAGAGGAACTAGGTCAGGGGGTAAAGATTCAAGTACACACCGTGTCAAAGGAGAAAACATTATGTGTATTAGGTGTTACCTGACCAAGGTTGGTAGAAGTAAACACCCATGTAAATGCTTAAGGGAATATTCTGTTTAGGGTTCATACACTTTGTGTATCCATGTTTTGAAAAACTTGAATGTTTTCTTTCTCCAGTTCCTTTCCTGCACTTCTAAGTTTCAGTCCTTGATAATCTTAAATTGAGGTGTGCATTTTACCTTGTAGAGTCATTCCCTTGAAACGTCCTCTAGTTGTATGCCAGATACAGGGCAACTATCATACATCAGGAATGGTAGATCAGGGACTACCAGTTGATCCTCCTGTCATGCCCATCTTGTCATCAGCCGTCGTTCTAGATACAGGTGCCGATGCACAGTTCTGAGAAGGCTTCAGGAGGTTTATGCAGACCTTCCAGGGAGCATCACGCCTTGTACCATCTATGGTAGAGTTGATTCAAGTTTTTTAGTAGCAGCATCCTCCCACCTTCTCAGGGGATGGAGGGCCTCATGCTACAGAGTCATGGTTAGAAGTCATGTTTTCTATCTTCGATCATCTCGAGATGCATCCAGAGAGGAGGGTGAAGCTCTCTACGTATATTCTTCGGGATTGGGATGAGATTCAGCGTAACTTATATGAATACTTCTACCTGGAGACCTTGAGGTACAATCGATCCTGAGAGTTCCTGAGTTTGGAGCAGGGTACTCTCTCTTTAATGGAGTATTCTTCTTACTTCATAGAGCTGCAATGCTTCACACCCATTCTAGGTGGTAATGAGTTATTTATGGCGTGGAAGTTTGAGAATGGTCTCAGGCATGACATCCGATATTAGGTGAACATATTTAGATTTACTTACATATATTATATAGTCAACCAGGTGTTGATCACTAAGTGCAACATGAGGTATTATGGAGTTGTGGTCTAGGGAGGTTCAGCATCCAAAGTTGGTACTCTTCCGAATGATAGCAAGAAGCAACGCAGGGAGTCTATGTGCACATATTCGAGTAGGCGGGATACTCCTATAGGTATCCAGGTGGTATGCTACCAGTGCGGTAAGAGCGGGCATATGAGGCCACATTGCCCGAGATACCCAGTTGAGTGCCGATCTTGCGGCAAGATGGGCCATCTTCATCGTTTCTATCAGTTTTTCTCACCAGCAGCTGGTGATAGGGGTTCTATTTCGAATCCTCGTACCATTGTAGAACCACTAGTCCCACATCAAATGGGGTTTTGGAGTTCTTTAGGTCATTCAGGGTGAGGTGGAGGTTGTGGCCGCAGTGGTCAAACATAGGGTTTTTTATAGCTGTAGGGTGGATCATCTCAGGGATCTCAGATAGATTCATAGGTTCGCATCGTAGGTTAGGTTTTTTCACTAGAGCATACCCAGTAGGATCAGGATCCTGAACCCTCTACGGTTAGAGATACAATTTTGGTTGCCTCATTTTTAGCTTCTTCTCTTTTCTACACAGGGGATTCCCATAGTTTCATATATGTACCTATTGTGGAGAGCCTTGGGTTCTATATCTTTACTTATACTGATATCTTGATGCTGGACACACTATTGGGAACTAGAACTGATAGTGTATGTCAGTGCAAGGAATGCCTTCTTTAGGTTGGTTGGTGTCACTTGTTTTGGGACATTTTTGTCTTAGAGATGTTGGGATATGACGTCATTCTCAGAATGGACTTTTTAATTCCCTTCCATGCAGTTGTCAATTTTTATCATCGTAGGGTGAGTTTCACATCACCCAAGGGTAGTTTGTTTCTACATAAGGGAAAATGGGATGTACAGGTGATTAGAGTTGGACCCGAGCATCATGGGTTGAGAGGAATTATAGGCCATATTTCTAGTTTGTATCTGGATGACCAAGGGACTTCACAGATGGACTTTCCTCTAGTGGTGGATCATTTCAGAGATGTCTTTCCATACGAATTTTTAGGTTTACCTCCAAAGAGAGAGGTAGATTTATCTATTGAGCTTGTTCCAGGAGCGGCATTGGTGTCCATTCCTACTTATAGGATGGCTATACCAAAGTTACAGGAGCTCAAGAAGCAGTTAGAGGAGTTATAGGCAAAGGGTTTCATCTGAACTAGTACTTCTCCTTGGGGTTCGCCTGTCCTGTTTGCAAAGAAGGTGGATGGTACCCTCAGACTTTGTGTGTATTATCATAGACTGAACCAGTTGATTTTCAAGAACCCATATCCATTTCTGATGATTTATGATCTCTTTGATCAGCTTTGAGGAGCCCGGGTGTTCTCAAATATTGAATTGAGATAATGTTGTCATCAATTGCCCGTTAGACCATCAGATATACCTCTTACAACCTTTTAGAGTAGGTATGTTCTATACGAGTATGTGGTTATACCGTTTGGTCTCACGAACATGCCTGCAGTTTTTATGGAACTAATGAACCGAGTGTTCCATCTATACTTGGACTCTTTTGTGGTGGTTTTCATGGAAGATATATTAGTGTACTCTCACACTCGACACAACTATGATACCCATGTTGAGATCATTTTGAGTACACTGAGAGAGCATAGGTTATATGTTAAGCTCTCAAAATGACACTTTTGGATAGACCATATTCACTTTTTGGGTCATGTTATCTCAGAGACATGAGTATCAGTAGACCTAGAGAAAGTGAAAGTAGTAGTTTCCTGGGAGAATCCAAAGAACTTATTTGACGTATGGAGTTTTCTAGGGCTGACTAGTTACTACAGATATTTTATACCGGACTTTTCACACTTAGCAGCACCATTGACGAGCCTGACTAAGAAGGGTGTGAAGTACCTGTGGACAGATTCCTATGACTCATCCTTTCAGGATCTTAAAGGAAGATTGACTTCAGCACTAATACTAGTTTTTACATATCCGGGAAAGAGTTATATTGTTTACTATGATGCATCAGGTATCAGGATGGGAGTAATTCATATGTAGAGGGAAGGTGTCGTTGCATATGGGTCTTGGAAGTTGAGGCCACATGAGAGGAATTACTCGACACACGATCTTGAGTTGGTAGCAGTTGTTCATGCCTTGCTCTATTGGAGACATTACCTTCTGGGAGATAATTTTGTGGTGTACACTAACCACCAAAGTATCAAGTATATCTTTACTCAGGACGATCTGAACTTGTGACAGCGAAGGTGGTTTGAGTACCTTCAATCCTTTGACTTTGAGCTTGCCTACATGCTAGGGAAAGGCAACGCAATGGCTGATGCATTGAGAAGGAGGACTTAGATACAGGTAGTTTAGGAGGCCATCCGTGATTGGAAGCTTATGGATATTTTCTTTGAGATGCATTTGTAGGTGCACGACAGATAGGGGAAGACATTTATTTCTTTTGTAGTTGTTACCTCTAATCCACTTGATCGGGTGTGCATGAGGAAGTTATCAGATTCTGAAAGCCTATTTCTACGAGAGAGTGTGTCAGGAGGGGACCTTAATCCTAGATGGATAGTAGGTGAGGATGAGATCTTGCGTTTTCATGGGTTTTTATGGGTTTCAGCAGACATACGCAAGGAGATGATGTGGGATTTTCATTCTTTAGTTTGGGCAGTTCATCCTGGTGTCACCAAGATGTATCGAGATCTACACCATCAGTATTGGTGGCCAGTTATGAAGAGAAATGTTGCTGGATTTTTCATGAAATATTCCACCTATCAGTAGGTGAAGGTGAATCATCAGCGACTAGAAGGTCTTTTACAACATTTACCCATTCCCTAGTGGAAGTGGAATGATGTTGCGATGGATTTCATGATAGGTTTATCGAGGTCTCTTTGAGGGAATTATGCACTTTGGGTTTTCACTAACAGACTCATAAAGGTTTCACATATTTTACCAATCAAGGAGACCTTCAGTGTTGATGGGATTAGAAGGTTGTATATATGATATATTGTATCTTTTCAAGGGATTCTTAACTCTATAATTTTAGATAGAGATTCATGTTTTACTTCTCGTGTTTGGAAGGGACTACAGAGGGCTTTGGGTACATAGGTACTTCTGAGTACAGCTTACCATCCCTAGATAGATGACCAGTCTAATCATACGATTCAGGTGCTAGAGGAAATGCTTTGATCCTGCATCCTAGATTTTGGAGGATCTTAGGAGAAGCACATACCTATGGTGGAGTTTTCCTACAATAATAGTTTTCTGGAAACTATTTATATGGCACCTTATGAGTATTTGTATAGTAGGACATGTCGATTACCCCTATATTGGCTAGAGGTAGAAGAGGTAGCTATACGGGGACCTCGTCTTGTCCAGTAGACCACAGATCTGGTGGAGTTGATTTGAATGAGGATGGCTACTGAACAGTCACGGCAGAAGTCTTATGATGATCAACGGAGATGAGCTCTGGAGTTTGAGGTCGGAGATCAGGTTTTACTATGTGTCACACTGAGGTTGGGACACAGGAGGATTAAGAGACAAAGAAAGCTTTCATCGAGATATGTTGAGCCGTTTGAGGTTTTGGAAAGAGTCGGGCCGGTTGCCTATCAATTATAGTTACCTAATAGGTATAGGGATATGCACAAATTCTTCCACATTTCTCAGCTATGACATTACTTCTCAGACATGTCTCATGTTTTTCAACCCGAGAAGGTTGAGTTGGAGGTGGATGCATTATTCAAGGAGAATATTATCTGAATTATTTATTGAATCATGAAGGTTCTCTATGGCCGGTCCATTAATCAAGTACAGGTGTTATGGAAGCATGGGCGAGTACAGGATGAGACTTGGGAGAGGGAGGATAATGTGTGATCGCAGTGGGTGGAGTTGTTTGAGGATTATTCTTTTCCACCTTATTAGGGAAATTCAGGAAATATTTTCTTTAAGGGGGAAGTTTGTAAGAACCCGGATCTTCATTTCAGGTATGGATCTTGATTTCGAGTGTTTTTTTGAAAAAGGAGAGTGTGAAAATTTAAGTAGTACACGCAATGTACTTAGTAGTACACATCGTGTACTTAGGAGTATACACCGTGTACTTGGTTTTCATGGGTATCCATGTACTGACTATGTAACGGCCCAGTACATAGTCATGTGAGGTGACTTGAAGACTGCCTAAAGTGGGGGCCGATTAAGGAATGTGCACAACATTTACATTAAATGAACACGCCGTGTAATTTTATTTTTATTTTTAAAATTGGACCTAGTTCATGTCTAATTGCCAGAAACACCTTCTTCTAGCACCGTCTCATATAAGAGCGATGGAAATCGCAGAATCTCCTCTGATCCCCTGATCCATCATCCATTCTCTGAATCAAACACTATTGAGTGCGTTTGAATCGCCTTGGAGAGTTCTTACTTCTTCTAGAGCCTCTCCTATTATTTTCTCCTCTTTTGTGAGTTATTTGTGGTTGATATTTTTTTATGTTTTTGTAGATCTACAATGTTATGGGTAGATTCAAAGGCTGAGTTTCAACTATATCGACCATACAATGTTGAGGTAGGTGGTTTGTGCCTTTCTGTAGTTATCTTTGGATTATATGTGCAAAAAGTGCCCAATACCCAAGTTTAGGGTATTGTGTGTTTAGGAAATTTAACCCTGTTGTTTGCCTTCTATACCTTCTTTTCTTGAGAAAGGGATTTTTTATGAATAGGGTTTATTAACTTGATATGGATGTGTTTTCCCATGTTTATTTGATATTGGTCATTGGGTCTAGAACTGCTTGTTAGGCTGTTTTGTTTTCCATGCCTAGTGCTGTTAGGATGGAGTTGATATTATATGACATGCTTAGGATATGAATTTTAGTTGTTTAGCCAAGTAGTATTTTAGATTTACTTTGGCTTCTAGATATCATTTATGCACGATAGTGTTACATAGGTCTGTGAGAACCTGGTGTAGTTAGACCATAGGGGGAATTGATGTTGAGGACTTCCCCAGAGTTTCTGTTATACTTTCACGTTGCGAGACCATAGGGGGGATTGACGATGATTGATCCCTCGGAGTGTCTATAGTATACTATTATGAGACCATAGGAGGAATTGAAGTTGAGTACTTCCTCATAGAGTCTGTAGTTTATTGTTAAAAGACCACAGGAGGAATTGATGGTGAGTACTTCATCAGAGAGTCTTTGTTTGCGTGAGACCAAAGGGTTTAGACTGTGTGAGATTTCCCATAGGGTCATTATATCTTTATTATGAATGTTTAGTTAAACCATAGGGGTTAGTCTATGAGAAATTTCCCATATGTTTTCTTGTGAATGTTTGGTTGATTAGTTTATAAATGTAAATGAATGTAGTTTAAAATTGTAGGATTGTTTACTTTTAAGTACTTCCTTGTTTATTACTTCATTTCCACATATTTCCTACTATATATATTCACTGATAGTTAGGCACAGATCTTTTGGTGGTTGCCTACTGGGATTCGTCTCACACCCAGTTTGGGTCATTCTTTTGGGGCCAAACAGATTATGTTGTTACAAGTATAGATAAGGGAAAGCGCCCTTCTACTTCAGGTACTTGATTGTTGTGGAGCTGGAGAGCATGGGACCAAGTTGAGGCTTGAGATGCTGCTGGAGTTACTTGTTTTCTTTATACTTTGGTTTAATACTATTTTTATATCATTGTGACTTGTTTGGATGCTTTTCTAGACATATGTGACATGCATCATTTATATATGTGCTCCAGTTGTTTATTTACTTTCAGTCTTCCGTTGTTTACTTGTTGTATGGTATTACTGCTTTCTTTGTTGTATATTATTTCTATTCCACTGTGTTACTCTACCAATGATGGAATAGTTTCTCCACTATCACACTCAAGGCCCTCTCTAATAGTTAGTAGCCTCTATCATTCGGGGAAATGTTCTTGAGGCCATGTGACCAATCGAGTATGAGGCACCTTTGTACAGCACCCGGAACCGGGACGTTATAGCCGAGTTCTGCTTGAGGCTGTAAACAGTCATCTTTAAGAAAACTGAATTCACCCTTTGACTCAACAGGACATTTGGAGAAGTTAAGGCATCCACGCACAAGATTCAAGATCTGCGTGTAAAACAGAAATTCACACACAAGAATCTTACACACCCAATGTGATGTCAAAAGGCCATATTCCACCCCCAAAATCAAAAAATAGTTAGGGAAGGCATGCGAATGTGGAGAGGTCGATGCATAAAAGGATGTATTGTGCGTAAGTTTCTTATGCTCTAAATAAGATTTATAACGCCATCTTCTGAACTGAAACTCTTACATGCCATCACCAAGGATTTTTCCTATATATAGAAGGGTTCCCCCTTTTTCAGGGTAATGATCCAAAAGTTGAACAATTTCTCTTGCTCACCAAGATTTCCTCTTCCACGACAGTGCGGAAGACATGAACCCCTCAAGGTATAGGATATTGTGTGACAGGTCCCCTATGGGTCCCCCTTTATGTGGGCCCAAAATTACTTGACCCTTTCCCATTTCCTTTCATCCTAAGGCAAGTGTGCACAAAATACCCCTTTTGTGCAGAACACTTGCACTTTCATGCCCCATATTCTGCTCAGCACCCTCTCTTTTGTGCGCAATCCTCCAATCTTGCAGGCATCCCATATTTGATACTCCATGGGTTTTCTTTACCTTAAAAACTGTGTTTGATCCCCTTTTTCATGAACCCTTCACATATTTTTCACACCTCTCCTGCCCAGCCCTCCAGGCTTGCATGTAGTGATTTCTTGGTCCCCCGTGTGGTGTCCCTTATTGTGTTACCCTACCTTTTTCTTTTTGGAATAGGTATACTAATGGATTTTTATTTTTGGAATAGCCACACTAACATGGACCCCACTATCAACCCCTCCTCCTCACCACTATTTTCGGTCATTACTGATGCTTTTCCTTTCCCAAGTATGGGTGGGTATCGGTTATGTAAGTCCAAGAGGTGAGGAGTGAGTTCCCTTCATCCGTACTGCAGGACGTAAAACTACCTAACTCCATCGTTCTCATCACATGACATTAAAATATAGTCTCACCCCATGCAATGCACATGGGGTGCCATGAATCAGTCATTTTCCACACCCACTCATCTCTATGGGAATGAGATCTTCCTCACATGGAATTAGATCCTCTACACATAGAATGAGATCTTCCTTGGGTAGCCTCAATGAATAAGCCCCACATCACCTCTTGTGGCTGCACCTTTCATGACATGATCATCAGGTCTATTTCTACCTCTTTTTATCACACCAAGAATGAATCACATGGGGTTAGAGACTAGTAATTAACATGACACTCTTCCCACTGAACTATATGGGTTTTGATCTCTACCTTATAAATAGGGTACATATGAAGCCTCCATGAGGTTCAATCCCAACCAATGGTAAACTCTAATGAACCCTCCTAGGGATGTACCCTAAAAAAGTGACACCTTCTATTTATGGGACACATCCCTCGGATCCACCTCCATGGGAAGTTTTGATATATCTGTTATCACTTCATCCATCACCTCACACTTATCCCGGTGAGATCACTTCATCCACTTCCATCCATTTGGTCCATCTTGGCACATAAGTCCCAACCACATGCCTCATTTCTATATGGAACACCTCTTTAGGTATCCCAATCCCACCTAACTACATGGAATTTGATCCCTGACTTTTAAAAAGGGTACGTAGGAAGCCTCCTTGAGGTTCAAGACTAACACCCATCACCCACCATCCATATCCATCTTGGTCTTTCCCTCGAGTCACCCAGTCTCGGGAGGATCATGCCCCAATCCAGAGGTCACATTTTCTTTGGGTTCTATCCAGGAAGATAACCATGTGTAAGTCCCGATGCCATTCTAAACTACATGGTCTTCTAAATAGGGTAAGTAGGAAACCTCCTGAAGGTTTAATCCTAACACCTATCGCCCACCATCCATCTCCATCTTGGACTTTCCCTCAAGTCTCCATGTATCGGGAGAATCATGTCCCAATCTGGATGTCACATTTCCTTTGGGTTATATATGGGTAGATAACCATGTGTAATCCCCGATGTCATCCTGTACTATGTGGACTTTGATCCATGTCTTCTAAACAGGGTATGTAGGAAGCCTCCCTGAGGTTCAATCCCATCATCCACTCCCATCCTAGTATTTCCCCCTAGTCACCATGTCTCAGTAAAATCATGCCCCAATACTAAGGTTACACTTCCTTTAGGTCCCCATCCATATGCTCCATTCCCATGGGCCGCCTCCATAGGTGTCTCATTCCCCCATCCTGAACTACGTGTAATTTGATCCTTATCTCCGAAACGAGGTATGTAGGTTCAATCCCATCACCCTTCACACTCTATCCATTCCCTCCATTCTATTTAAACACTTCATCCATGTCCATCCTGATTATTACCTGATCTGCCACATCTTGGTTAGATCATACCATCTATCTGAACCATATAAGCATGTAACCCCCATCAACACCATCACTACTCTCAGCAGTACTCAGGCAGCTAACCATGCATAAGCCCCACACAATCTATATTCTTCCAACCAAGAGTGATCCTCTTGCAAAGGGAAATTGGAAATGTATAAACCCCATGAACCATCACCTCTATGAAATATATGGGTTTTGATCCCTATCTTCTATATAGGGTATATAGGAATCCTCCATTGGGTTCAATCCCAGCCAATGATAAACATTGGTGTCCCCTCTTTGGGGTACGCCTCTCTGATATGCCCTTAATGGTATCCATATCAGCCTTCATGATGTGAAAACTTCTCTTTATGAGATGTACCACCTTAGGTATTCTCTCATTGGGTGTTCTACCCCATATATCTAGTAAACCTTCTAGGTTCACCCTCCTAGGGATCCACCTCCCTGATCTATCCCTATGGGACATCCCAATCAATCTCATCCCATCTCTACAAGACATTAAACTCACGGCCTACCCAATGTTAAACATGGGATTCCTGAGGAAACCCTCAAAAGACATGACACTGGAATAAAATACCTTGTGATCACCATATGATTCCTTAGGTTTCTCACCCTTTAGAATCCCTCTTATGAGGAAGAATACAAGTGTTCCAGTGTTCCAGCACCCAGACATGTTACTGATGCTCAACGTGACTACTCTCCTGACCAAAGGTTGTTTCCCTGACTAGAAACCTTGGAATTTCTAGATATAAATAGTTTAATTAACTGGAATCCATAAAGATATGGAATCGGGAATGAGTTTCACAAACTATGACTCAAATCTATGAGGGAGACCTGGACTAGGCGATGAATTATAAGGAGGAATCCATGGAATGAGGAACCAACATTCCATCATACCATTTAGATCAAGGAGTAGGCATTGCTGAAAAAGCGATGAATATTGTCTGCCTTTGGAATGTGGGAATGTGGGGCACAATGCAGTCTGTTAGCGAACGATTGGACGTGCCCTGATGGAAAGCATTAGAAATAATCAACAGAAGAGAGTTGAAGTTAAAATATTTAAAAACTCAATATTATCACATCCTTCTTCATGCATTGATTCTAAAAACAATCCATAATTTAATATTCAATAACTTAAGGCTAGTGGTGATTTGGGTAACACCCTAGGTTTTCATAGTACGTTATCTCTTTAAAGTAATTCAATAGCTTGCGCTACATGCAACACCGAGTTCGAGTGCACCACAACTTACCAAACTAGCCGATCAAAAAGCGGTTATGAATAGTATTAACTACATTTTGAATTTTATATACTCCATATAATTTTAACATCCATATTATGTATTTCTTAGACATAATATAAGAAAAAATTCGATTTTTTAGATAAAAGAAGTATTTTTCAAAAAATGAAATTTTAGCACCTCTTAATGGTGAACCCTTTTAAAATAAAATATTTGAAACTTTTATATATTCAATTTGACAAAATAAACTTCTTATTTAGAAGTGGGACATAAAAATTTAGTTTGGATAAATTTTTGGTGCTTTTTTGATAACTTTCATATTTTGATGAATAGTGAAAAATACTAAATTTGAATTGAAAACAACTTTTTTAATAAAAATAATTTATAGTGTTAAATTATAAATTGAATGGTTTTGAGGTATAATTAGATTATATTTTTATAATTTAATCCAATTTTTCTCATTAGAAGTAATTTTACATTTAAATTGGACATAAACGCACATCGATCTTTTGATAGTTTTTACTTCTCAAAACTCGCTTTCTGGTTTTAACAACGGGAATTATTTTTAAATTAATTAATATAACTTATATGTTTTGAATTTAGTAAAATAGACATAATTTTTGAATTTGGAATATCAAAATTATCTTTGGGTGAATTTTTGGCATTTTTCTGAAAACATTCAATTTTTGATGAATAGAGAAAAACATTGCGTTGTAGATAAAAACCGACTTTTTAATTTAAATAATTATTTTTAAATAAAAATGTATCTTAAATTAAAAATAGATACATAATACATATATTAGTCCAATTTAATTCATTATAGACATTTTATAATAAGATTAGACAAATAAAATTTTATTGAACTTTTTAACGTCTTTTACCCACCTTCTAGGCACATTTGTAAATTTGAATAAAACGTAATTTTACTGATTCTGTGAATTGAATTTAAAAATTATTAGAGACATTATTAACATCAATAAGTAAAATATAGTTCAATAAGATGAAAATAATTTTTGGTGAATTGTAACTTTTGAATTTTATTTACCATGGTTAAAAGTAAATAGGGTAATTAAAGGTAAAAATTATATTATAATTACCCTAACGCATTTATTAATTCTATTGGATAAGTGTATTTCGAACAAAATTAACATTAGGAATAAAATATGATCCTTTTTTATCCACATGTATTATATTAAGACGTTTATTATTACTTTCTTTAAAGAAGAGTTAAAAGTGTTAAATTCAAATTTTAATAAATAAAACATTTTTAATATAGGGTTATACACAAGATAATTTCAACTATAAATATTCATTAGAAATATAAGAATATTTCATACATCATGGTATTTTATTTATAATTTTTAGACAATAAATAATTAAATTTATTTATGACACAATGATGATGCAGTAATTACCTTATTAATGAAAGATTAAAATAATTGATATTATAAATATCAAAATAAATTTAAATTGAGACTTTTAATACATTATACTAATTTTATAGGTTAATATTACATGTTATTATTGATTTAATGTATTTTTTTAAGTAATCAAGTTTTTTTGATTTTTACAAAAACCAAATACTAAATAGTGTCAAAATTGACATAAATGGGTTTCTAAAACAAATAATATATTATTAAATGATATAATATTCCTAAAAATATAATGTTAGGCCAAAGGAATTATATAATTATATATGTGTCATTAATTAACCACTTTAGTTTTTCCTTCAATTTCATAGTAAGTTTATTAACCATGTAATATAAAAATACAAGAAGACATTGTAAAATTTAAACTATTTATTTAAGAGTTAAATCTAAAAGATAAAGTTAATATGGTGACCTAAACTTGTATAAAACCTATTGTTTGATAGTATTTAGATCCATATAAACCTTATAATAGAAATAAATCTATTTTTATTAATTAGAAACCGAAAATTATTTTATAATAAAATAATATTTTAAGCTTTTCCTAAAGTGCCCCTCACCACTCTTATAAAAGGGCACTTCTCCTTATCTTAACTTCACACCTCCAAATCCATTTGGCTCGGCCAACACATGCTCAAATATCCTCCCAACTACCCTCACTTAAACCTAGATTCATTACTTTGATCATATAACCAACCTAAAGAGCCCTTTTGAGCAAATCAAAAAGGAAGCACCCGAAGAAGAGCTAATAATTTCATCACCTCTTTCAAAGTTCTTTTATTCTTCCACTTCCTCTTTCTTTGTTATTTACATAGAAAAATAATAACTCCAGTACCTTATACATACTTTAATTTTATTATATATATGTTATAACCATATTCATTATTATATCTATTCTATTAATGATAAAGTCACCATACGTGCGTACGTACGACTTACCGTCTCCATGTCGTGGTGTAGTTTGTTATTCAACACTTCATTATTTGGATGAGTATAATAATGATTATAATTGATTTAAATAATAAATATAACAAGTTAATGATTATTTATATGTAATATACCATCCAATTACATACGATTTCACCATCAATAGAATGATATTGTCGCTCGTGCATACATACGGATTACCGTCTCCAAGAACGCGATAAGATTCATTCCCCATCGTAAACATTCAAGAATAATTTTAATTTTATGATTAAAAATAATGTTTAAGAACTTAATATCATTATGTATGTGAATAAAATACATCATATCCATAAAAAACATGACTTACGTAACAAAACATATAAAGGAAAATGAATCAGTTAACACCTGAAACAATGATACTGCTGAAATATTATTAATAAAATCAATATAAGAAGACCATATATGATATCATATTTATGTATGTGGTTCTTTTATAATTTAATAGAAATTATTTAACTATTATACAGGAGGTTAAAGTACCCTTGACTAAGGAAAATCACATGGTAAGGCTTAATTTTACAATCTCTTTATTATCTGAGGTTGTTTATATGTAAGTATCTACTGGGACTTCTTTATCATCCACATCCGTGTTTCTTAAAAATTTATTTCAAAACATTTTTAATATTTCCTATAATATGGGTTAAATTAATTAATACCCTTGTTTTAATTTTTATAAAATGTTTTGAAATGAATCTTTCTATTGTTTTCCAAACAAGGTACTTTATAACCTTTTCAACAAATTAAGTTAAGAATGTTTTTTTAACTTATACGGAGGGTGCTGCTATTTTCTGCCATTATAACACCTTCAAATATTCCCTTAAAAGATTATAATAATATTTTCAAAATAAATTTTTTATTTTATAATAATGTTAATTTTAAATGATTTCAAAATATAAAGATATATTTCTCTCAAATAGTTTTGATTTCATCTATGGCAACATCTTTTGATGGATTTTACACTTGTTTGAAGTTGCTTTATTATGATACAATCTTCCATATTGTATTGAAGGTTTTGTGATATGTTTTACTGTGGATGTGTTATTTTTATACCATTCATGGTTTATGGTTAAAGTATTAACATTTCATATTCTAGTTTGAAAACGAATGTTTATGTTATGTTTCAACCTTTTCATATGAGGAATTCATGGACTTAGTAAGTGATGGGTGGAGCCCGCTATAGCTCCTCAATGCATTAGTAGGTCTTGTGAGATAAACTAATGTCTTGGAACAAGTCCTTGACAAAATCTTATTTGTATTTTGGCACGAGGCCTTGACTATGTGGTTATGATTTCTGGCATTAAGCATTCCATCATTATGAAATTAGCTATTGATATTACATGTGATTATTCGACTAGTAGAACATCCATGTGAATAAGTAAATGAAATTATTTGATTTATATTTTCCATATTATACTAAATTTTAAGTTTAAAAGGCTTGTGTTTTAGTCTTATATATTTCCTTAAATTTTTATGCTTGTTTATGAAAGTTTTTGCTATATTGTTTTCCTTATTGAGCATCTGAGCTCACCCCTTTATATGTTTTATTTTTCCCAGGATGCAAAGAATTATATTATGACTGACTTTCTGGGATAAGATAAGGGATATGAGTGTGTTCAAAGTATACACAATGTTGTTGTTTTTCATTTCATAATGTAATGTAAAACTTATTTATGTATCTAATACTTCCAAGGCTACTAAAATGATCAGTCTTTCGGGATTTGATTCCCTGTGATCATGCCAATGTTATGTAATAATGCACCAACTCGGGGTAACTAGGGTCAGGGCGTTACAGTTGGTATTCGAGGAATTTTAGTACAAACCTTGGAAACTAGATTTAGATAAACTCTTATTAGAGAACATTACCCTAAGATATTCTTTTAGGATTAGTATAGAAGAACATCCAAAAAAAATTTGTAGTGTAAATATTATGTGGGTTTTCCAAGAAAATACATCCATGTCTGGATACAAACAGGAAGAGGTATCTCTGGCACAGATGTACCTAGGATTGAAAACTCCGACAAGGAGTTTCAGGCTTGATCCTGGGTATCTTGTTACACGACAACGGGCCTTTCTACACTCTTGGTATTGACATCCTGGGGGATATGATTAGGATAATTCACATTTTCTTTACAAACCATTATAAAGGATTTATGAGTAAATACTTCCTCAAAGAAAACATTTTTATGATTATTGATTATATGCATAAACTTTTCAATTTGTGTTAGGTATTTTACATGTTTGTAATTATGCATTGTGATTCATAAACTAGCCTAGTGTATGTCATTATTTAGAAATGGTGCCTAGTATAAGGAATGAGAACTCTAGAAATATGCATGATCTAAAGAGTAATAAGGATCATATATTTCATGGTATTAATCCAACATTTAGAAGGGAATAGTCTCCCACGTATTCTCATCATATGAATAAATATTATCATGTGTTAATAAGATAAGTAAAGAATTATCTGAGTCCTATGGCTTCGAAGGGAAGCCAGAGAAGAAAATGATGGTAGAGATAAGGATGGATAAAGGGACTAAGGGAAAGAAGTATTTTCCCATATGTGATAACTGTGGAAAGAATCACCTTGGTAAATACTTGAAGGGAATTGGATTTTGTTATAAGTTTGAAGAAAAAGGACACCAAGTATGTGATTGAAAGGGTAAGAAAAAGGTTTCAATTGTACAGTGTTTCATCTGCAAGGAGTTGGGACACTACATGAATCAATGTCCCAATCATCATAGTATACCACAAATGATTCTATAGGATAATAATCAAGTTATTATACTACTGCATATGAATAGGAATAATTAGTGTTCTTATATTTTTATTAATGAATTATTTCATTTGAGTGTAATATCAATGATGTACTGGTTATATTAATTATGGAAATAAATAAGTATTGTACTGTAGTACTATTTCATTGAGTATTTTATATTATATGGTACTAAGAAAAGTGACCCAACAGCAAGTTAAAATTTTTGAAAAATACATGGTTGAAGGAAATATAAACCTTAATATGGTCCTGATATTGAGGTAGTGATTTTGGAATAAGAGATGGTTGATTTGGATAAATTATATTGGATATTCTTGAATACTTTAGAACTGATTAATGGTTTTTTTATTCCATAATTGTTGGAGTATTCAAAATTTTTGGATATAAGGAATATATCTAGTATTCTATAAGGAATAAGGGAGAATGAATGAAATAAATAAGGTTTTGTGGTAATTCAGGTTGTTACCATGTTTTAATATAATAATGATGAAGGTATTCAAATATTGTTATGTGATAAAATAGATCTTCATTATGTTATATTGACCTTCCTTATAAATTTTTGGACTGTGAGTTTGGGAACAAGTATTTTGGATAAGTCTAAAGATTGGAATAGATTAAGTTGGACATCAGATACTATGTTTTAAGTTTAAAACATTTCTTAAGATTATTTTTGGATTTTTTTTATAAAAAGGACAACCCGAAGTTCGGGCGACAACCCGTTGCATCCAGAAAGGCCACGAGACTTGAACCTGCAACCGAAGGGCGATAGGGGTGCATCACCTACCACAGGCCTATGTGATTTCCTAGTTTGTATAATGTATTTTTTTTTAAATTTTATGAAATATGAATTATAAAAAAAATTAAACCCTACACTATTAGGTTAAATAGAATATTTTTGAGTTCTATTATCTTTTAGAGTGAAAGATGAGTTTTTAGTAGAAATTATTTAAAGAATAGAACTCTACTTTTCAAGCATTATTTTTTTCATCCTATGAATAAATTAATTCTTAAAATTTAGTGAAAGGATCTTAAAACCAAAAATGTTTTATCCTAATACCTTATGTTTTGATGAACCAATTATATTTTAAGTCATCATAGATTAATGGCTTTGAGGCCCTCAATTTTATATTTATTGTTCACATGTTTGTGATTGATGACATCAATCACTCCCTATAAATATTTATGTTTTTACTCCAATTATGTGTCTATAATTTCCACCAATGTTATCCTAATCAAGATCATAATTCGGTGGTGACTTTTACATTCCTTTTTCCTCTTATTAAGACTAAATTTTATTAACCCAATTTCCGATGTGGGTTTTCCACAAAGGTAATTTTCTATTTTTAACCTTTTATTTTTGAAGAACAAATTTAAATTGAGAGGATACAATTTATTTAAAGATATTATAATGTAACACCCCAATATTTCGTAGTACGTTATCTCATTAAAGTAATTTAATAGCTTGCACTACATGCAACACTGAGTTCAAGCGCACCAAAACTTACCAAACTAGCCGTTCAAAAAGCACTTATGAATAATATTAACTAAAATTTGAATCTTATATACTATATATAATTTTAACATCCATATTATTTGTTTCTTAGACATAATATAAGAATAAATTCCATTTTTCAGATAAAAGAAGTATTTTTCAAAAAAAATAAAATTTTAGCACCTTTTAATGGCGAACCCTTTTTAAATCAAATATTTGACACTTTCATATATTCAATTTTACAAAATAAAATTCTTCTTTAGAATTGGGACATAAAAATTTAGTTTGGATAAATTTTTGGTGCTTTTCTGATAACTTTCATATTTTGATGAATAATGGAAAATAATAAATTTTAATTGAAAACAACTTTTTTAATCAAAGTAATTTATAGTGTTAAATTATAAATTTGAATGGTTTATAAGTATAATTAGATTATATTTTTATAATTTAATCCAATGTTGGTCATTGTAAATAATTTTACATTTAAATTGGACATAAACACATATCAATCTTTTGCTAGTTTTTACTTCTCAAAAACCCGCTTTCAAGTTTTGACAATGGGGATTATTTTTAAATTAATTAATAAAAATTATATGTTTTTAATTTATTAAAATAGAAATAATTTTTGAAATTGTAATATCAAAATTATCTTTGGGTGAATTTTTGGTATTTTTCTAAAAACATTTAATTTTTGATGAATAGTGAAAAACACTAAGTTGAAGATAAAAACTGACTTTTTCATTTAAATAATTATTTTTAAATAAAAAATTTTCTTAAATTAAAAATAGATACATAATACATATATTAGTCCAATTTAATTAATTAGAGACTTTTTATAATAAGATTAGACACATAAAATTTTATTAAACATTTTAACGTCTTTTACCCACCTTCTAGGCACATTTGCAAATTTGCATAAAACGTAACTTTACCGCATCTGTGAATTGATTTTCAAAAATCCTAGAGACACGATTGATATTAGTAATTAAAATTTGGTTCAATAAGATGAAAATAAGTTTTTGTGAATAGTAACTTTTGAATTTTATTTACCACAGTTAAAAGTAAATAGGGTAATTAAAAGTAAAAATGATATTATAATTGCCCTAAAACTTGTCCTGATTCTATTGGATAAGTGTATTTCGACCAAAATAAACCTTATTAATAAAATATGATCCTTTTTTTATCCACATGGATTATATTAGGACATTTATTATAATTTTATTTAAAGAAGAGTTGAAAGTGTTAAATTCAAAGTTTAATAACTAAAACATTTTTAATATGGGTTATACATAAGATAATTTCAACTATAAATATTAATTATAAATATAAGAATATTTCCTACATCATGGTATTTTATTTATAATTTTTAGACATTAAATAATTAAATTTATTTATGACACAATGATGATACAGTAATTACCTTATTAATGAAATATTAAAATAATTGATATTATAAATATAAAAATAAATTTAAATTGCGACTTTTGATGCATTAAAATAATTTTCTAGGTTAATATGACATTTTAGGATTAATTTAATTTATTTTTTTCTAAGTAATAATTTTTTTTTACTTTCAAAAAAATCAAATACTAAATAATTTCAAATTTGACATAAATGAGTTTTTAAAACAAATACTATATTATTAAATGATATAATATTCCTAAAAATATAAATTTCTGTCAAAAGACTTATATAATGATATATATGTCGTTAATGAAACACTTGAGGTTCTCTTGGAATTTTATAGTAAGTTTATTAACCATGTAATATAAAAATATAAGAAGACATTGTAAAAGTTAAACTATTTAACTAAGTGTTAAATCTAAAAGATAAGGTTAATATGGTGACCTAAACTTGTCTAAAACATATTGGTTGAGAATATTTATACCCATACCCACCTTATCCTTGAAATAAATCCATTTGGGTCCATTATAAATCGAAATTTATTTTATAATAAAATAATATTTCAAGTTTTTCCTAAAGTGTCCATCACCTCTCTTATAAAAGGGTATTTCTCCTTCTCTTAACATCACACCTCCAAGTCCATTTGGCTCGGCCAACCCCTATTAAAATATCCTCCCAAATTCCCTCAATTAAACATATATGCATTACTTTGATCATAAATCCAACCTAATGATACCTTTTGATCAAATCAAATAGGAAGCACCTGAAGAAGAGGTAATAATTTCATCACCTCTTTCAAAGTTATTTTCTTCTTCCACTCCATCTTTCTTTTTTGTTTCCATACCAAAATAATAAATTCAGTACCTTCTATATAATTTGATGTTATTATAAATATGGTACAACCATGTTCTTTATTCTATTCATCCTATGAATGACAAAGTCAACATACATGCGTACGTACGGCTTACCGTCTCCACGTCGTGGTGTAGTTTGTTATTCAACACTTAATTATTTGGATGGGTATAATAATGATTATAATTGATGTAAATAATAAATATAACATGTTAATGATTATGTATATGTAATATACCATCCAATTACATACTATTTCATCATCAATAGAATGATATTTTCATTCATGCATACGTACGGATTACAGTCTCCACGAATGCGATAAGATTCATTCCCCATCGTAACCATTCAAGAATAATTTTCATTTTATGATTAAAAATAATTTTTAATAACTTAATATAATTTTGGATACAAATCAAATACATCCTATACAAAACAAACATGACTTATTTAACAAAACATATAAAGGAAAACGAATCAGTCAACACCCAAAACAATGATACTGCTGAAATATTATTAACAAAGAAATATTATAAGATCATATTTGATATCATATTTATGTATGTGGTTATTGTATAATTTAATAATAATGATTTAACTATTATACAGGAGGTTAATTTACCCTATACTAAGTGAAATTACAAGGTAATGGTTAATTTTACAATCTCTTTATTATCTGAGGTTGTTTATATGTAAGTATCTATTAGGACTTCTTTATCATCCACATCCGTGTTTCTTAAAAATGTATTTCAAAACATTTTTACTATTTCCTATAATATGGGTTAAATTAATTTATACCCTTGTTTGAATTTTTATAAAAAAAATTAAAGTAATCTTTCCGTCGTTTTCCAAACAAGGTACTTTATGACCTTTTCGACAAATTAAGTTAAGAATGTTTTTTTTAAATTATAGGGAGGGTGCGGCTATTTCTCGTTGTTGTAACACCTTTGAATCTTCCCTTAAAAACTTATAATAATATTTTTGAAATAAATGTTTTATTTTATAATTATGTTACTTTTAAATTATTTTAAAATAGAAATATATATTTCTATCAAATAGTTTTGATTTCATCTATGTCAATATCCTTTGATTGATTTTACAATTATTTGAAGTTGATTTATTATGATACAATCTTCCATATTTCATTAAAGGTTTTGTGATATGTTTGACTGTGGATGTGCTGTTTTTATACCATTCATGGTTTATGGTTAAAGTATTAACATTTCATATGCTAGTTTTAATACGAATGTTTATTTTATGTTTCAACCTTTTCATGTGAGGAATACATTGGACTTAGTAAGTGACAGGCGGAGCCCGCTATAGCTCCTCGATGCATTGGTAGGTATCATGAGACAAAATAGTGTCTTGTAATAAGTCCTTGAAAAAATATTATTTGTAGTCTTGGCATGAGGCCTTGACTATGTGGTTATGATGTTAGGCATTATGCATTCCATCATTATGAAATTAGATATTGATATTACATGTGATTATTCGACTAGTAGAATATTCATATGAATAAGTAAATGGAATAATTTGATTTATATTTTCTATATTATACTGAAGTTTAAATTTAGAAGTCTTGTGTTTTAGTCTTATACATTGCCTTAAATGTTTATTCTTATTTATGAAATTTTCCGCTATATTTTTTTCCTTACTGAGCATCTGAGCTCACCCCTTTCTATGTTTTATTTTTTCCAGGATGCGAAGAAGTATATTATGACTGACTTGCAGGGATAAGCTAAGGGATATGAGTGTGTTAAAAGGATACACAATGTTTTTTCTTCATTTCATAATGTAATGTAAAACTTATGTATGTATCTAGTACTTCCAAGTCTACTAAACTGATCGGTCTTTCAGGATTTGATCCCTTGTGATCATGCTAATGTTATGTAATAATGCACCGACCCTGGGTAACTAGTGTTAGAGCATTACAATTTTATTGTGACTTTTTTATAGAGATATTCATGATAAAATAATTATATACCCTTTTAAAAAACATTGGAAGAGGCACCATTAATTTTGAGCGAGTTAGATATATGTTTTCTTCTACCATTTTCCACTTTTATGTTACATAAAACCATCCATATTACACCTAAAATACTTCTTGGGGGCCTGTTGATTTTCATTGGATGTATTCAATTGAAATAAATATATACACTTTTAATTTTAATTCCTAGAATATGAATCACCCTGAAGGTTCCATTATGAAAAGTTACTTTGATCAAGAATATATAGATTTATGTTCAATTTATTTGTCTGATGTGAGAACAAGACATGGATCGACAATAAAAAATGAAGATGAGAATTATGAGAAAAATGAACCCACTTTTCCATCACTTCACCAAATAGGGGGAATTTTTGGATCATATAAATTAGCTATATTGATCCATGAAGAGTAGGAGATGACACATTGCATTATCTTGTTTAACTGAGAATTGTTCGATGACTGCATCAAGTAAGTAATTTGGATATGTATATTTTATCCCATACCATGTAATTATTAATATTTTTTAAAAATTTTCTATCTTTTTATACAGGGAATATAAAAATAATTATTATTATTCATAATTTATTACCTTTGAGAAGGATAGATATTTACATGGTAAAGATTTTCTTGTTTGGTTGAAATCGAAGGTAAAAGTATTACTGTAACAAAATTAAAAAATAAATATTAATTAATTTTTTTATTCATATATATTTTAGTTATTTAGTTTACCTGTTGAATTTGTCTCTTAATAAATAAGATTTTTGACTTCAGGTCCTAATTTTTTTGTTCATGAATACAAATAAATGGTGATCAGTGGGTACAAATTCATTATCACTATATGAGAAGTGAATATGAGAAAACAGTGTGATGGTGTTATATTAACTAAAATGATAGATTGTTATTTCAGTGTATTAGATATTTGAAATCAATATGAAAATGTATCTTATTATGGAGTTGTCGAGAAAATACTGATATTGGATTATTACTCCCATGGTCGAGTTGCTATAATGAAATAAAAGTGGTTTGATTCACTAAAGTGAAAAGTAACAATTATTGATGACTATAGATTTAGAGTTTTGACATGACTTTCACCATAACTATATATGAGCCATATGTTTTTGGTATTAATGGATAAATAGGTTTTTCATGTAAAAGATCGCATAAGACCTGAATTTGGTATGATTATTAAAGTAATCCTAAGACATATTTTAAATGATGGTGGGGAAGAAATTGACACCATCACTGCCCCAATGGACTTGATCACTTTATTACTTATTATGAATCAAATAGACTAATTTTCAGAGTTGATTGTAAACCTGAAGCAATGGTGGGTATTATATAGCTCTACTTGATTCTTTTTAGTGGGTTCTATTCAAATTGCTTTACTTTGGTTTCATTTTGTATCCAACTTAACCTTGATGTATATTTTCCATATAAAATGGTTTTACTATTCTTTATGTTGAATTTTATAATGTAGAATTGAACTATATTAGAACCTAAAAACCATAAAAACTAAAACAATCTAATTATAATAAAATCAAGATTAATTTAACCAAAACATATTAAACTAAATAGAATGAAAAAATGAATCAAATGAAATTGACTTGAAAAAAAAAGAATCAAATGACCAAAATGAACTGAATGAGATCACACACAAATAAACCAAATAAATTAAACCAAAATTAATCAAATTAATTAATGGAATTACTAACTGGCCAAATAATGAAATGACCAAATAACATAACCCAAAGATAAACCAAATGGCCTTAACAAAATATGAACCAAATGGCCTAACCTAAAAAATAGCCAAATGGCCTAATCGAATTAAGGCATGTCACCTATTATATCTTGTTTAGATTACACATTAGTACTAAATTTAGAATTAAATGTATTTTTTATTTTCAAATTTAGTAAATGATAAATATTGAAGTGATACAAAGGAAGATAATGTCTGAAAATGATCTATGCATGAGAGAGTTGGGTGTTCCTCATCTTGTGAACCTTGTGAATATATTATTTCAAATTTATATCAATTAAATAACATATAATGTCACATAAATAATCATTTTTAAATTTTAATCAGGATCCTTCATTTAGAAGACAACTATAATCTACCAGCCTAGTAACAGCAGTGAGTGGATTGATGATTTAAGGGGGGTGGTACCGGAACAGTTGGTCGAAGAATGATAGCATAATGACTTAATAGGGGGTGAATTGAGTTATTGGAAAAAATAACTTAAAACCACCCTATTTTAAGGTATGAAAGATTTTGATCTTTTCTTTTCACAAGAAAGTAGAAAAAATAAAATTTGTTGGAAAAATATCAAACATAGGATATTTATAGTGGTTCAAGGAGTGGATATCCCCTAGTCCACTCCTCTAATGCTCAAATCCTAGAGCTTGGTGATTTTTATTAGAAATGGTCCTTTTCCTAGGGACTTCCCAACTGAGTGTAAGTAGTCATCAATTGGTACAATATCATGAGATTTTTCCAGTCTTCTACAAGGATTTACAAAAAATAACCTTCAACACTCAGTACAAGGAGTTCTCACTTTTAGCAACAATAGATACTAATGAGAGTTTATAAAATGAAGAACATAGTTGCAAGATGAAACTAACAGAAGAGAAGTGTTCTCTAGGAGAGAAAATAAGAAGAATTAATACATCAAGCAGAGTATTAAAAACATATCATGATTGATCTTGATAACACGACTATAGAAAAATTTATTCTTCTTATTCTTTTTACATAGAAAAGAGAAACATCACAGAAATATTTGTGAGAGAGAGAGAGAGTTCAAGTGTTTTTCTTATGTTCTTGTTATTTTTTTATATTTTATATTTTTAAAATGCTATTATATATCATCTCACTTACTATTTCATAGCATGATATCCAATAAAAAATCAGCCTCAGGGTAAAACTCTAGATGTTCTATTCTGAAAATCGCCTCATAAAAATAAAATAACATCTTCACTTTCTTTTCTTGGAACTTATAGCCATTGAAAATTGATTTTACCATAAAGATTTAGTCCAATGTTTTAATTCATAAAAATTAGAATTAATTTTCACTTAAAATGCTCCAAATATAATAAATAGATAAGTTGTATAATGATGTAGCCAATTCTGGACCACCACATGGCTAAATTCTACAAATTTTAATTTACATAGCTGAGTTGACCTACATATCCATTCTTTATGTAGCTGATTTATTCACATATCCAAATTACATAACTATCTTTCTCTTGTAGCTGAAATTTGTGTAGCCGAATAAATCACATTGCTGATTAGAACCACTTTTCCAAAAATTCCATGGATCCAAACCACATAGTTGATTTCTCAATGTATCCAATTCACATAGTCATTTCATCGACATAGTTGACTTTCATGTAGGTGATTCTATAACACAACCAATTTATATAGGTGATTTTTTTACATAGCCGATTATATAGTTTATTGTTTGACATAGCCAAATATCCATGTTGTCAAATTCCTCAAATACCTAAATATTTAGACTTAGGAAAATTTCAGAAAACATCAAAAAAATTATACTATAGGAAAAATGAACTAAATATGATAAAAACTGAGAAACGCACTTAAAATAGAATTATTAGAAACATATGAAGGGTTTTCGAGATCATCAAAACATAAAACAGATGGGATATATTGGAACAACATCAGTAGTCCAACAATCTACCCCTTTTGATGATTACAAAACCATTAAACATTAAACATGAAATTTTAAAACTTTTAAGGAGTTTTTTAGGAAATTTTATAATATATAATGATTTTAAATTTTTTTGGTTATCCTTTCTTCTCCCCATTTGTGTGACATTAAAAAATAAAGGGTGGGGAGAAGAAAAACACATTTAATGATTCACCTTGAGTTATGAACAGTTAAATATAATGGTGAAACTAAATTTTAATATGGAATGACTGAAATCATGATATAGAAGCAAGTAAACAGTTCAAGAAAATGAAAAATGTTAAATGAAAACAATCATTTAATACTCAAGAAAATAGATAAATTGGAATTTTATTAAACATGAACACTTATACAAAAATAAAAAATCCTAACCCATGCATATACAAAAAATTAGTTATATGACCCAAGCTTATGGTTGGGTTCAAATTAAAATGGAGGTTTATTAAATGATAGAGAGGAGGAAGAGGTGGTATAAGGGTAAACCACTGGAGATAGGTCTATTATTCCAAGCTCCACAGAGCTATCTTCAGTCCCAAAAACCTGATCTATCTATAGGTCTCTAAGTAGATATACTTAAGAATTTTTCAAGATTCTTTGAAACAATATTGATGTCATAAGAACTAGAACTAATAAAGGTTATCTTCTTTGGAGTCACTAAAGTTGCATCTTTTGTTCCAACATGTTCAGCAGCAGCATTAGTAAATTTTGATTTCTCTCTCTTATAGATATTGGATGGATCAAAAACTACATATAATATATTCCTAGAACCCTTATAGGTATCTTTAGGTTCGCTTCCAATGAATATTCTATATCTAAGAGAGCAAAGTGAATTATCACACATATTAATTTGTTTGATGAAGTCTTCTTTAAAAAATTCTAAGATGTTTGTACATACTTTATTATGCATATAAGATAAGGTGGATAGAGATTTGTTCAAAATACCTTTAATAGATTCAAGGTGTTCAATAGAAATCCTTTGATTAGTACTAAATAGGGTAGATAGCTGAAGACTATATGAATTTACAGGGTTTCTGTAAACAACTTGGCCTGAATCCTATCATTTAAAACTTGTATCTTGATTTACCTCCCTTATAAAAAAGTTTACTTGTGATACATGATGGATAATTTCTCTATAAAGAATTTAGAAACCTAATAGACATTTATGGAGGGTTATTTAGAAACTAAATCGCTATAAGAAGCTGGAATAGAATTAACTAGTCTGATAGGTCTATACATAGCAAGATCTTTTCCTTTGTATGTGGTTGGTATAACAAGAGATTATTTAGACTCTAAAGAACTAAAGTTCTATTTAGAAGAATATATATATATATCTACAACTCCTTTATAGATATTTTCCAGTATAGTGGAAAATTCTAATGATTCCTATGGATTAGATCAACGGAAGATGAAACCATATGTTGTATTTAATTGGATATATCCATAGTTTCATCTACCTTGGAATCAATTGAATAAATAGAATCTTTTAGATAACTAACTATTTAATTCAAAGAAACATATATGCCAAGACTATATTTTATTATAACATATTTATTGTCCTTAAACTAACTTATTAGATCTTTCCTAAAATATTGCAATAGCACAGGAGAGATCATGTCACATTATAATTATTAGATCTGGTATGAAAGTGAATTCATATCTAAAAATAGCTGATTAAACTAAGCCTAAAAATTTGGAACCACTAAAGGTGAATAAGAAGATGTGTAACTTTTATGAAACATATTGATAAACTCAAATATAATTACCACCATAATATTCAAATCATGCATGTTTTCCTTAATATCTGATTTTAAGCTCTAAATATCATTAAGAGTGGACTCAGAAAGACGTGATTGAACCATTGGTTGGTTCAGAATCATGTCCCTTTGAGATTCCATGAGAAATCCCAAGTTTATTTACTTCTTACTTAGTGGCATAGATTCCTCTAATCTCACTCACCTGGGTTCTCACAACCTTAGATTCCTTATCATTCATAGTAGATTAAATTGGTTACACTAGTTTGAGGTTCTTTATCAAGGTGGTATAGGAAGAAAAAATCCCAACCAACTTATCAAAATTTTCCTAAGACACTGAATTTTATTTTAGATGTATAATATCATCCTTATAATATATTAACTCTTTCTTTAAAACATCATAATCTCCTTTGATATTATCAAATTATTTCATAACTACTGAGGAAAAAATCTACATGTGTTTTTCATCAACATATCCTTCAGAACTATTTCTCATTGAAGGGGAATCCTCTTGCACATGAGGAGGATTTGAAATAGGATCTAGGGTATGTGATAGATCAATAACTTCTTCCATAATCAAATTTCTAATTCCATATATATTAGTATCAAGTGATCCATGGAGTGGATCAACCACTGTGTTATCAACCTCATATTCTATTCTAACTTTAGTAGCAAGCACACTAGGCATGGTCTCAACTAGCCTTCCACTTAATCTCCGAAAGCTATTGTAATAGCAAGAACTTCTAGTTGAACTGACTTATAATCACTAGCATTCATAAATTATTTACTTAAAATAACTTCCACAATAGGTCTTACTTATAAAATAAGATGTTCATATCTATTAACAACTATATCCTCCATTTCCCTAGTAGGAACCATCTCAGAAGGATATGCATACCTAGGATTTGAGTTCCTAGACTGCTCCCCATGAGTTAGTGAAGGAGGTAGTACAACTACCTAATCATAAAATTCCTATCTAATAGGCCTTAAAGAGTTGGAGGTAGCATTCCATTTTTATCTATAAGTATTCAAAAGAACCATTTATAGGGTGTTTCTCTTGTGTCACTTTAAAATTTCTCCTTTATTCAAGTCTGCTTCTTTTTTTTTCTAAACTAAGGAGATAATCCTTCCATAGGGGTAGTAATTTAGCTTCCCATTTACCTAGAAGTAGTGGTACATAAACCTTAATATGTACCTTGACATATTTAGCTTCACATTATTTATCAGTACATATAAGAGATACATCTCCTAAAATAATATTGTATCTATCTCATTTACTCTCTAAGTAATTTCAATCTAAATGAATTTTCAGATCACCTTCTATTCTTCCTTTAAGTCCTTCATATCCTTCTTTTTAAAATTAGATAACCCAAAAAGAAACATGAAGACATTACAGGGTCAAACTAATCTCATTCAAACTAAGGTTTAATTGAAACTATACTCACCATCATGAGGAAAATGCATGACCTCTTCTATCTCTACTAAAGAGACTAAAAGATCTTTCCCATTTATGCTCGTAGAAATAAAATCCTATATTTCTCCAAACTAAAACTTTGTATTCCTCATAAACTATTTTATCTCTTATTTAATCAAGAAACTTGATTTATTTTCATCAAAAAAACTCTTATCCTTGTAAATGAAAAACACACTTCAGAAATATCTCTATTTCATTCAACCAATTAATATCCATAGCCTTCCCTATAAGCAATCGGCACAGCGTACCGCCAACCTTCACTTTCTTTAAGTATCCAGAACTATTTTCATCTCCTCTCTTAGACTTACCCATATGTGAAAGATTGGTTTGAGGTTAAGGGACTTGAGGGTTGATGGTTGGTTTCAAGAGATAAAGGACATAGGCAAATGGTAAGGGATGAAATGTTTGATTTTAGGGTTAAGTCACGTACCAAATTTGGTAGAGGGTTATATATCTGATTTAGGTTTAAGGTAACAACTGACTTTAAATAAATAATAAAAGAAAATAAAAAATAAAAAATATTTTTTCCCTTTTTAAAAGGAACTACAATGCAGTCAGGGGCTTACTTGAGTGGTAAATGATCCCCATAATCCTGCATCAGACCTGGGTTCAATTCCATGTAGGAGCGAATTTCCACGGGCAAGCGGTGATGCAAGTAGACGGTGATACAGGCATGATGCTGCACTGGGCCTTTGGACCATTTTGTGGGTCTTTGGACTAGTTTTTGGGCCTTTGGACCAATTTTTGGGCCTTTGGCCTATGTTACGGGCTTCATTCCCATTGGACCTTCGAGGCCATGTACTGACTGACTGAAAAATACTTTTTATTTGATTTTCTAAGAATCCTCTTTAACAAAGAGCGGTAACCAGCGGGATACAAAATCAAAGGATACAAAATCAAAACATGCCCCATTCAAAATTCAAAAAGAAACTGGCAATACACAGAACCCAATATGATCAGATCATCACACCAGTCACCAACCAAGCATACCATAGAACATCATCACCATGTCATCAGTCGAAATCCTAGCATCTTTAACTAAAATCATCATTGGCACCTTTGCTATCACCATCCAAACACCACCGTTGACATCGCCAACCAGCACCAGAGCCCATCAAGAACTATTAAACTGCCATAAAACCAACAATGTCACTGTCGTCACCGACCAAACATCACCAGTCACCGGAGACCGACAGAGTCCGTCGAATCTACTAGAAACAATAGCAACAGACATTGTCAACACCGTCGAGCAAGGATCAAGCCTCCTGGAACTCCAAAATCCCCTCGAACAGCACCTCCCAAAGCTCCTATGAAAACCATCTCGCCAAACCGACTCGGTGAGGAGATACGGCACACGAAGCCAGGGCAGAGTAAGAGGAAAAATGAGCCACAGGGAGTTAAGATCATCGCCGAGAACCACAACCTCACAATTTGAACTTCACACCAGTCACCGGAGATCATCAGAGACTATCATAGCCACCGTAAAACAACATACCTGTGTCGACGCAAACAAGAAATAACAAAATCACTAGTTCAAAATGAACTAACCACATCAGACTGCGAAATAAATGGCACGACACCGTCGTGAACATCACCGAAGGCCACCGCCATAATCAAAACAGAACACAACCAAATCAAAAAGATCAAAAGAACCTTCACTGAGAAATCCTCGAGTAGATCGACCGCTAATGAAGGAGTGAACGAACATTCACTGAAAATCAAAACAGACCGCACGAGGAGCACCGTCAGATGTTGAATACCACCTCCCAAAACCTCTGAGGATACACCGCTTCGGATCTGAATCGGAGAGAATCATAAGGACTAGAGTTCAGATCCGGGATTTGAGTGCCGAGGGTTCCAAATCAGCATGGCAAGACCGATTCCAAAAGCCAAAATAGGATTGAGATAAATCCGACACAGGCACACCTGCAAAAACCGATGACCGCCAAACCACTTAACCCAAAACCGTTGTGATTCCATCGCTCCAACTTCGACCTGGAGAGGCGTGGTGGAACGAGAGGTCAGGGTAGGGTAGAAGCAGCCAGGGGCTTCATTAGGACCAAGAAAAAAACTCTGGATACAAACGCCAAGAAATCAGCACCACCATGGAATAGGAATGAGGATGACGATGTCAAGATTGGAAACCAAATCGCATGTAGATGTATGGAATAGGTGAAAAGAGGGAATGAGAATAATGAAAAGGAAGAAGAGCACTGCTCAAGCATGCCACCGACCCCATAGCATAAGGTTTTGGGAGGAAACCCTAGATGGATCCTAGAGTGAGAGGGGGAAGCCAGGAGAGAAGGGCGCCATATGTACTGAATAAGTATGTTTTGATGGGTGTGTTATCCCTTGGGGGGCTATGGCCTACCTTTCCAGTATGTGTGTGTGGTGTGTGTGTGTTTAATGTAATTTTACCCCCAAGCACCTAATATATATAAAAGGAACTAAAATTAATTTTCCAAACATAAATTAGGCATAAATAAATATAAAAGTATAGTAAATTTATTTAACATTCATAAAACATTAAAATATTAATAACAAATGAAAAAATTAAAATATAATTTAAATAAATATAAATAGAATAAGTTAAAATCATTTGAATTCAAATAACCCTGATTATCACTTAATAAAATCAAACTTGTCACAAGAAAAGAGTTTAGTAAAGATATCAGCTAATTGATTCATAGAAGAGATAAATTTGAGATAGATATCACCTTTCTAAGAATGATCTCACAAGAAATGAAGCCTTATATCTATATTATTTTTTCTTGAATGATTTATTATATTTTTGGAAATTTTTATAGCACTAGTGTTATCATAATTGATTGAAACTTAACTAAAATTGAGTCCAAAATCTATCAAGGTACACTTCATCTACAACACTCATGCACAAAAACTATCAGTAGTATTGTATTCTTATTTGACGGTAGATAATGAAATTGAGTATTATTTTTTACTAGACTAGGATACCATAGATTTACATAGAAACTAACAGGTTTTGGAGGTACTCTTCCTATCTATTCTACACCCACCAAAGTCAGCATCAGAATATAAAGTCAAATTAAAATCAAAGGTTTTTTTATAAAATGTAAGTAAAGAAAACTTATTCCTTATAAATACTTCAAAATTATTTTGGTAGCTTTAAAATGAGATTCCTTGGTGTTTTCGTGGAATATAGCACATAAACATACCAAAAACATAATTTTTGGTCTTCTAGAATTTGAATATAGTATCCTCCCAATTATTCGTCTTGACAACTTGTTTTCAACCAGTTTCCCAACTTCATCCAAATAAATTTTTTCATTAAAACTCATAGGAGTTGCATGTACTTTACTATTTTAAACTAGAAACATATTAAGCAAGTAAAGTATGTATTTTCTTTGATTCATAAAATTCCAAAAATCTTTCTTATAAATTTTAAAACCAAGAAATAAATTTAACTCACCCATCATGCTCATTTCAAACTCTTTTTTTGTGAGTTTTGAAAATTCATTATATATTTTATTATTTGTAGGAATAAAAAACAAATTATAAATATATATTTGAAATAAAAAAATATCAATATATTATTTTTTCATAAATTGGGTAGATTTAAGAACCCTATATTTTTTGAAAAAAAAATCAAATAAATTTAATTTATTTGATAGCTTTCATTATACGCAACATCGAGTTTTAACAAACCATGATAAACTATTAATATTATTATTTAAAAATTATCATAATAACCTAGACATTAAACTTGATTGTATGAAAATTAATAACCACCTTTGAAATATGAAGTATCGTGTTTTACATAAATAAAACATATTGATAAAAAAGTACTTAGTTTTTAGTAAAGACTTTATATGTTTTGAAAATATTATTTTCTTAAAAAATATGTTTATTTATTTTTTGAGACCAAATAATAAATGTAATTTTTCAAATTTTAGAAAATTTATTTGAAAAAATAAACATCATTTTTGAAATATAAATTTCAAAATTATCTTTGAGTGAAGTTTTGATAATTTTTTGAAAATATTAAGTTTTTATGAATAGTAAAAAAATATTGATTTTTATTAAAAAAATGTATTTTTATTTAAAGAATTTACAAGATCCATTTTATTTTATTATTGTTTAAAAATTAAAATTAGTTTAATTATATATTTATTACTCTAATTTAGGTTATTATAGTTGGTTTTATATTTAATTTTTATATTAAAACCTTATATACTTATGAAAATTTTCTTTTTGGAAACCCGCTTTTTCATCACGTCTGTGGGTTTAATTTTAAATTAAAATTTTCCCATTATGTGAATAGAATTTGAAAAAATTGATTCCATATTTATAATAAGAATAATTAATATTATATAATAATATCAACTTACTATTTGGTCAAAATGAATAGTAAAAATGGTAGAAATTGATTATCACGGTTAAGGTTAAAACATATTTACCAGGGGTTAAAATAAAAATATAAGGGGAAAAATGAACTAGAAACATGTAAAAATACCATTTTATGGACATATAAATACCTTATATCATATAATTTTTTATAATTATCCATTTTTTTAGCTTTTTCCCATGTGAAAAATGTGGGTACACTTTATTCTTTTTAAAACTTCTATGTGTGTCCTCACCCCAACTTATAAAAGGACACCCACTGTCCTATCTTATTCACACTTAAAAACCCTTTGGTTCAGAAAATAATTGAACAATTATCTTCCTTAATTCCCTACCCACATCCTATAGTCCTTATTGTTTTTAGGAAAAACTCTTAATGAGGCTTTAGGTATAAACTTAAAGAGGTTCTCTGAAGAAGAGGTGAAATTCTTAAAATTGTGTTTTTGTTTTATTTCTTCCTATAAATCCTTAAAATATTCTTAAAACTTGATGATATAATAACATTAATATATAAAATATAATTATATGTTATTATTTAAATGTCATTTCCTACATATATATCCTCTTTCATCAAGTGGGAAATTAAACTATCGATCGTGTTCCTGGCTGACTATCGTCTTGCAAACTGATGCAATTCATTTTCCATAATCACCTCTCATGGATGGATATAATAATGTATTTAACATATTTATATGATATTTGTGACATAATTACACTTCTGGGATTATAATATCACATATAATTTCTTAAATCTATTCTTTAGGAATATGATAACATCGTTCGCGTGTACGGTGGACTACCGTCTTGCGAAGCGATGTAATTCATTCTTCACTTACACTTTAAATGGCTAGTAAAAAGTATGGGATTAATAAAAATATTTGATATATATAACATAAAAATGATTCTTTAAAGGTAATAGATTATTTATCTTTTGTTCATTTCATCCGTCGAGAAAATGGAAAAAGCATTCATGCATACGTACGGCCTACCCTCTCCATGAACGGTGTAATTAATTTTCTATATATAACTTTATTAGATTACTATAAATACATATATAATGAAATTATATTATATTTATATAATTTTTAACATTTTTAAGATTATGTTACCATTATCAATTTAAAAGGACCAAAAATACCAAACCAAAACATGCATGAAAAACAAAGCTGTTATTACCTTAAATGTGATTTTAATAAGGAATGTTAATAAATGGGTAATAAAAGGTCATAAGTAAATAATATATATAATGATACATATGATTATATTTGTTTAATATATTTATAATAAACTTATATTTATTATATATTATATCTAAATTTGTACAAAATAATTCAAGACTTAAGGTGAGGGATTTCGTCTCAAATTTTACTTCATTGGGACATAGTTATGCTCCTAAATTATTTTATGAGGTGTATATACTACCCCTTTGACATATTATATCATGAATATCCTTATTTATGTGATATTTTAAGTTTTAATTGATGTTATTCTTTCATGGGTCTTATAATTCAAATGTTACCAAAATGGTAAGGGATTTTCGTCTCACTTTTATTTCTGTGGGACACATCTCTTATACACCACTTGTTTATTTTATGTGGTATATATACTACCCATTATAATGTCTTAGTTTTTTCATATAATAATTTATAATATTTCTATAAATATTTTTGGATCCAGATGCTGAAACAGAGTGAGATTCTGAGGCCCGATAAGCCTGGAATTGATATTTTAAAAATATTAAATATATTAATATAATACCCACGTAGTTTTCCTAAAAATGTGGAATAAATACTAAATCGAGTCTTGGAATAGAAATTTGATACCACAATTGAGTTCATAATTTTGTTTTTACCCTAGGTATGATATACTCTTTATTGGCATTGGAAATTTGGTTAAAAGAAATAACGGACACAAATAATGAAATGAATTAATTTAATTTATTTATTTATTTTGTTGATGCAGTAGCCTGTTTTTTTCTCTATAAATACACTATTATGAACAATTAATAGGTTTATCCTCATAACCCTGGTAATTTAGAGGATATCATGGAGGAATTTTGGTAGGCATCGTGATCTTGGATCAGCGATCAGAGTACCATAAGGATTGCCAATGACTACACATCTTGTGGATCTCATCAACACAATGATGTGTGATTGTTATTAATTGGAGATTGATCCAGATTAAGGTGGGGATTTTGTTTTGTGTGGATTAATCCAATTTTTATTTACTAATTATAAATTTTATTTAATCATCTAACAAATTAATTCACATATTAATTGTTTAATTTGGGTAATTGATTTATCTTATTATGGTATATGAATTGATATTGTCTTAGTATATTTATTTATCTTTGTTTTTCTCCCTACGACAACGAATCAAGACCAACACAAACATTAATCAAGGTTTATTACTAATTTTTTTGTTTCTTTGATTTTTTCTTCATGTTCTACATGAGTTCATCCTTGGCATTCCCTTTTGTCCTATGATTCAATGAATACCTAGTGAACGATCATTGTGCATTCAGTATTTGACATAATGGATCACTGTTGTGGGTTTAGGATGGAGATATGATGTTATAGTTACAGTATAGGATGATGGAAGTAGATCCACAGATGGATTGGGAGTTTTTGTTTGTGGTTTTTCATGTGATGATAACAGCAGTAGTGGATGATCGGTGACGGGTCAGGAATGGATCGGTGATCCCCACGATTTGTGGTTTGGCACAATAGCACTATTGGCATGATAGGATGTGATTTCTATGAATGATTGGGTGGCTGTAATCTAGCCATCGATGATGGAATGGCTCATTCTACATTAGATTTGGGATGCCTTAATTTTTATAATTAATTTATTAATTTCTCTCCCCACCCCTGTTGAGTAGTGATGCGTGGGAGAGGAGTGGGTGTGAAACCAAATTTAAATACCCCTTGTTAATATTATATGTATATATTTAATATATATTAAATATGGGGGTTATAGTATTGGTTCACAAGGGTGGGTGATGGAGACCCATGTATGCGCTATTACCCCTTCCCCTTAACATTTTTCTATATATTATAATAATAATAATATAAGAATTTGTTAAACTAGAAAAGAAGTGGGGTGTGCATGAATAAGGGGGCTAAATGGGTTCCCAACCTATTTAGTATATTCAAATATATTATTTATTATTATTATTATTATTATTATTATTATTATTATTATTATTATTATTAGTAAAACCTTAATTAAGTTGTGTGTTCTTAATGTGGTGTCAGATTGACGAGTCGTCAACAGTACCCTGACTTTGAGATAGTTATTTTAAGACCAATGTTGGATATTTAAATTAGGTTCTTGGATCATGTCCATGAAGCGCACAATAATAATAATAATAATAATAATTATTATTATTATTATTATTATTATTATTATTATTATTATTATTATTATTATTACAGAATCTAGTATCTAATGTAACTTCTTCACATAGTGTTGGAATGAATAATTGTCTATGGATTTGAAATCCTGATATTGAGGTGGATGTTTCAAGACCAATATTGGGTATTTAATTTTAACTTGTGGCACAATTCCATGAAGCACCATACATACGTGTTATGATAAAAAGAAATTTTTTTACTGGAAATCCATTTTGGAAAAGTGAATAGCCTATCCTGAGTATTTTTTTCATAAGGATCGCAACGGTGTGATTTTTTTGGCCATTCATGGCCATTTGTGGTGATGTATCAGTGGATTTATGTTTTATCCCTTCAGAGCAATGATGATCCCTGCACATTCTTAAGGATTTTTCTAGACTCAAATGCAGGCACAATAGTAGTCCACCCTAAGAATTTTTCTATATAAAAATGTGATGATGACCTCAATTTTGGTGTTAGAGATGCGACATGAGGTGATGTAAGTGAGATGCTTCTTTTAGAAATTCTTAACCAGTACCAGTTGAGTGTGTTCCCTTGGTCCATTCCTATGAGGGTATAGTGCAACACCCCATCCTTATCAAAGGATGGTGACCCATCTGCATATTCTTATTTATAAGTGTTATGTGGATGAGTTCCTTTATTCTAGAGTGATTTTTCTCAGTCTACTTCAACTATAGACCCCTCAGTGTCTTGGATCATGTATCCCTCTAAGAGACCCAGAGTGATCCTCATGTCCTTCGTGTTTTCCCTAGGTAGGTTTTGGGGAATTTTCCCTATCTAGAGTGATGTTTCAAATAGGGTTTGGTGTCCCCTTAGTGATCCATGGGCATTTACCCCTTGTCTTTGTATTGAGATATGATATTTCTGATAGAGTATTAATTTGATGGAGTGTGTATCTCAAATAAACCCTCTAACTTTCCAACTTTATTATTCTTGGATATACCTAATGAGAATGACCTCTGGGATGAGTGTCGTCAATAATAGTCTAGCTTAGGGAGCAGTTCCTCCCAAATGAGAATGACCTCTAGGATGAGTGTCATCAATGGAAGTATAGCTCAGGGAGTGATTCCTCCCAGAAAATCGTTATCTTGATACCTAAATCGGATCTATAGATGGAATTGGTTGAGACCTATTATGAATCAGAGTATTTTATGAGTATATCAGGAATATACTTGGTTATAATTTTGTTTCATATCTTTTTTGACATACCCATGTTTTATGAGTTAACTAATCTTGATGCTTTATGTTTGGTGTTTTCAGGGTGTCCTATTGGGTATTGTTATACTCACCTCTTTATGGGCTCTACCCGAACATGTAATGTCTTATACAGATGATGAACCTTTTCACAGAGTCCTTGGATGACCAGGATTAAGTGTAGATTAGTTTGTTCTATTTATACTGAGTTATATACTGATTTTTCATTAACATAAGTCCTCTCCTTATGATCATGTCAAACTTTATTTTCCAGTTTTGGTTGGGCTTGTATATTCTTTCCAGTAATTTATATCATACTCTGATTGTGGTATTATAGATGTATGCATTCATTGTTATAATTTGTTTTATATTTCATCATTGTATGTGCTTAGAGATGTGTTCATGCGTATATGTACATTAGGCAAAGGCCTCCCATTTTTTATATTCCTTCTCGGTGCTTTTTGTCAACCCCTGGCTTATGGATGTTGGATTGGGGTAGTTATGTATCAGACTTTAGCTGGAAAATCAGGCCTTTGTGGGTTGTTTTATGACATAGTGGTATCATAGGTGGTTTTTTCTTGGGTTGTTGTTTAAATTTAGACCCATGATGATGATTGGTTTGGGATTTATAGAAATGGTGTTAAGGGTTTTAAGTTTGAATTTTGAAGCAGGGACTCCAGTGTTGGTGCGGAGGTCGACATATCTATTCATCGGGACTCTAATAAACTTATTGTTGACTCGGTACATGTAGTAACTGGTTTCAAGTATGAATTTTGGTACATACATCATATAGGAATGGATTGTGGTTTCCATAACATTCTTGATTCAGTTCACTAGATATAATCATTGACCATGGTATGTCTTGTATTATTTTAGGATGTATTCATGACGATGGCCAGTTAGGTTTCTAAAGAAGAGTATAGAGTATAAATTGATGAGTGATGAGACCTCTGTGAAGGATCTTGGTCATGATTTGGTCTTCCTTCCGGATGGTTAGCAGGTGGCGCTTTCACCTGTTAATCAGTTCGTAGACCCACCTCCAGTTGTTCAGGTGGATGTGGCATGTTAGACTGAGTCTTGGATAGTTATTTTGGTGCTATATGATGATTTTTAGGTTTTGAGTATGTGTCATGAAATTATATGGTAGGGATTTCTTAGGATATGAGGTCAGCATGGCCCACCGATAGCAGGCATGTGATATAGGTCTCATCGTAGGAGGCATCATCATTCATAGAGACCACAAGGACTGCTCATTACACCAAGTCATGATCATTGTTATTATTTTTATGGGTATGTATATATTACTCAATATTTTCCTATATATTGTGATATAGTCATAGAGGTGATTGACGAACTTCCTAGGTAAAGGCCGCAGTTGGAGAAGGAAGGTATGTGGGGAAGCAGACGTGATAGAGGAGTTAGGGAAGCAGTATTAGGTGTCTAGCACTTTGGTTTAATGCTACCACCACCACCTCAAGGTGGACCACTCTAGAATTGTAAATCTAGTAGTTATAATCTTGTAAAACCATAGGTACTAGATATAGCATCCCGCCTTTTTATCACATAAACTTTCATTACATTTTACAAAACCGGGGATCTTTAAGGTTTAGTGTCTTGGAAACTAGGAACTTAAAACATGAAAACATAAAACATTATTCTTAAACACTTGAAAGGATTCTCCTCATGTTAATCCTAGGTTCATTATTGCATCTCATAACCTGGGGACATACATCAAAAGAAAGGGTGAGCAGAAGGCCCAGTAAGGGAAACAAGGGAAACATCTAACATGTGAACTTGAGATACATCAATAAAGTCGTGAAAAGAACTGTAAGGCATGAGAATGAAATCATGAGGAATATCATAATAAAAATAACATTTTTCATAACTTGAAGATGTGGCTACAACATTTAATATTGACAATAATTTCGTTTCACCAAGGTCCATCCCCAAGGTGTCATTAAAAATTACCAAGGTTATTCACCAAGGTATCAGTCTAAATGGTCATCTCTAGAGATTAAGTCTTTACCCAATGCATTGGAGTGATATCTGGGCGCACCCTTGAAATGTATTTATTATAATGTGATCCACATATATCATCATCAATCATTTCATAAACAAACCATATAGCATAAAATAAATGGGTTTCATTTCATAATCATAATGTTTTAAAACTGCTTTGAAGACATGATCTTTATGTCACTTTAAACCCACGGAAAGGGAAAGTGGGTTTCATGTATGTAAATCCTAGAATTTAAAATAGAACATTTTGATATATATGTTAATACCCCTGTAGAAATAAGAGCTTTGAGTATTCACGTAATAACATAAAATAATTTTGAGAAAAAGAGAGAGGCATTTTGAGACGAAAATTATGTAGCATAACGGCTACGTTACAGGGTTTTAGAAAACATTGAAAAGAGAGGGGACATGGGTCCCCCACTCATAAATGATCTATAAAAATAGTATAGGGACATAATATAAAGGATATGAATCATAGTAATAAAATTTGAAGGACATACCATTTGAAATGAAAAACATGGAAGTAAGACAAAAATAAGATTTCTCTTATAAAAAAATCGGTAGCCTAACGGCGTCACTTAAACTTCAATAAAAATGAATTGACAAGATCAAATAGGGTCTCTCATCATATGATCATAAAATATCAGTATGATAGATATAGATATCATACCCCAACATAATAAAAAGGAACTTGAAAGACTTGACATGAAAATAGAACTTGAAAAATGAGAAGGGTGAAAGAATCCCTTAAAAATTCAGCAGCCTAACGGCGCCACTTAAACTTCAACAAAAATGAATTTAAGAGATAAAATAGGGTCTCTCATCATATGAAAATAAAAAATAATTATTATAGATTTAAATATCATACCCCAACATAATAAAAAGGAACATGAAATACTTGACATGAAAATAGATCTTGAAAACGAGAAGGGTGAAAGAATCCCTTAAAAATTCGGCAGCCTAACGGCGCCACTTAAAACTTCAAAATAATGAATTGAAGAGATAAAATAGGGTATCTCATCATATGAACATAAAAGATCAGTATGATAGATTTAGAGATCATACCCCAACAAAATAAAAAGTAACTTGAAATACTTGACATGAAAATAGAACTTGAGAAGGGTGAAAGAATCTCTTAAAAATTCGGCAGCCTAACGGCGCTACTTAAACTTCAACAAAAAATGAATTGATGAGAGAAAGAGGGGTTATATCATCATATGAACATGAAAAGGGCATTAAGATGAATATAAAAGAACATCCTCCAACATAAGAACATTGATCATAAAAGAAATGACATGAAAGAGATTACTTGAAAAGAAAGAGAGAGGTCGGATCCCTTACCTTAAAACGTAACTCTTAAAACTCAAAGGTTGGGACCTTGAGGGATTTGGGGAACCTTGAGAGGACACCTTGGGAGGTAATGAGACTAGAGCTTCGTTGGGGGAGAGTTTGGAGTGAAAACTAAAGGAGTAAAGGGTGGGTATTTATAGGAAATTTGAGGGGACAAGGCATTAATGGCCAAGGGACACCTCACAAGTGGTTTTGGAAAAACCATGGGCTTGCCCATGGTATTTTCCCATGGTATTGGCCACTTGGGACACCTCATACCTTATATTACTATTCATAAGTCGACCATATTTATTACATACTTAATACATCATTTAATTATGTCATTAAACACCCGTAACTTAAAAACTGTATTTTCACTATTCATCGAAAATTCAACTTTCTCAGAAAAATACCAAAATTTCACCTTAACCAAATATATATGATCTGATTTCAAAAATGAACTCCATTTTATAAAAAAAAAATCTAAATATATTTAATTTAATTTTTAAATAAATACAATATTCACTAAAATTCATTTTTTTCAGAAAAATCCCCAAAAATTACCTTAACATAATATCGATGCTCTGAGTTCAAAAATGAAATCCATTTTATAAAAAAAAATTTCTAAATATTTTTAATTTAATTTTTAATTAAAAAACATTATTCACCCGAAAAACTAATACTTGACTAATAATTTATGAAACTGTTATTTAACCATTTTATTGAATCACATTACTTAATCATGGCTCATAGATTATATTAATACTTTCTTTAAGTGAGATTACTAATCCATTTGGTCACATTACTAATCCTAAGCATAAAATCACTATTCATAATTTACTATTCATCAAAAATCAAGTTGATCTTATTAGACTCTAAATTTCGTATCAAACATAATTGTAGAAGACCATTTTTTGAAAATCATTACACATTTTTAATTATTTAAGGTTTACATAAACATTTTTAAAATATCCTTTTTCTAAAATTCATCAAAAATATGTGTACTATATTTATCCGGTCATTTTAAAATTCATAAACTTAATCATAAGAAGAAATCCCAATTTTTATTTAAAATAAAGGATTACACAAGGCAGTTACGGTCTCCTTACATATCCCCTTATCACACCAGCATAGGACCTAAGTGTAAGGTGAGCTAAGGTGAGAGAATCCGAGGGAGGGTCGGCCAACATCACACGAGTAGTAATTTCTATCAGTTTGAACTTATCGCGAACGCGATTCCGTTCTAGCTTCACACGATGAAGTTCGGCTTGGGTTTGGTCCAGAGCAAAGCCCAGTTGTGCTACCTCCTTCCCAAGTTCGGTTAGATGGGCTTTGATCGGTCCAAGAATACTGGTTGAGGCCATCAAATCTTCTTTCTATGTTAATTAACCAAGATCACTTGTATTTAGAGACAAATATTGAAATGTTTAGTTTCTAGCGGCCATATTGACCAGTGGTCATATAACAGTCAAAACCTAACAGTCTCATTTTAATTATACTCATGTTTTCCAATGAAACAGTTTTGTTGAGTATATAAAAAAAATAACACACAAAATTAGGAAACAAGATTTATTCAAAATTTCGGGTCGTTACAATCTTCCCCCCTTAAGAAATTGCGTCCTTGCACTTTTTAAAACTGGGTTTTGAAATTTCATTGAAAGTCCCATATCGGAAAAAGAGTCTGTAACACTATTACTTTAAAAGAAGAAAAGGAAGTACAAAGGTACCCCAAGTTAACCCACACTATGATTCCATGTAGTAAAACATGGACATGGAGGAGAAAACAAAGGGTCAAGTTCTGAGGGAGAGTGATAGAAAACATGATTAGGAGAAAGTTAACCACGAGAAAATCCCAAACTTATGATGTGTGTAAACGGTCTTTGATTACCTAGTAGGAAACGTAAACCAACAATGTTTTTTTTTACGTTTCTTTTCATAATTTTGAGGAATTAATTTACTACATAGAACAAAAACATAAGGAAATATACCTACCTTCAAGTAGAGTTCCATCCTTTAATAAGTCTCTACCAAAACTAATCTTTTCTCCAAACGATGAGAATTCAAAAACACTTGGTCTCATCAAAAGCACAGGAATCATCTTCTAGAGAATCACATAATCCACAAAAGATTAACTATCTATTTCTTCTATCTTTAAACATTATCCCAAATATAGAAAGGGTAAGGTAAAACAACTCTTCAAAAAGAAAGAATCCCATAGGAATGGAAACTAATTTTAAATCTTCAATGTTCCATGGTACTACCCAAAGTTAATCATAAACCATTCCATAAATAACGGTTCTTAAAATTCCTCAAAATAAACCAAACTAAGATTGAAACCCAAATACAAGAAGGATTTGATAACATAGTCTTCCAAAATAAACTTCATTGTTCATCTCCAAACAACATCAACCACTCCTAACATCTTATAACAAAAGTATCTAACCTAAACATATTTTACCCAAGATAGGTTAATCATTTTCATAAGTAACCTAAATTACTATAAGTCCACCTTAAATTCATCGATTCTTCAAAATATAAGTCAACCTTACTCCTTAATGAAAATACTGTAGTAATCTATTTACCTCGATCATATAGGGTCCCTAAAATAGTGAACGCCTTCAAAAATAATAATCATCTTTTAATCCCCTAATCATCTATGTCATAATAATACAGCAATCGTCACATTTCCTATCACATTGGTTGTTGGGACATGTTCTTCCATTTCCTGCCATTAACTAAGGAAATAAAGTACAATTAGGGCCTTAAATACTTAGCCAATAATCATGAAAAGGAACTTAAAGCATATAAGGATAACTTGTAGAAGAAAAGTATACCCTAACATGTGATCCCCTAGGTTTCAAACTAGGTTATCCATGATCATATATTCTTATGTGAATCTTTATTTTATTTTATCTTTGTTCCTTTAATAAGGGTTCATACTAAGCTTATGAATTTACCAAAGCATATCCCCCGGGAGTGTCATAACCAAGAGTGCAGAAAGGCCCATTGTTGTGTACCAGTTCCTGTTTAAGTCTAGCTCAAAGCGGTGTTTTCTGGTTTTACCCCTATGTACATCTGTGCCAGAGCCACCTCTACCTGCTCGTATCCAGACAGGGATGTATTTGCTTGGCAACCCCTTACTCAATACTCACCAAAATACCAGGAAGATTTCCTATATTTAAACTTTTCTATAGGGTTCTTCCTAGAGTTTTCATGTCCTAATTTCCACAAATAACTAAAACATCCTTTGATACCAACTATAGCATCCCGCCTGGTTGCGCCCAAATTTACCCTACGGGTAAAAGCGATCGATGTAGTACATGTAGGGGTCGAGTCCACAGGGACCGAAGAAGTAACCTTGAGACGCTATGATTTGGTGAAGGATGGGCTATGAAGTAGCCAACTTTGGTTTTGATTTTGGATGGTTTAAATAACACTAAGACACCTACGTGAATTCAATTTAATGAAAATGGGTTGATCTAGGATTATGCTTGGGGTGGATTGAATGAATTTTACTTCTTTAAACAATTTTGGTTTTATTAATTCTTGATGAATCCATTCTTCAAAAATAACACTACCTTCATCATTTTCTGGTTTGGTGCTTACTAAACACAATTACTAATCCCCTATACACTTAGAGAACCAAATTCATGATCTCTCCGAGGTATATGGTCATTTAGTAATTGAATTTATTTTGCTCAAACACAGTAAAGATGAAGAGTAGAAATAACTGAAGAATGGATATCTTAAATTAATTATCCATTTAACAACAATTCGTTCATAAAATAACATTCAACCCAGCCTTTGCATCCTCCTAAGATCAACCAATTAAGGGTTTAGCCCTCAATTGATGGTATACTCTCAATGGTGGGCGGAAGATGACTAACAAGAATTGGATTGAAGAAATTAAAACCGCGGAAATAATGAGCACTCCTCCGTGTGTGTGAATGAAATTCACACCTATGTGTGAACTAATTCACAACAACACAGAGATATCACTGTGCTTTGTGATTATAAAGTTTTAATAAATGAAATGGAAAATATATAAGAGAAGAAGTTGATTAAGAACAAAAAGAAAAACTTACATGGAAATGGAAAACATTACAAAGGAAATTTGGAAGCAAAACATTACAATGAAACAAAGCATCCAAGATGATAAGAAAAAAATTCCACCCCCATTCCCTTCACCAATAGCTCCTTATATAGGAATATTAGGAGCCTTAGGTACATCCCCCAACAATTAATTCACCCCTCAACAATTAATTCACCCCTCAACAATTAAGAGAGTCAAAAGGAAATTGACATTTCGAAGTTGACCCGGAAAACTGTCCAGATTCGTCCTCCATTTTGACGTATGAATTCGAAATTGAAGGAGGCCGATTCCGGAGGTGTCATAAATATAAAATATCTTCGTCCATGTGTCCTCTATGAGCTGTAAAAATTTCAGGAAATTTCGCTCAGCTGTTTGGAAGTTATGGTCGAAATGGTGGAACGGATTTCTGCGCATTAATGACGAGTCCTCCATTTAAATCTCAACTTCAGATCCCTTTATCATCATGATAACATCAGAATTAGCTCCGGCCACAGTTGAATAAAATGATCCTCATATTTTTATCTTTCTACTGTATAAATTTGAGCTTCATTGGGCTTGGTTTCTGGGCCCCACATTTGTTTGATGGGCCTTAGGCCCATTATGCTTTTTCCAGCAAGTTTCTGGCTTCAGGCGCAAAATTCTCCATCTTCCTTTGGGATTCATCCATCGGACCTAAAAGATAAAATGTTCCAAAAAAAGTGATCAATCATATCCCAAAATTTCAAATTAAAATGATGAATATTTTAATTTACACAAGCAAATTATTGAGTGGGCCCAAATTGACATTTTAAGCATGAATTGCACAATGATGGGAAATGAAGTTCAATTTCTGAATTGGACTAAAATTGATGTTTATGAACTTTTAAACACATTAATATTAAGATCTTAACAATGAATATTAGCTACTTTCAGTGACTAATCACACCCCCCAACTTGAGTTTTGCTAGTCCCGAGCAAAATAAATTACAAATATGAAATTGAAATCCTCTTTTCCAAAAACATTTAAATACACATTTCTCACTCAAAAGATCTCATACCAAAAAAATTATGGAACCCTTCAAAATCATTTAAAACAAGCTAGTTCCATATGCATATCACAAGCCCAAGCCCATTCCTTTGTTCAAATTCATCGCCACATTTCATCCAATTCAAATTAAGCATGATAAAGTGTTGTGCATCATAAAAGATATGGGGCCCATTTTATTGTTCAAGGGGAAAAAAATGGAAGCGCTAGGTGGGAATCACATTAAACCTTAAGATGAGTATCCTTTTTTTTTGATTTTTTTTTTTAACCACAATAGATATGAAAAGACTAACTCTGGGCAAGACAACTATGGAGTCACGATCCCCAAGTGCCGGACGCCACGCATTTTGTCAATTTCATGCTCTACAATAGAGATATAAAGCCTAACTCTGGGCAAGACAACTATGGAGTCACGATCCCCAAGTGCCGGACGCCACGCATTTGGACAAAACATTGCTCTATGTGGTCTTTTTTATTTTTTTCAATTTTTTTTTTTTTGTTTTTTTTTTTTGTTTTTTTTTTTGGATACTCAAATTAAACTAAAAGTGACCCCAGAACCCTATGCTATAATGAAAGGGACCCAAGAACTCAAATTTACCCCCACAATCAAAAAGACGTGCATTGTGGCATTTGAAAGTTCATTGCATTAACTTCTTCTGGTGGTCCTCCTAAAAGAACATCCTTGATGGAAGGAATGGTTGGACAATTATCAGTCTTGTGGTCATTCTTGTCACAAATTGTACAAACAAGCTCAACATTTTGGGTTTTGTAGACCTTCCTAAGATCAATCTCCTCAACTTTCCTCGTGAGTGCAGCAAGTTTTGCTCTAAGGTTTTCTTCTTCTCCAAGATTGTACATTCCACCAGATTTGGGTGGCTTCTCATAGTATGGTGATGTTCCCCATGTTTGGTTTTGTTCAACAAGATTTTCTAGATACTCGTAAGCATCATTTGGGGCTTTGTTTTTGAAGGTTCCATTACACATCATATCAATGAATTGTTTGTTTCCGGGACCCAACCCTTCATAGAAAATTCTCACTTGTTCTGGGATTAAGAAACCATGGTGTGGTACCATGTTTAATGTGTCCTTGAACCTTTCCCATGTTTCATAGAATGTTTCTCCCTCTCTTTCAAAAAAGTTTTGTATGCTCTTTTTAAGTGCAATTGTTTTGTGATGGGGGAAGTATTTTTTATAAAATTCTCGTTGAAGTTGGTCCCAAGAGTGAATGGATGCTGGTCTCAAATTGTTTAACCAATTCTTTGCTCGGTCTTTAAGGGAAAAAGGGAAAAGTCTCATTTTAGCAGATTCAATTTGATTTGGTGGGCACATGGTTTCGACAATGTCATTAAATTCTTTAACATGAAGGTAAGGCATCTCAGACTCCATCCCATGAAAGGTTGGAAGGTGGTTCAGGACATGGGGTTTGAAAACATATTGGGCATATCCTATGTTATCATGCCTAATGCATGAGGGTGCATTGGTCCAGGTTGGTGTGAGGTAGTCATTCATGGTCGGGTCTGCAACAATTCCCAAGTTAGGGTCCTGCCCGTTATTTTGGTTCCCTCCCCGGTTTATGATTTGGTTTTGTGGGAGATTCTCCATTGTATCGAACTCAACGTCTGAATTTGGAGTATTAGGAAGATTTGGATCTAAAGGAAATAGACCTCTTTTAGTGCTTGACTCCCCAGCCCTAGGAGTATCCACCCTAACTAATCTGTTTGAGTTATCGCGGGTGTAGGCGGACATGCGCCAAAAGAAAAAAAAAAGCGAGAAAGGGAAAAGATAAGAGAATTGGGATGAGAATAGAAGAATGGGGGTAAGAAAAGAAGGTTTTTGGTCTAAGGAACTTACTTGGTCCCCGGAAACGGCGCCAAAATTTGGTTGCGCCCAAATTTACCCTACGGGTAAAAGCGATCGATGTAGTACATGTAGGGGTCGAGTCCACAGGGACCGAAGAAGTAACCTTGAGACGCTATGATTTGGTGAAGGATGGTCTATGAAGTAGCCAACTTTGGTTTTGATTTTGGATGGTTTAAATAACACTAAGACACCTACGTGAATTCAATTTAATGAAAATGGGTTGATCTAGGATTATGCTTGGGGTGGATTGAATGAATTTTACTTCTTTAAACAATTTTGGTTTTATTAATTCTTGATGAATCCATTCTTCAAAAATAACACTACCTTCATCATTTTCTGGTTTGGTGCTTACTAAACACAATTACTAATCCCCTATACACTTAGAGAACCAAATTCATGATCTCTCCGAGGTATATGGTCATTTAGTAATTGAATTTATTTTGCTCAAACACAGTAAAGATGAAGAGTAGAAATAACTGAAGAATGGATATCTTAAATTAATTATCCATTTAACAACAATTCGTTCATAAAATAACATTCAACCCAGCCTTTGCATCCTCCTAAGATCAACCCATTAAGGGTTTAGCCCTCCATTGATGGTATACTCTCAATGGTGGGCGGAAGATGACTAACAAGAATTGGATTGAAGAAATTAAAACCGCGGAAATAACGAGCACTCCTCCGTGTGTGTGAATGAAATTCACACCTATGTGTGAACTAATTCACAACAACACAGAGATATCACTGTGCTTTGTGATTATAAAGTTTTAATAAATGAAATGGAAAATATATAAGAGAAGAAGTTGATTAAGAACAAAAAGAAAAACTTACATGGAAATGGAAAACATTACAAAGGAAATTTGGAAGCAAAACATTACAATGAAACAAAGCATCCAAGATGATAAGAAAAAAATTCCACCCCCATTCCCTTCACCAATAGCTCCTTATATAGGAATATTAGGAGCCTTAGGTACATCCCCCAACAATTAATTCACCCCTCAACAATTAATTCACCCCTCAACAATTAAGAGAGTCAAAAGGAAATTGACATTTCGAAGTTGACCCGGAAAACTGTCCAGATTCGTCCTCCATTTTGACGTATGAATTCGAAATTGAATAAGGCCGATTCCGGAGGTGTCATAAATATAAAATATCTTCGTCCATGTGTCCTCTATGAGATGTAAAAATTTCAGGAAATTTCTCTCAGCCTTTTGGAAGTTATGGTCGAAATGGTGGAACGGATTTCTGCGCATTAATGACGAGTCCTCCATTTAAATCTCAACTTCAGATCCCTTTATCATCATGATAACATCAGAATTAGCTCCGGCCACAGTTGAATAAAATGATCCTCATATTTTTATCTTTCTACTGTATAAATTTGAGCTTCATTGGGCTTGGTTTCTGGGCCCCACATTTGTTTGATGGGCCTTAGGCCCATTATGCTTTTTCCAGCAAGTTTCTGGCTTCAGGCGCAAAATTCTCCATCTTCCTTTGGGATTCATCCATCGGACCTAAAAGATAAAATGTTCCAAAAAAAGTGATCAATCATATACCAAAATTTCAAATTAAAATGATGAATATTTTAATTTACACAAGCAAATTATTGAGTGGGCCCAAATTGACATTTTAAGCATGAATTGCACAATGATGGGAAATGAAGTTCAATTTCTGAATTGGACTAAAATTGATGTTTATGAACTTTTAAAAACATTAATATTAAGATCTTAACAATGAATATTAGCTACTTTCAGTGACTAATCACCGCCTTTTTATCACAGAAACTTTCATTACATTTTACAAAACCGAGGATCTTTAAGGTTTAGTGTCTTGGAAACTAGGAACTTAAAACATGAAAACATAAAACATTATTCTTAAACACTTGAAAGGATTCTCCTCATGTTCATCCTAGGTTCATTATTGCATCTCATAACCTGGGAACATACATCAAAAGAAAGGGTGAGCAGAAGGCCCAGTAAGGGAAACAAGGGAAACATCTAACATGTGAACTTGAGATACATCAATAAAGTCGTGAAAAGAACTGTAAGGCATGAGAATGAAATCATGAGGAATATCATAATAAAAATAAAATTTTTCATAACTTGAAGATGTGGCTACAACATTTAATATTGACAATAATTTCGTTTCACCAAGGTCCATCCCCAAGGTGTCATTAAAAATTACCAAGGTTATTCACCAAGGTATCAGTCTAAATGGTCATCTCTAGAGATTAAGTATTTACCCAATGCATTGGAGTGCTATCTGGGCGCACTTTTGAAATGTATTTATTATAATGTGAGCCACATATATCATCATCAATCATTTCATAAACAAACAATATAGCATAAAATAAATGGGTTTCATTTCATAATCATAATGTTTTAAAACTGCTTTGAAGACATGATCTTTATGTCACTTTAAACCGACGGAAAGGGAAAGTGGGTTTCATGTATGTAAATCCTAGAATTTAAAATAGAAAATTTTGTTATATATGTGAATACCCCTGTAGAAATAAGAGCTTTGAGTATTCACGTAATAACATAAAATAATTTTGAGAAAAAGAGAGAGGCATTTTGAGATGAAAATTATGTAGCATAACGGCTACGTTACAGGGTTTTAGAAAACGTTGAAAAGGGAGGGGACATGGGTCCCCCACTCATAAATGATCTATAAAAATATTATAGGGACATAATATAAAGGATATGAATCATAGTAATGAAATTTGAAGGACATACCATTTGAAATGAAAAACATGGAAGTAAGACAAAAATAAGATTTCTCTTATAAAAAAAATCGGCAGCCTAACAGCGTCACTTAAACTTCAATAAAAATGAATTGAAAAGATCAAATAGGGTCTCTCATAATATTATCATAAGATATCAGTATGATAGATATATAGATCATACCCCAACATAATAAAAAGGAACTTTAAAGACTTGACATGAAAATAGAACTTGAAAAATGAGAAGGGTGAAAGAATCCCTTAAAAATTCAGCAGCCTAACGGTGCCACTTAAACTTCAACAAAAATGAATTGAAGAGATCAAATAGGGTCTCTAATCATATGAAAATAAAATATAAGTATGATATATTTAAATATCATACCCCAACATAATAAAAAGGAACATGAAAGACTTGACATGAAAATAGATCTTGAAAACGAGAAGGGTGAAAGAATCCCTTAAAAATTTGGCAGCCTAACGGTGCCACTTAAAACTTCAAAATACTGAATTGAAGAGATAAAATAGGGTATATAATCATATAAACATAAAATATCAGTATTATAGATTTAGAGATCATACCCCAACAAAATAAAAAGGAACTTGAAATACTTGACATGAAAATAGAACTTGAGAAGGGTGAAAGAATCCCTTAAAAATTCGGCAGCCTAACGGCGCCACTTAAACTTCAAAAAAAATGAATTGATGAGAGAAAGAGGGGGTCTATCATCATATGAACATGTAAAGGGCAGTAAGATGAATATAAAAGAACATCCTCGAACATAATAACATGGATCATAAAAGAAATGACATGAAAGAGATTACTTGAAAAGAAAGAGAGAGGTCAGATCCCTTACCTTAAAATGTAACTCTTAAGACTCAAAGGTTGGGACCTTGAGGGCTTGGGGAAACCTTGAGAGGACTCCTTGGGAGGTAATGAGACCAAATCTTTGTTGGGGGAGATTTGAGAGTGAAAACTAAAGGAGGAAAGGGTGGGTATTTATAGGAAATTTGAGGAGACAAGGCATTAATGGCCAAGGGACACCTCACAAGTGGTTTTGGCAAAACCATGGGCTTTCCCATGGTATTTTCCCATGGTATTGGCCACTTGGGAAACCTCATACCTTATCTTACTATTCATAAGTCGACCATATTGATTACATACTTAATACATCATTTAATGATGTCATTAAACACCCGTAACTTAAAAACTGTATTTTCACTATTCATCAAAAATTCAACTTTCTCAGAAAAATCCCAAAATTTCACCTTAACCAAATATAGATGATCTGATTTCAAAAATGAACTCCATTTTATAAAAGTAATTTTCTAAATATTTTTAATTTTATTTTTAAATAAATACACTATTCACTGAAAATTCATTTTTTTCAGAAAAAATCCCCAAAAATTACCATAACATAATATCGATGCTCTGAGTTCAAAAATGAAATCCATTTTATAAAAATAATTTTCTAAATATTTTTAATTTAATTTTTAATTAAAAAACACTATTCACCCAAAAAAACTAATACTTTACTAATAATTTATGAAACCGTTATTTAACCATTTTATTGAATCACATTACTTAATCAAGGTGCATAGATTATATTAATACTTTCTTTAAGTGAGATTACTAATCCATTTGGTCACATTACTAATCCTAAGCATAAAATCACTATTCATAATTTACTATTCATCAAAAATCAAGTTGATCTTATTAGACTCTAAATTTTGTACTGAACATAATTTTAGAAGACCATTTTTTGAAAATCATTACACATTTTTAATTATTTAAGGTTTACATAAAAAATTTTAAAATATCCTTTTTCTAAAATTCATCAAAAATATGCGTACTATATTTATCCGGTCATTTGAAAATTCATAAACTTAATCATAAGAAGAAATCCCAATTTTTATTTAAAACAAAGGATTAAACAAGGCAGTTACGGTCTCCTTACATAGCCCCTTATCACACTAGCATAGGACCTAAGTGTAAGGTGTGCTAAGGTGAGAGAATCTGAGGGAGGCTCAGCCAACATCGTACGAGTAGTAATTTCTATCAGTTTGAACTTCTCACAAAGGAGATTCTGTTCTAGCTTCACACGATGAAGTTCGGCTTGTGTTTGGTCCAGAGAAAAGCCCAGTGGTGCTACCTCCTTCCCAAGTTCGGTTAGATGGGCTTCGATCGGTCCAAGACTACTGGTTGAGGCCATCAAATCTTCTTTCTATGTTAATTAACCAAGATCACTTGTATTTAGAGACAAATATCAAAATGTTTAGTTTCCAGCGGCCATATTGACCAATGGTCATATAACAGTCAAAACCCAACAGTCTCATTTTAATTATACTCATGTTATCCAATGAAACAGTTTTGTTGAGTATATAAAAAAAATAACACACAAAATTAGGAAACAATATTTATTCAAAATTTCGGGTCGTTACACTAGAGTATTTTTACCCAGAGGCTCCAAGAGTCACTACTACAAAAACGGGCAAGGGAAGCGCTGCCCTTTTATCAGCGCTAAAAAAAGAGCTGATAAAGGGGGGCCTTTATTACCACTAAAAAAACCACTGGTAAAGGGGAACTTTTAACAGTGCTCAAAAAAGCGTTGTTAAAAGTGACCCTTTATCAGTGCTTATTTTTAGCACTGATAAAGCCCCCCCCCCCCTATCTGCGCTTTTTTTAGCGCCGATAAAGGGGTGATTTATCAGAACTTTTTCCTACTGGTGATAAATTTTATATTTCAAAAAAAATCATGAAAAATAAAATATTTTTATATAAGTATATTTATGTTGATATAAATATAATATATATTTTTTAAATATGTTTTAGATAAGTATAAATAGACTATTACATTTAATATATAAGAAATTTAGTGAAAATGGATTTAAAATATTTTTAAAAATATTATTAATTAATAATTTTATAATTATTATTGATTAAAAATCATTTAATAACAATTTGAAGACACAAAAAATCAAAAAATAATAATAAAAGATCTAAAATAAGTTGAAAATGTAACTCAAACTTCAAACGGCCATAAATTTTGATCTGGGTGTCCATTTGAGCTCTACATCATATCAAATTGAAGCTTGTGATGATCTCTACGGGCTAATGACCCAAGAAAAGCTTCTGTCACATTTTTTAAGGCCAAAAAAGGCCCAGAAGGCCTCTGAAACTGAGTTTTTAGTCAGGATACACTGATTTGTTAACATTCAAATAGGTATAACTTCTGATCTGGATGTTAGTTAGGCCTGTACCACATATCATATTGAATATTGTTTCATTTTCTTCGATTTGACTGGTTGTGGAGTTGAAACGGGCTTCTGTATTATAAGTTATGTCCATTTTAACATTCTATGGATTTTCAAATACACATATATATGTATTTATTCGTAAATATATATGAGTCTGTGTGTGTGTGTTGTATATAAGTTTGTATGTATGTATTTATTTATTTATGAACACACATAAAAAACAAATTTCATAAATGTATTTAAAACTAATATTATAAATATATATTAATATACAAATAAATATACGAATAAAAAATTATAACTAAAAAATATATATATATATATAATATTAATATTCGAATGAATATATATATATACTAATATATTAATAAATATATTTATATTAATATGAATCTATATTAATATAAGAATAAATATAACTATATATATATGTATATATAAATATATAGATATATCATTAAATAGAGAAAAAAACGAAATGGCTTAGTGGTAAAGATGCAGTCGCGCAAGGGGGGAGGTCACGGGTTCGAGATCGGGTGGAAGCAAAGGGGTGCATGCATATGGGGATTCGCTGTAATGCCAACGTGCGTATGATTATGAGGGGGGGTCCACCTATCGCTGATAAAGGGGGGGCGGTCAAGCGTTGTTAAACCCCCCCCCCCCCCCCCACCGCATTATATAATTATTTTTATTTATTTTTTAATTTTTTTGACTTTTATCGGTGCTTTTTTAGTGCTGATAAAAGGGGCCTTTATCAGTGCTTTTCAGAGCTCTGATAAAAGTGACCCCCCTTTATCCTCTCCTTGATTAATAGTGCTTTTTATCACTGTTAATCAAATTTTCTAGCACTAATAAAGGCCATATTTGTAGTGGTGAGTGTTTCGAGGTATGATCTATGTTCCTTCTACTTTTTTGTAGTACTGTTAAACATAGGTATGCCATTATTTTTAATTATTTGTTTTATTATTTTCTATTAAGGAATTAAACATCAGTATATCCCTCTTTTGGTGATGTTTTTTGTGACTTTGTACATGCAAGGAAGAGGGAAAATTCCCCCACAAAGACATGTTCTTGACATGCGGTCCAAAACCATGTGGGTGAGTCAGTACTACCCAAAGAGGATAGTGTCATGGTGTGGTGGATGAGTTCATTTTACTTGTGTATTTGAGGTCCTTTTGTGTTTTAGGGTTTTGGAGTAATCCCTATTTGTGGAAAATAGGAAGGAAAGGTAAAGGATGATTTCCAATTAGTAGGAGCTCACAGACTCTTCAAGTGTGATTCAAGGTACGGCATGTGTCTTCACTGCCCCAGTTGTATTTTTCACATGAATTCATGATCCGCTTATCCCTAAGCATATACCCTATTAAATACCTAGTGATACCAATGGAGAATTTTTTATAAAAACTTTTTTTGAGGATCCTTTATGTAGGATTAGTGATCTCGCGCTTCTACCAACGATGTGACTTGACTTTGGGCGGAGAGAGAGCCTTGCATGGAATATCTTCATAGTGGTAGTGAGACCTTATGATGTTTTCCTTAGTATGTACTAGTTTCCTACCATTCATTCTCATTTTTTACCAAAAATGAGTGTGGTGGTGTTTTTATATTTTTGGCACAAATTTTTCCTCTTTTGATAAGGAGTGATCCCAGGTAGAGTAGGATGAGCTCATGTGTAGGAGGTTATAACCAACTTCTTTTTAGTTGGATAGAAATGCCTTTGAAGCAGTGAGTTCTATAATATTGTTTCTTATAGTGGTGGTGGAGTATGAGTACTTATTTCCTAGGGATGTGTTAGGTTTATCTCCACACCCAAATTTAGGCTTCTGCAAGGACTAACACCAGGGATCTCCCCTGATTTTTTCAACAGCATATCAGATGAAACCTATCAAGCTTCATAAGATGAAGGTGTATTCAGAAGTTTGAAAAGAAAGTGGTTTTGTAAGACCTATTTTGTTCACTTGGGTAGCCTAGGGTTATTTTCCTAAGAGTCTAATGAGTGTTTGAGGTTGGGTATGAATTGGTATCACTTGAACTAGGTGACACAAGGAAGAATATCCACTCTCAAGAATCATTGAGTACTTCAATAAGTGGTTTGGGGTGAAGTGGTTCTCAGAGTTTGACCTTGGGACATGTTATCACAAGCTCTGTTTTTAGAGAATGATATACTAGAAGTGGATTTATAAATCCATTGTGGTTGTTTTGAGTTCATGGTGATACCCTTTGGTTATTTGTACACCATAACAAAATTGTGATACTTATGGACTGGATCCTTAACACTTATTGGATCAGTTCACATTAGTCCTATTTTATGTCATCCATGTTTTCTTAGTTTTCAATTTAGAGAATGTGATACACTTTAGGATTTTCCGGTTTACCTCCAGTTGATAGATGTTACCCCTCTTCTTTAGATATCTAGAGAGGTACAACTCAGGGATATCTATTATGAGATGTTGTGTGACCAGATATCCACTAGATATGTTCCTAATGGATTTTTAAAAGGTGGGGAGCTCATCATCATTATTCTAGGATGGATGGTGAAACCAATCATTCTATAAAAGGAGGTGTTTAAGGAGTTTTTTTCCCATAGATGTACATCTTGTGGAGGTGAGGATATACTAGGATCTCTTGGAATTTATTGGGAAACCAAGGGAGTTATAGTAAGTTATCAAGCTACACTCTTGTTTTTTCACCTATCTGAAGGTGAGAACTAAAAGGGATTTATGTAGAGTTTGGGACACTTGTTCATACAGGTGCTAGTCTAAAATTATGGAATTCCCTTAATGATCATTTCATATTATGATTCTTACTTCATGGCATGATTAGGGAGAGGATGCGGGAAGTATTTGGGGACTCAGTTGCAGTTGAGCGCAGTTTTTTACCCTATTCAGTTGTCTAGGTAAAGTAGACTATTTAGGTTCTAATAAACATGATTCAGGTTTTCATTTTGGTTTTGAGACATATCTGGGAGGATCACCTACCATCATTTGAGTTTTCATATCATAATGATTATCACTCCACTACTGTAGTATCACCTTTTTTATGCATTATATGAGGGACCTTTCATGTCACTATCATACTGGTCAAAGCCAGTGATTGATAGTACTTGGGCCTTAGTTTTTGTTCTAGTGATGGTTATGATGGTCCAGTTCATCTAGAGGTGAAAAAGGACTACCTAGAAAACATCAAGATTCCTTTACTGTCCAATAATGAATTCCTTTGGAGTTTCAAAGTTATGGAGTTTTCTCTAGGGTAATAGGATATCTCCAGGGTTATTGGTGTAACGTCCTGGATCTGTGTGCCACACAATGGGTTCCCTGAACCCGTTTGGTCACATGACCTCAAACGCATTTCCCCAAACATCAAAGGCTGCCAACTAGCAATGAGGGCCTAGGTCTGATAGTGGGGAAACTATGCCCTCATTTTTCAAAGTTTAGCGCAGTGGAAAAATATAAACATACCCAAAGGTGGAATCAGTAAAAAATATAAAGTTGAAAGGACAATGGTACTGAAGCAAAGGATAACCAACATTCATACATATATGATGATGTAATATGCATATTTCTAAGAAAGCAGTCAAAACAGGATACACTACAATCAAATACAATACAACACAAAGTATGGTAAAACAAAACAAAATAGTGAAACAGGAACTCAGCAGCATCGCAAGCCTAAGCTCGGTCTCATGCTCTCCCACTCCTCTGCAATAATCAAGTACATGTATAGGGACTCTTTCCCTTATCAACACCTGCAACAATATAATTTGTTTAGGCCCAGGACATGACCCAAACAGGGTGTGAGAAATAAATCCTAATAGGTAACCACCAAAGGCCTGTGCCCAATTGATAGTGAAAATGTGCAACAGAAGTGTGCAATAAAGACATGCAGTAAGCTAGTAAGTACTCAAAAGTATCTACTCCTACCAGTTCCATTACCATTTAATTATTATTTAGCAATTAAATCTAATTGAATTATAAGTTCTCAAGACCTGGCCTCAGCCGACAATCTCCTGTACAGTGCCATAGCAAAAACTACAACAAGCTATCTAACAAACAGATGGTAATAACAATACCATGTTTATGCTTTATCTTGGGAGGTATAACACAAGAAAACACCATAGTGAATATTCAAGTGAACATTTCCCTAAGGCTAAACAGTACCTTGCCCTTAGGCTAATCAGAACCTTTCCCTCAGGCATACCAGATATTTCCCTCAAGCACAGAAGCTACTGCCCTCAGGCATAAGAAACATTTCCCTCAGAAGAATCAATACCTTTTCCTCAAGCAAATCAGTACCTTGCCCTCAGGAGAATCAATACCTTTCCCTCAGGCGAACCAGTACCTTGCCCTCAGGAGAATCAAAACACTTCCCTCAGGCTAAGAAAAACACTTCCCTCAGGCTAAGCAAGTAACCAGGATGAGCCCAACGCATAAGCATGCAATAAATATGTTTCCTCTTAAGAAAACTCAAAACATGTTATCATTATGGCATACCCATGGGTATCCTGGCCAAATAGATAAACAAGGGGAATGCACCCTTGGGGTGGCCCTGGATCAAAGCAATAATCCAAAACAGTATTTTATACATGTTCATTAGATTATCTATGCAATTCTAGATATATTAACAGCTAAGTCCTCATCTATACGACACCCCAAACATGGGTGCGTAGCACAATGGTACACAAAATCAACTCGAGAGTTGGAAATAAACACCAGACCACCTACCTCGATCTCCTCTGATCGAAATACGTGAATCACGTATTCTAAAAGAACCAATAATGGCGTAGATCTGGGATAAACGTTCACCCATTAAAACTCAAATAACTTCCCCTCGGGAAATAATTTGAATGAAACACTCAAGGAGAGGGAAGGGCTTACCCGTGCGGTCCAAACGTGATCGACGGAGGAAGAATCCTAGTTCCAGTGTGCGATCAGGAGCTCTTCCAGGCTTCAGCCTCCCCTCCTGGTGCTCCAAACGAACTCACTGCCTCCTCTGCCGAATGAGTAGGCTACTACCCATTTATAACAAAAAAACACAACTACATGGCATGTACTCTCAAGTACACGGCGTGTACTTTTCATTTTTTTCAATTGTTCCTCGGGCGACCACTTTCCACCACCTCACTATTCATCTATTGATATGAGTACACGATGTGTATTTCTGAGTACACAGCGTGTATTGTCGTTCCATTGGTGGATACTACCACCACCTTATTGTTCACCTACCGACTGATTACACAGCATGTATTACTAAGTACACGGCATGTAGTCAGTTTTTACACCCTTCATCGCCGACAGGCCTACACGCCCTGTATACTCATCCCACATGACCAAAGTACACGGCGTGTTGAAAAGTACATGGCGTGTACCCACAAATTTTGGTATTTTTCCCCATTTTCCTTATTTTATTAAAGGAAAAGAAAAAGAATAAACCCGTACCTTGATAATAAGAACTATGTTCTTAAAAACTTCCCCCCTTAAAGCAATTCGTCCCCGAATTTCCCTTCCAAGGGTGGTGAAGATAAATCTGTGAACAACTATGGCCACTGAGCACGTACGTTGGTCTCCCGCTCCCATGTTTTGTCCTGCACTCGGTCATGCTGCCATATCACCCATACGAGAGGAACAGACCTGCCTCAGAGAACCTTTGTGCTCCTATCAACAATACGAATCAGATTCTCCTCAAATGATGCATCGACCTGAAGTTCAACCTCCTCGGGCTGAAAAACGTGAGACGGGTCTGAGTGATAATGGCGCAGCTGAGATACGTGGAAGATGTCGTGCATGGCCCGGTACCTCTATGGTAACTGCAACAGATAGAAAACCAACCCGACTCTCTCCATAATCTCAAACGGACCCACATACCTTGGTGAAAGTTTACCCTATCTCCTGATCCGCCTGTGTCCCAACTTTGGTGAAACACACAAGAAAACCTGATCCCCGACCATGAACTCCAAGGGTCTTCTGCGGCGATCAGCATAAGATTTATGACAAGACTGTGCAGTAGTCATCTGCTTCTGAATCAACTGGACCTGCTCTGAAGTCTCCTGCACAAGTCGTGGTCCCAGTAAAGTTGCCTCACCTACCTTCAACTAGCACAAGGGTGATTGGAATGGCCTACCATATAAAGCCTCATGAGGTTCCATCTCAATAGTTTCCTAAAAACTATTGTTGTAGGGAAACTCGACCAGGGGTATGTGCTTCTTCCAAGATCCCCCAAAGTCTAGGACGCATGCACGTAGCATGTCCTCTAGCACCTATATCGTACGCTCTGACTGGAAATCAGTCTGAGGATGGTAAGTTGTGCTCAGAAGCACCTTTGTACCCAGTGCCCTCTGAAAACTATTCCAGAAATGAGATGTAAAACGGGCATCCCTATCTTAAACGATAGAACAAGGGACCCCATGAAGACGTACTACCTCTTGGATATAAAACTTCCTGAGCTCGTCAACACCGAAGGTCTCCTTGATTGACAAAAAGTGATCTACCTTCGTAAGTCTGTCCACAAAAACCCATAAGGCATCATTACCTTGAGATGACCTCAGCAACCTGGTCACGAAGTCCATCGTGACATCATCCCATTTCTACTCCAGAATGGGTAACTATTGTAACAGTCTGGCTGGCCTCTAATACTCCGCCTTCACCTGCTGATAGGTGGAACATCTCACAACAAAACCAGCTACCTCTCCTTTTATACCTGGCCACCAATACTAACATCTCAAGTCATGGTACATTTTGGTAACTCTGGGATGTACTGACCAAGATGAAGCATGAAACTCTCACATAAACTCCTTGAGTATATCCCCTAGAACCCACACTCATCCATGGATACACAGTACCTCATCATCTCCTATCATCCAACCAGGAGGAGGGTCCTCACTTGCCATCGAATCCCGTAGAACTAGGCCTTTAGAATCTGATAGCTGTCTCATCCTCACTTTATCTAGGAGGGTAGAAGTCATAGATAAGGATGAAAGATAGGCTCACCCCTAACTATTTTGCACCTCCAAATGCATCTCAGAGAACAAGGTCATAAGCTTCCACTCACCACTAGCCTCCTGCACTGCCTGTATCTGAGTCCTCCTACTCAGTGCATCGGCAACTGCGTTACCCTTACCAGGTGTATTTTCAAGCTCAAAGTTGAAGTACTGGAGATATCCAACCCACCTTCGTTGTCTCGGATTCAATTCTTGCTGGGTAAAGATATATTTAAGACTTTTGTGGTCCATAAACACCACAAAATGTTCTCCCAATAGATAATGTCTCCAACAGTGTAACTCATGGACAACTGCAGCCAAATCAAGATCATGCGTCGGGTAATTCCTCTCATGTGGCCTCAACTGCCGAGACCCGTACGCAACTACTCGATCACCCTGCATCAACACTGCACCCAGCCCAATACCTGATTCATCACAGTAAACTGTATAGATCTTCCCTTTCTCTGGAAGTATCAGGACTAGTGCTGATGTCAACCTTCCCTTTATCTCCTGAAAGGCTGTCTCGCAAGCTTATGACCAAATGAACTTCACACCCTTCTTAGTCAAACCCATCAATGGCACTGCTAAGTAGGAGAAGTCCTGTATAAATCACCTATAGTAACTATCCATCCCCAAGAAACTCTATATTTCAAACACGTTCTTAGGCTACTCCTAGGTAACTATTTCTCTCACTTTCTCTGGGTCTATCACAACTCCTGTCTCTGAGATAATATGACCCAAGATGTGTATCTAGTCTATCTAAAAGTGGAACTTTGAGAGATTATCATATAAATGATGTTCTCTCAGTGTACTCAATACGATCTCAATATGGGTGGCATGGTCGTGTCGAGTATGCGAGTACACCAAGATATTGTCCACGAAGACTACCACAAAAAAATCCAGATATGGGTAAAACACACAATTCATCAGAGCAATGAAAACTGTTGGCGTGTTTTTGAGTCCGAACGGCATGACCAAGTACTCGTATAGACCATATCTACTTTGAAAATCTGTAAGCAGTATGTCTGATGCTCTAACACGCAACTGATGATATCAGGATCTCAAGTAAATCTTTGAGAACACTCAGGATCCTCGAATTTGATCAAAAAGATCATCAATCCTCAATAAGGGATATCGTTTCTTAACCGTCAAATGGTTCAGCTTCCGATAATCCACGCAGAGTCTGAGGGTATCATGTGCCTTCTTCGCAAACAGGACAGGCAAACCCCAATGAGAAGTACTAGTTCGGATGAAACCCTTTGCTTGTAACTCCTCTAACTGCCTATTGAGCTCCTGTAACTCTGGTTTATCCATCCTATAAGGTGGAATGGACACTAGTGCTTCTCCTGGCACAAGCTCAATAGAAAAATCCACCTCTCACTCAGAAGGTAGACCTGAAAAGTCATCCAGGAAGACATCCCTAAAACGATATACAACTAGAGGTAAATCCTTATGACAAGTTCTCTGGTCATCTAGATATAAACTCGTAATCTGGGTTGTCACTCCACCTTGCACACGATGCTTGGGTCCAGCTCGCTCATCTGGACATCCCATTCACCCTTGTATAGAAACTCTCCGCCCTCTGGTGATGTAAAACTCACCCTGCGACGATAGAAATCTACAAAGGCTCAAAAGCTTACCAACCAGTCCATCCCAAGAATTTCATCATATCTCGTCATCTCTAAGACATAGAGGTCCCACAGAAAGTGACACCCACCAACCTCTAGGGGGAACTCCTTGCACTAATGCACACCTGCCGTTCTAATTCCCAACGGAGTGTCTAGCATCATGATATCAGAAGAAGAAGAAACACAAAGCCCAAGGCTCTCCATAACAGGAATAGATATAAATCTATGCGTAGATACAGTATCAAAAAGTACTAAAGACAAAACATAAGCAACTAGAATAGTACCTCTGACAGTGAAAGGTCTGGAATCCTGCTCATGTTGGGTCTATTGCACTGCATATGTCTGCCCAATGCTACGGTCCTAAGACACAGCCTGAATACCCTAAGCTGACCCACCCTATTGTCTCTAAGATACTGGTGTCTAGCTACCACAGTCATGACCAACACCTTGGCCTGAACGTCCTAACGTGTTCCAATTCCCTGACTGGTAAGAAGATATTGGTCCTGCTCCTGCACGCGAAGTCTGCATAGAACCCTTCTCACTAGTCACTGGTGGAAATGCCCTGCAAAAATGTTGGAGATGACCCACCTTGCCACAAGCTCATCACTCCACTGGGTCACATGGACACTAATATCTCTTGTTCCCATCTTTACCACACTGGTAGCACACTACCGGGCCACTTGAAGAATTCTGCTGGCTAGTACTGCCACCGTGAGAGAAATCCATCTGCTTCTTCCTCTTGCCAGTAGAAATAGTACTAGAAACTGGTATTGAACTACCATGGCTTGCACCACTAGCTTCCCGTAGGTTCCTCTCAGAAATTAGTGCATGGTTCACAATAGCTTGAACTGTAGGAAACCTGAAGACATTCACCATTGCTCAGATGTCATATCGAAGACCATCCTCAAATCATCTAGCCCTCAACGTCTCATCACCCACCAGAAAAGGTTCAAAACGTTGTAGCTCAGTGAAGCAAGTAGAATAATCCAACACCGACATGGTGCCCTGCTATAGATTCATGAACTCTCAAGATCGATTGGCCCTTAGAGTTCCAGAAAGAAAAATTCATAAAAGACTGCCTGAAAATCTTCCCACACCATGTCTCGGTGATGCTCAGTCTGGGTGGTAACATCCCACCATCTCTTGGCGGAATCACGCAGCATGTAAGTAGCGAGCTTGACCCTCCTCCCTGGAGGCATCTCTAGATGCTCGAAGATAGTTTGCATAGAACCCAGCCAAGACTCTACAGCCTGTGGTCTGTCATCCCCTGAAAACGTAGTTAGATACTACTACTGAAATATACGTGTCAACTCTACCATAGATTTGGTAGCCGGTGGTGCTCCCTGGAAGGTCTTCATGAACTTCATAAAGCCTTCACGGAACTGTGCGTTCGCTCCTGCGTTCAGTGTAACGGCTGGTGCCGCATCTGGCTCTGCTGGAGTATCCATCGGTAGCTCGTGGCCTACCATCTCAGGAGTATAATCATTTACGCTCTCTTGGTGAACAACCGGTGGTCATATCGGTGGCATGTCTCTACAAGGTCAAACAAACACCTTAGTTTAATTTACTATCGAGGTTCTTTTGTTCGTTTAAGAATTCCAACGAAAAGGAAAACAAAAAAACCCACAAAAACTGGCAAAAAGAGACTACACGGTGTGTATAAGATCTACACGGTGTGTACCCTTAAGCCCTTACATGGTCATGTTCTGATGCTGGCCTGGGCGTGTCCCAACCCTCGGTACACGGTGTGTTCCACCCACACACGGCATGTGCACCACTCCATCTCCCCAGCCACACGGCCAATTATACATGGTCTCCTACCGATCAAGACTACATGACATGTCCCATAGGTACACGGCGTATACTAAACGAGCTTTTCTGACCCGTGTTGTTCGAGACACAGCCGGATACACGGCTCACACTACACGGCGTGTTCTAGATGGACACGGTGTGTACTAGAAAGGATAACACTGACCCGTGTTGTTAGTTACACGGATGGATTCCCAGATTACACTACACAGTGTGTTCAGAAGTGACACGATGTGTTTAAGTAAATATTTCTCCATCCATGTTGTTATTCACACGGGTGGACACAGGGTCAAAACGACACGGCTTGTACAACCGGTACACGGCGTGTTCCCTCTAGAGTTTCCCCCTCCCGTTTTTCTGCCTACACGGCCTATGACACGGTTAAAAACTACACAGCGTGTATATAGGGTACACGACGTGTACTTAAAAAAATTCACTTCTTCCCGAACAGAAGAGCACAAGGCATGTGTTCATAGAACCACATGTCGTGTTGTCTGGGTTCCCAGACAGTACACCTTAGAAACTACTCTGGAGCCCCTTTTTCTTTAATTTCAAGCGTCAGTATTCCAAATTCTGATCTGTGGGGACCCATATTCCTTGCGAATCAAATTTTAACACCATAACTTTCACTTTATAGTACAAAACAAAACAAAAGGCTGGATCATGATCTGCTAAATTCCAGTCCAAGAGAGCCCATACTTCTTAGGAACCAAAGTTTAGCATCCATAAACCCAACTGTAACATGTACCAATACCCTATCAATAGTAGGCATATATAACAAGGTACCTATCAAAACATTATGTATTTTCTAGCACATCATCTTTCGCAACAACATGTAATTTCTAATGCACCTACATGGCATAGAAACTATGCATGGCATATGATTCTAACATGTGCCTAATGATGCATGAGATGGAATACCCTCATCTCATCAAGTTGCAACTAAATAGAACCCAAGTATGAAATATAAATAGCACAACACAAGTGCGTCACCCAACGGTGAAAATCAAATCAACTGTAAAATTTCAAAACCATATAAATCGCAATTAAACAAGGTAGATTGGCTTTTCATTGTATGTGGGTTAGCTACTCCCGGGCACAGTTTATTACCAAATACCAATTTCATCCTATCCATGACTATAGCCTCCAAACAATAATTCAAAGAAAAGAAATTCCTCTGATACCACTTTGTAACGTCCCGGATCCGGGTGCCACACAATGGGTGCCCCGAACCCGGTTGGTCACATGACCTCAAGAGCATTTTCCCAAACACCAGAGGCTGCTGACTAGCAGTGAGGGCCTAGGTCTAATAGTGGGGAAACTATGCCCTCATTTTTCAAAGTGTATCGTAGTGGAAAAATATAAACATACCCAAAGGCGGAAGCAATAAACAATACAAATCTGAAAGGAAAATGGTACTGAAGCAAAAGATAACCAACAGTCATACATATATGATGATTCAATATGTCATGTTTCTAATAAAGTATTCAAAATAGGATACACTTCAATCAAATACAATAAAGCACAAAGTAAAACAAAACAAAACAAAATAGTGAAACAGGAACTCAGCAGCATCGCAAGCCTAAGCTCGGTCCCATGCTCTCCCACTCCTCTACAATAATCAAGTACCTGTATAGGGAATATTTCCCTTATTATAACCTGTAGAAATATAATCTGTTTGGGCCCAAGACATGAACCAAACAGGGTGTGAGAAGTAAATCCCAGTAGGCAACCACCAAAGGTCCGTGCCCAACTGACAGTAAAAATGTGCAACATCAGTGTGCAATAAAGACATGCAGTAAACTAGTAAGTACTCAAAAGCAGCTACTCCTACCAGTTCCATTACCATTTAATTATTATTTAACAATTCAATCTAATTGAATTATAAGTTCCCGAGACCCGGCCTCAGTCGACAATCTCCTGTACAGTTCCACAGTAAAAACTACAACAGGCTATCTAACAAATAGAAGGTAATAACAATACCAAACTTGTGCTTTAGCTTGGAAGGTATAACACAAGAAACCACCACAGTGGATATTTAAGTGAACATTTCACTAAGGCTAAAAAGTACCTTTCCCTCAGGATAATAAGAACCTTTCCCTCAGGTGTACCAGATATTTCCCTCAGGCACAGAATCTACTGCCCTCATGCATAAGAAATGTTTCCCTCAGTCGAATCAATACCTTTCCCTCAGGAGAATTAGTACCTTACCCTCTGGTGAATCAATACCTTTCCCTCAGGCAAATCAGTACCTTGCCCTTAGGTGAATCAAAACACTACCTTCAAGCTAAGAAAAACACTGCCCTCATGCTAAGAAAGTAACTGGGCCGAGCCCAATGCATAAGCATGCAATAAATATGTTTCCTCTCAAGAAAACTCAAAACATTCTATCATTACGGCATACCCCCGGGTATCTTGGAAAAATGGATAAACAAGGGGAAAGCACCCTCGAGGTGGCCCTGGATCAAAGAAACGATCCCAAACAGTATTTTATACATGTTCATTAGATTATCTATTCAATTCTAGATATCTTAACAGTTAAGGCCTCATCTATAAGACACCCCAAACATGGTCACATAGCACAATGGTACACAAAATCAAATCGATAGTTGGAAATAAACATCAGACCACCTACCTCAATCTCCTCTAATCGATATACGTGAATGACGTATTCTTAAACAATCAAGAACGGTATATATTTGGGATAAAAATTTACCCATTCAAACTCAAATAACTTCCCATTGGGAAAGAATTGGAAGGAAACAATCAAGGAGAGGGAAGGACTTACCCGCGCGGTCCAAACATGATCGACGGAGGAAGAATCCGAGTTCCGGCGTGTGATCAGGAGCTCATCTAGGATTCGGCCTCCCCTCCCGGTTCTCCAAACGAACTCACTACCTCCTCTACCGAATGAGTAGGCTACAGCCCGTTTATAACAAAAAAACACAACTACACGACATGTACTCTCAAGTACATGGCGTGTACTTTTCATTTTTTTTAACTGTTCCTCTAGTGGCCACTTTCCACCGCCTCACTGTTCATCTGTCGACATGAGTACACGACGTGTATTTCTGAGTACACGGCATGTACTGTCGTTCCATCGGCGGCTACTCCCACTGCCTTACTATTCACCTGCCGACTGATTACACGGCATGTATTACTAAGTACACGGCATGTAGTCAGTTTTTACACCCTTCATCACCGAGAGGCCTACACACCCTGTATACTCATCCCACACGGCCAAAGTATATGACATGTTGTAAAGTACACGGTGTGTACCCATAAATTTTGGGATTTTTCTCCATTTTCCTTATTTTCTTAAAGGAAAATAAAAATAATAAACTCATACCTCAAGAATAAGAACCGGGTTCTTACAATTAGGCCCTTTTTACAACGTATGTGTCAAGTTACCAAGGGGGTGTATTACTTAACCTTGTGAACATAATAGTTGTGGTTTCTTGGTTTTCTCCATATGTTTCAGTTGAGGAGGTTTGTGTACAAATTTTTGTACGATATCAACCTGGGTAAGTTGTCCTATGAGAGTGGAGTTTCCTTTTTCAAAGATCTGGTGATGTTGAGAATTGGTAGAGTAAGACCCTTTGTGGGCAAGTTTTTTCCTTGTATTCATGTTTTTTGGAAGCACAAGAAACCATCAGGGGAGATCATGGGAGTGTAAAAACCAGTTGAGAGCTTAGTATCCTCACCTTTTTGTTTAGTTTGCGCTTTTCAGGGATGAAAAGGCTTGAAGAGGGGAATAATTTAATGTCTTTTTTTTCTTTATATGACTTTGGAATATTTCTAGGAATATATTTGGAGTCAGGAACTGAGACGACATGAGATTCTAAGGCCTGATGAGGCCATAATTGATATTTTAAAAATATTAAATATATTAATATCATGCACATGTATTTTTCCTAAAAAAGTGGAATAACTCCTAAATAAACTCTCAAGTTAGAAATTTGAAACCACAATTGAGTTTAGAATGTGGGTTATACCCTAGGTGTGATATAATCTTTTTTGGCATTGATAATTTGGTTAAAATTTATCTCGGACACAAATAATGAAATAAATTAATTTTATTAATTTATTTATTTATTTATTACGTTGATGCAGTGACCTGGTATTTCCTATATAAATACATTGTTATGTCCAATTTATAGTGTTATCATCATAACCCTAGTAATTTAGAGGAGATTTTGGAGGAACACTAGCAGGCATCGGGATAGTGGATCAACGATCAGAGTACCATAAGAATTTCCAATGACTATGTAGCTTGTGGATCTCATCAATGACAATGAAATATGATCGTTCTTCATCGTTTATTAATCTAAATCTAGGTTATACTTTTGTATTTTGTGGATTTATCCCATTTTTATTTAACCATGATGAACATGAATTAATCATCTAACAAATTAATTCATGGATCGATTTTTTAATTCGAGTAATTGCTTTATCTTTATGCAGTACAGAAATTGATATTGTTTTTGTTTATTTATTTATCTTTGTTCATATTCCTATGATAATGAATTGATGCCAACAAAAAAATTGGCCAAGTTCTATTATTAATGTTTGTTTTTTGTTCATTTTACCTCCCTTTTCTATATGTGTTCATCGTTGGCATTCCCTTTTGTCCTATAATTTGATGAATACCTAGTGAACGATCATTGCACATTAGTCTTTGGTGAAATGTATTGATACCGCAGTTTTGGGATAAATATCCAACATTACAGTTGAGGTATATAGAAATGGAAGTAGATCCGTGGATGGATTGGTAGTTTGTGTTCACAGTTTTGTCAGGTGATGGAAATGATGACGGTGAATGATCAGTGATGAGTTGGGAATGGATCGACGATCTCCAGAATTCATGATTTTTCATTGAAGTAGTGTTGGCATGATAGGAGTTGATTTCCCTAAATGATTGTATGGCTTGAATATGGACACCAGTGAAGACATGGCTCGTTTTGTGTTAGAACCAAGATGCCTTAATTTTTTCAATTAATTTATTAATTTCTTTCCCCACACCCATTAAATAGTGATACACAGTAGAGAAGTCGGTGTGAGACCAAATTTTAATTCCCTTGGTTAATATTATTTGTTTATATCTAATATATATTAAATATGGGGGTTGTGGCACTATCTTTCAAGGGAGCTCGAAAGGGTGGGTAGTGGATACCCCTATAAATTCTATTTATAATAATAATATAAGAATTTGTTAAACTGTGAAAGAAGTGGGGTGCGCCTGAAGACTGGGGGTGGTGCACATGAAGAAGGGGGATGGGATGGGTTCCCAACCTATTTAGTATATTAAAATATATTATTTATTACTATTATTATTATTAAAACATTAATTTGGTTGTATATTCTTCATGCGACATCGGATTGGCGAGTCATCAGTGGCATCATGACCTTGAATTTGAGACGGTCATTTCAAGAACAATTTTGGATATTTAATTTGAGATCATGGATCAGGTCAATGAATAACCCAATAATAATAATAATAATAATAATAATAATTTATTATTTTTATTATTATTATTACAGAATCTAGTATCTGACGTAACTTCTTCATACGATGTCGGAATGATGAACCATATATGGATTTGAAACTATGATATTGAGGAAGACATTAAAAGACCTATATCAGGTATTTAATTCAGACTCATGGCTCTGATCCATGAATCATCATACATGTGTGTTACAACAAAATATTTTTTTACAAAGAATCCGTTTTGGTAAAGTGAATAGCCTATCTTGAGCATTTTTCTGTAAGGATCACAATGGAATGATTTTTTTTTTGCCATTCATGGATATTTGTGGTGATATATAAGTGGATTTATGTTTTATACCTTAGGATCTATGAAGATCCCCACATGTTCATCGGGATTTTTACTTTCTCAGATGCGAGAACATGAGTAGTCCACCCTGAGCAGTTTTTCGCATAGGATGGTAACCCCTCTGTAGCTTTCTATTGATTGGTACAATTTGGATGAGTTCAATTATTTTGTATTGATTTATCTTGGTCCACTTTGATTATATACCCCCCATTGTCTTAGAGCATGTATCCCTCTGAGAGGCCCAGAGCGATCCTAACGTCCTTTATGTTTTCCCTAGGTAAGGTTTGTGGAATTGGCATGACCAACACTTATATGGATGTTGATAGCATATCTAGGAGTATATTTCCAGTAGAGTCTGGTGTCCCCCCAGTAATCCATGGGTATTAACCCCCTATCTGTGAATCGATATTTAGTCTTTCTAATGGGGTATTAGTTCGATGGAGTGTATATCTCAGATAAACCCTCTCAGTTTCCTATATGCTTATTCTTAGCTAGACCTGACGAGCGTGGCCAATGGGATGAGTTTCATCAGTGGCATTATATCTTGGGTGGTGGTTCCTCATAGGAAATCATGACCTATGGGATGATTTTCATAAATGGAAGTATAGATTGGGGAGTGGTTCCTCCTAGACAATCATTACCTTGAAACCTTGAGTGAATCTATGGACAGTGGTGCTTAAGACCTTTTGTAACTCAAAATATTTTATGAGTGTGTCTAGGATATCCTTGGTTATCATTATTTCTCATATATTTTTTTAAATACCTGTGTTTTATGAGATGGATACTCTTGATTCTTTATATTTGGTGTTTTCAGGGTGTTCTACTCGGTATTGTTATACTCACCCATGCATGGGCTCTACCCGCACATGTCATGTCTTATGCAGACGAATGACCTTTTAACAGAGTCCTTATAGGACTAAGAGAAGGTGGGTCTTATTTTGGTCTAGTAAAACTAAGGAATATACCAATGTTTCATTGACATCAGTCCCCTCCCTCTAAGAAGGTTGGGATTTATTTTCTAGTTTTGGGTGGTCTTGTATTTATCCCCTTTTTATGCTTTCTAATACTTTTTCATACTCTGATTGTGGTATTATAGATGTATGAATTCATTTTTATCAGTTGTTTTTCATTTTAGAATTTTATGGGCTTGTAGATGTGTGTGTGTTTATATAGGTACATTATGTAAAGGCCTCCTATTTTGGATATGCCTTCTCGGCACTTTTCACCAGCCCATGGCCTATGGAGGCGGGCTTGGGGTAGTTGTGGCTCAGTGCTCTGCCAGCCAGGTGGACCCCGGTGGGTCAGGTCATGACACATAAATGTATTTTATGATCCTTATCATGATAATTATGGTATATACATATCCATATATTGTTATTTATTTCATGGGGCTTATAATTTAAAAGATACCAAAGTGGTAAAGGTTTAATGTTACAACCTCATTATTTAACGGTATTGCTTATGATATGCTTCCAATAATGATATCTTATGATCTACAACTAAATAAACTCGTTTCTTTTATTTTCTTCTAGATTTTTCTAGAAAATATATTTGTTCCTTTCATTTAACACTCTTAAAGGATTAAAGATACCAAAATAATGTTTTTAAGAAAAATCATCTTTATTTCCCTCTTTGGTTGAAAACTCATTTTCTTCAATATTTGGGTTTTCTAAAAATGTTTTAAATAAAGTTTTTACTATTATCTAATGATTTTTTAAAGAAATTTTTACCCATGTTTTACTTTTTACAAAAAAAATTAAAATTAATCTTCATGTCATTTTTCAAACAAGGCCCTTTTGAATTTTACTGAAATGTGAAAAGAATATTTATTTTAATGTATATGGCATGAACAAAATTTTTCATTATCATGAACAATAAATGATTTAAATTTTTTTTTATAATTTTACAAGTTTATTTTCAAATAAAAGTATTTTAATTTTTTTTTGTAAAATTTTTGTTTTAAAAAGCGATTTTCAAAGTGGAAATTCTATTTTCCTCAAGAAATGTTCCAAGTGAACTTTCAAAATAATTTTCCATGTAATATGACATCCTTTGATCTTAATTATGATTTAATAGGTATATGATCCAATTATATCATCCTTATTATTTCTCTATGTGGTGTATTATTATGATAAAGAGATGTTTCTAAAACCCGTTCATTTTCCATAGTTTATGTTATGATGAATTGATGAGATGATTATGAGACCCATTTTCTTTATATGGGTTATACTATGATGGAATTTCTATGAGAAACTTTTCTTTTCATGGGTTATGATATGATGAATGTTTTATTATCTTGTGGAACATTTATATATGCTTTTCATTATGTGATGGTGGTTATGTTATAACCAAAGATGGAGGTTATGTTATAACTAAGGACGGTGGTCATGTTATAACCAAGGATGGTGGTCATGTTATAACCAAGGATGGTTGGGACCTATATATCTCTATGATGTATTGGATAAATATTTATTCCTCATGATATAATCATGGGAAATATATTCATGGGATTAATCCATAATGTGAAATAGGCTGATGATCTTGATCCATAATGGAAAATAGGTGATGAGGCTCAAGCCACTATGTTTGATAGTCTTGGTTGTTAACCTTGACAAATGAAATAGTTTATATTCCTATGTTGGTACCATAATTTATTTACATGATCTTATGGTTCATGAATTATAATTATTTCACACTCTTATGAATCATCTCTTTTAGAATGATAATGATTTATGTCATGACTCATGTTTATGATCTATGATAGGTTGGGTATGAAATTTGTAAGTTATGTTCATGATCTCATGACCTTATACTTATATTATTCTTTTATATGATCATATAATGATATCACCCATGTTTACCCTTACTGAGTATATAAGATAACCCTTATTATGTTTCATTTCCCTAGGTTATAAAGAAAGGTTTTATGTAGGGAATTTTTATGAAGAGTACAAAAGGGGAATATATTTATGGTAAATATTGAATACCTTTCACTAAATAATGAGATTGTGTACCTAGTCTCTAAAGACTAAACATTTACGGTCCTTGGGAATGTATTTGTAAATTTTATTGAATATTCATCTATAAAGTTTTAATATTTATATATGAAAGTTTTGGGTTTCTATAGTTAGTATCAGAGCAAAGGTTTAGTTTACCTATGGAAACTAGGATGATAAAAAATTAATGAGAACCCTTAGGATAATCCTAAGTATAAGATAATATCCTAAGATATGGTAAATAAAGTAGTGTGGTTTTTCTAAAAAAATATATCCATTTATAGATACTACAAGTGGATATAGATCTGGAACAGTTATATCTAGGGGTAATAACTCTAAAAAGGGAATATTAAGCAGGACTAAATTATCACCTGGTGTATAACAACAGGACTTGTTGTATACATGGTTTAACACTTTGGATGAATATTCTTTAAAAATTCACAAACCATTTGTGAGCCATCATAAATGATTTGAATAGAATATAACCATGAATGACCTGGGTTAAGATTAAGGTTTCATAGATTGAAAATAAGGTTTCATAATTTATATATCTTATAAATGATTTTTCATAATTATGCGGTTTACCACTATGATTAGTTTTGTTTACACTATGATTTTTGGTTTTATTAAATGTTTAGAACCTAAATGAATTGTTTTAATGTTGAATTAAATGTAAAATTAAATTATTTTCTTCCCTAGAAACCTAATTTTATAGTATTGGGAATGAAAAATCATGTTTCTATGCTCATACAACTTTATATAAATCATGTTGAACTCCCAAATGAGAAAATAATGGAACAATGTTTTGTTTATTCCTTCATGAGGTAATGTACAGATTATTTTAGTGGTTCTACTAATCCACCAGTTTTCAAACAATGGATCATTACCACTAAAAATATATTTTATGTTCTCTAGTGTTTAGAGTGTGAAAAATTCATTATAATTTTTTATCATTTGGAAGGAAAAGTGGATCAATGGTGGACACTTATCAATAATATGAGTCAATAGGAAGAAATATACTCCATGTAGTGGTATGAGTTTAAGATATTATTTTTCAATAAGTACTTTACTCATATTATTCATATGAAAATGGATAAGGAATTCATTGATCTAAAGTAGAAGGATAATGAATTTTTTGTTACCTATGTGGAAAATTTTACAATTCTTGTCAAGTACTCTTCTGGTATTATCATCTAACCTGAAAGTAAGGTTGAACGATTCTTTAATGGCTTAAAATCAAGTCTTTGAATAGCATTTTTCATAAGGTACTTCAATAGTTATGAAGAAATTGTTCAATTTTCTATGATAGTGTAAATGGATATTGGATTCACCCATCAATCACATGGTTTTGATAAGAAAATAAAGGTGGAATTCAAATAAAACTCTAAAACCATAGAGAGAAGAATATGATATTTATTTCATGCTTAAATTTTGGAAGGAAGCATGTAGTAAATTTTCTTAATGGGACTACTAAATGTTTTAAGTGTGGAAAGGAAGGTAATCAAGTGGATGAATTCTGAAGTAATGGGAAGAAGTTAGCTAATTATGTGAACAAATAGAAATCTCCACAGAAGGCACCAGCCACACTCTATTATTTAAAATGCAATGAGTATGGATATTACTATAATAAATGCCTCAATCCAAGGGTTAATGAGGATGATAAGCGATAAAAACATATAAAGACAAATGAAAAGGGTAAATCTTATGAAATCACAATAGTTAAAGTGAATCATGATAATTAGGTCAAACTTTTCCTATACTCCTTAGTTGGGAATTTCATGTTTGATTTTTTATTAAGGATCCCTATAAAAATATTATTGTTTATCCTTCAATGGAACTTAATGTGATTATAAGCATTGACTATCTCTCCCTACATATATTATGGAATAATAAAATCATATTTGATATTCTAAATCAACTTGTGATCATCTATCAGTACAAGGATGAACCCAAGCTTCCAATGGAAATTTTTTTGATCTATTGTAAGATCTTATATAAGGTATAGAGGTTGAATTATCTTTTTTAAGAATTTATATCTCCATGAAATATTAATATAATAGTTATGGATAACATCGTGAGTTTAATTTTGATCATAAGTTCAAATTCTTAGACACCCCTTTGAGGTTTTATGTGATGGAAGTTTATTTGTGGAAATATAACCCTTTAGTTTTGTATACATTTTAGTGAAAAATTTATTTGAGGAGGAATTCATTTACATTATATAGACATAAGATTAAAGGTATTGGTAACCTTTAGGGTTTACCTTATTTTTAATGTTGAGGTAATTATGGGTTATTGAAATTTGGTAATGTTATAGTAATTATATTAATATAATTTTGGGAAAAGGATAACCCACATGTCGGGTGACAACCCATCACATCAGGTAAGGCCTTAGGTTTGAACCCTCAAAAGAATGGAGACAAGGGTGTAGTTCTTACCACTATCCAATGTGAAAGATTATTTTTGGTGGAACAACATGAAACAAGATATTGCTAAGTATACATATTTTTTCTTAGTATGTCATCAAGTTAAGGATGAGAGAAAAAAAATTTAAGGGAATTTTGCAACCATTACCTATACCAGAATAAAAATGGGAAAACATCACTATGGATTTTGTCATTGGACTCCCAAAAATATATAAATGAAATAATTATATATGGGTTGTAGTTGATTTCCTTATAAATTAAGCACACTTCAATTATATTAGATAAGATTTCTCTCTAGATAATCTTGTCATGATATACATTAAGAAAGTGATAAGGTTATATGGAGTACCACATTCTATTATGTCTAGTTGGGATCCAAGGTTTACCTCAAAGTTTTGGTGAGACTTTAGCGGTATCTGGATATGAAGTGGAGTTTAAAAACTATGTATAATCCTCACATAGATGGTAAGTTTGAGATAAAAATTTAAACCCTGGAGGATATTTTTATATCTTGTTCTATGTATTTCAAATGTGGTTGGGATCAACACCTTCCTCTAGTTGAGTTTTTATACAATAATAGCTTTCACTCAAGTATTCATATGGATCATTATGAATCCATATATGGAAAAAAAGTGTATAACTCCAATGTAATGGTATAAAGTTAGAGAATGAAAACTATTTGTACTTGAGCAAACTGAATAAATGATAGATAAGTTTAGATCCATTCAACAACACATAAGGGTAGAAAAAAGTGAATAAAAAAGTTGTGCTAAAAATCATCGGCATAATATGGAATTTAAAGTTGGTGACAAAGTGTTTCTAAAAAATTCTCTATGGAAGAATATTATGATATTTTGAAATAATGGAAAACTAATACCTAGGTATATCTACCCATTTTAAATTCTTCATCGTATCAAGACCATATCTTACCAGGTTCATGATGTGTTCTATATATCTCTCATGTGGAAGAACATACCTTATCCATTGAATGTAATAAACTCAGAGGTCATACCATAGAATCATGATATTTATTATGAGTAATTACCAATGGATATTATATATAATATATATAAATTTCTATGAAACAAGACCACTCACCTGGTCAAAGTTTTGTGGTGAAACCACCAGCTAGAGGAAGTTATGTGAGAACCTGAGGATGTAATGAGGTAGAATTATCCTCGATTGTTTGTAAAAAAGTGATATAATTTTAAGGATAAAATTCATTTAAAGGTGGGTGTAATGTAACATGCTAATATTTTATGAAATTTTTTTCAAATAAATTTAATTTCTTTGATATCTAAGGTTACATGCAACACTGAGTTTTAACAAACTGCAATATATTATTAATATTATTATTTAAACATGACCATTATAACCCATCCATTAAACATGGTAGTGTGAATAGTAATAAAAAACTTTACAATATTAATTATAAATAAAACATGTTGATAAAAAAAATACTTAATTTTTAGTAAAGATTTATATGTTTTGAAAATACTATTATCTCAAAAAAATGTTTTTATTTCTTTTTGTGAACAAATAATAAAATTAATTTTGACACTTTTTGAAAATTTATTTTAAAAAATAAACTTAATTTTTTAAATATAATTGTAAAAATTATCTTTGAGTGAATTTTTTATAATTTTTTGAAAAGATTAATTTTTTAATGAATAGTAAAAAAATACTTATTTTTATTAAAAATTATCTTTTCATTTAATGTATTTACAAGATAAATTTTTTTTATGATGGTTTTAAAACTAAAATTAGTTTAACTATATATTTATTAATTCAATTTAGGTCATTATATTCAATTTTATATTGAATTTTTATATTAAAACTTTCAATACTTAGAAAAAAATTCTCTTTAGAAAACTGTTTTTTCCTCGCATCTACAGGTTTAATTTTAAATTAAAATTTACCATTTAGGTGAATGTAATTTATAAAAATAGATTAAATATTTTTAATAATCATATTTATTATTATATAATAATTTCAATTTAATTTTTGGTCAAAATGAATAGTAAAAATAATGAAAATTAATTATCACGGTTAAGGTTAAAACGGGTTTATCGGGGGCTAAACTAAAAATATAAGGGGTAAAATAACCTATAAATTGTAAAAATACCATTTTATATCATAATTTAGACCATATGTCATCTAAGGTTTTATAATGAGACATTTTTTAGCTTTTTTCATGTGAAAAACATGGGTACACTTTATTCTTTTCAAAAATTATATATGTGTCCTCTCCCCCACTTATAAAAGGCCACCCCCTATCCTCTCCTATTCACACTTAAAAAACCCTTTGGTTATGAAAATTCCTTACCAAATATATTAATTAATTTACTAACCACATCCTATAGTGATCATTTTGATTAATAAACCCTCCTAGGAAGGATTTATGTATAAACCTAAAGAGGTTCTCTGAAGAAGAGATAAAATTCTTAAACTTGTGTTTTTGTTTTATTTCTTCCTCTAGATCCTTAAAATATTATTCAAACATTATTATGTAATAGAATAAATATATCCAATATAATTATATTTTATTATATTAATGTAATTACATACATATATCTCCTCTTCCATCGAGTGGGAAACGAAACTGTCGATCGTGTATAAGGCATACTACCGCCTTGTGAATTGATGTAATTCGTTTTCCATCACCGCCTCTCATTGTTGGATATAATAATGTATTTAACATATTTATATTATATTTATGAAATAATTACACTTATTTAATTATAATATCACATATACATTCTTAATTTACATTCTATGTGAATACGATAACGTCACTCGGGTGTACGGCGGACTACTGCCTAGTGAAGCGGTGTGATTCGTTCTTCACTTACACTTTAAAAGTAATGTAATAAGGGTAGTTTTAATGAAAATATGTAATATATATGACATAAAAATTATTATTTAAAGTTAATATATTATTTACCTTTCCTTCATTTCATCTTTTGAGAAAATGGAAATAGTGTTCATTTGTACATGCGGCCTACCGTCTCCATAAACAGTGTAATTCATTTTCTATCTCTCAATTTATTGGATTACTATAAATACATATATAATTAATATATATGATATTTATATCATAATTAATATTCTATATATTATTTAACCATTATCAAAGTAAAATATCCCAAAATACCAAACCAAAACATACATGAAAAACAAAGCTGTTATTACCCAAAATGTGATTTTAATAAGGAATTGTAAATAAACAGGTAATAAAAGGTAATAAGTAAATAATATATAGAATGATACATATTATTATGGTTATATAATATATTTATAATAAAATCATATTTATTATATAGAATATATGAACATGTATGAAGGAAGTTAAGACTTAATGTAAGGGATTTCGTCTCAAAGTTTACTTCTTTGAGACATATGTTATGCACCAAATTTATTTTATGACGTGTATATACTTATTGTTTGATATTATATATCATTAATATAATTATTTTAATGATATTTAAAGTTTTAATTGATGTTATTCTTTCATGGGTATTATAATTCAAAGGTTACTAAAGTGGTAAGGGATTTTCATCTCACTTTTATTTATATGGGATACATGTATTATACACCACTTGTTTCTTTTGTATGGTATATATACTACCCATAAATTTATTTTATTATCCTTATAATGATAATTATGATAAATAAATATCTATATAATTTTATTTATTTCATGCGTCTTATTATTCGAAAGACATCAAAGTGGTAAAGGTTTAATGTTACAATCTCATTGTTTAACGAGATTATTTATGATATGCTTATTATAATGCCCCAACCCTAGAATCCTAGAGCCCATGCATTATTTCATTATATTTTAGAGATTATAATAAATAAATCCTTAAATACTGATTAGTTTATAATTTTTTTAAGACTATATTACATACATGATACCCATAGTACATTTGGAAAGATAGAAAACAACATGATACATAATAAAATGAAATAAACTACCTCCTTGAAATATTATTCAAGGTTCTCTTCTTCATAACCTATGGAAAGGAAACATAATAAGGGAGAGATAAAATTATCAGTAAGGGTTACACATAGTGTAATCATGAATCAATAATAAGTGAAACATAATCAATTAGATATAACTAATAAGGCATGGTGAATAAATGAAAACACATGCCATCAATAAGCTGAGAATAAAAATGCATCCATAGATTTTGTCATAGTGAAAACATAATGGAAATAAATAACTGAATACTAAATAAATAGTATGATTATTATTTTTACATCATTTATTTGTCACATAAACCATTATACCGTCGAAACGGTTTAAGTCTGTGGGTAGAAACCCGTCTGATTTTTGGAAACAAACTTAAAGGGTTTGTCGCCAACTGATTTGTCTCATGAGACCTGTCGATGCATCGAGGGGATATAGTGGGCCCCAATCATCACTATTAGTCTAAATAATTATTTATAAAAATATTTAATATAATAAAAATATTCCTTTTTGATATCCATATTGAGTATAGGATATAGATTCATCAATATTTTCACAGTTAAAGAAACATTCCACATAAACAATTTATGTAAAATTGTATAAAGATAAGAAAATAATCCTATACATGTAACAAGAATATGGATATATAATATAATTAAAATTTAAAATGAAAAATTATCTCAAATGTGTAGTAGATAAATCACATAATAATGATTAGGTGCACAATACCAAGTAAATCACAATGAAATGAAAATTGAAACAAAGTCCCTTACAACATTGTAATCAATCGACTTAATAATCATCAAGTGAATCATTTAATACCATGAATATAAAGATAATATAGATATTATATATCAAATATAAGTATACATACACCAAAAACAAGAAATAAGTGGAAAACAATGGAAATCTCATGGAAATAAAAGTGAGATAAGAAAACCCCTTACCTTATGCTCGAATGTGTTCTTCCTTTGATCTTAGTGTCCTGGATAGTAAATTTAGATTCATTAATTATGAATTAAATAACCTTATAAACATGTAATTGGATTATTATTTCTTCATTAAGTTCATTTATTGCCTTTTATATGGGCCAAGAGATTCAATTTCATCATTTGGGAGTACACATTTTCTTAGTTTTTATGATTGGTTTGCTTATATAAGAGTATGGAAGTTCATGTAAAATGGAAATTTAAATATAGAATTGAATTTATGAGTTATTAATGATAATATATAAGGTTAAATTATCATATAAATCCTTTGTTTATTTTTGGAGAGGATTAATCTTTATACAAAATTTTAATGATAAACGCTTGGATTATTTTGATGGTTTTTTATCACCATGAACTTGTTTTGTTTTATAATTAAATACCATGTGTAAAAAATGATTCCAGGACATTAAATAGGATATATTACATATATAATTATCTGTTTCAACCATAAAAATGGTTTCATGGCCATAATTAAAGATGGTAATAGAAATTTAAAACTCGTCATCCTTGAATGTGATAAATTAACACATCTAAGACGGTGTTTTCATTTTTAGTATAAGAGGAGGGGGAAAGAGAGATGATGATGAAATATTACATTATAATTGTAAATTATAGTTTATTTACAGTACTGTAATTATCATAGAATTTTTATTAGGGTAGGTTTGAAGAGAGAAACAAAATAATGGAACTTGTAAAAGAAGTTGAAAGAAAAAGAAAGAGAGGTTCACCTCTTGAGTTCTCCTCCTTGAGAATCTTCTTAAGGCCTTTTTTCCTTTTGGTGAGACCAGTAGGTCTTTTACATGGGGGTAGTGATTGGGAAGTATATTTTTAATAACTTAGTTAAGACTAAAAGCTTGACTGGTATCAGAGGAAGAGGGGGTGAGGGGTGGTTTATATAGTGGAGGGGAGGAGGGTTTTCTTAATATTTCAATCATTAGTTTATTATTTTTCCCTAAGACAAGAAATAGTGATGATTCCATGTCCAAAAAAATTAATAAGTTCATGTGATTTAGAACCAAGTGTTCTTACATTAGCAATGATGCAAGGAATAGTGTATTTATCTTAAAATGTATATATACGATAAATTATCGTATTTTACTATTCATCAAAAATTCTAGTATTTCAGAAAAATCCCAAAAAATCACCGTAACCATTTTTTGATGTGTAGAAACCAAAAATGAACTCCATTTTTTGAAAATAATTTTATAAATAGGAGAAATTTAATTTTTAATTAAAATCCTCATTTAATCGAAAAATACCAACACTTAAAATATTCACCTTCATTTTTAAGGTGCCTAAATTTCATTTATACTCTCATGGGTAAGGTTAAAATTTATAAGGGTAATATTAATATTCATAAGGGTAGGTTAATATTCATAAGGGTGAGTTACTATTCATAAGGTAAGTTACTATTCACTGAAAATTAAGTTGATTCTATCATACTCTAAATATCACCCTGATCACAATCGTGTATGTTCGTTTTTTGAAATTCAAAACACATAAGTGGAAAATTTAATTTTAATGGATAGGTTATGACTATATCCTATAAATAACCAAGTGTTTTTTTCACGGAGACTCAGTTCTTCATGCAATATAGGATATCTAATGAATTGAAAGTATTTAAGAGAAACATACCATAAAATGTTTGGGGTGTTATACTTACAATGATGAGATATTATGATGTAACTCTAAATAACTCATGTATTTTCTTCTCCTATGGTTATTTCTATAAAATACATGTTTCCCTTTAATTTTAATCTCTTAAAGTATTAAATATACCAAAATATTGTTTTTAAGAAAAATCTTCTTTATTTCTCTCTTCGGTCAAAAACCCTTTTTCATCCATATCCATTTTTTATAAAAATGTTTTAAATAAAGTTTTTAATATCCTATAATGATTGTTTAAAGGAATTTTTACCCATTTTTTAATTTTTAAAAAATATTTTAAAAGGAATATTTATGTTGTTTTCCAAACAAAGCCTTTTTATCTTTTACCAAAATGTGAAAGGAATCTTTATTTTAATATATACATCATAAATGGAAATTTACGTTGTCATGACTGATTAATGATTTAAATCTTACTTTATAATTTTACAAGGTTATTTTTAAAGAAAATGATTTTGAAATTTTTTTATGAAATTTTACTTTTAAAAGTGATTTTTATAGGTAAGGCTATTTTCCTCAAGAAATGTTTGAAGTGATCTTTCAAAATCATTTTCTATCTAAGATGACATTATTTGATGTTACTTATTATTTATTGGGGATATGATCCAATTATAATATCATTATTCTTTCTCTGTATGGTTTATGATTATGCTAATTAGATTTTTATGAAATTCATTCCTTTTCTATAGGTTACGCAATGATTAATTGATGAACTTATTATGAGACCCATTTGCTTTCTATGGGTTATTCTATGAATTAATATTTATGAGACCCTTTTCTTTTCATGTTTTATGATGTTATTAATGTTTTATGATCTTATGGAACACTTATTTATAGTTTTTATTATGTAATGGTTGTTACATTATAACCAAGGATGGTGATTATGTTATAACTAAGGAAAGTAGTCACATTATAACCAAGGATGTGTGGTACCTATATATCCCTCAAATTAATTGGGTAAATATTTATATCTCATGAGATAATAATGGTAAATAATGTGATGGGGTTAATTCATAATGGAAAACAGGTTGACGAGCTTGATCCTCAATGGGAAATAGGCTGATGGGTGTGATCCACAATGGGAAACAGGTGATGAGGCCTTATACACTATGTTTTATGGTATTTTTATTTAAAATTGACAAATAAAATGGTTTATATACCTATGTTTGTGCCACAATTTTATAACATGAGCTTATAGTTCATGAATTGTGATGATTTCACACTCATATGAATCATGTGTTTTGGAATGATAATGCTTTATTCCATGGCTCATATTTATGATCTATGACAGGTTGGGTATGAAATTTGTAAGTTATATTCATGATATTATACCCTTATTCTTATCTTATGCTCTCATATTATCATAGAATGATATATACCATGTTTATCCTTTATGATCATTTTATATCACCCTTTCTTATGTTTCCTTTCCTCGGGTTATGGAGAAAAGTTTTAAGTAGGTTATATTTATAAAGAGTACAAAAGAGGAAGATATTTATGGGAAATATTTAATATATTTCACTAAATAAGAATATTGTGTACCTATTCTCAAAAGAAACTAAACCTTTATGATGCTCAAGCGTTTATTTTTGAAATGTATTTAATTTTCATTTAAAAATATGTGATATTTATGTATGAAAATTTTGAGTCGTTATAGTAGGATATTCCACTCCTACTGAAAATAAATTTAATAAAATAAATTAAATTAAATTCTCATACCAAAATATAGGTGCTAGTTTAATTCCATATAGATATTTAATACGTTTGAAAATAGAATTTAGAAAATGAGGATTTTCAAAACTAGGAGGTTGTTCAACATAAACTTCCTCCATAAAAAATCATTTAGAAATGAAGATTTCACATCCATCTGATATAAATTGAAATCCATATTAGATTCATAGGATAATATAAACCTAATGTATTATAATCTAGATATGATTGCAATGGTTTCTTCAAAGTATATTCCTTCCTCTTAGTTGTACCCTTTACCCACTAATCTTTCCTTATTACTAGTGATCACACCATGATCATCTTGTTTATTTAAAAAACCACTTTTTTTCTATAATTGGATAACCGTAGGGTCTATTAACTAATTCTCATAACTTTTTCCTTTTGAACGGTTTTAAATCTTATTTCATATCTAAAACCCAAATTTTTTCAACTAGGGCTTCTTATACAGTTTTAGGTTCAAGTTGAGATAAAAAGATAAAGAATTATACAAGGTTTACAAAACTTATTCTAGTATTAATTCCTTCATCTAAAAATTCCTATTATAGTATATAAGGGATAATTCTTAAAGATTCTATGTTTTCTACATATCACACTTTCAGGTTTACTAATATCCATCCTTCCAGGATTGGGTTCACTGAAATCAAGTTCCAAATCATTATCCTTTCTTTTTTCAAAGAGAGGTTTAAGTCCCATGTTATCAAAAGAATCATTGAACTCGTCAACTTGAGTCATTTTATGATCAAAATTATCACTTTAATAAAATTTCATATGATTTTATTCTTCAAAAATATTTAACCTCTTATTGAAAACTTTATAAGCCTTAGACGTAATAGAATAACCAATAAATATTACTTCATTAGACTTTAGATCAAATTTACCAACATTATCTTTGGTGTTCAAAATGTAAAATTTGAATACAAAAACTTTAAATTATCCAACTTTTGGATTTCTATTATTCCATATCTCATGGGGTGTTTTCTTCAAAATAGGACCAATTAGAACTCTGTTAATGACATAAAAAGTTGTATTTATAGCTTCATTTTAAAATTGAGTGGGTAGGTTACATTTATATAACATAGTCCTATAAATGTATTGAAAGTTCATATTTCTCCTTTAAAACACCATTATGTTGAGGTTTCATTGATGTAAAAAAAATTATGTTTCATACCATGTTTTGAATAATAAGAATTGAATTCGTAGTTTTAAAATTCTCCCACATGGTCACTTCTTACAACAATAATTTTGGAATATTTCTCTTTTTGAAAAAATTTACAAAAAACTTATAAAAACAGAACAAGATTCACTTTTAAGACTAAAAAATAAAACCAAAAAAATCTAGAAAAATCATCAACTAACATATAAAAAAATATGTTCCTCTTAGTCTTATTGTTCTATATGGTCCAAAAAATCCATGTGGATAAGTTCCATAGGCCTAGATATAGAAACCCCTTTGATTGATTTAAAAGATAACTTTTGTAGCTTACCCATTTGGTATGCATCATATAATTTCTATTTATTCAATTTAAGTTGAGGAAAATCTGAAATTAAATTTTTCTAACAAAATTTTCTCAAAGAGTAAACATTATAATGTCCAAGCCTTATATGCCAAATACAAGATTCATTTGTTTCATCATTTAAACAATTAATATTTTTTATACACAAGTAATTAATATCTAAAGTATATATATTATCATTTCAAGGTTCCTTAAACATAAAGAGTTTATCTTTAAAAATAGTAAGGAAGTTATTTGAAAAAAACTATAGAATAACCTTCATCACATAGTTAAGAAATACTTACCAGATTATGTTTTAATCCTTCCATATAAAGAACTTTTTTTATGAGAACTAGGATTGAATTTCCAACTAATCCAACTCCCATAATTATTCCCATAGCATTGTCACCAATTTTGATATGACCTCCATCAATTTTGAATAAAGAATGTAAATTTGAGAAATCTTCACTCATATGCCTTGAGCATGATCCATATACTATTTTTCATTAACACTCCTACAGATTTTTTCCTAAAAGATAAATCAAACAATAAATTGTTTTGGTAACCATATTTTCTTGGGTCCTAAAATGTTAGCAACCAAATATTTGGGAACCTAAATCTACTTGTGTTGTCCAGAAATTCCAACATTGAATTTTGATAAATTTCTTAAAATAGAAGCTGCTTAATACTATAAAACTGAGGGTTTAATTGATTGAAAACATTATCATAATTTGTAGGTTATTTGAAATGAAAACAAATAACTTTATATTGGTTTTTTTCTTTAAATAAGGTACAAAATAATTTTTGTACAACTTTGTTTTTTCACCTTTTCTTCCTATTCCAAACTTATCTCTCTAGACTTTATTGTTACCTAGTATTTGATTTATGTAATTTTCCCTTTTTAAAAAAACACTAGAAGCATATTTAAGGGATTTAAATTATTTTTAAAAGCTTTTAATTATATTACCATGTTTAATATAAGAAGCAACATAATTTTTTGGATTAGATTTTAGGTCTAGAATTTGTTTTTTAAGTCCTATTATTCACTAACAATAGCATAATAAGAACTTTTTAGGGCTTTATTATCATGACCCCCTCCCCAAAAATATATTGAAATGAGGGGAGAGATATAGTGACTTCCTGATTCTTGCCTCTCATAGGCCCTAGGTTGGAAACTAGCACTGAGGGTATAATAAACATGCATATGGTAGGCATTTCCCTCTAGGTGAAACATGTTGAACAGAGAGATAAGAAAAAAACACCAAATGAAACCTGCTCAAACATATATATATACATATATATATAACCCAATTGAAAACATGCAATGTCATGAAGTACTAAACAACTGAAAGGGAAACTATAAGTACCAAAAAGGTAAAGACGATGGCGACCACAAAGCCCAAACAGCTCCTACAAAACTACGATCTAGTAATATCCAGCTCAATCACCAACCAGCTCTGGATGAGCTAAAAAAATTTTATATATACATAGGGTGAGAATAATAGTATACTCACTAGGATCCTCCCTAGATCCTCTCATGTAAAAGGTAAAGAAAGAATGTTAAATCATAGTGAACAATAGTGAAACTAACTAGTCACCTAAATAGGTATACGAAATTCACAGCCTCACCATGGATAACTCTCACCAAGTATCACATATAAGAGAGAATATAATATAATAATTAAACATCAAGGGTACCCCTCTTCTACTTCCCCCACTAGTTTTCTACTCTTCCCCAACATCATACGTCCTAAGCTATTTCTCTCCAAAAGTAAGCCATCCTGAAGAAACCTGGGAAAGGCATCACAATATGAACCTTGTACATCACATCATCACATAATCCCATATCACATATCCCTATATAGTAACCAATTAGTTTCTAGGATCCACCACAACCCGAATGATGTATATCAAACATCGGGTATTATAAATCATTCCATTATAGCCCATACACCGAGTAAGTACCTCAAGCTATCATAGCCTATACAAATCATACCTATAATAATCCTTTGGGTACTATATCTGGTAATACATGTATGTAAAATAACCACAATACATCACATACCTTAACACACATATATGGGAAAACTAACCATCTTTCATACTGGCACAAGTAACTACCAAGAAAAGAGAGTGGGGCCATAGGGGGTAGTCAACCATCCATCCTTCCACTAGGATGTTAGGGAAAACACCCTCCCATAGTCCACTGGGTATTAGTCACCCTAATCTATATGGGTGGGGTATCATATTAAATCATAGAATATACATGATATAATATAGCTCACAACCGCATATGTCCATAACCTATTCTTAGACTCAATTGAGACCAACGTCACTCGAACTCTAGACTTCCATTACTAAGACTAGATATCCTGTAAGTTCATAAGAATTTAAAGAGATGAATTAATTAATTATTTAATTTTTATCATTTACTTTAATTAATTAATTAATTAATTAACCATTAATAGTATTCCATATTTAATTAACCATTAATTAACCATTAACAGTATTAAATATTTCATTACATTAACTTAATCAAATTAAAGTTCATGCCCTCCAGGAATAATCCAAACTGAGTCCACAGTTTACCAAGACTGACATATTTCTATCATTTTCATTCTAGCATCAACCAACCTCCTGTGTTAAGAACTATTTATTAATTATTATCATTATTCCATAAACTAGGTACTTAAGGAAACCCGTCCTAAGCTACCACTAAGAGGAAACATGCAACCAAGAACATCCAACTACCATAAGCAGTGGGAAAAAGGAATATAGATAAAAAAACAACCCAGTCATCATCCACTAAAGAAATTCATAAGTGATCATCCCATCTCTTAGAATCACTTAAATGGGTAATCCCAACTTTAACCCATTTCATCACCTATGATTCTATCCCCAACACCCACATGCATATATTGATGCATCTCGCCAACACAAGCATCAACTTATGTCACATAATCTAGGCCTCCCTATCCATATCACATCAATCATACTAAACTCGTCTATCCCAGGCTCATATCACATCCAAGACTCCCCTCCCTAAATCTCATTACATAGAGAAGCTAGAAACCAGAGCCTATCACGAGCTCTCATAGCTCCAAAACAAGGCACTAGGCCTTCTCAAGCAAATGGGAAACTTGGGAATTAGAAAATATATTTATAAAACAACTGGTTTTTATTCCATATTGAAATAAAATATTAATTATTCATAGGTTCCAACTATGTACATCCTAAGGAATCAAACTATAACAAGCTATCAAAAGTAAAACATGCGCTTAGCATTTATCCTGGTTTCAAAAAACCTATATAAGTACCATTATCAATTAATATGACTTTTTATTATTATAAAAAACAATTATAAACACACTTCACATTCTGTATTAATTGAACTAATCATATAGAAGATCACATTTAATTAAGCATTCATACTAGCATCAATTTGATCATTATCAAATTACAAAAAACATCGGATTCAAACATGCCTCTTATTTAATTATTCACAAGCTAAGTAATTATAAATTAATTTTTTATTTAAGTTCTTTATAAATTTCAACATACTAATTCAATCATAAAAACATGATAATAAAGTATATTATAGATATCATGTTATCTACAAAAACAAGAGGAAAACCGCTATCATGGTATAAAGAAACAAAATCATCAGCATGCGATCAGAACCAATTTATTTAATCCAGTTCAATATTACTAGGTTAATTCAATTATCATCCAAATTTCTAAATCATGATCAATTTAAAATTTCATGTAAATAAAATAAAAGAAATGAATCTCCCACCTCAAAGGCTTCAACATTATTCACACGAGAACAAACCAATATTACGGATCTCCGATCACCTCTCCCGAGAGAAGCTACACCCATCCAATAAAACTACATCACAAACCACAAACAACTAAGAAAATCCCATTATTAACATGGTAGATGATTCTATATCACATATAAAAAATAAACGAGAGGTAATTATATCGATCATAGATAACCTACTAGAAAACAAATAAGGAACGCACCTTGGACCACTAAGGATCACCATGGATAGAAGACAGGAATCCAAGGATTGATCCTCATTGAAGGAATCCCAAAATATAGAAGGTGGTTGCTTGGAATTTGAGAGGAGGGTCATAGGTTTTGAGAAAACCTAAGGCCTCCTACTATTTATAAGTCATGTTTTATGGGGAATTTACACAACATGTAACCATTACACATCGTGTAAATGTAAAGTTTTATATCTCACTAAAAAAATGTCACTAGAACCTTTTAAACCTAAATTTTTACATGTCATGAATCACCCTATGAACCAGGATTAATGAGACATAAAATTTTAATAAAAAATGTGAAACACTTACACATCCTATATTCTCCCAACTTCCATATTTTATCATATGAACCCCTCCATACTCATTATAAGCCTCCTCTGAGCACCATGATCCGTGAAAACACACAAAGGGTGGGACTAAATAGATCTAGGATATTAAATTAGATACCTCTAAAATGATTCTCATCCTCAAGAATCCAAAACCAAAACTAGAGATAAAATGAAAAGGGGTCATCCAAATATCCACCCTATAATATACCTCTCAAAGATCTCACTATAATAGGATATCAACCACCTCACTCAGAGGAGATAGGTGAAAAACCATGCAACGACAACAACTGGCTCCTAAATACTCTTTTGATGGAGATACCTCTCAAATGAAATTAAATCCAAAATAAGAAACAATAGGAAACCATCTCATAACCATAAAGGTCAAAATCCATAAGGAAGAAACATTATAAGAGAAGATCTAAACATCAAACAGCTTCGAGTACTGAGTGCACATCTACGACTCACATTCACTGGTACTCTCCTCCACATCATTGTTCTGCTACAATATATAAACCAAGGGAAAACATGCCCATGAAACACCTTCTCCTGGTGATCCCGGATCTCCATAGGCCTCTCCTTGAAGTTAGTATCATAGTCAACATTGATCTCACCCCAATTAATGACATGAGATGCATCATGAATATAATAATAGAGATGAAACATGTGAAAAAAAAATTGTATCAATCTCATATTTATGGGAAGTGCTATTTGATACACCATAGCTCCAATATGAGCCAAGACCTCTAAAGGACCAGCAAATAGGGGAGAAATATTACTCCCACGACCTAACCTGCACTGCCCATAGTAAGGAGTCACCTTTAGGAAAATGTGATCTCCAATGTCAAACTCCAAAGGTCTACTCCTATGATCGACATAGGAAATATAATGATCCTACACTGCCTTCATCCTATCACAAATTACCCAAACCATCTCTATCGTATTCTGTACCAATTACAACCTGAGAATTGCTACCTCTCTGACCCTGGTCCAGCACAATGGATAATGGAAAGGTCAGCCATACAAATCTTCAAATGGCACCATACTAATGGTGGAGTGGAAAATATTATTGTAACCAAACTTGACCAAGGGTAGGTTCCTCATCTATGAATCTCCAAAATCTAGGACATAAGAATGTAGCATATCTTTAAGATTCTGGATGGTCTGCTCTGTATGATCATCCATCTACATATGAAAAGTTGTACTAAGGAATAAATGAGAACCAAAAGTATGAAGGAGACCTCTCTACACATTGGAGTTAAAATGGGGATCTCAATCAGATATGATCATCCTTAATACTCCATGGAGTCACACTAACTCCTCTAGATATTTCCTTGAAAAAACATCCACTGAGATCAACTCTCTAATCACTATAAAGTGGGTTGATTTCATCAAACAGTCCATTATCACCCATATAGCATCGTATCCTCTCTGAGATCAAGGTAAACTAGTAACAAAGTCCATCAATATGTCCTATCACTTACATTGGGGAACATCTAATGGATGGATAAAACCATCGGTAACACGTTGCTCAAACTTCACCTTATGGAAACTAAACATCGAGAAATAAACTTTGAAACTGCATGCTTCAACCTAGGCCACAGAAACTGACCTCTCAAAGCTTGGTACATCTTGTTCATGTTGGAATGTACTGCCGAAGGCAAACTATGAAACTCCAAAAGAACCATATCATTCGTCATTGAAGGAATGAAAAGACTTCCCTAAAACAACACTCGGTGTTGTCCATCCTCATACCAACCATTAGGAGCATTGAAAAAAATAACTTGATCTCTCCAGACCTCCACCTCAGAATCCCCCAACTAGAACTCCTCCACCTACTACACCAAAGACATCTTCATTTTCATCTATAAAAGACAATCTCTACCTCCAACCTCAATCATATCTAGATTAATTTATGGTAGTTCTTCAATCACTCTCCAAAAATCTCTGGATTCATGCATGGAATCACTACGTAACTTATCGCTCAATGAATAGGCTACAATATTTCACTTTACTAGAGTGTATGAAATCTAAAATTCATAATCTTTAAATATTTACATCCTCTAACATTGATTCAAGTTCAATAAATTCAAGGATAATACATACCTCGAGCTCTTATGGTCATTAAAAACCACAAAATGATCATTTATTAGGTAATATTTCCATAACTTCAAATTAAATACAACTAAAACCAACTCAAGATTAAGGGTGGCATAGTTATGATCATGGGGAAATAACTGTTGAGACCCATAGGAAACAATTTATTTTTGTTACATAAAAACACATCCCAATATAAGATGTGAATTGTCATATAAAATCTCAAACTAAACTCCCTCCACTATAAAAAAAAGGAATGGATCGCTAACCAACTTCTTCTTCAGGTACTCAAAAATGCTTGACAATGTTCAGCCCACAAAAATGCCCAATCCTTTTGAGTAAAGGTTGTTATAGGAGTCACAAACCAAGATAAATTAGCTATGAAACTCCTATAATATCCTGAAATACCAAGGAAACTGTGAACCTCTATCATTGTCTTGGGGGATTCCCAAGAAACAACTACCTATATCTTTGAAGGACCCACAACTACTCCCTGTTGGGACATGACATGCCCTAATAAATTGACTTCTTGATCCCAAAATTCACACTTCAAAAACTTCCTGAATAACTTCTCATGATGAAGAATATCCAAAACATCACGTAGATTCTCTATATGATCCTCCTCATACACAGGGTGCACAAAGATGTCATTGAAGAAAACCGACATGAACTTATCTAGGAACTCTATGAAAATTGAGTTCATAAACTCCATAAACATAGATGGAGTGTTCGTCACACCAAATGGAGTCACAATGAACTCATAATTCCCATGATGATGATGGAAAGTAGTCTTCTGAATATCCTCATCCTTCACCCACATCTGATGATATCATGACCACATATCAATCTTTGAGAACCAACTTACTCCTTTTAGTTGATCGAATAAATCATCAATCTGTGAAAGTGGATAGTAATTCTTCATTGTCACTTTGTTCAAGTGATGATAATCTATACAAAGATACAAACTTCCATTATCCTTCTTCATGAAAAAAAATGGTTCACCCCAAGGTGACACACTGGACCAAACAAAACCATACTACAATAGATCATTGATTTGTACTCACAGCTCTCACAACTCATAAGGTGTCATCCTATAAGGATACATCAAGATAGAAGGCACTCCTAACTAAAGATCAATATCAAAATCAGTCTCCCATCAAGGGGGTAACATTATAACCTTCTATAGAAATACATCAGGTTACTCTACTACAACCCTAGGAAACATTGACTATTGAACCATTGACAAGATCAGAATCAGATCTTCCATCAAAAAAGACAATAACAGAACACTCCTTTGATCTTTATGTGGGTCTCTCTCACCAAAAAACACTGATGGAACTCTATCATAATCATAGAACACAACCTATCTCCTAAATAAATCCATGATATCCAACACCAAATACAACCTTTTCATGTTGAGGATGGTGTCATATGACTATATTTGTAAATATAGGAAATATCTCCATGGTTAGTTCTACCCCAAAACTTGATCATAGTATCTACATACTTCATAAAAGTCATCTCAACCTCCAATTGGTGTATTCAACACCAAGGGCACTAGAATCCTCTCTACCTAAATTCCCAAAGCATTGTCAATGGTATGTTGTATAAATAAGTGTTTCACTCATGAATCAAACAATGCACGTATCTATGTAGAAAACAAGAAAAGGATACCTTGAACGATATCTTGCTCACTTGGAACTAGAAACTCTAAAGCATTAAGCATACTACAACCTTCTCTATAGCCTCTCTGACCCTACTGAATACTACCCCCATGGTTGCGCTCTGCTGTCTGAGGAAGAGGATCATCTCAGGGTTGTACTCTCCTACAACATATCCTCTCTATTGATCCCAGATTGGAACACCCTGCTGCTTCTTCCTAGGCTGAAAATTCTATAATGGAGGAACCTAAAGTGGAACACCTGGTACTCACTGACTTCTTAGAAATTTTGTTCACTATCTCCATTGATGACCTTTTCCTCTATAAGAAAAATATGTATCTGATCCCTTGATATAATTCTGAGAGATTCCACCCCTGGAGAAACGAGATTACAAGGGATGAGACATACCCGTGGATGAATGAAACCTCTTCATTCCTAATAATTGGGAACCCTGAACCAAAGATCTATTATATGATGAATCCTGATGAGTCCCCTCTCATGATGACCGAGTTTTGGACAGCATCCTCTCAAGAACCTTTGCTCTCTCTAGTACCTTGATATATGTATTCAACATAAATGGGTGACCTAGAATTGGATACCTTGATGTAAATACGCCTTGAAATGAATCTACCTAGCCTCCTTATCTAGAAATAGTTCTGAAGAATATCTCAAAAGGGTCCTGAAATGGACCCTAACTCTTGCATGCTGGAGCTCCCCTTTTGAAGGGTAGGCAGCTCTTGGTGACTGGTTGCCTTTGCGGTTAAAGAAAGAAACTCTACTCTAAACTGGTCTTGGAACTTCTACCATGAGACTTCCAACTCCTCATGATCCTTGAGGAACAAGAACCATCAATTCCTCACTTCTCTAGGTAGCATCGTTATAGGAAATTAAATCCAGTTCTCCTTCCAAGCACAGATCGAACTAAAATCTATCTCAACCTCCTCCAACCAGTCTTCCATGAATGAATATGAAATGTATCCCTCATACTTATGAAGACTTTAGTGTTAAAACTCTTAGAGTGTCCTATTTTAAGTTTTATCATTGTAGACATCCACTTTATGGCGATCTGTTGGCACATCCTGTTGAACATCTTCAGCGTGAACCTGATGAGGATGCTAAACTAGAGCCATTCATGAAAAAATAACAAAGTATTAAAACTATTAAACATAGAATATAGAATATTTAAAATTAATTAATTAATTGTTTTATTATTTTATTTAAGGTTTTAACCTATCCCAAGGTCTACCTATCACAAACATAGGTGCAAAGAAGAATGATGCATGATCTGTTCCTATGTCTCGACCCTGCAACTAGTATCAATTAATTTAGTAGGCTTGATAAAATTAAATATTCATGCATCAGATCATAGAGGTACCTAAATACTCATGTCTCATCCAGTCTCTTATGTTTACATCACTGACTAAAATAACCTAACACTGTTTCCCTAATAACCCATGCAAAATCACATGTGCCTAACTCTAAACTCCATCATATCCCTAAACCTGGATCTAATACCACTCTATCACAAAACTCTCCCCAAAAAGATACTACAATTAGGGGAGAGAGTTAGTGAATTTCTGAGTCCTGCCTCTAGTAGGCCCCTAGTTGGTGACTAGCACCGAGGGTATAATAAACATACATATGATAGGTATTACCCACTAGGAGAAACATACAGAATAGAGAGATAGGAAGGATACACCAAACAACACCTAATAAGACATATATATATATAACCCAAGTGTAGACATGAAATTTAATATAGTACTAAGAAACTAAAAGGGAAACTATAAGTACCAAAAAGGAAAATATGGAAGTGACCAAAAATCCCAAACTGCTCCTACAAAACCATGAGCTAGTAATATCTAAATAGATCACCAACCTACTCTAGATAACCTGAAAAATAGTTTATATATATATAGGTTAAACATAATAGTATAATTAGTAGGATCCTCCTTGGAGCCTCTCATGCATAAGATAAAGAAAACATGCTAAATCATAGTGAGCCACAGTGAAAATAACTCGTCACTAAAATAGGTATACTAATTTCCTAGCCTCACTATAGATAAATCTCACCAAGTTTCATATATAAGAGAGAATATAATATAATAATAAAACATCAGGGGTACCCTTCTCTCGCTTCCCCAATGGTTTGTCGCTCTGCTTCAACATTGCACATCCTGATCCATCTCTCTCCAAAAGTAATCTAGTCCGAAGACACCTAGTCAAGGCATCAAAACATGAACCTCATGCATCACATCATCACATAACCCCATATCAAATATCCATATATAATAACCAATTAGTTTTTGGGATCCACCACTCCAATATAATGTATATCAAACATCACGTATTATACCTCAAGCCATTACAAGCCATACATCGAGTAAGTGCCTCAAGGAATCATAGCCTATACACATCATACCTGTAATAATCCTTTCGATACTATATCTGGTAATACATGTGTGTGAAATAACCACAAGCCATCACTGCCCTGGACACACATATATGGAAAAACTTACCGCCATGCATACCAACACAAGTAACTACCAGGAGAAGATAATATGGCTAGAGGGGGTAGTCAATCATCCATCCTCCCTCCCATCAGGATGTTGGGGAAAACACCCTCCCAGAGTCCACTGGGTGTCAGTATAACTAACCAACATGGGTGGTGTAGTATATGAAATCACATAATATACATGATATAATATAGCTCACAACCATGTTATGGGCATAAACAAGTCTTAGACTCAACTGCAGATAATGTCACTCGGACTCTTGGTTGTCAATGTTAATACTAGATATCCTATAAGAACACAAGAATTTAAAGAGCTGCATTAATTACTTCTTTTATTTTTATCATTTCATTTCATTAATTAATTCAATAACCATTAACATTATTCTATATTTCATTTCATTAAATTAATCAGATTAAATTTCATACCCTTTAGGCATAATCCAAACTGATAGTTTATCAAGATTAATATATTTTTAGTATTTTTATTCTAACATCAACCAACCTCGTGTGTTAAGAATTATTTATTCATTATTATCATCATTCCATAAACTAGGTACTCTAGGAAAATCATCTTAAGCTACCACCAAGAGGAAACATGAAACCAAGCACATCTAGCTGACTCAAGTAGTGGGAAAATGGAATGCAGATAAAATAAACAACCCATCCATCGGATATTAAAAAAAATCATAAGTGAGTATCCCAACTCTCAACATCACATCAATGGGTAATCCCAACTTTAACCCATTCCATCACCTCCAGCGGAATCCTCAACACCCACATATATATACTGATGCATCACTTTATCATATGTGTCAACTATTTCCATATTATCTAGGACTCTCTGCCCATATCACATCATCTATACTAGACCCATCCATCCCAGGTTCATATCACATTCAGGCCTCCATGCCCCATATCTCGTCGCATAGAAAAGCTAACATCCAGAGTACATCACAAAAGCAGTAGGAACAAACGAACATAATCAATAGGTCAACTGGGCCCTCAAAACAAGGCATCCAACCTTCACACATAAAAGAGCTCTCACAGCTCTAACACAAGGCACTCAGTCTTCTCAAGAAGATGGGAAACTCAGGCCCTAGAAATTATCTTTATCAAAAACTAGTTTTTATTCCATATTTAATTAACTGATTTTTTATTCACAGGTTCCAAATACAAGAAACCTAAAGAATCAATATATAACAAGCTATAAAAAGGAAAACATACTCTTGGAATTTATTCTAGTTTCAAAAAACCTAGAGATGTACCATTCTCAATTAACATGCCTTTGTATTGTTATCAACAATAAGCATGAACATTATTTACATTCTTTATTAATTCCATTAATCACATGGAAGATCACATTTAATTTAACATGAATACTAGCATCAATTTGATCATTATCAGATTACAATAAACACTGGATTCAAATATGACTCTTCTTTAATTATTCTTAATCCAATTAATTGTCAATTAATTCCAACTTTATGTTCTTTACCAATTTCAATATGTTCAAGAATAACAATGTGCTAACAAATAATAGTATAGATATCACACTATCTAGAAAAAAAAAGATGAAAACGGCTATCATGGTATAAAGAAACAACATTTTCAACATGCGATCGCAACCAATTTATTTAATCTGGTTCAATATTATTAGGTTAATTCCATCGCCATTAAAATGGATGAAGAATGATCAATTTACGATTTCACATAAATAAAATTGAAGTAACCAGTCCCCTAGCTCAAAGGTGTCAATGTTCTTCACATGAGAATATATCAATGTTATGGATCTTTGATCACCTCTCCCACAAGAATTTTCACCCATCCAGGGATATCGCGATACAACCATACCCACAAAAAAACTAAGAAAACCCCATTAGAAAAATGGTATATGATCTGCCTTAGCATGGAGAAAAGAAATGAGAGGGAATGAGACCAATTAGGGATAACCTGCTAGAAAATGAAGAAGGAATGAACCTTAGGCCACCACAAATCACCATAGATCACCAAATATCGAAGAAGTAAAGATAAGTATCAATATCCATCAAAGGAATCCAAATATATGGAAGTTACTGTTATTGCTTTCCTAGAATTTGAGAGGAGGTCCATAGGTTTTGAGAAAACCCAAGGCCCCCTACTATTTATAAGCCACATTGTACAAGGAATTTACATGGTATGTAACCATTACACATCATGTAAATGTTTTTTTTCATATCTCACCAAAAAACACATCACCTAGAACTTTCTAACCCTAAATTATTACACGTCATGAATCACTCTGTGAACCAACCTTAAAAATCCTTGTACTTTGAATACACAATATGAAACACTTGCATGTCATGTATTATCCCAGCTTCCATATTTTAGTAGCCGAACCCCTCTAGACTCACTCTAAGCCTCCTATGAGCACCACAATCCTCTAAAACATACAAAGGTTTAGAATACATAGATTCAGGACCTTATATTTTTTTTTAAATCATTCATATTTAGTTTCTATCATGGTAAAATATTAATTCAGTTCTTCAAAAGATAAATTTTTAGCTTCAGAATCAGATTCATTCTCATGAGAATAAAAGGAATTTACCTCATTAGATTGTTACATAAATCACATATTGACCTTTTTATTTGATATTTCAACTTTTGATTTAGAGGATATTTCATCACTAAAATCCATACAAGCACTCCATGTGGAATTAATAGTTATTTTAATCTTTTTCTTGAATTATAGTTACCATTTGTATTTTTTAGACTTATTTTTTACTTGAAGCTATGGAAAATATGGTTTGATATGTCCAATATTATTTCACTCATAGCACCTAACTTCTTTAGAGATTCCATCATACATTTTTTACGTGTTGGAGGATTTCTTTAATCCTCTTATCTTATTATAGAACATTTTGAACTTCTTTGAAAATTGTGAAAGATCGCTATCAGAAGTAGAACTATTTAAATTATCTTCATTAGAAGTGGAAACTTTCAAATAAACATTTTCATTTTTAACCATTTTGTGATCACCAAATTCAACTTCCATTTATTCCTCTTACATCATGAGTGTTCCAATGATATTTTAAATTTTTAAATCTTTCACATCAGTTTATTTCTTAATAGTAACTAAAATTACACTCAATTTAGATGGTAGAACTCTAAGAACTTTTGGAGCTTGATCTGATTCAAGAACTAGTGCTCCTAGAGAGGCGACATTTTTCACAATATTTATTCACCTTATATTCATATGTTTTATTCTTTATCCCTAAATAATTATGAATGTGTCAAAATTAAACTTTTTGGTGTTTTATATAAGTAATGTCACATTATTAGTACCTTAATGATCCACTGATATAGTTTTTCACATATCATGTGCAGTAGCACATTGAAAAACTCAGTTGAACTCATCTAGACTAAGTCCACATATTATAGTATTCATAGTTTTGGAGTTCAATCATATTAACCTTCTATAGTAGCATCCCATTTATTTGGATCTCATTAATAAATTGTGTAAGGTTTAACAGCTTTCAATAAAACCTCCATACCAAGGTTCATCAAGTAGATAATCATTTATGCCTTCCAACATCCATAATTTTATCCATTGAAATAGGGATCTCTAACCATATAAATAACTTATCTATTATCATCCATAACATCTATTTGAAGGTTATAATTAAGACTTAAACCTTTTAGAGTTGAAAACTCAAAAATTCACAACCTCTAATACCAATTATTGGTCATAAAACAGCTAAATAAAGAATCAAGAGGGGGTAGATTGGGTTCTTGAAAATTTTCTTCACTTAAAACCACCCTCTTTTAAGGTATGAATTTTTTTTATCTTTTCTTATCATAAAAATTAGTATAAATAAAATAAATAAATAAAATAAAACACATGATATTTATAGTGGTTGAATAAACATATATCCCCTAGTATACTCCATCAAAGCTCAACTCCTAGAGCTTAGTAATTTTCACTAGAACTAGTACCTTTCCTATGGAATGCATGACTGAGTGAAAGTAGCTATCAATTGGTACAAATCCATGATATTTTTTGGGATCTTATAAGCCTTTATAAAAAATATACTTCAACACTCAGTATAAGGAGTTCTCACTTCCAGAAATGAGAAAGAATAATGAGAGTTTACAAAATGAAGCATATAGTTGCAAGATGAAACTAACAGAAGATAAGAGTTCTCCAATAGAGAAAATAATAATGAAGAATAAATCAAGTAGATTCTTAAAAGAATAGAAAGATTAATCTTGATAATACATCTATAGAAAAATTTATTGTTCTTCTTATTTTTTCTTAGCATAGAGAAGCAGCATAGAAATATTTGAGAGAAATAGAGAAAGTTAATGCAAATTTTTTTCTTATATTCTTATTACTTCTATATATTTTCTATTTATTGAATGTTGTTTTATATATTCTCAATTACTATTTCACAACATGATATTAAATAAAAAATTATCCTCAAGGTAAAACTCTAGATGTCCTTTTCTAAAAATTACCTCAAAAAAGTCACTAAGCAATAAAAGAATTTATACTCTTTCTTTTATTATCACTTGTGGCCATTGAAAAACTATTTTATCATAAATAGGTAGTCTAATTTTTTAATTCATTGAAATCAGTGTTAATTTTCACTTAAAATTCCCCAATGGTAATAAATAACCAATTTTTAGAATGATGTATCCAATTTTGGATCACTACGTAGCTGAATTCCACGTATTTGAATTTACATATCCAAATTGATCTATGTAGTTGTTCTTAACATAGCTGATTTATTTAAATATACAAATTACATAGTCATCTTGATCATGTAGCTAAAATCTATGTAGTTGAATGAATCGCATAGCTGATTGGAGCCGCGTATCCAAATACACCATGGATCTAAACCACGCAGCTAATTTTCACTTAAAATTATCCAATGGTAATAACTAACCAAGTTGTAGAATGATGTAGACTATTTTGGATCCCTACATAGCTAAATTCCATATATTTTAATTTACATAGCCAATTTGATCTATATAGTTGTTCTTCACATAGCTGATTTCTTCACATAGCCAAATTATATAGTCATCTTACTCATGTGGCTAAAATATGTGCATTTGAATGAATCACGTAGAAAATTGGAACCACATATCCAAATATTACATGGATCCAAACCACACAGCTAATTTCTCGATGTATCCAATTCATGTAGTCATTTCATCAACATAGGTGATTCATCGACATAAGTGATTTTCACTTAGTCAATTCTGTGATATAGTCGATTTACATAGTAGATTCCTTTATATAGAATATTAAAATAGTTTATTTTTCTACATATCCAAATATACACATAGATAAATTTTTAAACTTAGGAAAATTTCAAAAAACTTCAAAAGAATTTCAGACTATTGGCATAATGAACTAAATAAGATAAAAACCTGATAAATACACTTAAAATAGAATCATTAGAAACATATGAAGGGATTTCAAGATCATAAAAACATAAAGCACATGTGATATATTGGAACAACATCATTAGTCCAACAAGATCTACTAAAAACTCATCAAACTTTATAACACTCAAACCCTTCATCAGATATACCATATAGCACAACTTCTTATCCCACAATTCCCTTAGAGAAACGCGGGATATTAAGAACACCTATATTCTCACCACCATTTATTTATAATCCTCCTCATTTATATTTTACTTATATTATTATGTATCACATTCCCCATACATATTATCATTTTCCATAAATGTATATGCTAGCTTCATTTCCTATTACTCCTTCCACTCTATGCTTTTATGTCTATGACCCTCTTACTTCTACTCTGGTGCTGATACATATATTTTATGCATGTATTTTAAGGTGTTTTAATGCACTGATTTATGTAATTTAATTGATAATATTACCAGTATTTGGACTATTTGACTTGTTTTCTGTTTCATGGAAGGATGTGACTAATATTTGGAAAAGTAATAGAAAATAGGTGAAAATGAGGAGAAAAATACACTTCACGCCATGACATAAAGCACGAAACTATAAAAAATAAAGATTCCTGTGATGAAAGGTGATCATGGAACAATTCTAGGACATGAAACTAAAGAAACATGATGAAACAGAGATTTCATAGCTGGAATTTCAAGATTCACATCTCGTAAATATTACACTATGTGAAAACATTACAAGGCATGAAAATAGTCCATGAATATTTCAAGGCCCCGAACATTACACATCATGTATGCATTAAACTATGTGAAAATATTACATGACATTAACCAAATATAGGTCATTAATTGGATAAAAATAATTCATAGGAGGGCTCAATACTTTCACGTCATGAAATAAATACATTCCATTAAAGTCTTGGGATAGACCTAGTAATGAGCAGATCTAACGGGATTTTCAATGGAGACTTATCATTTAACTCCATGGACTGTCGCTCAACCAAAAAGGAAATACCCAAGACTCTATTATGGGTTGTATTAATGGATACCTAAATTAAACATGATCCCCATTAAATTTTATAAATAGAGATGGATACTGTTGCTGTAGAGGATAAGATCTAAAGATCAAAGCTTAGAGCGAGAAGTTGTGTTGTGCAGGGTCCTCAAAAGTTTCATCTCCATCTTTTGTTTATTTTTTTGTTTTCTTTCTTCCTCTACCCTTACTCCCTCGTCACTAGGATGAGGGGGTAAAACCTTCCTTGTGCTAAGGTTATGTAGCTAAAGGGGGGAGGTTCCATTGGATCTTTATTTATTTCTTATTCATATATTTAGATTTTTTCAGTTTATTTAATCATTTTCCAATCCCATTATTTTTCTTTTATCACAAAAAATGGTATTTTAATCTCAAATTAACACTTAATAATTGTGAAACTGGTTACCCTAAATTGAGGTATGACCATTTTCACATTAATGGAAACCATGTTTAAAAATGGTATCGAGACAAACTTGATTCAGCAATGCCCTAATTACCTGACCATGGGAAAAGGGGGATATCTATGTTGAGGTAGGGATACCATGACCATTAGATCCACCTCGTCTCAACTCCAAAAAAATTAATTTATTAATTTAATTGGTAAAATCCAATTTCACCTAAACCCTAAAACTATATAACCTATGCATGCCTTCAATCTTGATATCTGAACAACAAATCTACATCTGTCTATTACTTTATTTCTCTCTCTCCCTTTATAACCAATAAAAAAACTATGTTTTTTAATTCCTAGAGTTACTTTAGAACATATGGATTATATCTATGGGTTTGACACTTGCACTGACCAAGTATTACACTTTTGTGGTTAGGTTTTTCAAGTTTTATAAATTTATAAATTTATGTAGTCCTATAGGAAATTAATGATTTCCTATGGTATTTTAGGAGAATTATGATCCTCCCAAGCATATTGATCATCAAGATCATACATTGGACCCCAATTATTATCCTGGATCAGGTATATGTATAGGACCCTAGTAAATTTTGTGACAATGATTTATTTTTCATTGTAACATGTATTAATTTAATGTTTGAATTTTATTATTTCATATCTAGATATTCCACTATTAGGAAGCATGGGAGTAAATGAATGAATAAAGTTTGGAACCTCCAAACACAGGTTATGGTTGAGTATAATTAGTATAATCAAATTATTGGTAAAATTGGAAGATAATTCATGAGTTTTATGTGACACTTTCCAAATATTGTGACATCATTATTGTCAAGCCAATAATTTAGAGGCACCTTGAAAATTGAATATAGGATAATGTATGGGATAAAGTATAGGTAAGAAATTTTGTTAGATATAATTTTATATTATTATTATATTTATATGAATTAATATTTTTCTAGAAGCTTCATTAAAATTTTCCCTATAGTGAAGTTATGAGGGATGCATGACTAATGGAAATAGGTAAACTATGGAGAGAATATAAACATGAGCTATATAATGTCTAGGTTGATAGAGTTGGAATATATTTAGAGGTAATAACAACCATTAATGAGTGTCCATCAACATAGTATCGGGAAATGATTTCTCATTAGAAGAGTGATGATTTTAAGGCATTATTTAAATTTTATGTTTTTTGATTGAAAATGAAGATGATTTTCATTGATAATTTGTTTTGTATTATTGAATATTCTTTTTTAGGAATCGTCAAAAATAAATAAATAAAACAATTATGTTATGAATCATCACATACTTTGGGGTAAATTACTATATCGTAGAATGTGAGAAAAAATGTATTTTTCATAGACACTTGCATTTAATTAGGTACCAACATAAATAAAAATGACTCATACCTTAATAAAAGGGTAAGGTGTTACAGATGAATATGATTGATGGAAATACTAATTTTTTCCAGTGGCATGATAAAGAAGGAAATAAAGGGTGTTAAAGGAGCGCATCATCCAAAGTGAGAAGATTTTATTAATAAAAATAAAGAACTACAAAAACCCAAAAAATGATGAATATTGAGAAAACAACTTTCTAATCTCAATTTTATGAAAAATTAAATTTGGTTAAAATCGATGATCGAAATATATATCGGGGTTACTCCCAAAATAGGGTAGTATTATGGAAGAAGTATCCACACCGCTAGAAATACATGAATAAATTAATTTATTATTGGTAGTGAAAATCCAATGAAGATGAAATATATAATCTATAAATTATATTAATTAACTAATAATTTATATATTAATGTTTTTTTCATATTAATATGTCAAATATATTAACATGTGAATGGTTAAATAGTATAAATAATTTGATATAATCATTAAATGTTTCTCTTTATATAGTATAAACAATATAAATTAATATTAACATATAAATATAAAAATATATTCACATAATATTAACATATAAATAGTTAAAAATATAAAAAATATTAACATGTAAACTCTAAAATTTATTAACATTTACACAGTTTTAGTTAATATTAACATATAAACATGTAAATAGATTCATTTAATATGAACATATATACTTGTAAATGATAAACTGTAAATTTTGGGTCAGAGAAATGGAAATATAGGGGTGAAGTGCATTTTTTAAAAAATAAAGTGAATAAATAAATCGATGTGATAAAAGAAAGGTTTATATAATACAAGAAAATGATAATAACAAAGTACAGTGTAACAAAAATTAAAACAAGTTAATAATGTGAAAGCACTACAAATGTAAATGTAGTAAGTAAATGGACACATGTGTTTTAGTAAAGAATTTTGGAAATATTAACCTAAGGTACACCTAAATGTCCTCCCCATGAGAATGATCATGATGCTTAATTTAATAAACACCTTTGTTTGAATAGGAACCAAGAAACTAAAAACCCTTGGTTTTAATGGAATCCAAGAAACTCAAAAACCCTTTATTTTTAATGGTGTATAAAGAACCTCCATACCTTAGTTTTAATGGATAATCAATAACAAAATAAATATAGGGGGAAGAGAATAGATGACTTACTTAATTGCAAGACCTTTATAAGAACGTACTTCAATCTCTCTTGAAAGAATTAGAATATGATAGAAATTGAGATAGAGGGGGATAAAAAGTGATATCCAAGGGGTTTTATGAAAATTATCAATAGGATGAGTGAGAAAAAGGAACAAAAATATTGAAAAATAATTTCATTGTTGATTTGGATGAAAGTGTTGAAGAACACAGCCTAGCCTTCTTTATTCAATGCCTTGATCTCCTCAAATGATTAACACTTTGATTCTCCTTTGTAAAAATATGAGGAAGATATAACTTTAAAACTCTTGGGATATTATGAAGTTATTTAAGATCAAATAGAATTTTGATTGATGCACACTAAAATTGGGTGATGTTTCATACCTCTCAAAGCCTCCTTTTATAGACTTCATAGGTTCTTAGAGTCCAAGGGGTAGAGCTATGACATTAAAGACCTACACATGCTTTGAAAGTGTCCCTTTAAACCTTTTTTGAAGCCGTATAATGTTCAGATTCCTCATTTCCAAAATAATATAAAATAAAAACTCAAAATACACTTGAAAAAATATGAAACAAGTTAGAACAACATTATAGTGTTTGTGATGATTAAAACAATTATGCTTTGGGGTAGAACAATCTACCCATTTTTTATGATCACAAAAACTTGATATAAAAATCAAGATAAAGAAGAGGTAAATGATAAAAAATGAAGGAGTTACCAAATAATCATGAAACCGTGTCTCCCCCTTAATGATAGTTTTTAATAAAGTTCTTCCCCTAGATAAAACACTATTTGAAACCAATATTCTTTTATCTTTTACCTCCATCAAAAATTTCACCCCCATCGATATTATCAAAAATTAACTTACAAGCATGAGGGTTAAGAAAATAAAGTCATATTAATATATATGGATTCAAAAACTATCTTTTTAAAAAAAATAAAGAGATAAAAAAATTGAGATCAAGAATCCATAAAGGTATTAAAAAATAATATCATGCTCAAGATAAAATAAGAAAAAGAAATGAACAAAAACTCCTTAAAATTGATATTTTTAAAGATGGTATTTTTGAGCCATGTATAAATATTTTCAAAGAATTAAAAGAATTATACCGAATAAATAGATGATTTAAAACATGATTTTGAGAAGAAAATTTCAAGATAGCACATGCTTTAACATGTTATTTAACTTTAGAACATGATTATATAAGAGAATGGAAAAAAGAAAATATAATTAAAATAACTCCCCCAAAATGAAAAGGAAAATAAATCATATAAAAAAATATACTTCTTGGATTTTATTTTTAACCTCAACTCCATGGATTTTCCTTTTGAAAACATCCTTCTTTAAGCTGGATAATCCTTTTGTTGTATGTACATCGTATGATAGATCAATTAAGGTCTATGGTGAATCCCTATAAGATATCAAAAATTATTTCCTTTTGGTTCCCTTGAGGTCCTGGAGATGTTACCATAATATTTAGAAAAGGCAATAAATTTAGGTCCACAAACATGGACAATTAATGATTTAGATATCTAAACTTGCATAGATTTTTGAAGAAGACTAGAAGAAATATGGATTAATTTGGATCTTTCATATCCAATATTTTTTCAATGGCATTCATAGGTAAGATAGCCATATTTATTATAATATTTTCAAAATTTATTTTGAGAAACACCTTTCACAAAAGTAGTGGTTTTACTAGAAGTTGAATTATCATTTGAAAAACCAAAATTGTGATTATTTATTTTAACACATTGAGAACTAAGGATCAAATTAAGTTTTTGTTCGCCTTGGGTGAACTTTCTAAAATAAATTATTAGATTCTTGACTTAAGTTTTGAAAACTTCAATTTTTTATTGATTTTTTAATTTCAAAATCAAATCATCATTTTCTTTTAAAATAATTTCCTTTTCATTTAAAACTAGATATTTTTCTTTAACCACTTTCTTATAATTATTTTCAAGATCTAAATATAAAGATTAGAGTTGATGATATACTTTTTCATGTTGACCGCGGGCATATTTTAGGTCTTCATAATTTAGGTGACTGAAATAGAAATAATATAAAGAGGAGGAAAAAGAAAGAGGAGTAATAACTACAACGTCTTCACTAACATGTTCTGTAAGTAACTTTGGAATTTGGTCACTTGATGAGGTTGAATTTATTAAAGTCAAAACTTTCAAAATTTTATTACATTTTATGTTGTCTTTTAATATCTTTTTATTTATTGGGAAATCTTCCCTTATATGAATTTTTTGTTGCAGTCATAACACATCACTTCTAGAACATTGATTAAATCTATTTTATTGGGACATCAGGGTGTTTTATTCTTCTTAAGGAGTTTGTACATAATTTTAACAATTTTTTCAAGTTCAACTTCATCATTCATTTTTCTTTAGGAAGAATCGTCATCCTTGATTGCTTTAAAAGCAATTTTCTCCTTATATTCCTTAACCTCCATTACTTATTTTACCACTTGGTGTTTCATTGTTATTTTATATTTCATTAAGGATTTGATGAGCTCTTAGAACACCATATTTTTTATGTATTTATATTCTTGGATAATCATTGGGTTTGGATATTATTAACTAGGTAAATATATAGGATTTATTTATGAGAATTTTTGTGGACAAGTCATCACCGAGAGTTTTCTACCATTGAAAATGTCTGTAAAATGAGTAAACATACTAGTTATAGATTCATTAGAATATATGGAGAAACTTTAGAAATTTTGATGATTAATATATAATCTAGTGTCCTTGAATTTATCTATTCCTTCATGTTCAATTTCAAGGAGTTTCCAAATTTCATTAGTGGTTTTACAAGTATATATTCTATTGAATTCATTTTGATTTAAACTGAAATGTAAGACATTCATAGCTTTACCATCTAATCCAAAAGAATCAATATCTTGAGAGGTCCATTTATCTTCAGGTTAATTTGTAAGATTATAACTATACATAACCATATTACAGACATGATATCTAATAATTCTAAAGAAAATAGACATATGAGTCTTGTAATATGAATAATTTAAACCATCAAAGTAAGGAGCATGCATATAAGAAGTAGATTCCATTTTAAAATCAAACTTTTAAAATAAGTTATAATTATAAAATCAAAAACAATTTTGAAAACAAGAATTTAAAAGGATATTTTAAAATAGAATAAAATACTCCCTTTTATACCAATTTTTGGGTTGGATAAATAGAAAGAGGGGTGAATTTACTTTAAAAAATAAAGTGAATAAATAAATTGATGTGATAAAAGACATGTTGATATAGTACAAGTAATAAATAATATCAAAGTAAAATGTAGTAGAAATTAAAACAAGTAAATAATGAAAATAATTATATAATTATAAATGTATAAAGTAAATGGACACAAGTGATTTGGTAAAGAAGTTCAGAAATAGTACCTGAAGGTACCCCTATATCTTCTCCCCATGAGATCGACTGTGAGGTTCAATGTAATAAACCACTTGGTTTGAATAGGATCTAAGAAACCATAAAACCTTGGTTTTAATGGAAACTAAGAACCTTAAAGACCCTTTATTTTAATATAATAAAAATAACCTCAATCCCTTAGTTTGAACAGATAACCAAGAACCAAAGAAATAGAGGTAGTAGAGAATAGATGACTTTATTAATTGGAATCCCTTTACAAGCACAACCTTTAATATCCCTTGAAATAATTATAACAAGATATAAATAGAGAGAGATAATGATAATAAATGGTATCCAAGTGGTTATATAAAAAATATCAAAAGGAGGAAAGAGAAATAAGCACAAAAATATTGAACAAGAATGTCGTTGGCACTTTGGGTGAAGTCATTGAAGAACATTCCCCTCTTGATTCAGCACCTTGATCTCCATAGATGATGAACACTTTTATTCTCCTTTGGGAAAGTATGAGTAAGATGGAACTTTGAATCTCTTGGGTGATTATAAATTTGATAAAGATAAAAGATCATTTTGACTGATACACACTAAATTGGATGATGTTACATGCCTCCCAAAGCCTCCTTTTATAGCCTCTATAGGGTTTCAGAGTCTATGGGGTCGATATAAAATATTAAATACCCAAAATGGGAACTTTATAGACATAATTAATGTCTCCTTAGACTAGTTTTATAGATTTCATTGTATATCTAGTAGCCCTCACTGGGTATCTAATGGTCTTCCTTGAACTTTATGCACACTAACTTCTCCCACAGGCTAGTCAACGGGCCTTCTGGAATACTATAGATTATGTCATATGTTATCAGATATCTGATTTTTAACTACTACACATCCTTTTAAAGTGTCCCTTTAAGACTATTTTAAATCCATTCAATGTTCATATTCCAACCTACCAAAATAACTTAAAAGAAACAAAAAAAATACACTTGAAACAACATGAAACAAGTTGAAACAATATTAAAGTGTTTGTGATCATAAAAAAATTATGCTTTGGGGTATAACATTAACTAAATTTGTGGGAATATAATGAAACTAAATATAAATAAACTTAACTATCAATACCTACCCCAAACCAAATAAAAAATAATAAAACATAATTGAACAAAAATGGAACAATCTTACCCTAACAAACTTGAACCAACCATACCTAAATAGAATTAAATTGAACCAAACTAGATACAATCAAACCTTAAATTAAATAAATTGTAACAACATGTACAAAACAATTTAAATCATATTTTGTATTAAATTTAACTACAACAAATGAAATATTAATTGAACTAAACTGAAATGATTAAAATTGAACTAAACCAACCCAAATGGAATTTAATTGATCTTTCAAAACATGACTTGAATCAAATAACATAAAAAAAATATAAAATGAACTAAAAAAATAAACCAATCATAATTAACCTAAACTTAACTTTTCAAAACTAAACTATCCATATTGAACTAAAATAATCTGAATTGATAGTTTTTATTTATAACTAAACCAAAAAATGAATTGGATTGAAAAGTTCCAAATTGACCTAAAAATTTCATACTCAAACTGAACTCACCCAAACTTAGTTGAACCAATACAAAATGAACTTGACCTAATAAATTAACAATAAAACCAATATGAATATATCTTGACCAAAACAATACAATTTTTTTATTTTGGTTTGATTGATTCTAATTTCACTCAGGTTGGGATAATACGATATATTTATGTGAAATTTAGTTTGATTTTTTTAGTTATGGTCAATAAAATATTATTTAGAATGAGTTAATTTAGTTCAAAAATAAATTATTATTGAATAATTTTTTCTTATATTTAATTTTATTGTAGAGGGTGGTGTTGAACATCGAAGGTTGTGTGCCTTGAAAAAATTTGTTTTGTTTGAGTATAAAGGAGAAATATGGGAGTGTTGTAAACAAACAAACATAATAAATGATTGTAAGTTTTATTTTTCTTCATTAAAATTTTAATATATATTTTCTAACTAAATATTTCATTTATATTTTCAATAGTGTGATTTGGAGGCCCTTGATGAGAAAGAAGCTGACAACTCTAGGCCAAATGATCATTTGCACCAGATATTATGTGATGAGAATCAAGGGAGGGTATATTATCAACCAGGGAAGTGTATTTTTTCCATTATTTATTGGAAAAATTTATGTTCATATAATAGTTCTAGTAGTATCAAGTTGCAAGTGGCTCATATAGAGTTAATAGAGGCATGTTCAAATGAAACAGAGTCCAAAAAAATCTATGAAGGAGCATGAAATAAGTCAAATGGACAATGATCAATTTAAGAAATTTGTGAAAAAATTATGTCAATCACTTCCACTAAATACCTCCATGGTTTTTGATACATACATGTCAATGATGTGATGCTTATATGATTCACAATAAATGGTGATGATAGTCTTAGTGGTGATCAAACTGATGACTTTCATAGTGGTGGTGGTGGTAGAGATAGTGATGGTGATGGTAAAGTTGAAGGTGATGATGGTTGTGAGTATGTTGGTAATGATAGTGATAGTAGTAGTGGTTGTGAGTGAGATATTGTTCCCCTATATTTCTTACTAATATTTATGAAAAATGATGTCTTGTAACTAAAACTGATTTCATATATGTGTTATGATTTTTTTTGTAGTTATCACCTAATAAAATGTAAAATATATAATCTATTTGATGTTTTAAATGTGTATTGTGAAAGTTGAAATATATTATTTTATTTCTAGATTATTATATATTGGTTATAAGTTTTATGGGGTGTGGGTGTAGGAATTTGGGGTGTGATTGAAGGTTCTGGGTTGTGAGTGTAGTCTGTGGATATTGTTGGGAAGGGTTGTTAGTCACCTTTGTAGTGTAAGGCTATACCAATGGTTGAAAAACCCATTAGAATCAAAGAACTTTAAGGGATATTATACTAATATTTCATCTATAACCATTTGTATGGGGTTATCCCTATATCATACTATCCATGGTTTGGAGAACCATTGGTATAAGTTATACCAATGGTTCCCTAATGTATATCAATGGTTTAAAACCACTATTATAGGTTACATTTACAGTAGTGTAACAAGTTTCATTTCTTTTTATATCCCTTAATGAGATTTCTTTTACTCATCCCATGTTTTTAAATGTTTTTTAAAAAACATAAGGATGTGTAGGGATTATAGAAATTTCAACAGTGGCACATCTTTAATGAAGAAAAAGTATCATGAATTAAACATGAGTGCAAACATAAGAACCTATTTTGTTGAAAAAATGCACACTGTGTGGGAATGTCCACTTTGTTATATAATGATTTTACTAATTATGTAAAAATATAAACCTAAAATATCCTATAAATGTAATAAATTTCAACCCTTGTTATAAATCATGTAATTATGGGTTGATTTATAATACAAGGTGTTGTACACTCCCTTCAAGGCACTGCCAAATATCTCGAATATTTGTTCTAACTATAGATCCTCTTCTAAACATGAAGTTTAATTATCAAATAAAAATACTTCGAGTTCTTTGACTAGATCTCCTTGAGTTCTCTCTAAATTTCCAACTAGTAATTTGGCTTTTCAAAGTTGGTATTCAATGTGCCTGATTTTTGCCTTTATATCATTGATATTTTCATAAATGTTTTAGGATTTCTTCCCAAACTCGATTACTTTGGGTTCATTTTCATAATCTAGTATTCTTTTCGGTATTTTATGAGATATTATAACCTGAATTTAATTAGATTTGTTTTCATAATACCTCAACCTATATTCTAAACATTTTTCTCATAATATAAGCATTTTACCATAGGTAAATACTAGTATCCAAATGATATTTTGGACTTACACTTAAGTAATCTAGAAAGGATTGAAAAATTTCTCAAAAGAAAATTAGTACAATGATATACAGAGAAGTTTAAAGGGATTTCATGTTGTCAAGTCATAGGATCACTCTTGGAAATCACTTTGAATAAGGAATGGATAGAAAATGACTTGATTAAGATAAAATATATGAAATTGTATTCGTTTTTATTTCAAGTTCATATATCCAAACAATGGGTCAAATATCCTCATATATAGGTCTCAAGTCACACTTTCCCAAGAATATGACTTATACTTCTACTCTAATATTTGACATAAAGTGGGAATCTTATAGCGTATACTTCTAAAAAACTAAAAATAAAACAAAAATAAAAAAAGATAAATCTACATCTAATGATTGAGTACATAACCATGAATTTTACACTACACATCACAAATAGAAAATATAAATTGGATAATTGATATGTCTGATTTGATCTGCTTTTCCATGTTGGATATGATGAGTGTTTGGATCGGTGCCTAAAATCCCTTTAAATTTTACAACACATCAACCATTTCCCTGACTAGTACCTTCTTTTCTAATGAATTTATTTCCCTAAATTATTTGATGGTCCACTAGATTTGATCTTCAACAATAAAGATACATTATTTATGACTCTTCCACATATTTAAATCTTCAAGGATTGTGTTTTATTCCATAACAAAGTCTATCAAATATTTAATTTATCCGTTTGGGATATCTCGCCTATTGGCAGTGACAAGCATGTTTTCTCCTATAAAAATATCCAATATTTTCTTATTGATTTTGTTTCAATTATATAGATACTCTATGATATATAAATTTTTTCATAATGTATCCTATTCAGACTAAACACTAGCTAATCCTTACTGTTAAACTATGATCCTTAAAATCTCCTCTAGAAAAATCCTTTATTCTAGTGCCTTGGGTACAAGTTCCATAGCATAATTGTTTTTGTCTACTAATATGACAGGTTTAATGTGTGCATCCCACTATAAAAAATGTGTACATGAATTATTTAGAACTATTTTTACCATTTTTGGTACCTAATTATAAGTGTAATTTACCTTCTTAAACCCTAAAAATTTAACTAATATCATTTTTAAAGATTTTTAGAATTTGATGAGCCATTATGGTTCTATGTTGATTCCTAGTGTATAGAGTTTAGGAATACCTACTCTTTTCATTCTCTAAGACTGATTAAAGACTGGAAATTCTTTCATGCCTATTTAATTGATCTTTTTAACTTTTTCAAAAAGACTAGAAACATGAACCTTAAACCAAATTTCTTTGGTTATGATCGTATTGATCATATTATTATATATATTATTATAAAATTCTATAAGGTCATAATATTTCTCAAGAATTTTTAGAATATGGTTCAAATATCTCCTGAATATCTAATCATCCTTCTCTTTCTGGATAAGATTATAAACAACAGCAGATTATTTTTAGAAATATTTGGATTCCTTATCAAATATTTATTGATTTGTTTCATAGGATTTGGATTCTCATCTATCTCATTATACATGATTTTTTTATCAATTAATTTATAATTTTTTTAGAAATTAAGTTCCTCTTAAACTTTTTATTGAATAAGTTCTTCATCTACCTAATCAACCTAGGTTTTAGAAACAGTTTTCTATTTTCCTTTAAAGACACCTTCGATTTTGATCTTCTAGTTCTTTTGAGTTGTCATATTTCTTAAATTTATAGTATATTTAATGATCTAATGGCCTTTTTAACCACATATAAATCATTAAATATTTATTTTATCTTTAATATTACTATCTAGAGATCGTTTTACTGTATTTACTAGTCTTTTTACCTTTTTAAAAAAAACCTATGCTTTATGATCTTTCAACCTTACTAGATGAATATTATTTCTTCTAAAGTAGAACCTTTCCTAGAATTCATATTTTTTTCTAGAATATTTTATTCATTTCTTTTATAACTAGGTATGTTACCATAGAATGATTATCAAGAAAAATTAGGCATCGCCTAGATTTAATACCTTCTGTCATTATTAATACAAAAATAAAAGCTACATGTTGTTGCATTTAAAATGATATTTTACTTTCCTTTAATATTTTCTATATTAAATTTATTATACTATAATTAATTTCCCTATTGCACCAATCATTCTCGAGTAAATATTTTTAATTTTATTTTTATAAAATTATTGATACAAGAACTTGATATCATTATAGTGAATGGTTTTCCAAAGAAAATATCATTATCCCTAATGTGAGAAGTTATCATTCATGTATAGGATAAATATTCTTTGTACCAGTAAAACATCCACTCCAGTATCTAATTATAATTTAATTATAGATTTTTCTTATTTTTAGGATATATCCTTGTGTTGAATATGATGCATTTGTTTCTAGGAAAAGTTAATCTTCCCTCCCATATAGGTACTCTAATTTTAGGAATTTATAAGATTTATTCTTTAAAACTTTGATCACTTTATAATCTTTCTCTATCAAATTATATGTTACCTTATTAGAATAATTTTTGGATTTGGGGATGTGACCTTTTCTAAATCTTTGATGTATTCTATTGTATAAATTAATATGCCAAGAAACACTTATATCTTATTATGATCTGTAATCTCATTGAGGAAAGTTTATTGATTCACTATAATATGTGGTTGAAGCTTATATTAACTTCCATAGATCTATGATCCCAATAATTCTATCTTAGGTCACATCTAAATGATCTTTTTTTATGAAATTATTATCCATTTTTTAACACTTCACCTATCTGTTATAAGTTACTATTATTATATTTTATATTTTTATTAAATCTAAGCACATAATCAATGTATACTACTAAGGGTAATTCTTAGGGATGATCTTATCACTGAGAGGGGTGAATAAGTTTTGGAAACTTTAAATAAAATTTATACTTTTTAACTTTGTCTCTTATTAAGGTGTATGGTTATCTTGTTCTATCCTCTTCCTTTATTCTTTATAGAAATGCACCTAAACACACACACACAATAAACACACAAAAATTAGAATGTTCACCTCTCAATGTGAGAAGATTAGTCCTTAGTGTGATATGGATTCTTCTAATAACACAAAACCCACTATAATCATCTTGTGAGCTATAATGATTAGGTTATAACCTTGAAACTTTCATTTTAATATATCCTAACAATGATTTGATGCATCATGAATTTTATAATGATAACCATTTGGGTAGAAATTGAAAATTACTTCACTAAGTTAGAACTTTAACAACAGTTAATGTGGCATTTGGGCCTTTTCTCCTTCTTCACATACTTTCATAGTTTCATGCAAGAACTCCTTTGTATGAAAAAAATGATGCACACAACTTATCCCTCTTCATAGTAACTAATTTATAAGTTTACTTTAATTCTTATAATCAAGTATTAGTATATCTATAAAATTATATAAGTGAACATCCTTTCACTTTCTTTCCTTCTCTTTCACCGGTTGTGAGACTTTTACTTCTCATAGTATGAACATTGCATGTAATTCCTTCTCCCTCTTTTTCTTATTCTTTAGTGCAATATGAGAAGCACTGGATCATCTTATTCACTTCTTTTTTGATACATGGAGTTTTAGTTAGGTATAATGGTGTGTTGGGACTTTAATATTTAATACTAAAATATGTTTTTCAAGAAGGAACAACTTTAGGTCTCCTCTTATCTACCTTTCAACTTATCAAAATATACAATGATGTTAAAGTTGAATTGTGTATTATTTGATAATCAAAGATTTTTTATATAAGTTAAAATATTGAATTAAACACATACAATTTTCTTTAACAGCCTAAAATATATATACAAGACAATACAACAATGTCGGTTTCTCCAATTCCCCTAATTTCTTGTTGTTGTTTTTCATAGTACTACATAAATACATGAATTAGAATATCTATATATTTTTATATTTCAAAACAACTAGAATATCATATATTGAGTTTACACTGTAAATCCTCTTCATGACTAATATAATAACTACATTTAATAACCATTGCATAATAATGGAATTTTTCCTCTTCTCCCAATGATAATTTTCATGCATTTACACTGCATGTACATGCATGTACCTATTAAGATCATGAAATACTTTATTTAAAAAAATAATCTTCCTATAAATACTTATTTCTACATATTATTAATCTTTATTTAATAATGATATAATTAATCATGAATATTGTTTTAATTTGAGATCAGAACCCCTAGAATTAATTGAATTTGAATTCTTCAAAATAAAATAATATTAGAAACACTGAATCTTTGAACAACCAAAACCTAAAAAAAATTAAGTCTTAAATACTTTCATAGATCAAAATTATTGCACTATTAAACCAAAAGACTTACATTTAGAAGGATTATGTTGGTTTTCCAAAGGCTTGTGCCAGAAGGATTATATAGGTCTTCCAAAGGCTTATACTTAAAAGGTTTATAATCAAAGACTTAACCAAAACACCCACAGAACATATACTGCAACATAGTAGCTCTCTATTTCACACTTCCTAGATGATTTCTTCTTCCATCGAGAAAAAACTTTACAATTTGGCATTATATAAAACAATCACCTTGGATACACCATGGTGTTGTCGAGATTCACTATTTTCATAGGAAAAATTCTCATTCGCAACACCCATAGAATATTTAATATGACAAAGTCTTTTACATTTTTGGTTTTCTAGTATTTCATGACCCTTACATAGATTTTAAATATTCAAGATTACCTTTATGAATATTTTAGGTTATAATTATTCATATTTTGGAGTACCTTTACCTACCACTGAACTAGTTGCATACCTTTATGAAGCCACTAGAATTTCAGAATACCTTTATAATGAGTAGGTAAAGTTCAAATGACATTTAAATGTCAAGTCAAAATACCATTACATAGTTTCAAACCCTAAAAATGAACTTTATTTAGCTTATTACCTTTTAATTTACCTTTATATATCCATTATAAAAGTGAAATTACCTTTATACATTCAGTATAAAATTTTAAATAAATTCCAAATGATTCCAAGGCTTCTTAAAACATTCTCAATGACTTCACCTTACATAATAACCAATATATCATACAAGTTTGAATATAAAAAATTCATTGATAAAAAATGAAAATACATTAACCATACCTAATATATATTAACTTTAATTATTTTTTCAACCATGGGATCAACAATATCCCCTTTTGGATTTTGTTGGCAACCATGGAATATAAATAACTTTTAAACTTAAATCACTTATAAATGAATAATTATTCAATAATTATAAGTCTGTGTGAACGAAATCATTGTATAAAATAAGAAAATTAAATAATAATAATCATGTTGTTCATAAAAATAGTGATTTATATTCATACCTCCTCGTCTTATTCAAAACCAACCTTCTTGATTCAGATCAATGACATGGTACCACTTAAAAAATTGATTTAATAAAGGATCACTTATCCTTTAATCAATACTTAATAATCATCATCATAATCAAATATTCCCAAGGAATATTTAAGACATGAATTCTTGCTTAAAATTCAATGATTTTTTAGAATATTTGGCACATGCACAAATGTTGAATTCATAGCTTACCCATTTTAAAAACATTTTTCAATTATTCTAAACCTGTTTGTGTGAAATCAGTGTAGAAAATAATAATTTTGGGTAATAAAATATGGAAAGGATATTCTTGGGATAGATCTTCAAAAATACCTTCATCGTATAAAATATGAAAATAAAATTCAAACATCACTTACAATATGTCATTTAATCTTTATTAACACAATACTTGGGAAATTATTCTTCAAAAACCATAAGAATCTTGAGATCTATACTTAGATATCTTTACTTCAATTCCTCTTTATTTTATATTGACATCAAGCATCATTACAAGCTTCATATTTATTGAAAATTATTGACAATAAATTCAATACATACAAAGTGATCTCAATAATCTCCCCCTTTGTATTTCTTGGAAATACCTTCAAATGATGTTTCAATATGTATACCATTCCCTCTATCCCCATTTCTAATTAATATTTTATTTCAATTTATCTCACCCTTATTGATAATAAATAAAAAGTACTTAGGAAATAGGTATCAATTTATAATCAAGAAATGTTCCGTCAACAATTTCACTCTAAATCTACTTGAGTTGTTCTTGTGGTTGAAAATAAGAGGGTTTTATTTAGATAAAAATCCATAATAAATTTAATTTGATAAAAACTAAAATTATAAACTTTATAAATTTATCAAAAACTATCTAAAAACTTTAGGTTGAGACAATTGATAATACCCATAATATTACAATTGTGATAAAAAATCTCATGAAATATTCAACTTGAATTTCTACACTCACTTAAAAAAATAGGTCAAAAACATTCAAGTACAAAAGAAAGGTATTAAACTATATAAAAAATCTCTAAAAATTATTCAAAATTATTCTTTTATGTTAATTATTGAATCTATTTCTCCCCTTTTATGTTAGAATCTAATTTAAATTACCAAGGATGAGAGAGTAATAAATCTTACCTTATCAATGACAATTTTTCAAGCATATTTTAAAATGATATATTTCTATGATATAGATAATTCCATTAGATAATTTTCCAATAATTAATTGTCTACCACTCAATAATAAACTCCAAAACATTTTCATAAAGGTGAATCTCTTCAATAAATATGCTTCAAGATTTCTATGATGGGAATTCACCATAATGGATTACTTTATGTGGTTGTCTAGATTTGAAAACTTCCACATAATTATCAATAATTATTCATTAATCATATTTATTTTGTAATACCAATTATTAAATCATTATAATATGGTATCTTTATCATTTTGATGTACGGTGTTGATAGAACTTTCTCCAAATTCATCTAAGATAATCCTTTCATTATCTTTTCTAGAATACCAATTGAGGGATCATTCTAGGATAGTAACTTCTTTACTTTTCTGTCTATAATTGACAACATATCTTCTTATATGGTTATCCTTTTAATAATATGCTTCACCTTCAATTCCCTTCATTTTCAATACAAATACAATATATAAAGGTGAGGTAATTGGGTGGATATCGTTGCTTCTCGATGTGAACAACAAGGTTGAGAAGATTTTCTCAACCAAGTTGTTTCACTTTTTCTAACCTTCATGCTTCCACATATAACTTTTAGATATAAGTTGGATTTTTAAAGTATGTATCCCTTAAAATCCCCATGTTATTTATGTGGGGAACCTATCATTCCATAATAATTCACACCTAATGTAGTTTGTATCTTATTTAATGCTTCTTCTTGAGTTGGGGGTAAGATTAAACAACCTTTAGCATTATGTCCATCATTCTTGAATCTTCCACATGGTTCTTCCTTAACATAAGGGTTTTTATTTCTTTAAAAATTCATATTAAATTCGAATTCTCAATATGGAATTTTTTTTCTTCTCCTTTGGCACTATATTTTTATTATTATTTTTATAACTTTCTTACCTTCTCTAAATCTATTTTCCAAATTACTAAAAGATCTTTAGGTACATTGTAATCCTTCTTAGATTCTCAAAATTAAAACTTGTGTGTGATAATTATTAAATCATTTCCTTTAAAATTATAAATCCTCTTGAACTTCTTAAACTTCACCTAACACTATTCTTACTTATTCTTGTAGTCCAAGGCTAACTCATTCTTCTTTTGTATTATCTTGGGAGAAATATGATTTTAAAATTTCTTTATATTCTTTATTACCAATGGTGTTTCTTATTTATTCATAAATTATTGTGGAATTATCTTCCCATATACTTTTGATACATATTGATATGATAATGCTCCACTTTTTTTACCACACTCATTGCAAACATCACATATTTATTAAATCATTCCAAATCTGTTTGAGGTATGAATTTTTATTAATCTATGAATGTTTCTACTAATAAAGTTTTATACCTAAATAAATGGATGTATTTGATGCTTCTAAGATGAATTTATTATAACAAAAATTCCAATTCACAATGTCCAAACCTATTGCAGCACCAATAGTGACCCACAAACCTTGATGTTAGTTTATTCACTACATGGTGTTAAGAATTTCCAGAACTATGAGCATGTTGTTTTTGGGTATTCTCCACCACTGGTTGGGATCTTCTTAGGGAACTAACACTCATGATATTTCTTTTATCCACCCTAGATATGGTGTTAGGATTCTCTTTATTTCTCCTCATATATATTTGTATAAAATCTAATTTTAAACATACATTGTTTATAGAAACAATTTTATAATAATTGTTAAAAAAAATAGATGGGTGGTGTTTTACTTATTGGGTATACTTGAATAATATCATAAAATGATTTTGTGATCTTATTTCCAAATAAGATAAGTCTTTAGCATAATAATTACCCTTTGAAAATCTTATGGCAGCAACTTCATTCATATTTAATTTTAAAGGCTCAATATTTCTCGTCTTAATGATATCTATTTTTACTTCCAATTCCAAAACACTTCAAATAGATAACATTCACCTAATCTTAAATTATTTTCAAACTATCTTTATAATATTTCCCCATATTTCTAACTTTATCATCATGAATTTTGAAGTTTTATTATAACAATGTGTTAAGATCCTTAATCCACTTGTATTTAACCTCAATTTGTAAATTCTTGGAATTAATGCTATTTTTTATCAGTTATAGATGCATGTAACTCCTATTTAAGAACCTTCTCGATTTCATCCTTTTATTAAACTTCTAAGACATTTTCTTTAAAACTTAGAGAATATCTATTTAATCTCCAATTTAATTACTTAAATTAATCCAACCTTTTTGGAGAGATTTATACAAGTTAAATACTTTTCATGTGAAGCCTTATCTATATTTTCAAACTCTTCTTGAAGTTGGGTGATTTATCCCTGCATTCTTTCAAGAATACCATAGATAATAGAGATTAATTTTTATATAAAAACTATGCAATATATATTTTAATGTATCAACAGGTATATTTGTTGACATGTGTACACTTCCAATTGGTTCTTCTTATTATGTAAAGTTTTCACAAGAACTTTTACTTACATCGAGATCACTTTAATTACTTGATCCTTTTTAGATAGTAAGGTTGTCCATCTCCTTAGTGATTTATTAAACCACATATTATTCTTTATTAATTTCATATTTTTCTTTTTTATCATTATTTCATAGAGGATATAAACTTTCTTCTTCTTTTGACAAGAAGGTTAACTTCTTTAATCTATTCTTCACTTTATTTATCTTATTCATTATAGTATTTTTATAAATGGAGTTATGGTTTGAAATAAATAATTCTTTACCAAATATACTAATAGAGCTTTAATTTCATGTGTATTTTAATGAAAATATAGCCACCATTTTATCATTTTAAAAGAAATTTAATGATTTTTTTATTTTTGGTGAATTTTGGATTTAATTTTGAAAATAAGTTTATTCATGGTTTTTATATGTTTTTAATTACTTTTTTGAATTAATTTAATAAGAAATACCTTTGGATTTTATTTTGGATTTTTTTTTAATTTTTGGTTTTGTGTTTTTCAAATTTTACTAAGGAATTAAGTCACACTTTTTTGTAAAATTCATACATTTTGGGATTTAGAGACATACATTTTTCAAAAGACCTGTGTTTCTAATTTAAAAGTCCTATGTTTTTTTATTTTTAATTCATGAATTTTGAGGAAAATCGTATATTTTTTATTACAAAGTCCTATGAATCTCAAAGTCATATAATTTTCAGGATAAATTCTTATAATTTTCACTAAAGTCGTAATATTTTTGTAGAAATCATATTTTTTTCATCAAAAGTCATAAAAAATTATTAAAATATTATATTTTTATACTTTATAAAAAATTTAGGTCAATCTACATGTCACATTTCCAAGACATTGTAAATATATTTTCATCCGACCCATATGAATTCATTTAAGTGGGATATCAAGAGTTAATTATTGTGGAGTGATTTAAATAAGAAATAAAATATGATTTAAGAGCATAGTACATGTGAAAATAACTACAACCAACCACCATGTGTATATTTTCAATTTGCAATGCTGTTGTCGCCACCTAGAGGAGGACTATGTGAATATTTTGCATGCACGAAGACCATTTCCCATGAACTCAAATTAAAACTCTGTTATTGATGTGTTCCAAGCTACTGCCTTGACCTATAAAAATCAATCTCTCTCTACTATTCAAGGGAGTCAGACTTCTCTCACTAAAGGAGTATAGTATGACTGCAGTTTAGGATTTTATCTTATTTTATTATAGATTTACATTTTAATATATATTATTTTCATATTCATCTATTTATCTCACATTATTTTATCTTTTTTGTTTCTCCCATTATTCCCTTCTCAACTCCATGAAAATGGAAAACTAATTTTGCCACTTATTTTAGGGAGGGAGCAGTGATTTGTTTGAGTTTTTGGGATTCAACATTCTCTTTATTTTATTCTAGGAATTTGGTGATGGTTAAACTGATTAGGGTGATCATTTCCTCCCTTTCCCTGTTATTATTGTACCTCTTAATTTCTTATCAATCATCCTTCCCTTCACTATTTGAGTCATACATATGGTGGAATATGTCTTAAATAGTGTTAGATGATGATGAAGTATACTATCTGTATTTAGGAAGAGTATTATCTCACATGCAGAGGTCTCGGTGTGTGGTGATAACAATTCAAGAAATGATGGTATGGTGTGACAAGTCTTGATCACCACATTGGATAAAATATTGAGAATATTTTCAATGAATAATGAGAGAAAACACTATGAACTCCCAAGAACAGTTGTCTTCTCTTTCTTTCTCTCTTTTTCACTAACCAAATTGTATCTCCATGTTTGTTTCTATGTTTTCATATATTTATATATCACATGCATTTTATAACCACCCTCATTATATTAGTATATTTTTTTAGTTATATATCAACTAGAACATAATTGTGACAATAGAAATTGAGTGTAGTGTGAGTAGTCTCCTCATGAGATCGACCTTAGGTTATGCCATTATAGTGTAATATTAGGTAAATAAAAATATTCACCAAGGATCCACAATATTCCCCTATTATCAATTTGGATCTGTTTTTTGAGGAGGCCAAGAGCTTTCACATGTTTCTCTCACAATAACTCAAAAAATCAAAAAATAATCAAAAAATAATAATAAATTTGAATTCCAATACATATATTTATTTTCTTTGATCAAGATGGATTTTCATATGATTTTACTGAAGTTGGTTCTAATATAAAATAGAAATAAAAGTTTCAAGTGGAATAGAATTTTCAAATTATGGAAGAACTAAGCAAAAAAATAGTATCTCTGGCCATAGTAGTTCAAGAAATCAAAGTTTTATGGTGGGAACGGAAACAAAAATTAAAATTGAAGATAAAGTGAAGATTATTCCACCAACATTCATAATTTAAGAACCCAAGGAGTCCTTGAAGGAGCTACTTGTAAATACATTTGACCTTTCTCAACCATTATTTGAATAGGTTCCTGAAGAATATATTCAAACTGATGTACTTAGGGTAGATAAATGATATTTGGATGAGTATTGGTTAGACTTTTTAAAATATGAAAAATTAAGTAATCCTTATATCCTTAACAATGATGAATCATAACCTCTATACCTATCTCTATATATGGAAGAAGACACCACTAAAGTGGTGGAATTTGAAGAAAATATGAAGGATATTGACTACATATCTCCATCCACAACAAATCAACTCCAAGTGGCATTGAGAAAAGAAAAATAAATTGAAGTCGAACCAATTAATATAGATGATATATTCTTGAAATATATTCTTTATAATTTTATTAAATATAAATTCATTATTACCTCTCCCTATTTTAACTTTTCATATTCATCCAGCACTTTTATTTCCCTAGAGGATGATGATAAAGATGAATATTCCCCTATTGAGGCTAAGTTTCCAATGGTCTTTCCTGAAGAGATCAACTTTTACACTACTTTACATGAAGTAAAATATTTCTATATTGATTCCTTTTGGTTTAATTCACTTAAATTTGAAATTATCACTAAACTTACCCTTCCTAAAATTCTTATGCAACATATTCAAATGATCAGTCCCTGAATGAAGTTAATAAAGTGGATGAGGTTGTGGGTAGATCAAGGGAGGAGGACCCATCTATTTTTCACCCCATATATAAGAGTTTTACTAAATTTAAATGGGGATGGAACTAACACAATTTATCAATGGGTTCTTCTATAACCATTTTGAAGATATTCACATTATAAGGAAAAACAATTTTGAGGTTCATGAGCAAGAAACCACACTCACCTTCTGATTAAGGATAACCCATTGGAATTTTCAATTGGATGCAGTCAAAAACTAGGTTCAAACCATGTTTTATCACTATTTTCCTTTATATTATTTCTATTTTATTTTTATTTCCTCCCTTTAAATAAATTTTTTATGTTTTATTTCTTTTTTTATTATAGGTTATTCATTTGTAGTAGTTGAGAGACTTGCTTAAGGATGCTTCTTCTTAAATAAACCGAGTTTTCTGTTTCCTATATACTTATTTTTGTCATGTATAAACTTTATATTCTAATTTCTCTTATAAAATATGCATAATGAGTAAATTTTATAAAATAAGTGTGGGATAGGAACATCCTTGGCTATTTTAGGATTTTTTGTGTTTTATTTTTTTTTTACTTTTAAATTCTGCTTACAGTATTTTCTTTTCATTTTTGTAGTTTTTTAAAAAAAATGTGATTTTATTTCAATGTTTTATGTCTTTTTGAAGTCCTGTGATCTTAAAACTTGATAATATTATATTTTTTAAAACATATTTCAATGAATTAACCAATTTTAACCATGAAACTGAGCTTAAATTAATGCTAAAATTACTTTGTTTCAAGTTCAAAATTTTGAGAATTTCATGAAAAAACCTCTAATTTTTTAATCCCATGCCACATCACACTATATTAATTTTTAAAATCACTTTACTATTAGGATTATGAACCTTTTTTACATATTATTTACATTCACCTCATTTTTTGAGAGAACCAAACCGTTCTTGATTAACCTAAATTTGATTTATTTCTATCAAAACCTAAGAGTTTAAGGGACTTGTATTTTAGATTAAATATTTTATTTGGTTATTAAATCCAAATTTTCAATAAATACTTGTTATATTGGAATGAACTATATATTTTATCTTTTTTGAGCCTTATTAGCCACAAATTAACTATTAAGAATCCATATTACAAGCCTAAAATCCATATCCAGCCTACTCTAGGAAACTCATGATCTAGTTAAACTTAAGTGAGGGGGAATTCCTTATAGTGTAATATATGATTTTGGGATATTATGAGAGGAAACTAAAAGGGTAAAATGATGTTTTAGAGTTGAAAAAATGAATCTATTACTTCTTTGTATTAGTATACTTTTGAAAAAAATGGAACTTTTAATGAAAACCTATTGTGTTGGATATGTTGAAAAATTAAAGAAAAATAAATTTAGAGAGCTTAAAAGATTTATTATCATTCCAAAGAATGGATGGAAATCAAAACACTATTTAGAAATTCAAATAAACCTCACTACCTTCAAACTATAAATCTAGATATAATTTAAAAACACAAAATAAATTCAAATTTCTATCAAGTTGACAGTGTATCTTGGCTTTAGAAAACATTGTTGGGTGGGTAACTTGAAAGAGTTATATGTGTGTTGGAACCTAACAACTTTCCCTATAACCACTTGGGTCTGAGATGTTCCCTTCTATGGTATTGAAAAGGGTAGTACAACATGATGGTTCTTAATAGAGGGGGTGATTTTCCGTGTGGGTGGTGACAACCAGAGTGGCAAAGTGATGTATCTTGGAAGACAACGTGGCATGGTGACATGCAGGAATTGCAGGGTGGAAAGCTCAAAAGAGAGATGGGTGCACTAGAACCTATCATCTGGCCCACTTCCCAAATTTGATTTTAATAGTTGTTCTCTGTCATGACTTCATGGTGTGATAGTGCATGCAACAGTTGATAGTAAGGGGGAATCGCAGTGAGAATAATGAGATCATGATGCAAAGTTTAGTTGCTCAGATTGGGCCTTCAGGTCATATCCTCCAGCTTTCATGTCATAGGAACTTTGGTTTATAAAAATTATAATGGTCCTTCAGGTCATGTAAGGGTTACCTCACCCAATTTAAAAGAGGGATTTCTTTCCTTAATAAAAAGGGGTGTTTCCCCCTACCAGTCATAAATTAAACAAAATAAATTCAAATTTATGAAGGAATTTTACTGGAATAATTTATGTTGTTGAAATTTTTAATGGTTTGGGTTGTTCTTAAACTTTTCAATATGTTTTTAGATGATTTTCTACTGAGTAGAGTGAGGAGGAGACCCATTCTTGAGTGTAAATTAAATTCGTGTATTTTTTGCTTCTAAAATATCCAACCCTCCTTATTCAGCCTTAGATATTTTTAACATTAAAAACCAACCATATGTAATCCAATGAACAACCTTGAAAATTCCTTATGATAAAAACAAGTCCTTGACTCACATTAAGTGGATATTTATAAATTTATCAAGCCTATGGTGACCCTTTTATGTGTTTGGAGGAGAAAATACTTATTAAAAATATATGCTTGTGTGATGATGGAAAATTCATGTGAGGTGGGTGTTTTGTGTGCATGGGAGGGTAAATGAAGTGGGAATTAATTGATTGAACTATATGGATAATTTTTAATTAAGGTTATTTATGAGGCATGATATCTTTTATTTATTGGTGTTGAATTGTTAGATATCATGGGCTTGTGTTTTAAAATTTCTTTGGTATTGATTTTGATGGCTACATGTTTAGGAGTTCAAGTGTTAAGTGTAAGGGAATTGATATAACTTGAATTTTAAATATTGTTCATACATATTTCAATGAAAATATTCCCACCATTTTTTCATTTTTAAATTAATTTAATCATTTTTTGATTTTTGATGAATTTTGGATTTAATTATGAAAATATAATTACTCGTGGTTTTTAGAAGTTTTTAATCACTTTTTTTGAATTAATTTAATAAGTTATGCCTTTGAATTTTCTTTGAATTTTTTTTTCTATTTTTTAGAAATTTCACTAAGGATTGAAGTCACACATTTTTTTTAAATTCTTGCATTTTGAGATTTAAGTCATATGTTTTTTATAAAGACCCATGTTTCTAGTTTTAAAGTCCTACTATTTTTTTTGAAAGTCATATGTTTTTCATTTTGAAGTCTAATGAAACTAAAATTCATATGTTTTCCAAGATAAAGTCCTATTGTTTTCATTGAAGCCGGTGATTTGTGAAATTCATATGTTTTTTCATAAAAAATCATACAAAATTCTTAAAATCTTATATTATTGTACTTGATGAAATTTGTAGGTTAATTTGGATGATGCATTTTTAGAATATCATAAATACATTTCCTTCCAATCCACATGATTTAATTTAAGAGTTATATCACAATTTTATGATCATGGGATGATTTAAAGAAGGAATGAAAGGGGATTTAAGAGCATGGTGTAAATGAAAATAATTATTTCCAACCCTTGTGTGAAGATTTTCAATTTTCATTACTGTTAATGCCACCTAGGGGAGGACCATGTAAATATTTTATATACGTGATAACCATTTCCCATGCACTCAAATTCAAACTCCACTACTGATGTGTGCCAAAATATACCACCTTATCCAATAAAAATCAATCTCTCTCCACTATATAAGAGATTTATACTTATCTTACAGCAAGTGGTTAGTGCAACTATAGTTTATAATTTTATCTTCTATTTTACTATAACTTTTAATTTTAATATATATATTAGTTTCATATTCTTCTATTTCGCCTGGTTTATTTTATCTTTTGTGTTTCTCCCACTATTCCCTTATCAACTCCATGAAAAGGGAGAATTAATGTCACTATTTTTTTTAGGGAGGAAGTAGTGAGTTGTTTAATTTTTTGTGCTTCAATATTCTATTTATTTTATTCTAGGAATTTGGAAATGGTTAAACTGATTAGGGTGAGTGTCCCCCCTATCATCCGAGTTCCTCTTCTTTGCTTATCAATCATCTTTCCCTTCAATATTTGAGTTATACATAGAGTGAAGTATGTCTTGAATAGTGTTGGTCAACAAAGAGGTTTCCTAGATGACTTTTGGAAGAGTATTATCTCGTATATAGAGGTCTCAATATTGGGTAGTGGCAATTCAAGAAAGGAGGGTGTGGTGTGACAAGTCTTGATCGCCACATTGGAAAAAAATTGAATATTTTCAATGAAAAATGATAGAAAACATAGTGAACTCCTATGAATGGTGTAACATCCTGGATCTGAATACCACTCAAAAGTGCCCCATACCCGGTTGGACACATGGAATCAATATCATTTCCACAAATTCTAGAGGTTTCCAACTAGTAGCGAGGGCCTAGGTGTGATAGTGGGGAAACTATTCCCTCTTTGGAAGAGTTTGAAAAGGCGTAAATAATAATAATATAATAGCAGAAGTAGTAATATCATGAAACAGAAGTAAACAGAGAAATATAGATAATATAAATAACCAAATTTCATAGCATTAAAAGGATGATTTTTCATGTCACATGTTCTATGAAAACATCTAAAACAGGTCACATTACAGTAGTACATAATATAAGTACCAAAAGTACAAAACAGACAAAAGAAACTTAGAAGTATCGCAAGTCTCGGCTTAGTCCCATTCTCTCTAGCTCCTAAAAGAAAATCAAGTACTTGTATAAGGGTTCTTACCCTTATCGACACTTGCAACAATATAATCTATTTGGGCCCAGAAACATGACCTAAATAAGGTGCGAGACTAAATCTCAGTAGGAAACCACCCAAGATCTATACCAGTATGTTAGTGAATATATATAACAGGTAGTGTACGATGATGAAATCAATAATCTATGAAGTAATAAAAAGTAAACAGGCCTACAAGCACTGGTATTCATTTACATTCATTTCATGTACATTAATTAATTCAATTATATTGAATTAAATAAGTCTCGGGATCCGGCCTAAGCCTAGAAACCCCCATGTGAAATAAAGCACAACATATACCTCATAAGGCTATCTAAACAATTAAGTGAAGATTGAATTCAAGCTTATGATTTGGCTTAGCATATGCATCATAAGTTGTTTCATTTAAATATTCAATTTATAACCTGAGTCCATCCATGAAATTCCTAAGTTGGAATTCAAGTATCACTCTAGGTGAAATTATATCTGCAACCTACAAGTCCATCCCGGCAAACATCTATAGAAACTTAGTATCACTCTAGGTTCAAACCTTAAAACATCCTACAAGCTCGTCCTGGTGAACCTCTCTAGAATCTCGGTATCACTCTAGGTGTGGTATAAGTCCATGTCAACTAAACTCATTGTTGTTGATCCTATAAGGAATCCCCATGTATCACTCAATACATGTAAACAAATCCAATATATTCTATCCATGGCATCCCTCTACGATCCATGTTTCACTCAGCAAAAATAAGTAAAGCCTATATGTGCCCGACCACTACACCCGTGGCTTACTCATGGCTTGAACATAATAGCCTAACCAGCCTCTTAAGGCTTGGCCTTTTGATTACTCATGTGGAAAATTCATATAACAATCAACACATGTAATTTAAACTATTATAGGTCTTTAACAATAATAAACTCGCGTGGGGAATTCATATAACAAGAAACACATGTAAATTAAACTATTACATGGTTTAAACAATAGTAACTCATATGGGAAAAATTTATATACCAGTCCTATCATGCAATTTAAACTATCAAAAGGTTTAACCATGATTTTATCTCACATGGTCAAGTTCACAATTGGAGCAATACATTCCAATCAAACTTAAACAAGTATTGGCATAAACATGGGTCTAGAAGTAAACCATTCCAATACCTTTAACCAAAAAAATTACAATTTAACAACTTTGTAATTCCATCATTAACATCAATTCATTTTAACCAACCCATAAAAATGGAATCAAAGGCATACTCATAGGCATCCTCAGCCAAATGGCCATAATTGGTCATCTGAGGGAAACACACCCATGGGGTGGACCTTAATCAAGGAAAACAACCTAAAACATGATTTAAATAACTTAAACAATTACCTAATAAACAATAGAAAATAACATAGGTTAATTATTAATCAAGGCAACATCTAAAAATGGGTGCGTGTAACTCTATCACATATAATCAACTTGACATTTAACAAAAGGCATGAGACCACCTACCTCATAGTCGTACAACTCTCCTCATCCAGTGCCGGCCTCTAATTCGACCTAGAATGGGGTAGATCTACAAAAAAAGTATAAATTCTCAACCTTTGATAACTTTTTCAAGAGAAAAAATCAATAATAATGACTCAAGAGGAATTGAGAGCTTATCGATTGGGTTCCAATGCATCCAACGGTGATCAAATCAGTGTTTGGATGATCAAACGAGAGGAAAAACAAGGTTTGGAACTACTGGTTCATGAACCTAGTGATCCCTCTGTCTAGAAAATAAAGAAACGAGGCTACTGCCCATTTTAAAAAAAAACAAAAGTACATGGAATTTACTTGAGAATACACACTATGTATTTTCCAAATTTCTCCCCTTCCACCTCCACATCATAAATGAGTCATGTCGACCTACCAACATGATTACACAGTGTGTATTGGTATTTACACAGTGTGTAATCCCTATTCACATCATGTAATAGTCCTAAAACCAACACTTGACCTATTTTACCTCCTTTTCTTAAGCACAAACTAAAAAAGAAAAGATTTTTACCTTAAAATAAGAACCGCATTCTTACAAACTTCCCCCTTAAAACAATTCATCCCTAGATTTCCCTTCCAAGGGTAGTGAATAAATATCTAAGAACAACTTCGGCCACTATGATCGTACATCGACCTCCCTCTCCCATGTCTCATCATACACTCAGTCGTGCTTCCATATCACCCGTACTAAAGGAACAGACCGACCACGGAGAACCTTCATTCTATGATCCACAATTCAGACAGGATGCTCCTCAAAGGATGCATCTACTTATAACTCAACCTCCTCGGGCTGAAAATTATGAGATGGGTTTGAAAAGTAACATCACAACTGAGAAACGTAGAAGACATCATGCATAGACTTGTACCTCTGAGGTGACTACAACTAATAGGCAACTGACCCGACTCTCTCCATAATCTCAAACGACCTGACATATCTCAGTGAAATCTTACCATGTATCTTGATCCTATTGTGTCCCAGCCTTGGTGCAACATGTAAGAAAACTCGATCCCTGACCTTGAACTCCAGAGTTCATCTATGGTGGTTGACATAAGATTTCTGATGAGACTGCGTAGTAGCCATCCACTTATAAATCAATTGCACCTTCTCAGTGGTCTCCTAGACAAGACAAGGTCCCTGCATAACTACCTCTCCTACCTCCAACCAACACAGGGTTGATCGGAATGGTCTACCATATAAATACTTATAAGGTGCCATATGAATAGTATCCTAAAATTTATTGGTGTAGGAAAACTCAACCAGGTGAATGTGCCTCTCCCAAGAACCCCTTAAATCCAGAACGTATGCCCGCAGCATGTCCTCCAACACCTGAATTGTGTGCTCTGATTAGACATATGTATGAGGGTGGTAAGTTGTGATCAGAAGCACTTGTGTACCCAGTCCCTCCATATACCTTTCCAGAAATGAGAATTAAATTGTGAATTCTTATTTTAAATGATAGAATGTGGAACCCCGTGTAGTCATACAATCTTCTGGATGTACAACCTCCCAAACTCATCAACACTGAAGGTTTTCTTGATTAGTGGGAAATGTGCAACCTTTGTGATCTTGTCAACAAAAAATCATACTTCATCGTTGCCTCAAGGTAACCTCAATAACCCTATCATGAAATCTTTCATGACATCATTCTATTTCCACTCAAGAATGGGTAGTTATTGTAAAAGTATGGTTGGTCACTTATGTTCTGCCTTCACCTGCTGACAGGTGGATCAACTCATGACAAAACTAGTTACATCCCTTTTCATACCCGGCCACTAATATTGATGATGTAAATCCTGATACATCTTGGTGACACTAGGATATACTTCCCATATAGAGGCATGTAAATCCTGCATCATCTCCTTACACATGTCTGTTGAAACCCATACATGACCATGTAAACACAGAACCTCATCCTCACCTACGGTCTATCTAGGAGGAGGGTCCTCACCTTCCACACTATCCCATAGAACTAGGCCTTCAGAATTTGATAGATTCCTCATACTCACTCTATCTATTAGGGTAAAGGTAACAGGTAAAGATAAAAAAAAAGTATCTTCCTGACTGTCATGCACCTCCAAGTGTATCTCAAAGAATAACACCATAAGCTATCACTTGCCACTGGCATGTTTCATTGCTTGTATTTGAGTCCTCCTGCTCAATGCATAGGCAAGCTTGAAGTCGAAAGAATGAAGTTATTACACCCACCTTCACTATATTAGGTTAAGATCACGCTGATTAAATATGTACTTGAGGATTTCATGGTTTGTGTACACTACAAAACATTATACCAATAAGTAATTTCTCCAAAGGTGAAAATCATGAACAATTATAGCTAACTTGAGATCGTGTGTCGTCTAATTCCTCTCATGATGCCTTAACTGCCAAGATATGTACACAACAACTTGATCCCATTGCATAAGAACTGCTCCTAGACCGATACCTGATGTGTCATATTATACAGTGTAACTCATTCCTAGCTCTATAAAAATCAGTATCAGCGCCGAAGTCAATCTCCCTTATAGTTCTTGAAAGTCCGTCTCGTAGGAATCTTTCCAAACATACTTTTCACCCTTTTTAATCAAGACCATCAATGGCACTTCTAAACATGAGAAGTCCTATATGAAATACCTTTAATAACTAGACAACTCCAAGAAACTCCTCACCTCAATGATATTTTTGGAATGATCTTATGAAACTACTACTCTCGCTTTCTATGGGTCCACAGATACTTTTGTCCCCGAGATGATGTGACCCAGGAAGTGAATTTGATCCATCTAGAAGTGATACTTTGTGACCTTATCATATAACTGATGCTCTCTTAGTGTACTCAAAATGATCTCAAGATGGTTTGCATGGTTGTGCCGGTTATGAGAATACATAAAGATATCATCCACAAAAATGAAAACAAATGAATCAAGATAAGGATGGAACACTTGGTTCATCAGTGCTATAAAGACTTTCAGCACATTCATGAGACCGAACGGAATGACCAAGTACTCATACAGACCATACCTGCTTCGAAAGGTTATGTGAGGTATTTATGATAATATAACATGCACCTAATGATAACCAGATCTCAAATAAATCTTAGAGAATACTCGATCTCCTAAAATATAATCAAAGAGATCATCTATTCATGGCAGAGGATACCAGTTCTTAACCATAAATTGGTTCAATTTTTGGTAATCCACGCATATCCTGAGGGTACCATCCACCTTTTCATAAAAAGGACCAGAAAACCCCACTTAGAAGTACTGGGTTGGATGAAACCCTTATATTCCAAATCCTCTAAATATATCTTGGTCTCTTGAAACTCTATTGTAGCCATCCTATAAGGAGGAATGGATACTGATGCAGCCCCTGGTACTAGCTCGATAGAGAACTCTACCATTCTCACTGGAGGTAGGCCTGAAAAGTCATCCGGGAAGACATACATGAAATGATCAACTACATGAGGGAAATCCATCTGACATGTTACCTGATCATCTAGATATAAACTCACAATATAGGTTTTCATTCCACCTAACCCATGATTCTCAGGTCCATCTCGACTCACCTGTACATCCCATTCACCCTTGTGTAGAAACAATTTTCCCTTTGGTGATGTAAAACTCACCCTACAACGATAGAAATTTCCAAAGGCTTGAAAGGAGACCAACTAGACCATTCCGAGAATTACATCAATTCCTATAATCTCTAATATGTAGAGGTCCTATAAGAAGTGACACCCACCAACCTCAAGGGGTCACTCCTTGCACTGATGCGCACTTGTCGTTCTAATACCCAACAGAGTGTCTAACATCATAACATCATCAGAAGTAAAAACACATAGCCCAAGACTCGGCACAACGGGCATAGATATGAAACTATGTAAATTCCCTGTATCAAAAAGTGCAGAAGCTAAAACAAAGGTGACTATAATAGTACCCATGACAGTATAGGGTTTGGGATCCTACTCCTGTTGGGTCTGTTTCACTTCATAAGTCTGACCTGTACCACGACCTTGTGACACTACCTGGCTACCCTGAGCTGATATTCCCTACTTTCATTGAGATACTGGGGTTTGGATACCACAAACACAACCACCACCTCAGTCTGAATGTTCGGATGCATTCCAATTCCCTGACTGGTGAGAAGTTGTTGACCCTTCTCCTGAACGTGGAGTCAGTGCAGACCCTCTCTCACTAGCTGTTGGTGGAAATGTCCTACAGAAACACTGTATATGGACCATCTTACCATAATATTGGAACTCGATTGGGTCCTGTGAAAATTGTGGCCTTGTATTACCTAGCATACCGCACTGGTAGCACCTCACTTCGCTAGCTGAAGATACTTTCTGACTGCTATTGTCACCACGAGAAAGCTCCAGATGACACTTCTTACTACCGGTTGAGATAGTACCAGATCTTAGTGTTGAACTGCCCTGGATCACACCTCCACACTCCAAAATTATTTTTTTATTAAAACAAGAACTTTAAAGGGGAAAGTGGGAACCCTCACAACTAAATAGTTTCAGTACCAAAGGATACGATAGATCTGTTAAAGAAAAAAGTGAGTTGTTTAGAATCATCTTCCCTAAACAAAACCCAGGGAATAACATTTACCTAAGTGTCAGGGAAATCCTTAAAGGTGACCTTGTATAGAAGCACCAAATTGTCCCAAGCCAACGAGCCCGTACTCGAGTGGTAATGTCTCCTTCTTGGCATCCAAGAGACCCAGGTTCAAAACCGAGTGTAAGTGAATTTCCAGGTACTATAGCAGGTATTATAGTAGTATTGTAGCATGTACTGTAGCAATACTATAGAAGGCATGGTTCTATACTGTAGTATCTAGGACTATTCACCCTATTTGGGCCTTCGGGCCACTGGTTTGGGCCAATAGGTCTCAGGGCCTTTGGGTCATCAAAGGCCTTCAGGCCATAAAGACCATGGAGTAGCCTAGTTCACACAGAGTAGGCCCCAGAAGAGGATCAGAGCAAAGAGTATCATCCACCAGAAGTAGAGCTAACTGGATTTGAATAATTAGAGGGTATGTCAATTTCCATCAGGATTAGGTACCGTGCATCTTTGTATAGGGTAATGCTATCCAATCAGCAATGCAAGGTTGGGAGCTATGTGATCAAATAATGCAGAAGCTGGGGAGGGGAAGTTCTAGTGGGTTGGGCCTATGGGTCATGTAATGGGCATAGTATGCCTATGGGCCTTCAGGTCATGTATTGGCCTTCGAGTCATGTAGGGCATTGTACCTTGGACCTACGGGTCATGTAAGGGTTCCTCTTCAACCCTTGAAAGGGGTATTATCCATAATAAAATAAAATAAAATAATCCCTTCGGGCCATTCGGGCCAAGTTGTCCCAAGATTTCTTGTATTCCTCCTTTCTAATCTTCCCCATGTTGAAGCCTCTAAGCAGAATGTGAGCCTACTTATTATCCCACCCACCTTTCTCCTTTGTAGTGGCCACATGAATCATTCTCATCTTCTTCAATGCCTTAATATCCAAAGTATCCTCAACCATTTCTTCATCTGAGTGCATGATTAGATCCATATGTTCCAACACTGAGGCCATCTGGCACTGGGAATTATCTTTGGAACCCACTTCGTGCTACTACCCCTGACCAATCAACTCCACACCACATGCAGGAGAAGCTGGAGAAGTAGCCTTGCATCCTACCTTAACCAGGTCCTTGGAGATGGTGGTCACCTTCGGTTGACCAGGGTCTTTGGACCTGTTCAGGGCTGAGATGCCTACCTTTATAGAGGCCTTCAGGGATAACTTTCCCTTAAAATCATATCTTGTAATAGAAGGGCTAGGTAGGTTGGAGTAATCCTTCCTTCTTCATGCCCTCTGAACGTTCAAAATGAAGCCATCTGAATCTGTGGTTTTGTTCTCACCCTTCCGCATAGAGGATCTAAGGCAGTCCTCTACTATGGCCAATTCCTTGGACTCATCGTGGACTGAAGCCTCATCCATTTCCTCTTGGGATATTTCCACATAAATCAAGGGGTCTTTTCCATGACCCACCCCTATAACTTCATCACTATTATGGCAGTATTATTCTCCCATAACTGCAAACCGGTTTTGAGAGGTCATGTTTGCCCCCCTACTTTAAGCTGCTCAACATAAGAGGAGGCCTACGAGGCCTACTTTGGCATGTTCGGAGCTCCTATCTACTCAAGACCTCAACCCATAAATTGGATATGATTTGGTATGTCTTCCAATACTAGGCACTTTGGAGACTCACTAGTGTCATGTCCCTTATGTTCATCCTTTATCAAGACAGTTTCATTGGGTTTTGTTGGAGTAACCTTATGTGGTGCCTGTGGAGTATCCCGGAGGACCTCCCTCACTTTCTGACCCGCCCTTGGACTAGCCTGATCTGAATCCATAGGAAGGGACCTCTCCTCATGCCAAACCTTTCACACCTGCATGTCCTCGCCTGAAATTCTTGGTGAGTAGATGCCACCGAGATCGCATCGCAGCCGATCAAACACATCTGAAACAAGTGGCCCTAAAACCTTTGGAATTGTTTTCTTAACTGCAACCGAAGAACACCCTTGTACTATGCCTAAAGGAGCATACCTGGATCGATCACCACCCATGGAAATAGAGGCCCCTATTCTAGATATCCGAATATTCCTCCATACGTTCACCCCCTGAAACATCCACCTGGGAATTGATCCCAACAGAAAAAATAGGGGGGTCGACCTCAGAAGAACCTGGAACCTTCTTCTGACATTCAAGATGACTATGTACCTATCTATTGTAGAAGTAACAAAGATTTTTCCAAGATTCGTAGAAAATAAGTTGAAAATACTTATACTCCCCATCAATCATAATACACACAACATCGGGTGGGGGCTGAGAGAGATCGATTTCAACATAGAAATGTGACATTATAGGGTGATTCGGAGTGGAAGCCCTCTGATATACACAGAGAAAGTTCCCAATGGAGTTTCCTATAGAAGGAAGTAACATAGGATTCTAAAAGGGAAGCGGGAGGCCATGAAGTTGAATCCAAATCGCCGTGGTGGAAGGGTCCCACTTCATATGGATATCGAATGACCAGAGGAGCCGATGAAAGTGGAAGCCTTGAACAGATCTTCCAAATCTAGACCACATCTATACCAGATCTTTCTCACTTGAGAAGCTGAGAAGAATTTGTCACGGACCTAACAGACTAACAACCGCACACTGGCCTAAACCCCATTCCTCATTCACATACCAATCAAACAAATCAATCGGGGTTTTTCGTCGAACGAACCGTGCCACCAAAGATGAAGAAAGGAGCGCAGAGGCTTTGGTGAACTCCTATGGAGAAATCAGAACCACGATTTGTCCATAGATGACCCCCAGAACCTTTGGGGAGATGAAAATTATAGGGAAGAATGAGAGGTCCACGGATGGAGGTAACGGTACAGAGACCCTACCTCTATCCTAAGATCCCTACTGAGGAGCATCGAAAGTATGAGAGAGAGACCCCTCCCCTGACGGAGGAGGGGCCGTTGAAGTCGACCTCAGATTACACTCAGTAATCAGTACCATATTTACAATAGCTGATACATATGGCAACCTAAATACATTCACCTGCGATCAGATGTCGAACCTAAGACCATCCTCAAATCGCCTAGCCTTCGATGCATCGTCACCCATTAGAATAGGTGAAAAACATTGGAGCACAGTAAAACGGGTTGTGTAATCCATCACTGATAAAGCACCCTACTACAGATTCATGAACTCTCGGGCTCTTTCATCCCTCAGCATCTCAGGGTAGTAATAATCATAGAAGAATGTTTGAAAATATCCCCATTCCATATTCTGATGATTCTCTACCTAAGTGATAATATCCCACCATCTCTTGGCAGAATAATGAATCATATACATTGCGAGATTTACCCTCCTCTCAGTAGGAATCTCTAGATGATAAAATATCATAAGTATAGACTCTAGCCATGACTTCACATCCTGTGGTCCTCCATCCCCCAAAAACATGGGTGGATTCTTCTACTAGAACACTCGCGTCAGCTCCTCCATAGACGTGGAAGGTTGTGGTGGTCCCTGAAAGGTTTTCATGAATCTTATAAAGCCTTCACAGAACTGTGCATCAACACTTGCATCCAGTATAATAGTTGGTGCCACAACAGGAATGACTAGAGGATCCACCGGTAGGCCATGGCCTACCACCTTTGTGGTATGATCATATTCACTCTCCTAGAATACTGTTGGATGTCGTCATGGAGGTATGACTCTACAAGGTCAATCACACACCTCAATTCAAGTTCATTTTCAAAGTTCTCAATTCAAGAGTGCAAGAACTAAACAGGAGAAGAAAACCATCAAAGGTTACAAAAATAGGAGTACATGATGTATAGAAACCATACACGATGTGTAACCTCAAGCTCCTACTCGGGTGTGTACTTCTGCCGGCTTGGGCATGTAACAGCCCAAGATACACGGCGTGTCTGACTGATACACATCATGTACTCAAGTCTCCCATTCTGACCATGTACTTTTACATGGACAAAACCACACAAGTTCTACCTAAGTAACACTGCACGGTGTGTACCAAAATTACATGCTCATGTACTTTTTCAAGACCATTATTCTATGTTCTCTCTCACACAGACAGACACACGGTCACTTATCACATGGTGTGTACTTAATAAAATCTTTCTTCCTGAACAGAAGAATGCATGGCATGTGTTAATAGCATCACACGTCATGCTATCTGGGTTTCTAGATAGTAAACTTCTAAAACTTCCTTGGAGCCCCTGTTTTTTGAAAATTAATCCAATGGTATACCAAATTACGATCCATTAGGGCCTATACTCCCCACGAATCAAAGTTTGGCATCCACCTGCAGCACATCATATCACAATTTAATTTAAACCACCCACATGATCCACTAAATTCAAATCTAAGAGGGCCCATAAAACTTAGGGACCAAATTTTGGTGTCCATCCAATTTGAACCATAACATGTACCGATACACCTATCACAATATCAAGCATATCTATCATGGTATTTATCACAACATCATGCAATCAGTAATGCTCTCTAAATGGCATGGCAGGAATGCATGGCATGTGATTTCTAAAAAGTGACTATATTATGAATGAGATAGAATACCCTAATCTCATAAAGTTGCAAAAAAATAGAACCAAAATGATATCAATAATAACAGTGTGTCACCCAATGGTGAAATTGAATCAACTGTAACAACTCAAAATCCTAAAATCACAATTCAATTCGAGGAAATTTGGATTTTCCCTATACATGGGGTATCTACTCCCGAGCACAGTTTAGTACCAAACTTTATTTCCTTCCTATCCCTATATAATTTCATCAAATAGTAAGGCAAACCATAAAATAACTTCTCTCATACCACTTTGTAATATCCTAAATCCAGATACTACTCAAAAGTGCCATGTACCCGGTTGGCCACATGGCCTTAAGCACATTTCTCCAAACTCTAGAGGTTGCCAACTAGCAGCGAGGGCCTAGGTGTGATAGTGGGGAAACTATAACCTCATTGGAAGAGTGTAACACAATTGAAATAATAAAAATATAATAGCGGAAGTAGTAATATCATGCAACAAAGGTAAACAGTGGAAGAAAAATTATATAAATAATTAGATGTCATAAAATTCAAAGGATGGTGTTTCATGTCACGTGTTCTATGAAAACATCCAAAATAGGTCACATTGTAGTAATACATAATATAAGTACCAAAAGTAAAAAACAAACAAAAGAAACTCAGAAGCATAACAAGCCTCAGCTTGGTCCCATGCTCTCCAGCTCCTAACAGCAAATCAAGTACTTATAAAAGGGTTCTTACCCTTATTGACACCTACAAAAATATAATCTATTTGGGACTAAGAACATTATTCAAACAAGGTGTAAGACTAAATCCTAGTATGCAACCACCCAAGATATGAGCCAGTATGTCAGTGAATATATATATATAACAGGCATTGTACAAAAATGAAAGTAGTAAGCTAGGAAGTACTTAAAGGTAAACAGTCCTACAGGCATCGGTATTCATTTACATTCATTTCATGTTCATTAATTAATTCAATTATATTGAATTATATAAGTCTTGGGATCCATACTAATCTCGGAAACCCTCGTATAAAAGAAATCACAACATATACCTCAGAAGGATATCTAAACAAGTAAGTGAAGACTGAATCTAAGCTTGTGCTTTGGCTTGGCAGACGTATCATAATTCATTTCATATAAATATTAAATTTATAACTTGATCCCATCCATGAAATTACTAAGTTGGAATCCAAGTATCACTCTAGGTGTAATTTTATCTGCAACCTATAAGTATGTCCCAGCGAACCTCTCTGGAAACCCAATATCTCTCTAAGTGCAAACCTACCAATATCCTACAAGCCCATCTCGACGAACCTCTCTAGAATCCTGGTATTACTCTAGGTGTGGTATAATTCCATGTCAACTAAACCTGTTATTGGAGGTCCTATAATGAATCCCTAGGTACCACTCAAGACATGTAAACAAATCCAATAGAGTCTATTCATGGCATCCCTTAACAATCCATGTTTCACTCGGTAAAAATAAGTAAAGCATCCATGATCTCGACCGCTACACCCATGGCTCACTCATGTCTTGAACATAATAGCCTAACTAGCCTCTTAAGTCTTGACCTTTTGATTACTCACATGAGAAATTCATATAACATTAAACACATGTAATTTAAACTATTACATGTCTTTAACAATAATAATCTCACGTGGGAAATTCATATAACAAGGAACACATGTAAATTACACTATTACATAGTTTAAACAATAGTAATTTATATGGGAACAGTTTATATAATATGCCTATCATGAAATTTAAACTTTCACAGGTCTTAACCATGATTTTATCTCACATGGCCAAGTTCACAATTGGATCAATACATTCCAATCAAGCTTAAACAAGTATTGTCTAAACATGGGTCAAGGAGTAAACCATTCCAATACCTTTAACCAAAACAATTACAATTTAACAACTTTGTAATTCCATCATTAACATAAATTCATTTTAAACAACCCATAAAATGGGAATCAAAGTCATACCCATATTCATCCTTGGCTAAACGTCCATAATTGGTTATCCATGGGAAACACACCCATGGGGTGGCCCTTAATCAAGGTAAACAACCTAAAACATGCTTTGAATCACTTAACCAATTACCTAATAAAAAATAGGAAATAACATCAGATAATTATTAATCAAGGAAACACCCAAAAATGGGTGTGTGGCAATCTAGAACATATAATCAACTTGAAATTTAACTAAAGGCACGAGACCACCTACCTCATAGTCGTACAACTCTCCTCATCCAGCGTCAGCCTCTAATTTGACCTAGAATGAGGTAGATCTACAAAATGGGTATAAATGCTCAAACTTAGATAACTTGATCAAGAGACAAAATTATGAAGAACAGAACAAGAGGAATTGAGAGCTTACCGATTGGGTTCCAACTCATATGACAACGATCAAATCGGTGTTCAGATGATCAAATGGGAGGAGAAACAAGGTTTGGTGGTGCTGGTTCATGAACCCAGTGAGACCTCTATCCAGAAAATGAAGAAATAAGGATATTAACCATTTTAAAAAAATAAAAAGTACACGACGTCTACTTGAGAATACACGTCGTGTATTTTCCAAATTTTTTCCCCTTCCACCTCCACATCATAAATGAGTCATGCTGACCTATCGACAGGCTTACATGGTGTGTACTAGGATTTACATGGCATGTAACCCCAAATAATGTCATGTAACAGTCCTTAAACCATCACTTGACCTGTTTTCCCTCCTTTTCTTAATTACAAACTGAAAATAAAATATTTGTACCTTAAAAGAAGAACCGGATTCTTACAAATGGCTACCTTCTCTTTCTTTCTCTCTTTCTCACTAACTGCATTTTATCAACATGTTTATTACTACATTTGTATATATTTATATATCACATACATTCTATAACTCCCCAATTGTATTAGTATATTTCTTTAGTTGTGTATTATTTAGAACACAATTATGACAATATAAATTTAGTTTCATGTGAGTCACCTCCTTGTGAGATCAACCCTGGGTTGTGCCACTGTAGTGCATGTTTGGGTAAATAAAAATATTAACTAAGGATCTATGTCAATCCCTTACTATCAACTGCACTTCGTTATAAATTAGGAAGGAAACTCATATCTTAAAAATAGAACAACTTCAAATATTGAGAATAAAATTAGGGGTGAATCAGGATTTGAAACCAATTAAGGGAACTAGTTATAAATAACCTTAATAAAAAGGGGAGTTAATTGGTGTTGGTGAATTTAAATCCAATTTAGAATTTTTTATCCCTTTTCCTTTTTACCCATTCCACTTATTAAGGTTTATGATTATATTATTCTCTCCTCTCACTTTGTTTTTTCTAGAAACACACCCAAACACACACACACAAGAAACACAACAAATTTATAAGGTTCACCTCCTAGTATGAGAAGGCTAGTCCTTGGTGTGATATGAATTCCTAAAATATCACACAACCCACTAGAATCATCTTGTGAGTTGCAAAGAACATAGTATAACCTTGAAAATCACATTTTCACATCCCCCGACTATGCTTCGGTGTATCCAATACTTTAAAAAGGAAACATTTTGGGTAACAATTGAGTAGAACTTCGGCAAGTTAGAACTATGAAAATTTTTGATGTGTTGTTGGGTACTTTTCTCTATCTTTACATACTTGCAAAACAACAAGAAATCTCTCCTTTGTATGAAAAAAATGATGCACACAACTCCTTTATCTTCAAAATAACTAATCTAAAATTTGTCATTATTTATTATAATTAAGTATTCTTTTAATTGTAAAATTATTGAATTGTATATCCTTTCACTTCCTCTTCTTCTGTTGCACTGGTTGTAAGACTTATACTTATCACTTCATGAAAATTGCATGCAATTCCTTCTCCCTCTTCTTGTTCTTATTATTCAATGTAATATGAGCAACACTAGATCACATTTTTCACTTATTTTTTTACATGCGTAGATTTATTCAGGCTGAATGGTGTGTCAATAATTTTGTCTTCAATACTCAAAAATGTTTTTCAAGAAGTAACAACATTGATTTTCCTCCTATATGCCTTTTGAATTCTCAAAATATAAAGTAATTTTGAATTCGAGTTTCATATTCTTCGATACACAAGTATTTCTTCTATAAGTTATAGTATTAAATTACACACACATAGGTTTCTTCGATAACCTATGATATATATAAGACAATGTAGCAGTGTTAGTTTCTACACTTCCCCTTATTTCTCATTGTTGGAATTCATAGTACCATGTGAATGCTTGAATTCGAATATTCATATATTTAAATATTTCAAAACACCTAGAATAGTGGATCTTGAATTCAAACTAAAAATCCTTTTCATAACCAATATAATAACCACATGTAATAATTTTCACATAATCTTGGAATTATTCACATTCTCTCCAAGATGATTTTCATGCATTTACACTTTATATACATGCATGTGCCTATTTCAATCATAACATCCTTTATTTACAGTGAAGAATCTCCCCACAAATACTTCTTCCTGCATCTTTTTAATTTTGCTAGAATCACGATATAATTGATCGTGAGTATTGTTTTCAATTGAGATCAGAGCATCAGGCATTGACTGAGTTTAAATTCTTCAGAATAAAATAATTTTTGAAACACTGAATTTTCAAACAATATAAACTTCAAAAAATTGTTAAATCATAAATACTTACATAGATTAGAAGGATTTCATTGTTAATATAAAATAATTACATATATAAGTGTTATGTTGGTCTTCCAAAGGCTTATACTCAAAGGCTTAAGTTGTTCTACCAAAGGACTATGCTCAAAAGTCTTACGATCAACCAAAATGCACATAGAAAATACACTATAGTGTGTTAGCTCCATGTTTCATACTTCTCATATTATTTCTTCTTCCATTGAGAGACACTTTGAAAATTCAACATTCTCAAAAATGGTCATTGTGGATACACCATGGAATGTCTAAGATTCACTATTTTTTACAGGAAAATTTCTCATTCAAAATTCCCACAAAATGTTCACTATAGTGTAGTCTTTACCATTTTGGTTTTTTAGAACTTAATGACCCTTAAATAGATCTAAAATATTCAAGATTATCTATATTAATGTTTTAAGTTACCTTTACACATATGATGGAGTACCTTTATATACCGCTAAACTAGCTACATAACTTTACATAGCCTCTATAATTTCTATAATACCTTTATGTAGATTAAGTAAAATTCAAAAGACCTTTAAATAGCAGGTCAAATGACCTTTACATAGTTTTTCACCCTATAGATGAACTTTACACAGTTTAGTACCTACTAATTTACCTTTACATAGCCATTATAAAAGTAAAATTACCTTTACACATCTGGTATAAAATTTTAAATAAATTAAAAATGATTATAAGGATTCTCCAACTCCCTCAAGGCCTTTGCCTTACATGATACCCAATATTTCGTGCAAGTTTGAATATGATAAATACATTGACAACAAAATCCAGAACGTTGACCATACCCACTTCATATTAACTTTAATTATTTTTTAATCATGCACACAAAAATTTCTATAAACTGTGATATTATATTGAATGCCTTATCTACTATCCTATAGAATATTCTTGGGGAATTATTGAGTCTGAATGGAATAACTAACACTACTATAGATAGTACTTTTAAAAGTGCTAGAAAATGCTTTTAACACTGGTAGAAAATCATTGTTAATATCAGCGAAGATAAAGGTGGGTCCCCTTTAACAGCGTTGATAAAGGGTGTCATTTATCCACGCTAAAAAAAGAACTGATAAAGGCCCCCCTTTATCAGTGTTATTTCACAGATAAAGGACACATTTTATCAGTTCTCGAAATAGCGCCGATAAAGGACTAACTGCTTGTGATGTGCTATTTATATAAAAACACACCCACCAACACCTACACAGTAAACACACACACCACCTACATAGTGCACACAAGAATAAATCAACACACACAAGAATAAAGCAGTGCACACAAGGGTTTGGAAAACAATGCTATATACATTTCAAATAATGTTTTATATAATTACATTTATAATTATCCAACAAACAGTTAAAAATGTTAATGTTTCATCCTTTGATATCCATGATCCCCTCTCAAAAATGTTCTCCCATGGTATTAGTTTTCGAAAAAATCATTCCAACTCAAGAAAAAGGTTCCACCTATATAATAAAATAAATATTATGTTAGTAATACTATAAAGAAATAAATTAAACATTAATAAAATGTCAATTTTTAATAAAAAAAGACACATTTGGAGTTATAAAAGTCACACCATGCATTGTATTGAGGTGGGGTTGATTCCTACATGTCACAAATGGTTTATGTATTGTTTTCCTAAAATATCAAAATAATCCAAATGGGTTTTCTTGGTTTTGATTATGTACCTTGTTTTTTAACTAAAATTAATATCAAATTTAAATGAAATATTTGGATTTATATCAATCATGTCGTTCATAGAATTGAGGTGTGTTTGATTCATAAACATCAAAAATTACTCATGGATCATTTTTCTAAAGTATCAAAATAATCTGAATGAGTTTGCTCAGTTTTCAGTATGACAATTGTGTTTTTTTATTAAAATATCATTTCAAACCAGAAACACCTATTTTAAGTCATATCAGTCACATAGTACATTGGTTTGAGGTGATACTGATTCATACATGTCACAAATGACTTACTAATCACTCTTATAAATTATGAATATAATCATAGGGTGTTTTATTTGTTTTTAGTGAGTGAAACGTTTTGAGCTAAAATGTCAATTTTAAACTGATAATGAACACTTTTAGTCATACTGGTCGCATCATGCGTTGGATTGAGGTGAGGTTGATTCCAAAACATCACAAATGAATCATGGGTCATTTTATTAATTTCTAAAAACAATATGAATGCATTTTCTTAGTTTTCAGTATGTCACTTGTTCTTTTTACTTAAACTAATGTCAATTTTAAATAAAAACACATTTGGATTTATACCAGTCACATTGTTCACAGGATTGAGGTTTGGTTGATTCCTAAACATCAAAAATGACTCATGGATCATTGTTATAAGGTATAAAAACAATCCAAATGTGTTTTCTCAGTTTTCAGTATGTCGGTTGTTTTTTTTTTCTAAAATATCATTTCAAACCAGAAACATGATTTTTGAGTCATACCAGTCACATCGTGTGTTGATTTTATGTGAGAATACATCATACACATCATAAAGGACTTAATAAACACTTTACTAAATTATAAAGACAATCAGAAAGTTTTTTCTTGGTTTTTAGTGAGTGACACGTTTTGAGCTAAAAAATAAATTTTAAACTGATAACAGACACTTTTAGTCATATCGGTCACATCGTGCGTCGGATTGATGTACGGTTGATTACTATACCTCAAAAATGACTCATGGATCATTTTCATAAAGTATAAAAATAATACTAATGTGTCTGATTAGTTTTCAGAATTTCAGTTGTTCTTTTTTACTTAAATTAATATCAATTTTAAATAAAATGACACATTTAAATTTATATCGGTCACACCATGCATTTTATTGAGGTGGGGTTGATTCCTACACATCAAAAATGACTCATAGATCATTTTACTAAATTATAAAAATAATCCGAATGCATTTTCTCAGTTTTCAGTATGCCAGTTGTGTTTTTTTACTAAAATTAATGTCAATTTTAAATAAAAAGATACACTTTAATTTATACTAGTTGCATTGTGCATTGGATTGAGGTGCGGTTAATTCCTACATGTCAAAAATGACTTATAAATCATTTTCCTAAAGTATCAAAACAATATGAATTCGTTTTCTCAGTTTTTAGTATGTCAGTTTTGTTTTTTTACTAAAATATCATTTTAAACTAGAAACACACATTTTGAGTCATATCGGTCACATTGTGCATCAATTTGACATGATACTTCTTCATACACATCAAAAATAACTATGAATAATTGTCCTAAATTATGAATACAATTAGAGTGGGTTTTCTTGGTTTTTAGTGAGCAATGTATTTTGAACTAAAATTTCAATTTTAAACTGATAACATAAACTTTTATTCATATCGGTTACACCATTCATCGAATTGAGGTGTTATTATAGCATCCCACCTTTTTATAACATAACTTTTCATTACATTTTACAAAACCGAGGATCTTTAAGGTTTAGTGTCTTGGAAACCAGGAACTTAAAACATGAAAACATATAACATCTTTCTTAAACACTTGAAAGGCTTCTCCACATGTTCATCCTAGGTTCATTACTGCATCTCATAACCTGGGGACATACATCAAAAGAAAGGATGAGCAGAAGGCCCAGTAAGGGAACAAGAGAAACATTTAACATGTGAACTTGAGATACATCAACTATGTCATGAAAAAGAACTTTAAGGCATGAGAAAGAAATCACGAGGCATATCATAATAAAAATAAAATTTTTCATAACTTTAAGATGTGGCTACATCATTTAACATAGAAAATCATGAACATATCACCAAGGTCCAACCCTAAGTTGTCATTTGAAAATTACCAAGGTTATTCACCAAGATATCGTGAAAATTGTAATCTCTAGTGGTTACATCATTACCCAATGCATTGGAGCGCTATCAGGGAACACCATTAAATTTACCTTTATTATCATGTGAGCCACATATATCATCATAAAAAAATTCATAAATAACCCATATAGCATAAAATAAATGGGTTTCATTTCATAATCATAACGTTTTTAGAAAAAAAAATGCTTTAAAGATATGATCTTTACGTCACTTTAAACCCACTGAAGGGGAGAGCGGGTCTCATGTATGTAAATCACAGAATTTAAAATAGAACATTTTGATATATATGTGAATACCCCTGTATAAATAAGAGATTTGATTATTCACTTTATAACATAAAATAATTTTGAGAAAAGAGAGAGGCATTTTGAGACGAAAATTCTGCAGCATAACGGCTATGTTTCGGGTTTTTAGAAAACATTGAAAAGAGAGGGGACATGGGTCAAACATTCATAAATGACCCATAAAACAGTAGAGGGACAGAATAAGAAGGATATATGAACATGGTAATGAAATTTGAAGGACATACCATTTGAAATGAAAAACATGGAAGGAAGACAAAAATTAGATTTCTCTTATGAAAGTTCGGCAGCCTAACGGTGTTACTTAAACTTCAACAAAGATGATTTGAAAAGATCAAATAGGGTCTCTCATAATGTGAACATAAGATTTCAGTATGATAGATATAGATATCATACCCCAACATAATTAAAAAGGAACTTGAACGACTTTACATGAAATTAGAACTTTGAAAAGAATGAGAAGGGTGAAAGAATCCCTTAAAAATTCGGCAGCCTAACGGCGCCACATAAACATTCATAAAAAGAAATGATGAGAGTAAGAGGGGGTCTCTCATCATATTAACATAAAAAGGAAAGTATAATGAAGATAAAATAACATCCTCCAACATAAGAACATGGAACATAAAAGAAATGACATAAAAGAGATTACTTGAAAAGAAAGAGAGAGGTCGGATCCCTTACCTTAAAACATAACTCTTAAAACTCAAAGGTTTGGACCTTGAGGGATTGGGTCACCTTGGGAGGACTCCTTGGGAGTTAAGGAGACCAGAAATTCGTTGAGAATGATTTTGGAGTCCAAATTATGAGAGCATGTCTTGGTATTTATAGGGAAAGTGAGGGGACAAGGCATTAATGGTCAAGGGACACCTCATAAGTGGGTTTCTCAAAACCATGTGCTCTCCCAAGATATTTCCCATGAATTTAGGCCACATGGGGCCCCCAATACAATAATTCATCACCTTTGGTCGGACAACCCATAAAATATCTCATTACATCATCATGACAGAGTTATGATGTCATTAAACATACCGAAACCCTAAAACTGTATTTTTACTATTCACTAAAAATTCAACTTTCTCAGAAAAATCCCAAAATTTTACCTTAACCAAATATCAATGCTCTGATTTCAAAAATGAACTCCATTTTATAAAAATAATTTTCTAAATATTTTTAATTTATTTTTTAAATAAATACACTATTCACCGAAAATTCATTTTTTTCAGAAAAAACCCCAAAATTTACCTTAACATAATATTGATCCTCTGAGTTCATAAATGAAATCCATTTTATAAAAATAATTTTCTAAATATTTTTAATTTAATTTTTAATTAAAAAACACTATTCACCCGAAAAAACTAATACTTGAATAATAATTTATGAAACCGTTATTTAACCATTTTATTGAATCACATTACTTAATCAAGGTGCCTAGATTATATTAATGCTTTATTTAAGTGAGATTACTAATCCATTTGGTCACATAACTAATCCTAAGCATAAAATCACTATTCATAATTCACTATTCATCAAAAATTATGTTGATTTTATTAGACTCTAAATTTCGTACTGAACGTAATTGTAGAAGACCATTTTTTGAAAATCATTACACATTTTTAATTATTTAAGGTTTACATAAACATTTTTTTTAAATATACTTTCTCTAAAATTCACAAAAAATATGCATACTATATTTATCCGAACATTTGAAAAGTCATAAACATCATCATAAGAAGAAATCTCAATTTGTATTTAAAATAAAGGATTACACAAGGCAGTTACGGTCTCCTTACATAACCCCTTATCACACCAGCATAGGACCTAAGTGTAAGGTGTGCTAAGGTGAGAGAATCCGAGGGAGGCTCGGCCAACATCGCACGAGTAGTAATTTCTATCAGTTTGAACTTCTCACGAAGGCGATCCCGTTCTAGCTTCACATGATGAAGTTCAGCTTGGGTTTGGTCCAGAGCAAAGCCCAATGGTGCTACCTCCATCCCAAATTCTGTTAGATGGGCTTCGATCGGTCCAAGACTACTGGGTGAGGCCATCGAATCTTCTTTCTATATTAATTAACCAAGATTACTTGTATTTAGAGACAATAATCAAAACGTTTAGTTTCCAGTGGTCATATTGACAAATGGTCATATAACAGTCAAAACCCAACAGTCTCACTTTAATTATACTCATGTTATCAAATGAAACATTTTTGTTGAGTATAAAAATAAAATAAAATAACACACAAAATTAGGAAACAAGATTTATTCAAAATTTCGGGTCGTTACAATGATTGATTCTGACATGTCAAAAATGACTAATGGATCGTTTTCCTAAAGTATCAAAACAATACAGATGCATTTTCTCAGTTTTTAGTATGTCAGTTGTGGTTTTTTGCTAAATTTATTGTTAATTTAATATAAAAATACACACTTAAAGTCATAACATTCCCACCATGAATTTGATTTAGGTTTGGTTGATTCCTACACATCACAAATAACTTATGGATCATTTTCCTAAATTATCAAATCAATACTAATGTGTTTTCTCGGTTTTCAATATGTCACTTGTTTTTTACTAAAAATACTATCAATTTTAAATAAAAATAGATAATTTGAGTCATACCAGTCACATATTCATTCTATTTGTGTACATTATTCTATTAGGTATGCTGCTCATTTGTATCTAAACGAATCTATATCATCTTGTGAATCAGAATCTTTTCTAAAATCATGGTAGTACTGAAAAAATATAAATACACAAAGGATTAATAAATATTTTAAATGAAATAATAATTATTTTCAAAAATACCTCTTTAGGGATGTTGGGTTGTTCATGGAATATGATCTATTTCATAAATTTATAAACATAATAACCACAGTCTTTATCATTTATTTTTTTCAGACACTTCAGAAACATTGAGAAAAATAAGTAATTTTTTTATATGTGTTTGGATAGTGAAATATTATTATATATACCTTGATTTTTATCCATGTAACATCCCCAAATGATAAAGGGTTAAATGACTAAATGATATGACTCATGTCAACAAGGTGCACCTTCCTTTTCGGGAGCCTGTCTGATTAGAACTCCACAGTTAAGCGTGCTTGGTCTGGAGTAGTGATCAGGATGGGTGACCTCTTGGGAAGTTTCTCAGGGTGTGTGTGAGTGAGGACAAAGCACACTGGAAAGGACATGTGTTGGCCTGTGGGGACAATCATTAGTCATATAACCCGTTCAGGCATGTGGGTGGACCCTGGGGTGGGTCCCACATGTCTATGGGGCAACTGGTGGTACCTAGTGGGCTAGGACCCGACGGCCATATTAAGGCGGGGTGTCTGTGATGTCACTGGGACCCGGTTGTCACATTTGGTATCAGAGGAGGAACCCAGCCTTAAGTGTAGTGCACTGCCGGGGTTGAGATGTAGGGCCCACAACGAGGGCGTTGTTCTCTAAAGGGGGGATGATTGTAACATCCCCGAATGATAAAGGGTTAAATGACTAAATGATATGACTCATGTCAACAAGGTGCACCTTCCTTTTCGGGAGCCTGTCTGATTAGAACTCCACAGTTAAGCGTGCTTGGTCTGGAGTAGTGATCAGGATGGGTGACCTCCTGGGACGTTTCTCAGGGTGTGTGTGAGTGAGGACAAAGCACACTGGAAAGGACATGTGTTGGCCTGTGGGGAAAATCATTAGTCATATAACTCATTCAGGCATGTGGGTGGATCCTGGGGTGGGCCCCACATGTCTGCAGGGCAACTGGTGGTACCTAGTGGGTCAGGACCCGACGGCCATGTTAAGGCGGGGTGTCTGTGATGTAACTGGGACCCGGTTGTCACATTTTACATTACTCCCACCACAGGGCTTTACGTCCCCGTAAAGCTTCACCACAAACTTAGGGAAACAAAGGCAGTACTGATCACGCATCTGAGCATTCCGCTCCCATGTGCCGACAGTGTGACTCGACCCTTGGAGGCGAGAGTGAAAAATTGGTATCAGAGGAGTCGGTTCTACCGCAGAACTTATAACTCTGATATTTTCTTTCTGTGAAGCAATAGTGTTAAGAGTACCGAGTGTGGTTTTCAGTTCAGGGAGTCCAGTTTTGGTGCGGGCAGCCGACGTATCCATACACCAGGACCCTGACAACTGATTTCCGACTTTGTGCACGAAAACACTAATTGCGTGTGTGTTTTCAAAGGTTTACCCTTAAAACAGCTCAAACCAGGTCATCTTACCAGGTATAATCATTTGACTGTGTTACGTTGTTTCTTTCCGAATGCCTTTTCTCAGACGACCAGCTAGAGCCCAGAGGGATGTGCGTGCTGACAGCCTGTCGAGTGACGAGGCTTCGGTATAGGGCCCTCTTGCAGTTGAGGCACCAGCGGAGGCACCAGCGGTACCACATTTGTCACGACCCGTCCTCGGGGCCCGTGCCGTGACTACCCCAAGTCCGCCTTCCATAGGCCAGGGGCTGGTGACTAGCACCAAAGGCGTAAAAATCCCGATAACTGGGAAGTAATTACCTTTATAAAAGAAAATAAGCACCACAAGCGGAAGCAAAACACTAAGTACAAAAGAAATGCAGAAAAGTAAATGGGCCAGAATACAAACCCAAAAGAAAGTACAACTACAACTGAACAAGGTACAACAGCAAAAAGACAAACAGCTGGAAGAAGGAAGCAGCTCCTGGGTCGTCCTCCTCGGGTCCTACCTGAAGGGTAGGTACAGATAGCGCAGCTCCTGGTCGTCCACCACAGATCCTACCTGAAGGGTAGGTACAGATAGCCTCCTCCACGCTATCATCCGTCAACCTCCTCTGTGAGTCGTCTCGTCGTGTAGTCCACCTCCGGGTACTGACTCGTCATGTAGTCCACCTCCGGGTACCGCAGAACTTATAACTCTGATATTTTCTTTCTGTGAAGCAATAGTGTTAAGAGTACCGAGTGTGGTTTTCAGTTCAGGGAGTCCAGTGTTGGTGCGGGCGGCCGACGTATCCATACACCAGGACCCTGACAACTGATTTCTGACTTTGTGCACGAAAACACTAATTGCGTGTGTGTTTTCAAAGGTTTCCCCTTAAAACAGCTCAAACCAGGTCAGCTTACCAGGTATAATCGTTTGACCGTGTTACGTTGTTTCTTTCAGGATGCCTTTTCTCGGACGACCAGCTAGATCCCAGAGGGATGTGCGTGCTGACAGCCTGTCAAGTGACGAGGCTTCGGTACAGGGCCCTCTTGCAGTTGAGGCACCAGCGGAGGCACCAGTGGTACCACATTTGTCACGACCCGTCCTCGGGGCCCGTGCCGTGACTACCCCAAGCCCGCCTTCCATAGGCCAGGGGCTGGCGACTAGCACCAAAGGCGTAAAAATCCCGATAACTGGGAAGGCATTGCCTTTATAAAAGAAAATAAGCACCACAGAGTACAAGTGGAAGCAAAACACTAAGTACAAAAGAAATGATGAAAAGTAAATGGGCCAGAATACAAACCCAAAAGAAAGTACAACTATAACTGAACAAGGTACAACAGCAAAAAGACAAACAGCTGGAAGAAGGAAGCAGCTCCTGGGTCGTCCTCCTCGGGTCCTACCTGAAGGGTAGGTACAGATAGCGCAGCTCCTGGTCGTCCACCACAGATCCTACCTGAAGGGTAGGTACAGATAGCCTCCTCCACGCTATCATCCGTCAACCTCCTCTGTGAGTCGTCTCGTCGTGTAGTCCACCTCCGGGTACTGACTCGTCATGTAGTCCACCTCCGGGTACCGCAGAACTTATAACTCTGATATTTTCTTTCTGTGAAGCAATAGTGTTAAGAGTACCGAGTGTGGTTTTCAGTTCAGGGAGTCCAATGTTGGTGCGGGCGGCCGACGTATCCATACACCAGGACCCTGAAAACTGATTTCCGACTTTATGCACGAAAACACTAATTGCGTGTGTGTTTTCAAAGGTTTCCCCTTAAAACAGCTCAAACCAGGTCAGCTTACCAGGTATAATCGTTTGACCATGTTACGTTGTTTCTTTCAGGATGCCTTTTCTCGGACGACCAGCTAGATCCTAGAGGGATGTGCTTGCTGACAGCCTGTCGAGTGACGAGGCTTCGGTACAGGGCCCTCTTGCAGTTGAGGCACCAGCGGAGGCACCAGCGGTACCACATTTGTCACGACCCGTCCTCGGGGCCCGTGCCGTGACTACCCCAAGCCCGCCTTCCATAGGCCAGGGGCTGGCGACTAGCACCAAAGGCGTAAAAATCCCGATAACTGGGAAGGCATTTCCTTTATAAAATAAAACAAGCACCACAGAGTACAAGCGGAAGCAAAAAACTAAGTACAAAATAAATGCTGAAAAGTAAATGGTCCATAATACAAACCCAAAAGAAAGTACAACTACAACTGAACAAGGTACAACAGAAAAAAGACAAACAGCTGGAAGAAGGAAGCAGCTCCTGGGTCGTCCTAGGAGGAAGACCCAGGAGCTGCTTCCTTCTTCCAGCTGTTTGTCTTTTTTCTGTTGTACCTTGTTCAGTTGTAGTTGTACTTTCTTTTGGGTTTGTATTCTGGACCATTTACTTTTCAGCATTTATTTTGTACTTAGTGTTTTGCTTCCGCTTGTACTCTGTGGTGCTTGTTTTCTTTTATAAAGGCAATGCCTTCCCAGTTATCGGGATTTTTACGCCTTTGGTGCTAGTCGCCAGCCCGAGGCCTATGGAAGGCGGGCTTGGGGTAGTCACGGCACGGGCCCCGAGGATGGGTCGTGACAAATTGGTATCAGAGGAGGAACCCAGCCTTAAGTGCAGTGCACTGCCTGGGTTGAGATGTAGGGCCCACAACGAGGGCGTTTTTCTCTAAAGGGGGGATGATTGTAACATCCCCAAATGATAAAGGGTTAAATGACTAAATGATATGACTCATGTCAACAAGGTGAACCTTCCTTTTCGGGAGCCTATCTGATTAGAACTCCACAGTTAAGCGTTCTTGGTCTGGAGTAGTGATCAGGATGGGTGACCTCATGGGAAGTTTCTCAGGGTGTGTGTGAGTGAGGACAAAGCACACTGGAAAGGACATGTGTTGGCCTGTGGGGACAATCATTAGTCATATAACCCGTTCAGGCATGTGGCTGGACCCTGGGGTGGGCCTCACATGTCTGCGGGGCAACTGGTGGTACCTAGTGGGCCAGGACCCGACGGCCATGTTAAGGTGGGGTGTCTGTGTTTGTGTTGTGTTAAACCTTCGGGAGAGCAGAGAGAGAATTCTTCGTTCTTCGACGAAGAACGCGAAGAACGCGAAGAACGCTCCAACCTCCGACAAAGAACACCAAACCCTCGGAGATCGACGAGGTGACGCCGACAACTCTCCTTCCGCGACGTTTCTTCCGTGACGAGAAAATCCGCGACGAACCCTCACTCGACGACTTCGACGAGGTAGCGGATTGTCATGTTGAGAATAATTTTATTCCCTTAAATTCCTCCTTTCTTTCTTTCTTTCATTCTTAAGAAAACAATGAACATGGATCAACTTAATTACCTAGTTGATCCGCGAACGTTTTCCTTACGGGTTGGGAATTTCTGTTGCAGGAAGTTATGGGGGATTATTTTTATTTTTGATTGTGATCTCATCTGTCGCCTTTATTCCTTCTTTTTTTTTGGGGCCGCCTGTTATCATACTAACGGGGGAAGGTCGGACCGCATGAACACGGCCGACCCTCCTTCCCCCCTTGTTGTTTGAGATCGTTGTGGAACGAACAAAGGCGTAACAGTGCAACGACACCGTGCGGACACGAGAAAGAACGCGGCAAAGGAGCGTGGTGCCGTCGCGCCGCGCCGTTGAAGCCGAGCGAAACCGTGGGTGGAGTCCGGGCCGCGGAGGCATTTTTAAGACCCTGTGGTTTGTTGTCGAAGTGCGGATCGACGATCGATGGGGAAGCGGGCCACGAAGACATTTTGAGGGCCTCGCAGTGAAGATTGGGTCCCGGGAGGACCACTGGCGAAGACCGCACACAAAACGGACCACTGGAGCGCGTCCGGTGGCCCGTGGAAACTCCCGCCGGCGCGCCACGCCGGCCTTGCGGTGCCGGCGGTCAGAGGCGGCGCTCGGTGCGCCGCCGGCAAAACCCGCCGCAGCTTCAGCCGCGGCGGCGACGCGGTTCCGCGGCCGCGCGGAACTGGTGGAGGGACGCGGCCCGGCCGCCGCGTCTGCTGGCAAGGCGGCCCCAACCGGGGCTGCGGGTTCCTCACGTGGGGGCAGTGCGCCCCCGCGACTTCCGCGCTCGGCCGCTCGGCCGAGCCGAGCCAGACCGGCCGGCCGAGCCAGGCCGCGCCCTGGCCGGACCGGACCGGGTCGGGCCGGGCCGGGTCGGCCCGGACCCCCCGTCTTCGGACCGTTTTCGGTCTTTTGCCCGTAACTTGATCTACGGGCCTCTGAACGACGCGCCGTCAGCGGAAACGCGATCCTTGGATCGAGACGGTCGTTTCGGTATATCGCACTCAAGGTTTCGGAATACTTTGGGTTCAGCCGGGTTGGTTCGTACACGAAACCAACCGGGCCCTCGGAGCGGAAACGCTCATATCTTGAGCTATGGACGTCTGATTGACGTGCCGTCAGCTTTGTTGAATTCCTCTAAGTGAGACGGATCTTTTGGCTTACTCCGCTCGAGGTTTGGACGCAGTTGGAGGACGGTCGGGTTGGTTTTAACTTAAAAACCAATCGGGCCCCTAGGACGAAAAAGCCAATAACTTCCAGACCGGGCGTCCGATTGACGCGTCGTCTGTTGCGTTGCGTTCCTATTGACGATACGGAACTTTTGGCATCCTCCGCCCGAGTTTTGGATGCAGATGGATAGTGGCCGGGTTGGATCGCACCGAAATCCAACCGGGCCCCTGGAACGGAAAAGCTGATACCTTTCTGACAGAACGTTCGTTTGACGAACCGTCAGCGGCGTTGGTGATCACGTTGAGAAATGGTACCTATGAGTATACCCTATGAGAGTTTGGGGTACAGTTGAGATACGGCCGGACTGGTTCGCTCACGAAACCAATCGGGCCCCGGGGATGAAAAGGCTAATAACTCACAGACCGGACGTCCGATTGACGGGCCGTCTGTTGCGTTGAGACCCCTATGACGAGGCGGTCCTTTGAGATACTTCTTCGTGGGACTTTGAGATACTTGGAGTATCGACCTGTAGCTCGTGGAGCGGACCCTCCCAGAGACGAGCGTGTGGAGTACGGAGACCGTGTAGCCGACTGAGACCTGACGACTGCTTGACCGACTTGACTTGGAGTGAGTCGACTAGCCCAGTGGACGGAGCACTACTTTCTGAGGTGCAGACCCATGGAGGACGGAGCACTACCTGTGTGACAGTGCAGACCCACGGTACTCGTCCGGAGAGTACCTCAGCAGGCTACTTGGGGGTGTGCACTACTGTGTTTGGGTGACATACCCCGGCGGGAAGCACTACTGTGTTTGGGTGGCTGACCCGCGGTACTCGACAGGAGGAGTACCTCAGCAGTCTTAGGTTAGTGAGCAGTACCTCGGAGTCGTGACAGGACCACTGTACACTCCAGAGACGGAGCTCTTCAGCAGTTACGGTTTCGATAATGGAAATCCTGGTTTGAGCTGAGACTTTTGAACTTTGTGTTTACCTCATGATTGAGATGGGTCACTTGATAACTTAGGTATATGTATGAGCATATACCTGGGTAGTGGTTATCCGTTGATTTCACAATATTTGTGTTTCCTCATGATTGAGATGGGTTGCTTGATAACTTAGGTATATGTATGGGCATATATCTAAGTAGAGGTTATCTGTTGAGATCTTCTTGTGGTTATCCTTGTTGGTTTAGTGAGACCTTGAGGGTCTCGGGGTCCCTACTGAGTATCGTTATACTCACCCCAGCACGGGCTATGCCCGCACCTCGTTGTGTTGGTTGCAGACGACGGGCAGTGCTGACGGAGGCCGAGTGTTCGAGGACGAGTCGGTACCCGGAGGTGGACTACACGACGAGTCAGTACCCGGAGGTGGACTACACGACGAGACGACTCACAGAGGAGGTTGACGGACAAGAGCGTGGAGGAGGCTATCTGTACCTACCCTTCAGGTAGGATCTGTGGTGGACGACCAGGAGCTGCGCTATCTGTACCTACCCTTCAGGTAGGACCCGAGGAGGACGACCCAGGAGCTGCTTCCTTCTTCCAGCTGTTTGTCTTTTTGCTGTTGTACCTTGTTCAGTTGTAGTTGTACTTTCTTTTGGGTTTGTATTCTGGCCCATTTACTTTTCATCATTTCTTTTGTACTTAGTGTTTTGCTTCCGCTTGTACTCTGTGGTGCTTGTTTTCTTTTATAAAGTCAATGCCTTCCCAGTTATCGGGATTTTTACGCCTTTGGTGCTAGTCGCCAGCCCCTGGCCTATGGAAGGCGGGCTTGGGGTAGTCACGGCACGGGCCCCAAGGACGGGTCGTGACAATCCAGTTGTATTACTTGTGATGTTTCTTGTCCTTTTCCCCTGGACGCATTCCATGATGTAGACAATATTCATGCACCGCCCTATCATAACAAAATCCTCATTAAAAGATAATATAAATTATATAACTAGATGTTTAGTTCTAAAATATTGGATGTAGTGTGATAAAAATTAAAAAACATCATCATGTGTGGTTGGTTTGTTGGATATCCATGCAGTGAATCCAGGATATAAATCTTTGGAGTATCCAAATTGATCGCAATTAGCATCCAATTTTTTCTAAGAACGCAAAAAAGAATAAGTAATGAAAGAAATTAAAATATATTTGATCTGATTAAATTATATAGTTTTAACCCTACATCGTTGGTATTAAGAAGATTCTGTCATCCGTAATTTTTTTGTTAAACGATTTGATCAAGTCTGCCACTATTTCACACTCTTTATCGGATTCTATTTTTGTTTGTTCTGTAGACGTGATGTGAGGACTAATGAGTCCAAAAAAAATTCATGGGTAAATCCCTTCAATTGTTTTTCATATATATGCCCGTGAAAAATATTAAATGTATTTAGTCATAATTGTCATAGTATATCAGCTTTTGGAAAATCAAATCAGGAAAACATACCTCATGTATACATTTACAACTGATCCACCTATCCAATCATACTCTAGGATTCCACTTACATTTTCAACACTGATGAAATCTAGATCTTCCCCTTTGTATATATTTTCATCAAAAATAATTGTGTGAGTACCATCATCTTTCAACTTCATATTCACATGACCCTACAATAATAATAAATGAGAATATAGAATGGTTGGGTTTAAGGTGCTTTCTGTAGATTGTTTCGATCGGTTGGTTAACCCTTGAGATAGTTTTGAGTCGTTCTTTATTTTCACCCTCTTCTATGTGTCTGTCTATAATAACATTCACCAATTTAGACCTTTTTTCATTAAATGTTAATGGTTTATCTTGAAAAATAAATTAGAAATGAACAAGCTGTGATGGAAATGCAATGAATGTTCCAAGAGATTGTTCGACCATATGAATATCTTCATCATTAATTGGAATAGGTAACTCAATGCTTGGCTCGTGGTCTATGTTAATCAACACTTATACATGACCTATTGGAAGTGGTTTGTTGTGTAGCATGGCGTTCTGGATATTGAACATCATAGCCCTCGCTACAAGGTGATGGGTGGGTGTTGATAGATATAAATCACAGTCATTTTCACCCTTTACAAAATCAGTACAGAAAAGGTATCAGTGTCTATATGATTCACAATTCAAATAAGGGATTATTAGAACATTGATTACCTCAGCTAAGATAGGTTTTTGAGGGGAATGGCTCACCTCAAATCTAGTGGGGGTGGGGTGGGATCTTCACACACTGGTTTCTCTTGATTTGTTTCTTCTCTTTGTCCCCAGCCATTAAATTTGGCATAAACTCTCTCTGTAATTGCATATTTTATTCAAGGATAGCTATTATTTCTCTCATCATTTTTATTTCTTCACTTTGATCCTCCTATTGTTTTTTTTCTCAAAAGATGTTTAGGGTGTCACCCCAAAACCCGCACCTCTGATGCGGCCATACTTTTTTGGCTGCTTCAAGGCCACCGAAAGTATGTTTTCATCCAATTTGGATGTTGATTCATGTGACTATGTCAGATAAAAAATATAGAAAAATAAGTAATCATTTTTATGTAATATTTATTTAAAGAAAAAAATATTTATTATGTCATACTTACATATGTTTTCCACACTTTTTGTGTGCTTTCATCTATTAGTATCCCATATTTATTTACACATTCCTTCTTCCATAGCACATAGTGTGGGATGGAAGTGACTTTGGATTTGGATTCATCAATCTCCATATAAATAGAGGAACATAGTTATGGTGTTTTTTTACGTCACATAAAAGTATTATGGTATATTTAAAATATGTACCAATTTTTTTCAATTGAAATGTATCCCATTCTTACTTTACGGTAGGGTTATGTTGGTTTTACTACTCGTTTCTTATTTTCATCACTTAGTTATTGTTTCATAAATAAAAAACTACCAATCAAAGTGATGAATACACGTATCATCAAACAACGTATTACCAAATACAATGTACCTAAAAAGACTAATCAGCACAACGGCTAGTAAACACTTCTCATGCTCCTTGGGTTATTAGGTGTGCATAAATAGGAGGTGGGTGCGTATTTATTTTCCCTTTAGCATCTTTAAGATAAAATCTCATTAAAATTATGTGAAACCCTATGTGAATCCTTCCAGTAACTCTTAATACATAGTCCTTGTGTGATTTATCCACTATAAATGCACTCTAAAAGGAATGATGAAGAGTAATTCAATGTTTCATTATTTTATTTTATTTTAAATTAAAGAAATGATATCATAATGTTACCATAATATCTCCCCACATCAGTGTCTTAATCCCAGTGAAAACATGGTGCCACAACTGTACATCAATCGGCACGTGTTGATGAGTGACAATTCCAATATAACTATTGAACATGGACTTATTGGGATTAACATGTTGATCGTGCTTATTCCATCTAACCTCATATTTTATGTATTTCTCTTTTTCCTTAAGGATTTTTTCTAACATTGTCAAACTACGGTGCTCCGGTTTTTTTTGCACTGCTAGTGTTTCATTGCCTGCCATTTCCTTGGTTTCAACATCATCAATATGTTCCTATGGAGTTCTAGCATCAGCATGTGTAGATGGTGGTTGTTCCTCTACACTAGGAGTAGCAACAATAACAGGTTGAGAAACCTATTGGTCCTCTGCACTGCGAGCAACAGCAGGTTGAGAGACATGTTGTTCCTCTACACTGCGAGCAGCAGTAGGTTGAGAGACCTATTGTGTCTTAGGATTGGGAGCATCATCGCTTGTAGAAGTCATTATCTGCAGAAGTGGTTTAACATTTAATTTAGATTATATAAAAGTAGCAGTGAATAGATAATAACATAAGGTAACATTATGTATATTACAAAAAAAATAGAACTTGATTATTGAACTCTCTTTTTTTAAGGCTGAAGGGATTTTACCTCTCTATAGACTATCCAAATCCCTTCATTGTGGTCTCCTCTGACATACAAAACACCATCTACATTGGGACCACTGAGAAATGATCGCAACGTCCCAATGAAAGGGTCATCATTCTTTGAATTTTCATCTGACCCTTCAGTGTTTTTAGTCGATAATAGAACAATTAACCACTTTCGGTTTGCGAGATATGTAATATAAAATATGTGTACTGCATGTGATGCCATTATAAATGGTTTGCCTTTATACCCTTCCTTACTGAAATCAACTTTCATGAATCCCAACTCATATGTTTTAACAGCACTCCTATTTTCAACCCACTTGCGTTGAAAAATCATCACTTGGAAGTTCATATAATCCAACTCTCATATTTTTTTGATGATGCCAAAGTATGACATATTCGTATAAATTGGATTTATGCCCTTAGCACTGGGAACATGCATTGCTTCAAGCAAAAGTATAACTCCACTATTCTACATGGTATTGTATTTATCATGTTCATTAGTATAGAATATATAACCATTAATTACATAATCATTATAAGATAATACATACACACTTGGTCCTCCGGCTAGCCATCAAAGTCATTCTGAAATTGAGTCTAGATTTTCATCTGACTCCTTAAATATATGGTCCCAAAACCATCCGATAAACTATCGATTATGTGTATTTGATATCCATTTTCATCCCTTGATGGATTCAAATGATGAATAATTTCTTTATGGGTTTCAACGTATGGGTCAACCTCCAAACTGTTATGAAAAACGTAAAGGTGGGCCTGCTCCAGATCTGTAATATTGATTGTGACGACCACTCTTCCAGAAATTCATTCACCCGCAAGCCACCCAGTGTGACGAGATTTCGGTAGACCAATGTTTTCTACACTAGACAGGTATTCGATACAGAATTCAATGGCTTCCTCAAGAATATATCACTCTGCAATACAACCCTCTAGCTGACTTCGATTTTTGACATACCCTTTCAAAATCTTCATATACCATTCAATGGGGTACATCCATCTATAGTGTATAGGACCACATATTCGAATCTCTCTCACCAATTGAACCATCAAATGAACCATCATATAAAAGAATGTTGGTGGGAAGAACATTTCCAATTCACATAATATGATGGTAATTTTTATTTCCATACTCGTCAATTTTGTCAAGTCTATGACTTTTTCATATAGATTTGAATAAGAAACAGAGCTTTGTTAATGTATAACGGACATTCTTGGAAAAAATTAAATTTAAAGCTATAGGAATTGGATATTATATCAAAATGTGACAATCATGTGATTTCATACCCTTTAACTTTAAATCAGTCATTGACATGATGTTCTTGATATTTGATGAATACCACTATGGAACCTTTACATCATTCAAGAAGTTTCAAAACTACTATCTCTTCTGCCTGGAAAGAGTGTAAGCAGATGGAGGAAGAAAAGTTTGTTTTTCACCCTTCACTGATACCAACTATTCTTGTATTCCCATGTCAACCATGTCCAACCTAGCCTTAATTCCATCTTTTGTTTTTCTAGGTGCATTTAGCAAAGTGTCGATGACATTGTCACATACATTTTTTTCAACATGAATAACATTAAGAAAGTGTCTGACATACAGACAATTCCAGCATGGTAATTCAAAAAGACTGATCTCTTCTTCCAACTAGTTTTCGTGAGGTTTTTTTAAAAAAAATTACCAAAAGTAGTATCTGCATCTTTTACTTTCTCAAACATTTGATCATCTATTAGTGGAGACGGTGTTGTACGTTATTCTAAAATTTCATTGAATTATTTTTTCCAAGATCAGTACTTATGTTGTTGGGGTAGAAATTTGTGATGTCTTAGAAACACGGTTTTCGATGAATGTTTCATCCTAACTGACTATGTACCTTGTTCTTAGATGGGACACCCATGACTTACTTTAATGTTATATCTTAACAAATTTCTATAAGCAGGAAATCCATTTATCGTCTCAAACAATATGAATCTCAATGTGAAATCTTCATTTCTATAAGCATCATACAATGTAACACTTGAATCCCACAATAATTTCAAATCCTAGATCAATGGAGCCAAATAAACATCAATATCATTACTCGGTCATTTCGGTCCTGATATAAGTATAGATAGAATGATGTGTTTTAGTTTCATGCATAACCATAGTGGAAAGTTATAATTTACCAACATAATCGTCCATGTACTGTGAGTGCTTCTTTGAAAACCAAAAGGATTCACTCCATCTGTAGATAATGCAAGACCAAGGTTTCTTGGATCATTTCCAAAATCATGATACTCATGATCAATTATCTTCCACTAAGGAGAGTCTATCGGGTGATGTATTTTCCCATCTTTATTTATTATGTCTGCGTGCCACGTCAATTATACTATAGTCTTCTCACTTCCATATAGGCATTTAAACCTTGGAATGATTAGAAAGTACCATACAACATTCGTAGGACCAGATTCATATTTCTTGTATTGAGAATCACCACACTTTAGACATTTTCTAAGTGATTTGTGGTCCTTACAAAACAGCATACAGTCATTTGGGAAAGTGTGTATTCATTCAGAGATCATACCCATCGAATGTAGAATTCATTTTGCATCGTATATTCAACTCAAGAGATCATTATCTTCTAGGAGCATGTCATTCAAGTGAGAAAGTAATTCTGTATAACCGAAATCACTCCATCTGTTTCTTGATTTAAAATTATACAGCTTTAGTACAGCTGACAATGTTGTATATTTAGTGCAACCACCATACAAAGGCATCTTTGCGCAACTCTTTAACTGCTCAAACAATTTTGGGCAATCACGAAGTTCATCTTAAACTATCCTTGTCATTTCCTCAATACAATCTTTATCATCATTCACACCTATAATCACATCCCTAATACGTTCTTCTCCATTATCCACACTTGTAATCGTATCATATGATCCATAAAATGCATTGTTATCCCAGAAACTAGCTATATTTCATTTTTTTTCCATGTTTATTCCAACATTTATAACTTCAATCTATTTTGTGACAGATCAAGTGTTCTTCCAACTCCTCTAGACTAACTTGTCTTGAATAATAACAGCGTAAACACGGACAAAGGATTTTAGAAGGGTCATATGCATGATATTTTGCAGACTTGAGGAACTCTTTCACTCCATCTCTATACTCTCTTTCCAAATGATTGGTATTCATCCATTATTTATTCATATCCATCCTATTTGATTCATTGATATTATTATTTAAAAAAATAAATAAATAAAATATTGATATAATGTAATGGTTTTCCAAATTCTATAAAAATCTAAACTTAAAATATCATGAAAAAACTATAGTTCAAATGTCCTTTGAAAACTATTTAAAAATCACACTTGAAATCCCATTAAAAACCAACCATTTACATAAATTACTCTTTAAAATAACACACCCTTTTTAAAATAAATCAATCATTTCTAAACACTCTTTCACAAAACCACAATTCATTTTTTTAAAGCATTCAAGACAACTTCATGACCCAAAAATCTTAATCATTTAAATGAGCGACATCCCTCTAAGAAACATTTCAAAACACTTGAATCATTTTAAAATATCCACTTAGGCATTTTAACTAAGACATATATCCCAATAGAGACACTTTATAAAAGATACATATAAAACACCTCGATTCATCCCAAATCAATCAGTGTTGTATGATTCCATCACATTATTCCAAAGGTAGGTGTAATAATAATAATTTACATAATCATTTGATATTTTTCTCCCCACCATTGGATATCCATTATCCATGATTCCATTTTCCAGTTATATCAATTATCCTTCACCACAACACTAGAGTCCCAATGGATATGTTCCATAGTCAGTGACCACACTCGCAACCATGAAACATTCATGTTCCGGTTTACTAAAAACACTGCATTATCCCAATGATCCTTGGATCACACCAAATAAATTGGTTGTACACCCCCAAGAACAATTTATATGTCTCTCACATGAAGTAATATTGGTTATTTCATTTATAAATACACCTAAGAAAATCTATAAGCATGAACCCATTACATAATCAAAAATTTATCAAGTGTCATTCCTTTCGCACAAAGAATTCCCCTATGACACTCATCACTAGAAGAAACTATGTTGCTTTCCCGATCCTTTTAAGTACATCATGTCTCAAGTCAAAATAAGAAAATAACTATGGTACTAAACTAATAGATGGTATGATTTTCCATAGTATATTTTCTAAAATCTTTAAAAAGACTTTATAAATGACATTACAAATACTAGTCATTCTAAAATTCTTAACTGAACTCATATTGGTAACCTCTAGAATCAAAGTGATGAGAGTATAATTATAAGTATCAAGAGAATTATTACCTCTCCAAAACTCATTCATGAGGTTAACAACATCAAGTCCAAAAATATTCTAAAACCTTTTAAAGAAAATTTCGTAAATAAAATATAGGTTTAGTACCTCTGATGGATGCATCAACCTAAATGTCACGACCACTTCATAACATTGAATATCAATAGTTAATAATTAATTCATATAATTTGTTAAAGTTTTAATAAAATAATAATTTATATATTTAGATATAAAATTATTCTAAGAAGAAAATATTATTTGATAATCACTTGAATTATATCAGTTGTCCCTTTGAGGGGATTCACCATAAAGTGCTTGTGGGTGGAAGGATTCATTACATGTTTTATTATGGTTATTTGATTAGGGTGTCCAAAAAGTGTCTCATGTAGATTTGGATAGGTAGGGATAATAAAAGATATGTTTCCCATATAACTCAATTTATCCCTTAATAAAAATATCATTGTATTCCCCTATGAAGTAGGATTTCCATCTAAACAACATAAATTTCATGTGGTGTTCTTATTCCATTTATGTCATGAATTTATCCTTTATTTTTCATTTTCCTCTAGGGGGTATTTTAAAAACCATGAGGTTATCGGAACTAGAAGGTGGATATCTGATGTAGTCACTTATCTATAGCTTTACTTCTATGTTATGGTATATCAGGTTTGGGGATTTGTTTCAATTCAGGTATGCTCTGGAATTTCTTCCACTATTTGCAAGTTTTAGAGGTTTAATTTATGTTTTGGGGGTTTAACATTAAGATTGTTGATTTGTACCAAATCCAACTAGTGGTATCGTCTCCTTTTCTTATTCTACTATCAGTGATCAAAAAGTGGTATTAATTCTTGGTTATATAACATATGGTGGTTATTTTATCAATACTCGATAGAAATCCTTGGTTTCAAGACTACTAGGTTTCCTTTAGTGAATTGGTTTTCTAAGATTTAGTGGAATTTCACTAGTAACAAAGTGGTGGTGCCATTGAAATGGGTAAGGTCTGGATTGATATTCAATGGTGGAGGATTTAGACTATGGGGGAAATGGTCTTCCTACTCTTGGAGAGTTCAAAAGTTAAATTTATTTTGAATTAGTTAGAAGCGAGGTGTTCAGTAGAATGGGAAACCATGAGATGAAAGCATTAGAATTTTTTTTAAAAGGTGTGTCTAAGAGAATATGGATCCAAGAGAGAAGAAGGACATGCCATAATGATGTTGAGAATTAAAGGTGGATGTGTAGTAGAGGGAGGGATCAAGGAGTATGATTGGTTGAGGTTTTGGTGCAACAGTGGTTCTCGATGAGAATTTATCAATGCATAGAAGGTGAATCATTTTGATCCATATCTAGGGAGAGCATATTGATTCTTAGTAAGTGTGGGGATTTAATCCCATACTAGGGAGAGTGGATCAATATCTAGCAAGTACATATCCTAGGTCCCACCTAAGTAAATGGAGTTCTCATGATAAATGAAATGAAAAAGATTAAAATCAATCATGAAGTCAATCACATAAAGTATGAATGACATAAAAAATTATTAATCTCACCTCTAAACACCCTTCATTGAAACAACACCTTTTTACCCATGTATAACACATTCCAAAATAAAATCAACCCATTTTATATAACCATCAAAATCCAAATATAATATAGTGAAAATGTTCCCAAATCAAAAAATGCTTTTTATAAAGTTCCAACTAGGCCTTTGAGAATTCATTGATAACCAAAACATGAAATTATTTTAAAGAATTTTCCAAATGATCCTTAAATATTTCACCCAAGTTGAACACATAAAATCCTTTTTTGGAGACCAGACATGATTCAAAACATGATGAACAACTCCTTTAAATAATAAATGAATTAAATTCCGACATAAATATATCAAACATACATAAAGGGGTGTCCAAAAATCATATAAGATATAATTACATATTACTAAATCAAATTAATATATAAGATACATAAAATGATAACAAAAGAACACCAAATTTTAATAACAATCAAATCCACTTAAAAAAGTGACATTTAATTAGGAAATAAAGTAGAATTATTAATTTATTACTTATAGAAAATGTTTCAAGGTCATTAGGTGGCTTGAAAAACTATTTAAAAATATAAGTGCATGAAAAGGGCATATAAGGAATTTACACAAAAACTTAGAGTGAATTAGAAAGTGGTTCTAACAATATACAAATAAATTAACTTTAGGATACCCGTTTAAGTTAACTTCAAGGTCACCTTGATAATGAATCATTATGTCATCATCCAAACTAGCATAATTCAATATAATTTAGATGAATAAGGGGTTCAAAATACTCAAGCACCCAAAACATGTAAATTAAAAAGAGTTTCATACAAAAAACTATCTAAACAAAGTTCAAGTGATAAGAAACATTTGAGAAAGTGAAGAGAGTGTTGGCATTATAGATATATTCTAATAAACCCAATAAATGATTGGAAAACATTTAAAAACTTTATAAAAAGGTATAAGTGAAAACCATATGAGAAACTCATAAACATGATCATTATAATACATTCATACTTGGCATAACCTTTCCCATGGTCACACACACACGCATCCAGGGTATACGATCATGTTTCACTAAAGGGCCACCAATTTCTTTTCAAAAATCAACCAACATGCAATTCATTTAGTGCGCAAATAAGGATCACTAATGACCAAAAATTTTAGCGGGGTGTTTTGCCCATATAATTCACAACATCACCATAAAACAAAGAGAAAGAGGAGAAAACTCACCGTGAAGGTGTTGTTCAGTGTGTGACGGAGGTGCGTTCACAGTGAAGGAGAGGCACGCAGCGGAGGAGAGGCGCCCGACAGAGGAGAGGCGCACAATGGAGGTGGGGTGCGCGACGGTGGTGTGGCGCACGACGGAGGAGAGGCACATGATGGTCTGGTTCGTGACAGAGGAGAGGCACACGACGGAGGTGTGGTTCATGAGAGAAGGAGAGGTGGCGGCAAAGGAGGAGGAAGAGGAGGCGCGATGGCAGTGATCGGCTTCTACGAGAGTTTGAGGGGTGCGAGGAAGGAGGAGAAAGTTGGGGTTTTTTTATAAAACTCGATGATCCTTTTATCAGTGCTAACTAAAAAACACTGATAAAGGTATGTTTTATTAGCTCTAAAATAGAAAATGCTGATAAATGACGTCTTTACCAGCACTAAAAATATAACACAATAAAGAAATCCTTTATTAGCGTTTTTTAGCACTGATAAAAATATAATGTTAATAATTTATTTCTATTATTATATATATTTATAAAATTATATACATGATAAATATATATTTATATTTATAAAATTATAATTTAAATAATTATAAAATTATAAGAAATATGCTTATTATATTTATAATCTTAGAAATATATATATATTAAATATATTAATTATATATATTTATAAGATTATAGATGCATATAACTATATTTCTTCTAATTTTATAATTATTTATATGAATATATATTTATTTATAATTATAATTATAAATGAATATATATTTATATGAATAATTATAAAATTAGAAGAAATTAATATTTATAATATTTATAATTTTATTAATATTTATATTTAATATATTTATTATAAATTTATAATTATTTAAATATATCTGTATTTATTTATAATTATAAATATAAATATTCATATTTATTTCTCAATATTTCTATATATTTATTTAATTATATATAACATTATATATGAAAATAATAAATATATTTTTTATGAATTAATAATTATTTAAATAAATATATATTTATTTATATTTATAACTAATAAATATATATTTATTTATTTTTAATTAAAAATTATAATAAATAAATTATTTATAGTTGTAATTATAAATATATATATATATAATTATAAAATTATAACAAATATATTTATAATTTTATACATAAATATAATTAATATATTTATTATAATTTTTTAATTATTTAAATATATCTACATTTATTTAGAATTATATTTATAACTATTTGTATTTATTTATAGATATTTGTATATAAATATATATAATTAATATATTTATTATATTTTTTTAATTATTTAAATATATCTATATTTATTTAGGAATTATAATTATAAATATTTCTATTTATTTATAAATATTTGTATATATTTATAAATATATTTGTTTAATTATATATTTATAACTTTATAATTAGTATAATAAATATATTTATTATAATTTTATAATTTTTTGCACATATAATTTTATTTATAGTTATAATTATACCTATAAATAAATATATCTATAAATATTTGTATATATCTATAAATATATTTATAAAATTATAATATATGTATTTATTGTAATTTTATAATTATTTAAATATATATATATATATATATACTTATAATTATAATTACAAATAAATATATTTAAAAAGTATTTATATATACTTAAAATTTAATAATTATAAATACAATAAATATATTTATTCTTTAAATATATTTAATGTAATTTTATAAGTATTGAGAACATAATATAGTATATGTATGAATAACATGAATTAATCATATACACCTAGTAAAATATACATAAAAAAAACGAGCCGTCAATGGAAAACATTGATAATAATAAGAGTGTAATGTATAAATGAACATTCATGATGATACATAACATATATGCACACATGATCAATATATTAATTGACCAAACTCATTGAAAACACATATATATTTAATTATAATCTTATACTTTTTTAAAACATTATATATATATTTGAATTATTAAAAAATATATATTAATTATAAACATGCAATTTTTATTTAATATATACAAATAAACATTATTTTTGAATATAAATATAATAATTGTATATAAATTATTATTAAAAACTTTTATTAGCGCTAAGACTAGCACTGATAAAGGGTACACCTTTATCAATGTTTTTTTAGCACCGATAAAGGGTAGATTTATCAGTGCTTTTAGCTGGCACTGATAAAGCCCCCCCCCCCCATCAACGCTTTCTGCTTAGCGCTGATAAAATGACACGCTTCCATTACCCCATTTTGCGATAGCATAACCATTCAAATAGGCCTATTGATATTGTAAATGTTGTTAATGGTATTTCATCTTCTTTGATCTTAATTTAAAAATATCATGACTTAAGATCAAACTTAAAATATGTTATTGGACTCTCATTCCTAATCTTTCTCCTTAAAGCTTCTTGATTAGGAAGATTATAGTCATCATCCTTTGTGGTGCTATTAGAATTGCAGTAATCATTAAATATTCTATCTTTACCATATTGTTTCTCAGTATGATTCATTGCCATGAATTACACACTCAAGTGAGGACTTTAATTGTGCCTAATTACCCCAGGATTTCTTAATTCTGGAATCTAGTTCTCAATCTCCTTAATCATTCCATCTGGATAGGAAATTTCCTTACTTTTAATTACTATACTGGGATCTTTAAAGGTAATTGTGTCCTTTGACATTGCCTTATTCCATAATTTTATAGGGTTGTCTAACCAATTTTTTGATAAGTAATCTCTTATCTTGGTTAATTCCTTTTCTTCATTTAGCCTTAGAACTTTTAATCCCAAAAAAATGTTGTTCAATCTTTTTTGGTATTCTTTATCCTCATATGGATAATTTTCCACTTTGATAATCTATACTTTCTTTTCTGAAACCATTATCGTTTTCTCAAAATTAGTTATAATCAAGTAATTATAAAGGATAATTCCTTCTAAAAATATCATTATTGGAAGATATATTTTTAGGAATTGACTCTCAATCAAGAAGCCTTATGGAAATTGAAAAATAAATAAAAGAAACTAATTTAAAAATATTCTCTCATTTAGTTCAATTTGAACCTTCTATGAAACTTCTTGAATCACTATTGTTGCATTATTACCTATTGTAAGTTGCAACTCTATAGATTCCTAGATTACTCTAAAGATTCTAATTCTTGTGCAGTAGAAGGTATATCTTGTATCCACCAAGGCGGTACTTGTAGTTCCATTAATGCTTAATGTATATCACCCCTATATCCTTTCATTGAGTAGCAAATGTCTCTATATATCATACATGAAATTCTTCATCTTCATAGATAGGTATTCGAACAGTCCTTTGTCCAAATATTCTATTATAAATTGAAATTTTAGGTGTATCTGTTGAAGTACCTTAATCTTTGATTACTTGTTTTATCACATCTAGAAGAAGCGCCTCTTACCCTCTTTCCCCCCATAGATTCGGTGAACCCATTCTTTATGTCGTTTTAGCCTTTTAGGGTTTACCACTTTTAGATTCATTTCTCTAATTTAAGTTCATTCATCTTGGAAAAGATATGTAAACTTTTCCACACCCTTAGAGCTGGATTCTATGTATTATAGAGCTTTACATAAAGGTGAGTAATTATTTTATCACATATTCTACCAAATGGTAATTCTAATGCCTTTTGTTAGTTCCTCATGTTAATATTTACTTCAGGAGTTCTATTAACATTTCTATTCATAAGTACTATATGAAAATATAGGATTAATTTTACCCATAATGCTCCAGTATGCAAATTTGTTTATTCTATTCCTAATAATGTATTAGAGAAATTGGATAAAATATCATTCACTACTATAATTAGGATTTGTAAATATTGTACCTTTATGATAAGAAGATATACCCCGATTTGAATTATTCAAAAAATGCACATACTTGACATTCTTTTGAATATCCTTGTTAACCATCTTTGGCTTTAACGAAGGCACTATAAACAATTCTCTCTCTATTTTACAGACTCTCTCTCACTACTACAAAATAAGGCTATAACCACGGTTTGGAACTATGGATATAGACCCAAAAATTGTGGCTATAGGTTATAGCCACAGTTTCATAAATCGTGGTTGGTATTGGCATGGCTATAGTGCAAAACCTATAGCCACAGTTTCAAACTGTGGCTATAGCCCTATAATCACGGTTTGAACCGTGGAAACACCCTATAGCCACAGTTTTCAAACTATGGAAGAATCCTAAGTCATGTAATCCATATATCCACGGTTTAAAACTATGGCTATAGCCCTTTTTCCATGGCTTTAAACCATGGTTATAGGGTTATAGCCACGGTTTAAAATTGTGTCTATATGTCTCCTCATTCCATAAAAAAACAGCACCGTTCAGCAGTGCTGGTTGTTGAGGGGACTGTATTTTACAAAGAAAAGGCTACTGGAATGTATTCTTCCTTTCCCTATGCTTTTACCCAGGTAAAGTTTGATGATTTGAAATCTAGAAGAAAATGAGATATAAAAATTCAAATACAACCCCACACACATGGGCAGAATTACTGGACCATCCTACACTTGGCTTCTTAGTGGACACCCCCCCCCCACCCCTTGCACCCCCCCCCCCCCGCACCCCTCCCCCTCCCCCTTGCACCCCTCCCCCCCGCACAACCCCCTGCCCCCTGCACACCCCTTTCCCCCTTACCCAGCATACCCCTTACCCCCATACACCCCCCCCCCCCCGCACCCCCCTTCATACACACCCCTTTCCCACCCCCCATGCACCCCCCCAGCACACCCATGCCCACTACACACCCCCATTCCCCCTTCCCCAGCACACACCCCCTACCCACCCCCTACACACTGCCCACCCCCCTGCACCCCTCCCCTGTGCACCCCATACCCCCCCCCCCCGCACACACCCCCTGCCCACTTTACACCCCCCCCCAGCCCACTGCACGCCCCCATCACACCCCCCTGCATCCCAGCACACCCCCTTCCCACCCCCTGCACCCTACCCCTTCCCCTTATAAAAGAACCCAACACACCCACTGCCCCTTGACCCCTCCCCCCTGCACCCCCCCCCCCCCCTCGCCGCCCCTTGCACCCCCTCCCCCCAGCACACCCCTCTACCCCCTCACCCTGCCCCCTACACACCCCCTACCCCCTTCCCCAGTACACCCCCCTGCACACTCCCCTACACACACCTCCTGCCCACCCCCTGCACATTGTACCCCCCAGCACACCCCCCTGCCCCTTGCAAAAGAACCCAGCACACCCCCCTCCCTTGCGCACCCCATGCACACCCCTTGGACCCCCTCTGCACCGATACCCCTACCCCTTGCACCCCCTTCCCCCTCCCCCCATCACCCCCCCCCCCTTCCCCCTCACCCTGAACACCCCCCTGCCCCCTTCCCCAGCACACCCCCTGCCCGCCCACCCCCCTGCACACACACCCTGCACAATGCACACCCCCAATGCCTACCCCTTGCACCCTAACCCTATCTGCCCCTTCCCCAACACCACCCCACCTCCCCCCCCCCCCCCTGAACACACCCCTTTCCCACCCCCACCCCCTCCACACTACACACCCCCTAGCACACCCCCATGTACCCTACCCCTTTCCCCTTGCAAAAGAACCCAACACAGCCATCTGCACACCCCTTGGACCCCCATGCACCCTCTCCCTTCCCCTTGCAACAAAACCCAGCACATCCCCCCTACACACCCCTTTCACCCCACCTAAATCCTCCCCATGTCCCCAGCACACCCCCCTACCCACCCCATGCACCCCTGCACCCTCCCCCTGCCCCTTACGACAAAAACCATCCCCCCTGATAGCCTTATTTTTTGGTCCTTTGTAGGGGTATTATCAGTGAGGTTTGCTAGTAGGACCCGTTTGGATCAGTGGTTGAGTAGTGGTGTATAGAAATCCATAGGAACCGTGTATGGGAATCCATAGGGTGGGAAGCACACTATTGACTATCATTGGTTGGCGTGGATGATCTATGATGATCTGAGAGTTGGTGGCAATGGATATTTCATATTGAAAATTAGGGATAAGCGGATCGGCCACATATAGTCATTTCATTTAGTGATAGATAGAAGAGGGGCTACGAAGACGAGGTGTTTGGTTTGGAAGTTCAATGATAATGGTACTCCTATGGTGAGGATAGTCATATAATTTGTGGGTGACTGACCCTCATGTCATATGGGTCGTTGTTGTAGTGAGGTCGATCATTGAACGATTGAGGTGAAAAAGTGATGCTAGTGTGTGGGAAGATCCTATCTTTTCTGGTTCCTTGGGTAATACTATATTTTAAGTTCATATGTGGTGTTGAGTAGAGTTAGTGAATTGGAATCAGGCTCAGGATGGTTTTTGAGTGATCTGAGGGTGAAGCACATTAGAGGTGAGTCAGTGCTTAGAGTGGGAGCATGATAGAGGAAGCAAATAGTTGGCGATTCAACCATGAAATTACACTGGAAGTTAGGGATCAGACTTAGTTGTAGGAATTATATGATCTCATGATACCTTAAGAGGTGACGTCATCTTGATTTAGAGATGTTATAGCACACCAGTGAGTGAAACCAAGAAATTTCAGGAAAATTCATCCAGAGGAGAATGGACTAGTGTTTTTCATGGGGTTGGATGCAGTGAGATGAAAACCACATTGAGAACATTTTTCAAAAACTAGTTACCAAGTCGATAGACTGTTGGAAGATCATTCTCAGTTGGAAATTAATATGGTTAGGAGCACCATGATGTTTAGTCAACCTTCACGAGAAGATTGGTATGGTGGGGATCACCATAAACTTTAGGACGAATCAGTTGAATACATAGAGGAGTGTCCAGATATATGGGTGTAGTGGGAGAATTTTTGGTGTTAGCATTTTTAATGAGTGAGTGGCTTGACTTCTAGTGAAAAGCGTGCCTTGATGTTTGGATTTTTGTAACAGAAACATGTTTAGAATTCAGAGATAGAGAATAGTGAGTTCTATGGGAATTGACAACCATAGTAGTTTGTGAGACATGTTTTGATGAATACCATGGCTTATTGGGGATGAGAAGTGTTAAGGTGGGGAGTTTGTAATGCCCCATAGGTTTCTGATTCATTGTTTTTGTAGGAAATTTGTGTTTTTAATATAAAGCATGGGTTGTTGCTTAAATTGGAATTTGGATCAGAAATTTGAAGATTAGATGTTCCTAAATGGTATTTTTGGATTTGGTTTGAGTCCCCTGTTGGAACCTCTAGGGTTTATGTGGAAGTTTTTGGAGGTTCAGGGTGAAAATAACTAAAATTTAAGCTACCGTATCCTTTCATGTTGTGACCCATCGGGTTTATGCCTTGAATGGGGTTGGTTGAGGGGTGAACCCCCTATCTCGAACATTTCCAGCTGTGAAACTCAATTCAAGACATGAAATTCCCATGGGTAGGGATTCATGGTGTGAAACCCCTAGTCACACTATAAATCATGCCTAGGTGGATTTATTTTAATAAGTTAAATTCTGTCTTTTTCTGGGTTAAGTGTTTCACAGTGATGAAACTGAAGAAAGTGTCAAGTTTTCAAGGCCGTTTGTTTGTGTTTGATGAAATGAAAACACATATTTTCCTTAAGTTTAGATTTTTATGAGAATGCCTGGTTCATGTTTTCTCAAAATGAGGACATTTTCATCTCTAAAGTGAATGAAATTTCATTTTATACTATTGAGTTGGCTGAAAATTTCTACTAGTCCACGTTGAAGGCTTAGGGAAATCATGTAAAACAGGTGAAAATGTCATTTCAAAGAGCCACAACCAATTTAAATAGAATATAAACATTATATAATAATGAAAAAAAGTTTTAAAAATACTCAAGAAATTATAGAAATCAAATTAAAGGGTTAGGCAGAGGGAACTTACCTTAACCTCAAGGTGCGCTGCTTTTGACGACGACAACTTGAATCTTCCTTTTTTTTTACTTGCACACATATGAAACTTCACATATATATAAGGAAACCTAGCCCCTATGTACATATTTTCATGGAAAAATATACACAAGGGGGTCCTTAGATATATGTTTATACTTGCATATACCCCTTTACGCTTACACATGTATACATTTTTCATATCTATATATAAGCACACCTAGCCCCAATATATATATTCATACTGCCATGAGTGAATATATATAAAGGGAGAACTTATATATGTATATTCCTACCTATGCTTACACATGTAATCCATCATCAACGACAAATCGAATCCACCTCAACGAGATCCAGAAAGCACTACAAAAATATAAAGAACCCAAAAATCACAAAAGCCCTAATTAAAATTTGGACAAAGAATAAAAACAGAATAAATCTTACCCAAATTCGATGTTGAACTCACTATCATCGATGGTGATGTATAGAACCGACCTCATCATAAGAAACCACCTGTAAGGAAATAGTGGGAAAATAAATGAGATATAATGACTTCTTATATATATGTGATCGGTGATGATAAATGATACATGAATCCATTACCATTATAGATTCTATAATTCATTTCTATTATTACCACAATATCATCATTTAGTCACTCCCATTGGATTGATAATTTATGGTGGTCATGTCAACACAAAACAGCTACAAACACACACATTTTTCATCATAATATCAATAATCATTGCATCAGTACATGCATAAATAATAGAAATAACACATCCATGAAGCATACCCCGTTATTCCATATTATCATTTCCATTCCATGTTATCTTATTAGCATTTCTTTTCAATGTATATCTCAGTTACCATATGAAATCATATAAAGAAAGTTGTGCATGGTTAATATATAATCAACAAATAGAATATAAAGGAACTCATATTCATCTTCTATTTCTCATCCCCTTCTATTTTCCATATCTTGTTCATTTCCAAAACACTTCCCAAATTTGATTTCTAGCCCCACTGCACCACTCCCCCCAGCCCCCAGCCCCCCCCCCCACCTACACCCCCCAGCCCCCCAACCCCCCATAACCATCCCCCCCAGCACCAGTCCCCCTACACCCCCCCCCCTCTTGTACCACCCCCCAGTACCCCACCCCCCTCAGCCCCTCCCCCCAGCCCTCACCCCCCCCCACCAACCCCCACCCCCCACCTGCACCCCCACTGCCCCCAGCACCAACCCCCAGCACCAGTCCCCCCTACACCAGCCCCTTGCACCACTCCCCCCATCCCTCTAGCACCCCCTCCTACACCAGCCCCCAGCACCCCATCCCCTCCCCCCAGCCCTCACCCCCCCCCCCCACACACACACACACCTTCACCCCAACTGCCCCCACCCCCCCACTTCCCCCTGCACACCCCACCCCCAGCCTCTAGGAATGCTTCCCAATAGTCTTCATCATGGATAGTTTTGTTCAAAGATAAAATCTATTCTTAACCATTGGATTTTTTGGCATTTTTATGAGATAATTATAACATTTTGAATGAACCATGATGGATATAACCCACAATTGTGTAATTATAATAACTTCAAAGTAGTTCTATCCTTTTTTAATTATCACCTTTAATTACCAACAAAAATTAAGGTAATAAGTTCATGACTCTACCAATTTAGAAAATAATAAGGTCATTGGAAAATATTATTTTATGCACTTTTCTTCATTCATTAAATATGGAACATGCAACCTTACTTTAGAAAATAGACCACTTCCATACTTTTCTACTAGATACATCTTCTTAGGCTCTACCAATTACTTAGGCCATATGATCACACATCCTTTAGGCACACGTTATACCTAATTAATGTGTGTGGAAACTTTTTCTACAATAGATTTCTTGATATTTAGAGCCACTAATGTTTTATATTTTCACATAAATAGTTCATCTTTTTCTGGAAGTGAAGTTAAGAATTTGTTTGTTGTATGGCCTGGAATTTTTATCTTCCATGTATCTCTTTGGTATTATTTAGAATAACATTATTTAGAATTCAGTATTACTCTTCTTCTTCTATGATATCTTTAATTAAATGAATTCTAAGATTCCTTTCCTAAATTGATTCCATTTGTTACTTTAGCTCACTTCCATCAGTCATGACTTTAATGGCCAATTTTCAATAGTCCATGATCTGAACTATTCTTCCATAGTTTAGGCAGTTCATCTCTATTTCAACATCCTCTTCAACCCACTTCATTGAATTATTGATATTACATTATATAATATCCTTATTTTTTTTCTCCCCAAGGTATATTCATTTACTTTTCTTACCTAATTCAATTTTTATTGTGTTCTTATTCTGAAATTAGTATGTACTTTATGTTGAGTTGGTATATGATAACAAGCATCTTAACTATGATCACTTTTTTCATATTTAACAAATATATTCAAAATATTGAAATCTATTTCTTATAGATAGATTACTCCTATCTTGTGAATTCTTCATTTTTTCCACAGGCCTTCTTTCAAAATATGGTCTGCTCCCCTAGAATATAGACCTTATATATCCTATATAGGTCGACATATTATGCCAACATTCACTGTACTTATGTCCAAATGTCTAGTATCACTATTATTGACAAATAAATCACCTTCTCATTCTATTTTATATAGATATGATACCAAGATGATTTTAGAGTAGAGCGGCAGGTAGTTCGCACTCGTACATGCTGAGCCAGTGGTATTGTCGGATTCGTATGTACTTGCCACTATGTTCCACACCACACACACAAGTACTAGTATCACGTATATCTAGTTTTTATTACTTTCTATTTTTTTACAACAATAATATGATCTTGAGATTTATTTAGAGATCCAAGTATTTTATTCATGCTCATATTCAAATTGGATGATATGGATGGATTCTCATTATTTAATTACACCCATATTTGTACAGAATTTGTTTTTAAACCATGGGTAATAGATAAATATGCATGAGTACCAACATATTTATAAGGATAGTCTGTCACATTCCTCTATGAGATTATAGTGAAAAAATTAGTGGTTCAATTAAAGTTATTTTGACACAATTCTGAGACTTTTTGTTAGTAATATTATCATCATTAGTTTGTGTGGTAGCTGCTCTTATTTTCCTAAAAACATGTAATGATTCAACTTGGGGGACTTCTTGATTTATCAATTTAACCTCTTAATACAATCATTATAGATTCAGATAATACATATCATATTCAAGAGATTTTAACATTTCTTCATATCCCTTTTGTAACTTCAGAATCAGATCTCCATACACTTTATTATCATTTATAAGAGAACTATCTAGTTCTTTAATACTATTATCTTTAACATCTAGATATAAATATTGTGGGATAGAATATGTAAAAATGAGATGCTCAAATACAATAGGGGGTGAATTGTATACTTTAAAAATTCCTTTGGAACCTTTAAAGTTAAGTTTAACAAGGTTAAACAAACATTCACAAGACCTCTTAAAGAAACCTTTTCTATTTTCTTAAAAGAAATATTCTACCCTAAAGCATATAGAATATGTAATATAATCAGAGTAACAAAATTACAAAGTATAAGAAGGTTATACTTTCTAACTTTAACAAAGTTAACATACAACATTGGAATTAAAACAACTTGTAATAGTAAACAAGTAACAATAAGATTCTTTTAACCCAAAGAGAAGGGCATCCAACAGCCTTGGATAAAGGTTCCTTGATTTATACTTTCAAGAAAGTTTGTCTTACTCAAACCTAGGTAATCCCTCAATCCAAATATCGGTATCTGTTATGATATCCTCGCAAGCCCTCGATTTAGAAGGAAATCGGAACCTCTGTCTTCCAAACCCAGAAGCCCACGATCAGCACGATCGGAGTCTGCACAAAGCAAGTCTGAACAAGCTGTTCACACCCAAACAAGTTGTTCACGATATTCGTACAAAGAATTGAGAGTTATAAGATCCTCTCTCTCTAGAAATAACTTCACAACTTTATTCTGTCGAATCTAGTTGTCAAAGTTGAAGTTGTTTGCTCATTCAAATGGGCTTGTATTTATAGGAAAAACTTCCCAACGGTCAGCTCCTCTCCAACGGTCATATTTTTTCTTAAATTTTGGAGGGACCTGGACATGTGTCAAATATACAATGGTTAGTTTATAACAGATTGTACGACATCATTTCAAGTAATAGAAATGATGTTAAGTTAAAGATAAATGTTAAGTATAAGAAAACTTAGAATGCGATATCATTGGAATGATACATTTAAATAACTATAACATTATTAAGAAAATGTAATCTTAAGAAATCAAGAAAATGGATTCTTAAGAATAACATTATCAAGAAAACAGAATCATAAGGAAAATTAAATCGGAGTGTGAAATAGGTATCTCATTTGTTCCGGAATCAGAATCATAAAATCGGAATCACTTATACATCAGAATCAAAATCATAAAAACTGAATCACATATACACCAGAATCAGAATCATAAAAACTGAATCACATATACACTGGAATCGAAATCATAAAAGAAAACGGAATCATAAGGAAAAGTAAATTGGAGTGTGAAATAGGTATCTCATTTGTTCCGGAATCGGAATCATAAAAACGAAATAACTTATACACCAGAATCAAAATCATAAAAACTGAATCACATATACACCGGAATCAGAATCATAAAAACTGAATCACATATACACTGGAATCGGAATCATAAAAACTGAATCACATGTATACTGGATTCGAAATCATAAAAACTGAATCACATATACACCGGAATCAGAATCATAAAAACTGAATCACCTATACACCAGATTCAGAATCATAAAAATTGAATCATAAATCATAATGAAAGATCTATAAGTATAAAAAAAATGGAAAAACATAATGATATATATGTAATCATAACAGAATGATAATTCCGGATCTTAAGAAAAATATAGAACTTAAAAAAAATTCAGAACTTAAGAAAAAGTGTTTGTAATTTTCAAAACATAAAACCATAAGGAATGGAGAATTCATAATATATCCTTATTGACTCAACAATATCCCCCTTTTTGGAAAGCACAAACAACTTTTCTAAGGAAGAATATGTTGACTTAGATAAACAAGTAGAAAAAAACTTATCTTCCCTTTTGAATAAGATTTTGGATGAATACGACTAACTCCCCCTTAGGTTATGTTTCCCAAGGATCATATTCTTGATCTTTGAAGTCAGGTTTTCTTAAGGTAATATCTCCCCCTTAGATAAACATTTATTCTTAAAAGAAAACTCCCCCTTACTTGGACATTATCCTTTCATTCCATACTCCCCCTTACTAGATTCTCCTTCTCAAAGATTAAATTGTTCCTTTAAATAAATTCCCCCCCTTCGTGATTTTCAAAAAGAGGGAAAGGAATGGAGAAGTATAAGATGTACCTGTAAGGTTAAGAAAGCATACATTCGAAAAAAAAAGAAATATATGTAAGAAACTTCTTAAGAAAATTTTAGAAATAAGGTTTACATTACAACAAAACATCGGAATGTAAAGAAAATTCATCCATTCTTCTTCTGCTCAGACAACATCTTCTTTATCAAGGCTTTGAGTTTCTTCACTTCCTTACAATCTTCTTTAAACTTTTTCAACAGGATATCCTGATCCCGATTCTTCTTTTCTAAAGACAAGATCCTTTCTTCTTGAGCAACCACCTTTTTCTCTAATTCAGCTCTGACTTCCTTCTCACTGCTAACAGATCGGGCAACAGAATTGAGTTGACTAGCTTTCTCAGAGATTGATGTCTTGACCTTATTGAACTCAGTTTCACAATTATTAAAAGCTCCATTTGTTGAATCCATTAAGTCACTGAACTGTCTTATCTCTTCATTGATAATTTTGGTATGGTTAAATACTTTCTTACAAGTTACCTTCTGAGCTTTGTAATCAATCAAAAGATTATTGAATTCTGCTTCTTGCTTAAAAACCATGTCTATAAGCATATTGGTCGATTCCATCTTTTGATTCAGGGTCTCTTTCATCATTTGACTCCAGGCATCTATGTTTTCAAGAACTGGAATGGTGCTGACCAACTTTCTTAAAGATAGCTTGACAAAATCATTTTTGATAGATGAAGAGGACTTGGATCCCGAAACATCTTTTCCTTTCTCAACTCCTCTTGGAGTTAAGGAAACTGGTCTCTCTATTATCTTACAGGACTTATGAGGTGTTTACTTATCAGATGAAGCAACCAAAACATTCTTGCCTTTAACAGGGTATCAAACTGGAGATTGTTCATCTGAAACTTGAAAAACATTTAGATCTCCCTGTTCATCTTATCCTTTTTCAAACTCATGATGTTGAGATCCTCCTTGTCCCTCTTCTTCTTGAAATTCTTCCTCTTCTTCACCTTGTTGTTCAACCTATTCTTTCTCTACTTCTTCTGCTATTTCAAATTCAACTTCTTCTTCATCTTCAACTTCAACCTCTTCCTCAACTTCTATTTCTTCCTCAAGTTTTTCTTCAACTTGTTCTTTGACTTGTTCTACTAAAACAGATTTAGGAACTGAACTCGAAGGAGTTCTAACATAATCTTCCACTTCCCTTAAAACATCATCATCATCATCTTGGATTATCTTATCTTCCATTTATTGAACTGGTTTTGATAAATCTAGGACTTTCTTATCTTTCTGGATTTCCAGAGTGGCCACCAGTTTCTTATGAACAAATTGAGATTCAATTACTTTCTGAGATTTATTTTCTACAGCTTTTAGAAGAGATTGAAAAACTTGCTCTTCTAAATATTTCTTCTTTAACTTATCCTTCTTTTCTTTCTCAAGATTTTCACCTTGCTTTATTTTTAGAGCCTTAGCCTCTGCAGGATTTAGACCAAAAGAATGATCGCCTTGCTTTCTAGTAGTTGTCATTTCTCTCCACTTTGCAACTGTTGCATCTAAATAAGATTTCGGTTTCTTTACAAGAGGAGGTACTAAAATTGGGACAACAAGAACTGGTACTAAAAAGCTTGGTTCATCGAGTTTCATTTTCTTAGGAACTGACTTTGAAGATTCCAGAACGTTACCCTTTTTATGGATAAATATTTCTTAAAAGCTTTTCAATTCTGTAATAAACTATAATTTTATCCTCCTTAGAGTGTCATCATTAAGCAACAAAATCTTGAAAGGATTTGAGACTGATTGACATAGAACATTCATCTCTTGAAGACACATAACAATTATCCTAGAAATATTTGCTCGATACATAAGAATCTGAGATCTGATGGTTCCAATTTTTATTGCTTGGATGGTGAGAAAGATGTACTTCACCAAGTTGATCTTCCTTAGGTTGACAAGAAAGTATAACAGAAAGATATCACATATCTTTAGAGAATCCTTATCTCCCTTTCTTGGAATAAGAAATCCTTGCATCCAGAGAGCCACCATCTTGTGGTTTATTGTAAGATTTGTAATATTCAGATTTTTAACATACTTGAGACCAAGATAATCCAGAGCTTTGACCTTCTCAAAAGAGTCATCCTTCTCAGGGAGTTTCTGAGAGCAAAGAATAGCCTCCCCTTCATACGGTATGTTAAGAACATTCACTGCCTTCTTATAGGGGACTGTATATGATTTATCATAGCATTTGAACTTAAACAGATCCTTACCGTTATTTTGAAAGAAAGTAACATATTCATAGAATTGAATAAGGAGGTCAAGATAAACCGGATCCTGATATTTCTCCTTATCCACATAAACACTTTCCCATCCATTAGATCTTATCACCTTAGAAATAATGGAATCATATTTTTCAAAGAACTTAGGGAACACTAACCTTTCCCTAAAGATTGACCAGTCCTTAATCTCCTTACTAATCAGCATCTGATCTGTTGAAGATTCTGGAGTCATTCAGGGTGATAGAGACAAAAGAATCGGAATGAAATCTTTGATGGTAATAGAACTTTGGAACTAAGATCAGTAAGGATGGTGTGATACTTGAAAACGAGGCACCCCTTATATAGACATAGCTATGACTTTTCAACTTCCATAAGATAATCAAACGGCTGAAGAAAACCTGATCTGATCTGACGGTTGAGAATGGATATAGAAAATATGAATTCTGATCTTTTGAAGTAAGGTAAACTGAAATTTAAGAAATTTTAAAATACCAACAACTAAAACTTTAGATAAAGAAAATAAAGAGTAAGAAATATTACCTTTTGGAATACTCTGAGAGATTTATCAGTATTATAAGAATTTTTCTTAGAAGTTTTAAATTCTGAAATTTTCAAATCCAAAATTTTCAATAAAGAAAAATTTCCTAAGGAAAGAAAAAGAGTTTAAAGAAATAAAATAAACAAACATATGTACTCCCCCTAAAATAAGGAGTAGTTTAATGTTAGGAAATGATTTAAATAAGAAGTACATATGAATGACTACCTTACAAAAATCATTCCTAGCTTCTCTTTAATGTATTCAAATCTATCGGAAGGTAGAGGTTTTGTAAAAATATCAGCAAGTTACTCTTGCATTCCGATGAATTGAAGAATAATATCTCCTTGAAATAGTCTTTGTTACCAGTCATGTACAGGGAACATCCTCTATCCTCGTACCATAGGTTGTTGGTACTTCCTTCATTTTCCTGAAAAATAAAGAGTTAGGCTTTCAAAATCCAAACTTTCTTGGGTCCAGAACTATTATATAATAAAATATTGTGTAACCATATTTTTTTAGAAAAAATAATCTTTATGAAACCCAAGGGATTGCACTTTATTTAAAGAACAGTTTTTCTTTCAATGCCCACCACTTTGGCATTTAGTACAAAAAGGGGCTCTAGAAGGAACAAAATAATTATTTTTAAAAATAGGTTTTTCATGAGAATAACCTAATCCTTGATTATTACCATGAGGTCAGATCTGAGAATACATCTTGTCAAAATTTTCCTTACCAAAAGTAAAATTTGCAAGAATTTTATTCAAGGAAAATATTTCAGATTTTAGTCTCAGGACTAAATTATTATCCTCAAGAATAATAGATTTAGAGTTAAATTTATCCTCTAAAACATATTTTTCTAAAAACAGATTTTTATGATCCTTAGAAAGTCTATCCTTCTCAGAATTAACTTCCTCAAGTTTCTTAGAAAGATTTTTTAAAACATCATTTTTCTCATCAAGATATTTGGAAATATATAAAATTTCTTTTGTTAAAATAGATTCTCTAGAGTTTGCTTTATCAAGTTTCTTAGAAACATTAAAATTTATATTTTCTAACAACTTATCAAATCTAGAAACTTCCTCATAGGAAGGAAAATCATTATCATTATCTGATGAAAAAGATTCTTCATCAGAAGAAAAACCTCTATCTGGAAAATTTTCACTTGGTTAAGGATTCATCAGTTCGTACCTTAGCCATAAGATAATGATTTTGAAATGGATCTCTGGCTATTAGACTAATATTTTTTTGCCCAGAATATTTATAATATGAAGAATCATCAGAAGAATCTCCACCACTGGCACTCCAAGTGTCATTGGATTTAAGGAATTTCCTATGCTTTGATCTGTATAACTTCTTCTTGTTTCTCTCAGAATTCATGTCCTTCTTGTCTCTTTTCTTAAGGGACAATCAGGTCTGATATGAACAGTTCTTCTACATTCATAGCATGTTACTTCTCCATCTTTCTTATCTTTTCCATATTTCTTCTTGTATCTATATTGAAATCCCTTCTTCCCAACAATCTTTTTTATCCTCCGAGAAAGATTGTCTAACTCTGTAACACCCCAAGCTTCCATGGTACGTTTCCCTTTGAATAATGCAATAGTGTGTGTTGTACGCAACTTCGAGTTCTAACACACACCACAACCAATCAAACTAGCCGTTATGAATAGTAATACCCACTTTTTGAAATTTTATAAATTTTATCTTTCAAAATGGACTTCATTTTTGGATTCAGAATATTGAAATTATCTTAGGGTGAATTTTTTGTATTTTTCTGAAAACTTTCAATTTTTGATGAATAGTGAAAAAACACTAAGTTATAGTTTAAAAACGAATTTTTATTTAAATAATTATTTATTTTATTTAAATTTAATTAAGGTCAAAATAGATGAATAATACCTATATAAGTTCAATGTAATTCATTGGATTTAGTTTAGAATAATTTTAGATATATAAAATTTTTATGGAACTTTTCACCATCTTTTACCCACCTCCTAGGAGAATTTGGAAATTCACATAAAACATAATTTTACCGCTTCTGAGAGTGGAATTTAGAAAATCCAAGAGACACGGTTAATATCAAGGAGTAAAATGTGGTTCAATGAGATGAAAATAATTTTTGGTGAATAGTAACTTTTTACTTTTATTTACCACGGTTAAAAGTAAATAGGGTAATTAAGGGTAAAAATGATATTAATATTACCCTAACACATGTCCTAATTCTATTGGACAAGTGTATCTCGACCAAAAACAACCTTATGAATAAAACATTATCATTTAGGTCCACTTGGATTAGATTAGGACATTTATTATTATTTAATTCAAAGAAGAGTTAAAAGAGTTAAAATCAAAGTTTAATTACTCAAAAAATTTAATATAGGGTTATACATAAGATAAATTAGATTGTAAATATTCATTAGAAAGATAAAAAGATTTACTACATAATGGTATTTTATTTATAATTTTTAGACATTAAATAATTTAATTTATTTATGACACAATGGTGATTCAGTAATTACCGAATTAATGAAATATTAAAATAATTGATATTATAAATGTCCAAATAAATTTAATTTGAGACTTTTTAAGAATTAAAATAATTTTCTAGGTTAATATTACATATTATTATTGGTTATATGAATTTTATTCTAAGTAATAATGCTGTTATGAATTTATCAAAAACAAAATACCCAATAGTGTCAAAATTGACATAAAAGAGTTTTTAAAACAAATATTATATTATTAATTCATATTATATTACTAAAAATCTAAGGTTCGGCCAAATGACTTATATAATGATAGTTTTATCATTAATGGACCACTTGTGGGTCTCTTGGAAGTATATATTAAGTTTATTAACTATATAATATAAAAATACAAAGGGACATGGTAAATGTCAAACTATTTAACTAAGAGTTAAATCTAAAAGATAAGGTTACTATAGTGACCCAAACCTGTCTAAAATCTATTTTTTGGGTGGTTTTAAACCCATACCCACCTTAGAAATTTAATAAACCACTTTGGAGCCATTATAAACCGAATATGAATTTATTATAAATTAATTCTTTAAGTTTTTCCTAAAGAGCCCCTCCTCCCCTTTATAAAAGGACACCACTTCTAACCAATTCTTCACACCTCTAAAGACTTTTGGTTCATCTAAACTCTGACCAATTAATCTCCCTACATCCCTATCCTCATCCTAGAAGTATTACCTTAGGTAGAAGTCACTTAAAGAGTCCTTTTTGGTTCAAACCAAAGGGAGTTACCCAAATTAAAGGTAACGATTTCTCTTAGCTTCTTTTATTTTATTTTACTTATCCAACCCCTAAACTCTTCTTATTATTTTATTTTGTAACAAAAAAAGTATCCTAAATATACTAGTATATTTTTATGAGAATTTTTCAAACTACACTTACACACACCTCTATCTAATGGGTGAAGAACATAATGTTTATGTGGGTGGAAACCAAACGCCTCACGAAATGATGATTGTTCAATTATATCCTATCACCTATCATGGTGTCCATTATTATGGAAATATAATTAAATATGATATTAATGATATTTATTTTATATATAATCTTCTGTAATTCTATTTTATATCATACCATTATTCGTTTCATGTTGTATATATAAACGATAATTTCATTTGAGGAAGTGCGGACTACCGCCCCCTCAAAGTGATATGACTCGTTCATACCATACATGGAACGTATAAAGGATGGTGTTAATGAACTTAAGTAACATGTATAAGATATTATATTATACTGTAATAATAATATACCTATGTATCATTTGGTTTTTATTCCTTTTAAAATGAAAAATGAAATGGAAGTAGCGTTTGTGCGTACGTACGGATTACCGTCTCCACAAACGCGATGAGATTCATTTTTCCATCATATCCATTCAAGAATAATTATTGTTTGATTATTAAAATTAATTTTTAAGTACTTGATATCATTCTGGATATGAATAAGATACAACCTATCCATAACAAACATGACTTACGTAACGAAGCATATAAAGGAAAACGAATCAGTTAACACCCGAAACGACGATAATACTAAAATATTATTAACAAATAAATATTAAAAGATCATATATGATATCATATTTATGTATATTATTCTTTTATAATTTAATAAAAATGATTTAACTATTATACAGGAGGTTAACCTGCACTCTATCAAGGAAAATTACAAGGTAAGGGGTTTCTTATCTCACTTTTAATTCCGTGAGATTTCCATTGTTCACCACTTATTTATTGCATGTGGTGTGTGTACTGCCCATGTTTGTATTCATTATGTAATATAATTTAATTCATGGATATTTACATCATCATTTTATGATCCTTCTTTCATGGGTGTATGTTTCTTAAGTTTCCAAATCAATAAGGGAATTTGAAATTTCAATTTCCACTCATTCGGCTTTACGTATACTTCATTGATTATTTTACTCCAAGATTATGTGTGGAATCACTATTCATTTTCTTATGTCATAATTTACACTACCATTTATGTGGATATACTTTTGATACACATAATAACTCCATTAATAAATTCTCAAGTCATCAGTATGAACTTGATAAGAGTAATTTTTATTCAATCTCCATTTGTTGAGTTAAACTTCCAATTCATTGGTGTTGTTTTTATAAGAATATGTATGAATGTACTTTTATTGTTTTACACTTAATATCCAATCATATTGAGTGTATTTATATTTTTCACACATAATTATGTCGTTGATTTATCCTTAACCTAAGGATATGACCTTTATGAGATATTTCATCTCAATTTACATTCCATTGAGACTCCTTTGTTGTTATACACCAAATCACTTTTATATGGTGTATATAATGTACTTTGACATAATATATCATGAATACCTTTATTATCATGACATTAAAAAGTTTTTATTACCTCAATTATTTGTATTCAAGTATCTCTCTTTTGGTTAGGAACTCTAACTAAAATATCATTTTAAAATGTTTTAAAGATTTATTATTCTAAATCTTTCTCATTAATTTCCATGTTTTAAAAATGGTTTTAAGGATTTATTTATATGGACATTAAAGTTTTCAAATCAAAATCCATTTTAAAAGTTTCAAAGTGGTATGGGACACTTTGATTCAAAAATCTATTTTAAATGGCTTCTTTAAAAATAGTGTGACTTTTAAATATTTTCAAGAAAAAGGGGGATATTTCTATCAATAGTTTGATGATTATTTTAATATATGTAAATATCCTTCGTTATTCTCGATTGAGGTTAATATAATACAATACAATCTTCCATATTGTATTGAATGAGTTATGTTTGACTGTTGATGTGCTATTTTTATACCATTCATGGTTTGTGGTTAAAGTATTGACATTTTGTATGCTAGTTTTAATACGAATGTTTATGTTATGTTTCAAAATTTTCATATAAGGAATGCATTGGACTTAGTAAGTGATGGGTGGATCCCGATATAGCTCCTCGATGCATCGGTAGGTCTCATGAGACAAACTAGTGTCTTGGCACGAGGCCTTGAAAAAATCTTATTTGTAGTCTTGGCACGAGGCCTTGGATATGTGGTTATGATAGTCTGGCATTATGCATTCTATCATTATGAAAGTGGTTATTGATATTGCATGTGGTTATTCAACTATTAAAATATCCATGTGAATAAGTAAATGGAATTATTTCATTTTATCTTTTCCATATTATGTTGAAGTTCAAGTTTAAAAGGCTTTTGTTTTAGTTATACATTGCCTTAAATGTTTATGTTTATTTATGAAAGTTTCTGCTATATTTTTATCCTTACTGAGCATCTGAGCTCACCCCTTTCAATGTTTTATTTTTACAAAGATGTGAAGAAGTAATTTATGAATGACCTGCAGGAATGGTATGAGGGGATATGAAGACAATATGTTGTTGTGATTTTTTTTTACTTTATGATGTAATATAAGACTTATGAATATATCTAGTGTTTCCATGACTATTAAACTAATCGGTCTTTTGAGACTTGATCTTTTGCGATCATGCTAATGTTATGTAATAATGAACCGACTCTGAGTAACTAGGGTTGGAGCGTTATAGTTGGTATCAGATAAAGTTTTGTACAAACCTTGGAAACTAGATTTAGATAAACTCTTATTAAAGCACATAGCCCTAAAATAGACATTGAGGATTAGTATAGAAAAAATTCCTAGAATATTGGTATTGTATAGATTTTGTGATTTTTCCAAGAAATACATCCATGTCTGGATACGAGCAGGTAGAGGTGGCTCTAGCACAGATGTACCTAGGGGTAAAACTCGAAAACACCACTTTGAGATAGACTCGAATGGGAACTGGTGCATGACAACGGGCCTTGCTGCACTCTTGGTTATGACACTCCCGGGGGATATGCTTAGGATAATTTACATTTTCTATACAAACCAATTTGAAGTATTTTAATATAATATGATAATAAATGACCTTGGATAATCCTAAGGTGTTTCAAATTGAGAATATGGTGTCATGATATTCTCTAAATGATTTTATGACTACTGTTACTCACACAATGATTTCTGGTTTTAGTCAATGGCTAGAGTCCAAGGAAGTCATAGTAACTTTGAGAATGATGTACAAGGTGGGAACGGTGGTGTAAATGAGAAAAAAAATGGAATGTTGATATGTGTAAAATATATTGTGTTCATGAAAAATCAGATTTTCAAAAATATGATCAACAACATATATATTAACCAACTCCCAGGATCAACAAAGAAGATAATGGTGATGAATTATAAGAGGTCCAGTAGTGGAGACCATGGAGAAAATAATCCTAAATTTACATCATGCAGTAAATGTGGAAGGAGACACCCAGGAAAGTGACTCAACGGAACAAAGAAATGATTTACATGCGGGAAAGAAGGACATAAAGTGAAGAATTGCCGAGGAAAAATGAAGAGTATTATGGAAGAAAATAAAAATGGTCCCAAAAATCCAATTACGGTCATTTGTCGTAAATGTAAGGGACCTTGGCATCACCCAATTCAATGCCCTGTTCTATAGGATAACCTCTTGGTCAAGGAAGAACCTATGTGGAAATAAATGGATGGAAAAATATTTAAAGGTATTAGTGCTCCTTGTTGTTGAGATTACTTTGGGTGAATTTTCTCTTATATGTGTAACCCTGCAATTTATCATGTGAGAATGATATTTGAGGAAGACTTGTCCTTTCTCTTGTAGATATATTTATAAATAACCATTTGGTTTTATATGATCATTGGGTTTGAGGCAATTACAAGTTATTATATTTTGTGATGAAAATTCAAGGTATGAGATAACATTTGTGGTTAAATTATGTTATGGTTATTTTGAAGAATTTATCTCATTTTGGTAATGTTATAAAATATAGTTTTTGAAAAAGGAAAACACGCAGACTGTGTGACAACCCATCGCGTCGGACAAAGCTGTGGGAATCGAACCCACAACCAAAGTGCGATATGGATTTATCGCCTACCACTGGACTACGTGAAGTCTCTGGTTAGTGTGACTAATTATTTTTAGTTAAATGATTTTATTGATCAATAATAAGTTGATTTGGGATCTTATGTCTTATCAAGTGAATACCCTTAGTATAGGAAAATGATTTGGTGATTAAGTGATAAATGTTATTTTGGAAGATGTTCGCTTTGTTGGGAACACTATATGCCCAAGGAAAATAGAATACTATGGGATTTCATTTGAGAAGTAATGGTGGATTTTTATCTATGTTTTTATTGTGTATTTATAGTGATTTGGGTTATTTATGGAAATGATTAACCTATAATAGAGAATATGTGATTAGGTTAATTACTTTTAAGTATGTGACTTTAAGAGTAGTTGATGTCATTTGGAGATACAATTTAATGTGGAATACTATATAACCAAATTCTTCTAAGTTTTGGGTTTTAATATTAGTTTGGATTATATTGAAGGATTTTAAGGACAATTATTTATTGAATGGTATTTATTTATCTTTGGGGTATTGTTGGTTTAATTTTAGAAATTAAGATTAGTGTCTATTTCTCTAATGGAATATCCTTTTGGGGGATCATCAGATCTTATACTAACCATTTTGGTTTTGATTAATCTTTAAAGACAAGGTAAATATATAGTTTATCCTTCGTGGATCATATAATTCTATAAGAAGTTTATTCTATCTCTTTCAGTGTGACCAAGTCTTCTTGAATACTCATCGTTTAAAAATGAGTTAGTAGTAGGAATTTATTAAAGAATGAAACTTTACTAAAAAAGTATGTATATCTCTTTATGTTCTTAGTCAATCTCAGAAATAAATTCCTCATCTTTATGTAATGTATCTTAAAACAAAAAAAATGTTGTCCATTTACTTTTCCTACTTGGAAACTAATTACCATTTGTCCCATCACAAGTTTGTGGTTTTCTTGTTGTTAACTTTCTCCTAATCATGTTCTATATCCCTCTCTATTAGAACTTGACACATAGTTTATCACCCATATCCATGTTTTTCTACATGGAATCCTAGTATAGGTTATCTCGGGTGACCTTTTTACTTCTCTTTCTTTCTTTTAAAGTGATAGTTTTATTGACACTTTTTCTGATGTGGGACTTTCCATTATATTCCCAAGCCCAATTTTAAAAATTTTGAGGATTCAATTTATTGAAGGAGGGGAGAATGTAACACCCCAAGCTTCCACGGTACGTTTCCCTTTGAATAATGCAATAGCATGTGTTGTACGCAACTTCGAGTTCTAACACACACCACAACAAATCAAACTAGCCGTTATGAATAGTAATACCCACTTTTTGAAATTTTATAAATTTTATATTTCAAAATGGACTTCATTTTTGGATTCGGAATATCAAAATTAGCTTAGGGTGAATTTTTGGTATTTTTCTGAAAACTTTCAATTTTTGATAAATAGTGAAAAAACACTGAGTTATAGTTTAAAAATGAATTTTTATTTAAATAATTATTTATTTTATTTAAATTTAATTAAGGTAAAAATAGATACATAATACCTATATAAGTTCAATTTAATTCATTGGAGTTAGTTTAGAATAATTTTAGATATATAAAAATTTTATGGAACTTTTCACCGTCTTTTACCCACCTCCTAGGAGAATTTGGAAATTCACATAAAACATAATTTTACCACTTCTGTGAGTGGAATTTAGAAAATCCAAGAGACACGGTTAATATCAAGGAGTAAAATGTGGTTCAATGAGATGAAAATAATTTTTGGTGAATAGTAAATTTTTACTTTTATTTACCACGGTTAAAAGTAAATAGGGTAATTAAGGGTAAAAATGATATTAATATTACCCTAACACATGTCCTAATTATATTGGACAAGTTTATATAGAAAAAAAACAACCTTAGGAATAAAATATTATCATTTAGGTCCACTTGGATTAGATTAGGACATTTATTATTATTTAATTCAAAGAAGAGCTAAAAGAGTTAAAATCAAAGTTTAATTACTAAAACATTTTTATTATAGGGTTATACATAATATAAATTAGATTGTAAATATTAATTAGAAATATTAAATATTTCCTACATAATGGTATTTTATTTATAATTTTTATACATTAAATAATTTAATTTATTTATGATACAGTGGTGATGTAGTAATTACCGAATTAATGAAATATTAAAATAATTGATATTATAAATATTCAAATAAATGTAATTTGAGACTTTTTAAGCATTACAATAATTTTATAGGTTAATATGACATATTATTATTGGTTATATGAATTTTATTCGAAGTAATAATGCTCTTATGAATTTATCAAAAACAAAATACCCAATAGTGTCAAAATTGACATAAAAGATTTTTAAAACAAATATTATATTATTAATTGATATTATATTCCTAAAAATTTAATGTTCGGCCAAAGGACTTATATAATGATATTTGTATCATTAATGGACTACTTGGGGGTCTCTTGGAAGTATATAGTAAGTTTATTAACTATATAATATAAAAATACAAAGGGACATGGTAAATGTCAAACTATTTAACTAAGAGTTAAATCTAAAAGATAAGGTTACTATAGTGACCCAAACCTGTATAAAATCTATTGGTTGGGTGGTTTTAGACCCATACCCACCTTAGAAATTTAATAATCAACTTTTTATCCATTAGAAACCGAATATTAATTTATTATAAATTAATACTTTAAGTTTTTTCTAAAGAGCCCCTCCTCCCCCTTATAAAAGGACACCACTTCTAACCAATATTTCACACCTCTCAAGCCTTTTTTCTAATCCAAACTCTACCCAATTAATCTCCCTACATCCCTATACTCCTTCTAGAAGCCTTAAATTAGGAAGAATGCACTTAAAGAGTCCTTTTTGGTTCAAACCAAAGGGAGTTACCCAAATTAAAAGTAACGATTTCTCTTAACTTCTTTTCTTTTATTTTACTTCTCCAACCCCTAAACTCTTCTTTTTATTTTCTTTTGTAACAAAAACAGTATCCTAAATATACTAAGATATTTTTATGAGATGTTTTCTAACTAAACTTACACACACCTCTATCTAATGGGTGAAGAACATAATGTTTCTGTGGGTGGCAACCAAACGCCTCACGAAACGATGATTGTTCAATTATCTCCTATCACCTCTCATGATGGCCATTATGATGGAAATATAATTAAATATGATATTAATGATATTTATTTTATATATAATCTTCTTTAATTCCATTTTATATCATACCATTATTCGTTTCATGTTGTATATATAAACGATAATTTCATTTGAGGAAGTGCGGACTACCGCCCCCTCAAAGTGATATGACTCATTCATACCATACATGGAACGTATAAAGGATGGTGTTAATGAACTTAAGTAACACATATAAGATATTATATTATGCTGAAATAATAATATACCTATGTGTCATTTGGTTTTTATTCCTTTTAAAATGAAAAATGAAATGGAAGTAACGTTCGTGTGTACGTACGGATTACCATCTCCACGAACGCGATGAGATTCATTTCCCCATCATATCCATTAAAGAATAATTCTCATTTTATGATTAAAATTAATGTTTAAGGACTTGATATAATTTTGTATATGAATAATATACGACCTATCCATAAAAAACACGACTTACGTAACGAAGCATATAAAGGAAAACGAATCAGTTAACACCCGAAATGACGATAATACTAAAATATTATTAAAAAGGAAATATTAGAAGATCATATATGATATCATATTTATGTATATGATTCTTGTATAATTTAATAAAAATTATTTAACTATTATACCGGAGGTTAACCTACACTCTATCAAGGAAAATTACAAGGTAAGGGGTTTCTTATCTCACTTTTAATTCCGTGAGATTTCCATTGTTCACCACTTATTTATTGCATGTGGTGTGTGTACTTCCCATGTTTGTATTAATTATGTAATATAATTTAATTCATGGATATTTACATCATCATTGTATGATCCTTGTTTCATGGGTGTATGTTTCTTAAGTTTCCAAATCAATAAGGGAATTTGAAATTTCAATTTCCACTCATTTGGCTTTACGCATACTTCATTGATTATTTTACTCCAAGATTATGTGTGGAATCAATATTAATTTTCTTATTTCATAATTTACACTCCCCTTTCTGTGGATATACTTTTGATACACATAATTACTCCATTGATAAATTCTCAAGTCATCGGTATGAACTTGATGAGAGTAATTTTTACTCAATCTCCATTTGTTGAGTTAAACATCCAATTCATTGGTGTTGTTTTTACAAGAATATGTGTGAATGTCCTTTTATTGTTTTACACTGAATATCCAATAATATTGAGTGTATTTATTTTTGTCACGCATAATTATGTCGTTGATTTATCCTTAACCTAAGGATACGACCTTTATGAGAGATTTCATCTCAATTTACATTCCATTGAGACTCCATTGTTGTTATACACCAAATCACTTTTATATGGTGTATATAATGTACTTTGTCATAATATATCATGAATCCCTTTATTCTCATGATATTACAAAGTTTTTATTACCTTAATTATTTGTATTCAAGTGTCTCTCTTTTGGTTAGTAACTCTAACTAAAATATCATTTTAAAATGTTTTAAAGATTTATTATTCTAAATATTTCTCATTAATGTCCATGTTTTAAAAATGGTTTTAAGGATTTATTTATATGGACATTAAAGTTTTCAAATCAAAATCCCTTTTAAAATTTTCAAAGTGGTATGGGACACTTTGATTCAAAAATCTATTTTAAATGGCTTCTTGACAAATAGTGTGACTTTTATATGTTTTCAAGAAAAAGGGGGATATTTCTATCAATAGTTTGATGATTATTTTAATCTATGTCAATATCCTTCGTTATTATCGATTTAGGTTAATCTGATACAATACAATCTTCCATATTTTATCGAATGAGTTATGTTTGACTGTGGATGTTCTATTTTTATACCATTCATGGTTTGTGGTTAAAGTATTGACATTTCGTATGCTAGTTTTAATACGAATGTTTATGTTATGTTTCAAACTTTTCATATGAGTAATGCATTGGACTTAGTAAGTGACGGGTGGAGCCCACTATAGCTCCTCGATGCATCGGTAGGTCTCATGAGACAAACTAGTGTCTTGGCACGAGGCCTTGATAAAATCTTATTTGTAGTCTTGGCATAAGGCCTTGGCTACGTGGTTATGATAGTATGGAATTATGAATTCCATCATTATAAAAGTGGTTATTGATATTGCATGTGGTTATTCAACTAGTAAAATATCCATGTGAATAAGTAAATGACATTATTTCATTTTATCTTTTTCATATTATGCTGAAGTTCAAGTTTAAAAGGCTTTTGTTTTAGTTATACATTGCCTTAAATGTTTATGCTTATTTATGAAAGTTTCCGCTATATTGTTATCCTTACTGAGCATCTGAGCTCATGCCTTTCAATGTTTTATTTTTCCCAGGATGTGAAGAAGTAATTTATGAATGACCTGCAAGAATAGTATGAGGGGATATGAATACAAGATGTTGTTGTAGTTTTTTTTACTTTATGATGTAATATAAGACTTATGAATATAGTGTTTCCAAGACTACTAAACTAATCGGTATTTCGAGACTTGATCTTTTGTGATCATGCCAATGTTATGTAATAATGCACTGATTCTGGGTAACTAGGTTCGGGGCGTTACAAACTCATTTTCTGAAGTTTCAATTTCACTAGATTCATATTGAACAACAACCTTCTTAGATTTAGATCTTGTAATTCTCTCAGGAGTCTTGGATTTCATATGATTTGAAGTAGTTGTAAAACAAAACCTCCATTTCCATTCTTCTTCTTAATATTATCAGTATCTCTCTTCATTCTGGTTTCATGTTGAAGAAGAGTTCCAAACAGTTCATCAAGAGAAGTCTGAGTAACTTTCCTATTTTTATCTATAGCAGTCCTCTTGGATTCCCATTCGTTAGGCATGATGTCAATAATATTTTCTACAAGAGATTCATCATCTAAACCTTTCTCACCTATGGATTGTAAGATGTTGATGATAGTCATAAATATTTATTGTACCTTACATATGGGCTCTCTATAAGGGAAGCAGAAACCATGATACTCAACTCTGAGCATAGCTCTTCTAGTTTCAATAACTTTGGAAGTTCCCAAGTGAGTTACTTCAAGATTCTTACAAATACTATTTTCAACTTCACAGGATGAAATTTGGCTATATATATTTCTAGTCATGGAACATAGTAAAGTATTACATACCTTAAAGTTCAGCTGGTATTCCACCTTTTCCGAATTAGTAAAGGTTCTAAGTTCCTTATTAGGAATCTTATAATCTCCAGTTAACATAATGTGGTTGTCTAGACCTGTGTTTATCACAAAGGTCTTCATTTTATCTCTCCAGTACTCATAGTTATTTCCATACAAGATTAGTGGTCTAGTAGGATTGATATTATCTAGAGATCCAACATGAATGTATGCCATACTAAAAGGAATTTATTTCCACAAAACTTATTAGTAATAAAAGTTTAAAAACAAATATGAAGAACTTAAGAAAAGGAAAACCTGATCAAGAAATCTTATATGTGTATATAAGTATTTTAGATACCTCCTCTGATACCAATTGTTAGATTGATTCAGAGTATGAGGTATTCAACCTCTGATACCAATTGTGGGATCGAATATGTAAAAATGAGATGCTCAAATACAAGAGGGGGGTGAATTGTATGCTTTAAAAATTCATTTGGAACCTTTAAAGTTAAGTTTAACAAGGTTAAACAAACATTCACATGACCTCGTAAAGAAACCTTTTCTATTTTCTTAAAATAAAGATTCTACCTTAGTGTATAGAATCTGTAATATAATCAGAGTAACGGAATTACAAAGTATAAGAAGGTTATACTTTCTAACTTTAATAAAGTTAACATACAACAGCGGAATTAAAACAGCTTTTAATAGTAAACAAGTAACAATAAGATTCTTTTAACCCAAAGATAAGGGTATCCAACAACCTTGGATAAAGGTTCCTTGATTTATACTTTCAAGAAAGTTTTTCTTACCCAAACTCAGGTAAGCCCTCAATCCGAAGATCGGTATTTGTCTTACTATCCCCTCAAGCCCTCGATTTAGAAGGAAATTAGAACCTCTGTCTTCCAAACTCGGAATCCCATGATCAGCAAGATCGGAGTCTGCATAAAGAAAGTCTGAACAAGCTATCCACACCTGAACAAGTTGTTCATGACATCCGCACAAATCACTGAGAGTTTTAAGATCCCCTCTCTCTAGAAATCACTTCACGACTTTATTTTGTTAAAGTATGTTTTCGAATTTGAAGTTTTTTGATCGTTCAAATGGGCTTGTATTTATAGGCAAAACTTCTCAATGGTCAACTCCTCTCCAACGGTCATATTTTTCCTTAAATTTCAGAGGGACCTGGACACGTTTCAAACATAAAACGGTTAGTTTGTAACAGATTGTACGACATCATTTCAAGTAATAGAAATGATGTTAAGTTAAAGATAAATGTTAAGTATAAGAAAAATTATAATCCGATATCATTGGAATGATACATTTAAACAACTCTAACATTATCAAGAAAACGTAATCTTAAGAAATCAAGAAAACAGATTCTGAAGAATAACATTATCAAGAATATAGAATCATAAGGAAAAGTAAATCAGAGTGTGAAACAGGTATCTCATTTGTTTCGGAATCGGAATCATAAAATCGAAATCACTTATACACCGGAATCAAAATCCTAAAAACTGAATCACATATACACCAGAATCGGAATCATAAAAACTGAATCACATATACACCAGAATCAGAATCATAAAAACTGAATCACATATACACCGGATTCGAAATCATAAAAACTGAATCACATATACACCAGATTTGGAATCATAAAAACTGAATCACATATACACCAGATTCGAAATCATAAAAATTGAATCATAAATCGTAATGAAAGATTTGTAAGTATAACGGAATGGAAAAACGTAATGATATATCTGTAAGCATAACATAATGACAATTCCGGATCTTAAGAAAAATACAGAACTTAAAAAAAATCAGAACTTAAGAAAAAGTGTTTGTGATTTTAAAAACATAAAACCATAAGAAATGTAGAAGTCATAAGATATCCTTATTGAATCAACAAATCTTTGACATCTATAGAGGTCCAATATAGTTTTTCTAGTGTAAAGACCGCTTCTATAATAACAACCTCCTAAAAACTCTCTTTTTAAATTCTTATTCATTTATAGACAAATTTCTATTAAAAAGTTATAAAAATGTCTCCTTAGCTTCAATAAACATTATAATGGTGATACATTTACTTACCTTTTTAGTGACTTTATATTTCATTGACTTAGAATCTAAATATAACTATGATTTCTAATATTGTACCCCCTTTATGTATTCACATATGTATATAATAACTTCAATAGGGTCCATTTTAAGACAATCCTTGATTTCATAATTGATATAACTGAATGATTCAATGGAAATAACTTCATAACAACGTGAACTTAATTCATTACAAGAATCATTCTCAGTAGATTTAATAGAAGGAAAACCACTTTGATTGCCTTCAAATAGTGGTGTAATAACCTTATCCTAAGAATTATTTATTTAAATTATAGCCTCTTATTTATTCATGTTCCTCAAAGTCTTAGCTAAGACATTCAATTTGAATTAAATAGGAATGTAAATTGATTTTTCTATCCAAAGACCTTCAATAACTTATTTTTCAGTTCATATATTTCAAAAAAAATCAGTAGGACTTGAAAAAATATAAATCCAACCAGATCATACCAATTATAGATCCCACTAGATCAGTGCAGATACTTGATGGGGGGTCCATTAATTGTGGTTGAAAAACCAAGGTTTCAAGGATCATTCAATAGTCTCATATGGATATGGAAAGAAATATCAATCCAAGTCACCTTTCTAATAGATTTTATAATAGATTTACCATCCCCCACACTTCCAGTAGGTAAGTAAAAACTCTCAACCTTCAATGGGTTACCAAACTTAAGGACAAATTCAAGATCCAACCATGAAGGACCTGTAGAGACAGATGGAGTACCGAGGTAATTAACAATCTACTTTGACAACCCATGGTTCTAAGCTTAAGGAGTCAAAAGGCCAATATGGAAAAATCTTTATTATTTTAAATACATTGATAAATCAAGGTTCGGGTAAACACTTATCTTAACCAATTCTTAACCCAAAGTGTTATTTCTATAAGAATTGGCAGGGAGGTATAGGGTAGTGTGGATTAACCTCTAGAAGAAAAACCTAAGACTAAACACCCAATGGGAAATGAATAAGACCCTGTAGGGAAACAATCTCTTATGCATCTATCACATCGTGGTTTCGGAACATACATGTTCTATGTGACTCATCATAATCGTATTGGATTTTATTTATATGGGAAAATGATGTTCTAAAAAAAATTGATAACCCAACATGCAATTTAGTAAATCCTCCAAACATTACTTCTAATCAATAACTAAAACAATATCATGATATGTCATATATCTATCACTATGAAACATAGGTTTACATTAACCAAAGTAATTATAATCAATGAATACTATATATTTATGAAATTTTCTTATAGAACTCACCATAGACCATTCATACATCTTAAAATCATATCATCATAACTTCTGATTTCCAGCATTTGCGGATTTAAACTCTATAAGACAATCAAACCCAATGAAAATCAGACAAAAAATAAAAGAAATCATACCCAATGCAATAAGTGAAAATAAATAAACCCTATCAAAGACAAACGTGACAATTAAGAAGATAAGAAATCGAAACCAATAAATCTTACCCAATGAAAATTGAAGAGGTCGTGGATCTGAAATCAAAGAAACCCTTCTCCATGGCAGAAATCAGAGGGCATGTGAGGAATTAGAACCATCCTGGTTCATATGTATGCAGATTTGTATTGGAGAAAATCAAAGTTAATTGAAACCCCAACAACATAAACAGGATAGAGATTTGAGGAAATAGAAAACAAACCCTAACGCACCCTACCTCAAGCCACTCACAAGATGTGAGTCATGGACCGCCCACCAGTGATATGTGGAGGGGTGCCTGGAATGTGTGAATACTAAAAAAACATGTGAGTCGAGGAAGAGGGTGGACCGAAGGCGGAGGCGGAGGTGGATCCACGTCGGAAGAAGAGAATCACGGGGAGGTTGGGTGGCCGCATCGTCGTCGTCAGATTGTCCTGAGGTTGGATGGTCGTGTCGTTGGAGGAGGATCAAGGTTGGGTGGTTGCGTCATCATCGGAAGATAGCGGGAGGTTGGGTGGTAGCATCGGGTGAGGAGGTTTGCCGACTCGCGGGGAGGATACATCGACCAGGTAAAAATTGAGGGTGGAATCGTGAGGGTTGGGGGCGTAGCGCCACATGTAACTTAAGACCCATGGGGATATCTTAGGCTATAGCTACATTTTTTTTAAACTGTGGCTATATAAGTGTGGTTATATCCTTGATTTCTAGTAGTGTCTTCATCCTCGAATATTTTAGTTATTTCTCGATATGTTACCCAAGACTTTTGGTATACCTCAGACCAATCAACTTTAGGCATCTTCCATTCTTGACAATCTCTCCCTTTTGAATGGATTTAAATTTCTAAAGAATGCACTAGATCGCCTTACATATCCTCTGACCTTACTAGCACTGGAGAATCTTCTGATGTACTAGCCTCTGCTCGAATCATTATTATTCGAAGCTGGCACAAAATTGTATTAGGGTTTTTCTCTTCCTTTTTTAAGTTAGATTATCCCTCCTTTTAGTACTCTAAATATAATGTGAATTCATTATTCCTTTTTTTGTTAATTAAAATGCGATTTATTTAATATGTTTTTTTTTGTTGAGGAGTTTGTTACACAGAGAAAATTTTGAGAACCTCCCAAGGATTCCCAACCATTCGTGTGTCATAGTTTTCTGTTCGGCGGTTTTTAGCAGGGCCACCTACGCCTCATCTTCCTCCCTAGGATTACAACGCCATAGTGAAGAAGAAGCACAGCTGGGTAGCTCGGCTTGGCCTCAACCGAGAGAGGGAGAGGACGATGAGCGGTCTCCGATCTTGTTTTCTGGATTTGCATGCCAAGACATCCTCCATCCTGGATATCAGCATCATTAGGGTTTCTTTGGAGCACCCTGGTCTTTACCGGTGACCGAGCAACGCTCCTCCCACACATCGACGCTCCTATGTCGAAGCGGACCTAGTCTGGCTCAGGAGTTGCAGTGCGGTGAGCTTCGACATCCTTCACAAGGGCGACGACTGTTCTTCTTGGTCGGCAGCAGCTCTTATTCGCTCCAGATCTGTGCGACAGCTCCTTTCCAGGCGTTGGTCAGTGATGGCAGCAGTCCTGTGCCGAAGCTGACCTGGTTCGACTCTTTCCTATCGGAGAGAGATCAAGAGCAGATATTCTTGGAGTTGCTCTGGTTCACCAAAAAGGAGAAGCGAGGGTTTATGATTTGGGGATTTATCATTTTCTCGCTGCGAGAAATGCATCCTCGGCGGAGATTAACCATGGAGAGGTTGTGGTCCTCCTCACCGATGAAGCGGAGACGAGCTGACAGAGAGACTCCCTTTTCTTGGCTGAGATGAGCTTCTTGTTGCTTCGTCGGGAGATGCAGAGAAGAGGTTCTAGTAGCCTGGTCTTTATTCGTGGAGCGTCGCTGCCCTTGGCAGCACCGAAGGACCTAGCAGTAGGGGAATTGGATAGCACCAAGGACAAAAGTCGGTGAATCTGTTTTGAACTAGATCTGGACAACGACAACTGCATCTCTTTGTCGAACCTCGGACAGCGGCAACACATCTGGACAACGGCTGGGTTCTTGGACCTGTAGTGCTGCGGAAGAGCCTTGGACAGCGGCATCATGTGTGGATAGCAGTTGTTATTCTTGGACCTAGAAGACAACATGCTCAAGGACAGAGGAGTTGGTTCATGGATACGAACCTGGACAGCAACATGGATCATGGAGGATTAGAGCTGCTGGACTCCGTGATGATGATTTCAGTACCCTTTTACAAGCCTCTTCATCGACAAAGATTAGGTCATACCCCAGTAAGGGGATCTCGGTCCTGTTATGGTTTTTTTCTTTGTCGATTTTTTATAAGCTTGCGCGTGTTGTTTGTTTTTATGTCGCGTCTTATTTTCGTTTCATGTCCAGTTTAGTTTGTGTGTTGATGTGTCCTTTGTTTCCTCTTGTACTCCTTTGTTCTTGCATAGTGAAAACCCTCTGATGATTCTGCCCCATGCACGTAGGCCATATGACCGAAGCACGTAAATCCTCTGTGTCCCTTTTACTGCTTTCATTTCTGTTTCCGCATTTATTCGACTTGTAAATTGCTGAATTAATTTGCTGCTTCTGAATATTAATTCAAATATGTCAGTTTTGAATTTAATGTGTTGATGTAATTGCCACTGCCCAATTCATGTCAGTGTTGTTGTTCACTGATTGTATTCATTTTGAATATTTCATTTTATGTTCTGACTGTAATGTGAACTTTACGGTTTATGTTTATCAATTTACATGTAATAAATTGAATATAAACGTTGTTTGTGCATTTTGGATTTTGACGAATCAAAACACCCAATAGTTCTTGGGCTTTTATGTGCGAACTACCTCTCGCGCAGGGGCGCTCCCCACAACAAGTGGTATTAGAGCCTAATTGGGTTTAAGTTTTGCTTTGTTAAAATTTGAAATCGTTTGTTCCTTGCTTTCAAATGTTTTGTTAGTGGCCTTTACATGTTGCAGCATGATTTGTTGTTTCTTTCAGCTAGGTCGTTAGCTCTCTTGGGTTGTAATTTCATTCTGCTACTGGTAGTTTGATTCCTCGTTGTTTGATTTCCATTTTCCTTTATCTGTCTGAACCTCAAAGATGCCTCTTGGTAGTTTCTACCTATGTGTGTCTATGGTTTCGGGGTAGAAATGGGTACTTTGTGAGGTTTGCCTATGTTTGAGAGATGTTTAGCAGTAAGGTATTGGCAGGATCATGTGTCTCTAGTTTCTACCTTTTGCCTTGGAGATGAGCTTATGTTAGCTCCACCGTGTTCCTCTGCATCCTTTAGGACTGTTTGCTCCGGGTATGGTCCCGTTGTGAGTTCGGTGTTTGGGTTTGGTTAGCTTGTGGGTGCAGTGTCGCTTAGCTGATCACCAAGCTTCTTTGTTTACTGTTCGACCCTTTTTAGCAGCTATGTTTGGTTTCCTAGGAACTGTGTGCCGTTAGTAAGTCTAGACTAGGATGTGTGGCCTTTTAGTGGCTTGTTTTCCCCTAGTTTCTAGCTGGCTCCCAATCTTTGTTCTCACGTCTTTGAGACGTCTTAGGATGTTGGGACTACTTTCATGTATCCTTGCAGTTTCCCCTTTGTGTGAGGAAGTCTCCTTTTGGCTTTTGTTTAGGCGGTCGTCTCCTATGGTGGAGATTCTGAATCCTTTCGGTTGAGGATCTTATGGTGCCTTGCGTCGAAAGTCCAGGCGGCGTGTCTCAGTTTTAAAGCTGATGGTTCTTGGTCCTTTTGGTCCTCATATGTTTTTTTGTGGGTTCAGGTGGAGACTCTTTTTGGGTTGTTTCATTTACTATTAATGTGTTATCTCTATTGCTCTCTCTTTGCTGCTTCCTTTTCTGCTGTTTTGCATGATTTCACTATTTTTGTACTGAGTTACATTCTATGTGAATTTCTCTAAGTTTTGGTTTGCCATGTTTTGTGTGAGGATGGTACTGCTCTGTTTTTTTTTTGTGTTCTGAAGGCACAGGTGAGCTAGTTTAGGACCTGATGGCATGTTATTTGTTGGTCCATGATTTCCTCGTTGGCATCGTCTCAGAGCGCAACTCAGGTAAGTGCAGGTATGGATTTATCATGCAGTTGTTTAGAATTGTTTTATTCTGAACATGTTTATCATCTTTTCGATGTCATTCAACTTCAGGCGACATGTGTCACAGTTGATACATGGTTGGGGGACTGTTTGGGTCATACCCTGTAGGTTGTTTCCTGTTTTTTATATGCCCAATTTGATGATGTTAGGTGGTGCAGAATCATCATGTGGTTTAGGAGTTTTGATTTGCAAGGTGGAGTGCGTGATGTTGTTGCATATTAAATTTTTTCATGCATTTTAATTTCCAAGGTGGAGATTTGTGAATTCGTTATTCCTTTTTTTTTGTTAATTAAAATGCGATTTATTTAATATGTTTTTTTTTGTTGAGGAGTTTATTACGCAGTGGAAATTTTGAGAACCGACCAAGGATTCCCAACCATCCGCGTGTCACAGTTTTCTATTCGGTGGTTTTCAGTAGGGCCACCTACGCCTCATCTTCCTCCCCAGGATTGCAACGCCATAGTGAAGAAGCAGCATAGCTGGATAGCTCGGCTTGGCCTCAGCCGAGAGAGGGAGAGGATGATGAGCGGTCTTCGATCTTGTTTTTTGGATTTGCATGCCAAGACATCCTCCATCCCAGATATCAGCATCATTAGGGTTTCTTTGGAGCACCCTGATCTTTATCGGTGACAGAGCAACGCTCCTCCCACACATCGACGATCCTGTGTCGAAGCGGACCCAGTCCGGCTCAGGATTTGCAGTGCGGCGAGCTTCGACATCCTTCACAAGGGCGATGATTGTTCTTCTTGGTCGGCAGTGGATCTTATTCGCTCCAGATCTGTGCGGCATCTCCTTTCCAGGCGTTGGTCGGTGATGGCAGCAGTCCTGTGTCAAAGATGACCTGGTTCAGCTCTTTCCTAGCGGAGAGAGATCAAGAGAAAATATTCATGGAGTTGCCCTGGTTCTCCAAAAAGGAGAAGTGAGGGTTTTTGATTTGGGGATTTATCATTTTATCGCTGTGAGAAATGCAGCCTTGATGGAGATCAACCATGGAGAGGTTGTGGTCCTCCTCGCCGATGAAGCGGAGACGAGCTGACAGAGCGACTCCCTTTTCTTGGTCAAGATGATCTTCTTGTTGCTTCGTCGGGAGATGCAGAGAAGAGGTGCTAGTAGCCTGGTCTTTATTCGTGGAGCGTTGCTGCCCTTGGCAGCACCGAAGGACCTGGCAGTAGGGTAATTGGATAGCACCAAGGACAAAAGTCGGTGAATCTGGTTTGCACCAGATCTGGACAACGACAACTGCATCTCTTTGTCGAACCTCAGACAGTGGCAACACATCTAGACAGTGGCTGGGTTCTTGGACCTATAGCGCTGCAGAAGAGCCTTGGAAAGCGGCATCATGTGTGGATAGCGGTTGTTATTCTTGGACCTAGAAGATAACATGCTCAAGGACAGAGGAGTTGGTTCATGGATACGAACCTGGACATCAACAGGGATCATGGAGGATTAGAGCTTCTAGACTCCGTGACGATGATTTCAGCACCCTTTTACAATCCTCTTCATCGACAAAGGTTAGGCCGTACCCCGGTAAGGGGGTCTCGGTCCTGTTATAGTTTTTTTCTTTGTCGATTTTTTATAATCTTGTGCGTGTTGTTTGTTTTTATGTCGCGTCTTATTTTCATTTCATGTTTAGTTTAGTTTGTGTGTTGTTGTGTCATTTGTTTCCTCTTGTACTCCTTTATTCTGTTATAGTGAAAAACCTCTGATGATTCTGCCCCGTGCACGTAGGCCATATGGCTGAAGCACGTAAATCCTCTGTATCCCTTTTACTGCTTTCATTTCTGTTTCCGCATTTATTCGACTTGTAAATTGCTGAATTAATTTGCTGCTTCTGAATATTAATTCAAATATGTCGGTTTTGAATTTAATGTGTTGATGTAATTTCCACTTCCCAGTTCATGTCAGTGTTGTTGTTCACTGATTGTATTCATTTTGAATATTTCATTTGATGTTCTGACTGCAATGAGAACTTTACGGTTTATGTTTATCAATTTGCATGTAATAAATTGAATATAAACGTTGTTTGTGCATTTTGGATTTTAACGAATCAAAATACCCAATAGTTCTTGGGCTATTATGTGGGGATTGCCTCTCGCGCAGGGGCGCTCCCCGCAACATATAAAGAATACAAACTCTCATCACCTAAGCCTATACATTCTTCCCGCATAAGCTCAAATAATAACTGTAAAGACTCGTAAAATTCAAGGGAAATTTTTTCTTAATTTTCTTTGGAATTTTACAAGAACGCAGTTTCTGACGGCACCTGATTCCGAGGCCTGGTGTGCCTGGAATCATTTAGCGAAGCTTAGCTCGGGTACGTTCAGTGAACGAACGAGCAAGTTTTTCTAACTTTTGAACCGGTGCTTGGAATCGAAATCTGAGGACACCGATGGAACTGCAGCGCCGGTAATTACTTAAGAAGACCTTTTCTGGGGTTACGTTTTCTCGGAGGGAGTTGTTAAAAATTGTGGAAGTTAAAAATAAAATTGAGCTACAAATTTTATTTATTTTTTCTTTCTTTCTAAGTGGTAGTCCTTTGAGTGGAAGTTGGGGAATCTACCCAAGGGAGGTTATGAGGGCGGTGGGGCCCACACGAACCCCACCCCTTCATATTCCCTAACTCCCTTAACTTACCATTTAATTAGACAACTTAAGTTAATTAATTAAGTGGGTTTAATTCAAATGTTTGAAATTCAAATACTTGGAATGGGAAATAAAATAAGACCAACACTTATTTTATTAGAGTTGTTGGGTTGTGAGAGGATTGGGGGGAAAAGCTCTAAGGCTTGAAGTTCTTCTTCTTCGTCGAAGAACGCGAAGAACACACCGCCGCCGATGAAGAACGCCGACCTCCGACGACGGGCGACGGTGAGAGACACCTTCCTCGGAGATCGACGACGCGACGCCGTGTACCGCGACGCCAACGACCCTCTCCTTCCACGACGCCTTCTTTCGCAACGTTCAATTCTACGACGAGCCTTCGTTCAACTACGCTCGAGGTAGGGGATTTATTGTTTTTGTTTGTGAATATTCGAGCGTTCTTCGTAATCTTAGCCGCTTGCTATCGATTAACGGGAGGGGGCCGGACCGCACAAACACGGCCGACCCTCCTCCCTTAATTCTGTTGTTGACCTTGTTGTGGTTTGGAACGGAGATGGCACGGTGTCGTCGCACCGCGAGGGATCGTGCGACAAGGATGTGTGGCGCCGTCGCGCCGCGCCATTGAAGTCGAACAAGTCGCGGTGTCGTCGCGCCGCGCCGGAGAATCACGAAAACACCGCGGCCGGAGCGGGGTCGCGGCGGAGGGGCGTGGCGTCGTCGCGCCGTTCTGGTCGGACCAAGGTCGTGGCCTTAGGCCGCGGCGGAGCAGGGAGTGGTGGCCGGCTTCCGGTCGCCGGCGTCAGAGCAGGGGGACGAGACCGCGCCGGTCCTGTGGCGGCAGCAGCTGGCCGGCCGGAGCGGGCTGGCCGGTCAGGGGAGAAACCGGAGGTTCGTAACCCCCCGGTTGGAAGAGAGGAGCGACCCCCACGTGGGGGCCGCGTTTAATTAAACAGGGGGGCAGCGCACCCCCCCCCCCCTTGTCCGCCCAGCTCGGTGTAACCGAGCTGGCCAGCGGACCGCGCCAGCCGGGTCGGGCCGCGCCCAAGCGGGCCGGACCCGCACCCGGGTCGGGTCGACCCGGTTTGGGCCGACCTAGGGGGTCTCGGGCCGGGTCGGTCTGGGCCCAAAACCCCCACTTTCGGGCCTCTTTCGGTCTTTTGCCCATAACTTGGACTACGGACCTCTGATCGACGCACCGTCAGCTGCGATGCGATCCTTGGATCGAGATGGTCGTCTCGGTATATTACACTCAAGGTTTCGGAGTACTTGGGGTTCAGCCGGGTTGGTTTGAACACGAAACCAACCGGGCCCTCAGAGTGGAAACACTTATAACTTGAGCTCTGGACGTCCGATTGACGTGCCGTCGACTTTGTTGGATTCCTCTTAGTGAGACGGACCTTTTGGATTACTCTGCTCGAGGTTTGGATGCAGTTGGAGTATGGTCAGGTTGGTTTTGACTTAAAATCCAACCGGGCCCCTCGGACGAAAAAGCCAATAACTCTCAGACCGGGCGTCTGATTGACACGCCATCTGTGACGTTGAGTTCCTATTGACGATACGGAACTTTTGGATACATCAACTCCGGACTTCGTGTCAGTTGATGTATCATCCCCTCGGTTCGTGGAGCGGACCCTCCTGAACGAGCTTGCTGTGTGCGGGAACCCTAGAGCTGGTTGTGACTGCGACGACGATGAAGACTGTACGGGAATCCTCTGTGGGTTCGACAGCGATGACTACAGCACTCAGCGATCCTACGTGGGTTAGTGCTACCGATCCTGTGTGGGTCAGATCCTGTGTGGGTCAGCGCTCAGCGGTCCTGTGTGGGTCAGCGCATACTGATCCTATGTGGGTCATTGCGGGGGTTAGTACCTATCGATCCTTTGTGGGTCATTGGGGGGGTTAGTACCTATCGATCCTTTGTGGGTCATTGCGGGGGTTAGTACCTATCGATACTTTGTGGGTCCGACGGCTTAGATGAATTAGTGGCTACATCTGATCATCTCTATCGTCTTACGAAGAAGTATACCTGTGTGAGCTGAGTCTTGACTTTCAATCTTATCTTCGATAAGATTGAATTGATATCCTGTGTGGATTACGTTATGCTTTCCTGTGTGGATTGGGTTGAATATTCCTATGTGGAACAGGTTATGTTTTCCTGTGTGGACTGGGTTGTACTTGGGCTCGGATGTTGGAGTTGAACTGGAATTGATGACTTAGGTATATGTATGGGCATATACCTAAGTAGTGTCGGATGTTACTTCGTGATTGTATCTTTCCTTTGTGGATTATCCTTTGTGGATTCTGGGAGACCTTCGGGGGTCTCGGGGTCCCTACTGAGTAGTTTATACTCACCCCTGCACGGGCTATGCCCGCACTACGTTGTGTTGGATGCAGACGACAGACAGCGCTGATCGTGGTTGAGGCTTGTGGAGCGAGTCGGTACCTGGAGTGGACCACTGGGCGAGACATACACGAAGCGGACAGCTGGACCCATGGAGCTGTAGAGACTATATGTACCCACCCTTCAGGTGGGAATTCCAGTGGACGGCTCGACGTTGCGGCTTTACTTTCAGTTGCTGTATTTCTTTTTCAGTTGTACTTTACTTTCAGTTTGGGTTTGTATTCTGGACCACTTTATTTTCCGCACTTACTATTGTACCCAGTTTTACTTAGTGTTTACTTCTGTTTGCTTGCTCTATGGTGTTTGTTTACTTTACAAAGTCAATGCCTTCCCTTTTTATCGGGAATTACGCCTTGGTGCTAGTCGCCAGCCCCTGGCCTATGGAAGGCGGGCTTGGGGTAGTCACGGCACGGGCCCCGAGGACGGGTCGTGACAAATTGGTATCAGAGGAGTTCGGTTCTACCGCAAAACTCAGGACTCTAATATTTTTCTATGTAAAGCAATAGTGTTAAGAGTATTGAGTGTGGTTATCAGTCCAGGGAGTCCAGTGTTGGTGCGGCGGCCGACGTATCCGTACACCAGGACCCTGACTTCTGATTTCCGACTCAATGCACGAAAACATTGATTGCATGTGTGTTTCAAAAGTTTTCTTTGTGATTACTTTGTGTTAGATCACCAGGTATATTGTATTAACTGTGGCGCACCTGTTTCTTTTCAGGATGGCCCCACGATGGCATCCAGCTAGGGTTACGAGTTTTGTACGTGACGACAGCCCACCGAGCGACAAGGCCTCGGTGCAGGGCCCTATTACTGCAGAGGCACCGGCGGTACCTCTACCCACCTAGCCACCGATGCCACCAGCCTCAGCCACTGAGAGTGCACATCGCCTTAGTGCACTGCATGAGTTTCAGCATCAGAGACCACCCAGGTTCCGCAGGGAGACGGACCCTCAGGCAGCTGAGGATTGGCTGGAGGCGGTTGTATGAGTTTTCAGGTTAGTGGGGACACCAGAAGACCTCATGGTGATCCTCGCAGTGAGCCTCCTACATACGGAAGCAAGAAGATGGTGGAGCTTGATGCTTCAAGTGCACGACGAGGCATCCCTCCTCTGGACGGACTTTGAGAGCCTCTTCCGCTCGGAGTTCGTCTCAGCCACCCTCTGTGTGGTGCGCATCCAGGAGCTTCTATAGTTGCGGCAGGGCAGCTTGACGGTCGCCCAGTACTCGGTGAGATTTACAGACCTCTCGCGCTATTCGACGGACATGGTACGAGACCCATTATTTCGAGCCTGGACCTTCGAGCAGGGATTGAGGCATGAGATCAGGGCATCGATGATCTCCCTCAGCATTCTGATATAGGCAGGAGTACTGGAACGAGCTCTTATCATAGAGAGTTTTCTTGCTAAGTCGACGCCAGCAGCGAGACCTACTGCAGGGCGGCACATAGAAGAGTCGTCTGAAGCTGGCAGTCGACGGATGTCACAGGGGTCCAGGTGGACTAGACCATCAGGCAGATGACCTCAGGACACTAGCTCAGAGGTGCGGGGCACTCAGCGCAGAGCCAGTCTTTTGAGAGGCAGACAGTGCTACGCATGCGGCGGGCAGGGCCACATGGCTCATGATTGCCCGACCCGCCGTGCGGAGGAGCAGCAGACGGTTGAGGGACCACCCAGGCAGAGGCAGAGGGTTGACCGTGGCGGTCCGCAGGGAGCAGGCAGACGAGGCAGAGGCACTGGCTGAGCAATAGGTGGTGGGCGATGCTTTGAGGCTCTACCACCACCACCACCAGGAGGTCCACCCCGACCACAGGGAGCTGGCGGTCAGAGACAGACACAGCTTTAGGCAGCGGAGGCCTACGACCACGGCGTGCCCGAGATGATTCGAGGTACCATCTGTGTCTATTCCACCCTTGTTGCAGTTCTTATAGACACAAGAGCGAGTCATTCTTTCATTGTTGCTGCCCTTGTTCGGAGCTCGGAGATTCCGACGGATCCGTTGGCTCGATCCTTACGGTTAGAGACTCCTACAGGAGCAGACTCGACGATTACGCACTGATGTCAGTAGTGTGAGATTACTCTAGGAGGCGAGAGCTTCGGCTGGGATCTTCTTATAGCGGCGTCGAGGCCTTACGACGTCATCTTGGGCATGGATTGGTTATCTACAGTCCATGCTTAGATTGACTGCATTAGGCGCAAGGTGCGATGTGTTCGCACCGATGGGAGCAGGTTCACCTTCACTGGTGAGAAGGTAACCTTTGCAGAACAGGATGGACTCACGCAGAGTAGAGGACAAACCATCACACATTAGTTGGCTAGCCTCATCCTTGGAGCAGTTGACATGTGAAGTCCGAGCTTACCTGCAGTGTTGGATCAGTATGCAGACGTTTTTTCCGACGACATTCCAGGACTACCTCCTCACAGAGAGGTAGAATTTTATATTGACCTATACCCCGGGATAGCCCCGATATCCACTCCAGCATATCGGATGGCTCCCGCCGAGCTTCGAGAGCTACGGGTACAGTTGGAGGACTTACAGGGCAAGGGATTCATTCGACCCAGTGTTTCACCCTGGGCTTCCCCGATATTGTTCGCCAAGAAGGCGGACGGGAGCTTGCGACTGTGTGTTGATTACCATCGCCTGAACCAGGTGACCGTGAGGAACAAGTACCCGCTACCGAGGATTGATGACCTCTTCGATCAGCTCAAGGGAGCATGGTGGTTCTCAAAGATAGACCTTAGATCAGGCTATCATCAGCTCAGAGTTCGGGACAAGGACGTGCAGAAGACGGCCTTCAGATATCGGTATGGCCACTATGAGTTCTTGGTTATGCCTTTCGGCATGACCAATGCTCCAGCAGTGTTCATGGGTCTCATGAACAGGATATTTCATCCATACCTCGATCGATTTGTCATGGTCTTCATCGATGACATTTTGATATACTCGACCACTGAGGAGAAGCACACCTACCACTTGCGGGTTGTACTAGACACACTCCGAGAGAACCAGCTTTATGGAAAGCTCTCGAAGTGTCAGTTTTGGATACGTGAGGTCCACTTCTTGGGACACGTCATCTCTGAGGCGGGAGTTGCGGTGGATCCTACGAAGATCGAGGCAGTGCTAGCTTGGGAGCCACCCAGGAGCATGACGGAGGTGCGGAGTTTCTTGGGGATAGCTGGGTACTACCGGAGATTCGTACCAGACTTTTCCAGAATTGCGGCACCACTCTCAGCTTTGACGAAGAAGGGGAAACCCTTTGTGTGGTCAGACAGATGTTAGCAGAGCTTCCAGGAGCTGAGACAGAGATTGACCAGCGCGCCTATCTTGAGGCTACCGGAGGAGGGAGTAGGGTACGTAGTCTACTACGATGCATCAGGGACCGGACTCGGATGTGTCCTAATGCAGGAACGGGTCGTGATCACCTATGGATCACGTCAGTTGAGGCAGCATGAGTAGAACTACGCTACCCATGACCTGGAGTTAGCAGCAGTGGTCTTCGCTCTGAAGATGTGGCGACACTATCTAATGGGCGAGCGCTTTACAGTCTATTCTGACCATCAGAGTCTCAGGTATATCTTCTCGCAGAAGGACTTGAACCTGAGACAACGGCGATGACTCGAGTTCCTCTAGGACTATGACTTTGAGATAGTCTATACTCTTGGAAAGGGGAACGTAGTATCTGATGCTCTCAGCAGGAGGACGGGCATTCAGCTACTTGGGGAGGCGACAGAGCAGCTAGCCGCTTTGCAGATATCCTTCGTGGATAGAGATGGAGCAGCCTTTCTTCAGTCACTCACAGTCACTCCTCCACTACTGCAGCGGGTCAGAGAGGCACAGCATGGGGACGCCGACTGTGAGACGTGGCGTGCGCAGATATCCTCAGGACAGGCACCTGATGGATTCTCTTTAGGAGGAGAGCACGTCGTCCTTTTCAGAGGACGTACCATGGTACCAGTTGCTTTACAGGAGGAGGTGTTGAGGGAGTTACACACTTCCCCTCTAGCGGTACATCCAGGGGTGGTGAAGATGTACCAGGATCTCAGACAACAGCACTGGTGGTCGGGTATGAAGAAGGTTGTGGTAGAGTTCGTTTCTCGATGCCTCACCTGTTAGTAGGTGAAGGCAGAGCACCAGGTATCAGCAGGCTTGGTACAACCCTTGGAGGTCCCAAAGTGGAAGTGGGATGGGATATATATGGACTTCGTGACTGGACTTCCACGCACTTCCAGAGGTCACGACTCCATTTGGGTGATTGTCGACCGACTCACCAAGTCGGCCCACTTCTTACCCATCAGAGAGCAGGGCTCAGTGGAGAGCTTGGGACGCCTCTACGTTCAGGAGATTTTATGGCTTCATGGTGTACCATCATCTATCGTCTCCGATCGAGATGCTCGCTTTAATTCCCGGCTTTGGAAGGGGTTGCAGGAGGCATTCGGGACGCAGCTACGTCAGAGCACCGCCTTTCACCCTCAGACGGATGGTCAGACAGAGAGGACCATTCAGACTCTCGAGGACATGCTCCGTGCATGTGTCCTCGACTTTGGACGCAGCTGGGAGGACCACCTACCCTTGGTGGAGTTCGCGTACAACAAAAACTACCACTCCACCATCGGGATGGCACCATACGAGGCATTGTACGACCGACCTTGCAGATCACCTCTGTTCTAGACAGACCCTGGGGAGTCAGCACTTGTGGGACTGAAGATGGTCCAGGCCATGACGGAGAAGGTCCAGGTCATCCAGGAGCGGATGAGGACATCTCAGAGCCGACAGAAGTCTTATGCTGACAGGAGGCGGAGGCCACTAGAGTTCGAGGATGGCGACCACATCTTCTTATGGGTCTCACCTCGACGTGGATTAAAGAGATTTGGTCGAGGCGGCAAGTTGTCTCTGCGCTTCATCGGACCATTCCAGGTCCTCAGCAAGATTGACGAGGTGGCTTATCGCCTGACTCTACCACCTCAGTTGCACTGGGTGCACGACGTCTTCTACGTATCTCAGCTGAGGAGATACGTGCACGACCCGACGCATATCATTGACCATGGGGAGCTGGACATTGATAATGGGGCGACGTTTGCGGAGGTCCCAGTGGAGATCGAGGATCGACAGGAGCGGGTCCTACGTGGACGATCGATTCCTCTAGTGCGCATCAGATGGCAGCACGATAACCTCCAGGAGAGCACTTGGGAGCGAGAGGCTCAGATGCGTGCACAGTACCCACATTTGTTTCCCTAGTTTATGATGTATCTTTATGGGGACGTAAAGCCCTGAGGTGGGAGTAATGTAAAAACCCGTAAAATTCAAGGGAATTTTTTCCTTAATTTTCTTTGGAATTTTACAAGAGCGCAGTTTCTGACGGCACCTGATTCTGAGGCCCGGTATGCCCGGAATCATTTACCGAAGTTTAGCTCGGGTACGTTCAGTGAACGAACGAGCGAGTTTTTCTAACTTTTGAACCGGTGCTCGGAATCGAAATCTGAGGACACCGATGGAACCGCAGCGCCGGTAATTGCTTAAGAAGACCTTTTCTGGGGTTGCGCTTTCTCGGAGGGAGTTGTTAAAAATTGTGGAAGTTAAAAATAAAATTGAGCTACAAATTTTATTTATTTTTTCTTTCTTTCTAAGTGGTAGTCCTTTGAGTGGAAGTTGGGGAATCTACCCAAGGGAGGTTATGAGGGTGGTGGGGCCCACACGAACCCCACCCCTTCATATTCCCTAACTCCCTTAACTTACCATTTAATTAGACAACTTAAGTTAATTAATTAAGTGGGTTTAATTCAAATGTTTGAAATTCAAATACTTGGCATGGGAAATAAAATAAGACCAACACTTATTTTATTAGAGTTGTTGGGTTGTGAGAGGATTGGGGGGAAAAGCTCTAAGGCTTGAAGTTCTTCTTCTTCGTCGAAGAACGCGAAGAACGCACCGCCGCCAACGAATAACGCCGACCTCCGACGACGGGCGACGGTGAGAGACACCTTCCTCGGAGATCGACGACGCGACGCCGTGTACCGCGACGCCAACGACCCTCTCCTTCCGCGACGCCTTCTTCCGCAACGTTCAATTCCGCGATGAGCCTTCGTTCAACTACGCTCGAGGTAGGGGATTTATTGTTTTTGTTCGTGAATATTCGAGCGTTCTTCATAATCTTAGCCGCTTGCTATCGATTAACGGGAGGGGGTTGGACTGCACAAACACGGCCGACCCTCCTCCCTTAATTCTGTTGTTGACCTTGTTGTGGTTTGGAACGAAGATGGCGCGGTATCGTCGCACCGCGCGGGATCGTGCGGCAAGGATGCGCGGCGCTGTCGCGCCGCGCCGGAGAATCATGAAAACACCGCGGCTGGAGCGGGGCCGCGGCGGAGAGGCGCGGCGTCGTCACGTCGTGCCGGTCGGACCAAGGCCGTGGTGAAGCAGGGAGCGGCGGCCGGCTTCCGGCCACCGGCGTCAGAGCAGGGGGACGGGACCACGTCGGTCCCGTGGCGGCAGCAGCTGGCCGGCTGGAGCGGTCCGGCCGGTCAGGGAAGAAACCGGGGGTTCGTAACCCCCCGGCTGGAAGAGAGGAGCGACCCCCACGTGGGGGGCGCGTTTAATTAAACAGGGGGGCAGCGCCCCCCCCCCCCCCCTGTCCACCCAGCTCGGTGTAACTGAGCTGGCCAGCGGACCGCGCCGGACCGGGTCAGGTCGACCCGATTCGGGCCGACCCAGGGGGTCTCGGGCCGGGTCGGTCCGGGCCCAAAACCCCCCACTTTCAGACCTCTTTCGGTCTTTTGCTCGTAACTTGGGCTACGGATCTCCGATCAATGCACAGTCAGCTGCGATGTGATCCTTGGATCGAGACGGTCGTTTTGGTATATTACACTCAAGGTTTTGAAGTACTTGGGTTCGGCCGGGTTGGTTCGAACACGAAACCAACCGGGCCCTCGGAGCGGAAACGCTTATAACTTGAGCTACGGACGTCAGATTGACGTGCCATCAACTTTGTTGGATTCCTCTTAGTGATACGGACCTTTTGGCTTACTCCGCTCAAGGTTTGGACGCAGTTGGAGTACGGTCGGGTTGGTTTTGACTTAAAAATCAACCGGGCCCCTGGGACGAAAAAGCCAATAACTCTCACACCGGACGTCCGATTGACGCGCCGTCTGTGACGTTGAGTTCCTGTTGACGATACGGGACTTTTGGATACATCATCTCCGGACTTCGTGTCAGTTGATGTATCAGCCTCTCGGTTCGTGGAGCGGACCCTCCCGAACGAGCTTGCTGTGTGCGGGAACCCTAGAGCTGGCTGCGACTGCGACAGTGATGAAGACTATACGGGAATCCTCCGTGGGTTCGACAGCGACGACTACAACACTCAGCGATCCTACGTGGGTCAGTGCTACCGATCCTGTGTGGGTCAGATCCTGTGTGGGTCAGCGCTCAGCGGTCCTGTGTGGGCCAGCGCATACCGATCCTGTGTGGGTCAGATCCTGTGTGGGTCATTGCGGGGGTTAGTACCTATCGATCCTTTGTGGGTCATTGCGGGGGTTAGTACCTATCGATCCTTTATGGGTCTGACGGCTTAGATGAATCAGTGAGTACATCTGATCATCTCTATCGTCTTACGAAGAAGTATACCTGTGTGAGCTGAGTCTTGACTTTCAATCTTATCTTCGATAAGATTGACTTGATATCCTGTGTGGATTACATTATGCTTTCCTGTGTGGATTGGGTTGAATATTCCTATGTGGAACGGGTTATGTTTTCCTGTGTGGACTGGGTTGTACTTGGGCTCGGATGTTGGAGCTGAACTGGAATTGATGACTTAGGTATATGTATGGGCATATACCTAAGTAGTGTCGGATGTTACTTCGTGATTGTATATTTCCTTTGTGGATTATCCTTTGTGGATTCTAGGAGACCTTCGGGGGTCTCGGGGTCCCTACTGAGTAGCTTATACTCACCCCTGCACGGGCTATGTCCGCACTACGTTGTGTTGGATGCAGACGATGGACAGCGCTGATCGTGGTTGATGCTTGTGGAGCGAGTCGGTACCTGGAGTGGACCACTGGGCGGGACGTACACGGAGCAGACAACTGGACCCGTGGATCTGTGGAGACTATCTGTACCCACCCTTCAGGTGAGACTTCCAGTGGACGGCTCGACGTTGCGGCTTTACTTTTAGTTGCTGTATTTCTTTTTCAGTTGTACTTTACTTTCAGTTTGAGTTTGTATTCTGACCCACTTTCTTTTCCGCACTTACTATTGTACCCAGTTTTACTTAGTGTTTACTTCTGCTTGCTTGCTCTGTGGTGTTTGTTTACTTTACAAAGGCAATGCCTTTCCTTTTTATCGAGAATTACGCCTTGGTGCTAGTCGCCAGCCTCTGACCTATGGAATGCGGGCTTGGGGTAGTCACAGCACGGGCCCCGAGGACGGCTCGTGACAATAACTCTTAGGTACCTTCAATCAGTATTGCTTTGAGCTCACCCCTTTGTCTATCTACACCTGCCAGCTTTATGATCCTTCTTATCACTAAACAAACAACAATCACAATTGGATAATGATTTTCCTTTAGGGAATCTGGGATACCTCCCATGTTTATTCTTGAAGTTTTCTCTCACATCCTTCTGAATTCTATTTGGTCTAAGATATCATTTTGTTTTTTTTTTGCTTCCTTCTAGCAAATATACTTGATGACCTTCTCTTCCCAAATCCTTTCAAGACTTTCTTGTGTGGTTTATTTTGTCCACACTTGCCATCTTAACATTGTGTTTTGAACGATTTTTGTTGGTATTTACCAAGCTCCTGCCTGATTAGACCACACTCATATCTCCCTGCAACACCCTCAATCTTCGAGCAACAGGACGAACTCATACATGACATGTTTCTTATGTCCTGCAAGACATGTCTCAATATATAATAGAGTATTATCATTTACCTTACTGTTTTTGCTCAAACTCCCAAAACATCATGTAAATTTGTACTTTGAAAAGGATGGATCTTTAAGGTTTGTCCAGCTACTTCAGGTCAACTGCCTAAAGCTTATGGATGAATACATCAAAAACATATACGGTTGCTTCGAGATCATTTTCACGATCTAGCTTAAGGATCGTGCTATACCGTGGTGCACCTTTTGGACGTGCCTTCCTAAGTTTATATTCATCATGGATGTAACTAAGATATGTGGGATTTGATTCCCAATTTATATTCCGAAACAAATTCCCGAACGATCTTTTTTGTTGTTCTCAGGAGTTGGTTTTAGGGAGATCACCTGACATATTGACTTGGCTTCCCAAAGTTTTACATTGATAACTTCAACGAGAGAGAACGTTCTTATTTCCTCTTTTTCTTTTCTTTTGGTCTGATTTGTAGGTTTTATACTTTATTAAGCTTTTCATTCAAATCTTTGGAGGTACGTTCCATATCCCCAAGTTCCAATTTATTATGAGTAATAATATAGTGAATCAGTTTTTGGTATTTTTGGATGTTTTGAGAAATACTTCCTCGAGCTTTTCCCGTTAAAGGTCAAACGTAATCTTATCCATTATATTACCCTTATTTACTTCTGAATGAAGACGATAATTTCCAACTCAAATGTAACTGGGTTTGTTTTTGGTGATACGAGACTCTCACCTCGTAGTTGTCAAGAGTGATCCTGCTTTGTTTTCCCACTTTCATTTTTGCTTTTGATTTCATAACACAAGCCTCTTACCTCAGCGTTTCTGTTATGGGCTTTCTGCTTGTTTCCGTCTGTGCTGCTTTGTTTTCGTTTTTGCTTGCTTCACTCTCCTTTATCCAACGCAGGCGAATGTCATAAGAAATATCATCTTTGATTCATCCCATCGTTTGGAACTCTCCGTCGTCTAATACTTGGCGGGGGAGGGAAAACTAAAAAAGAATGGCGCTGAAGTTCACCATCCCATTCCCCCTGTTATCGCCGGCGAATCCCAACCCGTCCGACCACCGTTCATCCACCGAAGTTCGCTTCTCGCGGTGGAACAACGCCAACGCCCAAAAAATTATCCTCCAGGAGCGTGCTCAGAAGGAAATAGAAGATGAAATCCGCTTCCACAGACGCTTCAGTTCTGCCGACAGAATCACAGAAATTCAATCCGACGACGGCCCCACTCCCACCGAAGACGACGCACCTCGGTTCAAATCCACGGGAACGCCTTCTTCTCCCTCGCGCCCCTCCATCCCCGGCAAAGTTTCCAAATACTCCAAGCCCCCAAAACCAGACAATCCCCACCCTGCTTTCCGCTCCGTGATAAAGACTCGGAAGCTCCCCAGACCGCCGGACGAGGCAGCCGCCGAGAAAAGGAGAAAAGCTAGAATCAACGTCAGTGAAAATGGACTTTCCTACGTAATCCCCGGTGCTCCGTTCGAGTTTCAGTACAGTTACACGGAAACCCCAAAGGTGAAGCCACTGAAACTGAGGGAGGCGCCATACACGCCTTTCGGGCCGAGCACCATGTCGCGGCCTTGGACCGGACGCGCACCCCTCCCACCCAGCAAGAAGAAGTTGAAGGAGTTTGATTCTTTCCGGCCGCCGCCCCCAAACAAGAAGGGGGTTAAGCCGGTGCAAGCGCCGGGACCCTTTTTGCGGGGGTCTGGGCCGAGGTATGTGATGTCGAAGGAGGAGATATTGGGGGAGCCACTGACGAGGGAGGAGATTAAAGACCTCATCTTGCAGTGTATCAAAACGAAAAGGCAATTGAATATCGGTATCTTCTATTTTTTGCTTTCTGATAGAGTCAGACAGCCCCCTTTTGCCCCAAGGCATCTGGGCTAGATCCAGTTGTTTGTGTTTTCTCAAGAACTCTGATTTGTAGATTAATGGCATGCTCGGTTTAAGTAGCTTGGTGCGTGCTTATATCATGTGAATTGCAGCTTTCTCGTCTCATTGCTTTGGCCATTTTAGGCAGAGATGGCCTGACTCACAACATGCTGGACAATATCCACGCCCATTGGAAGAGGCGACGTGTTTGCAAGATTAAATGTAAGGGGGTATGCACCGTGGACATGGGTAATGTGCGACAACAATTGGAGGTTAGTCATTTGATTTCACTTGGCATGTGAACTGTGGGAAGTAATTGCATGAATGCTTGACATGCCATCACATCCCTTTGTACTATTTTGGACTAAGGGGGTGTTTGGTATCATATTTTATCACTTTGAAGTGCAACTTAATGGTTTTTTTGAAATCGAGATATTAGAAAACAATGCTCTTCGAATGAGGTCAAAACCCTTTATTTATAGACGAGGTTGAAACCCTTTATTTACAGAGAATAATAAAGATGTACAAGACTCAAGATAGACGAGAGATACAAAATTTAAACTCATGGGTTAAGGTGATCAAATAGATATATTCAAACAGAACGAATCTATACACACCCACATGCTAGATACATAATCACTAACACTTCCTTTCTAGTTAGAACATATGTATTTTTCATGCTCGACTAACTACGCAAAGGTTTTATCTGTGTCTCTGGAACCCTTCGGTGAGCATGTTGGTTAGTTGCTCTGTATCATGTATGTAATGGAAAGTGAGGTTTTATTCTCATAGTTCTCCCAAATAAAGTTGTAGTTAATCTTGATATGCTTAGTTTGCACATGAAAAATAGGGTTTGTTGCAATCTTAATAATCTCTTGATTTTCGCACTATATGTGTGCAGAAATCTTGATGAGATAATCAATATCATGTTGGAGATGTCACACCCACATGATCTCTGCTTTCAAATGTGTCACTGCCTGATGCTTTGACTTAACAATCGAGTGAAATATGTGGTTTGCTTCTTGTTTTGTCGAAAAGTGAGCTTACTACCAATTAAAATAACATATTCAGATGTGAACCTGTAGAAGTATTGATAGGAACTCGACAGGGGCCAGACCTCCTGTTTTATATACTTACAGTAGGAGGTGTGTGGGGGGGGGACGTAAGGGTAGTAGAGTGACTAATTGCCATGGGCAGTAATGTAAATTGGTTAATTGACAGAAGGGAATAAATACCTCGTTAGTTGAGGTGTGTGGGGGGGATTCGGTTTTGGTTAGCAGTTCGGGTAGCGGCCCTGGCCTAGAGAGAAGAGGGCTATTCAAGGAGTGGAACCGGATCATTGGCGGAGCCTACTCTTGTAATGCCCCGGTTCCTAAAAACCTTTCATTTCTGTTTTCCCTAGGCTTGGAGGTGCCAAGGGGGTGTTTGGTGTCTTCTTTTCCCCGAAATTCTAAAATTTTGTCTTGGTCTGGCGGTGGCAGGATGGTCCGGCGGTGGCAGGATGGTCCGGCGGTGGCAGGATGGTCTAGTGGTAGCACATTGGTCTATCAGTAGCAGGTTGATCTGGCGGTGGCAGGTTGGTCCGATGGTCGCTGGTTGGTATGACGGTAGCTGGTTGGTCTAACCGAAGCAGATTCTAGTTTTTTTCAAAATTTCCAGTTTTTCCCATAATGTCCTAAATATGACTTTTTAACGTAAAAATGATTTTAAAGCCTCAAATAAGGGAAATTAAGGGCCGTTTCCAAGAGGGTATTTATATCATTCGTTCCGTAAAAGACCGAAGCTTTTAATATCGCTCTTCCCTGTGAATTAAATGAAATCCGCGTTAATGTTTAATTAATGCCTGACCTGCTGGAAATCTTGATGGTCTCATATCTTAACGCTAAAAGGAAGATCTTTCCTTTGTTTGAATCTTTGCTTGCTTTCTTTGAGTTCGGACGAACTGGCTTTTGTTCTTGACCCTTGAAGCGTTGTGCGTCCATCGGGAACCACCCTGTTCATGTTTTCTGGGCGTGTTAATAGTTTAGTTTGCACTTTGTTTTCTACAGCAGCGAGTCGCGTTTGAGGTAGGAGCTTGTTTCTCTTAGTTTTTCTTCTCTCTGTAAAAGTTGAAAGGTTGTTTAAGCCCTTATCTTCGGGACATCTAGGCGGTGTCATCATCTTCTTTTCCACTCCGTTTTCGGTGGAGTGTGGTTCAAAACTTTCTTTCCAGGCAGGGGATTTGTTGCTTCTCCTGTTTTAAGTGCAATCGTAAAGTTATCATGTTTCATCTCTTTGGATAACGGTAAAATTAACGTTAATTAAGATTAAATCGGATTTAAGAAATGAATTGGTTTATGGTTATAGCGATCACATGTTTTTCCACCGTGATAACGGTTTGCCTTTTGCTTTGCTAGATAATGTCCTATCTATGTGTTTTAGCATGTTTTGTTTTTCTTGAAAATTGAATAAAGAAGGTAAAGCTGATAATGCTTGTTGGCTAAAGAATTAAAGAAACATGTTTAAATGGAATTGTTCTTCCTTATAGTGAATGAAAATCAATTTGATGTTTGATGCAGGATTAAATGATATCGTTCTTCCTTAATGTTTGATGAAACGGGATGTTATGTTTGAAATAGGCATGTAATTTTGGCTCGGTGGCCCGAAAGCCAGACTGGCTCGGCCCGACAAAGCCCGACTAGGGATGGGTCAGGCTCGGGCTCATGATTCATCGGGCCGGGCCTACCGGCCCGCTTGTGGCTCGCCCGTTGACCCATATGAAGTTCGACCCGTAAAAGCATGCCTGTTCTAAAAAAATAACTGGGAAATTGTTGGTAGGGAGACTCGAACTCCCTGCCACAAGCTTCCAAGACTGCGCCTGAACCCATTGGTCTGGTTGGTGCGCCTAGTTTTAAACTACAAATGGTCGGGGAGGGCGAATTACAAAGTTACAATGAAAATAGACAACACACACATGCAGGAAAAAAAGTCAAAACTAAAAATCAAGACACCCCCACCCCACCCAACTTCAGTGCACGCCCCGCGCACCCCCTACCATTCCATACTATTTTTTTTTAAAGAAAAAACGGTCAAATGCTATATTAATTTTTTTTAAATTAACCGCTATTCAATTATTTATTTAAAATAACCTGAAATTAATTATTTTATGTCTATTTTATGATTTATAATTATTATGAATGTTATTTATTACGATGATTGATATTTATTTAGACAGGATAGTCGCCGCAGATTCGTTTTTTTTAATCGAATGTTTTCAAATAAATTATTTGACCTTTAATTATTTTTTGAAATGGTCTATATTTTTGATTTTTATTAAATTAAAGAAAATATTATAATTATAATAGACATGTGATGTTAGGTTGAAGGTTCTTGTGAAACGCATGAAGTGAACAATTTAAAACATGTAAAATGGTTGAGAATTAAATGAGAAACGTCTCAACTGTAAATTGTTAATAAAAAAAGAAAATAAGCGTTTTAACTTTGCGAAACTTTTTTACAAAAAAAAAGAAAAAACTTTTAAAAAAAGCCCTCAGGGCTCACTCCTGTCCCGACCCGAAAAGCCCGACTCAACCTGATGGTTTGGGCCGGCCCGAGGTCGGGCTTGGGTCACCTCATGGGGTTGTTCGGGCCAGCCTGGCTCAACCCGAATAGTGGTTCGCGACCTGGTTGTTGGTTGGAGTAGAGTACTCAAGAGGGGGGGTGAATTGAGTATCTATAAAAAATTTCCGTTTAAAAAATATTCTTAAAAAGGTTCCCCAATATAAATACAACCCAGTTAATCAAAATAATACGGTTATGAAAGTTTGATTGTTTGAATAACTTCTCAGAAGATTGATTAATTCTCAGTAATCTTAATATCAGTTATTAACATTACTTTTGAAGTTATTCTAATAAGGCAAAACAATTATAACTTCCTCCCAAGATTAACTATCAAAGTAAATTTAGTGATTTCTGACTTATACAGTAAAACAAAGAAAACTAAATTAAACAACACAGCGGATATAAAACAAGTGGTTCAGTCTCAAGCCGAGACCTAATCCACTCCACTTGGTGATCACCTGCCACAAAGTAGTTTATATAAATAAACTTGATTCACACCCTGGATTGGGGTTAACAACAGCACACAAGACTGTCCAGGTCACACGACCTCTTCCACAGTTTTTCATGGGTATGAACTATCAGGTCACACAGGGACCTCTTCCACACTTATCCGTGGGAATACACAAGTGTAAAAAGATGTAAGAGAAAAGATATCTTGTATCCTTCAGTTTGATGCAGGAGATGGTGCATGTTTTTATACAGACACACACACCGCTAGAAAGATAAAAAATAATACACAACAGAGCAGAAATGATGAATAAGGTTAGAAGTGCTCTGAGTGTTAGTCTATGCAGCTCTGGACTTCTAAGATGAAACAGATGCAGAAATCGAGTCATCTTGCGGAAAACAGAGTATTGCAAGTCAGCTAGATCTGGCTCATGTTCTTTGTGGAGTTGATAGTGCGAAAATGTTCTCGACTCTAGGATTTGAGTATGCTTCGTGTGTTCTTCAGCAGTGTCGAGTAACATGTGTCGGTTCTTTTTCTCTAGTAGGCTCATGCTTCTTCGTTATCGCGCACACGCTTGTTTCTCTGTTGTCGCTACTGTCGCCCCATTTGCTTCTAGCCACGCTGTTTTTATTCTCAGAATGCATGTGTTGGAGCCGACAGGATGCATGTATTCTGCACCTTGTACGTCGTACTGTCAGGTGATATATCTACAAAGAAACATTAATTATGTCAGTGCATTTAAAAGCTTCAAATATGACCGTTAGAAATTAAATTGAAAAACAAAAAAAACAAATTAAGAAACGGTGTCACAGTCTGTCTGGAAACGGTGTCTTCTTGAAACGGTGTCTTCTTGTTTGTCTTTGAGCAGTGAGACAGCTATGATGGGACGGTTGTATAGAGAACAGGAACCAGTAGCACAAATGCAGTGTTTGATCATAGTGTCTGGATGGTCACGGTGTCTGGGTCACGGTGTCTGGTCACGGTGTCTGGATGGTCACGGTGTGTGGATGGTCACGGTGTCTGGATCCTTTGCCAGAAAAACACAATCGGTGGCAGACTCACGGTTTCTCAGACTTAGCCAAATATCTGTATACAGACTTAAATAGTGACATTCATAGAATGAATTAGACTTAATCATTTATAAGAGAATTTCATTATAAGCAAAATAGTTTACAATAATTATTTAAGGCATAAAGAGACTAATCATCTGTACACATGATTTTAGATAGATTAAACAGGATTAACAAGCTTTATAGAATGTATAGGATTTGTAATCATTAAAACATGATTAACACATGAGGAGTCCAACACTGGTTTTTTGGAGGGCAGACCCGACCCGGGCCGAAATTACACCATTGGTCTGAAAGCATGTTTAAATAATTCATATCTTTTAATAGCTAATGCTATAGGTTGTTTGTGGTTGTAATATGTGATAAATGAATCAGTTAATTCAAGACAAAAATGAACAGGTTGTTTGATAAGGATAAATGTTTGGGGTTGAGCAACCTCGTTTGTTTGTGAAGGTTTGATGCCTTGTTTTTAGGGCCTAGATGCCCTGCTTACTCTGTTTGTTGTTGCTTGCTGTCTTGTGTGATTGCTTTGGATATGAGCCTTGCAATGCAACGTGATGTGTGCCTGAAGGATTGATGGTTGATGAGATATGGGTGGGGATGCCCGGGTTTGTGACAACAGTTAGCGCCAGTGATGGCGGGATACATGGTGATATGAATGGTGGTGTCGGGGATGACACCGAGACTGATGGAACGAGTTGAGGCTGGGTTTCCCGTTGTTGTGCTGGAAGCTGAGATGCTTGCTTGTTAATGAATCTTCTTTAAAGTTCGAATGACCGGATTGCGGGTTTCTGCATTCCTTTCCCCACTATTTGAGGCAGCTGGTTGTGCATAGATTATGCATCTCTTTTATGGTAGCTTAGGATGAGACCTAGAGTACCTGAAATTATGAAATGTTAATGAATAATAAATGTTTTAACCCATGGGGTTGATGCTTGAATGAAATGCCAAATGATAACTCTTGAGGAACCGAGAGATCAGTTAAATTATGCATGGAGGGCATGAATTTGACTGGTAATTAATGTAATAAGAAACGTTTAAAGGAAAGAATTAATTAAATGAAGTTCCTTGAATGCTTGTGCGCTTATAGGATATCTAGTCCTTAACAGTGGTAGTCGGGTGCCCGTGAGACGATAGCTGCAGTTGAGGTTAATGCTAGGTGTTTGCCCATAGCATGTTGTGAGCTATGTATTCATGTATGTTATGTGATTTCATACGCCACCCCATCCTCAGTAGGGTGACCGATACCCGGTGGACTCTGGGTGGGTGTTTTCCCCAAAATCCAGGTTGCTGAGAAACGGATGACTGACTGCCCTCCTCTTGCCCCGCACTCTTCTCCTGGTAGTATTATGTGCTGGTATGCACGGTGATTACCTCTTCCATATATGTGTGTAGAGGGCTGCAATGATTTACAGTTATTTCACACACATGTATCTCTAAATATAGCATCCTATAGATTATTATAGATATGTCGTGTATGAGTTTTGATTGCTTGAGGAATAATACTCGACATACGGGGTGTGGTGGCTCTCAGAAACTACTCGATTACTATATGGAGATGTAACATGGGAGGATGAGATGATGTGATGCACATGGTGCATGATGTGATACGCCCAGGTGTCTTCGGGCTGACTTACTTTTGGAGAGAGATGGCTCAGGACGTGCAACGCTGGGGCAGAGCGACAAACCAGTGGGGAATTGGTTGTGGGGTACCTTCTTTTTATATATGTTGGATATTATATTATTCCTTGTATACGATACTTGGTGAGAGAGCCATGGTGAGGCTGAGAGCTTAACATACCTGGTTAGGTGACAGGTTAGCTTCACTTGTTGTTCATTGGGCTTTAATACGCTTTCTTTATCTTTTGCAACGAGAGGCTCCGGGAAGGATCCTTCTGAATATATTTGTTATGCCCACCTTACGTTTATAAATTATTTTCAGGCTTGTAGGAGCTGGTTGGAGATCGGGCTGAACATTACTAACTTGTGGAGTTGTTTAAGAATTGTTTGAGCTTCAAGGTTGCTGCTGAGGATTTACTTTTGGTACTTGTTGTTTCCTTTGTAGTTGTTTCGGTCTGTATGACATTGCATGCATGTACTTGGGATCTTTTACTTCATCTTGAGTAGGAGTCGTATGGTGGTTTCATCTTATCTCTCGTTCCTTATGTTCTCTTAGAGGGTGATGCCTCCCATTTGTAAGTATGATATAATCCTCGGTGCTTGTTGCCGACCTGTGGCCTATTGGAGGCGGGTTTCAAACATCATTATCTCCCTTCTCTCATTGCCGACTTAGGAGAGGTACATTTGGGGGGAGGGAGTCCTGACAAAGTGGCATCAAAGGTTCAGGTTGAGCGATATGATGAAGTTCGGAGGTAGGCACAGGTGAAAACTGCATGGGTTAGTAGGGCAACGTTGTCAGCTAAGTTTAGCATGCAATGTAAACAAGGGAGACCGACTTGAACATAGGTATTTAGGCCCCCCTGTGATCAGTTGCACAAACTTTTAAGTTTATGATTATGTATCATTCTTATTTGTGTCCGTGTTTGAAATAGGTAGACCTTGAGATTATGTTGAACCTTAAACAAATGAATCTTAAATATTTCATATTCCAGGTTTGAGAGTCCCTAACAGTTTGTTCTTTTGCAAGTATGGCTCGAGGTCGACGTCCCCATTAGGTTCGTGCCGATGATGTTTAACTGGACGTGCCAGCAGATCATCGTAGAGTCGAGGTCGACGACGACGACACTTGGAGGACACTCCTAGAGTTTCATCACCAGAGTTTGCAGAAGCATGAGGGCTCTGTTTCAGACTTAGTGACAAATGACTGTTTGGAGGAGGTGGAGATAGTTCGATTCGTGCTTGGAAGGAGCACTGAGTTTCTTTGGCGGTGATGATGCTGTCTGGAGCAATAAGGCAGTTGTGGTTCTTGTTCCTTGGGGATCGTGAGGAGCCGACGATTTCATGGGTGAAATTCCGGAATCAGTTTCGAATAGTGTTTCTTTTTTCGCCCGCGAAGATGACCAATTGCTAGGAGCAGCTTACCCTTCAACAAGGGGGCTCCTACGCGTGGGAGTTTGAGATCCATTTCAGGACCCTTCTCCGATATGTTTCGGACCTGTTGTCAGATGAGGAGGCCAGAATGATGCATTTAAAGGAGGCTTTGCATTCAGAGATTCAACGCAAGGTTGCCCCGTTTAAGCCACCGACATATCTTGAGGTATTGGCAAGAGCAGAGTTTAACGTCTCTGTTTTTGCGATGTAAAGCTTTGGAATATATCTAGTAATATTTTAGGAGGCAGGCGTTGAGACGACGTGAGATTAGGAGGTCCAGAGAGTCCGAAATTGATATTTTAAAAATATTAAACATATTAATATCACGCGCGCACAATTTTCTTGAAGAAGTGGAATATCTCTCGAATGGAGTCTCAAATCGGAAATCTGATACCACCGTTGAATCCAGTGCGTGAGTTTTAACCTAGACGCAACGCAATTTTTGTCGGCGTCTGACATTTGTGAAAATGTTGTTGCGAGCGCAAATAATAAATAAATAAATAAATTTATTTTATTATGTGTTGACGTAGCGACCTAGAAACTCTCTATAAATATATGGTTATAATACAATTGCAGGGTTAGCCACACAACCCTGAGATTGTGAGGGAGTTGTTGGAGGGGGATTTGGCGAACGACAACAAATCGAGATCGTGATCGAGGATTGTTTTGCCAACGCGGCTTGTGGATCTCGCCAACTACGACAATGCAAATTCGCTATTCAACAGCGATCGATTCAAACCTGAGGTAGGATGTTATTTTATGTGGATTTTTTCCCTGTTGATTATCCCACGACGAACGCAAATCAAATCAACGAACAGATTGATTTGCGGATCGATCGTGTTGCGGGTGCGGATTTATTTTTGGGATTTGGGAGAAATTGTTTTTTTATCTTCGTTCATCGTTCTAACGACAATGGATTGAGGCCAACCCGAACAACGACCGAGGTGCGTTTGTTTCATGTTTGTTGAATTTCTCCCCTTTTCTTTGCACGTTTATTGCGTGCAATTTCTTTGGCCCCCGGGTCAACGAATACCAGATAATCATTTGTTGCGCACCCATTCTTTGACGCCATGGATTGATACTACAGATTGGGTTCGAGATTCGATGATGGAATTGAGTATGATAGCGACGACGATGGATCAAACCAGATTGGAGGCGTTCGTGCATGGTTGGGCATTGTAGCGACGATGAGGTGCTATGGGACCGTTTCCTTAGCGGACTAGAATCTGGCCACTGGCGACGGCAGGGCTCGACGATAGTAGATCCACGCTTATTGGTGAGATTCGCGGTGAAAATCGCGGGCAGTAATGGCGAAAGAGGCAGACGCGTGAAGATCTGCGGGTTCTGGAAAATTCCGCACTACACGATGTGTAATCCGGTGGTACACGCTGCATGAGGCCTTAGCTGCGGCGATAGGGTTTCTGCGGAGAATAAAGTATTACACGCTGCGTGACACGTGTCACATGCAGTGTGTCTCGACCTGACGACCCGCTGTTTACCGTCGGGTACACGGGTACGACCAGAGTACACGGGCTAAGCCATGTTCACGGGTACAGCCAGGGTACAAGGGCTAAGCCATGTACTCGGACATGGCCAGGGTATACGGGCTAAGTTGTGTACTCGAACATAACCTGGTACACAGGCACGAGCTGGCGGACCTTTACACACCGTGCACCCTATGAGACCCAGTGTTCCCCCCTGGGCAGCCCCGATGTTCGTCAAGAAGGCGGACAAAAGTTTGAGGTTATGCGTGGATTATCGGCGCCTGAATCAGGTGATTGTGAAGAATAAATATCCACTATCGATGTCCCCTTCGATTAGTTGAGAGAGGCGCGATGGTTCTCGAAGATTGATCTCAGGTGAGGCCATCACCATCTGCGAGTACGGGAACCCTTCAGCGTGACGAACGCCCCAACAATGTTCATCATGAATCAAATCTTTCAGTTTTTATAGACCAGTTCGTGATAGTCTTCATCGACGACATCCTAGTGTACTCTGCGTCCGAGGAGCATGCTTCGAGAGTATCAGCTTTATGGGAAGCTCTCAAAGTTTCAGTTCTGGATATAGAGGTCTCCTTTTTTGGATATGTCATCTCAGCAGAGGGAGTAGCTGTGGAACTAGCAAAGGTGAGGTAGTGTTAGTTTGAGAGCCACCTAAGAGCGTGACAGTGGTTCGAAACTTCCTTGGGTTGACAGACTATTATCGGAGATTTGTGCCCGATTTCTCCAGGATATCAACACCTTTGACTGTTTTAACCCGAAAGGGGCATCCTTTCATTTGGACGGAGAGGTGCCGACAGGCTTTTCAGGATTTGAGGCAGAGGTTGAAGAGCGCTTCCATCTTGAGATTGTCAGAGGTGGGTGTCGAGTACGTAGTGTTCTGTGATGCTTCAGAGACCGAATTTGATTGTGTATTGATGCAGAGACAGGTAGTGATTGCCTATGGCTCCAGGTAGTTTAGACTTTACGAGCAGAACTACGCGACACACGATCTAGAGTTGGCAGCGATAGTCTTCGCACATAATATGCAATGACACTACCTTATGGGTGAACAATTTATCTTCTATTCTGATCATAAGAGTCTCAAGTATATTTCTCTCAGAAGGATCTTAATCTGAGATAAATGTGATGACTAGAGTTCCTCCAAGATTATGACTTCGAGATAGTCTACTCATGGGAAGGAGAACGTGGTGACAAATGCTCTCAACAGGGGATCTTGTTCTCAGTTGTTGGCCGAGGCGTCGGTGCAGTTAGCCTTGTTGCAGTTGTCCCTCGTGGACGAGGATGGTGCAACTTACCTCCAATCGATGGTTGTTATCCCACAACTTCTACAACGTGTTAGGAAAGCTCGAGAGGGAGATACTGACTGTGAGACCGTGCATACTCAGATATTCACTGGACGTGCTCCTGATGATTTTTCTGAAGGTGAGGAGCACGCCATCCTTTTTAGAGGATGGACTATGGTACCAGTGATGTTGTGGGAGGAGGTGATAAGTGAGTTTCATATGTCCCCTTAGGCGATACATCTAGGTGTGACAAAGATGTACCAGGACCTTCGACGTTAGTTCTGGTGGCTAGACTTGAAGAAGTCAGTAACAGAGTTTGTCTCTCGATGCCTCACTTGTCGGTAGGTGAAGGCTGAGCACCAGGTTCCAACGGGTTTAGCTCAACCCTTTGAGGTGCTAGAGTGAAAGTGGGATGAGATATCTATGGACTTCGTGACAGGGTTACCACGTATGTCTAGAAGACATGATGCCATCTGGGTGATTGTAGACCAACTCACTAAGTCGATTCACTTCCTAGCTATCCGTGAGCAGAGTTGAGTAGAGAGTTTGAGACGCCTTTACGTGCAGGTGATAGTCCAGCTTCACGGAGTTCCCTCGACGATCGTTTCAGATCGTGATGCTCGCTTCACGTTGTGATTCTGAAGAGAATTGCGGGAGGTCTTTGGGACCCACTTATGTTTGAGCACAATGTTTTACCCCAGACTGAAGGCTAGACTGAGTTGACCATTTAGGTTCCGGAGGACATACTTCGGGCTTGCATGTTGGGCTTTGACCGTAATTGAGAGTTTGCGTACAATAACAACTACCATTCCACCATCGGTATGACACCATTCGAGCCTTTGTACGGGCGTCCCTACAGGCCGCCACTATGCTGGACCAACCCGGGCACTTATGGGCCCAGAGTTGGTGTGAGCCACGATAGAGAAGGTGCGAGTCATCTAGGAGCGGATGGAGACTGCACAAACCCGTCATAAGTTTTATGCGAACTGACGACGGAGGCCTTTGGAGTTCGAGGAGAGAGACCACGTGTTCCTGAAGGTCTTAACTCGATGTTGATTGCGAAGATTTGGTTGGGGCGACAAATTATCTTCGAGATTCATTGGCCTTTTCCAGATACTGTGCAGAGTTGGCGTACTGCTTGGCTCTACCACCGCAGTTAGACTGGGTACACGATGTCTTCCGTGTGTTGTAGTTGAGGAGGTACGTGCACGACCTGTCACATCTTATTGACTGAGACGAGCTAGACATCGAGAATGAAGTTACCTTTGCGGAGTATTCGGTGGAGATTGGGGATCGACAAAAGAAGATTCTCTGTGGTCAAGCCATTCCTTTGATCTGTGTCCGGTGACAACACGAGAGTCTTTAAGGGAGCACATGAAAGTTGGAGACCTAGATGCGAGCTCAGTACCTACACCTTCTTGAGTAGTCTTTTTTGATTTTCGGGACAAAAAACCCTAAGGTAGGGAGAATCTAACGTCTTGATTTTTGCCATGTAAAGCTTTGAAATATATCTAGTAATATTTTTGGAGTCAGGCGCTGAGACAACGTGATATTCCGAGAATTGGTGAGTCCGAAATTAATATTTTAAAAATATTAAATATATTAATATCAAGTGGAATAACTCTCGAACGAAATCTCGGATCGGAAATCTGAGACCACCGTTGAATCCAGAATGCGAGTTTTACCCGAAGCGCAACATAATCTTTGTCGGCGTGGACGTTTGTGAAACTGATGTTGTGGGAGCAAATAATAAATAAATAAATTTATTTATTTTATTATGTGTTGACGCAACGACCTAGAAACCCTCTATAAATATACAATGATAACACAATTGCGAAGTTAACCACATAACCTTGAGATTGTGAGAGGAGCCGTTGGAGGAGGACTTGGCGAACGACAATGGATCGAGATCATGATCGAGGATCGTTTCGCCAACGCACCTTGTGGATCTTGCCAATAACGACGACTCAAATTCGTTCTTCGACAGTGATCGATCCAAACCTGAGGTAAGACGTTATTTTATGTGGATTTCTTCTCTGTTGACTATCACTCGACGAACGCAAATCAAATCAACCAATAGATTGTTTTGCGGATCTATCGTGTTGCAGCTGTGGGTTTATTTTCAGGATTTAGGAGAAATTGTTTATTTGTTTATTTCGGATCTTTGTTCGTTGTTCTAACGACAATGGATCGAGACCAACCCGAACAACGATCGAGGTGCGTTCCTCTCATGTTTCTTGGATTTCTCCCTATTTCTTCGCACGTTCATCAAGGACAATTTCTTTGACTCGCGGTTCAACGAATACCTGATAATCAATCGTTGCACAACTGTTCTTTGGCGCAACGGATTGATACCGTGGATCGAGTTTGAGATTTGACGATGGAATCAAGCTACGACAGTGACGACGATGGATTAGATCGGATCAGAGATGTTCGTGCGTGGTTGGGCGTTGCGGCAACAGTGAGGCGCTACAAGACCGTTTCCCGAGCGGACCGAATGGCCGAAATCCGACCACCGACGACGTCAGGGCTTGACGATAGTAGATCCATGCTTACCGGCGGGATTGGTGGCGAAAATCGCGGGCGACAGCGACAGAAGAGGCAGACGCGTGGAGATTCGCGGGTTTTAGAAAATCCCGCCCGACACGGCATATATCCGCATACACGCCGTGTGGGGCCTTAGCTGTGGTGCTAGGGTTTCCGCGAAGAAGAAAGTATCACACGTCGTGTGACACGTGCAACACGCCATGTGACTCGACCTGGCGACTCGTCGTGTACCCTCGGGCACACGGGCACGACCAGAGTACACGAGCTAAGTGGTGTACTCGGACATGGCCAGAGTACACGGGCTGAGCCGTGTACTCAAACACGACTTGGTACACGAGCACGAGTTAGCGACCCTCTAAAAGTCGTGTACCCCATGGGACACGCTGTGTACTACGAGGAACATGCTGTGTGAGACGACAATGACACAGGCAGATCCTGGGGAAGCTAGGTACATTAAATCTTGTTTTGCACTCAAGCTAGGTACTCTTTGAAGTCCGTGTCATGACTTGCTGGATTATCAAAGAGTTGGGAAGGAAGTGGTGACACCACCAGGACAACCTAATGTTACAACCCCCAGATCACGGAGCGGTGAATGTCCTGTCGGATGACGAGGAAATTCAAGACCCCAGTCCTTTCATTGGACCTCCTGGCACAGTAGTAACGGTCACAATGGACCAAGAGGGAAAGCAAGTCTGGCCCGAGGTCAGAAATCTGGCGAAGCCCTCTTGTGAGGAAATACATGAGAAACATGGACTTCAACCGGTTTGGGAAAGCAACAACAGGGCATTTATGAGCCAGTCGAAGCTCACAGAAATGACTGCCGGTTTGACATAGGGTATCAACGTAAGCCCTGGGATGAAGACGAATTCCGGAGGTCTCGACTTTTTCACTTATCAATGAATGGATACTTCCGAAAGGAGGGCGCTTCAAAGCCATACTGGGACTTTCCTACCCGGTCAGTGGATGGGGCGATGAGTTTGCAGAAGAAGAAGGATTCCAGCTTCCTGAAGATCAGGGTACCACCTAGTGCACACCGTGTACTTCCTCGAGGGAGGTTTGAAGCCCTTATTCTCTAGCATGGACCGATTCCCTTAGGGTGCGTTCCCTCAGTCCATTCTTATGAGGGTATAGCGTTACATTACGTCCTGAACATAGGATTGTGATCCCCTCTAAGGGATTTGTCTTAGATAGAGTTCTTGGTGGCCCCCCATGACCCTGGGTGGGATCCTCTATCTTCTTTTGCCCTAAGTGGGGTTCTAGGAATCAGTGTGACCAACATACATGGGCATCGATCCCCTACTTAGTGGGTTAATCCAGATTGGGTTATTGGTATGCCCCATGGCCCTTGGTGTGATCCCCCATATGTGTATCGATCTCTTCGGACTTCCAGTGCGTACTTCCTCATGGTGAGACCCGATGTGCACGACATCTCGGATGGACGCCATCGGTGCTATCAGACTCGCGGAGTGAGTTCTCCCAGGCAAGTGTTACTACGAACTCTCGAGCATATTCTTAGGCTGACAATGTGGTTGTGACCTTACCTTGAAACTTAGTGTCTATTATGAGTATATCTGGATGTGTACTTTGTATGTCTGACATTTCTGATTGACATGCCCTTGTGATGTGCTGACTATTATCTTAATGTTTCATGGTTAGTGATTTCGAGGTGTCTTATTGGGTATTGTTATACTCACCCCTGCATGAGCTCTGCCCGCACATATCGTGCCTTATGCAGACGACTGATCGTTCGACGGGGTTCTTGGTGTACCGGAAGCAGACAAAGCTTAGATTGAGCTATACAGACCATGGTTCGTACTAGGAGTCACATTTGACTGTAGTCCCCTCTTTCTAGCAAGTTGGACTTTACGGTTTTTAGTGGGCTTGTATTTGACCCTATGCTTTTCAGTACTTATTTTCATACTCTGATTGTGGGATAGAGATTATGCATGCATTGGTATCAGTTGTGTGGTTTTACATTTCAGCATTGTATGAGCTTGGAGATGTGTGCGTGCGTACAAGTACATTAGGCTAATGCCTCCCATATGTGTGATATGTCTACTTGGCGCTGGTTGTCAGCCCTTGGCCTATTAGAGGCGGGTTTGGGGTTGTCGCATTCGGCTCATCGCCAGCCAGGCGGGCTCCGGTGGGTTGGGTCGTGACAGAGGTTGTGGAGAGGACACTGGCCAGAACTGGATTGTCACGAGCGGAGAGTCGACAAGATTCTCCGCGTAGTAGAGCTGTGGTCCGGGGTTCCCAGTTGCCAGGATAAAAGAGCTTTCGAATAGTCGGGGGTATGTCCCAACCCTCTTCATCTTCTTTCTTCGGGGGTGGCGACTCTCAGGCCCCTGCCAAGGGATCAAATGCTTGTTTTTCGTGTGGAGGCCATGATCATCAGCAGCGAGAGTGCTCAACCTTTCTGGGTAGGCAGCGTACGATAGGTGTTCCGCTTCAGGTTTCGCCGTTGAGGCAGTTTTAGCCGCCGCAACAGCAGCAGTACTGTGCTCCAGCCCTTGATCAACGGGGGGGAGATGAGGCAGGCAGAGGACAACCCCGTGATGCTTCTCGTCCTTATAGAGCAGAGTGCGACTGTGGAGGTGGTTGTCATCAGGGTCAGAGAGGCTGTGGAGCTAGTCGTAGTCAGCTGCATGCTCTAGAGTTGTCGGCGCCAGACGAGTCAGACGTCGTTCGAGGTACCCTTTGCTTATTTTCTACTTGGATGCATTTTTTGTTTGACTCAGAAGTTACGTACTCCTTCATATCACTTGCCTTAAATCGTGCTTTGGGACTTGAGGTGGACAGGCTTACAATGCCCATGACCTTGACTACGTTAGTTGGAGGCCGAGCTTATCTGTATAAAGTTTGTAGAGACTGAGCTAGTGGTGGGGCATCACCGCTCTTGGGGGTACTGTATGTTTGTGAATACAACCATACGACATCATCCTCAACATGGACTGACTGTATTCAGTGCAAGCTATCGTTGGTTGCTTCTGGAGGCAAATTCTGTTCTATGATGTCGACAAAGAGTCTGCCATGTTCATTAGCGAGTGAGACCCTCAGATGGGTTGAAGGTATGTTCCGTCCTTGTCTTTATTGATGGCTGAGTTGATGCTGAATTCATCGGACGTTTACCCGATGGTGTTTCCCAGTGTCTGGAAGAGTACCCTGATGTCTTTCCTGAGGAGGTTGTGGCGTTACCCCCTCGATGAGAGATCGAGTTTGGGATAGATCTACAACCGGGCGCTTCTCCGATCTCATTGTCTCTGTATAGAATGACACCTTTTGAGTTGCGAGAGCTGCAGGTACAAATCAATGATCTTTTGCAGCAAGGTTTTGTTCGGCTGAGCGTGCCACCTTGGGGTGCTCCGGTTCTGTTTGTAAAGAAGGTCGATGACAGTCTGCGTCTCTGTATTGATTATCGTCGCTTGAATCATGTGACAGTGAAGAACTGCTATTCTCTTCCGCAGATTGACGATCTATTCGGTCAACTGAAAGGAGTTGGTTCTCGATGATCGATCTACGGTCGGGATATCATCAGATGTAGGTAAAGAATGGGGATATACCGAAGACCGCTTTTCGATGTCGTTATGGGCTTTACGAGTTCGTTGTGATGTCGTTTGGTGCGACGAATGCTCCGGCTGTGTTCATGGGGCTGATGAACGTAATGTTCCGAGAGTTCTTGGATTGGTTTGTAGTGGTTTTCATCGACGACATTCTTGTGTACTCTGCGTCTGGGGAGGAGCACGTAGAGTATCTTCGGGCAGTTTTGGGAGTTCTTTGTCGTCAACAATTGTTCGAGAAGCTATCAAAGTGTGAGTTTTGGGCTCATGAATTTTGTTTCTTGGGGTATGTTATGTACCAGCATGGAGTAGCTATGGACGCTTCAAAAGATCGAGGCGGTCGTTTCATGGGCAGCTCCTATGACTATTTCAAAAGTGAGAAGTTTCCTTAGTCTTATAGGAGGTTCGTACCCGACTTCTCTCGGATTGCGACTTCTCTGACAACCTTGACTATAAAGGATCAAGCGTTCTTGTGGACTGACCAGTGTCAGCCAACTTTTTAGTATTTAAAGGAGAAGCTGGTCAACGCTCTTGTTCTTTGTTTGTCAGAAGAGGGAGTTCAGTTCGAGGTTTTCTTTGACCCTTTGTGTTTTGGCTTAGGTAGTCTTGATGCAACAATGATCGGTTGTTTCTTATGTGTCTTGGTAGTTACGTCCTCATGAACGTAACTATATCATCCATGATCTTGAGTTAGCAACAATTGTGTTTGTCCTGAAGTTGCAGCGGCAATACCTCATCGACGAGCGCTTTGTGGTTTTCACCAATCACAAGAGCCCGATGTATGTCTTCTCCCAACGTGACCTGAACTTGCGATAGTGATGGTGGATGAAATTCTTGCAAGATTGTCTTTTAGATTTCATATACACTGGGTAGGGGTAATGTTACAGTCGATGCGCTAAACAAAAAGTCACACAGTGGTGTCGTGCGCGAGTCTGGAGATTCCTGAAGAGTGATGAAAGAGCTCTCAGCGACGCATCTTGATATAAGAGAGGTTGGTGGCAAATGATGCATTTTTTAGATGATGGTGCAGTTGTCTTTAATGAAGCAGGTGGAGTCCCGACTGGGGGATTTCGAGGTGGAGGTCTGGCGAGACCGAGTTGTCTGTGTTGAACACCGAATATTGTTTCATGTGAGACTTTTCGTTACTTTGGTGATGCATGAGAAGGTTATTCGTGAGTTCCACACTACATCCTCAAGAGTTCATCCTAGTGTGACAAAGATGTACCATGCTTTGAGAGACCAGTTTTGGTGGCGTGAGTTGAAGCGTTCAGTTGCAGAGTTTGTATCTCGATGTTTGGTCTGCCAAAAGGTGAAGGCTGAACATTGTGTTCCCAGTGGTTTGTTCCAGCTGTTAGATGTTCCTCAGTAGAAGTAGGAGGACATTTCGACGGACTTCGTCATCGGTTTACCTCGAGATCAGGGAGGCTATGATGCTATATGAGTGATAGTGGACCGTTTGACAAAGTCGGTCCACTTCTTAGCGATTAAAGAGTTGAGCTCAGTTGAGGTTTTATCGAGGCAGTACCTGGAGGAGGTGGCGAGACTCCATGGAGTCCCAAAGATACTAATCTCTGATCGTGATTCTCGTTTTACCTCTAGGGTGTAGAGAGGCCTTCAACATGCTTTTGGCTCGTAGTTATGTTTTAACACCGCTTTTCATCCATAGACAGACAGTTAGATAGAACGGACCATCCAGACTCTTGAAGATATGTTGCGCGTTTGTGTCCTAGATTTTGGAGATTCGTTGATGAGGCACCTGCCTTCGATCTAGTTTGCCTATAATAATGGTTTTCACTCCACCATTGGTATGACACCGTTTGAAGCTTTATACGGTCGACCTTGCCGTTCTTCGTTGTGTTGGATTAGGGTTGGAGAGTCAAAAATTCTCGGGTTGGAACTGGTGTAGAGCACGACAGGGATGGTTTAGGTGATTCGTGAGAGGATGAAGGCAAAACATGATCGTCAATAGTCCTATGCTGACCGTAGGGGGAGACCTCTGGAGTTCGACGTTGGAGATCATGTGTTCTTGAAGGTGACTCCCCGTTTGTGGGTAGCGAAGGTTTGGACGTGGGGGTAAGCTTTTTCCCTGGTTTGTTGGGTTTTTCAAGGTGTTGGCTTGCATTGAAGTTGTTGCATATCGAATAGCGCTTCCCTTACAGACGAGTCGAATTCATGATGCCTTTCATGTGTCGCAGCTTCGCCGCTATCTTCATGGCGATTCTCACGTCATCGATTGGGGCGAGATCGATGTTGATGGTGATGCAATCTTCAAGGAGCGGCCTGTGGTGATCCAGGACCGCTGAGAGAAGGTGTTGCGTGAGCGTGTTATTCCTTTGGTTTGTGTCCTTTGGCGGCACGTTGATGTGGAGGAGAACACTCGAGAGCGCGAGTCGCAAATACGTGCTCGGTACCCTGAGTTGTTTGATGCTTAACTCTTCTTTTGCATTGATGTTTTGATGATGTTGACCTTTGTCTGGCTTATGAGCTCTCTCCCTTGATGTTTTGTTTATGGCTTTGCCCTTGTTTGAGAGGTATCTCCCTCGTGGAGATGCTTGCGTGGTTTTGTACCTTGTTTCTCCAAGTGGGATTGTTGTGTTTTAGTGATAGTGAGACTCTTTCCCCTGGTCGATGATGTCGCTTGGTTATCTGTTTTGCCCCTTTCATGAGTGGTTATGTTCTTGATGTAGCGAGTTCCTTGAGAGGTATCTCACGGACGAATGTTTGAATTTCTTTTCCCTTTTCCTTTCGGGTTATGTTTTAATTCTCGATGATGAGAATTGTTTGAGAGGTATCTAATGTAATGTCCCAATTCCTAAAAACCTTTCATTTGTGTTTTCCCTAGGTCTGGAGGTGCTAAGGGGGTGTTTGAGGTATTCTTTTACTCGAAATTTTAAAATTTTATCTTGGTCTGGCAGTGACAAGTTGGTCCGGTGGTAGCACGTTGGTCAACAAGATGGTCTAGCGGTCGCAGGTTGGTCTGGCGGTAACAGATTGGTCTCATAGAAGCAGATTCCAACATTTTTTTTTCAAAATTTCTAGTTTTTCCCAGAATGTAAATACCACTTTTTAACGTAAAAATGGTTTTAAATCCTTAAATAAGGGAAATTTGTTGGAATTGGTGTTGCTCGATCCTTTTCGGATGTTGTCGGGTCGAATGCTTCTGGCCCATATTGCGCACCGGGCAACAACCTTTGCGGGTCGAGCTCCGCGGTGAGTTCATTGGGGGTTGCAGGGGCAATGCGCCCCTGCTCCGGGGGTCCGGGGGCCGAAGGTTTCCGACCCAAATTTTGGGGGACTGTAGCAATGCTGACCATTGTAACAGAGTTGACCGATCGACGCCGACAGGGCACTGTAGCGACGCTGACTTCCAACTGCCTTTCACTGTAGCTCCTTGGACTTCCAGCCGACAACCATTGTAGCAATGCTGACCACTATAACAGAGCTGACCGATCGACGCCGACAGGGCACTGTAGCAACGCGGACTTCCCACCGCCTTTCACCGTAGCTCCTTGGACTTCCAACCGACAACCATTGTAGCACTTTTGACTTGGGTGACCACCTTTCACTGTAGCGATGCAGATTTCTTGTGCGGTTGGTGGAACAGTGGATCGTCTTCCTCCTTTTGTAGCCCATTTTCGGGCTAGGGTTCTTTAGTGGGAAAGTCTGATAAATTCCTGTAAATTGTGCTCTTGGATTCTCCATAGTGAAGTTATTCTGCCTCTCTGTGGACGTAGGTATCATTTCCTGAACCACATAGATCTTTGTGTGCTGAGTGTTTCTTTTTTTCCTTTTACTGTTCTTTGAATCGTTGTTTTGTCGCTGCGACTCCCGGCGTTTCCGCATCAAAATGAAGGACCATTTCAAAGAGGATATTTATATCCTTCGTTCCGTAAAAGACCGAAGCTTTTTATACGACTCTTCCGCGTTAATTAAATGATATCCACATTGATGTTTAATTAATGTTTGACCTGCTAGAAATCTCGATAGTCTCATATCCTTATCTCTAAAATGAAGATATTTCCTTCGTTCGAATCTTTGCTTGCTTTCTTCGAGTCTGGACAAACCAACTTTTGTTCTTGATTCTTGAAGAGTCGTCTGCGTCCACCGAGAACTATCCTGTTCACATTTTCTGGGCATGTTAACGGTTTGGTTTGCACTCTGTTTTCTACAGTACCGAGTCACGTTTGTGGTAGGACCTTGTTTCTTTTTCGTTTTTCCTCTGCAAAAGTTAAAAGTTTGTTTAAGCTCTTATCTTCGAGGCATCCAGGCAACGACATCATTTTCTTTCCCACTCTGTTTTCGGTGGAGTGTGGTTGGAAACTTCCTTTCCAGGTAGGGGATTCATTGCTTCTCCTATTTTATGTGCAATCATGAAGTCATCATGTTTTATCTCTTTGGAGAACGGTGGAATTAACCTTAATGAAGATTAAACCGGATTAAAGAAAAGAATTGGTTTATGGTTATAGCGATCGCATGTTTTCCCACCGTGATAACAGTTTGCCTTTTGTTTTGCTAGATAGTGTTGTTATCTATGTCTATGCTGTTTGTTAACATGTTTTCTTGTTCTTGGAAATTGAATAAAGAACGTAAAGCTGGTAATGCTTTTTGGCTAAAGAATTAAAGAGATGTTTAAATGGAAATCTTTTTGTAATTTAATGGAAATCAAATTGATGATTGACGCATGATTAAATGACATCTCTCTTCCTTAAAGTTTGATGAAACTAGAAGTTATGCCTGAACGCACGTTTAAATAATTCATAGCTTTTAATAGCTAACTATAGGCTGCCTGTGGTTGTAATATGTAATAAATGAATCGGTTAATTCAAGAAGGAAATGAACCAGTAGTTTGGCAAGGATAAATGTTTGGAGTCGAGCGAATCTGTTTGTTAGTGAAGGTCAGATGCCTTGTTTTTAGGGCCTAGATGTCCTGCTGGAAGTCTTTCACCACTAGCTTTGTCTTGAACTTCCTCTTGCCATCACGTTCTTCCTTGACCCGGTACATCCATTTGTTCTGCAATGCTTTCTTTCCTCTTGGTAGAGATGTCAACTCCCAAGTGTTGTTATCATGCAATGATGAAATCTCCTCCTTTATAGCCAACTCCCATTTGCTCGACTCCTTCAACTGCATTGCCTCTTTAAAGCATTCTGGTTCTCCACCGTCAGTCAATAACAAATAATGTAAGGAAGGTGAATACCTCTGCACATGCCTTCTCACCCTTGTTGATCTCCTCAACTCCACTGGAGTAGTAGGTTCCACCGGTTTCAATGTCTCGTGATCAGGCACACCTTCAAGCTCCACTTGCTCTTTGCACTCTGATTCAATGTTCCCATTTTCATGTTCAACTACATGGCGATCTTTTTACATGACACCTTCATTGAATATCACATTCTGGCTCTTGATGACCATCTTGTTGAGATCATCCCAAAAGCGATAACCAAACTCCTCAACACCATAGCCAATAAAGAAACATCTTTTGGATTTGGTATCAAGTTTGTCCCTTGCATTAGCATCAACATGAACATATGCCAAACTGCCAAAGACTCATAAATGTGAGAGTCTTACCACCTTACCAAACCATTGCTCCTCGGGCGGACATTCTCCTATTGACACAGATGGACTCCTATTGATGAGATATGCTGTCATGTTCACTGCATCAACTCAGAAGGTCTTGGGTAACCCCGAGTGTTACCTCATACTCCTGACACGTTCATTCAACGTCCTTTTCATCCTCTTTGCCACACCATTCTGTTGGGGTGTACCCAGAATAGTCTTTTCTCACCGAATTCTATTACAAGAACAGAAATCCCTAAACTCCTGACTGCCATACTCTCCACCATTGTTAGATTTTCTTTTCAGAAAGTAAACCCATACCTTGTTGATTCGCCGATGAATGTCACATAGTATTGCGACCCTCCGAGGGAAAGTACTGGTGCAGGCCCCCAAACATCTGTGTGCTCCAGGTCTAGCTTTCCAGCCTTCGGTGTTCTGCCTTCTTTTGCAAATGATACTTTCTTCTGCTTTTCGAAGATACAATCTCCACACAGGCCAACATCCACTGACTTTAGCTCTGGTAGCAGTCTTTTTGTTGACAACACCTTCATCCCCTTCATCCCCTTCATCCCCTTCTCACTCATGTGGCCTAGCCTGTAGTGCCACAGTTGTGAATCTCCTACGACTTTCAGTGATGCAGCCATGTCTATGCAAGTTTCTGTAATGTTGTACAAGGTGCCATTCTTTGCTACCCGAGTTATGACCATAACTCTTTTGGTGATCTTCCATGCACCACCAGTGAAGGTGGTACTCAATCCTGTATCATCAAGCTGTCCGACAAAAATAAGATTTCTTCTCAAGCTAGGGATATATCTCACATTTTCCAGAACCAGGAGACTCCCATTGTTGGTCTTGATCCTTTCATCACCTTTCCCCACAATCTGTAAGGGTTCACCACCTTGCCGAAATTTCCAGAAACAAAATTGTTCATGAAACCCTTCTCCGATGTGGAATGGAAAGATGCCCGAGTCTAGAATCCAAGACTCCATAGGGCTATCCACGCTCAACAACAACACATCATCAGCTCCTTCAGTCGTCATGTTTGCTCCACTGGTTTCAGGTCGGTTCTGTTTTTCTCTGCACTCCTTCTTGACATGTCCTTTCTTTCCGCATGTCCAGTAGGTAGGACCAACCCCCTTTGCCTTGTCTCGAATTTTCCCTCTTGACTTTGATCTCCCTCTACGATTGTCTTGTTGTGGGTACCTTCCTCTTCCTTCAACGTTTAGAGCAGAACTCGAGAATCTGCCTGATTCTCTTCTTTGCATATCCTCACTGAGGATCAGGTCTCGTACATCTTTCAGAGTCAACTTTGAATTCCCCAAAGAACTGCTCACAGCTGTTACAGTTGCTTTCCAACTGTTAGGTAAAGAGGACAGTAAGACCAGCGCACATACCTCATCACCAAGATCAATGTCCACCGATGTCAGCTGACTTATGGTGGTGTTGAATTCGTTGATGTGATCTGCAACAATTCTCCCTTCAAACATTTTCAGGTTGAACAATTGTCGCATCAAATGCACCTTGTTTGCCGCAGAAGGCTTCTCGTACATATTTGCGAGATCTTTCATCATATCAATCGTCGTCTTCTCATCTCTAATGTTGAACGCCACGTTTTTGGCCAACGTAAGGCGCACAACACCCAGAACCTGTCGATCCAGCATCTCCCACTCCGACTGCTTCATGTTCGTTGGCTTCAGACTCAAAAGCGGCAAGTGCATCTTTTTTTGATAAAGATAATCCTCGATTTGCATCCTCCAGAAACTGAAGTTAGTTCCATCGAAGCGATCGATCTTCACCCTGCCTTCTTCTATAGCCATCGTTGGAGAATCCCGAACTCAACCTTTGATACCAGTTGATGCTAAAGCGCCGGAAGTCGCAACGACAAAACAATGATTCAAAGAAGAGTAAAAGGGGGAAAAAAACACTCAGAACACAAAGATTTTTGTGGTTCGAGATTTATCCCTACGTCCACAGAGAGGCAAAACTTCACTATAATTCGAGAGCACAATTACAAGGAATATCAGAGCTTCACACAACACACGAAACCCTAGCCTGAAAATGGGCTAATGTAGAGGATGAAACACTATTCCACCAACCGCACAGGAAGTCCGCATCGCTACAATACAAACCACAAGCATTCGGCCCAAACATCATCCAAACCGGATCGGGCTACACCAATCCAACATGAATTTCCTTGAATGTTTGTGTGCTTATAGGATATCTAATCTTTAGTAGTGGCAGTCGGGTGTCCGAGAGATGATAGCCGCTAAGGCTAGGTGTTTTCCCATAGTGTGTTGTGATATATATCATGTATATTATGTGATTTCATACGCTACTCCACCCATGTCGGTTGGGCAAGTGATATATATCATGTATATTATGTGATTTCATACGCTACTCCACTCATCAGTTGGGCGACTTACACTCAGTGAACTCTGGGAGAGTGTTTTCTCCAACATCCAGGTCGATGAGGAACGAATGACTGACTACCCCCCTCCTGCCCCTCTCTTCTCATGGTAGTATTATGTGCTGATATGCACGGTGATTACCTTTTCCATATATGTGTATAGAGGGCTGTGATGACTTGTGGTTATTTCACTGACATGTATCTCCGGATATTGTATTTTATGGATTATTATAGGTATGTCATGTATGCGCTGTGATGGCTTGAGGAATAATACTCGACATGCAGGATGTGGTGGCTCCTGAAATCTACTCGGTTACTGTCTTGAGATGTGGTATGAGATGATGTGATGCACAGGGTGCATGATGTGATACATTAGCCTAGGTGTCTTCGGGCCGACTTACTTTTGGAGAGAGATGACTTAGGACATACGACGTTGGGGCAGAGCGACAAACTAGCGGGGAAGTGGTAGCGGGTACCTTCTTTTGATATATTTTGGATATTATACTATTCCTTGTATGCGATGTTTGGTGAGAGAGTCATGGTGAGCATGATAACTTAACATACCTGATCAAGTGATGTGTTAGCTTTACTTGTTGTTCACTGGGTTTTAATATGTTTTCTTTATCTTTTACGAGAGGCTCTGGAGAAGATTTTACTGAGTATACCAGTTATGCGCATCCTATGTATATAAACTGTTTTTCAGGTCCGAAGGAGTTGGTTGGAAATCAGGATGGACATTACTAGCTTGTGGAGTTGTTCAGGAGTTGTTTGAGCTTCGAGGTCGCTATCGATGATTTACTTTTGGTACTTGTAGTTTCCTTTGCACTTGTTTCAGTTTGTATGACATCGCATACATGTATTTGGGATCTTTTATTTTATCTTGAACAGGAGTTGTATGTTGGTTTCATCTTATCTTTCGTTCCTTATGTTCTCTTAGAGGGTAATGTCTCCCATTTGTGAGTATGATATACCCTCAGTGCTTGTTGCCAACTCTGGCCTGTTGGAGGCGGGTTTGGGGCGTCATTATCTCCCTTCTCTCATTGTCGGCTCAGGAGGGTACCTTTGGGGGGTGGAGGTAGTGGCAACTCTGAAACCTGTAATTCTAGTAGAAGCGGAAGGTAAACTCCATTGTTGCTTCTAGAATCAATTATTCACTAGTTTCTTCCTATCAATTGGTGCTCATGTTGAGAGACTTTTGTGAGAGAGTCTGCAGGAGAGAGAAACTTGAAGGAAGAGTTTCCGGAACGTGAGACATTTTGGAATTGCAGTAACTGTATGTCCACGAGGATGGAGTCCATTGTAGCTGTACTCGAAACGAACATGGCATAGGGTATTGACGAATGTCACAGAGTTGACGTTGAGTGTTTCAGAGTTGAAAATGATGGTGACGCAACTATGCAGGCTCAAGCAGAGAGTTCAACACAAGAGAAATCGACATTAAAGAGGAAGGCAAGGAAAGTTTGAGGGCGGAGGAAGGTAGTAGGCTTCGACATCACTCAACATACACGATGGGCAAGGGAATGCGACCAGAGATCAAGGAGGTTAGTGCTGTAACTAAGCAGGTAGAGATGCCGATGTTTTTGGGAGAGGATCCGGTTACGTGGATCTCCCGTACTGAGACTTCATGATCCATCGGACGTGAGAGGATTTGAAGGTGTCGATGACACTATTGAGCATGGAAGGCATGGTCAAATATTGGATGATATCATTGAAGTCGGTTATGCCAGAACTCACGTGGCAGTAACTCAAGGAAGAAATGCTAGGGTGCTACGGAAGTGCTGCATAAGAGGATTTTGTCATGTACTTGAAGGAATTGCATCATATTAAGACTTTGGACACATATATAGAAGCATTTGAGCGAGCAGCACCACAGATACCAGAAATAATTGAGAAGTGGTACATGAGCATGTTCATCGGTGATTTGAAACCAGAAATTGGCAGCACTGTACTTACGCATGAACCATCAAACAAGGCGCGACTGTTGACATTGGCAAGGAGAGTTGGGAGGGTGCTTTTGGTGAAGGGAATTATCAAGCCATCAGAGTCGTGAAGTAGGTGAATTATTCTTAATAGTCAGGGAAGAGGTTGGAGCACGAGTTCTGTGAGGTTTGTTCCAACTACAGATGCTACAACAAAAGAGAGGAAAGGAGAGACGACACCACAATGGAAGGGCGTGCGGAACTTGTCTAGAGAAGAGTTTGAAGAAAGGAATATGAAGGACTTATGCTATACTTGTGGGCAAGAGTTTGGTTCGAGGCACAAATGTCTAGAAAAAGGGATTTTGTTAGAATGGAAACCTGTACCTCACAATGAGGTAGGGTGCTTAATTTATAGACGAGAGAATGAGTACAACATATTACCCACACCGATGTGAGGTACAAATATTTAAAAACATCTAATACTCTTAACACTCCCCCTCAAGCTGAGACATATATATTTATCATGTCCAACTTGTTACACAAAAATTGAACACGTGGTCCAGACACCTTTTGTGAGAAGTTGATCAGATGTGTGAACATGACCGAAGATGATCTTCTTCTCAAAGTTTTTTCAAACGAAATGACAATCAACTTTAATATGCTTGGCCCGCTCATGAATGACTGGATTTGTGGCAATCTTGATAGTAGTCTGATTGTCACACAAAATATGTGTCGGTTTCTTGACAGTATGTCCGATCTCCTGTAGCATTTGTTGTGCTCAAATAAATCTCTGCAGTTACATGTCATTGCACGATACTCCGACTCTGCACTAGATCGGGAGACAACCGTCTGCTTCTCGCTTCCGCCGCTACGTGACGGACCTCCCACCCCATCTGCGTACGCCTGCGCACCTCTTGCGTGACAGACCTCCCATGCGCCAGCGCCTCAGTGCCTCGTGAGACAACAACCCGATTCAGAATTTGGTTTTCATGGAATCAAAGCTCTTTGTTGTGCAGGGAATGGTGAGTTATATCAGCGCTTTGAGTGCAACAAATTAGAGTCTCTGGAACGTGTTTTCCCCATCGCGTTCTCAGTGCTGTACGCTATCGAAAGCAAACAACACCTACTATCCGAACTTCCTCTGCCATGATTGACCGACGTTGGTAACGACTCAGACCCGTTTGTCTACCTTTTGTGCACCTTCAACACCTTGTGAACTTGCATTTTCAGCACAATCTATGGCATCATCAAACGCCATTGTAGCCCATGGCGATAATCCAACGGCGAATCTATCCCAACAATCCATCTCATCGGTTCTTGACTCTGGTGCCTCAGAGCACATCACTGGGGATGCAGGTATTCTTCAGGCCTACAAATCAACCTCGAATGGAGGTAATATTACTGTGGTTGATGGTCAGACAATGTAAATTGCTGGTTATGAGAGCTGTTCAATTACGCCTTGCTTGACACTACCCGTTGTTGCCTTTGTTCTCAGTTGCCTCTTTAATTTACTATCAATTAGTAAACTTATAACTGACTTACAATGCCGAACTATTTTTCACCTGTTTCAGTTATATTTCAGGAGCAATCGACGACTCGGGTGCTTGACAGTAGGCGTATTCAGGGTGGTGTGTATGTGCTTGACTTGGCCCCAGTTCTCGCCTGTCCCGCCACTTACTTCTGTTCATGCCCTCCAACTTCATTATCGCTTTGGTCATCCACCTGCCCTCATTCTTCAGAAACTTTTTCCTGGGTTGGGTCCTCTTCTTCCATTTAACTGTGAGTCCTGTTATTACGCAAAACATCATCGGGTCACCTATGTTCCTCGGACAACCCCATGTGCATCCACTTCTTTTCATTTGGTCCATTCTGATATCTGGGGACCCAGTTCTAGTCAATCTAAACCGAGCTATCAATATTTTGTTACATTCATTGATGATTTTTCGTGAATGATTTTGGTTATTTGTTGAAGAATCGTTCAAATTTTTTTACCGTGTTCCGCTCCTATTATAAAAAAATCACAACCCAATTTTCTACTAAAATTCATTGTTTGCGTTTTGACAATAGTAGTGAATATTTATCTGGACCTTTCCAGTATTTTCTTGATGATCATGGCATAATCCATCAAACTTCTTGTCCCGATACACCTTAACAAAACGGTGTTGCAGAACAAAAGAACCGTCATTTGTTAGAAGCTGCTCGTGCACTTTTATTTCAAAAGAAAGTTCCGACCATTTTTTTGGGGAGATGTCATTCTCACAGCCACCTATCTTATCAACAGACTTCCATCGTATGTTCTTAAGGGGGAGGCACCATTCTATTCTTTATTGCCAAAAACATCACTTCATTCTCCGCCTCTTGCATTTTTGGTTGTGTGTGCTATGTTCGGGATATTCACCCATCAATTACCAAGTTTGATGCGCGTGCTCTCAAATATAACTTTCTTGGTTATTCCCACACCCAATGCGACTATCGATGCTTCTCTCCAGATTTGCGTCGTTATGTTGTCTCGACTGATGTTTATTTTGTCGAATCATCAGTTATTTCTATTCCCGAGTTCCCACCACCATCTACTGTTCCTGATTCCGAAATTATTTTACCATATTCTCTCGATACACCACCACCCATATGTATTCCTAGTGATGTTGGATCTTGATTTGGCCAAGTATATACTCGCTGATTCTGAAGTCATACTTCTTGGGTATTAAATACAATTGTATTTAAATATAGTAACCAAGCAAGTATAAGAACATTACAAGGTGTGTTATCTAATTGTTGATATTAATGATTCTAGTTGAACTTTTATTGAGTATTATTAAAACATTTATCTCACGTGTCTATTTGACACAAAGAGACATTATTCCATTTTGGAATGAATGTTGTTTGTGGTGACTAATACTCAACTAATAATTCAGTAATGCTTGAATCATTGACAGTAACTGATGAATATAAAATGTAAGACTCAGTTATGCCCAGTTTGTGACAAGATAATTCTTTGTCTAGTAAAACGAAGTGGTTTGCATGGATATACCTGGTATGGTTTTTAGACTCTTTGGAGTTAAAGACCTTAGGTATTATCGACACATTTACTTGTTTAGCTTTGAACAAAGAAACCTTTAAAAATAAAAGTAAGCCATAAAGCTTTTGAAATTAGTTCAGCTAGAGAACATGAACTATTTTAAGGTTAAGATAGTGGTAAATATACTTCATAAGTAGTGTTTTAAGGAATGTAAAAGTGAAGTACGAAATATGTATGGTTAGAAGATATGAGTTGCTTCACGCCCTTGTGCTGAAGAATATCTTGACCAAACACTCATCGATCATGAAGATATAGAGTGGATTTATTCCTAAACTCACATCTCCTTGTATATATCATAGCTACGATGTTAGTAGAGAGGATCAATGATGAGTCTTATATGAAAAATATTGATCATTAAAATGTAGCGTGAATTAATTCCTAAACGCACATTTTCTTATACACATCATAGTCATGATGTAAGTAAAAGGAGAATCAATGTTAATATATATAATATATGCATTGTAAATACTTCCATTATTTTTCAAGACATGCTTCGCAAATAGTGGCGTGATCCCATAACCATATATCGACTATAATGACAAATGAATATCTTGAGTTATAATATGATATAAATCCATTATGTTATAAGAACACGTGTTTAGATGCAAAGTGTTTATTAAAGATATTGTTAAACCCTTTTTTTAATTATTCTGGGTATTTCTGAGTCCCACATTGGAATACTCCGTTGTGTATTCCTTTTTCTCAATCTATAAAAGGTCTCCGCCTCACATTGAGGTAAGGAGATTTTCTCCTCTACATGGTATCAAAGGGAAACTAATATTGTTTCCTCCTCCGTGGCCCGTTCGGAAAATTTTTTCTTCCGCCTCCCTGCGGTTTCCCGGTTTCTGCTCGGCCCCTGCCTTCATTGGCCATCTCCAGGCGCCCCCCCTGCTGTTCCTCTCCTCGCGGCTTCCCGGCGACATCCCGACCTCGCCTCTTCCAACGACTCTCGACTCCCGCCCTTCTCGACGCGATCGGCCCCGCCCTCTCCTGCGGTGCCCTGCCCTCTCCTACGACGCCCTACCTGACGTCTCCCCTCCCTCCAACGTCACCTCTCTCCGGCGGACATCTCTCGTGCCGCTCGGTCCTCTCGCTGCGGCCCTCTCCTCCCGTCGAACCTTCGCTTCAGGCGACCTCCCGACGCCCTCCCCGTTTAGGCGCGATCGACCCCTTTCTACGCGGATTCCTGGTCCCCGCCTGCTCGCTCTTCCGGTGCCCTTATCGTCCTGACGTCGTCTGGCCCCCGATCGGCTCCCTCTCCAGGCGGAACCCCCGACGCGGTGCTCTCCTGGTTGCGCCTACTCGTGCAACTCCTGGCCCGCCTCCAGTCGGCGTTTCCCGGCCCCGCCTTCTACGTCGTCGCCTGGCCACTTGCGTTGTTTCTCCCCGACGACGCCCCTCCCACTCGAGGATCCTCCTACGACGCACTCCCTTTTCGGCTCTCTTGCGGACCTCCCGCCCGCGCACCTCCGTCCAACCCACGACCCTTCTCCAACGGGCTCCCTCCTGGTGCTCTCTCACGCCCCGCTTGCTCGCTGCCTCCCGGCATCGCGGCTAGCCCCGCCTCACGTCGTGATTTTTCAATGGGTGACTTGTCCACCCGCGGCCCTCCGGCACCACCTCCGGTCGCCAGCTTTCCTATAAGGCCACCCCATCACTTCGATTGTCGGCCTTCCCGTGCGTCTGTGCGCCCCCCAAGCAGCTGTCCCATGCTTCGTCATCGGCTCTACCACAAGGCGGTCCCCCTTCATCCATTGACCGTTACAGCACGACTCTCTCGACGGAGGAGATTGGCTTGATGCAATCTTATCGGGCGACTGTGCTACCATCCTCTTCTCCATCCCCCATTGCTCAGACTGGCGGCTCTACCGCCTGTGTTTCTCATCGACAGACAACTTGAATGTTTGACTCTGTTGCGTCGGAACATCTCACAGGGGACTTCGGTATATTCACTACCTATCATCCGTACACAGGTGCCTCTACATTTACTGTTGCTAATGGCTCAACAATCCCCATTACCAGATTTGGCACATGTCCCTTGACCTCGTCTCTTCACCTGGTGTCGGTCGCTCATGTTCCTCAAAGTCCCTTTAATCTTATTTTCATCGGTAAACTCACCAAAAACTTAAATTGTGCTGCTATTTTTACGTCCCCTGGTGTTGTTTTTCAGGAGCGGTCGACGAATCAGGAACTTGGTCGAGGTCATCTTAGGGTCGGGGTGTACCTACTCGATATCCCACCACCTCTTGCTTGCTCATCCACCTCAGCTCGTGCCCTTGACCTTCATTCTCGTCTTGGTCATCCGCCGGCTTCCGTCCTATAAAAGCTTTGCCCCCAATTTAGTCCCAACCTTTCCTTCCATTGTGAACCTTGCAAGTTTGCAAAACATCATCGGGTGGCATATATTCCTCGATTGGACCCGCGTGCCGCGAATTCTTTCGATCTTGTTCATTCCGATGTATGGGGTCCTTGCAGGGTTCCTAGTCAGACCGGGTACAATTATTATATATCCTTTATCGATGACTACTTCCGCATGACCTGACTCTATCTTCTTCATGATCGGTCTGAAGTGTTTTCTACCTTTCAGACCTTCTATAATGAGATTCATACTCAATTCTCAACCTCCTTGAAATATCTCCGCTCTGACAATGGACGAGAATATTTATCCACCCCCTTTCAGCAGTTTCTCAAGGATAAATGCATTATTCACCACACATCCTGCCCCGATACACCTCAGCAGAATGGAGTGGCCGAGCGGAAACATCACCATATTCTGGAGACTGCCCATGCCCTCCTATTCCACATGAAGGTGCCTCTCAATTTTTGGAGCGATGCCATCCTGACTGCTACCTACCTTCTTAATCGCCTCCCTTCTTCTATCCTTCAGGGGGAGACTCCTTTTCAGACTCTGTTCTCCTCTCTCCTTGCTCACTCACTTCCACTACGTGTGTTTGGATGTTTCTGTTATGTCTGTGACACTAGTCCCGATCTCTCCAAGCTCTCTCCTAAATCCCTCCGCTGCATATTCCTCGGTTATTCTCGCACTCAACATGGATATCGATGCTTCTCTCCGGACCTACGGCGGTACATCATCTCTGCAGACGTCTCGTTTGTTGAGAGCTCTCCGTTTTCACTTCCCTCTCCCCATCCAGACACTGACATTGATGATTGTCTTCCTCTCATCATCCACCCTCCATTGGTGTCTCCCCCTGCTGATCACTGTTTTGGTACAGTCTACTCGTCGCCCATCGACTGTACCCCCGTCCAGACAGAGGACACCATTTTTCCCGCTTCGTCCGATGCTCCTGTCCTGACACAAGACGACTTGCCCATTGCACTTTGGAAAGGTACTCGTTTTTGCCAGACTACTTCTCTATTTACATCTTAATACAGAGGACTGTCAGCTCTGGAGACGATATCCATTCCCCGCACAGTTCGCGAGGCCAAATCTCACCCGGGGTGGCTACAAGCGATGCAGGATGAATTGCAGGCTCTGGAAGACAACCATATTGGGATCTGGTCCCCCTTCTGGTAGGCAAACAGGCGGTTGACAACAAATGAATTTTTACAGTCCGACTTAATGCCGATGACACTCCATCGTCTCAAAGCCCGCTTTGTGGCAAAGAGCTTTGCTCAGACATATGGTATTGACTATTTTGATACCTTCTCTCCAGTTGCCAAGATGACCTCTGTTCGATTATCCATCTCTCTGGCCGCTCATCATCATTGACCCCTTCATCAACTGGATGTCAAAAATGCCTTCCTCCATAGATTTCTTGAGGAAGAGGTTTATCTGCAGCAGCCCCTCGGATTTTGTGCCTTCGGAGCCGACTTCCAAGTCTGCCGACTTCGCTGCTCTCTATATGGTCTCAAGCAGTCTCCTCGTGCTTGGTTTTGCCGATTCAGCACTATCGTCACCGACTTTGGCTCTGTCACAGTATGAAGGACCACACCATGTTCTACAGGACGACATCCACCGGCTGCATCCTCTTGGTAGTGTATGTGGATAATATCATCATCACCGGGAGCAACTCCACTGGAATCGCCCACCTCAAGGAGTATCTTTACCGTCACTTCCACACCAAAGATCTTGGCCCTCTCACATATTTCCTTGGCATCGAGGTCTCTCGTACTCCGGACACCATCTTCCTCTACCAACGGAAATATGCATTGGATATTCTGCAGGATGCTGGGCTGACATAGACCACCGTAGTTGTCACTCCTCTTGAGCCTGAGGAACGGTCTCTCTATGACTCCTCAGAACCGTATTCACACCCAGAGCGATACCGTCGACTGATGGGCAAACTCAATTATCTCACCATGACTCGTTCCGACATTGTATTCGCTGTTGGCAAAGTGAGCTAATTCATGCAACATCCGACCACCTCTCAGTGGGATGCTGTCCTCCGCATCGCCAAATACATCAAGAAAGACCCTACCCGTGGTCTTCGCTACTCCCACCACGCTCATCTGAATATTGAGGCCTTCTGTGATGCTGACTATGCCGGTTGACTTGCTACCCGCAAATCTACTTCTGGGTTTGCCGTGTTCTTGGCAGACAAACTTATCTCTTGGCGCAGCAAGAAACAGACTGTCGTCTCCCGATCCAGTGCGGAGTCTGAGTATCGTGCCATGACCACTGTCACTACGGAGATCTTTTGGCTTCGACATCTCCTCCAGGAGCTCGGCTTTCCTCCGCAGACATCTGCTAATATCTGGTGTGACAATCAGACAACCACTAAAATTGCTTCGAATCTTGTATTCCATGAACACACGAAGCATATCGAGGTGGACTGCCACTTTTTTCGCCACCACCTGGAGCACAATCATGCCAACTTTAGCCACATCCCGACGGCGGACCGGCTTGCCGTCCTCTTCACCAAATGCCTCCTAGGGACTCGTCTGACCTCGCTCAGTTCCAAGCTGGGCATCCACAGCATCTGTGACCCAGCTTGAGGGGGAGTGTGTCTGGTCTTGTCTGATGTCATTTTTTCTTTTGTGAGACTCGTGGCCCAAGCTGGGCATGTCCAGCTTGAGGGGATGTTAAATCTTGTTTTTAATTATTCTGGGTATCCCACATTGGAATACTCCGTTGTGTATTCCTTTTTCTCAATCTATAAAAGAAGGCCTCCGTCTCACCTTGAGGTAAGAACATTTTCTCCTATACAGATATAAACAAACTCGCATAAAGTAAAACACAATGTGCATCTAAAGTAATTATCCTAAAGATTTCTAAGGATATTATAAAAATCCATGAGATAGAAAAATGATAGTGAAGTGATAGACTGTATTTCTATAAAAGGCTGCACATCTCTATTTGAGATAACGAGTGCAAGACTGACTGAACAGGTTTCACAAGAGCTTGTAGAAAGGGGAATGTTCCAGAGACATACTATGTAGGAAGGTTGAAATCATAGTTGTGGTTTTACATAACTACGGCTAGTGATACATTATTCATTGAGAAGAATGAATTCTACAAACAGAAAATGACAACAAGCTAAGATTGAAAAGTTCAATTAAAATTCAATAATGACTTCCATGTATCGAAGTACTGGTGTTTAATATTTTTAATGTTTCTGTAGAAGGAGAAAATAGGAGACCCGAACCCCCAAGGTATTTCTCCTAAGGAGCCCTTGGGGTGTATTTATAATAAATGGTAAAGACCACACCGGACATCAAGTCCGATGTGGGATACAGACTCCAACACTCCCCCTCAAGCTAGGTGTACCTAGCTTGGACACATAATGAAAAGAAAGCAAGAAAAACAGAGACCAACACTCCCCCTCAAGCTGGACATGCCCAGCTTGATTACAAAACCAGACGAAGTAAAAAAAAAGAGAACGCTGCAAAGGTGGCTGCTCCCCCTCACGATCGAAGCTCCTGCGCAGGAGATGGATGGATGATGTCGCAAACGCAGCAGATGAACCACACAGAGACCGGGTCGGTTGACAGAACGCCAGGACTGCCGCACTAGTGGGGCCGGTCGATGAAACGCCGGGAAATCCAAACTAGAACCGGGAAAACCGCACTTGCGGGGCCGGCGACGGGAGGCGGGGATTCCGCAGAAATCGTTGCGGGATCTGGCGGCGCCAACAGACCCAAATCCGAGGTGGTCGAGCTGCTGCGCTAGCGACAGGACGTGCCGGCGGAGAGAGATGCGGCTGCCGGGAGGTGCCGGGAGCTGCCGGCGAGGCGGGGATGCCGCAGGAGGAGGCCGGCAAGGGTGCAGGAGGCCGGGAGACGGCGCTGGAAGTTGGAGGAGGCCACCTGCGTGGAGCGGCCAGCACGGGTGGAGGCCGGTTGCTGGCCGGAACAGTCCGGATCTGCCCGGATCTGCCCGGAACAGTCCGGATATCGCCGGATCTGGCCGGAGCCGGCCGGAGTAGCCTGGATCTGGCCGGAAATCACCGGATCCGGCCGGAGCTGCCCGGATCTGGCCGGAAATCACCGGATCCGGCCGGATTCGGCCGGAGCTGTCCGGATCTGGCCGCCGGACAGCAGCAGGCGAGGTCGCCGGGAGGGGAGCGGGACGGGAGAGGCCGCCGGAGATGGGTCGCCGGCCGGAGAGGGGTCGCCGGCCGGAGAGGGGTCGCCGGCCGGAGCTGGAGGCCGGCTGCTGGAAGCGGGAGGGTCGCGCTCAGGAGGAACAGCGAGAGCGGACAGCGGGAGCGCGCAGGGAAGGCGGGGGCCGTCGCGCGGGAGGTGCGCCGGGAGTCGCGGCGAGGAGCGGGCCGCGCGCAGAGAGGAGCAGCGGGAGGAGCGGGGAGCCGGGGAGCCGCGTCGCGCGGGAGGGAGGAGTCGCGACAGGACGGGGAGGGAGCGCCGTCGGGGAGGAAGTCCGCAGGGAGGAGCCGACGGAGGAGGCGCGGGCCGCGTCGGGGAGAGAGATGGCCGCCGGGGAGAGGGCGCGGGCGCCGGGCGAAGGCCTGCTGGGACGAGGCGGAGGGGCGGCGGCGGTAACCCTACGGGGCCTGGAGGCCGCCGCCCCCCGGACGGGAAACCCTAAAGGGGAAAGAAGAAAAAAAAAATGAGAAGGGAGGGATTGGGGGTTCAAAAAACCTCCTTTGATACCATGTAGAAGGAGAAAATAGGAGACCCGAACCCCCAAGGTATTTCTCCTAAGGAGCCCTTGGGGTGTATTTATAATAAATGGTAAAGACCACACCGGACATCAAGTCCGATGTGGGATACAGACTCCAACAGTTTCAAATCTTGATACTGGGGCGGGTATTCAAGTGAAACAATACATAGATGGTCAAGTTCATACCAATAAGGCATTGATTGTTATGCCTAAATCTATTAGAATTCTACTTGTCATAACTACTTTCTATGATCATTTTATTTGGCATTGGATGTCAAGACTGCCTTTCTTGGAATGTGTCTATACGATACAACCAGAATTTGGTGATACTATAGAATGCCATTAAGGAGCGCAAGTTATTGAAATCCAGTTTAGGATTGAAGTAAGCAATAAGATCATAGAATATTCATTTAGAATGAATTTTCGCTATGTGTCTACAAGAGGTTGGTGGGAGTCCCACAATTTTCCAAGGAAAAATATGTTTGATAACATATGAAACTCTCCAAAGATTGACTTAAAAGTAGCAACCTATGTTCTAGGTAACAAGATCTACTGAGGCAGATTTAATGAGTTGCTTAGACCAAGTCAAAGTACATATGCTGACAAGGTATTGAAAAATACAAGTTGGAACAAATCGAGAGAGTTCTGTTACCAATGTCACATGACATAAATCTCTCCAAGAAGACATGTATTAGACATAGGAGGAGATTAATGTGGTAAGTAGAATTCCATATGCTTCTGCGATGGATCAATCACATATGCCATGCTATGTATAAGATATGGTATTGCCAACATATACTTTATGGTAGACAAATATCAGTTATATCCAGGAGAACTGCACAAGAAACAGTCAGAGCTATCCAATTGTATTTGAGAGAGTATAAAAGATATGTTCCTTGTACTTGAAGAGGAAGAGACACTAGGTGAAGGGGGCACAAACTAGTATTCCTTTGGATCAATATGATCTTATATCACAGTTAGACTAAGGTAACGAGCAAGAGAAGCTCATTCAATCCAGTGGCAGCTATATCTACAAATATCGAGTGCGTTGCGACTTCTATGTAGATGAAGTAGTGTAAAATACGTAATGATTTGTTCCAGTTTTTAGAATCGCACCTAGTAATTAAAGTTTTATCATAATATAAATTATGATAAACCCACTATTGGTACTAGCCAAGATGTCAAGTTTTGATAGTGGACAAAAGGAATATACTCGGGGATATTATCTCCTGAGGAGTCCAACTCAAGGAGGTGAAGTTGCAGATAACAGAGTTGCCATGCAGCGGAGACGTGAAAGATCCAACAGTTAAAGGCATAACTCAGCTGAAGCATGATCTTATCATGTGAGAGTTAACAAGAATAATTAGCAAGTTGGCTCTAATGCAAGTGTGAGTGTTGTCAAAGTGGGTGCCCTAGACCTAACTTGAACAATACTTTTCGATTACCATATCATGTATACAGTGAGTTATGCGTGATGTACACTTACTATAACGATGTCAATATTTCTGCATCCCCTATTTACATGGTAATGTCTTTAGATTACTTGCCATATCAAAAGGTTAAAACAGTTCTTTGGCTATAATGAAAAGCTAGAGATACCATGACAATAATCTTACCCATATTTCCTATGGTCCAAAAACATCATGCTGACAGGACACAAATGATGTGTGACTATCAGGTGTTTGGGGCATGAGATCATTAGGGCTGACCCGCCAATAGGAACACCACAAGTTTTATGTGTCATTGGTTGTTTCTATCTCTGAACACGTGTATTGGTCTCATGATTTAAGGTTATTATCGATGTGTGTCATTTGATTACGCACTTTGATGCAATACAAAAACTATGACATTGATGTCGTAGTGAGGTAGCTTGCGTTGGGTGCGTCATTGGCGGTATGACATCGATTGAATAATCAAGATATAATTTGTCGATTTTGAAAGGGAGTGATATCTGAGGCCCAGTTAATCGGGATGACAATACCTTCACTAAATCCATGGTCATGGGAGAAGAAGGTAAGTCCGTCTTGTAAGGTCAACGGATAATAAAGCAAGAAAGCATGATGTGGGTTGCAGGGGACAACGCGCAAAGCCGTAACTCAACGGGTCGAGTCCACGGTGAGCTCGTTGGGGGCTGCAGGGGCAACACGCCCCAACTTCGGGGGCCGAAGGCCCCGACCCAAAATTTGGGGAATTGTAGCAACTTTGACCGACTGTAGCAGAGTTGATCAGACGACACCGACAGGGTATTGTAGCATTGTGGACTTTCGCACGACTGCTGTAGCAACTCGAACTTTGGAGACAGCGGTACTGTAGCTCCTCAAACTTCTTGCCACTGACCACTGTAGCAGTTTGAACTTGGGCGATCGCAACATTGTAGCAGTGCAGACTTCCAACCACCTTTCACTGTAGCACAACAGACTTTCTGTGCGGTTGGTGGAACAATGTTTTGTTCTCGGTTTTTAGCACCTTTCAAGCTAGGGTTTCTGTGCGTGTTAGAAACTCAGAGATCTCCTTGTAATTGTGCCCCTGAATTTCATAATGAAATGATTCTGCCTCTCCATGGATGTAGGGATTATTCCCGAACCAAGTAAATCTCTGTGACCCAAGATTTTCTTCTCGTTCTTTTGTTTTTTCCCTTTTAATCTTTCGTTAATCGTCTGTCGCTTCATTGCTCCCACCGTTTTTCGCAACAGTAATCTTGTAAAGGAAGTTTCAAAATATTAAGGTGTTATGAAAGCGGGAAAAGCCGCTAATGCCGTATAAGTTAAAAAAACATTCTTTTTGACTTGTAAAAAGAAATATTAACAGGATTTTTAAAAGAAAATCCTTTACAAATATCATATCATTGAAGTGAACATTAATCAAATGAATCGATTATGTGTATCAGCTGTAAATGCACATAAAACAAGTGGAAATACAACATAAGATAATTTAAAGTCATTTCACACATAATTTTAGCATGACATAATCAATGAAGTAGAAGTTTAACCAAAAAAAATAAAAATTGGGTTAAGAATTCCCTTTATGTCCGAAATTGTTCTGCACTTGCACTTAATGTCTTGGATGATCAAATTAGATTCATTAATTACTTAATTCATAACCTCTTTCACATATATTTTATTTATTATAATCTTATTAAGTTCATTTATGGTCATTTCGATGAGTTAGAAAGATCAAAATCGACATTCCGGGAGCGTTCGTTTCATGGTTTCATAGTTGGTTAACTTGTGTATGTTTATGGATGTTCTTGTCAAATGAGAATAATACTTCATAAATGAAATTATATGGTATTTGTTGAATCCGGTTTATTGTATTTTTGGGTAAAGGGTATTTCCGAGTCCCACATCGGATTATTCCAACTTGTAATCCTTTTTATCCATCTATAAAAGAATGTCCCCACCTCACCTTGAGGTAAGGGGAATTCACCATCTACATGGGATAAGAGGAAATCTCCCGATAAATTTTTCTCCCATCCGCTGCCCTCATTCCTCCCGAAGGAACCCTCGGGCCGCCTCCCTGTGCGACGTCCTAGCCCGCCCTCCTCGGCGCTTCCCGGCCCCGCCTCCCTCGGCGTTTATCGGCTCCGCCTCCCTCGACGCTTATTAGCCCCGCCTCCCTCGCCGTCTCCCTGCGCCGTCTCCCTCGCGGTCTCCCAGCCCCGCCACCTCCTCCGCGACTCCAGCCCCGCCTGCCTCGCGGTCTCCCAGCCCCGCCTGCTCGGTGATCTCCCGGCCCGCCTCCCTCGGCGTCTCCTGGCCCCGCCTCGGCGCTTCCCGACCCCTTTCCTCACGGTTTCCTGACCCCGCCTCCCTCTCGGTCTCCCGGCCCCGCCTCCTCCTCGGCGACTCCCGACCGCATCTACTTTGCAAGCTCCCGGCCCCGCCTCTCTCACGGACTCTCGGTCTCGCCTTCTCGGCGAGCTCCCGACCCCGCCTCCCTCGCGGACCCCAGCTCCGCCTGCTCAGCGATCTTCCAACCCCGCCTCCCTTGCGGACTCCCGACCCGCCTCCCCAGCTTCGTCCAACGCTCTTACTTCGACAACAGACGACTTGCCTATTGCATTGTGAAAAGGTGCCCGTTCTTGCCAGAATATTCCTTTTTACACATCCTTATAAAGTGGTCTTTTCGCCTCCTTGTGCGACATCCCGACCCACCCTCCTCAGCGCTTCCCAGCTTGCCTCCCTCGGCGCTTCCCGGCCCTGCCTCCCTCACGGATTTTCAGCCCCGCCTCCCTGGCGGTTTCCCGGCCTCGCCTCCCACGCGGTCCCTCGGCCTCGCTTCCCTCGTGGTCTCACGGACCTGCCTCTCTCGGGTCTCCTGACCTCGCCTCTCTCGCGGTCTCCCGGTCCCGCCTCCTCGGCGACTCCCGACCCCGTCTCCCTCACTGTCTCCCGGACCCGCCTGCTTGGCGATCTTCTGGCCCGCCTCCCTTAGCGATCTCCCGGCCCGCCTCCCTCGTGGTCTCTCGACCCCGCCTCCTCCTCGGCGACTCCCGGCCTCGCCTCCTTCTGCGCCTCCTGACCCCACCTTCCTCGCGGTCTCCCGGCCTCGCCTGCTCGACGATCTCTCGGCCTGCCTCCCTCGGCGATCTCTCGGCCTGCCTCCCTCGGCGATCTCTCGGACCGCCTCCCTCGGCGATCTCTCGGTCTGCCTCCCTCGGCTTCTCTCGGCCCCACATCCCTCGGCGCTTCTCGGCGCTGCCTCCCTCGCGGTCTCCCGACCCCGCCTCCTCGGCGATTCCCGGCCTCACCTCCCTAGGCGAGCTCTCGGCCCTGAGTCACTCGCGGACTCCCGACCCCGCTTGCTCGGCGAGTTCCCGGCCTCGCCTCCCTCGCAGACTCCCGGCCCCGCCTGCTCGGCGAGCTCTCGATTCCGCCACCCTCGCGGTCTCCCAGCCCCGCCTGCTCAGCGATCTCTTGGACCTGCCTCCCTCGCGTACTCCAGGCCCGCCTCCCCTGTGGCGTCCCGACCCTGATCTCCAACCTGCCTATACGACGACACTCTCTCGCGGAGATCCTGACCTCGCCTCCTTCTCTCCCTGCGTGCTCCTCCCTGCGTGCGACTCCCACCCGGCGGAACCCTACCTGCGCGCTCCTCCATGCGTGCGACTCCCGCCCGGCGGAACCCTCTCTGCGATTTTTCTCCGCGCGACTTCCTCCTGGACAGCGTCGACACCTCTCCTCCTGTGCGGAATCCTTGACAGCCCTGTGTCCTACGGATGGTCTGCCACTAGTCAACGACGACCCTCCAGCAGCCCCGACCTCCCTGCACACAACGCGGTCCCCTGCTGGACGCCCGATGACCTGGCAGTGGAATCCCCGCACTGACCCCCTTTCCCGTCGCCGAACCTCTCGCGCGTTAGCCCTGTGCCGGCTACTCCCTGTGCGGATCCTCCACGGCAGCTCCGTCGTCGGCCTGCTTGTGCTGTTATCCTGGCGTCCCTACGATCGGCCCGACTATGCGGTTATCCCAACGCCCTGACGACCGACCTTGTCGCATGGCTCTCCCGTGCCCCTATTACCGACACGCCCGCACGACTCCCCCAACGCCTCCGGTCGTTGACTCTTCTGTGAGAAAGCCCCCTCGCCCCAGTTGCCAACCTTCACGCACGGTAGCCCCGCAATCCATCGTCGCTTCTGTGCGCCCGCTTGCGCGGCTGTCTCGTGCTTCGACACCGGCTCTCCTGCGAGGTAGCCCGCCCTCCCTGGTGCACTCTGCATACCCAACCGTGTCTTCATTCTCACCACCATCCATTATCTGTCACAAACTAGCACTCTCAATGGTGGAGATTGCATTTATACAATCTTATCGGGCTGCTTTGCCACTTTCCTCTTCTGCGGCCTCCATTGCTCGGAGTAACGACCCTAACACTTGTGTCACACATCGCCCACCTACTTGGATGCTTAACTCAGGTGCGTCCGATCATCTGACAAGTGATGCGGGTATGTTATCTACTCAACGCCCGTATACTGGCTCCACAACCATCACTATTGCTGATGGATCCACTATCCCTATTGCGGGATTTGGCGTCTGCTCCTTAAATTCATATATTCGTCTGTCGTCTGTAGCACATGTTCCTCGAAGTCATTTTTAATCTTCTCTCTATCAGTAAGCTTACAAAGGACTTCAACCGTATTGCTATTTTTACATCTTCTGAGATTGTGTTTCAGGAGCGGATGAAGAATCAAGAACTTGGTAGAGGCCATCTTCGGGACGGGGTGTACATGTTCGATGGTCCGACATCCGTAGGCTGCACGACACTCTGTGCGTTGGATCTTCATTCTCGGCTGGGACATCCACCCGCCTCCATCCTTCATCAATTTTTTCCTGATCTTAGTCTGCATATGTCTTTTCATTGCGAGTCATGTAAATTTGTGAAACACAATCGCACATCATATATTTCTCGGTTGGTAACACAGGCCTCCAAACCATTTGATTTGGTTCATTCAGATGTATGGGGTCCCTGTGCAGTCCCGAGTCAATTAGGGTATCGATATTATGTGTCCTTCATTGATGATTTCTCGCGTATGACATGACTTTATCTTCTTCATGATTGGTCTGAAGTGTTTTCTACTTTTTAAACCTTTTATCATGAAATTCATACTCAGTTCTCCACCTCCATTAAATGTCTCCGCTCCGACAATGGACGAGAATATTTATCCACTTCCTTTCAGCAGTTTCTCAAGGATAAAAACATCATTAATCAACCATCCTGCCCCGATACACCTCAGCAGAATGGAGTGGTCAAGCGTAAACATCGTCATATTCTGGAGACGACTCGTGCCCTCCTATTCCACATGTTGGCACCTCTTCATTTTTTGGGGGATGTCCTCTTTACTGCTACATACCTCATCAATCGCCTTCCTTCTATCCTTCGGGGGGAGACTTCTTTTCGGGCTTTGTTCTCCTCTCTCCCTCCTCACCCACTCCCACTCCGTGTGTTTGGGTGTTTGTATTATGTCCGTGACACCCGTCCCAACCTCTTCAAGTTTTCTCTCAAATCCCTCCGTTGCATATTCCTCGGGTATTCCCGCACTCAGCGCAGATACCGATGTTTCTGTTCAGACTTACGACGGTATATCATCTCTGATGATGTATCCTTTGTTGAGAGCCTCTCCTTATCTCCTCTCTCTTCCTATCCAGACACAACCATCACTGATTGTCTTCCTCTCATCATCCACCCACCCCTGTCTCTGGTGTCCCACTCTACTGATCACCGGTTTAGCACTGTCTACTCTTGTTGCCCATCGGATGTGTCCCCCGCCCAGACCGAGGACACCATTTCCCCAGCTTCGTCCGAAGCTACTGCTCCGACAATAGACGACTTGCCCATTGCATTGCGAAAAGATACTCGTTCTTGTCACAATACTCATCTTTACACATCCTCATACAGAGGTCTTTCCGTCTCCCTGTGCGATGATATCTATTCCTTGCACGGTTGGTGACGCCAAATCTGAACCTGGGTGGCTTCAAGTGATGCAGGATGAATTGCAGGCTCTGGACGACAATCATACTTGGGATCTCTTCCCCCTTCCGACAGGTAAATAGGCGGTTGACAACAAATAGATTTATACGGTCCGTCTCAATGCAAATGACACTCTTCATCGCCTTAAAGCCAGATTCGTGGCAAAGAGATTTTGCTCAGACATATGATATTGATTATTTTGACTCTCTTCGGTTGCAAAGATGACATCTGTCCGATTATCCATTTCTCTTGCCGCTCATCATGTTGGATTGGTGTTGCCCGATCCGGTTGGGCCGAATGCTTGTGGCCCGCAACTTTCGCGGGTCGAGCTCCGCGGTGAGCTCGTTGGGGGTTGCAGGGGGCAACGACAGACACTGTAGCGGAGCTGACCGACCGACACCGACAGACACTGTAGCGGTGCGGACTTCGGGGTCAACAGTACTGTAGCGCTTTTGACTTCCAGCCGACAGACACTGTAGCACTTTTGACAAAGTGAGCCGCCGATCACTGTTGCAACGCGGACTACTATTCAGAACAGTAGACCGTCTTCTTCATATGTAGCCCATTTCGGGCTAGGGTTTTGTTGTTGAAATCCTCTGTATTTTCTGTGCTCCCGAATCATAGTGAAATTCTGCCTCTCCCGTGGACGTAGGGATTTTTCCCGAACCACGTAAATCGCCGTGTTCATTGTTGCTTTTCTTTCTTTCGTTTTCTCGTTTTCTGTCGTTCTGTCTCCCGGTGATTCCGCAACACATCATTGGCCTTTTCATCAACTTTGGTGGAGTGTGCATCCCATATCGGACTTGTGGTCCGGTGTGGTCTTAATTATTCATTATAAAAGAACCTCAAGGCCTCCTTTAGAGAGTACATTGGGGGTTCGGGTCTCACTCATTTTATCATCCAACAAGGTAACAAAGGGAAACTAATCCCGAGGCCCCTCTCTCGTTTTATTCCCCCCCCCCCCCCCCCCCCCGTCGGCCTCTAGATTTTCCCCATGGTGGGGCGGTGGCCTCCATGGCCAGTTAGGTCTGCCGTCGCCCCTCCCTCCTTCCTGCACGTGATACCTTCCGCGCGGCTCCCCCCGGCCTCCCTCCCGACGACAGCATTCCGACACTGCCTCCCGGAACCGCCTCTTGTGGCGCTTCCCGAACCCGACACAGGCACCCGCCTCCTTGCACGGCTCCCTGCGCGCCGCTCTCGTTCGCCAACGCTCTTCTCGGCGGATAACCGGCGTCCTTCGGCTCCCGGCCCTCCTGCTTAGGTCGCGACTCCCGGCCCTCCCGACCCCGACGGGATCCAACCGCTCCTGCGACAATTCTCCCCGACGACAAACTCTCCCTGCGGCCATTCTCTCTCGCGCGCCTTCCCTGCTCAAGACGCCCGACGGACCTCCACCGTCTCTCCGCCTCTCGCAAGCGATGACTCTCCTGCAACACTCCAGGCGGACGACCGGCCCTGCCCCGCTGCACCGTCTCCCGCTCCCGGAGGAAGCGGCTCCCGTCGGCATCCCCTACTCCCCGTTCCTCACGACGCCTCCTTGTCCCGACGGGGGCTCCCCTCCTGTCCCCCCCTCCAGTGCGCTGCTCTGCAAGGGAGCCCTCCCTCCGGCCGGTTTCATCTGCTCCAGTCCGGGGAATCACATCGTCCGACACTTCCTCTGGCGAACTGCTGCTCCCTCCATGCCGACCTCATCCTGCGGTTTCCCGGTGCTCCGACGACCGGCCCGCCCGTGCGGATTTCCCGACGCTCAGTCGACCGGCACCGCCAGTGCGGTTTTCGCGGCGCTCCGTCGACCGACACCGCTTGAGTGGCTTGACAAATCTTTTTCAGCATCATCCATCTTCGTGAGGGGGAGCAACAACCATGACGATTTATCTTTATTTTATTCTGTTTTGTCTTGTTTTATCATCAAGCTGGGTATGTCCAACTTGAGGGGGAGTGTTTGCAGTCTGATGATTGCTTTGTTTTTTCTTTATGTGTTCTGTACCTAGCTTGAGGGGGAGTGCTGGAGTCTGCATCCCATATCGGGCTTGTGATCCGGTGTGGTCTTAATTATTCACTATAAAAGAACCTCAAGGCCTCCTTTAGAGAGTACCTTGGGGGTTCGGGTCTACCTCATTTTATCATTCAACAAATTTGATGTAAAAAAATGCCTTTCTCCATGCGTTTCTTGAAGAAGAGGTATATCTGCAACAACCTCCTGACTTTCGTGCCTCAGGAGCCGACTTTCATGTCTGTCGACTTCGTCGCTCTCTATATGGACTCAAGCAGTCTGTCTGTGCTTGGTTTGACAGATTCAACACCGTCGTCACTACATTTGGCCTATCTCGAAGTATGAAGGACCACATTGTCTTCTACCGCACAACGTCCTCTGGCTGCATCTTGCTGGTTGTGTATGTTGATGATATCATCATCACTGGGAGCGACTTAAATGGAATCACCCATCTAAAGAGGCATCTTTAACACCACTTTCAAACCAAAGGTCTAGGTCCTCAGACATACTTTTCTGGCATTGAGGTCTTCCGTTCACTGGATACCATCTCGTTTTGTCTATGGAAATATGCCTTGGATATCTTACAGGATGTTGGTTTGAGTCAGGCAACTGCCGTCGACACTCCTCTTGAGCCTGGAGAACGACCTCTCTATGACAACATATAACCATATTTTCACCTAAAGAGGTACCACCGTCTTGTGGGAAAACTCAATTATCTCATCATGACTCATCCAGACATTGTCTGCACTGTCGGCAAGGTTAGCCAATTCATGGAACATCTGACAAAATCTCAGCCCTTGAAAGGTGGATTATCAAAAATAATAAAAAAAATGAAGGCCTTCGGGCCATTCCGCGTATTGCCAAATACATTAAGAAAGACCCTGCCCGTGGTCTTCGGTATTCACATCACAGTCATCTGAATATTGAGACCTTTTGTGATGCTGACTATACTGGTTATCTTGCTACCCGAAAGTCTACTTCTAGGTTTGCCGTTTTCTTGGCAGGTAACCTCATCTCATGATGAAGAAAGAAACAGACTGTCGTCTCCAGATCCAGTGCTGAGTCTGAATACCGTCACGCCCGTGCGGCTCCCCTGACGCCTCCAGTCGTCGGCTCTCCTGCGAGAAAGCCCCTGCGCCCCAGTTGCCAGCCTTCCCGCACGACAGCCCTGCAGTCCATCACCACGTCTGTGCGTCTGTCTGCGCGGCTGTCCTGTGCCCTGACACCGACCCTCCCACGAGGCAGCTCCCCCTCCCCGGTGCACTCTGCATACCCAGCCACGCCTTCATCCTCGCCACCATCCACTATCTGTCACAAATTGGCACTCTCAGAGGAGGAGATTGCATTTATACAATCTTATCGGGCTGCTTTGCCGCCTTCCTCTTATGCAGCCTCCATTGCTCAGAGTAGTGGCCCTACCGCTAGTGTCACAATCACCCACCTGCTTGGATGCTTGACTCAGGTGCATCCGATCATCTCACAAGTGATGTAGGTATGTTATCTACTTAACGTTCATATACTGGCCCCACAACCATCACTGTTGCTATCCCTATTGCCGTCGTATAGGCGGGCTGGAGATCGGGGCTGGGATGCCGCAGGGGAGGCGGGTCGGAAGTCCACGGGTAGGCGGGGTCGGGAGATCGCAGAGCAGGCGGGGTCGGGAGTCCACGAGGGAGGCGGGGCTGGGAGCTCGCCGAGCGGTAGGGTTGGGAGTCCGCGAGTGAGGTGGGGCCGGGAGCTCACCGAGGGAGGTGAGGCCAGGAGTCGCCGAGGAGGCGGGGCCGAGAGACCGCGAGGGAGGCGGGGCCGGGAAGCGCCAAGGGAGGCGGGGTCGGGAGACGCTGAGGGACGTGGGCCAGGATATCGTCGAGCAGGCGGGGCCGAGAGATCGCGAGGGAGGCGGGGCCGGGAAGCACCGAGGGAGGCGGGCCGGAAAGCGCCGAGGAGGGCGGGTCGGGACATCGCATAGGGAGGCAACCTGAGGGTTCCTTTGGGAGGAATGAGGGCAGCGGATGGGAGAAAAAATTATCAGGAGATTTCTTCTGATACCATGTAGATGGTGAATTCCCCATACCTCAAGGTGAGGTGGAAACATTCTTTTATAGATGGATAAAAAGGATTACAAGTTGGAATAATCTAATGTGGGACTCGGAAATACCCTTTACTCGAAAATACAATAAACCGGGATCAACACTCCCCCTCAAGCTAGTACATGATAGCTTGGAACATGAGTCCCACAAAAAAAATAAAGATACCAAACAAGACCATAAACACTCATGTTCCAAACAAGACCCACAGCTGGGCATCCATAGCATTAGCGACCCAGCTTGAGGGGGAGGAGTGTGTATGGTCTTATTTGGTGTCATTTTTTTTGTGGGACTCATGTTTCAAGCTATCATGTACTAACTTGAGGGGGAGTGTTGAATCCGGTTTATTTTATTTTCGGGTAAAGGGTATTCCCGAGTCCCACATCGGAAATATTCCAACTTGTAATCCTGTTTATACATCTATAAAAGAATGCCTCCACCTCACCTTGAGATAAAGAGCATTCACCTTCTACAGTATTTATGCACCTCCATAATTTTAAATGGTCCCATATATCTTATTTCTTTTCGACATGAGGATGATTCATTTGATAAAATGTTAATGATAATTGTTTAGTTTATTATGTAAGTTTTTCCGACCATCACGAATTAGTTTCATTTTATTTAATATTATGTCTATATATTTGTTTCAGAACATGAAATAAGTTATAATATACTTATTAGTCAATCGAGCTAAACGCCCCCTCCAGTAAAGTTAAACGACTTACTAATAATGGGGCGCTGAAGCAACCCTCATTGCTGAAACAGAACCAAACGTCACCTTTGCTGACGTTGAAAATATCATCCGATTGATAGATAAGAGGGCTCCCTCCACTCCAAAACTACGCTACGAGTAAGGGCTCGTAATGGGACTCAAATCACTCTAGCTAGTTTTTGAATCACTATTTTTTGATCGGCTAACAACATGATTGATTTTCTCACAGAAGGAAGAGGGTCAAGCTATCGAGATGTGTGCCTTCTTCTTTCTTATCCAATCTGATTTAACCATAATAATATTTTTATTATCAGCCTTGAAGGTGGTAACGAAAAACGAAAACTCATTATGTACGGGGACGGTCTTTTAGTGAGACCAACACCTCTAGAATGTGGCTACAGAAGCAGAGAAAAGAATTTGGCAGAGGATGGTCAAGTTAGAAGGCTCAAGGTGGTGAAATGAAGTGAAAGAAGGGGTGTTCTTTTATAATTAAGGTGAGAGCCATTTTTGGAATTTCTTAAAATATTAAACTATATTAAGACCATTCTAGAGCCAAAGACTTCCAAATGGCCTATGAATGCATAGGGGGTGACATTGTCGACCATATCTTGTCCTTTTAGGCTTATTTAAGATTTTTATGATTTTTAAATAATTTAATAAAATATTATGTTCATGAAATATCATTATTGTCAAAGTTAATACTATTCATTACTATGACTTTAAAAGCATAAAAGCAGAGTCAAATTTGAACTAATTATTTTATTATATACTAGACATGTCATAGTATCTAGGGAATTTGTGGATCACCTTGAAAATCTCAAATTTTATTTATTTTAATATTTTTAATATCATTTATTTGATTTTTCAATTAATTTAATAATTACTGCATCATCGTTGTGCAACCCTTTATGGTAATTATTTCTTCCCTAAAAATTAAAAATAAATTAGCATGATGATGATAAATATTTTAGCTTTCAAAAGACTATTTATGGTCAAACATAGCTTCTGGTTGACTATATATTAAAAATTTTATACTTATTAAAAACATTAGTATGACAAGTTTGACTTTTCTTAAAAATAAAATGCTATAAGGGGTTTAATGTCGTTAAAGTGGCTCCAAGAGGTCACAAATTCAGCAAATGATAATTTTGGTCGACACCCACTTATCAAATAAAATTAGAACAAGTGTTAGGGTAATTTGCTAATATTTATAATATTATTTTGACATTTAATTATCTGATTTATCTTTTAACTGTGGTAATAAAAATTATTAAGTTTACTATTTATATTGTCCAAAAATAAAAAAACCTATTTACTAAAATTTTGATCTTTTGATTCCAAATATGAAATCAATTTTTCAAAATTCAAAACAGAGCGACATAATTTAATTAAAATTAAGCCGGAAAAATGCACCGAAACCAGTTTTTCGAAAAATTGACATTTTTAAATATAAAATGTTTTTATACTAAATTAAGTATAAAATCAATTTTAAAAATCATAATTGGATTATTTTAAATCAAAACAAACTAATGGCAATTTAAAAAAAATCCAAAACATAATTTGACATTGTAAAGACATTAAAAGAAAATACAGTTTTCAATAAAAAATAGTATTTTTTTACTATTATTTGAAAAATAAATGTTTTCAGAAAATTTTCAGAAAATCATTTTAAGATGATTTTGAAATTTTGAATTCAAAAGTGAAATTCATTTTGTCAAATACTTTTTCTAGAACTTCTAGAAATTAATATTCACTCACAAAAAGAAGAAAAACTCATTTATGAAGATAACGTATTTTTGAAAAATAAAATGACTTAAAAAAATCATATGATCATTTTTTATAAACTTACCAATACATTCATATTGAGTTGGATATTTATTTCGTAAGTTAGTTAGTCTCATTCATTTCCACCAATTTAATGACGAGGTTATAACAAACGAATTTAAATAATAATATTTAGTTCGTTTAAACTCGTTGTGACATGGTGTTTTCTTTTAAAATCTCGGGATGTTACAATGAAGCCCCTGAGTCTTAGCAGCAACACATCATTAGTTCTTTCAGCCGCCGTGTTTGTTGCATTAGTTTCGGGTGTCTTGTTTTTTTCTGTACTCCTTGACATGTCCTTTCTTCCCGCAAATTCAACAGATTGGACCAGTCCCCCTGCCTCTCTCGGTTCTTTCCTCTTGACTTTGATCGTCCTATGTGATTATCTCGCTGTGCATATCTTCCTCTTCCTTCAACGTTCAAAGTAGAACTAGAGAATTTGTCCGATTCTCTTCTTTGAATATCTTTATTGAGGATCAGGTCCCAAACATGCTTCAGAACCAGCTTGGTATTCTTCGAAGAACTGCTCACAACTGTTACAGTCGCTTCCCAACTGTCAGGTAATGAAGACAGTAAAACCAGTGCACATACCTCGTCGTCAAGTGCAATTTGCATCGATGTCAACTGACTTATGATGATTTTGAATTCGTTGACGTGATCTGTAACAATCCTCTCTTCAATCATTTTCAGATTGAACAATCTTCGCATCAGGTACACATTGTTTGACGCTGAAGGTTTTTCGTACATATTCACGAGAGCTTTTATCAGCTCAACCGTTGTCTTCTCCTCTTTGATGTTGAATGCCACGTTTTTGACTAACGTAGGGCGCATAACTCCCATAACCTGTCGATCCTGACGCTCCCACTCTGTCTGCTCCATGTCTGTTGACTTTAATCCAGAAGCGGCAAATACATTTTTTTTCTGATAAAGATAATCCTCTATCTGCATCCTTCAGTAACTGAAGTCAGTTCCATCGAAGCGATCGATCTTCACCTTGTCTTCTTCCATAGCGAACGTTTAATTTGAGAATTTCGAACTCAACCATTGATACCGGTTATTCTGGAAATGTTGGGAGTCACACGACAAAGGTTTGCAAATGAAGAAAAGATAGAAATAAAAGAAGAAGAAGAAGAAGAAGAACACGGACACATCGATTTACGTGGTTTGGGAATAATCTCTATGTTCACGGAGAGGTAGAATCACTTCACTAAAAATCTAGGAGCACAATTACATGGAGATCAGAGTTTCACACACCACAAAACCCTAGCTTGAATGAACTAATAAAGAAGTTGAAGTACTGTGCCACTAATCGCACAATAAGTCCTCTGTGTCATAGTGAACGGTGGCTTGAAGTGTGCACTGCTACAGTGGCCAGTAACAATAAGCCCGCGGAGCTATAGTACCTGTAGGAATGTATGAGAGGACCGAATACCCAAGGTATCTCACTAAGGGAGGCCTTGGGGTTATTTTGTAATGAATAAAAGAGATTACATGATATATCAAATCCGATGTGGGACTGCAAACAACTTAACCTCTAACACTCCTCCTCAAGCTAGGTGTTCCTAGCTTAGATACATAATAAAACAAAGCACAACACTTCCCCTCAAGCTAGGACATATATATTTATCATGCCCAGCTTGTTACATAAAAATTGGACCCGTGGTCCAGACACTCTTTTTGTAAGAACATCAGCAAGTTGATCAGAGGTGTGAACATGGCCGAAGACGATCTTCTTTTTATCAAAGTTTTCTCGAATGAAATGACAATCAACTTCAATATGTTTTGTCCGCTCATGAAAGACTGGATTTGTGGCAATCTTGATAGCAATTTGATTGTCACACCAGATATGTGCTGATTTTTTGGTCGGATACCCAATCTCGTGAAGAATTTGTTGTGCCCAAATAATCTCTTGAGTCACATATGTCATGACACAATATTCCGACTCTGCACTTGAGCGGGAGATAACAATTTTCTTTTTGCTTCATCATGTGATCAAATTCCCTCCAACAAAAACAACAAAACCAGATGTAGATCTCCTAGAAGAGAGACAACCAGCATAATCTGCATCACAAATGCCTCAATGTCTGTATGCCCATTATCAGAATATAGTAGACCCAAACTTGGTTCCTTTTTCACATATCTAACAATGCGAAGAACAACCCCCCACAGTGTTTTTGTTGGAGATTCTATAAATTGTCTTACTTTGATGACTGTACAAGCAATATCAGGTTGAGTCACGATCAAGTAATTGAGCTTCGCAACAAGTCGTCTGTATCTGTCGGGTGATGAAAACATCTCACTATCATAATGTAGTGACTTTTCTCCAGGTTCGAGGGGCGAGTCAACCGAGTCAGTTTGAGTCATGCCAGTCTCTTACAGAAGATCAAGAACATACTTCCTTTGAGATAAAAAAATTCTTTTGGCACATCTGGAGACCTCAATCCCCAAGAAATATCATAGTGGACCCAAATCTTTCGTATGAAAATGTTGATGAAGGAAGGATTCAAGTCGATCAATTCCGACAGTATCGCTTCCAGTAATGACAATATCATCTACATAAACAAGCAAGAGAATGCTGCCTGCTCTAGACTGGTGATAGAAAACAGAGAAATCTTTTATGCTTTGACACATGCCAAAGCTAAGCACAACGGTGCAAAAGCGCCCGAACCAGGCACGAGGGGACTGCTTGAGGCCATACAATGATCGACGAAGGCGACGTACCTTGGAAGACTCCCCCTGAGCAACAAACCTCGATGGTTGCTCCATATAAACTTCTTCATTAACAAAACCACGAAGAAAAACATTTTTCACATCCAATTGATGAAAAGGCCAATGATGAGAAGCGACTATAGAGATAAATAAACGAACTGATGTAATTTTGGCCACTGGAGAGAAGGTGTCAAAATAATCAATGCCATATGTCTGCGCATAACCCATGACAACAAGCCGTGCTTTGAGATGATTTAGAGAACCATCGACATTGACGTGCACAATATAGATCCACTTGCACCCGACAACCTGTTTATCTGTAGGGAGAGGGACAAAATCCCAAGTGTGGTTGGTTTTCAAGGCCTGAAGTTCATCCTGCATAGCATGCAACCAACCTAGATGAGAGAGGGCCTCGACAACAGTCTGTGGTGTCAAGTAATCAACCAGTGTTGCAATAACCCGAGAGGTAGACGCGGATAATCCCTGATAAGACTGACAGGAGCGTGAGCCTTTACGGAGTGTAATGGGCAACTCTGGTGATGGAGCATCACTTGCAGATGAGTCGCCAGGTGTGATAGTGACAAGAGGCGACAGGGTGACAAATGTGCGAGGTCGACGAGTATATACCTGACCAAATCGTGAGCCAACAATATCAGTAGGAAGAGAAAGAGGTGGTGGTGGATCAAGAAAATATGACAAAATAATGACGGAATCAGGAAGAGTGGATGGGGGTGAGAACTCGGGAATAGAAAGAACTGATGATTCAACAAAGGAAACATCAGCGGAGACAACATAGCGACGCAAATCGGGAAAGAAGAATCGATGTCCACGCTGGGTGCAAGAATAGCCAAGAAAGATGCATTTTAGAGCACGTGCATCAAACTTTGTAACCGAGGGGCGAATGTCTCGAACATAACACACAACTAAAAATGCGGAGGGGTAGAGAATGAGGGGGTGTTGTTGGAAGTAAGGAATGGAAGAGTGTCTCCCCCTGAAAAACAGATGAGGGAAGTCTGTTGATAAGATAGGTGGTTGTGAGAATGACATCGCTCCAAAAAGTGGTTGGAACTTTTTTCTGAAATAAATGTGCCCTAAAAGCTTCTAATAGATGGCGGTTTTTCCGTTCAGCAACACCATTTTGTTGAGGTGTGTCAGGACAAGAGATCTGATGGATAATGCCATGGTCATTGAGAAAAGACTGGAAGAGTCCAGATAAATATTCACGACCATTGTCAGAACGAAGGCAGTGTAGTTTAGTGGAGAACTAGGTGGTGATTTCTTGATAATAAGAACGGAACACGGTAAAGAATTCAGAATGATTTTTCAACAAATAGACCCAAGTCATCCGTGAAAAATCGTCGATGAAAGTAACAAAATACCGATAATCCAGTTTAGAAGGACTAGGACTAGGCCCCCGTATATTAGAGTGAAACAAATGAAAAGGAGTGGATGCACGGGGAACTGTTCGGGGAACATAGGTGACCCGATGATGTTTTGCATAGTGACATGACTCACATTCAAAAGGACGAAGAGGTCCCAATCTTGGAAAAAGTTTTTGAAGAATGGGGGCAGGTGGATGACCAAAGCGATAGTGAAGTTGGAGGACATGATCAGAGGTGGCAGGACAGGCGAGAGTGGGGGCCGAGTCAAGCACACACACACCACTCTGAAGTCGTCTAGTACCAATCACCTGAGTCGTCGAATGTTTCTGAAATATAACTGAAGCAGGTGAGAAGATGGCTTGACACTTTAAGTCAGCTGTCAGTTTACTAATTGACAGTAAATTAAAGGGACAATGGGGAACAAGGACAACAACGAATAGAGTCAAGCTAGGCATAATTGTACAACTTCTATAGCCCGCAATCTGCACCGTCTAACCATCGACTATAGTAATATTACTGCCAGACGGGGTCGCTCTATAGGACCGTAGAATACCTGCATCGCCAGTGATGTGCTCGGAGGCACCAGAGTCAACAACCCAAGAGGTTCAGCGTTGGACAAGACATGCTATTGGAGGATTGCTATGGGCAATAGTCGCGGTTGATGATGCCATAGAGTGTGCTGAAAATGCACGGGGACAAGGTGCTGAAGGTGCACAATTGATAGATTATAGGTGCTGAAATTGCACGACTAGTCCATCCAGGAATTAGGTTATTGGGGAAAGATCATATGGATGGCGGTTGGGTAGGGTTGGGTCGCGCGCATAAGGGTTCCATTGCAGCGGCGCAGGGAGGGCTGGAGGCAGGTGGCGCTGCGCGCACAGGGTGGGGCGCAGTGTGCCGTCGCGCACAAAGAGGCCCGACAGGGGGCCGTCGCGTTTGCAGTTGGGGCGCAACAGGGATTTCCTTTGCGTTTGCAGGTTGGGCACAATAGGGATTTCCTTTGCGTTTGCAGGTTGGGCACAATAGGGATTTCCATCGCGTGTGGGAGGGGCACAGTAAGGATTTCCATTGCGCGCAAGAGGGAGGGCCGTCGTGCCGTGCTGGAGCACTGTCGGGGAGGGGCGTCGCGAGTTGGGCGCTCATGAAGGAGGCGCACAGTATCGGGGTCATCCAGCGGGAGGGAGGTGAGCGAGATCGGTGTTGTCCGGCAGGGAGGAGCACCGTGCGCAGAAGGGAGGGACCGGCCCGCAAGGAATCAGAGCGCTAGGTTTCGGTGCACTGAAGGCATCGGGAGGGAGTGTAAAAAAAAAATAACCTAACCCTCTGATACTATGTAGTAATGTATAAGAGGACCGAATACCTAAGGTATCTCACTAAGGGAGGCCTTGAGGTTATTTTATAATGAATAAAAGAGATTAAATGATATATCAAGTCCGATGTGGGACCGCAAACAACTTAACCTCTAATAGTACCGTTGTCTCCAAAGTCTACATTGCGGCCTGATGTTCAGTATGGGCCGCTAGCATTCGGCTTAACATCATCCAAATAAATTGGGGTACACCAATCCAAAAGGAACCTGCAATTAACCAGACGTGTGTGGGGACCGGCTGGGTCGAGCCACCTAGGCGTCAGCATGGAAGTCGTTTCTCTGGGACTTCATCTGCGGGAGGGGTTATAGTGACTGCGACTTCATCTGCAGAAGGGAGGGGTTCAGCATCTGGTGGTTCAGCATCTGCGACTTTCATCTGCGACTTTCATCTGCGGGGAAGGCATCACAACGGCTGTTTAGGAGGGAGGGCTTCAGCATGGAGCAGCACCAGCATAGAGGGGACCGTCAGCGGGGATCACATGCATGAATGCAGGTGAGCTGCAGCACCGGAATCCTCCCAAAATTGGGAGGAAATTGAACAAGGCTAGGGTTGAACCTTTGCCTAGAGGTGCCCGTGGACCACTCCAAACCCCTGGAGTATTGGTCCGTGGGCGCCCCTCTGTTTACAACCACAACACTTGGACAACTCACTGCCCTCTTTCCCAAGTTTAGACGCACCGTCAAATAAGTGAATGGATTGATCACCACAAATAAAAACAAGAAACGTTTACATCTTCATTGGTGCAATAATAAGCTTCATCTTCATCATATTGATGAACTCTGTCTTCCTCTTTCTTTGGAAAAATAGATCAATGAGTTCCAAAAAAGCTCTCCTACTTTCACAGAATTCTCAAGTATTCTGCTCTCTTCCTGTCTGTGAATCTCTCCACATTCTTCTCTTTTCCAGCTATCTCCATATCCTTTTTCTTTGCTCCATGAGATATGACTAGCATCGTTTAGTGTTGTTTTTAGTCTCCTCGATCATGTCCCCTCTCACTATCCTTTAATGGATAGTCAAATCCGTCACATAGGGTTGAATCATATCTCTGTATCTCTTCACAAAGCCTTCAATTTTGACGGATTTCAAATTCTGAAAAATCTGCAGATCAGTCAAAACACGACAGGGTTCTGTAAACCACAGTGTAATATGTTGAAACAGCAGATCCTCTGAAGACCGCGACCTGTTTGAAATTTTTATCCCGGATTTTACACCGTTTTATGGTTTTAGGCGATATATCTGAAAACCAATTAGGTTTTGTAGTAAAATAGTGCAGCATAATGTCCTCCACACAAGACTATGACCTCCGACTAAGATGCAATGACCCTTAACATATTGATCAGCCTGGAATCCATTCATTGGAAAACACATCATTTACAAACCGTGGCATCCCATTATGTCGTAATATGTATCCCGTGTTGGACAGTGCTACACACCTCCTTTGAAAAACTGCAACTTCCAACCCTACTCCATCAAACCCCAGCGTTCAGAGGAAAACCTGTTGTCCAACGCAACTCCACAAAAACTGTGGTTTACCACTACAGTTTAATAACCAAACCGTGTTGGCCAGAATCATATTCCCTCACTTCAGCCAATTTCCTAACATCCACAATATAACCACGGCATAGTATACTGATTCACAGTGGCTTTTTAACTTCAAGCCAAAACTCTCAACTTCCTCCAAATTTCATGAAACTCCACACAATGATTTTCCAGTAATAATATGTGAGTATTTGAAGGATTTCCGACTGTCCTTGACAACATCCATCTATGAGAATATGATTGAGCACTATAAATCACGAGTAAACTTACTGTTACAACAAGCTGAATGGGCTATGTGGAACATATGTCATAGGAGTTTGCGCACTTGTGAGAGAGAAAGAGACCCTCTTTGGTACCATGTTGAAATTGTGATACCAGAAAACCTCGTCTCCTGAAAGAGGCTGAGACCCTTTATAGATGAGAGATAAAAACTTCAAACTCGTGATAAAGTGATAGGATAAACCTAGTTAAAAAGAATGAATCTAGATGCACACACATACTAGATATTTAACTACCCAAACATAATCCAATAATTTTTCCGCTTTTGGTATGACAATTGCAACAACTAAATAACATTACAATTGAAATGTTATAGCTTGTCATTGCAGTTGTCAGTTCCATCTTTTCATGCTACTTTGAAACAGCAGAAATGTCTGTTTTGTAGAACAAAAGTGGAGCTTGTCTCTGGTTTTGAATTAGGAGGGGTGACCAGTTAAAAGAGAGTGCAGGTCATTTCATTGGAAACAGATTCTAATGGATAATGTCAAAATTTGGCAGGAAAGAACTGGGGGGAAGATTATTTCTTGTAAAGGAGGGGTGATATACTTGTTTCGAGGCAGGAACTACAACTATAAAACTCGCCCGCGTTTCCCTCTCATGTTGTGGAAGCCTGTTACTCCTGTATACCCAAGACTAGTAAAACAGGCTCCAGATGGCCTTACCCATGAAGAAGCAGATGAGATTCGCAAAATGGGGCGCCAACTCACACCGATACGCAAGCTTGGTAATCTTTTGTTAAATTGATATACATAAGGAAATGTGTCTCTAGCTGACAAGTAACTCCATATTTGATCCATTTTTCAGGGAAAAATGGCGTGTATTGCAACCTTGTGAGAAATGTCAGAGAGGCGTTCGAAGAATGTGAAGTGGTGAGAATAAACTGCCAGGGGCTAAATAGCAGTGACTTTCACAAGATCGGCGCCAAACTTCGGGTCCGTTTAATTCTTGCTTTTCACTATTACATTCAATTTCTTATCGTTGATCGTATGAGTTCAGAATTGAAGCTGCTCTTGCAATTAGAGGCGGTAATTCGGGTTCATGGGCCGGGTTCGTGTCTCATAGAAAACTAGGGCAAGGGGCAACACTTTCTGGAATTTAATAGACAGTAAGGAGTACACTTCATGAGAGAACTCTTGCCCAAGCTCTTGACAGATTCCTGGTTTCTACCCCCCATTTTCCACTTTCCTCTCTCTTCCTTTTATAACCGAACAACCCTTAAAGGATCTCCCAACTGATTCCTTTGTGGGGTCCATTATGTTATTCCCTGGAATCCCCCACCCAGTCTGTTATGCAGTTGAGTTGGAGGGGACCACTCCAACCGATTGGTTAGGAGATAGTGCTGCTGGGGGACCACTGCCAGTTGTGCTGGAGGGTCAAGCGGTTGTGCTGCTGGGGGGACCACTGCCAGCTGTGCTGGAGGGTCCACGGTGGCTGCAGCCCTCTTCCCACGCCTGGAATAAACCTTCCAATGTGCTAAGGCATACCTTGCGCTATCATTTGCCCCCCTTGAGTGAGCAGTCTTGTCCTCAAGACTGAAAGAGGGAAACTAGTTTTGGAGAACATACTCATCCTCCCATGTGGCATCGTCAGCAGGTTGGCCTTTCCATTGAATTAGCCATTGAGGGACCGAGCCAGAGGCAGACGAAGTGGTGCGGTGACCAAGTACTGTTGCGGGTTCTGGGGCTGCAGCATCATCGCCCGAAAGACTAGTGGGAAGGGTGGGGAGGGGCGGATGAGGACCAATGAATTTTTTGAGTTGGGATATGTGAAAAACTGGGTGAATACGGATGCCTGGAGGAAGGGCGAGTTTATAGGCCATCGGGCCAACTTGCTGGAGAATAGGAAAAGGGCCAAAAAATATGGGAGCAAGTTTCTCGTAAATGCACCGTGCAAGGGACTGTTGGCAGTGAGAGCGATCAGCCTGAAGTTTCATAAGGGATTAGGCGCGGAGCAAATGACGCTTCACCTGAGAAAGTGCTTCATCCCGATCTTGTAAAGCTGTGGTGACTGCTTCAACGCGAACTTCGCTGGGCAGATAGGAAAGAATTCTTGGGGGTGGACGACCATAAACCACCTCGAAAGGGGTAGTGTGGATTGAAGAATGTCAGGCAGAGTTATAATGTAACTCAGCCCAGAGCAACCAAAAAGACCAATGAGTAGGCTGATCACCCGCAAAACAGCGAAGGTAGGTTTCTAAACGATGGTTGACCACTTCCGTTTGGCCGTCTGTTTGGGGGTGATATGAACTGAATTTGAAAGTGGTACCTTGTAAGTGGAATAATTCAATCCATAAATGATTGAGGAATACAGGATCACAGTCACTAATGATGGACTTGGGGATCCCATGAAGCCTGATCACTTCCCGAGCAAAAATTTCCGCAATTGTACGGGCAGTAAACGAGTGCTTGAGGGCAAGAAAATGAGCATATTTTGATAATCTGTCAACCACCACAAAGATGACATCAAAGCCCTTCGACCGAGGAAGGCCGGTAATAAAATCCATGGAAAGATCATCCCAAATCTTTTCCGGATTTGGTAAGGGCTGGAGAAGTCCAACAGGGGATAGCGTGGAGTATTTAAAGCGTTGGCAAGTGGGGCATTGGCGGACAAAGTTTAAAATCTGCTGGCGCATGCCTACCCAATACAAATTGGCAGCCAGTTTGCGATAGGTTCGATAAAAACTGGAGTGGCCACCTGATGGTGAAGAATTGAATTCTTCTAACAGTTGGGGGATCCAAGCAGAAGACGCTGGAATTATGAGCCTGCCTTTATACAACAGAGTGCCATGTGACAGGGAGGACCCGGGAGGAGGGTTGGAGGTTGTCTGAAGGCGGTGCAGTATAGTCGCCAGGAAGGGATCACTGCCAACCGAAGCTGTCAAATCTCGGCCTTCCTGCCAGTGGAAGAGACTGAAAAGAGTAGCGGTCTAAGGGATTAACTCGGTGGGAAAGGGCATTCGTGGCGGAGTTGGTGCAGCCTGGCTTGTATTTTATTTCAAAGCGGTAACCCAAAAGCTTAGCGAGCCTGCTAATCCGCGGTGGCAATGCGTTGATCTAATAAAAATTTGAGGCCGTGTTGGTCAGAGTAAACCGTAAAAGATAGTATGTGCGCCAGTGTTGAATGGCAAGAACAACAACCATTATTTCTTTCTTATAAGCCGACTTAGAAAGGGTAGAATCAGCAAGCCCCTTGCTAAAAAAAGCAGCGGGGTGACTGTTTTGCACAAGGACAACACCTATCCCGCGGCCAGAGGCGTCACACTCGATCTTGAAAGGCTGAGAAAAATTTGGAAGGGCAAGGACGAGAGCTGTTGTAACAGCCCGCTGTAGAAGGGTAAAAGCTTGTTGAGCTTCGAGAGTCCAGTGAAAACCAGCTTTTCCTGTGAGAACCGTTAAAGGCAGGGTGATTTTTCCATAATCTTGAATGAATTTCCAGTAATAACCGGTGAAGCTGAGGAAACCACAAACGTCCTTGACATTCTTCGGAGTAGGCCAATCCAAAACTGCCTGAATTTTGGTGGGGTCCATAGCTACACTGTTGTGGGAGATAATGTGACCCAAATATGCCACGGAATGCTGAGCAAAGTTGCATTTTCCATGGTTGACGAAGAAATGGTTGGTATGAAGTAACTGCTGAACTTGCTCCAAATGAAGGATGTGAGAATCCCAGCCGTGACTGTAAATCAAAATGTCATAAAAAAATATTAGCACTGTTGATGGCGAATTCTCCTTACCTCAATGTGAGGCGGAGACATTCTTTTATAGATGAGTAAAAATAATTACAAGGAGGGAAATACTGATGTGGGACTCGGAAATATCCATTATACTTAAATGGGGTCCAACACTCCCCCTCAAGCTGGACATGCCGAGAGTCCCACAAAGAAAAAAGACGTCATTGAACAAAGACCATCTCATACTCCCCCTCAAGCTGGGCCATGGAGGCTGTGAATACCTAGCTTGGTAGTGAGAGAGTCAAGGCGAGCCCCGGGGAGGCCTTTGGTGAAGATGTCGGCAAGCTGATCTGTCGTCGGAATATGGCCAAAACTGATATGGTTCTGCTTCAGATGGTGGCGAAGAAAGTGGCAGTCCACCTCGATATGCTTCGTCCGTTCATGGAAGACGGGATTCGAGGCAATCTTTGTGGCTGTTTGATTGTCACACCAGATATGAGCAGAGGTCTTCGCCGGGAAGTCGAGCTCATGAAGGAGATGACGAAGCCAGAGGATCTCAATGGTGACCGTGGCCATGGCGCGGTATTCTGCCTCTGCACTAGATCTGGAGACGACAGTCTGCTTCTTGCTGTGCTAGGAAATGAGGTTACCGGCGAAGAACACGACAAATCCCGAAGTAGACTTGCGGGTAGCAAGACAACCTGCATAGTTCACATCACAGAAGGCCTCAACATCCAAATGAGCATGATGGGAGTATTGAAGGCCACGTGTAGGGTCTTTTTTTATGTATTTGGCAATGTGGAGGACAACATCCCACTGAGATCTGGTTGGATGCTCCATGAATTGGCTCACTTTGCCAACAGCGCAGACAATGTCTGGTCGTGTCATGGTGAGGTAGTTAAGTTTACCCACGAGACGTCGATAGCTCTCTGGGTGAGGAAATGGTGTCGAGTCGGTATGGAGAGAGCGTTCCCCAGGCTCAAGAGGAGTGTCCACTGCAGTTGCCTGGCTCAATCCTGCATCCTGTAAGATATCAAGGGCATACTTGCGTTGACAGAGAGAGATAGCTCAATCCTGCATCCTGTAAGATATCAAGGGCATACTTGCGTTGGCAGAGAGAGATAGTGTCCTTAGAACGGGAGACCTCGATGCCAAGGAAGTAGGTGAGGGGACCAAGATCTTTGGTGTGGAAGTGGTGGTGAAGGTGTGCCTTGAGTTGGGCGATTCCAGTGGAGTCGCTCCCTGTGATGATGATATCATCAACATATAACACCAGCAAGATACATCCGTTTGACGTCCTACGGAAGAAGACTGTGTGATCCTTCATTCTGCGAGAGAGGCCAAAGGCCGTGATGACAGTGCTGAAGCGGCCAAACCAAGCCCGAGAAGACTGCTTGAGGCCGTAGAGGGATCGACGGAGGCGACAGACATGGGAGTTGGCGCCAGAGGCACGAAATCCAGGGGGCTGCTGCAGGTAGACTTCTTCCTCAAGAAAGCCATGGAGAAATGCATTCTTGACATCCAGTTGATGAAGCGGCCAGTGATGATGAGCAGCCAGAGATATGGATAGGCGGACAGAGGCCATCTTGGCGACTGAAGAGAAGGTCTCAAAGTAGTCGATGCCATATGTCTGAGCAAATCCCTTTGCCACAAGCTGGGCTTTGAGACGATGAAGAGAGCCATCAGCATTGAGACGGATCGTATAAATCCATTTGCAGCCGACCGCCTGTTTGCCCGAAGGGAGAGAGACCAGATCCCATGTATGGTTGTCATCCAGAGCCTGCAGTTCATCCCGCATAGCCTGTAGCCACCCCGGGTGTGATTTGGCGTCGCCAACCGTGCGGGGAATAGATATTGCCTCCAGTGCTGTCAAACCTTTGTATGAAGATGTAAATAGAGGAGTAGTCTGACAAGAGCGAGTACCTTTTCAGAGTGCAATCGGTAAGTCCTCGGGTGCTGTGACAGGAGCATCGGACGAAGTGGGAACAATGTTGTCCTCGACCTGGATGAGGGGTACAGTCGATAGACGACGAGAGTAGACCGTCCCAAAGCGATGACCAGTAGGGGGAGACACCAGAGGAGGGTGAAAAATGCGAGGAAGACACTCATCGATGGTAGTGTCCGGATGAGGAGAAGGTGGAGTGAAAGGAGAGCTCTCGAAAAACGACACATCGATAGAGATGATATAGCGTCGTAAGTCTTGAGAGAAGCACCGGTATCCACGCTGAGTGCGCGAATATCCGAGAAAAATACACCGGAGGGATTTAAGAGAAAGTTTAGAGAGATTGGGGCGAGTGTCCCGGACATAGCAGAGACATCCGAAGACGCGGAGTGGAAGGGAGTGAGGAGGAAGAGAGGGGAACAAAGTATGAAAATGAGTCTCCCCCTGAAGGATGGAGGAAGGAAGTCGATTGAGCAGGTAAGTGGCAGTGAGGATGACATCCCCTCAGAAGAGAAGAGGCACCTTGCGGTGGAAGAGGAGGGCACGAGCAGTTTCCAGAATATGCCGGTGTTTTCGCTCGGCCATTCCATTTTGCTGAGGGGTATCAGGACAGGAGGTCTGATGGATGATGCCATGTGCCTGTAGAAACTGCTGAAAGGGATTGGACAAGTATTCTTTGTTGCGGAAACGCCGGGAGACACAACGACAGAAACTAGAAAAAACGAAAAAGAAAGAAAGCAAGGGACAACGATTTACGTGGTTCGGGAAAAATCCCTACGTCCACGGGAGACAGAATTTCACTATGATTCGGGAGCACAAAAAATACAGAGGATTTCAGACATAAAACCCTAGCCTGAAATGGGTTATAAAACAAATGGAGAAGACGATCACTATTCGAAAAGTGGTCCGCGTCGCTACAGTGAACGGCGACTGGCTTTGTCAAAAGCGCTACAGTAAAGTTGACCCCGAAGTCCGCACCGCTACAGTGCCTGTCGGTGTCGGTCGGTCAGCTCCGCTACAGTGGTCAGCATTGCTACAGTGCTGAAAAATTGGGCCGGGGGTCGGAGCAGGGGCGCGTTGCCCCCTGCAACCCCCAACGAGCTCAACGCGCAGCTCGACCCGCGACAGTTGCGGGCCACAAGCATTCGGCCCAACCGGATCGGGCAACACCAATCCAACATTCTCGCCCATTGTCGGAGCGTAGACATTTTACAGAGATAGAAAAATGTGCCCGGATCTCATGGTAAAAGGTCTGAAAGGTAGAGAAAACTTCTGTCCGATCGCGAATAAGGTAAAGCCACGTCATACGTGAAAAATCATCAATGAAAGAGATAATATTTATACCCTAATTGACTCGAGGTGGCACAGGGTCCCCATACATCAGAATGAACCAAATCAAAGGGTTTGGCGGCCCGTGTGTCAATTCGAGGAAAATATGAAGTGCGATGGTGTTTCGCAAAGGTACAAGACTTACAATGAAAAGATAAATGCTGACTAATATCTGGATAAAGCTGATGAAGAGCGGAGGCAGAGGGGTGGCCCAACCGAGAATGGAGGTCTATAGCACGAGCAGAGACAGACGTGCAAGCGACGGATGTCGGGCCATCGAACATGTACACTCCATCTCGAAGCTGGCCTCTACCAAGTTCCCGGTTCGTCATCCGCTCCTGAAACATAACAAAAGACGAGGTAAAGATAACATTACAATTGAAATCCTTGGTCAGTTTACTAATGGAGAGCAAGTTAAACGGACTGCGTGGTACATGAGCCACCGAGGATAGGTGAAGGGATGAGGTTAGGGAGCATGTACCAAAACCGACAATGGGGAGAGTGGAACTATCAGCAACAGTGTTGGCTGAGGAACCAGTATATGGACTGTAGTTGGAGAGCATACCTGCATCACCTGTAAGATGGTCGGACGCACCTGAGTCAAGCATCCAGGCAGGGGAGCGATGACTGACAAATGCAGTGGGACCACCAGAGTGGGCAAGAGATGCTGATGAAGAGCCCGGTACGGAGGTGGTCCTATGATCGTGAATCATTTGGATCTCAGCCATGGAGAGATCCAAAGATGAAGAGCGGCAGCAGGCGGGGATGCATCGCGGACCGCAGTCTGGCCCTGTCTTGGGTGCTGAGCGGGATGGCCATGAAGAACCCAACAACGGTCAACCAGGTGGCCGAGCTTGCCACAATGCTGACATAGTGGGTGAGGTCGGCTTTCTCCACGGCCGCGTCCACGAGGTCTGGTAGGGCGGCTACCGCCACGACCCAGAAGAGCAGTGTGATCAAGGCTAGGGATGGGTGGGGCAAGAGCTCGATGAGCCTTCCCGAAGCGATGATAGACCTGCGGAATCTCTAGGGACGAGGGGCTGGCTAGCATCTCTGTAGCCGTTGTCGCATATTTCGGGTTGAGACCATGGAGGAGGCTGAAAAGACAGAGCTGGTCCCGCTGGGCTAATGCTTCCGCAGGTGTTTGTGGAATAGGCCAAAGCTCAAGAAGTTCATCTCGTAGAGCCTTCCATTCCATGAAGTATGCGAGAAATGAACGGGCTTGCTGGCGGTGGAGGGACAACCGCTGAAGAAGATCGGATAACCGGGCCAAATTATTGGTCTCGGAGTATATGAGAGTCAAGGAATCCCAGAGTTTCTTGACTGTGTTGGCTGTCCGGGTGATGTCTTTGACAGAGCGGTCCATTGAATTGACCAGCAAAGCAAAGATTTTACTGTCCGCAAGCTTTCACGGACGATATTTCGGGTCGGAAGGTAGAGGTGGTGGATCATCGAGATGGGAATCGAGGTCCATGCCGGTGAGATACATGAGCACGGTCTTTCGCCAGATGGAGAAATTTGTGAAGTCGAGTCGCTCATCGACCAAGCGGGTGGAGGCGGTGATAAGAGGAGGTAGGACCGAGGCGGCCATCGAAGGGAGGTCTTCGGGAGTTGCAGATGAACTCGGCATTCAACGTTGGAAAGATGCCCGGTGAGCGGGTGCCGGCGGAATGGGAGATTCCAGAAGAGGTCGGGAGACCGCTGGAAGGGCGCCGGGCTGGTGAGGAATGGTCCGGCTGGACGGAGCCGGGAGAGCAGGCGCTGGGCGGCGCCTGGACAGAGGCCGACAGGGAGCACCGCGGAGAGACAGGCCGACAGGCAGATCGTGCCTGAACGAGGGGCCGTTGGGGAACGATGTGGGTTCTGGTGATGGCGCTGCAGGAGCCGTCGACGGTAGTCTCGCACAGGAGCAGCGGGCCGGTGATGATGCACGAGGAGGCGGAGGCGGGAGAGCGCCTCGTCGAGGGGGTTCCGCCTGGAGAAGGGGACGTCGGCGACAGAGGAGCATCGGGGCGGAGCGTACCCGCTGGGAGCTGGGAGGGAGCCGGGACGGAAGGGGCCGACCCGCCGGGAGAGAAGAACGCCGGACGGTGGATGTGCGCCGCGAGAGAGGTCCTGCGGGCGGGAGGTGCAGGAAGGCCGACGCGCATGAGCGGCGCAGGGAATCCGCCGGAAGAGATCCATCGGGATCGGGAGCGGGAGGAGCGCCGCGGGAGGAACAGGAGCCGTCGGGCGAGCACCTGGACGAGGCCGGCAGAGAGCGGCGTGAAGAGCCGGGCCATCGGGGGAAGCCGCTAGGGAGCAGTGCGACGAGGCCGGGACGGAGGCGAGGCGGAGGAGCCACCTGCGTAGGGCAGAGACATGGTGGCCGCGTAGGGAAGACCCACGGGAGGAGGGGTGGCCGCGTAGGGCAAACCCGTAGGAGGGGGTGGCCGCGTAGGGCAAACCCTTGGGGGGGGGGGGGCGTAGGGCAGACCCAGAAGGAGAGAGGAAAAAATATTAATGAGGTTTTCCCTCTGATACCATGTTGATGGCGAATTCTCCTTATCTCAATGTGAGGCGGAAACATTCTTTTATAGATGAGTAAAAATAATTACAAGGAGGGAAAAACCGATGTGGGACTTGGAAATACCCATTATACTTAAATGGGGTCCAACAAGCACAAAGTGGCGGAGTATGGGGCGAAAAAGATCATTCATAGTAGCTTGAAAGGTAGAAGGAGCGTTGGTGAGGCCACTCGTAGTGCCCATTATGAGTGCGAAAAGCTGTCTTGTGGATGTCTGTGGCATGCATCCGGATTTGGTGGTAACCAGAGATGAGATATAGTTTGGAGAAAAAAATTGCCCCATGCAACTCCTCTATTAACTCATCTACCATTGGAATAGGGAATTTATCGGGCACTGTTGCTTTGTTTAAAGCCCGAAAATCAATACACATTCGCCAAGAGCTATCTTTTTTTTTTCATGAGCAAAACTGAACTAGAATATGCACAGTTACTGGGCTGAATATAACCCTGCTGGAGGAGGTGCTGGACCTGTTTTTCAATCTTCGTTTTCTGTGAGTGAGGGTACCGATATGGGCGGACTGATACGAGACCTTGATCAGGAAATAAAGGAATCTTATGATCAATAGATCGTCTGGAAGGCAGTCCAGAGGGCTCGATGAAGATTATATTGAGCCGGGAAAGAAGCGTTTGAAGTTGATGGTTCTGCCTGGAAGTCAAAGACGCCCCCGGCTGGGCTCGACTGTCAAAGTGTCGGGGCTGCTTTGTAGGGGGCAATGCTAGCCGATCAGTAATGCAAGGTGGGGAGCTAGGCGATCAATGATGCAGAAGTTGGGGAGGGGTAGTTCTAGTGGGTTGGGCCTACGGGTCATGTAATAGGCATAGTGTGCCTCTGAGCCCTCGGGTCATGTATTGGCCTTCGGGTCGTGTCGGGCCTTGTGCCTTGGGCATACAGGTCATGTAAGGGTTTCCCTTCAACCCTTAAAAGGGAGATTATCTATAATAAAATAAAAAAGAAGGCATTCGGGCCATTCAAGCATAATTTGTGACCATCACCTAACTTAACCGGGTGAGTGAAAATGTCGAGGGCTACATATCCCAGCAAGGATTTTAGTGTTGGAGATATAAAATTATGGGTGGCCCCGCTGTCCAAAAGGATCAAAATAGGTTTAGTGGGTGAAATCCCCTTACCTCAATGTGAGGTGGGGATCCTCTTTTATAGAGAAGTAAAAACTAATTACATGGTGGTAAGACCAATGTGGGACGCAGAACAGAAATACCCCTTTAACCTTAAATGGGGTCCAACACTCCCCCTCAAGCTGGACATGCCCAGATTGGATAGAGTCCCACAAATAGAAAAAGACAACAAAGACACAGGACCCTCTCAGACTCCCCCTCAAGCTGGGCCAGGGAGGCTGTGAATACCCAACCGGGTAGTGAGAGACTCAAGGCGAGCTCCGGGAAGACCCTTGGTGAAGAGATCGGCAAGCTGATCGGCCGTCGGGATATGGCCGAAACCGATATGGTGCTGCTCCAGATGGTGGCGGAGAAAGTGACAGTCCACCTCGATATGCTTCGTCCGTTCATGGAAGACGGGATTCGATGCAATCTTCGTGGCGGCCTGATTGTCACACCAGATATGAGCAGGAGTCGATGCGGGGAAACCGAGCTCATGGAGGAGATGACGAAGCCAGAGGATCTCAGTAGTGACGGTGGCCATGGCTCGATACTCGGCCTCGGCACTCGACCGGGAGACGACAGTCTGCTTCTTGCTGCGCCAAGAGATGAGATTGCCGGCAAAGAACACGGCGAAACCCGAAGTAGACCTGCGGGTAGCGAGGCAGCCGACATAGTCCGCATCACAGAAGGCCTCAACATCCATGTGAGCATGATGGGAGTACTGAAGGCCACGGGCATGGTCTTTCTTGATGTATTTGGCAATGCGAAGGACAACATCCCTCTGAGAGCGGGTGGGATGTTCCATGAACTGGCTGACTTTGCCAACGGCACAGACAATGTCAGGACGTGTCATGGTGAGGTAGTTGAGTTTACCGACCAGGCGGCGATAGCTCTCGGGATGAGGAAAGGGTTCCGAGTCGGAATGAATGGAGCGTTCCCCAGGCTCAAGGGGAGTGTCCACGGCAGTGGCGGTGCTCAACCCGGCATCCTGCAAGATATCAAGAGCATACTTGCGCTGACAGAGAGAAATAGTGTCCGCAGTCCGGGAGACCTCGATGCCAAGGAAGTAAGTGAGGGGACCAAGATCCTTGGTGTGAAAGTGCTGGTGAAGATGCGCCTTAAGGCTGGTGATGCCTCTGGAGTCGCTCCCTGTGATGATGATGTCATCCACATAAACCACAAGCAAGATACAACCATGCGCCGTCGTACGGAAGAAGACGGTGTGATCCTTCATACTGTGAGAGAGGCCAAAGGCTGTGACGACCGTGCTGAAGCGGCCAAACCAAGCCCGAGGAGACTGCTTGAGGCCGTAGAGGGAGCGACGGAGACGGCAGACATGGCGGTCGGCACCAGAGGCCGAAAAACCAGGAGGCTGCTGGAGGTAGACTTCTTCATCAAGAAAGCCATGGAGAAAAGCATTTTTAACATCCAGTTGATGAAGCGGCCAGTGATGATGAGCAGCTAGCGAAAGGAAAAGGCGGACCGAGGCCATCTTGGCGACTGGAGAGAAGGTCTCAAAGTAGTCGATGCCATACGTCTGAGCAAATCCCTTGGCGACAAGCCGGGCTTTGAGGCGGCAAAGAGAGCCATCGGGATTGAGACGGATAGTGAAAATCCATTTACAACCGACCGCCTGTTTGCCCACCGGAAGTGGAACAAGATCCCATGTATGGTTGTCATCCAGAGCCCGCAATTCATCCCTCATGGCGGCAAGCCACCCGGGGTGAGATTTTGCTTCACCGACTGTCCGAGGAAGCGACACGGTCTCCAAGGCTGACAGACCCCTGTAGGAAGAGACAAAGAGAGGAGTAGTCTGACAGGAGCGAGTACCTTTCCGAAGCGCAATCGGCTCGTCCGCGGGAGCGGGGACAAGAGCATCAGACGAAGCAGGAACAAGGTGGTCCTCGGCCGGGATGGGAGGTACAACGGATGGACGACGGGAGTAGGTCTGGCCAAAGAGATGACCGGGAGGGGGAGATATCAGAGGTGGGTGAACGAAGAGCGGAAGACAGTCATCGATGGTAGTGTCAGGAGAAGGAGAAGGAGAGGGGAGAGTGAAAGAAGAAGTCTCGACAAACGATACGTCGGCAGAGGTGATATACCGGCGGAGGTCTGGAGAGAAGCAGCGGTACCCGCGCTGAGTGCGGGAATATCAAAGAAAAATACAGCGAAGAGATTTGGGAGAAAGTTTGGAGAGATTGGGGCGAGTGTCCCAGACATAACATAGACATCCGAAGACGCGGAGTGGAAGGGAGTGAGGAGGAATAGAGGGGAACAGGGTATGAAAGGGAGTCTCCCCCTGAAGTATGGAGGAGGGAAGACGATTCAGAAGGTAAGTAGCAGTGAGGATGACATCCCCCCAGAAGAGAAGAGGGACATGGCGGTGGAAGAGGAGGGCACGAGCGGTTTCCAAAATATGCCGGTGTTTCCGCTCGGCCACCCCATTCTGCTGAGGGGTATCAGGACAAGAGGTCTGGTGGATGATGCCGTGGGCGCGGAGAAACTGCTGAAAGTGAGTGGATAAGTACTCCCGCCCATTGTCAGATCGAAGACATTTGACAGGGATAGAAAACTGTGTTTGGATCTCATGAAAAAATGTTTGGAAGGTGGAGAAAACCTTTGTCCGATCTCGAAGAAGATAAAGCCATGTCATCCGGGAATAATCATCAATGAAGGAAATGTAATATTTATACCCAGATTGACTCGAGGTAGCACAGGGACCCCATACATCAGAATGAACCAAATCAAAGGGTTTGACGGCCCGTGTGTCAACTCGAGGAGGATAGGAGGTGCGATGATGTTTCGCAAAACGACACGACTCACAAGGAAAGGAAAAACGGGGACTAATATCGGGGTAGAGTCGATGAAGTGCAGAGGCGGAAGGGTGGCTCAACCGGGAATGGAGGTCAACGGCATGAGCAGGGAGAGACGCGCAGGCGATGGAAGGCGGGCCAGCGAACATGTACACTCCATCCCGAAGCTGACCTCTACCAAGTTCCCGGTTCGTCGTCCGCTCCTGAAACAAAACAGAAGACGAGGAAAAGATAGCAGTGCAATTGAGATCCTTGGTCAGTTTGCTGATGGAAAGCAGGTTAAAAGGACTCCGGGGTACATGAGCCACCGAGGAGAGGTGAAGGGAGGAGGTGAGGGAACAGGAGCCAAAGCCGGCTATGGGGAGAGTGGACCCATCAGCAACAGTGATGGCAGAGGATCCACTATAGGGACGGTAGTGGGAGAGCATACCTGCATCCCCGGTGAGGTGGTCGGACGCACCAGAGTCAAGCATCCATGCCGGAGAACGATGACTGACAAGGGCAGTGTGACCACCGGAATGGGCAAGAGAAGCTGACGAAGAGCCCGCGATGGAGGTGGACCGGTAATCGTGAATCAGCTGGAGCTCAGCCAGGGAGAGATCCAATGACGAGGGAAGAGTAGCAGCAGGTGAGGGCGCATCACGGAGCGCAGTCTGGCCCCGGCGGGGGTGCGACTCAGGACGACCATGCAGGACCCAGCAACGGTCCACCAGATGGCCGAGCTTGCCGCAATGCTGGCAGAGGGGGCGAGGTCGGCCGTCCCCACGGCCGCGCCCACGAGGGCCGGGAGGACGACTACCGCCACGTCCGAGGAGCGCAGTGTGATCAGGAAGGGGGACGGGTGGTGCAAGGGCCCGATGTGCCTTCTGCTGGCGATGATAGACCTGCGGGATATCCAGTGTCGACGGGCTGGCAAGCATCTCGGTGGCCGTCGTGGCATAGTCCGGTGCGAGGCCATTCAGGAGGTTGAATAGGCAGAGCTGGTCCCGCTGAGTCTGCGCTTCGGCCGGAGTTTGAGGAATTGGCCAGAGTTCCTGTAGTTCATCGCGGAGACCCTTCCATTCCATGAAGTAGGTGGGGAAGGTCCGATCCTGCTGGCGGATATGGGAGAGACGTTGTAGAACGTCAGAGACCCGGGCCAAGTTATTGGTCTCAGAGAACATGACAATCAAGGAATCCCAGAGCTCCTTGACGGTGTTGGCAGTCCGGGTGACATCTTTCACGGAGCGGTCCATGGAGTTGACCAGTAGGGCGAAGATTTTGCTTTCCGCGAGCTGCCAAGAGTCGAACTTAGGATCAGTGAGTTCAGGTGGGGGTTTCTCAAGATGAGAATGAAGCCCCATGCCGCGGAGGGACATCAAGACCGTCTTCCGCCAGACGGAAAAATTAGTGGCATCCAGCCGGTCATCGACAAGCCGGGAGGAGGCCGTGATGAGGGACGGAAGAACGGAGGACGCGTCCATGGAGGGCGGGCGCTGGACCCGTTCGCCGGGAGTCGGGCGGTGGAAGGGAAGCGGCCCGGAGATGCGGCCGGAGGGAGCAGCGACAGGGGGTCGCGCTCAGGATGGTGCGGCCGGGCAGGGGCGGCGCAGGTGCTGGGGCGCGGGTTCGGGGCAGGAGCGCCGCAGGGCCGAGAGCAGGGCTGGACCTGGGCGCGCCGGGCGCCGGAAGGCCGAACTGGGAGCAACGCCGGGAGAGGGCAGCGGGTAGGGAGCTGCTGGGGGGGGCGAGGGCGCGGCGCCGGGGCGAGGCCGAGGGCGAGACGCCGGGGCGGGGCGCTGAGGGCTGGGCGCGAGGGCGCGTCGCCGGGAGGAGGTGTGCCGGGACGGCGGGGCGAGCCGGGAGCCGGGGAGCCGGGAGCCGGGAGAAGCCACCGGGAGCCGGGAGCCGCGAGAGGCCGCGGGAACAGAGGGAGGCGCGGGAGGCGCGAGAGGCGCGGGGAGCAGCAGGAGGCGCCGGGAAGCAGCGGGAGGCGCCGGGAGCAGCGGGAGGCCGCCGGGAGGGAGCGCGCAGAGGAGGGTCGCGCTGGAGCAGCAGGAGGCGCCGGGAAGCCGCGCAGAGCAGAGCGGCCGAGGGCGTTCCGGCGGAGCGAGCGGGTGATGGCGTCGGGAGCAGCGGGAGGCCGTCGGGAGCAACCGGGATCAGCGGGAGGCCGTCGGGAGCAGCCGGGAGCAGCGGGAGGCCGTCGGGAGCAGCCGGGAGTCGCGGCGACGGGATGCGCGCGCAGGAGGGGCGGGCCGACGGGATGCGCAGAGGAGCAGCGGGAGGAGCCGGGAACCGCGTCGCGTCGGGAGGTGGAGGCGTAGCGGGAGGGACGAGCCGGGAGGGAGGGGGCGCCGGGAGGGAGGGCCAGAGAGGAGAGGTGCGCCGGGAGGGAGGGCCTGCCGGGAAGACTAGGGCAGGAGTGAGAGAGGCGGGGTCGGGAGAACGCCGGGAATCCGCAAGGGAGGGAGGGTGCGGGATAAAAATCTCTCTGATACCATGTAGTGGGTGAAATCCCCTTACCTCAATGTGAGGTGGGGATCCTCTTTTATAGAGAAGTAAAAACTAATTACATGGTGGTAAGACCAATGTGGGACTCAGAACAGAAATACCCCTTTAACCTTAAATGAGGTCCAACAATAGGAATGCCAGCGAGGCTACCTGTGACCTTCATTGATGTCAGTTGGTCGCCGCTTATGCTGTGGAAATAAGTGCTTGGTCCAAAGTGGTTCAATACTTGACACTCAACTTTAGCAGCCTCTTCACTGCCTTGATGTTCTAGTTCACCTAGTGCTTCACTATCATCACCGTTAGGGGAGTCATCTTCCCCTAACAGGACCACCCTTACCTTAGCATCAAGACACTTATGCATGAGATTGAATGGAAGGCCACAATGAAAACACAACCCCTTTTTGCGAAGGTCCTCCCATTCTTGATTTGAGAGGTGGCGAACCCCCCGTCCAGCAGAGTGGGCGGGTTGGGCGCCATCTGGGGTGAAGCCGGAGCGTCTGTCCGGGCGTGTAGAATAACCCCGCTGAGGTTGAAGTGGGGGGCCAAACGTTGGTTGCCAGTTACTGGTGCCGTGGGGTATGGCTGGACGTGCACTGCCAATGCGAAATTGGGAGCTGGCACCGTTGGTAATAGCCAACTCCACATGGCGTGTCAGGCACATGACTTGAAGCTGAGTATCGGGGTTATGAATGCGTGCCCAGCTGCACACATCCTCGCGCAACCCATGGAGAAAATATCCAACATATTGTTGTTCTGGCTGGCGCGGTAATAGGGAGGCCAAATATTCAAATTGTTCAATGTAGTCTTGGATGGACCCAATTTGTTGGAGTGCCGTAGTTCTTCATAGGGATTTTGAATTTCGAGCCCACTAAATCGCTACATGAATTCTTTAAACGTTGTCCAACTAGCATGAGGAAGAGCCACCCCCAAGATTGTGAACTAATGAATTGTAGAGCCCTCCATGCACAATTGAGCCAGGGGGACCATTGAATCAACTGAGGTGTTGTTGATGCGGAAATAGAATTCTGCTCGTGTTAGCCAACCGCGTGGGTCAGTGCCGTCAAAGAGAGGTAGTTCAACCTGCCGTGAAGCAAGGGAATAAGTAAATGGGCTGGAAGTCCAGGGACAATTACTGGGTCATCTGCATGGAATTCTTTATTGTCTGTGGTTACTGAAGTCAGTTCCGGAAAGACATTCAAACCCGAGGGAAGGGTAGGATCCCCTTGTAGCGTCTTCTCTAGGTGACAGACTAGACGAGACAGAGAAGCCCGTAAAGCCGCCTGCTCCTGGCATTCTTTGTCGGAAGCAGCAGACAGGTCGGTGATGGTGGTCTCCAAGGCAGTTAGACGTTTCACCAAATCCATACGCGTATGTGTGCGGGTCTCCATGGTGGGTGCGGGGGAGGGTATTCGGCAGATCAGACCAAATTGATAGAAAACTAGGACAATGGGCAACACTTTCTCGAAATTAATAACCGTAGAGGTTACAAAACATAGTAGAAAAAAGATAGTAAGGAGTACACTTCAGGAGAGAACTCTTGCCCAAGCCCATGGCCGATTCCTGGTTTCTACCCCCCTTTTCCACTTTCCTCCGCATTCCTTTTATAACCGAACAACCCTTAAAGGATCTCCCAACTGATTCCTCTGTGGGGTCTATTATGTTATTCCCTAGAATTTCCAACCCAGTCTGTTATGCAGTTGAGCTGGAGGGGACCATTCCAACCGATTGGTTTGGAAATAGTGCTGCTGGGGGGATCACTGCCAGCTGTGTTGGAGGGTCAGGTGGTTGTGCTGCTGGGGGGACCACTGCCAGCTGTGCTGGAGGGTCCACGGTGGCTGCAACCCTCTTCCCATGCTTGGAACAGACCTTTTAAGGTGCTGAGGCATCCCTTGCGCTATTAGTGTCGGGTTGGCTGTCCTGTGAACCTATTTAAGCTCAACCCTAACCTGAATCATTTAATTAAACAGAATGGCCTGACCCAACCCATTTTTGAAGTGGTCAACTATAATATGATCTTCCATCCTGTTATATATAACTTAAGACTCCATCATGACATGTCCCATTAGTCCAATTAGTTAATTAGTTCAATTAGTTCGGCCAAATTGAATTATTTCTGTTAGACTAAAAATAACCTAATTAATATGTGAAGAAGGCGAATTCTCCTTACCTCAATGTGAGGTGGGAACATTCTTTTATAGAAGAGTAAAAAGGAATAAATGGTGGAGTATTCCGATGTGGGACTCAGAAATACCCAATATAATAAAATAGGGTTTAATACTCCCCCTCAAGCTGGACATGCCCAACTTGGATCAAGAGTGCCACACAAGAAAGATGACAGCGAACAAGACCAAACACTCCCCCTCAAGCTGGGCTGTTGATGCTGTTGATACCTAGCTTGGTACTGAGAGAGTCCAGACGAGCTCTCGGGAGGCCTTTGGTGAAGATGTCGGTAAGCTGATCTGCCGTCGGAATGTGGCTGAAACTGATATGGTTTTGCTCGAGATGATGGCGAAGAAAGTGACAGTCCTGCTCGATGTGTTTCGTTTATTCATGGAAGACGGGATTTGAAGCAATCTTCATGGCCGCTTGGTTGCCACACCAGATATGAACAAATGTCTGCGGTGGGAAGTCAAACTCATGAAGGAGATGACGAAGCCAGAGGATCTCGGTAGTGACCGTGACCGTGACACGATATTCATCCTCTGCACTAGATCTGGAGACGACAGTCTGCTTCTTGCTGCGCCAAGAAATGAGGTTACCTGCCAAGAAAACAGCATACCAAGAAGTAGATTTGCTGATAGCAAGACAACCAGCATAGTCAGCATCACAGAAGACCTTAACATTCAGATGAACGTGATGTGAGTTCAGAAGACCACGAACATGGTCTTTCTTGATGTATTTGACAATGCAGAGGATAACATCTCATTGAGATTTGGTTGGATGCTCCATGATCTGGCTCATATTTCCAACAACGTAGGCAATGTTCGGTCGTGTCATGGTAAGGTAATTGAGTTTGTCCACCAAACGACGGTAGCTCTATGGGTGAGAAAAGGGTGTTGTGTTGTCATAGAGAGAACGTTCCCAGACTCAAAAGGAGTATCCACGACAATTGACTGACTCAAACCCGCATTCTGTAAGATATCCATGGCATATTTCCGTTGAAAGAGGGAGATGGTGTCCGTAGAACGGGAGACCTCGATTCCAAGGAAGTATGCGAGAGGATCGAGATCTTTGGTGTGAAGATGGTGATTGTAGAGGGTGAAAATAAGAGAGACCGAACCCCCAAGGTATTCCTCCTAAGGAGCCTTTGGGGTGTATTTATAATAAATAAGAAAGACCACACCGGACCTCAAGTCCGATGTGGGATGCAGACTCCAACACTCCCCCTCAAGCTAGGTGTACCTAGCTTGGACACATAATGAAAAGAAAACAATAAAACAGACGCTAACACTCCCCCTCAAGCTGGACATGCCCAGCTTGATTACAAAACCAGACGAAATAAAAAGAACGCTGCAAAGGCTGCTGCTCCCCCTCACGATCGAAGCTCCCCCTCAGGATGATGGATGGATGAGGTTGCGGGCGCAGCAGAAGAAACCACTCAGATCGGCTGGTTGACGGAACGCCAGGAATGCCGCACTAGTGGGGCCGGTCGTTGAAACGCCGGGAAATCCAAACTAGCACCGGGAAAACCGCACTTGCGGGGCCGGCGACGGGAGGCGTGGATTCCGCAGAATTGTTGCAGGACTGGCGGCGCCAACGGGCCCAAAGCCGAGGATGTCGAGCTACTGCGCCAGCGAATGGACGTGCCAGCGGAGAGAGATGCGGCTTCCAGGAGGTGCCGGGAGATGCCGGCGAGGCGGGGATCCGCAGGAGGAGGCCGGGAGGCGGCGCTAGAAACTGGAGGAGGCCCCCTGCGTGGAGCGGCCAGCACGGGTGGAGGCCGGAACAGTCCGGATCTGCCCGGAACAGTCCGGATATCGCCGGATATCGCCGGATCTGGCCGAAAATCACCGGATCTGGCCGGAGTAGCCGGAGCTGTCCGGATCTGGCCGCCGGAGAGCGGCAGGCGAGGTCGCCGGGAGGGGAGCGGGACGGGAGAGGCCGTCGGAGAGGGGTCGCCGGCCGGAGAGGGGTCGCCGGCCGGAGCTGGAGGCCGGCTGCTGGAAGCGGGAGGGTCGCGCTCGGGAGGGACATCGAGAGCGGACAGCGGGAGCGCGCAGGGAAGGCGGGGGCCGTCGCGCGGGGATGAATGGAGCCGGCGCGATGGAGGGCTGCGCGACCGGGAGCCGGCAGGGAAGAGGCGGGCCGTCGGGAGGAGGTGCGCCGGGAGTCGCGGCGACGGGATTCGCGCGCAGGAGGAGCGGGCCGCGCGCAGAAAGTCGCGCCGAGGTCGTCGGGTCTGGACGCCGGAGAGCAGCGGGCGAGCGCGACGGCAGGGGCGAGCCGGGAGCCGGGAGCGCGCAGGGAGGAGTGCGCAGGAGGAGCGGGCGCCAGTGGGGAGAGCCTGCGCGCCGGGAAGGGAGACCCGCCTGGAAGCCGGGGAGCCGGGACGTCGGGGCGAGCCGGGGACGCCGGGATGAGGGCCGCCGGGATGAGAGGGCCTCCGTGAGGGGAGCGCCGGAGAAGGGGTGGCTGGGCGGGGCAGAGGCGGAGGGGCGGCGGCGGTAACCCTACGGGGCCTTGAGGCCGCCGCCCCCCGGACGGGAAACCCTAAAGGGAAAAAAAAATAGGGAGGGTGGGATTGGGGGTTCAAAAAACCTCCTCTGATACCATGTAGAGGGTGAAAATAAGAGAGACCGACCCCCCAAGGTATTCCTCCTAAGGAGCCCTTGGGGTGTATTTATAATAAATAAGAAAGACCACACCGGACCTCAAGTCCGATGTGGGATGCAGACTCCAACAGTGATGAAGATGCCCCTTGAGTTGGGCGATTCCAGTGGAGTCGCTCTCGGTGATGATGATATCATCAACATATATCACCAGCAGGATGCAACCGTTGGACATCGTTTGGTAGAAGACAGTGTGGTCATTCATGCTGCGAGAGAGTCCAAAGGCAGTGACAACGATGCTGAAGCAGCCAAATCAAGCACGAGGAGCTTGAGATTATAGGAAGAGTGATGAAGTCGGCAGACATGGGAGTCGGCTCTAGAGGCACGAAATCCTGGGGGTTGCTGCAGATATATCTCTTCTTCAAGAAAGCCACGGAGGAAGACATTCTTGGCATCCAGTTGATGAAGCGACCAATGATGATGAGCGGCCAGAGTTCGAACGAATGTTATCTTTGCAACTGGAGAGAAAATATCAAAATAGTCGATACCATATGTCTGAGTAAAGCCCTTCGCCACAAGTCAGGCTTTGAGGCAATGGAGAGTGCCATCGGCATTCAGACGGACCGTATAAATTCATTTAATGCCGACCACATGTTTGCATGCCGGAAGGGGGACAAGATCCTAAGTATGGTTGTCGTCCAGAGCCTGCAATCCATCCCGAATTGCTTGCAGCCACCCCGGGTGAGATTTGGCATCGCCAACTGTGCGGGGAATAGATATCGTCTGCAGAGCTGACAAATCTTTGTATGAATATGTAAATAGAGAAGTTGTTTGGCAAGAACGAGTACCTTTCCGAAGTGCAATGGGCAAGTCGTCTGTTGCCGGTGCAGGAGCATCAGACGAAGTTGGGACGATGGTTTCCTCAGCCTGGACGGGGGGCACAGTCGATGGACGATGAGAGTAGACCGTACCAAAACGGTGATCAGCAGGGGGGACACCAAAAGAGGATGGATGATGAGAGGAAGACAATCATCGATGTCAGTGTCTAGATGGGGAGAGGGAAGTCAGAATAAAGAGCTCTCAACAAACGAGACATCTGTAGAGATGATATACCGCCGTAGGTCCGGAGAGAAGCATCGGTATTCGCGCCGAGTGCGTGAATATATGAGGAATATACAGCGGAGGGATTTGGGAGAGAGCTTGGAGAGGCCGGGACGAGTGTCACGGGCATAACGGAGACATCCAAACACATAGAGTGGAAGTGAGTGAGGAGGGAGAGAGGAGAGCAGAGTCCGAAAAGGAGTCTCCTCCTAAAGGATAGAAGAAGGAAGACGATTGAGGAGGTATGTAGCAGTAAGGATGACATCTCCCCAAAAGAGAAGGGGCACCTGTCGGTGGAAGAGTAGGGCATTGTTGCGGAATCGCCGGGAGTCACAACGACAGAAATGAGAAAAAACGAAAGAAAGCAAAGGACACAGTGATTTACGTGGTTCGGGAATAATCCCTACGTTCACGGGAGAGGCAGAATATTTCACTATTCGGGAGCACAAATTACAGAGGGTTTTTTTCAGTAGTAAACCCTAGCCCGAAATGGGCTATATATGAAGAAGACGGTCCACCGTTCCGAAATAGTAAGTCCGCGTTGCAACAATGATCGGCGGCCAACTTTGTCAAAAACGCTACAGTGTTTGCCGGTTGGAAGTCACAAGCGCTACAGTGAAGTTGACCCCGAAGTCCGCACCGCTACATTGTTTGTCGGTCAGCTCCGCTACAGTGGTCAGCATTGCTACAGTGCTGAAAAATTGGGCCGGGGGCCGGAGCAGGGGCGCGTTGCCCCCTGCAACCCCCAACGAGCTCACTGCGAAGCTCGACCCGCGACAGTTGCGGGCCACAAGCATTCGGCCCAACCGGATCGGGCAACACCAATCCAACATGCATGACCAGTCTTCAGAATATGTCGGTGTTTCCGCTCGGCCACTCCATTCTGTTGGGGTGTATCAGGACAGGAGCTCCGATGAATGATGTCGTTCGCCTAGAGAAACTGTTGAAAGAGAGTGCATAGATACTCTCGCCCGTTGTCCGAGCAATGATATTTAACAGAGATGGAAAATTGGGTATGAATCTCATGGTAAAAAGTCTGAAAAGTAGAAAATACTTCCGCTCGATCTTGAAGTTGGTATAATCAAGTCATACGCGAAAAATCATCAATGAATGATATATAATATTTATAACCTAATTGACTTGAGACAGCATGGGGACCCCATATATCTGAGTGAACCAAATCAAAGGGTTTGGAAGCCCGTGTATCTACTCGAGGAAAATATAAAGTGTGATGATGTTTCGCAAATTTACAGAACTCGTAATGAAAGAAGACATGCTGACTGATATTAAGAAACAGTTGATGAATGGCGGAGGCGGGTGGATAGCCCTACCAGGAATGAAGGTCCAATGCACGCACAGAGACAGACGTGCATGCGACGAATGACGGTTTATCGAACATGTATACCCCGCCTCGAAGCTGGCCTCTACCAAGTTCCCGGTTCGTCATCCGCTCCTGAAATCCAACAACAGATGATGTAAATATGACAGTAGTTGAAATCCTTTGTTAGTTTACTAATGGATAGAAGGTTAAAAGGGTTGCGAGACACATGTACCACAAACGACAGGTGAATAGATGAATTCAGAGAGCAAACACCAAAGCCGGCAATGGGGATAGTTGATCAATCGATGACGGTGATGGCTAAGGAACCAGCATATGGACGATAGGTGGATAACATACCTGCATCATCGGTGAGATAGTTTGATGCCCCTGAGTCTAGCATCCATGCAGGGGAGCAATGATCGACAAAGGCAGCGGAACCACCAGAGTAGGCAAGAGAAGCCGAAGGACCTGACAGAGAGGTGTTCCGATGATCGTGAATCATCTGGAGCTCAGCCATTGAGAGGTCAAGAAATGAAGGTAGAGCTGCGGCTGACGGTGAAGTATCGTGGACCGTAGTCTGGCCTTGCCGAGGTGGCTGAGATAGACGACCATGAAGAACCCAACAACAATCGATCAGGTGGCTGAGGTTGCCACAATGTTGACAGAGGGGACGAGGGCGCCCCTCCCCATGACCACGTCCACGAGTGCCTGAGAAGCATCCACCGCCACGACCCAAGAGGGTGGTGCGATCGATGCTGGGAGTGGGTGGGGGAAGTGCCTGATGAGCCTTTTGTAGGGCGATGATACACTTGTGGAATCTTTAGGGAAGAGGGGCTGACGAGCATTTCCGTGGCCGTTGTCGCATACTCAGGAGCGAGGCCATGTAGCAAGCTAAAGAGGCACAATTGGTCCCTCTGGGCCAAGGTTGCCTGTCTGGGGAATGCGCCATAGCTCAAGCAATTCATTACGTAGAGCTTTCCATTCAATGAAATATGTAGTGGGTGAATTCCCCTTACCTCAATGTGAGGTGGGGATCCTCTTTTATAGAGAAGTAAAAACTAATTACATGGTGGTAAGACCAATGTGGGACCCAGAACTGAAATACCCCTTTAACCTTAAATGGGGTCCAACACTCCCCCTCAAGCTGGACATGCCCAGATTGGATAGTCCCACAAATAGAAAAAGACAACAAAGACACAGGACCATCTCAGACTCCCCCTCAAGCTGGGCCAGGGAGGCTGTGAATACCCAGCCGGGTAGTGAGAGACTCAAGGCGAGCTCCGGGAAGACCTTTGGTGAAGAGATCGGCAAGCTGATCGGCCGTCGGGATATGGCCGAAGCCGATATGGTGCTGCTCCAGATGGTGGCGGAGAAAGTGACAGTCCACCTCGATATGCTTCGTCCGTTCATGGAAGACGGGATTCGATGCAATCTTCGTGGCGGCCTGATTGTCACACCAGATATGAGCAGGAGTCGATGCGGGGAAACCGAGCTCATGGAGGAGATGACGAAGCCAGAGGATCTCAGTAGTGACGGTGGCCATGGCTCGATACTCGGCCTCGGCACTCGTCCGGGAGACGACAGTCTGCTTCTTGCTGCGCCAAGAGATGAGATTGCCGGCAAAGAACACGGCGAAACCCGAAGTAGACCTGCGGGTAGCGAGGCAGCCGGCATAGTCCGCATCACAGAAGGCCTCAACATCCATGTGAGCATGATGGGAGTACTGAAGGCCACGAGCAGGGTCTTTCTTGATGTATTTGGCAATGCGAAGGACAGCATCCCACTGAGAGCGGGTGGGATGTTCCATGAACTGGTTGACTTTGCCAACGGCACAGGCAATGTCAGGACGTGTCATGGTGAGGTAGTTGAGTTTACCGACCAGGCGGCGATAGCTCTCGGGATGAGGAAAGGGTTTCGAGTCGGAATAAAGGGAGCGTTCCCCAGGCTCAAGGGGAGTGTCCACGGCAGTGGCGGTGCTCAACCCGGCATCCTGCAAGATATCAAGAGCATACTTGCGCTGACAGAGAGAAATAGTGTCCGCAGTCCGGGAGACCTCGATGCCAAGGAAGTAAGTGAGGGGACCAAGATCCTTGGTGTGAAAGTGCTGGTGAAGATGCGCCTTAAGGCTGGCGATGCCTCTGGAGTCGCTCCCTGTGATGATGATGTCATCCACATAAACCACAATCAAGATACAGCCATGCGCCGTCGTACGGAAGAAGACAGTGTGATCCTTCATACTGCGAGAGAGGCCAAAGGCTGTGACGACCGTGCTGAAGCGGCCAAACCAAGCCCGAGGAGACTGCTTGAGGCCGTAGAGGGAGCGACGGAGACGGCAGACATGGCGGTCGGCACCAGAGGCCGAAAAACCAGGAGGCTGCTGGAGGTAGACTTCTTCATCAAGAAAGCCATGGAGAAAAGCATTTTTAACATCCAGTTGATGAAGCGGCCAGTGATGATGAGCAGCTAGCGAAAGGAAAAGGCGGACCGAGGCCATCTTGGTGACTGGAGAGAAGGTCTCAAAGTAGTCGATGCCATACGTCTGAGCAAATCCCTTGGCGACAAGCCGGGCTTTGAGGCGGCAAAGAGAGCCATCGGGATTGAGACGGATAGTGAAAATCCATTTACAACCGACCGCCTGTTTGCCCACCGGAAGTGGAACAAGATCCCATGTATGGTTGTCATCCAGAGCCCGCAATTCATCCCTCATGGCGGCAAGCCACCCGGGGTGAAATTTTGCTTCACCGACTGTCCGAGGAAGCGACACGGTCTCCAAGGCTGACAGACCCCTGTAGGAAGATACAAAGAGAGGAGTAGTCTGACAGGAGCGAGTACCTTTCCGAAGCGCAATCGGCTCGTCCGCGGGAGCGGGGACAGGAGCATCAGACGAAGCAGGAACAAGGTGGTCCTCGGCCGGGATGGGAGGTACAGCTGATGGACGACGGGAGTAGGTCTGGCCAAAGAGATGACCGGGAGGGGGAGATATCAGAGGTGGGTGAACGAAGAGCGGAAGGCAGTCATCGATGGTAGTGTCAGGAGAAGGAGAAGGAGAGGGGAGAGTGAAAGAAGAAGTCTCGACAAACGATACGTCGGCAGAGGTGATATACCGACGGAGGTCTGGAGAGAAGCAGCGGTACCCGCGCTGAGTGCGGGAATATCAAAGAAAAATACAGCGAAGAGATTTGGGAGAAAGTTTGGAGAGATTGGGGCGAGTGTCCCGGACATAACATAGACATCCGAAGACGCGGAGTGGAAGGGAGTGAGGAGGAATAGAGGGGAACAGGGTATGAAAGGGAGTCTCCCCCTGAAGTATGGAGGAGGGAAGACGATTCAGAAGGTAAGTAGCAGTGAGGATGACATCCCCCCAGAAGAGAAGAGGGACCTGGCGGTGGAAGAGGAGGGCACGAGCGGTTTCCAAAATATGCCGGTGTTTCCGCTCGGCCACCCCATTCTTCTGAGGGGTATCAGGACAAGAGGTCTGGTGGATGATGCCGTGGGCGCGGAGAAACTGCTGAAAGAGAGTGGATAAGTACTCCCGCCCATTGTCAGATCGAAGACATTTGACAGGGATAGAAAACTGTGTTTGGATCTCATGAAAAAATGTCTGGAAGGTGGAGAAAACCTTTGTCCGATCTCGAAGAAGATAAAGCCATGTCATCCGGGAATAATCATTAATGAAGGAAATGTAATATTTATACCCAGATTGACTCGAGGTAGCACAGGGACCCCATACATCAGAATGAACCAAATCAAAGGGTTTGGCGGCCCGTGTGTCAACTCGAGGAGGATAGGAGGTGCGATGATGTTTCGCAAAACGACACGACTCACAAGGAAAGGAAAAACGGGGACTAATATCGGGGTAGAGTCGATAAAGTGCAGAGGCGGAAGGGTGGCCCAACCGGGAATGGAGGTCAACGGCATGAGCAGGGAGAGACGCGCAGGCGATGGAAGGCGGGCCAGCGAACATGTACACTCCATCCCGAAGCTGGCCTCTACCAAGTTCCCGGTTCGTCGTCCGCTCCTGAAACAAAACAGAAGACGAGGAAAAGAGAGCAGTGCAATTGAGATCCTTGGTCAGTTTGCTAATGGAAAGCAGGTTAAAAGGACTCCGGGGCACATGAGCCACCGAGGAGAGGTGAAGGGAGGAGGTGAGGGAACAGGAGCCAAAGCCGGCTATGGGGAGAGTGGACCCATCAGCAACAGTGATGGCAGAGGATCCACTATAGGGACGGTAGTGGGAGAGCATACCTGCATCCCCGGTGAGGTGGTCGGACGCACCAGAGTCAAGCATCCATGCCGGAGAACGATGACTGACAAGGGCAGTGTGACCACCAGAATGGGCAAGAGAAGCTGACGAAGAGCCCGCGATGGAGGTGGACCGGTAATCGTGAATCAGCTGGAGCTCAGCCAGGGAGAGATCCAATGACGAGGGAAGAGTAGCAGCAGGTGAGGGCGCATCACGGAGCGCAGTCTGGCCCCGACGGGGGTGCGACTCAGGACGACCATGCAGGACCCAGCAACGGTCCACCAGATGGCCGAGCTTGCCGCAATGCTGGCAGAGGGGGCGAGGTCGGCCGTCGCCACGGCCGCGCCCACGAGGGCCGGGAGGACGACTACCGCCACGTCCGAGGAGCGCAGTGTGATCAGGAAGGGGGACGGGTGGTGCAAGGGCCCGATGTGCCTTCTGCTGGCGATGATAGACCTGCGGGATATCCAGTGTCGACGGGCTGGCAAGCATCTCGGTGGCCGTCGTGGCATAGTCCGGTGCGAGGCCATTCAGGAGGTTGAATAGGCAGAGCTGGTCCCGCTGAGTCTGCGCTTCGGCCGGAGTTTGAGGAATCGGCCAGAGTTCCTGTAGTTCATCGCGGAGACCCTTCCATTCCATGAAGTAGGTGGGGAAGGTCCGATCCTGCTGGCGGATATGGGAGAGACGTTGTAGAACGTCAGAGACCCGGGCCAAGTTATTGGTCTCAGAGAACATGACAATCAAGGAATCCCAGAGCTCCTTGACGGTGTTGGCAGTCCGGGTGACATCTTTCACGGAGCGGTCCATGGAGTTGACCAGTAGGGCGAAGATTTTGCTTTCCGCGAGCTGCCAAGAGTCGAACTTAGGATCAGTGAGTTCAGGTGGGGGTTTCTCAAGATGAGAATGAAGCCCCATGCCGCGGAGGGACATCAAGACCGTCTTCCGCCAGACGGAAAAATTAGTGGCATCCAGCCGGTCATCGACAAGCCGGGAGGAGGCCGTGATGAGGGACGGAAGAACGGAGGACGCGTCCATGGAGGGCGGGCGCTGGACCCGTTCGCCGGGAGTCGGGCGGTGGAAGGGAAGCGGCTCGGAGATGCGGCCGGAGGGAGCAGCGACAGGGGGTCGCGCTCAGGATGGTGCGGCCGGGCAGGGGCGGCGCAGGTGCTGGGGCGCGGGTTCGGGGCAGGAGCGCCGTAGGGCCGAGAGCAGGGCTGGACCTGGGCGCGCCGGGCGCCGGAAGGCCGAACCGGGAGCAACGCCGGGAGAGGGCAGCGGGTAGGGAGCTGGTGGGGGGGGGGGGGCGAGGGCGCGGCGCCGGGGCGAGGCCGAGGGCGAGACGCCGGGGCGGGGCGCTGAGGGCCGGGCGCGAGGGCGCGACGCCGGGAGGAGGTGCGCCGGGACTGCGGGGCGAGCCGGGAGCCGGGGAGCCGGGAGCCGGGAGAAGTCGCCGGGAGCCGGGAGCCGCGAGAGGCCGCGGGAGAAGAGGGAGGCGCGGGAGGCGCGGGAGGCGCGGGGAGCAGCGGGAGGCGCCGGGAAGCAGCGGGAGGCGCCGGGAGCAGCGGGAGGCCGCCGGGAGGGAGCGCGCAGAGGAGGGTCGCGCTGGAGCAGCAGGAGGCGTCGGGAAGCCGCGCAGAGCAGAGCGGCCGAGGGCGTTCCGGCGGAGCGAGCGGGTGATGGCGTCGGGAGCAGCGGGAGGCCGCCGGGAGCAGCGGGAGGCCGTCGGGAGCAGCCGGGAGGCGCGGCGACGGGATGCGCGCGCAGGAGGGGCGGGCCGACGGGATGCGCAGAGGAGCAGCAGGAGGAGCCGGGAGCCGCGTCGCGCCGGGAGGTGGAGGCGTAGCGGGAGGGACGAGCCGGGAGGGAGGGTGCGCCGGGAGGGAGGGCCGGAGAGGAGAGGTGCGCCGGGAGGGAAGGCCTGCCGGGAAGGCTAGGGCAGGAGTGAGAGAGGCTGGGCCGGGAGAACGCCGGGAATCCGCAAGGGAGGGAGGGTGCGGGATAAAAATCCCTCTGATACCATGTAGTGGGTGAATTCCCCTTACCTCAATGTGAGGTGGGGATCCTTTTTTATAGAGAAGTAAAAACTAATTACATGGTGATAAGACCAATGTGGGACCCAGAACAGAAATACCCCTTTAACCTTAAATGGGGTCCAACAAAATACATTGGAAATGAATGGTCCTACTGGCGGATGAGCGACAGACGCTGAAGAATATCGGAGACCCGAGTTAAATTATTGGTCTCGGAATACATGAGGTTTAAGGAATTCCAGAGTTCCTTAACCGTATTGGCGGTCCGAGTGACGTTCTTGACGAAGTGGTCCATGAAATTGACCAGTAAGACAAAGATCTTACTATCAGTAAAGCTTCCATGGGCGGTATTTGGGATTAGAAGATAGGGGCGGAAGAACCTCGAGATGAGAGTCGAGGTCCATGCCCGTGAGTGACATCAACACCGTCTTCCGCCATACTGAGAAATTGGTTGAGTCGAGTCACTCATCAACCAAGCGGGTGTAGGCAGTGATAAGCGGAAGCAGAACCGAAGGTGCAGCCGAAGGTTCCGCCATTGGAAGGGCGGGGCCGGGACGTGCCGAGGAGAGTGGGACTAGGGCCGGGATGTGAAACTGAAGAGCCGCAGGAGTGCGGAGCCGGAAAATTACGGCGAGAGGCGGGGTTGGTTGCGAAGCTGGGAGGCCGTGAGCAGGTGGGTCCGGGAGAGTGTTGTGGGAGCCGAGAAGTGCCGCAGGAGGCGGGGTCGGGAGCCGCGATGGGAGGTGGGGCCGAGAATCTGTCAGGAAGCCTATGGAGGGCGGGATCTGGAGGCTGGGGCTGGTTGCGTAGTCGGGAAGCCACTGGTAGGTGGGGGCCGATCGCGAAGCCGGGAGGGGCTGCTGTTGGGGGGGGGGCGATCGCGAAGCCGGGAGGAGCAGTTGGTAGGTAGGGGTCGATCACGAAGGCGGGCGACGTCGTAGGAGGGGGCGGGCAGGGAAGCTGCGGGAGGGCGGTGGCCGGTCAGGGAGCCGGGATGCTGCTCGGAGGGCGGGCTGGGACGCTTCGCCGACGTCGGGTCAGGAACCCATGCTGGATGCAGGGGGGGGATGCGGGCTGTCTGACATCGGGAGCAGGAGTCCACTGGGAGAGCTGGGCCTTTCGACGTCTGGATCGGGAGTCTGCTGCGAAGTGAGGAATGAGAGTCTGCCTGGAGGCGCGGTGGAACCAGTAAGCGCGGCGAGTGAGGCGGGGTTGGGTGAATCGGGGAGGCTGACGGGTGGGAGGAGTTGGGGAGAGCCGGGAGTCCGCAGGGAGCCGATGGGATGGCGGAGCCGGACAGAACCGGGAGGCCGCAGAAGAGGGCGGGGCATGTTGGAATTGCAAACCAAAAATATGAGTCAAAGCTGCCTGCGACGTCATTTATTACTTGCACATTTTTTTTTCTTCCATGGGTCAACCTCCATTTATTTTCTTTGAATAAATTTAAATGCTTTGCATTTAAAGATTTGGTATATCTTTGTACCGTCATAAATGCTCTGCATTTAGTATTTTGGTCTTTCCTTGTACCGTCACAGATTCTCTGTATTTTATGTTTTGGTCTTTATTTGTACCAACATAAATGCTAGGCATTTAATGTTGTGGGTCTATAAATTGATGTAATTGTAGCCTGAAATTTCAATCGTGAAAAATTGTGAAGTTGTGTGAAATACAAAGCTTGAAAGCTTCTTTGTGCCGTGTGCCAATTTTTCTACCTCTTCCATTCTTCCTCTCATATTTCTCGGCTTGTATAGCCAACAAACTGGTATCAGAGCCAAGTTACCAAGATCCTCCAATTTTTTTTAAGATGGCCGCAATCCAGCCGCAAGTTCCGAAGCTGTCTAAGGACAACTACGAAAGGTGGTGCATCCAAATGAAGGCGTTATTCGGGTCACAAGAATTATGGGAGATCGTTACCGACGGGTATGTTGTACCCACTATGGCGGAAGAAGCTGCCTTCACGAATGAAGAAAAGGCGACCCTCAAAAATCAATGAAAGAAAGACAACAAGGCGTTGTTCCTCCTCTATCAAGGGTTGGATGAATCAACGTTCGAAAAGATTGCCGAAGCAACATCAAGCAAGCAAGCTTGGGATACCCTTGCCACGGTCTTCAAAGGTGTTGATCGAGTGAAGCGGGTACGTCTTCAAACATTAAGAGCGGAATTTGAAGCGGCGCACATGAAAGAAGGTGAGAGCATTTCCGATTATTTCTCAAGATTAATTGTTATTTTTAACAATTTGAAAAGGAATGGTGAAAAAATGGAGGACATTCGAGTTATCGAAAAATCACTTCGATCTCTCACAACCAAGTTTGAGCATGTGGTTGTGGCAATCGAAGAATCAAAGGATTTGGAGAAACTGTCCATTGAAGAACTGATGGGCTCGTTGCAAGTGCATGAGCAACGGATGCAAAAGAATACCGATTCAACAATAGAGCATGCCTTGGAGTCCAAGTTGACTCTACAAGAACAAAAGAATGGCCACACGCAACGAGGCGGTCATCGTGGAAGAGGAAGAGGGCGTGGATATTATCCAAGCCATCAACAAAAGCAACAAAATCCTACCAGCTTTCGTGGAAGAGGGAATGGTGGAGGACGATTCACGCGTGGTCGTGGAAACGCAAAGAACATTAAATGCCACAACTGTAAGAAATTTGGCCATTATGCGTCTGATTGTTGGAGCAAAGTGGATCATGATGAACGATCCAACTATGCCGAAACATCTCATCATGAAGAAGAAGGTACCACACTCCTCCTCGCACAAGAAAAGGCATGTGAACGCCCCGATGTGTGGTATCTCGACATGGGTGCAAGCAACCACATGAGTGGTAACAAACAACTGTTCGAGGAACTCACCGAAGAAGTTCGTGGCGACGTGAGTTTTGGCGACTCATCCAAGGTACCCTTGAGAGGTAAAGGTAAGATCAAAATCTATCTGAAGAATGGAGAGTCGAATTACATTTCTAATGTATATTACGTACCAAGTATGAAAAATAATATCATCAGTCTCGGCCAACTTCTTGAGAAGGGGTATGTCATACACTTGGAAAATTCTCTTTTGTCTATAAGAGATGCTCACAGGAGACTTGTCGCTCAAGTCCAAATGGCGAAGAATCGCATGTTTCCGCTGCATATCAACACAAAGGCCGAGGAGTGTCTCTTGGGACTCATGAAGAATGACTCATGGAGATGGCATCTGCGATTTGGACATCTGCATTTTAGTGGGCTTAAACTTCTATCCTCATCAAACATGGTGCGTGGCTTGCCAATGATTGAAGCTCCAAATCATGTGTGTGAGGCGTGTACACTCGGCAAGCAACAAAGGAACTCATTTCCAAGTGGAGTGTGTCTAGAAGAGCAACGGAACCACTTCAGTTGGTTCACACCGATATGTGCGGACCACTTGAAACACTGTCACTTGGAGGTAATAGATATTTTATTAGCCTTATTGATGATTTCAGCAGAAAGTTGTGGGTGTATTGCATCAAAGAAAAATCTTCCGCTTTCACTGTCTTTAAAACTTTTAAAGCTCATGTTGAAACTGAAAGTGGCCACAGAATCAAAGTACTCAGATCTGACAGAGGTGGAGAATACACCTCAAATACATTTCAAGATTTCTGTAGGGAACATGGCATCAAACAGCAATACACTGCAGCCTACACGCCACAACAGAATGACATCGCAGAAAGGAAGAACCGCACCATCCTCGACATGACGAGGACCATGCTGAAGGAAAAAGGCTTGCCAAAGAACTTCTGGGCAGAAGCAGTGGCATGTACTGCCTATCTTCTCAATCGGTGCCCAACGAAGAGCGTCAGAAACATGACACCACAAGAGGCATGGAGTGGCTACAAACCGAGCGTAGCACACCTAAGAATCTTCGGGTGTGTTGCCTACGCTCAAGTTCCAGAAGCGAGAAGAAGGAAGCTTGATGATCGTGGTGAAAAGTGCATCTTCATCGGCTACAATGAAGAGTCTAAAGCCTATAAGCTCTACAATCCACTAACCAATAAATTAGTGGTGAGTAGAGATGTGGTCTTTAGTGAGGAAGAATCTTGGAAGTGGAATGATGAAGAACCAAACAAAGAGATTCCAGTCGAAGCAGAAGATCCTGAAGAAAGGCGTGATCGTCAGGAGCAAACGCCAGCAACACTTTCCCCGGGCACATCATCAGTACACAGGAGTCCAGGAGGACATTCCATCACTCCTGAAAGGACTCCACCAAGTCAAAATTTGGCGAGCTCATCCTCACCCATGGCACCCATAAAAATGAAAAGCTTAAGCGACATTTATGAACAAACTGAACAGGTAAATCTTTTTTGCCTGTATGCAGATCATGAGCCTCTGACGTTTCAGGAAGCCACAAGGGAAGAATGTTGGAGAATGACTATGGGAGAAGAAATTCGCGCCATAAAGAAAAATGACACATGGGAGTTGACCACACTTCCTAATAGCCAGAAATCCATTGGTGTCAAATGGGTGTACAAGATCAAGCGAAATGCTAATGGTGAAATCGATCGCTACAAGGCAAGGCTCGTAGCAAAGGGGTACAAACAGAAGTATGGGGTGGACTATGAAGAAGTATTCGCTCCTGTTGCTCGCCTTGACACTGTGAGAATGATTATCTCCCTTGCTGTTCATCACAGTTGGATGATCTACCAATTGGATGTAAAGTCTGCATTCCTGAATGGAATTCTAGAGGAAGAGGTCTATGTAGACCAGCCTGAAAGCTTTGTTATGCAAGAGGAGGAAGACAAAGTGTATCGACTGAAGAAAACTCTTTATGGGTTGAAGCAGGCTCCTCGTGCTTGGAATGCACGCATTGACAGCTATCTTCAAGAGAACGGCTTCACCAAATGTCCATATGAGCATGCAGTTTACATCAAGAAGAATGATCGTGGCGATATAATCATTGCATGCTTGTATGTTGATGATTTGCTGTTTACAGGGAATAGTCGACAGATGTTCGATGATTTCAAGAAGGTTATGTTCAAGGAGTTCGAGATGACCGATGGAGGTCTCATGTCCTTCTTTCTGGGCATAGAAGTAAAGCAACAACATGGAGGCATCTATATTTCTCGGAAGAGGTATGCTAAGGAGTTGCTTGAAAAATTCAAGATGGCTAATTGCAATGCTGTAAACACACCTGTGGCAATGAGCTTAAAACTGACAAGGCCTGATATTGTCCATAGTGTTGGGCTTCTAAGCAGGTACATGGAAGCACCAAAAGAGTCCCACTGGTTAGCGGCAAAACGTATCCTCAGGTACGTTAAAGGAACGGTGGATTTTGGTCTTTTTTATCCATACAATGAAGAAGCAAATCTGCATGGATACTCAGACAGTGACTGGGGAGGCGACCAAGATGAAAGAAAAAACACCACTGGGTATGTATTTTTTCTTGGATCGACTGCTTTTACGTGGAATTCAAGGAAGCAAAGTGTGGTCGCCTTGTCTACATGTGAAGCAGAGTACGTGGCGGCATCATCCACTGTTTGTGAAGGAATCTGGTTGAGAAATCTGCTGAAGGAGTTGCAGCATCTGCAGGATGGATCCACAGTGATATATGTGGATAACAAGTCGGCAATTGAATTTGCCAAAAATCCGGTGCAGCATGGAAGAAGCAAACATATTGATACCCGATTCCATTTTTTGCGAGATCATGTGAAGCAGAAAACGATAAAATTGGAATATTGTCATACTACGGAGCAGGTGGCTGATATTTTCACAAATGCATTACCGTCAGATGCATTCAAAAGACTCAGAACGATGCTCGGAATGAAGCCGGTTTTGGTTTGAAGGGGAGTGTTGGAATTGCAAACCAAAAATATGAGTCAAAGCTGCCTGCATCGTCATTTATTACTTGCACATTTTTTTTTCTTCCATGGGTCAACCTCCATTTATTTTCTTTGAATAAATTTAAATGCTTTGCATTTAAAGATTTGGTATATCTTTGTACCGTCATAAATGCTCTGCATTTAGTATTTTGGTCTTTCCTTGTACCATCACAGATTCTCTGTATTTTATGTTTTGGTCTTTATTTGTACCAACATAAATGCTAGGCATTTAATGTTGTGGGTCTATAAATTGATGTAATTGTAGCCTGAAATTTCAATCGTGAAAAATTGTGAAGTTGTGTGAAATACAAAGCCTGAAAGCTTCTTTGTGCCGTGTGCCAATTTTTCTACCTCTTCCATTCTTCCTCTCATATTTCTCGGCTTGTATAGCCAACAGGGCAGAGGGCGCCGCACTGGAGGGATTCTTCAGGAGAATGAAGGGCAGCGGAAATTATTGGGATTTACCCTCTGAGACCATGTAGAAGGCGAATTCCCCTTACCTCAATGTGAGGTGGAGACATTCTTTTATAGAACAGTAAAAGTGAATACATGGTGGAGTATTCTGAGGACTCGGAAATACCCAATATAATAAAACTAACAATATGTAACATATGTTGTCCATGTTGTAACTTGATCTTCTTAAACCATTTAAAATAAATAATGTGTTATAAATTTGTTTAATTATTTTAAATTAAGTTGATTATAAGAATAAAATGCACTGTTTAATTAATTATTATCATATATTTAATGTTTTATATTATCCTTATAATTTTAATCAGACCGGTCAGGAATGGTCAACCCGACCCCGACCTGTATATTGTTCGTGTCCGATTACTCAAGATCCAAGCCTGATTAATTCGTGTCGGATTGAAAATTGCCAACTTTACTTGATTTTGTGATTGCAGGATCTGGTTCCTTGTGTGCTAATCTCATTTGAACGCGAGCACATACTCATATGGAGAGGAAGGGAATGGAACTCTTCCTTGGAGAGGCCCGGAGATGGTGATAAGGAAGCCAAGGTATCTGAAACTGGAACCTTACCCGTTTCAGAAGGCCAACCATTGCAAGATCCAGAAGTTTCTTCAAACCCCGTGAACCCGGACATGGCTGCTACGAGTGCAAGTATCCCTTCAACAAGTTCTGAAAGTCCAGGCATGCTGAGAATTGATGAAGCTGAATTAGATGAGATGGGTTGCGATGATGATTCAAGAGCCACAACTACGGGTTTTCCATGGAAGACAGTGCCAGCTAGTGGAGACAGTGATGAAGATGACGGCATACCTGAGATCAATGGGAGGAAGCCTGCAACCTTGAGTACGGCCATGGAGAGAGTTGAGACACTTCTGAAGCAAGCTCTTGAAGGAGGGAGCGCTGTCATGTTGCATAGAGATTGTTTAGATGCTGACATTGTTTATGCAAGGGCAGTTAATCTTGCCAAGTCTGCTCCGCCTGAGCCGGTTTATCCAAGACAACCCAAGAACAAAGCGGTTAAAAGGTTTGAGAAGAAAGATACTGACGATTTGGAGGTGGAAGAAACTGCAATGGAGCCTGAAATGAAGGAAAGTTGGAGGGAGGAAAGTTGGAGGGGTAGTCTGAAAACAAAGGGGAAGATGGATTTTAGAGATGATTATTTGGGTGTGGTACCCCAAGGAAGCTTAGCAGTAGATGAACTCGCCAAATTGTTAGCATAATATGGCTGGTAGCGGCATAAATCGTTATGTGTTGCACCTGTATCTTCATAAATTCACTTTAAGTCTCTCTTCCTGATCCATAATCTCACCCTTCTGTCTTTTTTGTCTTTCAATAGCATGCATGGGTTTGGGGAGTCTTGGACTGGATGATATGATGTAAAAATTCAATCTATGAGATTGGGAATTAGTATACCATGTTGATGCAGCACACTAGCACAGCGTGTGCTGACCCAGCTCGCACATGGGGTCTTTTAATCCTTTTATTTAGTTTTTATTTTGTTTTCCAACTTGAGATATTTTAAGGGTAAATTGGTCTTTATATGTTTTAGAGTTTGTCTATAAATAGGGTGTTTTGTGTCAATTGTAAGAAGTTTTGATGAGATCAATAAAATTCCTTGAGTGTTCTCTCTGTTTTGTGAGTATCTCCTGAGTTCCTCATATAAGGATTCGTTTTACCCCACTGCTCTACATCAGTCAGAGAGTGAGACCGTTCTTCGCTCACCGCCATCAGATTGCGTTTCTAGTTTATCCATGTTCTCAATTCTACCGTGGAATGCATCTCCCCCCACTGCTCGCTTGCTCGCGCCACTGCTCATTGCGGCAGATTGCTAATCCTAGATTGCGTCGCTACCAGGTGTGCCCACCGCCCCTTCAATGTTGCCATGACTAGCGGAATCTGACTATCTTTGTAGCAAAAGAGGAAAAAGAGAAACGTCAGTCAAATGAGGTTTAAAAATCGGAGAATACAATTCAAAATTCTGGATATGCCTACTTGATGTTGGGGCACGGAGTCCGGCGCCGCAGCGGAAGTCGTCGTTGCAGAAAACACACAAGAGAGGAGAAGATTTCACCCGAATGCTTTTTATCACCCGAAGGAATTTTACACATCACACCCGAAGGCCTTTTACACATCACACCCGAAGGCCTTTTTTACAACACAACACCGACACCATGAACATACCATTTTGTTCGTACCGCCGATCATCACAACCGGGACACGCCGCTTGATCTCCGCAACCAAGAGGACTTTCGATACATGGCATCTTCATGAATCTCTTTGCACGCCGTCATCGACAATTCTCTCTCCATCGTCGTACGTCGTCATCTTCACGTGCACACTTTCATTCGACATCATCATCTTCGCTTCGTACCGGTTACCGCAAACGCGGCAACCCCTTCCTCATTTTTCTCTTGGCAGCTACATCTTTGTCTGCCCACGTTCCAAAACATGCTACCGCTTCCTCTTATATAGACACGCAACCCATATCTCCAATAAATGCGGTCAACATTCACAATTCCATCATTATTCCATCAATTAATATTGGAAATAAATCTTCATTAATGTTGGGAGAAAATCCTCCATTAATGTTGAGAAAATCCCTCCATTAATATTTTCTCTCTCTTCATAAATCAAAATTTTAAATCATTAATCCCAACAATCTCCACCATGATTTAAAATTAAAATACTCCACATTCATCTCCACCATCTGGGCCTCTGTGATCACAACTCCACCATGCTCTGAATGTCACCCAATGAACGGAACACGCCGCATGACACCTGCGGCCAAGAAGACTTTCGATATTCTAGCAACACCGCTGATACCGCCGTCATTGTCCGATGACATCCGAGTCTTTGATAAGCTGCTCCACCAGATGTTTGCCATCGTGTTCTGCAACCGAGGACTTCAACCAATCCCTCTGATACCACTGTTGGGGCGCGGAGTCCGACGCCGCAGCGGAAGTCGTCGTTGCAGAAAACACACAAGAGAGAAGAGAAGATTTCACCCGAAGACTTTTTATCACCCGGAGGAATTTTACACATCACACCCGAAAACCTTTTACACATCGCACCCGAAGGCCTTTTTTACAACACAACACCGACACCATGAACATACCATTTTGTTCATACCGCCGATCATCGCAACCGGGACACGCCGCTTGATCTCCGTAACCAAGAGGACTTTCGATACATGGCATCTTCATGAATCTCTTTGCACGCCGTCATCGACAATTCTCTCTCCATCGTCGTACGTCATCATCTTCACGTGCACACTTTCATTCGACATCATCATCTTCGCTTCGTACCGGTTACCACAAACGCGGCAACCCCTTCCTCTTTTTTCTCTTGGCAGCTACATCTTTGTCTGCCCACGTTCCAAAACATGCTACCGTTTCCTCTTATATAGACACGCAGCCCATATCTCCAATAAATGCGGTCAACATTCACAATTTTATCATTATTCCATCAATTAATATTGGGAATAAATCTTCATTAATGTTGGGAGAAAATCCTCCATTAATGTTAAGAAAATCCCTCCATTAATATTTTCTCTCTTCATAAATCAAAATTTTAAATCATTAATCCCAACACTTGAATCTAGTTGCGATACGCCTTTCTCGTGATCTGTGACGCCGTCGTCGCTTGAAGTGCACATGATCCGTGACTTGAATAGTGCAGGCATCGCCGATCAAGGCACACACCCTTGCACAACGTGACCACCCCACGTGGGCGACTAGAGCCTGCGTGCCCCAGGTGTCTTGGCGCCCAATGCCGCACGGTCACCCTCAAAACTCCACTGCATGACCCTCCGTGACTTGAATAGTGTAGGCATTGCCGCTCAAGGCACACACCCTTGCACAACGTGACCACCCCACGTGGGCGACTAGAGCCCGCGTGCTCTAGGTGTCGTGCGCTTGGTCTCCGCGTTTGGCTTTAGCGCCCAATGCCGCATGCTCACCCTCAACACTCCACTGCATGACCCTCGACATGTGTCGAAGCCCCTACGCTCACTCTTGTCGCACAACTTTCCCCGCACACAAGTCCTTTGCGCACGACCCAACCTCTAACGTGTGATCACAGAGTTAAGTCTCAACGTTTCTCTTGTCGCGCCGGACTAGCACGGACACGCGCCAAAGCCCCCTCTCACTCTTGGCGTGCAACTTTCCTCGCACACAAGTCCTTTGTGCGCGACCCAACCTATAACGCGCAACCCCTTGAGTTGCGCCAGAACATTTTTCTTGACGTGTAGAACCATCACGTGTGCTAGGCCTCCGCGTGACCTTTTTAGCACGACTCTCCCCTGCACGCAAACCTCAAGAACACGCCCATCCTTGTGTTTCCTTTGAGACTTTAGACACCACATGTTGGATACATATTGGAGGAGGCAAACAAACTTTTTTTTTGTAAGGCAGGAGGCGAACTGACTTAAAAAAAGGGTATAAAGGGTTAAAAAAATAAGAAGAGGAAAAAAGAGTGGCATGAGGTAAAGCCTAACAAGTCCAACGAGTCATGCCCAATGTTTTAGTGGTTGTGGTCAACAGTAGTGAAATCAGAGAATCTCTCCCTCTCTGGAATCAGACCATGCATATAATTCTGGAGCAACTTCAATTGTTGAGACAACAATCTCAGGAACAACTCCACCAACAGTAGGAACAATTTCGTCTGTGTTAGAATTGTCCTAGAACCAACTGTTTGCACTTAAGATTGCATGTATATTCAAAGTGAATATTGTAGTTGGGGTTTGGCTTAGTGGTAAGCACCCCATAATTCTACATGGAAAATGGGGGTTCAAAACCCATTGGGCGCAGGATACTGTAGCAGCACTGTAGCGCTACTGTTGCAACGGCGGCACTGTAGCGGCGGCGGTACTGTAGCAGAGCGGGCACTGTAGCAGTACTATTCACAGAATGGGCATTGGGCCAAAAAATTAGGCCTATGGGCTATGTAATGGGCTAAATGCCCACTGGGCCTTCGGGCTATGTAATGGGTCTCCCTCTACCCAGTTAAAGAGGTCTTTGCTTTGTTTCAATAATAAAAAATGAGGCTTCGGCCCCAACCTTTAAAAAAAAAAGAAGTGAATATTAATAAAAATATCTTATTACATACCGTTTCTTGTTCCTCTTGACTTTAATGTAATAATGTTTAGAGTATTTGTCACATTGAAAAGGGCATAACAGTTCTCCGGTATGATGAGAATCTTGAAATGTTATGATAATATTCTTAAACTTTATTGTACGATCAAATAACATTCTATGACATGACACATATTATGTTGACTATCGGGTTCAAGTATTCGCAAGCTGATGAGATTTCATCTCATAAAGTTCACACATGGTAATCTTCAAGACGAGAGATTATGAGGATAAACCCGTCTGTATGAATTCTACATGTTTGCGTGTCATTGGATATTCCTGTCCACGAGCGTGTGTAACAATCCTTGGATTTTAAGATTATTATTAATTGACTGCGCCTGTCGTGAGGTGTGACAAATTGAAAGTATTGTTCCCTTCTAATCCGACTAACTGGGTAGCTAGTGGCAGTCAGGGTCGATCCCACAGAGAAACAAAAAAACAATTACCAGCACAAGTCGACGGGTCTCAACCGATTATCCAGACAAAATGAATGAAGGAAAAAATGATGAAAATGTGAAACGATTTGTGAAAATTCAATTAAAACCGAAGTGATAGAACAACTAGAAAACAAATGTGTTGTGGTTGCAACTCAATTAAGGTTTATTGCAATAATCATTCTTTAGTTTTAAAATTATTAATGATAATTGTTTACTCTGGGGATTCAATTAAATTGTTGTTTCTTGGTCCGATAACAGACAATTACATAATTAAAAGGTTAGTCCCTTGGTCTGGTGATTAACTGCTTAAAACACGTTTAAGTTCTTTACCCCTAAAACAGTGGCAACAAGCTCTCCCAATGGTCATGAGTTTGCTCGTTGCAACTCCTTTAGTTTTCGCCATTGATGTCGTTCTTGGTCCGATACGACACCAATAGTGATTGTGGAATTCAATTCATTAAAAGAATTGTAAGACAAAAATCATAATAAAAGCAACACATCAGAATTGAAATTATAACAAACTTGTGATCTTTATTACAACCCCAACACAAGAAACCTAGCATCTTATGACCATGGTCATGATGTGCGGGTTGAGCAGAAACTTAACCCCTACGATGGATATAGGGAGAAAAGGGGGAAAATGGAATTAAACTAAAACAAAAATGAGAATAGAAAGAAAACTCAGGTTTTGGATTCAGGGGAGATCAAACGGAAGAGCGACAACACCCCCTGGATGTCCAACCTCAAACTCAGAGGTCTGTCTCTCTATTTATAAAAAAAATAAACTACACGGCATGTACCCAAAAGTACATGCAGTGTACTTGGGTCAACTGACTTTTCTTTGTTTTCTCCGCCGATAGCTGATCCGCTGCGCCGCCCGTTGAATTGGAAGCGTCAACCGTCGGTGTGAGGGTACACGACATGTGGCGTCGACATACATGGCGTGTGGAAGCTCTATCAGCCACCAACTGCATCTAGAAGGACGTACACGACGTGTGAGCAGTCAATACACGTCGTGTTGTTTCTGGTCGGCTACATGAGTGTGTACTCGGGCTGGTCGAATCGTGTCTGGGTAAGGGTACATGACATGTGTTTATAAAGTACACATCGTGTATATATCAATTTTCATTCTGATCACTCCTGATTTGTGACTTTGATTGGAAACACCTGAAAAACACCACGAAAATCAAAATAAAGCATTTGATCCATAAAAGAATGTGTATCCGGTGAAAACCTGTTTTAAAAACTCAATAAAATGTATGAAAATGCATACAATAATCGGGCACATCAAACTCCCCCACACTTAGTCATTTGATTGTTCTCAAGCAAAATCTCAACATCTAATTAATAAAATCCGAATTCTAAAAAAGGAACCATTCAACTAATTATACTTATAAGTATTATAGCCATAGTTGAGGATTTTAAAAGGCACAAAACATATTTCAATTCCAATGATATTCTAATCATGTCTAATATATAATTCAATTAAAAACTTTCATCCTCTTTTAGTTACATTTTTCAACTTTTCATAAATATACATGCCACTTGATGATTTACCTCACCAGAAAATGTCACACTCATCACTCAAGATCATTTAATCAGAGTTATGCTCAATCTTAAGTATATGCACTCTATCCATAGGTTTGCAACTATTCTCATTGTCCACTTAGAAATCAAATCACAAAAATCACGAGGTCTTTCAATAAGGCTTAGATGTTTCTGAGGCTAAGGGTAGGTAGGTAATGATGTGAAAAATAATCGCAGAGGCTTGAAAAAGGAGGCTGGATTCTTAAACAATAAAGCATGATATTCAATAAGAAAGCTCAATGAAAAATGCATCCCCATCAAGATCTCTCAAAGGTCACCATCACCATGATATTCCCTTACGAATATGGGTTTGTAAACCATCAATGAGTATAATGAATGAATTTGGTCCTCTTTTGAAATATATATATATATATATATATATATATTTAAAGGGGACCACTTAGAAATACAATGAATAGGTTTTGGAACCCTTTTGTCCAAATGAAAAAGAGGCACTCTCCCTTACACTTAATTTCATGGTTGCTCACCAGAATATACCATAAATTGCCAAAACTCCATCTTTTAAAGCTCAAATGAATAATCATGCAATATTATCAAAGAATTTGGGTAGGAAAGATGAATAGACTTGTAATGTGGCTTCCTATCAAGGCATTTCATGATTTTTATAGGTTTTCATAGAGGTAAAATGTAGGGTGGGTCTCAAGGTCAAAGGGGCTGAAAAATCAATCAAATGCCTCAGTCATTTTAATGTAATTCAAAGTCTTTATGTTTTGAAGAGAAAAACTTACAAGTTCTAGTAATTATGCATATCCCAAGAATTTCTCAAGAAAGAGAGTATAAGAAAGAATATGACAAGAGCTCAGAATACCTCTCGAGAATGAGGATAATAATGGGTCAATCAGGTCACGACATGAATAAAAATGACCAGTCTAATAGATGCAAATGACCAAGAATTTAAATCAAAAATCAAATTATATCAGTAATCATTTTAAAATACTTTAAAATTAAAATAAGCATATATCTTTTAAAATTCCCATCTATGTCTTTATTATTTGTAATTATAATTAATAAAAAAAAACCACATTTTAAAATATTTCATCTATGTAATGATGTCTCCTAGATTAGTTTAAAGAAAAAGACTAGTGTAGTCAAGAGACTCTCCCCCACACTTAATATCACACATGGTCCTCTAAGTGCAACACTAAGGAAGAGAAGATGTGGCAAAACATAAGTGGTCCATGTCGAGGAGCAATGAAATAAGTAATCTAAAGAAAAGTAAGGAAAATAAACACCAAAATAATACTCCCCTCATGGAGAGCTTGAAAAGTTGGAAAGAAGTCGAAACGAGATTCCCATGACATGCCAGAGTACCTATGACAGTCGATGAAATGAGAAAAAAATTCCGCATACATGCAAACCATCACATCTCAAGAATAACACAAAAGAGATATATAATGTATGACAACCCTGCTTTTATTACAAACTTAAAAATGATTTATTACATAAAACTTCACTTGATACAACAAAGAAGATCGAGAGGTTTAGTGTCTTTGGGGTTTAGGATCATTACATAAAAACTTATAACATGAAATACAACATCTTTATTGAAAACTTCCTTTACATGACCACTACATTCCTTCGTACTTAGCATTGCATGAGATAACTTGAGGACATGCATAAGAAAAGGGTGAGCTATAAAGCCCAGTAAGGGAGTACACATGGAATAACATGAGGAGTACAATACATGTTAGACAATAGGCATATCAATAGAGCATAAGAAAAATATGAACATAAAGGCATGATAAAACATGATAATCATAACATGAAAATGTGACAACAACACTTAACATGGAATTAGCATGAGCCAATGCTCATTGCACATGGAGCATGAGTAAATCCTCATTGCACATAAAGCACGAGTAAACCCTTGTTGCACTTGAATTAGCATGAGTCAACACTCATTGCACATGGCGTATCATGATACTATACTTTATCCAATGCATTGGAGCGCTATAAGGGCGCACCCTTCTTAAACATTTCATTTCAGGCATAAGTGTGCCACATGGATCATAAAACATGGATTCATAAAACATAATCATTTATTCTACGATAAAGGAATGTGGAATTCATACATGAAACTTTATAATCAATAAGTAAATGTGAATAAAGGTGAATACCCTTGATGGAGAAATGGACATAGTATTCACTACACAATGACATTGGCTTAGAAAATCGGTGCGATTTCGGCAGCGTAACAGCGTGATATAAGAATTCATAAAAATGGTTGATAAGAGAGAAAGGGGTTCCTCGTCATATTTACATGTAATGGACAGTAAGGAGGTCATATAGATACATGTCCCAACAATTGTAGTGGAATTTAGATTCATGATACAAAAGTATTGCTTGAATGTAAAAGAGGAGAGTGAAGTTCCTTTCGGAATTTTGGCATAGTAACGGGTGTACATGAGAGGCATTTAATGAGAGATAAAGGGGCCTACCATCATTCAAACATAAAGAGGGAAGTATGAAGGAGGTGCGAAACCATACCTCAACATTCATAATTGAAATTAAAAGGGCAAAACAACTTAAAGAAAATTGGACAAAAATGAGAAAGGAAGAAAAACCCTTACTTGGAAGTGTGTTTCCAAAGGCTAGAGAGAGCCTTGTGAGAGGCTTCTTGGGATCTTGGGGCACCTTGGGATGATTCTAGAGAGAGTAGGGTAGAGGTTGGACGAACTCCAAAGCCTTTGAGTGAGGAGGAAGTGGGAGCTTGGGCGGGTTTATATAGGAAATGTGAAGGAATTGTTTATTATTTAGGTTTGAGACCCCTTATATTAAATTAATCCAAACCACAAACCATCCCATGGTTTTTGCCCAAGGTTTTTGGCAAAGGGAAGTGGAAAACAATATTTTATAAGGCCAAAGTCCGAACTTCTTAAAATATTAGGGTTGCTTATGTGGAGGTGAGTCACACTCCCATGAAAATTAATTTAAAAAGACAAGGTGTTTAATAAGTCTTGAGGGGTCCATTAATGCTTTGAAAAGTAAGCCAAACAAATCCAAAATCACATTATTTTAATGGTAAAACATATATTGGCCGAACATAAAGATTTTAGTATTTTATTACATCACTATTGGGTCATTATGATGTCATAAAACACATTATATATTTAAACGATATTTAATTTTTACTCAAAAATTTGACTGTCTCATAAAATTATGAAAAATTCACCGTTGGATAATTTCGACATCCTGATTCCAAAAATAACATTTATTTTACCTAAATAATTTTCTAAATATGTTAATTTTCACTTTTAAAATAAAAACCGACATTTATCGAAAATTCACGGGTTTTGACAAAAATGGCTTTCAAACCTTAATAAAAATTATAATTGCATTCATACAATTATATGATCATTTATATATAATAAAATTAATCTAATAATAATAGTAATAATAATATTTTATTAAAATATTATTTAATTCAAAAATCCCTTAATTTAATAAAATAGATTTCTTAATTAAATAATAACTAAAAACACCATTTGTACTTTAAAAACTATTTACAATGTATCAATAATGACAAGAAATTATATTCATTATTATATACAAAAAAAAAATAATGTACATGAACATAGTACTATTGATTAGTTACATAACCCCTTAAAACAGCCGCATAAGACCTAAGAGTAAGGTGTGCGATGGTGACAGACTCTTGGGGTGGCTCGGATAACATCGCTCGAGTGATAATTTCTATCAACTTCCACTTTTCCCGTAGATGGTCTCGTTCGAGCTTGACATGATGAAGCTCAGCTTGGGCTTGGTCAAGAGCGAAACCCAATGACGCCACCTCTTTTCCGAGCTCCGACAAATGAGCTTCGTATGGATCAATTCTACTGGATGAGGCCATCGCTTCTTTTGTCTGAGTAAATTTGGATTTGTTAAGGCCCTATATTTATATTAATCATGTGATCACTGTTCAACGACTATATTAGCAACGGTCAAAATTCTTAACATAAAACCAATGAAGTTGAAATTTTATATAAACATAAAGTGACATTTCATTAGATCAAGAGGGATTTCCATTAATGAAACTTTGGGTCGTTACAATATTCCCCCCTTAAGAAATTTCGCCCTCGAAATTTTCCTTTTCCCACACTAAAACAAATGTGGGTAACTCAGCTTCATCACTTCCTCCGATTCCCAAGTCGCTTCTTCAAACTTGTGGTTTCTCCACAACACCTTGACGAGGGGCATTGTCTTATTTCGTTGAACTTTTTCTCGATGATCTAAGATCTTCACTGGTTGCTCATCATAAGAAAGACCATCTTCCAATTGTACCACCTCAGAAGAGAGTACATGTGAAGGGTTCGATATGTACTTCCTTAAGAGGGATACATGAAAGACATCATGTACTTTGGCCATAGTAGGTGGAAGTGCTAGTCGATAGGTCACATCCCCGACACGATCAAGAATTTCGAAGGGGCCGATGTACCTTGGACTTAACTTCCATTTCTTTCCAAACCTCATGACCTTCTTCCATGGAGATATGCGTAGAAAAACCATGTCTCCAACTTTAAACTCAAGGTCTCGTCGACAATTATCTGTATAACTCTTCTGTCGACTCTGGGCTGCCTTGATATGCTACTGAATGGTTTTCACCTTCTCCACCATTTCCTCGACCATTTCTGGTCTAAGCAGCTTACGTTCACCGACCTCATCCCAACATTCTGGTGTTCTGCACCTTTTTCCATACAGGGCTTCATATGGTGCCATTTGGATGCTCGAGTGGAAACTGTTATTATAAGAGAACTCAACCAGAGGAAGATGTTGATCCCATCCTCCTTTAAAGTCCATTGCGCACGCTCTCAACATATCCTAAGTGTTTGGATAGTCTGCTCGGATTGGCCATCAGTTTGAGGATGATAGGCCGTACTGAAGTTCAGTTCAGTATTCAGAGCATGTTGAAGACTCTTCCAAAACTTAGAGGTGAATCTTGGATCTTGGTCATACACAATAGATAGTGGTACTCCATGCAATCTTACCACTTCCCTGATATATATCTGTGCCAGTTGATCCAATGAGAAATCCTCCCGAATAGCAATGAAGTGTGCAGTCTTTGTAAGACGATCCACAATAACCCAGATTGCATTGTTGCCTTTGGATGTCCTCGGAAGTCCGGTGACAAAGTCCATGGTGATGTTTTCCCATTTCCATTCTGGTATGGGCAATGATTGCATCATCCCCTTAGACTTCTGCCTCTCTGCCTTCACTTGCTGACATACCAGGCGCTTTGATGTATATTCAGCAATCTCCTTCTTCATATTATCCCACCAAAAGTTTTCTCGGAGATCTCGATACATCTTTGTGCTCCCTGGGTGAATAGAGAAATTTGAACTATGTGCATCATCCAAAAGTTCCTTCTTCAGCTCTGGACATGATAGAACACATAGTCTTTTCCCAAACTGCACAATTCCTTTTTCATTAACATTAAACTCCGAGGATTTACCTTTTTCGATAGCTTCCACTTTTTCTTGAATTCCCACATCATCCTTTTGAGCATCCTTTAACCTTTCCAAAAGAGACGGTTGAGTAATCATTTGTGAAAGGATTGATGATGTTCCCTTCTCTATGATTCCCATGTCCATCTTCATCAAGTCTAAGAAGATTGGATCCTTCTCAATTCTCATCATTGATAGAATCGCTGGATCCTTTCTACTTAGGGCATCTGTCACCTTATTCGCTTTCCCAGGGTGGTAATGGATTGAACAGTCATAATCCTTGATGAGCTCTATCCATCTTCTCTGGCGCATATTAATCTCTTTTTGTGTGAATATATATTTAAGACTCTTGTGGTCAGTATATATCTCACATTTCTCTCCATAGAGATAATGCCGCCAGATTTTCAAGGCAAAGATCACCGCCGCCAACTCCAGATCATGCGTTGGATAGTTTCGCTCATGGATTTTCAACTGCCTCGAGGCATATGATATCACTTTATCACTCTGCATTAGCACACATCCTAAGCCCTTCTTCGAAGCATCACTGAATACCACAAAAAGTTCCCCACTTGTGGGTAAAGTGAGCACGAGCGCAGTGATAAGCCTCCTTTTCAACTCCTTGAAGCTTTCTTCGCATTCATCACTCCAAGCAAACTTTACTCCCTTTCGAGTTAGCTTGGTAAGAGGGTTGGACAATCGTGAGAAATTTCTTACAAATCGTCGATAATATCCAACTAACCCCAAGAAGCTACGGATATCCGTTACCGATGTTGGACTCGACCATCCCTCAATTGCATTTGTTTTGGAGGGATCCACAAATATCCCATTGCTTGTGATGATATGACCCAAGAATGAGACTTCCTTCAACCAGAACTCACACTTGCTGTACTTTGCATAGAGCTTCTCCTTGCACAAAGTCTCCAATACAGTTCTTAAATGCTCCTCATGATCCTCCTTGGTTTTGGAGTATATTAGAATATCATCTATAAAGACTACCACAAATTTGTCTAGGTAATCTCTAAAGACTCTATTCGTTAAGTCCATGAAGATTGTTGGAGCATTAGTGAGTCCGAAAGGCATTACTATGAATTCATAGTGCCCGTATCTTGTGCGAAAAGCAGTCTTGGAGATATCTTCCTTCTTCACCCTTACTTGATAATATCCCGATCGCAAGTCCACCTTGGAGAAGTATTGTGCTCCACGCAGCTGATCGAACAAGTCATCAATTCTTGGGAGAGGATACCCGTTCTTTATCGTGATTTTGTTAAGTTCACGATAATCGATGCAAAGCCGCATTGAACCATCCTTCTTCTTGACGAAGAGGACTGATGCACCCCATGGTGAAGCACTTGGGCGTATAAACCCTTTATCCAGATTCTCCTGTAGTTGTTTCTTCAGCTCTTCAAGCTCTACAACAACCATTCTATATGGAGTCTTGGATATTGGTAAAGCCCCGAGTATAAGTTCAATTGAGAATTCAACATCTCTTCTAGGAGGAAGACCAGACAGTTCCTCGGGAAACACTTCAGCGAATTCCCTCACAATAGGAATTTCTTCAAGGATGGTTTCTTCTTTGGACTCAATCATCTGAGCCAGATACGCGTGCTCATAAGGCAGTAATATCCACGCTTGAGATAATGGAGCTAAAGGAGATTCATCTTCCTCCTTACACTTGTAAAGAATCAGGGGTCAATTCTTCAAATGGAGTGTGATTTCCCTCTCCCAAAAATTTATGTTGGCTCTATATAAGGAAAGCCAATCCATGCCAAGAATTGCATCAAATTCCACTAGAGGGAGTATGGCGAGGTTCGCCGGGAAATTCAATTCACAAATTATAACAGGGGAGGACTTATATTCATGGGATGCAATGATTGCCCCATTTTCCGTACTCACTGACATCTTCACTTCCATGATTTGTGGTGGTGCTGGGATTGTTCTACTAAACTTTCGAGATATAAAAGAATGCGTAGAACCTGAATCAAAAAGTACGTTCGCTATTATTGAATGAATAACTAGCGTACCTGTCACCACTTCGTTGTCGGGGTTCACTTCGGCAGAAGTGATGACAAAAGATCTTCCTTACTGCCTTGGAGGTTGTTGGTTGTCTCCGAAAACCCTTGGATTAGGGCACTGATTTGCAAAATGACCTGGTTCTTTGCATTTGTAGCATTGAACAACGCGTTGAGATTTGAACGAAGCGTTCCTCTCCTCTGTCGCAACCGCGGGTCTTTCTTGCCGATAGTTAACAGCTAGGTGCCCTTCTCTTCCACACCTGAAGCATTTCCTCATCCCCTTAAGGCAATTTCCAGGGTGCTTCTTTCCGCACTTTTGGCAAGTGGGGTGCTGGATCTTCTTAGCACCGTTGGATTTATCCATCAGACCGCCAGTATTGAATTCTACCTTACGCTTCTTGTCCCCATGATACCCCTGTGATTCTCCGATCTCCATTTCGACCTTGAGGGCACATCGGACAATTTCCTCATAGCTGTCGAAGTCACGGATCGCTAATGCTTTCCGCAGGCCAGGCTTCATCCCACCAAAGAAGCGGTCAACCTTGCATTCGGGGGTAACGACAAAGCCAGAAGCGTATCGTGCAAGCCTTGTGAAGTTTTCCTCGTATGCTCTAACAGATTCTTTGTCTTTTTGCTTGATGTAAAGGAAGTACCTTTCCATCTTAAGCCGGAGGGTGCGCGGAAAATATTTATCGAAAAACATCTTCCGGAAATCCTTCCATTCCAACGCCTTGATCTCCTCCTCAGGCTTCATATTTTTGATCAACGTCCACCATTGATCAGCTTCACCCTCCATACGATAAGCCGCTAGGAGAACCTTCTCTTGTTCAGAACATTGAAGGATGGAGAAGATCTTTTCAATGGAGTTGATCCATTGTTCAGCGATCGTGGGATCAGATGATCCACTAAAAGTAGGAGGCCTTTGTCTCATGAAGCTCTCGATAGCGACTTGTTCTTTCTTAGGGGGGTTTGGACGTTCCTCTTGATCCGTGTTTCTATAAAATTCATGAGTTAACTGAGAGAGAAGCGTGACAAAGTTCGCGATTCCCGCTCCCATTGGATTGGGCATCTCATTAGTACAGTCGTCACACTGATTTTCACATCGGTTGTTAGCCCGAGTCCTCCTATTACCGGCCATTGGCTGGAATAAAAGGAATGTTAGGGGTTAACACATAAAGGGTAATCCAAAGACAAAAGTTGATGACTTATAAATAAACTTTTATTTCCTTTACTCATGAGTCTATAGGCTTCAATCTAGGCTTTTCATGATCTACTTTCTAACATATATTCTTAGGGGCATTTTTTTAATTCCCTTAATAAGGGTTCATACTAAGATTGTGAATTTATCAAAACATATCCCCCGGGAGTGTCGTAACCAAGAGTGCAGCAAGGCCCGTTGTCGTGCACCAGTTCCCGTTCGAGTCTAGCTCAAAGCGGTGTTTTCGGGTTTTACCCCTAGGATACATCTATGCCAGAACCGCCTCAACCTGCTCGTATCCAGACAGTGATGTATTTGTTTGATAAACCACTTACTCAGTACTTACCAAAACTTAGGGATGTTTTTATTATACTTAGTATTGTCTCTAAGGCTTTACTAGGGTTTTCGAATCCTAATCCAAAAAATAACTAAACCTATCCTCTGATACCAACTATGACAACCCTGCTTTTATTACAAACTTAAACATGATTTATTACATAAAACTTCACTTGATACAACAAAGAAGATCGAGAGGTTTAGTGTCTTTGGGGCTTAGGATTATTACATAAAAACTTAAAACATGAAATACAACATCTTTATTTAAAACTTCCTTTACATGACCACTATATTCCTTCGTACTTAGCATTGCATGAGATAACCTGAGGACATGCATAAGAAAAAGGTGAGCTATAAAGCCCAGTAAGGGAGCACACATGGAATAACATGAGGAGTACAATACATGTTAGAAAATAGACATATAAATAGAGCATAAGAAAAATATGAACATAAAGGCATGATAAAGCATGATAATCATAACATGGAAATATGACAACAACACTTAACATGGAATTAGCATGAGCCCAGACTCATTGCACATGGAGCATGAGTAAATCCTCATTGCACATAAAGCACGAGTAAACCCTCGTTGCACTTGAATTAGCACGAGTCAACACTCATTGCACATGACGTATCATGATACTATACTTTATCCAATGCATTGGAGCGCTATAAGGGCGCACCCTTCTTAAACATTTCATTACATGCATAAGCGTGCCACATGGATCATAAAACATGGATTCATAAAACATAATCATTTATTCTACGATAAAGGAATGTGGAATTCATACATGAAACTTTATAATCAATAAGTAAATGTGAATAAAGGTGAATACCCTTGATGGAGAAATGAGCATGGTATTCACTACACAATGACATTGGCTTAGAATCGGTGCGATTTTGGCAGCGTAACGACGTGATATAAGAATTCATAAAAATGGTTGATGAGATAGAAAGAGGTTCCTCATCATATTTACATGTAATGGACAGTAAGGAGGTCATATAGATACATGTCCCAATAATTGTAGTGGAATTTAGATTCATGATACAAAAGTATTGCTTGAATGTAAAAGAGCAGAGAGAAGTTCCTTTCGGAATTTCGGCATAGTAACGGGTGTACATGGGAGACATTTAATGAGAGATAAAGGGGGCTCCCATCATTCAAACATAAAGAAGGAAGTATGAGGTAGGTGCGAAACCATACCCCAACATTCATAATTGAAATTAAAAGGGCAAAACAACTTAAAGAAAATTGGACAAAAATGAGAAATGAAGAAAAACCCTTACTTGGAAGTGTGCTTCCAAAGGCTAGAGAGAGGCTTGTGAGAGGCTTCTTGGGAGCTTGGGGCACCTTGGGAGGATTCTAGAGAGAGTAGGGCAGAGGTTGGATGAACTCCAAAGGCTTTGAGTGAGGAGGAAGTGGGAGATTGGGTGGGTTTATATAGGAAAGGTGAGAGAATTCTTTATTATTTAGGTTTGAGACCCCTTATATTAAATTAATCCAAACCATAAACCATCCCATGGTTTTTGCCCAAGGTTTTTGGAAAAGGGAAGAGGAAAACAATTTTTTATAAGGCCAAAGTCCGAACTTAAAAATTAGGGTTGCTTATGTGGAGATGAGTTACACTCCCATGAAAATTAATTTAAAAAGACAAGGTGTTTAATAAGTCTTGAGGGGTCCATTAATTCTTTGAAAAGTAAGTCAAATAAACCTAAAATCACATTATTTTAATGGTAAAACATATATTGGCCGAACATAAAGATTATAGTATTTTATTACATCACTATTGGGTCATTATGATGTCATAAAACACATTATATATTTAAACAGTATTTAATTTTTACTCAAAAATTTGACTATCTCAGAAAATTATGAAAAATTCAACGTTGGATAATTTCGACGTCCTGATTCCAAAAATAACATTTATTTTACCTAAATAATTTTCTAAATATGTTAATTTTCACTTTTAAAATAAAAAACGACATTTATCGAAAATTCACGGGTTTTGACAAAAATGGCTTTCAAACCTTAATAAAAATTATAATTACATTCATACAATTATATGATAATTTATATATAATAAAATTAATCTAATAATAATAATAATATTTTATTAAAATATTATTTAATTAAAAAATCCCTTAATTTAATAAAATAGATTTCTTAATTAAATAATAACTAAAAACACCATTTGTACTTTAAAAACTATTTACAATGTATCAATAATGACAAGAAATTATATTCATTATTATATACAAAATAATAATAATGTACATGAACATAGTACTATTGATTAGTTACATAAGCCCTTAAAACAGCCGCATAAGACCTAAGGGTAAGGTGTACGATGGTGACAGACTCTTGGGGTGGCTCGGATAACATCGCTCGAGTGGTAATTTTTATCAACTTCCACTTTTCCCGTAGACGGCCCCATTCGAGCTTGACATGATGAAGCTCAGCTTGGGCTTGGTCAAGAGCGAAACCCAATGACACCACCTCTTTTCCGAGCTCCGACAAATGGGCTTCGTATGAAGCAATTTTATTGGATGAGGCCATCGCTTCTTTTGTCTGAGTAAATTTGGATTTGTTAAGGACCTATATTTATACTAATCATGTGATCACTGTTCAAAGTCTATATTAGCAACGGCCAAAATTCTTAACATAAAACCAATGAAGTTGAAATTTTATATAAACATAAAGAGACATTTAATTAGATCAAGAGGGATTTCCATTAATGAAACTTTGGGTCGTTACATAATGAAAGAACCATGTGTCGGTAATAGTCACAGTGTAGCCTCAGGAGGTGCATTGTCTACTACAGGGGGATCCATGAGAGATGTGTTAGTTGTAGTGGACGTTGTTGGCGCTAGGTCCTCGCTCTATTGGGTGGACTCAATTAGAATATCTCTAGCCGCATCAGTAGAAGTGACATCTAGTCTAATAGTAGACAGGAGCACTGAATTTGTGGCTAGAGCTGTAAATGAAGTCTGCGGCTGCGGTGCAGAGGGCGAATGATCGGAACGAGGAGCAGGTGTTGGGGAGAATAGAATGACCAAGTGCTAAAGAATAAGGCCCAACATGCTCTCAATCTTGTTGAGTCTCTGATCCATGACATCCTGGCAGTGCTCCATGATGTCCTAGCGGTGCTCCATGATGTCCTGGCAGTGGTCCAAGGTGGCCAGGTGGAGAGAAAATGTGAGATCAGCTGAATGTGCGGGTGGAGATGGGGTTGTGGATGGGCCAGAAGAAGATGGAATGGAAGAAGAAGGTGGAAGGGGGGAAGAAGTGGGGAGAGGTGGGGAAGGAATGTATGCTTGTGGATGGAGTGGGATCGGAGCAGCAACACCATTGGGGACAAATTGGTCATCTCTCGCCACAGGTGGTGCTGAGGCGTCCTGCACGAGCACAAAGGCATCTCCCCGCCTCTCGACCATCCTCACGCGAATAAGCATGATGAAGTCCATTCGCTGGGGAGAACCTAAGTGATCGTGAGGGAGAGATGACTCAAACACCCTCAGGTGGTGTGCCAGTCGGGTGATGTAGAATCTTATGTTCAGGTTTTCTTGACGGTCGGTGATCATGGAGTGGAAATAGGAAGCGACAAAGCAGAGGAGGTTAGGGTAACCGTGCTAGACGATGGAGGTAAGGAGCTCCATATCATGGCTAGACACGACACCCATGTCCTCATGGCGGGGGAAAAGGATGACACTAAAACAATGATGGATGAAACAGAGGGTAGGGAAAATGATGAGGGTACTCTTATGTGAGGTGGGGGCGTATTTGTAGTTAGGTCCAACAAGCTCCCGCCACAAAAAAATAAGGTTGGAACGCTCTGGGCGGGTGTGTTGGGCAAAAATCCCTCAAGGTATCATTGAAGCATTTTTGAGGTGATTGTGTTTGTTGACAAAGTGGAAAACTGTGTTGTGATTGTTGACGAAGAAAACCATGACATACTAATTTGTTGACAAAGGGGATTTCATGGTGGAATTTCGAGTTCAAGAGCTGTGGTCAACTATCCATGTTTGATTCAAGAATGTCGACAAAGGAATGAATGATCTGGAGGCGGTACAAAAAGAACAGATACAAGGTGGCGCTGTTTTCCAGTGTTTACCAAATTTTTGGGCCTGAAAATCGAAAAATGAAGAAAAGTGGTTTTTGGAAAAGGGACTTGCGTGCCGTGTACTTGATGACTTGAAAATTTGCGCGCCATATGTTTTTCAAGATCAGATCATCAAAATATGGCAAAGGGATAAGGGTGGCGCAAGTATTGATTTGGTCGCGTAGGTGACTTGCGCGCCAAGAGAAAGGACTTACATGCCGGTACATAGGAGGATTGGAAACTTGTGCGCCTGTTGTTTTTCAAGATCAGAACTTCAAAATATGCCAAAGGAAAGAGGTTCACGCAAGTTTGGAAGTGGGTTGCGCAAGTGACTGGCAGGGGAAGAGACATGCGCGCTGAGACTTGCACGCCGAGGGAGACTTGCGCGCCGTCACGCAGGGTGGTCAAATTGCCTATAAATACTGGACCACCCCTCCTCATTTCTTAACAGAGTTCAACATTTTGAGAAATCAGAGCTCCTGTCGCGCAGGTGTGGTGGTCGCGCAAGTGGTGGTGTGTTGCGCAAGTGGGACTTGCGCGCCAGATTTGATGAAGCGCGATTGTTGTTAGTTGCACGCCAATATTGGTTTGGACGTAAAGGGAAGTGAGTCGCGCAATTTTGGAATTGAAGAAGCTTGTGTCGCGTAAGTGTCTGAGGTGGGATTGCGTGCTAGTTGTGACTTCCGCGCCGATACTTGCGCGCCAGATTAGACTTGTGCGCCAAGTAAGGTTGTTTTTCCAGCAGTGTTTTCGGGTTGCGTGGAAGCTGGAAGTTTGCCCGATACCTTCGGTGCAAAGAGAGATTCATATATGGATGAAAGTTGGACTTTAACAGAGCATCTACATACAGAAAAAGATGCATTCTTTCATGCAAATGAAGAGACCTACAGGTCTATAAACTGTGAGTGGATTCCTTCTAGAGCAGTGAACAAAGGAAGAGAAAGAAGGTGATCCTCTCCACCGGCAGTGAGCCAGAGAGAGAGAAACATGGAGTGACCCTTGGGAAAGCAGTGAACTGACCCTAAACATTATAAAGGCAGTGAGATTGGGCGTAGAAGTGATCTAGCCCGAACCTTATAATCTACAGCCAGTGAAGTTTAGTGGAATTGGGTACGACCAACAACCTGTTGGCGTATGCTCCTTGGACGTAGCCCTTAGCGGTGAACCAAGTAAAATTGATGTGTTCTGTGCTTGCTTTACTTTCTGTTTATATTGTGCAACAAGAAAGAGAGAGAAGTGTGTTTTTCTTAACAGCGAAACAAGATCAGAACGAGCTTTAATTTTAAATTAGTCATACCCTGATTCACCCCCCCCTCTCAGGGTATTCAACCTTGTGGACCTAACAGGGTGAGAGCTGCGGTAGGGTATGAGGTGGCTGGATGATGGTAGAAACCGCACCCTCGGCCAAACTTGGCCATAGTTAGGGAAAAGTGTTGTTCGCCTAGCCGGAATCTGACTAGAGTCACCGTATCATTAGGCGTCTCTCGGTATGTGGGTCTGTCGAAATTTAAAGTAGCGATAAACTCCAAAAATAAATATCTGAATGTAGGAGTGCTAACCTGGAGTGTGTCATTGAGATGCATGTGCCCGAGGAGCTCCTGGATCTCCTCCCAGATTCCCAAGCGTTGAGGGGTAGTGGTGTCAAGGAAGCAACCGCTCATCTGAATCGTCCACTGTGAAAATCTTCACAGCTGGTCTACCGTAGGATGACACTCATCGAAGATCATATAGGTGTGGCTGGGGTCGGGTTGCTTTCGGCACTGGCTGTGCTGGAGCATCAACTACTGATGTAGAAGGCCCATCTGTTGTGGTTGTGGGTGGATCAGTTGTGGCTGTAGATGGCTCTGAAGTACTGGCAGTTGTGGAAGGTGGCGCGATCACACCCGATGGTGTCGCGCCGACAGTAGGAAATGCAGTATTGGATCCCTCGATAGTTGTAGCGGAAGGGGTTGCGGTGTTCGTAGGACCAGAGGCTGATGTTGAGGATGTGGCTGCCGGTGGGAGAGGAGGCAACATCACCAAAGCTGGTGGCTGGTGAGATGGTCGATCTGTCACGGTAGGCCCTCCTGATGTCTGGAGTCAGATTCAACGTAGTGCGGGTTTCTCCCCAGCAGTAGCGAGGAGAGGTCATTTCCCACTGGCACAGCCTTCATCTTCCATAATCTGAAAAGGAAAGAAAATAAGAAAAAAACAAAAACAAAATGAAAAAGAAAGCAAAATAGTGAGAAAGCATAAAAACAGAAGTACACGGTGTGGAGATCCAGAGTACACGACATGTAGTGTGGCCATTAGGTGAACCCGTGTGCTCTGGAGACACACGTTGAGTGGGCATGTGTTTGGGAAAATGAGAGTACACGACATGTGAAATTGACACACGTTGTGTGTGTGAACATGGGGACCTGGCCGTGTATGTGCCTGGACACGACCTCTGCCAAGAGGAGGTATAAAACAAAGTACATGGCGTGTGGTGAGTACACACGTCGCGTGTGAGAACACGGGCACCCAACCCATGTATGAACCGACATGGCCAAGTCTTTAGGGAGGCAGTACACGATGTGTCCCGAACACACACACCGTGTGTGGGTACATGGGATACTGGTCGTGTGGTCTTGTGGCCACAGGTTCATTTAAGGACGTGTGGAAGCATTTGTACACGACATGTGCCGGAGGCACACACCGTGTGTTTTTGATTTTAGAATGGATGGTTGTGTACATAAAGTACACGACATGTGTTCTTCATTTTTGCCTGTGTACTGCGGGTTTTTGGCCGAACACCTATCTGATTCACAAATCACCACATACATGTGTAAAACACTGAAATACTGGGCGTAAAATGTCATACCTGGATCAAGGATCAAAATGAGGATGAAATATGGACTTGAATCGAAGCGAAATGGAGGATGGATCGAGGGAGGCTGAGCGGGCCTATAGAGCAAGCCAAACGGGGGGGGGGGGGGGTGGCGGCTTCGACACGGGGTGTGCCTGGATAGGGTTCCCTGACTTTTATAGCCAAACTACACAGCATGTATAATGAAATACACGCCGTGGAAGTGATTTTTTTTTCATTTATTCATTCTTTTCTTGGGACCCTCGACTCCACATTCTTATAGATTTTTATTCGACTGGAAATTGATACGATTCACCTGGAGAGGATTTTTATCCGCATGATCTAGCGTTGTCGTACTTGTATCCAAAATAGTATTATCCGTATATGGATGATGAGTTTCAATACGAGGAACACCCTTGTACATTCTTCACCCCACCCATCTCTTATTCTCTTCCTGAATCTTCAGGTAATACTGAAAGATTATTATCAATGATGGAAGACTTTACCACATACCAGTTGGACCAAACCGAAAGGTTGGGAAGACTTGGTACCATGGTAGAGAAAATTTCAGAGATAATCTACAATATGTATACTTCAGTTGAGTTTAAGACTGGGTTTTCTAACCCTATTTTACCTGAGGAGGCATGTTATGATGTGGGCCCAACTTGTAATTCACTAACAGTTTCTGAAAATGATTTTCAAAGCACCAATTTTGAAATGGGAACATGTCATGTCATGCTAATACTGAATTCGACCAATTCTTTCTTTCTGAACCCTTAGTTGATTATTTACCTACTCAAGAGGATACCTGCAATTAATTTCATGTTTTCAGCATTAGAAAGTAGGAACCCAAGGAGGTGAAGGACATATGTGATCAGAACAAGGCACAGGTCTACCTTCGACATCTACTGGCCACAGAGCAGGGATACTGCAAGCCGCCACCCAAACCACCTGAAGGTCAATAAACATGGCTAAAAGACGAGGGCACCAGACATATGTGGTTGTTCACACAGTAGAAGCCACATTCGCCTTCAGATTATAGGTAAGTATCCTACCTTAGGTCGTGCCAAAGACCTAAAACAAAGACGCTTGTTGGGAGGCAACCCGACCACTCTCCTCTCTTCTTCTTTTCAATTTTTAATAAACACAAGGTGTGTACTTCTCCTTCACACGCCGTGTACCTTTCTTTTTTCTCATCCGTTGTTCAAATTTAAAAAAATTGAGGTTACACACCATGTGTACCTTTAGACACGACCATATTTTGACCGAAAACGTCGCGAGGCGCGACAAATTGAAAGTTATTGTTCCCTTATAATCTGATTAACTAGGTAGTTAGCGACATTCGGGGTAGACCCCATAGGGAAACAAAAAAGCAATCACCAGCGCAAGTCAGCGGATCTCAGCCGATTGTCCAGACAAAATGAATGAAGGGAAAAATGATGAAAATGTGAAACAATTTGCGAAAATTCAATTAAAACAGAAGAAGAGACAAAACAATCAAAAAACAAATGTGTTGGGGTTGCAACTCAATTAATGTTTATTACAATAATCATTATTTAGTTTTAAAATTATTAATGATAATTTTTTACCATGAGGATTCAATTAAATTGTTGTTTCTTAGTTCGATAATAAAAAATTACGTAATTAAATGGTTAATCCCTTAACCTAGTGATTAACTCCTTAAAACACGTTTAAGTTCCTTACCCCCTAAAACAGTGGCAACAAGCTCTCCCAATGTTCACGGGTTCACTCGCTGCAACTCTTTTAGTTTTCATCATTGGTGTCATTCTTGGTCCGATACGACACCAATAGTGATTTTGGAATTCAATTCTCTAAAGGAATTTTAATACAAAAATCATAATAAAAGCAACACACCAAAATTAAAATTATAACAAACCCGTAATCTTTATTACAACCCCAACACAAGAAACCTAGCCTTTATGACCATGACCATGGTGTGTGGGTTGAGTAGAAACTCAAACCCTACCATGGATACGAGAGGAGAAAAGGAGGAAAAGGGAATTACAATAAAATGGAAATGAAAATAGAAAGAAAACTCAGATTTTGGATTTAGGGGAGATCAAATGATAAAGCGACACCACCTCCCCTTTGGATGTCCAACCTCGAACTTAGAGGCCTGCCTCTCTATTTATAGAAAAATAAACGACACAGTGTGTGTCCAAAAGTACACGCAGTGTACTTGGGTCAACTGACTTTTCTTTATTTTCTCCTTCGGTAGGTGATCCGCTGTGCCGCCCATTGAATTTGAAGCGTCGATGGTCAATGTGAGGGTACACAACGTGTGGTGTCGACATACATGGTGTGTGAAAGCTCTATCATCCACCAACTGCATCTAGAAGGATGTACATGATGTGTGAATAGTTAATACACATTGTGTTGTCTTTGATCGACTACATGGGCGTGTACTCGGGCTGGCCAGAATCGTGTCTGAGAAAGGGTACACAACATATGTTTATAAAGTACACACTGTGTATATATCATCTTTCATTCTGATCACTTCCGGTTTTGTGACTTTGACCAAAAACACCTGAAAAACACCATGAACACCGAAACAAATCATTTCATCCACAAAAGAATATGTATCCGACGAAAACGTGTTTTAAAAACTCAATAAAATGTATGAAAAGGTATACACAAATCGGGCACATCATTAATACATGTCATTACTCACACACTTTGATGTATTATTGTAAATCGTGATGACATATGACCGCAACGAAGTTGGGTACGTTGAGTGCATTACAAATGATGTGTTATTAATGAATGGGTCGATGAAAGATTTGTATTTTCCATCTGTATGAAGGATGATATCTTGACCCTTTGATTGAAATGGAACCGCCACATTAAATTTCATGACTATGGCATATCAAATATATAGGCTGATGACACATGTGTGCAACCTGTTTGATGAGATATCATGACCAAAAGATTATATAGCACAATGAGCGTTCGTATTTGGTTGTTGACGTGACATACCTTCTTCCTCTATGGGTTCTTTGATGTGTTCCTAGACAACAATATTGGATTTAGGCAAGCCCGCCCAATGTCACTAAGGAAGAGGCCTAGAGGGTCACACGCAAAGTGTTTTATTTGATCTCAGTTAAATATTATTTATGTTCAATAGTTAGAATAATAATTATTCTCTATTCCTAGAAGCAATATTTATTCAAGATTTATTTAAGTATCGTAAATGTTAAATGAATATTTTTCACAAGGTCATTATTTAATTACACGAATATATAATATTTATTTATCTCTTGTTTTTTACATGTTAATAAATGATTATTTGTTTATTAAATAAATAATACATTTAGTTATGTGGATATTCAATAAATATTTATTCATCATACCATGCATAGAATATTTATTTATTTATCGAATAAATAATATTTATTAAAAAAATAAAAAAATGTTGAGGAGGACGAGCATACCAGACTTTGTTTGATGATAAATATTTTATTTACCAAACTGTAAAATAAGTATTTATTATTGTGTAGGTTTTCCCACATCACAGGTAAAATAATAATAATTATAATAATATTATTATTTACATGACATGATGTTTATTGAGGATTAATTCATAGTTGATGGTATTTGAGAAATTAATTGAAACTAAACCCTAACCTTAGGCTTATTTATAGATTTCTATGTCAATCAAAGAAATGTTAATCATTATGTACAACAATTTCCTTTCAAGATCTCCCTCATCATCTTTTCCTCTCAAGACTGAGGAGAACAAGAAAAATTCCTTCAAGCCTGAAAGAACGTGAAGCGATCAAAGTGAACAATTCAAGACGATCAATCGATCACGCTAACACCTGATGTTTCATCGACGTTGTTTAGAGATAGAAGGAGTACGCGTAGATCACTGATAAATGAGAGTTTACTTTGGCCCATCACCACACAAAAACAATACAATGATCAAATTAGAATGATCACCATCATCAACGAAGAAAGATCTCAAGACCAAAGTAATATTTCTTCTTGTGTTTTAAATTAATTATAAATTAACTTGTGAATATTCTATTTCTTGGTTTCGGCAAAATCATTTGTCAATATTTTTTTAAAAAAAATTTCATTGGTCACGACATTTATGTCATGAACATTACGAATGATCCGATGAATCTGACAAAAGATGAGTTGACTATAGACTCAATAGGTGTTTCCATTGCGTTTGGAATCATCAAGTGGTATCAGATGAGTCATGTTAAATTTATAATTATTTAATTATTGTTGATCGTTACACACATTTAAAATTAGTTTTCATTTCATGCAATTCATTCTTTAATCCAATCATCAAGATCTCTTCTTATTCCCTTTGTTTCTCACTTATATAATCCAGATCTGATTAAATATTAACGAAGAACATTCGAAGAACTCATCCGAAGGTGCTAAGGAGTCTGGTCGGACAACATGAGATTATAGCGTATAGTCGGTGTGCATACAATGTATCCTAGTTCATTGCATCAGGATGTAGCGTGAATTAATTCTTCGCGTCATGCAGTGGAGACATGGAGTGTTAAATTCTCTATGTGTTGACCGAGTTAGGTTGACACACGACATGCGGGACTACACACTGTGTAACTGGGTTGCACTCCGTGTAGTCCATGTGTTTTCTCAATGAAAACGTGTCGTCAAAAACGTGTAAAAAGGAGGATACATGACATGTGCCAGTTGTACATGCCGTGTACCCCACACATGTCTACATAGTAAGACACCCAGTCCTTAGGTGTGTATCACGGATATAAAATGAGAAGGATATGCGACATGTAGATGGATGTACACATCATGTACCCAAACCAGTTTATGCAGAAAATTAAAATTAATTTATTACTCCATGAACCTCATCATCATGTGTTCCGTGTTTCATTTATTTGACTCGTAATATGTCGATTACTCCGCGCATATTAAATGATTAATTTATTATTGTACAAAATATGAACTACATACCATGTATAGTCGCAATATGTCGATTACTCCACGCATATTAAAAGCATTACACACAATGTTAATTAACATGTGTTCTGTGTTTCATTTAATTGACCCATACATGCCAAACGTGTATGTTAAATGCTGCATGAGTAGACTGTATATGATCTTAATACATACCGATTAGTTTTAACATGTACTCACTGAGTTGCTTCCAAGTACAAGAAGTGTAATTATTATATTAAAATTTAAATAAAATTAATTAATTTAAAATCACAAAGGATAAGTATCTTCCGGACAGATTGAATGAATATTAAGATAAATTGAATTAATTGATCAATATGACAATTAATTGAATTAATTTACACATGTTTATCTTAATAAAAGAAAGAATCAAAATGAATGTTAGCCAGATATTTTAAATGCATTTTCATTGCACTAGTGGATGACCATGAGCTTACACCGACCTGTGTATGTTTATGATTTCTTTTAATTTAATTATTGCATGAGTTTTTTGCAATTATTTTATTAAATTGATGGTCTACGAGTCATCCCTCCCTCATTATGTACGTGTCTGTGTGCCCACAATTTCTTTTATGTAAACCTCCTTTCTGGTTCCTCTCACCTGCAAGTGAAGAAAATCATTGTATGGACGGAGCTCCCATGCACATTAAGTTGGTTCTTTCCCTTAGGGTCAATTGTTTGTTTATTATTTGCTTAATAAACAAACCACTAGTTAAAGCTCACGATCATGCCACAGTTTATTTATTTTATTTCTGTTTGGTGCATGATTTATTTAATGGATGTAAGATTGCGATCACATAAATAAATAAATTAATATGCAAAGATGAAATTAAAATAAAAGGATCATGCATAAATATTTTATCAAGAACATTGTTAATTAGTTAAGTGAAATTCATTTAATATTAACAAGACATGTAAAAGATAAAATACGATAATTTACACATAATAAACAAAATCACGCAAGTTAATATTAAGTCATTAAACATTTTATCATCCGAGTTTAAGATGGACTCATAGTTAAAGTGCCAGATTTTGGCCTTTGTTGGGGTCACTTTTAATTATGGTGAAATCTAAACAAAGATGGCGGGTCGAGTTAACCAAACTTGTATTGGATTTAACGACCTTTGTCTGTTCAATACAAATTTGGAGGCAAGTGTTGAAAAAATATGAGTTAGGATTTCAGGATTGAGGGGCCCACTCAATAGAACAAGGAACTGCAAGCCTGTAGATGGAAAGACCGTCTGCCTAAAGACTTTACAATTTTTGTTAGGTCTACTAGGTCAGATACCCTGAGAGGGGAGGTGAATCAGGGTATGATAGATTAAAACTTTCTCCCGTTCGGATTTTATTTCATTGTTAGACAAAACTCAATTCTCTCTTCCTCCCGTAGCAATATACAAACAAATATGAAATCATGCACATGAAACAATGATTTTTACTTGGTTCACCCTCACTGGGCTACGTCCAAGGAGCATACAACGAAAATGTGTCGATGTACCAAATTCACTAAGGCTCACAACCAATAATGAGTACAATGTTCGAGCTAGATCTTTTATACCCAGGCTGACTGCCTTTACAAGGTTTAGGGTCTGCTCAATACATTCCCAAGGGTCACTCCCTATGCTTATTTCTCTGGCTCAATACCAGTGGAAAGGGTCACCGTCTTCCTCTTCCTTAGCTCACTACTCTTGGAAAGGAATCCACTCATAGTTTATGGAATTGTAGGTCAAACACAGTTTATAGACATGTTGGTCCCTTCATTTGCATGAATTCCTGCATCCTCAACTGTAGGTAGATGCTTTGTTGAAGTTCTTTTTTCACCCGCAGATGAAATCCACCTTTCTGGATACTATTAGGTACCGGAAAATACTTTCGCAAACTGAATTGAAGCTCTCGCAAGCTTCCTTGTGAAAATCGCGAACCACCTTCCTCTCCCGCGTACTCAGTACTAGGTTTGGTACGCGAAACACCTCCTCCGCGTACTGATGCCACTGCTGCGAACTGCCCTTCGTCCGCAGACTGCCTCCGCTTTTGCGATCGCGTACCGCTACCACGTACCGATTCCGCAAACCTCCTCTGCGAAATCCCTCCTGTCCGCGAACTATTCTCTATTCGCAGACTGTCTTCGCTTCCGCGTACCATAGCTCTCCCTCTGCGTACCACTTGCAGAATTATCCATGTCACGTAATGGAGATTCCTCTTCCGTGTACCGAGTCTTAAGCGAACACAACTTTCCACTTAAATCCTTTGGTGGAATTTCGTCCTCGGGAACCACTTTAGCCTTCGTGGGATTATCCCTCGCGAACTTCCTTCGGAATTTTCTGAAATCCCGGATCAAAAGATGTTCTCTAATGATATTTGATCTCCACAGTAATCGGTGGGATTAGCAAATCTTATATAGGCAATGATATCTATGAAAACCGCTAATCCAAGATTTACCAAATCTTCAATTCAGCATCCACTGCTTACCGATCCTTCTTCCGTCGCGAACCGCAAGCCACCCGTGACCCGTTTTTCCACATCGTCCGTGTACTGCCTTTGCTCAAACGCAGCTGATTTCCTCCACCGACATCAAGCCATCTACACACCGCACCGCCTTCCGCCGCAAACCGTTTTCGGTTTCACGAACCGCACCCGCGTACCATTTTCGCTGCTCCGCGTACCGTTCTCAGAACATGGTATGCGGCCCATGAATTATGGTACGCGGTTCTCACCCTTTGCCGATTTTCTTCAATGTTCTTCACACCGTTCAATCCTATGAAGAAATCATTCTTTTTCCAACATCAAACTCCCGATTTTGAGGCTCCAGAATTTGGTAAACACCGGGAAACTGTGCCACCTTAAAAACCTGTCTTCGAAAAACACCAAAAATACCCATTTTCGGTCATATGGCTTTGTCAACAAACACAATCACACCAAAAACATTCCAAGAGAACACCTTGAGGGATTTTTTCCCAACAATTTTCATGGTCTTCATCTAGATTATAAGAAAGAGAATATGGATCATTGCCACTAGAATGTCCAAGTGGCGATACATTCTGAATTCAAGGTGCTCTTCATGAGTAAACTTGGAGAAGGTGCGCTAGCTAGGCCTCACATAGTTAAATTCATTGACTACATTGAACGTCTAAAGGTTCTAGAGTTTAATCTGCTCGAAGAACTGCAGACCAATCTGATTATTTCATCACTCTCTTTGAGCTTCTCCAATTTTATTGTAAATTTCAATATAAACAACACAGAGAAGTCTTTCCCAGATCTTCTCACTCTAATTTTCCAAGTTGACAAGGATATGAAGTGTGAAAAACTTTTTGTTCATATGGTGAATAAAAGGAAAAGCTAGACGAAAAGCTCCAAGATTAACTTCAAGTCTAAAGATTCTTCAAAACACCCTTCCAAGAAGAGGAGGATCAAAGGGCAAGCAAGGGAGTAAGAAACTATCTGTTTTGTATGTGGTAAGAAGGACCATTGGAAGAAAAATTGCACCCATACAAATAAGGAAGATGAAGCTTTAGGCACATTTTTTATCGATTGTAATCCATACGTTTCAAAAAATTGGGTATCAGATACAACATGTAGTGCTCACATATGTATTCAAATACAAGAACCAAGTAGATTTCAGAAGATTTCATAAGATGAAGTAGATCTAAGAGTAGCCAACATATCCAGAATTTTTGTTTTGGCTATTAGAGATTACAACCTCATGTTGCCGACCGTAATGATCTTGGTTTTGAAAGATTTCTTGTAATATCCCACCCCAACCCATTGGTTTGGGAAAAGGATAATGTGCTACTGACCATAGGTGACATTCCCCGGACACCAAAGGGTGACAGTAAATGCTAAGGGTTTAAATACAAAGGTATAAGGGGAGAAAGATTTACCCTATTTAACACACAATCACAACCATCACAAGATAAAAAGTAATCATAAACCAAAGACATCTATATAAATGATGCATGTGAAAAAACACAACAATAAGAAAATGACAAAACCGATTATACCAAATAGAACAAAGACCAACATCAGAGTGATAATGGAACAATGAAAAATAAAAACTAAAACTCCAAAGAAATAGACTCTAACACCAAGGTGACACCACTCTAGGCCATGACACAAGCATCTCCAAGCTCCACCTTTACCAACTATGAAAATGTTTATCATGGTGCTCCACCAGTGAAGTATGAATCCCGTACCTTTCCCGTGTCACAAAAAACAACGTCTACATATGCACTGGGGTGCATATATAAGGGTGAGTATAACAACTTAGTAGGTAAATCCCATATACTTTTCCCACATTCCACTAAGACCTGAAACTAGTTTTCTCACAAGAATATAAAACAGGCAAGGAGAATATCAAAATAGTAAAAAACTTTCACAATATAAAATATAATAGATGAATGAGTTTTCTAAAAACACATTAATCAAAGATAATCCCCCCTTTCAATTAGCAGAAGTAGTTTATAAATTCCAATTTGGCATAATCACCCATGCTATATATATATATATATATGTATATATATATATCTCACACACACACATACCCATGCATGCCAAATGAAATCCTTATGCTCACAAGCGGTGATACGTCCACCAAGTCATTGCTTGGTGGAAATCCTCCATGTGCCTTTCCAATTGGCACCGAGCACAAGGTCTATTCCAACGAGACCTTGTATAATGAAATCATGTACACACACCAACCATGTACCTTTCCAATTAGCACCCACAACCTAGTTATGCTAAGAACATGTGTCAAAACCATCTTTCCTTTAAGAAAACCCTTTTTATCAATTAATCAAACACGTTGTCGGTAACACCCACAACCTAATTTCAAAATCCAACTAATAAGATAAAATCTAACAGAGTTTTAGTAGGGTAAAAATATTGAAAATTAGAAGAGAAATCTTTTAAGAAACCTAAGAGGCTTCACATTCTAATAAAATTGGAAAGAGGGAAGAACCTCCTACCACGAGTTCGTTGGCATGATGGATCTTAGATGATTCTATAGTTCCAACCTCTTCCTTATGTTATTCTATCAAATCCCAATACAAATTGACCAACCCTCATCTGATCCCATAGATCTGGTTATAACAATGTTGATCTATGGTTTCGTTCAAGAAAAAATGAGGAGATCCAAGATGAGAAGGAAGAATGAGGTCCTTAACTTTGATTTCCATGATCAAATGCTTGAAGATTCGTTGGAATCAAATTCTGAACATCAAAGACCACCAAAAATCACCTAAGGGAACCCTGGAAATTGAGAGCCTAGGTCAGTAGAGGAAGAATGAGACTTTTCACATGATTTGAAAAACTGCGCGCTAACCGTGTGAATCGCCTTTGTCCAAATTTTTTCCAAGCCACGCGGTTTGGTCAAATCACGCACCAACCGTGTGCCTACCTTGTGACTACCAAACCACCCACACAGTTTCCTAGATACTTGTGCATGGTTTCTACTAACTGTGCTCAAACTATGTGTCTCCAAAAAGGCTTCAAAAAACTTCTGAAAACATCCCAAGACTTAACTTGAACATTCACTATGTTAAATAAGCCATAAAAATAGGGGAATACCTCAAATTAGGGGCGTTATACTCCCCACCATTGATCTTTTTGTCCTCATAAAGTTGGAATAGGTTCGACCACTCACAATTGGAAAATGCATTATTTGCGACGGGATCCCATCGTAAATAGTCATTTTGCGATAGGGTCCTGTTGCAAACCACTCATTACTGAAAACGGCGTCGCAAATAAACTTATTTGCGACGGGCCATCGCAAATAAGATTATTTACGATGGGTAAGTATCTTGTCACAAATAATCTTATTTGATATATAAAAAAGATCTTTTGCGACAGGGGAACTTCCCCGCCGCAAAAAAAAAATAAAAAAATAAAAAATAATAATAATAATAATAATAAATATTTACAACAATATAAAAACGAACTATACAGAACTGTAAATATATGAATTAATAAAAATATTACAAAAAAATATGTACATTCAAATGTTTATCAAAATAAATATGACAAAAAATACATAAATCACTGAGGGGGAGGGTCGTCTGGAGGATGCGGTGTAGGGAACTCTATCCCTAAACCCTGAGTCATACATCACATGTACTTCATCGTCTGCTCGTGCTGCTGCTCCTACCATCGATGCATCTCCTCCTGCTGCTGTCAATGTAGCTCTTCTTGCTCTCTACACATGATCTCTATAAGCTCACCCTGAGCTCGCAGCTGCTCATCATACTGTGTGGAAGATGATGAAGACTCTCCACGAGCTTCCCTCGAGCTAGACGACGACATCACATTGGTACCATAATAACTCTCAAGCATCAACTAAGATCCAATTCCAACAACTCGACCTTTCTTGATGGCATACTGAGTCGCCTGCATCCTTGTTGCATCATCAAATCCTGCTGCACTAGTGCTTTGATCCTTAGTCTCGGCCTGACTCTCATCCCATGTTCAAGAAGTCACGACCTCATATGACTCCTTCAATCACAATATAGCACCCCTGTGAAAAAAACAGAACAAATAATCAAATAATTAGTATATAATAAATTAATGAAAATTAATGAAACCAACTAAAATACACTACTGAACATACCTCTACATGCATGGATTGAACTCAAGATGTGGACATCGCTCAAGGATAGAGTCAAGAATCATCAATCTCACAAGACCACGACCCTTACAAGTCGTCGTTGAACCACTAGCAACTTGACGGCCAGATGATGAAACATTAGGCTCATCCCCAGGTAGTGCAGCCTCATCCAACTCACGAAACAGATTAGATAAACGGTCGTCGGCCACCTGAAACACGAAATGACTGTTGTCGACAAATAATTGAAAACAAGTATTATATATTGATATATATTATATATGATTATAACCAACATTTAATTGTGTCAATCTTCATCTTCATTCTCATATTTTTATATGATGGTATCAATATCTTTATATTCCTTCTCATCATCATCAATTTTCATAGGAGTTCCAGTTTCATCATCTCTTGCTATTTCAAATTCAATTGTTACATCAATAGCATCACCATCACCATTGACCCATAACTATGGGGTGTCATCATCAATATTCATGTATATTCGTAGAAAAGATGGATTTAGAGTTGTCTCTTGAAAAATTTCAATTCATTGCATTTTAGTGGAACCACATTCACTTTGGATAAACTGATTTTCATGAGATTTCATTTTTATTATGTTTCACCAATCACTTAACTCTTTTAAAGAAGCACAATAATTTTCATAATAAATTTGACGTGCTTGATGAGTTAATAAAAATGGTTCATTTACTACAAGAATACTTTTATATTTAATGTTAACGATTCCATGACGTGGATGAACACGTAAGTCTCTATCAGTTTCCAACCAATGACATTTAAACATAGTTACATAATTATGTCTCAGATAACACAGTTCAATTATTTCTTCCAGCATTCCATAAAAGTTGACCTCATTTTCTCTATGATGAGATTATCTCAAGTAAACATCACTGTTCATTTTTTTTGATTCCCCATATGCATGTGTATAAAATTGAAAACCATTATCCACACATGCATTATAAGATTTAACCATTTTGGATGATGGATTACTCAATACACAAAATCAATTATCAATTTTATCAGTATGTTGAGATACCGGAAAATTTGATTTTTTTTATCAATATAACAAGTAATAAATTGATTTTATATGTTAAACCATAAACAATTTACCTGGTGTAATTTGTGAAAACATTTTCTTAATATGGTTATCATATAATCTAAAAATAAAATAATATTAATTTAATTTTAAAATAATTATAGAATAAGTGATAGGATCACTCACTATACAAATAATTTCATTTCTTCATAGTTGAGAAGAACATATGTATGAGTCCTGTGATGTTCATCATTTGAAAGACATCGTTCATGAACTCCACCAAAACCAAGTTTAGGATGATTAAAATTTGATAATTAATTGTTCATTTCATTTTCAAAATTTCCCTAATTACGACCCATACAATTATGTTTTAAGTGACATTTAGATTTAAAATAATGAGAGCAGAAAAAAGAAATTTCCTCCTGGAAATAATCTTTTGCAATTGATCATTCAACTGATACTTTTTTACGTGATTTTTTCTTTAATTTCTGCATGAATTTATCTTATGGGTACATCCATTAGAACTGTACCGACCCTCCATATTTTACTTCATGCGGAAAATGTAATATCAAATGTTCCATTAAATCAGAGAAAGTCAAAAGAATTTTTTTTCTTCCAATTTACATAAAATTAAAACAACATCTTCTTACAGTCTACTTAGTGCATCGTTGTTTGTTTTCACCGCACAAATATCTCAGAAAAAATATGATATTTCTATTAAAAAATCTCAAATCATAGAATTTAACAAACCTCTAAATTCCAATCGGTAAAAGTCTCTATATTATAACATGACAGTCATGACTTTTTAATTCGATAATATGACCATTTCTAACACATCTATCCAAATTGGAAACATAACCATCCCAAAGCCTCAAATCTGTAATCCACTGACAAAATAATAAACGATTTTATTTGGAAACTGTATAAGCCGCTTTTGACTCCATTAACTTCTGTGATCTGTCATTTTCAAATAGTTCAAGTTCTAGCCACCTGTAAATTTGAAAAAGATCTAATTGTGCATTTACATTATCTCTGGTCTTACCAAGTGTGTCCAAAACTGTATAAAATATATTATCAAAACATTTCTTCTCAATATGCCTGACATACAACACATGACAAACCAAAAAATGAGACCAATATGGAATATCCTAAAAAAAGATTCGTTTTATCCAACTGTGTTCTTTCCCAAAGTCATCTATTTTTTATTGGTTTATAGTCGGTCTAAAGGTAATGAGTGGTGATGAAGAGATAATATATTTTAACTCGATACCTAATATCATTGTTGGATGTCCATCTCTTTTAATTGTACCTTTTTCAAAATGATATCTATTCCTCCAAATAGGATGATTGGTAGGAAGAAATATTCAATAACAGTAAAAAAAGGTTTTCTTCCTTTGACTAGCATAAATGCTTTGCTGTCACTCATACAGTACATACGTGATTTTAGACCATATGTACTTCTTCCAGATAACATGGCATATGTTGGGAAGTCACTAATTGTCCACATTAATGCAACTTTCATTAGAAATTTTTGTTTCGCAACAACATCATATGTATATACACCATTACTCCACAATAAATCTAACTCATCAATCAATGACTTCAAATAAATATCGATATTCTTTTTTGGATGTCTTGTAATTAATAAGGTCAAAAATATATATGGCTCATTCATGAACATCTAAGGAGGTAAATTTTACGGAATTATAAAGATGAGCCAACAAGAATATTGACTACCGTAAGAACCAAATGGATAGAAATTATCAGTAGAAAGACCCAATCACACGTTTTGAGCTTCCGTAGCAAAAAACGGATGTACTTGGTCCAAATGTTTATGCGAACCACCATCACAAGGATGATTTAAGATTTTACCGGTTGAAATATTGGTTTTGTTCCATGACATCAATGAAACTATGTTATGAGACATAAATAAACACTACAATATGGGTGTAAGCAAGAAGTAGCTCAACTGTTTTACAGGAATTAATCTAGAATTTCCTAGTTGTGGTTCTTTGTACCTCGATTGTCCAAATGTAGGAAAACCAACCAACAACTCATTTTCATCATAATATAATATGAAATCATTTGAACAAGAAGGAATATTTTGATAATCAAGACCTGAATTACGAACCAACCTCTTTCTCTCATAGAAATTTATAAACAACACATTTTCTTTAGATAACCGTGCTTTAACCAAAGAGAATATCTGATCAAAAAAGCTAGTTAACATTCCATTATCTGATTTAATAGTCATAAATTTAACTATCGCTTCAAATTTTCTTATCTTACAACCAGGATATAAGGCATCCTCAACATATTTCAACAACTCATAAAATTTAGATGGTTCCAACTCAGGAGTTAAATCAATATCATCTTGAGTTTTAGTTTGTTGAAAATACAACCAACAACATCATGTACTAAATTTTGAAACCGTGATGGATCTAGAACCAAATTATTAGTATCTTCTCTAAAACTACGTTCACCATATTGATACCAGAAAACATAATCTTTTAGAAATACAAAATGCAATAGATGATCCCCAATGTTGTCAAATGTGTCAAACATCCTCAGATCACATTTCATACATGGACACTTAATTGTCCATTCTGAAACAACTTCTAGTTTTGATGATGCAAATGAGAAAAAAGCTCCAACACCCTCAATATATACATGATTTATACCAGAAATGTTTGGATTCCTATGATGATTTATCCAATCATGATAATATAATAAAGATTATTATTGAATTATTTGTTTCATATTTCTCTAAAAAATATAAAATAGTTAATTTTTTTATGATTAATTTGATACGAGAAAAAGATGATAAAAAAAAGAGTAGAAAATTAAAAAATTATAATTTATTTGTAAATATTATCAATTTTATCTATTTACAACAATTTTTTACTAATTAGTGCTAATTTTTACTAATTATCATTAATTACCGCTTATTATAATGATATGAATACTTCGACACTCTAAATGTAGACAAGATTTATACTAGAATATTTTAGATTCTTCTGCTGATTTATCGAATCAGGATCTCATAATAGAAAATGTTACCTATTTCTTAGGTCCATAAGCATCCAAAAAAATTATAAATATTTAGTATTTTAATTAATACTATATAATCACAAATTACCACTAATTATTACTAATTATTGATAATTATTACTAATTACTGCTAATTATTTCTAATTACTGTTAATTATTACAAATTTTCACTAATTATTACTAATTACCACTAATTTTTAATAATTATAGCGATTTACCGTTATTTTTTACTATTTATTACTAATTTTTACTTAATTATAGTGATTTACCTCTAATTTTTACTAATATTTAATAATTACTGGTAATTTTTAATAACTGTAGTGATTTATCGCTAATTTTTACTAATTATCGCTAATTTTAACTATTTACTGTTAATTTTTTACTTATTATAGTAATTTAATATTTATTTTTACTAATATTTACTAATTATCGCTAATTATTACTAATTTATATTAATTATCACTAATTTTTAATAATTATAGTGATTTACCGTTATTTTTTCCTAATTACTGCTAATTTTCACTAATTATAATGATTTAATGTTAATTTTTACCAATTTACCTGTAATTTTTACTAATTACCGCTAAATTTTATTAATTATAGTGATTTACTACTAAGTTTTACTAATTTTTAATAACCATCGCTAATTTTTACTAATTATAGTGATTTAATGTTCATTTTTACTAATTACAGTGATTTATCATTATTTTTTACTAAATACTGCTAATGTTTACTAATTATATTGGTTTACCACTATTTTTTACAAATTTTTTTCAATCAATGTTAATTTTTACTAATTTTTAGTCATTTTTGCTAATTTTTACTAATTTTTAGCCACTTCTACTAATTTTCACTAAATTTTACTAATCATCGCTTTTTTAATAATAACATTAGTTTTTAAAAATTATAGTGATTTTCCATTAATTTTTACTAGTTGTTGCTATTTTTTACTAATTATAGTGGTTTAACATCCATTTTTATTAATTACTGTTATCTATTAAAAAATACTATAAATTATTATTACTTATTACTAAAATCTATAAATTATTACTCAGTTCTATTAATTAATACTATTTATTTATCAATTATAAGTAATTACTATTAATAACACCCACTTACTGATAATTGAAACAAATTATTACAAATTAAAAGTATTTACTTTTAATTAAAAATATTATTGTGAATTAAAACTAAATATTTCTAATTTACAATAACTATCGCATGTACTCCATCATCAGCTAGTGTTGATGGTCCTACCATCGACCCATCTCATCCTGCTGCTGCTCCTACCATCGACCCATCTCCTCCTACTGTTGTTGCTGCCATCGATGCATCACATCCGGTCTGCCTCGGTTCTGCCGACCTAATGAAAAATTTGGACATAGTTGGCACAAATTGGTCATTTCTCATCACCTGAAGATCGATAATTTTATGATTTACACCTTTTTAATAATTTATAATATATTTTATGACTTTATATTAAATTTTACTAAAAATTAGTGGTAATTAGTGGTAATTAGAAATAATTACCACTAATTACTGTTAATTTTTTTGTATAATTTAATATAAAGTAATAAGATATATTATAAATTACCAAAAAAGGTGTAAAAATAGATTTTCCAATCTTCAGGTGATGAAACCAATTTATGCTATTCATGTCCAAATTTTTTATTGCTCATCACCTGAAAATTGACGACCTATTTCTTTTTTAGTAATTTATACTAAAAAATACTAAGTATTACTAAGTACCACTACTTACCACTAATTATTACTAAGTACCGCTAATTATTACTAAGTACTGCTAATTATTACTAATCACCGCTAATTATTACTAATCACTGCTAATTATTACCAATTACCGCTAATTACCGATAATTATTACTAATTACCTCTAATTATCACCAATTTTTACAAATTATAGCTAATTACCACTATTTTTTACTAATTACTGCTAATTTTTACTAATTGCCGCTAATTTTTACTAATTACCAACAACTATTACTAATTTGCGCTAATTATTACTAATTTTTATTAGTTTATAGCATTTTATTACCAATTTTTACTAATTACCGCTAATTATTACTAATTATCGCTATTATTACTAATTACCACTAATTATTACTAATTGTCGCTAATTATTACTAATTACCACTAATTACCTCTAATTACCATTAATTATTACTAATTATTACTAATTACCACTAGTTATTACTTATTACCACTAATTATTACTAATTACCACTAATTATTACCAATTTTTACTAATTATCACTATTTTTTACTAATTACCACTAATTTTTACTAATTACCACTAATTATTACATAATTTTTACTAAGTACTACTAATTATTACTAAGTACTACTCATTAAAACTAATCACTACTAATTGAAACTAATTACTACTAAATACTTATGATTAAAAATAATTAATGATAATTAAAACTAAATACTTGTAATTAAAAATAATTAATATTACTTTAAACTAATTAATGAAAAATAAAACTAACTAATTATAATTAAATCTAATTACTACTAATTAATAATAATTATTACTAAAATAAAATAAAATAAAATAATTAAAAATTAAAAACAATAAAAAATACCTTTCAACTGAATCTTTTAGCGGATGCAAAGCCGATAAGTTCATTTCCTGTATAATTTAAAATTTTGAAAACTTTAAGCAAAAGAATATGACGGGAGAGGAGGAGAGAGGAGTTTAGAGGAGAGCAAAATGAAAAAAAAATCAAGGGGGTATATATAATTTGCAACAAGACTATTTACTACGGACAACCCGTTGCAAATAGAACCACCGTTATTAATTACGACGGCGGTAAAAAAAGCATTTGCAATGGGACCCATCGCAAATACACTCTGCTGAGAATTTATTTGTGATTGGAGATAATGATGTCACAAATAACAAATAATAACGGAAATTATTTACGACGAGACCCGTCGCAAATACTCTCATGCTAACATTTTATTTGCGATGATAGTTAATTCCCGTCACAAATAACAATAATGACGGAAAGGTATTTGCGATGAGAAAACATTCCTGTCACAAATAATGTTTTTTAACGACTATTTGCGACGGGAAACAAATTTTGTCGCAAATAATGTTTGTTGAGGGACTATTTGTGAAGGGTGACAGACCCGTTGCAAATAACCCATCACAAAATGACTTTTTACCGTAGTAATTTCTCTCGCATAAGCTTCTCTTGTTGTCATGTTTCCTCTTGAATGTTACCATGCTGCCATATGATCCGTACTAAAGGTATAGTTTCCCCTTGTAGGATCCTCTCTTGTGTATCCACAATCCGAACTAGTTGATGGATAAAAATTGAATCCAACTCAAGTATGACATTTTCCAAATTTATCACATGATTGGGATCCGAGTGATACTTCTAATGCTGAGAGACATGAAAGACATTGTAAACAACATTGAATTTCAGCGGTAAGCCTAACTGATAAGCGATATTGCCAATCCGTTCAACAATGTCGAACAATCCCACATACTGTGAAGACAACTTTCCTCACTTTCTCAAGAATCGATGACCAAGTCTCGGTGAAACTTTCAAGATGATGTGGTCACTCACATCGAAAGATAACAGTCGACGATGGTGATCTGCGTAAAATTTTTGTGGCAATGACCATCTGTTTCCTGATCGTCTTGATCTTTTCTGTAGTTTCATGGACAAGTCTAGGTTCAATCATGGATTTTTACCCTGTTTCAACCCAATATAAAGGAGAACGATGCCCATATAATGCCTTGAATGGGGTCATCTGTATCATCGCCTGGTAGCTGTTATTATAGTGGAATTCCACCAAAGGCATATGATCTTCCCATGTGCCGCCAAAGTCCATGACACACCCTCTGAGCATATTTTCTAACATTTAAATTGTTCATTCTGATTGCCCATATGTTTGAGGATGATATGTCGTGCTCATAGTCAATTGAGTTCCAAGAGCCTGTTACAATGATTGCCAGAATTGAGAAGTGAATTGGGGATCACTGTCAGAGATGATCGTAACTGGAACTCCATGTAGCTTGATAACTTCTTGAATATACAAATTTTCCAAATCCTCTATTGCGTTGGACTCTCTGATTGAGAGAAAGTGTGTCAATATGGTGAGTCGATCCACTATTATCCAAATAGAATCCTGCTTTCGAAGCGTCCTCAGTAGACCTGTAATGAAGTACATAAAATTTTTCTCTTATTTTCATATAGGTATAGGAATATATTGAAGTACATCATCCAGTCGTTGATGCTCAGCCTTTACCTACTGACATGTTAGACATTTCATAACATAATTAATAATCCTTCATCGCATACCTGATCACTAGAATTTATCTTTCATTTCCTTGTACATTTTCTAAATACCTGAATTAATAGCGCATTCCGAATAATGATATGATGAAAGTAGTTGTTTCTAGAAAGACCAAGGGACCACAATTCGATTATGAAAGAGTAACAAAGAGTTTTCATTCTTTGTCCTCCTGTTATAATTATCTTGACCATTTAGTTTTTACCTAATGGTGTTGCAATCGGGATCTGATATTTGAGCCACTTTTATAAAATTCACCAAGTTAGGAATAAGATCAAATGAAAATAAAATTTCATTCTTATTCTATTCAACACAATCCAGATGCATGTCGACAATAATGCTCATTAGCTGCCATTAGTCATGAGCTTCCTTGACCACTTCACTATATGATTTCAGAATCAACACATCTTCCATATAATTCCCTTAACCAGGTGTGTATATCAAGTAAAAATCAAACATCTAGAGGTACTTCATCCATCTTCATTGCCTCAAGTCCAAGTCTCGCTAAGAGAAGATGTATTTAAAACTCTTATGATCAGTGAAGATTGTGAACTTTTCCCCAAAGAGGTAGCATCATTAGGTTTTTAAGGAATAAACAACTGCAGTTAATTTTAGGTTATGCATTGGATAGTTTTTCTCCTGTGTTCACAACTACTTCGAGCTACAACATGATCTCTCTGCATGAGAACACAACCAAGATCAAATCCAAACACATCACAATATACCAGATAACCCTAACCTAGTTCTGGAAAGACTAGGATGAGTTCCAAAGTGAGATGAGATTTAAGCTCTAGAAAACATTTTTGATAGTCATCATTCCATGTGAATTAAACACCCTTTCTCGTCAGAGTAATCATAGGAGAAGCAAGCTTCAAGAAATCCTGAACAAAGCAATGATAATAGTCCTCTAATCCTAGAAAGTTGTGTATCTCGAAGAATTTTTTTAGTGAATTCTAAGTGATTATTGATTCAATCTTCCTGGGGTCAACCGATATCCCCTCCTTAGAAATGACGTGGCTAAGGAAATGAGATTATTTTATCTTGAAGTCCCATTTAGAAAATTTAGCATACAATTGATAATGTCACAATGTACTCATCACAATTTCTATGTGTTCCTCGTGATCATTCCTGCTTCGAGAATAGACCAAAATATCATAAAAAAATACCATAAAAAATGAATTGAGGTACCCATGGAAGATACAGTTAATCAAGGCCAAGAATACTGTAGGTGTATTTGTTCAACTAAAGGTCATAACGACATATTCATAATGGTCATATCGACTTCGGAATACTATTTTCAAAATATCTGCTTTTCTGACTCTGAGCTAATGACATCCTGACCAGAGGTCAATTTTAGATAATCACTTGACCCCCTTTAATTGATCCAATAGATCATCAGTTCGAGGAATAGAGTACCAATATTTAATCATAACCCGATTTGGTTTATGATAATCAACACATAACTGAATCGACTAATCTTCATTCTTTACGAACAAAACTGGTGCAACCCAAGGTGATGTACTAGGTCCAATGAAGCCTTTAATCTCCAATTCTTCTATCCAAACCTTTAATTTTCATAACTTTTTCAGATCCATTCTATAAGATGGGAACAAAGTAAGGTTTTTTCCTGGGAGTAAATTGATAAAAAAACACGATTTATCATTCAGGTGGTAACCCATAAAAATTGTTCGAAAAGACATCCCGATATCGATCCACTATGGCAGGAAGAGTCCTATTTCTAGTTTAATCTGCAGCGCCCATGGTCATTACTACTAACTAACCAGATACAGTTATATCCACTAAGACTAAAGGTCTTTCTCTACTGACATTTATATCTCAACCCCCCTTAAATACATGAAGAGTTCAATATGGGGATGTGAATGACACTTGATGGGAAAAACTGTCAATATGAGATTTAAATTCCACCAACCATTCCATTCCAAATATTAGATAAAAAATCCATCACTAGGACTGTAAACTCCCAGATAAATTGCACTGCATCAATGGTAATGGAACATGCTGGGCACATGAATCCTTTGCACTCCCACTGTTCGAGGGGTGTCTTGATACTCAGGGTGTGAGATATTATTACCACATGTAATCCAAATTTTTTAACGACATAGGAAGAAAGAAAATAATGTGATGCACTGGTATTAAACAAGACATGTATAAGAGTTGAGTTCATAAGGATGATACCTCGCATTGTGGAGGGAACCCGTTTCTTGGTCGAGATAGCATGCTCTGCTCCGTATAACTGTTGATCAGCTGCCACAAGACAGATATTGCTTCCTTGATTAGGTGTTGACTGGGAAAATGAAGTGTTCCTAGAGGTATTCTGGTTCAACTTGGTTTTTGGACAAGAACTAATCCAATGGGATTGTTTTATCCTAGCATAAAAAGTCTGAGGGTGATTTGATCCAGTTCCACGTGCTTATTTTAGAAGTTTATGACAATAATTTTTGAGATTCCCTTTCTTTCTGTAATGGTGGAAATTATTTGGTGGCATCGTGCATTCATTATTTTTGTGTATAAGCATGGAACACTATAAACAACCTGGTTCATTACTGTGATGAGGTGGATAAGTGACCGATTTGATGGATTGATTTGTTTTTGACAATATACCATGGGAGTAACCCTTCCTCTTGCATTTATTCCCCAAGATGAAATTCCCCCATCAATCAGATGTACAAGGGTTTCTCCTCCACTCATATTTCCTTCTAGGTCCCTCTCTGCAAAAACACCTTATTCACCATTTCTATATGGCCAGTAATGCAAAATATTACCACCTTTGAACGAACTTTAGGTTAGAGACCCACCTCAAATATCTAAGCTTTTAGTCTTTCACTAGAAGCTACCTCAGATGAAAAGAAAACAAGGTGAGTGTATTTAGCATCATATTCGGTCACTAACATACTTCCTTGTTCCAATTGAAATAATTCTATTGTCTTCTCTATTTGGAAGGTTTTTCTGGAAGAATTTGTTATTGAATAATTCCGCAAATATTTTCCAAGAAAGATTCAGATCCAACTTAACTTGAATGACTAATTTCCACCATGCTAGCGCTAGGTCCTAAAGCATATAGGTTGTTAGCTTGATCTTTATTTCATCTAGATTTCATAAGAAGTCAAAAATACTCATCATTCTGCTTAGCAATACCTCTGATTGCTCAGGTCTAGAATCACTATGAAACATCAGTGGGTTCTACATTTGGATTTCTACTGAGTGATTGTTTTGACAAGGTTCCTCAGTCCTAGGTCCCTTGTTAATAGCCTGAAAGGCTTACAAAATACTCCAAACCAAATCCTGGTTCACTCGTGGTTCGGGTGAAACTATGTTCTCAACTGCTCCCTCTTGCTTGTTTCTTGATCTCCTTGTGAAATTTTCCTTCTACAAACCATTTCAAAAGTTTATGGTTTTCACTTTTACTGTCCATCTTTTTCATGGTTATATTTTAAATATTATCAAAACAATCACAATATCACTGTTCCACAATAAAATAACCACGTGACAATGTAGTCCTAGTGGGAAGTCTCTTTTCTAATGCAAGATACTTATCACTCAAGGACTAAACCGATGGTGATGAGTTGACAACACACCTAGATGGATTAATAATAATTTTTGTACCCAGACCACCCTGGAAACTTAAAGTTAATCATAAAAGGTTAGCTACATATTTTTATGCTATACATCTTAAGTCTTGAAATGTCCTATATCCTTGCTACCATCCCAATTTGAAAGATTGACCAAACTGGTAAAATTTGTCACATCTCACCTCAACCCATTGGATTGGGAAGAATAGAGGGTGCTACTAACCTTAGGTCACATTCCTCAGACACTAAAGGTTGATAATAAATGTCAAGGGTTTAAATACAAAGGTACAAGGGGGGAACAATTTACCCTATTTAACACACACACAACCATCACAAGATAAACATTAATCAATAAACCAAATACATCTTTATAAATGATGCATGCAACAAAACCTAACAATAATAAAATGACAAAACCAACCATGCCAAATAAAACAAAGACCAACATCAGAGTGGAAACAAAACAATGAAAAATAGAAACCAAAACAACGAAGTAGTAAAGAATCTGGCACCAAGGAAACACTACTCTAGGCCATGACATAAACAACCCCAGGATCCACCTCTACCAACTATGAAAATGTCTATCAAGGTTCTCCACTAGTGAATTATGAAACATGCCCCATTCCCATGTCATGGAAAAAATGTCTACATATGAACCAGGGTGCATATATAGGGGTGAGTATAACACCTCAGTAAAAACTCTTAGATATTTCCCACACAACTCTAAGACCAGTAACAAGTTAGCTTACAAGAATATAAAACAGGCAGGTAGAATATCAAAGTAGTAACCAATTTTTACAATATAAAATATAACAGATGAAAAAGTTTTTAAAAAGTAGTTAAACCAATGATAAGTTCTTATTTCATGTAGCAGAAATAATTTATAAATTTTAATTTTTCATAATCACCCATGTTCTCTCTCTCAAACACGCCCATGCATGATGAATGACACCTCTATACTCATGATCAGTGATACATCCTCCACCAATTTTTCGCTTCGTGTAAATCATCTACATGCCTTTCCAATCGGTGTTGAGCACCAAATTTATTCTAACATGGCCTCATATAATTCAATTATGTACACACACCAACCATATTCCTTTCCAGTTGGCACTCGCAACCCATTTATGCCAAGAACATGTGTCAAACCCATCTTTCCTTTAGTAATACCCTGTTTTTCAATTAATCAAACACATTGTGGGAGACACTCACAACCTAATTTCAAAATACAACCAGTAAGAGAAAATATGGCAAAGTTTCAGTCGGGTAAAACCATTGAAAATTAAAAGATAAATCTTTTAAGAAACCTAAGATACTTCTCATTCTAATAAAAGTGGAAACCAAAAAAAAACTACCTACCTCGGGTTCATTGGCACGCTGGATATTAAATGATTCTGCAGATCTGATGTAATGAACCACTAATTCTTAGTGTCTTGAGAGGGCAGTGAGCCATTAATAGGCCTTAAGAGACATCCCCACGATGCAAAAGGTTGAAAATAAATGCCTAAGGGTTTCAATACAAGTGGGGGATGATTTAACCTTTAAAAATAAAACAAAAACCAACAACCATAACCAAACAACCACTATATGATGCATGACTAATTAAAAGACAACTCAACAACATCCTTTATAAAAAAACCAACCAAACTGTACAACAAAGAAAGACAAACTAATCATCAAAGTAAATAGTAGAAAAACAAAAAAAGACTCCAAGATGACCAAAATAATCCATGATCCAAAATATCCATGCTCCAATATCACCAAACAGTCTAAGTATCACAAGGTGGTGCTAAATACATATGATACTTTACCTTTTCCCATGTGTTGGAAGATAGAATCTATAAAAGCACCATAGTGCCAAAACATGGGTGAGTATAAAACTCAGTAGGTTTTCCCCAATGAATTCCCTACTCATGCCACTAGGATAGAAAAGTTAGTCACTATTATATAAAATAGTTTATATAAAACAGTTTATAAAAACAGTTTATATCAAAATATACACACTTCTAAAAATGGTTTATAACTAAATATAAACAAATGCCACGTTAACTTGTTTTCCAGAAAGAGTCATCTTCCAAGAAAATCAACCAAACAAGGCTTTAAAACCATTTCTCAATATCCATTTTGGCATAATTATTCCATTCCACTTATCCACACATCCAACCATGCATGTAACCCGGACCTCCCTATCCTCGCGAGTGGTGAGTCATCCTTTCACTAAGCCATTACCTAGTGAACCATTTGACAGGGGAGAACCCTAACCCTTATCCATCCCACTAATGGTGGGGGAGACTCCTTACCCATATTTGTCCTGAATGCACATGAACACACACAACCATTATGACAAAAACCAATGCCAAAACAAACATTTCATCCATTTCAATAAAACCGTTCTTTTATTGAAAACCATTAAACAAACCAATTCCAATAAAACATTCCATTTCAATAAAATCATACCTTTTATTTAAAAAAAATTAATCATACCATTTACCAAAATTACAGAAAAATACCTATTTTAAAATCCATCTTTTAAAATCAAGAACCAAAGTACTTTATGAAAGAACTCCCAATTTCCATGTTTTTGAAAACCGTCACTCAAGAGGGTTTCTAAAAATTATTAAACAGAAAATTCACAATAAATTAAACACAAAATAATCAATTTTAATGCATTCCAATCAGTTCTATCAAGAGGAGTCAAGAGTGAAGCCACATACCTCGGGCATTTAAAAAAAACAGAAAACAGATGAAGAACGCTCATGAAACCGGGTAAAAAATCCACAAAACCGTCTTAGATCTCTTCCCCTAACCTTATCAAGAAAAAACTCAAATTATTTGGCATCCATAATCTTAGATATAACCACAACAGGTTTAGATCTAAGAATCCAAGAAGATGGGCGAAGTAGATCTAAGAAAATGTGACAAGAACAGTGAAGAACAAGCACTCACCCTAAGAATTGGGCTTCTAAATGCCAAGGAAAAGATTCGGATCAATTCAAAATTGCTTGGGAGAGTTTATAAAACCTTTGAGAGAGAAGAATCCCAAGTCAGGGACGTTTTAGAGGTAAAATGAGGCACTCAAAGTCAAAAACGTGTGAGATCCACTTTTTTAGGATCTCACTTTGACCCTACGCATGGTTTAGTCGCACAGTTAGACAAACAGTGCACTAACCGTGTGTTAGCTACTGTCTGGGAAGACCCTCACATGACCTCCTTGATGAAGCTACTGCCTCAAATTGACCAAAACCACTTTTCAAAGTGCACAGTTACTAATAGGCTCCCGTACAGTTTGGACAACCCGTGTGCCTCCCCTTTAGCCCCCAAAACTCTCCAAACCATCTACAAACTCTCCCAACCTTCACCCTTAAACTTTATATACATGAAAAGAATAAATAAAGGGTTACATACCAAAAACCGGGGGTACTACATTGTCCCCAACATTGGTCTTTCCGTCCCCAAAAAGTAAAAAACCATCCTTGCCCTAAAAGAGTTCCAGCCACTGCTCTTTTATTTCCTTCTTGTGTTCCAAAGACTCTTCCTAAATCTGACCATGTTTCCATAAAATACGCACTAAACTGATGCTTTTTCCATGTAAGAATTTCTCTTTTCAATCCAAAATCTACACTAGGATATTTACCAAAAAATAATCCATCTCTAGGTCAATGTGATCCCATTTGATCACATGGACAAGATTAGGTTGATACTTTTTCAATTGAGATACGTGGAACACATTATGCATTAAACTGAACCTTGTTGGTAATGTCAATCGATATGCCACCTCTCCAACCCATTCTGGTATCTCAAAAGGGCCAATGTATCGAGGAGATAACTTTCCCTACTTCCCAAAACAATGATGTCCAAGGCTTGGAGTGATCCTTAAGAACACATGATCACTCACCGGAAATGACAACGGTCTTCGGTGATGATTCACATACGATTTATGACGACTCTGAGTCGTCTCTATCCGTTTTCTAATCAATTGAATTTTCTCTATTATTTCTTGGACAAGTCTTAACCCAACTATTGAAGTCTCACCTGTTTCCACCAACAAAGTGGAGAATGATAAGGACACTCATACAATGATTCAAACGAATCCATGTGTATCGAGGCCGGGTAACTATTATTATACAATAACTCCACCAACGAAATGTGATCTTCCCATGAGCTACCAAAATCCATTACACAAGCCCGAATCATGTCTTCCAATGTCTGCATCGTACTTTTGGATTTTCCATCCATCTGAGGGTGATATGTCGTACTCATAATAAACTGGATCCCAAGGGATTTCTGTAAGGATTTCTAGAAACGATACATGAACCTCAGATCTCTATCTGAGACTATCAAAATTGGTATTTCATGCCTCTTTACCACTTTTTGGATATAGATTTTGGATATATCCTCCACTGTATGAGTTTCACTAATAGGGATAAAATAGGCTGACTTTGTGAGCTAATCCACTATCACCCATATGAAATCATGCTTTTGAACCATTCCTGGGAGACCTGTAACAAAATACATCGTGATCTTCTCCCATTTCCACACTAGAATAGGTAACGACTGCAACATACCCACTGGTTGTTGATACTATGCCTTAAATTACTGACTAGTTAAGCACTTTGAAATGAACTCAGGCACTTTCTATTTCATTCCGATCCACCAAAACTGCACCTTTAACACCTTACACACCTTCTATATTCTCAGATGTGCAACCCATCTCAAGTGGTGGTAAGCATGAAGAAGTTGTTACTGGAAATACATAGGTATAACCATATGATCTCTAAACTACAACACTGAACTCCCATCAAGTTTCCATCCCTCAATGGTCTCCCCACCATTGAGTTTTGAACTCATAACCATGCATTCTGCATCGGATTTTTGTGCCTCTTTAACCATATTCATCAAATCAGGAACCACAAAAAATGAAAAGAAAATAGTAACATCACCTTAGTCTTCACATTCCATATGCATATTAGCTAGGACCAATATCAACTGCCACTCATCTAAAGCTTCTTTTTCCAACCGAGCATATGAATTTCTGTTTAATTCATCGACCACCAAATTACCTTTTCTTGGTGTATACATCAAGTCAAAGTTAAACATCTGGAGGTAATCTATTAATCTACATTGCCTCAAATTAAAATCCCACCATGAGAAAATATATTTCAAGCTCTTATGATCTGTGAACACAATTAATTTCTCACCAAAGAGATAGTGACGCCAAGTCTTCAAAGAACGGGTGACCACAATTAACTCCAAATAATTTGTTGGGTAATTCTTCTCATGAACTCTCAATTTCCTTGAACCATAAGCAACCATGTGGTCTTCTTGCATGAGAACACATCCTAACCCATATCCTGAAGCATCACAATAAACCACATACCCTGTCCTGATTCCAAAAAAATAAAGATAGGTTCTGATGTAAGATGAAATTTTAGCTATTGAAAAGAATTCTAGCATTCCTCACTCCATTGAAATGGAACATTCTTCTTTTTCAAAGCTGATATTGGAGAAGCTAGTCATGAGAAGTCACAAAAAAAGTGTCGGTAATAACCAGTTAGACCAATAAATCTTCATATCTCAAATACATTTTTTGACAGTTTCTAAGAGATAATGGATTCTATCTTCTAAGAAATCTACCAAAACACATTTTTCAGAAATTACATGGCCAAGAAAGCATACCTATTATATCCAAAAATCACACTTAGATAGTTTGGCATACAACCGATGATCTCTCAAGATTCCCAAAATTTTCTCCAAGTTTTGCTCATGCTCAGCCATTGTCCTTGAGTACACCAATATGTCATCCACAAACACCACAAAAAAATAATCCAGATATGTTTGAAACATATGATTCATCAATTCCATAAAGAGCGCTGGTGCATTCATAAGACCAAAAGGCATGACTATGTATTTGTAATGTTCATATCTGCTTCTAAAAGCTGTCTTCAGAATATCCTCCTTCTGAACTTGAAATTGGTGATATCCTGAATGCAAGTCAATTTTAGAGAACCACTGAGCTCCCCTAAATTGATTGAATAGGTCATCAATGTGTGGAATTATAAATCTATTCTTTATCGCAACTTGGTTAATATTACAATAATTCACATATAGCCTTAGAGTTCCATATTCTTTCTTCACGAATAGGAATGTTGTTTCCCATAGAGACATGATCTTCTGAATGAAACCTTTGCTTTACAGCTCTTCCAACTACACTTTCAATTCTCTTAAATCTGTTGGTGATATCCTATAAGATGGAAGTGAAATAGGACTGATCCCTGGGAGAAGATCAATCGTAAAATCCACTTCCATTATAGGTGGTAACCCTAAGAAGTTCTTGGGAAATACATTTAGAAATTGATCCACAACTGCTAGAAAACTGATATCCTCAATCTCTTCTATTGATTCCACGGTCAACGCTGCCAACTAGTAATAAATAATTCCCACTGTTGGTTCCAACAAGCCTATTGCACCTATATTAAACAACACTTGCATAGGGGTAGAATTCAATAGAATCGTACCTCTTACCATAGATGGTCCAACCTGATCATCTACAATCATCTTCTCAATTCCATACAATTGCTTCATTGTTTCACTCTGCTATGTATTTCCTTACCAAAGTTTCCCTTGTTGGGGAGTCATAATATTCCTAGAATCACCATGGTTAGCTCCGTTATGATGACGAGATCGATTCTACTACCCTTTCCCCATCGTAGCATATAATGCTTGCGACACATGAGAAGTGTCTCAAGCACTTAACCTCGAAGTACTGCGACAATAGTTCTGAAAATTCCCCATCTGCTTGCAGTTATGGCATGCTCTTGGTGGTACGGTACACTTTCGCTTGATGTGACTCAGTGAACCACACTGAAAACATCGAGGCCTGATCTTGGGTCTTGGAGGAAGGTTACTTGCTCCTATGGTCCAATTCCAATGTTTTCTACCACCTTGAGAATATGTGTCCCTATTCCTCTTGCTCTTAGTGCTAGAGTTCTCACATCCTCTCGTGAAGACAACCGTACTTCCTCCACTTGGATTTTCATCATTGACAGATATCGTAAAAAGAGTATATAGTTGCAGTCCCGACTCAACAGTTTGAAAAGCCTGAGAAATGCTTTAGACCAACTATTAGTTCACCTATGGCTCATGTGCAACCACATTCTCAACAGCCTCTTCTGACTGGTTCCTATGACGCATATCGGGTGTCATTTCCTAAACAAGAAAAAACACCACAAGTCTCAATCTCTAGCAACTGAAGGCTTAGAATTTCAAATTCTATCTGATCAACTATAATAGCACTGATTTCTAAAATCAACCTTTTCTAAGTTTAACCATTTTTGAAAAATCCATTCTTCCTTTTGAAAATCAACCCATTTTCAAAATATACCAACCATGCCCTTTTCAAAATCATTCATTTGAAAACAATTTCAACATTTTTCAAAAATCAACACAATGCATCACATCATATATCATTTTTTCAAAATTAAATATAAAATACTGGTGGGAATTCATTCCTCTAATGCATGCTCATCTCATTAGCTAAACCCATGACAATGAGATTCCAATATCCTATAAGTGTCTCCAAAACACTTATGTACCCAACTCCCTAGTAACTTGAAGTTCAGCATAAAAAGGTTAGCTATGTCTTTTTATGCTCTATATTTTAAGTCCCGACAATCCTACTCCTTTCTAAGATTCCAACCAAAGAAATAGATAAGAACAAATTCAACTCCAAGGCCAAGAAAAAATATACCACTTGTTAGGTAAGGAACGAACAAGATGATACCATTTATAATGACCCACTTATTCTCATTGGCTGGAGAGGGCGGTGAGCCATTACTAGGCCTTAAGAAACATCCCCAAGATGCTAAAGGCTGACAATAAATTTTGAAGGGTTTCAATACAATTGGGGGGCGATTTAACCTTTAATAATAAAACCAAAACCAACAACCATAACCAAACAACCACCATATGATGCATGACTAATTAAAAGACAACTCAAAAACATCCTTTATAAAAAAACCAACCAAAGTGTGCAATAGTGGAAGATAAACTAATCATCAAATTAAACATAGAAAAAACAACTGAAGACTCCAAGATGACCACAAGACTCCATGATCCACAAGTTCCATGCTTCAACATCACTAAACAGACCAAGTATCACGAGGGGGTGCTAAATATATGTGATACTTTACCTTTACCCACGTGTCAGAAGATAGAATCAGTAAAAGAAATATAGTTCCAAAGAAGGGGTGAGTATAAAACTCAGTAGGTTTTCCCCAATGAATTCCTTACTCATGACACTAGGATAGAAAATTTATTCACTATTATATAAAATATTTTATATAAAACAATTTTTAAAAATAGTTTATATCAAAATATAAACACTTCTAAAAATGGTTTATAACTTAATATAAACAAATTTCATGTTAACCAGTTTTCCATAAAGAGTCATATTCCAAGAAAAGAAACCAAACAAGGCTTTAAAAACATTTCTAAATATCAATTTTGGCATAATTATTCCATTCCATTTATCCACACATCCAACCATGCATATAATCCAGACCTCCCTATCCTCGCGAGTGGTGAGTCATCCTTTCACCAAGTCATCACCTAGTGAACCATTTGACAGGGGAGAACCCTAACCCTTATCCATCCCACTAATGATGGGGGAGACTCCTTACCCTTATTCTTCTCGAATTCACATGAACACACATAACCATTATGAAAAAAACCAATGCCAAAACAAACATTTCATCCATTTTAATAAAACCATTATTTTATTGAAAACCATTAACAAACCAATTCCAATAATCCATTAAATTTCAATTAAATCATCCCTTTTATTGAAAACATTTTAATCATACTGTTTACCACAATTCCAGAAAAATCCCCATTTTAAAATCCATCTTTTAAAATCAAGAACCAAAGTACTTTATGAAAGAACTCCCAATTTCCATGTTTTCATAAACCGTCACTCAAGAGGGTTTCCAAAAATTATTAAACGGACACTTTAAAATCAATTCAACACAAAACAATTAATCTGAATGAATTCCAATCATTTCTGGTAAGAGGAGTCGAGAGTTAAGCCACCTACTTTGAGTGTTTTGACGTAAACGGAAAACAGACAAAGAACGCTCACGAAACCGGGTAAAAAATCCAAAAAACCGCTTTAGATATTTTCCCCTAATCTGATAAAGACCCAAAATCAATTTATTTGTCATTCAAAATATTTTATCTAACTACAACAGGTGTAGATATAAGAATATGAGAAGAGGGTTGAATTAGATCTAAGAAAATGTGACAAGAATGGTGAAGAACAAGCAATGGATGCAAGAATCTGGCTTCTAAACTCCACGGAAAAGCTTTGTATCGATTCAAAATTGCTTTAGAGAGGTTCTAAAACCTTTGAGAGAGAATAATCCTGATTTAGGGTCGTTTTGGAGGAAAAACGGGGCACTTAAAGTAAAAAACATGTGAGATTCACTTTTTTAGGATCTCACTTTGATCCTGTGTAGGGTTTAGTCGCATGGTTAGAAAAACTGCGCATTAACTACTGCCTGAGAAGACCCTCCCATAACCTACTCACATGGTCTCCCTAACTGTGCGCACACCATTCTGAAGCTACTACCTCAAATTTCCCAAAACCACTTTTCAAAGCGCACAGTTACTACTAGGTTCTCGCATAGTTTGGACAACCCGTGCACAACTCATTCACCTCCCATTTAGCCCCCAAAACTCTCCAAATGTTCTCCAAACTCTCCAAAACTTCACCCTTAAACTTTATATACATGAAAAAGATAAATAAATGGTTATATAACTGAAACTGGGGGTGCTACATCTGACATCTTCCTTCCATTCTTCTATCAAATCCCATGACAAACTGATCAAACCTCATCTAATCCCATTGATCTGGGTATAACAACATCAATATATGGTTCCATTCAAGAAAAAATAAGGACATATAAAATGATAAGGAAGAATGAGGTTCTAAACTTTGATTTTCTTGATCAAATTCTTGAAGATTCATTGGAATCAGAGTCCAGGCATTGAAGATCACCAAAAATTGTCCAAGGGAACCCTGAAAATCGAGAGCCTAGGTCAGTGAAGGAAGAATGAGACTTTTCGAGTGAGTTTCAAGTTAAAAATAGAATTTATGTACAATTAAAATTTATCTAGAAATTTTCCAAGTTGTACAGTTTGGCTAAACTGTACACCAACCACGCACTTGCCCTGTGACTCCCAAACCACCCGCACGATTCCCTAAAGAATTTTACATGGTTTCTACTAACCCTGCTCCTCTAAAAAGGTTTCAAAAAACTACTACAAACTTCCAAAAACTTATAAAGACTTAACCAAAACATTCCCTATATTAAATAATCCATAAAAATAGGGAAATAACTCAAATCGAGGGTGTTACATTTATATTATGTGTCTTCAGTCTCTATAAAAATTATTTTTGTGTCCAAACTTGATACAAATGGATTTATTTTCAAATTTAGAAATAAGTGTTGCTTCTTTTACAAATAAATCATTTTTTATGGTAAAACATATTTAAATAACGACCTTTACGTGTTAGATTACATGAACCAAGTAACGATAATCGATAACGAAAATAGTTCACATGACTCATATTGTACCCAACTATGGAATCACCGACTAGGTCATGTAAACAAAAAGTGTTTGACCAGATTACACAAAGAAGGATAATTGGATTCATTTGAACTAAACCCATTTGGTGGATGTAATGCATGTTTTTAAGGAAAAATGAAAAAATCCTCATGTAGTAGAAAATGTGAAAGGGATACAGAGCTTCTTGAGTTAGTTTATACTGATGTGTGTGGACCATTTGTATGATGATCAAGATGGGTACTCATGCATCATAATTTTTTTTGTTGACTTTAGTATATATGAATAAATATAATTAATGAGTTATAAATCTAATTCTTTCGATAAATTCAAAGAATAAAATAATTAAGTTGAGAACTAGTTTGGTAAGAAGATTAAGAAACTCTACTCAGACCATGGAAAAAAATATCTTAATAAAGACTTCATTGATTTTTTATGGGAGTTCGAGATTCTCTCGCAACTCACACATCCTAATACTTCACAATGGAATGGTGTTAGTGAAATAAGGAATCAAACCCTGTTAGAAATGTTGAGATAAATAATGAGTCATGTAATTTTTTCATTATCCTTTTAGTGACACACATTATAGACAACAACACATATAATAAACTGAGTAAAAACTAAAAGAATGATATTCTATACAAAATTTGATGTTGAAAGAAACCCTCATTGTCAAATTTATGAGCGTGAGGTTGTGAATCATTTTTTAAGGTTATTTATAGAAACAAACTTTCACCCTGAGGCACTTAGTGTGTCTTTATAAGTTACCCTAAGGAAACTAAAAGATATTATATATATGATCCTTTAGATAAGAAAGTTTTGGTTAAATGACATCCTATATTTATTGAAATAGATCACATATTTTAAAAATATAGTGAGAGAGAGATAGACTTCGATGAAGTCCAGGCTCAAGATACACAAGATTTTATACATGAATAGATTCCACAATGCCTCATGGAAAGGGTAGTTCGAGAGACAAAAGTACTACATATGAGTACATGGGAAGTTAGAGAACTAGAATGATATGGTTTTCCAATCACTAGGGATGGTGACTTATTATTAGTTGATAATAGTGGTCTTAAAAACTAAAAAGAAGTAGTAAGTGGCCCAAAATCTACCAAATGGCAAGAAGCTATGAATTTTGAAATGAATTCTATGTACCGAAACCAAGTTTGGGTTTTGGTAGATCCTCCAATGGATGTAAAACCCATTGGTTTTAAATTAAAATTTAAGAAGAAACTAGGCATGGATGGACAAGTTAATACCTATAAGGCACAACTATTTATAAAAGGGTTCAAACAACATTAAGAAATAGACTATGAGAAAACCTTTTCTCTCATTGTTATGATAAAATAAACCAAAATTCTACTTGTCATAGAAGTTTACTATGACTATGAGATTTGATAGATGGATGTCAAAATAATGTTCCTTAACAAGAACCTTTTGGAAGATATCTATATAACACAACTAGAAGGGTTTGTGGCTCCAAAGGATGCCAACAAGGTATATAAGTTGAAGGGGTCTATTTATGGATTAAAGAAAACATCCAGGTCATGGAACATTTATTTTGATAAATCCATAATGAAATTTGGTATCATAAACAATGAATGTGAGACTTGTACATGGTTTACTATATAAAAAATACACCAGTCTATATCTGCAAACAAGTTCAGTTCTGCATAGAGTTTAAGCTTGTACATGGTTCCTCGGCTGCAACCCTCGTCCGCGAACCATATTTCGCATGGCATTTATCTCCTCAAACTCAAATTAGAAAAGCATTTTTATGATTTGCAGAAATCCATACTTAGCCAAATTTCAACCACCAAAAGATCCTTAGACAATCCATCATAGTAGTATACTACTTTGAGGTTTTATCAACCTACAAGCCACGTCTGCGAAGGGTTTGTACACACGAGAAGGAAGAAGACAATCTCCTACCTAGATCAGATGACTCAAGTTCAAATGGATGACCAGATTGGACTAATACTTTCATTTCTATCTTTTTAATGGATGGGTAAATAATACCAGAATATGGTTTTCCCATATAAAACCTTAAAATATTATTACTCAACTCTCGTCGCTGCACCTTTGGGTCATCACCAGGGTCGGCACCCAGATTCACTGCACACATCACCTTGACTTTAGCATGTGGGCTACTGGCTGAACCAATCTGTACATGAGGGTTTTCTCTATGGGCCCTATACATGAGATTTCTATGGGATTATACATGGCCCACATGTGGGAGCACTCCTACAACACCCATGATGCCCATGGGCTTGCCCGAGATGGTTCCTTGGGTGTGGTTGACCCTTAGGTCCCACATGATCCCAAGTTGAGCTGGCCTTGGAAAGTCTTTGGGATGACCTAATTTTTTTAAGTAGACACCATAAAATATACATAAATAAATTCTAAGTATAAAATGAAATACAATTCCAAGCCTTCTCAAAATGTAATGTCAAGCCAAACTCATCTTCTATTCTTCCTCATGCGTTTATAACATCTTTTTGCATGGTAACTTAAATTCTTATTCTAATTGTGAAAATAAATATTTTCATGATATTCCTCTTATTGAAGCAATGTGAAAACTCCTTAGCACATAACTTTGACAATTAAGATCAGCAAAAACAATCATCACATTTAGTACTAGAAATAATTGTCCAAGCGTGACATCCAATGTCATATAAAGAATAATTTTTCAAGTATGACATTCAATGCTATAAGATGGATCCATAAAAATTCTACAGGAATCACCACTTTATCCATAACAATTCTTCAGGCATCACCACTTCATCTAAACTCACCAAACACATATTGAAACACTGTAAAAACAAATTTAACACTCAGGTTCAACAATCTCTCCAATTTTATTTTGTTTTTAGTATCGCTTCACATATATCATGTCACATAAAAGTAAATGTGTATGTATTATCTTTACCCCCATTAATGATAATCAAATGAAAAGGGTAAGTGGGGTCTTCTAATCTCATTTGTCTTCTTAATAACCTCTTCTCATATTTTCTTAAAAGAAGGAATGACATCACATGATACTTGGAAAAGAGCCTTTAGTTGATCACCTCTAAGTCTAATTGGGTGTATATGGTGTAGAAAACAAGAGAGATATAACCAAGGATATCTAAGCTATATTTTAAATATCCTGACATGTGAAATCAAACTTAGAATGTTTTAAATGGAATACAAGATCCTACAAGCACTTTATTAAACACATCATAAAGGTCAAGTGCACAAGAATAATTCCCCCTTTGTTGAAAAATTTCATCAGTCAAGAACTCTTAAATAAATTAAATTTAGAATGAGATAAGAGTGTGACTAGTTAACTCAAAACTTATAAAGCCCCCCCCCCTCAAGAAATTCATTCACTTTCATCATTATGGAATTAAATGAAATACATGATGAACAAAAATTCTCCTTTATTTCCTTGATTTCTTAGCACAATACACATAAAATAATAGGGAATAAAGAGGCACCTATTGATACTATTCAAGTGAGAGGATATGGATAAACGTGCAGTTTCAGACTTAACTAAATAAACCTCTCTTTTGGAATTGCTTTAGTGAAAATATCTGCAACCCGATATTTAGTAGAAATGTATTATAGATTGATATCTCCACTTGCTACCTTTTCTTTGATAAAATGATACTTGATATAAATATGCTTAGATCTTGAATATTGTACTAAATTTTTAGATAATATAATAGCACTTTGATCATCACATGAAATTTTTAGTGGTTTCTCAGTCTCAATTTTAAAATTTTTCAATTGTACTTGTATCCAAATCATCCGTGTACATTCATATGTAGCTGCAACATATTCATCCTCAGTTGTGCTCAGTGTTACTGAATTCTACTTGCTATATCAACTGACAAATTCTTCTCCCAAAAAGAGGGTTCCACATGAAGTTGATCTCATGTATGTACAATTATCTACCCAATCAACATCTGTAGACCCAAATAGTTTTAAATCTCCATTATATCTATATAGAAGTACATAGTTCAGAGTTCCTTTCACATATCTCATAATTCTCTTAGCTTCCAATAAGTGAGACTATTTAGTGTCACTCTAAAATATGGCACATAGAGTCACTACATAAGTTATATCTAGCCTTGATGCTATTATATAAAGCATACTTCTAATGATTCTTCTGAATTACTTCTGATTAACATTGTTTCTATATTCATCCTTGAATAATTTTGTTCCAAATAAAATGGGTGTTGAATCTTATTTTTCATTTTCCATTAAAAACATTTTCAGAAATTCCATAGCATACTTTTCCTGTTATAGAAATATATAATTTGGTTTCTGCTCAATTTGAAATCCCCAAAAATATGTCATCTCACCAAGAATGGTCATCTCAAAATTTCTTTTCATTTTCTTAGAAAAATATTCACATATACCTTCCTTATCACCAACAAATATATTGTCATCATCATATACAATGATTATGAGAGTACCTTTGGACATTTCTCTCACATAAAGGTTACTGCCAACTTTTCCGTTTATTTTCATCATCATATACAATGATTATGAGAGTACCTTTGGACATTTCTCTCACATAAAGGTTACTGCCAACTTTTCTGTTTATAAACTTTATTTCTATTAAACAACCATACAATTTGGAATACTAGGCTCTAGGGGATTCTTTCAAACCATAAAAATATTTACCCATTTTGTATACCATGATGCCATCATTTTCTAAGACAAATCCATCAGGTTGTTCAATATATACTTTTTCCTCAAGTTCACCATTTAAAAAGGTAGATTTTACATCCATTTGATAAAATTTATAATGTTTGTGTGTTGATATTGCCAATAACATTATAATGGTTTCCAATCCTCCTACAGGTGAAATTTTTTATTCAAAGTCAATTCCTTCCATTTTAGAATATCCTTTGCACACCAGCCTAGCTTTGTTTCTTGATACATCAACTTTATCATTTAACTTATTTCTTAAAATCCACTTGGTTCCAATAACATTTTTATTTTTAGATATTGGTATAAGATCCCAAGTGGATCTATTATCAATTTGATCAAGTTCCTCATTCATAGCTTGTATCCATTCCTCATGCTCAACTACTTATGCCACTATATGAGGTTCAATTTGAGAAATAAGTGAAGTTTGATCTTCAATTCTCAATCTTCTTCTACTTTGAACTAGATCCTATTGACTGCCAACGATATTTTCAGTATCAACATGTTTATTAATTTTTTTTACCATTTTGTCTTATTTTAATCAACTTCATCTTCATCATTAGTATGTTTAGAATAAATATTAGTAATGTTTGGATTTTTCTCAGTTGCTTCATCATTCTTATATTCCATTTTAATACCATTTTCTACCAAATATTTCGACTCTATATCAACTGTGATATCTGATTTGTTCTTGTTTTCAATAATTTTGATGTCACTACAGTCAACTAACTTCTGTATTCGTTTTTTTTTCAGCATTTGTAGCCACTGCCATTTGATAGGAATCCCATGAAAATTCCTTTATCGTCTTTTTCTTTAAATTTTCCTAGGTCGATGTTATTGAACTTTATAATGAAAGGGATTCTAAAAAATATAAAGTATTTAATAGTTGTCCTTTTCTTGTACAACATTTCATAGATTGTCTTTTGTGTTTATAGTCTTAATAGACATCTATTCTTTATATATATGGAAGTACATACAACTTATCTCCCTAAATACTTCGAGATGTTATGTTTAGCTAACATATTCAGTCCATCTCAACTATACTTTTTTTATTTCTTTCATCTATTTCATTTTTTTGTGGAATATATGGTGTGATGTAATGATTCTTGATTCCATGTTTGGAAAAATAACTTTCAAAAGCATCATAATTAAACTCTACCATTATTTGATCTCAATTTCTCGATATAGAGACCCATATCTTTCTCATCTTGTCTTCTAAAATTTTTCAACATTTTTATTGCCTCTGACTTGTGTTTGATAAACATGACATTATTCATTTGAGTATATGTTTCCGACTCTTTCTGCGGATGGTGTGTGAATCGTCGTGGCGACGCGCTGCATGCAGCCCCTTGTTCCCGCTTTCCAAAGGTGGGAGACATCCATCACTTCTTCAGTGATGTTTGCTCCTTAATTGAAATGGGATGACGAGATGTCAGTTCCTCCTTCCATGGATTCCTCCTCAGAACCCATTGCCTAGTCTAGGTCTCCCTTATAGATTTGAGTCATTGTTTGTGAATATAATTCTTGGTGCCATATCTTTTTGGACGTCAATTAATTACGCTACTTCTGTCTAGACATTAAAAGGGGTCTTAACATGGCAGTAACCTTTGGTCAGAGTAGATTATGACATCAGGCTTGTCAGGGCATCTCTAGATGCATGAACATTGGTCAACTGTATTCTTCCTCATAGGAGGGCATCTAAAGGGAATGAAAACTCAAGGCATCCCACATCGGTTGTGTGGTATCCTATGTCAAAGGCATGTCTTTGAGGTTTTCCTTAGCTTCCCATGTTTAACACATGGTATGCCACGAGTTTAACATCTAGTGAAGATAAATCAGACTAATCAGAACACTTATGAAAGTGAATCAAATAGACACATCCCTAGGAGGGAGCACCTGGAATGTTTACCGGATGGATGGATCAGAAGGCCCAATGAGGATGGACCCTGGGTGGCATGTCCTGAAGAGGGTATATTTCACACTGTGAAGGCTAATCAGGACATCACAAAGGATGGATCAAGGAGGGTGGACCCCAATAATGGGGGGACACCAAGATTTACCATTGATTGGGATTGAACCTCAAGGAGGCTTCCAACATACCCTGTATAGAAGACATGGATCAAAACTCATGCAGTTTGAAGGGATAATTCAGGGATTATGCACTGAGACGGCCCAAGTGCTGCTAGAAGCAGTAATCATATAGATGAATGGGGCTTACACACTGAGACGAACCAGGTGCATGATGTGACCCAACCATGATAAGGGTGGGGTGATGGAGAAGAGGGTCAAGGCTTATATATGGTTATCTTCCCATATGAATGGTGTGGTCCCACCGGGATGTGGTGGCCCAGGTAAGAATCAGGATGGATGATGGATGATTTAATGAAGTGGATGAGATGAATGGGGTGAAATTTACGTGAAGATAATGGTGTTGGGATTGAACCTTAGGGTGGTTTCCTACGTACCCTGTATGAGAGGTAGGGATCAAAGTCCACATAGTTCTGGTATAGGGTGATGAGTCACCTAAGGAGGCGACTCGTGAGGATGGACGTATGGGTGTGAACTGAAGGAAATGGAACCTTGGGTTGAGGCATGATATTTCCAAAACATAGGGGCTCAAGGCAAAGATTAGGATGAGACATGAATGTTGGGATTGAACCACAAAAATTCTTCCTACGTATCCCCGTGGTAGGGAATCAAAGTCCACATAGTTCATGACAGGGCATAGAATCGGGGTGTACACAAAGGACAAAGACCCAGAGACTTGCTGGGGCTTATGCATGGTTAGAATCCCATAAAAAGAGGGATACTCTTGATTAGAGGAGTATGGATTGAGTACAAGGATTATGCATGGTTATCTTCCCAGATAGATCAGAACACCTCATGGAGGTGGATCCAGGAGATGTGTCCCAAAAAGGTATGATGTCACATCAGGAGGGTACTTCCCTAGGAGGGCGAACCAAAGTTTACCATTGGTAATGGTTGAACCTCGAGCAGGATTCCTATGTGCCCTATTTAGAAAACAGGGATCAAAACCCACGTAGTTTGAGAATATAGTTTAAAATTATGTGGGATGATGGTGAACCAATGTGAAATGGCTAGGATAGATGGGTGATGGGGTTGAATCTCAAGGAGGATTATAACATACCCTTCCTAGTGGGAAGGGATCAAAGTCCATGTAGATCAGGAAGGGGGCATAGAATCAGGGTGTATGCAAGGGACAACAACCTAGAGATATGCTGGGGATTATGTGTGGTTAGAAGCCCGAGTGATGCTAAGGAGCGACAATGATGTATGGGGCTTATACATGGAATTTTCTTAAGTTCTACCAAGGAGATACAATGATGGATGGGGTTTACACATGGAAGATGATCGGGTTACACTAAGTAGTGGAAATGATGGATTGGTCTTACACATGGAAGCTGCCTGGGTGCCGCTAAAGCATGGAAATGATGGATGGGGTTTACATGTGGAAGCTTCCCAGGTGCTGCTATGGAGCATCAATGGTGGATGGGGCTTACGTGTGGAAGCTTCCTTGGTGCCGCTAAGGAGAAACAATGATGGATGGGGATTACATGTGGAAGCATCCCGTAATGGCTTCCTCATGTCTGGTTATGAGGGAATCCCAACTTTTTGGTAGGTTGAGGCATATAATTGGGACCTACACCTATGTTCTAGTGCATAGGTGGGATAACACCAAGGGTGTTGGAATCAATCTGAAAAAGGGAGATGAAAAGTGTGAATCACATGCCCAACATTCAGAACATAATGTGGGTGGCATGATGAAGGAAGATAACTGCTTACCATGTTCACAACACAACATCCACATCACGTTAGCCTAATATGGAAACAAACAAATGAGGGCCAACTGCTGACTGTATTCGAAACACGAGTCCAAACTCAAAGTGTCTTCTAAAGTCTTCCAGGGCGTTGGCCCAGAACAGTAGGTGATCCGAAGCAGCATGTGACCAAACCATTAGGGGGGGTCCCTTTGTATGTGAAAAAGGATGAAGATCCAAATGAAGGACACACAAAGGGTGAGGTGGAGTGATGAAATGTTTGAACAAATTCCAACACTATTGAAATTACGCCATTGTGATCATGGCATGAGGCATCTTATGCTTTTCACATAAGGAATATATTATTTAGAACAAGAGGCATCCTATTATTGATAGGGTGTGATACAATTTAAAGTCATATAGTGAGGACTATGACAGAACAATTTAATGTCATGTTATAGGGACAACTAGGAGGAAGATTCCTAGAAATGACTGATGTGAGACTTATGCAAGAGCATCCCTTTCTGGTTAAACTCGGCATTGGAGCCAAGTGATGAGGGTTTGAGGAGTTTCTTGAGGAATGGTTCGGCTTAAGGTACTTGTGGAATTGATGATGAGAATCTCAACTCATGACATATAAAAGGGGTCAAGAGGAATATGTCAACTCAAGGTGTTTCATGGGGTGCATAGGAGTATCTCCAATCATGGTACTCTATAGGTGGAATTTAAGTGAAAGGTAAATGTCAGTGACCCAGCCCGAAGGGCTGGAACCGTAGCCCGACATTAACCCCGAGCGGGGGTGCAACCCCTGTGGTATGGACCGGTGGGTGCGAAGGTAGGAGCTTTGAGAAGGACAGGGCTTCACGAAGGAGCATCACTGAGATTAGGGTCTCAAAAAGGATGGAGCTTCACAGAGCTTAGGGTCTCACAGAGCATGGGGTTTTGTAGAGCTCAGGGCCCCACGAAGGATCTTCACGAAGGAAAGGTGATCACAGAGCATGGTCTTTCCTTAGAATAAGGCTCATTATTAGGAGAGTGATCCACAAAGGCTTAATGCTTCACGAAGCCTTGAGCAACTAGAAGGGGCTCCCTCCTTCATAAAGGGTAGAGGCCTTTGTGAAGGGCATCACTTTGTATTTCTCTCGAGCACCATGAAATGGGAGATTATCCACTGAAAGGGTAGTGTAACCATGATTATGAAGGGGGTGAGCCGGGTATTTATAAGAAAAGGAGGTTTGTAGGGCTTACCGTGGAGAAAAATTGGGCATTGTGAAGATATATGTTCATGGTCAGATCGCGAAGGAAAATTATCACCGTAGAGAAGATATGTTCATAGCAGATCACGAAGGAAAAGTGATGTCATGGAGGAGATACGTTCACATGTGGAGCTCTGTGAACCATGATCCTCACAATCGTGCCGTGGAGAAAACAGATGCCACAAAGCACATACATTTAAATAGCTATGGAGGGAACTCTATGAATGGGCTCCACAAACCAGTTTTCTAACCTAATTTCGAATGACCATGACTTCTAATCCATAACTATGTTTGGGCTCTATGACCAATCAAATCGAAGCCTGCAAAATGAGCTATGCTATGAGATCATAGATGGAAGTATTAGGTGAATCTTTTTCACATGTTTTCCAGTGACAACAGTATAATCATCAATAAATGTAATGAAATACAAATCACCTCTAATAGAATTTTATCTCATTAGTCCACATAACTCAGTATGAATAAGTCCAAGGGGCCTAGAAGATAGAATATACACCCCATTTTGTGAAATTTGGGCAAATTTTCCCTTTTGATAGGTTTTAAAGATTTCATCCCTTTCTTTATTTAGCTTGAACAAATATCTCACAATATCATGCTTCATGATTTTACATATAATCCTTTGACCAAGATGGTAAAGCCTTATATTCCATAGGTTATTTTCATCTTTATAACTCAAATAACATGAATTGGTAGAATCACCAATTTTAAATATATTACCATTGGTTCTTTTTTACTTGAGTGATAATTCATCCATACTTTATTATTTTGATGATGCATGAATTATTTTTGAATAACACATCATGTATGTCATCACAAAGTTGGTTGACACTAAGAAAATTGTGTTTAATAACATCAAAAAATAACACATTATTGTACTTTAGATTTTGGGCTTCAATATTTTATTTTCCAACTCCCTTAATTTTCAGTGAAAAATTATTTCCAAAGGTCACTGCTCCTCCTTCATGATTCTCAATGTTTCTCATAATTTTTGTGTCACCAGTCATGTGTGAGATAATCCACTACCAAGAAACCATGACTTATTTTTTCTATTTTATTTTAAAGAAACTTCAACAAAACATGACTTTTCTTCATTCATTTTTTGAACTCTATTTCCACTACTAGAAATTTAAGCTACAACCACGGACCTATAGCCACAGTTTTATAGTTTTGTGGATATAGTTTGTTTATAACCACAATTTAATTAAACATTTATAGCTATAGATTTGCATTTCTTTTTTTTCGATATGCATCAAGCTCTCCTCCTCCCCCGATCCGTGACCCTCCTATCCAAACCTTCTACCTCTCTCACCACAGTTCCCTCCTCCTGATTCTTCCAATCAACGCCCTTTCTCACTTTTTCTTCAACCTCTCTCACCATAACCCTCCTCTCCAAACCATTGACCTCACTCATGCTGTTCACGGTGGCCCCCTCACCGTGGCATAATCCCCCAACGCTGCCACCCAATGCTGCCACCCCACTGACGTTGACCTGAGATAGCCGCCCCACCTCCTCCTCTGGATCACCTTCAACGTGGCTACCCCACCTCCTGGGGGTCATCCTCCTCCACGACTGGTCAGACCTCTTGATTACCCAGCAAAGGTATTTAGGGTTTTAACCCCTCAAATTTCACTCATGTGTATTTTATCCAATGGTTGGAATTTATATGTTTATGGGATTTCAGGTAGTTTTCAATATCAAATGATGGATAAAAAACAGATACATTTGTGTTATTCAAATAAAGTGAGTTCGGGTGTTAGGATGGCATAGTTATCACTTGATGTCCAGATATGATTTCTTATATATTGTTTGTACTATTTTTTATTTTTCATGCATGATCATATGAAATATTATGATATATATAAGGAAACCAAATGGAAGTTAAAAACTGATATGTATTTCTTATACCCTGTATGGGAACCTTGGTGAGGGTGTAGAGTTTATGATTGTATTTTGGGTAACAGGTCATACAGGAGATCTGGTCGGAGGTGATGGATGGGTATTGGGAGACTAGACCAGGGAGGGACTTGGTTTTTTTGGCCATATCTCCACTAGGTATTTTTTATTTTATCTATTTTTTATTTGATCAACCTATTTTTTGGTCCTTTTTATGTATTTCAGTATGTTTTTATATGAGCCCATTTTGTTTCTGAATTAAATATGTATTTTTATTATTACTGATTTACCGTAATTTTAATTCCTTGAACTTAATATAATGTTTTATGTTTATTTAGTTATTTATACATTATTGTATGGGATGATACTGAGATTATAGTCTCACAATGCTGATTATGTACTCTCACCAATAGTTGAAATCTTCTACCATACGGGGAGGTGCACCATAGTTATTATAGCATCTTCGACATGACCACGGTTTGGACAAGACCATGACAAGGATTTAAAAAATGTTATCAAAACATTTTTTGGTTGTTTTACTCTTTGGGGATTTAGTAGATAAATTTTTAATTGGTTGGATATTAGGATTTACACCGATTGTATACATCTAGAACACCTGTACGGTTGAAACCCAAGTCACCAAGGGTGTAGTTTTCCATTATAGATTTACACTGTTATCATTGAGATATTTATTCAAGTATTATTTTTGGGTTGAGACTGTTATTTTTTGTTTGAATCTTGGCATGGGGTGGAAATAAAATCTGAGTTCATAAACTATACTTGAAATATAGGGATTTTTCTACATGTTCATGACTGCTTGTCTATGAAAAATGGTTTTAAAAAAGGAAAGTGTGTTTAGAAATTGGGTTTGAAAAATTTATATTTGTGGTCATGTTTTTGGAAAATTAATTTGAAAGTAGTTTTTATTAATTAAAACATCAATAATATATGAATTGGTATTTTCTAGAATAACCTATTGATGGTGTATTAATTAATAGAATCTAAAATTGTGGTTTTCACATGTTTTTGTTTGATTTATGATATCTTAATCATGTTTATATGGTAGATGAAAACCTTTAGTTGGTTTGTTAGGATATTAGATTCCTAGTAGTTTGGAGTATGATGGCTATGTATTGGGTATGGTTTGGATTTGTCTTTGGGTTTTTGGGTTGGTGGTAATCCCTCAAGTTGGTGGATATTTTTGGGGGTTTTCTTGATATTTTGATGTAAAACTCTCGATATAGGGAATTTTGGTGATTTCTGGGTGATTTGATTGTGTATTTTTATTAGGAATTTTCTTGTAAGATCAGTTAAGGGGGTGGATGGTTTCTTATTATAAGGGGTGAATGTGTGGGGTTTGGTTATTATGCTTGGTGTGTAGGAGAGTAAACCTTATATTATTATGATAAACCTTAGGGTTTGGTGTTTTGGAAATTATATTTTGTTATAAAGTAAGGATTAAAGGTTGTTTCATGATTTTATGATAATAATGCATGCTTAGGATTGTGGTGAAATGGGTTTATAATTAGTAATGTTGTTATTACTGGATGATGTTGAGTCAAAATTCATCAACAAAGTATCTAATTATAATGAAATTGTGTTCTCATGGGAAATATGCTCAAGTGGTTGTTTCCCTCATATTATGTTACAACTACTTTGATCCATTTACCAAGGCCTTAAAAAAGGAAAATCAATGGTTTTCTAAGTTATCCATGAGTCCTAAGAGTAGCAGTATCTAATTTTCAGTAGTGACATGGGATCGTAGGATGTTTAGAATATGTTGAAGAAATTTTAGTTCCTATTTGAAAGGATTGGAACTCTAAAGGATATATGGGTGAAACTAGATGTTTATAAATTCAAAGGAGATGAATCAGAATGGATAAATACATTTGATCATAAAAGAAGGAATGAGGAGGTTCTATGGATCAAGTTTCATTCCCTCTTATATGAGAGGCTATGGTAGATTTACTGAATAAGAGCATGTTTTGGGAATTCATGGTGATATATCATTATGGGAATCAGTAATGGAGTATGCCACTAAATTTAAAAGGTTTATTCATTTCATGACATCATTCAAATGAAATTTATTCATAAAGTAATTCTATTTTTTAAATGGTCTTATGTACTCATTATGGATATGAATAGATTCCTTTTATCTAGACACATACTAGGAGATATTAAAGAAACAATGAGCTATATATGTAGATACATCCATTGCATAATAAGGTTCATGGAGAAGGATGGAAACTGGGTAGGAATTAATGTTGGTTGGTGAGTCTCAGTATGAGGGTGACTGAGTAAATTGAATGAGTAATATCTCATATCAATATTATAAAAATAAATGAACCCTGGTCTATCTCTCATGTATCAATAATGTGCATTCATTACCTTAGTATTGGGATAAGAAAAATAGGTTTCATGTATGTGTCGAGAAGTGGATTTCTATAGAGATTATTCTACTGGGATAAGCCATCCTAGGTGAAGGGGATTTTAGTACCATACTTTTTGAGGTATTCTTAAAGTTATTTTTTTCTAAAATTTGGATTTCTCTATCTAATATATTTTAATGTATTATTTTTGTTGGATATAATGCGTGTTTGAAAGATGATAGTTTTTAAATGAAGAAATTTTGTTGAGATTATTGGGCTAGGATATTATATAGTGATCATAATGTGATATGAGGCACTAGAAATGTGTATGTAATATTGATGATGGTATCAATAATACTATAGTGGGGAGATTCATACTTGTCTTTTTTGAGTGAAATACATATCAAGGGATGATGATCTTTATCACGGTTGTGAAATGTATGAACTTAGAAAGTAAATGTATGAATTTAGCATTTGGAGATGGATGTTGGATGAACCATATTTGGTTCCAAGATCACACCAAAATTAATGATTTACCTATAGTGGCTGGTATAGTTATCGTGTTTAGTTAATTATGAGAAGTTTATATTGGTAAATAGGCTATTTATAGATTTTTTTATTTCTAAGATGTCATTCAGATCAATGTGTTGGGTTAAGTATCAATATTTGATATTGTAGTGGGCTAGTTCTTGACAATTCTAGTGTGGAGTTTCAAAGGGAGCCTAAAAAGGGTACTCTAAAGGTCATTGAAAGTGTATGTGGAAGGGAATCCAAGTAGTCCAAATTGTTAAGGATTTATGACATAGACTCCATAACAATAATAATTGTTGAAAGATAAAAGGAAAGAACCAATTATCACATGTTCGGAAATAGTTTCTACAAAGAAGTAATATATAATCAAGAAGAAGGAATATCATGCACCAAAATATTGTCAAATCATATTAGAAAACTGGTTTGAAAAATCCAAGCTGATTGAGTAAGAATAAAAGAAGAAAAATTATCTACTTTATAAAATTGATAAACCTATATAAACTAAGAATAAAGGTGAATTCTAGAATAAGGAAATTCTAAAAAATGAGGTTTCAATATAGAAAATTAATAAGGATATAGGCATGAAGAGTTTTAGGTATTTTATACATTCAAGGAATGGATTTTCTAGGTTAAGAACAATCTCTAATCCCCATTTCTCGTATTTATGTGCTGATTTGATTTTTAAATAGGAAATTGAAGGTGATGTTTGAAAAATAAAGATATTTATTAATGATCATGTTATTAAGTATTGGTATGTACATATCAATCTGAATATTAATTATTCATTATTGGTTATGGATTCATGTATCATTTATCATGTACATTTGACACACTGATCACACATATATAAGAAGTCATTATATCTCATTTATTTTCCCGCTATTTTCTTATAGGTGGTTTTTTATGATGAGGCCGGTTCTATCCACCACCATTGAATAAAGTGAGTTCAACATCAGATTTGGGTAAGTTTTATTCCGTTTTTATTCTTTGGCCCAATTTTAATTAGGTATTTTTTGATTTTTGGGTTCCTTAAATTTTTGTAGTGCATTTTGGATTTTGTTGAGGTGGATTCAAGTTGCCGTTGGCGAAGTCTTACATGTGTATTAATAGGTAGGAATATACATATATATGTTACCCCTTTATATATATTCACTCATGGCAGTATGAATATATATATTGGGGCTAGGTGTGCTTATATATAGATATGAAAAATGCATATGCGTGTAAGTGTAAAGGGGTATATGCAAGTATAAAAATATATCTAAGTACCCCTTGTGCATATTTGGCCAAGAAAATATGTACATAAGGGCTAGGTGTCCTTATATATATATTAAGTTTCATATGTGTGCAAGGGGAAAAAAAGAAGATTCAAGTTTTCATCGTCAAAAGAAACGCATCTTGAGGTTGAGGTAGGTTCCCTCTGCCTAAACCTTTAATTTGAATTTTATAATTTTCTGATTATTTTAAAAAATTGTTTCTATAATTTCTTTATTGTTTTAAATAAATGATTTTCTAATAAACTTTAGCTTTGTCAAGGAAGAATATGAATATAGCCCTTGAACTTATTTATAGAACTTGTTCAAAGAGGTTAATAAATGATAGTAGTTTCTAGATACTAGAACAAGAGATCTAAAAACCATACATTGATCATCCTTAGAGACATTCATGATCTCATTCAACTTCCTATTAAATTCATCATAAAATACCACCACTTAATTTAAGGATCTATTAGTTCCAATACCAAGCTTCCTCTTGAAATCTTGCATAAGGAATGGTGTGAACATATCAAACTATAGGGGCTTAATCTGTAAGGATACACAATTCAATTTTGAGCCACTCCTTCCCAACTAACTATCTTCAAGGAATTTGAGTTGGTATCCCAGAAGTACCCAATGGTATTTAAAATAATTGCAGAAAGGGTATTACTCTTATGGAATATCACTACCTCTCCCTCATTCAAATTAACTTACATCTTCATTAAAACAAGTGAGATCAGCCTACCATAAGGATATTAATTCAGATTATCTTTCCCTTTGCAGCATTGATCCATGAAACAAATCATTTACCTTGGCAAGTTAAACTTCATATTATTAATTAGAATATATAACACATACAAATCCTGAAAAGGACTTTATCCACATCTCATACTCTTTTGGATATACTAGTTTGAAAAAACTTGCATAAATCCTTCCACTTAGGTTCTAATTCCTTCACTGGTGTGATGGGTTCTTTTGCAAGGGTAGGGGGAGGGTGCATGGGGTGTGCAGGTGGGTGAATGGGGTGTGAAGTGGGGTGTGAAGGGGGTGTGCAGGGGGGATCTATCCAGGGAGGTGGGGTCTGTCCAGTGGGTGGGGTGTGTGTAGGGGGGAGGGGGTGCAAGAGGGGTCTGTAGGAGGGGTTTGTCTAGTGATAATGGAAAGAGGCCAATCTATCAATGCCCAATGGTATACCCCACTGTATACAAGAAGGGGGACCCAAGAACTTCCAATCCCCAATTAGACTATGGCTAGTATGGTAGATGGGGTTAATGTTTCATCCATTATGTAGATCATCAATTCCACCTTGCTATACTATTTTTCATGTTGGAATGAATATATATAATACCCATTCATGAATCATACATTGATGTGAGTTCAACAAAATTTGTGATGGTGACATTACTGGAGGGGTTAAAAACAATATATCTAAGGGTGTTAATACATCCCAAGATATATTGGTGTCTAAAGAACATATACAATAAAAATTACACTTCCATATATTCGATCTATTCTAGGTGTTGTAGGGATGAATATCCATGAATTTTGATACATAAAAATCCCAAAAATCCTTTCATGATTCCTTGATGTAGGCTTATATTGTATATTTTTTTTCTGGGATCCAACATATTCCAAATAAATAAGGAAAAATGATCAAGGATATATGGATATATTCATATTTTAATTTATTCCCATACGAAGAGGTCCTAAACAGAATGAATATCGATGAATACCCCATAGATTACAAGGTTATTTCATATATTATAGATTTAGGGGATTGCATCCTCTACGAGACCAATTTTCATTAGGGTTTATGGACCATGGGACCCATATCTACCTAATTTTAGACTACTCATGCAAACTCTATACTCTTGACCAGAATTATTGTATCCCACATTTAATTCCTTTGTATTAAATAAGGTAAAGACAACTCAACGTACATTCCCCACATGTATCCTTACAATTTACATGAATGTTATTGGCATCCTTTTTGGTGTAAGAAGAAACCATGTACTCATTGAGTGTTATATACCTTATCCAATTGATGATACATACCTCCAAGTTGGCGTCATACTAGGTGTAAAACCCACAATATTTCTACACCTGAGCCACATACCATGTTGAACCAGACTTGTAAACACTAATCCGTAGCCTTAATACATCACATATTGTCACTTATTTCACAAAAAAAAGCATATTTACCATATGATGTTAAACAATATCGACAATTCTATCATATAAACATAAATTATGTAAATCATACTATGAGGGTTTTGATTCCTGTTCAAACAGGATACATAGTATAACTCTTCAAGGTTCATTCACAATATCCCAATATCATCACCATCACATCAACCACTTTTGAGGCAATATATCTAATTCCTAACCATATTCCAAGAGTACTCTAAACCTTATAGTAGTCTCCACTAGTCATTAAATCATTACTTATCTTATGTAAGGAGTATAAGTATAAGGACCCGACCTTAAAAAATTACATAATCATGAATTAAATGAATAATTCCCATAGAGGATCTTTTCAGGTTTAGAGTTTTAGAGAATTAGGATATAACTATTACATCTCAAAAGATTACAAAGTAGAAACTTCTACTAAGTTTCCATAAAATAAAATCTCTTAAAAAGAAACATGTATAGTTCCATGTTTTAGATAGCAGGCCTTTCCTTGATCCCATCCGTGACCCTATTCATCTTTAAGTCCTGTGGAAAACATTTCAAAAACTTGGGATGAGCATAAAAAGCCCAGTAAAGGATACACAAAGAAGGAAAATTGTTAGTTTTTCCAAAACAACAAGTAAACCGTGAATACTTTATCAAAGTAATACTTTTCACCTTTATGAAGTAGTAAATACTCTTCACTGAATAAAAGATCACTACTTACCCTTTGTAACCAAAAGATTACCAAAAAACCCAAATAAAGAACACATAATATATAAAGGTAACTTGGGATAATAACATACATAAATGGAATAACCATAAGGTAGACTTCCACACATATCACTACATGGAATAACCATACGGCCGACTTCTATACCCAATGCATTTGAGGTTATAACGTAACCACCCATCCTAGTATTCATGGAACCACCCGTCAAATTTCCAAGTACCATTATAAAATCATAACACATAAAACATTTATAAAGGAAAGAAAACACTTCCACATTTCAAGCACAATATATCAATTAAATATATTGACATAAAAAATCCATTATTAAAACCATTTTCAATACCAAAATACATAAAATATTATATGGTATTTATTTACTTTTAAAAACATTACGTCTTGTTGAGGAAGCCAAAGATCAAATAATACTCGCGGTGACGGAAAGGTCATTGTCACCGTGTACGTTAAAAAGAAACATACTTTTTGTCGTTTAGTAAAATGCTTCATATAAAAAACATTCATTTTGAATAAAAGTAAAATTAAAAGGGGATAATACACTATATAAAAGAAATTTGTGTATAAAACAAAATATGCCTCAATGAAAGGAGACTGAGACGAAGTCCCTTACAAAGTCGTTATCCTTAGATTAAGGATAAATCAATTACATAATTATGTGTGAAAATATAAATACACCCAATATAAGAGGATATTAAGTGTAAAACAATCATAGGTCATCCACACATATTCATAGTATGACATAATCAATAAGTATAGGTTTAACCCAAAGAATTGAAATTGGGTTAATAAGTTCCCTTACAGAAATTCGACATCCTAACGACGTCACTTTAAAATTCATAAAATGAGTAGATGAGAGATAAAAAGGGTATCTCATCACTTGGACATATAATTTTCAGCAATAAGGATATATAATAACATATCACAACATAATAATATGTAAATTAAAAGACCTAACAAAAAGAAGTCTTTTAAAAAGAGGAGGGTGAAAGGTTCCCTTACCGACTTGGGTAACTTTTGAAACGTACACCCCATGAAAGAAGGACTATAAAACACTGATGTAAATACTAATAAACGAAATTATATTACACAAATATTAGAATAATGGGCAGTACATACACCAATCAAAGGAAATGGTGGCAAATGTATCATAAATCTCACAGGAATAAAAGTGAGATGAAAAATCCCTTACGAAAACTCGGCAGCCTAACGACGCCACATAAATCTTCCAAAAATGGATTTATGAGATCAAATAGGGTCTCTCATAATATGAACATAAAAAGTACAGTATGTGGAATATAAAATAACATTTCCAAACATAATAAAGATGATCTTAAAAGAAATGACATAAAAGAGAGTACTTAAAAAGAAAGAGAGAGGTAGGATCCCTTACCTCAAGTCCAACATGTCTTGTTCGTTTCTTTATATTCCTGAATAATAAACTTTGTTCAATTTATAATTCCTTAAGGACCTCCATTAAATATTATTATTTAGTTCATATCACATATTATAATGTTATAATAATTGGTTAATAATGTGAGTTCATATCAGACGTTTTTGTTGATGTTCTGTACATGAGTCAAAATTGAACTTGTTGGAAAAGAATTTTCCATGTAGTTATAAGTACATCATCTCCAGAATAGTATTAATTATTTAAATATCATATATATCCAGTATATATTCATTTTATACTATTCAATAACATTTGGAGATAAAAAATGAAATGCATCGTTCATGGAGACGGTAGGCCGTACGTACGCATGAACGCTACTTTCATTTTTTTGTCATATTAATGGAATTAAAAATAAATGAGATATATATATATATTAATTACAGAATGATATCCATAATTTAAATGTAATATATGACATATATATCCATTATATATATGTACTTATAATAATACATACCATTTGGAGATAAGAAATGAAGTGTACCGTTCATGGAGACGGTAAGCCGTACGTACGCATGAACGCTAATTTCATTTCTATTTCATACTTTAATGGAATGAAAAAAATAATTATACATAGGTATATTGTAATTAACGTATAATATAATATATAACATCATTAAATCCATCCTTTATACATCCCACATATGGTATTAACTATTCAAATCACTTTGAGGGGGAGGTAGTCCGCACTTCCTAAAATGAAATTATCGCGTTTACCCATTATGGAAACCATAAAGGTATGACATAAATGAAAAATACAGAAGAATAAAGAATACATAAACATAATTTATATATCATATATAAATATAGTGACATCTTAATGGCCACCATGAGAGGTTTTAAGAGAATATTGAACAATCATCGTTTCGTGAGAAAGTAATTTTCCACCCACAGAAACAGTATGTTCTTTAACCGTTAGATGGAGGTGTGTATGAGTTTAGCTCGAAAACTCCTCATAACAAAATCCTATTATATTTAATATACTGGTGTTGTTACAAAATAAAGGAATAAAAAGAGTTTAGGGGGTTGGAGAAACAAAATAAAACAAAATAACATAAGAGAAGACATTACCTTCAAATCAGATAACTCTTTTTTATTTGAGCTCAAAGGCTTCCTTGGAAAGACTTCTGCCCAAAGTGAGGCTTCTAGGAGTAAGATAGGGTTGTGGAGAGACAATATGAGAAGGTTTGGTCAAGCCAAAGGCTTGAGAGGTGTGGGTAAGGGGGTAGAGGTGGGGGCCTTTTATAAGAGGGAGGAGGGGCACTCTTGGAATGTCATGAAAAGATACTTTATTATAAAATTATTTTCGGATATTAAAGCTCCCAAAATTATATATTTCTAGGATAAGGTGATACGAGTTTGAAATACACCCATCCAATAGGTTTTTGACAAGTTTATGTCTTAGATTTTACATTATCTTTTCATTTTATTTAAATCGTTCATTAATGAGGTAATCACTGCATCATCATGGTATCATAAATAAATTAATTTATTTAATGTATAAAAATTATAAAAAAACTACTATAATGTAGGAAATATTTTTATATTTCCAATGAATATTTATAGTAAAAAATATGACTTGTATAACCCCATCAAAAAATTGTTTTAGTAAAACAATACATGTTTGTGACATTTTTATTTTAACTTTAAATAAAAAGTTATTAATGTCATTTTCCTACGAAAATGGATCCATGGGGTCCCCAAGTTGACCCATGGATTGTCTGGGTCGGCCATGACTCATCCAATAAGGTTAGGACATGTGTCACAATCATTTTATATTATTATAACATTATCTTTACCTTAAATTACACTAATTATCTTTAATCACGATTAATAAAACTTAAAAGTTACTATTCACCAAAAAATATTTTCATCCCATTGAACCAAATTTTACATCCTAATGAAAACCATGTATCTTGGATTTTTGAAATTCAAATCAGAGAGGTGGTAAAATTTCATTTAAACAAAAAATCAGTTTTAACTACCACTTAGTGGTTTCACTATTCATCAAAAATTGAAGTTTTTCAGAAAAATACAAAAAATCCACCCTTAGCTATATTTGATATTCTGAATTAAAAAATGATTTCTATTTTAAAAAATTCAAAACATATAAGTTTCATTAATCAATTTAATAATTAATTCCCATTGTCAAAACAAATAGCATGTTTTTAAGAAACAAAATATATCAAAAGATTGACACTAGTTTAAGTCCAATTTCAAAGTGAAATTAATTCCAATGACCACCATTGGATTAAATGGTAAAAATATATTCTAATTTCACTTTAAAACTAATTAAAAATATAATCTAATCATATAAATAAATTATATTAAAATGTGGTTTTGAATTAAAATGCAACATTTTTCACTTATTCATTAAAAATGAACTTTATCGGAAAAATAACAAAAACATACACAAAATAAATTTTGATGTCCTGAATCTATAGAAGGATTTTATTTGGTCCAATATAATGTTTAAGAGTGACCAAAACTATTTTTAAATAGGGTTCTCCATCAAAAGGCGATAAATCGACCTTTTAGTGAATATTAGAGTATTTATGCTTAAAATTGAATTCTTTTTTTATTTTAAGCCTTTATATATTATTGGATAAATGTAAAAAAAATTAACAAACATATATAATCATATTTTAGTTATTTATATTCATTCCCACCAATACAATGGCTACGTGTTAACTACCATTTAAAATAATATTATTTTATTATTAGAGTGCAATGTAAGATTTCAAAGAAACTCGTTGTTGTGTATTGGGTACGCCATCGAGCATAATGTTACCTTTAAAGTAATATTAATATTTTATTCACAAATATTAATAAATATGAAAAAGTAATATTCTTTATTTACCTGGGATGTTACATCCTTCCCCCCTTTTGGGAATTGCGTCCTCGCAATTTTAAAATTGGGCTTGGAAACTTCATTAAAAGCCCCACATCGGAAAAGGAGTAAATTAAACTATCACTTTAAAAGAAAGAAAGAAAAGTACCAAGGTCACCCGAGACAACAGGTAATAGGATTCCATGAAAAAATGGATATGGAAGAAAAAAACAAAGGGTTAAGTTCTGATGGAGAGTGATAGAAACATGTTTAGGAGAAAGTTAACCACCAGAAAATCACTAACTTGTGATGGGTTAAACGGTATTTGATTCCCCAGTAGGAAAAGTTAATAGACAAAATTTTAGTTTTAAGTTACTTTTCATTGAGGAATTTATTTATGAGCTTAACTAAATCACAAGGAAACATATTTTCTTGTAGTTTAAACTTTCGTCTCTTACTAGATTTCTTATAAAAACTCATTTTTTCCTCCAAAAGATGAGTATTTAGGATGACTTGTTCACATTAAGAGCGCTATAATCAACTTCTAGAGAATCACCTAATCCACGAAAGAGAACTATATATTTCCCATGTCTTTAGACCTTAACCAAAACCAAAATTTTTAGAACAAGATCAGATAATCCACAAAAGGATAATCCTTTATCAAAAAGAAAATCTATTCTTAATCTCCAAAATTTGTCCAACGAAACCCAAAGTTCAACGAAGAACAATCGATAAACATTTTGTCCATAAATTATTTAAAGTAAACCAAACTAAGATTGAAACCCAAATATTTAAAGGATTCAATCACATATTATTCCGAGGTACAAATTAACATTTATCTCCAAATAACATCAGTTGCTCTTAAAGTCTCATATTGAAAAGCAATTAACCTAATCATATATCCTTCATGATAGGTCAATATTTTCCTAGATAACCCAATATCAACTTATTCTTGATTCATAAAATTATATTACTAAAAAGAATTTGTCATACTAACCAGGGACTTCACGTAGTCCAGTGGTAGGAGATAAATACCAGTCGCACTTTGGTTGTGAGTTCGATTCCCACAGCTTTGTCCGACGCGACGGGTTGTCTCACAATCTACGTGTTGTCCTTTTTCTAAAACTATATAATTCTCAAAACATTCCCCAAAAAGAGATAAAATCATCAAAAATAACCATAACATAATTTAACATCAAGTTTATCTCATGACTTTCATTTTCCATCATAACATACAGTAACCCATAATTACCACAAAATTAAGTATCATATAAACCCTAATGGTTACCATTATAATTATTACCTGAACTTCCACATCGAGTTGGTCATCTCGTACATGATGCATTAGAGAACTCACCATGGTTCAAGTGGTTAATCATGCCTCCGGACAGTTGGTTTATAATAACCACGAGATTTATCATTGAATCCCCCATTTCATCTAGTCTCTTTATTAGAGAACCACCATAGTTTCCTTCAAACCCATTGTCACTTTGGTTCCTTCTAGATTCATCCATTTACTAAACCAAAAAGGTCAGTGTGAGTATATCAAAAAAATCATCATGTATGAAAGAGGAAGATAAACACTAAGATATAATTATCCAAGTTATCTCAAACTCATTCAAACTTTCATAAATAACAATGACTCTATCTAATATAATAACCATTGTGGTTATACACAACCTGTCACTTATGCTTAAACAACACTCTAACCTCTAAAGTTATCTAAACTGACCTTTGATACCAACTGTAAGGACCTGACCTTAAAACATTACATAATCATGAATTAAATGAATAATTCACATAGAGGATCTTTTCAGGTTTAGAGTTTTATAGAATTAGGACATAACTATTACGTCTCAAAAGATTACAAAGTAGACACTTCTACTAAGTTTCCATGAAATGAAAACTCTTAAAAAGAAACATGTATAGTTCCATGTTTTAGATAACATGTCTTTCCTTGATCACATCCATGACCCTTTTCATCTTTACGTCCTGTGGAAAACATTTCAAAAACTTGGGATGAGTATAAAAAGCCCACTAAAGGATACACAAAGAAGGAAAACTGTTAGTTTTTCCAAAACAACAAGTAAACCATGAATACTTTATCAAAGTAATACTTTTCACCTTTATGAAGTTGTAAACACTCTTCACTGAATAAAAGATCACTACTTACACTTTGTAACCAAAATATTACCATAAAACCCAAATAAAGAACACAAAACATATAAGGGTAACTTGAGATATAAACATACATAAATGGAATAACCATACGGTCGACTTCCACACATATCACTACATGGAATAGCCATACGGCTGACTTCCATACCCAATACATTGAAGGTTATAACGTAACCACCCATCCTGGTATTCACGGAACCACCTGTCATATGGTTTATCACGTAACCACCCATCAAATGTCCAAGTACCATTATAAAATCATAACACATAAAAAATTTATAAAGGAAAGAAAAGATTTCCACATTTCAAGAACAATATATCAATTAAATATATTGACATAACAAATCAATTATCAAAACCATTTTCAATACCAAAATACATAAAAGAGTATATGGTATTTATTTACTTTTAAAAACATTATGGCTTGTTGAGGAAGCCAAAGATCAAATAATACTCGCAGCGGCAGAAAGGTCGTTGTCACCGCGTACGTTAAAAAGAAACATACTTTTTTGTCATTTAGTAAAATGCTTATATAAAAAAGATTCCTTTTGAATAAAAGTAAAATTAAAAGGGGTTTATACACTGTATAAAAGAAAGTTGTGTATAAAAAAAATATGCCTCAATGAAAGGAGACTGAGACGAAGTCCCTTATAAAGTCGTTATCCTTAGATTAAAGATAAATCAATTACATAATTATGTGTGAAAAATATAAATACACCCAATATAAGAGGATATTAAGTGTAAAACAATCAGAGGTCACCCACACATATTCATAGTATGACATAATAAAGAAGTATAGGTTTAACCCAAAGAATTGAAATTGGGTTAAGAAGTCCCCTTATAGAAATTCGATATCCAAACGACATCACTTTAAAATTCAGAAAATGAGTCGATGAGAGATAAAAAGGGTATCTCATCACTTGGACATATCATTTACAGCAATAAGGATATATAATAACATATCCCAACATAATAAGATGTAAATTAAAAGACCTAACAAAAAGAAGTCTTTTAAAAAGAGGAGGGTGAAAGGTTCTCTTACCGACTTGGGTAACTTTCGAAACGTACACCCCATGAAAGAAAGACTATTAAAAATTGATGTAAATACTCATAAACGAAATTATATTACACAAAGAGTAGAATAATGGGCAGTACATACACCACTCAAAGGAAATGGTGTCAAATGTAGCATAAATCTCACAGGAATAAAAGTGATATGAAAAATCCCTTACGAAAACTCAGCAGCCTAACAACGCCACATAAAACTTCCAAAAATGGATTTATGAGATCAAATAGGGTCTCTAATAACATGAACATAAAAATTACAGTATGTGTAATATAAAAGAACATCCCCAGACATAAGAAATATGATATTAAAAGAAATGACATAAAAGAGAGTACTTAAAAAGAAAGAGAGAGGTATGATCCCTTACCTCAAGTCTGACATGTCTTGTTCGTTTCTTTATATTACTGAATAATAAACTTTGGTAAATTTATAATTTATTAAGTAACTCCTTTAAATATTATTATTTAGTTCATATCACATATTATAATGTTATAATAATTGGTTAATAATGTGAGTTTATATCATATGTTTTTGTCGATGTTCGGTACATGAGTCAAAATTGAACTTTTTGGAAAAGAATTTTCCATGTAGTTATAGGTACATCATCTCCAGAATAGTATTAATGATTTAAATATCATATATATCCAGTATATATTCATTTTATACTATTCAATAACAATTGGAGATAAAAAATGAAATGCACCGTTCATGGAGACAGTAGGCCGTACGTACGCATGAACACTACTTTCATTTCTTTGTCATATTAATGGAATTAAAACTAAATGAGAGATATATATATTATAATTCCAGAATTATATCCATCATTTAAATGTAATATATGGCATATATATCCATTATATATATATGTACTTATAATAGTGCATAACATTTGGAGATAAGAAATGAAATGTACCATTCATGGAGACGGTAAGTCGTACGTACGCATGAACGCTACTTTCATTTCTATTTCATACTTTAATGGAATGAAAAAAATAATGATACATAGGTATATTGTAATTACAGTATAATATAATATATAACATCATTAAATCCATCCTTTATACATCCCACATATGGTATTAACGATTCAAATCACTTTGAGGGGGCGGTAGTCCGCACTTCCTAAAATGAAATTATCGCGTTTACCCATTATGGAAACCATAAAGGTATGACATAAATGAAAAATAAATAAGAATAATTAATACATAAAAATAATTTATATATCATATATAAATACATTGATATCTTAATGGACACCATGAGAGGTGTTAAGAGAAGATTGAACAATCATCGTTTCGTGAGGAAATAATTCGCCACCCACAGAAACAGAATGTTCTTTAACCATTAGATGGAGGTGTGTATGAGTGTAGCTTGAAACCTCCTCATAATATCATCCTATTATCTTTAATATACTGGTGTTGTTATAAAATAAATGAATAAAAAGAGTTTAGGGGGTTGGAGAAACAAAATAAATCAAAAGAACATAAGAGAATACATTGCCTTCAAATCGGATAACTCTTTTTGATTTGAGCTCAAAGAATTCCTTGGAAATACTTCTGCCCAAAGTGAGGATTCTAAGAGTAAGAGAGGTATGTGTAGAGAAAATATGAGCAGATTTACATTGAGCCAAAGGCTTGAGAGGTGTGGGTAAGGGGGTAGAGGTGGGAGCCTTTTATAAGAGGGAGGAGGGGCACTCTTGGAATTTCATGAAAAGTTACTTTATTATAAAATGATTTTCGGATATTAAAGGTCCCACAATTATATATTTCTAGGATAAGGTGATACGGGTTCTAAATCCACCCATCCAATAGTTTGTTGACAAGTGTATGTCTTAGATTTTACATTATCTTTTCATTTTATTTAAATAGTTCATTAATGAGGTAATCGCTGCATCATCATGGTGTCATAAATAAATTAATTTATTTAATTTCTAAAAATTTTAAAAAAATACTATGATGTAGGAAATATTTTTATATTTCCAATTAATATTTATCGTCAAAAATATGACTTGTATAACCCCATATAAAAATTGTTTTAGTAAAACAATACATGTTTGTTACATTTTTATTTTAACTTTAAATAAAAAGTTATTAATGTCATTTTCCTACCAAAGTGGCTCCATGGGGTCCCCAAGTTGACCCATGGATTGTCTTGGTCGGCCATGACTCATCCAATAAGGTTAGGACATGTGTCACAGTCATTTTATATTATTATAACATTATCTTTACCTTAAATTACACTAATTATCTTTAATCGCGATTAAAAAAACTTAAAAGTAACTATTCACCAAAAAAAATTTCAACCCATTGAACAAAATTTTACATCCTAATGACAACCATGTATGTCAGATTTTTGAAATTCAAATCATAGAAGTGGTAAAATTTCATTTAAATGAAAAATGAGTTTTTTAACTACCACTTAGTGGTTTCACTATTCATCAAAAATTGAAGTTTTTAAGAAAAATACCAAAAGTTCACCCTAAGCTATATTTGATATTCCGAATTCAAAAATGATTTCTATTTTACAAAATTAAAAACATATAAGTTTAATTAATCAATTTAATAATTAATTCCCATTTTCAAAACAAATAGCGTGTTTTTAAGAAACAAAATATATCAAAAGATTGACACTAGTTTAAGTCCAATTTCAAAGTGAAATTAATTCCAATGACCACCATTGGATTAAATGGTAAAAATATATTCTAATTTAACTTTAAAACTAATTAAAAAGATAATCTAATCATATAAATAAATTAGATTAAAATGAGGTTTTGAATTAAAATGCAACATTTTTCACTTATTCATTAAAAATGAACTTTATCGGAAAAATAACAAAAACATACACAAAATAAATTTTGATGTCCCGATTCTATTGAAGGATTTTATTTGGTCCAATAGAATGTTTAAGAGTGACCAAAACTATTTTTAAAGAGGGTTTGCCATCAAAAGGCGATAAATCGACCTTTTAGTGAATATTAGAGTATTTATGCTTAAAATTGAATTCTTTTTTTATTTTAAGCCTTTATATATTATTGGATAAATGTAAAAAAATTTAACAAACATATATAATCATATTTTAGTTATTTATATTAATTCCTGCCAATACAACTACTACGTGTTAACTACTATTTAAAATAATATTATTTTATTATTAGAGTGCAACTTAAGATTTCAAAGAAACTCGTTGTTGCGTAGTGGGTACGCCGTCGAGCATAGAGTTCCCTTTAAAGTAATATTAAAATTTTAATCACAAATATTAATAAATATGAAAAAGTAATATTCTTTATTTACCTGGGATGTTACATCCTTCCCCCCTTTTGGGAATTGCATCCTCGCAATTTTAAAATTGGGCTTGGAAACTTCATTGAAAGCCCCACATCGGAAAAGGAGTAAATTAAACTATCACTTTAAAAGAAAGAAAGAAAAGTACCAAGGTCACCCGAGAAAACAGGTACTAGGATTTCATGAAAACATGGATATGTAAGAATAAAAAAAAGGGTTAAGTTCTGATGAAGAGTGATAGAAACATGTTTAGGAGAAAGTTAACCACCAGAAAATCACAAACTTGTGATGGGTTAAACAGTATTTGATTCCCCAGTAGGAAAAGTTAACAGAAAAAATTTTAGTTTTAAGTTACTTTTCATTGAGGAATTTATTTATGAGCATAATTAAATCACAAGGAAACATACTTTCTTGTCGTTTAGACTTTCATCTCTTACTAGATTTCTTACACAAACTCATTTTTTCCTCCAAAAGATGAGTATTTAGGATGACTTGTTCACATTAAGAGCATTGTAATCAACTTCTAGAGAATCACCCAATCCATGAAAGAGAACTATATATTTCCCATGTCTTTATACCTTAACCAAAACCAAAATTTGTAGAACAAGATCAGATAATCCACAAAAGGATAATCCTTTATCAAAAAGAAAATCTATTCTTAATCTCCAAAATTTGTCCAACAAAACCCAAAGTTCAACAAAGACCATTCGTTAAACAATTTTTCCATAAAATTATTCAAAGTAAACCAAACTAAGATTGAAACCCAAATATTTGAAGGATTTAATCACATAGTCTTCCAAGGTACGAATTAACATTTATCTCCAAATAAAATCAGTTTCTCTTAAAGTATCATATTAAAAAGTAATTAACCTAATCATATATCCTCCATGATAGGTCAATATTTTCCTAGATAACCCAATATTAACTTATTCTTGATTCATAAAATTATATAACTAAAAGGAATTTTTCCTACTAACAAGGGACTTCATGTAGTCCAGTGTTAGGCGATAAATACCATTGGCACTTTGGTTGTGAAATCTATTACCACAGCTTTGTCCGATGCGACAGGTTGTTACACGGTCTGCGTGTTGTCCTTTTTCCAAAACTATATAATTCTCAAAACATTCCCCAAAAAGAGATAAAATCATCAAAAATAACCATAACATAATTTAACCTCAAGTTTATCTCATGCCTTTCATTTTCCATCATAACATATAGTAACCCATAATTACCTCAAAATTAAGTATCATATAAACCCTAATGGTTACCTTTATAATTATTACCTGAACTTCCACATCAAGTTGGTCATCTCGTACATGATGCATTAGAGAACTCACCAAGGTTCAAGTGGTTAATCATGACTCCTGATAGTTGGTTTATAATAACCATGAGATTTAACGTTGAATCACCCATTTCATCCAGTCTCTTAATTAGAGAACCACCACAGTTTCCTTCAAACCCGTTGTCACTTTGGTGCTTGCTAGATTCATCCATTTACTAAACCAAAAATCTCAGTGTGAGTATATCAACAAAATCACCATGTACTAAAGAGGAAGATAAACACTAAGATATAATTATCCAAGTTATCTCAAACTCATTCCAACTTTCATAAATAACAATGACTCTATCTAATATAATAACCATTGTGGTTATACACAACCTGTCACTTATGCTTAAACAACACTCTAACCTCTAAAGTTATCTAAACCGACCTTTGATACCAACTATAAGGACCTGACCTTAAAACATTACATAATAATGAATTAAATGAATAATTCACATAGAGGATCTTTTCAGGTATAGAGTTTTATAGAATTAGGACATAACTATTACATCTCAAAAGATTACAAAGTAGACACTTCTACTAAGTTTCCATAAAATAAAAACTCTTAAAAAGAAACATGTCTAGTTCCATGTTTTAGATAGCATGTCTTTCCTTGATCACATCTGTGACCCTATTCATCTTTAAGTCCTGTGGAAAACATTTCAAAACCTTGGGATGATCATAAAATCCCAGTAAAGGATACACAAAGAAGGAAAACTGTTAGTTTTTCCAAAACAACAAGTAAACCAGGAATACTTTATCAAAGTAATATTTTTCACCTTTATGAAGTAATAAATACTATTCACTGAATAAAAGATCACTACTTACACTTTGTAACCAAAATATTACCATAAAACCCAAATAAAGAACACATAACATATAAAGGTAACTTGGGACATAAACATACAAAAATGGAATAAACCATACGGTCGACTTCCACACATATCACTACATGGAATAGCCATACGTCTGACTTCCATACCCAATGCATTAGAGGTTATAACATAACCACCCATCCTGGTATTCACGGAACCACCCATCATATGGTTTGTCACGTAACCACCCATCAAATGTCCGAGTACCATTATAAAATCATAACACATAAAACATTTACAAAGGAAAGAAAACATTTACACATTTCAAGCACAATATATCACTTAAATATATTGACATAACAAATCCATTATCAAAACCATTTTCAATACCAAAATACATAAAAGAGTATATGGTATTTATTTACTTTTAAAAACATTACGTCTTGTTGAGGAAGCCAAAGATCAAATAATACTCGCAGCGGCAGAAAGGTCATTGTCACCGCGTACGTTAAAAAGAAACATGCTTTTTGTCGTTTGTAAAATGCTTCATATAAAAAATATTCCTTATAAATAAAAGTAAAAGTAAAAGGGGTTTATACACTATATAAAATAAAGTTGTGTATAAAACAAAATATGCCTCAATGAAAGGAGACTGATACGAAGTCCCTTACAAAGTCGTTATCCTTAGATTAAGGATAAATCAATTACATAATTATGTGTGACAAATATAAATAAACCCAATATAAGAGGATATTAAGTGTAAAACAATCATAGGTCATCCAAAAATATTCATATTATGACATAATCAAGAAGTATAGGTTTAACCCAAATAATTGAAATTGGGTTAAGAATTCCCCTTACAGAAATTCGACATCCTAACGACGTCACTTTAAAATTCAGAAAGTGAGTCGATGAGAGATAAAAATGGTATCTCATCACTTGGAAATATCATTTACACCAATAAGGATATATAAGAACATATCCCAACATAATAATATGTAAATTAAAAGACCTAACAAAAAGAAGTCTTTTAAAAAGAGGAGGGTGAAAGGTTCCCTTGCCGACTTGGGTAACTTTCGAAACGTACACCCCATGAAAGAAGGACTATACAACATTGATGTAAATACTCATAAACGAAATTATATTACACAAAGAGTAGAATAATGGGCAGTACATACACCACTCAAAGTAAATGGTGGCAAATGTAGCCTAAATCTCACAGGAATAAAAGTGAGATGAAAAATCCCTTATGAAAACTCGGCAGCCAAACGACGCCACATAAAACTTCCATAAATGGATTTATGAGATCAAATAGGGTCTCTCATAATATGAACATAAAATTACAGTATGTGGAATATAAAATAACATCCCCAAACATAATAAAGATGAGCTTAAAAGAAATGACAAAAAAGAGAGTACTTAAAAAGAAAGAGAGAGGTAGGATCCCATACTTCAAGTCTGACATGTCTTGTTCGTTTCTTTATATTCCTGAATAATAAACTTTGTTAAATTTATAATTTCTTAAGGAACTCCTTTAAATATTATTATTCAGTTCATATAACATATTATAATTTTATAACAATTGGTTAATAATGTGAGTTTGTATCAGACTTTTTTGTTGATGTTCGGTACATGAGTCAAAATTGAAATTGTTGGGAAAGAATTTTCCATGTAGTTATAGGTACATCATCTCCAGAATAGTATTAATGATTTAAATATCATATATATCCAGTATATATTCATTTTATACTCTTAAATAACATTTGGAGATAAAAAAATGAAATGCACCGTTCATGGAGACGGTAGGCCGTACGTACGCATGAACGCTACTTTCATTTCTTTGTCATATTAATGGAATTAAAACTAAATGAGATATATATATATTATAATTCCAGAATGATATCCATCATTTAAATTTAATATATGACATATATATCCATTATATATATGTACTTATAATAGTACATAACATTCAGAGATAAGAAATGAAATGTACCGTTCATGGAGACGGTAAGCCGTACATACGCATGAACACTACTTTCATTTCTATTTTATAATTTAATGGAATGAAAAAATAATGATACATAGTTATATTGTAATTACAGTATAATATAATATATAATATCATTAAATCCATCCTTTATACATCCCACATATGGTATTAACGATTCAAATCACTTTGAGGGGGCGGTAGTCCGCACTTCCTAAAATGAAATTATCACATTTACCCATTATGGAAACCATAAAGTTATGGAATAAATGAAAAATACAGAAGTATAAGGAATACATAAAGATAATGCATATATCATATATAAATTCAGTGATATCTTAATGGCCACCATGATAGGTGATAAGAGAAGATTGAACAATCATCGTTTCGTGAGGCAGTAATTCGCCACCCACAGAAACAGTATGTTCTTTAACCATTAGATGGAGGTGTGTATGAGTGTATCTCGAAAAATCCTCATAAAATAATCCTATTATCTTTAAGATACTGGTGTTGTTACAAAAGAAAGTAATAAAAAGAGTTTAGGGGGTTGGAGAAACAAAATAAAATAAAAGAACATAAGAGAAGACATTACCTTTAAATCAGATAACTCTTTTTGATTTGAGCTCAAAGGATTCCTTGAAAAGACTTCTGCCCAAAGTGAGGATTCTAGGAGTAAGAGAGGGATGTGGAGAGACAATATGAACCGATTTTAGTTGATCCAAAGGCTTGAGAGGTGTGGGTAAGGGGGTAGAGGTGGGGGCCTTTTATAAGAGGGAGGAGGGGCACTCTTGGAATGTCATGAAAAGTTACTTTATTATAAAATTATTTTAGGATATTAAAGGTCCCCCAATTATATATTTCGAGTATAAGGTGATACATGTTCGAAATCCACTCCAATAGGTTTTTGAAAAGTGTATGTCTTAGATTTTACATTATCTTTTCATTTTATTTAAATCGTTCATTAATGAGGCAATCGTTGCATCATCATGGTGTCATAAATAAATTAATTTATTTAATGTCTAAAAATTATAAAAAAAATAATATGATGTAGGAAATATGTTTATATTTACAATGAATATTTATAGTCAAAAATATGACTTGTATAACCCCATGTAAATTGTTTTTTAGTAAAATAATACATGTTTGTGACATTTTTATTTTAACCTTAAATAAAAAGTTATTAATGTCATTTTCATACCAAAGTGGCTCCATGGGGTCCCCAAGTTGACCCATGGATTGTATTGGTCGGCCATGACTCATAAAATAAGGCTATGACATGTGTCATGGTCATTTTATATTATTATAACATTATCTTTACCTTAAATTACACTAATTATCTCTAATCGTGATTAATAAAACTTAAAAGTTACTATTTACCAAAAAATATTTTCATCACATTGAACCACATTTTACATTCTAATGACAACCATGTATGTTGTATTTTTTAAATTCAAATCACAGAGGTGGTAAAATTTCATTTAAATGAAAAATCATTTTTTTAACTACCACTTAGTGGTTTCACTATTCATCAAAAATTGAAGTTTTTTAGAAAAATACCAAAAATTCACTCTAAGATATATTTGATATTACGAATTCAAAAATTATGTATATTTTACAAAATTCAAAACATATAATTTGAATTTATCAATTTAAAAATTAATTCTCATTGTCAAAACAAATAGCGTGTTTTTAAGAAACAAAATATATCAAAAGACTGACACTTGTTTAAGTCCAATTTCAAAGTGAAATTAATTCCAATGACCACCATTGGATTAAATGGTAAAAATATATTATAATTTCAATTTAAAACTAATTAAAAATATAATCTAATCATATAAATAAATTATATTAAAATGAGGTTTTGAATTAAAATGCAACATTTTTCACTTATTCATTAAAAATGAACTTTATCGAAAAAATAACAAAAACATACAAAAAATAAATTTTGATGTCCTGACTCTATAGAAGGATTTTATTCAGTCCAATATAATGTTTGAGAGTTACCAAAACTATTTTTAAATAGGGTTCGCCATCAAAAGGCGATAAATCGACCTTTTAGTGAATATTAGAGTATTTATGCTTAAAATTGAATTCTTTTTTTATTTTAAGCCTTTATATTTTATTGTATAAATGAAAAAACATTTAAAAAACATATATAATCATATTTTAGTTATTTATATTCATTCCCTCCAATACAACGACTACGTGTTAACTACCATTTAAAATAATATTATTTTATTATTAGAGTGCAACGTAAGATTTCAAAGAAACTCGTTGTTGCGTATTGGGTACGCCATCGAGCATAGCGTTCCCTTTAAATTAATATTAATATTTTATTCACAAATATTAATAAATATTAAAAATCAATATTCTTTATTTACCTGAGATGTTACATCCTTCCCCCCTTTTGGGAATTGCATCCTCGCAATTTTAAAATTGGGCTTGGAAACTTCATTTAAAGCCCCACATGGGAAAAGGAGTAAATTAAACTATCACTTTAAAAGAAAGAAAGAAAGGTACCAAGGTCACCCGATACAAGAGGTACTAGGATTCCATGAAAACATGGATATTGAAGAAAAAATCAAGGGGTTAAGTTCTGATGGAGAGTGATCGAAACATGTTTAGGAGAAAGTTAACCACCAGAAAATCACATACTTGTGATGGGTTAAATGGTATTTGATTCCCCAGTAGGAAAAGTTAACAGACAACATTTTAGTTTTAAGTTAATTTTCATTGAGGAATTTATTTATGAGATTAACTAAATCATAAGGAAACATACATTGTTGTCGTTTAGACTTTCATCTCTTACTAGATTTCTTACACAAACTCATTTTTCCTCCAAAAGATGAGTATTTAGGATGACTTGTTCACATTAAGAGCGCTATAATCAACTTATAGATAATCACCTAATCCAGAAAAGAGAACTATATATTTCCCATGTCTTTAGACCTTAACCAAAACCAAAATTGTTAGAACAAGATCAGATAATCTACAAAAGGATAATCCTTTATCAAAAAGAAAATCTATTCTTAATCTCCAAAATTTGTCCAACAAAACCCAAAGTTCAATGAAGACCATTCGATAAACAATTTGTCCATAAAATTCTTCAAAGTAAACCAAACTAAGACTGAAACCCAAATATTTGAAGGATTTAATCACATAGTCTTCCAAGGTACAAATTAACATTTATCTCCAAATAACATCAGTTTCTATTAAAGTCTCATATTGAAAAGTAATTAACCTAATCATATATCCTCCATGATAGGTCAATATTTTCCTAGATAACCCAATATCAACTTATTCATGATTCATAAAATTATATAACTAAAAAGAATTTTTCATACTAACCAGGGACTTCACGTAGTCCAGTGGTATGCAATAAATACCAGTCACACTTTGGTTGTGAGTTCGATTCCCACAGATTTATCTGACATGACGGGTTGTCACACGGTCTACATGTTGTCCTTTTTACAAAACTATATAATTCTCAAAATATTCCCCAAAAAGATATAAAATCATCAAAAATAACCATAACATAATTTAACCTCAAGTTTATCTCATGCCTTTCATTTTCCATCATAACATATAGTAACCCATAATTACCTCAAAATTAAGGATCATATAAACCCTAATGGTTACCTTTATAATTATTACCTGAACTTCCACATCGAGTTGGTCATCTCGTACAAGATTCATTAGAGAACTCACCAAGGTTCCAGTGGTTAATCATGCCTCCTGATAGTTAGTTTAGAATAACCACAAGATTTATCATTGAATCCCCCATTTCATCTAGTCTCTTAATTAGAGAACCACCACAGTTTCCTTCAAACCCGTTGTCACTTTGGTGCCTGCTAGATTCATCCATTTACTAAACAAAAAAGCTTAGTGTGAGTATATCAACAAAATCATCATGTACTAAAGTGGAAGATAAACACTAAGATATAATTATCCATGTTATCTCAAACTCATTCCAACTTTCATAAATAACAATGGATCTATCTAATATAATAACCATTGTGGTTATACACAACCTGTCACTTATGCTTAAACAACACTCTAACCTCTAAAGTTATCTAAACCGACCTTTGATACCAACTATAAGGACTCAACCTTAAAAGATTACATAATCATGAATTAAATGAATAATTCACATAGAGGATCTTTTCAGGTTTAGAGTTTTATAAAATTAGGAAATAACTATTACATCTCAAAAGATTACAAAGTAGACACTTCTACTAAGTTTCCATAAAATAAAAACTCTTAAAAAGAAACATATCTAGTTCCATGTTTTAGATAGCATGTCTTTCCTTGATCCCATCTGTGACCCTATTCATCCTTAACTCCTGTGGAAAACATTTCAAAAACTTGGGATGAGCATAAAAATCCCAGTAACGGATACACAAAGAAGGAAAACTATTAGTTTTTCCAAAACAACAAGTAAACCATGAATACTTTACCAAAGTAATAATTTTCACCTTTATGAAGTAGTAAATACTCTTCACTGAATAAAAGATCACTACATACCCTTTGTAACCAAAAGATTACCATAAAACCCAAATAAAGAACACATAACATATAAAGGTAACTTGGGACATAAACATACATAAATGGAATAACCATACGGTCGACTTCCACACATATCACTACATGGAATAGCCATACGACTGACTTCCATACCCAATGCATTGGAGGTTATAACGTAACCACCCATCCTGGTATTCAGGGCACCACCCGTCATATGGTTTATCATGTAACCACCCATCAAATGTCAAAGTACCATTATAAAGTCATAACACATAAAACATTTATAATGGAAAGAAAACATTTCCACATTTCAAGCACAATATATCACTTAAATATATTGACATAACAAATCCATTATCAAAACCATTTTCAATACCAAAATACATAAAAGAGTATATGGTATTTATTTACTTTTAAAAACATTACGACTTTTTGAGGAAGCCAAAGATCAAATAATACTCACGACGGTGGAAAGGTCGTTGTCACTGCGTACATTAAAAAGAAACATACTTTTTGTAGTTTAGTAAAATTCTTCATATAAAAAAGATTCCTTTTGAATAAAAGTTAAAGTAAAAGGGGTTTATACATTTTATAAAAGAAAGTTGTGTATAAAACAAAATATGCCTCAATGAAAGGAGACTGATAAGAAGTCCCTTACAAAGTCGTTATCCTTAGATTAAGGATAAATCAAGTACATAATTATGTGTGACAAATATAAATACACCCAATATAAGAGGATATTAAGTGTAAAACAATCAGTGGTCATCCACACATATTCATAGTATGACATAATCAATAAGTATAGGTTTAACCCAAAGCATTGAAATTAGGTTAAGAAGTTCCCTTACAGAAATTCGACATCCTAACGGCGTCACTTTAAAATTCATAAAATGCGTCGATGAGAGATAAAAATGGTATCTCATCACTTGGAAATATCATTTACCACAATAAGGATATATAAGAACATATCCCAACATAAGAAGATGTAAATTAAAAGACCTAACAAAAAGAAGTCTTTTAAAAAGAGGAGGGTGAAAGGTTCCCATACCGACTTGGGTAACTTTCGAAACGTACACCCCATGAAAGAAAGACTATACAACATTGATGTAAATAATCATAAACGAAATTATATTATGCAAAGAGTAGAATAATGGGAAGTACATACACCACTCAAAGGAAATGGTGGCAAATGTAGCATAAATCTCACGGGAATAAAAGTGAGATGAAAAATCCCTTACGAAAACTTGGCAGCCTAACAGCACCACATAAAACATCCAAAAATGGATTTATGAGATAAAATAGGGTCTCTCATAATATGAACATAAAAAGTACAGTATGTGGAATATAAAATAACATCCCCAAAGATAAGAAATATGAGCTTAAAAGAAATGACATAAAAGAGAGTACTTAAAAAGAAAGAGAGAGGTAGGATCCCTTACATCAAGTCCGACATGTCTTGTTCGTTTCTTTATATTACTAAATAATAAACTTTGGTCAATTTATAATTTCTTAAATACATCCTTTAAATATTATTATTCAGTTAATATAACATATTATAATGTTATAATAATTGTTTAATACTGTGAGTTCATATTAGACGTTTTTGTCGATGTTCGGTACATGAGTCAAAATTGAACTTGTTGGAAAAGAATTTTCCATGTAGTTATAGGTACATCATATCCAGAATAGTATTAATGATTTAAATATCATATATATCCAGTATATATTCATTTTATACAATTCAATAACATTTGGAGATAAAAAATGAAATGCACCGTTCATGGAGACGGTAGGTCGTACGTACGCATGAACGCTACTTTCATTTATTTGTCATATTAATGGAATTAAAGCTAAATGAGAGATATATATTATAATTCCAGAATGATATCCATCATTTAAATGTAATATATGACATATATATCCATTATATATATGTACTTATAATAGTACATAACATTTGGAGATAAGAAATGAAATGTACCGTTCATGGAGACGGTAAGCCGTACGTACGCATGAACGCTACTTTCATTTCTATTTCATACTTTAATGGAATGAAAAAAATAATGATACATAGTTATATTGTAATTAAATTATAATATAATATATAACATCATTAAATCAATCCTTTATACATCCCACATATGGTATTAACGATTCAAATCACTTTGAGGGGCGGTAGTCCACACTTCCTAAAATGAAATTATCACGTTTACCCATTATGGAAACCATAAAGGCATGGCATAAATAAAAAATACAGAAGCATAAGGAATACATAAACATAATTTATATATCATATATAAATACAGTGACATCTTAATGGCCACCATGAGAGCTGTTAAGAGAAGATTGAACATTCATCATTTCCTGAGGTAGTAATTCGCCACCCACAGAAACAGTATGTTATTTAACCATTAGATGGATGTGTGTATGAGTGTAGCTCAAAATATCATCATAAAAGCATCCTATTATCTTTAATATACTGTTGTTGTTACAAAATAAAGGAATAAAAATAGTTTAGGGGGTTGGAGAAACAAAATAAAACAAAAGAACATAAGAGAAGACATTACCTTCAAATCGGATAACTCTTTTTGATTTGAGCTCAAAGGATTCTTTGGAAATACTTATGCCCAAAGTGAGGCTTCTAGGAGTAATATAGGGATGTGGAGAGACAATATGAGTAGATTTTGGTCGAGAAAAAGGCTTGAGATGTGTGGGTAAGGGGGTAGAGGTGGGGGCCTTTTATAAGAGGGAGGAGGGGCACTCTTGGAATGTCATGAAAAGTTACTTTATTATAAAATGATTTTCAGATATTAAAGGTCCAACAATTATATATTTCGAGGATAAGGTGATACAGGTTAGAAATCCACCCATCCAATAGGTTTTTGACAAGTGTATGTCTTAGATTTTACATTAACTTTTCATTTTATTTAAATCATTCATTAATGAGGTAATCGCTGCATCATCATGGTGTCATAAATAAATTAATTTATTTAATGTCTAAAAATTATAAAAAAATACTATGATGTAGGAAATATTTTTATATTTCCAATTAATATTTATAGTAAAAAATACAACTTGTATAACCCCATGTAAAAATTGTTTTAGTAAAACAATACATGTTTGTGACATTTTTATTTTAACTTTAAATAAAAAGTTATTAATGTCATTTTCCTACCAAAGTGGCTCCATGGGGTCCCCAAGTTGACCCATGTATTTTTGTGGTCGACCATGACTCATACAATAAGGTTAGGACATGTGTCACGGTCATTTTATATTATTATATCATTATCTTTACCTTAAATTACACTAATTATCTTTAATCGCGATTAATAAAACTTAAAAGTTACTATTGACCAAAAAATATTTTCATCCCATTAAACCACATTTTACATCCTAATGACAACCATGTATGTTGGATTTTTGAAATTCAAAGCACAGAGGTGATAAAATTTCATTTAAACGAAAAATCAGTTTTTTAACTACCACTTAGTGGTTTCACTATTTATCAAAAAATGAAGTTTTTCAGAAAAATACCAAAAATTCACCCTAATATATATTTGATATTCTGAATTCAAAAATAATTTCTATTTTACAAAATTCAAAACATATAAGTTGCATTAATCAATTTAATAATTAATTCCCATTGTCAAAACAAATAGTGTGTTTTTAAGAAACAAAATATATCAAAAGATTGACACTAGTTTAAGTCCAATTTCAAAGTGAAATTAATTCCAATGACCACCATTGGATTAGATGGTAAAAATATATTCTAATTTCACTTTAAAACTAATTAAAAAGATAATCTAATCATAAAAATAAATTATATGAAAATGTGGTTTTGAATTAAAATGCAACATTTTTCACTTATTCATTAAAAATGAACTTTATCGGAAAAATAACAAAAACATACACAAAATAAATTTTGATGTCCCGACTCTATAGAAGGATTTTATATGGTCCAATAGAATGTTTAAGAGTGACCAAAACTATTTTTAAAGAGGGTTCTCCATCAAAAGGCGATAAATCAACCTTTTAGTGAATATTAGAGTATTTATGCTTAAAATTGAATTATTTTTTTATTTTAAGCCTTTATCTTTTATTGGATAAATGTAAAAACATTTAACAAACATATATAATCATATTTTAGTTATTTATATTCATTATCTCCAATACAACGACTACGTGTTAACTACTATTTAAAATAATATTATATTATTATTATAGTGCAACGTAAGATTTCAAAGAAACTCGTTGTTGCGTATTGGGTACGCCATCGAGCATAGCGTTCCCTTTAAAGTAATATTAATATTTTATTCACAAATATTAATAAATATGAAAAAGTAATATTCTTTATTTACCTGGGATGTTACAATAAGAGGATTATTCCCCACTGGAATTTAAATCATGGCCAGACTTATGCGATGAGAATAAAGGGGACTAGTTGCCCTCACCATCTTTCCCTTATGGAGATCATGTAGTGGAGGGTTATCAATACACTGGTCAACCACTATGAGTAGAAAGACATCATACCCACCAGGAAAATGGCCAGGGATGATCAATAATCCATGGTTCCACATTTAAACAACCAATAGAAAAGACCCTACATGGGGGGGGCAGGAAAAGGGTGTCCAGGAGGGTCTGCAGGGGGGCTGGTGGGGGGGGGGGGGGGTGGGGGCGGGGATTGGTAGGTGGGGGAATGGCAGGGAGGGAGGAGGGATGTCTAGGAGGGTCTGTAGGGGGTGGTGGTGGTGGTGGGGGGGGGGGGTGCTGGAAAGTAAGGGTGGGGGACTGGCGAGGGGAGGGGGTGTCCAGGAGGGTCTGCAGGGGGGATGGTAGGGGGTGGGGGGGATGGCGGGTGGGGGGGACTAGTAGGGGGAGGAGGTGTTCAGTAGGGTCTGTAGGGGGGGGGGAAAGGGGGTCAGTAGGGGGGTATGTCCAGAGAGGGTGTGTCTAGGAGGGAGGGGATGTCCATGAGGGTCTGCAGGGGGGGAGTGGGGGTGGAGGGGGAATTTTCAGAGGGAGGGGTTCCCAGGGGTGGAGGGGGGATTTTCAATGTGAGGGGTGTCAAGGAGGGGGGTGTCCAGGGTGGTGGAGGGGGACATTGCAGAGGGAGGGGTGGTGCTGGTGTAGGGTGGGAATCAGATAAAAGTGTACATTATGGTTTTGTGTAGGAATTTATTTTATGCATGTTTAGAGGTAAACATTTAAATTAATCATATGTAGCTATATTTTCCCCATTATATTTTTTCAGACCATCCATGAGTCTCCTACTTTTTTTTACCATTATCTCTTGTATTATCTATGTATATCTTCCATCATTGAGGATGGTTCTTCAATATCCAGGCTATGTCAGCTTCAATTAAGTGTGTCAACATGAAGTTCTATGGATAGCTCAAGGCCTATATATGATTTTTCTACAGCCAAACATTTTTTGATAATTTTCTCAACTAATGTTGGGAAAGGATGTTTTGAGGGTAGATTGCAATGTGTTATATTTTAGTTTTTGTCTTTGATTTCAAATTGCATGGCCAACTGTATTATAATTCCAGGGGGTGTCTGTCTAGGGGAGGGGGTGTCCATGGGGGGTGTCCAGGAGGGAGGGGGGGAGTGTATGGGGGGGGGGGGGGGGTCCAGGGGGTGTCTATCTAGGAGAGGGGGGTGTCAATTGGGGGGTTTTCAGGAGGGAGGGGGAGTGTCCAGGGGGGTGTTTGTCCAAGGGAGGGGGTGTCCAGGGGTGTCTGTCCGGGGGGGGTGTCCAGGGTTGTCTGTCCAAGGGGGTGGGGGTGTCCAAGGGGGTGTCTGTTTAGGGGATGGGTGTCTAAGGGTGTATGTACTGGGGGTGTATAGGGTTGTCTATCCAGGGGGTGTCTAGGGGTCTGTCTAGGGTGGGGGTGTCTATCCAGGGGAGGGGGAGTGTTCAGGGGGGTGTCTGTCTAGAGGAGGGGGTGTCCAGGGGTGTCTGTACGGGGGGGGGGGGGGGGGGTCCATGGTTATCTGTCCAGGGGGAGGGGTGTCCAGGGGTCTCTCCAGGGTGGGGGGGGGGGGTCTGTTCGGGGGGTATCCAGGTGAGGGGGTGTCCAGTTGGGGTTTTCAGTGGGGGTGTCCAGTGGGGGTGTCTGGGGGGGGTGTAGGGGGGAGGGGGTGTCCAAGGGGGTGTCTCGGGGGGTGTCCAGGGGGTGTCCAGGGGGTGTCCTGGGGGTGTCCAGGGGGTGTCTAGGGGGTGTTCAATGGGGGTGTCCAAGGGGGGTGTCTAGGGGAGAGGGGGTGTCCAGTGGGGGAGGGGGTATCCGGTGGGGGTGCTCAGGGGGTGTACAAGGGGTGTCTAGGGGTGTCCATGGGGGTGTCCAGGGGTGTTTAGGGGGGGTCCAGGGGGTGTCTAGGGGGGTTGTCTAGTGGGTGTAAGAACCCGGACCTTCGTTTCAGGTATGTTTTTCCTTTTTCTGGAGTTTTTAAGAAAAATGAACTTTTTGGAAATTTTTGAAGTACACGTCATGTACTTTCTGAGTACATGTCATGTACTCTTCCCCGGCTCGAAGCTGTGTGCTGGCCATGTCGGTCCACACACACGGTGTGTAGGGGTGACGTGGAGGCCAATTTTGGTGGAGTACGGAAAAACCCAATACACGTCGTGTACCTTAAAAATACATGTCGTGTACTTTTTTTTCACTAAACGGACCGGGGTCGCGGCTGACGCACAGAAACACCTCCTTCTAGGTCCCATTCATCCAAGAGCGACCTGTACGGCCGAATCTTCGACAAGCTCCCGTCTCTTCATCTTTTCTCCAATTCAAGCATGGTCGATTGCGTTGGAATCGCAGCGGTGAGTTCTTCCTTATTCTTGAGCCTTGTTTTCTGTTTACTCCTTGTTTTCGAGTTATCATGGGTTGAGCGTTTTGTGCATTTTCTCAGATCTACGACGTTCTAAGGGAAATCAATCATCGTGGTTCACATATATCGATCTCCTACGATCGAGGTAGGTGGTTTGTACTTTTCTGTTGAAAGACGATGAGTATTTTGTGAAAATTACACAAATTCCCTTGGGCGTGGAATTGTGGGTTTCCTATTTTTCCCCTGCTGTTTGCCTGATTTGCTTGATTACTGTAGTGGAGGTTTATAATTGTGAGTTGAATAATTTTTTTTATGCTCAGGTTGCTTTGTCATGCTTGTTTTACTTTTTGGAATTTTCCAGTTTCCATGCCTAGTTGTAGGATAGTGGAACTGTTGCTTTATTATTGTTGTTGAGCCTTAGAATGATAACCAAGTAGTTCTTGAGGTTTACTTGGACGATGTACGCGTGCTGAGCATGTTTGTTTCCACACAGGACTGTGAGTACCTAGTGTTGCAGACCATAAGGAGAATTGACGTAAGGGCTTCTCCAGAGTGTCTTTTAAATACGATGCAAGACCACAGGGGGAATTGGTGTTGAGTGCTTCCTCAGAGAGTCTGTAGTTCCCCAAAACGGGCCACAAGGGGAATGAGACGTTGAGTTCTTCCCCAGAGAGCCTTTAGTACGATATGAGACTATAGGGGAAATTGACGGTGAGTGCTTCCTGAGAGAGTCTATTAATTTTGTAGCTGAACCAGAGGGGTGATACTATGTGTGCCTCTTAGAGGGTTACTAGTACTTATAGGTTGAAACATAGGCGTTAGGCTGTGAGAGCTACTGAGAGGGTTACCTTTTTTCTTATTGTTGCTGGCTTTTTTACTTGTGTACTCTGTTTGTTAGAACTGTGGATTGTAGCTTCTTGTGCTTTCCTGTTTACTGTTTCTTGTTTTATTACTTCCATGTATTCATTGACTATTAGGCACAAATATTTGGGTGATTTCCTACTGGGATTGCATCTCACACCCTGTTTGGGCCATGATTTTGGGCCCAAGCAGACTATGTTGCTGCATGTATAGATAAGGGCAAGCGCCCTTCTACTTCAAGTTCTTGATTGCACTGGATTTGGAGAGCGTGGGACTGAGCCATGACTTGCGATGTTGAGGAGTTTACTTTGTTTTATTTGGAACTTTTTTTTCATTTGTACTTCAGCACGTTGGTTTGTTTACTGCTTTCCATAGAAATATGTACCATGATGCATCATCATTACTTTATACATTGCTTCCGCTGTTCAGTTCAGTTGTTGTATTCTGTTTATTGTTTCTGTTATTGTGACTGGTTGTTTTTCCACTGTATACTTTACCGAGTGAGGGAATAGTTTCCCCACCGACTCACCAAGGCCCTCACTGCTAGTCGGCAGCCTCTGGAATTCGGGGAAACACGCTTGAGGTCATGTGGTGAACCGGGTATGGGGCACCAGTGGAGGGGCTCCGGATTCGGGTCGTTACAAAGTGGTATCAGAGGAGTTATTTTCTCTTGATTTACTGTTTGGAGAATTTATCTAGGGATAGGATGGATTCGGTACTTGGTATTAAGTTTTCCTCGAGAGTAGCTAACCCATGTACAGGGAAAATCCATACTACCTCGTTAATTGCAGTTTGCTGATTTTGAGATTTTACGGTTGATATGACTTCACCTAGAGTGATTCATAGGACTTATGCTATTATTATTTTGATATTTCGGTTCTATTTCTATCACAACCTGATGAGATGTGGTTATTCCATCTCATGCATCTTATAGACACTTGTAGAATCACATGCCATGCATTCTTGCCATGCCATCTAGGTTGCATTAGCGATTGCATGTTGTTGTGATAGAATTTGTGTAGATTATGCATGCTGTTGTGATAGATTCTTGATAGAATCCCTATTGTTATGTTAGAGAGCTGTTTTTCCCTTGTATGTGACTATATGAGATTCCAAGCTTTGATTCGCGGGGAGTATGGGCCCCCACGAATCGAAATTTGGCACCTCTTTGCCTTGTTTTTAGTATTTCTAGGGTTCTGTGCAGTTTCTGAGCTATTGCCCAGAAAAACCCAAAATACACAGTGTGTACTTTTTGGATACATGTCGTGTAGTTTTCAGGCCGTGTCACTGACCGTGTGAGCAGAACACGGTTTCGTGAAAGTAACTGTAGGAACACACTGTGTATTGTAGGTACACGCCCTGTAGTAATGAGCCGTGTACCTGGCCGTGTCACTAACAACACGGGTCAGGGGAGCTCAAGTAGCACACGTTGTGTTGTAACAGAACACACCGTGTAGTCCCTTCTAGGTACCCAGCCGTGTCATAAACAACACGGATCGGCATGACCTTCTCTCAGACACGCCGTGTTGCTTTTAGAGCACGCCGTGTAGTCTTTCCAAGTACCCGACCATGTCACGAACAACACGGGGCAATGTCACCTTGCCTATACACACCGTGTTTGTTCGGAGCACACCGTGTAAGGTTCATCCGTGTAGACGGTCGTGTGTTTAACAACACGGGCCACCGAAGCCTTGTCCACTACATGTCATGTCCACAGGGAACAGGCCATGTAGTCTCAGTTTAAGAAAACCGTGTGGGTTAGTCGTGTAAGGGACTCGGGAAGGGGAATAGTTTTTAAGTACACGTCGTGTGTGGGGTTAACACACCGTATGGTTTGAGGTGTACACAACTTGTAGGGCAGGAGTACACGCCCATGTCAGTGGTTTAAGAAGACACTCCGTGTAGTTTTTATACACGCCGTGTAGTCGAGTTTTGTAAACTTGTGTGTTTTCCTTCTGCTATTTCCATTTTTTACTCTTGTGTTCCCTATCCTTGTTTTCCTGATCTAAGGTGTACTTTTGATATTTCAGAGCTATGCCTATGAGACTTCCTCCGATCGTACGTCTGTCTTCAGGAAATGATCAGATGCCAAACAGGGCTGATCAGGGACTTCCTGCCGATCCTCCAGTCGGGCCAGCCTTGGCACCGGCTTTTATACTAGTTGCAGGCGCTGATTTGTAGTTCAGGGAAGGTTTCATGAGGATGATGTAGGCCTTCCAGGGAGTGCCTCCTCCTACCACGACTATGGAAGATTTGACGCGGGTTTTCCAGTAGCATCATCCTTCCACGTTCTCGGGGGAAGGAGGACCTCAGGCTGTAGATTCATGGCTGGAATCCATGCTAACTATCTTCGAGCATCGGGAGACGCCTCCAGAGAGGCGGGTCAAGCTCGCTACCTACATGCTATGAGACTCCACCAAGAGGTGGTGGGACATGATCTCACAGGCGGTTCATCAATAGGCTATGGATTGGGAGGAGTTCCAGCACGTGTTCTATGACTACTTTTATCCGAAGACCTTGAGGGCCGACCAAGCCCAGGAGTTCATGATCCTAGAGAAGGGTAATCTTTCTGTCATGGAATATTCCTCTCGCTTCACCAAGTTGTAGAGTTTCACACCCCTCTGGGATGGAAGTGGGGTGTCCTTAGCAAGGAATTTTGAGGATGGTCTTAGGAGGGATATCTGCTCGCAGGTGAACATCTTCTAGCTGACCTCCATCACTTCCATCATCAACCAGGCACTGATTGCGGAGCACAATCTGAGAGACTTTGGAGCTGCGAGGCAGGTCGGTTCTACTTCTAGAGCTAGTTTTCCTCCAAATGACAGTAAGAAGTGTCATAGAGAGTCTACGCACGGTGACTCGAGGAATTGTGATGCATCGTCAGGTAGCGAGGTGACATGATACCAGTGTGGCCGGTCATGGAACACGAGGCCGCAGTGCCAGAGGGACCCCGTGGAGTTCCGATCTTGCGGCAAGATGGGTCACCTTCAACGTTTCTACCAGGTTTTCTCACCAACATCTGGTGACCGGGGTTCTTCCATGACTCCTCGTTCAGGAGCAACACCACCAGTTTCTCACCAGTCGGGGAACTGGAGTTCTTCCGACCGTTCAAGATTAGGTGGACGTCGAGGCCGTGGTGGTCATCCACCAATCCCTCAGCATCAGCAAGGTGGATTAGCTCAGAGTGGTCATCCAGGGGCGCATGGCTGTGGTACAGGACAATATTTTGTCGTGGAGCAGATCTATCAGAAGCAGGATCCCGACCCTTCTACAGTTCGAGGTACGATTTTAGTATCCTCAGTTTTATCTTTAGCTCTTTTCGATACTGGTGATATGCATAGCTTTATCTCTACTACTGCTGTGGAAAGCGTTGGGCTCTGTGTCTTTTATTCTGATGACTCGTTGACACTAGACACACCTTTGGGGATGAGGACATCTAGTGTACGCCAGTGTAGAGAGTGCCCTCTCGAGGTTGCAGGGTATCGTTTCTTATGGGATATCTATGTCCTAGAGATGACAGGCTATGATGTCATCCTCGGGATGGACTGGTTGGTTCCATTCCAGGAAGTCGTCGACTGTTATCATCGCAGAGTGATTTTCATTTCACCAGAGGGTGAATATTTTCTTCATAGAGGCGAATGGGATGTTCAGGCGAGTCGATCAGGACTCAAGCATCATGGGCTAGGAAGGGTGATGGCCTAGATTGCTAGTCTTTATCTGGACGATCAGGGGACTTCGAATTTGGACTTTCTTCCAGTGGTGGATCGTTTCAGGGACGTTATTCCAGATGACTTTTCAGGTTTGCCTCCAGAGCGTGAGGTAGACTTTTCTATTGATCTCGTGCTAGGAGCAGCACCGGTGTCCATTCCTCATTATAGGATGGCTACACCGGAGTTTCAGGAGCTCAAGAAGCAGTTGGAGGAGTTGCAGGCTAAGGGTTTCATCAGACCCAGTACTTCTCCTTGGGGTTCGCCTGTCCTGTTTGCAAAGAAGGCAGACGGTACCCTTCGGCTTTGTGTGGATTATCGGAAGCTGAACCAGTTGATAGTCAAGAACCGATATCCCTTGCCGAGGATCAATGACCTCTTCGATCAGCTTCGAGGAGCCCGGGTGTTCTTGAAGATCAATTTGAGGTCCGATTATCATCAGTTTCACGTTAGACCATTAGATATACCTTTGACGGCCTTCAGGAGTAGGTATGTTCTTTACGAGTATACAGTTATGCCGTTCGGTCTCACGAACTCACCAGCAGTTTTCATGGCACTGATGAACCGAGTGTTCCATCCTTATTTGGACTCCTTCGTCGTGGTCTTCGTGGATGATATCTTGGTGTACTCTCACAATCTACACGACCATGCCACACATTTTGAGATCGTTCTGAGTATACTGAGAGAGCACCAACTTTATGCTAAACTCTCGAAGTGCCACTTCTGGATGGATCAGATTCACTTCTTGGGTCACCTCATCTCAGAGGCAGGAGTATCAGTGGACCCAGAGAAAGTGAGAGCTATAGTTTCCTGGGAGCATTCGAAGAACGTCTTTGAGGTAGAGAGTTTTCTAGGGATGGCTGGATACTATAGATGCTTCATTCAGGACTTTTCTCGTCTTTAAGCACCTTTGACAGGTCTGACCAAGAAGGGGGAGAATTTATTATGGTCAGATTCTTGTGAGTCAGCCTTTCAGGAGCTGAAAGGGAGGTTGACGTCAGCACCGATACTAGTCTTGCCAGAGCCAGGCAAGAGCTACACTGTTTACTGTGATGCTTCAGGTATCGGGCTGGGAGCTGTGCTTATGCAGGGAGATGGAGTCATTGCGTATGGGTCTCAGAAGTTGAGGCCACATGAGACGAACTACCCTACGCATGATCTGGAGTTGGCAACTATTGTTCATGCCTTACGCTGTTGGAGACACTATCTTCTGGAAGAGCACTTTGTGGTCTCTACCGGCCACAAGAGTCTCAAGTATATCTTCACTCAGTGTGATCTAAATCTGATACAGCACAGGTGGGTCAAGTATCTTCAGCCTTTTGATTTTGATCTTGCCTATATGCCAGGAAAGGACAATGCAGTGGCAGATGCGTTGAGCAGGAGAACTCAGATTCAGGCAGTTCAGGAGGCCAGAAGTGAGTGGCAGCTTATAGCTCTGCTCTCTGAGATGCATCTGAAGGTGCACGATAGACAGGGATAGACTTTCCTATCTTCTGTAGTTGTTACCTCTACACTACTTGACCGGGTACGAATGAGGCAGATATCAGACCCAGAAGGATTAGCCCTGTGGGAGAGTGTGTCAGGAGAGGAACCTCTTCCTGTATGGACAGTGGGCGAGGATGAGATCTTGCATTTCCAGGGACGCGTATGGGTGCCAGTAGACAAACGTGAGGAGCTGATGCGGGATTTTCATTCCTCTGTTTGGGCAGTTCATCCTGGAATCACCAAGATGTATCGGGATCTTCATCGTCAATACTGGTGGCTAGGTATGAAGAAGGATGTTGCTGGTTTTATCATGAGATGTTCTACTTGTCAGCAGGTGAAAGTAGAGCATCAGTGACCAGCAAGCCTTTTACAACAATTACCTATTCCAGAGTGGAAGTGGAATGATGTTGTGATGGACTTCATGACCGGGTTTCTGAGATCACCTTGAGGAAACGATGCTGTTTGGGTTGTCGTCGACAGGCTCACTAAGGTTTCCCACTTCTTGCCAATCAAGGAGACCTTCAGTGTCGATGATCTGGGATGACTTTACATCCAAGAGATCATTCTTCTGCATGGAGTTCTACACTCCATTGTTTCAGACAGGGATGCACGCTTTACTTCTCGGTTCTGGCAAGGGCTTTAGAAGGCCTTGGGTACATAGGTACTTTTAAGTATAGCATACCATCCCCAGACTGATGGCCAATCCGAGTGCACGATCCAGGTGCTTGAGGATATGCTCCAAGACTGCATTCTAGACTTTGGTTGTTCTTGGGAGAAGCATATCCCTCTGGTGGAGTTCGCCTACAACAAAAGTTTCCAGGCGACCATTCAAATGGAACCATATGAGGATTTGTACGGTAGGCCATTCCAATCACCCTCGTGTTGGCTGGAGGCAGGAGAGGCAGCTTTGCTGGGACCTCGTCTCGTTCAGGAGACCTCAGAGAAGATAGAGCTGATTCGGAAGAGGATGGCTACAACACAGTCTCGACAGAAGTCTTATGATGATCAGTGGAGATGACCTCTGGAGTTTGGGGTCGGGGATCAGGTTTTCCTGCATGTCGCACCGAGGTTGGGGAACAAGATGATTCAGAGATAGGGTAAGCTTTCACAGCGGTACGTCGGGCCATTTGAGGTCTTGGAGAGAGTGGGGTCGGTCGCCTATCGGTTGCAGCTACCTCAGAGGTACCGAGCCATGCATGACGTCTTCCACGTCTCTCATCTCCGACGTTACTTTTCGGACTCGTCTCATGTCTTTCATCCTGAGGAGGTTGAACTTGAAGTGAATGCATCGTTAGAGGAGAATCCTATCCGGATTGTCGATCACAGTATGAAGGTTCTCTTCGGGCGGTTTTTTCCTCTGGTACGGGTGATATGGAAGCACGGGCGAGTACAGGACGAGACTTGGGAAAGGGAGGCCAATGTACGATCGCAGTGGCCGGAGCTGTTCGGGGATTCTTATTCTACGCCACGTTAGGGAAATTTGGGGATGAATTTCTTTAATGGGGGAAGTTTTTAAGAACCCGGACCTTTGTTTCAGGTATATTTTTCCTTTTTCTGGAGTTTTTAAGAAAAATGAACTTTCTAGAAATTTTTGAAGTACACGCCGTGTACTTTCTGAGTACACGTCGTGTACTCTTCCCCGGCTCGAAGCCGTGTGCTGGCCATGTCAGGCCACACACACGGTGTGTAGGAGTGACGCGGAGGCCGATTTTGGCAGAGTACGAAAAAACCCACTACACGCCGTGTAATTTATTTTCACTAAACGGACCAGGGTCTCGCCTGACGCACATAAACACCTCCTTCTAGGTCTCGTTCGTCCGAGAGTGACCCGTACGGCCTAATCTTCGACGAGATCATGTCTCTTCATCCTTTCTCCGATTCGAGCACAGTCGATTGCGTTGGAATCGCAGTGGTGAGTTCTTCCTTCTACTTGATCCTTGTTTTCTGTTTCCTCCTCATTTTCGAGTTATCGTGGGTTGAGTGTTTTGTGCGTTTTATCAGATCTATGATGTTCTAAGGGAAATCAATCATTGTGGTTCACGTATATCGATCTCCTAAGATCGAGGTAGGTGGTTTGTTCTTTTCTGTTGAAAGTCGATGAGTATTTTGTGCAAATTCCACAAATTCCCTTGGGTAGGGAATTGTGGGTTTTCTATTTTGACTCTGCTGTTTGCCTGATTTTCTTGATTGTTGTAGTATAGGTTTATGCTTGTGAGTCGAATAATTTGTTTTGTGCTCAGGTTTCTTTTCCATGCTTGTTTTACTTTTTGGTGTTTTCCAGTTTCCATGCCTAGTTGTAGGATAGTGGAACTGTTGCTTTATTATTGCTATTGAGCCTTAGACTGATAGCCAAGTAGTTCTTGAGGTTTACTTGGATGATGTACGCGCGCAAATCATGTTTGTTTCCGCACAGAACTGTGAGTACCTAGTGTAGCAGACCATAGGGAGAATTGACATAAGGGCTTCTCCAGAGTGTCTTTTAAATACGATGTGAGACCACAGATGGAATTGAAGATGAGTGATTTCTTAGAGAGTCTGTAGTTCCTTGACCCGGGCCACAGGGGGAATGAGATGTTGAGTGCTTCCCCAAAGAGCCTTTAGTATGATACGAGACTATAGGGGGAATTGACGGTGAGTGCTTCCTCAGAGAGTCTATTAATTTTGTAGTTGAACCAGAGGGGTGAGACTGTGTGTGACTTCTAGAGGGTTGCTAGTACTTATAGGTTGAACCATAGGGGTTAGGCTGTGAGAGATACCCAGAGGGTTACCTTTTTTCTTATTTTTTTTGGCTGTTTACTTGTGTGCTCTATTTGTTAGAACTGTGGATTGTAGCTGCTTGTGCTTTCCTGTTTACTGCTTCTTGTTTTATTACTGTCATGTATTCATTGACTGTTAGGCACAAATCTTTGGGTGATTGCCTACTGGGATTGCATCTCACACCCTGTTTGGTCCATGATTTTGGGCCCAAGAAGACTATGTTGCTGCAGGTATAGATAAGGGCAAGCGCCCTTCTACTTTAGGTTCTTGATTGCACTAGAGTTGGAGAGCATGGGACCGAGCCGTGGCTTGCGATGCTAAGGAGTTTACTTTGTTTTCTTTTGAACTTTGTTTTTTAGTTGTACTTAAACATGTTGGTTTGTTTACTGCTTTCCATAGAAATATGTACCATGATGCATCATCATTACTTTATACATTGCTTCCGCTGTTCAGTTCAGTTGTCGTATGCTGTTTATTGTTTGCGTTATTGTGACTGGTTATTTTTTCGCTGTATACTTTACCGAATGAGGGCATAGTTTCCCCACCAACTCACCAAGGCCCTCGCTACTAGTCGGCAGCCTCTAGAGTTCGGGTAAATGCGCTTGAGGTCATGTGGAAAACCAGGTACGGGGAACCAGTGGAGGGGCTCTGGATTCGGGTCATTACAGTGGGGGTGTCCAGGGGGTGTCCAAGGTGGGTGTCCAGGGGGTGTCCAAGGGTGGGTGTCCAGGGGGTGTCCAAGGGGGGTGTCCAGGGGGTGTCCAAGGGGGCACCAGTGGAGGGGCTCCAGATTCGGGTCATTACAGTGGGGGTGTCTAGGGGGTGTCCAAGGTGGGTGTCCAGGGGGTGTCCAAGGGGGTGTCTAGGGGGTGCAAGGGGGTTTGTCCAGGGGAGAGTAGCGGTGTGAAAGGGGGGAGGGGGTGTGATGGGGGGTCTGTCCAGGGGTGAAGGGAGGGGCGGCAGGGGGAGTGGGGGGTCTGTGGGGGTGTTTTTTTATGAAATTGGAAGGCCTATAGCCACGATTTTAAACCGTGGTTATAGAACTATTTCCATGGTTTGAAACCATGGCTACCAGCCTATAGCCTCAATTTCAAACCATGGATATAATCCCTGTGTGGATTAAGGTTCTTCCAAGGTTTCAAACCGTGGCTATAGGGATATAGCCACGATTTAAAACCGCGACTATAGGCCTTTCCCTATAGCCATGCTAATACCAACCACTATTTTGGGGCTTATAGCCACAGTTTCAAACTCTGGCTATAGCCTTAATTTCTAGTAGTGTTCCTTTCATAATATTAGATGTTTTTTAGGAAGAATACTCATGAACTTTTCAGCAATATGGACTTGCTGATCACATATGCCACATATTTCTTCTAAATAGTCAAATTTGTTTTGTGTTGGCAGATAGGATGAGTTTCTGAGAACTTCTTTCTTACTTTAAAAATTTTCTCTTCTATTCTCATAATATATCCCCCTTGGTTCATGTATCATCTCTGGTAGGGACATGTTATACCAACATAAATGTTCTTTATTCCCAAACACTCCACAAGACTAGCAATATCCTATGAACCCTATTCTTCCCAACTAATAATAGCCATGTATTGAAGATTATTATTATTGTCTTTCTATATACTGATATTGTTTCTATTCTGGGGGGATATTCATGGAGAATTTCTTTCTTATTTTTAACTAGAAGATGATTTCTCACTAGTCTTCATGTTCTATAATTTTCCAAAATTTATTTTTGGACCTGCATTGTTAGAGATAATATATTTATTTAGAGATTAGTAGAGTCCTGAATTAACCTTCTTCTTTGAATCAGTGATATTTTTTATAATTTTTCTTTATTTTAAAATTAATCTCTGTTGACCTGTTAGAATCTGATCCACTCTTATGATAACTTATCATCTCTCAAATGTAGTAATAATAAATAGCATATAAACACAATATTTTTTCAAGGTTCGATCTCAAAATGAGATTATTCCTTGTTGTGATTAGTTAGACTCCCTAATAATATATTATACACTATAATCACAAGCTGTTACAACATACATTTCTTCACTAGCATAGATTCACACTATGATTTCTAGTGTCCCAATGAAACAACAGTTTCACACTATCAGTTGAAAAAATGATACAAAAACACAAGAAATATTGCTTCTGAATTTTGGTTGCTTCGACAACAATTGATTAAGATCTTTTCTTTTGATCCTTCAAGAAAGATAAAATATCATATTCTCACTTTATGAAGAACATAATTGAACTAGTTCTTCCTCAATATCTGAATTATGACTTTTCAAATATATGATTCACATATATTATGTGAAATGATCATTATGTGAATAGACTAATTATCACATAGTATTTCTAGACTATAATATACTGTCCACATAGTTCTTTTTTTCTTTGCAAATTGATATCTGAAATGTGAGCAATAAATAAATTTATTTGAAAATTGGCTATGCAATTTAGCTCACTCACTGTATCTAAATATATTCCACACAAATGTCTCTCTTTCATCTGGGAATCAACCCGGTATTTATAAGTAATTATTTTTCGGTTATTGAAGTAGTTGTTGCACAATAATTCTACAAACATGGTAAACAGTTTAAATTGGTTCAATGGACTCCACACACTTTAACATCCCAAGTAAGTAATGAATAATAGATATTCTTATCTATGTCTATTTATGAATTAGATAGTGTTTTAGGGGCTTAAAATGAGAATAAATCCAATCTTAAGCATGGAATACTCTAATATTTTTAAAAGATAGTTTTACTGCCTTTTGATGGAAATTTTTTTTTAAATCTAACTGTTGAAAATTTTATAAGATATATTTGTCAAAATAAACTTATTCTTTATTATTGGTACATTGAAATTTACATTGGATAACTTTTTGGTATTTTTCTGACCATGTTCAATTTTTAATGAATAGTGAAAAATACTGCATTTTACATCAAAAACGTTTTTTCATCTAATTTAATTATATGGTTATATTATATTTTTAATTGGTATTAAAGTGTAATTATAATATATTTTTACCATATAATCCAATGGTGGTCATTATAATTAATTTCACTTTGTAATTGGGCATAAACAAGTGTCAAACTTTTCATAGATATTGTTTCTAAAAACCCACTATTTGTTTTGACAACGGGAATTATTTTTAAATTAATTATTGCAATTTCTATGTTTGGAATTTGGTAAAATTGATTCCATATTTGGAATCATAATGTCTAAATTATCTAATTAATACTCTTTTGTTTTTGGACATTATGAATAGTAACGACGGTAATTATCTTTAATTATCTTGATTAATTAGTTATCGGGTAGTTAAGGATAATAAAATAATATCATAATAATAAAAAATGACCCAAAAATATGTCCTAATACTACTGGTTGTGTCATTTCTGACCATGGTATGCCTTGTTCCAAACTTGGGGACCCCATGGAATCACTTTTGTGTGAAAGTGACTTTTTATCTTTTTATTTTTAAAGAAAGTTAAATATAACAAAGAATGTATCACCTGAGTAAAACATTTTTAATTTTGTCTAAATAAATGATATATTGGACTATAAATATTCATTGGAAAGCTAAAAATATTTCCTACATCATAGTATTTTTTTATAATTTTTAAACATTAAATAAATTAAATTATTTATGACATCATGATGATGCAACGATTACCTCATTATTTAACGATTTAAATAAAATAAAAAGATAATGAAAAATATAAGACCTAAACTTGTCAAAGACCTATTGGATGAGTATATTTCGAAACCCTATCACCTTATCCTCGAAATAAATCAATTTTGGACCTTTAAAATTCGAAACTCATTTGAAAATAAAGTAACATTTTGTAACTTTCCAAGAGTGCCCCTCCTCTCCTCTTATAAAAGGCCCCCACCTCTACCACCTTACCCACACCTCTCAAGAATTTGTCTAGGACAACCCCTGACCATTTTGTCTCTACACATCCCTATATTACTCCTAGAAGCCTCACTTTGGGCAGATGTCTTCCCAAGGAAGCCTTTGAGCTCAAATCAAAGAGAGTTACCCGATTTTAAGGTAATGTCTTCACTTGTGTTCTTTTGTTTTATTTTGCTTCTCCAACCCCCTAAACTCTTTTTATTCCTTTCTTTTGTAACAAAAAAAGTATCTTAAATATACTATTATGTTTTTATGAGAAGTATTAGAGCTAAACTTACACACACCTTCATCTAATGGTTAAAGACCATATTGTTTCCGTGGATGGCGAATTTCTGCCTCACGAAACGATGATTGTTCAATATTCTTCTAACACCTTCAAAGGTGACCATTAAGATGACACTATATTTATATATGATATATATTATGTTTATGTTTTACTTATGCTTCTGTATTTTTCATTTGTGGCATACCTTTATGGTTTCCATTGTGGGTAAACACGATAATTTCATTTTAGGAAGTGCGGACTACCGCCCCCTGAAAGTGATTTGATTCGTTAATGCCATATGTGGGACGTATAAAGGATAGATTTAATGATATTATATATTATATTATACTGTAATTATAATATACCTTTATATAATTATTATTTCTTTCCATTAAAGTATGAGATAGAAATGAAAGTAGCGTTCATTCGTACGTACGACTTACCGTCTCCATGAACGGTGCATTTCATTTCTTATCCCCAAATGTAATGTACTATTATAAGTACATATATATAATGGATATATATTATGTATGTTACATCTAAATTATGAATATAATTTTGGAATTAAAATATACATATCTCTCCTTTAGTTTTAATTCCATTAATATGACATAGAAATGAAAGTAGCGTTTATGCGTACGTACGGCTTACCGTCTCCATGAACGGTGCATTTCATTTCTTACCTCTAAATGTTATGTAATATTATAAATGCTTGTATATACTAGATATATATGATATATATGATATCTAAATCATGAATATAACTCTGGATATAATGGATACATGAACAACTTGTAATTATAAAGAGTTTATTTTTGACTCAAGTACCAATGATCGTTAAAACGACCATTATTAGCTTAAATAATTACATAATGTTCATGACATGGTAATAATTGATATAAAAGGAATAATGAACTTGAAAATGGTTCTTAATAAAGTAGAAATTAACTCAAGTTTATTATTCACGATATTAATGAACGATCGAGTCAAGTCGGATACGAGGTAAGGGACTTCGTCTCAATCTCCATTCATTGAGGCATATTTTGTTTTATACAAAACTTTCTTTTATACGGTGTATAAACCCCTTTGACTTTTACACTTATTCAAAAGGAATATTTTTTTATACGAATCATTTTACTAAATGACAAAAGGAATGTTTTTTTTGTCATACGTATGCGGCGATAACGACTTCTCCGTCGCCGTGACCATTATTTGAGCTTCGACTTCCTCTACAAGCCATAACTTTTTTTGAATGAAAAATAAATACCATGTTTTACTTTTATTTTATTTTGGCATTGAAAATGGTTTTCATAATGTTTTTATATCAATGTGTTGTATTGATATCTTGTGATTGAAAGGTGGAAATGTTATGTTTCCTTTATGCATGTTTTATGTGATACGATTATGTTATGGTTCTTGGTTATTGTTATGAAGACGGGTGGTTCCATGATAAAATAAGGGCGGGTGAGCCCGATATAGCTCTCCAATGCATTGGGTAACGTGAAGGAGTTAAATGTTAAGGTGTATCTGAAGATATTTAGGGAATATACTGTGATGGGTATTCCAAACGTAACCAAGATGGTTAATCCCTACGTAAGAATGTTATGAATGACTCAAGTTACCTTTATGTCTTATGATTTCTATGATTTATTCATGATTTGATGAGGTATGTTAAAGTGCTTATGTTTTATGAGTAAAGTATGATTTCATTGATTCTTATGTATACATGTACTCATGTTTCCTTTCCATATTTTCATATCCCTTACTGAGATTTTTATGCTCATCTCAAGTTTTTGAAATGTTTTTCACAGGTCAAGGGAAAGGTACATGATATGATGATAGTTTCAAGGAAGTGTCAAAAAAGAATCCATGTTTTATTTTAAATATTTTTCCGTTGATGGAAAAAATGAGTACTATCTTTTATGTAACCACTGTGTTTAAATGTGGAATGTAATGCAAGTTTTATGATCTAATTCTCTAAAAATCTAAACTTGAAAAGATCCTTAATGTGTATTCTTGAAGTAATTCAAGATTAAGTAAGGTTTAGGGTGGGGGCCTTATAGTTGGTATCAGAGGTCGGTTTAGATAACTTTAGGAGTTAGAATTCTATTAAATGATTATCCAAAAATATTTTTTTATGGTCAAATTGAAATGATATAGCATTTAAAGATTACCATGTTGCTTCACCTAAGATATTTCTGTGATAATAATGGTTTTCCATAGAGGAAACAGAGCATCTTTTCTAGGAAGGCATACAGAGTATAATGACCTTTTGAATCAGCAACCAGAGATGGTCGGAATTGGAACTGAACAGTTTGTTGTAGTAATGGATCAGTTGAATCAGGTGATAAATGGTGGTTGTGTTTATTGATGATATTTTGGTGTTTTCTAAAAGTGAAGAGGAGCATGATAGACATTTAAGGGTTATTTTTCAAACCTTAAAAGAAAATAAATTTTATGGGAAATTCAGAAAGTGTGAGTTTTGGTTGCAAAAAATTTCTTTCCTTGGTCATATTGTTTCTAAAGATGGAATAACTGTGGATCCTGCAAAAACAAGAGTTGTTGAAGAATGGCCAAGACCCACAAATGTAACTGAGATTTGTAATTTCCTTGGTTTGGCAGGCTATTACCAAAGGTTTGTTAGAAATTTTTCACGGTTATCTAGTCAAATGACTAAGCTAACTCGGAAGGGTGTTAAGTTTATCTGGACAAAATAATGTGATGATTTTTTTCAAGAATTGAAAAGAAGATTGGTGAATGCTCTAGTTTTGTCACTACCTTCCAGGAATGGTGAGTTTGTTATCTACAGTGATGCTTAATTAAAAGGAATTGGTTGCGTCCTAATGTAGAATGATATGGTAATTGCTTATGCTTCACGACAGTTGAAAACTCATGAGGTAAATTACCCTACACATGATTTGGAATTAGCTATTGTTGTTTTCACTTTAAAAATTTGGAGTCATCATTTGTATGGAGTAAAGTGTGAAATATATACCGATCAAAAAATTTTAAAGTATATATTCACTCATAAAGAATTGAACATGAGACAGATGAGATGGCTAGAATTAATCAAGGATTGTGATAGTACAATTCCTTACCATCCGAGAAAAGCAAATAAAGTGGTTGATGCTTTGAGTCGAAAAAGTAATGCTTCATTAACAATGTTGTGTTTGGAACGTGATCCTTTAGTTAAGTATTTGATGAAATTTGGCATAGAAGTTGTTTTTTCAGGAAGTTATTCTATTTTGTTTCAGGTATCAGTGAGATCATCTCTATCAGACAGAATCAAGCAAGCACATAAGCAAGACAGTGAGTTACAGAAAAAGGTAGAGCTGGTTCAGAAGGGTAAGTTGCCTGAATTCAACATTGATAATGATTGTGTTTTGATATTTGGGAAGAGATTGTGTGTGCCTTGTGATTCACAGTTGAAGAGAGAGTTGTTATGTGAAGCACATAGTTCTCCGTTTTCAGTTCATCCAGGAAGTACTAAGATGTATAGAGATCTTCGAGAGTATTACTGATGGGACGGAATGAAAAGGGATATTGATGATTTTACTGTGAAGTGTTTGACTTGTCAACAGGTAAAAGAAGAGAGGAAATTACCTAAAGGGATGCTTCAACCTTTACCAGTGCCAGAGTGGAAATGGGAGAATATATCCATGGACTTCATTGTGGGATTGTCGAAGACACCTTGAGGTAATAATGCAATCTGGGTTATTGTTGATTGCTTGACTAAATCTGCTCATTTCCTTTCTATACGAGATACTTTTTCCCTAGATCAATTTTCTCTTTTGTATCTTAAAGAGATAGTCAGGTTACATGGAGTTCCCCTCTCCATTGTATCTGATCGTGATCCCAGGTTTACTTCTAACTTTTGGAAGGGCCTTTAGAAGTCGTTGGGTACTGGATTAAATTTTAGTACAGCTTTTAATCCTCAATCAGATGGGCAGTCAGAAAGAATGATTCAGACTTTGGAGGATATGCTACATGCTTGTTCGATGGATTATCAGGGAAGTTGGGACCAACATCTTTCTTTGGTTGAGTTTTCTTATAATAACAGTTTTCATTCTAGTATACAGATGGCACCATTTGAGGCATTATATGGGAAGCGGTGTCGAACTCCAGCTTTCTAGGATGAAGTGGGTGAAAGGAAGCTGGTGGGACCAGAATTGGTAAAAGAGTTGGCAGAAAAAGTTCAGCTGATACAGAGACACATGAGAACAGCTCAGAGCAGGCAGAAGAGTTATGTGGATAACTGGAGGAAGGATCTATCTTTCAAGGTAGGTGATCATGTTTTTCTCAAAGTTTCACCATGGAAAAGTGTGATGCGATTTGGTAAGAAAGGAAAGTTGAGTCCAAGGTTTATTGGACCATATGAAATTCTAGAGGGAGTTGTATCAGTTGCATACCGAGTGGCTTTACCTCCGAGTTTATCTCAAGTACATAATGTTTTCCATGTCTCGATGTTGAGAAAGTACATGCTAGATCCATCTCATGTTTTGAGTCCAGAGGTAGTTCAGTTGGAAGAGAATATATCTTATTAGGAACAACCGGTTCAGATTCTTGATCACATGAAGCAATTGTTGCGGAATAAGGTGATTCATCAAGTAAAGATTTTGTGGAAGAACCACATGAGTGAAGAGGCAACATGGGAATCTGAAAATGCAATGAGGGATAAATACCCCCACTTATTCGATAAGTAAATAAATTGTGCGGATGCAATTTTCTAAAGGGGGGAAGGATGTAACATCCCAAGTAAGTAATGAATAATATATATTCTTATCTATGTCTATTTATGAATTAGATAGTGTTTTAGGGGCTTAAAATGAGAATAAATCCAATCTTAAGCATGGAATACTCTAATATTTTTAAAAGATAGTTTTACTGCCTTTTGATGGAAAACCATTTTTAAATCTAACTATTGACAATTTTATAAGATATATTTGTCAAAATAAACTTATTATTTATTATTGGTACATTTAAATTTACATTGGATAATTTTTTAGTATTTTTCTGACCATGTTCAATTTTTAATGAATAGTGAAAAATACTGCATTTTACATCAAAACTTCTTTTTCATCTAATTTAATTATATGGTTAGATTATCTTTTTAATTAGTATTAAAGTTTAATTAGAATATATTTTTACCATATAATCAAATGGTGGTCATTATAATTAATTTCACTTTGAAATTGCGCATAAATAAGTGCCAAACTTTTCATAGATATTGTTTCTAAAAACTCGCTATTTGTTTTGACAACGAGAATTATTTTTAAATTAATTATTGCAATTTATATGTTTGGAATTTGGTAAAATAGATTCCATATTTTTAATCATATGATCTAAATTATCTAATTAATACTATTTTTGTTTTTGGACATTATGAATAGTAATGACGATAATTATCTTTAATTATCTTGATTAATTAGTTATCGGGTAGTTAAGGATAATAAAATAATATCATAATAATAAAAAATGACCCCAAAATGTGTCCTAATACTACTGGTTGTGTCATGGCTGACCATGGGATGCCTTGTTCAAAACTTGGGGACCCCATGGAATCACTTTTGTGTGAAAGTGACTTTTTATCTTTTTATTTTTAAAGAAAGTTAAATATAACAAAGAATGTATCACCTGAGTAAAAAATTTTTAATTTTGTCTAAATAAATGATCTATTAGACTATAAATAGTCATTGGAAATCTAAAAATATTTAATACATCATAGTATTTTTTTTATAATTTTTAGACATTAAATAAATTAAATTATTTATGACATCATGATGATGCAACGATTACCTCGTTATTTGACGATTTAAATAAAATAAAAACGATAATGTAAAATCTAAGACCTACACTTGTCAAATACCTATTAGATGAGTATATTTCGAACCCTTATCACCTTATCCTCTAAATACATCAATTTGGGACCTTTAAAATCCGAAACGCATTTGAAAATAAAGTAACATTTTGTAACTTTCCAAGAGTGCCCCTCCTCTCCTCTTATAAAAGGCCCCCACCTATACCACCTTACCCACACCTCTCAAGCATTTGGATTGTCCAAACCCTACCCATTTTGTCTCTCCACATCCCTCTCTTACTCCTAGAAGCCTCACTTTGGGCAGAAGGCTTCCCAAGGAAGCCTTTGAGCTCAAATCAAAGAGAGTTACCCGATTTAAAGGTAATGTCTTCACTTGTGTTCTTTTGTTTTATTTTGCTTCTCCAATCCCCCTAAACTCTTTTTATTACTTTATTTTGTAACAACACCAGTATCTTAAATATACTAGGATTTTTTTATGAGAAGGATTAGATCTACACTTACACACACATTCATCTAATGGTTAAAGAGCATACTGTTTCCGTGGATGGCGAATTTCTGCCTCACGAAACGATGATTGTTCAATATTATTCTAACACCTTCAAAGGTGGCCATTAAGATGAAACTATATTTATATATGATATATATTATGTTTATGTTTTCCTTATGCTTCTGTATTTTTCATTTGTGTCATAACTTTATGGTTTCCATTGTGGGTAAACACGATAATTTCATTTTAGGAAGTGCGGACTACCGCCCCCTCAAAGTGATTTGATTCGTTAATGCCATATGTGGGACGTATAAAGGATAGATTTAATGATATTATATATGATATTATACTGGAATTATAATATAACTTTATATAATTATTATTTCTTTCCATTAAAGTATGAGATAGAAATGAAAGTAGCATTCATGCGTACATATGACTTACCGTCTCCATGAACGGTGCATTTCATTTCTTATCCCCAAATGTAATGTACTATTATAATTACATATATATAATGGATATATATGATGTATGTTATATCTAAATTATGAATATAATTCTGGAATTAAAATATACATATCTCTCATTTAGTTTTAATTCCATTAATATGACATAGAAATGAAAGTAGCGTTCATGCGTACGTACGTCTTACCGTCTCCATGAACGGTGCATTTCATTTCTTACCTCTAAATGTTATGTAATATTATAAATGCATGTATATACTGGATATATATGATATATATGATATCTAAATCATGAATATAACTCTGGATATAATGGATACATGAACAACCTGTAATTATAAAGAGTTTATTTTTGACTCAAGTACCAATGATCGTTAAAACGACCGTTATTAACTTAAATAATTACATAATGTTCATGACATGGTAATAAGTGATATAAAAGGAATAATGAACTTGAAAAAGGTTCTTAAGCAAGAAAAAATTAACTCAAGTTTATTATTCAGGAGATTAAAGAACGATCGAGTCAAGTCGGATACGAGGTAAGGGACTTCGTCTCAATCTCCATTCATTGAGGCATATTTTGTTTTATACACAACTTTCTTTTATACGGTGTATAAACCCCTTTGAATTTTACGCTTATTCAAAGGGAATCTTTTTTTATACGAAGCGTTTTACTAAACGACAAAAGGAATGTTTTTTTTGTCATACGCATGCGGCGACAACGACTTCTCCGCCATCGTGACCATTATTTGAGTTTCGGCTTCCTCTACAAGCCATAACTTTTTTTGAATGAAAAATAAATACCATTTCTTTAATTTTCTTTTATTTTAGTATTGAAAATGGTTTTCATAATGGTTTTATATCAATGTGTTGTATTGATATCTTGTGATTGAAAGGTGGAAATGTTATGTTTCCTTTATGCATGTTTTATGTGATACGGTTATGTTATGGTTCTTGGGAATTGTTATGAAGACGGGTGGTTTTGTGATAAACTAAGGGTGGGTGAGCCCGATATAGCTCTCCAATGCATTGGGTAACGCGAAGGAGTTAAACGTTAAGGTTTCTCCGAAGTGATTTAGGGAATATACTGTGATGGGTATTCCAAACGTAACCAAGAGGGTTACTCCCTACGTAAGAATGTTATGAATGCCTCAAGTTACCTTTATGTATTATGATTTCTATGATTTATTCATGATTTGATGAGGTATGTTAAAGTTATTTTGTTTTATGAGTAAATTATGATTTCATTGATTCTTATGTATACATGTACTCATGTTTCCTTTCCATATTTTCATATCCCTTACTGAGCTTTTTATGCTCATCCCAAGTTTTTGAAATGTTTTTCACAGGTCAAGGGAAAGGTACATGATGTGATGATAGTGTCAAGGAAGTGTCAAAAAAGAATCCATGTTTTATTTTAAATATATTTTCGTTGATGGGAAAAATGAGTACTATCTTTTATGTAACCACTGTGTTTAAATGTGGAATGTAATGCAAGTTTTATGATCTAATTCTCTAAAACTCTAAACCTGAAAAGATCCTCAACGTGTATTCTTGAAGTAACTCAAGATTAAGTAAGGTTTAAGGCTGGGGCCTTATACATACCATCTTTGTGTAGCATCTCTGTGTAGAATTTTTAATTATCCTCACATAAATTTTTTTATTCATATTTGAAAAAAAAATCTTTTCTGTAAACACTCACTACAAAGCAACATGTCTTCATAACATATCCACATAACAACACTATAAACACTCACTATAAACCACCTGATTGATATGAATAAGAGATTATTTCATAACATGCATCACCTGGTCTACATAGATGCTTGATAACCCATCCGCATTGAATCTTACAAGTCACCCTCACTTACTGCTTGCATGAATCATAAAGAATGTCAGCATAGAAACCTCATCCAAAAAGCATGGTTTCCGCAAACTCACCTTCTCTAAAAAGCATATTCACATAACATGGCCACAAACCGCAACCCTCATGCAACACTTATCTACATATCATTATCACTTAGCATAGCATGTTCTCCGTATACTAAAAAATAGTAGTCCACATACTGTAATTATCATCTCTAATGAGGATTCACACCAAAAAATCATCATCTACATATTGTTTTATTCATCTGTGAAGAGGCAGCATCCTGTGTAGTATATTCCTCTGAGGAGCAGCTAGATCATCTGAAAAATTAATATTTTGCATAGTATTCCATTTATATAACTCCCATTTCATGTAGTCTCCACATGCAAACCATTCATCTACCACAAAGTATCATCCCATATATCATATTGTAAATCTTTCCACATAGAACGAAAGTGCATACTAGTTTGTGATGTCAAAAATACACTATCTATATCCACAAACAAGTTCAGTTTTACATAGAATTTAATCTCGTACACAGTTCCTCAACCGCAACCCTTTCCCATGAAGCATCTTCTGCATAGCATTCATCTCCAAAAATTCAACTTTGCAAAACATTTTTATGATTTGTGGAAATCTATACTTAGCTAATTTTCAAGCACCCAAAGATCCATGGACAATACCGCATAGTAGTCAACTGCTTTGTGGTTTTCCCAACCTAAAAACCTCGTCCACAAAGGGTTCTCACATGGTAGAAGGATAAAAATGATCTCCATCCTAGATCAGATGAATCAAGTTCAAATGGGTGATCATATCGTGCAAATTCGGTTATTTCTATCTTTTTAATGGATGGGTGAATAGTAACTGCATAGGGTTTTCCTACATCAAACCTTCAACTGAACTTCACTTCGATTTATTATTAAACTCACATCATTGCACCTTCCAGCTGACACCAGAGTCGACACCTAAATTCACTACACACACCACTTGGGCTCCGGCCCACAAGCTACAATCCCAACCTTTTCACACCTTTAGGAACACACTCTATGGGCCCTATTCATAGGCTTGTCATTGAGCACCTGTGATCATACTCCTACACCACCCATTCCACCCATGGGTTTTTCTGAGATGGTTCCTTGGGTGTGGTTGACCCTTGGGTCCTATATGAACCTGATTTTAGATGGGCTTGGTAGGTCTTTGGGCTGGAACAATTTTTTAAGTAAGGCCACCATAAAATATACTTATAGAAATTCTAAGTATAAATTGAAATACAATTCCAAGCCTTCTCAAAATGTAATTCGAAGACAAAATCCTCATCTTATATTCTTCCTCATGCATTTATAATATATTTTTTCATGGTAACTTAAATTCTTCTTCTAAACATGAAAATAAATATTTTCATGATATTCCTCTTATTGAAGTAATGTGAAAACTCCTTAGCACATAACTTTATCAATTAAGATCAACAAAAACAATATTCACATTTAGTACCAGTAATAATTGTCCAAGCGTGACATCCAATGGAATATAAATAAGAATTGTTCAAGCATGATATATAATGCTATAAGATGGATCCATAACAATTCTTCAGCCATAAAAAATTTATACATAACAATTCTACATGAATCATCACTTAATCCAAAATCATAAAACACATATTAACACACTATGACAACAAATGAAACACTTAGGTTCAACGGAAAGGAGTGATACATATACTAGGTCTCAAGAGGGATCTTATCTCAGTGGGGAAACTACATGATGAAGGATTCAGTGCTAATTTCAACTAATAAGTATAGAAAGTGATTTGGATATTCATGGTTGTGGCATGAGGGGTAAAGGACATAACCCTTTATTTAACTGGACGTTGTTATGGGAGTCCAATGATTGGAATTTTATCCTATGAAAATCTGGATGTCTGACATTGTAGATTGGGACACCTTTGTGAAAAGAACATGAATGATCTAATAGGGAAGTACATTATAAAGATAGATCATACAAATATCATAAGTTGTGAGAGTTTTGTGATTGGAAACAAAAGAGGGTTTCATTCAATCTAGATGACCAAAATCCCAAGGACCAAAAATTTGATCCATATCATATGGATGTTTAGCTGCTTCAGTTCAATATCAAATAGGATCATGATACTTCATCACTTTCATTGATGATGTCATGAGGAAGGTATGAGTTTGTTTTTTATAAATAAACCTGACATTTTTTTATGAATTATATAGTGTCAATCCATGGTGAAATTGGAAATTGGTCGAAAATTGAAGTGCGTAAGATTTGATAATGGTGGCTAATACAATGGTAGAAAATTTCAGAACTTCTATTGGAAGAAGTGGATTGGGGTTGAGAGAACGGTACCCAAAACTCCATAGTATAATGGAGTGGCAGAGAGAATAAACCAGACTCTAACAAAGAAGGATAGATACATGTGGACACACTCTGGTATTCCCAAGTCCATATAGGAGGAAGAAATTAACACAAAAAATACATGGCCTATAAAATCATAGCCTATGTAGCAGAAAAAGGTTTACCTAATGAATTTTGGTTTGATAAACTACTATAAGTTTCACACCTCAAAATATCTGGTTTCATTATGATCTTTTTTATTCCAATGATAGAGATAAGCTTGAGATAAGGTCCAAAGCCTATTTTCTCATAGACTATGCAAATGAAGAATTTGAATATTGATTGTGGAGTTATGATCAACAATTGATCATCAGAAGTCACGATGTTGTCTTCAATGAGAATATTGTATGGAAGGATCATAACTTGGTTGAATCAGAAGTTTATGAGAAGAGGTTAACTTCTGAAGTACAAGTTGGTTTGGATGAAAACACTAGAAATTCACAAATATCAGTGATACCAAAAATTATAACGAATGCACTGAAATTTTAACCAACGATTGATGTGCCATAATTCTCAAGAATTGCAGAAGTATGAGGAAAAGATCTGGTAGAAGAAAAATTGATAGCAGGAGTGCCATAAGTCCTAGTACCAAAAACTGAAGTTCTAATGAATGATAAGAATATCTTTTAGAGTCAGACAAGCAGTCCAATGGTATGGGTTAGACACAAAATTCTTACTTATAATGGATTCTTGGGAACCCAAATGTCTAGAAAATGCAACAGAACTTAGTGACTTGAGGCAGTAGGAGTCATCCATGGAGGAAGATATGGATTTATTAAATTTTAATGAAACTTGGGAGCTAACTGAATTGAAAAAGGGGAAACAAGCACTATAGAACAAATTGGTCTATCATTTGAAGGAATAATCTAACTAAAACATATGATATAAGGAATAGTTGGTTGTGAAAGGATTCTAACGTAAGGCATAAATCAATTTCTTAGAAATTGTTTCATCGGTATTAAAACATAATACAATCCAAATATTACTAAACATTATTGCATAAATGGTTTATAATTGGAGAAAATGAATGTGAATACTACCTTACTCCATGATGATTTGGAGGATTAGATCTACATGATTCATCTTAAGGGGTTTGAAGACCCTTTGAAGGAGGGCCTTATATGAAAACTAAAGTAAAGTTTGTATGGATTGAAACAGGAACCTCGATAGTGGAACTAGAAGATAGATGATTTCAAGAATGAGGAAAATTTTACATGGATTGACTCTGATCACTATTGCTATTGGAAGTCCTGGAGTGATGGAACCTAAATTATTCACCTAGTTTATGAGGATGAAATGTTGCTAGTAGGACCAAAAATTTAGTGGATTGAGGAGATAAAGAGTAAGTTGTACAAAATATTTTAAAACAAGGATCTTGTTCAGGCCAAGAAAATATTGGGGATGAGGATAGAGAGAGATTGAAAATATGGAATTCAGGTGGTATCCTAAAAAGGGTACATCTAAAATATCATTGAAAGGTTTCAAATGACTGGATGTAAATCTATCAAAAATCCCCTCCTTTAATGTTTCAAGTTATCCAGGGCATAAACACCTTCAATGAAATATGAGGTCTAGTACATGATGAAATTACCATATGATTTATCTATTAGAAACTTGATGTATGTGATGATATGTACACAGCCAGAAATTGCCTTTGTAATGGGAGTGGTAAGTCATTTCATGTCTAACCTTGGGAAGGAACACTGAGAAGTTGTGAAGTGGATCATATGATACTCGAAAAGATTAGTTGATATGAAATTTCCATTTGTGTAAGTTTATCCTCTACAAGTATTTGTTGATGTAGATTTTTCTAGTGATTACGACATTCAGAAAAGTACAACAGGTTTTTTGCGTACTTTTTATGGAACAATGATTGGTTGGATTTCATGACTACAACCAGTGGTGACTTTTTCTACGACTGAAGTAAAGTATGTGGTAGTAAAATAGGATAATAAGGAGTTGATTTGGTTAATGAAATTGTTGAAGAAACTTGAAAAGTCATCAGAAGGAGGAACTCTATTCTGTGACAATCAGAGTGTTATCCACATTTCCAAGAATATGATATTTCATGAAAGAAAAGAAAAAATTGAATTGAAATTATATTTCATTCGGAATATACTAAAGGACAAGGTGTTTGAGATTTGGAAGATCATGGGGAAGAAAATATGACCGGAATGTTCACAAAGGTGTTAGTACAAGAAATTTTGAGGCAAAATTATGCCTTAGTGGGACTCAATTAAACAAGAGGAGAATGAATAACACTGAAACATATGAAGAACAAGGATTTGGTTTTCCCAAAGTGTTGGAGGATACTGATGGGGTTTCTTGGAAATGTTTAAATGGGAGAATTTTGGTATCATGATGTTTTCTTCAAGTCATCATAAGTCCAATCCCTAGTAGTTCACTTCCTCCTTCTCAAAATAGTCATTATAGGAACCTTCAATATACAATTTAAACCATTAAAAGTTCATGAGCTTCCGATGGATATTTTATAGGTTGGTCTTTGGGTGTGGTGAACATTACACCAACTATGACGGTTGAGTCGGTGGAAGACTCAACTAAATGGAGAAGTCAACAAATGATTGACTGCAAATGTCATAGGCCATTGTTACCAGTTTGACCAGAAATGAGCCTCTATGAAAAGGAGGTAAGACCAACTGCTGATAATGAAATCCTAAGTACTGTACTGTTGTATGAAAATTAGAACACTGGCTTACTAAGCTACAATGTTTGTAAAACTTGTACTTCTAGTAATACAAAAGAGTTAGCATTGTTCTCCTGTTGATGTAGGATGAAATTATAAACCATTTAAAACTGACATTTATTTGTTTTTTTCTTGTTCTTGAATAAATTTTTGAAGTTTTTTTGATTTTACTTTTGAGTGGTGATTAGGGTTCTTCTTGGCTTCCAAAATTTGTAGCTCTAAGATAGAGTGGTAAGACCTAGTAGTTTGAAATTACATTGTGTTGAAATACTGATGGATACAAATTTTTGATGAACTCAAGTTTTAACCATCCAATGATTGCATCATTACTTTTTAGTTGTCTCTTTCCCTAACATGATTCATCAACAATCAAGGGAAAACAAATCAAACCATGACATACCATGTATAAAACAATCAATATTAACCTTTTCAATTCTGGATTCAGATTTCAGTCAACCCCTTTATCCTTTATCAAGTTTATGTAATTATTCATTTATAGTGGTGAAAAAGGTTACAGGTTAAAACAATAAGGAAATCACAAAAGAAACACATCAAACAATAATAATTAACCCATGAAAATATGATGAAACTCATAAACCACATGAAACATCCCATCCCCCTTTTCCACACTTCTTTTAATCGGTTACCATTATTATTTAATTTTCATTATTCATTAAATGTGGGTTTTCATATGTTATACCCTTTTCCCATAAACCAAAACACCCAAGAAAACATAGTAGTGTTGAGACTAATAGGTTTGAGTGTTTTTCAATCCGAGGAAGAAGCTGGTTAACAGGAAGAAGGTTTTTATGGTTTTGTATTCTGTTGTCAGTACATAAATAACTTGTAAAATTTGAGCCTTCTTTATAAAATAAATGGAAAGAAGTTTTTGACTGAATTCATTAGATAAAAGTTTCCAAGAAAATTCATTTAACATAGGTTTCTAAAGTTAATTCATCATACATAAGTTTCTGAGCAAAGTCATTGGACATATTTTTCTGATTGAATTCATAAGACAGAGGTTTCTGAGTGAAGTAATCAGATAGAGGTTTCTAAGTGAAGTCATTAGATTGAGGTTTCAGAGTGAAGTCATCAGACAGAGGTTTCTAAGCAATTCCATCAAATAGAGGTTTCTGAGAAAAGTCATCAGATAGAGATTTCATTGGACAAGAGGCTAAAAAAAATAGGGTAACAAGACAAAGAAGAACCTTAAAAATTTATACTAGATGAATCATTATCATATGGAGAAGTTATTATGAAGATTTATCAAATAATGGTTTTAGGATCTTTACAAAGTTTTTTATAAAGTCAAACATTGTGATGATACTAATTTGGATGTTCAATGCCTCAATAATCATTAAGGAAGGATCATGATTCTAATCGGGTTTTCAAAAATGTTTTAAGATCATTGATGCTAAGATTTAAAGAAAGTTCTTACGAAGTTTGTTGAATCTAATTTATTTAGAGGTTTGAAGGCATTCAACAAAAGGAGGACTCGAGCAGACACTTCAAATTTGGAGTGGGAAATTAAAATTTTAATTTCACTTTTATCCCTTATTTTTTGGAGAAACAATGAGTATATAAAGGGGAGAAGGTGCGTTGTGAAGCAGTTATTATTGATGTGTCTGTCATTGAAGAAGTGAGGTGCTGACCACAAAGCATGAGATTGATTTTCCTTTTGGTTGAAGTACCATAAAGAGTAGTACCAGACATAGTGTTCCAAACAAAGAGTACTGGATAAAGAAGTATTGGATAGAGGGATTGAGACATAGGGTATCATAAAAAGTGGTATAAGATATAGTGATACTAAAAGAGGGTATCAGATAGATAGTGTACCAGACAGAGAAGTATCAGATGAACAAGTTATCAGATGAAAAAGTTTAGTCAGAAGTTATTGCTCACTATTTTTGAAGAAATCGAAGAGGGAGAAGAAGAACTTATAGGAAGGCAAGTGTGAATAATTTAAGTATCATAGTTTTAACAAGTTAAATCCTGTTAGTATAGGTTCAATTTATTTTTGTAAAAATTGTTTTATCATATTATCTTTGCAAGTATAACATAAACTATCAAAGGATTATAGTTCTATGAAAGTGATTAATATTCCTTGTTTTATTTAAACCAAAAAGGATTGAATTTAAGTGGATGTGTGGTCTCATATTATTTCCAGATCATGCCAGAGACTAGATACTCTTATTGAGTAGAGAACCTTGAAAATTATTATGTTCTTATGGGTGTTCTTGTGTATTGTTTTTCATCATATCCAATTCTCTTTAATCAGATGCAAATTTGTTTTAAATGGGTGGAAATTAAAAATAAAGACCACATATTCACCCCTTCTCAGTGGTGACACAAATTCTGACTGGTCCTTATTAGGTCGTGATGGCTATGATGAAGACACAAGAGTGTGGGTTAATTATGTCATTTTAAAAATCATGACAATATTAAAATGTCCCTATTGAAATGAAACGATCCTTTCCTTTTATCTTAATGTAGAGCAAGTAGCAGAAATAAATAAGGGAAAAGAACATAAGGATGTATAGGGGTTTAGGGAAAAGAAATCCCCTAGTCCACTCCACCAACGCTCTACTCCACAAGCTTAGTGATTTTCACTAGTTGGTCCTCTTTTCAAAAGACCATACACAACTAAGTACAGGTAGTTGACACCTTACAAGGATTTTAAATGGACTTTCAGTTCTTTTATAGGGAACCGAAATATCCACAGCTTAATCTGAGAAGCTGAAACTCCACTATGACTAATTCCAAGCAGCTGATACTCAAAATAAAATATATTATATGAAGTTTTTTGTGAAATAGGTTTAGCTCATAGTTGCAGCAACAATTGACAGATGTATATGATCTTCAATATAGCACAACAACAACAGAAAAATAATATTCATTGTCGAGTAATATTTTTTGTCTTTAAACTGCAGCAAATAGATTAGACAATGTTTGTGCAGGCTTCCTTCATCTTTACACTGTGAGAGAATAATAAAGTACAATGAATATCGATCCTCTCTTAAAAATCATCAAGATTTAATATGAATAATTTAATCACCTTATTTTTAATATAGTATTCACGTCTCCACTTTTCTTCGCTGTGTATATTCTTTTCCTACTAAATATATATATATATAGAATAAATATCTAGTAGTTGTAATAGCATTACTCTTTCTTATGACACCCAAAATAAATAGTGTTAATAGCCTTCATAAATATCCATAAGAATAGTGTAGCATCATTGCCTCTTTATTCATGTAAAATAAATCTCTAATAAATGTATTCAAAATAATTTGAATAACTCCTCCAATAATATCTCTATAGTAATAGCAACATTGAACAATTTAAAACTCCTGTTTAAATCCATTCAAACCACTTTAAATATAGTTGAAACAATTCCTAAAAAATAGTTTCACAATAAATCATGAATATTTGAAATCAAATCATTTAATGAGATTCATAACATCCCATATAAATAGGAATGATTTAATCTGTTCCATGCAAGCCTTTTAATCGATCGTGAAATAGATTTATAAGGATATATACTTCCATAGAGACGGTTGTAGAAATCATAGATGATATATTTAAATAAAAAAATTTCATTGACCAGTCAAACATAGGGTTCAACTACGTAGTGTATAGTTCCTTTTCATAGTGTAGGGTTCCTACCAACGTATGGTTCCTGAACCATACTTTCATCTACGCATAACGTAAGGATCAAAGTAACGTAGGTATGAGAATCCATACGTTCATATTTCTAATGTAAGGTTGATTCCAAATGTATAATTGATTAACGATACATTCAAACTCATGAAAATAGAGTTGTTGATCCATACACTAACTATTCAACATAACATAGGATTTATTCCTTACATTACGTTTATCAATGTGGGGTATGAATAGTGTTTCCAGAAAATGTAAACAACTTAACTTCAGACTTCACAGAATTTTTTGATCCATTTAACATCGGCTTTAGCCTTAATCCCACAGGAATTATTTTTAGTAAATCTCAATATCTTTCCAAAGATTCAAGAAAAGAAATCAATACAACATTTAAAACTCTCTATATCTTGGAAAATCAGAAGCCATATGATAAGGAAAAAATACTGCTAAAACAGAAATCCAAAACTTCGGATAATTTATTGACCATCGAAATAACTTTTTTAGTCTTCGATGTAAACTGATGAAATCAAGATAAACTTATTGAATTTCCATTGCACTAGGTTTTGAGAGATTATAACTTCTATATAACTTGAAGAAAAATAAATAATATAGGATTTCAAATATGTTCACTGTATAGTTGAAAAATTGGTTCAGAAACATCGGTGATTTTTTAGAGGATCCAAAAAATCATTTTCAGACTTCTACATAAACTAATTATGTTTAGATAAACTCCTTATACATCCAATGGTATAATGAGCCCATGAATCACTTCAATATAGATAGATATATCATCATAATTCTGAAACGACTTTAAGCTAAAAACTGCAATATCACTTGGACAGCTTGTAACAGCTTCGATGATTTTTTTCACCATCAAAATAATTGAATTATCTTTTAACATAAATAGATTAAATGAAGATAATATTATTATACTTTCCAAAGAGTAAACTCCATAATAACCCGATCATTATTTATTTAGATATAAAATAAATACTTTGACATACTGAATCTGAAACACTTAACAAATTTATTAGAAAACAACAATTTATGGATTGATTTAATTATCAAAACTAAATAAAAAATGAGAATGATAAGGAGCCACTAAACAATCTCCCCCTTTTTGATAATTACAAATCACTAATTTATTATCAACTTCCCCCCTTTTTTGTAAGGATAAAAAAGATGAGTTCTTGAGTATATTAAATAATATAGTATATTTACCTTTTTTTATAAAGAATATGAATTTAAAATTTTAAGTAGTAAAAAAAAATTAAAAAACTAAATTTTATTCCTCTAAAAATATTTAAATCTTGAAAAATAAAAATTTTAACATTTTTAAAATTTAAAAAAAATTTAAAAAAAATATTTCGAATTTGAAAAATATTTTTTTAAGTATTTAAAATTTGAAAAATAATTTTTTAAGTATTTAGAATTTGAAAAATAATATTTTTTAAGTATTTAAAATTTGAAAAATAATTTTTTAAGTATTTAAAATTTGAAAAATAATTTTTTTAAGTATTTAAAATTTGAAAAATATTTTTTTAAGTATTTAAAATTTGAAAAAATTATTATTATTTTTAAACCAAAATATTTAAAATTTGAAAAATTTTAATTATTTTTTAAACATTAAAAGTATGAGTTATTTCAAAATATGTTCTAAATACATACAGTAATATAAACTCTCTTAAATTCATGCTTCCTTCAAAAAGATAAAAAGAGATAATCAAGGAGCCATGAAAACATATATAATATTATTAAATGAATAACAAGGGTTTGTAATGAATGTATTAAACCATTTAATTTATGGCATAATAATGAAATATTTAAACACATGCTAAATATTTAAAATAACTCCCCCTAATACCAAGCATAAATATTTATGATATTCAATAAATTTAAATAAATGAGTTGCAAGGAATTTAAATAAAATATTTAAAAATAATAATAAATAAATAAATAATAAAGGATTTCCGAAGAATTTAATTAAAGAACTTTTAAAGAATTTAAATAAAATTTTACTAATCTCACAAATGATAAAAATATTTTAATCTAATAATATAATAATGTATCGCAAATAACAAGAGATTAATTTAGCACATGTAATTAATTTAAATAGTCAAACATTAAAAACATGATTACACCCAAGATATATAAAATCTTAATAAAACATTTGAAGGTCATTGATTAAGAAAATAAATCGATGAATTAATTCATTTGATAAAATAGAAGTGTGAAAGGATTTAATAGTCTAAGAATAAGAATAATTAAATGTAAAGGAATAAAAGATAAAACATTAAAAAAAATCTCCCCTGTATAAAATAGTTAATAAATTTAAATTGAATATTAAAATTGAAAATAAAATACATTCTGGATTAATCATTCCAGCACTAATGAATATTCCATTTAATAGAATAATAAATAAGAATATAATAAATTCCCATAATTTTTAATCAGCCACTTGATGATATAACGATGACAGTCATTGGGACATACCTGCAATGAATCAAATACAAGTTCCTTTTGGTACCCATATACTTTTGGGTCTGGTAGTGTCAACAATTAATGATTTATGTAAATAAATAGGTTTATTTTGATCAGCAATGTTATAATTAAATATAGATAATGCTTTCGAATAATTAAAATGCTTGACACCACAAAATTGAGGTTTTCTAAAATAACAGTCATTGGCATAATGTCTATTAATACCACAATAAAAAAAATTAATAGTAGACATACTTTTGCTGTTTAAACTAGGTACAAAATAATTTTTATATAATTTTTTCTTTTCTTCATTACTACCAATACCGAGTTTTCCTTTTTGAATTTTATTTTTATCAAGAATTTGATTCAAATAATTCTCTCCCTTATAATCATACTTGAAGCTTGGTTTAAATTATCAACTTCATCCAATAATTCTTTAATTTTAGTTTCATGAAGATTATAAGAAATTTTGGAAGAATTTGATCTTAAATTAGCAATCTGTTTTGATAAGCATTCATTATCAATTGAAATAACATCATAAGATTTTCTAAGATTTTTAGGCTCTTTCTTTAAAGATTTAAATTTATCTTGAATAAAAAAACAAATATTATTAATTTCATCATAAGAAAAGCTTTCAGAATTAGAACTTTTAGAGTAAGAAGATTGTACCTAATCAGCATGAGCCATAGGACATAGATTAACCTTTTTATTTTCATACTCATCTTCTGAGATTGTAGTAGATTTATCATTTGAATCTTAATATTCATTACTAGTAGCCTTTATTCCTTTAATTTTCTTTTATATTTATCTTTCCTTTTATATTTAATCAAAGGATAGTCATGTCTCAAATGAGCTTTCTTTTTACACTCCTAGCATCTGGCTTCTTTCTCTTTATTAAATTTCTCTTTTATCCTTTTGTACAGCTTACCAAATTTTTTAGCAAGATGTCGTAGCACATCACTTGAACCTGAATGACTAGAATCTGAATCGGAAAATTCATCCATCAAAACTTTGAGTGTAAATATTTTCTTTTTGATAGAAATTTGATTTTCAACTTCTTCTTTCATCTTTGCTTTATACATCATTAAGGTTCCAATCAATTCACTAATGGAAAAATTACCTATACCAACAGTTTGGAACCATTGGTATAGGTCCCCAAACCGTTGGTATAGACTATACCAATGGTTTGGGAAGTCGTTGGGTGATTTGGCATGGGGAACGACCTATCCCAACGGTTTGGAGAAAATTGTTGGGAAAGACCCATCCCAATGGTTTTCAAACCGTCGGTATAGGTCTTTCCCAACGGTTTTCCAAACCGTTGGGATAGGTATTTCCCAACGATTTGGGGAAACCGTTGGGATAGGTATATATATATAAAAAGTTATAGCAGAGGTTTGAACCCACAACCTCCATGTTATATATCAATGACTTCACCACTATCCTAGAGTTTCCTTTGTGAATATATTTGGATATATATATATATGTAATTTATATATTGATTTAGTTGGCGATATTTAATAAATGTACTCATAAAAAATAAGGGTACTTATCCCAACAATTCTCAAAACCATTGGGATAGGCCTTTCACAATAGTTTTTAGAACCGTTGGGATAGGTACCTACTCTTTCCCAACGGTTTGGAAAAATCGTTGGGAAAAGTGGCCTCAAAGTGGGCTTTTCCCAATGGTTTGGCCAAACCCTTGGGAAAGGGGTCCTATACACAAACCGTTGGTATAGATGTGTTGGTATAGGTTAGATTTATAGTAGTGATTCTTTCATCTTTAATTCTTTAACTGGTTTATATTTCCGAATAGCAATTGATATTCTATTCCACTTAGAAGGTAAAACTCTAAGTACTTTTAATGCCTGATATGGTTCTATAATTGGAGTTCCAAGGCAGTAACATCATTAATAGCTTCTGTTAATCTTATATTCATCTGAGTAATTCTCTCATATTCCTATATCTTGAATGTGTCAAATTTAAGTTTTGTAGTATTGTACCTTAGTTTTCTGACATTTTCAGTTCCTTTATATGAAACCTCAATAGTCTCCCACATCTCATAGGTAGTAGCACATTGCGAAACACAATTAAATTCATCAGGACTAATACCGTATATAATTGAATTCATGACTTTTGAATTAATATCATACTCAACTTCATTATAATCATCCCACTTTTTTGGTTCTCTAGGGATTTCATAAGGTTTTTTAATCTTCATATAAACTTTAAAACCAAGATTCCTCAAATAGATAGTCATGTGAGATTTCTAGCATCCATAATTATCACCATTAAAATAAGGGGCATAGATCATCGACATACCTTCTCTGAAATTTTCTATTGATATTTTTCTTCGTCTGAATCTTTAACTTGGGCTTGTTAGATCCAAAAGAAATCAGTAGAGGCCTGCCACTGATACCAATTTTTAGGTCAGGATGGCTATGAAGAAGTCACAAGAGGGGGAAGAATTGTGTCCTTTTAAAAATCTTGACAATATTAAAACTTCCCTCTTGAAATGAAGTGATCATTTCCTTCTCTCTTAATGTCAAGTGAGCAGTGGAAATAAATAAAGTAAAAGAAAACAAGGATTTATAGTGATTCGGGGAACATAAATCCCTTAGTCCACTCCACCAATGCTCTAATCCATGAGATTGGTGTTTTTGACTAGCTGGTCATCTTATCACAAGACCGTCAACAATTGAGTACAGGCAGTTGACACCTTACAAGAATTTAAAGGGCCATCTGGTTCTTTTACAAGGAACCGAAATATCCAAATATTAGCCTGAGAAGATGAAACTCCACCACTACTAAGTCCGAGCATCTGATACTCAAAAGAAAAAAGATGATATGAAGTTTATTGTGAAATAGGTTTAGCTTACAATTGTAGCAGCAACTAATAGATATAGATGATATTCAATATATCATAAAAGAAGAAACAAAATAATCTTCAATGTTGAGCATTCTTCTTCATATTTAAATAGAATCAAATATATTATATAATTTTTATGTAGGCTTCCTTCATCTTTACACCATTAGAGAATAAGAATTTACGATGAATATCAATCCTCTCTTCAAAAGTTTCGAGCTTTAATATAAATATTTTCAACACCTTCTTTTTAATAGAGTATTCATGTCACCACTTTTCTTTATTGTGTATATTCGTTTCCTTCCAAAAATAGATATATAGAGAGAGTAAATATCTAGTAGTTGTAATATAATTCCTCTTCCATAGGATACCCAAAATAAATAGAGTTTATAGCCTTCATAGATATCCCCAAGAATAGTGTAACATTGTTACCAATTTATTCCTATAGAATAAATCTCTAATAAATGCATTCAAAATAATTTGAATAAATCCTCCTATAATATCTCCATAATAATAGATGCATTGAACAATTTAAGACTCTTGTTTAAATCCATTCAATCCACTTTAAATATAGTCGAAACAGTTCCTGAAAAATATACGTAAAATAAATCATGAATATTTGAAATAAAATCATTCAAAGAGATTCATAACGTCCCTTATAAATAGGAATGATTTAATCTATTCTAGGAGATCATTCAAATCGATCATAAAATAGCTTTATAACGATATATACTTCTATCGAGATGGTTTCAGAAATCACGGATAATATATGTAAACAAAACTTCATCGTTGACCAATCAAACATAGGTTTCCTTCATGTAATGAAAAAATACCAAATGTAGGGTTCAAATATATAACATATGGTTCATTTACATAGCATAGGGTTCCTGCCAATGTATAGTTCCTGAACCATACTTTCATCTGTGCTTAATGTAGGGATCAAAGTAATGTAGGGATGAGAATCCATACATTCATCCTTCCAGTGTAAGATTGATTCCAAACATAGCATTGATTAACCATACATTCAAACTATTGAACATAGGGTTGCTGATCCATATGCTAAATTTTCATCATAGCATAGGGTTTATTCCTTACTTTACGTTTATCAACGTAGGGTATGAACAGTGCTTCCAAAAAATGTAAACAACTTAGCTTCAGACTTCACTGAATTTTTTTAGACCTTTAACATTGAATTAAGCCTTAATACCACAAGACTTATTTTTAGTAAATATAAATATCTTTCTAAATGTTTAATAATCGAATTAATCTGACTTTTACAACTCTTGATATCTTTGAAAAATAGAAGTCGTATGATAAGAAAAAACTGCTTCTAAAACAGAAATTTATAACTTTAGATAAATTATTGACCATCCAAATGACTTTTTTATACTTCTATGTAAACTGATTAAATCAAGATAAACTTATTATCTTTCCATCTCACTAGGTTTCAAGAGATTCCAAATTCTATATAACTTGCATCAAAATAAATACTATAGGATTTCAAATCTATTCAATGTATAGTTGAAAAACTACTTCAGAAACTTTGGTGATTTTTTATAGTATCAAAAAATCCTTTTCATACTTATACATAAACTAATTATGTTTATATAAACTCCTTACCTATCCAACGGTATAATGCACCCATGAATCCGTTCAATATATCTTGAGATATCATCATAATTCTGAATTGACCTTAAGGTGAAAACTGAAATATCACTTGGATAGCTTCTAACAGATTCAGTGAATTTTTTCATCCTCAAAACAATTGAATTAGCTTTCAACATAAATAGATTAAATGAATATAATATTATTATCTTTACAAAATAATAAAGTCCATAATAATCCAATCATTATTTCTTCATATATAAAATAAATACTTTGACATACTGAATCTGAAACACTTAAACAAATTTATTAGAAAACAAATATTTATGGGTTGAAATAATTATCAAAACTAAATAAAAATGAGAATGAAAAAGAAACTCTCAACATTCCTTTCAATTAGTTTCAAATGGAAGGTTCCTTTATTGAATCTTGTCAATTTGATGTTTGAAAAAGGAGAAGACTATCATGGATGTTCAGAATTCAATTAATAATAATAGTATTCACATCTTCATTGGTAAGAACTATCATATATATAAGAAACAAATACTACCCTATCTATTATCTATTGGAAATTAAGTTCTTTAATCTATTGTAGATGATTTTACTCCCACTTTGGGTACTCCCTTAATAGTTGCAGATAAGAATAATATGAAGAATGATGGGTGAGCCAAAAATGCTATACTTTCCTCTCTCTATATGAAAGTAAATTTTTTAGGGTTAAAGGAATTGGAACATCTAAATGAATATAAGAAAAGTTGAAAAATATTTATGAATACAATACTAAATTGAAGAAAGTAAAAGTTATGTGACAAGAAGTTAAAGAAAGAATAATTATCAACAAACAATCAGGAAGAAATGATTGAAGAAAAATACAGGTTATTAAAATAAATTGATGATTTAAAAAAGTTATTTGATGAATAGAAAAACCTCAACATCAATCTTGAAGAAACAATAAAAGTAAAGGAAAAATAATTTGACACTGTTTAACAAAAACTTATCGAAGCTGAACAAAGAATTTCAAATTTTCAAAACTCAATTTTAGAATTTGGTGAAATCTCTAAGAAGTATAAATATATTAAGGATCAACAAAGATCATTATAAGAGGTTAACAACAAGTTTTAAGATGTTCATAAGAATAATCAATCCAAGAGGACCATGTATGTAACTAAAACAAGCGAATTCAAAAAAATTGGAATTTTTTAGAAATCAAATGGTGAAGCAAAAACTGTTATTGCTGGAAACTTTGTTAAGGATGAGAAGAAGTCTAATTTGGAGAAGGAGAAGTTAGGGGTCTACCAATACTTTGGTTCACAGGAAGGATCCAAGGTTGATGGCCATAAAGATGTTGGAATATAGATACATGGTTCTAGAACATGCAGGTTATAAAAGAAAATATGTTTTCTACGGATATTTTTAGTACTATGGTGGCTTTGAGAATACATAAAAAAATGTGTTGGTTCATTCATCAACACTATAGTTAACCAATTAGGTATTGGAGGCAAGACTTTAGGGGGATCCAACCCACTCAAATAAGACAACCTAAAAATCCAGTTTGAGATCTGAAAATAGATTTCAACCACTGGAAACTACTTTTGAAAGATATGATCATCCCATAAATCTTTTTAAATGATTTATTTTAATGCTACCATCTCAACCAAGCTTATATAAAAAATATCAAAAGCCTCATGTAAATGAGGAAAAATAAAAATAAAAGGTCTTAGTTATTGAAATCACTCTCAAGGACACAAAAGGAGAATGAAATTGGATAATGGATAGTGATTGTTCTTCGAATATGACTCGAGATTTGAAATTATTAAAAAATGTGAAATAATATAAAGAATGGATAGTGGATTTTGATAATGATGAGTCACTTGGAATCCAAGACATTGGATCTATTGTCATTGAAAAAGAAAAAAATGAAATCTAAAAGTTCCCTATTTGTTGATACACTGAAACATGATTTATTGAGTGTTTCATAGATTTGTGATGAAATAAACAAAGTAATTTTTAGAAGAGATAACTTTATTGTTAAAAGACTTGAAGATGGAAAAGTTATAAAAGGAGGAAAATGAACCATGTTAAATCTATTTTGAGTTGGCACATGGTTCATGCTATCTAATCATGATGAAAGAAAATCAGTTATAGAATAAAATACTTGGACATATGTGCTAGTGGAATATGAACAAACTGACCAAGAGAGGAAGTATTCATAATGAACCTGACATGGAAATAAGATATTTGTGTTGTTTGGTATGCTATAAAGGGAAAATCTAAAATTTAGTACATAAGAGGGTTAAAAGACATGCAACTCATCCCTTATATCTTATTCATTCTAACATATGTGGGCCCATGGGAAAGCAATTGACAAATAGAGGTACTTTATTTCCTTTATTGGTGATTTCAATCGTATTATATGTATTATATTTTTTAAACATAAATCAGAGGCTCTCAAAATGTTTAAGAGTTTCATGAGAAGTGATAAAAAGGAATGTGGATATTATATAAATAAAATTCTAATTGATAATGGTTTTGAATAAAAAAATGGGAAGTTCAAATGTTATATTTAAAATCATTACATTCGTTATAAATTTAGTGCACCGTACACACCACAATAGAATGGTGTTGTTGAAAGAATGAATAAATTTTTGGTTGATATGGATCAAACCATATTAATTGAACATGATACTTCTTGATTATTTTGGAGAAAAGTTATTGAAGCAATAATACACATTTAGAATCATTGTTTCTGCAGTCCAAACTTTGATATGAATCTATGTGAGATGTATTACAAAGAGACCCCAAGTCTGAAATACTTAAGGGTGTTTGGCAGCCCCTATATTATCAAAGTCAAAGGTGTGAATATCAGGAAGTTTTATCAATTAGTTGTTGTGGTTATCTTCCTTGGATACCCTCATAATAGAATAAGATACACATATTATAACAAGGAAACCAGAAATATTGTTGGATCTGTAGATATAAAAGTGTTGAAACATTCTGATAGATTTGGTTCATAGTCAGTATTTGATATTAGAGGAAGCGAAGATAAAGCCATTTATATTAAATAACATGATAAATTTTATAACAAAAGTTTTGATATAGAGGATGTATGGGATAAATACATTGATTCATCCATTTCAAGTGATGATAGACAATTTCATTCATCTCATCCAAGATCAAGGAAGAAAGTTAAGCTTCAAAATATCATTGGAGATCAAGGAAAACATGTTCAAACTAGAAGAAAATTGAGGATAATTTCATATAACTCATTTTTTTTAAAATATTGATCCAAGAGATGTTGAAGAATATTTGGAGAATCAAGAGTGGATTAATACCATGAATATATAATTGGATCATATTGTAAAAAATGAGACATGAGGGTCAGTACCCAAACCTGAAGATAATAATGTGATTGGAACAAAATGGGTTTTCTAAAAAAACTAAATGAAAAGGGTGAAGTGGTAAGAAACAAGACAATATTATTTTTAAAGTGTTAATCACATGTTTCATGAATTGATTTTGATGAGACATTTTCCCCAGTATCAATACTTGAAACCATCATAATCATTCTTGTTATTTCTACAAAAAAGGATATATAATATATTCTAAATGGAGTTAAGACTTCCTTTCTAAATATAGTGTTGGAAGAAGTTTATATTATGAAACCATGCTGAATATTACTTAGTCAAGATAAAAACAATGTTTTGAAATTGAAGAATGTTTTTTATGGGTTAAAACAAGCTCCAAGATCTTGCTATTCTAATCTAGATACTTTCTTAAAGAAGTTAAATTTAAGAAAATAAAGAGTTGAAAAAAACCTCCACATAAAAAAATCAAGAGGTTTATCTCATTGTGATTGTTTATTTTGATGATATCATATCAGTAGAGAATAATGAATAAATGTGTGAAAACATTTCTGGGGAGATGAAGAAGTTATTTGAAATGTCTATGCTAGGAGAAATGAAATAATTTATTGGCTTATAAATCTCTCTAAAGAAATGGTACATTTTCCTTTCTCAAGAGAAGTATGATAAGGAACTATTGAAGAGATTTGACATGGAATATTCGATGTTTGTTTCCACACCTATTTTAGTGGGAAAAAGTTGTCCAAATATGAGCAATGAAAGGATGTTGATCCTAAATAATTTAGGAAGTTGATTAGAAGCCTGATATATCTCACAAATTTAAGACCATATTTAGTGTATGATGGTACACTTTGTGTCATGTATCAAAGTTAACTAAAAGAGTCTCATATTATGGATAGAAAAATAATTCTCAGATATATTAAAGTCACAATTTATTTTGGGATAAAATATGATAACACATAAAAGATTGACCTGTTTGGTTATACTGATGCATATTGGAAAAATTGTTTCAATGAAAGAGGATCCACATATGGTTGAGTTTTATTTCTAGGAAAAAGATGTGTAAGTTAGAATACAAAGAAAAAAGTTTCAATGACTCTTAGCACTACAAAATCTGAGTATGTATCTGCCACTCAAGCTACAACACAATTAATATGGATGAAGACACAGCTTGGAGATTTGTTGGTTGATGTGAAGTTTCCCCTTCTCTTGGGTTATGATCGTCAAAGTACTATCAATCTCAGCAAGAATACTATGAAACATTCCATATCTAAGCACATTGATATTAAATATCAATTTATCAAATAACATGTGGAGAAAAAATAACTAAAACTAGAGTTCATACCCACAAAGGAATAAGTAGTTGATATCTTTACTAAACCACTGTCAAAGGAAACAATTTAAAAGATGAGGTTGACTATTAACATTCAACATCACTCTTTTCAAGACTAAGTTATTGTTTCTGAAATGATAGGAGTCAAGGAAAAAGAGTTTTGTAGATGAATAAAAGACAAAAATAAAAGAAGAAATAGATGATGAACATGGATACGAAAATTTACGTCGTTCGATAATAATCCCTATGTCCATGGAGTGGAAGAATCACTTAACTAAAATTGAGAGAAGAATTACAAAGATATTTTAGAGTTTCAAACACACTAAAAACCCTAGCTCAAATGAGCTAATAAATAATATGAAGCATTATGTCACCAACCACATAGTAAGTTCACTATGTTACAGTGAACGATGGATGGAAGTCTGCAATGGTATAGTGTCGTGGTCACCCAAGTCCAAGCTACGATAGTGGCCAGTGGCTAGAAGTATATGGAGCTATAGTACCATTGTTTCCAAAGTCTAAGCTGGTATAATAACTGTGCTAAAGTTTGCACTAATACAGTACCATATCAGTGTCACCTATTCAGATCTGCTACAGTTGGTCAGAGTTGCTACAATTCCCTAAAATTTGGTTTGAAGGCCTTCAACACCCAAAGCAGGGTCTTGTTACCCCCTGCAACCCCCAACTAGCTCACCTCAGAGCTCAACCTATGAGAGTTACGGTCTGGTGTGCATTATGGTATACTAGAATTCGACCCAACATCATCCAAAAGGATCAAGCTACACCAATCCAACAGGTATGTAATCTTTCCCCCCTATCTTTGGATATTGTTGTCAAAGGGGGAGAAAAATATGAACACGTAAATCTATACATTGATATGTGCTTTACCTTTAAAGGGAGAGAATATACTTAGGGGGTCTTTTAAAAGGGGTAAACTTTTGTAACATCACGTTATGTTTCCAGGTACTTTTGATGTTTCTAAGCACCTCTGTTTTGGAGTAGTGACTTGGGGGTGTGTTTGGGTGAAATTTTAAGTAAAACAAAAGGGCAATGGCTTATGCACAGTTTGCACACGGTTTGAAAAATTGTGCCAACCAGGCAGCACTGGACATAAAGGTACACGCAGTGTGTGCATGGTATGACAAACCGTGCGACCAAACTTTGCAGACCATGTATCTCTAGCCAGTGAGGTCTGCACGGTGTATGCACGGTTTGACAAACCATGCGCCTCTGCCCAGGTAAACCGTGCGTGTGGTTTTTAATTCTGAATTTTTCTTTTAAAACCACCCGAACCCCCGAGACTTCCATAATTTCAACCTTGCCTCGGGATTGACTCATTTTAGGTCTTTCTAAATCCTCTTAGAGAGATTCCAAGGCGATACGAACATCTTTCTTTGAGATTGAAGGCTCGGATTGAAGATCTGCTCTCCTCCTGGTAAGTGGATTTCATCCCATTGTGTTTCTCGTTTATTCCTCTATCTTTCCTTGATCTTTTCATGGGATATTTCCTTTGCTTCCATGTATATAAACCTATGAGTTGAGGTATAGATATAGGATTGTGAATCTAGATCTAGTTTTGCAAGATCTTTATTCCTTTGATCTTAATGTTGGTTTTAAGGATTTGGATCCATATTTTGATCGACGTCGTTGTGTCGCTCGATTTTTGGGGTTTCTCATTGGGCTAACTCCCATCAATAAATCGAGGTAGGTGGTTTCATCCTGAGTTTCCAAATTGATTAAAATTTTATTTTCTTGATTTATTTCAATTGTTTATTTAAATTCAATTGCTCAAATTTTCTTTCAATTAATTGATAAGAACTCGATTCCATTGAATTGAGATATTTAAAATGGTTTTTGTGTAGAAATTTGGGAAAACCCCAATTCCATTGAATTGGGTGTGTTTATGGAAATTGTCAGATTTAAATTGTTTAATTTAAATTGTCGATTTGATATAACTGATTTCAATTAAATTGTTGAATTTAATTGTGGAATGAATTGTGTAATGATGGAATTGGTTTTGAATGGATTTCAAACTTATGAAAATGTCTTAAAAAGGATTTGATAGAAACCCATTGGTTTTATCTTGTGGAAATGCATGTTTTGAATAAAACCTGGTTTGGTATTAAATGGAATGAAATTGGCACTTTTTGAAATGGGAGAATGGGATTGATCATATTTTAAGCATTCCTAAAATAGTTCTCCCATCATTTAAGAGTGCATGGAAGCCTTAGGTAGTCAGTGAGTTATTTGGATACACTCTACGCTATGACAACGTTTTAAAACATACATGTAGAGGGTCACATCCTCGACGGGTTGGTGAAGAGTCTCCTTTGGCCAGTTTCATAGGGACATGTGTATACACATTTTTCTGAGTTCACATAGAGATTGTGGAATCCTATAACTGGTTAATACTATCGTACCTTTTGGCAGATGACCATGTTGCTCGCTTGTTTATTTACCTTTGAGATATAAATGTATGCCAATGTTTGTGAACTGCTTTACATGCCTGTTGAATTTCTATAAACTGTTTTATATAAATGTTTTACATAATCCATTGTTTTAGAAATATTCCATAATTTGTAAAGCCTTTGCTTGAAATATTTATTCCCATCATTTAAAAATGTTCAGCATATTTTGTTAGAATATGATTTTAAATTTCCAAACCTTTTTATTTGAAAATTGAAAGCTTTTCCTTTGGGTAATCTATATTTGGCATCTATTATGGAATCTTTGGTGGTATCCTATTGGGCTTAGGCTCACACCCTACTTTTTCCTTCGAGTGTTTATAGATTTTCTTCTTCCAGGTTCGAGCAAAGGGAAGGGATCTCTAAGGGGTGATCCCAGCTGCTCAACTTTGGTCTTGGTGAGTTGTTTCCTTAGGTACTTTAGGACCGTTTTCCCCTTTTTATTACTTGGGTTGTAGTAGTTTGGGCTTTTTATGCCTCTTTGTGTTCTGGTACATTACTCCCAGTGGAGTTTCCTTTTGTTATGCATACAATCTTGTTTCTTTTGCTTTCGCATTCTTGTGGCAGAAATCATTCCCACTTGCATGTTGTGTGATGCCAGGTGCCGGTTGCCAACCCGTGGGGATCAGGAACGCCATTCGGGCTATGTCAGGGCCAGCTCGGTTATCAGGTTACCAGGGTACCCAGGATAGTTTGTGACAAAATGGTATCAGAGGCAGGTTAAGCATCTTTCCTTGATGACAGTATGCATTTGAGTTTTCTTGTTGGGACTTGGGAGGTAGTTGTGATTGAGTGCCTAGCCAGCTCTCACCACAATGAACCTTAAGTCACCAGGGTTGGTTATGGAAATATGACTTGTGTATTAGTTCTAGTATTTTCCCTATTTTGATTTGGATAGAGTGGAATCCAAATCTTTTTAATCCCTTCTATTAATAATAGTTTCCTTCTTACTCTGTTTGAGTGTTAACCAAATGTCTTTTTATGTTGTGTAGCAACATGCCTCTGAGAAGACGTGAGAATAGGATCCAAAAAGAGGTTGTTGCTGAATCTCAGAAAGCGAGTCCTACTGTGGATCCGATTCTGATTGAGGTGATTGTTCGCACTGTCCAAGCTCTGGGACATGCACCACCTCTATTTCCTGTTCAAACTCCTGTTATAGATCCTCATGGTGATTTTCTCTGAAATCGTTATCAAGAGTTCCTACGCTAGAAGCCACCAGTTTTCAAAGGCTCCACTGACCCTCAACATGCTGAGGAATGGTTGAGTAATATTGAATGTCTGTTTGGGTTCTTGGAGACACCTGATGTGATCAAGGTGAAGTGTGCCACCTTCATACTGGAGGGACCAAGTAGGAGATGGTGGGACACGATGGTGATGGCTGGGAAACATGAGGGTTTGGAGTGGAAAGACTTTAGGGTTGTTTTCACTAACCATTTCTATCCAGAATCAATGGTGTTGGCCAAGGATATGGAGTTTTTCAAGATTGAGCAGGCCAACAAAACAGTGACTGAGTACCCAAATCGCTTTTCTGAGTTGGTGCAGTTTTCTCCTGATATTGTATCTAATGAGAAGATGAAGGCTCGACGATTCGAGTTGGGACTTTGATCAGATATTCGTTCTCGAGTTTTCTTACTGAAGTTACCCACTTATGTTGATGTACTGGATATGGCCATGATGGTTGAAATGGACCTGGTAGGAAAGTCGGGGTTGAAGGAGGTTCTTTTCCCTCCTAGTGGCAGTGTTGATTCCTTTAAAGGAAAACGGAAGCGTGACGTTTCTCATGGAAGTTCTCGACAAAAGAGTCATTACAGACCTCCAGTAGCACCAGGAGGGGTTTCTTTGAATTTCTATCAGTGTGGAAAGCCAGTACATTCTAAGAGGGTTTGCACTGAGGCACCCAAGAACTGTAGTTCCTGCGGACATTTAGGGCACTTACAGAGATTCTGCCATCACTTCTCTACTACATATAGTGGAACAGGATCATCAGCACCTCAAAATACTATGGGGAAATCAAATGCTTCATGTATAAAAGGGTTCCAGCAACAGGCATCCGGAACGAAGCTTCTTCATGCAGTGGATGAATCGCCAGAGGCAGCTGATGCAGGTCCTGCAACTGTGAGAGGTACCATTACTATAGCTTCATCTTTAGTGACAACTCTTTTTGATACTAGTGAATCTCACTCTTTTATTTAAACCCATGTTTCTAATCTTCGTAATCTACCTAGGGAACTTTTATCTTGTGCGATGGATATTACTACACCCCTTGGTACGATGAGAGAGAAGGGTCTCCATAGTCCTGCTTGTGTCTTCTCTCTATCAGATGTCGAGATTGCTTGGAGTTTCCTGGTTCTCGACATGAAATCTTTTGACGTCATATTTGGGATGGATTGGATCATTGTCAATAAATCCAGGATCGATTGTTATCTTTGACGGGTCTACCTTACTACACCTAGTGGTGTGCCCCTTGTTTTTCAAGGAGAATGGGACCCAAGGTCAAGTAGAGCCGGACCCTTTTATCCAGAGTTGGGTAAAGTTATATTAGAATTTTCTTTTGATCTGGAGAGAGATTCAATGAGTGGAGATCTTCCTCCAGTCATCGCTGAGTTTCCCAATGTGTTTCCTTCTGACTTCTATGGTTTTCCACCAGTAAGAGAGATTGATTTTTCTATTGACTTAATGCCTGGTACTCAACCAGTTTCTATTCCCTCTTACCGAATGGCTCCATATGAACTAAAAGAACTGAAATCTCAGTTAGAATATATTCTTGAGAAAGGTTTTATACACCCGAGTTTTCACCTTGGGCAGCACATGTTCTCTTCGCCAAGAAGGCTGATGGTTCTCTTCTCTTATGTGTTGATTATCAAAATCTCAATCGAGTTACGATAAAGAACAAATATCTGCTACCATGAATTGATGATTTGTTTAATCAAATAAAAGGGGCAAAGTGGTTTTCAAAAATTGATCTTCGATCTGGTTACCATCAGTTGAGGATAAAATAATTTTACATTACTAAGACCTCATTTCGGAGTAGTTATGGCCATTATGAGTACCTTGTTATGCCCTTCGGTCTAACAAATGATCCTACAGTTTTTAAGGCTTTGATGAACACAGTTTTCCATGAGTATCTAGATACTTTCATGGTGGTCTTTGTGGATGAAATTATTATCTACTCCAAGTCTGAGGAGGATCATGTGCATCATTTGAGAACAGTTCTGAGTCTTCTAAGGAATCACTGACTTTATGCCAAGCTTTTGAAGTGCAATTTCTGGATTCAAGAAGTGAAATTCTTGGGACATGTGGTGTCAGAACAAGGAATATCAGTTGATCCTCAGAAGGTGAGGGCTGTTATGACTTGGGAACAACCACAAAATGTTTTTGAGATTTGGAGCTTCTTGGCCTTAGCAGGATATTATCGTCGGTTTGTTAAAGTCTTCACAAAGTTATCTTCTTCAATGACTGCTCTGACTTGGAAGGGAGTGAATTTTTCCTGGAATGATAAATGTCAGAGTTCTTTTTTTGAGCTAAATCATCTTTTTACTACTGCGTCAGTGCTAAATATTCCTGAGTCTGGGATAGGTTATGTGGTCTTCTGTGATGCATCGGGTTTAGGTTTGGGATGTGTTCTCATGCAGGGTAATCATGTTGTTGCTTATGGGTCTCATCAGCTTAAGCCTCATGAGAAGAACTATCCCACCCATGACCTTGAACTTGCAGCTGTAATGCATGCACTTACGTGTTTGATACATTACCTTTATGGAGAAAGGTTTAATGTGTATTCAGACCACAAGAGATTGAGTTATATCTTCTCTCAAAAGGATTTGAATCTCTGCCAAAGGCATTGGGTGGAGTACCTACAATCTTTCGATTTTGACATTGCCTATACCCTGGGGAAAGGGAATGTAGTTTCAGATGTGTTAAGCAGGAAACTTCCATCACAGGCTATGAAATAATCTTCAGAAGAGTGGATTTTGATGGCTCTTTTTGCTTAGTTGCATATTGGAGTTCAGTAGAAGGGGAAGGAAGTTTCTTTAGCCAGTGTTCAGTTGACTTCTTCTCTTCTCGAGTTAATTCTTCAGGAACAGAAACTGGATGATGAATTCCATAACATTAGGGACTCTCTTAATGGTGGGGAGGCCGACGCCTAGTGGTCATTCTCCAAAGAGGGTGTTCTGTGTTATCGGAACCGTTATGTTTTGCCATTAGCGGCAAGGAAGGATGTGATGGGGGGTTGTCATAACTCTCAGTGGGTTGTGCACCCAGGAACCACGAAGATGTTCTATGATATACGGCGACAGTTCTGGTGTCCAGGTATGAGACAAGACATTGCTGAGTTTGTATCTCGTTTCTATACATGCCAGCAGGTGAAATCTGAGCACTAGAAACCTTCAGGTTTACTTCAACCACTTCCAGTCCCTACATGGAAGTGGGATGAAATCTCTATGGACTTTGTGGTTGGGTTACCTCAAACCCAGAGAAAGAAGAACACGATATGGGTTGTGATCGATAGACTGACCAAGTTGGCTCACTTTATACCTATTCGAGATACATCCAAATCTGAGGAGTTGTAAAATATCTATGTGAAAGAGATTGTTCATTTTCACAAAGTTCTGTCTGCCATAGTCTCTAATAGGGATCCTCGGTTTACGTCTTGCTTTTGGAGAGGCCTTCAGGAGGCACTAGGATCTCAGGTCCATTTGAGCATGACCTACCATCCACAGTCATATGCCCAGACAAAGAGAGCTATTCAGATCCTTGAGGATATGCTCCGCGCATGTGTTCTCGACTTTGGTGGGAGTTGGGATGATCATCTGGGGCTAGTTGATTTTTCTTATAACAATAGTTACCAGTATACAATCAAAATGGCTCCTTTTGATGCATTGTATGGTCATCCTTGTAAATCTCCTTTATGTTGGTCGTAGATTGGTGAAAGTTCCTTGTTAGGACCGAGTTTTGTCCAAGAGATGATAGCTAAGGTCCAGTTGATTCATCAAATAATGTTGACAGCACAGAGTCAGTACAATATTATGTTGATCATCACCATAGACCTTTATAGTTCTCAGTTGGTGACCAGGTGTTCTTGAAAGTTTCACCCCGATTGGGTCATCAATGACTTGGGAGGCAAGGGAAGCTTGATCCTCATTTTGTGGGACATTTTGAGGTTATTGGTCTTGTGGGGAAAGTTTCTTACCGTCTAGATCTACCACTAAAATTGATGTCGATACATAACATGTTCCATGTATCTCAGCTGTGAAAGTATCTCTCTGATCCATCTCATGTTGTGAGCTGGAGTGATCTTGAGATTGAACTGGATTTATCTGTGACTGAACGACCAGTCAGGGTTGTTGATTCTGAGACCAAGGTACTTTATGGGAGAACGATACCTCTAGTCCGTGTACTATGGTAGCATGGTTCTGATTCTCATGAGATGTGGGAAATGGAGGCTCTAATGAGAGAGTAGTGGCCTCATCTTTTTGACGTGGAGGTTTCTTCATAGGCTTTCTGGGGACAAAAAGTTCTTATGGTGGGGAGGTTGTAACATCACGTTACATTTTCAGGTACTTTTGATGTTTCTAAGAACCTCTGTTTTGGATTAGTGACTTGGGGGGTGCATTTGGGTGAACTTTTAAGTAAAACAAAAGGGCAATGGCTTGTGCACGGTTTGTGCACGGTTTGACAAACCGTGCGACCAAACCGTGCCAACCAAGCAGCACTGGACAGAAAGGTATGCACGGTGTGCACATGGTTTGAAAAAACTTGCGACCAAACCATGTGGACCGTCTATCTCTGGATAGTGAGGTCCACACGGTGTACGCACGGTTTGAAAAACAGTGCGCCTTTTCCCAGGTAAACCGTGCACGCGGTTTTTAATTATGAATTTTTCTTTTAAAACCACCCGAACCCCCAGGACTTCCATAATTTCGACCTTGGATTGGGCTTGACTCGTTTTATTTCTTTCCAAATCCTCCTAGAGAGATTCCAAGGCGATCTGAACATCTTTCTTCGAGATTGAAGGCTCGGATTGAAGATCCTCTCTCCTCCTGGTAAGTGGATTTCATCCTGTTGTGTTTCTTGTTTATTCCTCTATCTTTCCTTGATCTTTCCATGGGAGATTTACTTTGCTTCCATGGATCTAAACCTATGAGTTGAGGTATAGATCTAGGATTGTGAATCTAGATCTAGTTTTGCAAGATCTTGATTCCTTTGATCTTAATTTTGGTTTTAAGGATTTGGATCCAGATTTTGATCGATGTCATTGTGTCACTCAGTTTTTGGGGTTTCTCGTTGGGATAAATCCCATCAATAAATTGAGGTAGGTGGTTCCGTACCGATTTTCCAAATTGATTAACATTTTATTTTCTTGATTTATTTCAATTGTTGATTTAAATTCAATTGCTCAAATTTTCTTTCAATTAATTGATAAAAACTCAATTCTATTGAATAGAGATATTTGAAATGGTTTTGGTGTAGAAATTTGGGAAAACCCCAATTCCATTGAATTGGGTGTGTTTATGGAAATTGGCTAATTTAAATTGTTTAATTTAAATTGTGGATTTGATGGAAATTATTTCAATTAAATTGTTGAATTTAATTGTGAAATGAATTGTGTAATGATGGAATAAGTTTTTAATGGATTTAAAACTTATTAAAATGGCTTAAAAAGGATTTGATAGAAACCCATTGGTTTTATCTTGTGGAAAGGCATGTTTTGAATAAAACCTGTTTTGGTTTTAAATGGAATGAAATTGGCACTTTTTGAAATGGGAGAATGGGATTGATCGTATTTTAAGCATTATTAAAATAGTTCACCCATCATTTAAGAGCGCATTCAAACATTCGGTAGTTAGTGAGTTATTTGGATACACTCTACGCTATGACAACGTTCTAAAACATACATGAAGTGGTTCACATCCCCGACGGGTTGGTGATGAGTCTCCTTTGGCTAGTGTCATAGGGACGTGTGTATACACATTTTGCTGAGTTCACATAGAGAGTGTGGAATCCTATAACTAGTTAATACTATCATACCTTTTGGTAGATGACCATGTTGCTCACTTGTTTATTTACATTTGAGATATAAATGTATGCCAATGTTTGTGAACTGCTTTACATGCTTGTTGAATTTATATAAACTATTTTATATAAATGTTTTACATAAGCCATTGTTTTAGAAATATTCCATCATTTTTAAAGCCTTTGCTTGAAATATTTATTCCCATCATTTGAAAATGTTCAGCATATTTTGTTAGAATATGCTTTTGAATTTCCAAACCTGTTTATTTGAAAATTGAAATATTTTCCTTTGGGTAATATATATTTGGAATTTGTTATGGAATCTTTGGTGTTATCCTACTTGGATTAGGCTCACACCCTGCTTTTTCCTTCGGGTGTTTGTAGATTTTCTTCTTCTAGATTCGAGAAAAGGGAAGGGATCTATGAGAGGTGATCCCAGCTGCTGAAATTTGGACTTGGTGAGTTGTTTCCTTAGGGAATTTGGGACTATTTTTCCCTTTTTAGTACTTGTGTTTTAGTACTTTGGGCTTTTTATTCCTCTTTGTGTTCTGGTACATTACTCCCAGTGGAGTTTTCTTTTGTTATGCATACAGGATTGTTTCTTTTTCTTCCACATTCTTGTGATAGAAATCATTCCCACTTGCATGTTGTGTGATACCAGGTGCTAGTCGCCGACCCGTGGGGATCGAGAATGACCTTTGGGCTATGTCAGGGCTGGCTTGATTATCGGGTTAACAGGGTACCCGGGCTGGTTTGTGACAACTGTGATGTTAGAATGTGTGAATTGTTTTAAAAATTTGTTTAAGTGAGTGAAGTAACTTTCTCTTTACATATTGAAGTTTGTTTTGTTTTGTGATGATGAATCCTTGAGTTTAGAAATAAGTTTAGATCATTTTTTAATCACTACTTTATATAAAACATGGTATTTTTGTTCAATGATTCTTGTTTCCTACATCGATCTCAGTCACATAGGCTTAAAATTGTTAGATATTGATTCATTGATTGAGTTTTAGAGATTTCGTGATTTATATTCCTTTTTTGACTATAAAATCCAAAAGGGGGATTGTTTAGACCAAGAGGCGTGAGTTTTTTTCAATCTGAGGAAGAATCTGGTTAACTAGAAGAAGGTTTACAGGGTATTGTATTTTATTTCCAGTACATAAATCACTTGGAAAAGTTGATTCTTCTTTATAAAGTCATTAGAAAAAGTTTTCTGAGTGAATTCATCAGACATAGATTTCTAAGAAAAATCATCAAACAAAGTTTTCTAAAGCGGAGTCGTTGGACGGGGGTTTTTGAGTGAATTCATCAGACAAAGGTTTCCAAGTGAAGTTATCAGACATAGGGTTTGAGCATAGTCATCCGATAGAGGTTTCTAAGAAAATTCATCAAATAGAGGTTTTAGAATGAAGTCATTAGATAGAGGTTTCTGAGTAAATCCATCAGACAGAGGTTTCTAAGTGAAGTCATCAGATATAGGTTTTCAAGTGAAGTCATCAGACAGAGGTTTCTGATTGAATTCATCAGATAGAGTTTTCCAAGTGAAGTCATTAGATAGAGAGTTCATTGGAAAAGAGGATACTAGACTGAGGATAACCAGAAAAAGAATAACCTTACAAAATTATACCATATGAAGGAGTTCCAAAAAATATGTATCAAAAGAAGGTTTGAGGATCTTTACAAAGTCTTTTATAAATGTAAACATTGTGATGATACTGAGTTGAATGTTCAACACCTCAATAATAATGAAGTAAGGATCATGATTCTAGCTAGGTTTTTAGAAATTTTTTAATATTGTTGATGCTGATATTTGAGGAAAGTTCTTATGAATTTTTTTGACTCCAATTTATTTGGAGGTTTGAAGGTGTTCAATTAATGGAGGACTCGAGAAGATAATTCAAATTTGGAGTGGGAAATTTAAATTTGAAGTTTTCTCTTCTTCCTTGTTTTTTGGAGAAACTATGAGAATATAAAGGGGAGTAGGTGCATTGTGAAGTGGTTGTTTCTACTATTTTTTTCATTGAAGAAGTGAGGTGTCAACCACAAATCTTGAGATTGCTTTTCCTTTTGGTCAAAGTATCAGATGTAGTAGTACCAGATATAGGTTACTAAACAAAGAGTATGATACAAAGAAGTACCATATCAAGGGTATCAGATAGAGGTTATCATACAAAGTGATTCCATACATAGGGTATCAAACAGATAGGGCACCTGGTAAAGGGTATCAAATAGATAGGGTACCAGGAAGAGTGTATCAAATAGAGAAGTACTGTACAGAAAACTAACAGATGAAGAATTTATCAGGTGAATAGTTTTGGACAAAGAATTTTAGACAAAAATTCTTGTTCTCTACTATGAAATAGATTAAAGAGTAAGAAGAATAACATTCAAGAAGGCAAGTGTGAAGAATTCAAGTAGCATGATGATGTCGTGTTGAAGCCTATTGGTGAAGGTTCATTTTGTTGTTGTAAAAATTATTTTATCATGTCATTTGTTTTAGGATAACATGCACTATCAAAGGACTATATTTCTATGAAAATGATAGATATATATTACTTGCTATAAACCAAAAAATATTGTTTTCTAGTGGATGTGTGCGCTCAGATTGTTTCCAGGTCATGCCAAGGACTAACTACTATTTGAGTTGGTGTCCTTGGACCAATTGTTGTACATTGATTACATGTATATTAGATGTAATGAATATTAATTAAACATATTTTTACATATTTTTTATTTTTCTACATTAATTTAATGTAATAATATTAATTTTCTAGAGTTTTGGTCTCCTTGATAAGGTCATAGTAGTTTCCCACTACGATGAAAACCTTGAAGTGCTATGAAAATATTATTAATATAGTTATACGGTTGGATAACTTACTATGATGGTACACATAGTATTTAGAATGTTAGGTGCGAGTACATGTAAGCATACGAGCCTTCTTCTCATGAATTTTTCACTTGATAATCACCAAGACAGGAGATTATGATAACAATCCTTCTAGTAGAAATTATATATGTTTTGGTGTCATCTAATATTTCTATCTGTGAGTGTGTGTAATGACCCTTATACTTTAAGATTATTATTGGTGTATGTCATGACTCACGTACTCAGATTTAATGATGAAAATCATCACACTATATGTTGGCAGGAATCAGAGTACGTTGGGTGCATCATGATTGAAATTTCATTAATGGATAAGTTGAGGACTAATTTGTCCCTTCTATCTTTATGAAAGGTGATATCTCAGACATTTGACTGGAATAGAACTTTCTCCCTAAATTCCATGACCATGGTCTAACAATGTGTTTATTTAAAATAATCAAAGAAATATGTATCGAGCATATAAGTTGATGACACCGTTGTGTAACCTGCTTGATGAGATATTGTGAAAAAGGGATTATATTAAACAGTGAGTGTTAATATATGGTTGTTAATGTTGTGATATTAATTTTTTTTATCTTGGGTGCCTTGACCCATTACTAGACAGTAATCTTGGACTTTAAGTAAGCCCGCCTAATGCCAATGAGAAAAAATCCTAGAGGGTCACACACTAAGTGTTTCCATTGATATTGATTAAATTATATTTTAATTTAATTAATAGAATAAATATTATTATCAAGACCAGGGAATAATTTTATTCAAGTTATATTGATCGCATAAATTAAATAAATATTTATTCACCAGATTTTGAATAAAATATATATATTTATTTTATTGGATATTTAATAAATATTCATTTATTGGTTTTTGAGTAAAATATTTATTTAATAGAATAAAATACTTTATTTGGGTATTCGGTAAATTCTATAGGAGTTCAAACAGACCAAGACCGCATCCGGTGACAAATATTAATTAACAAGTTGGTTAAATAATACTTTTTATTGTGCAAGTTGGTGCATGCCACAAAATAATATTATTATTATTTTATTATGTGGAATGAGGTTTATTAAAGTTTATTATATTATTTAATGGCCTTCATGCATTAAATAATTATTTTAACCTAAACCCCAGCTCTATTAATAGATGGTTATATCTATTGTGTAGAGGATCAATCAGTGTGCAATCAAAAGAGATAAAATTGTTGCACATAATAAATTATATCTTGACTCCTCCTTTTCTATCCTTATCAAGAAGGAGAAACGCAATATAGATTTCTTCAAGGCTAAAGAATGAGTGATCAATAATGAATAAAAAAAGACATTCGATTCTTCATGCCAGCACCTGGAGATCAAGTGGCATTGCTCAAAGATCATAGGAGCACATGTGGATCACCACTAGACGAATTATATCCTTGTATCCATGTAGCGTAACGAAGGCAATACAAAAGGGTATTTTCAAATGGTTAACATTCACCGATGAAGAGAGTTCCTAATCCCAGGTATTCATTTCTTTATATACTAAATAAATTAATTATAAATTTGACATGCAATATCCTCACTCATGGTTTCATGAAAAGATAATTAAAATAAATTTTAATATATTTACCACTAACACACTCTTTTAATGTGCCTAGAACTTACAAGTGGTGTTATAGTGATTGTGTTTAAATTTATAATTATTTATTTGATTGTTGATATTTGCACAATTGTGGTTAGATTTTCATTTCATGTTATTCATTCTTTAATGTGATTTAAATTAATAGGTTTCTACATATTAATCATGATTCATTAAATGTTTCATTTTCTTAAAGGTTTAAGAATAGATGAATAATGATTAAAGATTCCATCCGGAAATTGCCAATTTTTTACTGGTAAGATGGGGTTGTATGGTGTGTACTTAGAAGTACATGCCCTATAACCTAGTGTGCTACATCTGAATGTGTCGAGGGATACACGGAATACTAAATAGTAATTACACATGATGTATTCCATGTGTTGATAGGCCGACCCGACACGCAGTTTTTGGATTACATAACGTGTATCGGTGTACATAGTGTATAGTCTACATGGGTTAGCGGCGTAAATCATGTAATCCATGTTGTCATTATACACGATCAAAACAACATGATACTGAAAACTTGGAATATTTATGATATACATGACGTATATGCAGTGTACACAACATGTAGTTTATCAAACCTCGCATCTGAAGAACATGTTAAGCCACTCGATGAAAAAAAAGGACACAGAGATCAAAGAGATACACAACATGTAGCTGGACTGTACACATCGTGAATCAAGACACACACTGAAGATCTGACGTGCATCCTGAACACATAACAAGAAGAACACATGGTGTGTGGCTGGTCTGTACACATCATGTAGTTAGGACAAGGTACATGCTACAAACCTAGGCATGTAACTTGGATACACGGCAATTGAGATACACCGTGTGTAGATGGATATACACACTGTGTAGTCTCCCATTAATGGACAGAATTAAAAATTACATTAAATTGAAAAATTATAGCATTAAAAACCTATTTTATTAATTGGAACACCATTGTGTATTTCAAAATTTAATAGTGGTTTTAAATAATTTTAAATACTTAATTAATTTATTGTAATAAATATATGTCATTATTGTTTCTGGCATTTATTTTCCATGAATTCCATAAATTATGAGTATCTCTAATAAAGTTTAGATTATCATTAAGATGAAAAGGAATTAATTAATTAATTAATTAATGAAAAATATTTTCATCTTAATAATAAATAACTAATAAATAAATGAATTATAGTCAGTTACTTTTGTGTATTTGTTGCTTGTATAACCCATTCATGAGCTTGACCAAGAACTGTGTGTGTGTTGGATGTTTTAATTTAATTTATTGCATGGGTTTTCAATTATTTATTATTAAATTAAATGTGATGGTCTATGAATAATCCCTACCTCCATTATTATGTAATAGTTTTGTGTCCAATGATATTTATTTAATCCCATTTTAACCAATCATTTGGTCCCCCTCACCTACATGTGATTCATAAATACATGTAATTAATGGAGTATCCCAAGGCATGTGAAGGCGGTTCAAGATGAAACCATTATGATGCCAACTCAGGTGATACACAGGTGGACAAGTGGAATGTTATAACTGATGCCAATACTGAAAATAGAAGTTATTTCCCCTAGGTCAAAGATTGATTTAATGTTCATTCATTAAATCAACCGTTGGATAAATCTCATGAACTAGTCATTTAATTAATTATTTATTTATATCTATGAGATTATTTATTTTATGGATGCAAGGCCGAGATCACATATATAAATAAATTAATGTGCAAATATGGAAATTAGATAAATGAATTATGCATAAATGTTTTTCCCAAAATTGTTAATTAATTAAATAATATCCACTTAATAATAACATGACATGTAAATGATAAAACAAGATAAAATTTATGCATACTAAATTAAAATCGCTCAATTAAATATTAAATCAAACTTGGTCTTCCACTACTTGATTAAGGATGAAACTCAATGGAACTAAGTGTTTGACCAACCCTTATTGGGACACTTACTTTTATAAGTGGAGTTCTTATAATGTTTTTGAGTTGAATTAACCAGTTTACATCAAGAGGAGTGTCCCTTTCTAGACTTGGTGTAATTTAGAGTCAAGTATTGAGGAAATACAATTTAGGATTTCAGGATAGGGGAGTCCACTCAATAGGTCAAGGAGTTGCAATCCCACATTTGGAAAAGACCCACCCACCTAAATACCTTCAAGTAGCTTGACCAACCATTGTTGGGGTTATTAATAGGGTAATATGGATCCTTAAAACTAGAATGTACTGGAAACTAGACATTCCAAGTTCAATGATTAGGGCTATTGAGACTTGATAAAATAGTGGGATTTTTAATAATTAATAAAATCAATTAATTTATTATTTCTCACATAATTTGTAATCAAGAAAAGTACTAATAATATAATCTTTTAATTGTAGAATAAAATGAAAATCTCATCATCCACATTATCCCTATAATCAATATTCTATAAATAAAACATAACTATATGGTAGTAACTTGTAGGAATGGTATAGACGCCTTTGGGTTGTTTTGTGCCATGAACGGAAATCATACATGCTAGAATCCTCATTTCCTAATCTGACTGCCAAAGAGGTAAGTGATGAAGGGTTCCAAGTCTATGAGAAGCATATGAAAGATGCGGTCAACATTAAATATTTTATGCTTTCATCTATGTCTAGTGAACTCATGAAGTCTCACTAAAACCTTGATGTGTATAGCATGCTTGATATCCTCCATGGTCTTTAACAGGAGAGATCTAGAAATGAACGGTCTGAGATTTTCAAGTTGATATTTTAGAGAAAGCTTGTGAGGGTACCCCAACTGGGCCTCACATAGTCTAGATCATTGAATACATTGAGCTCTTAGAGTTTATAGGGTTTAAACTCTCTGAAGAATTGGGAAATGATCTCATTCTAGCATCACTCCCTCATATATTATCTAACTTTTTTGTTAATTTTAATATGAACAACATTGAGAAGTTTCTTCCAGATCTTCTTACTCTTCTTCACAAGGTATATAAGGATAAGAAGCCTGAACGACCTTCCATTATTATGGTGAACAAACGGAAAGGGAAAGCGGAGATCTTTGAACCTAAATATTTTTCACTTCATTCCAAGAAGAGGAAGATCAATAGGGAAATTGGTTTATAGGATGTTGTTTGTTTTTCATGTGGGAAGAAGGGCCACTGGAAAAAAAACTACACCCATACAAAGAAGAAAGGGGAAGATTTAATTGCATTATTTATCAAGTGTAATTTATTTATTTTTACAAATTGGGTATTATATACAGCTTGTGGTTCTCACATATTTATTAAAATATAGGAACTGGGTAGATTCATAAAGATTGAACGAGGGGAGGTAAATCTAGAAGTATCTGATAGAGCTAAACTTGCTGGTGTATCTATTAGTTACTACCATCACACATTTCCAAATGAGATGATATTGGTATTAAAGGGTTGTTATTATGTACCTTTAGTTACCAAAAACATTATATTAGTATCCATTCTAGATACATATGGTTTTGTTTTCATATTTAGAAATAAATGTTTCTTATTTTATAAATATGAAAATTTTATGGTAAGTCACAGTTAAATAATGGTATTTATCTGTTGGACTACACAAACCAAGTAATGACAATCGATAATGAAACAACCTAACATGGCTTGTCACGAACCAACCCGGGTCAACCCTAAACCGGTCACCCGAGCCGGTCCGCGACATGACCCGAGAGGCATTCCCGATCCTCCCGGGCTGGCGACAAGCGCGAGGGCATCAACATTGAGCAAGTGGAAATGATTTCTCCCAATAAAATAAATAAATAATTAAAGCAGCAGAAAATAAACAGAGCAGCGCAAAAAGAATAAACAAAGTAAAGTAACTAACAAAAACAAAAGAAAATAAAACTAACCGAAAGAGACAACCACTATCACCGTGTGACCTCGCGGGTCACTCTCCAACTCACGACCAAACGTCACCCAAGGGGAAAGCACCCAAGCTGTAACCTGCACAAACACTAAAAACAGAAAAGAACTATAGGCGTGAGTATTAAAACTCAGTAGGCTATCTCGATATCTATTCCCAATGCACTACCTTTAAATAAAGAAATTTACCAATTACAGGTTTGAACTAAATATACAAAATATTAGTTTTCACACACACGCACTTCCATTTCTAAATAAAGTATCAGTCCATTGCCCTTTCTAATTTAAAAACAAGTTTAATGTTTTAAAGGAATAGGTATATTTATTTTCAAATAATTTTCTGCGAACCATTTAGAAATCCAAACTTCAGTTATTAGCCAAAAAGGAAAAAAAACCATACATAATACACAACACACACCAAGGGAAATGGAAAAGGTGGCACACAGGGGCCAGCAACCGAACTAGACCTCTCAACTGTCCGCCATATATAAAAAAACACTAAAAGAAACATGGGTCAAACCTAGGAGATTGTGAACAATCCATAACGTACTATACATCTGACTCATCCTGAAGGCATGACCAAACTCAATGACGTCATAACGCCCTAACGCCCGGCATAGCCCTGCATGGCCTAACCGAGGGGCCCAATCCCCATAGCAGCAATAACTCAGTATTCCCCTGCTATGGAGCCACTAGCCAGTGCGTAATCTAAACTAGTGCAGCAATCGTTCTCAGAATATTCACTCACTATGCCAGGTTCCCATGTCAACGTATGCAATACACAGGGGTGCGTCCACAATGTAAATCAATCAGTCATGATGCACAAACATCACATACAGCTCACACAATCAATGCACACCAAAAGTCACCCCTGAGTGGGTTTTCCAAAATAATTTATTTTATTAAAGTGCCAAACGGGCCTTCACCAATTTTAAAGAAAAACCTCGTTTCTCAAGAAAACCCGAAACACTTGTTCAGAAGAAACCATTTATCTTTAAAACCAGAACTTCATTTGAAGTTCCGTGAATTATGTTTAAAGTCCAAACGGGCATTCTTTCAATACTGGGTGTCCGCTCGTCAAGAAAATATTTCAAGAGACATGTATAAAATAAACGGCTCTTTTTTACACCAAATAATCATTTAAAAATTAATTATCTTATATTTTTTATCATACATTAAAATTAATAAAACGACAAGCAATTAATAAATTCTAAATTTAAAGGTGAGTGTAGTGGGGGACCTACCTCAAGACCCAGGCGCGACGATGGCGCGAGATTAGAAACTAGGTGCGACGATGGCGCTCACTCGGAAACAGGCGCGACGATGGAGCTCACCCAAAAACAGGCGCGGCGATGGCTCTCACCCAGAAACGCCCCGCACGGGTCCTAGAACGTCAAGCCGGCCCAAAAAAAATTAATTAATTAAAACTCTCATCAACCCAAGGTAAATATATATATATATATATATATATATCAAATAAAAATATCAAAAGGAGCATCAAATAAAAAGGGGAAACCTATCAGGGGCTGCAAAAAGGAAGGGAACGCCGGAGGACGTCGCGCCGGAACAGCGGAAGGCGCGCAGCTGGATGGGGTTCGAACAGGGGGTGCGACAAGGGCCGCCGGACAGCAGCGATGCGAGACGGCCGATGGGAAGGGTGTGAGTGATCCGGGCAGCAGCGGGCAGCACGCTGGTGAGGCAGACGGAAGACGGGGTGCCGAGCAGCTGCAGGGCAAGGCGGCGCTACAAGGGGGGAGGACTCTGTCGGAGCGCGTGACAGAGTCACCGCCGTGCTGGCCGGAAGGAGTCGAACGGAACGCCGCCAGTGGGTCACGCCAAGCAAGGAGGGAGGCTGGACCGTGGCAGGGGGATACGGAGGGCGCACAATGGGGCAGCTGGCGGAGCAGGAAGGCTGTAAGGAGGTAGGGCCATCCGGACTCGCAGTGGGCGGGCGTGGGAAGAGAAGGAGAGGGCTATGCACTGCGGGCTACAGCATGGGTGTGAGGGGAAGCTGGATCGCTGCTTGTGGTGGGCTGGCGTGGGACTCACAGGGGAATATGAGGGTGTTGTTGAAGGAGAACCGGGCGGGGGTCGATCTGGCCACGGGTCCTTGGCGAGCAGGGGGAGAAAGCCGGACCAGGAGGGGCCTTCTGGTCGACTGGACGCTGGATGCGGGGGAGTCCAAGCAGGGAGAGTCCGGATGGGGTTCAAGGGAGCAAGAAGAACTGGTCGTGGGCAGGACAGGCGTTGTTGCAGGAGGTCGGACAGGGAGAGAGAGGCGCATGGGGTAGGGGGGCAGGCGACGAGGTTGCAGGCGCGCTGGACAGGGAAGCGGCAGTAGGGGCCGACCGCGGACTGGTGCGGCGGAGAGCTGCACATGCTGGCTGCTGCGGAAACGGATGCGGGTGGCAAACCGGACTTGCAGGGGGGTGCTGTGCAGGAAGTGGAGAAGAGGGCTGCTGCAGGTGCGGCAGAAGCTGGGCAGGGCACTGCTGTAGGCGAGGTCGGCGGCAGGGAGGGCGGGGCGTCACTGCAGAAGGAGGGTGGTGGCCAGTATGAGGGGTCGCGGGCTTGCTGGTAGGAGGAGAGGGAGCACTGGGGGTTGGGTCGCGCAAGGCGGAGACACATCAGGGTCAAGGCGAGGCGCTGTGCAGAGGCGCGCAACAGAGGCGGAGCCGGACAAGGAGGTATCTGCTCGCGCATGGAGGGGTTTCGGTCTCTGGGCTGCTGTGTGGGAAGTGGATAAGGGAGCGCTGGACAGGGAGGGCAGCCCGGATGGCCGGCGAGCAGGGCAGCGAGGCTGGCGGAGGAAAGGTGCTGGCGGAGCGAGCAGGATGCAGGTGCGGAGAAGAGAAGAGAAAAAAAAAGAAGAAGAAGAATAGAGGCAGGGGAGTCGGCTGCTGGAGAAGTGCAACAGGGAGCGGGTCGCGCGGGAGAAGAAGAGGTAGGGGGAACATCCGGGTGGAAAAAAATAAAGAATAAGGAAAGATAAAAAGATAAAATAAAATAAATAGAAGAGTAAATAGATAATGGAAAACAATAATAATAATCTGACTAATAATAATAATAATAATCTTAATAATAATAATAATAATAATCTTAATAATAATCTTAATAATAATAATATTATAAATTATTGTTATTATTATTATTGAAAATTTTATAAAATTATTTTAAATTTAATTTATTCATTTAAATTTTATTATTTATTTAATCAGTTGAGCAACCGCGCACTCACCAGGTCCGAACACATGATCGGACCGAATGCGTGGTGACCGCGCACCACCCCAGACCAAATGCGCAGTGACCGCTAGCAGTGCGGTGACTGCGCACTAGCCCAAAACCCACAAAAAACATCAACGCTTCAACAAAAATTCAAACCTGGACCCAACGCAACTCTGCCCAAAGTCGCGGGGCCGAGAAAATAGTAAAAACATGGGCGTCTGTGGTCGGGGTGTGACAATTCTCCCCACCACAGACACTTTCTTCCCTCAGAAAGTCACCAAGCCAACAGTTGACACAACATGATTTCATTCCTAGACAAAAATCATAGAGAATCAAGAGCTTCGGGGTGACCATTCCCAACAAACGTCACACCCGACCAATTCAAGAAAAACCCCCGCCTGAGATTGAGGGGAGAACATAAGAGGGTTATCCCCACCACAAGAATTTATTAATATAAAAACCCTTGAAACCCGAACAAACAACCCTCGAGTGGGGGGGAAATACGGGAACTCCCAAACCAAACTCATTCATTTTCCCAACATGTACCGAACAACACACCTGAGACTTGACGAAAAGTTTGATACGGAAAAATCCAGCAACTTGAGGATGAGAAATTAACTCAACACCTCCCATCAACTTTACAAAAATAAACATTCCCCTATCAAACATAGCTAGGACCAAATCAAAGACAGAACAGGTCCGTTTATTCATGGGCCCACACCATTCAAAGAGACCAAAAAACTTAAAAACCACACTGAGGGTAGACAAAGACCGCTTGGATTGTGGGGGAAAAGATCTCATCACGCCACCACGACAAAGGATGAGATTAAGACAACGACGAGAATAGAACAAGGGAAATTTTGGATATTTCCATTCCAAATCCAAAGACATTATCTAGACCGAGGTTCCACACACCCTCGACAACTCCTGACTGTGCGCGAGCTTCACCCCGAGACTTGTGGTTGGGGCCCTGATGGCTGAAGCATCTCCTGCCTCACAGTCAGGCATTTTCATCTCCTGGTTTCTAACTCCTTCTTCCGTTCGATGATTCCAACAACCACGATGGTCGTACATTTTCAAAGGGATGCAACATAACGACTTAGAATGTCCGGACAGGCCATACTGGTGGCGCACAAGAGAGTGGTCCAACGAACTAGGAGCTGGTACCAACAAGGATGGTTTCTTGGAGAAAGGATCCACCGGCCCGCACTCCTTGTCAGGTAGGGAACCTTCACGAAAGTCGACCACTGTTAATCACACCCAAAACTCCAACAAAGATGATACATCTCATCTTTACTAGCCCATAACTGAACCCTCAAACAACTCTAGGGCGGTACAAACCTTAACTATCCTGGGAGTTCCCAACAACCTGAAGACACACTATCTTTCAGAACTATACAACTACCTCTAACAGACTTCTACTACCTCGATAAGCAAGAAACACACAAAAGAAACTGAGAACTGAGAATAACTCATTGACAACTTTGGGAGGCTTTCTGGGCGGCATTCTCATAACAACACGAGAAACACCATCGAAACAGGCATCAGGCCAAAACTCAATCAAAGCAACGACACAATCCAAGGGCAATAGGTCTATAATCCAAACATATACAACACAAGGAGAAATCACTTTTCGAAAACTGTTATTTCTTTAAAATTTTCAAAACTCACCTATGGAACTTTATGAACCGTCACACGTGCGTTCATTCAATCCCGCTCACATCATCTGTGAACAAGTGCCCCCACGCACTTTCCATACCCACACACGTGTGACCCTCCATAAGGAGTTCCAAGGATCAAACACTTCTTTTACTTACCAAATCCAAACACATACCAAGTTTTTTTCCAAACCAATACACCTTATCTTTAAAAACCCACTTTAGTAATTTCAAAAACAATTTGGAAGAAACACTTTTCCAAAAAAAAACAAATTCACTTTTAACACACACTCAAATCAACTGAGACTAAAACAAAACAGAAGTAGTAATAACCCACTAGAATGAGAAACTAGTGCATATGTCTGACCCAGCGACATGGTGGTGAGCCATGCCCCAGGTAAAGTATAACACTAAGAGGACCTTGAGTCGGAAACTTGGACTCCACATGGGTCACCACCCCATGTGAGTCCGCAAAGTGAACCGATTCGCCTCCATTGTCATCCCTCAATCCAAAGCAACCAAAGATAAGAGACTCAAATCCCAGACTAACCCTGGTAACTCAGGTCTCGTCACGAGCGGTGGTGATCAGGCACCGACCCATAACCTACCTCCTGAGCTCCGACAGTCCCAATCTCCTTCTATCAGACATCCCAAATAATAAAGGGCGCTCTGAAAAGTGAGGTCCCCTAAGGGCCGACCTCCTCTGATACCATTTTTTCACGAACCAACCCGGGTCAACCCTAAACCGGTCACTCGAGCCGGTCCGCGACATGACCCGAGAGGCGTTCCCGATCCTCCCGGGCTGGAGACAAGCGCCAGGGCATCAACAGTGAGCAAGTGGGAACGATTTCGCCCAATAAAAAAAATAAATAAAGCAGCAGAAAATAAACAGAGAAGTGAAAAAAGAATAAACAAAGTAAAGTAACTAACAAGAACAAAAGAAAATAAAACTAACCGAAAGAGACAACCACTATCACCGTGTGACCTCGCGGGTCACTCTCCAACTCACGACCAAACGTCACCCAAGGGGAACACACCCAAGCTGTAACCTGCAAAAACACTAAAAACAGAAAAGAACTATAGGCGTGAGTATTAAAACTCAGTAGGCTAGCCCGATATCTATTCCCAATGCACTACCTTTAAATAAAGAAATTTACCAATTACAGGTTTGAACTAAATATACAAAATATTAGTTTTCACACACATGCACTTCCATTTCTAAATCAAGTATCAGTCCATTGCCCTTTCTAATTTAAAAACAAGTTTAATGTTTGAAAGGAATAGGTATATTTATTTTCAAATCATTTTCTGCGAACCATTTAGAAATCCAAACTTCAGTTATTATCCAAAAAGGAAAAAAACCATACATAATACACAACACACACTAAGGGCAATGGAAAAGGTGGCACACAGGGGCCAGCAACCGAACTAGACCTCTCAACTGTCCGCCATATATAAAAAAACACTAAAAGAAACATGGGTCGAACCTAGGAGATCGTGAACAATCCAGAATGTACTATACATCTGACTCATCCTGAAGGCATGCCCTAACTCGATGACGTCATAACGCCCTAACGCCCGGCATAGCCCTGTATGGCCTAACCGAGGGGCCCAATCCCCATAGCAGCAATAAATCAGTATTCCCCTGCTATGGAGCCACTAGCTAGTGCGTAATCTAAACTAGTGCAGCAATCGTTCTCAGAAGATTCACTCACTATGACAGGTTCTCATGTCAACACATGCAATACACAGGGGTGCATCCACAATGTAAATCAATCAGTCACAATGCACAAACATCACATACAGCTCACACAATCAACACACACCAAAATTCGCCCCTGAGTGGGTTTTCCAAAATAATTTATTTTATTAAAGTGCCAAACGGGCCTTCACCAATTTTAAAGAAAAACCTCGTTTCTCAAGAAAACCTGAAACGCTTGTTCAGAATAAACCATTTATCTTTAAAACCAGAACTGCATTTGAAGTTCCGTGAATTATGTTTAAAGGCCAAACATGCATTCTTTCAATACTGGGTGTCCGCTCGTCAAGAAAATATTTCAAGAGACGTGTATAAAATAAATGGCTCTTTTTTACACCAAATAATCATTTAAAAATTAATTATCTTATATTGTTTATCATTCATTAAAATTAATAAAACGACAAGCAATTAATAAATTCTAAATTTAAAGGTGAGTGCAGTGGGGGACCTACCTCAAGACCCAGGCGCGACGACGGCGCGAGCTTGGAAACTAGGCGCGATGATGGCGCTCACTCGGAAACAGGCACAACGATGGCGCTCACCCAGAAACAGGCGCGACGATGGCGCTCACCCAGAAACGCCCCGCGCAGGTCCTAGAACGTCAAGCCGACCCAAAAAATAATAATTAATTAAAACTCTCATCAACCCAAGGTAAATATATATATATATATATATATATATAAATATCAAAAGGAGCATCAAATAAAAAGGGGAAACCTATCGGGTGCTGCAAAAAGGAACGGAAAGCCGGAGGACGTCGCGCCGGAACAGTGGAAGGCGCGCAGCTGGACGCGGTTCGAACAGGGGGTGCGACAAGGGCCGCCAGACAGCAGCGATGCGAGGCGGATGATGGGAAGGGTGTGAGTGATCTGGGCAGCAGCGGGCAGCACGCTGGTGAGGCGGACGGAAGCCGGGGTGCCGAGCAGCTGCAGGGTAAGGCGGCGCTACAAGGGGGGAGGACTCTGTCGGAGCGCGTGACAGAGTCAGCGCCATGCTGGTCGGAAGGAGTCGAGCGGAACGCCGCCAGTGGGTCACGCCAAGCAAGGATGGTGGCTGGACCACGGCAGGGGGCTGCGGAGGGTGCACAACGGGGCGGATGGCGGAGCGGGAAGGCTGCAAGGAGGTAGGGCCATCCGGACTCGCAGTGGGCAGGCATGGGAAGAGAAGGAGAGGGTTGTGCACTGAGGGCTGTAGTATGTGCGTGAGGGGAAGCCGGATCGCTGCTTGAGGTGGGCTGGTGCGGGACTCACAGGGGCATATGAGGGCACTGTTGAAGGAGAACTGAGCGGGGGTCGAGCTGGCCACGGGTCCTGGGCGAGCAGGGGGAGAAAGCCGGACCAGTAGGGGCCTTCTGGTCGACTGGACGCTGGATGCGGGGGAGGACAAGCAGGGAGAGTCCGGCTGGGGTTCAAGGGAGCAAGAAGAACTGGTCGTGGGCAGGACAGGCGCTGCTGCAGGAGGTCGGACAGGGAGAGAGAGGCGCATGGGGCAGGGGGGCAGGCGGCGAGGTTGCAGGCGCGCTGGACAGGGAAGCAGCAGCAGGGGCCAGCCGCGGACTGGTGCGGCGGAGAGCTGCACATGCTGGCTGCTGCGGAAACGGATGCGGCTGGCAAACCGGACTTGCAGGGTGGTGCTGTGCAGGAAGTGGAGAAGAGGGCTGTTGCAGGTGCGGCGGAAGCTGGGCAGGGCGCTGCTGTAGGCGAGGTCGGCGGCAGGGAAGGCGGGTCGTCACTGCGGAAGGAGGGTGGCGGCCAGGATGAGGGGACGCGGGCTTGCTGGTAGGAGGAGAGGGAGCACTGGGGGTCGGGTCACGCAAGGCGGAGACGCAGCAGGGGAAAGGAGAGGCGCTATGCAGAGGCGCGTGACGGAGGCGGAGCCAGACAAGGAGGTAGCTGCTCGCGCATGGAGGGGTTTCGGTCGCTGGGCTGCTGTGTGGGAAGTGGATAAGGGAGCGCTGGACAGGGAGGGCAGCCCGGCTAGCCGGCGAGCAGGGAAGCGAGGCCGGCGGAGGAAAGGTTCTGGCGGAGCGAGCAGGATGCAGGTGCGGAGAAGAGAAGAGAAAAAAAGAAGAAAAAGAAGAATAGAGGCAGGGGAGTCAGCTGCTGGAGAAGTGCAGCAGGGAGCAGGTCGCACGGGAGAAGAAGAGGTAGGGGGAACATCCCTGTGGAAAAAAAATAAAGAATAAGGAAAGATAAAAAGATAAAATAAAATAAATAGAATAGTAAATAGATAATATAAAACAATAATAATAATCTGACTAATAATAATAATCTTAATAAGAATAATAATAATAATCTTAATAATAATCTTAATAATAATAATATTATAAATTATTGTTATTATTATTATTGAACATTTTATAAAATTATTTTAAATTTAATTTATTCATTTAAATTTTATTATTTATTTAATCAGTTGAGCAACCGCGCACTCACCAGGTCCGAACACATGATCGGACTGAATGCGTGGTGACCACGCACCACCCCGGACCGAATGCGCAGCGACCGCTAGCAGTGCGGTGACTGCGCACTAGCCCTAAATCCACCGAAAACATCAACTCTTCAACAAAAATTCAAACCTAGACCCAACACAACTCTGGACAAAGTCGTGGGGCCGAGAAAATAGTAAAAACATGGGCGTCTGTGGTCGGGGTGTGACATGGCTCATGCCGCACCCAACTTTGGCATCAGCAGCTAGGTCATGTAAATGAAAAGCGCTTGACTAAACTACATCAATATGGATATTTAGATTCTTTTGAACTAAAAAAACTTGGTGTATGTCATGCATGTTTATAAGGTAAAATGTCCAAAACCCCATTTAGTGGGAAAGATGAAAGGGCTAAAGATTTTCTTGAGTTAGTTCATACCGATGTGTGTGGACTATTTCATATTAAAGAAAGGGGTGGGTACTCATACTTCATAACTTTTGCTAATAATTTTAGTAGATATGGATATGTCTACTAAATGAGGTATAAGTCAGATTATTTTTGATAAATTAAAGGAATACAATAATAAAGTTGACGACCATATTGGTAAGAAGATTAAGAAACTCCACTCAGACTATGGTGGAGAATATCTTAATCAAGACTTCATTGATTACTTACAGGAGTTTGGGATTCTATACTAACTCACTCCTCTATACACACCTTAGTGGAATGGTGTAAGAGAAAGGAGGAATTGTACCTTGTTGGACATGGTGAGATTAATGATGATTCATAGGGGTCTTCCATTATCATTTTGAGGATATTCATTATAAATAGTTTCAAACATACTAAACCATGTACCAAATAAATTGATAAATGGTATTCCATACGAATTTTGGGGTCGAAGAAGAACCACGTTATCAAATTTACGTGTGTAGAGATGAAAAACATTTGTTAAGGCATCTTTAGGTAACAAACTTTCACCCTAAGGCACAAATTATACCTTTATATGATATCCCAAGGAAACAAGGGGATATCACCTATACGACCCCTCATAAAAAAATGTTATAGTAGAAATACATGCTATATTCCTTGAGAGGGAGAACATTTCTAAAATAGATAGTGGGAGAGATGTAAACTTTCATGAAGTCGAGGCTCAAGGTACACAAGAGTTGGTATAGGAACAGATTCCACAAAGCCCTATGGAAGATGAAACTGTTCTAGAGACACAAGTACTGCGTAGGACTATAAGAGAGGTTAGAGAACCAAAAATTATGGTTTTCTAGTTACTAAGGATTGTGAATCATTATTAGTTGATAATAATGATAATCTAACCTATAAAGAAGTGGTAAGTGGAACAGATATTTCCAAGTATAAAGAATCCATGAGTTTTGAAATGGATTCCATGTACCAAAACCAAGTCTGGATTTTGATAGAACCTCTAGTTATGTAAAGATTATTGGTCCCAAATGATAATTCAAGAAGAGAATAGATATTGAATGATAATTCAGTGCCTATAAGGCATGAATGGTTTCAAAAGGGTTTAAACAACATCAATTCATTTAATACAGAAAAAAAAATTCACTAGTTTCAATTTTGAAATCCATTAGAATTATACTTGTCATTGCATCCTTCCATAATTGTGATATTTTACAAATAGATGTCAAAATAGATTTTCTTAATGGGAACCTTAAATAAGATTTATAAATGACACAAATCAAAGGGTTTGTGACTCTAAATGATTTCAACAAGGTATTAAAGTTGCAAAGATCCATTTATGGATTAAAGAAATCATTCAGGTCACAGAACATTCATTTTGATGAGTCCATAATGGAATTTGGTTTCGCAAATAATGAATGTGAGCCTTGTGTCTATACATGGTTTAGTGGGAGTGCAGTCATTTTCTTAATAGTATATATTGATGACATATTACTCATAGGAAATGAAATAGCAGTCTTACAGTCTATTAATATTTGGTTTAATAAATTATTCTCCATGAAGAACTTAGGCAAGGCAACATATATTTTTAGGATCAAGATCCATCATGATAGATCCAATAGATTTTTCAGCCTAAGTCAAGGCATATACATTGAGAAGATACTGAAGTGATTCAGTATGGAAGAATCTAAGAGGAGATTGTTGTCAGTGTCACATATAATTCATCTTTCTAAGAAAATGTGTCCTCATATACATGGGGAAAGAAACAAAATGATGAGAATTTCATACGCATAAGCGATTGATTCAATCATGTATGTTATTCTATGTACTAGGATATATGTTTCCTATGAATTTAGTTTTGTAGGCGGATATCAATCTCATCAAGGTGAATTACATTGGATGGAATTCAAGACTATCCTTAAGTATCTATAGCGTACTAAGGATATGTTCCTGGTTTATGGAGGATATGAGGAACTAGTTAATAGATGATATTCATATGCTAGTTCCAAAACTAATCAAGATGACATGAAGTCACAAATGGGATGCATCTTTACTTTTAATAGAGGTTTTATGAGCTGGAAGAGCTCAAAGCAGGTTTTGGTTGCATATTCTACAACAGAGTTTGAGTATATTATGAATTTTGAGGAAACTAAAGAAGCAATTTGAATGAAAAAAATCATCCAAGAGTTTTACATGGTACCTAGAAGTAAAGATCCTATCACACTCTGTTGTGATAATACTGCAATAGTGGATCTTGCAAAAGAGTTAAGGTCACATCAACGGAAGAAACACATACTTTGTAAGTATCATCTCTTGAAGGGTTTTTCTCATAGAGGTGAGGTTGTATTGAGTAGTATATCTATGGAAGACAACATGGTAAACCCCTTGACTAAATCCTTAACTCAACAGAGACATGATTATCATGTGAGGTATATCAGAAATAAAGTCATAGGCAGTTAGATCTGGTCCAAGTGGGGGTTTTTTGGAGTTGGTTTCCTATGACCAACTGTTTGTACTTTGATTACATTTATATTCGATGTACTGAATATTAATTAAACATATTTTTACATATTTTTCATTATTATTCATGGATTTAATGTAATAATGTTATAGAGTATTTTTATAATTGATAAGGTCATAGTTTTTCTCTGCTATGATAAGAACCTTGAAGTGCTATAAAAATATTCTTAATATAGTTCTGCAGTTGGATAACGTACTACTATGGGATATATAGTATTTATAACTTCAGTTTTGAGTAATCATAAGCATATGAGGCTTCTTCTCATGAAGTTCATACTTGGTAATCTCCAAGAGGAGAGATTATAAGAACGGATCTTCCAGTAGGAATTCTACATGTTTTAGTGTCATCAGATATTCCTATCTACGATCATGTGTAATGATCCTTAGACTTTAATATTATCATTGGTTCATTTCATGACTTCGGCACTTGGATTTACTGGTGAAAATCGTCACTCCATATATTGGTGGGAAGTAAGGTATGTTGGGTGTGTCATGATGGACACATCATTAATGGAAAAACTGAGGAAATATTTTTATATTATATCTTTATGGAAGCATCTTGCACTGAACTGCCCTTTGGTATGTCTAAACACCTGAGTATGTCTCAATTTTTAGTCAGTCAGTCCATCTTTATAGAAGCTGATATCTCAGCCCTTTGATTGGAATATAACCGTCACTCTAAATCTCATGGCCATCATGTAATGACGTGTTTATTTTAGATAGTCAAAGAAAGATGTATTGATCATATAGGTTGATTCCATTATCGTGAAATCTGTTTGATGAGATATGGTGAAAAAGGGATTATATTACACAGTAAGAATTTGTATGTGGTTGTCTAAGCTGTGACATTAATTTATTTATCTTGGGTTCCTTTACCTATTACTAGAATGTAATCTTATACTTTTGGTAAGCCCTCCTAATACCAATAAGAAAGAATCCTAGAAGGTCACACACGAAGTGTTTTCATTGATCTTGGTTAAATTCTATTCTAATTTTATTAATTAAATAAATATTATTCTCAAGACTAAAGAATAATTTTATTCAGGTTATATTGATCGCATAAGTTAAATAAATATTTATTCACTAGATTGTGAATAAAATATATTTATTTATTTTATTGAATATTTAATAAATATTTATTTACTAGTTTTTGAATGAAATATTTTATTCAAATATTCAATAAATTCTATAGGAGTTCAAACGGATCAAGACCGCATCCAGTAACAAATATTAATTAAAAAGTTAGAAAAATAATACTTTTTATTGCAAAAATTGGAGCACACCAAAAAATAATATTATTATTATTTTATTATGTGGCATGAAGTTTATTAAAGTTATTAAATTATTTAATGGACTACATGCATTAAATACTTATTTTAACATAAACCTTATCTCTATAAATAGACATTTATGTCTATTGTGTAGAGGAATGATCGGAATGCAATCAAAAAAGAGATAATTGTTGCGCACAAAAAATTCTATCTCAAATCCTCCTTATCTATCCATCACATGAACTAGAAATTCAATATAGATTTATTAAAGACTGAAGAATGAGTGATCAAGAATAAATAATCTAAGACATTTAATACTCCATGTTAACACCCAAAGATCGAGTGGCATTGCTCGGAGATCATAAGAGCATGTGTGGATAAATAATAGAGGGATTCTATCATTGGATCCTCATAGAGCAATGAATTCAATATGAAAGGGTCTTTTTGGAAATCAAAATTCATTAATCAAAAAAATTTCTAAACCTTCGTATTAATTTTTTTAAATAATAAATAAATTAATTATAAATTTGATGTGCAAGATCCTCACTCATGGTTTCAGGAAATGATAATTAAAATAAATTTTAATATTTCACCCACAACTGAAAGATCTTGTTATTCCTGGAACCAACAACTACTATTATTGAGTAGTGAACCTTATAATTTTTTTTTCTTTGGGTGTTCTTGTGTGTTGTTTATCATCAGATTCAATTCTATCTAATCATAGGTGAAGGTTGTTTTAAAGGGGAAAAACTTAAAAAGAAAAACCATTGATTCAACCCATGATATAGCCAATATTTTCATCATTTTTTATATGTATTTCAATTATTTAATCTAAAAAAATTTATCAATATGAGATTACTGCTTCAAATTTTGATTTATGGTGCGTTTTGAGCAAAATTGTGAAAATTTCTTAAATCTGGATTTTTTACAGAATTCTATCACAAGGGTATTTTGGGAATAACATTTACAATATTATTCCAATTTAAGTGATTATTTTTTCATAGGATTTATTGATTAATTTAATTCAACTTTTTCTGATGGATAAAGATCTTATTCAACCATCTTGAGGTCTGAAAAAATCAATGAGTTTGAAAATATTTCAGATGGATAGCATGGACCCCACCTTCATAACGAAAGAATAAGTTAGGATACACACCTCCAATTGAGTTTATTCCACCTAGATGTAAAATAAGACTCCTAGACTCATTTTTTCATTAAATTTTATGGAGATATTAACCCATTATGGTGGAAATTTAATGACATACATTGAAGTAAGATTTTGGGAAATATCATTCAGAAAAATTTACATCCAATAAAAAATCATAACTCCTATATCCTATGGATAATTATGCTAAACTTTTTAGGGTGAAAGCGAAACACATTTATACACAACTTTCATGAAGGAATAAATGTATGAATCAATAATTTAATTTGGACACTACATATAAAATTTTGAAGGAAAATTTTTTCCTATAAAAGGAGGGGAGATCCTCCCTCTCAAAATATTCCAATCCACCCCATTCCATACGGGGCACCAAGGAGAGGAGGTCAAGGGACATTTAGGATTTCTCTTCTCTTTTATTTTTTTTATTTTGGTTTTCATTTCCCATGTAACACATTTATATTTGTTATATTAAAGTTTTTCCTTTTCTTCTTCTATCTCTAATCTAATTTTTCTCTCTCTTCCATCTTCTATAGTGATATCTTCTCACTTTGAAATGGAAAGTGACTAACCTGAGGCTTGGCCTTGGGGGAGGTCTCATGGTATTATTTTTTATTGCGCTTCAATTAAAAATGTTTTAAATTTATTTGTGGTGGATGGAGGAGTATTTCATGGGTGTGGGGGTTATCCACTATGGCACTATTTCTAAATCCATTCCTTTCTATTGATTCATTCTTTCCTCCCCCCTTCTCTCAGGAAAACCCTTCATATAGTGGATTTGGGGTTTCTTGAAGGGATGAAATGATATATAGTGGAGCCTAGTCTTTTAGTAATAACATTCTTGGTTGAGATGTTATCCTACTTGACTATTGTAGGAGGTGTGGTTTAGTGTGCCAAACGCATGCTAAAATCACACACTTAATAAATAAATGGAAAGTAATTCATTAATGATGTTTCACTAAATGAATTATCAAATTGAATTTAAATAATAAATAAATAAAAAATGAAATTGAGTTATCAAACCTTGTACCAAGGCCTTTCTTTCTAATCTTTATTTTTTCTTCATTTTTGTTATTTTAATTTCATGTTTTCCAAAACTAACATTTTCATAAATATTATAAAAAACCCAAAAATAATTACATTAGTTTAACTAGAATCAGTTATTGAACTGAATGTGATTCTCCTCAAGTGATATGACCTTGTTCAACCTCTGTGTTGTATTAGGAATATAAATTTTCTTTTTCCACACCCTACGACAGGCGTGTGCCAAAACTAGAACCGTTTCCAGGGAGCTAAGCAGTTATTTTGATCACATTTTATAAATTCACATTTTTGTAAATATTTTTTATATTTTTTCTTTATTTTAAAAAACAGTCTAAAAACCCATTTTCCATGGTGTATTCAAATTCAAATTATTATGAATGGGAAGATTACTCACATATGTAATATCAAGAACTGAAAGTTTTTTATAGTGATCTAAATGACCAGGTGGAAAGGATGAGCAATACTCTGGTTGACTTGGGGAGTAAAATGGAAAGAGCATTTGACTATGTTCGTGCATTGATAGAGCAACCCGACCTTGAGCTAGATCAATAACTTGAGGTAGTGGTGGAAGAAACTTCACCACTCATGATTGAAATTGAAGAACACTAGGAGGTAAAAGTGGAGGTACATGAAGATTCATTCATCCTCACTCAACCATCTTACGGAGATATAGATGAAAAGGACTTTCCTAATGTGGTTCATGTGATAGATCAATATGAACTAGATAACTTCTGGAATGAATATGAGGAACTAATTGTTTCTTATAAACCTTTAAAATAATAATAGCCACCATCATTGCATATATCTATAGCATTAGAAGAAGAATAAATCACCCAAGATGTGTAATTTGAAGAAAATATGGAGGAACCCGACTCCTACCTCTATCCATTGAAGATCGACTCCAAGAGGGACTTTCAATTGAAAAATATATTCAAGTAGGAATAGATCAGGGAGATGATACATTCTTGATCTCAAACTCATTTGATTTTATTGAAACTAATTTGAGTATCACCCCTAATAGTTTTGAATTTTCAGATTCGGCCAACTCGTATTATGCCCTGGAGGAAGATGATGAGAAAGAAGATACACCTATTGAGGAACACTGGGATCACCCTGGAGACATTGAAAATTTACCAAAGGGAGTATAAGAAGAGATCCCAGTGGCTCTGTCTAAAGAACCAAATCTAAAATATGCCTACAATAAAAGGGGAGATTCTAAAATTAATACATCAAATTTAAATCCCCCTTTGATTATTCTTTTCATATAGCACATCTAGAGAAACTATTGGATTTTGAATAAGAGATTGCACAAGTAGCAATAAAGGAAGTGGAGGTTCTATACTTCATCCTACCCCCACCATGCAAGATATACCACATTTCAAAAGGGGTGGATCTATTTTAATCTATACATGTAATTATCCTCAATAAGTACAAAGAAGTGGATGCTGATAAAATCTACATGTGGTCGTTCATGTCAATGAAGCCTCAACCACCATCAGACTTTGGATAACAGCTGGTACTACCCTCTGGAGGCAGTGAAAATTAAGGGCCTACTTGGGGGATTTTACCCAGATTTATTCTTTACTTTATTTCTAGTACTTTCATTTTCAATATTAGGAATTTAGATTTCAAATTTAGTCTTAGTAATTATTCTAGAATGCATCCCCCTACCTTCTATATTTTTGATCTTTAATGAAATGATCCTTGTGATTAATTTATTTTTTTTCTTTTATAGGTTCATGATAGTGTTGGGACCAAGTTGGATGGAGAAGGAAGTTTGAAGAGTTAGCCTTTGCAGAGTGTTGTATTTTTTTATCAAACAAGCTAAATCAATTCACTTTGTAAAGGACTTGTAAATCAGACGATGCTTTGCTGATTTTTATTTTACAATCATCACAAGTTTGGAGAACTTGTGGTGCAATCTGTATGAATTATATAGAGAGTAAAGAAGTGTTTTTGGAAAAACACATTTTAATATAATACTATTCAAAAATGACAAAGGCAAGAAGAAGGCGCGCAAGTGGCGGCGCGCAAGTGACAGCATGCATGTGTTGGTGCGCAAGTGCTGTAAAGATGCGCAAGTCATATTTCAAATAGAATTATTTTAGAAATATGGAAAAGGAAAGAAAGTGGCATGCAAGTATTGGCGCGCAAGTGGTGGAACGTAAGTATTGGCGGCAAGTATAAGTGGCGCGCAAGTCCTATTTCAAAGATCATCCAATCAAAATATGACAAAGGAAATAAAGTGGCGTGCAAGTTATAAAGTGTCACGCAAATCAAGAGTGTCACGCAGGTATTGGCGTGCAAGTCTGAGTGTGCAAGTACATGTTGCGCACAAGTCATATTCCTACATCATCATATCAAAATATGACAAAGGAAAAAAAGTTTCGCGCTAGTGATGGAAGGGCACGCAAGTGATGAAGTGTAACACAATTGATGGAGCGGCGTGAAAGTATTGGCGCACAAGTCTAGGTTTCACAAGTCACTGAAATGCCTATAAATAGATGACTAGCCTCCTCATTTTTTATGGATCAATACTTGAGAATTATCTTTGAGCTCTGGGCGCGCAAGTAGAGAGTTGGGTGTGTAAGTTGAGGGTTGTTAGAAGGCGCACAAGTTGGGGACGCACAAGTTGGAGGCACGCAAGTGTTAGTTGGCACGTAGGCTGCAACCAGGCAGCGCGTCTAAAGGGAAGCGTGCACGTAGGCAGCACGCAAGAAGAGGCACGCAAGTTGTAGGCGCGCAAGTATAGGTCGCGTAAGTTGAAGTGGGCACACAAGATGTTTTTCTCCAGGGGTTCCTACCAGCTTCTGGGTAGGAAGGTGAAGAATTGATTTGAAATATTTGATTTGTGTAAGCTCATTAAGAAGCATTGATACACTGTAATTCCCTATTTTTGCTAAGAGGGTGCACACGTGCTTTTGGATTGTTTTCCAAGTGTTATACGAGTGTAAAGTTATATCCTACTCATTGTATTCCACATCAAAGGATTATTTTCTAGTGGATTGTGTGGTACTGGATTGTTTCTGTACCATACCAAGGATGTAGCTACTCTTGTTGAGTAGTGAACCTTGTAAATCTTGTGTTCATTTGGTTGTGTGTGTTCAGCAGGGAAGAAACTCTTTAACAGGAGGCGAAGGTTGTTTCAAAAATCAGGAAACATAAAAAGAAAAAGATATCACTGATTCACCCCCTCCCCCTCTCAGTGATACTTAGATCCTGACTGGGAACTTCAATTGGTATCAGAGGGAGGTTGCCTTCATTTATTCTTTGCTGAAGTGTTAGAAGAGAAGTTGTGATGGAGAATCTAAATTGCGTGAATAGTAAGTGGATTCTGATTTTTAATGGGAAGAAATATCACATCTGGAAGGACAGAATGATGACTTATCTTATGTCTCTTGGATATGAAGTTCTTGAAACTACAACAGATAGATTTCTTTCTATTGATGACAAGGTTCCTCTTACTCCTGTCGATAAGAAGAATCTTTAGATTGATGGAAGAGCTAAAAATGTGTTACTCTTATCTATTTTTGAGAGTGAATTTTTAAGAGTGAAAGGTGTTGCTACATCCAAAGGAATCCGGTACAAACTGAAGAACATCTATGAAGGAAATACAAAAGTGAAGAAGTCTAAACTACAAATCTGTAGACGGAAGTATGAAGACTTGAAAATGGGAGAATCTGAATCTGTTGGGGATTTCTTTACCAGGATAAATGATATTGTCAGTACAATCAGATGTCTTGGTGAAATGTTGGAAGATTCTACAGTTGTTGAAAAGATCTTAAGAATTCTTCCCGAAAAAATTTGATGCTAAAGTTTCATCACTAGAAGATAGAGATCCTGAAACATTATCTCTGAATGATTTGCATAGAACTCTCATAACTTATGAAATGAGAAGGGAGAAGACTAATAAAAGAAAATCAAAATATGATAGAGAAATGTCTTTCAAGGTTGTAAAGAAAGAGAAGTCAAAGAAAGTTCTTATTGAAGATAAATCTAGTGAATCAGACTCTGAAAATGAGGTATGTCAAAATTTTGATGAAATACTTTCCTTATTTTATAAAAATTTGAAAAGAGGAACAGGGAAATACTAAGGGAAACTCCCTTTGAAATTTTTTGAATGTGTATTTGTTGGCCAATTTGTGGCCAATTGTCCTCAAAAAAGTAAAGATGAAGATAGTGATGAAGAAGACAGAAGACCAAGAAGGTCATGGAAGAAACAGGGTGAAAAAGATAAATATTTTGTTAGAGGTAAAGATAAAAAGTTCTTCAAATCAAAAAGAAGAAGCTTGTTTTCAAAAAGTGAAGAAGATGATGATAGTGAGACTGAATCTGAAAAATCTATTGCTAAGAAATCTAGAGAGAGTACCTTTTTTGTAACAGTGAATAATGATGATTATGAGATCAGTAGTACTGAAGAAGAAGAAACTCAACTTGAACAATGTCTAAAAGAAGAGATGAATGAATGTTTGAGAAAGATCAGAAGGCTTGAGAAGGAAAAAAAAAAGTTGATAAAAGAAAATTCCACATTAAACAATGAAGAAATTTATCATGATGAGAAAATCAATATGGAAAAGGATATTGATGATCTGAAGAATTCTATTGATAATGCAAAGAATCACAATGATCATATTAAAGTAAAGCTGAAGGAAAAAGAAGAAGAGCTGGAACTTGTCCAATAGAAACTTTATCAAGCTAAAGAAATGAATGTCTATTTAAAACAATCTATATCAGAATTTTGTGACTGTTCCAGTGAGATTGAACCAAATGAGGATCCAAAAAAGTTATCTTCAAAGGTTTAAAGGAATGATGGAACTAGTTCTGATAAGAACAAGGATGGAAAGATCATGTATGTGGCCAAAGTCATCAACGCTGAAAGATCAGAAGGGCATACAAATCTTGAGTCAAAGAAGTATTCTAATACCCCTGGTACTGATAAATCTGAGCCAAAGAAGAGAGTTACAAATGTAAACATAAAGGTTCATGGTCAGGAGAGTTATATTGAGAATCATGTTCAGAACTCTGGTCAGTATGGAAGTTTTAGAGGCAAATATTCTTTCTATGGTTACTGATAGTATTTTGGTGGATTCAGACACATGGAAAATATGTGTTGGTTCAACCAACAACATTACAATTATTCCACAAGTTTTGAAAGTCAGGGATTGAGGGGGAGTCAACCCTTTAAAAATAGAAAATCTCCAAATAAATTTCAAAAGATATCTAAGAAGACTGGTGTGAAAGTTGAGAATAGGTTCCAACCACTGGAAACTATTTGTGAAAGATGTGATCGACCTAGAGATCTTGCCAAGGGCTGCCTTAGTGTGTTACCAGAGCAATAAAAGATTATTAATAATTCTCAAAAGCTAGAGTTTTTAAAAGCTGAAAGGGACAGGTCTGATAAGTCCGAAAAGAAAGATTGCATGGTTGTCTGTCTAGAACACATTGACTTGGCTAGGAAATTGGAAGAAGCACAACAGGAAGTGAATGAAAAGGAAGAAAAAAAAGCTCTTGTTGTCGAAAATGCTTTGAAAGCTACCAAAGGAGAATGTCCATGGATTCTTGATAGTGGATGTTCCTCTCATATGACAGGATACTTAAAGCTTCTAAAGAATGTGAAATATTTCAAAGAAAGAATAGTGACATTTAGAAATGATGAATCTCTAAGGATAAAAGGTGTTGGATCAGCCATCATTGGAAAAGAAAAGATGAAATCTAGTAAAACACTATATGTTGATGGGATGAAACATAACCTGCTTAGTGTGTCACAACTCTGTGATGAGGGCAACAAAGTTATCTTTAGAAAATATGGATTTGTTGTGAAAAGTGAAAATGATGGAAATATAGTTACAAGGGGCCAACGTACTAAAGGGAATTTGTTCTAAGTTGGTGAAGTGCATAACTCTTGTTACATGGGTGTAGTGGATGAAAATCAGTTATGGAATAAAAGGCTGGGACATATGTGTCAGAGAAATATGTGCAAGTTATCAATGCAAGACAGTGTCTGAGATATGCCTGATTTATCAAGAAGAAGAGATTGGTGCTGCACTATTTGTGAAAAGGGAAGATTACAAACTATTTTCATAAGAGAGTTGAAATTCATTCAAAACAACCCTAGGAACTTATACATTATGATATATGTGGACCAATGAGCAAGCAATCAACAAATGGAGATAAGTACTTCATTACTTTCATTGATGACTTTACTCGCATTACCTGTTTTATGTACATGAGACATAAGTCAGATGCTCTGAAAATGTATAAGAGTTTCAGGAGGAAGGAAGAAAAGGAATGTGAGTATTTAGTGAAGAAGTTGAGAACTGATAATGGTGGTGAGTATAATAATGAAGAGTTTGAATGTTATCTTGAGAATCATAGAATTAGGCATGATTTCAGTTTACCATACACACCTCAACAAAATGGGGTTGCTAAAAGAATGAATCAAAGTTTGGTGGAAATGGGGAGAACAATGTTTCTTGAGCATAGTATTTCTCATTATTATTGGAGTCAAGACATGAGCACTGCTGTGTATATTCATAACTGATTTTTCTTTAGACCAAACTTAGACATGACTCCTTATGAAATGTTCTATGGAAAAACTCCAAGTCTGAAACACTTAAGAGTTTTTGGGAGTCCATGCATTATAAAGAAGAAAGGTGGAAACCTTGGAAAGTTTGAGCAAAGAGGAGATTATGGAATTTTTATTGGCTATACTCTAGAAGGAAGAGGATATAGATGTATCAACAAAGAAACAGGAAAAATTATTGATTCTTCATATGTAAAAGTTGTTGAAAATGTTAAGAAAGAAAAGCAGTCATATATTGATGTGGAAGTTGATCAGGATAGAGAATTTTTTGTTAATGATTCCGATAATACTACAAACTGTGTTTATCCTACCAGTGAAGGGGAATCCGACTCAGAAATATCGAGTGATGAAGATGGAGTTCAAACAAATCTTCCTAGGTTGAGGAAGCAATTGGAGGCTCAAAACATTATTTTAGATAAAAATCAGAGGGTTCAAACAAGAAGAACAAAGAATTCTATATCACATACATCTCCTTATTCAAAAGTTGAACCAAATGATGTAAATGAAGCATTTGAGCATCCAAAATGGGTTTGTGCAATGAATGAAGAACTTGATCAGATAGAGAAGAATGATACTTGGGAACTTTTACCCAAGCCGGACAACAAGAAAATTATTGGTACAAAGTGGGTTTTCCGTAACAAGATGAATGAAGAAGGTAAAGTAATAGGAAACAAAGAAAGATTGTTTTCCAAAGGGTATTCATAAATTGAAGGCATTGATTTTGTTGAAACCTTTTCTCTGGTGGCAATATTAGAAATAATCAGAATCTTTCTTGCTATTGCTGCACAACGAGGTTACAAAATCATTCAAATGGATGTAAAATCCGCATTCTTTAATGGTGACCTTGACGAGGAAGTTTACATTGATCAAACTTGTGGATTTGTTATTGGAAAGGATGAAAGTTATGTGTTCAGGTTAAAGAAGGATTTATATGGGATAAAACAGGCTCTGAGAGCATGGTATTCTAAACTAGATACTTGCTTAAAGAAGATGAACTTTAAGAAATGGAGATTTGACAGCAATCTCTACATCAAAGAATGTCAAGAGTTTTCACTGATCGTTATTGTTTATGTCGATGATATTATCTTTGTTCGAAATGATGAAAGATCATGTGAAAAATTTTATGAGAAGATAAAGAAGTTATTTGAGATGTCCATGCTGGGAGAAATGAAGTACTTTCATGGGCTAAAAATTTCATAGAAGAAGAATCATGTTTTTCTATCTCAAGAAAAGTATGCTGAGGAACTTCTGAAGAAGTTTGGCATGGAAAATTCAAAACCAGTTTCCACACCGATTTCAGTGGGAACCAAGTTGTCTAAAGATGGAGAAGGCAAAGAAGTTGATCAGAAAGAGTTTCGAAAGCTGATTGGATGTCTGTTGTATTTGACTGCCTCAAGACCCGACATCGTCTATGTTGTCACTTTATGTGCAAGATTTCATAGTGCTCTTAAAGAATCACATTTGATTTATGGAAAAATAATTCTCAGATATATCAAAGGCACAATAAATTTTGGAATCAGGTATGATGGCTCTGAAAATATTGATCTGTTCGGGTATTCTGATGCTGATTGGGCAGGAAATGTTGATGATCGAAGATCCACATCTGGTGGAGTTTTCTTTCTGGGGAAAATTTGTGTTAGTTGGCATACCAAGAAACAGAATTAAGTAACTCTTAGAACAGCTGAAGCTGAGTATGTTGCTACTACTCAAGCTGCAACTCAACTAATGTGGATGAAGACTCAGCTGGAAGATCTACTTGTTGAAGTAAAGATACCATTGCTCTTGGGTTGTGATAATCAGAGTTCAATCAATCTTACAAGAAATCCAGTACAACATTATCGTTCAAAACACATTGATATAAAGTACCAATTCATCAAAGAGCAGGTGGAGAAGAATTAATTGAGGCTGGAGTATGTTCCTACATCTGAACAAGTTGTTGATATATTCACAAAACCATTACCGAAGGAACCATTTGCAAAATTGAGGTTGAACATGGGTGTCCAACCTACTTCTCATCAAGGTTAAGGTACGTGTTTCTGTACCCACTCTCATCTTACCTTTGGATAGTGTTGTCAAGGGGGATAATTGTTTCATAAATCTATCCTTATAGATGCATGCATAAAGGGGGAGTTGTGGGTAAGCTGTGAATCCAGCATGTATGTGTGTGAACTTTTCTAACTGGTTGTTGGAGTGGTTATAGGAAACAATTTGTTTTTGTATTCCAGGAATGTTGAAGAAGTGGAGCATGCTGAAGTAGAAGCTTGAAAGATGTTCTGAAGATGGATGAGAAGATATGATCATGAGATTTCATAGTCACTGCCTTTGGACAACATGGTTTTGGCTATCAATAATTCTTGTTTCCTACAATGAGTTAGCTCACATAGGATTAGAATTGTTGATAAGTAATCCATTTTATAAGGTTATAAAGTTCAGTGATTTATGAATCTTGGTTGAAAACAAAATCCAAAGGGGGAGATTGTTGGGACCAAGTTGGATGGAGAAGGAAGTTTGAAGAGTTAGCATTTGCAGAGTATTGTATTTTGTTGTCAAATAAGCTAAATCAATTCACTTTGTAAAGAACTTGTAAATTAGACGATGCTTTGCTGATTTGTATTTTACAATCAGCACAAGTTTGGAGAACTTGTGGTGCAATCCGTGTGAAGGATAGAGAGAGTAAAGAAGTGTTTTTGGCAAAACACATTTCAATATCATACTATTCAAAAATGATAAAGTCAAGAAGAAGGCGCCCAAGTGGCGGTGCGCAAGTGATGGTGTGCAAGTGTAGGCACGCAAGTGCTGTAGAGACGCGCAAGTCATATTTCAAATAGCATTATTTAAGAAATATGGAAAAGGAAAGAAAGTGGTGCACGAGTATTGGCGCGCGAGTGGTGGCGTGCAAGTGGTGGCGCGCAATTCCTATTTCAAAGATCATCCAATCAAAATATGACAAAGGAAATAAAGTGGCGCGCAAGTTATAAAGTGTCGCACAAGTCAAGAGTGTCGCGCAAGTATTGGCGCGCAAGTCTTGGCACGCAAGTACATGTTGCGTGAAAGTCATATTCCAACATCATCATATCAAAATATGACAAAGGAAAGAAAGTGTCGTGCTAGTGATGGAAAGGCGTGCAAGTGATGAAGTGGCACGCAAGTGATGGAGCAGTGCGCAAGTATTGGCGTGCAAGTCTAGGTCACGTAAGTCACCGAAATGCCTATAAATACACGACTGGCCTCCTCATTTTTTAAGTCTCAATAATTGAGAATTATCTTTGAGCTCTGGGCGTGCAAGTAGAGAGTTGGGCACGCAAGATGAGGGATGTTAGAAGGCATGCAAGCTGGGGATGCACAAGTTGGATGCGCGCAAGTGTTAGTTGGCACACATGCTGCAAGTAGGCAGCGCTTCTGAAGGGCAGCGCGCACGTAGGCAGCGCACAAGAAGAGGTACGCAAGTTGTAGGAACGCAAGTATAGGTCACGCAAATGGAAGTGGACGCTCAAGATATTTTTCTTTAGGGGTTCCTTCCAGCTTCTGGGTAGGAAAGTGAAGAATTTCTTTGAAATATTTGATTTGTGTAAGCTCATTAAGAAGCATTGATACACTGTAATTCCCTATTTTTACTAAGAGGGTGCACATACGCTTGCGGATTGTTTTCCAAGTGCTATACGAGTGTAAGGGTATATACTACCCATTGTATTCCATATCAAAGGATTGTTTTCTAGTGGGTTGTGTGGTATTGGATTGTTTCCATACCATACCAAGGATGTAGCTACTCTTGTTGAGTAGTGAACCTTGTAAATCTTGTGTTCCTGTGGTTGTGTGTGTTCAGCAGGGAAGAAACTCTTTAACAGGAGGTGAAGGTTGTTTCAAAAAGCAGGAAACATAAAAAGAAAAATATATCACTGATTCACCCCTCCCCCTCTCAGTGATACTTAGATCATGACTGGTAACTTTAGATAGCAAAATGAATCCTTAGACAGTGGAAGAGAAGGACTAAGTTTCATGGGAAAGGGAGTTAATTTTTATTGTTTAAACTTTTAAACTCCTTATATTTTTTGGTCCAAAACATGTTTTTATATTTAATGATAAGAATTTCATGACCACAATTGAATTAATTCTTTACTTGACTTATATAAGAGACATGATTTTCTTAGGAATCCATTGATTCCATGTTTTAGAATTCAATTTTAATGAAATTGAATGAGTAAAATAAAGAATTTAATATTTAAAATAAAGCACGAATATTTAAATGAGGACTCATGATTTTATGGAATTGATTGATTCATGTAAATGAAATTTCCCAACCATTTTTCATGCATTGAATTTATAAAATTCATGTGAATTGATTTTTTATTATTAATTATGCCTTGAGTGATTTTCCAATATCATATTTCTCATTCCTGAGAGGATTTCTAGACCAAATATTTCCTATTTTATCTTTAGCATATTTCTTGAGTGATATTGGAAAATGTCACCTACCAGAACTTGTATTAGAACTTGTCGAAGCTATGAATGTACAATAACACATTTAAAATTATTGAGGTATATTTTGTAAAGAGCTTATCCTTAAATACCACCTTTACATCAATCATTTTTTATCTCATATATACCATGAATGACCTTTATAGGAATGATTCACATTTCAATCCATTTTAATCCATTCCTACCCTACTCTTGGTATTTTCATGATATTTTAAAGTTGAAGTGTGGGGGTGATGAGAATCATGGTAAATGTGATTATTTAAATTGTAAGTAATAAGTGTGGAGGTGGTTATTGTGAAAAATTGTAAAAGGTTTCAAAATCATTCATTATACTCAATTTTTTCCCTCTTGAATTAAAAAAATGAAAAAATGAAAAAAAATAACCAAAAAAATGAGAAAATGGGTTGTGATTTGTGAAACCCAAAAATAAACACTTTCTAGACTGAAGATCTTCTGATCATATGTGGTTAGGTGATGGATATGAGGTTTGATCTAATCATAACTTTCAAAAAAATGAAAAGAAAAAAAGTAAAAAATATTCAAGTGGGTGCACAAATCATTCATTGTGTTTTACTTTGATCATGATCTTAATTTGAGTTTTTGGGATAGTGGGTGTTACTAAATTGAAGGGGGGAATTTAATTACACTTTTATTTTTGATATCATGAATTTTAATTAAGAGATAAACCTCTTCCTCTAGACTTAATTTTTAAAGCATCAAATCCTACCAACCTTAAGACTCGTAGTCATTAGAACCTTAATTGCAAGTCCCCATGATTTTATGGGCTTTTTGTCTTGAAAAAGTGGAGAAAGTAGTTTTTTTACAAGACTATGGATAAGAATAATGTTCTAATGATATAAGAATAACTCCACTTGAATTGTATCATGAGTGATGAAAGAAAAGAAAAATCTACAGTGAGGTAAATCATAATTTGGCATGTTTAATAATAATGAAATGGGGAGCATGAATTAATGAAAAAAGAAGTTCCATCATTTTTAAAAGTGGAAAAGTAAAATACAATAATGGATTGTTTCTTTGAAAAATGGGGCATTAAATTGATATTTTATTTTTATTTTTGAAAAATTAATTTGATATTAATTTTTTTTATAGCATTGGAATTCAAATATTGGTAACATTGGTACCCTCTGATTTTCAATGTTGAGATTTTAGGCTTGAGGAAAATCATGGTTTAAGTATTGGAGAATTTATAGAGCCAATATTTTCATCATTTTTTATATGTATTTCAATGATTTAATCCAAAACAATTTATCAATATGAGCTTATTGCATCAATTTTTTATTTATGGTGTGTTTTGAGTAAAATTGTAAAAATTTCTTAAATCTGGATTTCTGAAAAAATTTATCACAAGGGTATTTTGTTCATAACATTTTCAATATTATTACAATTTAAGTTATCCCTTTTTTATTATTCCTTTATTAATTTACTTTAACTTTTTCTTCTGGAGAAAGAGCTTATTCAACCAACTTGAGGCCCGAAAAAAAATCAATGACGTTTGAAAATATTTTAGAAGGACAGCGTGGAACCCACCTCCATAATAGAAGCATAAGTCGGGATACACACCTCCAATTGAGGTGATTACACTTGGATATGAAATATGTCTCCTAGACTCATTCGTACCTTAAATTTATGGAGAGATTAATCTATTATGTTAGAAATGGAATGAAATACATTGAAGGAAGATTCCTAGAAATCTCATCCATAAAAATTTACATCCAATAAAAAATTCATAAATTCAATATCATATGGCCAATTATGCTCAACGTTTTAAGGTGATTGTGAAACACGTTTATACACAACTTTCATGAATGAAGAAACACGTTAATCGATCATTTAATTTGGCTAATACACATCAAATTTAGAAGGAAAAATTATACCTATAAAAGGAGGGGATCTCCTCCCTCTCAAAGCATTTCAATCCAACACATTCCATCTGGGGCACCAAGGAGAGGAATCCAAAGGCCATTTAGGATTTATCCTTTCATTTTTTTCACTTCTCATGTAATACATTCATATTTTTTATATTAAATTGTTTCCTTTTCTTCTTTCACCCCTAATCTAATTTCTCTCTCTCTTCCACCTTCTACTGTGATCTCTTCTCACTTTGTAATGGAAGGTGACTAACCTGAGTCTTGGCCTTGGGAGAGGTTTAATGGTGTTCTTTGTTATTTCACTTCAATTCAAAATGTTTTAAATTTATTTATGTTGTATGGAGGAGTATTGCACGAGTGCGGCTGTCATCCACCATGACACTATTTCCAAATCCATTCCTTTCTGTTGATTCATTATTTTTTCCTCTCTTATATTAGGAAAACCCTTTATATGGTGGATTTGGGTTTTATTGAAGGGATGAAACGATATATGGTGGAGTTGGATCTTTTAGGAATAACATTCTCGATTGAGGTGTTACCCTACTTGACTATTGGAGGAGGTGTGTTTTGGTGTGTCAGATGCATGCTAAAATTACACACTTAGTAAATCAATGGAAAGTAATTCATTAATTATTTTTTACTAAATGAATTATAAAATTTAATTTAAACAACAAATAAATAACAAATGAACATGAGTTATCCAACCCTGGACCAAGACTTTCTTTCTAATATGAATTTTTTCTACATTTGAATTATTTTAATTTCATGTTTTCTAAAACCAACATTTTCATAAATAATATATAAAAAATATATTAGGTGAACTAGAATCAGTGAATGAATTGAATGTGACACTCCTCAAGTGAGACGACCATAGTTAGCCTCTATGCTGCATTAGGAATATAAATTTTCTTTTTCCACGCCCTATAATAGGTGTGTGTCAAAACTGGCGTTGTTGTCGGGGATCGAACCTGGGTCATCTTCATGACAGGAAAAGTCAATTTTGTGGGTGTTATTTTGATTTTTTTTTCATTGGAGTAAATTCTATTCAATCATAGGTGAAAGTTGTTTTAAAGGGGAAAGCTTAAAAATACAAACCATTGATTCATCACCCCCCCACTTGGTGGTCACACATATCTTAACTAGTCCTTTAAAGTAGAATACTAGGGAGAAAAAACAACAAGATAACCAAGGATATTAATTATAGAAGATAAAAGATAAGACTTTAGAATTATTACCTCATTCATTTTCATAATTTCTTTGAAATTGATAAGAATAAGGAGAATAAGGATGCCACCAGATCTAATCTGTAGGATTTGAACCCCCAAATAACCTAAACCACAATTATTTTCTAATAAAAAATGCTTCCTAACATACTTCGACATGAACCATCACCTCTATCATTAATTTTCAATAAAGTGATAAGAAGAAAATAAGGTAAAAGATAAAATAACCCACCTTGAATCATAAAGAATAAATTTCTTAGAGAAAAGGGAATAGGCTAGTTGAAGGAATCTCAAAGGATCCCAAAATTATTCCCTAGGATGCCTAGATTTCAAGAGAAAAGAATGAGTAGAAAAGGGATTCAGGATATCTCCTAAGTTTATTCTGGTTCTAGAAAGACACTTTTTCACAGCATTATAAGGGCCTTCATGTTGCGAAACCTTCAAATCAAACCTCCACTAAATATCAAATCACCTGGATCATAGAAACCCCGAAATCATTCACACCATGAGAAAAGCATTCACGTCATGAATATTTATAACCTATAATTACATTGAATTTACCCATATCACATTCATAAAATGTCACGTGATTTACACCATGGACTCCTCCTGTAGCTGGAATTTCAACTCTAACTTGATCTCTTCATCCTTGAGCTCTATCTGGATGCCTTAGGTACCCAAAACTCACATGTAATAGAACCAAAAGGTATGATCTATTACACTATCAGAGAAAATATAATATTTGTGCACAATAATTTCCTCTAAAAATCTCCCTCTTCTTCTCTTCCTCTCAATATTGAGAAGAAATGGAGAAATTCCTTCAATCATGAAGGAACATGAAGAAAATAGAACAATGCAAAATGATTAATCAACCATGCTAACATTTGACGTTTCATCAAGTGTAGATCATAGTGTTGCATTTTTTGTCAATAAGGTGTCAATATGTGTATGAAAAGATAGTGATTGTGGTGGTGGTGATGATTTAAGAGGGGAATTATTTCCAAATATTATGTCACTTGGAGAATCAGTATGAAATGACATTGGATTTCATGGTTGGACATTCTCAATAACAAATTTAGATGATTTTTGAACTGGTCCTAAGTTCCAAAACTTGTGTCAATTAATGACACTTTGTTACAACATTTGATGAAGTCCATGCAATACTTGATTTCATGATGAATTTGGAAGATCCGTCCAATAGCTTCTAATTAGATAAAGTTGGTGAATTAAATCAGATGATTGATTGTACTAGTCTTTAAGGACCAAGACATGTGTTAAGGAGAACACATTATTTACTAAAATGTTTCCATGCATTGTGTTTCAATGCATGAGGAGTTGAAGAAGAGATCCATCCTTTCTTGGATTAAGTGCTTTGAAAAGAAAATGAAGTAGAGGACAAGCTCCCAAAAATAAAATGAAGAAGAAGAAAAGAGAAGGAAATGTGCATGGGTTTTGCCTTTTAAGAGAGGTTTCCATGCTTGAATTAGTAAGGTGGTCATTCATTTTATACTTAGAAGACTTTTTAATGGATTTTATTTAAAAATTTGGGCCAGCCCGAAGCAAGTCATCCAACCAGGGGAGGAAGCACGCACCACTGTGAGTGGGAGGCCGAGCCTTGACTCCCCAAGTAGTCATCCTGTTTGGATCGGCCATGGGGCACACAAGAGCATGCCCATAGGGGATCATGTGACAACCACTAGAGCGCATGGGTAAAATCCCGTGCATAGCTTCAGCATAGAGTGTGCTCACAAGGGAGCATAGGTTGGGAACAAAGCGCGCTTATAGGGTGAACACAGTACGGGGAGGTACCGTGAGGGGAGGAGGAGTAATCTGGCAGTGGGTTGAGGCAGATTGATACTTAAACCACAGTCTACCCACATTTTGGTTTCGATGTGAGATGAGATTTAAAAAAACGCAGAAGAAATGTGATATGTTCATCTGATCTCGCATGAGATCTTAGCTGCACGCTCCATCCCATATCCTAAAATATAATCACCATCATCTGTGAATGATCTGAGCTGATCCAACAATCACTGAGCCTCCACATCGTCGTCTTTAACCTCAAATCATCCCGACGCCACAGCTCGGTGCAGATGAATCTGCACCTTTGTGATCTCGTTTCTAGTCATCATTGATGATCAAACCCATTGCATGAGGATTGTCCAGACGTAAAAAACCCATATATGAAATTGAATTTTCATGCATGCAACAGAACACGAAGAACCCACATAGGCCGAGAGAAAATGAAGTTTCTAAGGCTGTGCTATTCAATGTTCACGAATAAGTTGTTTTCATGCATTCATAATAGCATGCATGTGATGATTACACCAAGAAATGAGGAATCCCATGTTGAACAGAAACAACCCGAGAGATTCGGATATCTCATCCGCATTTGAAGTTTTCAAATCTGATGATCTCGTCTATTCAAAGAATTGAATCCCACGGCATGTCATGAGGGATTTGAATGCGTAGAAATTTGCATCCTCTGCCTATAAAAGGAGGAGTCCCGTGACTCATTTTGTGTTGTTGAAAATCTTGAGAGAGCTCCTGTTTTCCAAAAAATAGAGCACTGCACAGAAAGGTTCTGTGTAGCCCTATTACACGAAGAAGAAGAAGATCCCTCAGGCATTCAATAGGTGTTATTCACTCTTGAATCATCCTTACAAAGGAGTAAATCATCCAAAACCTCTGTGTGAATAAACCCGCGATCACACGATAGGTTCTTTCAAACCCTCATTGTGTCTTCATGAGGAGTATCCTGCATGTACGCAACTAGTGCACTTGCACCCTTGTTGTACTCCACAAATACAGAACCCACGAACCATTTCTGGGTTCTGTGAAATATATCCATGCATACCTTGTGCATGAAGAAGAAAAACTCATGCTCTTCAGTTTTCACGAAGAATAAGAACTCGTGATCCCCCTTGTTTTCATGAAGAGAAGAAAGAGATTTCCTAAAGGATAGTGTACACATACACTGCCCTTGAAGAAGAAGAAAAAGTCACACACCCACCGAGCATATACCCATTCAGGTTGTGTACACAAGAAAAAGAACAAGAAATAATTCATTCATGCACATGCATACTTAAAAACTTGAAGAGAAGAAGAAAATGATGTTTGTGTGCACTCGTGAAGAAGAAAGGAGAAGTGAACAGTAGGTGTGTGCAAGAGAAAGTGGAGATTGCATACACATGAATTCATATAAAAAATCATGAAACAAAAATAAACAACTTATAAAAATTGTAGGTGTGTGAAAAGAACCAAAGAAGGAATGATATTGAATGACATGCATCCCTGCATGTCCATACACACATAAAGAAGAAATTTAGTGAACAGTGCATGTGTAAAAATACTTGATACACACTCATTGAACCTAAACTATTGATATAAGAATAATGTGTGTTTGAGTTGAAAAGAAACATATTATATGTGCATGAAATCATGCATAAACACATGCATGTGTGATAAGTAAGTGAGATATCCAAAAACAAAAATTTTGGATTCCATGAAATCTATGCATGAAGTGAATCTGTATTGATACTGAATCTAGAAAGAATTTAAAGAAGATCTTGTATCTGATTTGATAGTATTTGAGGATTCAAGAAGTGAGATAGTGCTGAAATTGTGCAAGATCATTCATGCCTATAAATATTCTTTAATAAGTTGTGTGCTTCATTTTTACACACATTAGTGAGTCTGGATCTTCATTATGAGAAGAAATAATTTCCCAAGCATTGTTGCACTGAGGAAACTGATCAGAAAAGTGATCAGAATTATTGAGCAAGGACAACAGGCCTTACCAAAGGATGTTGAATATTCTTGAAGAGACACATAGGAAAGTTTGATTTATCAAGCCTATGTGGGAAGATTTTAAGATCAATATACAGTGAATCAAGTGAACTCAAAGAAGGAAGCTTCTCATGTGACTCGAGATCTAGAAGAACCCTATGTGATTTAGGGAGGAGAAGAAGTCTTCAGTGGGACTCTAGAGTAGGCCAGTGGGACTCTGGTAACACTATGGGAAGCAGTATAAAGAACCTCCTATGGGACTCAGGAGAGATATAGTGGGACTCTGTATCGACCATTTTAATTGATAATAATATTATAGTAGAGAATTGTTTTTTGGGGATAATAACCAACACAACAATGAGTATGTCTTTGAACTGAACCTTGTAAATCCTTGTGTTCAGTGCCTTTACATTTACAGCATCATTCGAGGTAAGTCTAAGAGACACAAGAAGAGTGGATCGAGGCTTTAACCATACATAGAGGTTTAATTGAGAGAAATCAATTAGTAAAAATATTTAAAGGTATCATTGATTCACCCCTCCCCCTGTAAGTGATTAACACTAATCTGGACACTTCAATTGGTATTAGATGGAGGTAACCTCTAAAAGATCCAAGGGAGTCTTTATGAAGTGAAGATTTGAGGAAATGAGTGAGAAACCTCAAATGGAGATATCTTCTAATACTCAGAAGAATATAAAGAAGAAATGGGAAAGGGTGATGAAGAAGAAGCTTACTACTAATGGGGAGACACCTTCTATTGAAGGTAATCTGAAAGGTACAACATGTGATAATTCTTTTTATTATTACTCTTCTAATGAATCCTAATTAATTTGTGATAATGATAGATCAATTAGTGATATTCAATCTTTACTCAAAGAACATCTGAAGAAAACCCCTAGAGAAGTGGAAAGACATATTGTTTTAAGAATTAGTTCTCTTCAAGATGAAAAATTATAACTGGAAGAATAAGCTAATGCCATGGAAGAATCATCGGCTAAAAGGGTTGGCATATCCAACACTCTCACAAAACTAGTGAAGTAAAAGGAAGAAGAAATTTCTATTTTTAATGAAATACATGTTCAAGTTACTAAATAATTTCAAGGAATTATTTGTGAGAAATAATTCCTTGAGATGGTAGTTGTAGAATCTTTACATGAATTTGAAAAGTTTCACAAAGTCTCTATGGTTGTCAAAACTTCTCAACTGGATGAAAAATCCAAAAAAGTAAAGTAGCTTGACATATCTTTTCAAAAATTAATAAAATTTTATGAAGAACAAATGAAAAATCTAAAGGAGAATTGGGAAATCAAGCTTCGATCAATTGAGGTTGAGAAGTACTCCCTCAACATGAAGTGTTAAGAGCTGGAGGTGAAATTGAAGAATCAACAATCACTCCAAGCTGTAACTTCCCAAACAACTGAAAGAAGAGATGCTGCCACTTAAGTTTGAATTGAGTAATATGATTCCAATAGGAATATAGAATCATCCTCTAATCCAATGGCAACATCCTCCAAGAATAAGTTATCCCAAAACTCAGTTATTTCTATTTCTACTAATGTAGTTGCATCTGAAAGTACATGTTAAAATCTAAATGATGGGAAGATGTGCATTGATAAAAATGTTGATACATCCATAAAAACTTCAAGGATGGATTCTAGGATGATTAATAAAGGCAACTACCAAATGGATGCTCCAAGAAAGAAAGACAATTCCAGAAACAAAAAATCACTGAATCTAGCCAGAATGATACTATAAGAAAAATAAGGAGATTTATTATCTACTATTGGTGTTGCTGGAAGTTTTGGAATCAGGCCAATGATTGATAGAATAATGTGTTATCATATGAAAATTATGGAAGGCCTACATTCTGGGAAAGAATATTTGGAGAAATGAAGCAACCTATAAATCAAAAGAAGAATACACAGATGAAGAAGAATCTATCTATCAAGAACAGATTTGAATATCTTCAAGACTTCTATGATAATTGAAACAAAAGTGTCCATAGTTATGATGAATGCTAGTTTAGTCCAACCATTAATCATTCATATTTTTATAAGAATAAAAGGCCACAACAAAGGCAGAAGAAAGGAAAAAAAGTTTAAAATTCTTCCATTAGGAATATGAAAAACAATGAAGTCAAGAAAATTTTGAAAGAAATTATTCCCAAGAATAAGTTTAAGTTGGAATCCAATAATTTCATATCAACCAAGAAAATATTCTTTTACTGTGGAATGAAAGTTCATACCATGGATCACTGCAAATAAGCCATGAAAATTAATGGAACCAAGCTGAAACTAAAAGGAGAATCGATCTAGAAGAAGGTGGGATTGAATGAATACATTACTGAAGATAATCTTAATAAGTTTCCTAATAAAGGTAACTTGAATACAATGAATAATCCATGTGGAATATCCAAATCAGAAAATGTTAAGGAGTGTTTAGTTATTTGGCCTAATCAATTTCAAATTTCCATAGAACTGAAAAGAGATGAAGATGAAGTACTAGCAAAAGTAAAGGGAAAGGGAAAACAGATCATTCCACATGAAGGAAAATTCAAATTTCATGAGAGGTTGTCAGAACATGACAATTAAAGTGTCTCACAAGTACTATGTGGAAGGTGAAAGAAGGTTGTACATCATGAAAAAAATGTATAAATGTTTTACCAGGACAAATGGAGATGTTGAAAATTGAAAAACATGCACCAATGGAAGATACTTCACTACTGGTAAAAGAAAGGGAAAAAAATGCACACAAGTTGAAGGTGAATGGAAGTAAAGTATCCATGCTGACAATGAAAGATAAAAATTTAAAATAGAGAGGAGACACCATCATGAAGAGCACTAGGCATATTAGAGCTATAGGGAAAGGATTTCTTGGGTTGAGATAAAATTCCCAACCCTGTTGCGCCTATTAAAAATATCACATGTGTTCCATATTATTCCCTTATATTTTTTTCATATATGTGTTCTAACATTGTAGGGAATTGAAGGTGAAGGTTATTCTCAAAATGAGAATTTGATGAAAAAAGTGTAGAAAAACAAGTTGTACTCATTATTCATGATTTGATAATTACTTGAAGTGTTCCACAGTGGAAGATTATCAACATGAATATCTTGAAGATTATTTGATGATATTTTCCACCAGGGTAAATCAAAGGAATTGCACCCCTTTAGGAGGAGAAAATATGAAGGAGATGATATCAAGGATTATTTCATGAAAAGTCTTGAAATTCATATCATCTTAAGAATTTAAAACTTGAGGTATTCCAATCACACTTTCATCCCTTGTTCTTAATTGTATTTATCGTGTCAATTAAAGGGGAGTGATTGATTGATGACAATATGGGATGAAAGGGGGAGATTTATATTTTCACTTGAACTTTTTAATATATTTTGTGAAGTATATGCAAGATTTATCATTTCATTGATAAATATGACTATCTCCAATCCCTTGGTAAAGAATTGATACACTCTAAGCACGATTTCACATGCATGGTTGTTTATGGACAGCATTGTAAACCTTGGTCATATCTCTCTCTTTTTCTAAATTGGGTTAGCCCAAGTAGACTTAGAGTTGAGTAACCAAAGTCTCTTTGCTAAGTTAACCATGTGATATCATCCCTCTCTCATAAATATTCAATAAAATATTCTATAAAGGGAGGATAACATGTTTTTTAACAGACCCCACTAAACCTTTGCATTTGGCTACCAATAAGGGGGAGAAAAGATTGACACACATGTTGACCCATACAAAGTGTGATTAGGTGATATTGAAAACAAAATATAAAGGGGGAGATTGTAGATCATAGTGTTTCATTTTTTTTCAATAAGGTTTCAATATGTGTATGACAAGGTAGTGATTATGGTGGTGGTGGTGATTAAAGAGGGGAAGTTGTTCCAAAGCTTATATCACTTGGAGAATTAGTATGAAATGACATTGGATTTCATGCTTGGACATTCTATGTAACCAATTTAGATGATTGTTGAACTGGTCCTAAATTCCAAGACTTGTGTCAATGAATGAAACTTTGTTAAAATATTTGAATAGGTTCATGCAATACTTTATTGAATGATGAATTTGTAAGATCCATCTAATAGATTCTAATTGGATAAATTTGGTGAAATAAATCAGATGATTTCTTGTGCTGATCTTCAAGGACCAAAACATGTGTTAAGAAGAACAAATTGTTTACTACAATGTTTCCATGAATTTTGTTTCAATGCATGGGGTTGGCCATTTAAGAGAGGTGTCCATGATTGAATTAGTAATGTGTCCATTCATTTTATACTTAGAAGACTTTTTAATGGAGTTTATTTAAAAATTTGGGCCAACCTAAAGCAAGCCAGCCAGCCAACGGAGGCAGCACACACCACTGTGAGCTAGCAGCTGAGCTTTGACTCCCTATCCAGCCAGCCAGATTGGACCGACCATGGGGAACATAGGATCACGCCCATAGGGGCACATGGGACAGCCACTGGAGTGCATAGGGCAAAGCCCATGCATAGATTCATCACATAGTGCACCCGCAAGGGAGTATAGGTTGGACGCAGAGCGCGATCGCAGGGTGAACAGGGTATAGGGTGGTATCGTGAGGGGAAAATAAGTAATCTGGTGGTGGGTTAAGGCAGATTGATACTTAAACATCGCTCCACCCATGTGTTAGTTTCAATGTGGGGTAGGATTTAAAAAATGCAGGATAAATCTGATTTATTCATCTGACATCGTGTGAGATCTCAGCTGCACACTCCATCTCGCATCCCATGATCTAATCACCACCGTCCATGACTGATCCAAGATGATCCAATGATCACTGAGCCTATACATCTTCGTCTTCAACCTCATATCATCCTAACACCACAACTCATTGTAGATGAAGTTGTACCTCTGTGATCTCGTTTCCAGCCACTATTGATGATCAAAATCATTGCATGAGGATTGTCCAGACGTAAAGAACCCATGCATGCAATTGCATTTGCATGCATGCAATAGAACATGAAGAACCCACGTATGTTGAGAGAAAATGAAGTTGTTGAGGTTCTGCCATTCGATGTTCGCAAAGAAGTTGTTTTCATGCATTCATAAATGCATGCACGTGATAATTACACCGAGAAATGAGGAATCCCGCATTGAACAAAAAAACTCGAGAGATTCAAAAATCTCATCCGAATTTGAATTTTTAAAAGTTGAAAATATAAACTATTAAAATAATTGAATCCCATGAAATATCATGAGGGATTTGAATGTGTATCAATGTGCATACTCTACCTATAAAATGAGGAATCCCTCAACTCATTTTGTGTTGTTGAAAATCTTGAGAGAGCTCCTATTTTCTGAAAAATAGATCACTGCACAAAAATGTTCTGTGCATCCCTGCTACCCAAAGAAGAATAAGATTACTCATGCATTCAATTGGTTCTATAAACTCTTGAATCGTCCTTGAAAAGTAAGAAATCACCTGCACCCTCTGTGCGAAGAAACCCACGAGCACGCGATATGTTCTTTTGAACCCTTGTTGGGTATTTGTGAGGAGCATCCCGCATGTACACAACTGGTGCACTTTCACCCATGTTGTACTCCATGAATACAAAACCCACAAAACATTCCTTGGTTCTGTAAAGAAGATCCATGTGTACCATGTGTGTGAAGAATAAGTACTGGTGCTTTTTGGTTTTCATGAAGAAGAAGAACCCATGATCCCCCTTGGTTTCATGAAGATAAGAAGTAGATTGCCTAAAGGAAAGTGTACGCATACACTACCCTTGAAGAAGAAGAAGAAAACATGCACCCATTCGGGTTGTGTGTGCAAGAAAAAGGACAATAAATAATTCATGAATGTACATGCATACTTAAAAACATGAAGAGGATAAGAAAAGGAAGTGTGTGTGCACTCATGAATAAGAAAGGAGAAGTGAACAGTAGGTGTGTACAAGAGAAATTGGAGATTTCATACATATGCATTCATATACAAATGCATGAAACACAAAGAAACAACTTATAAAAAGTGTAGGTGTGTGAAAAGAACCAAATAAGGAATGAGATTGAATGACATGCATCCATTCATGTCTATGCACATGTAAAGATGAAATTTAGTGAATAATTCATGTGTAAACATGCGTGATACACACTCATTAAACCTAAACTATTCATACAAGAACAATGTGTGTTTGAGTTGACAAGAAAAATATTATATGTGCATGCAATCACGCATAAACACATGCACTTGTGACAAGTAAGTGATATATCCAAAAACAAGAAGTTTGAATGACAGAAATCCATGCATGAAGTGAATCTGTATTGAGACTGAATCCATAAAGAATTTAAAGAAGATCTTGTATCTGAGTTGACAGTATTTGAGGATTCAAGAAGTGAGACAGTGATGACATTGTGCAAGATCATTCTTTCCTATCAATATTCTTGAAGAATTTGTGTGCATAATTTGTACACACATTAGTGAGTTCGGGTCTTCATCAGAAGAAAAAAGAATTTCCCGAGCATTGTTGCACTGAGGAAACTAATCAGAAAAGTGATCATAATTATTGAGCAAGGCCAATAGACCTTACCAAAGGTTGTTAAAGATTCTTGAAGAGATACATAGGAAAGTGTGATTCATCAATCCTATGTGAGAAGAGAATAAGATTGATATACAGTGAATCAAGTGAACTCAAATAAGGAAGTTGCTTGTGTGACTCGAGAGATAGAAGAACCATGTGTGATTTAGGGAGGAGAAGAAGTCTTCAATGGGACTTTGGAGCAGGCCAGTGGGACTCTGGTAACATTGTGGGAAGCAGTATAAAGAACCTCCTTTGGGACTCAGGAGAGATAAAGTGGGACTCTGTATTGACCATTGTAATTGATAATAAGATTATAGTGGGGAATCTGTGTTGGGGAGAATAACCAACATAGCAAAGACTGGGTCTTTGAACTGAGCCTTATAAATCCTTATGTTCAGTGCCTTTACATTTACAACATCATTCGAGGTAAGGCTGGGAGACATAAGAAGATTGGATCGAGGCTTTAACCAATCATATAGGTTTAATTGAAAATAATCAATTAGTAAAAATATTTAAAGGGATCACTGATTCACCCCCTCCCCCTCTCAGTGATTCACACTGATCTGGGCACTTCACAGAGATCGAAGTAGAACATGTGAATTACTATTGGAGGGCATCTACTTTATATTCTCTCTATGCAGTGACAATAAACTGATCAAATTAAAATGATCAACACCATCAATGAATAAAAATATCAAGATCAGGATAATATTTCTTCATGTGTTTTAAATTAATTATAAATTAATGTGAAAATATCCTCTCTTTGTTCCAAAAAAATCATTTTTCGATATTCTTCAGAAAAAAAATCATTATTCACAATGTTCACATAATTTAGATTGTGAATGATCCATTAAATTTGATAATAGATGAGTTGTCCATAGGCCCAATAGGTGCTTCCACTGCATCCAAAACCATCGGTCTTCATCATGAATAACTCTAGCAACATCATGAACTCCTCAAACAAAAAACTTTATCCCATGACCAACACAACACATAATTGGAGGCACTTCATCACCTTCAAATATCACCTATGTAACATCTATATTTTTTTAAAGGAAACACTATGTTCGATAACCAACAATATACATCACATCAATCTTAAACGAACAAATAAATATTATTATTTAAATGTGATCATTATCACCTAACTGTTAGAATGTAATGTGAAAATACTACTAAATATATTATGTTTAAATATGTTTATAATTTTTTTACATTCATTCAATATATTTTATAGGCATAAGATAAGAAAAAATCCAATTTTAATTATAAAAGATGTATTTTTTTAAAAAGGTAGTTTTGCTGCCTTTTAATGGAAAAATTATTTTAAAACTAAATTTTTACACTTTTATAAATTTTGTTTGATAAAATAAACTTCATTTTTGAAATAAAAATATCAAAATTTACTTTGGTTGATTTTTTTTTCTTATAAGATTCATTTTTTAATGAATAGAGAAAAATACTACATTTTAATTGAAAACTAACTTTTCATCTAAATAATTCATAATATTAAATTATATTTTAAATTGGTTTTCAAGTAAAATTAGATAAATTATAAATCAATAAATCCAATTTAGGTCATTTTAATCAATTTCACATTTCCCATTGAAATTATATATAAAAACATTTCAAACTTTTAACATTTTTACTTTAAAAACTTGTTGTTTCGTCCCCTGTGTGGGATTAATTTTAAATTAATTTATGAAAATTATGTGAATTTAATTTTGAAAAATAGATTTAATATTTGTAATAAAAATTTCCAAATTTATTAAATATTTTCCTTTTATTTTTGGACAATATGAATAATAACTTTGGTAAATTTTTGTTACCATAATAAAGGGCAAATAGTGTAAAAATAGAGTAATAAAGGTTAAAAATAATCTGACACAGATTATAAAATGACCCTTAAACTTGCCCCAATTTTATTTTTATGAACATAGTTTATCCATAATCACTCAAGGTTTGAATATATAGCCTTTGGTTTCCATTTATAAGTGATTATGACATTTATAATATTTAATTTAAAGAAAAGACAAAGATGTCACAATCATATTATTAATAACTAAAATATTTTTAATAATGGGTTATAAAAAGGCTATGTTAAAATATAAATAATTATTTAAAATATAAAATATTTATCTTCCTCATGGTAATTGTTTTTAATTTTTTATTGAATAAATAATTACCTTAAATGCTTTCACAACAATGATGCGGTGATTATTTTTTTAATGTAAATATCAAATGATTGTTATTAAAAATATTAAAATAAATATATTTTGTAATAATTAATGTGATAAAATAATTTTATGGATTAATTTAACATGTTAGGTGTGTATTAAATATTTTTTTTATATTTTTTATTGATTTTTTCATATTTTTAAAAGTCAATGTAATAAATAGCCTCAAAATTGACATTAATGATATTTTAAAATAAATAATATTTTATTAAATGATATAAAATTCCTAAAAATATTAAATTCTAACAAATTATTAGGATAATGTGAAAACATTTCACCCATAATCCATTTATGGTTATTTTGGAATTTTATAGTAACTATATTAACCCTTAAAGAGTAAAGGTCCATGTTGTCATGATAAGAATTAAAGGAGTTAAATAAGGATTAAACTAAATAATAAGGGAAATAATGTGACCTAAAATTTTCTGAAAATTATTATATGAGATGATTTCTACCCATAATTGTATTAAATTTTAAATAAATCACTTTGGATCCATTTGTAATTGAATATCAATTTATATTAATTTAGTATTTTGAGGAATTCCAAGAGTGCCCCTCCCCTTTCTTATAAAAGGGAACATCTTATTTTCTTTTCTTTACACTTAAAAACCTATTTGGTTCTAAAAATATCTACCCAAATACCTTAATAAAATATCTAATAACATTTTAGAGGCCTTATTTTAGGTATAACACTCTCCTTATAGGTGTTAATGTGTTACATAATGAAAGATTTCTAAAGAAGAGGTGTCGTTTTAATCAAGAGTTTCTATTTTATTTCTTCTTTCACTTACTTAAGATATTAATTAACCATAATAAAATAATAAATACATTATCCTACATATATTTATATGTTATTATTCTAACATCATCACCTAAACCCATCTCCACTTCCAACAAATGGGAAAAGAAGTTATCGTTTGTGTGTACGGTGGACTACCGCCTCACGAACCGATAAAATTCGTTTTCCATCACCATATCTCAATACTGGTTATAATGATGGAATTAAAGTTTATATATTATATTCATGAAATATTTATCATTATAAAAATATAATATATCATTTATGTTCTTAACTTTACATGCACATAAAAATGATAACGTTGTTCGTGCGTACATGTGAATTATCACATCCACAAAGCGATGTGATTCATTTTTTATCTAAATATCACATGGATATATATAAGTATATATAAATTATTAATATAATATTATGATCATTTTTTAATGATAAAATTATACTTAAATTATTTCCATAATGGTAATTGAAAAATGGAAATGTTATTCATGCATACGTATGGTTTACCGTCTTTATGATTGTAATGTAGTTCATTTTTCATATCCATATTTAATGGATGGATTGAAAAGTATAATTAAAATATAAAAATGATTATTATTTCATGATTATTATTCTATAAATGATGGACTAATTAACACTTTGACTATAGACATCATACCGAAGTCATTTTGGACTCATGTATTGAATATCGTCAAAAAGTCTGGTATGAACATAAATAATTAAGAGATTGTTATAACATGGTAATAAGTGATATAAAAGAAATAATAAAATTTAAAAAGTTTATAAAGTAATTATAAATTAACATAAATTTATTATTAAGGAAGATAAATATTTTATGTGATGAGTTTGACTTGAGGTAAGGGGCTTTTTAACTAAATAAACTTTATTTTAAATGTTTTAAAGATTTATTTTCTAAAATTTATATTTCATGTCCATGTTTTAAAAATAATTTTTATGAATGTATTCACAAGGACATGAATGTTTATAAAATTTAATTTTCTAATTTCTCTCAAAAAAAATCAAAAAGGAATAATTTTAAGGTTTTATGTAAATGACTTTCTTTTAAAAATCCTCTTTTAAAGTTCATATTTCAGCTCTTTTTAAAAAGATTAAAAGAAATGTTTTTTACATATTCGACATAAATAGAATTCACATTTTCATGATTCTTTAATGATTTAATTTTTCCTTTATAAGTTTTCATATATCTTTTTAATGTGAATGGTTTCATTATTATGTGTGTGTGTTTTTAAGAAATGGGTATTTTTATATTTGAAAGTGTTTTACACGTGATTTTAAAAGAGTTTTCAAGGGTTTTATTAATGATTTGGTCCTTGTACATTATATAAAAAGGGTCGATCCCCATTATAGATCATGGGTGAGCCCGATATAGCTTATATGAAGGATTTATCCCCATTATAGCTCATGAAAAATGGATGATCCAAATATAGGTTATATGAAGGGTGAGACCCATTATAGCTATCCAATGCATTGGGTACTTTGGAGATGAAAGTCAACCATATGGTAATTCCATTTTTAAGGGTTTTGTAAGGGTTTTGTGACGATGATGTACCAAGGTACCTATATGACTTTTATATTCTTGTTAATGAGTTTTCATGAAAATAATTTTATTTTTCAAAAGGTGAGATAATGATCTTTTTGAAATGATGATTTCATTTTGGAATAAAAAGTTATGTTTTTAAGAAAATTTTTATGGGTTTCACTGGACTAATGGTTTCTTTTCTTTTATGTCACTTGCTGATAATTTTGCGCTCATCCCAATTTTAATTTTTTTTCAAAAGTCTTAAAGATTTTTAGGGACAAAGAAGATGTCATGATGAAATTATTGAAGTTGTGTCATGAAAAGAAATCATGTTTTATTTTAAAAGGGTTTCGTTTGATGGAAAAAAGTATACTGAGTATAAGTTTCTACTTGTAATGTATGAGTTTACTATGTAAGTGTTTTTCATAATTATCTAAAACTCTAAACCTAAAATATATTTGGTAAAATAAAGTTATTTCTAGTTTTAAAATAACTAGACTATGATAATTTTAATGTCGAGTCCTTACACCCATGCCACAACCTCAAGTGTCAATGACTTGTCATTGGGGGATTTAACTCCAAGATGGGAATCCATTTTCCATTGCGGGTCATGAAGAAATTGGTGTGCCAGTTCAAGATTTTCCAATTTGGAAGGAGGATGATTCAGACTCTGGGGACAACTACATTAAACCACTAGAGCATCGAAAAGCTTCATGAATTAAAGTCAATCTCTCACCTTTCCATGAAAATTTTGATGTGAAATTTTTTTTTGTATTGGATTGTAGATATTGAAAAATAATTCTAATTGATGGATATCCCATAAAACCTTTGGGTAAAATATGTGGCTTATAAGTTTTGTGGTGCTTCCACATGGTGGGAACAATTTCATAAAAACCTACATTGATAATGTAACAGACTCATCTAATCATGGTGGTGTGTAAAGGAACCCCTGAGACTTCAGTTCCTTCCAAATGATTATGATCAGGTATTTTCCCCTTGTGCTCAGCTGGGGTGGTAATGGTGGGTTGGGGTTTGGGTCATGGTCACAGGGTCAAGTACCCAGTCCAGTGGTTTATTTTCCATTTATTTGTTGAGTTGTGTGATGCATTTGTGGTTTTACCAAATTTTGATTATTATTAGGTATTATACCAACGGTATTATGATTATCACTAGGGTCTACAAATTTTGCAATAATACACACAAAACTACCGCCACTTTTGACTCAAAACAACCTTTGTGAGACTGAGGTCCATCAAATCTCAAGGTTTATTGGAGGACTTAAACTAGTTTTTTGGGATCAGGTGAAACTAATCACTAACAAGAAAAAAAATTAATTCCTATTGGTGGAGGGTTACCTATAGTGATATAAATGATTTACTAGTATTTTATATTTTTTTGCATCTGTTTTTATGATGTAAAAACACCGATGTGTGTGGATCATTTCCTATTGAATCAAGGGGTGGGTACTCATACTTCATAACTTTTATTGATAATTTTAATAGATGTGGATATGTATACTTAATGAGGAATAAGTCAGATGCTTTTGATAAATTAAAGGAATACAATAATGAAGTTAACAACTAGCATAGTAAGAAGATTAAGAAACTCTACTCAGACCATGGTGGATAATATCTTAATCAAGAATTTATTGATTACTTATGGGATTTTTGGATCCTATCTTAAATCACTCCTCCTTACACACCTTAGTGGAATGGTGTAAGCAAAAGGAGGAACCTTACCTTGTCGGACGTGGTGAGATCAATGATGAGTCATATAATTCTTCCATTATATTTTTGGGGATATGTGTTACAAACTTATATACACATACTAATCTATGTACCAAGTAAATTGATAAATGGTATTCCATTTGAATTTTAGAGTGGACGAAAAACCCCGTTATTGAATTTTCATGCGTGGAGAAGTGAATCATTTTTTAAGGCCTCTTCACGTAACAAACTTGTACCCAGGGGCACAAAGTGTACCTTTATGGGATATCCCAACAAAAAAAGGTGATATTACCTATAAAAACCCTCAAAAAAATGGTTATAGTGTCAAGACATGCCATATTTCTTGAGAGGGATCTCTAAAAGAGATAGTGGGAGAGAGATAAACTTCAATGAATTCATGGATCAAGGTACATAATATTTGGTACATGAAAAGATTCCACAAATTCTCATGGAAGATGAAATTGTTCTAGAGACACAAGTACTACATAGGAGTACAAGAGGGGTTAGAGAAACATAATGATATGGTTTTTTAGTTACTGAGGATGGTGGCTCATTATTAGTTGATAATAATTATCCTCTAACCTATAAATAAGTAATAAGTGGAATAGATGTTTCCAGGTGTAAAGAAGCCATGAATTCTGAAATAGATCTCATGTACCAAAACCAAGTCTGTACTTTGATAGTCCCTCTAGTAGATATAAATCCCATTGGTTGTAAATGGGTATTTAAGAAAAAACTGGACATGGAATGAAAAGTTAGTGCCTATAAGGAATGACTGGTTGAAAAAGGGTTTTAATAGCATCAAGGTATTAACTATGAAGGAAAATTTTCACTAGTTACAATGCTAAAATACATTAGAATTATACTTTTCATTTTATCCTTCCATGCTTATGAGATTTAAAAAATGGATTTCAAAACTAATTTCCTTAATGGGAACCTTCTGGAAGATGTCTATATGAAACAACTCGAAGGTTTTGTAACTCTAAAGGATTCCAATAAGGTATAAAAGTAACAAAGATCCATTTATTGATTAAAGAAAGTATCCAGGTCATGGAACATTCATTTTTATTTTTCCATAATGGAATTTGGTTTCATAAATAACGAATGTGATCCTTTTATCTATACACAATTTAGTGGGAGTGTGGTCATTTTCTTAATAGTATATGTTGATGACATATTACTCATAAGAAACAAAATACCAGTCTTACAGTCTGATAATATGTGGTTGAATAAATTATTATCCATGAAGGACTTAGGAGAGACAACATATATTCTTGGGATCAAGATCAATCATGATAGATTCAAGATACTATTTAACCTAAGTCAAGGTATAGACATTGAGAAGATACTAAAGAGATTTGGTGTAGAAAAATCTAAGAGTATATTGTTGTTAGTGTCACATGGTATTCATCTTTCCAAGAAAATGTTTCCTCGAACACATGATAAAAGAAATAGAATGATAAGGATTCCATATGAATCAGCGATTAGGTCAGTCATGTATGTTATGCTATGTACTAGACTAGATGTTGCCTACACATTGAGTGTGGTAGGTAGATATCAATCTGATCCAGGTTACCTCCATTAGATGGCAGTCAAGACTATCCTTAAGTATCTATGGCATAATAAAGATGTGTTATTGGTCTATAGAAGAGATGAGGAACTATTCAATAGAGGACATTCAGATGCTATTTTCTAAACTGATCAACATAACATGAAGTCACAAACAGGATGCACCTTCACTTTTAATGGAGGTTTTGTGAGCTAGAGGAACTTAAAGAAGGATTTGGTCACAAAGTCAGTGTATATTGTGACTTTTGAGGTATCTAAAGAAGTATTATGGATTCAAAAATTCATCTAATAGTTTTATATGGTATATGAAATTAAAGATCTTATCACACTTTATTGTTATAATACTGTAATGGAGGATCTTTCAAAAGAGACAAGGTCACATCATTGGATGAATCACATACTTGGAAAGTATTATAATGACTCGAACTATTATAAATAAAATCCCCCTTTTGATTTATTTAAATGTATCATCATGAAATATGGTTATATAAAACACATGCACTTCTTTGGTTTTATCATATCTTATTGTATTTAAAAGACTGTTAAGTATCATTACCATTGATATTATAGTTATTGAATAGTGATCACATGATTAGTATAAATATAGGGTTTTAACAAATCCAATTGACACAGACAAAGGATGTGATGACCTAAAAAAGTAAGATCATACCCTATGAAGCTCATTTATCATAGATTCTGAGGGAGACGGTATTATTGGAATTTTCCCTTGACCAATCCCAAGTTGATATCCAACAAATTAAGCATGATCGAAACTATTTATAGGAGAAGTTCAAGCTCATCGAGATCACGACCCAAACCATATTCGTCAAACTACCCCATGAAAGTACCACCATTGTACACCTTACTCTTAGGGAGTTTTTGGTGTATTAAAGGGATATGTATCAAGACCCTAGAAATATGAATATGTACTTTTTTTGTATTGAATAATGAATATATTTTCATCCTATTATTGTTACTTTGTAAATGATTTTTATTTTGATATGATAAAGCACAAATTGTATTTTTAGTTAATAATAAAATTCAATTAATGAATTTATGAATTTATTTATTTTTGAAATAAATATTTTTTTAAATAATTTTTATCAAATATAAATGATCATATAATTTTTATTAAGTCAAATGTAATTTTTATAAGGGTTTGAAAACTGTTACTGTCAAAAAACCCAACATTTCTTAATAAATGTAGATTTTATTTTAAAAGTAAAAATTCACATATTTATATGATTATTTAGATAAAATAAATATTGTTTTCGGAATTATAATTTCAAAATTATCCAATGGTAAATTTTTCATAATTTTTTAAGAGTTCAATTTTTGGGTAAAAATTAAATACCATATAAATATACTTTGTGTATTATGACATCATAAGGACCCAAAAGTGATGTAATAATTACTATAAATGGGATAAAAGATCAAATATATGTTTTACCTTTAAAATAATGTGATTTTAAGTTTATTTTATTTATTTTTAAAAGTCATTATGAATCCTCCAAAACGTATAATATATTTTAAGGTTTTAAAATCATTTCTTTAAGAGTGTGACTCTCATCCACATAAGTAAGATAATTGTTTTAATAAGTTTATAACTTTGCCTTATAAAATAACAAAAAACACTACCATTTTTCAGAAACCATGGGATGATTTTTGGTTTTGGACATTTTATTATATAGAGTCCAAAACCTAAATGATTAAGAAATCCCCCTCTTTTCCTATATAAACCCACCCAAGATCCTATTTATCTTCACTAAAACTAATTAAATAACAACCATACTCTTATATACACTCTCTAGAGTCCTCCCAATGTGCCCCCAAGCTCTCAATAATCCCATTTCAATATTTTGGAGTCACACACTCAAGTAAGGGGCTTTCTTCTCCTCCTTTCAAATTCAACCACCTTCTTTAAAATTTGTTCTTTTAATTTCAATTTGTTATATTTTAATTAATTTATAATAATTACATTACTATCCAAATAATTTTATTTTAATGAGGGATCATTTATCCTCCATCATTTGGACCATTACCTAAGATGTTACTATGCTAAAATTTTGTAAGGGATCCTCGCCTTCTCTTCTTTATTCAAGTTTCATTATGAACTTATGTATTATATTTAAATTTAATAAAGTTAGGAAGTTTATTTAAATGTACTTATTACTGACAATTTTATTTCCAAATTATGAGATATCCCTTTCTCTCTCATCAACCATTTTTATGAATTTTTAAGTAACATCGTTATGCTTCTGAAATTTCACCACGATTTTCCATGCCAAAACAATTGTGTAGTAAATACCATGTCCATTTTTCTATCAAGGTTATTCACCTTTATGAACATATACTTATTGATTGGGGGATTACATTTATGTATTCCACATTCCTTGATCTTGTAATAAATTATGTGGATGAATGAATCCATGTTTTATGATCTATGTGGTGCACTTAATAATGAGAATGAAATGAATATGATGGGTGTGCCCATATAGCGCTCCAATGCAATGGGTAATGTTTAGTATCATGATACGTCAGATTGGGATAGAGAGTGAACCTTATTACTTTATGTTAATTTTTCCACCATGATGTCTTGGTAGTTTTATCCTTGACCTATGTTAATGATTCAGTGTTTTAAGTTGTTGTAACATTTCCCATGTTATGATTATCATGATATATCATTCCTTATTATTCATGCTCCTTTTATTCCTCATTGATATTACTACTATATAATATATATCAATTATTCCATGTTTATTCCCTTACTGGGATTTATATCTCACCCTTTTCTTATGTATGTCCCCAGGTTATCCCATGCAGTTTTAAGTTCGAAGGAGTATTTTGAGCATGTTAAATAAGTTTTCAATAAAGATGATGTATTCCCTGTTTTATGTTGTTATGTAATATACCTAATTCTAAAAGACACTATACTTCTAGATCATATGGGTTATATTAATTTTGGTCTTATGTAATAATTCAAGTATTAATTTGAAATAAAGAGTAGGGTTTTTATAGTTGGTATTAGAGGAAAAGTTTAGTTATTTTTGGGATTAGGATTAGAAAGCTATAGCGAAAGACTTAAGGATAACACTAAGTACAATAAAACATCCCTAAATTTTGGATAGTATAGATTAAGTGTTTTATCAATAAAATACATCCTTGTCTAGATACTACAAGTGGATGTGGTTCTGGAACAGATGTACCTTGGTGTAACAACTCTGATAAGGTGTTTCGGACCTGACTTGGGGTAACCTGGTACACGAAAACGGGCCTTTACACACCTAGTTTCACACTCCCAGAGGATATGATTTGTTAAATTCATAATCTCTTTACAAAAAATTATTAAGGGAACAAAAAAAATACTCATAAGAATATATGTTAGGAAATAGATCATGGATAACATGGATTGAATCCTAGATATTCATAAGTTCAGGAAATAAATGTAATTTATAAGTTGCCCCTTTAATGTAATTGGATTCCCCTTTATATATTTAATAGTTTAAAAACACTCATCCTTAATTTTCCCTTTATTTTATATAATGGTCTGAAATAGGAGGAATCAGGTAAACAATCGATGTAACGGACAATGAGATGACTTACACAAGGAAATGACCAACCTGATGGGAGTATGAGTTGAAAACTTTATGATGATACTCTATCAGATGGATCAAGTTTTGAATAGAAACCTGGATCAATAGGAGCTCCCAAACCCCCCTAAGATAGAATAATCTTCAATTGAGAGCTTCATATGACAAAGGACTCCTAATTTCAATAGATAATCATATCCCTTAATCACAGAACAATGGATCAACTCCATTGAGAAGATCTTCTCCATCCTTCAATGTTCTAAGAAAGAGAAGTTTATTTTTGTTTTTTATCATATGGAGCGAAAATCAGATCAGTGGTGGTCCTTGATCAATAATGTGAAGCCTAATAAAGATATCAAAGCGATGGAGTGGGAGGAATTTCAGAAAATATTTTTCGATAAATATTTTCCTCACACTGTCTGACTTTAAATGGAAAAGGATTTCTTTTCCCTCAAGAAAAAGGACGGTGAATCTATCGAGGCGTAAGAGTCCAACTTCACAATACTTGCATGATATGTCTTTAGCTTTGTCATTACCCCTTAATTCAAGGTTGACCACTTCGTTGGTGGGCTAAAACCTAGTCTATGAAAAGCCATGGTGATCAGTGAATTTGATAGATATGAGGAAATTGTCTGATGTGCCCTCAAAGTTGAAATGAAGATCGACAAATCTCAAGGGTATCATGGGGATAAGAAGCATAAAGTGGAATTTAATTCTAGTGGTCCGATGTAGAAATAAAATAGTGACAAGAAATTTCAACATCCCACTTTTCAAAGGTGTGAAAAGAAGCACCCTAGAAATTACCTTAGGGTAATGAATAAGTGATTTAGGTGCAGGAAAGAAGGAAACCTAACTAGCAATTTTCGATGAGAGAAATCCACTAATGCAGTGGAGGAAAGGAATTATGTAGTCATCCCTTAGTGCATTGTTCATCATTTCAAATATAAGGAACCATGTCACTTTGTGAACCAATGCCCTAATCTAAGCATTTTAGGAGACAACCAACAACCTCTAAGGTAGAAAGGGTGAGCTTTTTCCATCACAACCATTGAGGTGGATTCCAACAATGAAGTGATGACACGTACACTAGTTATTCATTCAAGAATAGAAAATATATTTTTTAGTATGGTTTTATACATTCCTTCGTATCAAGAAATTTTAGTAGAACTATTCAAAACCACCACAAATCATGGAAGTAGATTTTTCAGTGAAAATGAAAAATGGGGAAACTATTTCATACCAAGTATATAACTCCTACCCTATAAAATTTTTTGGGATGAACTTCCTATTGAACCTTGTTATACTGACTTTTGTGGAATTTGATGTAATTTTAGGTATGGATTGGCTTTCTCTATAACCAACATAAATTGCCGTGAGTAGGAAATCACTCTCCTTATTGAGAATCGACCCCTGATTTTGTACAAGTTCAAGGAGAAGGGTGAATATTATTTAGCACCATCATCTCAAACATGGATATTATTTCCCTATGAGAAATCATATCTAGCTCAAATGATTGAGTCTAAGGAAATAACCATCCTTGAAGACATGACTATTATGAGGGAATACACTGATGTGTTTTCTAAGGAATTGTTTGGTCTTCCTCTTAGTCAAGATATTTAATTTTTAATCAAGATTATACATGGGTAGTTTCCATTATCCAAGACTCCATATAGAATTTATATTGTGGAACTTGTGGATCTGAAGAAAAAACTACAAGAGTATCCAAATAAAGGGTTCATACACCCAAGTACTTCACCATGTGGTGAACTAGTCCTCTTCATCAAGAAAAATGATGGGTCAATGCGTCTTTGAAATGATTATTGTGAGATCAACAAAATAATGATAAAGAACAAGTACCCTCTACCTAGTATTGATGACTTGTTTGATCAGATACATGGATTACAATACTTCTACAAGGTGGATCTTTATTTAGGATATTATCAAGTAAGGGTGAAGAAGGAATATATCCCCAAGATCGCTTTTTGTACAAGGTACAGGAACTATGAGTTCATAGTGATGCCATTCAGACTCACTAATGCTTCAATAATATTCATGGTCTTGATGAAGAGTCTTTAGAAATTACTTTGAAAAATTTTTGGTAGTATTTATAGATGATATTCAAATATATTCTAAAAGAAAGTAGGACCATGAGTAGCATATCATCACTGTGCTAAAGACCCTACAAAAAGATAATCTTTACGCCAAGTAAAACAAATGTGATTTCTAGTTGAACGAAGTCTCTTTATTGGGGAATATCATCAAAATAAATGGGATATATGTGGACCCTTAAAAGATAGAAGTAATTTAAGGATGATCGAGGACAACATCTGTGACAGATATATATAGTTTCCTTGGGTTAACTGGGTATTATCTCCAATTTGTGAGAAATTTCTTGTGACTGTCAAACCCTCTTACCAAGCTAACCCAGAAGGGAGTAAAGTTTACTTGGAATGATGAATGTAAAGAGATATTCATAGAGTTAAAAAAGGAGTCTCATCACTATACCTATGCTCATACTACCCATAATTGGATAACTCTTCATAGTATTCAGTAATGCTTTGAATAAGGGATTGGTTGTGTGTTAATGAAGAATGAAAAATTAATAGCCTATGCTTCAAGGTAGTTGAAAGTTAATTAGAAAAACCATCCCATGCATGATATGTAGTTAGAAGTTGTTATATTTACATTGAAAATCTAGTGGCATTATATCTATGGGGAGAAGTGTGAGATATATATGGATCACAAAATCCTCAAGTATATATTCACTTAGAAAGAGATGAATATGTGCCAATGAATATGGTTAGGGATGATCAAGGACTATGACTACTCAATTCACTACCATCTTGGTAAACCGAATAAAGTAGAGGATGATCTAAGTAGAAAGGATATATTATCTTTATCAATGATGATAATTGAGAAGTATCCAATCTTATTAGGCTTTCAAAGGATGGAAATGAGAATCATAAAGGAAGGAACATTATTAATCATTTCACAAATGATTACTCAACTGTATCTTTTGGAAAGGTTAAAAGATGCTCAAAGAAATGATGTATAAATTTAGAAGAAGGTGGAAGACATGAGAAAGGGTAATTCCTCAGATTTTAAAATTGATGAAGAAGGAATTATGATATTTGGGTCAAGATTATGTGTTCCAACAAATATTGAGTTAAGGAATGAAATGTTGGATGATTCACATAGTCCAAATTTCTCTATTCACCCAGGAAGAAAAAATATGTATCAAGATATCTGTGAGAACTATTGGTGGGACAATATGAAGAAGGAGATCACTAAATATACATAAAAGTGCCTAGTATTCCAACAAGTGAAGTCTTAAAGTAATAATTCTAAGGGTATGGTGAAAAAATTACCCATACCAACATGGAAATAAGAGAAAATCACCATGGAATTTGTCACCAGAATTCTGAAGACATGTAGGGGAAATAATTCTATAAGGGTTTTGTGGATCATATTATAAAGATATCTCACTGTATCTCAATTATAGATGACTTATCATTAGATCAACTTTCATAGATATACATTAGAGAAGTGGTAAGGCTTCATGGAGTACCACTATCAATTGTATCTGATCGAGATCCATGATTCATCTCCAAGTTCTAGAAAAGTCTCTAACATGCTCTAAAAACTGAGCTAAACTTCAGTACGACCTATCATCCTCAAACTGATTTCCAATCTAAGAAAATTGTTCAAACACTAGAAGACATGTTGTGAACATGTTCTATGGACTTCAAAGGAGGATGCGACCAACATCTTCCTCTGGTTTAGTTATCACACAATAACAGTTTCCACTCAAGTATCCAAATGGATCCCTATAAAGACCTTTATGGGAATAGTTTAAGAACACCAGTATGTTGGGATGAAGTTGGGGAATGAAAATTACTAGGTTCTGAAATGGTTGAGTAAATGGTGGAAAAGGTTAAGACCATTCAGTAGCACATCAAGACTGCTCATAGTCAACAAAAGATCTATGCTGAAAATAATTGATGAGACCTAGATTTTGATATTTGAGACATGGTATTCCTTAATATATCTATATGGAATAAAATGATTATATTTAGGAATAAGGGAAATCTTAGTCCAAGATACATCAACCCCTTTGAGATCCTTGATCATATCAAATAGGTGGCCTATCAACTAGCACTTCTGCCAAACGTATCTCAATTACATGATGTATTACATGTATCCCTCTTGAAGAATTACATACCAAACCCCTCACATGTACTCAATCCAAAGGTGGTACCATTGGAGAATGAACTTTCTTATGAGGAGCAGTCAGTGAAGATCTTAGAACGTCGAGAAAAAGTTCTATAGAATAAGAAAATGCACCTTCTAAAAGTGTTGTAGAGAAACCAAAAGTTTGAAGAAGAAACATGAGAACCATAGGAGGTGATGAAGAAGAGTAACCTTCATCTGTTTTAGTATGGGAAATAAAAATTTCAAGTTAAAATTTCTTAAGGGGATAATATTGTAATGACCAAAACTGTTATAAATAAAATTCCCATTTTTGATTTATTTAAACATGTCATAATGAAATATGGTTATAGAAAACACATGAACTTATTTAGTTTTAATATATATTATTGGATTTAAAAATCATTAAGTATCACTACCATTCATATTATAGCCATTGAACAGTGATCATTTGATTAGTATAAATGTAGAGTTTTAACAAATCTAATTGACACAGATAAAGGAAGTGATGGCCTCAACCAGTAGGATTGTACCCTATGAATCCCATTTATCAGAGCTTCCAAGGAATATAACATTTCTTGGATTTTTCCTTGACCAATCCCAAGCTGAGATCCAATAACTTTATTATGAGAAAACCCATTTATGGGAGAAGTTCAAGTTCATCAAGATCATGACCCAAACCATGTTCGTTGAACCATCCCATGAAAGTACCACCATCACATACATTACTCTTAGGTCATTTGATGATGTATTAAAGGGATATGTATCAAGAACCTAGAAATATGAATATTTACTTTATATATATATAATAATGAATATATTTTCATCATATTATTGTTACTTTGTAAATGATTTTTATTTTGATATGATAAAGCAGAAATTTTATTTTAAGTTAATATTAAAATTCAAATAATGAATTTTTGAATTAAATTATTTTTGAAATAAATAATTTTTTAAATATTTTTTATCAAATATAAATGATCATATAATTTTTATGAAGTCAAATGTAATTTTTATAAGGGTTTGAAAAGTTTTATTGTCAAAAAACCCAACAATTCTTAATAAATGTCGATTTTATGTTAAAAGTGAAAATTCACATATTTAGAAAATTATTTAGATAAAATGAATATTATTTTAGGAATTATAATGTTGAAATTATCCAATGGTGAATTTTTCATAATTTTCTGAGACAGCCAAATTTTTTGGTATAAATTAAATATCGTATAAATATACTTTGTGTATTATGAATTCATAATAACCCAAAAGTGATGTAATTATTAATATAAATAGGATTAAAGACTAAATATATTTTTCCCTTTAAAATAATGTGATTTTAATTTTATTTTATTTATTTTTTAAAGTCATTATGAATCCTTCAAAACTTATAATATATTTTAAGGTTTTAAAATAATCTCTTTAAGAGTGTGAATCACCTCCACATAAGTAAGATAATTATTTTAATAATTTCTTCCCTTTGTATTATAAAATAATATAAAACACTCCCATTTTGAAAAAACTATTTTCAAAAACCATGGGATGGTTTGTGGTTTTAAATATTTTATTATATAATCCAAAACCTAAATAATAAATAAATCATCCTCTTTTCCAAAATAAACCCACCCAATATCCCATATATCTACACTAAAACTTCTTTTATAATGAACATGCTCTTCCCTATACTCTCTATAGTCCTCCCAAGGTTCTCCTAAGCTATCAAGATGCCCCTCCCAAGCTTTTGGAGTCACACACTCAAGTAAGGGACCTTTCTCTCCTCCTTTCAAATTCAAGACCCTTCTTTAAGCTTAGTTATTTTAATTTAAATTGGTAATATTTTCATTCATTTATAACCATTAACTTACTATCCAATTTATGTTATTTTAATGAGATATCATTTATCCTCCCTCATTTGGATCCTTACCTAAGCTGTTACTATACCGAAATTCTGTAAGGGGTCCTCACCTTCTCTTCTTTATTCAAGTTTCTTTATGAGGTTATACATTCTATTTAAATTTAATAAAGTTTTTAAATTTCTTTCCATGTCCCTATTACTTCCCATTTTATTTAAAAATGATGAGATAAACCTTTCTCTCTCATTGACCATTTTTATTAATTTTTAAGTAACATTGTTATGATGCCGAAATTTCACCACAATTTTCCATGCCAAAACAATTGTGTAATGAATACCATACCCATTTTTATATAAATGGTATTAGCCTTTATGAACATATACTTATTTATTGTGGACTTACATGTATTTATTCTACATTCCTTGATTGTGGAATAAATTATTAAGATGAATGAATTCATGTTGTATGATCAATGTGGAACACTTAAGCATGAGAATGAAATGAATATGATGGGTGCGCCCAGATAGCACTCTAATGAATTGGGTAATGTTTAGTACCATGATATGTTACCTTGGGATAGGTAGTGAACCTGATTCCTTTATTAAACTTTTTCCACCATGATATCTTGATGGGTTTATCCTTGACCTATGTTTATGATTCAGTGTTTTAATTTGTTTCCACATTTCTTATGTTATGATTATCATGATATATCATGTCTTATTATTCATGTTACTTTTATTCCTAATTGATATGCCTATTTTATAACATGTATCACTTATTCCATGTTTATTTCCTTATTGGGCTTTATATCTCACCCCTTTATTATGTATTTCCCCAGGTTATCCCATGAAGTTTTATGTTTGAAGGAGTATTTTGAGCATGTTAAAGAAGTTTTCAATAAAGATGTTGCATTCCATGTTTTATGTTGTTATGTAATGTACCTAAGGGTCGTGTGACAGGACCAAGCACGCATTTTAACGTCATGCAGCGCAGACGTAGCAGAGGTGATGCTAGGCGGGGAATGTGCGCAGTGTCACGAAACACAATTGATGGAGACATGATCCCACATCACACTGTATGCCACTCCGAGAGGGAGACCTCAGGCCGAGGGGCCTATATAGAGGTAAGAGGGGAGAGAGACTAGCTCCCTAAATGGGCTGAACCTGAAGACAAGGCGTCTGGGTGGTCCTACGTATCCCATAAGGATGGGAATCAAGCTGAACGTAGTTTTGAAAGGCGCCTTTTAATGTCATGCGGGACAAGGAATAGGAGGGATAACTCTCAGAATGGGGGTGCGCGTGGTGCAACTATTGCAAACCCGACGTGAATGAGGACATAATCCCGCACTATGCCACGCGGTCCTGTAGTCGGGATCCTGATGGCAGGACCAGAGAGGCGAATCAGCTGAACTCAAGCTGGACCCAAAGACAGGAGGTCTGGGCATTCCTACATATCCCGTTAGGATGGGAATCAAGCTGAATGTAGCTCTAGATGGATCTTAGTTTATGGTCTTAGAGCTCGGACCAGGAATGGTGACAACTTCCTGAGTAAGTGCAGACGTCAACCTAATCCCTAAGCCCACGTGAGTTAAACTCGGTGTGGGAAACAAGGGGGGAGATCCTTATTGCAATACTTGGGGCGTCCTTTAAAGGGGAGTCGGAAGAGAGCCCCGAAGGACACCTTTAACGCGGCTTGTTCCCCCAATGCGCAAACGTGCACGGAGGAATAGTACCAAGAGTTATGAGACTCTACTTTGGCATGAAGAGAATGGAGAAGGATGTGAATCATGTAACCGACATTTCGGGCTTAATGGGGTTGGCATGGAGATAAAGGAAAACTGTTAACTGTGGCAGAAAAAACAGTCTCCATATCACGTTAGACTGAGGTAGGAACAACAAACGAGCATCGACCGCTGACCATATTCGCAATACGGGATTTTATCGATTTGTTATCTACAACCCTCAGGGGCGTTGGCTCGTAATGGTAGGAGATCCCTTGGGCGTAGTATCCAGGCCGTTCTTGGGGGTCCCTCTGGGTGTGAAAGCTGATGGAATCCCTGATGCAGGGATACACAAATCCTGGAAAGCGGGTGCGAACGTGTCCGAGTAAAGTTTGGCATTCCAGGTAATAAACCAAAGTACCCTTAGGCACGTTGGTGAACTGTCGGAAAGGGCCGACGAAACAGCTTGAGAATGAGAGGTACATGGCGTGGTCGTTACAAGACCGACGTGAATGAGGACATAACCCCATACCACGCCATATACAGCCCTCGTGGAGGAAGGGTAGGCCAAGGAGCCAAGGTGGGATGAAGATTCCCGAGAGATGGGGCTGGACCCGAAGCCTAGACATTCAGGTGATCCTACGTATCCCATGAGGATGGGAATCAAGCCATACGTAGTTCTCTAGATACAGTTTAACGTCATGCGGGATGAAGAGGGGAGTAATATACCCCCAAACAAGGGAGGTGTACGGTATGACGAATAAACCGACGTGAATGAGGACATAATCCCACACCACACCATACACTCCTATAAGAGAGGACCTGGGCTGGGGGCCCGAAAAGGCCAAGGGGCCTGAGGCTAGGCCTCGGTGGGGGAGGCATGAGGCTGGGCCTCGGTCAGGACGGCCTGACTAACTTTCAGTTTAACGTCTTGCAGCAAGGACGGGGAAAGAGATAACTATATCTCATCCAGGGATGTGTACGGCATGGTAAGTAACCTGACATGAAAGAGGACGTAATCCTACACTACGCCGTACATTCCTTATAAGAGAATCGGGTCCGCGGGTCCGACCGCTGGCACCACCCGGAGGGAAGTTTGTCGCTTCGGGATGGGGCAGAATGAATCACTGCACTCGATGTTTGGGACATCTCGGGGTGGACCCGAGGGTCCAGGACACTATTTACCATGTTCGAAACACAGCGTCCCTATGGTGACCTGATATGGGAACAACAAATGAGCATCGACCATTGACCAAATTTGCAACACGGGACTTGTATTGGCTTGTTGCTCGAAAACCCTCGGGGGCGTTGGCCCGTATCGGTAGGAGAACCCTTGGGTGTAGTATCCAGGCCGTTCTTGGGGGTCCCTCCGGGTGTGAAAAATGATGGAATACCAGTCAAGGAGTGTGTGAAGTATAGTTTTATCCATCCACGAAAGAGGCGAACATCTCTAGGGGGGACGTGCTGCCAGGTCGAGGCTTGCTCGATGTGAGTTGGGGAAAAAGTGTACACCCCGCCGTATGTCTTGACCCAAGGGGAAGATTTTGGCTTTTGGGCTGGGCCAACGGACGAAATGTCCGAGCGTTCCTACGTATCCCATTAGGATGGGAATCAAGCCATACATAGTTATTGAAGTCCATGCAGTTTAACGTCATGCGGTGAGGACGTGGGAGGATAGAAGAACGGGAGTGGGCACATGGTGCAACCCTTACAATCCTTGTATGAGCGGGGTTGTATGAGCGGGGCTAAGAAAGCCTACTCCTCGCTATGCAAGGACCCTCCAAGGAAACTATTCCCAGGGGGGATAGTGAGAGAGAAGATCTTGGGGTTGGGCTCAAGATGAGGCATCCGAGCGTTCCTACGTATCCCATTAAGATGGGAATCAAGCCACACGTAGTTATTAAAGCGCAGTTTAACGTTGTTCTGGACAAGAAATGTATCTCAACTGGGTATATTTATGGTACGGTTGGTAACCCAATGTGAATGAGGATGTAATCCCACACCACACCATACAATCCAATAAGAGAGTCTGAGTCGACGAAGGCCAAGGGGCCCGAGGCTGCGCATTGGTCAGGGAGGTCTGACTGGCTTGCGGTTTAGCATCTTGCAGTAAGGACGGGGGTCGGGGGCCCGAGTAGGCCAAGGGGCCTGAGGCTGAGCCTCGGTTGGGAAGACCTGACTGGCTTGCAGTTTAACGTCTTGCAGTAAGGATGGGGGTCGGGGCCCGAGTAGGCCAAGGGGGCTGAGGCTGAGCCTCGGTCAAGAAGGCTTGATTGGCTTGCAGTTTAATGTCTTGCAGTAAGGACGGGGGTCGGGGGCCCGAGTAGGCCAAGGGTCCTAAGGCTGAGCCTCGGTCAGGAAGGCCTGACTGGCTTGCAGTTTAATGTCTTGCAGTAAGGACGGGGGAAGATCTTAGTTTAAGGTCATAGAGCTCGGACCGTTTTGCAGTTTATCATCCTACAGGATGGCGGTGCAGTTTAAGGTCGTGCAGGACCATACAGTTTAAGGTCATGTTGGACCATACAGTTTATGGTCATGCTGGACCATACAGTTTAAGGTCGTGCTGGACCTATGGGATCAGGTGAAGTACTTCTTGAGGAACCTGGCATTGGTGGGAGGAGTTACGCGCTCACCATCTATGGTCACCAAGGAGTACGCCCCATTGGGGTAAACCTTATGGATGATATAAGGCCCTTCCCATTTGGGTTCTAGCTTGGCCGGTTTCCTACCGGGGATCATTGGCGCTCGAAGGGCCAGCACTAGGTCGCCATGTAGAAAATAACGGAGGCAAACCTTCTTGTTGAAGGCCCTTTCCATCTTATTCTGATGCCTTTCTAGATTGTGCAGGGCACGAAGCTGATTCTCGTCCAGTGCTTCTAATTCATCTAGACGGATTTCGGCCACCTCATCTGGCGCCTGCTGGTCATAGACTACAGTGCGTAATTATGGAAGCTGGATCTCAATGGGTAGGACGGCCTCATCCCCATACACCAGGGAATATGGGGTCACCTGGGTGGAGTTGTGAGTCGCTGTCCGATAAGCCCAGAGGGCGTTGGGGAGCTTGTCCGGCCAACTTTTCTTGTTCTAACCAACCATCTTCTGCAGAATGTTTAGAGAGGGTTTTGTTTAATGCCTCGATCTGTCCGTTCGCCTGCGCGTGATAGCGGGAGGTATGGTTCGAATGGATGTCGTACTTGGCTTATAATTTCTTCATCTCAGCTGCTCGGAATTTGGTGTCATTATCAGTGAGGTCGGCGTGAGGGACCCCAAACCGGTGGATAATATTGGAGCTTACAAAGTCGATGATGGAACGGGCCTTGACCTCTTTGAGTGGAACTGCCTCTTCCCACTTGTAAAAGAAATCTATAGCAGTCAGGATGAATCTACACTGGAGAGCTGTTTCCGGTGGATATGGTCCCACTACATCAAGTCCTCATACCACAAATGGCCAAGAGTACTTGGTGGGGTGGAGAGGCTCCGGCGGTCGATGCAGGAAGTTGGCGTGAACTTGGAATTCATGGCATCTCTTGGAATACCCAATACAATCATGGATCATAGAGGGCCAGAAGTACCCCAACCTCCGGATTTGATGGGACAACTTCGGCCCAGCTTGATGGGCACCACAGGAACCGGCGTGGACCTCTTGCATAACTTGAGGAATCTCTACTCCTTGAATGCAATGGAGGAGGACGCCATCGAAGCTCCGCTTATAAAGGATCTTTTCAAGAATGGGGCCGCTCTGGAGGGTAAATTACAACGCGCGGCGTTGGATTATCTCACGCTCGGCCCGGTCATCTGGGAGGCAACCATTTTGGAGATACTCGACAAAAGGTGGCCTCCAGTCGGGAGTGACTTCAACCACTATGTCTGACGAACCCGGGACCCCTGACGTAGAGGGCCCGGTGGTGAGATGACTTACCTGCAGGCCATCATTGTCCTCTTGGTTGAAGGGGGAAATAACTCTCCGGTGTGCCACATGTATAATCAAATCATCTTGCTCGGGTTCCGCGAGCGACGCAGCTAAGCCGGCCAAGGCTTCAGCTCGACCGTTCTGTGACCGAGGGATATGGGTGACCTCTGGCCGAGAGGAGAACTGAGCCATTAGGCGGAGGGTGTACTCCAGCAATGGCACAAGCTCCAGATTCCTAACGACATAATCACCATTGACCTGCTTGATTACCAGCTCAGAATATCCTTTCACATGTAGATGGGGCACGTCGATCTCAAGGGCCAACTCGAGGCCGATGATGAGAGCCTGGTACTCTGCCTCATTGTTGGTACAACCTTCTGACAACAGGAACGAGTATGGTAGGATGGCTTGCACCGGGGTAATGAAGACGATACCCAGGCCCACTCTATTGAGCTTAGGATCATCGAGCCTCCTACCGGTGGGGATCCGGGAGGCACCGTCGAAGTGCATTTGCCAACATGGGACGACACGATCAACTGAGAGGATCGTCTCGTTAGGAAAATCCAGGTCCAGGGATTGATCCACGGAGGTTGGATGGGCAGCTAAAAATTCTGCCAACGCCTTTCCTTTAATGGCCTTCTGAGGTACGAACCTGATATCAAACTGCTGGAGAATCACCGCCCACCGTGCTAGTCGGCCAGTCAACATGGGGCAATTAAGGATGTACTTCAGTGGGTATACCTGAGAGACCAATTGTACCTCATGGTGCTACAGGTAATGTTGCAACTTCTGTATGTCAAAGATGAGTGCAAGGCAGCTCTTTTCAATAGGGGAGTATCTGACCTCCGTATCGAGAAGCATGCGGCTGAGATAGTAGAGACTGTTCTCAGTGCCCTCTTTATTCTTCTGGGCAAGAAATGCGCCGAGGGATCATTCCATGGCAGTCACGTAAAGGACCAGCGGCTTTCCGGAGACGGGTGGCATCAAAACCGGAGTTCGGAGCAGATACTGCTTGATTTCCTCGAAGGCGGTCCGACATTCTTCATCCCATTTGTAAGCGGTGCATTTATTCATGAGCCGGGAAAAGGGCTTACACTTGCTGTCCATATTGGCGATGAATCGGCGTATATAGGCTAAGTGGCCTTGGAGACCTCAAAGTTCCCGAATATTGTTCGGGGGAGGCATTTGGATGATGGCCTTGATCTTCTCTGGGTCGATTTCAATGCCTCCGTATCTAACAACAAAGACAAGAAACTTCCTATAGGTGACCCCGAAGGCACACTTCAACGGGTTCATCTTCAGGTGACGGGAACGGAGGAAACCGAACACTTTATCAAGGTCTTGGAGATGGTCCTGGCGCTGACATGATTTGACCACTAGGTCATCTATGTAGCATTCCACCAGCGTCCCGAGAATCGGCTTGAATATTCAATGCATGGTCCTCTGATAAGTGGCACCTGCATTTTTCAAACCGAAAGGCATAACCTGGTAGAAAAAGGTACCTTGGGAAGCCCTGAAGGCGGTGGACTCCTCGTCCTCGGGGGCCATCTGGATCTGGTTGTACCCGGAATACCCATCCATGAAAGAGAGAGCTTGGAACCCGGCCGTGGCATCAATCAATAACTCAGTCACCGGTATGGGGAAGTCTTCCTTTGGGCAGTGGTGATTAAGGTCGCGAAAGTCGATGCAGACTCTGATCTGCCCATTCTTCTTCCTGACTGGCACAATGTTGGCAAGACACTTGGGGTATTGGACTTCCTTAACGAAGTTGGCTTTGATAATCTTGTCAACTTCGGCCTCAACCATAGCACCATGAGAGGGGTGCATCTTCCTGGGAGGCAGCTTAAACCCGTGATGGTTTACCGGGAGGCCCAGACGGTGAATGGCTACTTGAGGATCTAGTACTGGCATCTCGTTGTAACTCCAGGAAAACACGTCACAGTGTTGTTTGAGAAAGTCTATGTACCTCTGCTGCTCCTCGGGGGACATGACTGCACTGATCAATGCGGGTCTCGGATCTGCCTCACTACCAAGGTTCACCTGTACCAGTTCATCAATCGTGGTAGAGACGCCTTCCTCAAAGGTGGGGGGAGCATCCTCCAGGTCTTCCTCTCCACCTGTGGTGGGATTTCCCGCAACTGGAGATATTTCTGGGGCATCAAAACCTGAGTGGCAGCTGGTGCCGGCTTGGGCAGCAGTGGTCATCATATCAAGAGACTCACTTGCCATTGAGACCATAGTAATGAAGGCAGTCGACCCTATCCCATCTGGCCTTCGGCCCAAAGGGCCACATTTGATGATATCAAAGCATTGGTGACGTGCCGGCCTGAGTCGGTTGATTCCAGCCCGGCGGAAGAGACACGTATGGCATACCGCCGTTGTCATAAGCTTGACATTTCGGTACCGCACAGGGGTAGAAGGCTTCGGGATCACCTGAGCCTGGTTGGTGTAGGAGTACGAGGTGATTTTCCGCCGTCGCTTGGACATGGGAACATGCCTTCCTTTCAGACTTGAAATAAAAAAACATTTCCCCATTTAGGGGGTCGTGGCCTCCAACCGGTGGATCAGGAGGATGTAGGTGTCATCCATGCTTGCCCATGGATCACTTGTGACCGGGGCGGGTTCATCCTCAATTACTAGGATTTTCTTATCCTTACTCTTGTAATAATCAACATCCAGATAGCGGGCCTCACAAGAGGCAAAAGGAGATGCGTCTCCTTGGAGCACGCCTACTCGACCATTGAGGGAGTATTTGAGGCACTAGTGATACGACAAAGGGACTGCTGTGTGCAGATGGATCCATGGCCTACCCATCAATGCGTTGTAGGCAGTGTCCTGAGAGATGACCATGAACTCGGTGCTGGCAATTAAGCCACTCAACTGAGTCTTCAGGCAGATCTTGCCAACTAGGGTTTTCTCGGTCCTATCGTATCCCTAGATTCTGAGGTCAGAGGTAGTTAAATCATCTTCAGACAGACCCAGCTTTCGCAGTGTTCGAGTCGGGATTAGGTTGATTCCGGAACCCGTGTCAACGAGGCAGTGACGGACTTCCATGCCATTGAAGTGGCCAGTGATGTACATTGGGCGAATATTCCCCTATATAGGAGGGTCCTCATCTTCACCGGAGAACGAGATAACTGCCTGACATTCGGCATTCTCAATTGCCTCGGCATGGAAGGCTTCTACGGCTGCCACCTCCGTCTCAAACTGGAGGGGGCTTATAAGGGCCTCGGCAAGTACCTCGCACATTTCAGACGACATGTGAAGGGCATAAAGGATATAAATCCTTTCCAGAGTGTCAGCCAGGTGTTTCAGGACATCATACTTTCATGCCAAGCGTGAACCTCTACTTACAGGAGGTCGTTCTGCAGTTGGAGGCATAGCGGGTCCTGCCAGTTGAACCGGCAGTTGGCTAGTGCTGGGCACATCCCGTTGCCTACTAGTTGAAGCCTGGAGAATGGTCACCGGACTAGTATCGGACAGCGGAGACTGGCCTGTAGCCAGGAAAGATTGGTTGTGATACGAACGAGGCAGCTCCTCCTGATCTAGTAGCACAAACGGCGGTGGAGGTAGAGATGAGGGCGTCAGATGGGGTTGCGCGTGATGAGCTCTGCGCTGAGCATACTGTCTGGTCTCAGTAGCGTGCACGACTTGGCTGAAAGTCCCCGCTAATGTGCCTCGATGACCGGCATGGTTGTGGTTCTACTGACGTTGACGTCGGCTAGAAACATTAGGGGGGTTCTCCTGGTGTTCCCCTTCGTTGGGAGTCATATAGGGCTTTACCAGCTCCACAGTGTTAACCGAAGTGTACCCCTGGATGTCGCTCGACGAGTCATCAACTACCGGGCAGATTCTGGGAGGAATCCCCATTTCATGGGGCATAAAGTCTCCAAGAGTGCGGGATGACGACGGCACCGGTGGAGCGTGTTGCTTCTTCTTGCATCGTCGCTGCTTGCCCTTTTGGGAAGAGGTTGACTGTGAAGGTGATGCAGAGGTACTGGATACTCCTTCTGAAGGTTTCGGCTGCTTCATGCGTGCCCGGATGATACCATGGGCACGGACGATGGTTTTTCGAGCCATCCAGTCGTCGTATCTCTGGGACCCGCGGCTAGGAACCTGCTGCCACTCACCTTCGCTATCGCTACTGATCTCTAACCCTACAAAGACACTCGCCACTTGCATTGGTGCTGGGCCCAACCTGACTATGTTGTTGTTGACCTGGTCTTGAAGCCAGTCTTTAAAAACATATCATTGCTTGAGGGTGTGCCCCATAATCCGATGATAAGGACAGTAGTTGGGGTGATCGGTGAGATTCGCCTCTGCCGGCCTTCTGCACTCGGGTAGGCGCACAATCCCTTGCTCTAGAGCACTTCGGAAGTAGCCAGGGACCTGATTTTCATTGAATGGATAAGTCTGGTGCCTTCTTTTCGGATAGGGGGCCCTGGGGGCCTGGCCCTAACGAGGGGCCGGAGGGACTTTCCGAGGAGGCGGCTCCTGATTGTCTCGCCTAGGTGGGGGTGGTGCATTGCGCAGGGGAACCTGTCGATTCTGAGGCGGTCGCTGCTGGGCAGGAGCCTGCGCTTGAGGTGGAGGACCTCTGCGGGGTTGCGGGGATGGTACCACTGGCAGTAATTCCAGCTGCCTGGGGGCTTCTATTTGGGCCACCGCGGCGGGTTCGGCTCTGGCAGTCCTCCTGGATGGGATCATAGGGGGCAACGCATGTGCCTGACTAGCCTGTTGCAGAGCCTCCTCAAGGCGCTGAGCCTTATCTGAGAAATCCTGGAACCCTCCAGGGTAGTTCTGGGTAATTAGGGAAGGTACCAGCTCCGTTTTAACATTCCCTACACACATATTCAGTAATTACTCCTGAGTTAGTGGCATATTGAGGGAGTATGTAAGTCCCTTCCACCGGGCGATGAAGTCTGCGACTTGCTCATCAGGCCTTTGCTTGCACTTGAAGAGGTCTGCAATGCTGGTCTTCCGCGTGGTGGAGCTGAACTGGTATAGGAACTACCGGCGGAGATCCTCCCAACCGGTCACCAATCCGATAGGGAGATGGTTTTACCAGACGAATGCGGGACCTTCCAATGTCTGTACGAAACATCGGAGCTTGGAAGATTCTTGCTGGGCCGGAGTCCCCAGCATGGGGCCACACCTGGAAGAAAAGTGGGCCAAATGTTGTGGCGGGTCCCCTGTCCCATTGAAGGGAGAGAAAGTGGGATTCCCAAATCCCGGGGGTGCGGGCATATCATCCACCCACGCGGGATACGGCTTGCCATCCGGTGGGACTGCCACCTGCCGCGTTTCCAACGCTTCGAGGCGGGCTATGAGTGCCACTATAAGATCATCCGGATGGGGGTCCCTGTCTTGACGGTGATCCCTAATCACAAGTGCATTTCCAGGTTCTTCAACACGGTAGATGGCTTCGGCGGCTCGTGGAGCGACTGGCGGAACGGCCTGTGGGCGACTGGGGGAACCCGGACTAGATTCTTCAGATTGCCCTGTCGTTCAGGAGGGTTTGGTGAGACGTATCGCGCCCTCTTGCCATAAGTTCCGGCTTCTTCCCTGTCTGTGGAAGTAGCATGATCAGGGTTGTCTGGAGGCATCTCACCGGGGGGAAATTTTTCATGCCCCGGGTTGGGATTACCATAGTCGGGTCGCCGCTCTGCAGCGCGCTCAGCCAAGAGTTCGTCAACCAGCCTCTTCTGCTCAGCAAGCTGCTGGCGTAATGCGGCCTTCTCGGGATCTTCGTCCGTCTTCTGTATAGAGGCGGACGGGTCGGAGTGCTTGACAGCTTCGCCGTGCTCCTTATCCTTATCGGCATTTCGACTGAGTACCAGCGACTCGGTGGGTACAGGAAGGCCTAGAAGGTTCCTCTGTTGACGGGTAACCCTCCCTGATGGGTCCAGTAGTGGTGGTATGTCCTCAGGGGGTAAATCTCCATCGAGAAATTCAAGCTCATCTTTCTTTTCCACTACGTCAGTCATGTGGACTATGACCCCTCTCGAGGGCATGTCCTCAATATCGCATAGCGAATCGGGCTGCCGTCGGATAGGGCTGAAGAGGAGAGCGGCGTAGTGTCCCCAGCCATAGACTTGCACATGGGGGGTAGCTTCCCTGATGACTCAGCGGAGTACTTTGAAACTCTGAATGCATTTCCGTTGAAGGGTGCCCTGACGGCCCGGCGACTTAGGGCGCTGGGCCACAGAGATTGCGGCCAAATCGATCAGGAGGCATTGCTCTCCGATTTCTTCAAAGTGCTCTCGACTTCTGGGGTACTTCACCCACTCGGAACGAAAGCGGAAGTGTGTTGCCCATAGGGTTCAGCAAAAGCACCCCACCTATTATGGGGTAAGGGACTCTGGTGCATGAAAGTTCGGTGCCGCCGTCGGCCAGAACTCCTCCGGGCAGTGATCCGCTGCGAGAATGCTCCAGAAACTCCTGGGTTCGGACTTGGGGTCTGGCCCTGTATTGCCCCACTCGTTAACTGGGGGAAGCTGAGGGACCGGTAGCGGTACCGAGGTGGACCTCTGGGACAGTAAACTTGGCGGCGGAGAATACGGCGAACGAACTGACTGGCCGCCGAATTCCGGGCCATCCTCTGAAGAGTGAGGTGACCTGACAACGATATCACGATACGATGGGCTGATAGCCACAACTTCAAGCGCAGGAGTTGCGGCTGCCGGTGATAGGTCACGTCGTTTCTCTACCGTCGTTGGTCCCCAAAATAGCTCTCCGTGATCTCTGGTAGAGTTAGAGGGCGCTTCTGGTGACGACGGTGGTGATTGCACGGTCGGGACCTGCGGAATTTCCACAATTTCTTCCTCCTGGATGTACCTGCGGAGAGAGATGGGAATCCGGTGGACCTTGCATTCCGAGAGAATGAGGCTGACGCGCCTGGTTCCTGCCCCAGTCCTTGACGTGGAGGAGCGGGGAGAAGGTTCCATCGCTGAGTCGCATTCTGCTTCAGAATCCGAGAAACGAGCCAGTTTGATCTCCACCCGCTCCCCCTCGGGATTCTTCCTGTGGCGGCGACGACCCGCTTTTCTACCCCGGGGTGGCTCTTCGGGACAGGGTTCATTCCCAATATGTAGTGTTGGGGCGGCGCTGGCGTCGTGGTGGAGAGGTCCCCTGCTCGAGGTGGCCGGGGTATGAGGGGCACCGGGGCAAATGTCAAATGGCACATGGGGAGGACCTCCATGGATGGTGCGGGTGGAGCGAGGCTGACCTTCACTCCTCAAGTTGCTGGGGCGAGGAGGACCTTCGCCAGTTGCAGAGAGGACATAGAGAGGACCCCCACGTTGGAGAAAGACCATATGGATAGTGCCTTCAGATCGGCGGTCGGGGGTAGGAGGAGGGACTCCATACCCTGTATAGTGGGCGCGGGAGAGGTTTCTGCACCGCGCGTCACCGTCGCGGAGCGGGTCTTCCTTCGGGATGGGGGTAGCATGAGGAATACCTTTGTGATGAGATTAAGAGCAGGGAAATCCCATGCTTTGTGGGATGGTGGTACGGAGAGGACCTCCGTATGGAGTGACGTTACCGTGGATTGGTCCGCGGTAATCATTGCTCGGGCCTACGACCCCGAGAGTCAACCCAGCCTGCCCGTGGGGCGGCTGAGGCCTTGATCCCAGTCGGGTGAAGGAGTGCCCTTGCTCAGTGTATGCAGGAACTCCATGATGTGCGTCAGTGGTGGCTTGGGCCACAGTAGTTGTTGACGTCGACGTATCTTGGTGAGCGTTCTCATCCCGGGCCCGGTGTTGACGTTGGGTCAGACAAGCTGGCGCTGGTGGTGTAGGGGCATAGCCTACCTACTCTTCCTGCGAAGCTGGACGACGGCGCTGACGCGGCCGAATAGGATCCCTTGCCTGGAGCCCTTGGATCGGGACTCTGAGCGGGCCAAGCCGGATGTCACCCGTCTCATCAGCATAAGGCGAGGAGTCATCAAGGCGTTCCCGGGATAGGCTCCCGAAATGATTGAACGTTGGGGTGGGGAGCAGGGGCTCCCTGTGCGGTAAGTAGGGTTTAGGTCCTCATTCATGTCGGGTTTTGTAACCGCCTTGCCATGTGTCCTCTGCTCCCCTTACCCATTCATGGTCTGAGTTCTAAGACTATAAACTAAGACTCTTTCAAGAACTACGTGAGGCTTTATTCTCATCCTCATGAGATATGTAGGAGCGCCCAGGAACTTCCGCATGGGCCCAGCCTAAATTTTTCTTTCGGTACCTTGACCTAAAACCTCTCCCAAGGGGGTCGTGCGGTGTGATATGGGATTATGTCCTCATTCAGGTCGGGTTGTTCACCGCACCGTACACACCCCCTATTCCCATTCACGCTAGGTGTTTGAGTTACTCCACCATGTGCCTCTTATGTTTCCTCCCGCCCTTTGGTCCGAATTCTATGACCCTAAACTAAGATATCCCTATGGGAAAGGACTCTGCTCCCTCTATCTAATACGTCTCGTTGTCGTATTCAAATGTGTTTTGACAAAGAGCCCGAAGTGTGGGATTTTCATAGGGACATTCCCCTCATCCCATGACCAAGCTTCGTGAGCTCGCTATTTGGATCCTCATCCTCTTCCACATCCAAAAGGACCCTCGGACGACATGGATACAAGGATTAAAGGCTCTCCATGGATGTTGGACCTAAGGTCCCTCCAATCGTCTCGGGCCAACGTCCCTACGGATCTCTGACAACATTTGTGACATGGTCCCATGTTTCAAACATGGTCAACGGTCAACCCTCATTTTTCTGTCCCCATTCTAGGCTAACGCGATATGGATGCTGGGTTTCCGTCACGGTTAACAGTTATCTTCTATCATCATGCCATCGTCATTGTGATCCAAATATTGAGCATCATGATTCACACATTTCCACTTCCTCATGTTCAAGTGGAATTCCAGCATATTTGGCTCTATCTCTTCGCGCATCTAGGTGCGCTACATGGTCGTGTTAGTGTTTTTGGGCCAGTATTCACCGAGCGTCCCTTCGCCCTAGCCTGCCCCCCCTTCTGTGTCAAAAAAGTCCCACCACTACTTCTTGTTTCCCACATCGAGTATGACTCACGTGGGCTTAGTAGTTTTGGCGGGATGTGTACCAACACGGCTAGGTTGATCTTTCGTCCCGTATGACATTAAACTACGCCTTCAGAACTACGTATGGCTAGATTCCCATCCTCATGGGGTACGTAGGAACGCCTGACCACTCTGCTTCGGGCCCAGCCTAATCCTTACTCTTGGTCCCTCGACCTGAGGAGTTTCCTCCGGGGATACGTGGTGTGATTTGGACTCCAAGTCCTCATTCACGTCAGTTTCATAACTACCACATCATATGCTCTCTGGTCTCTTCTCTTTCACTCCACTTCCTATCGTATGACATTAAACTACAGGAGTCCATATGTCCTCAACGCATGACACTAAATTGCGGTTCTACCCTAAACAAGTTCAGGATTTCCCATGTTAATCATGGGATCCATCGGAGCCTCTGTCAGAGAGAATTTCACCTGTCAGTGTTGGTCTATGACTACACTATGCTTCTAGAACTATGTATGGCTTGATTCCCATACTCATGGGATACGTAGAGACACCCAGGCATTTCACCTAGGGTCCAGCCCCAGGAATCGCAAAATCCTATTCCTCTCCATTTCCGGCCCTCTGGCCTGACCCCTCGAGGGGAACTATGTAGCTGCAATTTTTCCCTGAACAAGTTCAGGATGCCCCAAGATCATATTGGGAAGCGACAGACCCCCTCGCCAGAGAGGCCCTATCCCAAAGAATGAATGATCCATGATCAAACCAATGCGCCCATATGGAGTACTCCCACCACGGTGGTGTAATTACATGAGTGTTTGATTCTGTTCGAACAAACCATCACTCCATATTCCACGCTTTGCGTACCCCTTATTCAGACCCTCTTCCCCTTTCATGTCTGAAGGGACCCCTAACGGCCTGGTCTCATGCCGCATCAGCTCACCTACCGTCTTGGGCCAATGTCCCAGAAGACTGGTCATGTTTGGAAGGACCCCCTAATAGTATGGATGCTCGACCTAGGGTTCGCCTACTATCCTGGGCCAACATCCCGAAATATTGACCAACAACATTTGTGACATGGTCCCGTGTTTCGAACATGGTCAATGGTCGACCCTCATTTTTTGTCCCCATTTCAGGCTAACGCAGTAAGGATACCGCTTCTCCTCCATGGTTAATAGTTTTCCTTTATTTTCACGCCATCCCCACGATGCTCCGAATCTTGGGCATCTTAATTCACACTTCCCGTTTCCGTCCGTTCGGACCGATTTCAGTGCCCCTGGCATTGCACCGTTCGTGTATGAGGGCACGCTGAAGAGACGGTAATTCAGCTGTTTTGAGAAATTTATTCTCCGGCCAAGATTCTCCCATCTTTCAGAAATCCGGACTGGTAATCCAAATCCCGGATGCCCGGAGCTTGGTCTCCACTCCTATGTTAGGTGGGACGAGAAGGCAACTATCTCCTATTTCTCACATCGGGCTTGACCCACGTGAGCTTAGGGAATTATCGCCGAACGTCCCTTAAACATTGTAGGAATGTAACGAGCCGATTCAAACAGTGGAAATCGTGCGTGCTACGGCATTCAAAACGAAGAAGGAAGAAATTGAAGCGCAAAAGTACCAATGAAAGGTTTTTAGTTTGTTACAGTACTCGGGGGTCGACTCCCCCCATGGACGGGTTGACCCCATCAAAAGAGCGTTGCAGCTCCGCCACCCTTCGGCTTGTGGCGTCCAAGACTTGCTGCCGCTGACTCAGCTCCCGCTCCTCCTCAGCAGCGGCCGGGCACAGTTCGTCAGGCTTGGCTCTGGCCCTCTCTACCTCAACCTGAATGGCAGCCATCTTTCCAGAAGCCTACTTCATAAGCTCCTCTACCTCTTCCAGCTGGTCCTTCAACCGGGAGATCAGCTCAGACTGCGCATTAAGAGAGGCTAAGTGCTCATCTGCCCGGGTCTGCAGTTGTTGAACCTCGCTTTCAGCCTCCTGGAGCTTCTTGATGTTAGTTGCCTTCCTCCACTGCCAGCCCACACTGAGTCCGCGATCATGCTCCTGGATCTTCTCAGCCATAAGATCACGAACGAGCGTGTGAGGACGTTGGGAATCCACTCCCCCAGCGCACAGTTCGCGCAGCCGCGAGCGAAGTCTATACATTTCGTCCAGCCATAGCGCTTGGGGTGTCCTTGATGAAGCGCATGATTAGCTTCCACGACCGACGGCGGACTATGCTGCTGTCTTCCTCGTCGGAGGCCGTTTCGTCCCAGTCTGCGTGATTGGCAGGCTTGTACGCAGGATACGCCCACAGGAAGTCCTCGGCAGGATCTGCATCTGGCATTGAATCTGGCGTGACATCTGGCGCCGAATCAGGCGTGATAGGACTAGGACTGGCCGATCGATCCTCTTCATCGGAGTCCACCTCAATGACCTCGGGCACAACCTTGCTGGTGGCCCCGCCAGTGATGGTGTGTGTTGCAGCTCAGGGAGATGGGGGGACTATCGCCACCATCACTGGCATGCCCCTAGGAGGGATGCCACCAGACATCCCGACTAACCTTGCCGCACCAGCCCATGCCAGTCGGAGAACTGTACGACAGAGAGGGACATGAACGTTAGTGGGCATAGTCTACATATGACGACAAGGAAACTGGTAGAGGAAAATTATGGAGATCAACCTCCTGGTGCTGCTCTTCAGCCGATACTGACGGGACCCTGAGACGAGGCCCTTCGTATACTGTTGGAAGGTCTAGAAATTTCGGGGGAGCCACCTCGGGTGCTCTGGTCCCACCAGACGCGGAATTGGACGCAGCCATAGGCGTGGGTTCTGAAGGTCCTGCATCATCACCCGCCGAGGGGCGAGAATGAGGCCTGCGTAAAAGTTCCTCCAGCATGGCTCAGACATCGGTGAGAAGTCCATAATAGCCCAAGAACGGACCATAAAGAAAGGAGTTCGGAATGCTACCTCGAGAGCCTCTGCGAAGTAGTCGGAATCTGAGCCTTGATCTCCAACCTCTCCCTCCTCCAACGGGCTCCCTCCTCCAGCCTCATCCTCCCGAGAGGAGTCCTATGATTCTTCCAGCAAAGGGAAGCGCTCCCTTAGATCGGCGGCTGACAATTGTGGGGGGACCGTTCGATCCAACAGTACCCTCAATCGGTCTGTCATTGGACGAGGGACACCACTGGAGTGAACGTAATCCTCCAGCTCGTCCAAGTATTGCTCCGCCTCCACCGGAGACGTCATGAAACCATCCCGGACTGGGCCTATTCCCGGTAACTCCATCCTGAGGCAATTCAAGTGCGCCCATATCTCGGGTGGACTGAGGAATTACCGGTTGACATCCCAAATGTCCCAGGCCTCCGGGAAGACGGCATCCTCTGCCATGTCAATCTGACACAGCCGCTTCCCCGGCACCTGAGTGGATATCCTATGAAATCCCCTCGGTGGTCTCCCCTCTGGATGGCCCTACTCTTCCGGAATCACCGGATTCTCCGCTGCTGCCACACCCTCGGCTGGTGCAGGTCTCTCCGCCACGGCAGCCCTACCACCGCGAGAGGCCCTAGCTGCCCTCCGACCCCGACCTCGGGATAGAGGAGGCCCACCGTCACCAGTCCGAATAGTTGGCTGCTTCAGCATCTCCCCTGGGTAAGCAGCCTCCCAACTAATGGCATACTCCCTCACCAATCCGAAATTGGCAGTGGGTGGAGGCAATGCAATTCGCATCTTCCCATCTTCACATGTGAACATGAGCCACAGCTGCCTCATCACACACGGGTGCTCCTCGTGACGCACCTCCCAGTAGACCTGCGGGGTCAGCCGCTGGAGGCACCGGAACTGCCTCGCAAACTGATGCGGGGTGTACGGCTCATAGAGCGGCTCACGATCCACTCGTTCCACCAAAACTCTGCCTCGAAAGGTTAGGAGGTAAGCCCGGTGCTCTTCCATTCCCCACCCTTCGTCAGTAATTATCCCCGTCAGTAATGGGAAGGGGTGGAAATTGAACTCATCCGCCCTCCACACTCGGTTCAGCACCATCGGCATAGTTAATTTGAACGGGAATCTCCCGGACGCATTCAGGATGGAGGGGTGGAAGTTGGATCCCGTTGGCGAGATAGGGTTCGGATATTCATATATCCCCTTGATGTGTGCCGCAACCCACCCATACAGGAGGTGGAAGGGCCCGTATATCCTTGGCGGCTTCTTTCCCTCACTAATGTGCCGCATCATTCTGTACATCTTGGCGAGCATGGGAATCCCCAGATAAACCCGCTGCCCCATGGCCAGCATGGATGCCATGATAAACGAGCTGGGCCGCACCCCCATGCAGGTATCCCTCACCGGTAGGATCCAACCGCAGATGAGAGCCACAATGAATGTCGCCAGCCTGACTATCGGTTGTTGTTCAGTGCTGACACTAAAACCCCAAGTCTTCCATTGGATGTCCTCCAAGACCCGCCAATACAAGTGCTCCTTACCCGGTTGGGCCGCCCTCGGACACGTTCGAGGCCTCGGGGGGAACTCTCTATTTTCTGGGAAATTCAGGAAGTACTTGAACCACTTCTTAAAATGAACATCCCTCACTGCCTCCTTATCCTCTCCAGGGACAAGTGCCATTAGCGCCGACGCCAGTCATGGAATTTTCTCTGTATCCTCCCACGCGATCATGACGGGGAGGAACTCATCATACATGGCACCCAAGATCGGAACCCCCGAAATCTGGTGGACATCCCACAGGCTGATGCCCACCTCCCCGTGGTGCAGGTGAAAGGTATTGGTCCTAGATGACCATCTGCTCAGCAATTCCGGCATCAGTTGTTTCGGTTGTTAAATGTGGAACTAGAAGGCCCATGCCGCCTCATATAAACCCACTCTTCTCAGCTCGGCCCCAAATTCATCGCATGAGGTGCCTACCCAGTAGGCCCAGGCCCATTCATCAGTAAAGTTGCCACCCTGGCGCAGGTCCCACTCATCGGACCACCCCTTCTTCGGATCCTGCAACGCCGCCTTCAGCATGGTACGGTACAGAGGAGGGTATGTCTCCAGTTGCAGTGGCTTCCCGTCAATATTGTTCACATGGTTGTAGAGATAGTTGGCGGTGATGGGTGTGAAGTCCTCCCGCGCATGACCGTCGGCCGCCCTGAACCATTGGTGCTGACATGCCCTGATCCTGAACCAGCAAGCTGGTTCGTCCCTATTTTCCTCAGGGATGAAGAAGTCATCCCTCAGCCCAAAGCCATACAAGGGCAGTTTCTTGCACTGCGAATAGTTCTTCTGACCCTCTGATAGCAGTTCTGTCAAAGAGGTATGGTCCGAGTGGCTTCGGACCATCTCCCCAAGGCCCAGACAGTTGGCCATCTCATCCCTCCGGGCGGCATCGGCAATCACCCCCAACACAGCTTCTCGATGGGAAATTTCGGTTCCGACACTCAGAAAATAATTTTTCAAAAAAGATCGTGAAGCTAGGTCGCGAAGCCGTCTCGCGAAGATGGGTTGTGAAACCAAGCCGTGGAGTCAGACCTACACCGGAAAACATGAGTTCTCTTGGCGCGGTCGCGGAGACAGAGACCCAAGGTTCGCCGCGAAGCTCGATTCGCAGAGAGCAGGCGCGGAGTACGCGGAGCTTCACGAAATAGAGAGCACAAAAGGAAAACAAAATCATGTGAAGACAAAAGAGGTCGGCCCCCTATTTATAGGCAGTGACCCTGGAGCTTCGCGGCATGCCCCGCCCACACAGAGCATCGTGGTGTGTCTGGATCCAGTGGTCGCGGTCAGCAACGCGGGCCCCCTTCGTGAAGTTGCATCGCGAACCGCCAACAATTTTGGCGATTTTCCCTCAGACTTCGACCCTTCATCCCTCCGCGGCTCCAAGTCTGAGGGGGGGCATTTGTTGGTGCAAAAATATTGCACGCAAGGAAGGAGCGAAAAAGAATCCCCACACGCTGCCTCGCGAAGAACCGACGCGAAGCACCCCCCAAGCATCGCAAGCACCTCCACGAAGCACCGGAGGCGGTACCTCTCTGTGAACGGCCTGACATTCGCGAGCCCGTCGCAAAGCACCGGAGGCGGTACCTCTCCGCGAACGGCCTGATGTTCGCGAGCCCGCCGTGAAGCACCACCGCCCCTTCACGCCGCGTGAGTTCTGCTTCGCGGCGCCCCTTGCCTATAAATAATGGGCTCCACCTGAGCCCAGGAGATGGACAATCCGACATTTCGGCTTCTCCTCTCCTGAATCGCGAAGCACCCTTTGCCTCGGGAATCATAAGCTCCGCGAGGTACTTCTACTTCGTGTGACACCTTCGCTTTGTCTCGTTTCGATCCCCTCTTCCGATAAGGATGCCCTTCGCGAAGCTCAAGGGCATTCGCGAAGGAAGGGGATTCCCAAGGGAACCCAGTCAGTCGCGGAGCATTTTTTCTTCACGAAACACCCATCATGTACTAGTGATCCCCATGCTAAGGCAGGATCGCAACACATCGTGAAGCACAATGCCTCGCAGCACCTTGCTTCGTGAGGCACCTCTTCTCCGCAAGGCAGTGCTCCGTGAATACTGTTCCACTTCGCGACGCACCCTCCACTCACACCTTTGTCCCATGCTAAGGCCAAGGCACCCCACTTTGCGAAGCACACTCCTCTGCTTGGCAATTCCTCTACCTGTGCGACCCTCCAGGTTTTCATGATGTAATTTCAAAGTCCCATGGACAACATCACCCGTAGAGTTGCTTCGCCTAATACTTCTTTGCATAGGCACGCTAATGGCTATTGCTTCTTCGCATATCCACGCTAACGTGGACCCTTCGATGGTTCTCTCCGCAACCCCCTTTTACCACAGCCTTACTGGTACCTTCCCTCCCCCAAGGAGCAAAGGGTACTAGTTATGTAAGTCCTAGGGGTGTGGAGTAAACCCACCTCGTCCGAGCTGCAGGACGTTAAACTGCCAAGCACCTCGTCCTGAACACATGACGTTAAACTGTGATCCAGCCCCGTGCTTCACACGAAGGGTTCCCCCAGCTCGGACATTTTTTACGCCACCCATCTCCACAGAGATGGGGTCATCCCATCCACAAGGGATGATATCCTCCTTCTCGGAGTAGCGTATATCCATGGGAGAAGGGAAACCACCTTAGTGTAAGCCCCTATCCCCTCTTGCGGAAGGCTGCACCCCTGCATATCCGTACTTCCCCACTACCAAGGCCAGTGGAGGACGTGATAGGGAACGAGGAACCTCCCATCATTGGTCCCAAATCCCTCTTTTGCTGCGCTTTTACGCACTTTGGGCCTCCATCCTAGAGTAAGTCCCAGCACCATGGGCCGCCTAACGCGTAAGCCCCTCTTTGCTTTTCACGGACGCACCCTTCGCGACGTGATCGTCAGGTCCTTGCTGCCTATTGTTTCTCACACTGAGCATGACTCACGTGGGCTTAGAGTAAGCACCAGCCATGGAAATTCCTTCGTCCAGCATGACGTTAAACAGTATGCCCTCGTCCATCGTGACGTTAAACTGTATGACCTCATCCAGCATGACGTTAAACTGTATTCCCTCATCCAGCATGACGTTAAATTGTATTCCCTCATCCAGCATGACATTAAACTGTATGCCCTCGTCCAGCATGATGTTAAACTATATACCCTCGTCCAACATGTCGTTAAACTATATGCCCTCGTCCAGCATGACGTTAAATTGTATGCCCTCGTCCAGCATGATGTTAAATTGTATTCCCTCATCCAACATGACGTTAAACTGTATTCCCTCATCCATCATGACATTAAACTGTATGCCCTTGTCCTGCATGACATTAAACTGCACACCCAGTTGAACTACGGGGACTTTGATCCATGTCAAGGTGTGGTACGTAGGAAGCCTCTATGAGGTTCAAGACCACCCATCATTTATCCACGTCGGTTCACTGAAACCTACCACTTGTGGACCTCCCTGGGTCTACTTTCACGTTGGTTCACCGATGAAAACCCTTTGAACTACGAGGACTTTGATCCATGTCAAGGCATGGTACGTAGGAAGCCTTCATGAGGTTCAAGCCCACCACTAGTGGACCCCCGGGTTCACCTTCACGTAGGTTTGTCGACGAAGCCCCACCCGAACTACGAGGTCTTTGATCCATGTCAAGGCATGGTACGTAGGAAGCCTCCCTGAGGTTCAAGCCCATCTCCCATCGGACCAAGGTCCCTTCCGCACGTCGGTTCGCCGACGCCCACCTTCCGAACTACGAGGACTTTGATCCATGACACAACATGGTACGTAGGAAGCCTCCATGAGGTTCAATCCCACCACTAGTGGACCCCCCCTGGGTCTACTTTCACGTCAGTTCATCAACACCCGGGCAACCTAGTGTGTAAGCCCCGCACCATCCGGACCAAGGTCCACCTTCACGTCGGTTCGCCGATCAAGACCCCTTTTGAACTACGAGGTCTTTCATCCATGTCAAGGCATGGTACGTAGGAATCCTCTACGAGGTTCAAGCCCACCTCTCGTCATTTATTCATGTCGAGTTCATACTCGTCCAGTACGACGTTAAACTGCATTCCAGTCCGACGGTAAGCCGTTGTGACCAACACGAACTACGAGGACTTTGATCCGTGTCAAGACATGGTACGTAGGAAGCCTCCCTGAGGTTCAAGCCCGACAATCATTGGCCCAGACCGTCTCCTTGTCGGTGTGCCAAGCCCCCCCATTTTCTCCTGAACTACGCGGACTTTGATTCCCAGCCATGGGGATACGTAGGAGGTCTCTTCGAGGCTCAAGCCCAATTCCACTGTCTCCCCTACGATGGTCCCATTTCGTCCCCCCTCCATTTCATTCAACTCTCCATTACCCATCCTGATTCTCACCCAGACTGCCATGTCCCAGCAAGATTATACCATTCCGCTCCTCTTCACAGCCGCCCATGGGCCGGTTCCGATATTGGCACCCCTTCAAGGGAAATTCCTCAATCCGACCCATTCCAGCTAATGCTCTGATCAGGATGATCTGTATCCGCTGGACGTTAAACCTATGGCATACCCTGTGTTAAACACAGGAAGATGAGGAAAACCTCAGATATATGTCTATGGCATATAATTCCCCGCGCTCGATGTGGGATTCCTCGGGCTTCCACACCCTCGAGAAGCCCTATGACAAGGGATAATAGACAGACATGCAAGTTCCCCAGCATCCAGACACGTTATTGATGCCTCGACGTGACTACTCCCCTGACTGAAGGTTGCTGCCCTGACCGGACCCTTTGGAATGTCCCGACAGAAGCAGTGTAATTAACCGGCGTCCATGGAAACATGGCACTGGGATGAGTTTCACGAACAACGTATTAAATCTATGAGGGACACCCAGACTAGGTGATGAGTTCTGAGGAGGAATCCATGGAAGGAAGAACTAACATCCCATCATCCCGTTTCGATCAAGGAGGAGACGTCCCTGAACACGGAACGAATGTCGCCCACCTTTGGAAAGCGAGAATGCGGGGCAACAGTAGTGCGTCCTCCATGGACGGTGCGGGCGGAGCGAGGCTGACCTTCACTCCTCAAGTTTCCGGGGTGAGGAGGACCTTCGCCAGTTGTAGAGAGGACGTAGGGAGGACCCCCACGTTGGAGAAAGACCGAATGGATAGTGCCTTCAGATCGGCGGTCGGGGGTAGGAGGAAGGACTCCATACCCTGTATAGTGGGCGCGGGAGAGGTTTCTGCGCTGCGCGTCACCACTGCGGAGTGGGTCTTCCTTCGGGATGGGGATAGCACGAGGCATACCTCCGTGACGAGATTCATAGCGGGGAAATCCCACGCTCTATGGGATGGTGGTACGGAGAGGACCTCCGTATGGAGTGACGTTACCACGGATTGGTCTGCGGCAATCATCGCTCGGGCCTGCGACCCCGAGAGTCAACCCAGCCTGCCCGTGGGGTGGCTGAGGCCTTGATCCCGGTCGGGTGAAGGAGTGCCCCTGCTCAGTGTATGCAGGAACTCCATGATGTGCGTTGGTGGTGGATTGGGCCACAGTAGTTGTTGAAGTCAACGTATCTTGGTGAGCGTCCTAAGCCCGGACCCGGCATTGATGTCGGGTCAGACGAGCTGGCGCAGGTGGTGTAGGGGCATAGCCTACCTGCTCTTCCTGTGAAGCCGGACGATGGTGCTGACTCGGCCGAATAGGAGCCCTTTCCTGGAGCCCTTGGATCGGGACTTTGAGCAGGCCGAGCCGGACGTCACCCGTCTCATCAGCATAAGTCGAGGAGTCGTCGAGGCGTTCCGGGGACAGGCTCCCGAAACGATTGAACGTTGGGGTGGGGAGCAGGGGCTCCCTGCGCGGCCTGTTAGGGCGGCATTGATGGCGGGGCCTGGATTCCCCGAGGTCCAGGCGGGCCATATCCTGAGTTGGGATGACCCCTTCCTCCTCGTACCTGCATACAAGGTTGTTGATCACCCTTTGCTGGATGATCTCTGACGGGGAGAGGGGACGTGGGTGCCCCGTATTCATGGATGTAGAGGCCTTCGTGGTGGAAGTGGAGCCATGCGGGGCGGCTGTGCCGGTATTTCCCCTGCCCCTGCGTAGGTGAGCGGGCGGTGATCGCGTCTCCACAGCAGCAACCTGGTTCTTGGGAAACGAAGAGATCAACTCATCAGCACTACGAGGAAAAGGGGTTGACAACCAGTGCCTCAGCGTCATTCCATTATCCGCGTCTGTAAGAAGGATCCACGCCAACACATTGCAGAATGGAATACCCCACGCTCTACCGCCCCAACTTCTGGTGAGTTTCACGCCAGGCTTACCGTTTGCTTGGCGGGACCCGGCGCCGGATATCTGGATCTGGTGACACGTCAATCTACTGGTGTCTCAAACGCTACTAATCTCCACATTGAGGAGAATAAATTCACGCCAGGTTCACCATTTCTATTTCTGACACTTTCGTCGGGGCGCGCGCGCATCCGTCCGCTGAGGACGCGCTGCTGTTGCCCCACATTCCCACTTTCCAAAGGCGGGCGGCATTCATTCCTTGTTTAGGGACGTCTTATCCTTGATCGAAACAGGATGATGGTATGTAGGTTCTTCCTTCCGTGGATTCCTCCTCGGAACTCGTCACCTAGTCCGGGTCTCCCTCATAGATTTAATACGTTGTTCGTGAAACTCTTCCCAGTGTCATGTTTCCATGGACGCCGGTTAATTACACTGCTTCTGTCGGGACATTCCAAAGGGTCCGGTCAGGGCAGCAACCTTCAGTCGGGGGAGTAGTCATGTCGAGGCATCAGTAGCGTGTCTGGATGCTGGGGAACTGGCATGTCTGTCTATTATCCCTTGTCATAGGGATTCTCGAGGGCATGGAATCCCGAGGCATCCCACATAGAGCGCGGGGAATTATATTCCATAGAAATATATCTGAGGTTTTCCTCAGCTTCCTGTGTTTAACACAGGGTATGCCGCAGGTTTAACGTCCAGGGGAGACGGATCAGCCCGATCAGAGCATTAGCTGGAATGGGTCGGATTGAGGAATTTCCCTTGAAGGGGTGCTGATATCGGAACCGGCCCATGGGCGGCTGCGAAGAGGAGCGGAATGGTATGATCTTGCCGGGACATGGAAGTCCAGGTGAGAATCAGGATGGGTGATGGAGAGTTGAATAAAATGGAGGGGGGACGAAATGGGACCATCGTAGGGGCGACAGTGGAATTGGGCTTGAGCCTCGAAGAGACCTCCTACGTATCCGCGTGGCTGGGAATCAAATTCCGCGTAGTTCGGGAGAAAATGGGAGGGCTTGGCACACCGACAAGGAGATGGTCTGGGCCAATGATTTTCAGGCTTGAACCTCAGGGAGGCTTCCTACGTACCATGTCTTGACACGGATCAAAGTCCTCGTAGTTCGTGTTGGTCACAACAGCTTACCATCGGACTGGAATGCAGTTTAACGTCGTATTGGGCGAGGATGAACTCGACGTGAATAAATGAAGAGAGGTGGGCTTGAACCTCGTAGAGGCTTCCTACATACCATGCCTTGACATGGATCAAATACCTCATAGTTCAAAAGGGGGCTTGGTCGGAGAACCGACATGAAGGTGGACCTTGGTCCGGATGGTGCGGGGCTTACACACTAGGCTGCCTGGGTGTTGATGAACTGACGTGAAAGTAGACCCATGGGGTCCACTAGTGGTGGGCTTGAACCTCGTGGAGGCTTCCTACGTACCATGTCATGACATGGATCAAAGTCCTCGTAGTTCGGAAGGTGGGCGTCGGCGAACCGACGTGCGGAAGGGACATTGGTCCGATGGGAGATGGGCTTGAACCTCCGGGAGACTTCCTACGTACCATGCCTTGACATGGATCAAAGACCTCGTAGTTTGGGTGGGGCTTCGTCGGCGAACCGACGTGAAGGTGAACCTGGGGGTCCACTAGTGGTGGGATTGAACCTCGTGAAGGCTTCCTATGTACCATGCCTTGACATGGATCAAAGTCCTCGTAGTTCAAAGGGTTTTCATCGGTGAACCGATGCGAAAGTAGACCCAGGGAGGTCCACAAGTGGTAGGTGTCGGTGAACCGACGTGAATAAATGATGGGTGGGCTTGAACCTCGTAGAGGCTTCCTAAGTACCACGCCTTAATATGGATCAATGTCCTCGTAGTTCAACTGGGTGTGCAGTTTAATGTCATGCAGGACAAGGGAATACAGTTTAATGCCATTCTGGATGAGGGAATACAGTTTAACGTCATGCTGGACGAGGGCATATAGTTTAACGTCATGATGGACGAGGGCATACAGTTTAACGTCATTCTGGACGAGGTCATACAGTTTAACGTCATACTGGACGAGGAAATACAGTTTAACGTCATGATGGACGAGGGCATACAGTTTAATGTCATGCTGGATGAGGGAATACAGTTTAACTTCATGCTGGACAAGGGAATATAGTTTAACGTCATGATGGACGAGGGCATACAGTTTAACGTCATGCTGGATGAGGGCATACAGTTTAACGTCATGCTGGACGAAGGAATTTCCATGGCCGATGCTTACTCTAAGCCCACGTGAGTCATGCTCGGTGTGAGAAACAAGAGGCAGCAAGGACCTGATGATCACGTCGCGAAGGGTGCGTCCGTGAAAATCGAAGAGGGGCTTACGCGTTAGGCGGCCCATGGTGATGGGACTTACTCCAGGATGGAAACCTGAAGTGCGGAAAAGCACAGCGAAAGAGGGATTTGGGACCAATGATGGGAGGTGCCTCGTTCCCTATCACGCCCTCCACTGACCTTGGTAGTGGGGAAGTACGGAGATCCAGGGGTGAAGCCTTCCGCAAGAGGGGCTAGGGGCTTACACCAAGGTGGTTGCCCTTCTCCCATGGACATATGCTACTCCGAGAAGGAGGATATCATCCCTTGTGGAGGGGATGACCCCGTCTCTGTGGAGACGGGTGGCGTAAAAAATTTCCGAGCTGGGGGAACCCTTCATGCGAAGCACGGGGCCGGATCACAGTTTAACGTCATGTGTTGAGGATGAGGTGTTTGGTAGTTTAACGTCCTGCAGCTCAGACGAGGTGGGTTTACTCCACACCCCTAGGACTTACATAACTGGTACCCTTTGCTCCTTGGGGGAGGTAAGGTACCAGTAAGGTCATGGTAAAAGGGGGTCTCAGAGCGAACCATCGAAGGGTCCACATTAGCGTGGCTATGCGAAGAAGCAATAGCCGTTAGCGTGCCTATGCGAAGAAGCATTAGGCGAAGCAACGCTATGGGTGACGTTGTCCATGGGACTTTGAAATTACATCGTGCAAACCTGGAGGGTCGCACGGGGAGAGGAATTGCCAAGCAGAGGAGTGTTCTTTGCGAAGTGGGGTGCCTTGGCCTTAGCATGGGGCAAAGGTGTGAGTGGAGGGTGCTTCGTGAAGTGGAACAGTATTCGCAGAGCACTGCCTTGCAGAGAAGAGGTGCCTCGCGAAGCAAGGTGCTGCGAGGCATTGTGCTTCGTGATGTGTCGCGATCCTGCCTTAGCATGGGGATCACTAGTACAGGATGGGTGTTTTGCGAAGCAGAAACGCTCCGCGGCTTCCCGGGTTCCCTTGGGAATCCCCTTCCTTCACGAATTCCCTTGAGCTTCGCGAAGGGGATCCTTCTCGGAAGAGGGGCTCGAAACGAGACACAGCGAAGGCGTCACGCGAAGTAGAAGTACCTCGCGGATCTCATGATTCCCGGGGCAAAGGGTGCTTCGCGATTCGGGAGAGGAGAAGCCGAAAGGTCGGATTGTCCGTCTCCTGGGCTCAGGGGGAGCCCAGTATTTATAGGCAAGGGGCGCAGCGAAGCAGAACTCACGCGGCGCGAAGGGGCGGTGGTGCTTTGCGGCGGGCTCGCAAACATCATGTCGTTCGCAGAGAGGTACCGCCTCCGGTGCTTCGCGGCAGGCTCGCGAATGTCAGGCCATTTGCGGAGAGGTACTGCCTCCGATGCTTCGCGGCGGGCTTGCGAACATTAGGCCATTCGTGGAGAGGTACCGCCTCCGGTGCTTCGTGGTGGGCTCGCGAACGTCAGGCCGTTCGCGGAGAGGTGCCGCCTACGGTGCTTCGTCGCGGTGCTTCGCGGCAGGCTCACAAACGTCAGGCCATTCGCGGAGAGGTACCGCCTCTGGTGCTTCGCGGCAGTGCTTGCGATGCTCGGGGAGTGCTTCGCGTCGGTGCTTCGCGAGGCAGCGTGCATGGATTCTTTTTCGCTCCTTCCTTGCGTGCAATATTTTGGCGCCAACAGTACCTAATTCCTAAATACAATAGAATTGTAGATCATTAGGGTTGTATTAAGTGTTTTATTATGTAATAAATCAAGTATTAATGTGAAATAAAAAAGCAGAGTTGTTATAAGTATCATCTCTAGAGGGATTTTTCTCAGAGAGGTGAGGTTGTGGTGAGTAGTATATCCATGGAAGACAACATGTTGGACCCCCTGACTAAAGAATTGAATTAGTAGAAACGTTATTATCATGTGAGATCTAGAGGACTGAAATTTATAGGTAGTTGGATCTATTCCAAGTAGGAGTTTGTTGGATTTGGTGTCCCGGGACCAATTGTTTAACTTTGATTACATGTATATTCGATATATTGAATATTAATTAAACATATTATTATATATTTGTTATTGTTTTGTATGGATTTAATGTAATAATGTCCTAGGATATTTTTCACATTGATAAGTTCATAGCAGTTCCCCCCTATGAAAATAACCTTGACGTGCTATGACAATATTCTTAATATAGTTTTGTGGTTCAATAACATACTATGATGGGACACGTAGTATTTTTACCATCAGGTGTGAGTACTCATAAGTGGATGAGGATTCTTCTCATGAAGTTTGAACTTAGTAATCTCCAAGATAGGATATTATGAGAACAGACCCATTGATAGAAATTCTACATGTTTTGGTGTCATCAGATATTCCTATTTGTGAGCACGTGTAATGTTCCTTAGACTTTAATATTATCATCAGTGCATTTCATGAACCACTCACTTAGATTTAATGATGAAATCCATCACGTCATACGTTGGTTGGAAGTATGGCATGTTAGGTGTGTCGTTATGGACATGTCATTAATGGATAAGCTTAGGAAAGATTTTTCTCTTCCATCTTTATGGAAGCTAATATCTCGATCCTTTGATTGGAATAGAACTATTTCTCTAAATTCTATGGTCATGGTGTAATGATGTGTTTATTTCAGATAGTCAAAGAAAGATGTATCGAGCATATATGTTGATGAAATCTTCATTCAACCTTCTTGATGAGATATAGTATAAAAGAATTATATTACATAGTGAGCATCCGTATGTGGTTGTTGATGTTGTGACATTAAGTTCTTTTTCTCGGGTGTCTTGACCCATTGCTAGATAGTAATCTTGGACTTTAGGAAAGAACGCCTAATTACAATGAGAAAAAATCCTAAAGGGTAACACATCAAGTGTCTTCATTCATCTTGATTAAATTCTATTTGAATTTAATTAATTGAATAAATATTATTCTCAAGAATGAAGAATAATTTTATTCAAGTTATATTTATCATATAAATTAAATAAATATTCATCCACCATATTGTGAATAAAATATATTTATTTATTTTATTTAATATTTAATAAATATTTATTTACTATTTTGTGAATAAAATATTAATTTAAGATATTAAATATTTTATTCAGGTATTCAATAAATGTTAGAGGAGTTCAAACAAATCAAGACCGCGTCCAATAATAGATATTAATTAATAAATTTATTAAATAATACTTTTTATTGTGTAAGTTGGCACGCGCCAAAAAATAATAGTATTATTATTTTATTATGTATCATGAAGTTTATTAAAGGTTATTATATCATTTAATGATAGGGATTCATTAAATACTTATTTTAACCTAAACTCTAGCTCTATAAATAGATGGTTATGTCTATTGTGTAGATGATTGATCGACGCACAATCGAAAAAAAGAGAAGTGTTGCGCACAACGAATTACCTCTCAAATCCTCCTTTTCTCTCCCTCTAAAGAATGTAAAATGCAAGATATATTTCTTCAAGACTGAAGAATGATAAATCTAGAATGAATAGTGTAAGACATTTGATTTTCTACACTTGCACCCGGAGATTGAGTGGTGTTTCTCAAAGATCATAGGAGCACAAGTGGATCACTGCTAGATGGATTATAATCTTGGATCCTCACAGCACAATGAAGGAAATCTGAAAGGGTATTTTCAGAATATCAACATTCATCAACAAAAAAAGTTCCTAAGACCAGGTATTCATTTCTTCAAATATTAAATAAATTAATTATAAATTTGATGTGAAAGATTCTCGCTCATGGTTTCGAGTAATTATAATTAAAAAAAATATCGCCCACCACTGCATGATTTCTCTATATATAGAACCAATAGTTACTCTTATTTAGTTTTTAATCTTTTAAATTCTTATGTTTCTATGGGTGTTCTTCTGTGTTGTTTTTTAGTGAAGTCAATTCTATCTAATCAGAGGAGAAATTTGTTTTAAAGGGTGGAAACTTAAAAAGAAAGACCACAGATTCACCCCCCTAGTAGTCATACATATCTTGACTAGTCTTTTCAAGTAGCATACTAGAGAGAAATCACAACAAGAAAACCAAGAATATTAATTATAGAAGATAGAAGACAATTCTTGAGAATTATTACCTCAACCAACTTCACTATTCCTTTGATATTGATGAGAAGAAGGATAATAAGGATGCCAATAGATCTGATCCACATGTTTTGAACCCCTAAACAACCTAAATCACAATGATTCCCTAATCAAAATAGCATCACAACATACTTTGACATGAACTAACACCTCTGCCATGAATTTTCAAGAAAGAAACACAAAGAAACCAAAGGAAAAGAGAAAATAACTCACCTTGAATTGCAAATAATCAATTTATTAGAGCAAAGGGTGTAGGCCAAATGAAGGAATCTCAAAGGTTCCCAAAATCTCACCCCAGGTCTCCTAGATTTTGAGAGAAAAGAATTAGAAACAAATGGATTTAGGATATCTTTTAAATTTATTCTGGTTCTATAAAGACACTCTTGCATAGCGTGACATGGGCCTTCATGCCGTGAAACCTTGGAATCAAACCTCTGTTGAATATCAAGGCATATGTATCATAGAAACCCTGAAATCATTCACACCATGAGAAAATCCTTCACTTCATGAATATTCATAACCTATAATTACATTGAATCTACTCATATCACATTCACAATGTGTCACATGATTCACACCATAGACTCCTCATGTAGCTGGAATTTCAACTCCAACTCGATCTCTTCCTCTTTGAGCTCCATCTGGACACCTTCAGTACCCAAAACTCACATATAACATAACCAAAAGGTCTGAGCTGTTACGAAATCAGAGAAAGGATAATCTTTTTGTACAAAAAATTTCTCTCAAGATCTCCCTCTTCCTCTCTTCCTCTCAAGATCGAGAAGAAAAAGAGAAATTCATTCAAGCCTGAAGGAACATGAAGCCAAGGGAACAATTCAAAATGATTAATCAACCATTATAACATCTAAAATTTCATCAACATTGTTCAGATATCAAAGTATCATGTTTGAATTACTGTTTTAGGGGCTATGATTTGTGTCATTTCCACACAAAAACAATACACTGATTAAATTAAAATGATCAACACCATCAATGAATAAATATCTCAAGACCGGTATAATCTTTCTTTTTGTGTTTTAAATTAATTATAAATTAACATGCAAAGATCCTCTCTTGGTTTCGGAAAAATCATTTGTCAATATTCTTCATAAAAAAAATATTGGCCTTGATTTTCACATCATGTACATTGTGAATGATCCGTTGAATCCGATAAAAGTTGAGTTGGTCATAAACCCAATATGTTCTTCTGCTACGTCCAAAACCATTGGTTTATAGCAGGAATAACTATGGTAACATCAGGAAATCCTCAAACAAAAAACTCAATCCTATGACCAACACAACACATCATTAGAGGCACTATGTGACCTTCATATAGCACCGATGTAACATCCCAAGATTTTAAAAGGAAACACTATGTTTTATAACCAACAAGATACATCACATTGGGCTTAAACGAACAACTAAATATTATTATTTAAATGTGATTCTTATCACATAACTATTAGAATGGAAGGTGGGAATAAGAATAACTATATTATGTTTAAACATGTGTATAAATTTTTTTTACATTCATACAATATATTAGATAGGTATAAGATAAGAACAAATCCAATTTTACGCATAAAAGATGTATTTTTCTAAAAAGGTAGTTTTTCAACCTTTTAATGGCAGACTTGTTTTAAAAATAAATTTTTTCACTTTTATAAATTTTATTATAAAAAATAAACTTCATTTTTAAACTTAAATAAAAAAATACTTTGGTTTAATTTTTGATATTTTTCTGATAAATTTCATTTTTAATGAATAATATAAAATACTACATTTTAATTGAAAAATAAATTTTCATCTGAATAATTGATAATGTTAAATTATATTTTAAATTTATTTTAATGTAAAATTAGATCAATTATACATCAATAAATCTAATTCAGTTCATTTTAATCAATTTCACATAGAAATTGGATATAAAAACATTTCAAACTTTTGAACATTTTTACTTTAAAAACTCATTGTTTTGTACCGTCTGCGGGATTAATTTTAAATTAATTTCTGCAACTTATGTGAATTGAGTTTTGAAAAATGGATTAAATATTTGGAATAAGAAGGTTAAAATTTATTAAATAGGTTCTTTTTATTTTTTAACAATATGAATAGTAATTTTGGTAAATTTTTGTTACCACGGTAAAGGGTAAATCGGGTAAAAATCAAGTAATAAAGGTTTAAAATAATATGATATGGATTATAAAATGACTCTTACAATTTACCTAATTTTATTTGGATGAAATTATTTCATCCATAATCACTAAAATTTCTAATATATGTTCTTTTTTCATTTATAAGTGATTATGACATTTATAATATTTAATTTAAAGAAAAGACAAATATGTCACAATCATATTATTAATAACTAAAATATTTTTAATAATGGGTTATCGGGAGGATATTTTCAACTATAAATAATAATTTAAAATATAAAAGATTTATCTTCATCATGGTAATTTAGTTTTAATTTTTAGTAAAGAAATAATTACCTTAAATGATTGCACAACATTGATGTAATAATTATTTTATTAATGGAAATATCAAATAAATGTTATTAAAAACTTTTAAATAAATATAATTTGAAAAAATTAATGTGACCAAAAAATTTTATGGATGAATTTGACATGTTAGGGATGTATTAATTTTTTTTTTTTTTGAATTTATCTTATTATTTTGATATTTTTAAAATTCAATGTAATGAATAGCCTCAAATTGACATTAATGATATTTTAAAATAAATAATATTTTATTAAATGTTATAAAATTCCTAAAAATATTAAATTAAACAAAAATATTGGGATAAAATGAAACATTTAATCCATAATCCATTTATGGTTTCTTTATCATTTTATAGTAACTATACTAACCCTCAAAGAGTAAAAGTCCATGTTTTCATGATAAGAATTAAATGAGTTAAATAAGGATTAAAAATAAATGATAAGGGTAATAATGTGACCTAAAATTGTATAAAAAATATTTTATGAGATTATTTTGACTCATACCCATATTATAATTTAAATAAATCAATTTTTATCCATTTGTAATTGAATATTAATTTATATTAATTTAATATTTTGAGGAATTCCAAGAATGTCCCTCCCCTCTATTATAAAAGAGAACCTCTTCTTCACTTTTCTTTACACTTAAAATCCTATTTGGTTCAGAAAATATCTGCCCAAATACCTTCATAAAATCCCTCCTCACATTATAGAGTCATTATTTTAGTCATAACACTCTACTTAGAGGTGTTAAGGTGTTGCTCAATGAAAGATTTCTAAAGAAGATGTATTATTTTAATCAAGAATTTTTGTTTTATTTATTATTCCACTTACTTAAAATATTATTTAACCATGATGAAATAATAACTCTAGTATCCTCCATATACTGAGAATTTATTATGTTAGTATCATCTCCACTTCCATCAAATGGGGAAACAACTTATCGATCGTGTGTATGGAGGACTACCGCTTCGCGAACCGATGAAATTCATTTTCCATCACCGTATCTCAAGATTGATTATAATGATGGAATTAAATTTTATATATTATATTCATGAAATATTTATCATTATGAAAAGATAATATATTATTTATTTTCTTACCTTTCCATGCACATAAAAATCATAATGTCATTCGTGCATACGTTTGAATTATTACCTCCATGAAGCGATGTGATTCATTTTTCATCTCCACATCACATGGATATATATATATAAGTATATATAAATTATTAATATAATATTATGATCATTATATAATGATAAAATTATACTTTATTTCCATAATGATCATTGAAAAATGGAAACGTTACTCGTGTGTACGTACGGCTTACCGTCTCCATGATTGTAACATAGTTCATTTTTAATATCCATATTTAATGGATGGATTTAAAAGTATAATTTATGTATAAAAAATATAATTATTTCATTATTATTATTCTATAAATTATGGACTAATGAACACTTTGACTATAGACGTCATACTGAAGTCATTCTGGACTCATGTATCGAATATTGTCAAAACGTCTGGATGAACATAAATAATTAAGTAATTGTTATAGCATTGTAATAAGTGATATAAAAGGAATAATAAACTTTAAAAATGTTCTCAATAAATTATAAATTAACCTAATTTTATTATTAAGGATGATAAATATTGTGTGTGATGAGTCTGAATCAAGGTAATGGACATTTTAAATAAATAAACCTTATTTTAAATGTTTTAAAGATTTATTTTCTAAATATTTCATTTTTATGTCCATGTTTTTAAAATTATTTTTATGAATGTATTCATATGGACATGAATTTTTTAAAAAGGGTATTTTCTAATTTCTCTCAAAATGTTTTCAAAAAGGAATCTTTTATGGTTTTATGTAAAGGCATTTATTTTAACAACCTCTTTTAAAGTTTCTCTTTCAGTTATTTTTAAAAAGGAAAAAAATGTTTTTTTTACATATACAACATAAATGGAATTTTAAATTTTCATGAAACTTTTGTTCTTTAATCTTTCCTTTATAATATTTCATATATCATTTTAATGAAAAAAAATCATTATTATGTGCGTGTTTTTTTAAGAAATGGGTATCTTGATATCAAAAATTGTTTTACAATTGGATTTAAAATATTTTTCAAGGGTTTTATTAATGACTTGGTCATTGGATATTATATATGAAGGGTTGGGCCCCATTATATCTCACATGTGATCCTGATATAGCTTATATTAAAGGTTGATCCCTATTATAGCTCATGAAAAATGGGTGAGCCCGATATAGCTTATATGAAGGGTTGAACCCCATTATAGCTCATGAAAAATGGGTGAGCCTGATATATCTTATATGAAGGGTGAGTCTCATTATAGCTCTCTAATGCATTTGGTACTTCAGAGATGGTAGTTGACCATATGGTTATTTAATTTGTAAGTGTTTTATGATGATTATATCCCAAGGCACCTAGATGAATTTTATATGTTTTATAATTACTTTTCATGAAAAATGTTTGATTTTTCAAAAGGTAAGATAATGATATTTTTGAAATTATGGTTTCTTTTTTGGGGTAAAAAAGATATGCTTTTAAGAAAAAAATTATGGGTTTTCACTAGACTACTGATTTCCTTTCTTTTATGTCCTTTAGTGAGATTTTTGTGTTCATCCCAAGTTTTAAAATGTTTTTCATATGTCTTAAAGATTGGTAAGGCCTAAGAAGATATCATGATAAAGGTATTGAATTTATGTCATGAAAAGAAATCATGTTTTATTTTAAAAGGGTTTCCTTTGATGTAAAAAAAGGATATTGAGTATAAGTGTCCACTTATAATGTATGATTTTACTATGTAAGTGTTTTTCCTAATTGTATAAAACTCTAAACCTAAAAGATTTTTTGGAAAATAAATTGATTTCTAGTTTTAAAATAACTAAAATATGATTTTTTTTAAGGGCGGGTTCTTATAGATAATTCCACAACCTCAGGTGTCGATGAATTTTCATTGGGGGTTGAACTCCAAGATGGACATCCATTGGCCATTATGGGTCATGAAGAAATTGGAGTGCTAGTTTGAGCTCTGTCAATTCGGCAGGAAGATGATTTGGACTCTGGGGATGACTACATTGAACCACCAGGGCATCGATGAGATTTTTGAATTAAAATCGATCTCCCACCTTTCCATGACAATTTCAACATGGAAGAATTTTTTGATCAGATTGTAGAGATTGAAAAATACTTCGACTTTATGGATATTGATATCCACATAGGGTGTCATTAGTTCCCTATGTGTCTATAAAAAATAATATTTATAAAAACTCAACTATACTACTTAATTAATTAAAATGTAGTAAAGCAGCAGATCGAGATCGATCCACAGGGGCAGAGAAATTAGTTTATTAGAATTTCAAAATATTAGTTTTATTAATTTTATGAAATGGGTGATAAAATATTAGGTTTGATTGATTTTTGATAAAATGAAAGATGAAAGCAAAGCATATTGATTGGTTTGTGAAAGTAGATTTTAAAAGCATGCCAGGGTAATGTAATATCGAGGTTCAGGTGTAGTAGGATTTTAGAAAATAGTTTGATTCATGATTTGTGTTGGAGTCATGGTGAGGAAGATCTAATGGTCATGGTATCTCCTTCTTAACGTGACAATACCCTATTTCCCTTGGTCCGGTAGTTTAGGATTTCACCGAATTAATTTTTTCCAAATACCGTATTTAAACCCGATTTCCCCTAAAATTAACAATGGTCATGCCTTCTTTAGGGTTATCAGTCGCGCAATTTTTATGTTCATTTTATATTTGAATATCGATGGTCATGATAAAATAAAAATAAAAGGATTGGAAATTAATTGATGAAATCATGCAAACCAGATACGTGAATAAAAAATAATTAAATCCAACGCACCTACCCCCTTTGTTTTGATCACCCTAGAACATAATGGGTTTACCCCCTCATCCTAATGATGAGATAATAATATAAAAGGAGAAAATAAAATAAATGCATAAAGAAAATAAAGATTAATTGGTGAGGGCCCTGTGCAATGCAGCTTCTCGTTTTGAGCTTCTATCTTTGATTCAGAATGCCTCAAAGAAGTAGCATGTACCTCTATTTATAGGATTCAATTGGGTTCTATCCAACCTTAGTCATTATGTGTAATGTGATTACACATTGTGTAATCCTGATATGAATTTGATTCTATGATTTTTGGATCTGCGTGAATTTCATTCAAAGACTTTGACCATTGAATCATGTCATGACGTGTAACTATGGCTCGTGACATGTAATAGCTTCACAACTTAGAATTTCATGACTTGGATTCATGGTCTACGACATGTCATGAACTGATACTACACACCATGTATTGAAGATTCACGACATGTGGTTCCTTTTTCTGCTCCCAAATATCATCTTGCCTTAGTTTCTTCAGTTTGGTGTCTTAGAAGTGCTCCATGATTATTCTCAAAAATCTGGTGTCACGTTGTTTTTCTCTAATTTCTTCTTCTTTTTGTTCCTTTTTCATTTGTTCATTGTCTCCTACCTCAAAACACAAAACATGTTAATTTATCCAACATTTGGCAAGAATATTCATTTGAGTACACAAATCAATACCTTAAAATACTATAAAATTTATTCATGAATTACACTTATTAGATATCCCAGAAAACCTTTGGGTAAAATATGCAGCTTATAAGTTTTGCGACGAAGCTTCCACATGGTGGGAACAGTTGTAGAACAACTGACATTGACAAGGTAGAAGCCTCGTCCAGTAGAGAATTACAAGATAAAGGAGTTCCTACAAAGATGTATCGGAAGAAGGTTTGAGGATCTTTATAAAGTATTTTTTAAAGTTAAAAATTATGATGATGTTGAGTTGAATGTTCAACGCCTCAATAATCATGAAGGAAGGATCGTGATTATAGCCGGGTTTTTAGGATTTTTTGAAGATCGTTGATTCTTAGATTTGAGGAAAGTTCTTATAAAGTTTTTTACTCCAATTTATTCTAAGGTTTTAAGGAAGACAATTAAAGGAGGACTCGAGCATATAATTTAAATTTGGAGTGGGAAATTCAAATTTGAAGTTTTTGTTTCTACCTTGTTTTTTGGAGAAGTTGTGAGTATATAAAGGGGAGTATGTGTGTTGTGAAGTGGTTTTTGTTGTTGTGTTTTTTGTTTAAGAAGTGAGGTGTTGACCACAAAGCTTGAGAGTTGTTTTCCTTTTGGTCTAAGTATCTGACGGAGCAGTACCATACAGAGGATACCATACAGAGAGTATCAAAAAAAAGTACCGGACGTAGGGTATCAGATAGAGGGTATCTGACAAAGTGATACTAGACATAGGGTATCAGACATATAGGTAAACTGATAGAGGGTATCAGATAGATAGCATACCAAATAGATGGTATCAAATAGAGAAGTATTGTATAGACAGCTACCAGATAAAGAAGTTATCAGATGAACGGGTTTAGACAATGAAGTTTAGACAGAAGTTCTTACTCACTACTCTATAAGAAATCGAAGAGGAATAAGAATAACTCGTAAAAAGGAAAGTGTGAAGAATTCAAGTATCATAGAAACTCCATGTTGAATCTTGTAGGTTAAGGTTCATTTCATTGTTGTAAATATTTTTTGTCATATTAATTATGTGAGGAGAAAATGAATTTTCACAGGGATATAATTATATGCAAGTTATGGATATACCCTACTTGCTGTAAACCAAAAAATATTATTTTTTAGTGGATGTGTGGTCTCATATTGTTTCTAGATCATTCCAAGGATTAGAAAATCTTATTGAGTAGTTAACCTTGTAAATTATTTTTCTTTTATGGGTGTTATTGTGTTTTTTTCAGTGGAGTCAATTCTATCTAACTATAGGTAAAATTTGTTTTAAAGATAAGAAACATAAAAAGACAGATCACTGATTCACCCCCCCCCCCCCCCTCAGTGGTCACACAAATCTTGACTAGTCCTTTCAAGTAGCATATTAGGGAGAAAACACAACAAGAAAATAAAACATATTAATTATATAATATAGAAGATAAGTATTGAGAATCGTTACCTCAACCAAATTCACAATTACTTTGAAATTGATGAGAAAAGTGAGAATAAGGATTCCACCAGATCTAATCTGCACGATTTTAACCCCCAAGAAACCTAAACCACAAAAATTATCTAATCAAAATTGCATCTCAACATACTCCGACATTAACCGGAACCTCTATCAGGAATTTACAAGGGACAAGAAAAAACCAAAGTAAAAGAGAAAATAACTCACCCTGAATTGCAAAGAATCAATTTCTTAGAGAAAATTACATAGGACAACCGAATGAATCTAAAAGGCTCCCAAAATCGCACCCCAAGTTGCCTAGAGTTTGAGAGAAAAGAATGAGAAAAAAGGGGATTTAGGTTATCTCCTAAATTTATTCTCATTCTAGAAAGACACTCATTCACAGCATGACATGGGCCTTCATCATCATCATGTAATTTTTTATTGAATGAAGTAAAATATACAAAAGATAGACACAGGGACCCCCCCCCCCCCCCGCCACCAAGAAAGAACCTAAGGGGGTCTGAAATGATGCAGATCGAGTGCATCCCCTTTAATAAAGTCAATCCCATTGGGTTGAATACTCCCCTCAGTGTAAAGTAACACCTCATCCATGATAGTGAAGTCCACTGAGGCCAAGTAGTCTGTGACCTTTCCCCCCTCTCTCCATGTATTAAGAACATGAACATTGATATTGATCATACTTCTACATTTTCTGATGATATAGTAGATTAACCAAGGAGACTCGTCGTACCCTTCTAAGGCATTGTGAACAATTAAGTAGTCTATTTAAATTTTGGAGATAACTAGACCCTTTTGCATGCATAGTCTTAGCCATGTGTGCATTGTCGTCGCCTCCTCTTAAAGGGAATATCCCTAGCCCAATCTGGTTGAGAGTGCTAAGTAAACTGATCCATTACAGTCATGTACCACTCCCCCTCCATTCAAGTTCCCTTGGACACAAGATTCGTCCGTATTGAGTTTCAATCCCACCGAGGGAGGTCATCAGCATACCCAGTTAACCTCCCTACTACTGGATAGCAAGGCCACGTTGGTCCATGCCTGAAAACGATGAAGAGAAGGGTCCACCTTTCAAGTCCTCACTGCCATGTTTAGGTCGAGTAACAGATTTTTTCCCATACAATAATAACACGAGCCGTCACCCCCACACCCTTGTGCTTTGATTTGTTCCACGACTTCCAAATACTCCATCACCCTGCATGCAACACCACCGAGAAGGATACCCTCTCCGGGCCTCCTACCTCAGATATATGAAACCATTTAATAAGAAATGATAGGGTAGACTCATCCGAGGATAGGGTCGTAGATAATTCCCCAAGGACTCCCCACACCTCACATTCCCAGTCACTATCGAAGAACAGATGAGTAGTTATCTCCTTGCTAGGAACACTGCAGCAAATGCACCTAGATGCAAATTGGATACCACATCTACAGATATTATCATCGGTTGAGAGGGCTTTGTTTCAAACCCTCCATGTAAGAAAATTGAGCTTGGTGGGGATGTTTTTCACCCAAACAATTTCATCCCAACCCCCAGACTGGACCTATTTATTACTGATGTGGCGAAAATCCTTCGAGGAGAGACTGCCCAAGTCATAGGCGGTGAAAACACATTTTTCCTCCTCTTTATTCATCTCAACGAGTTGAAAGCATTCAAGCTTCTTCTTATCCAAAACTGTATTGATGAAAGAAGGGAAGAGAATAGCCTCCCTAAATGAGATATCGATTTTCAGGCATCCAGGGAACCCCAGTGTTGTACCGCACCAATCCCGATGCCAGAAACATAACTCACCTTTCCCCACCACCCATTCGAAGACAGGTTGAAGCACAACCACAATGGGAGGAATCATCGACCAAAGGGAAGAATAATACCCCTCCCCTGAGTCCCAAATCCGCATTACATATTCATGTATGGTAGTTTCCCATAGAATACGTCATTCTAGGACACTCCATTCAAGCCTTGAATGCATGTAGTAGAGGGTATCCTCTAGGTTGCGCACATTGATTCCACCTTCACCCACTGGTCGTGCCATTTTTTCCAGGATACCCAATGTTTCTTCCCCTCCGATAACAGGTCCCAAATGAAATTGGAAAGAATCTTGTCGATCATTTTGATAACCCCCTTAGGGAGTTTTATGGAGGATAGGTCATGGATTGGAGAAGTCACTAGAACGTTGTTCACTAGGGAAATGTGTCCGCTAAAGGACAAGAATTGATTCTTCCAGTTCAACACTTTATCTGAAACTCTAGTGCAGAGAGCATCGAAGTCCCGAATATAAAGCCTTCCAGGCGAGACGAGCGCACCTAGATAGGACATAGGTAAATTCCCCCTCTGGATGCATTTGGTTCCCAAAACTCACAAAGTAATAGAAGAAGAAGGTCTATATCATTACATAATCAGATAAAGGTTAATCCTTATGCACAAAAATTTCCTATCAATATCTTCCTCTTCCTCTATCCATAGATTACTATCAATATTGAGAAGAATAAGAGAAATTTCTTCAAGTTTGGAGGAACGTAAATAAGTCAAATCAAACAATATAAAATGATCAATAAGTCATTCTAGCACCTGATGTTTCATCGGCATTGTTCAGAGATCAAAGTAGAACGTGTGAAATACTGTTAGAGGGGATTTTCTTTGGGTCCTAGCTACACAATGACAATACATAGATTGAATTAAAATGATCAACATCACTAATGAAGAAAGATCTCAAAATCGAGGTAATATTTCTTCTTGTCTTTTAAATTAAATATAAATTAATGTGTAAATATCCTCTCTTGGTTTTGGAAATGTTATTTATCAATATTCTTCAGAAAAATTTTCATTGGTCATGATGTTCACATCATGTAAATTACGAATAATCTGTTGAATCTGATAAAAGATTAGTTGGGCATAGGCCCAATAGGCACTTCTGCTGCATCTAAAATCATCGGTCTACAACAAGAATAACTATGGAAACTGTAGTAACTCCTCAAACAAAAAAATTTATCATGTGACCAACACAACACGTCATTGGAGACATTTTGTGACCTCCTTATAGCATAAATTCCATAACCTCAGGTGCCAATGACTCATCGTCGGGGGATAAAACCCCAAGATGGAAATCCATTGGCCATCATAGGTCATAAAGAAATTGGTGTGCCAGTTTAAGCTCTCCCAGTTTGGTGGGAGGATGATTTAGACCCTTAGGATGAATATGTTGAACTACTAGGGCGCCGATAAGCTTCATGAATTAATGTTGATCTCTTTCCTTTCCATGAAAATTTTGATGTGGGATGATTTCTGGATTGGAATGTAGGGATTGAAAAATACTTCGACTAGATGGATATCTTATAACACCTTTGGGTAAAATAAGTGGCTTATATGTTTTGTGGAGGAGCTTCTGCGTGGTGGGAATAGTTTCAGAACAACCCACACTGATAGGGTAATAGCCTCATCTGATCATAGTGGTGTATAAAGGAATCCTTGAGATTTCAGTTCATTTCAAATGATTATGATCAGGTATTATACCAACAGTGTCATGATTGTCACCAAGGCCCACAGATCGTGAAATAATACACACAAAACTACCATCAGATTTCGACTTGAAACAACCTTTGTGAGACCAAGGGCCATAAAATCTCAAGGTTTGTTAGAGGCCTTCAACTAGTTTTCCAAGATTAGGTGCAGCTCATCACTTCATTCAATTAGGTTGAGATTATTATTCAAGACCTTCGAGTGGAGGTTTAGCTACAGTGACACCCCTATTCTTCCCCTAGATCTTGGGATTTGGATAGGAAAAAACCCTAGGTTGGTGGATCCTCCACATTGGGAAGGTAGGCCCCTTGAGATGATGGGTAAATCGAGTGAATACAATCCCAAATATCCCTTGCAAGTACCACTAGAAACACAACACAACTAAAATATCCCTCTCCATCTCATCAAAACAATAATTTTTATGCTCAAAGGTTCGATGAAAAGTGTTATCAGTGTCAAAAACCTAGACACCTTTTAAATAGCCATCTGAATCAGGGCCAGGTTAACCTGATAGTTGGTGATAAGGATGACGAGGCAGTCAATGATGATTGTAACGATCACTATATCATCAGCCCAGAGTAATTTCCAAAGGTGGGGGAGAATGTAACATCCTTAGATTTTAAAAGGAAACACTATGTTTGATAACCAACAAGATACGTCACATCGAGCTTAAATGAACAACTAAATATTATTATTTAAATGTGATCGTTATCACCTAGCTGCTAGAATAGAAGGTGGGAATAAGGCTAATTGTATTATGTTTAAACATATTTATAAAACATTTTTATATTTATTGAATATATTTTATTGACATAAGATAAGAACAAATATAATTTTACGCATAAAAGATATATTTTTCTAAAAAAGTAGTTTTACCGCCTTTTAATGGTAGACTTATTTTAAAATTAAATTTTGACACTTTAATAAATTTTATTTGAAAAAATATTCTTAATTTTTGAAATTGAAATATCAAAATTTACTTTGGTTTAATTTTTGGTATTATTCTGATAAGTTTCATTTTTTAATAAATAATGAAAATACTGCATTTTAATTGAAAACTAACTTTTCATCTGAATAATTTATAATGTTAAATTATAATTTAAATTAGTTTTAAAGTAACATTAGATCAATTATACATCAATAAATTCAATTTAGTTCATTGAAATAAATTTCACATTGAAATCAATTTCACATTGAAATTGGATATAAAAGCATTTCAAACTTTTGAACATTTTTACTTTAAAAACTTGTTGTTTCTTCCCGTCTGCGAGATTAATTTTAAATTAATTTCTGAAAATTCTATGAATTGAATTTTAAAAAATAGATTTCATATTTGGAATCTGAAGGTCCAAATTTAGTAAATAGATCCCTTTTATTTTTGGACAATATTAATAGTGACTTTGGTAAATTATTGTTACCATGGTAAATGGTAAATCGAATAAAAATCAAGTAATAAAGGTTAAAAATAATATGACATGGATTATAAAATAACCCTTATACATGACCCAATTTTATTTTTATGGAAATATTTTATCCATAATCACTTAAGGTTCAAATACATGGTCTTTGGTTTCCATTTATAAGTGATTATGACATTTATAATATTTAATTTAAAGAAAAAACAAAGATATCACAATCATATTCTTAATAACTAATATGTTTTTAATAAGGGATTATCCAGAGGTTATGTTTGACTATAAATAATAATTTGGAATCTAAGATATTTTTATTCATCATGGTAATTTAGTTTTATTTTTTAGTGAAAAAATAATTACCTTAAATGCTTGCACAGCAGTGATGTAGTAATTATTTTATTAATGGAAATATCAAATAAATGTTATTAAAAATATTAAAATAAATATAATTTTAAATAATTAATGTGATCAATGAATTTTATGGATGAATTTGAAATTTTAGGATATTTTTTAAAGTCAATGTAATGAATAGCCTCAAATTGACATTAATGATATTTTAAAATAAATAATATTTTATTAAATGATATAAAATTCCTAAAAAAATTAAATTCAACCAACATATTGGGATAAGGTGAAAAATTTAATCCATAATACATTTATGATTCATTTTTAATTTTATATTAACTATATTAACCCTCAAAATGTAAAAGTCCATGTTTTCATGATAAGAATTAAAGGAGTTAAATAAGGGTTAAAACTAAATGATAAAGGTAATAATGCGACCTAAACTTATCTAAAAATTATTGGATGAGATGATTTAGATCCATATTCATCTTAGCTTAGAAATAAATTAATTTTAATCCATTTGTAATTAAATATTAATTTATATTAATTTAATGTTTTGAGGAATTCCAAGAGTGTATCTCCTCTCTCTTCTAAAAGGGAACCTCTTATTTTCTTTTCTTCACACTTCAAAACCTATTTGGTTCAGCCAATATCTTCCCAAATACCTTCCTAAAATCCCTCCTCACATTATATAGGCTTTATTTTATGCATAACACTCTCCTTAGAGGTGTTAAGGTGTTACACAATGAAGGATTTCTAAAGAAGATGTACCGTTTTAATCAAGAGTTTCTGTTTTATTTCTTCTTTCACTTACTTCAAATATTATTTAATCATGATGAAATAATAACTTCAGTATCCTTCATGTACTTAGATTTTATTATGTTAATATCATCACCTAAATCCATATCTACTTCCATCAAATGGGAAAGGAAGTTATCATTCGTGTGTATGGCGGACTACCGCCTCGTGAACCGATGAAATTTGTTTTTCATCACCATATCTCAAGACTAGTTATAATGATGAAATTAAAGTTTATATATGATATTTGTGACATTTTTATCATTATTAAAAGATAATATATCATTTATGTTCTTACATTTTTATGCACATAAAAATGATAACGTTGTTCGTGCGTACGTGTTAATTATCACCTCCACGAAGCGATGCGATTCAGTTTTCATCTCTGCATCACATGGATGATATATATAAGTATATATAAATGATTAATATAATATTATGATCATTCTATAATGATAAAATGATACTTATCTTTTTTCCATAATGATCATTGAAAAAATGGGAATGTTACTCATGTGTACGTACGGCTTAATGTCTCTATGATTGTAATGCAGTTTATTTTTCATATCCATATTTAATGGATGGATTTAAAAGTATATGTTGACCTCACCTGTTTTGATAATCCCAATCATGATTTAATATGTTTTTATAATCTCGATGTGTGCTTATAATTATATATATATATATATATATATATGCTGAATATCAAAAATATTTTTTAGAATATATCTATCAATGTTTCTCTATGTTTATACATACTTTGAAATAGTCCTAACTCAATCTGGATGTGTTTTGCATAGAACAGATAACTGTTAAGTCCATCGATATGCTCATAGTTACTGATACATAAAAACAGATATACAGCTACTGATAAGGTCACCGATACGGTTAAGGTCACCGATATGCATAACTGTTACCGATAGAAGCAGAGCTACCGATAGAATAAGTCTAACGGTATGCACAAGTCTACCGGTATGCAAGTCTACCATTACAGAAAGGTCACTGATACACAGAGCTACCGGTATGTATAAGTCCACCGGTAATCAAATTCCACTGATACAAAGTCTATCGATAAGTATAGTTACTGATACAGATAGAGTCACTGATATGAGCAGCTACTGGTACAAGCAAGTTACTGATAGACAAGAAGAGCTACCGACAGCATCTATCAATACAAGTCTTCTGGTATGGACAGGATACAAGAAGAGCTACCGATAGAAGGTGTTACTGATACGCAAAGCTACTGTTACACTGAGTAACTGTTACCATTACAAGTCTACCAATAGAGAGCTCACTGATACTCAGAGCTACCGATACAAGTCCACCGACAGAGAGCTACTGATGGAAGATGACTGTTAACCAGTCACTGTTACTCAAACTCTATACTTTGTCAATATTATTAAAATAATGCTAACGGTCATATTTGATGATTTTAATGCAATTAATGTTATTTAATGATAGTTGTTGGCATGTCAGGGAACCATACCTCGTACCTGTCAAAGGTAATCATTCCCATTGTCTGACCTCAAGGAATAAAAGGGGATATCAAGCTACTGGAGAGAGATATGAGAAGACACGAACACACGTACATACAAAGAAGAACACACGGAGAACTAGAAGAACTCTCATACTCATCAAGAACATAAGTTCAAAGAAGAATCTTAAGTGGTGCAAAGAATAATCTCCTACTCAAGCTGAACACCTACACTGGAAGTGAAGGAACAGAACTACGACACTCTGTTTTTCTTGACAAAAAACCAGAGAAGGACTCAAAGCTTCAAATGCTTCAAACCAAGGAGTCCAGAGCTTCACTCACAACACATAGAGCATTCTAAACTTATCTTTATTTGTTTAGCTCTGTTGTGTTTCATTCATTCACATTTTGAGCAGTGTGTGTACTCTATATATTCTATACACACACTGTCTCATGTGCTGAACTGGAGGATTTCTAAATCCTCATACAAAACTTCTATAACTCTTTTGTATCCCACTGTGGATAGTGGTAGAGGTCAAGTGTGACCTGGATAGCCTATGTGCTATTGTTCTTGTTCCCATGAAGAACTGTGGTAGAGGTCTTAGTACCTGGACAATCCCAGTACTGTTGTTTACCCCGATCCAGGGTGTGGATCAAAATTTATATAAATTGTTTGTGATGACTAAGTCTCTGCTTGAGACTGAACCTCTTGGTTAAAACTGTTGTGCTTATTTGTTTTGGTTTTAACAATATCTTATATCCCGCTGCTAATTACTTTGAAATATAAAAAAAATTAAAGTTACTTTGATAGTTAATTTAGCAAGTGTTGGTAACTATTGTAAATCAGTAGGTTAGTTTCAAAAGCTAATTTGATCTTCTGATTAAATTAACTGAGACCTAATCAATCTTTTGAGAACCTAACTGAACCTCTACAATTTTGCAAATTCACTACAGTTTAACTTAGTTTTTAAATTGGGGGATTTTAATAGAAATCTTTGTAACAGAAATTTTAATTGGAACTCAATTCAGCCCCCTCTTGAGTATCCACTCCGACCAACAGTATAATTGATATATAGAAATGATAATTATCTCATGATTATTTTTCTGGAGGTGGACTAATGACCACTTTTACTATAGACATCATACCAAATTCGTTTTGGACTCACGTACCAAATATCGTCAAAACATCAGACATGAACATAAATAATTAAGTAATTGTTATAATATGGTAATAAGTTATATAAAAGGAATAGTAAAGTTTAAAAAGGTTCTTAAGAAAGTATAAATTAACATAAGTTTATTATTCAGGAAGATAAAGATTTTACATGACGATTTGAACTCAAGGTAAGAGACTTTTTAACTAAATAAACTTTATTTTAAATGTTTTAAAGATTTACTTTCTAAATATTTTATTTCATGTCCATGTTTTTTAAATGATTTTTATGAATGTATTCATATGGACATGAATGTTTTAAAAAGGATATTTTCTAATTTCTCTCAAGATGTTTTCAAAAAGGAAACTTTTTATGGTTTTATGTAAATGACTTTCTCTTAAAAATCATCTTTTAAAGTTGCTCTTTCAGCTCTTTTTACAAAGATACACTACGGGAAAAATGGTTAATAGCGACGGGGTATTTGCGACGGGAATTATTCCCGTCGCAAATACCTTTCGCAAAGGAGTATTTGTGACGGGCAACTATTCCCGTCGCAAATAATCTGTTATTTGCGACGGGTTTTTTTACCCGTCGCAAATAGTTTGGCGCGAAATGCGCACCAAACCGCGTGAAGGTTATTTGCGACGGGGTTCTATCCTCGTCTCAAATAACCGGCGGCGGTTAAAGACTATTTGCGACGGGGCTGCAGTCCCGTCGCAAATACCCAGGCGGCAGGGGTTATTTGCGACGGGTGCCGTCGCAAATAACCGTTTTTAATGCCGCCCATAATTAAATGCGGTCAGGGTTATTCGCGACGGGGTTCTATCCCCGTCGCAAATAATCGGCGGCGGTTAAAGACTATTTGCGACGGGCCTGCAGTCTCGTCGCAAATACCCCGGCGGCAGGGGTTATTTGTGACGGGCCCCGTCGCAAATATCGTTATTTGCGACGGGTTTTCCGTCGCAAAAAAGCCCGTCGCAATTAATATAACCTATAAATACTGTCAACCATTACAATTTTCTCACTCTCAACTCTCAACCGTTCCAATTTTTCCACTCTGAATCTTTTACGACTTTCAGTTGTAAAAAAAAAAATTCCGACTTCGAGGATTCAGTTAGTGGTGTTCTACAATTACAGCGGCTCGACATTGACATCAAGTTTATGGTTTTTATCTGAATTTTAATTTAATATTTATTTTATTTATTATATTTATTTAGTTTAAGTTTTTAGAATTTTTTTTCTGATTTCTAATCAGAAATAATTATGAATAAGTATTAATAATTAACAGTAATTAGAGACAATTAAACACTAATTAATTTAAAATAGTTAGCTGTAATTACAATTAATTAGCAGTAATTATAAAAAATTAAAATTAATTTGAATTAATTAATAATAATTACAAATAATTAACATTAATTAGTAATAATTTATAATAATTACCAATAATTAGTAATAATTACTAATAATTAGTAATAATTACTAATAATTCCCAATATTCAATAATTGCCAATATTTGTCAATATTTGTCAATATTTTTTCCAATAATTGCCAATATTTACCAAGAATTGCAAATAATTGTCAATATTTACCAATAATTAGGAATAATTACCAATAATTAGGAATAATTACCAATAATTAGAAATAATTACCAATAATTAGGAATAAATACCAATAATTAGGAATAATTACCAATAATTAGGAATAATTACCAACAATTAGAAATAATTACAAATAATTACCAACAATTACCAATAATTAGTAATAATTCGTAATGATTACCAATAATTAGTAATAATTACCAATAATTACCAATAATTACCGATAATTAGTAATAATTTCCAATAATTAGTAATAATTACCAATAATTGGTAATAATTAGTAATAATTACCAATAATTAGGAATAATTAGTAATAATTACCAATAATTACCAATAATTAGGAATAATTAGCAATACTTACCAATAATTGGGAATAATTAGTAATAATTACCAATAATTACCAATAATTAGTAATAATTATCAATAATTACCCATAATTAGTAATAATTACCAATAATTACCAATAATTAGTAATAATTAGTAATAATTATCACTAATTACCGATAATTAGTAATAATTAGTAATAATTACCAATAATTAATAATAATTAGAAATAATTACCAATAATTACCAATAATTAGTAATAATTAATAATAATTACCAATAATTAGTAATAATTAGTAATAATTACCAATAATTAGTAATAATTAGTGATAATTACCAATAATTGCCAATAATTGCCAATAATTAGTAATAATTAGTAATAATTATCAATAATTAGTAATAATTACCAATAATTCGTAATAATTACCAATAATTAGTAATAATTCGTAATAATTCGTAATAATTAGTAATAATTAGTAATAATTAGTAATAATTAGTAATAATTAGTAATAATTAGTAATAATTACCAATAATTACCAATAATTAGTAATAATTATCAATAATTAACAATAATTAGTAATAATTACCAATAATTACCAATAATTAGTAATAATTAGTAATAATTATCACTAATTACCAATAATTATTAATAATTAGTAATAATTACCAATAATTACCAATAATTAGTAATAATTAGTAATAATTACCGATAATTAGTAATAATTAGAAATAATTACCATTAATTAGTAATAATTACCAATAATTACCAATAATTACCAATAATTAGTAATAATTCGTAATAATTAGGAATAATTACCAATAATTAGGAATAATTCGTAATAATTAATAATAATTAGTAATAATTAGTAATAATTAGTAATAATTAGTAATAATTACCAATAATTACCGATAATTACCAATAATTACCAATAATTAACAATAATTACCAATAATTACCAATAATTAGTAATAATTACCAATAATTAGTAATAATTCGTAATAATTAGGAATAATTCGTAATAATTTGTAATAATTAGTAATAATTAGTAATAATTAGTAATAATTACCAATAATTACCAATAATTACTAATAATTAGTAATAATTACCAATAATTAGTAATAATTACCAATAATTAGTAATAATTAGAAATAATTACCAATAATTACCATTAATTAGAAATAATTACCATTAATTACCATTAATTAGTAATAATTACCAATAATTACCAAGAATTACTAATAATTGGTAATAATTACCAATAATTACCAATAATTATCAGTAATTAGTAATAATTACCAATAATTAGTAATAATTACCAATAATTAGTAATAATTACTAATAATTACCAGTAATTACCAATAATTATTAATAATTAGTAATAATTAGTAATAATTAGTAATAATTAGTAATAATTACCAATAATTAGTAATTATTACCAATAATTACCAATAATTACAAATAATTAATAATAATTAGTAATAATTACCAAAAATTAGTAATAATTAACAATAATTACAAATAACTAGTAATAATTACTAATAATTACCAATAATTACCAATAATTATTAATAATTAGTAATAATTAGTAATAATTAGTAATAATTACCAATAATTAGTAATAATTTCAATAATTACCAATAATTAGTAATAATTACCAATAATTAGCAATAATTACCAATAATTAGTAATAATTAGTAATAATTACCAATAATTAGTAATAATTACCAATAATTAGTAATAATTCGTAATAATTAGGAATAATTAGGAATAATTACCAATAATTAGGAATAATTAGTAATAATTAGTAATAATTAGTAATAATTACCAATAATTGCCAATAGTGTCAATATTTACCAATAATTCCCAATACTTGTCAATATTTACCAATAATTAGGAATATTTACCAATAATTAGGAATAATTACTAATAATTAGGAATAATTAGGAATAATTACCAATAATTAGGAATAATTACCAATAATTAGGATTAATTAGCAATAATTACTAATAATTACCAATAATTAGTAATAATTACCAATAATTACCAATATTTACCAATAATTACCAATATTTATCAATAATTAGGAATAATTACCAATAATTAGGAATAATTACCAATAATTAGGAATAATAACATTATTACATTATTAGTATATATTATTATTAATATTAAAATAATATAATTTTCTATATTATATAAAATTATCCTTTCATCTATGTGTTTTCTGTCTCCACATGTAATATTTGCATTCTTTTTCAAAATTATCAACCTTTATCACCAATGGAGAGGTGAAAGTGAATGTAAATATTACATGTGGAGACAGAATGTTAAATACACAGATAAAAGGAGAATTGTATATAATATAGAAAATTATATTATTTTAATATTAATAATAAAATATACTAATAATGTAATAATGTTATTATTATATAATTAATATTTATGAAAAAATAATATTAGTATTATTAAAATAATAAAAAAAATTATATAATATTAAAATTATCAATATTTGTAACAGGTTTTGCTTTATTCTCAATATATTCAATTCTTAAAGGGTCAATTTTTAGGTCTATCTCAATAAAAAGTTTGCGTCAGTCGTGTCTGATGTAAACTCTATAATTATCCTTGCTTGAGTGTTTTTTCTAACAAATTATTCAAAACCAGTAATGCTTTTATATTTTATAGAAAAATATGGAACAACAAGGTCGTCAATAGTCATTATTAGATGACCACATATAGATAAATCAACGTAGAAATCCAAACGATTCTGGTTTAAATCCAGTATATATAGAGGGTGTGGAGACTTTTTTATCATTTGCAGCATCAAATCCAGAATTTGTTTCAGAAGGAAAAATAAAATTTCCTTATAGAAAATGTGCATTGAGAACGTTTGACACATTTGACAAAGTGGGGGGACATCTCTTGCGTTTTGGTTTTCAACCAGATTATGTTTTTTGGTATCAACACGGTGAACGCAGTTCCAGAGTAGGTGATACCGACTTGATTCTGGATCCATCCTAGTTTCAAGATTTAGTACATGATGTTGCAGGTTCATCTGTTCAACATACAGAAACTTCGGCTGATATAGCTTCAAATCCTGAGTTGGCACCGTCTGAATTTTATGAGTTGTTGAGGTCTGCTGAGGATGCATTATATCCTGGCTGCAAGATGAGCAAATTAGAAGCAGTTGCAAAATTTATGGCTATCAAATCAGATAACGGAATGTCAAACACCTGTTTTGACCAGATATTTTCTTTTCTTAAAACACTGTTACCCGAAGGAAATGTTTTGCCTGCAAATTACTATGAGATTAAGAGGCTGGTTCGAAGTTTGGGACTTTTCAGAAGATTCATGCATGTTCAAATGACTGCATTTTATATTCTGGGGAAAATGAGTCGTTGGATAGTTGTCCCACATGTGGGCAACTGAGATATAAAGAAGGGCAACATGGGAAGTCTGGTTTGATTCCTGTAAAACAGTTGAGATATTTTCCGCTTACATCCAGACTTCAGCGTTTATTCATGTCTAAGAATATAGCGACAATGATGTCATGGAATAAAGCGAATATTTCAACCGATAAAAGCTTGAATCATCCAGCCGATGGTGATTCATGGAAACATTTTGATAGAGTGCATCCATCCTTTGCTTTAGAAGCTAGAAATGTTCGACTGGGCCTTTCCACTGATGGTTTCTGTCCGTTCAGATCTTATGGTAGTCAGTATTCATGTTGGCCTGTTTTTTTAACTCCGTACAATTTACCTCCATGGATGTTGATGAAGGAGCCATATATCTTTTTGACTTTACTAATTCCAGGACATCCGAAGAAGAATATTGGTGTTTATTTGAAACCATTGATTGATGAATTAAGTTTATTGTGGAGTACTGGTGTCAGTACATATGATGTTGCTACGAAACAGAATTTCATACTGAGAGCAGCATTGATGTGGACAATTAGTGACTTCCCGGCTTATGGGATGTTATATGGCTGGAGTACACATGGTCAGAAATCATGTCCTTACTATATGGGAGAGAACAAATCATTTATGCTCATTCATGGAAAGAAACCTTGTTATTTTGACTGTCATCGCAGATTTCTTCCAACTAATCATCCTTTTCGCAGAAACAGATCTCATTTCAGAAAAGGAACAATTGAAAGGGATGGACCTCCAAAAATGCTATCAGGTTCAGAGTTAAAATCAGTTGTATTTTTATTACCTCCCATCACTTTTGGTCCCACAATAAACCAATAGAAAATTTCTGGTTTTGGGGAAGAACACAATTGGATTAAACGTAGCATATTTTGGGATTTGCCTTATTGGTCTGATTTGTTGGTCCGCCACATGTTGGATGTCATGCATATTGAGAAGAACTATTTTGATAATTTGTTTCATACAGTTTTGGATACGCCAGGAAAGAGAAAAGACAATGTAAATGCACGTTTAGATCTTGCCCAAATTTGCAGGCGTCCAGAACTGGAACTGTTTGAGAATGTCAGAACAGAAAGGTTACTGAAACCAAAAGCAGCTTATACACTGTCTAAAGAAAACCGTTTATTATTTTGTCAGTGGATTGCATATTTGAGACTTCCAGATGGTTGTGCTTCCAATTTGGGTAGATGTGTAAAGAATGGTCATATTACTGGATTAAAAAGTCATGATTGTCATGTTATAATGGAAAGACTTCTACCCATTGGATTAAGAGGTCTGTTGAATTATGTGATTTGGGATTCCATAACAGACATGTCTCATTTTTTTCGGGACATTTGTGCGGCTACAACAGATTATGATGCTCTATGAAAACTTGAAGAAGATGTTGTTGTAATTATATGTAAACTGGAAAAAATATTTCCGCCGTCTTTCTTTGACTCAATGGAACATTTGATGTTACATTTTCCATATGAATCCAAATGTGGAGGTCCAGTACAGTTTCGATGGATGTACCCATTTGAAAGATGCATGCAAAAATTGAAAAGAAAAGTACGTAACAAAGCATCTGTTGAAGGATCTATTGCAGAAGCTTATTTGCAAGAGGAAATATCTTTTTTCTGCTCTCATTATTTTGAATCTGAGTATCCTTCAAAACACAACTGAATGGGACGGAACGAGAGGAATATTGATGAAATCGACAATCAATTATCTGTTTTCAACCAGCCAGAGCTTGGTTTTGGTGGAGTTTATGAACGCTGGCTTTCGGATGATGAACATCACAGAGCTCATACGTATGTTCTGCTCAACTATGAAGAGATGACATCAGTTGTACTGTAAGTGTTTATATCACTTATTCTATCATTTATGTTACAGTAAATAACTTTGTTTTTTATAGGTTGTATGATAATCATATCAAGAAAAAAATTCCACAAGTTACAGCAGCTGCTCTCGAAGAACGCCGACAGAAAAATTTCTCTCAGTGGTTTCAAAAACTGGTAACATAAATTCTTTATCTTTTAGAAACTCATTCAATGTATAGTTTACTATATTGATAATTATTTCACAAATTTTCAGGTGTCTCGACATGCTGATAAAATTGACAAACGGCTGTGTATATTAAGTAACCCACCTTCCAAACTTGTTAAAACTTATAATGCATATGTGGTGAATGGATTTCGATTTCACACACATGCATATGAGGAATCAAAAAAAACAATGAATAGTGGAGTTAGCTTGAGAGGATCTCATCATCGAGAAAATGAAGTTGACTTTTATGGCATACTTGATGAAATCATTGAACTCTGTTATCTTGGACAACATTACATAACCATGTTCAAATGTCGGTGGTTGGATACAGAGAGAGGCGTGCGTGTTCATCCGACTCATGGAATCATCGATATTAAATGTAAAAGTGTTCTCGCAGTAAATAAATCATTCTTATTGGCTCAACAGGCACATCAAATTTATTACGCAAAGTACTGTGCTACATCAAGAGACTTGACTGATTGGTGGAGTATAATAAAAATCAAAATTCGAGACAATCAGTTTAGTCAAAGTGAATGTGCTTTCACTGATGTGCAAAGAATTGAAGTTTTTCAAGAGAGTACTCAAAATCAATCTTTTTTACAAAGAGACATGAGTATCGATGACGACACCCCACATTTAAGAGTCGGTGATGACGATGATGTTAATGATGTCACATATGAATTTGAAATGGTAAGAGATGAAGCAACTGGAACTCAAATGGATATTGATGATGTTGAGGAGGAATATGAAGATGACATTGACATATATGAAGATGATGATGAAGATGAACACTGATAGAATTCCATGGTAGTTATATACAATCATAACTAATATATATGTATATATAATAGTAATTATCAATTATTTGCTAACAACATTAACATTTTCTGTTTCAGATGGACGACGACGCATTTCGTGAGTTGGCGGATGCTGACCTGCCTTTCGATGCGGATGAGTTGCTGGCAGATGACCCTCATCCTGCAGGCGCTTCAGGGAGTATGCGGAGGGGGCGCGGTCTTGCACGATTGATGATTCTTGACCCCGTCCCCGAGCGACGTCCACGTCTTGGGTTTGATCCACGCACACAGAGGCGTGATAACCTGTGTGATAACCTGTGGATTTGACTAAGATTTCATTAATCTATTCATATAATAAATGTTTATTATTTTTACAGTTTTCCGCATATAGCAGTTTGACAGGGCAGCGCTATTTTGCGCAACTATTTCTCTCAGCCTTGGACCACATGGGAGCAAATTCCCATTGATGTGCAGCAGGCCATGTTCGGTTATTGGTTGGTACGTATGTAAATAAATAATTTTTATTTTGAAAATTATTTCATTTCTAACTTGATATTTTGATTTATTTGTAGGGTTTATGGTATCCGATTGAGGATACCATGCGTGACGCCATCCACGAGGCATGGGAGGTGGCCATGCGTGATCGCTTTCGTCAGTTTTTGCACAATTTAAGAAAAGCTGCCACGAAGAAAGCAGGAGTGTCAGATTTTGACGAGTCATGTAGAGCACACCGACCAGAGTACATTTCATCCCACGTATGGGATGGATTATGTGCGCACTGGTTGAGTGATGCCTTTCAGAGGAGATCATCGGTGGGGAGGCAGAATCGGGGGAGACAGGAGGTGACTCATCGAGCTGGGAGTCGTACTTTCAGTACTCATAGACAGCATCTGGTACGTACATTATTTATAAATATTTTATATAACTATAAATATTAACAGTTTATTTTTTATTCTTATAGGCTGTCGAGCACCCCGATATTACGGAGTACGACGTATATCGGAGGATGTATAGTGATCCTGCTACTGGGGAGCTCAAAGGTGATCGTCAGCGTCACATCGTGGTCAGTATTATTTATTTTCAAGTTTAAAAATTAACTGCATATAATATATTCACAATTTTAATTTTAAATTGCAACTACATGAGTCATATGAGGCCGCAGCGTCACAGACCCGGCCTGAGAGTCAGGCCGAGTCATCAGATCAGACCACTGGCCGTCAGTTTGATGAGGCGGCATGGATGCAGGCCACCCAGTATGCCTTCGAGAAGGGCCGGGTAGTTGGTATCAGCTCTCGACTGACTCCCAGAGATTATTATGGCAGTGCTGCGATGTCGGCGTCCAGTTCGAGAGGAGCTCGTGCATCTTCTTCTGCTACACAGTATGAGGATCAGTTGTGATCTCAGACTGCACTGATAGAGAGTCTCCGACAGGAGCAGGAGCAGATGCGTCAGCAGTAGCAGCAGTATGAGGAGGAGCGTCGACGCCAGCAGCAGCTGTACGAGGAGCATATGAGTCGGTGGCAGCAGCAGCAGCAGCAGGAGCAGATGGAGTACATGCGCCGACTCACTCATGCTTTAGGGATGAAGTTTCCTCCACCAGCATCTGCAGATCCCCCCCTCCCTCCTCCTTCAGATTAGAGTTTGTTTTTATGTTATAAAGTTTGTTAAATCAAAATATGAATTTTTTTTCTATTCGTAGTTTCTGTCTCATTATAAAATATTAATAATATTATATTTTGAAATAACAATATTAATATAAATAATATTATTATTTATATTTTATAATATTAAATTATATATATATATTAAAATTTTATAATATTATAATTTAATTATATTTTTTTGTAATATTTGAATTATTTTAATATTTGAATGTAAAATAATTCTATTATTTTTATATTAATTAAAATAACTTATTAATATTTTTTTATTTATGAATTATAATTCTAATAATATTATATTAATTAAAATCATTTATTAATATTTTATTATTTTTTATTTTTGAATTATAATTCTATTATTATTATATTAATTAAAATAATTTATTAATAATTTATTATTTTTATTTGTGAATTATAATTCTATTATTATATTAATTAAAATCATTTATTAATATTTTTTTATTTTTGAATTATAATTGGATTATTATTATATTAATAAAAATAATTTATTAATAATTTATTTTTTTATTTTTTTATAGTATTTGCGACGGGATACTATGCCCGTCGCAAATAGTATTATTATTATATTAATTAAAATAATTTATTAATTTTTTTTAATTTTTTTTAAAATAGTAATTGTGACGGGCCCGTTGCAACTAATACTTTTAGCGACGAGCCCGTCGCAAATAATTGTTGTTGCGACGCCGTTTTCCGCAACGAGCTATTTGCGACGGACCCCCGTCGCAAAAGCCTATTAGCGACGGGATCCCGACGCAAATGCCCCACCGCAAATGCCATTATTTCCAGTAGTGGTAAAAAATGGTTTTTACGTATACGACATAAACATAATTTCACGATTTCATGATACTTTAATGCTTTAATGTGTCCTTTATAAGCTTTCATTGATCTTTTTAATGAATTTTTTTTCATTATTATGTACGCATTTTTTTAAAGAAATGAGTATTTTGATATTCAAAAGTGTTTTACACATGGGTTTAAAAGAGTTTTCAAGGGTTTTATTAATGATTTGACCCTTGGATATTATATACGAAGGATTGGGCCCCATTATAGCTCACGTGTGAGCCTGGTGTATAGCTTATATGAATGGTTGAGCTCCATTATAGCTCATGAAAAACAGGTGAGCCCGATATAGCTTATACGAAGGGTGAGTCTCATTATAGTTCTCCAATGCATTGAGTACTTCAGAGATGGAAGTCGATTGTATGGTTATTCCATTTGTAAGGGTTTTGTAAGGGTTTTATGATGATGATGTCTCAAGGCACCTACATGACTTTTATATGCTTGCTAATGAGTTTTGATGAAAATTGTTTGATTTTTCAAAAGGTAAGATAATGATCTTTTTGAAATGATGATTCATTTTTTGGGATAAAAAATTATGTTAAGAAATTTTTTATGGTTTTTCAATGGACTAATGATTGCCTTTCTTTTATGTCCCTTATTGAGTTTTTTGTACTGATCCCAAGTTTTAAAATGTTTTTCACAGGTTTTAAAGATTGGTAAGGACAAAAAAGATGTCATGATGAAAGTATTGAAGTTGTGTCATGAAAAGAAATCAGGTTTTATTTTAAAAGTGTTTCCTTTGAAAAAAAAAGATACCAAGTATAAGTGTCCACTTGTAATGTATGAATTTACTATTTGAGTGCTTTTTCTAATTTTCTAAAATTCTAAACCTAAAAGATCTTTGAGAAAAGAAATTGATTTCTAGTTTTAAAATAAGTAGAATATTAGAAGTTTAAGGCCAGATCTTTATAGTTGATGCCACAACCTCGGGTGACTTGTCAAGATGGACATCCATGGGCCATCACGGGTCATGAAGAAATCAGCATGCCAGTTCGAACTTTGCCAATTTGGCAGGAGGATGATTTGGACTATGGGGACGACTACGTTGAACCACCAGGGCGTCGACAAGCTTCTTGAATTAAAGTCGACCTCCTGCCTTTCCATGACAATTTTGATGTGGAAGAATTTTTGGATCGGGTTGTAGAGATTGAAAAATACTTCGACTTGATCGATATCCTGGAAAACCTTTGGGTAAAATATGTCGGTTATAAGTTTTGAGGCGGAGCTTCCACATGGTCGCATGGTGGGAACAGTTGCAGAACAACCGACATTGACAAGGTAACATCCTTGTCCAATCATGGTGGTGTATAAAGGAAGCCCTGAGACTTTGGTTCATTCCAAATGATTATGATCAGGTATTATACCAATCAGAATTGTCTCCAGAACCCACAAATCATACAATAACACACAAAACTAAGGTTTCTTTCAACTCGAAACAACCTTCGTGAGATTGAAGGCCATCAAATCTCAAGATTTAATAGAGGGTTTCAAGTTGTTCTGGATGGTGCAAGTCATCACTGACAAGACAATTATTCAATTCCTACTAGTGGAGGGTCAGATGCATTGACATAAATCGTGTACTGGTTTTTTATATTGTTTGGCGTCTGTTTTTATGAAGTAAAAACACCTATGTGCTCATAAATATTCCCACCGATAACGCAAATCCATTTGGGGATCAGTTCAGATCTTTACAGTTTCGAAATCAAAGGAAATAGTTCATATAAAAAACACACGGGAAACCTGCTTCCCCTACGCGCCCCCATTCAGGTGCTGCTCCTTCTCCCCGTCGTCTTCTACAAACCTCTTCCAGAACCAGTGGTTCCGCCACAGGAACCCGATCTCCTCGATGGGTATCTGCTTGGTCTCGGGGAGGAGCAGGAAGATGAAGGCGCTCATGACGAAGATGAGGGCGGCGAAGAGCAGGAAGATCCCGTAGCGGAGATGGCAGAGCGAGACGAGGAAGCACTGCGCGATCAGCGCCGTGAACAGCAGGTTCACGCACACCACCACGCTCTGCCCCGCCGACCTCGTCTCCAGCGGGAACAGCTCGCTCGGCACCAGCCACCCCAGCGGTCCCCACGACCGCCCGTACCCCATCACGAACAAGCAGATCACCACCACCAGGAAGATCCCGATCCCCCGCGGCAGCGCCGTCCCCTCCCCGAACTTCACCGCCAGCGTCACCGCCACCGCCACCAAGCAGCAGATCATCTCCGCCCCCGCCTCCAGGAAGAACGCCCGCCGCCCGAACCTGTCCACCAGCGCCATCGAGATCAGCGTCGCCACCACGAGGGCGCCGCTGGTCATGACGGAAGAGTAGAGCGACGCCCCCGAGCCGAACCCTAGGCTCTGGAATATCACCGGGGCGTAGAACAGGATCGAGTTCATCCCCGTCAGCTGCTGGAACGCGGGGATCCCTAGGGCTCCCACCACCAGCTGCGGCCGGTTCTTGCGCAGCAGCAGGTTCCGAAACGGGTGCCGGATAGCCCGCGCCGCGTTCCGGGCGTCGATGAGATCCTCGAACTCGGCGTCCACCTTCGCCGTGCCCCTCACCTTCTCCAGCACCTTCCTCCCCTCCTCCAGCCTCCCCTGCTCCACCAGGCTGTTCGGCGTCTCCGGGAGGAAGATCCCGCCGATGAACATCAGCGCGGCGGGGACGGTGGCCAGGCCCAGCGACAGCCTCCACCCCCAGGGGTGGATCTTTTCGGTGCCGTAATTGATCAGGTTCGCGATCAGGATCCCGAGGCAGGTGGTTAGCTGGAACAGCTGGTTCACCGCTCCCCGGATCTTCGCCGGCGCCATCTCTGACAGATACAGAGGGACCGCCTGGTTGCCGAATCCGATGCCGATGCCGAGCAGGATCCGGCCGATGATCAGCATGGAGATGTTGACCGCCGCTGCGTTGAGGATGGCTCCGGCGAAGAAGCTGATGGATCCGACGATGATGCTGGCCCGCCGGCCCCGGTTTCTGGTGACGTGCGACGCGGCGAACGTGGAGACCAGGCCGGCGAAGTAGAGGGAGGACGTGAAGAGCGTCAGGATCTGGTTGTCGTATTTGCAGTAATCCGTTTCTTTGAGATGCTTCTGCTTCCTCCTGTACACCTTCGGGAAGAAGAGGACCAAGAAATCATCCATGGAGGTCACCCCACCTGTAATCACACATTGTCAGCTCTGCCTCAGTTTAATTGAAATCAACGGGAATCTGCAAGAATCGTTCGTTTTTGTTTGTTTGAATCTATCTCGAATTCCACTTCTCTTTTACAGACGTGCTTTAATTTCACCGATCACCGACCTAAAATTACCCGCCGGAAATATGTACGAATTGAAGGACGGAAAGGTCACAGGCTCACCGGAGACGCCGAGATCGTAGCCGAAAAGGGAGCCGCCGAGGGCGGCGACGCAGCAGGCGAAGACGAAATACCCAGTGATCCTGTACTCGTAGAGATGGGCCCTCGCCGGCGGCCCCGTGCTCCCGAACTCCCCGCCACCCGCCATTGCTGGACCTTCTGCTCCTCGTCCTCTCCCACCTACCGCTCCACGGATCCCTGGATCTTCTTCGAACGATGGCTGCAAATGGGCACACGAAAGGGAGTGAAGAAGTTTGGGATTCCCCGAAAATGGCGGTTGGCAGGAAAAGCAGACCCGCGTGGCCAGAGTCAAACACAGCCGAATTAGACTGAGAGATGATACGAAATCAAAAGGTTACGAATACATTATCCCATTTATATAGAAGAAGAGATATACCTTCTACGTACGTGGTGGTGAATCAGCCCAAATTATTTGCAGGCTCACTGTAAATTAGGTATGTGGGTGAAGATTAAGATGATGATGACGACGATGACTCACAGCTTCCGCTAATTTGACGGGGGGGATTCTGATACTTATCAATTAAAATATATTTTTTAAAAAATAATTCCATGTTAAATGGATGTGGAAACTGGATTTGTGGAAACAACACGCTGGTTTGATTCCTGCATTTATCTCGTTTAAAAAAAAAACCGTCTACTTTTTTTTTGTAGAAAAAATATTAAATAAAGATAAAATATTTATGCATGATTAATTTTCGGATCTTTTATACCTGGCAAAGTGGATCTCATTGGATTTGAAATGCTCTACGTTACTACAGTTACATTGCATAGTGCGGGATTTAATAATTTTATAATTAATAATGAAAATAACACATAATAATAGAAATTATCAAATTATTTAATTTGTAATTTTATAATTACTTCCATTATTTATTACACTATTTACTATAATCCGTAATTGTATTAAAAATTACACTATAAATTACATGATGAATTACAATTATTAACCATCAAATATGTTGGTAATTATTATTGTTAAGTATTAATTATTCTTGATATTTCTTAATTGGATTAATTAATTATTACTTATTGCAATTGCTTTGTTAATTGTTAATAAATATAATATATTATTAGTTATTATCTTAATTAATTACCTAATCATTTATTGATTATTAATTATATTATTTTAATAATTAATAATAATAATATTGCTAATTATTAATTATATAAATTAATTATAAAATGTAGTTTTTTGAATACGGTACAAGTAAAAATTGCAACAAATATATAATATACCTTTCATTTTAAAATTGATGCACTATGAGAAAAATATCATTGTTTGTGTGGGTGTCTCAGATGCTCCTTCATGCCACAACATGATGTATAGATAGTGTACCCATGTTGTGTCTATTAATGTTTGTGTTATAAATATGGTAATATGGTCCTTGAGAATATGATCAGTGGAGATATAGTCATTGGATATACATGTATCAAATAAATATATTTTAGAGATAATAAATAAAGAAACAAAAATATAATATTTAATTAAGATATTTGATTATAAATTTTTTTATATGTTAAAATATTATTATTAAAAAATAATATGATAAAATCTAAAAAAAGATTTCAATCTCAATAGATTGATGAAATTCAATGATTAGAATATAAATAATTAATTTTAATTTTATTTGAGTCCACATCATTCAATATAAAAGAGATTTTCAAAGGATGTTTTTTTAAAGTGTTGTATATTTTTATCTTAATAAAATAAATTACTAATAAAGGATGATTTTAATGAAAAGTATCGATAATAAATGCAAAGAAATAAATTAAAATTAATCTAATGGTTATTTCTTGGAAAGTAATAAGAATTAAATCCATTTTATACTTAAAATATATATTTTTCCTAAATTGTTTTTAAGCAATATGTAAACTTATTTTAAAATTAATTTTCTATCAACTCTAGAAATAGTATCTAATAAAATGGTTCTCATATTATTAATCATCATATCCAAATTTGGTAATAAAACCATTTTCATTTTTAACATAAAAAATGTTTCCAAAGTAAACATTAGTTGCCATGATAAAATGATTATTTTTCGAAGAATTGTTTTTATAACTATTGTGTAATTTTTATTAATTAAATTGATCTCTTTTAAATGAAGACTCTAATATGATGTTTAAATATATAAACATATATATTAACACACATTCGAGTAGTAATTGATAGGAAATAAGAATAAAAACACTTTATGTATAAAAAAACATTTTTCTACAAAAACAATTTTTTCTATATATGTTATTGTTTTAATTTAAAAGTCAATTTTATCATTTTTAAAAGTCGAATTAGATTAAATGGAATCCAAATCCGGGTTCATTACATTGAAATTTGGTAAGAGGGTTCATCTTATATTTTTACTAAAATAATAATAATTACCATGGTAAATATTTAATCAAGGTTAATAAGAGTAAAAAATAGGTAACTTAAAGTGGCTCAAATGTTGTTAAATTTACACGACACTAAGACCTTCTAAAAGACCTTTGTTAGGTTGAAAAATCATATCAACATGACTCACGAACCTTTCTTCACCCAACTCACCTAACTCCTATGTGATTCTATCTTTATCCCTTATCCAACTTTCTTTTCCTAGGAAAAGTCTATCTTTTTCACCTATAAAATGATCTCACTTTCACCCACTTTAAGACACACTTACCATTCAAATTCCTCTTGAAACCCTACCCATTTTTCCTCTGCTAGAAGCCTCTTGTACGTTTGGAATCCCTTAGTTACAAGAAAGTGTTACAAGTCCTCCATTTTCAAGAGGTGAGAAGACTCAAACTCTCAACATGAGTATTATCCACTCTCTAACTTTCGCTTCTCTATTTTTCTCATGGACCCTCCTCCAAACCTATTTTAACCATAATAATATAATAACATCAGTATCATTAGTATACTATAATTTTACTATATTAATAGAATAATCATTTTCTACCTTCATCCCACCCATTCGAAAAATGAATACGTCACTCATGTTACACGCGGACTACTGCCTCCACGAACGACGTATCCCCCTTTTCATCACTGCCTTTCATGGATGGTTCTAAAAGCATGTTTAATGAATAAATATGATATTTATGACATGATTAAGATTCAGGCAAGATAAATTAGGCATTCTATTAATAATATTAACAATAAGTGATCATTGTAAATTTGACCACATAAAACAAGCATATTAAGAGGAAAAATGATTTCTTCATTCCAAGTAATAGCTTCGTATTAATTATCTTCTTCTTTCACCTCTTCCCAATTCCAACTTATCACATTGATAAAATCTAAATAAGGTTATTATACTTTTGGAGTAATGATATTATAACTAAATCATTTCATAATCATAATTATCCATTAATTATAACATGTTCTTGTTTGGGCATGTTTAACCACCTATATGAATGATGCTATAAATTTCCATCATGGATTACAATAGAAACTTAATTAATGTTAAGATTAGATATTAATGAGTAAATAGTTTTTTTCGATTCTGGAAAGGTAATATTAATATTTAAACTTTTTATTAATATACCACCATTCATTCGTTAAAATAAATGAAACAAGCTCACCATTGATTTCATCTTCACTAATCACAACTAAAACTGTAACATCTCTACCCAATCCATTGGTTTGGATCGGGTTAGAGGTACGACTAACCGTAGGTGATATTCTACGAACATCAAAGACTAGCAATAAATGCAAGGGTTCAAACAAAAAGTTACAAGTGGGGAATGATTTAACCTATTTAACGTGAACACACAACCTTCACATGATAAAGATGAAATAAATAAAACCTAGGACATCTCTATAAATGATGCATGCAACAAAACCCAAAAATAATAAATGTAAAAAAACCAACATCAGAGTAAAATCAGAATCGTGTGAATAATAAAAATAAGACTCCATAGAAGTAAATGACTCTAACACCAAGGTGACACCACTCTAGAACAAGACACAAACCACCCTAAATCTCCATCCCCACTAACTATGACAACAATATCAAGGATCACCGCTAGAAAAGTAAGAAACCTGCCACTTTCCTATATCACAAAAAACAACATTTGTATACACAACAAAGTGTATATGCAGGGGGTGAGTAATCATACATTATATGAAACCCCAAGAGACTTTTTCCATATGCCACTAAGAACATAAATAAGTTAACTAATAGGATTATAAAACAAACAGAAAGAATATCAAAAGTAGATAAAGAAGTTTCCACAATATTAAATAAAGTCGATGAACAAATTTTCTTAAAGCAGTATAACCAAATATGATTTTTCTTTTCAAGTAGAATATGAAATTCAAACCATGTTTTCACACTCACACACACATGTATATGTATGACATGGACCTCCCTATACTCACAAGTGGTGATCCATCCTTTCACCAAGCTGTCGCTTGTTGACTCAATTTGACAGTGGTACTTCCAACCATGATCCGTCCCATTTTTTCTTATTTGACAATGATACTTTCAGCCATGATCCTTCCCACATGCACATGAAAACATGTAATCCAACTATTCCAAGAACATAAGTAAAAAACTATCATTCTTTAAAAACCCCATTTAATCAATTTGTCAAACATGTTGTGGGCGACACCCACAAACTAGTTTTCAAGAACCAACTAGTTAGAGAAAATCCAACAGAGTTTCAATAGGGTAAAATCATTTAAAAGTATAATATAGTTATTTAAAGAAGCCTAAGAGCCTTCATATTCCAATAAAAGTGGAAATAGGGAAAAAACCAAATACCTTGGGTTCGTTTAGCACAATGATTCTTAAGCGATCCTGCATATCTAATTTAAAGGTCCAAAAAATTCCTGATCATTTTTTGTCATTCTGTGATGTCTGGTGGTTCGGGAGAAATTTCATATATTTGGAATTTTTTTAAATGATTTTTTTTAATTTATGAAGTAGTTTTAAAATTGTTTTACAAATTATGAGAGTAATTTCAAAGTGTTAAAAGTTCATTTGGAAATTAATTTAGAAGTTTTTACAATGATTCTATTATTTTTGGGAGTTTTTTAGAATTTTGAAAGCAACAATAAACCTTTTTCTTAATTATTTATAATATGGTTTAATAAAAAATGTAATATTTTCAATAAAGTATTTACCTTTACACATGAAATTGAAATTTCATAAGGGTAATTCTGATTTTTTAAAGGTTGTGTATTGGTAAGGTCTTATTTCCTTGTGTTGTGTAAGGGTGAGGGTGAGTTTATAAATCTTTTTTAAGGGTAAGTCAAAGCTTCCATGAGTTTTATAATGGTATCTTGATAATTCTCTACCTTGCATAAAGGTAACCTTGAGTCTTCCTTTTGTGCATAAGGGTAAGCTGAACTTCACTTAAGGGTAACCTGGTTATCCCATGCATTCCATAAAGCTAGAATCCTTTACCTTAATCTTACATAAGGTTCAGATGCTTCATGCATAAAGGTAGCTCTGGATTTATTCTTCCCATGCAAGGGTAACTATCCATGTAAGGGTAAAACCATGTTACCCTTAAGCAACACATGCATCCTGTGTATGGGTAGCGAAAATTTCTTTAAAACTCGAGATTTCCTTTCTCAACTCTCCTATAAGGTTTTTTTCAACACAATTAAGGGAATTAATATAGGAAATTAGTGGTTTTGAATCTGTTGAGGGATTTAAATGTAATCTTTAACCTCTTTAAAATTTGTAAGATTTCAAAGAGTTTAATGGAATCAATTTTATTACGGATTTAATGTGAAATGAATTTTCTCATGGGAATGTTTCAGCAGTATCTATAGAGGGATATCTGTGAATATTAAAAAATTCACAACCCATCCCAGTGGGGATCATGCCATGACTCCCTAAGATCTCCTCCAATAGGCTAGGGGCTGGTGACTAGCGCCGAGTAGGCATGTCACTAATATGGGAGGCCTTAGCCTAAGTACTTGTACACACGCACACATATCTAAGCCTATACAATGCTGAAATGTAAAAACAACTAAACAAACATGAATGCATATAGTTTAAATATCATAACTAGAGTATGACAAGAAGTAAAGGAAAGTAAACAGGGACAAATACAAGCCCACCACTGTTGGGAAAAATCCCTCAAGGCCTCATTGAAGCATTTTTGAGGTGATTGTGTTTGTTGAAAAAGTGGGCCTCCATGTTGTGTTTGTTGACAAAGCAGACCATGATGAATGAATGTGTTGACAAAAGGGGTTTACATGGTGATTTTTCAGGTTCAAGGGATGCTTTAAACAATCCACGATTGATTGAAGAACCTCGACAAAGGAATGAATGATCTGGAGGCGGTATAAAAAGAGCAGATACAAGGTATCACCGTTTTCCAGTGTTTGCCAAATTTTTGGGCCCGAAAATCGGAAAATGGAGATATGTGTTTTTGGAAAAGGGAGGTGCACATAAAATTGGAGTGGTGCGTGAAAAATAATGTGGGGCGCGAAAAATTAGCGGGATGCGTGAAAAATATAGTGGCGTGCGGAAAATCAGCGTGGTGCGTGAAAAATTAAGTGTGACGCGAAATATTTGCACGGTGCGCGAAAAAGGAAGGTGGTGCGCGAAATATTTGAACGATGTGCGAAATACTAAAGTGGTGCACGAAGTATTTGTGGGATGTGTGAAATAAAGGGATGAAGTTTTTCGCGCAAGAGATGTTTCGAGATCAGCAGCTCGAAAATTGGCAGACATGAGATGTGCGAAAAATTGGGAGTTTACTGTACCTGATAGTGACAAGTCCGGAAATTGTATTTTCCACATGCCAAGAAGCCAGATATCAGAGTAATCCCAAGGAAATCCACCTAATTTTAGTGAAAAGAATACTTTGGTATATCAAGAGCACGGTGGATTTCGGCTTGATAAATAATGGAAAATTTCAGAAAGAGTTATTGGGAAATACTAATGCAGATTGGGCCGGTTCAGCGAATGAAAGAAAATCAACTTTAGTAGGTTCTTTCTATCTTGGTGGATTGTGTGTTTATTGGCTAAGCAAGAAGCAAGATTGAATTTAATTGAGCACCGTAGAAGCTGAGTATATTGCGGCCACTCAAGCTTGCACACAATTATTTTGGATGAAGCATCAGCTTGATGATATGGGAATTGAAGTGAAGTATCTGATCGGAATCCAGTGCGATAACTCTAGTGCTATAAATCTCAGCAAAAATCATGTCCATCACTCAAGGAAAAATCACATTGAGATAAAGTATAATTTTATAAAGGAGAAGGTTGAGCAGGGAATCGTGAAGTTGGAGTATGTGCCTATAGAGCTACAGGTTGCTGACATCCTGACAAAGGTCTTACCCAAGGAAGCTTTTGAGAGGCATTGACTAGCTCTAGGAGTTCAGTCAACTCCCCACACTTGAAAAAGTGGGGTTGTGGAAACCCCCCCTCTCCCCAAGGCATGATGTGTTTTACCCTAATGTACTAATATGTGTTTTACCCTATTACAGACTGCAAAGGGGAGTCCTTTGGGTTCGTTGACAAAGGAGGAGAAAATAGTGATTGCTCAAGGGGGAGACAATGTGACAATGTGGCTATTTGACAAATCATGAATGATATGGGGAGAAACTGATAGGTGGAGCAACGAGATATGGGGAGCAATGAGAAAGGGGGAGAGTATTAAATCTGAAGATGCTAGAAGTGATCAATCAAAGAATAGATATCACGAGATGACAACTACAGATCATGATAAAAGCATACGAGTGATAGTGAGAGCAGGTTTCTAGCGATCCACAATTGATATCAGTTTAGTAATTGGTGTCAGTTTGGTATCAACAGTTGGTGTCAGAAATGACGTGTTTCATTGATGAACTTTTCATTTACTCTTGTTTCTCACGCCGAGCATTGCTCATGTGGGCTTAGAGTATGTGTTAAGTGAATCCTTGAACGCTATCAGAATCGCAAGAGGTGAATGGTGGTAGCGGTATGAATGAGCCTTAATGAGATATCAAGTGCAGAGAATTTTTATGAGAAAAGTTGTCAACAAACCCAAAGGGGGAGATTTTTGGGAAAAAATCACTCAGGGCATCATTGAAGCATTTTTGAGGTGATTGTGTTTGTTGAAAAAGTGGGTCTCCATGTTGTGTTTATTGACAAAGCATACCATGATGTATAAATGTGTTGACAAAGGGGGTTTACATGGTTATTTTTCTAGTTCAAGGGATGCTTTCAACAATCCACGATTGATTGAAGAACCTCGACAAAGGAATGAACGATCTGGAGGTGGTACAAAAAGAGCAGATACAAGGTGGTGCCATTTTCCAGTGTTTGCTAAATTTTTGGGTCTGGAAATCAGAAAATGGAGAGATGTGTTTTTGGAAAAGGGAGGTGCACTTAAAATTGGAGTGGTGCGTGAAAAATAATGTGGGGTGCGAAAAATTAGAGGGATGCGCAAAAAATATAGTGGCGCACGGAAAATCAGCGTGGTGCGTGAAAAATTAAGTGTGGTATGAAATATTTGTGTGGTGCGCGAAAAAGGAAGGTGGTGTGAAAAATATTTGCGCGATGCGTGAAATACTAAAGCGGTGCACGAAATATTTGTGGGATGCACGAAATAGAGGGATGGAGTTTTTCACGCAAGAGGTGTTTTGAGATCAGCAGCTCAAAAATTGGCAAAGGCATGAGGTGCGTGAAAAATTAGAGCATGGCGTGAAATACGGTGTGACGCGGAAGATGTGTTTTTCGCGCTCGGTGAGGATTACGCGCGGAAGAAGGGTTTTTCGCACAAGGGTCCATTTTTCCTATAAATATGAAGTGACCCCCCTCATTCGAAGGAGCTCAAAGACGAAGAGAGTATCCGAGCTCTGACGCGTGAAATTGGAGTGCACAAGAGAGTTGCACGAAAACAACAAGTTTGCGCATAAAAGAACTGTTTGCACGCAAAGCAGAGGTTGCGTGAAAAGAAGACTTTTGTGCGAAAAGTAGATGCTGTGCGTAAAAGCAGGCCGTTGCACGTAAAAGGAAGTGTTGCGCAAAAAGTGAATTTTGCGCGAGAATAGAAAATTACGCCCAAGGCAGTGTAGAGGTTGAGCGTAAAAGCGGTTGCATGTAAAATGATTTGTTGCGTGTAAAAGGGGTGTTGCGCGAAAAAGGGGTGTTGTGCAAAAAGTAAATTTTGCACAAAGGCAGAGAATTACGCGCAAGGTGCAGTAAGTGCTGCACGTAAAAATTACGGTTGCCCGGTACACCCGGTACAAAGTGAGATTCATCTGCGGGTGAAAGTGGTACGTCAACAAAGAATCTATCAACAGTTAAAGATGCAGATTTAATTAGGGATAATGAAGAGACTTACAGGTCTATAAACTGTGAGTGGATCCCTTCCAAGTGCAGTGAGAAAAGGAAGAGGAAGAAGGTTATACTTTCTACTAGCAGTGAGCCAAAGAGAGAGGAACAGGGAGTGACCCTTGGGAAGCAGTGAGCTAACCCTAAACTTTTTAAAGGCAGTGAGCCTGGGAATAGAAGTGATCTAGCCTGAACATTATTGGCAGTGAGCTTTAGTGGATTTGGTACAACGACACATCACCGTTGTATGCTCCTTGGATGTAGCCCGATGACAGTGAACTAAGTAAAAATCTCTGTGTCTGCCTGCTTGCTTTCCATGCATTGCATCTAAAGCATAACTATCAGATAAAGAAAAAATGAAGTGATCAACATAAACACATAAGAGTAAACAAAGCGACCCTTATAATATATAGGTCAAGATCCAGTGGGTCAAGAATAATTTTAAGAATATAATATCCATACCCTGATTCACCCCCCTCTGAGGGTATCTAGGCCCCTTTTGGTCCTAACAATTGGTATCAGAGGAAAGGTTTCTTTTATCAGATTTGTTTGCTCTGACTTGGTTCAGTCGATCTGTGTGGTTAAAGATTCAGTCTACTCTTATCTTGGTGTGCCATGGCAAAGGGTAGAATGTAAAAGAAGAAGCAGAAGTCGGGTGGTATCCCTCAGTGCGGAAGTGTCTTTGGAGACAGTGATATTCATTTAAAGGAATCAAGTAGTGAACCAAATAATGATTTGGATAAATCATAAAGTGAAAATACTACTCATTCAATGATTTAGAAGGAGTGAACGAAGTGCCAGATATTTCAAGTGATGTTGGAAGTATTGATGATGAAGAAACTCCTAGAAGGAAAAAGGTGGAAGTTTTCCATAAAACAAAGTAAGTGGATCATAAGTTGGATGAAGAAATTAAATGTAAGGACCCAGCCCCAGTTGCCCAGAGCTGGTGCCTTATTTGATTAAGTTGGCGTACATACAAGGAATACGAATCCCAAAGGACCGAGTAGTTTAGTATTATTGGAAACAAGTTACATACATAAGTTTAAAATTATAACATGAAGGAAAAAACAACACTAATTTATTCCATTAGAAACATCACGTCTCCTAGATTATGATTGCAAGTCATTCATAAATTACTTCTTCATGTCCTGAGAAATTGAAACATAAGAAAGGGGTGAGATCAAATGCTTAGTAAGAGTAAGAAATACAGCCGAAGATAATATAAACATTAGAAATGGTGAATAATTGAAAACACACGCCTTTAATAATAAACTTGAACACATTATGGCAGGAATATGAGCTGAGTAAATAATGCCATAATAAAACATAATCATGGGTATTCTACTAGTCGAATAACCACATGAACTTTCAATTACTAGCTTCATAATGAGGGAAGTGAATATGTCGGAAATTATAAAACATTTTGTCATGGACTCATCCAAGACGTCTAATGATTAAGGCCTCGGCCAAAATCCATATCACATTGGGAAAGGCCTCGACCAATTCCACGTCTAGTTATCTCATGAGACCTACCGATGCATCGAGGGGATATAGAGGGACCCACCCGTCACATGATAAGTCCAATGCATTCCTCATATGAGTGGGGATAAATATAAACAACAAATACATTCATATTAAAACTATCATATGAAATGTAACTATCTTTCCCCAATCATTAAACATAAAATACTAACCATTCAGAATAATATGGTGAATGGTTTTAGGATAGTTCATCCACAATAGAGTTAGTCATAAACCATTAAATCAAATATGGTAGATGACTTCATAAATAATTAAATCCAATAATACCATGGAATCAACCATATTGTTGAATTAGATGAAAACACTCTTATAAAATCATTAAGCAATTCTGGATATAAATACTCTTTTATTTTGAAAAGAAGATCTCTTTTGGAAAAATATTTGTATAAAACTAGAAGTGAATTAAGATATTATTTCATGATAAAATGAGTTTTTTTATAAGTATAATGGTTTCCAAAAATAGATTATATCTTGCCCTTGAAAATAGATATGAATTTGAGAAATTCCCATGTATCGGGCTCGTATTTTTGGAAACAGTTTTGAGAACTTCTTTTAAAACAAGTAACTATCTAAAAAATAGGGAATAATTCTGGTTGGTGTACATATATATAATACTTGCAAAAAATTTATGATGAGTACATAACAACGCATAAGAATTTAATTGGGTAAATTAGACAATAAAAGTAACCCGAATGAAAATGGAAGTTCGGGTGGAAAACCCTTACCTTAACTCCAAACATGTTCTGCTCTTGAACTTAAGCTCCTGGAATATGAAATTATACTTATTAATAACTTATTTAAGAACATATTATACATTTATTTAGTTTATCATAATTCTGTTTAGTTCATTTATACCCTTATTGATAAGTTATTATATTGAATTTCATTGTTCCGGGGTGTTCGTTTTCTTTATTTTCATAATCGGTTCACTTGTTTTTAAGTAATGGAGTTAATGTGGAATGGTTATAAATCTCCAGGATTGGAATTATATATTATTAATGAACATAAATAATTGATAATGTTCATTTATATCATTTGGTTACATGGAATGGGGATGAATCCTTAGATGACAACCACGTCGATTATTCAACGGTATTTGGAATATTATGAACTAGTTTTATCATATAACTTAATTAAATGTACATATTCTGGTTAATGAATATTAATTAGGTTATAATACATATATTATAGTCTGTTTCAACCATAAATATGGTTTCATTACCAGTAATGAAGAAGAAATTTAAGAACAAAACTTCGTCGTCCACGAAGGCTATAAATTAGAACCACATGGACGTTGATTTCGTTTATAAAAATAAAAGGGAGGAAGTAAGAATATTTATGATGGTTCCTCCATTCACATGATATAATTACAGTATATATATGATACTGGATTTATAATGATCATTTTGACAGAGGAGGTGAGGAGAGGATAAAAAAAGAAGATAAATTGAAATGAAACCAAATGAAAAAGAAGGGTGCTTTACCTCTTGAAATAACCTCCTTGAGAAACTCCTTAAGGGAAGAGGTTTTGGTCTTTTGGAAAGACCAGAAGCTTCTTGGACATGGGGAGAGACTAGGGAAGGGTAATTGGGCAGAACTTTGAGGATATTCAAGTCTTAGAGGAGTGAAAAGAAGAGGGATTGGTGAGGGGTTTTTTTTATAGTGGAGGAGAGGAGTAAATTTTGAATATTTATTTCATTATTTTATTATTTCCCTCAAGACAACCAATAGTGTTGTTTCATGTGACCCCTAATAATAATAAGTATATGTGAGTTCAAACCAAGTGGCCTTGCATCACTTGTGATGTCATGAATAGTGTATTTAACTGATAATTTGTATATACGGTATTTTATCGTATTTCACTATTCATCCAAAATTCTAGAATTTCAGAAAAATCCCAAAAATTTACCCCTACCATTTTTCGACGTGTAGAATTAAAAAATTAACTCCATTTTTCAAAATTAATTTTCTAAATATTATTAATTTAATTTTTTAATAAAGTCACAGTTAATTCAAAAAATAACAATTTTAAGGTGCAATTAGTTTTATTTCACACTACAAAATTAATTAAGATCTCATTATCTTACTGCCTTAAGAAAATAAAATAATAATAATATTTACTATTCATAAGGTTCATATTATTATTCATAAGGGTATGCTACTATTCACCAAAAAACAAGTTTGTTCTATCAGACTCCAAATGACTTACTGATCACAACACTAGATGACCTTTTTTTGAAATTCAAATCATAGAAGCGAAAAATTTATATTTAATGGATAGGTTTTGACTATCTCATAAATAACCTAGTGTTGTTTCAAAGGAACACAATGATGAATAGAATGCATTTAATAGAATAATACCATAAAATGTTTGAGGTGTTACATTAAATCTAAAGATATCTGAATCCAAGCAATGGAAATTGAGGTAAACAATCTAAGAGGATTAAATCAAAGGCTTATTGATGTGGCCACTTTTCTCAGGGAGAAGAATGATTCTCAAGATGAAGAACTGCGAAAGAGATATATAAAGGTAGAAAAATCAAAAGCTGATGTCAAGGGAAAGAATCTGATCACAGATGAAATCCAGAATTTGAAAGCCATAAATGATGATCTTACTACACAGCTATCAGAACTACTTCATAAGAATCAAAGGCTACAACAAGAGAATGCATTTTGTTCGGATTCTGTTGCTCAATAAAAATTGAAAGTAAAGGAGAAAAGTGAAATGGTGGATAAGCTCACATGTGAATTAAAATTTGAGATGAGTATTGAGAAGAATCTCAGAAGAGAGATCAATTCTCAACTTGAATCAAGAGATAAAAAAATTCAACAACTGGAGTAAGAGATAGAATCAGTCAAGAAAGAAATGGATAAATCTAATTACAAAGACAAGCCCAAGTTGAAGGATTCCTTGCACTTTCTATTTGATTATCCTCCGGTAGGTGATAATGAAATGAAAGCTAAATATGCTACTTCAGAGGAGAAGCATGAAAGGATTGTATCATCCCAAAGGCCATCCATTTTAGGAAAATCTAGAATTGGATATGATAATCACACTCCTATGTGTGATAGGAAGAGAGAATTGAAAAGCTCCAGAGATAAGAAAAACCTTTTAGGTACTAGAGATAGACCTAAAAAGGCTTTTATAGGAAGCAATGATAGCATGTGCTATTTTTGTGGGATTCATAGTCATACAACAAGTTTTTGTTTAGAGGCTTCGGAATATATTTCTTGCTGTGAATACAGAAACATTTCTAAGTTTGATAATAAGAAGAAGCATCATGAGAAGTCTGAAAGAAGAGTATCTAAGAAGAAAGTATCCATGAATTGCTTCTATTGTGGAAGAATGGGTTACACCATGAGTATGTGTCAGGAAGCTCAAGAGATCAATGTCAGAAGAAGAAAACGAGTTGCATCAACATCTCAGCAGAGAGGTGATGAAATGAGGTATGCCTTTGATGGAAAATGTTTTATATGTTTTTATTATGGGAATCTGGAAAGACATTGTAGTGAGAGGAAAGCTGGAAAGGAAAAAGAACTCGAAAAGAAATTATTTACTCCAGTGATGCATAATGAGAAATTCTACACTGGGAAACAAAGTGGTAAGTTTAAGAATATGATTAGAGCCTCAGGAGAATCACATGGAGCTGAACGAAAGGTGTATCAATCAACTTCTCTGTCACACTCACAACAACCCTTGTGGAGAGAATGTGAAAAAACCTGGAAGATTAAGGGGAGATCTACTCTAGCTATCAGAAAGAAGAATGCACGTTCAGTGGATAATTCACCACTAGTGTAAAATAGTGTGGTGGCTCAGATATCTGATAAAAGAAAGATGAACAAAGAATGCATTGAAAAATATGCATGTCGTGTTCCTCAGTAAGAAGTGAAGGAAATAGAAAGACCCTTGTAATGGTGGAAGAAGAAAGGGAAGATGACAAGTAGAGAGATTCCTACCCAGAGAAGGAATCAAGGGAAATGGAATTTTGGTGGAACATCAAAGATGGAAATGTGTACTAGTGGGTTTAAACCCCAAATGATGAGAAAGACTAGGCCTGCAAAATCTACATATCAGAGAAAGACTCAGCATGTGGGCAATGAATGCTTAGTCATATGACCAGAGTAGTTAAAGTTGGCTAGGCAGTTAGAAGAAGTAATGAATGAGTGTCATGCTTTTCAAGAAAGAATCAAAGGGTTGAATCATCAAGATCAAACACAATCCTCTTCTTGAGGACACTAGAGGCACCCCTCTCCTTATGTATATAAATGCTATTAACTGATTATTCATTTGTTTCAGGTTTTAGGGAGATACGATCCAAGGGGAAGTGGAATCTAAAGACACACAGTGGAAAAGTGATATGCCTTAGATCCTCAATTGGCTCAAATCAGGTACCACTGTTGAAGAATAAATGGAGAAACAGAGCACAATAGGAAGTGATTGTGTTATTAACTTTATCTCTTGTTTTATACATCGAGTTCCAACTCAGTAGGCTTATAGATTTTGTTAATGGCTCAATGTTGAGTTCCAGATTGGTATAAATGATGCAAGTGGAGAAGAATGGTTATGGGTCTAAACATTGGGCCTAACCACAGTATGTGTTGCATAACATAAGTGGAGAATTCAATATCTAATCAGATGAAAGATCCATCAAAGAAATAATTGGATGACCCAGATCGGGTGTTGTCTATCGAGAGATAACATATTGCGGGAGAAGCAGCAATAATCTTGCATCTCATGCTTATCTATTTTTTTCTAACAATGTGGTATCAACTAACTATTTTCAGGATACCAAGAAGCTGCGAGAGAGTATCAACAATGTTTCAACAAGAAGATTAGAAAAGTAATTGAAAGAAATGATTCCATTAAACAATGACACAGTGACAAGATTTATGTTGAAAGTGAGGAAGTGGTAAGAGACTCAGGGGGAGTAGAAGTGGAAAATTCTAATTCATAAGTAGACACAGATAACGACCATGAGGAAGGAAAATCCTTATTAGCATGAAAGTCGAAGAGATGAGTTGAAATCAACTTGAAAGATATAATTGGTAATCAGACAGTTCTAGTGCAGACATAGAGGATGAGGACTCTATAGAAAGCATCGTACTTACCACAGGTAAAACCTAATTGTTTTAGTGAAGTTGTTGAAGATGAGAAAAAGGTTTTTTAAATGAAGAATGCATTATATGGGCTGAAACAAGCACCAAGAGCATGGTACTCAAGGCTTGATGAGTACTTGAAGAATCCTGGTTTCTAGCATGGTGGAGTTGATTACAATCTCTATTTCAGCAATAAAAGTAATCAAAGGATGATGGTGCTAGTTTATGTCGATGACATAATATTTGGGGGATCAGATAAAGCTCAGTGAAAACAGTTTTCCAAATTCATGAAAAGTGAGTTTGAAATGTCAATGATTGGAGATCTAACATTTTTCCTCGGTCTATAGGTGACACAAGGAAGGAATGGAACATTCATTTCTCAATCCAAATATTCCAAAGAGGTTTTGATAAGGTTTGGCATGGAAACTTCCAAGGAGATGAAGTCTCCGGTTGCAACCCAGATGAAATTATCAAAAGATGATAATGGATAGGCAGTTAATATCATAGTATACAGGCAGATTATTGGGAGTTTACTGTACATGACAGTGACAAGTCTTGAAATTGTATTTGCTACATGCCAAGAAGCCAGATATCAGAGTAATCCCAAGTAAATCAACCTCATTGTAGTGAAAAGAATACTTCGGTATATCAAGGGCACAATGGATTTCAACTTGATGAATAATGGAAAATATTAGAAAGAGTTATTGGAAAATACTGATGTAGATTGGGCCGGTTAAGCGGATGATAGAAAATCAACTTTAGTAGGTTCTTTCTATCTTGGTGGATTGTGTGTTTCTTGGCTAAGAAAGAAGCAATATTGAATTTAATTGAGCACCGTAGAAGCTGAGTATATTACAACCACTCAAGCTTGCACACAATTATTTTGGATAAAGCATCAGCTCGATGATATGGGAATTGAAGTGAAGTCTCCGATCGAAATCCAGTGCCATAAATCTAGTGCTATAAATCTCAGCAGAAATCCCATCCATCACTCAAGGAAAAAGCACATTGAGATAAAGTATTATTTTATCAAGGAGAAGGTTGAGAAGGGAATCGTGAAGTTGGAGTATGTGCCTACAGAGCTACAGGTTTCCGACATCCTGACAAAGGCCTTACCCAACAAAGCTTTTGAGAGGCATCGACTAGCTCTGGTAGTTCATTCGACTCCCCACACATGAAAAAGTGTGGTTTTAGAAACCCCCACTTCCCTAAGGTATGATGTGTTTTACCCTATTACAGACTGCAAATGGGTGTCCTTTGGATTCGTTGACAAAGGGGGAGAAAACAATGATTGTTCAAGGGGGAGACAGTGTGACAGTGCGACTATTTGACAAATCATGAATGATATGGGGAGAAGCTGACAGGTGGAGCATCAAGATAGGGGGAGCAATGAGAAAGGGGGAGAGTATTAAATCTAAAGATTCTAGAAGTGATAAATCAAAGAATAAATATCACGAGATGACAGCTACAGATCGTGATAAAATCAGACGAGTGATAGTGAGAGTAGGTTTCTAGCAATCCACAATTGGTATCAGTTTAGTAATTGGTGTCAGTTTGGTATCAACAGTTGGTGTCAGAAATGAAGTGTTTCATTGATGAAATTTTCATTTACTCTTGTTTCTCACGCTGAGCATTGCTCATGTGGTCTTAGAGTACGTGTTAAGTGAATCCTTGAACGCTATTAGAATCGCAAGAGGTGAATGGTGGTAGTGGCTGTAATGAGCCTTAATGAGATATCAAGTGCAGATAATTTTTATGAGAAGAGTTGTCAACAAACCCAAAGGGGAATATTGTTGGGCAAAAATCACTCAAGGCATCATTGAAGCATTTTTGAGGCGATTGTGTTTGTTGACAAAGTGGACCTCCATGTTGTGTTTGTTGACAAAGTAGACCATGATGTATAAATGTGTTGAAAAAGGGGGTTTACATGGTGATTTTTCAAGTTCAAGGGATGCTTTCAACAATCCACGATTGATTGAAGAACCTCGACAAAGGAATGAACAATCTGGAGGTGGTACAAAAAGAGAAGATACAAGGTGACGCAGTTTTCTAGTGTTTGCCAAATTTTTGGGCCTGAAAATCGGAAAATGGAGAGATGTGTTTTTGGAAAAGGGAGGTGCGTGTAAAATTGGAGTGGTGTGCGAAAAATAATGTGGGGTGCGAAAAATTAGCAGGATGCGCGAAAAATATAGTGGCGCGTGGAAAATCAGCATAGCGACCCAAGCCTTTTACATATAACATTTCATTATTTTAATCATAATTAATTATCAGAGTACAAGCCAAAGATCGTTAAGTCTAGTGTCTTGGAAGACTAGGTACATATAACATAAAACATGGGGATAAAAAAAACTTCTTTATTTAATCTCCATAGAGAGCTTCTAACTTCCTTTGAGCTCTTACATCTACATAGGGTACCCTGGGGAACACATGAACAAAGGGATGAGCTAAAAATTCCCAGTAAGGGAATGAACATAAGGATACATCTCAAGCACATGAGTTAGGAGTCATGACATAAAGATATCCAAAGCATGAAACTTATAAAATCATTTAATATAAGCATGGGATCACATAAACATGGAATCATATAAATGTGGCAGAATCATAAATCATATCTTTAGTACGGGTCAAGGCTAACTGCCAATCCCGTTTCCCATTTCAGTATGGGTCAAGGCTAACCGCCAATCCCATTTCACATCGCATCTCATGAGACTTATCCTTACCCAATGCATTGGAGTGCTATCTGGGTTCACCCATCTCAAAAAATTCATGAATATTATTGACACATAAATAATCTTTCCATATAAATAATCATACATAATCAACCACACATAAACATAAGGTTACCCATGGAAAGAATTGGGTACCACAATCATGACATAAAACATATCCAATGGGAGTATCACGAAAGTGTCCATGAAAGGAAGGGATTAGAACATACATGGACATTCATAGGGTAAAATAGGCATATAAAATGGTAAGTGGTTTCAAATATAAGTGACAACATATTAAAAAATGTATTTTAGAAACATTAGCATTAAAACATTTTTGTGCGGTTTTAAGGAAAACACTCTAGAGATTTTCAAATAGAAAAGAGGACATTCTTTTATATAAAAACAGAATTTAACCAAGAATGTTTTCATAATAAAAATACTGATTTTATAAATACAATGGTGTTTTAAAACATAGGATAGAGTGCACTTGAAATTTGGGTAAAAATTTGGGAAGTCCCCTTAAAACAGGTTGGCTTATCGGAAAGTTCTAAGGAGGGAATCTTTAAAAATCACGTATATCCCCAAAAGAATGTGATGAAATGGTCTTTATGTAAGAATATTTTACAACTAACCATAAGTCATAAGACTCACATAGATAGATAATATAGCACCACTTTGAAAGAAAGATAAGGCAACCCGAAGAACAAAGAAGGTTCAGGTAGAATTCGTTACGATTTTATGGTGTCGGGTGTGACCAAGAGGGATTTGATGAGAGAGAGAAGGGGTTTCTAATAACTTATAAAACATTAGGTCAGTATGGGTAAGGTGTATAAACATACCCCATCACTTGGTATTACACAAAAAAAACATGGCATAGAGAACAATCTTGATTAAGAGTGAAAAGGGGAGGATCCCTTACCTTAAATCCGGTGGTGTTATCCACTTGTTATTAATGACCTGAATAAACAAATTTGGATTATTAATTCATAGGTTTATAACCTCTTCTATATGTAATTTATTTATTATAAACCTTTTTATTTCATTCAAATCCTTTTTTATTAGTTATAAGGTTCAATTTCATTGTTCAAGCTCATTTGTTTACTTGGCTTTAAAGATCGGTTCACTTATATTCAAGTTTGGATTATATGCTAGATGAAAGTGGTTGTATAGAATTGAAGTTACATTCTTTATTTCATATCCAGGAGATTAAATGGTTTTAATTTTAATTAGTTTAATTATAGTGATGTTGAATTATTACATATATAACCTTAGTGATAACTGTTTTTGTTAATCGGTGGATTTGGTTACAAAGAATGTGTTTTTCATTATAACTTAATTCCATTTGTACCAAAAGATTACAGAAAAAAAAAACAGGATATATTACATATATAATAATCTGGTTCAACCATAACACAAATGGTTTCATGACCATAATTAAAGATAATAATAGAAATTGATAAACCGTTGTCCTTGAATGTGCTAAATTAGCACATCTCAAACGACGCTTTCCTTTCTTTTATAACTAAATCATTTCATAATCATTTCATAATAATAATTATCCATTAATTATAACATGTTCTTGTTTGGGAATGTTTAACCACCTATATGAATGATGCTATAAATTTCTATCATGGATTACAATAGAAACTTAATTAATGTTAAGATTAGATATTAATGAGTAAATAATTTTTTTCGATTCTGGAAAGGTAATATTAATATTTAAACTTTTTATTAATATACCACCTTTCATTCGTTAAAATAAATGAAACAAGCTCACCATTGATTTCATCTTCACTAATCACAACTAAAACTGTAACATCTCTACCCAATCCATTGGTTTGGATCGGGTTAGAGGTACGACTAACCGTAGGTGATATTCTACGAACATCAAAGACTAGCAATAAATGCAAGGGTTCAAACAAAAAGTTACAAGTGGGGAATGATTTACCCTATTTAACGTGAACACACAACCTTCACATGATAAAGATGAAATAAATAAAACCTAGGACATCTCTATAAATGATGCATGCAACAAAACCCAAAAATAATAAATGTAAAAAAAACAAACATCAGAGTAAAATCAGAATCGTGTGAATAATAAAAATAAGACTACATAGAAGTAAATGACTCTAACACCAAGGTGACACCAATCTAGAACAAGACACAAACCACCCTAAATCTCCATCCCCACTAACTATGACAACAATATCAAGGATCACCGCTAGAAAAGTAAGAAACCTGCCACTTTCCTATATCACAAAAAACAACATCTGTATACACAACAAAGTGTATATGCAGGGGGTGAGTAATCATACATTATATGAAACCCCAAGAGACTTTTTCCATATGCCACTAACAACATAAATAAGTTAACTCATAGGATTATAAAACAAACAGAAAGAATATCAAAAGTAGATAAAGAAGTTTCCACAATATTAAATAAAGTCGATGAACAAATTTTCTTAAAGCAGTATAACCAAATATGATTTTTCTTTTCAAGTAGAAGATGAAATTAAAACCATGTTTTCACACTCACACACACATGTATATGTATGACATGGACCTCCCTATACTCACAAGTGGTGATCCATCCTTTCACCAAGCTGTCGCTTGTTGACTCAATTTGACAGTGGTACTTCCAACCATGATCCGTCCCATTTTTTCTTATTTGATGATGATACTTTCAGCCATTTTCCTTCCCACATGCACATGAAAACATGTAATCCAACTATGCCAAGAACATAAGTAAAAAACTATCATTCTTTAAAAACCCCATTTAATCAATTTGTCAAACATGTTGTGGGTGACACCCACAAACTAGTTTTCAAGAACCAACTAGTTAGAGAAAATCCAACAGAGTTTCAATAGGGTAAAATCATTTAAAAGTATAAGATAGTTATTTAAAGAAACCTAAGAGCCTTCATATTCCAATAAAAGTGGAAAGAGGGCAAAAACCAAATACCTTGGGTTCGTTTGGCATAATGATTCTTAAGCGATCCTGCATATCTAATGTAAAGGTCCAAAAAATTCCTGATCATTTTTTTGTCATTCTGTGATGTCTGGTGGTTCGGGAGCAATTTCATATATTATGAATTTTTTTAAATGATTTTTTTAATTTATGAAGTAGTTTTAAAATTGTTTTACAAATTATGAGAGTAATTTCAAAGTGTTAAAAGTTCATTTGGAAATTAATTTAGAAGTTTTTACAATGATTCTATTATTTTTGGGAGTTTTTTAGAATTTTGAAAGCAACAATAAACCCTTTTCTTAATTATTTATAATATGGTTTAATAAAAAATGTAATATTTTCAATAAAGTATTTACCTTTACACATGAAATTGAAATTTCATAAGGGCAATTCTGATTTTTTAAAGGTTGTGTATTGGTAAGGTCTTATTTCCTTGTGTTGTGTAAGGGTGAGGGTGAGTTTATAAATCTTCTTTAAGGGTAAGTCAAAGCTTCCATGAGTTTTATAATGGTAGCTTGATAATTCTCTACCTTGCATAAAGGTAAACTTGAGTCTTCCTTTTGTGCATAAGGGTAAGCTGAACTTCACTTAAGGGTAACCTGGTTATCCCATGCATTGCATAAAGCTAGAATTCTTTACCTTAATCTTACATAAGGTTCAGATGCTTTATGCATAAAGGTAGATCTGGATTTATTCTTCCCATGCAAGGGTAACTAGCCATGTAAGGGTAAAACCATGTTACCCTTAAGCAACACATGCATCCTTTGTATGGGTAGCGGAAATTTCTTTTGAACTCAAGATTTCCTTTCTCAACTCTCCTATAAGGTTTTTTTCAACACAATTAAGGGAATTAATATAGGAAATTAGTGGGTTTGAATCTTTTGAGGGATTTAAATGTAATCTTTAACCTCTTTAAAATTTGTAAGATTTCAAAGAGTTTAATGGAATCAATTTTATTACGAATTTAATGTGAAATGAATTTTCTCATGGGAATGTTTCAGCAGTATCTATAGAGGGATATCTGTGAATATTAAAAAATTCACAACTCATCCCAGTGGGGCTCATGCCATGACTCCCTAAGATCACCTCCAATAGTCTAGGGGCTGGTGACTAGCGCCGAGTAGGCATGTCACTAACATGGGAGGCCTTAGCCTAAGTACTTGTACACATGCACACATATCTAAGCCTATACAATGCTGAAATGTAAAAACAACTAAACAAAAATGAATGCATACAGTTTAAATATCATAACTAGAGTATGAAAAGAAGTAAAGGAAAGTAAACATGGACAAATACAAGCCCACCATTGTTGGGAAAAAATCCCTCAAGGCCTCATTGAAGCATTTTTGAGGTGATTGTGTTTGTTGACAAAGTGGGCCTCCATGTTGTGTTTGTTGACAAAGCAGACCATGATGAATGAATGTATTGACAAAAGAGGTTTACATGGTTATTTGTCAGGTTCAAGGGATGCTTTCAACAATCCACGATTGATTGAAGAACCTCAACAAAGGAATTAATGATCTGGAGGCGGTATAAAAAGAGCAGATATAAGGTATCACCATTTTCCAGTGTTTGCCAAATTTTTGGGCCCGAAAATTGGAAAATGGAGAGATGTGTTTTTGGAAAAGGGAGGTGCACAAACAATTGTAGTGGTGCGTGAAAAATAATGTGGGGCGTGAAAAATTAGTGGGATGCGTGAAAAATATAGTGGCGTGCATAAAATCAGCGTGGTGCGCGAAAAATTAAGTGTGACGTGAAATATTTGCGCGGTGCGTGAAAAAGGAAGGTGGTGCGCGAAATATTTGCACGATGTGCGAAATACTAAAGTGGTGCGCGAAATATTTGTGGGATGCGTGAAATAAAGGGATGAAATTTTTCATGCAAGAGGTGTTTCGAGATCAGCAGCTCGAAAATTGGCAGACACGAGATGAGCAAAAAATTGGGAGTTTACTGTACCTGATAGTGACAAGTCCTGAAATTGTATTTGCCACATGCCAAGAATCCAGATATCAGAGTAATCCCAAGGAAATCCACCTAGTTTTAGTGAAAATAATACTTCGGTATATCAAGAGCGCAATGGATTTCAGCTTGATAAATAATGGAAAATCTCAGAAAGAGTTATTGGGAAATACTGATGCAGATTGGGTCGGTTCAGCGAATGACAGAAAATCAACTTTAGTAGGTTATTTCTATCTTGGTGGATTGTGTGTTTATTGGATAAGCAAGAAGCAAGATTGAATTTAATTGAGCACCACAGAAGCTGAGTATATTGCGGCCACTCAATATTGCACACAATTATTTTGGATGAAGCATCAGCTTGATGATATGAGAATTGAAGTGAAGACTTCGATCAGAATCCAGTGCGATAACTCTAGTGCTATAAATATCAGAAAAAATCCTGTCCATCACTCAAGGAAAAAGCACATTGAGATAAAGTATCATTTTATTAAGGAGAAGGTTGATTAGGGAATCGTGAAGTTGAAGTATGTGCCTACAGAGCTACAGGTTGCCGACATCCTGACAAAGGCCTTACCCAAGAAAGATTTTGAGAGGCATCAACTAGCTTTAGGAGTTCAGTCAACTCCCCACACTTGAAAAAGTGGGGTTGTGGAAACCCCCCCTCTCCCCAAGGTATGATGTGTTTTACCCTAATGTACTAATATGTGTTTTACCCTATTACAGACTGCAAAGGGGAGTCCTTTGGGTTCGTTGAAAAAGGAGGAGAAAACAGTGATTGTTCAAGGGGGAGACAGTGTGATAGTGTGGCTATTTGAAAAATCATGAATGATATGGGGAGAAGCTGATAGGTGGAGTAGCGAGATAGGGGGAGAAATGAGAAAGGGGGAGAGTATTAAATCTGAAGATGCTAGAAGTGATCAATCAAAGAATAGATATCATGAGATGACAACTACAGATCGTGATAAAACCATATGAGTGATAGTGAGAGCAGGTTTCTAGCGATCCACAATTGGTATCAGTTTAGTAATTAGTGTCAGTTTGGTATCAACAATTGGTGTCATAAATGAAGTGTTTCATTGATGAACTTTTCATTACTCTTGTTTCTCACGCCGAGCATTGCTCATGTGGGCTTAGAGTATGTGTTAAGTGAATCCTTGAACGCTATCAGAATCGCAAGAGGCGAATGGTGGTAGCGGAAGGAACGAGCCTTAATGAGATATCAAGTGCAGAGAATTTTTATTAGAAGAGTTGTCAACAAACCTAAAGGGGGATATTTTTAGGAAAACATCACTCAAGGCATCATTGAAGCATTTTTGAGGTGATTGGGTTTGTTGACAAAGTGTGCCTCCATGTTGTGTTTATTGACAAAGCATACCATGATGTATAAATGTGTTGACAAAGGAGGTTTACATGGTTATTTGTTGAGTTCAAGGGATTCTTTCAACAATCCAAGATTGATTGAAGAACCTCGACAAAGGAATGAACGATTTGGAGGTGGTACAAAAAGAGCAGATACAAGGTGGCGCCGTTTTCCAGTGTTTGCCAAATTTTTGGGCCTGAAAATCAGAAAATGGAGAGATGTGTTTTTGGAAAAGGGAGGTGCGCATAAAATTGGAGTGGTGCGCGAAAAACAATGTGGGGTGCGAAAAATTAGAGGGATGCGCGAAAAATATAGTGGCGCGCGAAAAATCAGTGTGGTGCGTGAAAAATTAAGTGTGGCGTGAAATATTTGCGTGGTGCGCGAAAAAGGAAGGTGTTGTGCAAAATATTTGCGCGATGCGCGAAATACTAAAGCGGTGCATGAAATATTTGTGGGATGCACAAAATAGAGGGATGCGGTTTTTCACGCAAGAGGTGTTTCGAGATCAGTAGCTCAAAAATTAGCAAAGGCATGAGGTGTGTGAAAAATTGGAGCATGGCGCGAAATATGGTGTGACGTGGAAGATGTGTTTTTCGCGCTCGATGAGGATTACGTGCGGAAGAAGGGTTTTTCATGCAAGGGTCCATTTTGCCTATAAATATGAAGTGACCCCCCTCATTCGAAGGAGCTCAAAGACGAATAGAGTATCCGAGCTCTGGCGCGTGAAATTGGAGTGCACAAGAGAGTTGTGCAAAAACAACAAGTTTGCACATAAAATAACTATTTGCACGCAAAGCAGAGGTTGCATGAAAAGAATAATTTTGCGCGAAAAGCAAAGGATGCACGTAAAAGTGGGTCGTTGCGCGTAAAAGGAAGTGTTGTGTGAAAAGTGAATTTTGCGTGAGAATAGAAAATTACGCCCAAGGCAGTGTAGAGGTTGCGCGTAAAAGCGGTTTTGCATAAAATGATTTCTTGCGTGTAAAAGGGGTGTTGCGTGAAAAAGGGGTGTTGTGCGAAAAGTAAATTTTTCACAAAGGCAGAGAATTATGCGCAAGGTGCAGTAAGTGCTGCACGTAAAAATTACGGTTGCCCGGTACACCCGGTGCAAAGTGAGATTCATCTGCGGGTGAAAGTGGTACATCAACAGAGCATCTATCAACAGTTAAAGATGCATATTTCATTAGGGATAATGAAGAGACCTATAGGTCTATAAACTGTGAGTGGATCCCTTCCAAGTGCAGTGAGAAAAGGAAGAGGAAGAAGGTTATACTTTCTACTGGCAGTGAGCCAAAGAGAGAGGAACAGGGAGTGACCCTTGGGAAGCAGTGAGCTAACCCTAAAATTTTTAAAGGCAGTGAGCCTGGGCATAGAAGTGATCTAGCCCGAACATTATTGGCAGTGAGCTTTAGTGGATTTTGTACAACGACACATCTTCGTTGTATGCTCCTTGGACATAGCCCAATGAGGGTGAACCAAGTAAAAATCTCTGTATCTGCCTGCTTGCTTCCCATGCATTGCATCTAAAGCATAACCATCAGATAAAGACAAAATGAAGTGATCAACATAAACACATAAGAGTAAACAAAGTGACCCTTATAATATAGAGGTCAAGATCCAGTGGGGCAATAATAATTTTAAGAATATAATATCCATACCACGATTCACCCCACCTCTCAGGGTATCTAGTCCCCTTTTGGTCCTAACAATTGGTATCAGAGGAAAGGTTTCTTTTATCAGATTTTTTTGCTCTGACTTGGTTCAGTCGATCTTTGTGGTTAAAGATTCAGTCTACTCTTATCTTGGTGTTCCATGGAAAAGGGTAGAATGTCAAAGAAGAAGCAGAAGTCGGGTGGTATCCCTTAGTGTGGAAGTGTCTTTGGAGATAATGATATTCATTTAAAGGAATCAATTTTTCATGAACCGAATCAATCGCCGCCAAAAATGGTACCAATCCCAGCCTGTGACAAGGCCCAAAGGGTGTTCCCGATCTACACGGGCTGGCACAAGTGCTTGGGTATCATAAAATGAAAATTGGGAACGATTTACCCGAGTTTATAATCTTAAAACAACAAAAGAATCTAATAAAACGAATCTGGATTTTTCAAACCAAACAATCTTTTATAAAAAATCAGAACTGAATTACATAGTCTAAAACAACTCAACAAGACTATAACAAAGGAACAAAACAAAAAATGAACAGCCCAAGAACCCTCATGGCAAGGGGCACCGCCCTCAAGCCACCTCCACAAGACTTCACCACCAAGGACCTGCTAGAAACCCGAACCACTGGAACAAAAAAACTGTACCCAACCTGCGACAACAAAAATAACCAAGTCTACTTACACCCAAGGGTGTAAGTAGGGTGTGAGACAATGCCCAACAGGATACCACCACTAAGAGATTCCATGTGATAAATATTTAAAGATGAAAAGCATGCAAGTTTGCAAAAACATGTAATTTCTAGTTACAATTTCTAAAAGATGCAACTTAAAAAAACAGTTTTCAAGTGGGCTAATTTAAAGAATCAACACTATTAAAATAAATTAAAAAGCTACTGATTTTTTCAGCCAAATATACCGTATGCCGATGGTAAGAATAAAGGATCTAATGAGCACAAGCAATAGGAAATAACCCATAGACAGTAGCTAGCTGTGGGTCCCAGGTACCTCGTATCTCGGTGAGAGTAACCACAAAAATTATCCGTTCTCGTGCATGAGCCACTAGTAGGGAACATAACCATAACCTAGTGGTCCCCAATCATCATCATCATAGTTTAGTTAGAGTTGTAAGCATCAATCCTGCTAAGTGAAACTGAGGCCAAACCCCACAGATTCACTAGCATACGAGTACACGTCCACCCACCTAGATACCCGGGTTTTCCCTTTATGCTCAAACAAGTTCAACAAGCCAAGAAATATACTTTTCACATGAAAATATCACTTACACATCACACATTATCCAAAAATCCCCATGCACATCACACAAGTCACAAATTTAACATTTCATTCAAATTCATTTTGAAATCAAACTCACACCAAAATAGGCCACAACACTTTTTTCATAACCTTCACAATCCAACACATCCTTGAAAAATTTTATGAAGTCCCTAAAAATATGATAAACATCACATAACAGAACTATTCACATTTAAAATGGTTCATTTGAAAGTATAAACAATCCAAAACAGTTTTCCAATATGGTTTCACCTCTTACATAAATCGTTAAACCACTCAAAACTTTCATAAAACAATTCCAAATAGTGTACCAAAGCTTTTCAAATAAAACCCATTTCAAAACCATATTTCAAGGAAAAAATCACATCAATAAAAATTCAAAACAGAATTGTAAGACCCAAAAAAAATTATTAAACAACCCCCATGTTCTATAAAAACACCTCAAACAATAGTACAAAAGATCCACATGAAACACACGCGTTTTCAAAATCACTTTCAAGAAGTACAATAAAGTTTTACACCTTAAACCCTTAAAAAAAACCTCTTTAAGAACTATTGGCACACCAATACCCCAAAAAATCATAATTTTCATCCCAAACAAGATTTATTAAACAAAATTCATATGTTATAAAACAATCCCAAACAATACCCAAATGGTTGCACATGAAAACACCGAATTTTAAGCTAAAATGAAACTATAAAAACAAATGATTTACCAAATCCAACATAAACAGTTCACGCACCACACAAAGAATATTAGGAACATGAATAATAAGTAATTAAAGCAAACTAACTCATCTAGAAATGTTTACACATGGAATCACCTACCTTTTATGACGAAACCCTCAAAACATGGTGCGAAACATCAACCGCACCACCGCCGCACCTCAAGGAAGATAAATTCAGACCTAGATCACAAAATTTGGCCACAAATACACCAAATGAAACCCTAGGATTGAACCCTAACTTCTGGAAATTTTAGAACATAATGAAAGAGGGAGGAAACCCTAAAGGAAAAGGAAGAAACCAAGAAGGAATCACTTACCCAAAACAATCCTGAAGAAAACGACCCAATATCGACCAGAATCTGATTTTTAAAACAGATAAAAATTTAATTTAGTTTCGAACAATAAGTATGAGGTCATGTAGGAACTGGAATGGGGGGAAATAATAAAAATTGAAGGAGTTATGAAAGGATCAATTTACCTCCTCAAATCTGGGCAATTTGTGTAATCCAGAGAAATTTCTCCCAATTTCGCGATGCAACCGAGCTCAAAATAGGGGTAGGAGAGTTTGGGGGCGCGCCTTAGGTATGTGGGATCGATGGAGAGTTGGAATCACTGAAAAAACGCAAATAGTGAAGGAGATATTAAAAAATTAAAAATTATTTTTAATGCAGGAAATGGGCTTTCGGGCAGGCCCAATATCTTAAATAAAAACCCATATCCACCATGATTATGGATTCCTAAATGGTCCAAATTAATATTTTGGTGTTAATATATCAGGGGATGACAATTAGGAATTGGAATGGATGAAAAATGTTGAAAAATGAAGATGTTATAAAGGAATCAAAATTTATTTTTAAATCTGGAATTGGGCTCACGGTTTGGCCCAATTCATAAAAACTCACCCATTCCTCCATAAATGCTTGGGAAACCCTCAAAACAAAGCATGAATGGAAATTAAAATAAAAATAAATTTAAAACAAGCTATTTATTTGACAATTATCCCCACCATGAAAACTTTCCACCCCGGAAAGTCACAGCAAGGCCAAAGAAACAACCAAACCCAACTGAGAAACCAAGAGGTACTCCCTTGTCAGGTTTCTCCCCCAAAGGCCAAAAAACCTCTAGTGATCAATTAATGAAGGATTACTCTCACAAATAAAACTTACACCACTTTCTGAAATGATCAATCACATTCATAATTGATCCCAAAATAAAACTCATTAAACACTATCCGAACAAGACTCAAGCAATTCACCCAAATGAACAACAACATCGAAGAAGGTTACACTTACCTTACTTTAACTAGACCATTGGGTACTCCCCAATCCCAATGTTTACTAAAGGAAGATGTAGGTATCTTGATAGCTCTGAATAAGACTACCTACCGCCAAGCCACGACCATGGATAAGTTTGAGTTATTGGTATGGGGGAACAAAAATTACCTCCCCACCATAAGAGACAACCTATATTTTTTTTCTCGAGAAAGAATCAGGACACTAACAGGGGGAGGCCTGAATGGACTCCCCAGTACAAAGGGTATACTTCCATCAGAAATTTACAAAAGAACTTATATAAGACTCATAGTGTGTCTCCCCACCATAAGAACCAACCATCTTAACCGATCGGCGTGGGCCGACACGAAAAGACCCCAAAATTAAAGAGTTGGGACGGTCGCACGGTTAGTCTGCACAGTTTGGGAAATTGTGCAATAACTATGTGGATCCTTATATCTGCATGGTTATTTTTTTTTCATGGTTAGAACTAACCATGTGAAAACCGTGTGCTCAACTTTTCTAGAAAAATTTCCAACCGTTCTCTAAAGACTCAATGGAAACCAAAGGGGGAGGGAATAACATTTTTTAATGACATGGGTACAAGACCCTCCAACTATTTCCACCGAATGGAAAAAACAGAAGAAATATGATGACACCATAGGTTTAAACTCTTCCTATCTTTCATACTGAGGATAGGACATTGTACAAGGGTTTAAACGACACTGGAGTTTCCCCTGACTACGCACCAGATTCTCTCTGGGACCTATGGCTGGAGCTCAAAATATTGAAGCATCTTCGGTCACGCAGTTAGGCTGTTGAAACCCCTATGTGGAACTTCTTCTTTCGGTGCCACAAACAACTACACTGCATACCCCAATGGGTTCATCAAGACATAACATGTTCCATAACCCACTTTACCAAAACCAGACATTTCACTGAAACAAGGGATCAGAAGATGCACACACATCTCACCTTGTTTCTTTGGGTGAGAAACAACAGAAGGGAAGGACACGTATAAACACCTTCCTCTAAGATAGAGGATTTGATGTTTTTCCCAAGGGAGACATACTCCCAACATAACATAGAACCTCAGTGGATTGTGTGACCTTCACCTTTATAGTCAAAAGAGCACACAACATCACAATGCGTCACTGAACATGACCCTTGAGATTGATAGAAACAATACATGGAACAAGACCATATTCAAAGTCCCTAAACAACAGACAAGTCCAAAAAGTGGACACAATATCCTATCATGACCAAAATCTCAAAATTGGTGGTTTAATAATAACTCTTTCTTCAAAGAAACTATAAAGAACCCAGAGGCCCTCTTAGACACCATCAAGACACTCATCCACACTAACAATGAAAGAAAACTTCCACCTTCGATGAATCAGGAAACTTAAGAAACTAAGGTCTCTTTCAACCTTCCACAAGCACTATACCACTACAAGAGGATCCAAAAATCAATGAAATGAATGGGTGTAGACTCAATCAATAATGATCGATAAAATATTCCTTATATTGATCAACTGGAGGATTTTCCAATGGCGAAACAATACGGGTTTCACTTCAGTTATGCATTAACCCTTAATGGGGGCGTACCTTATCCAATGAGAGAACCCAAGGACCCAACCAAGCTGTTCCATTGGTCAAAACATGCCACAAACCAGATCCAAACACATGAAGGGAACCACCGTAAAGGCATCCCAATTTTTTTTTCAAAAGAGACCACTAACCGTCCCTACAACACAGCTTACCGACCAAACACAAACCCAAAACACAGTTCAAACAGAAGGGGTTCTTGAACTCAAAACATCCCACAATATCAACATTTTCAAAAACCCATAATACAAACCATACCAAACTATTCATCAAGACATAATTTTTTTCTTTAAAACCAATTCTTTGAAAACAAATGGTTTAGCAGTAAACGTATCCACCAATAGTACCCCATGGGCCTCACACATGCATGTTTTTGTGCCACATCGGGCACCCTCCTCATATCCGTCCCGGCACTCATCCAGTCATGCCATCAACCATCCATCATTCCATATAACCCCATGCATGTGGTCACTCACGGAAATACCAAATGTTAAAACAAAGATTCTTTCCACTTTTTAAAAACAAAATGGTCAACCAACCCAACCTTTTTCTCAAAACTGCTAACAATGAGTTCAAAATCCCAATTCAAATCTTACAAAACTTTTCATAAAGACCCAACCATTTGGAAAAGAACTCACTTTCAAGATATTCATATCAATTTCAAAATATCTCATCCCATTAAAACACTCTTTTATTGTTTAGAAAACTCTATTGGAAACACTTTTCAAAACCAACTTCAATATAGTTCCTTCTTTCAAAAGAGGTGTAAGCACACAATTTTCCATTTCAAAACAATTATAAAAATTCACTTCCACCATCTCATAAATCAAAACATTCCCTCTTTATTTGAAAATCATTTCACAAAAACTTTACACTTCTTAAAACCAAAGTGCCAAGATTTCAAAACCTAAGAACAAAACAATGCGAGAGGAAACTAGTTTCAGTGGGTGACTTAGAAATATGGTTGGCGGCCATATTACAATCACTTCACTATCACAGAAAGTGTTCTAGGGAATATACTTGGCTCCACATGGATTTCCAGGCCCTGCGAGCTCACTAGGACCATTAACCCAACTCTCTTTTCATTTCCCTTAATCATCATCGAACCAAGAAAACCAAAGGACTTAGATAAATCCCGAATTCTCTTGGAAACTTGAATCCCATTATGAGGTGTGGTGATCAAACACACTACCCATAACTGGAATTCCATGTCCCAACAATCCTAAATCCAGACTATCTCGATTGTTCCCCAAATAACATGACCCAAAGAGAGAAAACCTGCTCTGATACCATTTTGTCACGAACCGAATCAATCGCCACCAAAAATGGCACCAATCCCAGCCCGTGACAAGGCCCTAAGGGAGTTCCCGATCCCCACGGGCTGGAACAAGTGCCTGGGTATCATAAAATGAAAATTGGAAACGATTTACCCGAGTTTATAATCTTAAAACAACAAAAGAATCAAATAAAACGAATCTGGATTTTTCAAACCAAACAATCTTTTACAAAAATTCAGAACTGAATTACATAGTCTAAAACAACTCAACAAGACTATAACAAAGTAACAAAACAAAAAATGAACAGCCCAAGAACCCTCAGGGAAAGGGGTACCTCCCTCAAGCCACCTCCACAAAACTTCACCACCAAAGACTTCCTAGAAACCCGAACCACTGGAACAAAAAAACTGTACCCAACCTGCGACAACAAAAATAACCAAGTCTACTTACACCCAAGGGTGTAAGTAGGGTGTGAGCCAATGCCCAGTAGGATACCACCACTAAGATATTCCATGTGATAAACATTTAAAGACGAAAAGCAAGCAAGTTTGCAAAAACATGTAATTTCTAGTTACAATTTCTAAAAGATGCAACTTAAAAAAACAGTTTTCAAGTGAGCTAATTTAAAGAATCAACACTATTAAAATAAATTAAAAAGCTACTGAATTTTCCAGCCAAATATACTGTATGCCGACGGTAAGTATAATGGATCTAATGAGCACAAGCAATAGGAAATAACCCCTAGGCAGTAGCTAGCTGTGGGTCCCAGGTACCTTGTATCTCGGTGAGAGTAACCACAAAAATTATTCGTTCTCGTGCACGAGCCACTAGTAGGGAACATACCCATAAACTAGTGGTCCCCAATCATCATCATCATAGTTTATTTAGAGTTTTAAGCGTCAATCCTGCTAATTGAAACTGAGGCCAAACCCCACAGATTCACTAGCATACTAGTACACGTCCACCCACCTAGATACCCGAGTTTTCCCTTTGTGCTCAAACAAGTTCAACAAGCCAAGAAATATACTTTTCACATGAAAATATCACTTACACATCACACATTATCCAAACATCCCCATTCACATCACACAAGTCACAAATTTAACATTTCATTCAAATTCATTTTGAAATCAAACTCACACCAAAATAGGCCACAACACTTTTTTCATAACTTTCACAATCCAACACATCCTTTAAAAATTTTATGAAGTAACTAAAAATATGATAAAAATCACATAACAGAACTATCCACATTTAAAATGGTTCATTTGAAAGTATAAATAATCCAAAATAGTTTTCCAATATGGTTTCACCTCTTACATAAATCATTAAACCACTCAAAACTTTCATAAAACAATTCAAAATAGTGTACCAAAGCTTTTCAAATAAAACCCATTTCAAAACCATATTTCAAGGACAAAATCACATCAATACCAATTCAAAACAGAATTTGAAGACCCAAAAACATCTATTAAACAACCCCCATGTGTTATACAAACACCTCGAACAATAGTACAAAAGATCCACATGAAACGCACGTGTTTTCAAAATCACTTTCAAGAAGTACAATAAAGTTTTACACCTTAAACCCTTAAAAAAAACCGGTTTAAGAACTAGTGGCACACCAATACCCTAAAAAATCATAATTTTCATCCCAAACAAGATTTATTAAAAAAAATTCATATGTTATAAAACAATCCCAAACAATACCCAAATGGTTGCACATGAAAACACCGAATTTTAAGCTAAAATGAAACTATAAAAACAAATTATTTACCAAATACAACATAAATAGTTCACGCACCAAACACAACATATTAGGAACATGAATAATAAGTAATTAAAGCAAACTAACTCATCTAGAAATGTTTACACATGGAATCACCTACCTTTTATGACGAAACCCTCAAAACATGGTGCGAAACATCAACCGCACCACCGCCGCACCTCAAGGAAGATAAATTCAGACCTAGATCACAAAATTTGGCCACAAATACACCAAATGAAACCCTAGGATCGAACCCTAGCTTCTGGAAATTTTAGAACATAATGAAAGAGGGAGGAAACCCTAAAGGAAAAGGAAGAAACCAAGAAGGAATCACTTACCCAAAACAATCCTGAAGAAAATGACCCAATATCGACCAGAATATGATTTTTAAAACAGATAAAAATTTAATGGAGTTTCTAAAAATAAGTATGAGGTCATTTAGGAACTTTAATGGGGGGAAAATAATAAAAATTTAAGGAGTTATGAAATGATCAATTTACCTCCTCAAATCTGGGCGATTTGTGTAGTCCAAAGAAATTTCTCCCAATTTCATGATGTAACCGAGCTCAAAATAAGGGGAGGAGAGTTTGGGGGCTCGCCTTAGGTATGTGGTCTCGAGGGAGAGTTGGAATCACCGAAAAAACGCAAATAGTGAAGGAGATAATAAAAAATTAAAAAATATTTTTAATGCAGGAAATGGGCTTTCGGGCAGGCCCAATATCTTAAATAAAAACTCATATCCACCATGATTATGGATTCCTAAATGGTCCAAATTAATATTGTGGTGTTAATATGTCAGGGTATGACAATTAGGAATTGTAATGGATGAAATTTTTTGAAAAATGAAGAAGTTATAAAGGAATCAAAATTTATTTTTAAATCTGGAATTGGGCTCACGGTTTGGCCCAATTCATAAAAACTCACCCATTCTTCCATAAATGCTTGGTAAACCCTCAAAACAAAGCATGAATGGAAATTAAAATAAAAATAAATTTAAAATAATCTATTTATGTGAAAATTATATCTACCATGAAAACTTTTCGCCCCGGAAAGTCACAGCAAGGCCAAAGCAACAACCAAACCCAACTGAGAAACCAAGAGGTACTCCCTTGTCAGGTTTCTCCCCCAAAGGCCAAAACACCTCCAGTGATCAATTAATGAAGGATTACTCTCACAAACAAAACTTAAACCACTTTCTTGAAATGATCAATCACATTCATAATTGATCCCAAAATAAAACTCATTAAACACTATCCGAACAAGACTCAAGCAATTCACCCAAATGAACAACAACATCGAAGAAGGTTACACTTACCTTACTTTAACTAGACCATTGGGTACTCCCCAATCCCAATGTTTACTAAAGGAAGATGTAGGTAGATTGATAGCTCTGAATAAGACTACCTACCACCAAGCCATGACCATGGATAAGTCTGAGTTACTGGTATGGGGGAACAAAAATTACCTCCCCACTATAAGAGATAACCTATATTTTTTTTCTCGAGAAATAATCAGGACACTAACAGGGGGAGGCCTGAATAGACTCCCTAGTAAAAAGGGTATACTTCCATCAGAAATTTACAAAAGAACTTATATACGACTCATAGTGTGTCTCCCCACCATAAGAACCAACCATCTTAACCGATCGGCGTGGGCCGACACGAAAAGACCCCAAAATTAAAGAGTTGGGACGGTCGCACGGTTAGTCTGCACAGTTTGGGAAATTGTGCAATAACTATGTGGATCCTTATATCTGCATGGTTATTTTTTTTTGTTCATGGTTAGAACTAACCATGTGAAAACCGTGTGCTCAACTTGTCTAGAAAAATTTCCAACCATTCTCCAAAGACTCAATGGAAACCAAAGGGGGAGGGAATAACATTTTGAAATGACATGGGTACAAGACCCTCCACCTATTTCCACCGAATGGGAAAAACCGAAGAAATATGATGACACCATAGGTTTAAAATCTTCCTATCTTTCATACTGAGGATAGGACTTTGTACAAGGGTTTAAACAACACTGGAGTTTCCCCTGACAACACGCCAGCTTCTCTCCGGGACCTATGGCTGGAGCTCAAAATATTGAAGCATCTTCGGCCACACAGTTAGGCTGTTGAAACCCCTATGTGGAAATTCTTCTTTCGGTGCCACAAAAAACTACACCGCATACCCCGATGGGTTCATCAAGACATAACACGTTCCATAACCCACTTTACCAAAACCAGACATTTCACTGAAACAAGGGATCAGAAGATGCACACACATCGCACCTTGTTTCTTTGGGTGAGAAACAACAAAAGGGAAGGACACGTATAAACACCTTCATCTAAGATAGAGGATTTTATGTTTTTCCCAAGGGAGACATACTCCCAACATAACATAGAACCTCAGTGGATTGTGTGACCTTCACCTTTATATTCAAAAGAGAACACAACATCACAATGCGTCACTGAACATGACCCTTGAGATTGATAGAAACAATACATGGAACGAGACCATATTCAAAGTCCCTAAACAACAGACAAGTCCAAAAAGTGGAAACAATATCCTATCATGACCAAAATCTCAAAATTGGTGGTTTAATAATAACTCTTTATTCAAAGAAACTATAAAGAACCCAGAGGCCCTCTTAGACACCATCAAGACACTCATCCACACTAACAATGAAAGAACACTTCCACCTTCGATGAATCAGGAAACTTAAGAAACTAAGGTCTCTTTCAACCTTCCACAAGCACTATACCACTACAAGAGGATCCACAAATCAATGAAATGAATGGGTGTAGACTCAATCAACAATTATCGATAAAATATTCCTTATATTGATCAACTGGAGGATTTTCCAATGGTGAAACAATACGGGTTTCACTTCAGTTGTGCATTAACCCTTAATGGGGGCGTACCTTATCCAATGAGAGAACCCAAGGACCCAACCAAGCTGGTCCATTGGTCAAAACATTCCACAAACCAGATCCAAACACATGAAGGGAACCACCGTAAAGGCATCCCAATTTTTTTTCAAAAGAGACCACTAACCGTCCCTACAACACAACTTACCAACCAAACACAAACCCAAAACACAGTTCAAACAGAAGGGGTTCTTGAACTCAAAACATCCCACAATATCAAAATTTTCAAAAACCCATAATAAAAACCATACCAAACTATTCATCAAGACATAATGTTTTTCTTTAAAACCAATTCTTTGAAAACAAACGGTTTAGCAGTAAACGTATCCACCAATGGTACCCCATGGGCCTCACACATGCATGTTTTTGTGCCACACCGGGCACCCTCCTCATATCCGTCCCGACACTCTTCCAGTCATTCCATCAACCATCCATCATTCCATATAACCCCATGCATGTGGTCACTCACGGAAATACCAAATGTTAAAACAAAGATTCTTTCCACTTTTCAAAAACAAAATGGTCAACCAACCCAACCTTTTTCTCAAAACTGCTAACAATGAGTTCAAAATCCCAATTCAAATCTTAAAAAACGTTTCATAAAGATGCAAACATTTGGAAAGGAACTCACTTTCAATATATTCATATCAATTTCAAAACATCTCATCCCATTAAAACACCCTTTGATTGTTTAGAAAACTCTATTGGAAACACTTTTCAAAACCAACTTCAATTTAGTTCCTTCTTTCAAAAGAGGTGTAAGCACACCATTTTCCATTTCAAAACAATTCTAAAAATTCACTTCCACCATCTCATAAATCAAAACATTCCCTCTTTATTTGAAAATTATTTCACAAAAACATTACACTTCTTAAAACCAAAGTTTCAAGATTTCAAAACCTAAGCACAAAACAATGCGAGAGGAAACTAGTTTTAGTGGGTGACTTGGAAATATGGTTGGCGGCCATATTCCAATCACTTCACTGTCACGGAGAGTGTTCTAGGGAATATCCTTGGCTCCACATGGCTTTTCGGGCCCTGTGAGCTCACTAGGACCATTAACCCAACTCTCTTTTCATTTCCCTTAATCATCATCGAACCAAGAAAACCAAAGGACTTAGATAAATCCCAACTTCTCTTGGAAACTTGAATCCCATTATGAGGTGTGGTGATCAGGAAAACTACCCATAACTGGAATTCCATGTCCCAACAATCCTAAATCCATACTATCTCGACTGTTCCCCAAATAACATGACCCAAAGAGAGCAAACCTGCTCTGATACCATTTTGTCACGAACCGAATCAATCGCCACCAAAAATGGAACCAATACCAGCTCGTGACAAGGCCCGAAGGGCGTTCCCGATCCCCACGGGATGGCACAAGTGCCTGGGTATCATAAAATGAAAATTGGGAACGATTTACCTGAGTTTATAATCTTAAAACAACAAAAGAATCTAATAAAACGAATCTGTATTTTTCAAACCAAACAATCTTTTACAAAAATTCAGAACTGAATTACATAGTCTAAAACAACTCAACAAGACTATAACAAAGGAACAAAACAAAAAATGAACAGCCTAAGAACCCTCATGGAAAGGGGCACCGCCCTCAAGCCACCTCCATAAGACTTCACCACCAAGGACCTGCTAGAAACCCGAACCACTGGAACAAAAAAACTGTACCCAACCTGCGACAACAAAAATAACCAAGTCTACTTACACCCAAGGGTGTAAGTAGGGTGTGAGCCAATTCACAGTAGGATACCACCACTAAGAGATTCCATGTGATAAACATTTAAAGAGGAAAATCATGCAAGTTTGCAAAAACATGCAATTTCTAGCTACAATTTCTAAAAGATGCAACTTAAAAAAAACAGTTTTCAAGTGGGCTAATTTAAAGAATCAAAACTATTAAAATAAATTAAAAAGCTACTGAATTTTCCATCCAAATATACCGTATGCCGATGGTAAGTATAAAGGATCTAATGAGCACAAGAAATAGGAAATAACCCCTAGGAAGTAGCTAGCTGTGGGTCCCAGGTATCTCGTATCTCGGTGAGAGTAACCACAAAAATTATCCGTTCTCGTGCACGAGCCACTAGTAGGGAACATACCCATAACCTAGTGGTCCCCAATCATCATCATCATAGTTTATTTAGAGTTGTAAGCGTCAATCCTGCTAAGTGAAACTGAGGCCAAACCCCACGGATTCACTAGCATACTAGTACACGTCTACCCACCTAGATACCCGGGTTTTTCCTTTGTGCTCAAACAAGTTAAACAAGCCAAGAAATATACTTTTCACATGAAAATATCACTTAAAAATCACACATTATCCAAACATCCCCATGAACATCACACAAGTCACAAATTTAACATTTCATTCAAATTCATTTTGAAATCAAACTCACACCAAAATAGGCCACAACACTTTTTTCATAACTTTCACAATCCAACACATCCTTTAACAATTTTATGAAGTCCCTAAAAATATGATAAACATCACATAACAGAACTATTCACATTTAAAATGGTTCATTTGAAAGTATAAACAATCCAAAACAGTTTTCCAATATGGTTTCACCTCTTACATAAATCATTAAACCACTCAAAACTTTCATAAAACAATTCCAAATAGTGTACCAAATCTTTTCAAATAAAACCCATTTCAAAACCATATTTCAAGGACAAAATCACATCAATAAAAATTCAAAATAGAATTGGAATACCCAAAAACATTTATTAAACAACCCCCATGTGTTATAAAAACACCTCAAACAATAGTACAAAGGATCCACATGAAATGCACGCGTTTTCAAAATCACTTTCAAGAAGTACAATAAAGTTTTGCACCTTAAACCCTTAAAAAAACCGGTTTAAGAACTAGTGGCACAACAATACCCCACAAAATCAGAATTTTCATCCCAAACAAGATTTATTAAACAAAATTCAAATGTTATAAAACAATCCCAAACAATACCCAAATGGTTGCACATGAAAACACCGAATTTTAAGCTAAAATTAAACTATAAAAACAAATGATTTACCAAATCCAACATAAAGAGTTCACGAACCACACACAGCATATTAGGAACATGAATAATAAGTAATTAAAGCAAACTAACTCATCTAGAAATGTTTTCACATGGAATCATCTACCCTTTATGACGAAACCCTCAAAACATGGTGCGAAACATCAACCGCACCACCGCCACACCTCAAGGAAGATAAATTCAGACCTAGATCACCAAATTTGGACCAAAATACACCAAATTAAACCCTAGGATCGAACCCTAACTTCTGGAAATTTTAGAACATAATGAAAGAGGGAGGAAACCCTAAAGGAAAAGGAAGAAACCAAGAAGGAATCACTTACCCAAAACAATCCTGAAGAAAACGACCCAATATCGACCAGAATCTGATTTTTAAAACAGATAAAAATTTAATGGAGTTTCTAAAAATAAGGATGAGGTCATTTAGGAACTTTAATGTCGGGAAAATAATAAAAATTGAAGGATTTATGAAAGGATCAATTTACCTCCTCAAATCTGGGCGATTTGTGTAATCCAGAGAAATTTCTCCCAATTTCGTGATGCAACCGAGCTCAAAATAGAGGTAGGAGAGTTTGGGGGGGCGCCTTAGGTATGTGGGCTCGAGGGAGAGTTGAAATCACCGAAAAAACGCAAATAGTGAAGGAGATATTAAAAAATTAAAAATTATTTTTAATGCAGGAAATTGGCTTTCGGGCAGACCCAATATCTTAAATAAAAACCCATATCCACCATGATTATGGATTCCTAAATGGTCCAAATTAATATTTTGGTGTTAATATGTTAGGGTATGACAATTATGAATTGGAATGGATGAAAAATGTTGAAAAATGAAGAAGTTGTAAAGGAATCAAAATTTATTTTTAAATCTGGAATTGGGCTCACGGTTTGGCCCAATTCATAAAAACTCACCCATTCCTCCATAAATGCTTGAGAAACCCTAAAAAAAAAGCATGAATGGAAATTAAAATAAAAATAAATTTAAAATAAGATATGTATGTGACACAAGTAGTGAACCAAATAATGATTTGGATAAATCATACAGTGAAAATACTTACTCATTCAATGATGTAGAAGGAGTGAACGAAGTTCCAGATATTTCAAGTGATGTTGGAAGTACTGATGATGAAGAAACTCCTAGAAGGAAAAAAGTGGAATTTGTCCATAAAACGAAGTAAGTGGATCATAAGTTGTATGAAGAGATTAAATGTAAGGACCCGACCCCAGTTGCCCAGAGCTGGTGCCTTATTTGATTAAGTTGGCGTACATACAAGGAATACGAATCCTGAAGGACCGAGTAGTTTAGTATTATTGGAAACAAGTTACATACATAAGTTTAACATTATAACATGAAGGAAAAAACAACACTAATTTATTCCACTAGAAACATCACGTCTCCTAGATTATGTTTGCAAGTCATTCATAAATTACTTCTTCATGTTCTGAGAAATTTAAACATAAGAAAGGGGTGAGCTCAAATGCTCAGTAAGAGTAAGCAATACAGCGGAAGATAATATAAACATTAGACATGGTGAATAATTGAAAACACATGCCTTTAATAATAAACTTGAACACATTATGGCAGGAATATGAGCTGAGTAAATAATTCCATAATAAAACATAATCATGGGTATTCTACTAGTAGAATAACCACATGAACTTTCAATTACTAGCTTCATAATGAGGGAAGTGAATATGTCGGACATTCTAAAACATTTTTTCATGGACTCAGCCAATACTTCTAATGATTAAGGCCTCGGCCAAAATCCATATCACATTGGGAAAGGCCTCGACCAATTCCACGTCTAGTTATATCATGAGACCTACCGATGCATCAAGGGGATATAGCAGTCCCCACCCGTCACATGATAAGTCCAATGCATTCCTCATATGAGCAGGGATAAATATAAACAACAAATACATTCATATTAAAACTATAATATGAAATGTAACTATCTTTCCCCAATCATTAAACATAAAATACTAACCATTCAGAATAATATGGTGAATGGTTTTAGGATAGTTCATCCACAATAGAGTTAGTCATAAACCATTAAATCAAATATGGTAGATGACTTCATAAATAATTAAACCCAATAATACCATGGAATCAATAAGAGTGTTGAATTAGATGAAAACACTCTTATAAAATCATTAAGCAATTCTGGATATAAATACTCTTTTATTTTGAAAAGAAGAGCTCTTTTGGAAAAATATTTGTATAAAAACAAAAGTAAATTAAGATAGTATTTCATGATAAAATTATTGTTTTTATAAGTATAATGGTTTCCAAAATAGATTATATCTTGCCCTTGAAAATAGATATGAATTTGAGAAATTCCCTTGTATCGGGCTCATATTTTTGGAAACAGTTTTGAGAACTTCTTTTAAAATAAGTAACTATCTCGAAAATAGGGAAGAATTATGGTTGGTGTACATATATATAATACTTGAACAAAATTTATGATGAGTACATAACAACACATAATAATTTTATCGGGGAAATTATACGATAAAAGTAACCCGAATGAAAATGGAAGTTCGGGTGGAAAACCCTTACCTTAACTCCAAACATGTTCCACTCTTGAACTTAAGCTCCTGGAATATGAAATTATACTTATTAATAACTTATTTAAAAACCTATTATACATGTATTTAGTTTATCATAATTCTGTTTAGTTCATTTATACCCTTATTGATAATTTATTATATTGAATTTCATTGTTCCGGGGTGTTCGTTTTCTTTATTTTCATAATCGGTTCACCTGTTTTTAAGTAATGAAGTTAATGTGGAATGGTTATAAATCTACAGGATTGGAATTATATATTATTAATGAACATAAATAACTGATAATGGTCATTTATATCATTTGGTTACATGGAATGGGGATGAATCATTAGATGACAACCACTTCGATTATTCAGCGGTATTTGGAATATTATGAACTAGTTTTATCATATAACTTAATTAAATGTACATATTCTGGTTCATGAATATTAATTAGGTTATAATACATATATTATAGTCTGTTTCAACCATAAATATGGTTTCATTACCAGTAATGAAGAAGAAATTGAAGAACAAAACTTCATCATCCACGAAGGCTATAAATTGGAACCACATGGACGTTGATTTCGTTTATAAAAATAAAAGGGAGGAAGTAAGAATATTTATGATGGTTCCTCCATTCACATGATATAATTATAGTATATATATGATTCTAGATCTATCATGATCATTTTGACAGAGAAGGTGAGGAGAGGATAGCAAAAGAAGATAAATTGAAATGAAACCAAATGAAAAAGAAGGGTGCTTTACCTCTTGAAATAACCTCCTTGAGAAACTCCTTAAGGGAAGGGGTTTTGGTCTTTTGGAAAGACCAGAAGCTTCTTCGATGTGGGGAGAGACTAGGGAAGGGTAATTGGGCAGAAATTTGAGGATATTCAAGGCTTAGAGGAGTGAAGAGAAGAGGGAGTGGTGAGGGGTTTTTTATAGTGGAGGAGGGGAGTAAATTTTGAATATTTATTTCATTATTTTATTATTTCCCTCAAGACAACCAATAGTGTTGTTTCATGTGACCCCTAATAGTAATAAGTATATGTGAGTTCTAACCAAGTGTCCTTGCATCACTTTTGATGTCATGAATAGTGTATTTAACTGATAATTTGTATATACGGTATTTTATCGTATTTCACTATTCATCAAAAATTCTAGAATTTCAGAAAAATCCCAAAAATTTACCCCTACCATTTTTCGACGTGTAGAATTAAAAAATTAACTCCATTTTTAAAAATTAATTTTCTAAATATTATTAATTTAATTTTTTAATAAAGTCATAGTTAATTCAAAAAATAACAATTTTAAGGTGCAATTAGTTTTATTGCACACTAAAAAATTAATTAAGATCTCATTATCTTATTGCCTTAAGAAAATAAAATAATAATATTATTTACTATTCATAAGTTTCATATTACTATTCATATTACTATTCATAAGGGTATGTTACTATTCACCAAAAAACAAGTTTGTTCTATCAGACTCCAAATGACTTACTGATCACAACACTAGATGATCATTTTTCGAAATTCAAATCATAGAAGTGAAAAATTTATATTTAATGGATAGGTTTTGACTACCTCCTAAATAACCTAGTGTTGTTACAAAGGAACACATTGATGAATAGAATGTATTTAATATAAGCATACCATAAAATGTTTGAGGTGTTACATTAAATCTAAAGATATCCGAATCCAAGCAATGGAAATTGAGGTAAACAATCTAAGAGGATTAAATCAAAGGATTATTGATGTGGACACTGTTATCAGGGAGAATAATGATTCTCAAGCTGAAGAACTGCGAAAGAGATCTATAAAGGTAGAAAAATCAAAAGCTGATGTCAAGGGAAAGAATCTGAACATAGATGAAATCCAGAATTTGAAAGCCAGAAATGATGATCTTACTACACAGCTATCAGAACTACTTCATAAGAATCAAAGGCTACAACAAGAGAATGCATTTTTTTTATTCTGTTGCTCAAGAAAAATTTAAAGTAAAGGAGAAAAGTGAAATGGTGGATAAGCTCACATGTGAATTAAAAGTTGAGATGAGTAGTGAGAAGAATCTCAGAAGAGAGCTCAATGCTCAACTTGAATCAAGAGATAAAAAAATTCAACAACTGGAGTAAGAGATATAATCGGTCAAGAAAGAAATAGACAAATCTAATTACAAAGACAAGCCCAAGTTGAAGGATTCCTTTCACTTGCTATTTGATTATCCTTCGGCAGGTGATGATGAAATGAAAGCTAAATATGCTACTTTAAAGGAGAAGCATGAAAGGATTGTATCATCCCAAAGGCCATCCATTTTTGGAAAATCTAGAATTGGATATGATAATCACACTCCTATGTGTGATAGGAAGAGAGAATTGAAAAGCTCCAGAGATAAGAAAAACCTTTTAGGTACTAGAGATAGACCTAAAAAAGATTTTATAGGAAGCAATGATAGCATGTGATATTTTTGTTGGATTCATAGTCATACAACAATTTTTTGTTCAGAGGATATGGAATATATTTCTTGCTGTGAAAACAGAAACATTTCTAATTCCGAGAATAAGAAGAAGCATCATGAGAAGTCTGAAAGAAGAGTCTCTAAGAAGAAAGTATCCATGAATTGCTTATATTTTGGAAGAATGGGTCACACCATGAGTATGTGTCAGGAAGCTCAAGAGATCAATGTCAGAAGAAGAAAAAAAGTTGCATCAACATCTCAGCAGAGAGGTGATGAAATGAGGTATGCCTTTGATGGAAAATGTTTTATATGTTTTGATTATGGGCATCTGGCAAGACATTTCAGTGAGAGGAAAGCTGGAAAAGAAACAGAACTCGAAAAGAAATTATTTACTCCAGTGATGCATAATGAGAAATTCTACACTGGGAAACAAAGTGGTAAGTTTAAGAATATGATTAGAGCCCTAGGGGAATCACATGGAGCTGAACAAAAGGTGTATAAATCACCTTCTCTGTCACACTCACAACAACCCTTGTGGAGAGAATGTGAACAAACCTGGAAGATTAAGGGGAGATCTACTCCAGCTATGAGAAATAAGAATGCACATTCAGTGGAGAATTCACCACCAGTGTAAAATAGTGTGGTGGATCAGATATCTGATAAAAGAAAGATGAACAAAGAATGCATTGAAAAATCTGCATGTCATGTTCCTCATTAAGAAGTGAAGTAAAGAGAAATACCCCTGCAATGGTGGAAGAAGAAAGGGAAGATGACAAGTAGAGAGATTCCTACCCAGAGAAGGAATCAAGGGAAATGGAATTTTGGTGGAACATCAAAGATGGAAATGTGTACTAGTGGGTTTAAACCCCAAATGATGAGAAAGACCAGGCCTGAAAAATCTACATATCAGAGAAAGACTCAGCATTTGGGAAATGAATGCTTAGTCATATGACCAGAGTAGTTAAAGTTGGCTAGGCATCTAGAAGAAGCAATGAATGAGTTTCATGCTTTTAAAGAAAGAATAAAAGGGTTGAATCATCAAGATCAAACACAATCCTCTTCTTTAGTACACTAGAGGCACCCCTCTCCTTATGTATATAAATTCTATTAACTGATTATTCATGTGTTTAAAGTTTTAGGGAGATACGATCCAAGGGGAAGTGGAATCTAAATATGCACAGTGGAAAAGTGATATGCCTTAGATCCTCAATTGGATCAAATCAGGTACCACTGTTGAAGAATAAAGGGAGAAACATAGCACAATAGGAAGTGATTGCGTTATTAACTTTATCTCTTGTTTCATACATCGAGTTCCAACTCAGTAGGATTAGAGATTTTATTAATGGATCAATGTTGAGTGCCAGATTGGTATAAATGATGCAAGTGGAGAAGAATGGTTATGGGTATAAACATTGGGCCTAACCACAGTATGTGTTGCATAACATAAGGGGAGAATTCAATATCTAATCAGATGTAAGATCCATCAAAGAAATAATTGGATGACCCAGATCAGGTGTTGTCTATCGAGAGATAACATATTGCGGGAGAAGCAGCAATAATCCTGCATCTCATGCTTATCTATTTTTTTCTAACAATGTGGTATCAGCTAACTATTTTCAGGATACCAAGAAGCTATGAGAGAGTATCAACAATGTTTCAACAAGAAGATCAGAAAAGTAATTTAAAGAAATGATGCCATTGAACAATGACACAGTGACAAGATTTCTGTTGAAAGTGAGAAAGTGGTAAGAGACTCAGGGGGAGTAGAAGTGGAAAATGCTAATTCAGAAGTAGACATAGATAATGACCATGAGGAAGGAAAATCCTTATTAGCATGAAAGTCGAAGAGATGAGCTGAAATCGACTTGAAATATATAATTGGTAATCAGACAGTTATAGTGCAGACATAGAGGACGAGGACTCTATAGAAAGCATCGTACTTACCACAGGTAAAACCTAATTGTTTTAGTGAAGTTGTTGAAGATGAGAAAAAGGTTTTTCAATTGAAGAATGCATTATATGGGCTGAAAAAAGCACCAAGATCATGGTACTCAAGGCTTGATGAGTACTTGAAGAATCTTGGTTTCTAGCGTGGTGGAGTTGATTACAATCTCTATTTCAGCAATAACAGTAATCAAAGGATGATGGTGCTAGTTTATGTCAGTGACATAATATTTGGGGGATCAGATAAAGCTCAATGAAAACAGTTTTCCGAATTCATGAAAAGTGAGTTTGAAATGTCAATGATTGGAGATCTAACATTTTTCCTTGGTCTACAGGTGACACAATGAAGGAATGGAACATTCATTTCTCAATCCAAATATGCCAAGGAGGTTTTGAGAAGGTTTGGCATGGAAACTTCCAAGGAGATGAAGTCTCCAGTTGCAACCCAGATTAAATTATCAAAAGATGATAATGGATAGGTAGTTAATATCATAGTATATAGGCAGATTATTGGGAGTTTACTGTACATGACAGTGACAAGTCCTGAAAATGTATTTTCCACATGCCAAGAAGCCAGATATCAGAGTAATCCCAAGGAAATCAACCTCATTGTAGTGAAAATAATACTTCGGTATAGCAAGGTCACAATGGATTTCAGCTTGATGAATAATGGAAAATCTTAGAAATAGTTATTGGAAAATACTGATGTAGATTGGGCCGGTTCAGCAGATGATAGAAAATCAACTTTAGTAGGTTCTTTCTATCTTGGTGGATTGTGTGTTTCTTGGCTAAGAAAGAAGCAAGATTGAATTTAATTGAGCACCGCAGAAGCTAAGTATATTGCAGACACTCAAGATTGCACACAGTTATTTTGGATGAAGCATCAGCTTGATGATATGGGAATTGAAGTGAAGTCTCCGATTGAAATCCAGTGCGATAAATCTAGTGCTATAAATCTCAGCAGAAATCCCATCCATCACTCAAGGAAAAATCACATTGAGATAAAGTATTATTTTATCAAGGAGAAGGTTGAGCTGGGAATCGTGAAGTTGGAGTATGTGCCTACAGAGCTACAGGTTTCTGACATCCTAACAAAGGCCTTACCCAACGAAGCTTTTGAGAGGCATCGACTAGATCTGGTAGTTCATTAGACTCCCCACACTTGAAAAAGTATGGTTTTGGAAATCCCCCCTCTCCCTAAGGTATGATGTGTTTTACCCTAATGTACTAATATGTGTTTTACCCTATTACAGACTGCAAAGGGGTGTCCTTTGTGTTCGTTGACAAAGGGGGAGAAAATAGTGATTGTTCAAGGGGGAGACAGTGTGACAGTGTGACTATTTGACAAATCATGAATGATATGAGTAGAAGTCGATAGGTGGAGCAGCGAGATAGGGGGAGCAATGATAAAGGGGGAGAGTATTAAATATGAAGATGCTAGAAGTGATCAATCAAAGAATAAATATCACGAGATGACAGCTACAGATCATGATAAAAGCAGACGAGTGATAATGAGAGCAGGTTTCTAGAGATCCACAATTGGTATCTGTTTAGTAATTGGTGTCAGTTTGGTATCAACAGTTGGTGTCAGAAATGAAGTGTTTCATTGATGAACTTTTCATTTACTCTTGTTTCTCACGCCGAGCATTTCTCATGTGGGCTTAGAGTACGTGTTAAGTGAATCCTTTAATGCTATCAAAATCGCAAGAGGTGAATGGTGGTAGAGGCTGGAATGAGCCTTAATGAGATATCAAGTGTAGAGAATTTTTATGAGAAAAGTTGTCAACAAACCCAAAGGGGGAGATTGTTGGGAAAAAATCACTCAAGACATCATTGAAGCATTTTTGAGGTGATTGTGTTTGTTGACAAAGTGGGCCTCCATGTTGTGTTTGTTGACAAAGCAGACCATGATGTATAAATGTGTTGAAAAAGGGGGTTTACATGGTGATTTTTAAAGTTCAAGGGATGCTTTCGACAATCCAAGATTGATTGAAGAACCTCGACAAAGGAACGAACGATCGGGAGGTGGTAAAAAAAGATTAGATACAAGGTGGCGCCGTTTTCCAGTGTTTGCCAAATTTTTGGGCCTAAAAATTGGAAAATGGAGAGATGTGTTTTTGGAAAAGGGAGGTGCACGTAAAATTGGAGTGGTGTGCGAAAAATAATGTGGGGTGTGAAAAATTAGCAGGATGCATGAAAAATATAGTGGCACGTGGAAAATCATCATAGCGACCCAAGAATTTTACATATAACATTTAATTATTTTAAGCATAATTAATTATCAGAGTACAAGCCAAGGATTGTTAAGTCTAGTGTCTTGGAATACTAGGTACATATAACATAAAACATGGGGCTAAAAAAAACTTCTTTATTTAATCTCCATAGAGATCTTCTAACTTCCTTTGAGCTCTTACATCTACATAGGGTACCCTGGGGAACACATGAACAAAGGGATGAGCTAAAAATGCCCAGTAATGGAATGAACATAAGGATACATCTCAAGCACATGAGTTAGGAGACATGACATAAAGATATACAAAGCATGAAACTTATAAAATCATTTAATATAAGCATGGGATCACATAAACATGGAATCATATAAATGTGGCAGAATCATAAATCATATCTTTAGTACGGGTCAAGGCTAACCGCCAATCCCGTTTCCCATTTCAGTACGGGTCAAGGCTAACCACCAATCCCGTTTCACATCGCATCTCATGAGACTTATCCTTACCCAATTAATTGGAGCGCTATCTGGGTTCACCCATATCAACATATTCATGAATATTCTTGACACATAAATAATCTTGCCACATAAATAATCATACATAATCAACCACACATAAACATAAGGTTACCCATGGAAAGAATTGGGTACCACAATCATGACATAAAACATATCCAATGGGAGTATCACGAAAGTGTCCATGAAAGGAAGGGTTTAGAACATACATGGACATTCATAGGGTAAAATAGTAATATAACATGGTATGTGGTTTCAAATATAAGTGAAAACATATTAAAAAATGTATTTTAGAAACATTAACATTAAAACATTTTTGTGCGGTTTTAAGGAAAACACTCTAGAGATTTTCAAATAGAAAAGAGGAAATTATTTTATATAAAAACAGAATTGAACCAATAAGTTTTTAATAATAAAAATACTTATTTTATAAATACAATGGTGTTTTAAAACATAGTATAGAGTGCAATTGAAATTTGGGTAAAAATTTGGGAAGTCCCCTTAAAACAGGTTGGCTTATCGGAAAGTTCTAAGGAGGGAATATTTCAAAATCACGTATATCCCCAAAATAATTTGATGAAATGGTCTTGATTTAATAATCTTTTACAACTAACCAGAAGTCATAAGACTCACATAGATATATAAGATAACACTACTTTGAAAGAAAGATAAGGCAACCCGAAGAACAAAGAAGGTTCGGGTAGAATTCGTTACGATTTTATGGTGTCAGGTGTGACCAAGAGGGATTTGATGAGAGAGAGAAGGGGTTTTTCATAAATTATAAAACATTAGGTCAGTATGGGGAAGTTGTATAAACATACCCCATCACTTGGTATTACACAAAAAAAACATGGCATAGAGAAAAATCTTGATTAAGAGTGAAAAGAGGAGGATCCCTTACCTTAAATCCGGTGGTGTTCTCCACTTGTTATTAATGACCTGAATAAACAAATTAGGATTATTAATTAATAGGTTTATAAACTCTCATATATGTAATTTATTTATTATAAACATTTTTATTTCATTCAAAGCCTTTTTTATTAGTTATAAGGTTCAATTTCATTGTTCGAGCTCATTTGTTTACTTGGCTTTAAAGATCGGTTCACTTATATTCAAGTTTGGATTATATGCTAGATGAAAGTGGTTGCCCAGAATTGAAGTTACATTCTTTATTTAATATCTAGGAGATTACATGGTTTTAATTTTAATTAGGTTACTTAGAGTGATGTTGAATTATTACATATATAACCTTAGTGATAACCGTTTTTGTTAATCGGTGGATTTGGTTACAAAGAATGTGTTTTTCATTATAACTTAATTCCATTTGTACCAAAAGATTACAGAACAAAAAAATAGGATATATAAAATATATAATAATCTGGTTCAACCATAACACAAATGGTTTCATGACCAGAATTAAAGATAATAATAGAAATTGATAAACCGTTGTCCTTGAATGTGCTAAATTAGCACATCTGAAACGGTGCTTTCCTTTCTTTCAAATAAAAGGGTGGGGAAAAGGGAGAAGATAATGAAATATAAAATTAGAATGAAAAAATTACAGTACATGTATGTTACTGGATTTATCATACTATTATGGTGAATGGAGGTGAGGAAAGAAATAAAAAAGAAAAGAACTTAAAAGAAAAGAAGAAATCGGGAAGAGGAATTTTACCTCTTGAGACTTCATCCTTTGAGAACCTCTTAAGGGGAGAGGTTTTGGTATTTTTAGGAGGCTAAGAGCTTTTGGACGTGGGGGAGGACCTTGGGGAGAGATTTGGGAAGAAATTAGAGAAGTCTTGGAGCTTGAGAGGAGTGGAGAGAAGAGGGAGTGAAGGGGGGTTTTTATAGTGGAGGAGAGGAGGGATTTCACAATATTATAATCATTAATTTATTATTTCTTCACAAGAAAAGCAATAGTAAGTATTCCATGACCAATAATAGTAAATGGGTCATATGAATCCGAACCAAGGGTGGTGACATCATCCATGATGCTAGGAATAGTCTATTTTTCTTATATTGTACATATACGGTAAATTAACGTATTTTACTATTCATAAAAATTCAAGTATTTCAGAAAATCCCAAAAATTCACCCTAACCATTTTTCGACGTGTAGAATCAAAAAATGAAGTCCATTTTTCAAAAATAATTTTCTAAATATGATTATTTTAATATTTAATTAAAATCATAATTTATTATAAAAAACCATATTTAAAACATGCATTAGCTCATTCTAAAACATAGGTATATTGTACTTCCAAATTGAATATTATTTTTATACTATCATATGTGAGGTTACTATTCATTAGGGTATATCACTATTCATAAGGGTATGTTACTATTCATTAGGGTAGGTTACTATTCACCAAAAATTATTTTTATTTTATTAGACTCCAAAAAACATCTTAAACACAACCGTGTATGTCAGATTTTCAAAATTCCAAACACAGAAGTGACAAACTTATGTTTAAAGGTCACTTATCACTTATTAGTTCATTATTATGTGATTTTATGCCATATTTATAAGAAAGTAATTTCCATTAAAAACATTGGGTCGTTACAATCAGCGTGGTGTGCGAAAAATTAAGTGTGGCGCGAAATATTTGCGCGGTGCGTGAAAAAGGAAGGTGGTGCGCGAAATATTTGCACGATACGCGAAATACTAAAGCGGTGCACGAAATATTTGTGGGATGCGTGAAATAGAGGGATGAAGTTTTTCACGCAAGAGGTGTTTCGAGATTAGCAGCTCGAAAATTGGCAAATGCATGAGGTGTGCGAAAAATTGGAGCATGGCGCAAAATACGGTGTGACGTGGAAGATGTGTTTTTCGCGATCGATGAGGATTACACACGAAAGAAGGGTTTTTCGCGTAGGGGTCCATTTTGCCTATAAATATGAAGTGACCCCCCTCATTCAAAGGAGCTCAAAGACGAAGAGAGTATCCGAGTTCTGGCGCGCGAAATTGGAGAGCACAAGAGAGTTGTGCGAAAAACAACAAGTTTACGCGTAAAAGAACTGTTTGCGCGCAAAGCAGAGGTTGCATGAAAAGAATAATTTTTCATGAAAAGTAAAGGTTGCATGTAAAATCAGGCCGTTGCACGTAAAAGGAAGTGTCGCGCGAAAAGTGAATTTTGCGTGAGAATAGAAAATTACGCCCAAGGCAGTGTAGAGGTTGCGCATAAAAGCAGTTGCGCGTAAAATGATTTGTTGCGTGTAAAAGGGGTGTTGTGCAAAAAAGGGGTGTTGTGTGAAAAGTAAATTTCGCGCAAAGGTAGAGAATTACGCGCAAGGTGCTGTAAGTGCTGCACATAAAAATTGCGGTTGCCCGGTACACCCGGTGCAAAGTGAGATTCATCTGCGGGTGAAAGTGGTACGTTAACAGAGCATCTATCAACAGTTATAGATGCAGATTTCATTAGGGATAATGAAGAGACCTACAGGTCTATAAACTGTGAGTGGATCCCTTCCAAGTGCAGTGAGCAAAGGAAGAGGAAGAAGGTTATACTTTCTACCGGAATTGAGCCAAATATTTACGCGGTGCGTGAAAAAGGAAGGTGGTGCGTGGAATATTTGCGGGATGCGTGAAATAGAGGGATAAAGTTTTTCGCGCAAGAGGTGTTTCGAGATCATTAGCTCGAAAATTGGAAAAGGCATGAGGTGCATGAAAAATTGGATCATGGCACGAAATACGGTGTGACGCAGAAGTTGTGTTTTTCGTGCTCGATGAGGATTACGTGCGGAAGAATGGTTTTTCGCACAGGGGTCCATTTTGCCTATAAATATAAAGTGACCCCCCTCATTTGAAGGAGCTCAAGACGAAGAGAGTATCCGAGCTATGGCGCGCAAAATTGGAATACACAAGAGAGTTGCATGAAAACATCAAGTTTGCGTGTAAAAGAACTGTTTGTGCGCAAAGCAGAGGTTGCATGAAAAGAAGACATTTGCACGAAAATCAGAGGCTGCGCGTAAAAGCAGGCCGTTGTGTGTAAAAGGAAGTGTTGCACGAAAAGTGAATTTCACGTGAGAATAGAAAATTATGCGCAAGGCAGTGTAGAGGTTACGCATAAAAGTGGTTGCGTGTAAAATTATTTTTTGCGCGTAAAAGGGGTGTTGCGTGAAAAAGGGGTGTTGCACAAAAAGTGAATTTCACGCAAAGGTAGAGAATTACACGCAAGGTGCAGTAAGGGCTGTACGTAAAAATTGCGGTTTCCCGGTACACCCGATGCAAAGTGAGATTCATCTGCGGGTGAAAGTGGTACATCAACAGAGCATCTATCAACAGTTAAAGATGCATATTTCATTAGGGATAATGAAGAGACCTACAGGTCTATAAACTCTGAGTGGATCCCTTCCAAGTGCAGTGAGCAAAGGAAGAGGAAGAAGGTTAAACTTTCTACCGGCAGTGAGCCAAAGAGATAGGAACAGAGAGTGACCATTGGGAAGCAGTGAGCTAACCCTAAACTTTGTAAAGGCAGTGAGCTTGGGCATATAATTGATCTATCCCAAACATTATTGGTAGTGAGATTTAGTGGATTTGGTACAACGACACATCACCATTGTATGCTCCTTGAACATAGCCCAGTGAGGGTGAACCAAGTAAAAATCTCTGTGTCTACCTGCTTACTTCCCTACATTGCATATAAAGCATAACCATCAGATAAAGATAAAATGAAGTGATCAACATAAACACATAAGAGAAAACAAAGTGACCCTTATAATATAGAGGTCAAGATCCAGTGGGGCAAGAATAATTTTAAGAATATAATATCCATACCCTGATTCACCCCCCTATCAGGGTATCTAGGCCCCTTTTGGTCCTAATAGGGACAAATACAAGACCACCACAAAGAGTTTGAAACATAAGTCCAACCTGAAAGTAAAGATGGGACTGCTATCAGAATACTGCAAGAACACACCTTGGTCTGTCCGGTCTCACTAAGCACCATCTGGTCCTGGTTTGTCAAGAACTCTATCAAATGGTCGATCAACTGCACAAGACACGACATGTACGGGAAAAGCCCATTTAAGGGTGAGTATAACAATTCTTAGTAGGACACCCCGGAATCAAAAAGCATACAACAAAGGAAATATATTCAACTCTACACATGTATATGTCTACATTACATATAATAATAATATCCAAATATACTAAACATAGACACAAAATCTAAAGGTAAGTCACAACCGTAGTATACATGCTTAGGATTTCACAAAGCAATCATCTGAGAGAACACAATCCTGAGTTCTATAACACTGATGACGTCTGTCCGAGAGGTAGTTCTTATCAGGCATCACCATATGAAGTACATACTGAAGGTCTGAAGAGATATGATACACAGATGAGGATCGCTCCTAAGGCCATGGGGTGATACCAACAACTCGATCTGGATTAACTTGCTAAGTATAAGATCAACTCCCACCTATTTTTGGTCACAATGATACCAAGAACTCCACTTAGTCAATGAAGATGAATATAGGATCACACTATGAGCCTCACATAGGGATTCCAATGACTCTATCCAAGAAGTCCTATTGAAGGGATCATTGTCCTAGGAGTAGGATACGATTCCATACTAAACCTTAGGGAAAGGATATGGGGAACACACCCTAAATTTTTTTTACAAGATACAGAGGATGAGGGATCCAAGCTATGTATAATAAAGTACATTTCGTGTAGAAGGGTTGCATGTCGTGTCCCTTATCCCCGGGTCCTACCTGTGTAAACGGATCGTGTCTCTTGCCCATGTCCATGTATAAGTACACAACATGTAGGTGACTGTGTTGTCATGAAACATCAAATTTATTATGTTTTTGAAGTTTATTTATAGTCTAGGGCAGACCATAGGTTGTATCTCTAGGAGCATTGGATGTTTAAAGTGTGTATTTTTAATAAAAATTACTAAAAGGGGTGGTTTTGAAAACTGTTTTAAAAACTAAAATGACTTAATTAATGATTTTAGTAGTTGAAAAATAAAGGTGGTGTTTTAAGAATTATTATAGGAGATAATTTAAAATTCACAACACATATTAGATAGTTCATTGTTCTGAAAATTTCACATGGTTTTGTTTAATTCTTTGGTTGAGGGTTTTTAAGATATTGATTCCCCTCTTACCCCTTAAAATGATGCACAAAGAAGCAATCCTTGACACAATGATCATGTTATCAAGGTTTAGTCCTCAATTATTGAACAAGGGATACCAAAACATACTAAAATATCATATATGTGTGAGAGAGAAAGGATGATTGTGTTGTCCAATCAGAACAACCCAATATTTCTACTTGAAATCGCAACCCAATCAATGTTGAAGTTAAAAGAGTTTCACTTAATTATATCAAAAGAAATGAAATCAGGGGAGAAGCATGCCAAGAAAAGAAATAATTGAAATATTTAACAAACAAATTACACAAAACTAGTAGAATAAAAAGTTCTAGAACTCCCTACCAAGTGTGTGTAGCTCCCTCAAAATGATCGTCCACAATTTAGCTAGCCATCGAGAGGAGGAGGAGGCTTGAGTGGAACTTCACCTTCATCCTTGATCCCCCTATGAGGATAATGGCCTCCAGAAATTCTTGTATGAGGATAGTAATTCTTTGGTACTCTAAAATAGAATATATTTTCTTCGGGTTCAAAGTTTCAAATGAGGATCCCAAGGTTCCATTTTATAGGCAAAGTGGAAGGAGGTTTTGGGCACACATATTTCCTAAAACCACTTAGACCATTGTTTTCGGTGGATAGAAAACCTTATATTTCTTTTGTTAAAACTAAAAAGTTTTTTAAACACCTAATGAATATATCCACAAAAATTTTGGCTTCATTTTGACACCTAAAGCTCGAGATATGGTCAGATCATAACACACCACTTTTGACTTCGTGAAGATTCGATGTGCTGGATAGATCAGGTCGGTTGGGCTACTTAATGGCCGAATTGGGATTAGGTTCCTTTATATGAAATGTATCCCAGTAAATTTTGGACTATATAAAAAATATTCAGCTCATTTGGATGCATGGGTTAGTAGAAGGTTTTGGTTTATTCCACTAATGTGCTTGGATCCTGTGCAGTTTGGCCCAGTTTTCTTAGACATCATCACAATCCCTCCAAATCACCTCTGATTACAATGTAATTATCCAAAAAAGTAACATTTACCTTTTTAACAGTGATAAAAAAAATAATTTAATCAAACATGAAGTGAAATTTGTTATTATTTTTATAATTTTCAATACAAATCTAGTTTAGTACAATGGTGTAAGGGTGAAAATGAAACAGTGAATTGCGGTGCGATCACACCCCCACGCCTAAACATTTTCACTCTTGGGAAAAGTAATATTTCCAAAAAATTATACATTTAGATATTTCCAAATTCATAAATATTTAATATTCAATGAAAATTTAATTCTTGATAGAAATGTGATCAAAGAAAAAATCACAACGAGGAGTTATTCTCAGTGAGAATGGAAAAGACATCTCAAAAATTGTATCAGAAAAAATTCCAAGAGATGCATGATACCAATTAAAGAAAATAATTCAAAACATAATCATGTCACTAATTCTCCATGTGTGTGTGTGACAACCATTTCATTATATTATTTTCATTTTCTATCGAGTAAATATAAGTTATTTTAAAAATTGTCTACTTACATGATCCATTCCACCAAACCCGCCCTATATCCTTTACAATAAAATTTCAAGACCCACTCACTTAAGCATTCCTAGAAGTCAAACAATAAGCTCCCAACCTAGATATCCCCATATGTTGTTCATTTCATCACTAACCTCATTTATTTTTTTTTCAAAAGTTTCGCTTGGAATAAATCTCACACTCTTATCTCAACCCATTTTTGATCTCCTCATGACACTAATTATAATAGTTATAACAAGATCAAAAGTCAAGGAAGGGTGGTTTTTGACCTGGCCAAGACACACCCTCTTTTTTGAGGGTGTACAACAATTAGATAATAGGTACAAATACATATGTCAATCTGGTACAGTAATGAAATAGATCAGATGAGGAACGAACATATGGAAAAATCATTTTGGAAAGTAGAGAAAAATCAACCTAAATTATATTTACCTTCTATTATGTAGTATATTTTTAGAATTTATGGTTGGGTGAAATGTTTTTTTGGAGAAATTAAGTGAAACAAATTTCCCTTAAACTACCCACACAAAGGGTACCATTCTTCTCAAAGGTTTAAAAAAGATACAACCATTCATATCATCATAAAATAACCAAATTTCAAGAGAAAGTCACACCACAACATTGAATTCTTATTGAAATGCACATTTCATCAGATTTTTTTTTTGAATGTTAAAACAACATGAAATAAAGAAATTCCACATGTATTTTTAATAACTTCCATGATTAACCAAACATCATTTTCCATGATAAATTGGGCATAAAAAAGTAAAATTCCATCACAAAAGTGAGGGGGAAGGGGGGAAAGTAAAAATACTATTCAACAAGCTAAAAATAAAAAAAGAAGAAAGTTGATGAAAATTCATAACTAACCCAGGAATGTACCCATCCCCCCACACCTAGAGTATGCAGTTTCTACATTGTAATAAAATAAAATGTGGTAAGGAAGGATAAAACCTGGTGGATGTAATTAATAAATTTATTCTTGAATATATATTGCATCCATTGGGGACTCCAGAATGGCTTCATGAAAGTGCTTCAGGCGCTACTCATTGACAGTGAAGGTTTGTTTTGTTTCATCATTTTGAACCCAAACAACACCAAATAGAGAGACATTAGTAACAGTGTATTGTAACAGCCCGAAATTTTGAATAAATCTTGTTTCCTAATTTCATGTGTTATTTTATTTTATTTTTATACTCAACAAAAATGTTTTATTTAATAAACATGATTATAATTAAAATGAGACCATTGGGTTTTGACTGTTATATGACCATCGGTCAATATGACCGCTGTGAACAAAATGTTTTGATTTTTGTCTCTAAATATAAGTAATATTGGTTAATTATTATAGAAAGAAGATTTGATGGCCTCACCTAGTAGTCTTGGACCGATCGAAGCCCATCTAACAGATCTTGGGAAGGAGGTAGCACCATTGGGCTTTGCTCTGGACCAAATCCAAGGCGAACTTCATCATGTGAAGCTAGAACGGAATCACCTTCATGAGAAGTTCAAACTGATAGAAATTACTACTCGGGCAATGTTGACTGAGCCGCCCCAAGATTCTATCACCCTAGCACACCTTACTCTTAGGTCCTATGCTGGTATTATAAGGGGCTATGTAACGAGACCATAACTGCCTTGTGTAATCCTTATTTTAAATAAAAATTGGGATTTCTTCTTATGATGAAGTTTACGAATTTTCAAATGACCGGATAAAAATAGTATGCATATTTTTTTATGAATTTTCAAAAGGATATTTTAAAAAAAATGTTTATGTAAACCTTAAATAATTTAAAATGTGTAATGATTTTCAAAAAATGGTCTTCTACAATTATGTTCAGTACGAAATTTGGAGTCTAATAAGATCAACTTGATTATTGATAAATAGTAAATTGTGAATAGTGATTCTATGCTTAGGATTAGTAATGTGACCAAATGGATTCGTAATTTCACTTAAATAAAGTTTTAAAATAATCTAGGCACCTTGATTAAGTAATGTGATTCAATAAAATGGTTAAATAACGGTTTCATAAATTATTATTCAAGTATTAATCTTTTCGGGTGAATAGTGTTTTTTAATTAAAAAATTAAATTAAAAATATTAAGAAAATTATTTTTATAAAATGGATTTCATTTTTGAACTCAGAGCACCGATATTATGTTATGGTAATTTTTGGGGTTTTTTTCTGAAAAAATGAATTTTCAGTGAATAGTGTAATTATTTAAAAAATAAATTAAAAATATTTAGAAAATTATTTTTATAAAATGGATTTCATTTTTGAAATCGTAGTATTGATATTTGATTAAGGTGAAATTTTGGGATCTTTCTGAGAAAGTTGAATTTTCAGTGAATAGTAAAAATACAGTTTTAGGGTTTCGGTATGTTTAATGACATCATAACTATGTCATGATGATGTCATGAGGTATATTAAGGGTTGACCGGACAAGGGTGATGAATTATTGTTTTGGGGGCCCCATGTGGCCTAACTCCATGGTAAATGCCAAGGGAGAGCACATGGGTTTGAGAAAAGCACATGTGAGGTGTCCCTTGGCCATTAATGCCTTGTCCCCTCACTTTCCCTATAAATACCAAGCCCTCCTCTCATCCATTCGAATCCCCACTCTTCCCCAATGAATTTCTGGTCTCATTACCTCCCAAGGAGTCCTCCCAAGGTGCCCCCAATCCCTCAAGGTCCCAACCTTTGAGGTTTAAGAGTTACATTTTAAGGTAAGGGATCCGACCTCTCTCTTTCTTTTCAAGTGACCTCTTTTATGTCATTTCTTTTATGCTCCATGTTCTTATGTTGGAGGATGTTCTTTTATATTCATTATAATGTCCTTTTATGTTCATATGATGAGAGACCTCCTCTTACTCTCATCATTCCATTTTATGAATGTTTAAGTGGCGTCGTTAGGCTGCCAAAATTTTTGTAACGGATTCTTTCTCCCTTCTCATTTTTCAAGATCTATTTTCATGTAAAGTATTTCAAGTTCCTTTTTATTATGTTGGGGTATGATCTATAAATTTATCATACTGATCTTTTATGATCATATGATGAGATACCCCATTTTATCTCTTCAATTTAGTATTTTGAAGTTTTAAGTGGCGCCGTTAGGCTGCCGAATTTTTAAGTGGTTCTTCACCCTTCTCGTTTTGAAGTTCTACTTTCATGTCAATTCTTTCAATTTCATTTTTGTTATGTTGGGGTATGATCTCTATATCTATCATACTGGACTCTTATTTTCATATGATGAGAGAACCCATTTGATCTCTTCAATTCAGTATTTTGAAGTTTTAAGTGGCGCCGTTAGGCTGCCGAATTTTTAAGTGGTTCTTCACCCTTCTCGTTTTGAAGTTCTACTTTCATGTCAATTCTTTCAAGTTCCTTTTTGTTATGTTGGGGTATGATCTCTATATCTATCATACTGGACTATTATGTTCATATGATGAGAGACCCCATTTTATCTCTTCAATTCAGTATTTTTGAAGTTTTAAGTGGCGCCGTTAGGCTGCCGAATTTTTTAGGGGATTCTTTCACCCTTCTCATTCTTTTCAAAGATCTACTTTCATGTCAAGTCTTTCAATTTCCTTTTTAATTATGTTGGGGAATTATCTCTATATCTATCATACTTAACTCTTATGTTCACATGATGAGAGACCCTATTTGATCTTTTCAAATCATTTTTTTGAAGTTTAAGTAACGTCGTTAGGATGACGAACTTTCATAAGAGAAATCTAATTTTTGTCTTCCTACCATGTTTTTCATTTCAAATGGTATTTCCTTGAAATTTCATTACCATGATCATGTATCCTTCTTATTCTGTCCATCTACTGTTTTATGTGTCATTTATGAATGTTTGACCCATTTTCCCTCTCTTTTTAATGTCTTCTAAAACCTCGTAACATAGCTGTTATGCTGCAGAATTTCCGTCTCAAAATGTCTCTCTCTTTTTCTAAAGTTATTTTATATTATTAAGTGAATACTCAAAGCTCTTTCTTCTAAAGTGGTATTCACATATATACCAAAATGTTCTATTTTAAATTCTGGGATTTACATACATGAGACCCACCTTCCTTTTCTGTGGGTTTTAAAGTGACGTAAAGATCATGTCTTTAAAGCAGTTTTTAAAATGTTGTGATTATGAAATGAAACCCATTTATTTTATTCTATATGGGTTATTTATGAAATATTTGATGATGATATATGTGGATCACATGATAATAAAGGCAAATTTAAGGGTGCACCCTGATAGCACTCCAATGCATTGGATAATGATGTAACCACTAGAGATTACAATTTTCACGATACCTTGGTGAATAACCTTGGTAATTTTCAAATGACACCTTGGGGATGGACCTTGGTGATATGTTCATGATTGTCTATGTTAAATGATGTAGCCACATCTTCAAGTTATGAAAATGTTATTTTTATTATGATATGCCTCAGATTTCATTCTCATGCCTTAAAGTTCTTTTCATGACCTTATTGAAGTATCTCAAGTTCACATGTAAAATGTTTCTCTTGTTTCCCTTACTGCGCTTTTTGCTCACCCTTTCTTTTGATGTATGTCCCCAGGTTATGTGATGCAGTAATGAACCTAGGATGAACATGAGGAGAATCCATTCAAGTGTTTTAGAAGAATGTTTTATGTTTTCATGTTTAAAGTTCCTGGTTTCCAAGACACTAAACATTAAAGATCCTCGGTTTTGTAAAATGTAATGAAAGTTTATGTGGTAAAAAGGGCGGGATGCTATAGTTGGTATCAAAGGATGGTTTAGTTATTTGTGGAAATTAGGATATGAAAACTTTAGGAATAACCCTATAGAAAAGTTTATATATAGGAAATATTCCTTGTATTTTGGTGAGTATTGAGTAATGGGTTGCCAAGCAAATACATCCATGTCTGGATACGAGCAGGTAGAGGTGGCTCTGGCACAGATGTACATAGGGGTAAAACCCGAAAACACCGCTTTGAGCTAGACTCGAATGGGAACTGGTACACGACAACGGGCCTTGATGCACTGTTGGTTACGACACTCCCAGGGGATATACTTGGTAAATTCATAATCTTAGTATGAACTATTATTAAAGGAACAAAATAAAGATTCACATAAGAAGATATGATCATGGATAACCTAGATTGGAACCTAGGGGATCACAAGTTAGGGTATACCTTCCTTCTATAAGTTTATCCTTCTATGCTTATAGTTTCCTTTTAATGATTATTGGATAAGTATTTAAGCCCCTAATTATAGTTTCTATTCTTAGTTAATGGCGGGAAATGGAAGAACATGTCCCAACAACAAATGTGATAGGAAATGCTACGATTACCGTATTAATACGACAGAGATGATTAGGGGATTAAAAGATGATTATTATTTTGGAAGACGTTCATTATTTTGGGAACCATATTTGATCGAGGTAAATAGATTACTACGGTATTTTCATTGAGGAGTAAGGTTGACTTATATTTTGAAGAATCGATGAATCTAAGGTGGAATTATAGTAATTTAGGTTACTTACGGGAATGATTAACCTATCTTGGGTAAAATATGTTTAGGTTAGCTAATTTTGTTATAAGATGTTAGGAGTGGTTGATGTTGTTTGGAGATGAACAATGAAGTTTATTTTGGAAGACTATGTTATCAAAACTTTCTTGTATTTGGGTTTCAATATTAGTTTGGTTTATTTTGAGGAATCTTAAGGACCATTATTTACAGAATGGTCTATGATGAACTTTGGGTAGTACCATGGAACTTTGAAGATTTAAAAGTAGTTTCCATTCCTATGGGATTCTTTTTGAAGAGTTGTTTTACCTTACCCTTTCTATTTTTTGGATAATGTTTAAAGATAGAAGAAATAGATAGTTGATCTTTTGTGGATTATGTGATTCTCTAGAAGATGATTCTTGTGTTTTGATGAGACCAAGTAGTTTTGAATGCTCATCGTTTGGAGAAAAGATTAGTTTTGGTAGAAACTTATTAATGTATGAAACTCTACATGAAGGTAGATATATTTCCTTATGTTTTTGTTCTATGTTGTAAATGAATTCCTCAAAGTTATTAAAAGGAACGTAAAACAAAAACGTTGTTGGTTTACGTTTCCTACTAGGTAATCAATGACCTCTTACACACATCATAATTTTGGGATTTTCTGGTGGTTAACTTCCTCCTAATCATGTTTTCTATCACTCTCCTTTAGAACGTGACCCTTTGTTTTCTCCTCCATGTCCATGTTTCCTACATGGAATCCTAGTATGAGTAAACTCGGGTGGCCTTTGTACTTCCTTTTCTTTCTTTTAAAGTAATGGTGTTACTGACTCTTTTTCGGATGTGGGACTTTCAATGAAATTTCAAAACCCAATTTTAAAAATTGCAAGGACGCAATTTCCTAAGGGGGGAAGATTGTAACAGCCCGAAATTTTGAATAAATCTTGTTTCCTAATTTCATGTGTTATTTTATTTTATTTTTATACTCAACAAAAATGTTTTATTTAATAAATATGATTATAATTAAAATGAGACCATTGGGTTTTGACTGTTATATGACCATCGGTCAATATGACCGCTGTGAAAAAAATGTTTTGATTTTTGTCTCTAAATATAAGTAATATTGGTTAATTATTATAGAAAGAAGATTTGATGGCCTCACCTAGTAGTCTTGGACCGATCGAAGCACATCTAATAGAGCTTGGGAAGGAGGTAGCACCATTGGGCTTTGCTCGGGACCAAATCCAAGGCGAACTTCATCATGTGAAGCTAGAACGGAATCGCCTTCGCGAGAAGTTCAAACTGATAGAAATTACTACTCGGGCAATGTTGACTGAGCCGCCCCAAGATTCTATCACCCTAGCACACCTTACTCTTAGGTCCTATGCTGGTATTATAAGGGGCTATGTAACGAGACCGTAACTGCCTTGTGTAATCCTTATTTTAAATAAAAATTGGGATTTCTTCTTATGATGAAGTTTACGAATTTTCAAATGACCGGATAAAAATAGTATGCATATTTTTTTATGAATTTTCAAAAGGATATTTTAAAAAAAATGTTTATGTAAACCTTAAATAATTTAAAATGTGTAATGATTTTCAAAAAATGGTCTTCTACAATTATGTTCAGTACGAAATTTGGAGTCTAATAAGATCAACTTGATTATTGATAAATAGTAAATTGTGAATAGTGATTTTACGCTTAGGATTAGTAATGTGACCAAATGGATTAGTAATTTCACTTAAATAAAGTTTTAAAATAATCTAGGCACCTTGATTAAGTAATGTGATTCAATAAAATGGTTAAATAACGGTTTCATAACTTATTATTCAAGTATTAATCTTTTCGGGTGAATAGTGTTTTTTAATTAAAAAATTAAATTAAAAATATTAAGAAAATTATTTTTATAAAATGGATTTCATTTTTGAACTCAGAGCACCGATATTATGTTATGGTAATTTTTGGGGTTTTTTCTGAAAAAATGAATTTTTGGTGAATAGTGTAATTATTTAAAAAATAAATTAAAAATATTTAGAAAATTATTTTTATAAAATGGAGTTCATTTTTGAAATCGGAGTATTGATATTTTATTAAGGTGAAATTTTGGGATCTTTCTGAGAAAGTTGAATTTTCAGTGAATAGTAAAAATACAGTTTTAGGGTTTCGGTATGTTTAATGACATCATAACTATGTCATGATGATTTCATGAGGTATATTAAGGGTTGGCCGGCCAAGTGTGATGAATTATTGTTTTGGGGGTCCCATGTGGCCTAACTCCATGGTAAATGCCAAGGGAGAGCACATGGGTTTGAGAAAAGCACATGTGAGGTGTCCCTTGGCCATTAATGCCTTGTCCCCTCACTTTCCCTATAAATACCGAGCCCTCATCTCATCCATTCGAATCCCCACTCTTCCCCAACGAATTTTTGGTCTCATTACCTCCCAAGGAGTCCTCCCAAGGTGCCCCCAATACCTCAAGGTCCCAACCTTTGAGGTTTAAGAGTTACATTTTAAGGTAAGGGATCCGACCTCTCTCTTTCTTTTCAAGTGACCTCTTTTATGTCATTTCTTTTATGCTCCATGTTCTTATGTTGGATGATGTTATTTTATATTCATTATACTGTCCTTTTATGTTCATATGATGAGAGACCTCCTCTTACTCTCATCATTCCATTTTATGAATGTTTAAGTGGCACCGTTAGGCTGCCAAAATTTTTGTAACGGATTCTTTCTCCCTTCTCATTTTTCAAGATCTATTTTCATGTAAAGTATTTCAAGTTACTTTTTATTATGTTGGGGTATGATCTCTAAATTTATAATACTGATCTTTTATGATCATATGATGAGAGACCCCATTTGATCTCTTCAATTCAGTATTTTGAAGTTTTAAGTGGCGCCGTTAGGCTGCCGAATTTTTAAGTGGTTCTTCACCCTTCTCGTTTTGAAGTTCTACTTTCATGTCAATTCTTTCAAGTTCCTTTTTGTTATGTTGGGGTATGATCTCTATATCTATCATACTGGACTCTTATGTTCATATGATGAGAGACCCCATTTGATCTCTTCAATTCAGTATTTTTGATGTTTTAAGTGGCGCCGTTAGGCTGCCAAATTTTTTAGGGGATTCTTTCACCCTTCTCATTCTTTTCAAAGATCTACTTTCATGTCAAGTATTTCAAGTTCCTTTTTAATTATGTTGGGGAATTATCTCTATATCTATCATACTTAACTCTTATGTTCACATGATGAGAGACCCTATTTTATCTTTTCAAATCATTTTTTTGAAGTTTAAGTAACGTCGTTAGGCTGACGAACTTTCATAAGAGAAATCTAATTTTTGTCTTCCTATCATGTTTTTCATTTCAAATGGTATGTACTTGAAATTTCATTACCATGATCATGTATCCTTCTTATTCTGTCCATCTACTGTTTTATGTGTCATTTACGAATGTTTGACCCATTTTCCCTCTCTTTTTAATGTCTTCTAAAACCTCGTAACATAGCTGTTATGCTGCAGAATTTCCGTCTCAAAATGTCTCTCTCTTTTTCTAAAGTTATTTTATATTATTAAGTGAATACTCAAAGATCTTTATTCTAAAGTGGTATTCACATATATACCAAAATTTTCTATTTTAAATTCTGGGATTTACATACATGAGACCCACCTTCCTTTTCTGTGGGTTTTAAAGTGACGTAAAGATCATGTCTTTAAAGAAGTTTTTAAAATGTTGTGATTATGAAATGAAACCCATTTATTTTATGCTATATGGGTTATTTATGAAATTTTTGATGATGATATGTGTGGCTCACATGATAATAAATGAAAATTTAGGGGTGTGCCCTGATAGCGCTCCAATGCATTGGGTAATGATGTAACCACTAGAGATTACAATTTTCACGATACCTTGGTGAATAACCTTGGTAATTTTCAAATGACACCTTGGGGATGGACCTTGGTGATATGTTCATGATTGTCTATGTTAAATGATGTAGCCACATCTTTAAGTTATGAAAATTTTATTTTTATTATGATATGCCTCAGATTTCATTCTCATGCCTTAAAGTTCTTTTCATGACCCTATTGAAGTATCTCAAGTTCACATGTAAAATGTTTCTCTTGTTTCCCTTACTGCGCTTTTTGCTCACCCTTTCTTTTGATGTGTGTCCCCAGGTTATGTGATGCAGTAATGAACCTAGTATGAACATGAGGAGAATCCATTCAAGTGTTTTAGAAGAATGTTTTATGTTTTCATGTTTAAAGTTCCTGGTTTCCAAGACACTAAACATTAAAGATCCTCGGTTTTGTAAAATGTAATGAAAGTTTATGTGGTAAAAAGGGCGGGATGCTATATGTATAGTCCAAACCATCAGGAATAAAGCTTAACTGGATGGAAATTAAGCCTTTCATTTTAGAGGAGTACCTTATTCTCAATGTGGAACTGACGATGAAGGATGAGATAGTCGTGGGAATCCTTGGTTTTCTCCTTATAAATCTGGGAGTTCTCATATGAATCTATTCTCATTTCCTCCACCTCCTGAATCTGTAACTTCCTTTGATCACCTGCACCATAAAGATTAGAATTTTATTTTTTGATGTCCCAATAGGCCTGATGCTCAATCTCAACAGGGAGGTGACAACTCTTTCCAAATACAAGATGATAGGGTGACATTCCAATGAGAGTTTTGAAAGAAGTGAAGTAGGTCCATAATGAATCATCGAGTCTAAGACTCCAATATTTTCTATTGGGTTGAACCATTTTTCAAGAATTTGTTTAACCTCTCTATTCAACACCTCATCTTGACCATTAGTTTGTGGGTGATAAGCAGTAGACACTCGATGCCCAACCCAATACTGACGCAAAAGTGATTGCATTGTTTGGTTATAAAAATGAGAACCTTGTTCACTGATGATGAACCTAGGTAATCTAAACCTATAAAAAATTTGGGTTCTCAAAAAATTACACAACCACCTTAGATTCATTAGTCCTTATGGCTCATGCCTCTACCCATTTTGAAACATAATCCACTACCATAAGAATGTAAAGGTTCCAAGATGAATTGGGGAATGGTCCCATAAATTCAATGCCCCAAACATTTAAAATATCATGGAAGAGAAAGTGTTGTTGTGGAATTTAATTTCTTTTAGATACATTACCCATTCTTTGATAAAAAGAACAAGATTTATAGAAATCATGGGCATCCTAAAAAATTTTTGGCCAAAAGACACCAGAATCAAGGACCTTACTAGCAGTCCGTTGGGGACCAAAGTGGCCCCTACAAGCAAGAGTACGAAAAAACCTAAGAATGGACTAAAACTCACTATCAGGAATACAATGCCTAAGGAATTTATCACTACATGTGTGCTAAAGTTAGGGGTCATCCAAAATGTACCAATGAGTATCATGTTTTAGACAGTCGTCCTGGTTTTTATTGAAATAAGCAGGAATGTAAGATGCTACCAAATAATTTACAATTTCAGCATACTAAGGAATAAAATCATGAACTTAGTAAAATTACTCATCTGGAAACATGTAATTTATAGGAATACAGGGGGATGAGTCAATGTATGAGAATGGGTGGATCCTATTAATATAGTAAACCACTATATTCTATACTCCTTTTTTTATCCATAATTTCTAAATTAAATTCCTGGAGGAGGATCATCCAGAGAATGAGATGTGGTTTGGATTTTGGTTTCTTAAGAAGATACTAGAGGGTTGCATGATATGAGAACAAAATGAATTTAGACCCTAAAAGTTATGACTTGAATTTATCCAAGGCATAATTGCAAGGAATTATTTTTCTATTATGGTGTAGTTTTCTCGGGTAGAGTCCAAAGTACGTGAGGCATAGACTATGACATGTGGAGCTTGGTCAACCCTTTGTAATAAGACTACCCCAACTTAATAGTTATAGGTTTCACACATGAGATAAAATGGTAAATCCCATCGAGATGGTTGGATTACCGAAGGTGATATGAGAATCCATTTTAACTTATTAAAAGCTTCATCGCATTCTTTATCAAAAAAAATTCCTTTTCTTTTTGAATAAATCGGGAGAGGGGGAGTGTAATTTTATTAAAGTCATGAATGAAATGATGGTAAAATCCAACATGACCTAGGAAAGACCACACATATCATACATTTTTAGGGAGTGTTAGGGAAGAAATGACATCCAATTTTGATTTATCTACTTAGATACCATCCTTATAAATGACATGACCCAAAAATATACCTTATCGCACCATGAAATGGAATTTCTCATAATTTAATATGATATTATTTACAATACAGTGATGTAGGACTGAACCTAGACTACTCAAACATTCATCAAAAGAGGAGCCATAGACAGTGAAATCATATATAAATACTTCCATTCAATTCTCTTGGTAATCTGAGAAAATACTAACCATGCATCACTGTAAAGTACCTAGATCATTGCACAGACCAAATGGAATCCTATTATATGAAAATGTGTCAATGGGGAAAGTGAAGGTTGTCTTTTCTTGATCCTCGGGGGAAATATGGATTCGAAAGTATCAAGAATACCCATCAAAGAAACAATAATTGGACTTCCCTAATAGCCTCTCTAGCATTTGGTCAAGGAATGGAAATGGGAAATGGTCCTTCCCAGTGTGTTGGTTTAATTGGAGATAGTCTATACAGACACAGAAACTATTCTGCACATGAGTTGGAACCAATTCATTATTTTCATTTTTTATTAAAATAAGACCAGTTTTTTTAGGAACCACTAGTACTGGACTAAACCATTAGTTTTCTGAGATAGGTTAAATGATTCCATTAGCCAATAATTTTATTGCCTCCTTTTTAACAACATCTAGGAGGTTTGGCTTCACTTGAAGTTGTGACTACCTCACTGGTTTAGCCTCATCATTTAACAATATATAATGTGTACAAATTGATGGGCTAATTCCATGAATTTCAGCAAGTGTACAACCCAAAGATTGTTTATAATCCCTCAAAAGTTCAATCAGTCACAATTAATGCTTAGGAGGGAGCTATCTAGCAATTATGACAAAAATATTGTTTCCATTCTCAAGATATGAATATTTCAAATTTTGTGATAGTTGTTTCTGTTCCAATTCAGGTGGATTTTGGATTGATGAAAGTGTGTGTGAAAGTAAGAGGTCACTAATCTAATCTAAATACACAATGGTATCATCCTTAGATGAGGAATGAGTTTTTATAAGATTAAAAATATCATCGATGGTCATGTGGTCCTCAGTGTTCAAGAAATCATCAATTAATAAACATGCATGAAATTTTTCTAAACCAGCACAACATTCTATGCATGATTCATTTCCTATAATTTCAATCAATGAATAAAACTCAGAAAAGGGATCAGTGGAATGAAAAGAAGTGTTTTTAGTGGAAGTGAGTACATCTATAGAGTTAACACACAGAGAGATGAATGTTATTCTAAGGGGTGCTTCATGGAAGCAAGGATGTTTAAGTGGATAATGTCACCACCAAACTCCATAGATAATGTCACATTATGGAAATTAATTATGGTTTTGGAAATTTTCAAGAAAGTTCTCCCCAATATAATTAGGGCATGTCTATTCATCCTATCATCTTCCATTTTAAGCACATAAAAATCAACAGGAAAAATTAAATTTTGCACCATCACAAGAACATCCTATAACACACCAGAAGGGTGTGTTGTACTACAATTTTCTAGTTGAACAAAAATTCCTATGGGCTTAAGTTCTCCAACCTACAATGAAGAGTAAATGGAGTGAGGAATCACATTTATAGAGGCACCTAAATCAAGCATATCATTGGAAAAGGAATACTCCCCTTATGGTGCATGAAATTGAGAATGTTCCCAGATCATTGAATTTGGTGTGAAGTGATGGATCTATCAACGTTGATACATTCCTCCCCAAGATCACCTTCTCATCACCTTTAAGTCACCTTCGGTGTGTACACAAATCCTTTAGAAAATTATCATATCTTGGAATTTACTTCACAACATCAATCAAGGGGATGTTAACCTGCACTTTTGTGAAAGTTTCCAATATTTCTTTATCAAGTCTAGTTTACTTCTGTTTTCTTGGTTGGGTGGACCTTTAGAGAAATAGAAGATGAATGGTTGGGATATGTGACTCATCAACAAACACAATATTTCCTTTGTAAGGGATTCTCTTAGGAAAATGATTTTATTCTCTTGGACCATTTTCAGCAGTTGGGATGGTGGTTTACTCAGGAGGGGATAAATCCATTGGAGGATTCATTTGGGTTTTAATTTGTTTCCCACTCCTAAGGGTGATGGAACTAACATTTCCCTTATCCGTAGGGTTAACTACTGGTTGAGAGGGTAGTTTACCCGACCCATGACTTTGAATTTTCCCCACAGAGTAAGAGAGTTATCATAATTGGGTTTTTAGGTCTTTTATGGATACTTGGGTGGTTTTTTGGAATTAGTGATTGTTGGTAGCCATCTGTTTCTTCATATCTTCTAGGTCAGGATCAGGTTTTGGAGGGGGTGGTTGGAAAGGCCTTTGGGGTGGTTGAGTATTTCTAGGTGGTGGCGGTGGATGACCACTCTGCCCCAGTTGGTTCCATTATTATTGAGTTTGGTTTGAATACACCCTTACCTATAGGCTTGGTTTTCTTTCCACCTAGGGTTTGATGGATAGTATGGTTCTTTACTAAAGTGTTGGTTATAGGGGCGGCTTGGAAAGATTACCTCACAACTCTCAGAAGTTTCTCTTAGTTGGGGGCATTGGTCAGAATAATGGGTGTTAGAAGAACATATTCCACAGTGGATGAGAGGAGGAGATTGGGATTTCCCTTAGTAAAGAGAAATTTATCTAAGAAGGGAACTTACCTCTTCAAACTTCATGTCCACCTTCCTCTCGAATTCAGTACTTTTCACATCATGGAAACCTCGAATGGGTACACTGGATCTTAAACCAAATTGTTGAGTGTTCTGTGCCATGTTATCAATTAGGGTTCTTACAACAATTGGGGTCTTATATACTTCATCAAATACAAGAACATAAAACATATTTTGATCAATAGGAATTAAACCTTCATAAAAATAATGAATTAAAAGTTGATCACTTGTTTTGTGGTGTGGAAATATTGAATATAAACTCTTAAATCTCTCCCAATATTCATGAAGTGTTTCCCCTTGTGATTGTATTAACCCACAAATTTCTTTCCTTATTCTTGCGGTTTAAGAGGCTGGGATATATTTTTCAAGAAAAAGGTGTTTCATGTTTTCCCAACCTCTAATTGGTGAATTAACATAATACAACCAATCTTTCGCAGTGACTTCTAATGAAAATGGTAATGCCCTAATATTAACTTGTTCTTCATCCACATCAGCAGGTTTTAATGTTGAACAAATAGTATGAAATTCTTTTAAATGCTTGTATGGATCTTCTACCATGAGTCCATGGAATCTTGGTAATAAATGAATTAAACTGGATTTAAGTTCAAAATTAGGTTCCTCGCCTTGAATTTGAATATAAGTGGGTTGGATATCAGCATTAGGTGAGGTTAATTATTTTAGTGTTCGATTGTTTTCCGGCATGTTATACATGTTAATTTAAGTTTTCTAATTTGGTTACAGAAGAAGAGGGGTTTAGAAAAGTCTCAAGTTGTGGTGTGTCCTCCTTCAAAGGGTTGTCTTGTGCATCTCGGTGTCATTGACATAGAATCCTCTATGGTTTAGGTTCAAAAGGGGGTAAGTCTCCTAGAGTATAATGCATCATGCATATAACCTACACAAGAAATAGACCAGGACACAAAAAGAAATGAAAAGGTATAAGATAAAACAAATATATATTCAAAAAATTTACAAATATCTTAAAAAAACCACACACTAAAACCAAAGTGCTCCCTAGAAAAGAAACAAAATTTGACCATTTTGTCCTGAAAAATCAAATTGATTATATTTTTAAAGTTTATTTATAGCCTAGGGAAGACCCTAGGTTGTCTCTTAGTGAGAGTTGGATGTTTAAAGTGTGTATTTTTAATAAAAATTATTAAAAGAGGGAGTGGTTTTGAAAACTGTTTTAAAAAACAAAATGACTTAATTAAAGAGTTTAGTTGCTGAAAAATAAAGGAGTTGTTTTAAGAATTATGAGAGGAGATCATTTCAATTTCACTACATATCTTGGATAGTTAATTGTTCTAAAAATTTCACATGGTTTTGTTTAATTCTTTGGTTAAGGGTTGTCAAGATCTTGATTCCCCTCTTACCCCTTAAAACGATGCACAACAAAGCAACCCTTGACACAATGATCATGTTGTCAAGGTTTGGTCATCAATAATTAAAAAAGGGATAACAAATAATACTAAAATATTATATATGTTTTAGATAGAAAGTATTCTTGTGTTTTCCAATCAAAACAACCCAAGATTCCCACTTGAAATCTCAACCCAATCGGTGTTGAAATAAAAATCATATCACTTAATTATATCAAAATAAATGAAATCAGAGGAGAAGCATGTCAATATAATAAATAAGTAAAATATTTAACACACAAATTAAAAAAAACTAGTAGAATAAAAAGTTCTGTAACTCCCTCACAAGTGCTTGTAGCTCCCTTGAAATGATCGTCCACCGTTTAGCTCGCCATCAAGAGGAGGAGGAGGCTTGGGTGAAACTTTGCCTTCATCCTTGACCCCCTATGAGGATAAGGAATTATAAAACTTATTGGATGGGGGAGAGTACTACTTTGGGAATCCAAAATTTTATATCTTTTCTTTTTGTTATAACTTGTAAATGAGGATCCCAAGGTTCCATTTTATAGGCAAAGTGGAAGGTGGTTTTGAGCAAACAAATTTCTTAAAACCACTTAGACCATTGTTTTAGGTGGATATAAAGAATTATATTTGTTTTGGTAAATCTAAAAAGTTTTTTACACACATTATGAATATATCCACTGAAAATGTTTCTTCATTTGGACACCTACATCTTGAGATATGGACAAATCACAACACACCACTTTTGACTTCATGCAGATTCGATGTGCTGGATAGATCAGGTCAGTTGGGCCACATAATTACATAATTGGGATTAGGTTCCTTAAGATGAAATGTATATATATAAATTTTGGACTAGATCACAAAATTTAATCCTATTCAGATGCAAATTTTAGTAGAAGTGTGTAGTTTAGTCCACTGATGTGCTTGGATCCTTCGCAGTTTGACCTATTTTTCATGGACATCATCACAGGCCGTTCAAAACACCTCCACCTACAATGTAATTATAAAAAAAAGTAACATTAACCTTTTTAAAAGTGATAAAAACAAAGTAATTTAATCAAACATGAAGTAAAATTTGTTATTATTTTTATAATTTTCAATACAAAACTAGTTTAGCACAGTTGTGTAAGTGTGAAAATGAAACAGTGAATCACAGTGCGCTTAGTAGGCTGCCTGTGTACTCTACCAGTGTGCCTGTACATGGATTTAGATCATGTACCCATACCCATGTACCATTAAATGTCTTTTCCAATATATTTTGGTCTATTCCATGTTCGTGTGAGGGGAGTACACGATGTGCTCTAACCCGTGTACTCCCAACCCGTTTCTGTGTACCCTCCACGGTACACGCTGAGTTGCTGGGGAGAGGTCACGTGCTGTGTGACCTAGTCACACACCGTGTGATACTTAAGTTTCTCTCAAAACCCTATCTACCACACATGGGGCCCACAAAACATGTAGATCCAGTTTACACACCATGTAGCATGGTATTTTATAGAATCCCAACTCTAGAATCTGATCGTCCTCTTCGTTTATCCGACCTCCAATCTGGACATGCCTTGCTGAAAAAATCAAGGAACTACCTTGTATGAGACTTGACTTTGATAAAAAACAAGTTTATACCATAAAATATGTTCATAAAATAGATCTACACATCGTTCTCCATTGTGTTCTAAAGAACACCGAAGAATGCAAAATCGGGTATCCAAAACCATCTGATTCGTCGCTGCATCCATTATCGCACCCCTGTAATTTCATGCCAATCTTGGATCAACTATATCAAATTTTTGTTCTAAGAAATGGGTGTACAATGATTTATTGATTGGGATATGTTAAACCATGGGCCAAATGAAGAATGCCTATGATGAATAAAGAATCGGGGTAGAAAAGCACAAGAAAAATCAAGAGGAACAGAACTTGATTGATGTTCGTATCGATCTCGGTTCATTTCCATTTGAACAAAAAATGAATATTCAACAATTTAAATCATGAATAAATTATCCTAAATCTTGGTTAAACTAATCCATCCCTCAAAACGCATGATTCGTGAATAAATACATTAGTCGATTAATCCATCTTCATTGTAGAAATCAAGAATGTGGAAGGAATCCAAATAAAAAAACATCCTACCTCAATATGGATCAATCATTGATGAAGAATGATGCAAAATCACAATCATTGGTGAGATCCTTTGATTCTGTTATGCACCGATCGTCGATCCATGATCCGATCACCGTTCACCTAAGAGAAATCCTCTAACATTCTCTCCAGCGGATCTCCAATGGTTCCAGGGTTATACGAATAACCCTGAAATTATAACATAATAGTCTATTTAAATACACATCAATCGCTGCATCAAGAATTTGAAATAAAAAAAAAACAATTATTTTATTCATTTCTGTGCCTACGATGAATTTTACACAAATGGACCATGCTGATTAAGGTTAAGTTGTGCCTAGGGTAAAACCCGCATTTTGAACTTAATGGTACCCTCAGATTTCTAATCTAAGCTTCTGTTTATAAGTTATTCTAATTTTTTAGGGAAAATGCATGTACATACTATTTAATATATTCCAAACATTTATTCTGGACCTGATACTCAGAATCACATGTTTTCTCAGCACCTGATCTTGAAAATAATCCATAAAAAACCCAAAAACACTACAAGAAAAACCTAAGTCCTTACATTCTCCCTACCTTGGTGCTTTACTTCCCCAAAAATTCAAAACAAGGGCTAAATAAAGAGATGTGGGTACTAAGCAAAAATCTGAGCCCCTTCTTTCATGTGCTCTACTAAAGATTCTCATGTTTCCATCTGACACAAATTAAAGAAATCAATCACCCATGAAGGATCCTCTCCTACATATCCTCAATCTCTAACAAGTAATTAGCAAAGGTAGCTCCATCCTCGATGTACAACTCCTTCCAATTGATAACATGTGATGGTTTATGCACATAACTCCTCAATGACGACATACAGAAGACATATTCTACCTGGTCTAACTGTGGAGGTAGATCTAAGTGGTACAACACCTCGCCAACTTTACACAATATCTGTAAAGGTGCAATAAACCTTATAGATAACTTACCAACCGACCAAATATTCATAGTCCACATCAAGGTGAAACCCATAGAAACACATGGTCTCATTCCTTGAACTCCAAAGGCCTCTTTAGTTTGTTCTTATAAGACTTATGATGACTTTGTGCAGTCTTCATCTTCTCCTGGATGATCTACACCTTCTCGATAGTTGTTCACACTAACTCTGGTCCCATGAGTGCTGACTCTCCTAGGTTAGTTCAGCAAAGTGGAGACCTACTGGGTCGCCTATACAGAGCCTCAAAATGTTCCAAAATGATGGTGTAATGGTAAATATTTTTTTACACAAACTCAACTAGTGGTAGGTGATCCTCCCAAATATGACCAAATTCTAACATGCAAGCTCGCAACATGTCCTCCAAAACCTGAATGGTACGCTCAAACAAGCCATCATTTTGGGGGTGAAATGCTATGATCAAGCACAACTGAGTCCCAAAATTCTCCTGTATTTGAAGCGAGCATCATAATTAGAAATAATCATTGATGGAACTCTATGGAGTCAGACTATCTCCTACACGTAGAGACGTCCTAAGCTCTCTACTGAACTCTGCTCTCAAATTGCTAAGAAGTGGGCCGACATGGTGATTCGGTCTATGATCACCCAGATGGTATCATGTACCCTAGACATACATGGTAATCTTGTCATGAAGTCCATGGATATCCCATCCCACTTCCACTTTGGAACCTCAAGGGGTTGAGCTAAAACCGCTGGAACTTGGTGCTCAGCCTTCACTTTCTAACAAGTAAGGCACCAAGAGACAAACTATGCAACTCCTTTCTTCATCCCTGGCCACCAAAAATAACACCAGGGGTATTGATATATCTTTTTCACACCTATATGTATTGTTAAAGGATATGTATGAAACTCTCTTAGAACCTCCTCCCGCAACGTCACTGGTACCATCATGCGTCCTCTAAAAAGAACGACATACTCCTCACCTTTAGAAAATCCATCAGGAGCGTGTATAATGGATATCTGAGTATGTAGGGTCTCACAGTTGGTATCCCCAAGTTGTGCCTCCCTGACTCCCTATAAGAGAGGAGGGTGAAAACTATCGACTGGATGTAAGGTACTCCATCTCCATCTATAAAGGATAACTGTAATGAGGTCAACTACTTTGATGCCTCATTCAGAAAATGCGAACAAGATCTCCTACTAAGAGTATCTACTACTATGTTCCCATTCCCAGGAGTATTGATAATTTTGAAGCCATAATCCTGGAGGAACTATAGCTATCACCTCATTCTCAAGTTAAGATCCTTCTGAGAGAATATATACTTGAGACTCTTGTGATCAGAATAGATGATAAACTGCTCACCTATCAGGTAGTGTTGCCAGATATTTAGTTAAAAGAATAATGTGTATAACTCAAATAATGAGTAATGTAGTTATTCTCATGTGGTCTTAACTGATGTGAACCATAGACAATCACTTCCTTCTTCTGCATCAAAACACAACCAAGCCTGGTTCCTGATACATCGTAGAACACTATGTACTCAACACCCTCCTCTTGAAAACTCAATATGGGAGTGCTCATAAAAATTGTCTCAACTACTAAAAAGCCTATTGAAACCCTTTTTTCCACACAAAAGGTTTCCCCTTTTGATTCAAATCTTTCATGGGTGTTGATATCCTGAAGAAATCAGGTATGAATATCTGGTAATAGCTTGACAACCCAAGGAAGCTCTGCACTTCTATCATGCTCTTGGGTGTATCCTAATCTAACACTACCTCAACCTTGGCCAAGTCCAATTATACTCCATCCATTGAGATAACATGTCCCAAAAAGTGGACTACCTGAATCTAGAACTGGCACTTCGATAGCTTCCCATAAAATTGGTGCTCACGGAGTACGTCCAGAACCATCCTCAAATGTCTCGCATGCTCCTCCTTGTATTCCAAGTACACAGGGATATCTTCGATGAAGACTACCAAAAAATGATATAAGAAAGGTTGAAAGATCTAGTTTATGAGTTCCATGAACATTTCTAGGAATTTTATCACACCAAAGGGCATCACCAAGTACTCATAGTGACTATAATAACATCTAAAATCCATCTTCAGTATATCCTTGTCCCATAATCGCAATTGGTGATAGCCTAACTTAAGGTCAACCTTTGACAACCTTTTTGTCCCTGTCAATTGATTAAATATGTCATTGATCCTCAGCAGTGGATACTTATTCTTCACAGTCACCTGGTTCTAGCGCCGGTAGTCCATATATAAACTCAAACTCCCGTATACCTTCTTGGAAAACAAAACTAGAGCTTCCCAGGGTGAAATACTGGGTCTAACAAATACCCTCCTCTAAAATTCTTATAAATATACCCTTAGGTCACGAAGATCTGTGTGATACATCCAATATTCTGGTTTAAATATCAGTACCATCCTGGGTTGTACATAAATGTAGAAGTCTATCTCATGGTAGAGAGGTAAACCCGGAACATACTTAGGGGATACATCCTTATAATCTTCCACAACTATAAAAAACTGGGAACTCATAACATCCACTGCACCAAGGGTTAGGCTATCCAATATATGTGTAATCGGCTGCATCCTCTTATGAATGAGTCCATCCTACACTTTTTGGGTTTCTTTTTCACTGAAAAAGGAGAACCTGGTTCTGTCACTATGGACACACCACATCCTTCACCTAAAACAGTCGATCTTGGCATGAACTGTGAATAAACAGTATATGCCCAAGATAACATCATAAGGCCTCATCACTACTACAAAGAGATCCTAACAGAAACTCTCACCTCTAAGAGTGAGGTCACATTGTTGGTGTAAGTGTGTGATACCTAAGTCTTTTTCAGTAGGAGTCTCCAAGCGTAAGGGTCGAGCTAAGGGCTCAACTAGAATCTTTAAGTCTCAAACAAGATATGTGAAAAAAAGGAATAAATAGAACCTGTTTCTATCAGTATTGCATCTAAGGTAGAAAATATAAATATCATACATTGAATCATTCCTGAAGCCTCTCAGTCACAAGCTTCTACTACCTACAGTTGTCCCCCCCATGTCCTCCAGTTCCCTGAGCCTAATGTGGATCACCTGGGGGTGGTGATGGTAAAAAGTCAAAGCATATACCACCTCATATTTCTCTATTAGATCATTTTCCATGTATTACACCCTACTAACCTAGTTTATACTATCACTAAATTTGTCTCAGTAGCCCGTATATGATTTCTTTTTCAGTTGTACGGTGGTTCAGACAATCTCATGCAAGATGTCCCCTGCCATCACACGAGTAACACCACCTCTCTTTGGGATTATTGTACCCACCTCGAGAGCCCCGAACCACAGATCCTCTATCATGGGACCTCCTCTTGAAATGTATCACATGTCTAGGTACTTGAGACTGACGTCGGCTCCCTGCTTCTGATGTCTCTACTCATGTGATCCCACCACTAGAAAACACTGGCTGTATCTGCTTAGCCAAGAAACCCTCAACCATCAAGGCTCGCTCTACCACCCCATCATATGTTAGAATGCATAGAGGGATAACACTGGACTGAATGTATCTATGTAGACCTCACTTGAAGGTCCAAGACCTAAAGAACTAGTTAGGAACCATATCCATCAAGTACCTGGAGAGGTTGGTAAACCTCAATGAATACTTAGCTACTTCCGTGCTGCCCTTTTGGAGATGTATAATATCTTGGATACATATAGCCCTCAACGTATCTATAGAGAACTACTATATGAAAAGGTGATCAAATTATGACCATGGTAGATTCACCTCATCATAATACTGGGTCACCAAACCTCACCATCACCCTGCTGATCCATGAAGAAGGCTCACTGTCATGACAACGATATGATTTGTTGGTGTCCTAACCAGAAAGAAAACTTAGGTCACCACCTCAGCCAATCCTCATCCACCTATGGGTTGATCTTAGAATGGAACCTGAGGGGACTCTATCACTGAAACTCATGAAACACGCTCAGCATGTGAAACTCATCTACTGGTACTGCGAGTACCACATGCTACTCTATGGGTGGTGGTATAGCTAGCGCACCACATATAGGCAACACCTCAAGAATTGGTACCTGTATCGACACCTCATCACTCATGGGATCATCCTTGTGATCTTGATGATGAATCCTAGCTGGAATACATCACATAGGCATCCTAAAATAAATAGGATGTACCACAATCAATGAGTATATCTGAAAAGATGACTCATGAAGGACATGGAAACCAAAACTCATTCCTATATGATGCATGTACCATTGTTTTACCTACAACCAATATTCTCATGTACTGAGTCAAAAAGTAGGTGATCAGAGTCTTATTGTATGGATACATCAGCCACTACACTAACACTAGAGTCCCTATCCTGAAAGCCAAACTCAAAACACTTAACACTATTTCCCAAAACCAATATCATAGACTTCAGTCCTAAAGTAGAATCGATTTCTCTGACACCACTCTATCACGACCCGTCCTAATGAGGCCCATTTAGAAACTCCCCAATCCCATATCCAATAGGTTAGGGAAGGAGACTAGTGATGAGTAGGTATATCACTAACATAGGATGCCTTAGCCTAAGTATCCATACACATGAACACATCTCTAAGCCTATACAATGTTGAAATGTAAAAACAACTGAAAAAACATGAATGCATACAATCTAAATGCCACAACCAAAGTATGAAAAGAAGTAAATGAAAGTAAATAGGTCCAAATACAATCCCACCTCAAGTATTCTAAAACACAAGTCCAACCTGAAAGTAAAACTTTGACTACTTTCAGAATACTGCAGGAACACACCTCAGTTTTTCCGATCTCACTAAGCACTGTCTGGTCTTGGTCTGTCTAGGACTCTATCAAATAGTCAATTATCTGCATAAGAAATGACATGTATGAGAAAATCTTGTATAGAGGTAAGAATAACAATACTTAATTAGACACCCCAAAACCAAAAAGTATACAACAAAGGAAATACAGTCAGTTCTACATAGTTATATGTCTACAGAACAGATAACAAGAATATCCAGATATACTCAACAAAGATATACAGTCTAAAGGTAAGTCAAAACTGTAGTATACCGTCCTAGATTTCCATAAATCACTCATCCAAGAGAACACACTCTTGAGTCTGATAGCACTGATGACATCCATTCAAGAGGTAGTTCTCGTCAAGTCTCTCCATTAGAAGTACATGCTAAAGGTATGAAGGATATGATACACATATGAGGATCACTCCTAAGGTCATGGGGTGATACCAAAAAATAAATATGGATTAACCCTCCAAATAGAGGATTGGTTCTTGAATAATATTGGTCATGACGATACAAAGAACACAACTTAGGTTATGAATATGAATATAGGATCTCATTCTGGGCCTCATGGGGGGATTCCAATGACTCTATCCAAGAAGTCCCACAGAAGGGATCATTGCCCTAGGAGTAGGAGATGATTCCATACTAACCCTTAGGTAAAGAATATGAGGAATTAACCCTAATTAAACTTATCCAAGATACAAAGGACAAGGGATCTAATCCATGTATAATAAAGCACATAATGCGTAGAAGGGTTTCATGTCGTGTCCCTTGACCCTGGGTCCTACTCATGTAAATGACCCGTGTCTTCTTCCCATGTCTGTGTAGAAGTACACATCGTGTTGGCTGCCCGTGTACTCTACCTGTGTGCTTGTACATGGATTTAGCCCATGTATCCATGCCCCTATAATAGTACATGTCTTATCCAGTGTGATTTGGTCCAAGTCATGTCCATGTGAGGGGAGTACATGGCATGATCCAACCCGTGTACTCCCAAACCGCGTCTCTGTACACTCTGCAATACATACTGAGTCACTGGGGAGAGATCACACACCATGTGACCCATTAACACACCATGTGATATTTAAGTTTCTCCTGAAAACCTATCCACCGCACAGGGAGGCTCACATGGTGTATATATCCAGTTTACATCCCGTGTAACATGGGATTTTCCAGAATCCCAGATCTGGAATCCGATAATTCTCTTCATTGATCTGACATTTGATCCAACCATGGATTACCAAAAAACTCAAGGAATTAGCTCTTTCAAGCCATGTATTCGACAAAAAAAAAAATTCCTAGACATCAAATCCATTCAGAAAATAGATCTACACATCGTTCTCTATGGTGTTCCAAAGAACACCGATGAACGCAAAATCGGGCATCCAAATCCATTTGATTCATCGTCACTTCTATCATCACACCACTTTCATGTCATGCCAAAACTGGATCTAAAATATCTTATATTTGTTCTAAGAAATGAGTGCGCAAATATTTATTGATCCAGATATGTTGAACCACATGCCAAATGAAGAACGCCCATGATAAAAGAAGAATCAGGGGAGAAAATCACAAGAAAAATAAAGTGGAACAGACCTCAATTGATTTACATGTCAATATAGGTTCATTTCTATTATAATGAAAAATTAATAATCAATAATTTAAATCATGAATAAATTACCCCAAATCCTGATTAAATTAACCCATCCCACAAAATTCATGATCCGCGAATCAATCCATTAGTCGATTGATTCACATTCATTGTAGAAATAAAGAATGAGGAATAAATACAAATAAAAAACATCCTACCTAAATATGGATTAATCCCTAATGAAGAACAATGCATTTTCATAGTTCTTGGTGTGATCCTTTGATTTTGTTTTACGTCGATCGTCGATCCATGATCTGGTCGCCATTCACTTGAGATAAATCCTATAATGTTCTCTCAAGAGGCTCTACAATAGTTCCAGGGTTATGCTGATAACCCTATAATTATAAAATAATAGTCTATTTAAAGACACGTCAATCACTGCATCAAGAATTAGAAATAAAATAATTTATTTAATTATTTTATTCATTTTGCACCCATGATGAATTTTCCACAATCGAGCCATGTCGACTAAGGTTAAGTCATTCCTAGGGTAAAACCCATGTTCTAAACTCAACGGTACTATCAGATTTATAATCCAAGATTCTGTTTAGAAGTTATATCAATTTTTTTAGGAAAAATGTGCACACATTCTATTTAATATATTTAAATTTTTTATTTCAAGCACATAGGGTCTCAAAATCACACAGCATCTCAGCACTTGGTCTTTAAAATTATCCATACAATATCCAAAAATAATACATGGAAAATCTGAGTCATTATACAAAATAAGTTTCTTGCTCTCATTTGACTCCCTCCTTGCTTCACTAAAATTTTAGTGATCCAAAACCCCATCATTTGAGTTTTTTTGAGTCTTCTGCAAATTATATGAGGCTCATCCTACTTCTAGTATATGAGAATACCATATTTCTCTCTTATTTGTGTTGATTATATAATGTGTGAAATTTCCAAGAGGTATTAGATTTGTTACTTCTCCATTTTTTAGGTTAAAATGTGGTTTAATCATGCTTTAGCTTCTTTGTTTTAAATGGAAGTGATTAACCGTAATTAGATAAAATCTAGAAATTAATCACATGAAGAATGATTATATGATAATATGGAAATTAATAAAGAGGAGGTTGAAATGCATGCAATGTTTTACTGTCAATGAATTATAATTTCCATAATTTAAATGGCAGATCAATTTATATAGTAAAATATTAATGACGTGTTAGGAATTAAATAGAATTTTATTTCATACATATCATGATTAAAATTTTACTATTTCTATTCCATAAATTAATTATAAATAATATTACATGTGGTGGATATTTATGATTATTTTTAGAATATATAATTTGTATGTGGAAGTAAATATATATATTTAGTATTGTTGTTAATAATTTCAACAATGGAATTTAATGATTTATCACATATAGTAGATAACCATATTTGATAATCTATAAGATTATCAAAATAAATAGAAAATAAGTATTTATAGGTTTTAGATTAATGATAATTGTTATGGAATTATTTAAGAGAGATAAATAAATAATGGCATGTTGTGGTGTTAAATTGGTTAATATATTATGATGAGAATTATTTCATATAATTCTAGAAGGATTATATTTGAAATCAAAATTAATGCATGTTAAGATAATTTAATATTTCACGATTCATGGATTAAATTATCGATTGATACTTTGTAATCGAATGTGTTTATTGCTTCCACTTGATATTGAAAATATCATGTTCAATCTACTTGGATACATTATTGATGATGTGTAGAATGGTTAATATGATTGATAATTAAATAACAACATAAAGCTGGTAATGATTTTATCAAAAAAAGAGGCTTATTGAAATAATTATCATTGATATTGATGATTAATGAAAGAGAAAATTAGGCCATAACTCTAGATTAAATAAATAATATTTATCCTTGGAAATTTATAAGACTAGAGTTGTTGATATTTATTGTCAATTAATCACTTAATACATGTTATACACACCCTATATATATATAAACTATTTTCAAGACAACAATGTTTGGTTGGTGATTAATCTAGACATTACTAGTTCAAGGAGTTGTTCAGGAGCTGTTGGAGCTTCATGGTCACTACCGACGATCTATTTTTGTTTTTTAGTTGTCTTAGTTGTATGTCATTACATTTATGCATTGGGATTTATTATTTATTTATTATCACCAAGAGTTGTTTGGTGGTTGTTCTCATCATATATCTTACTTCTCAAATATTTATGAGGGTAATGCCTCCCATGTATGTGATTATATACCCTCAATGATAGTCACCAACTAGTGGCCTATTGGAGGCATGATTTGGGAATCATCATCTCTCTTTATCCATTTCTGACCTAGGAGGGGTTCATGAAAGAGTGGTATCAAAAGTGATGATTGAGAGATATAATGGAGTTTGGACTTAGTAACTGGTGAGGATTCTTGTATTGGTAGGGAAAAAAGATTACTTGGGCTTATTATGTTCTATAAACAAAGGACATTAGATAGGAAATAAGATTTTAGGCACCAGTGTGATTTGAAACAAGGACCTTTAAGTTTACTGAACATGACAATCAAAGTGATACTTATTTCAGGGTAGAAACCTAGAAAAGGATTATGCATCATGATTTTATTCATGTATATTTTACTTGGGTAAAAAATGGGAACATGTCAAATATAAAGTAACTAATTAACCTTAAATAATACGTGTCTTGGGTTAGGATTCCTTAATGTTTTTTCTTTTTCAGGAATGACTCCAGGTTGAAATCCCCATCAGGTTCATGCCAAGATGTTTAACAAGAGGTGTCAATAAATTTCCATAGAGTTTAGGTTTATGATGATAATTCTTGTAAGTGTACACTTTAAGAGTTCCACCATCAGAGTATGTAGAGTCTGAGGGCTCCATTTTGGATAATGGTATAGAGGTTTGGTTAGAGGAGGCAATAACAGTCTTTAGTTTGAATTGTGATTAGAAAGAGAACTGAGAATTTTTGGATATGGTGGTGCTATATAGGACAACTTGATAATGGTGGATCTTGTTATTTAAAGTTTTTAAGGAGTTAGATATTTTGTGGGTGAATTATTGATATCAATTTTCAAGATAAGTTTCTTTCTTCAATTTCATGGATGAATTTTTGGCAAATGATATTTTCCCACCATTATGTGATTTCTAATCTCTTCTCTTAATGTGTAGTGATAAATTTTCATTGCCTTTTTGATCATGAGACCCTTTTATTGTTAGTCCCTTGAAGTGAATCACTAGGTTTATCATCATTATTTGATTACCACCACTTTAGATTTAGTACAGTGAAACCTCCTCATTCACTCAATGGAAAACCACCTATTAAATCCTTGATCCATGATTGTTTATACCACTTCAACCCTTAGTTCCCAACCCTCACCTATCAGCCTTCAGATATGGTAATAATAATTCATTCTTCAGGTCTAGTGTTCATATGGAGGCATGGTCTAGGGAAAGAGTTTCTATGACCATGATCATATCATTTTATTACTCTCTTCTCGGGCCCTTGTTTGGTCTGGAGGGAGGGGTAACTATTTATTCTCTCCTTAGGCCCTTGTTTTCTATAGGGGGAGGGGTTACTATCATCATGTGCCTCTTATACTCTTTTATTAGGACTAGTGTGGTGGAGATTTGGTTTGAGGGAAGGGATTCTTGTATGTCTTCATTTTATTTAATAAATACACTCTTCACTCAATTTAGGTTATATGGTCCCTACTTCAGGGAAAAGATAATATTTTATGTCTTTTATTTAATTTATTTTCTAACTACTATTAAATTAATTTCCCTCTATGATGTGAATTAAATTCTTATATGTTGTAGACTATGTATGTGACTTTGTTCATGATGTGTCCGTTTCCTTGTGAACTTACATTCCCATAAGGGACTTATCTATCATACAATTTATGTATGTTGTGGCCTTGTGCATATGAAGACAGGGGTAAATTCACCCATCATGACATGTTATATTATAACACATTTTAAAACCATGTGGGTGAGTCGGTTTCACTCAAAGATGAGAATATCACAGTGTGATTAATGGGTTTGTTTATTTTGTATGCTTGTGGAAGCTTTTCTATGTTGATGTGAGTGCTTGTGTTTGTTGAATAATGAAACATGATAATGGAAATTGGAACATTAAACACCTTGTAGTTTTTTCATGGGTGTGTTTCTAGCCAATAAGGTTTTGTTAACAAACCTAGAAAATTTTAATGGAAAGTAAAGTTGATGTTCCAACCTCATGATTTGGTTATGATGTATGTCACATGTTAAATTAGGTTCTCTAATTTTGAAGTTATGTGTGTTGATATTAACTTCATAAAGAGTATGGTAGAGATTTGTTTTAACTTGTATATATATGTGAATTATCACAGGAAGTATCTTAAATATGGAATGTTAGATATCATGCATGGAATGTTTTAAAATTTCAACTAATTTAACATGAGCATGTTTAAGTTTTAAATTAAATTTATGGTAATTATTTAAATTTTGTGATGCAAGATGAATTCAATTAGTTAAATTATCGATCATCTTAATTGTTTGTTTAATAATAAATGATCTTAGAAAAGTTAATATTTTTTGATAACATGTTTTCTTAAATGAAAATTAAAGTTCTTCTATGATACTTTCATTTATTTTAAAAGTAATTTAGAAAAATTTATTGGAAGTGTTTCCATAAATAGGATTTTTGATAAAAACATTTTTATGAAAATAATTAAAAAAGGGGGATTTCCTTTAAAGGTTTCCTAACTTACTGAATTTTGATTAGAAGATACTTGGTGAAAAGTTTTTATCAGCATGATTTTGATTTTATTTAATGTGAAATATTGTAATATGTTTCTAGAAAGGAGGAATGTTTTGGAAAACATGTTTATGTTTTGAACTCCTTATCCAGTTAGGACTTAATGAATTGTTGTCATTTTACAATCTAAATTTGTTAATAAAATTTTATATAAACATACTAATATACTCTTACTCATGACATGTTAATCGTGATATATTCTGAATGTTATGGATTAAATTTTCTAGTATAATAAATGAAAATAAATCATGAATAGATTTCCATTTGATGACATGCCTAATTAAGTTGTTAAAGTAAAATATATAATAATGTTTTCTTCTAAATGAAATTTAAAGATTCATATTTAAATAACATGAAGTGATTGCTTTTGAAGTTGTTTCCTTATATAGTGTTTCTTCTCTATAATTCTTGTTTGATAAGATATGTTTTTCTTTCTAGTTTGTTTTAGTTATATGTGTGGCCATTAATGTGATTATTTGATAGTACTTGGGAACATGATTCATAGATGTGTGCAAAATATTCCAATTTCTTTAATGCTTTATTTTTTTGGATAAGTATCTAATATCATGTTGACATATGAGATTGATTCTCATCCTTGATATAATGCCTTGTTAATGGCCATATACCCATTGGAGAGCTATCACCCCTGAGAGATTGTTTTGAACCCTTTTAAAGAGAAATGTAGCTTTATGATTTAATCCTATAGAGTGGTTCTTGTATTACAAATATTGAAAGAACCTTGCGAGGTATCTCAAAGGGTGATTGATTTATCACCCATCCCTTCCCTCTCCCTACCAGTTTTGTTTTAATTATAAAGGATCAAATTTGTTTGAGAGGTATCTAATGTAAAATTATGGAAAATTCATGAGCATTCCTTTGTCATTCTGAAATGTACTGTGGTTTGGGAGATATTTTACAAAATTTATTTTTTAAATGTTTTTTAATTTATAAAGTAGTTTTAAAATGGTTTTACAAATTATGTGAGTAATTTCAAAGTGTTAAAAGTTTATTTGGAAATTAATTTGGAAATTTTTAAAATGATTCTATTATTTTTGGAAGTGTTTTAGAATTTAAGAAGTGATAATAAACCCTTTTATTAAATTTTTATAAGTTATTTTAATAAAAAATAAAATATTTTCAATAATGTATTTACCTTTACTCATGAAATTGAAGTTGCGTAAGGGTAATGCTAATTTTTCAAAGGTTTAGTATAGGCAAGGTCTTGTTTCCTTGTGTTGTGTAAGGGTAAGGGTGGGTTTTTTAATTCCTATGTAAGGGTAAGATAAAGCTTCCTTGAGTTTTGTAAGGGTTTCTTGATAATTCTCCAGCTTGCATAAAGGTAACCTTGAGTCTTTCTTCTATACATAAGGGTAAGATGGACTCTATGTAAGGGTAACCTATATCTTTTATACTTTATATAAAAGTAGAATCCTTTAACTTAATCTTATGTAAGGTTAAGATGCTTCATGCATAAGGGAAACTCTAGAATTATTCTCCTTATGTAAGGGTAACTAGTTACATAAGGGTAAAACCATGTAACCTTCATAGTGCATGCCTCCTGTGTATGGGTAATAGAAAGTACTTAAAAACTACAAATTTCCTTTCCCGACTCTCCTATTTCATTTTTTCAATATAATTAAGGAAATTAATGTGGGAAATTAGTTGTTTTGAATCTATCAAGGGTTTTAAATATAATCCTTGACCCTATTTAAATTTGGAAGATTTAAAATATTTTTATGGAGTCAATTTTAATATGAATTTAATGTGAAATGAATTTCCTCATGGTAATGTTTCAACAATATATTTGTATGGATATATATAAATATTAAAAACAATTTTTTTTTCTCTCATTTGATTCCTACCTTATTTATCTTAAATTATAGTGATCCAAAACCCTAATGTTTAAGTTTTGCGAGTCTTCTAAAAATGGTATGAGGCTCCTCCTGCTTCTAAACTATGCACATACCCTCTTTATATCTCCTCCATTTTGATGTTGCAACATGTAAAGTTTCCAAGAGGTAGGATGTTTGTTACTTCTCCTTTATTTTTATGCGAAAATATGAATCAATAATGATTTAGTTTTTTTGGTTAAATGGATAAAATTAACCATAATTAGATAAAATATATATATTAATTGCATGAAGAATGATTATAACATAATATGGAAAATCCAAAAGAGGAGGATGGAATGTGTAATGTCCCAACCTAGGTGCCACACACCAGTTCTCTAATCAGGTCAGTCATATGACCTCAAGCACACCTCCATATATACTAGAGGCTTCCAAATAATAGTGGGGGTTTACTATCAATCATGGGGAGACTATATCCTCTTTATAAAAGTATAAAAACAAGAGAAATAAATAAGAATAACCAAATGATATAATTAATAACCAAATGATATAACCAATAACCAAACCAATACAGTATCACATAATGACCAAAATAAGAAATATAATATCCAAAACTAAATAATAGATATGTCATGCCAAATATGTGTCAAGTGTCAATATGGAAAACCCAAAATAAATAAAGACACTGACAACTCCTAAATAGGTCTCGAATCATGTTCGGTTCCCTCATCCATGCTCCATCCCAACTCATTTATCTAAGATGGAGACCCTACCCTTATCATGTCTGACAAACATGAAGTCTATTTGGGTAAAGATTAGGAAACCTATGTAGGGTGTGAGTATAACTCAGTAGGCCACCACTAATGGTGTCTAAAGCAATATACAATCAATAATAGTGTATGTAGTTTTATAAATAATAAAATACAATAAATAAAGTAAATAGTTTACATTTATTCAATTACTCTTTATTTAACCACATAATCCGTGTGTTCCTGAGGACACCCAAACTCTCAATACCTACTTCGGCCCATGCCGGAGTCTGAACCATATCACACATTCAATTCATAGTTCATTATAACACATGTAATTTAATTATCCATTCATTTCAATTTATTATCACAACCAATTGGAACCATAGTCAAATTCAAACATTTTGGGCCTAGATCTCCATGCTTAGGACCCCATGGGTATTTGAATCAGTAGTCCATGACCCAAAAATTGTTTATCAAACAATCAAACAAGTGGGATTTTGAATCATTAGTCTGTGTCCCACACTCATTCATCACTATGGGTTTTTGATACAACTGACCATATCCTAAACATGATTATTAATTTATCACTATGGGATTTTGAAGCAGAAATCCATATCCCACACACATTTATTAATAATCACATGTATCACAAATATCACATGTATCACAATATGACAAGTATATAAAAATTTCATTAACATCAAGGTTAAGCATCATTAAATTTCTTTCAAACATTCTCATTAAATTTTACCTTTTCAATTTATTAAATAAATAAGGCTCAACACTTTAATTCACATAGAATAATATGAAAACCACCATTAAACCATTTATAATCATTTAATCATATAACCCATTAACCCCTTAATGGTCAAGTAAAATATCTCATAATTACTATTTTTAATTAATTATTAAACAAATTATTTTACCTATCACAATATCCCTATTTCCCATCAATTCCACGCTCACAACATTCCATTAATTAATTCAAAAATTAATTAATCCAATTCCACAATACCAATATCACATTAATTAATTCACTAATTAATTAACCCAAATTCCAATTTCATAATCATAACAATTTTCATTAATCAATTCAAAAATTAATTAATCCATTTAAATCCAATTAAACCAATTCCATTATCTTGAATTTAATCCAATTCATCATCACAGGGAAATTTCATTAAATTAATTCCTTGTTTCCATAAATTAATTAAACAATTAATTTATTTAATTCAAGATTCAATTTTTAAACATTATAATTGAAATATAAAAACAAATACACAAAATTAGAATCAATACTATAGGAATTTAATTTAGACCACCTACCTCAAGATCATTGATAACCGCTCACCAACAAAAATCCATAATTTAAGAAGAACAATAAAGAACAAAAAAAAAGAATGAGATATAGATCCAAAACCTATATCTAATATCAAATGGATTATATCTACCAAAACCTATATCTAGATACACAAAAAATAGAGTATAACTTCCCTTTAAAGTATGAGAGAAAGATGGGAGAAGGATGAGAAACTAAATGGGGTGAAATTCTCTTACTAAGAGAGGTGAAGATCTTTAATCTAGACTTTGAATTGTCGATAAAAGAGGTCAAGAGACCTAGGAATTCATTTTAGAGACTCAAAAAATGAGAGGAATCAATTTAGTTTGAGTCAGGGGGTTTAGGGATATAAGACGGGGGTTCAGAAAATTCTAAATCTATTTTTCGGATTAATTAAAACCACACACACGATTTTATAGGGAATGGGTGAACATTTTGTCAAAATTTTCACCTTTTATAGGGTTTGGGGGGGGGGGTCATTGTTAATCATAAGAGGGAACATGGTTTGTCAAAAAGTGTGTCATCTATGCGAATCCCCTCTATTTGGGTTTGAACGGTTTGCTGGGTTGGGCACACAGTTTTAGAAAGCTGTGCACCGACCATGAATTGTATATCCACCTTAAAATTTCCTTCAATTTCACCCAAAACTCCCCAAGGTAAAACCTATACAATATATACTCAAAACTAAGAAAAATATTAGCTATAAAAAAGCCTGATATATCTTTAGAAAAGGTTGTGATCTAACAAAATGTCTGTAGTGTTTTACTGTTAATGAATTATAATTTATGTTATTTAAATAGAGGATCAATGTATCTAGTAAAATATTAACAATGTGTTAGGAATGAAATATAAGTTTATTTAATTCATATTATGATTAACATGTTACTGATGTTATTGCATAATTTAATTATAAAAAATATTACATGTGGTGAATAATTATGATTATTTTTAGAATCTAAAAATCACATGTGGAAATAAATAAATAAATAAATAAATAAATAAATAAATAAATAAATAAATAAATAAATAAATAAATATGTTTTATTATTTTTAATAATTTCAATAATAGAGTTTAATGATTTATCACATGTAGTAGATAACAATATTTTATAATCTACAAGATTATCAGAAGAAAGAGAAAATGCGTATTTTTATGTTGCAGATTAACAATAATTATTCTGGAATTATTCAAGAGATAAAAATAAATAACAGCATGTTGTAGTGTTAAACTACTTAATATATTATGATGATAATTATTTCATATAATTCCATAAAGATTATATTTTAAATGTGAATTATCACATGTTTATTAATTTAATATTTCATGATGCGGACATTAAATTATTAGTTGGGACTTTGTGATCGAATGCATTTATTATCTCATATTGATATTTAATAGATAATATTATATCTACTTGGATACATTGTTAATGTTTTATAGCATGATAAATATGATTGGGAATTAAGTAACAACATAAATATGGTAATTCTTTGATTATAATATAAGGCTTATTAAAATAATTATAACTGAGATTGGAGATGAATGAAATAAAAACTTAGGGAAGAACACAAAATTAAATAAATAATATTGATCCTTAAAATTTTATAAGGATTGAGATACTAAGATTTATTTTTAATTAACTAGTTAATTAAAGAAAATTGTGAAAAATGAATGATTTCTTAAATCATTTCTTGTAGGTTGAGTGAGCCTATCATTGTTTGAGAAAGTCTATAATCTCTTGTTTGATTTAGACATAGTTTCCTTTAAAATAATGTGTGGAATAATATATTTAATAAGTATTTATTATCTATTAATTTAGAGCCTTTATGTGATTGATTGATAACCTTGTGAGGTTTGAATAAAGGGTGGGGATACCCGAGGATGTCATGACCCAACCCATGCTGGGGCTTGAGCCGTGACTATCCCAAGCCCGCCCCCATAGGCCAGGGGTTAATGACAAGAATCGAAGGCATAACTAAACTTGGGGAGGCCATTTCTTGAAATACCTATACACACGCACCGACAGATACCTCAATGTAACAATGTAGAGATATAAAAATCATAAAATGAAATGCATGCATACATATATCCCAAACCAGAGTATAGTAGGAGTACTGAAGTAAAAAGAAAAAAACAAGTTCCCACCAAAACAAAACTGCAAAAGTATATAACCTGCTTAGAAGGAGGGGATCACTTCCAAAAGTAACTGCCAAAAAGCTCCTCGGCCCAACTCTAGTAACACCTCAGTCGATTTAGCTCACTAAGCTCTGCCTGCTTCAAGTCCTCCATGGACTCCGTCGAAAGGCCTATGGTCTGCACAAGATACAAGACATGTTTGGGAAAAGACCGTGCAAGGGTTTATATAAAAATACTTAGTAGCCACCCAAAAACCCAAAAATAAAAAGGAGTGACTGAAAGGAAAAAATCCACTCAACCTAGCTAGAGGTAACCCAATCCAGAGAGAATCTCCATCTCAAATTAGCATCAGCTTTACATGACTAGTTGGATAAGTCCAAAGAAGAATCCACAATAAGAGAGTAAGAAAAAGACTCCATCCCATATCCCAACCACACAAGAGACTGAAATTAAACTCATCAAAACACAAGGAGATCGAAACGGTGTGAAGATGAGCTTCTTGTTGAGTCTTCTCTACCTATAGTAAGAGAGTTGTCTCATCCAACCACGAGAATATAAGCACAAATAGCATGTGGCATACCCCACATGTATTTGCCTCTCTTTAAAGGAGATTAATAGAGGAAAGTTATGGGCACAAAAGTGGTAAGTATACTCATTCCTCAAGTGGTGTCAACCTAGAATGTGACAACACCGCAAGGGCTCCTAGAAACATCACTCAGATATACTCGTATCATACTCCAAGTCTCATGATATTCCAACCTTATATCAAACAAGAGGATTATATTTAAGGATCTAAAGTTAGACACAAAACTAGGATTACACACTCCATGAGCTCTACCATTCTAGATGGAACCCATCCAAGAGATACACTCCATCGGGAACAGATCTTCCATTCCGAATGGTACATCTAATAGAACGTGATCCATTGAGAACACCCTATATGGTCCAGATCTAGTTCCCAACACCAGAGGTTCTTCAATCTCTAACCTGTTCCCCACACAAGTCTAAGATACCAAAATGAGAGGCCCACTTCTCACCACTACCCTACTATTGAGGAAGTACTACTCTGCACCATGCACCGTGTGTATCATCTCTACGAGAGGAAATAGAGTGACCTATGCCTCACCACTACCATACAGTTGAGGGAGTACTAGCTTATATCTAAAATGATAAACCTAGGTAGCTCTTACAGGGAGTGGACCACACCTTTATCCATAGAGGGTGAACTAACTCCTAACTAGGTACCATTCACATCAAGTGGAGTGGCCCTCTACTCATATATATATATCCCATAGTTGATGGAGATATAACTCCAATGGAGGACCCACTCCCAACATCTACTCAGATATGGGGGAGTACTACTCTAAAATTGAGGACCCGCACCCTGATCCAACAGGGGAGTACCACTCATGAAGGACCTGAACCCTGATATGATATAGAAGTACCACTTTTTAATTCAAGGACTCACACCCTAACCTGATAGGGGAGTACTACTCTGTGACTAGAGGACCTGAGCCCTAGTAGGTCAGGGGAGTACTGACTCTACTGGATCTCTCACTATGGGTGACCCACACCCTGACACAACAAGGGAGTACCGAACCAAGGCTAGAGGACCCACTCCCTGACATAGTAGGGGAGTACTACTCTGTGAGGACCCGCACCCTAACCAGATAGGGGAGTACCACTCAGTGGATAAAGGAACTGCACCCTAGTAGGAAAGGGGAGTATTGAATCTGCTAGAAAAACTTGTATAGAGGACCTGCAACCTAGAATGATAAGGGAGTACCGACTTCTAGGATAGAGGAACTACACCCTAACATGATAGGGGAGTAACCACTCTCTCAATACGTCATATATGGAGGACTCATACCCTGGTCCAATAGGGGAGTATCGACTCCACAGATAGAGGACCCACACCCTGATCCAATAGGAGAGTACCTACTCTACCTTCCCATGAGTATCGAGGGCCCGCTCCATAACACGATAGGGGAACACTATCCATCTTTATGAATGATATGGGAACCTATGCCTTAAACCATTAAGAGAGTACCAATAGTTCTGGAAGTCCATCAATGATTCCCAAAATCCTACATATCTACCAAGAATGTGCAAGTCTAAGGAACACAATCACCACACCTTGATACCATCCGCTTTGACTGACACTGACTCGCCCAAACAGTCTTAGGTTGCATCACAAGGACGCGTCTCGGTGGAGAAAGTGCTTATCTTCCTCATGAGTCCAAGGCTATGCCAAAACATGTCTCTTCTAAAAGAGCTACCCAAAGGTAAAAGAACCCACACCCATGATGTGGGGAGTCATGTCTCTACTAAACAAAAAGTTAGGGAAACCCATGCCCTAGTGCCATAGGGGAGTACTAGTCCTAGTGTCTCTCTCTCTCTAATAACCACACCGATCTCCAACATCAGTCAAGATCTGCTAAAAGGAGTGTCACACTTATCAATCATTGTATAGTAACCATGATATGGGTAGGGTACCCACATACTAAAGTCTAGGGGAAGGGTACCAACCCTAAAGTCAACCCAATGATTCACCCTGATCACTGCCCAAGATTTTTCACCCCTACCCAAGTGTCTTGATCAAAGCGTGGCAATTTGTATCTCATAGGCTGGAACCGACTCCACCATCACATTCTACGTGAAAAAACACTCAGGATAGGATACTAAAAATCTTAAATACAATCCCCAGAGAAGAAGATATGAAAGGAATAAGATCTCAAAGAGATCACCTAGTAGTACACGACATGAACTTGGGCACACACAGCGTGTGATTCCACCCGAGAACTTGGTTGTGTAACTATATTACATAGTTTCCAACCCATGTATGGGTACACAGTGTGTATAGGAGGTACACAATTTATCCCTCTTCAACCAGCCTCTGGCCATGTAGTTCAACCCATGTCCATGTACTGGACCCCATGTTCATGTACTTTGGTCATGTGTTAGTTAACGACCATGTAGTTTTCACATGGCTTCCCAAGACATGTCCCATGACCACACATATTGGGGTACTACATAGCATGTAACCCCTATACATGGAATTTAGTCCCCAAATATTATCTTCCCTAAATAGGAAGTCACACAAGGCATGTGTCAATGGACTACACATTGTGTAGTCAGTAATTCTAGTTAAGAATAATCTAAAAAACTGCTCAATTTTCCCTAATTCAACCCAAACCCATAGATATACCTATAAGGGATCATATAAAATTCTAGTTGATATCAATAACCTTAAAACAAATCAAAATGAATAGGATAAGGACTAGAAATCAAAACCTCCTACCTTAATGGCAGAACACCGAAGCCTCAGTTGAAGAATGGTGCCTGGATCGCTCTGGTTCTCAATCCGACGATGATCTTCATTGAAAATAGGGATCAACGATACCTCACTTCTATGATTTGGTGGAAGTTTACTTATTCTCCAAGGGAGGATAAGGGAGAACAATAGGGAGAGATGCGGTCTCCCCTTTTGTCTCTCCAATGTGTGGTAAGGGGGTAATTAGGTTAGGTTATAATTAATTAATTAAATTCTCATTTTATTAATTAAAACACCGTTTAATGCCCCATCAAATACTTCTGGTGTAGAAAACTTTTTGTCTTGACTAGGGTAAACATGGAATTATAGACTTAACCATATCCTTAGAAATCCTATATGAGACTCCAATCAGGTATTATTTATGTTTCCATTCAAACTGCGCGTGCATGAAAAAACATATTTAATATTTTTAAAAATCACAACGCCGAGGCTCTTTGAGCCCTAGAAATATACCCCGAATCAGTGCCTAACTTTGCGAATATTCTTGAGAATATTCCAAAGTCTTATAGGACAAAACCAGGGTCTCTATATCACTTCCACCTTCAAATCTTTTTTCCCTCGAAAAGAAAAAGGATAGACATAGAGAAAAGGAACTGAGCTCTACTACTGGGACTTCCACACCAGTAAGCTCACCAAGGGTTCTCGTGTTTCTTCTAAGCATTAAATCAAGGAAAAAACACCAAGGAAAAATCAATATTATATCTATCTACTACCAGGTCAAAATCATGCAACAAACGGGCACCAGTCTTCTTAGCCGCGATAGGTGGAAAAAGCACCATGCACCACAATCCATATTCAATCATGGGGTCTAGTGGTACAACACCTATCTAACCCAACACAGATGCTGATGAAACCCCATAGTTCACATCCACACATGGATGGAAAGTCTCATGACCTCCTCAAGCATCTTTCATTCAAGGTTGACATCAAGCATGTGAGGGTACCAACGAACAAGATAAGAGGGAAACTCATCAAACCTTGAGAAGATAGACACAGAAAGCACATTACATACCCCATGTGTCTTTTCCCATCTTGGAAGGAGAGTATTTCAAACTAGAAAACATCTCCACACCCACCAGTGACATCCCAATTGAGTACAGATGGTAGGCAACCTATCCATACTGCAAAACATAGTAGGGTATAACTTTGATACTACAGAACAATTATAAGAAAGGATCACCACTAATCAACCTCACCTTGAAAACACAAGTCAGAGAGGCTCATCCACTGCATCTTGATACTGTCCAATTTGGGAAGCACTGACTCACCCGTATGGTTTTAGCTACATCACAGAAACACATCTTGGTGGGAGAAGGACCCCTCATTCTCATGAATTTGGAGCTATGTTGAACCACACCAACAAAATTTTCTACCAACACTCCGTGTAACCCTGGTTTAAAACTCAGGCAAGAAGAGGAAAGAAAAGAGTACCCACATAAGTGTCTAAAAATTTCTACTATAGAAAGTAAAAAGGATACAAGATGTACCTCTATTCATCCTCATGTATTCTAGGTTAAATTCCTCTATGGACTGAAATTTTCCTCACCCGCATCCTCCAACTACCTGGGCTTGGCGTGGACCACCTCTTACCACTATCCCAGCTCCTCCACCTCATCCTCCATCTTGTAGAACTCCCTTATCCAAGCACTGAATTTGCCAAGGTGGTCTGTTAGACAGATCCCTATCAGCAGCACGGCGGGTCAGACAATCTCTAGTGAGATTTCCCTGGCTGCCGCAAGTATAACACTACCTCTCCTATGATTGTCCTATTTCCTGGCATTGCTCCTGTGTTACAGGTCCATATGTCTGAATACGGGCATGGGTATGCCTCTTACGCTGCAATTCCATCACCTTACATCTTCCATCTACTGTAGATGCCTTAGACTCGTGACTACCACCTTGGGCCACAACAACTGATTCCTCTAATAGGAAACTCTCTACTACCAGAGCTTGATCCAACACCCTAGAGTATATGGGAATGCACAACAGAATCATGGATGCCCTGATTTACCAACGCAAGACCTGTTCGAAGGTCTGTGCTTTGAAAAAAAGATTTCAAACCATATCCAGGGAGTATCACAACAGGTCTATGAACCTCATTTAAACCTCCACCACTGTTATGCTACCCTATCGAAGCTGTATAAGCTCATGGATACATACTGATCTCAAAGTGGGGGGGGGGTAGAACTCTTCCCTAAAGAGTCGCTTGAACTCCTCCCATGTGATCATCACCTCATCATGAGTCTACATCACTAAAATACACCATCAACCAGCTAAACCCTACAGAAATATCACCATTAAGACCACTATTTGATCAAGATGTGTCCTCATTAAGCGAAAAACTCACGTGACTGCTTCAATCTAGTCATTTACTTCTTGTGAGTTTGGATCACCCGAGTACCTTAGAGGTCTCTGCCTCTAGAACTCATGTAGCGAACTCAACATGTGATCATCTTTAGCCTAACATGCTGATAAAACCTTCTTCTCAATAGGGGATGGCACTACGAATGGACCACCTGGAGGTAACGTCACAGAATTAGCACCCTGCACTGAAGCCTAATCATGGGGTATATTGTCATCAAAATCAAGCCGTAGAATCATGTCTGGCTGTCGTCATGGAGGTATCCTGAAATAGAATCAAGACACACCATGGTCAAAGAGTATATCTAGGTATTTGACTTAATAAGGGCAAGAAATACCAAAAACACAGTCCTATATGTTTCATGTACCATTATTTTCCCCTCCGAGTAGCACTCCAATGTGCTAAGTAAAAAAATAAAGTTATCAAAGTCCTAGTGAATGGATACGTCGACCTCCACACCAACATTGGAACCTCTAGCATGATATCCAAACTCAAAACATCCTAACACTATCGCTATACAACCCAACCAAAACCTCTTAAGAGGAAAAGTCTAAACAACTTCCCAAGGAATGAAATTTCTCTAATACCACACTGTCATGACCTGAACCATACCAGGGCTTGATCCACGACTAACTCAAGGCCACCCCCACATGATAGGGGTTAGAGAAAAGCGCCAAAGTCATAACTAAAATCAGAGAGGCCTTTTCCTGAAGTACCTATACACACGCACCCACAAACACCTCAATGAAATAGTTTAGAGATATAAAAATATGAAAATGAAATGAATTCATAAATCTATCCCAAAATAGAGTACAAAATGAGTACTAAAGTAAAAAGGAAAAAACAAGTTCCCACTAAAAGAAAACTGCAAAAGAATCTGACCTTCTCAGAAGGAGGGTATAGCTACCAAAATTAACTTCAAAAAATTTCTTCATCCTAGCTTCAGTAAAACCTCGGTTGGTCAATCTCGCTAAGCTCCACCTGCCTTGGGTCCTCTGTGGACTTTGTAAAAAGGCATTTGGTATGCACAATACATAAGACATGTGCCAGAAAATCCCATGCAGGGGTGAGTATAAAAATACTCAGTAGGCACACCAAAAACCCAAAAGAAAAAGGAGCGACTGAAAGGCGACAGTCCACACAACCTAGCTAGAGGGAACCCATAGAGAAAAAAACTCGATATCGAATCATCCTTGACTGTACATGACTAGTCAGTTAAGTCAAAAGAATAATCCCCAATAGGAGAGTAAGGAAAAGAATCCATCCCACAGCCCAACCCCATAAGAGAGTGAAAGTAAACTCATCCAAACACAAGGAGATCTACACGGTGTGAATATGATCTTCTTATTGAGTCTTCACTACCTATAGTAGAAGAGTTATCTCATCCAACCATGAGAATATAAACACGGAAATCATGTGACATACCTCACATTTCTTCACCTCTCATGAAAGGAGAGTAACCAAAGGAAATGTATGGGCATATAAGTGGTTAGTATACTTAGTCCTCAAGGTGTGTCAAACCAGAATGTGATAACACCGCAAGGGATCCTAGAAACATCACCCATATATAATAGTATCAAACTCCAAGTCTCATGAGGTTATAAACTCATATTCAATAAGAGTATTATATTCAAGTCTCTAAATGTAGACACAAGACCAAGAGAACACACTCCATGAACTTTGCCATCCCAAATGGAACCCGTACAAGAGATACACTCCATTAAGAACAACTCTTCCATTACAAATGGTAAGTACAAGAGAACGTGCTCTATCAAAAACACCCTATACAATCCAGCTATAATTCCAAACACCATAGGTTTGTCCAGCACCAACCTACTCCCTACACAAGGCTAAAGAAACCAAAAAGAAAATACATGCTTCTCACCACTGCCCTACTGTTGAGTAAATACTTCTCTACACCATGCACCACGTAAATATACTCTACTAGAGGAGATAGAGGGACCCACACCTCACCACTACCTAGTATTTGTGGGAGTACTAGCTCCCATCTAAACCGCAAAACCTCTGTCGCTCCTATAGGAAGTGTCCCACACTTCCATCCATTGAGGGAGAACTAACTCCTAACTAGGTACCATTCACATCAAGTGGAAGATCCCACTCCTCATATCTGTATCCCACATCTGAGGGAGCTCCAACTCCAATGGAGGACCCACTCCCCATAGCTACTCAGATAAGGGGGAGTATTACTCCAAAAGTGAGGACCCATATCCTGATTTAATAGGGGAGTACCAATCATGAAGTACCTACACCCTGATACGATGGGGGATTACCAATTCATAAATTGAGGACCCATACCTTAAACTATTAGGGGTGTACTAATTAGTGACTAGAGGACCCGTGCCCTGGTGGGTTAGGGGAGTACCGACTCTACCAGCTCATTCACTATGTATGACCCGAACCCTAATACGGTAGGGGAGTACCGAACCCATGCTAGAGGACCCACTCCCCGACACAATAGGGGAGTACTACTCTGTGAGGACCTATGCCCTAACCTGGTAGGGGAGTACCTCTCAGTGGATAAAGGATCCACACCCTGGTAGGAAAGGAGAGTACCGACTCTTCCAAAACAACACGTATGGAGAATCCACACCCTATAATGATAGGGGAGTACCAACTCCTAGGATAGAGGACCTTCTCCCTAAAATTGTAGGGGAGTACCCACTCTCTCTATACATCATATATGGAAGACCCACACCCTGGTCCAATAGGGGAGTACTGACTCCACATATAGAGGAACCACACCCTGATCCAACAGGGGTGTACCTACTCTACCTTCCTATGAGCATGGAGGGACCACACCCTAACACAGTAGGGGAGCACTATCCATCTTTATGAATGATATTGGAACTTGAACCTTAAACCATTAAGGGAGTACCAACAGTTCTGGAAGTCCATCAACAATTCCTAGTATCCCACATCTCTACCATGAAATCCCAATTCTAAGGAACTAAATCACCACACCTTGATATTATTCGCTTTGTCCGTTACTGACTCACCCACATGGTTCTAGGTCACATCATAATGATGCGTCTTGGTGGGGAAAATGCTCCTCTTCCTCGCGAGTCTAAGGATATGAAAATCCACATCTCATCTCAAAGAACTACCCAAAGGTAAAAGAACCCAAACCCATTATGTGGGGAGTCCTATCTCTACTAAACAAAAAGGTAGGGAAACCTGTGTCCTAGTGCCATAGGGGAGTTCTAGTTCCAACATCTCTCTCTCCAAGAACCACACCGATCTCCATCATCGGTCAAGTACCGCTAAAAGGAGCATTGTGATTATTAATAATTGTGTAGTAACCCTACTGCAGGTAGGGGACCCACATCCAAAAGTTGAGGGGAAGGGTACCAACCCCAAATTCAACCCAATGATTCACCCTGATCACTACCCAAGATTTTTCCCCACTACCCAAGTGTCTTTATTGAAGTGTGCCACTCCATATCTCATATGCCCAAAACAAGGTCACCAACTCATTATATATGAAAAAATACTCAGGATAGTCTACTCACAAGATTAAATACGAGTCTTAGAGAAGAAGATATGGAAGGTATAAGATCTAAAAAAGATCACCTAGTAGTACACGGTGTGCATTGGGGCACACACGACATGTGAGTCTACCTGAGCACCTAGCTGCGTAACTGGATTACATGGTTTCCAACCCATGTATGGGAACATGTTGTGTATAGGAGTTACACGATGTGTCCCTCTTCAACCAGCCCCTGGCTGTGTATTTCAACCCATTTTTGTGTACCGGACCCCATGTCCATGTACTTTGGTCGCGTGTTAGTTCATGACCATGTAGTTTTCATGTGGCTCCCAAAGACATGTCCCATGGCCACATGGATTGGGGTAATACATGGAGTATAAACTTTATACATGGAGTGTAGTCCCCAAATACCATATTCCCTAAATAATAAGTCACACACTATGTTTTTTAATGGACTACACGCTGTGTAGTCGATAATTCCGGTCGGGAATAACCTGTAGAAACACTCGATTTACCCCGATTCAACCCAAAACCCATAGATCTACCTAGAAGGGATCATATAAAATTCCAATTGGGATCTATAACCTTAAAACAAATAAAAAAATGATTTTGGGACTAGAAATCAAAACTACCTACCTTAATGGAAGATCGCCGAAGCCTCGGTTGAAGAACAATGCCCGTATTGGTTTGGTTCTCAATTCGATGATGATCTGCATCAAAAATAGGTATCAAAATAACCTTGCTTATATGATTCGGTGGTGGTTTAATTCATCACCAAGGGAGGATAAGGGAGAATGATAGATAGAGATTCTGTCTCTCCTTGTGTCGCTCCAACGTGGGGTAAGGGGTGTAATTAGGTTGTGTTTTAATTAATTAAATTCTCATTTAATTAATTAAACCACCATTTAATGACCCATCAAAAACTTATAGCATGGACAACTTTATGCCACACCTAGGATAAATGAGGCATTATAGACTCAACTACATCCTTAGAAATTTGATTCGAGACTCCGAGTGGGTGTTATTTATGTTTCTATCCAAACTGCGTGCATGTGACAAAACATATTTAATACTTTTAAAAATCATCACGCTGAGGCTCTCCGAGCCCTGGAAACCTACACCGACTCAACACTTGGATTTGGAAATATTCTTGAAAATATTACAAAGTCTTATAGTCCAAAACCCAGGTCTCTATAGAGGATGTGATAATGGAACATGGTGTCAGTTATGATGATGTTGGTGGAATATGGTGTCAAATATGAAGATGATATTGGCATGTGATTCCAAATGTGATATGATGTGAAGTGGTGTTGGGAATGATACCAATACATTTGGGAAAAGTTCATAGTGGGGATCGCTCTTCAATGATTACTTCTTGATTAATTCCTACTTGATGAACTAATGGTTGAATGTTATTTATATGACTAGTTTCCAAATACGAGACATAATTAGATGCTATGCACCATGAGTGCATCTTTTTAGTGGTATCTTAGGCTAATTTCTAGAGTACCCAAATTTTTATGAATTGATATTGTACTAATGAAATAATGGAGTTGGTTCTTAATGATTTATAATGATTATGATCTACTTTATAATATAAGAAAATAATTAATTATTCAACTGGAACATGGGTTTGAAGATTAAAATGTTAATATTGGAAATGATAATGGTAATAATTAATTAATGGTTAATTAATAAATAAATTAAAATAAATATTGATGCTTGTATGATTATTGGATACCTAGGCTTTAGTATTGGAAACCAGGAGTTGTGTGATGTTAGCGGTAGATGATTCTAAGGCTAGGTAGTTTCCCATAATGTGGTTGTGATCTTTATATATCCTGTATGTTTTATGATTTTATATGCTACCCACCCTTTTTGATAGGGAGAGTGAAACCCAATGGACTATGGGAGGGTGTTTTCTCCAATATATAAGCTTGTGAGGAATGTATGTATGACTACCCCTCTTGTCCAACTCTCTTCTATAGGTAGTATTATGTACTGATATGCATGGTGGTTATCTTTCCCCATATATGTGTGTAGAGGGTCATAATGGCTTGTGGTTATTTCACACACATGTATCTCAAGATATAGTATCATATAGATTATTATAAGTATGTTGTGTATGATATGTGATATATTGGGGAATAATACGGGACATACATGTTGTAGTGGCTCCCAAAAACTACATGATTACTATTTAGAGATATGTTGTGGGATGATGAGATGATGTGATGCATGGGGTTCATGGTATGTGATGAGATTATGTGATAAAAAAGATGTGTGAGATGATACTTAAGCCCATGTGTCTTTTGACTAGCGTGATTTTGGATAGAGATGGCTCAAGATGTGAGATATTGGCATAGAGTGAGAAACTAGTGGGGAATTGGTAGTGGGGTACCTTTATTTGATATTATGTTGGATATTATATTATTACTTGTATGCGATACTTGGTGGGTGATCCATATTAAGGATGAGAAAAGAATAATAAACCAGTTTAGGTGATGAGTTAGTTTCATTTGTTTATTCACTGGTCTTTAGTATGTTTCTTTCACATTTTTCAAGAGAGGTTTCAAAGAGGATCCTACCGAGTATACATGTTATGATCACCCTATGTATATATACATTGTTTTAAGGTTAATAGGGGCTGGTAGGTGACCGAGCTAGACAATACTAGTTCAAGGATTTTTTTAGGAGCTGTTGGAGCTTCAGGGTCACTGTCGAGGATATGCTACAATTTTTTAGTCATCTCAATTGTATTTCATTATATTTATATATTTAGATTATTTATTTATTATCACTAGGAGTTTTTGTGTGGTTTTTATCATCCTATCTTTTAATTATTAAATATTTATGAGGGTAATACCTACCATGCATGTGATTATATACCCTTGGTTCTTATCTCTAAACCATAGCCTATTAGATGTGGGCTTTGGGTGTCATTATCTATCTTTATCCATTGGGATCCCAAGAGGGGTACCTTTGGAGGGAGGGGGTCAAAAATATGACCACTTCATTCTATTACTCTATTACATCCCAAGGAAAACCAATCAAAACTCATATTATCCCATATATATAGGTGTAAAAACTTTGATTAATGGTTCTGTTTAAGAAAAATTGAGGCGACCCAAGATGGGAAGGAAAAATAGGGTCCTAACCTTTTATTTCCATAATCAAATGCTTGAAAAATCATCAGAATCTGAGTTCAAATGTCAAAGATCATAAAAAATAACTTAAGTGCTCCTTGGAAATTGAGAGATTTTGTTATCATAAGAATATTTAGGATTTTTAGGCAAGTTTCAATTTTTAAAACCAATTTCCATACAATTGACTTCCCACCATATGGTTAGGCCTCACATTTTTACAAACTGTGTGATAACCATGTGAATGAGTTCTATCCCAAATCACTCCAAGTCACATGGTTAGCCACAGGGTTTTTCTAAACCATGAACCTTCCTAGTAACCTGTAACACCCGAGACTTTTATGTTATATAAATCATCAAAGGAATCTTTCACTTGCTTGGCTTTCTTTACACGAAATCATGACCTTCCTCGATAGCTTGCGTCGTACGCAATACCGAGTTTCACTAAACAACGATATGCTATTAAAATATTATTAAAACTAGCCGTTATGAATAGTAATAACCACTTCTTGAAATTTTATAAATTTTATTTTTCAAAATTGACTTCATTTTTGGATTCGGAATATCGAAATTAGCCTAGGGTGAAATTTTGGTATTTTTCTGAAAACTTTCAATTTTTGATGAATAGTGAAACCACTAAGTGGTAGTTAAAAAAACTGAATTTTTCATAAAACTTAATTTTACCACTTCTGTGAGTGGAATTTCAAAAATCCGAGAGACACGGTTGATGTCAGTAAGTAAAATGTGGTTCAATGAGATGAAAATAATTTTTGGTGAATAATAACTTTTTACTTTTATTTACCACGGTTAAAAGTAAATAGGGTAATTAAGGGTAAAAATGATATTATTATTACCCTAACACATGTAAAATTTCTATTGGATAAGTTTAATTCGACCAAAAACAACCTTAGGAATAAAATATGACCATTTAGGCCCACTTGGATTAGATTAGGACATTTATTATTAATTTATTTAAAGAAGGGTTAAAATAGTTAAAATCAAAGTTTAATAAGTATATCATTTTTAATATAGGGTTATAAATAAGATAAATTAGACTATAAATATTCATTAGAAAGATAAAAAATATTTCCTACATAATGGTATTTTATTTTTAATTTTTATACTTTAAATAAGTTAATTTATTTATGACACAAAGATGATGCAGTAATTATCTTATTAATGAAATATTGACATAATTGATGTTATAAATACCCAAATGAATGTAATTTGAGACTTTTTATGAATTACACTAATTTTATAGGTTAATATGACATGTTATTATTGATTTAATTAACTTTTTTCGAACTAATAATTCTGTTATGATTTTCACAAAAAATCAATTACTAAATAGTGTCAAAATTGACATAAAATAGTTTTTAAAACAAATATTATATTAGTAATTGTTATTTTATTCCTAAAAATCTAAGGTTCGGCAAAATGACTTATATAAGGTTATATAAATTAATAATAAACAACTTGGGGTTCTTTTGGCTGGTTATAGTAAGTTTATTAACCTTATAGTATAAGAACACAAGAAGACACGGTAAAAGTAAAATTATTTTACTTAATGTTAAATCTAAATGATAAGGTTAAAATAGGAACCTAAAATTGTATAAATTATATTGGATGAGAGGATTTCGACCCATCCCCACCTTAGATTCTAAATAAATCAATTTGGAGCTATTTAAAACCGAATTTTACTTTATAATAAAATAATAGTTTTAGTTATTCCAAAGGTGCCCCTCTCCTCCCTTATAAAAGGGAACCTCCTCCCCCTCTTCCTCACACCACTTTGAGCCTTCAAGATCGGAAAAACCCTGCCAATTTCTCCTCTCCACTTCCCTAGAGACATCCTAGATGTCCTGGTCTTCTTCAAAGACCAATTTTAGTGCCCTAAAAGGAGGTCTCAAAGAAGCACTTCAAAGAAGAGGTAATGTCCGTTACCGATTCTTTCATCTTTATTTATTCTTCCACTTATTCTTCTTTAGTTGTTTCATTATGAAGTAATAACATCAGTATCACTAATATACTTATATGTTATTATAAGTATGAAACAACCCTATTTCACCATCTATCCATCCTACGGAAAATGAAATCACCGCGCGTGCGTACGTACGGAATACCGTCTCCATGCCGTGGTGTAATCTATTTTCCACCACCACCTTACTTGGATGGGTATAATGGTGTAAATAATGACTATATATGATTATTGTAAATTTATATTGATTCTGAAATAGTATACATACACTCCAATACAATTCCATGATCATGGTAACGATATCATCGCTCGTGCGTACGTACGGAATACCGTCTCCACGATGTGATGCGACTCGTTCTACATGATCTTCATTGCATAATGATTATATAAATGAATTGAATGAAGGAATATGATATATATTACACTAATAACATTCTGTAAATGAGGTATCTATAACCTAAAGATAATAATAATAATTTATTCGACAAAACACGCATAAGAACAACAAGTAATAAACACCCGAATAACAAGTTGTAATGAAATATTACTAATAAGAAGCTAAGAATATGACCATATGTGATATCATAACAATGAGTATGATTCTAGAATAAGTCAATAACATTATTTAAATCATTATACATGAAGTTCGGACACATACAAAGCATATCAGACCTAAGGTAAGAGAAATATCACAATCTCATTTTTATCCGAGATTGTTTATACTTCGGTATTTACTAGGGTGTATTTTATCATCCACATACATGTTTATTCAATATGTAATATTATTTCCATCCACCTACAATTGTTTAAATCCATTTTTACCCTTTGGTGAGTTTATATTAAAATATATGAAAGGAATCTTTTGTCGTTTTTCGTACGAGATACTTTTTGACTTTTCCGACAAAAGTACAAGAAGAATGTTTTTTTAACTTATACGGCATGAATGGATTTTTAAAACATTATTTCCAAGAAGCTTACTTTACAATTTTTCAAGTTTATTTTTAATCAGCTTATTTTAGTTTAAAATTATATGACATGTTAAGAAAGAGAAATGTTTTTGAAGTAGAAAGGATATTTTCCTCAAGAATGGAGTTCAAGTGTTTTATCAAAATTATTTTTCATCTAAGATAATATAGGGTTCTGTTTCTATCCCCATTATTAAATTGATTTGATTATATTGTGATGGAATTATTTTTATTAATTCCTTTATCTTATATTAATTGTTTTATGATGTCATGTTGTTTAAAAATCCCATTTTTATTACATGGGTTATGCTATGATGTATGGTTTATGATTTTGTGGCCCACATAAGAATGATATAATTATGAGATGGGTGAGACCTATATATCCCTCCAATGCATTGGGTAAAGATTTTATATCTCATGAGATATACATGGCTGGAATGGCAGGTTAAACCGGTTCAGTGAAACAGGACTGAAATGAGGAGTGAACTCGATTCAGAAATGGACTTTGTCCACTAAGATAGTCTTGGCAATGAGTCTTGACTAATAAGAAATGATTCTCTATGATTATGTGTGTATGCCACAAAGTTTCATGTTTTAAGTTATGATTATTGGGATTACATTTCACTACTATGATTTATCCCTTGTTATGAAATTATGATATCTTTTGCAGGTTAAGATTTCCAAAAGTTATGTTCTTATGTATATGATGTGATTGATATTTCTTTTGTTTACCCTTGCTGAGCATTTGAGCTCACCCTTTTGTATGTTTTATTTCCCCAGGTTAGGAAGAAGGTTATTAAGTATGATATGCCAAAAATGGACTCTAGATATGATGAAATAAGTGGGAGGCAAAGTAGATGCTTTATGAACCAGTTGTTTATGTTTCCCAGTTTCTAAAGACTCTATACCTTTACGGTCCTTTCCTGGTTTTGTTATATGTTGTAATAAGTGTGCTTCAATTCTGAAGTAATAACAATGTATGTAAAGTATGGGTCGTTATATAACCCCCAAACACCTCGCACAATTTCCTGGAGAATTGATCACAATTTGTACTAACCATGATCAAACTGTTCACTTTTACAAAGGCTTCCAAAAACTTCCAAAAACTTCCATAAAATTATCAAGTCTTAACCCAAAAATTCCCTAAATTTAAATAAGCTATAAAATAGGTAAATACCTTATAAAAACCTAAAATTTTATGAAATATTTTCTTTAATTTCTTTAATAGGTTGCGTCACATGAAATATCAAGCCTATATAAACCATGAAATATTATTATTTAAATATAAGTGTTATAACCTAGGTGTTAAAGTTTATGGGTATGAATAGTATTTACTACCTTATGATATATATATATATATATATATATATAAAGGTCCTAATCAATATAAATGTATTGATAAGTTCTTAGTAAATAATTACTTAATTTTTTGTAAAGGCATTTTATTTTTCAAAAATATGTTTTCTTCAAAAATGGGTTTTATTGATTTTTGTGAGAAAATATTATAATTATTTTATGTAAATTTTAGAAAATTTATTTTATAAAAATGATATCATTTTTGGAATCATCATATAAAAATTATCATGTGATGAAATTTTGATATTTTTCTGAAAAGTTTGATTTTTTAATGAATAATGAAAAATACTGATTTTTATTGAAAACTATATTTTCTTTTAAAGTATTTACAAATTAAAATTACATTTTGTTTTAAAATTTGATTATTTCCTTTTTATTAAACATAATACAATTATATTCTTTAGAATAAAATTTATTCTTGAATTTGGTATAAAAATATTTTTATAGTTAAAAGGCAATTTTCTGAAAAACAGTTTTTCACTATGTTTTATGTTTTAATATTAAATTAATTTCTACCAGTTATAGAAATTAAATCTTGAAAAATGGATTCCATGTTTGGAATAATTATTTTCAAATTGGTTAAATGTTTCCCTTTTAGTTTTGGTAATTATGAATAGTAACCATAATAAATAATTATCACTACGGTAAGGGTAAATTGGGAAAGTAATGTTAAAAATAATTTAACAAAGATAAAGAAATAACCCTAACACTTTAATTAATTTTATTTAATGATTATATTTCATTAATAATAATTAAATATTTTTATATATGATTTTTTTCCATTTGGATGTGATTTTGTCCTTCATAATAATTATGTAAAGAAAAGTAAAAAAATGTCATTTTCTTTGTTTTATTATCATTAAAATTTTGACATAGGGATAAAAAGAAGGTATGTTAGGTTATAAATTTTCATTTGAAAGATAAATGATTTTTTATCATGGTAATTTATTTCTAATTTTTAGTGATGAAATAGTTACCTCAAATTCTTAAACAACATAGACACAATACTTATTTAATTAAAAGAAAACTAAATTAAATGATTTAAAAAATATTAAAAGTAATATAATTTGAGAGACTTATAGTTATCCATGAATTTTTTAGACACATATAACATATTATGGATACATAAAACTATTATATTTGAATTCATCAGTGTCTTGGTGTCTTTGATGTCAAATTAAACGAATGACCCCAAAATTGACATTAATGATATTTTATACTAAATAATATTTTATTAAATGATATAAAATTCATAAAAATAATATCACTGACCAATTTAATGGAATATGGTTTAACATATCAACCATGGTCCATTTATAAGTCATTTTTCCATTTATGGTAATATTCATAACCCTCTAGTGTTGAAATATTTGTTACCATGATTGAGATAAAAAATAATTAATGAAGGGGTTAATAAAAAAGATAAGGTTTAAAATGACACTATAACATATCAAAAGTTCATTGTATGATGTTATTTAGACCCTATACTCTTATTATTTGAATTCATGGACATTTGAAATCATTTTTATTGAGAATAAATTTATTATATTTTAATCTTTTAAGAAATTACTAGTGTGTCCACCCCTCCCTTATAAAGGAAACCCCTCATTTCTCTTCTTCACACCACTTTGAGCCTTCTATGTAACACCTAGATATTTTAAAATAAGAACATTAATTTCAATAACATGTATGACACACAACACCCAGATTATAAAAAAAGATAACACCTAAGAATTAATGATATATTTATTCAATCTCTTAAATATCTTGAATTACACGCAAAAATGAGTTTATTTTATAGCTTACGTTACACTCAAGACTAGGTTTTATCAAACAATAATATATTATTAAATTATTATTATTTAATATAATAGTTATAACTTAGATTTTAAATTAGTGGGTATGAATAATACTAACTAAATTATGAAAATTTATAGTTTACACACATTTATTAGTTATATATTGATTAAAAATAAAATAAGAATCATTTAAAATAAAAAGAAACGTTTTTTGAAAAAACCGTATTTTTCTAAAAGATATTTTAATCATGTTTTTCACACATAATTTAAAATTAATTTTTACCAATTTTAAAAATTTTATTTTACAAAATAAACTTCATTTTTTAAATTTTAATACTAAAATTATCTTAGGGTGATTTTTTAGGATTTTTCTAAAAAGTTTTTTTGATGAATAGTGAAAAATACTGATTTTTAATTGAAAAGTGCCTTTTAATTTAAATAATTTATAATAGTTAAATTATATTTTGAATTGGTTTTAAAGTAATATTAGTTCAATTTTATATTAATTAATCCAATTTAGGTCATTGGAATCATTTTCATATTGAATTTGGATATAAAAAGAGTGTAAAATTTTGGACATTTTCTTTTTAAAAACCTGCTTTCTCATCATGTCTGTAGGATTAATTTTAAATTATTTTCCCCAATTATATGAATTTAATTAGGAAAAATTGATTTCATATTTGGAATAAAATTAATTTATAATGTCTAATAAGCTTAACTTAATTTTTTACCAAAATTAATAGTGAATGTAGTAAAAATTAATTACCTTGGTAAAGGTAAAAATGGGTTTATCGGAGGGTTAAACTAAAAAGACAAGGGTAAACAATGACCTATACACTTGTATAAAAAATATTTCATGGAAATATTTCTACCATTACACCTATAAAGTTATATAATGGATCATTTTTTGACACTTTAAACATATGATAAATGTGGGGGTACTCAATTCTTGTAAAAAATACCAAGTGTGTCCTCTCCCCCACTTATAAAGGGCCACCCACTATCCTCTCTTCTTCACACCTTTAATAAATTTTTGTTCATACAATACTTACCCAAATAAATTCTCAAATTACCTCCCCTAATACTAGAATCCTTATTTTATTCATAAATCCAAGCTTTGAAGGCTTTAGTGAAAACCTAAGGAGGATACCCGAAGAAGAGGTAATGTTCTTCAATGAGCATCTTTATTTTACTTATTTATCCACCTCATTAATTTTTTATTAAACCATAATGATATAATAAAACTATAATATTACATATAATAGTATGGTTTTATAATAAATTAATGACCTAAAACAATCTCCACTTCCATCAAATGGGTTATGAAATCATCATTCGTGTGTACAATAGACTACCGCCTCAAGAATTGATATAATTCATTTTTCCATTTCCACATCTCAAGGTTGGGTATTATGATAGATATAAAGTATATATATATATATATATATATATTATATTTATAACATATTTATACCTCTATATTAATTATATCATAAATAACTTTTTAACTTCCATTCCATAGGAGATACGATAATGTTGCTCGTGTATATCACACTACCGCCGCACTAAGCGATGTGATTCGTCTTTCACTAACGCTTCACATGGAAGGTTGTAAAGATATAGTTAATAATTATATGTGATATAAATGGAATAATTATGATATTAATGACATATTTATCATTCTATAAATATAATATATGTCATTTTTTCATTACTTTTCACTCACGTAAAGATGATAACATCATTCATATATGTGTGGATTACGTCCTTTAGGAAGCGATGTGACTCACTTTTCATCACCATACCACATGGATGATATATATATATAAGTATATATTATGTTATATATGATATTATGATAATTTTGGAAATATTATGTTCTACTTACCTTCTTTTCATAATGATCATTGGAAAATGAAATTGTTACTCATGCATACGTACGACCTACCGTCTCTATGATCATAACATATTTCATTTTTCATAACCAACTTTCATGATTGGTTTGAAAAGTAAAATTGATGTAAAAATATGATAATTAATTCATTATTATTATTCATAATATTATGGAACTATATAATATGCATAAGAATTAGATATTTCACGATGAAACACTCATGAAAAAACAAGGCAATTGACACCCGAGAGAATGAAAACAATGAAAGATTATTAATGAATTGGTAATAAGATATTATAAAAGGATTGTATATAATATTATAAATATTAATATGGTTATATTATAAGTTAATAACATGTTTGAAACCACTATACATGAGGTTAAATAATTTTCAATCAAAAGGAATCGTGAGGTAAGGGATTTTGTCGTAATTTACATTCCATTGAGACTTTACTACTATTATACACCAATTAAATTTTATGGGGTGTATTTATTAAACCTTTTGAAATGTAATATAATTACTCATTCATAATTCATGGTATTTTAAGTTTTACTTTGAATAATTCCATCCAAGGGGATTTGATTTGAAAATTACCAAGTGGTAAAGTTATTGTGCAATATCACTTTCTTTTGTGATTGTTAAATTTATCTTGAAACAATCACTTTCTTATAATAAATTTTCATTGTAAATTACATTTATATTAAATATAAATATCATTGAATAATTGATATGATTATTTCCTAAATATTTTACCATTTTTATGTATGTTTTTTTACTTTGAAAGTTATTTGATTAATATGGTAAATATAGATAAATATCTATCTTTTGCTCAATAAAAATATTTGATGACAAGGTGTATTGATTCATGAATTAAATTGATTATTCAATATTCAATTATTTATTTTTATCTGAAGTTATGGGTGGATCTTTGTATAATATAGCTCATCGATGCATTAGTAAGTATCATGGGACAAATTAAGTTGGCCAAATTAAATGAGTTTCTACCTGTAGATTAATCTGTCATGTGAAAGGTCTTGACAATAGAGGTTTCATGATGCCTGATACCATGGTTTTCAATAATTAATAACTTCCTTCATTAAGAGTTTAGTTATTATTATCCATGATAATTTTTCTATGATATTATCTCTAGATTCATTTAATTTCCAACTTATTGATTAAATGACATGTGTTTTTAGTTATTTACCTTTCCATATTGATTATTCCTTATCCAATTATTTAAATAGAATATGTGCTCAGTTATTTACCTTTACATATTGAATGTGACTTATCTAGTTATTTAAATGGCATGTGTTCTCAGTGATTTACCTTTCCATGTTAATTATTATTATTTATTAATGACATCTTTTGATGTACTTAACCCTTACTGAGCATTTAAGATCACTATTATTTTGTTTCCTTTCTTAGGAATCCATGAAATGTACTATATTTGATATGAGAAGATATTATAGAGGGGATAATGACATTCTAATTTTTTTTAATTTTTATATTCAAATGTAATACAAGAATCATGTATGTATCTAATTTACCAAGACTTTTAAACTATTCAGTCCTTTGGGATACAATTACTTGTATCTTATACCAATATAAAAAAGCAGGCACCAGATCTAGAATACTAGGGTAGGGGTCTCTATAGTTGGTATCAAAATAATTTTAATAGAAACCTCTAGGACTAGATTTAGGAAAACGTACATTAGGGAAAATAACCCTATGATATAATTTGAGTTTAAGTATAGAAGATCATATTAATGTTTTGGTAAGGAATAGATCATATGGTTTTCTTAGAAATACATCCTTTTATGGATACCACAAGTGGAAATTGTTCTAGAACAGATGTACCTATGGGTAATAACTCTGAAAAGGGTGCATTGGGATTGACTCAATCATCACCTGGTGTATGAAAATGGGCCTTACTACACACCTGGTTTGAAATTCATAGGGAACATGATTAGGATAATTCACATTTTCTTTCCAAACCATTATGAATAATTTGAATAGATAATGAAAATGAATGACCTAGGTTAACCCCTAGACCAAGGAAGGACCTATATTGAAATAAAACAGATGAAGTATTTGTGTATTTTGATTCAAGAATTAAATTGTAGTAGTATTTTACCAAATATTTTTTGGTTATAAGAATAATGAAGCATATAAGGATTGTGTTAAATTTTAGATGCATTTGTGTATTAATTAACTTAAGAGTAATGGATACCATCATGGGTTATGAGTTTAATATTGATTATAATTTCAAATTCTTAAACACCTCTTTTAGGTTTTATGTGATGGGAGTCTACTAAGATTAAATATGTTTTGGGATAAATTCATGACAAGTATATGTTTCAGGGGAAAGGTTATTTGAGGAATAATGACTTTACATTATATATATATATTAATATAAATGTATTTATAGAATTTAGGGTTAATATTATCATTAATGTCATTGTAATAATAATCAAATAATATTATTAGACTTTTTGGAAAAAAGGTGTATTGAAAACCTTAGTAAAAAGATAATTTAATGAATAATTTTATTTCAGGGATCCATCATATTTTTTTAGGAATGTTATATAAAATTATATTAATATAGTTTAGAAAAAGGAAAAATCACATACTGGTTGACAACCTGTTACATCTGGAAAGGATGTGGGGCTTTAACCCATATCTGAAGGATGATAAGGGTTGAGCGCCTACCACTGGCCTACGTGATATCCTAGTTAACATGTCATTGTTTTTAGTTAAACAATTTGAAAAATAAATATTAATGATGTACTAGTGGTGTTAATTTTGAGGTTCAGAGATTAATGTATTATATTAGATAATTTTTTTGACCATATTGGTTTTGGAAAATATTTAAAGACATACAAAAATACTTTTCACAATTTTATGGATCTTACAATACATTAAAAGTTAATTTTAGTGCTTCAGGAAGAAAAAATTCATTTTTGGGTAGTCATTTGTTATAATAAGATATGGATTGGAATTTTATTAAAGTTAAACCAAAGGATGAAATTATGATTATGAAATAGAAATGTATCAATCATGTATATTTACTTATATTCTTGTACAAAAAAATAATTCCTCAACTTTAGGAAAAGAATATTGATACCAAAATGTTATCCTATTACATTCATATACAATGAATCAGATTGTCTTTTAAATCATCATAGATTTATAATTTTGTGGACCATAAAATTTCATTGATAATTCACTTGATTGTGATCAATTACCACTATAAATATTTATAAACATTTATTATTTTCTTCCATGTCCATATCTTCAATTTCCACCAGTGTTCTCCTACTTAGAAACCTAGTTATGTGTTAGTCCATATGACCTTGGTAATTCCCTTTGTCTCTTATTAAGAGGTTGTTTTATTAAACCTTTTATTATGTGGGGTTTTCAACAAAATAATTTTCAAATATCAAACCCTGGATTACTGAGATAAAGTTTAAATTGTGAGGATGAAATTTATTTAAGATGGGGAGAATATAACAACCTAAAATTTTAAAAGAATAACATTGTTTTTGATAGTGTGTATGAAACAAAACACCAAGCTTAGAAGAAAATATAACATTTGAGACTTAATGATATATTTATTAAATCACTTAAATAGCTTTCATTACACGCAACAATGAGTTTCTTTGATAGTTTTCATTACATGTAAGACCAGATTTGACCAAACAAAAATATATTATTAAAATATTATTATTTAATATAATAAATATAACTTACCTATTAAATTGGAGGGTATGGATAGGATTAAATAAATTATGAAAATATATAGTTTACATATATTTATTATTTATCTATTGATTATAAATAAAATAAAAATCATTTCAAAAAAATGTTTTTAGAAAAATTGTATTGTTCTAAATGACGGTTTAATCACACTTTACACACATAATTGAAAATTAAATGTTACCAATTTTAGAAAATTTATTTGAAAAAATAAACTTCATTTTTTAAATTGGAATACCAAAACTATCTTAGGGTGAATTGTTGATATTTTTCTATAAAGTTTCATTTTTTGATGAATAGTGAAAAATACTGAATTTTAATTGAAAACTCCCTTTTCGTTTAAATAATTTATTATGTTAAATTATATTTTAAATTGGTTTTAAAGTAAAATTAGTTAAATTTTATAACAATTACTCAAATTTAGGTCATTGGAATCATTTTTATGTTTAAATCTTAAATGAAAACATTGTAAACTTTTGGACATTTTCTCTTTAAAAACCCGCTTTCTCATCACGTATGTGGGATTAATTTTAAATTAAGTACTCAAACTTATGAAAATTGAAATTTTAAAAATGGATTCAATTTTTGGAATCATAATAATTTAAAATTTATAATATGTTCAACTTAATTTTTTTAAAAAAAGAATAGTGAATGCAGTAAAATTTAATTACTGCGGTTAAGGTAAAAATGAGTTTAGAAGAGGTTAAAATAAAAGATAAGGGTAAAAATGACTTATAAAATTTTCTAAAAACTATTTTATAGACATATTTTTACCATTAAACCTATAAGATTTTTTAATGTACCATTTTTGACCCTTTTAGAAAATGTGGGAGCACTCAATTCTTTTCAAAAATACCAAGTGTGTCCTCTCCCCCACTTATAAAGGGCCACCCATCTCCAATATTCTTCACACCTTTACTCCATTTTTTTGGCCAAGAAATACCAAAATAACTTATAAAATTCTCCACCCTAATCCTAGAAGCCTTATTTTTGGAATAAATTTAACCTTTTAAGGCTTTAGTGCAAACCTAAGGAGGATACCCGAAGAAGAGGTTCTGTTCTTAAATGTGTGTCTTTATTTTAGTTCTCTCTACATGTCCTTAAATTTTATTAAACCATACTGATATAATAACCTAAAAATATTCCATATATTGGGATGTTTTTGTCATTATATAATTACCTAAAACTATCTCAACTTCAATCAAATGGGTTATAAAACCATCGTTCGTTTGTATAACGGACTACCACCTCACAAACTGATGTCATTCATTTTTCCATTTCCACCTCTAAAGGTTGGGTATGATGATAGATATAAATTATATATATTATATTTATAATATATTTATACCTATATATCCATTATATCACATATATATTTTTAAATTCTATTCCATAGTAGATATGATAATGTCGCTCGTGTGTATGACAGACTACCGGCTCACGAAGCGATGTGATTTGTCTTTCACTAACACTTCACACAAAAGGTGATAAAGATAAAGTTAATAATTATATGTTATATAAATGAAATAATTATTATATTAATTACATATTTATCATTATTTAAAGATAATATATATAATTTTATTTCTTTCTTTTTCACTCACGTAAAGATGATAACATCGTTCGTGTACTTGTGAACTACTGCCTTCACAAAGTGATGTGACTCACTTTTCGTCACCACACCGCATGGATGATATATATATATAATTATATATTATTTTATATATTATATTATTATAATTATGGAAAGATTATATGTTACTCACCTTCTTTCTATAATGATCATTGGAAAATGGAAACGTTACTCATGCGTACGTACGACCTACCGTCTCCAAGATTGTAACATACTTAATTTTTCATAACCAATTTTCATGATTTGTTTTCAAAATAAAAATGTTGTAAAAATATTATAATTATTTAATGATTATTATTCTTAATATTATGGTACTATATAATATTCATAAGAACTTGGTCTTTCCTGGAGAAACATGCATGAGAAAACAACACAATTAACACTAGTAGCAATGAAAATAATGAAAGAATATTGATGAATGAGTAATAAGATGTTGTAAAAGGATTGTATATAATATTATAAATATTAATACGGTTATATTATAAGTTACTAATTTTTTTAAAACCAATATACATGAGGCTAAATAATGTTCAATCAAAATTAAGTGTGAGGTAAGGGATTTCATCTCAATTTACATTCCATTAAGACTTAACTATTATTATGCACCAATTAACTTTTATATGGTGTATGTGCTATACCTTTTGACATTTAATATCATGATAAATTCATAATTTATGGTATTTTAAGTTTAAATTTGAATATTTTCATCAAAGGGGACTTGAATTGAAAATTACCAAGTGGTAAAGTTATTGTGCAATATCACTTTATTTTGTGATTGTTAACTTTTTCTTGAAACAATCACTTTATTGTAATCATTTTTCATTATAAATTAAATTTATATTAAATATCTATATTCTTGAAAGATGGATATAATTATTTCCTAAACCGTATACCATTTTACCTAAGGTGTTTACATTGAAATTAATTTTGATTAACTGGGGAAATATTGATAAATCTGTATCTTTTACTCAATATGGATATTTTATGATAATTCATACTGATTAATAAATTAAGTGGATTATTAGATATATGAGTAATGATTTGGAAATATAATTATGGGTGGGTCTTAGTATAATATATCCGCTTGATACATCATTAGGCCTCATGAGACAAATTAATTTGGCCAAATTAAATGGGGTTTTACCTGTTGATCAAACAATTTTTTAAAAGGTCTTGAGAGTAGAGGTATCATGATTCTTGAAATCATGGAATCCAATAATTAAGCATTAACTTCATTAATAGTTCAGTTATTGTTATCCATGATATTTTCCCTTTGATATTATCTTTGTATGCATTTTATTTTCAGTTTATTGATTAAATGGAATGTGTTTTTAGTTACTTACCTTTCCATATTGATTATGCCTTATCTAGTTATTTAAATGACATATGTGTTCAATTATTTACCTTTCCATATTTATTATGAATCATCTAGTTATTTAAATATCATGTGTTCTCATTTATTTACCTTTACATGTTAATTATTCTTATTGATTCATGATAGAATCTGTTGTACTTAACCCTTACTTAGCATTTGAGCTTACCCTTATTTTGTTTCATTTATCAGGAATCCATGAAGTTTACTATGTTTGATATGAAAAGATATTATAGAATTAATAATTATATTCTTGAAAAAAATTTATAATTTGTGTATTCAAATGTGATATGATAATTAGGTATGTATCTAGTTTACCAAGACTACTAAACTATTCGGTCCTTCAGGATGTGATTCCTTGTATCTTATGCCAATGTAATAAAGTAGACATCGACTCCAGGCTACTGGGGTCTGAGTTGCTACATTATAGCACAAAAAAACCTATCCAATTATCTTATAAACTTACCTATCCACATTATAAATGTAATTTTATCCCCAAAAGACCAACCCTAGGGCCCTTTAGAGGATATCTAAAGGAGTTCTTTCAAAGAAGAGGTAATCACCTTAACCGATCACTTTATTTTTAATTATTATCTTAACTCCTATAAATATATGTTATATATCATAAAATAAAAAAACTATTATCCTAAATATACTGAAATTTTATTATGATAATGAATCCACCAATATACAACCTCTTTCTAATCAAATAGAAAGTGAAAGTATCACCCGTGCATATGTATAATTTATGGTCTCCACATAGCGATACAAAACATTTTTCATCATCATATTTTATGGAGGGGTGTTATGATTGGTTTAATATTTATATATGATATCTATGAAATATTTATTATTCTTGAATTATAATATCAAATATACTTTCTTTCCTTATGATCTGTTGGAAAATTATAACCTTACTCATGCGTACATGTAGACTACCACCTTCACGAAACGATGTGATTCATTTTTCATTTTCATTTTATATAGATGGTAATAAGGATGATTTTTTTTGAATATATATGATGTATATGATATAATAATTATTCATTAATGGTGAATTATTATTTACCTTTCTTTCATTCCATCTGTCATAAAGTGAAAACAACATTCATGTGTATGTATGGCTTGTCATCTCAATAAACAATATAATTCATTTTTCTATCTCCAAATTTATAGAAAATACACACATATATATATAATGAATAAATATTATTTAATAATCATGTTCATGATTCTATTATATAATTATATTAAATTTAAATTTATTATATAGGAGGTTAATGAACATTTGAACCAAGTCAAACTTAAGGTACGAGATTTATGTTGCAATCTTATTTTAATCATGATTTTTTATGGTTTAATTTCCATTGAGGAAATTATATGATCCTTATCTAATAAAACCCTTTAATTTTTCTTTTCCTCTAGTTATTTATTTAGGACACATGTTTTCCTTTTATTTTCCTCACTTTAAGTACTCAAGAGACCTAAAGAATATTTTTTAGGAAAACCGACAATGTTTTACTATTCAGTTAGCAATATTTATCTTCCATGTCAATATTTTCTAAAATTTTTTTTGATTATATTTTTTCTATTCTATTATTATTTTAAATTCATTTTTACCCATGTTTTATTTTTTTATAAAATGATTTAAAAGGAAACTTCTTTTTGTTTTCTAAATAAGGTAATTTTTCACTTTTTAAAAAAAAATGTGAAAGGAATGTTTTTTTAAATTATAAAACATGATCATAATTTCACACCATCATGACCACTCAATTATTTGAAGATTACTTTACAAGTTTTCATAGTTATTTTCAAATAAACTTTTTTTCCATAAAATTTTGGATTTTTTTTGATTTTAAAGATTTTATTTCAAAATGGAAAGGTTATTTTCCTCATGAATGTTTTAAATGATATTTTGATAGTATTTATATTCATCAATGATAAAAATATTTTATTATAATTATTCTTTACTAGATATATGATCCAATGATACCAAATTTATTCTTTCTATGGATGTATTATGGTTATAATGATGAAATATTGATGAAACCCATTTTCTTTTCCTTGGGTTTTGTTATGACGAGTGTTTATATGATCTTTTGGAATACATATGAATGGATTTATTATTATGTGATAGGTGAGTCAGTTATAGACCTATAATTAATTGGGTAAAGCTGGATGAATCATGAGGTAAATATGTTATATGTGAAATTTATTTCATGTTTATAATTTTATTCATGGACTTGGTTTTTATGTACATAAGTTTATGTGTGGACCTCATTTTCATGTCCATAAGTTTATGCATATAACTAGATTTCACATCCATAAGATTATGCATGGACCTATTTTAATGTCCATAAGTATACATAAGGGACTGATTTCATGTCCTTAATTTAGTGAGTGAACTTGTTTCTGGTTATACAAGTTCAAAATGTTATAAAATTATGTTTTTTACAAATAAATGTCTTATGCCAATGTAATAATATCATATATCATGTTTATTGATTCCTTTATTATTCATGTCTTATGAACTGCCAAACTTTATGTCATGTTTCAAGATTATGATCAATGATTTATAGGTAATGGTTTTCAAATGTTATGCTAATGGTCCCATACCAATATTATCATGTTATATTTATATGATAATTGGTCTATCTCATTTTACCCTTATAGTGCATCTAATATTACCCTTTCTTTTGTTTTCTTTCACCAGGTTATGAAGAAAGGTTTTAATTTGGGTGTGTCTAATAAGATTACTATATGGGAAGATATTTATGTGAGATGTTGAAGATATTTTATGAAATAAGGAGATTGCATATCTAGTATCAAAATAAACCAAACCTTATGGTCCTCATGTGTGTTTTTGTAAATTTTATTGAATATTAATCTAAAAAGATATGATATCCATGTATGAAGAGTCTGAGTCTTTATATACCTCAAATTGGAGGTGTTATAAAAATACTCATGGAAAGAATTTATAACATTATAAATAATTATGGAACATCTATTCTAGTACCTTAGATAATCTTAGAGTGATGAACTTGGTATCAAAGAATGAGGATATACATTGACATTACAAAGCATATGCAAATCAATCAAAAGCACAAACATATAATGATGAAAATAAATAATAACCAAATAATAAATATATATTGAATAATAATAATTAAATAGTATAAATGGTAATATATATGAAAAATATTCTAAAATAATTTATTAATATGGCCATGTTTATTATACAAGAGGTTAAATCACCTTTTTGGATGTAGGGGGTAAATCTAAGAGATTTATCATCTCAATTTCCTTTCTTTGAAACATATTCCATTTTCAACACTTGTTTTCTTCTGTGTGGTCTATATATAGTCATATTGATATATTTTATTATAATTTTCCTTAAATTAAAATGGTTTAAAATCCCATTTCAGTTTCTCTCCTTAAATGTCTTTTGATTCAAAAGTTACCAAAGTTGTAAGGGTTTTTGTTAAATAAATTTTCCTTCATTTTGTAACACTCCAAGATTTCATAGTACTTTATCTCATTAAAGTAATTCAATAGCTTGCGCTACACGCAACACCAAGTTCGAGCACACCACAACTTACCAAACTAGCTGTTCAAAAAGGGGTTATGAATAATATTAACTACATTTTGAATCTTATATACTATATATAATTTTAAAATCCATATTATGTGTTTCTTATACATAATATAAGAACAAATTCATTTTTCTGATAAAAGAAGTATTTTTCAAAAAATACAACTTTACCGCCTTTTAATGGAGAACCCTTTTTAAAACCAATATTTGACACTTTTATATATTAAATTTAATGAAATTAAATTCTTATTTATAATAGGGACGTAAAAATTTAGTTTGGATAAATTTTTGGTACTTTTCTGATAACTTTCATATTTTGACGAATAATGAAAAATACTATGCTTTAATTGAAAACAACTTTTTTAATCGAAATAATATATAGTGTTAAATTATTAATTTGAAAGGTTTTTAAGTATAATTAGATTATATTTTTATCATTTAGTACAATGTAGTTCATCATAAGTAATTTCTCATTTAAATTTGACATTAACACATGTCAATCTTTTGATAGTTTTTACTTTTTAAAAACCCGCTTTTTGGTTTTGAAAGTAGGAATTAATTTTAAATTAATAAATGAAACCTCTATGTTTCTAATTTGGTAAAATAGACTTAATTTTTTAATTCAGAATATCAAAATTATCTTTGAGTAAAAGTTTTGGTATTTTTCGGAAAAATTTCAATTTTTGATGAATAGTGAAAAACACTGTGTTATTATTTAAAACCGACTTTTTATTTAAATAACTATTTATTTTATTTAAATTTTTTTAAGTAAAAATAGATATATAATACCTATATATGTTCAATTTAATTTATTGGAGTCATTTCATAATAAAATTAGATGTATTAAATTTTATTGAACTTTTTAACCTCTTTTACCCACCTCTTAGGAGCATTTTCAAATTTGCATAAAACTTAATTTTACCGCTTCAGTGAGTTAAATTTAAAAAATCTGAGAGACATGGTTAATATCAGTAATTAAAATCTAGTTCAATAAGATGAAAATAATTTTTGGTGAAGAGTATCTTTTGACTTTTATTTACCATGGTTAAAAGTAAATAGGGTAATTAATGGTAAAAATGATATCATAATTACCCTAACACATGTCCTAATTCTGCTGGATAAGTATAATTCGACCAAAAAAAACTTATGAATAAAATATGATCCTCTTTGGTCCACTTGGATTAGATTAGGACATTTATTATTATTTTATTTAAAGAAGAGTTAAAAGAGTTAAATTTAAAGTTTTACAGCTAAACCATTTTTAATATAGGGTTACAAACAATATAAATTCAACTATAAATATTAATTATAAAGATAAAAATATTTCATAAATAATGGTATTTTATTTATAATTTTTAGACATTAAATAAGTTAATTTATTTATGATACAATGATGATGCAATAATTACCTTATTAATGAGATATTAAAATAATTGATATTATAAATATCCAAATAAATGTAAATTGAGACTTATGATGAATTCCACTAATTTTCTAGGTTAATATGACATGTTATGGTTGGTTAAATAAATTTTATTCGAAGTGATAAAGTTTTTATGACTTTCAAAAAAAATCAAATACTAAATAGTGTCAAAATTGACGTAATTGAGTGTTTAAAACAAATACTATATTATTAATTGATATAATATTCCTAAAAATCTAAGGTTTAGAAAAAGGACTTAGATAAGGTTAGATATATTAATAATAAACCACATGGGGTTTTCTTGGCTTGTTTTATTAAGTTTATTAACCATATAATATAAAAATATAATGAGACATGGCAAATGTCAAACTATTTAACTAAGAGTTAAATCTAAAAGATAAGATTACTATGATGACCTAAACCAGTCTAAAACATATTAGTTGATATTTTTTTGACCCATACACACCTTATCCTCTAAATAATTCATTTTTTAACCATTATAAACCGAAAATGATTTTATTATAAAATAATATTTCAAGCTTTTCCTAAAGTGACCCTCACCTCTCTTATAAAAGGGAACTTCCCCTTCTCTAAAGTTCACACCTCCAAAGCCTTTTGGATCAGCCAAACCCTACCCGAATATCCTCCCAAATTTCCTAAATTCATCCTAGAGGCCTTAATTTGGTCATAAATCCAACATAAGGATCCCTTTTGATCAAATAAAATGGAAGAACCCAAAGAAGAGGTAAATATTTCATCACCTCTTTCAAGTTATTTTCTTCTTCCACTTCCTATTTATTTGTTGTTTACATAATAAAATAATAACTTTAGTACCTCATGAATACTGTGATATTATTATAAATATGGTACAACCATTTTATTCTACCCATCTTGTAAATGAAAAAGTCACCATACGTGCGTACATACGACTTACCGTCTCCACGTCGTGGTGTAGTCTGTTATTCAAACACTTCATTATTTGTAGGGGGTATAATAACAAGTATAACTGATGTAAATAAAAAATATAACATTTTAATGATTCTTTATATATGATATACCATCCAATTACATACGATTTCACTATCAATATAATGATATTGTCACTCGTGCGTACGTACGGATTACCGTCTCCACGACGCGATGAGATTCATTCTCGCGTTCACCATTCAACGATGATTATAAAAATATATATATTTAATAAGTATGTAATATATGACATAATAATTATACTTTAGATATATATATATATATATGTATATGTATATGTATGTACTTACATATATCTTATTCACTTACTTCCATTCAATACGATATGAAAACAGAAACATCGTTTATGCGTACGTACGGCCTACCATCTCCATAAACAGTGCCTTCAATTTCATATATCTATCTATTATAAATATTTATATTCTAAATATATATGATATATAAATCAAGGTTTATATTCTGGAAGTATTTAAATAACGATCTAAATGATACAAGTTAAAACACGTACGATAAAGAAAGCGATTATTACCCAAAATGTTAATTTAACATAAAAATCATTATTAAATGGGAATTATAAAGTCATAAATGAATCATGTATAATATAATAAATGTGAATATGGTTATGGTATAATTTAATAACATAATCTTGTCATTATACATGAGGTTAAATGTACCCTCGACCAAAGGAAAGTGCAAGGTAAGGGTTAATTTCACAATCTCTTTATTATCCAATGTTGTTTTTATGCGAGTATCTACTGGAACCTCTTTATCATCCACATCCCTGTTTCATAAAAATATTTTCAAAAGGAATATTTTAAGGTTTTATTTAATGGACACTTTAACTAGATCATCATTTTAAATGGTTTAAATATTTATTCTTCTAAATCATTCTCATTAGTGTCTATGTTTTCAAAATGGGTTTTAAAAATTTATTTATATGGACATGAATTTTTTTAAAATGTTAATTCCCTTAAAAAGTTTCAAAGTGGTATGGGACACTTTGATTCAAAAATGTATTTAAATTTATTCCTTTCTAAATTGTGTGTCTTTTAAATGTTTTTATGAAAAAGGGATATTTCTCTCAAAGAGTTTTACAATTCATTTTCATCTATGTCAAAATCCTTTGATAGATTTTAAACTTGTTTGAATTTGATTTATTATAATAAAAATATTCCATATTGTATTGAAAGTTTTGTGACATTTTTGAATGTGGATGTGTTATTTTTATACCATTCATGGTTTATGGATAAAGTTTTGACATTTAGTATGCTAGTTTTAATACAAATGTTTATGTTATGTTTAAACCTTTTTCATATGAGGAATGCATTGGACTTTGTAAGTGATGGGTGGAGCCCTCTATAGATCCTCGATGCATCGGTAGGTCTCATGAGATAAACTATTATCTTGGAACAAGGCCTTGAAAAAATCATATTTGTATTCTTGGCACAAGGCCTTACCTATGTGGTTATGAAGTCTGGAATTATACATTACATCATTATGAAAGTGGATATTGATATTGCATGTGATTATTCGACTAGTATAATATCCATGTGAATAAGTAAATGAATTTATTTGATTTTATGTTTCCCATATTATGCTGAAGTTTAAGTTTAAAAGTATTTTTCTTTAGTCTTATACATTTCCTTAATTGTTTATGCTTATTTATGAAAGTTTCCTCTATATTGTTATCCTTACTGAGCATCTGAGCTCACCCCTTTCTTATGTTTTATTTTCCCAAGATTCCAAGAAGTGTATTATGATTGATAAGTAGGGTTAAGCTAGGGGATTAATGGAGTTCTAAAAGGATAATTTATTTTGTGTTTTATTTTCTAATTTGTAATGTAACGTTCATGTATGTAATCTATTTTCCAAGACTGCTAAACTGATCAGTCTTTCGGGACTTGATTCCTTGTAATCCTGCCAATGTATTAAAATAATGCATTGACTATGGGTAACTAGGGTCGAGGCGTCATAGTTGGTATTAGAGAAAGTTTATCAACAACCTTGGAAATAGACTTAGATAAACTCTGATTAGAGAACATTACCCTAATATAGACTTTGAGGATTAGTATAGAAGAACTTCCTAGAATTTTGGTAATGTAGAGATTTTGTGTATTTTCCAAGAAATACATCCCTGTCTGGATACGAGCTGGTAGAGGTGGCTCTGGCACAAATGTACCTAGGAGTGAAAACTCTAAAAATGATTTTTGGACTTGACCCAAGGTATCCTAGTACACGACAACATGCCTTACTGCACTCTTGGTTATGACCCTCCCGAGGGATATGATTAGGATAATTCACATTTTCATTACAAGCCATTATGAAGGATTTAGGAGTAAATTCTTCCTTAAAGAAAACATTTTATGATTATAGATTATATGCATAATATTTTCAAATTACGTTAGGTATTTTAAAAGTTTGGAAATATTTATTGCAATTCATAAACTATCCTAGTGTATTCCATTGTTTAGAAATGTAACCTAGTGGAAGGAATAAGAATTCCAGCAATATGCATGATCGAAAGATTAAGAAGGATCGTATCATTCATGGTATTAAGCCAACATTTAAAAGGGAAATAGTCTCCCACGTATTCTCATCATATGAAGAAATAGTATCATGTGTTAATAAGATAAGTAAATAATTATCTGAGTCCTATGACTTTGAAGGTAAGCAAGAGAAGAAAAGGATGGAAGAGAGAAAGATGGATAAAGGGAAGAGGGGAAATAAGGATTTTTCCATATGTAATAACTGTGGAAATAATCACCTTGGTAAATGCTCGAAAGGAATTAGAGTTTGTTATAAGTGTGGAGAAAAAAGACACAAAGTACGTGATTGTAAGGGTAAGAAAAAGGTTTCAAATGTACAATTCTTCATCTATATGGAGTTGGGAAACTATGCGAAACAATGTCCAAATCATCAGAGTATACCCCAAATGCTGCTATTGGATAATAATCAAGTTATGATACCACCAAAGATAAAGAGGAATGATTATATTTCTTATATTGTTATTAAATTATTATGTCATTTGAGTATTGTATTAATGATGTACATGTTATAAGAATTATAGAGTATAAAAGGATTATACTATAGTACTATTTCATTAAGGACTTGAGATTGTGTGGAACCAAGAAAAGTGACTCAATAGCAGGTTATTTTTTTGGAAAATATATGGTTGAGAGAAAGATAAACCATAATATGGTTCTGATATCGAGGTATTGATTTTGGAATAATATATGATTGATTTGGATAAATTATATTGGATATTCTTGACTACCTTAAAACTAATTAATGATTTGTATATTCCATCATTGTTGGAGTTTACAATTTTTTTGGATAGGAGTATATCCACTATTTTATAAAGAATAAGGGAGCATGAATATAATCAATAAAGTTTTATGGTAATTCAGGGTGTTATAATGTTTTAAAATAATACACGATGAAGGTATTCACATGTTATTACATGGAAAAAAGTATCTTCATTGTATTCACCTTCCTTACAAATTTTGGACTATGAGTTTGGACAGAAGTATTTTGGATATGTCTAAAGGTTGGAATCAGTTATTTTTTTTAAGGTTAAATCATTTATTGAGATTATTTTTGGATTGTCATAAAAAGGACAACCTGAAGGTCAGGGGACAACCCGTCAAGTCCGACAAGTCCGCGAGACTTGAACCCGCAATCGAAGGGCGACAAGGGTGGATCACCTTCCACTGGAATATATGATGTACTGGTTTGTAAATGTAGACTTTTTTAAATAGTCTGGAAAAGGAATTATAAATTCATTATTTTTGGAACCCTATACAATTAGGATAAATAGAATATTTTTTTTGAATTCTATTATATTTTGAAGTGAAATATGAGTGTGTGGTAGGAATTAGTTGAAGGATGAAACACAACTTGTCAGTATATTTTTTCCCTCTTATTTTATGAATAAATTAATTCTTAAACTTTAGGGAAGGGATCTTAAAACCAAAAAAATGTGTTATCCTAATACGTTATGTTTTGTTGAACTAACAATATTTTAAATCATCATAGATTAATGGATTTGAGGCCTTCAATTTTATACTTGTTTGTGATTGATGACCTCAATCACTCCCTATAAATATTTATGATTTTACTCCAATTATGTGTCTCTAATTTCTACCAATTTTCTCTTAATTAAGATCATAATTCAGTGGTAACTTTTTCATTCCTTTTCCATCTTATTGAGACTAAATTTTATTTACCAAATTTACGATGTGGGTTTTCCACAAACGTATTTTTCTATTTTTAACATTTTATTTTCAAAGAAAAACTTCAAATTGCAAGGATGAAATTTATTTAAAGGGGGGATAATGTTACACCCCAAGATTTCATAGTACGTTATCTCATTAAAGTAATTCAATAGCTTGCGCTACATGCAACACCGAGTTCGAGCGCACCACAACTTACCAAACTAGTCGTTCAAATAGCAGTTATGAATAATATTAACTACATATTGAATCTTATATACTCTATATAATTTTAACATCCACATTATGTGTTTCTTAGACATAATATAAGAACAAATTCATTTTTTTAGATAAAATAAGTATTTTAAAAAAAATCAACTTTACCGCCTTTTAATGGTGAACCCTTTTTAAAACCAATATTTGAAACTTTTATATATTTAATTTAATGAAATTAAATTATTCTTTAGAATTGGGACATAAAAATTTAGTTTGGATAAATTTTTGATACTTTTCTGAAAACTTTCATATTTTGAAAAATAGTGAAAAAATACTATGTTTTAATTGAAAACAACTTTTTTAATAGAAATAATTCATAGTGTTAAATTATGTATTTGAAAGGTTTTGAAGTATAATAAGATTATATTTTTATCATTTAATACAATTTAGGTCATTATAAGTAATCTCACATTTAAATTTGACATAAACACTTGTCAATATTTTGATAGTTTTTACTTTTTAAAAACCTGTTTTTTGGTTTTGAAAATGAGAATTAATTTTAAATTAATAAATACAACTTATATGTTTCGAATTTGGTAAAATAGAATTCATTTTTTAATTCATAAAATCAAAATTATCTTTGGGTGAATTTTTGATATTTTTCTGAAAACTTTCAATTTTTGATTGATAGTGAAAACACTGCGTTATTATTTAAAAATGATTTTTTATTTAAATAATTATTTATTTTATTTAAATTTATTTTAAGTCAAAATAGATATATAATAACTATATAAGTTCAATGTAATTTATTGGAGTCATTTTATAATAAAATTAGATGTTTTAAATTTTGTTGAACTTTTTAACCTCTTTTACCCACCTCCTAGGAGCATTTGAAAATTTTCATAAAACTTAATTTTACCACTTCAGTGAGTTAAATTTAAAAAATCTGAGAGAAATGGTTAATATCAGCAATTAAAATTTGGTTCAATAAGATGAAAATAATTTTTGGTGAATAGTATTTTTTGACTTTTATTTACCACGGTTAAAATTAAATAGGGTAATTAAGGTAAAAATGACATCATTATTACCCTAAAACATGTCCTAATTCTAATGGATAAGTATAATTAGACCAAAAAAAACTTATGAATAAAATAAGATCCTATTTGGTCCACTTGGATTAGATTAGGACATTTATTATTATTTTATTTAAAGAAGAGTTAAAAGAGTTAAATTCAAAGTTTAATAGATAAAACATTTTTAATATAGGGTTAAAAACAATATAAATTCAAATATAAATATTAATTAGAAATATAAAAATATTTTATAAATAATGGTATTTTATTTATAATTTTTATACATTAAATAATTTAATTTATTTATGATATAATGATGATGCAGTAATTACCTTATTAATGAAATATTAAAATAATTGATAATATAAATATCCAAATAAATGTAAATTCAGACTTCTGATGAATTCCATTAATTTTATAGGTTAATATGAAATGTTATGGTTGGTTAAATAAATTTTATTCTAAGTGATAAAGTTTTTATGACTTTCAAAAAAATAAAATACTAAATAGTGTCAAAATTGACATAATTGAGTGTTTAAAACAAATAATATATTATTAATTGATATAATATTCCTAAAAATCTAAGGTTCAGAAAAAGGACTTATATAAGGTTATATATATTAATAATAAACCACATGGGGTTTGATTGGCTTGTTTTAGTAAGTTTATTAACCATATAATATAAAAATACAAAGAGACCTGGAAAATGTCAAACTATTTACCTAAGAGTTAAATCTAAAAGATAAGGTTAGTATGATGACCTAAACCTATCTAAAACCTATTGGTTGAGATTTTTTCGACCCATCCACACCTTATCATCTAAATAATTCATTTTTGAGCCATTATAAACTGAAAATGAGTTTATTATAAAATAATATTTCAAGTTTTTCCTAAAGTGACCCTCACCTCTCTTATAAAAGGGTACTTTCCCTTCTCTTAATTTTAGACCTCCAAATCCTTTTGGATCAACCAACCCCTACCCAAATATCCTCCCAAATTTCCTCCTTTCATCCTAGAGTCCTTAATTTGGTCAGAAATCCAACATAGGGAGCCCTTTTGATCAAATCAAATGGAAGAACCCGAAGAAGAGGTAAATATTTCATCACCGCTTTCAAGTTCTTTTCTTCTTCCACTTCCTATTTATTTGTTGTTTCCATAAAAAAATAATAACTCCAGTACCTCCTACATAATGTGATATTATTATAAATATGGTACAACCATATTCGTTATTCTATCCATCCTATAAATGATAAAGTCACCATACGTGCGTACGTACGGCTTACCATCTCCACGTCGTGGTGTAGTTTGTTATTCAAACCCTTCATTATTTAGAGGGGTATAATAATGAGTATAACTGATGTAAATAATAAATATAACATGTTAATTATTCTTTATTTATGATATAACATCCAATTACATACGATTTCACCATCAATATAATGATATTGTCACTCGTGCGTACATACGGATTACCGTCTCCACGATGCGAAGAGATTCATTCCCACGTTCAACATTCAACAATGATTATAAAAATATATATATTTAATAAGTATGTAATATATGAAATAATAATTCTACTGGATATATATATATATATATATATGTACTTACATATATCTTATTCACTTACTTTCATTCAATACGATATGAAAATGGAAACAATGTTTATGCGTATGTATGGCCAACCGTCTCCATAAATGGTGCCTTCCATTTCATATATATATCCATTATAAATATTTATATTCTAAATATATATGATATATAAATCAAGGTTTATATTCTGGAAGTATTTAACTCATTATCTAAATGATACAAGTTAAAACATGTACGATAAAGAAAGTGATTATTACACAAAATGTTAATTTAACATAGAAATCATTATTAAATGGGAATTATATAGTCATAAATGAATAATATATGATATAATAAATATGAATATGATTCTGGTATAATTTAATAACATACTCTAGTCATTATACAGGAGGTTAAACGTACCCTCGACCAAAGAAAAGTGCAAGGTAAGGTTAATTTCACAATCTCTTTATTATCTGAGGTTGTTTTTATGTGAGTATATACTGGGACCTATTTATCATCGACATCTGTTTTTCATAAAAATATTTTCAAAAGGAATATTTTAAGCTTTTATGGAAGGTACTCTTTAAATATATCATCATTTTAAATGGTTTAAATATTTATTCTTCTAAATCATTCTCATTAATGTCCATGTTTTCAAAATGGGTTTTAAGGATTTATTTCTATAGACATGAATGTTTTTAAAATGTTAATTCCTTTCAAAAGTTTCAAAGTGGTATGGAAAAATTTGATTAAAAAATGTCTTTAAATGTATTCCTTTCTAAATTGTTTGACTTTTAAATGTTTTTATGAAAAAGGAATATTTCTCTCAAAGGGTTTTACAAATAATTTTCATCTATGTCAACATCCTTTGATGGATTTTAAACTTGTTTGAAGTTGATTTATTATGATACAAATATTCCATATTGTAGTGAAAGTTTTGTGATATGTTTGAATGTGGATGAGTTATTTTTATACCATTCATGGTTTATGGATAAATTATCTATATTTCGTATGCTATTTTTAATATGAATGTTTATGTTATGTTTAAACATTTCCATTTGAGGAATGCATTTGACTTAGTAAGTGATGGGTGGAGCCCGCTATAGCTCCTCAATGCATAGGTAGGTCTCATGAGACAAACTAGTGTCTTAGCATAAGGCCTTGACAAAATCTTATTTGTAGTATTAGCACAAGGCCTTGACTATGTAGTTATGAAGTCTGGCATTATGAATTCAATCATTATGAAAGTGGTTATTGATATTGCATGTGATTATTAGACTAGTAGAATATCCATTTGAATAAGTAAATGACCACTACTGAAAATGGGGTTTATCCCTACGGTTCTTTAAACCATGGGGATAGATTGGTTTTAGTTGTATATACCCACGATTTTTTTAAAACCGTGGGTATTCAAACTTCCATCGGACCTAAATATTGGGCTCCTTCTCCTCAAACTTCCATTGCGCTCCCCGATTCAACCCTACCTCCCCGACCCTCGACTCCCGGCCCTGTCCTCCCCTACCCGACCACCGCCTCCCGGCCCTCTCCTCCCCTCTCCGACTCCCCTCCTCGGCCTTCGACTCCCAACTCCAACTCCTGGCTCCGCCTCCTGGCTCCGCCTCCCGGATCCGCCTACCGGCTCCCGACCTGTACCTCTCGACCTTCGCCTCCATCTCGACATCCCGACCGTTGCCTCTTAAACAAGGTAATATTGTACATCTTACTGCGAATCAGGATGTAATTTTGAAATGATTCAAGATCTATTGGTATTTGGTAAACTCCCGGCTAGTTCATCCTTTTGGAAATAAGTTATAGAATACACATAAATTAGTCAATCAATTATTGAACTTTTAGGGTTTTAGAAACTTAAAATTTATCCCTATGGGGTGTGGATACTTTCACATACTATTTTATTCTCATTATCTAAAGAAAAATGCATGAGTAATTAGATATATTGTGTTAATTCTGAGAATAGTGTTATTGTAAGAGTGGGATCATAGATTTAATCCTGTTGAGGTGATGAGCTCGAGGGCTTAGGTTTGTTTGAAAATATTTGGTATTTATTGGATTTTATGTCTTAAAAAAATCTCTATGAAATTGATGCTACTCTGGGCGTTTCCATTAAAATGGACCAAGAAACAGAGGAATCCAAGTTTGTATTCTATGCTTGTATCTTGGTTGAAGTGAACCTAATCCCCCTTTACATTGAGAAGGTAGCATTCTGTATGCTGGATAATGATTTTTGTTTGAAAATTGAATATGAGGATACCCCACTTTTTTTTCAGGATGTCAAGCCATTGGGATTGTTAAGGATGAATGTCGTAATGATTTATCATGATATTTTTATTCTAATAATAGGAAAGATATAAAATGCTATTTTAGGAATAAGAATGGTGCTGAGTCTCTGATAGTTGCTAACTTGAATTAGATAATTGACATAGGTTGTGAGTTAAGGTCAGATGGTACCTCATCTAAGGATGCTCAGGACTACCCAAGTCAGGGGTAGGATATTTCCTTGAGGGTCCAATCTTTTTGAATAGTGGTGGTTCAAGATACGGCCGATGGTGATGATATGGTTAGGTTATGGGTAGTTGGAAAATCTTCCATTTCAATATGGACATGTTTGTGGTGAGAAATATGGTAAGTGAAACTAGAATTATAAGGATATCGTGGTCCTAGATTCATAGGGAATCGATCAAAAAACATGGTATAAAGTAATGTAGGGGGATTATAATGATGTATAGTCTTTATATAGTAATATGGTTAGGTTACTAAATTTTCATTTTCTCTAGTATTTTTAGGTTCTACTTAATAAAATAATTATGTATGATTTGTTATCCTTAAAGTTCTTCTACTCTGTACTTACTGTATTTGGTCTTTAATGATATTTTAGAGCTTCAATTATATTCTCTTCCTTGTATAAGATGAATGATATTGTTCCTCATCACTTGAAATTGATGAATCTTCTTCTCCAACATGTATACTCTCACCACCTTCATCTCATCACTTTATTGTTATGATCAAGTCTCACTTATTAATTTTCTTCTTGTAATTTGTCAAGGTAAAACCCCATTTATGAAACTTCACTCCCAATATCAGATTAATGTGTTTCAAAAATGTTATTTCCTACTAGTTGAGGCCATAATTTACCCCTATATATAAATTATCTCTCATCATTACCCTTAATATGCACCAATTCTAATTATCACATTCTAATAACTACATCTCTAATGTCTATAATGGCCAATGATCATATTATGGACATGTAAAGTTCTTAATTTCTAGTAATATTTTGTTTATTTTTTATGAAATATCACACATATAATTTATTTAATGGTAAATTCCCATATAAAAAGTAGGGGTCGTTACAACCATGATATAGACATGGAATTTGATGGATTTTGTTTATTAATTTTTCTTAAACTTATCTCGAATTCACTTATTACCCATCAATGAGTATGATTCTAGTAAATAAAACATAAAAATTTCATTCAATATCCCTGAATGGATTTTATTCATTAACAATTTCATAGTAATCAAACACTAAAAATGTTTTTTAAACACTGAACTATTGTAATGAATAATGGTTCTCCTAATTATCTAACCCTCAGAGTAAAGATCAACACTATACTAGAAATGTATTAATTAAGATTTAATCACCACCCCCTTAATCAATTAAATTAATGAGGGATATTAGACTCTAAGACATGTTAAGTTTTCTGATCATCAAGGGCTCTTCAATTTCCTCTTTTTTATTTGTCAAAAACATGGGGAACAACACATGAACTCTTCTCTAAGTTTCAACTACCAACTCCCTAAGTCTCCCCAATAAGGAAAACTCTCTATATATTCTCCATTTATCATCTCCTATAAAAATAAAAAGAGAGTCCATATCATTTTTAGAAAATAGAACATTTATATTCTCCAATCCTATGGTACTATAATTCATTCTCTTCATTCATGCTTAGATAACATGAATTTTTAACATCACCCACTTGGAATAAATTTCCTCTATCACTCTTATCCTATTTTAAACACTCTTCCATCCTCAATGTTCACAACCAATAACCCATAATTCATAAAAAAAATATATTTCCTTTATCATGAATTTGAGAAATACTTAATAGATTGTGTTTTATTCCATCAACATAAAGAGTATTTTTTATTTAAGGTTATCTTTCCCAATAACAATTAAACCAACTCCTTTAACCTTTAGTGACCCATCATTTATGAAGGTAACTAAGCATCCATTTAATTTTTCAATAGATTTCAATGTTTTTAAATCTTTTATCATGTGATTAGAACATCCATGATCCAAGATCCATGGACTTTCCCCCTTAGATACTTTGGGTGAAACTTCAACAACTAAATATTTCTCCTTCACTTTTCTATTATTCTTTTGAGGATTTTGAGTATTAAAACTCAAATTTTTTCACAATGGTATAATGATGAGGCATTCATTTTCATCATGAATAGGATGGTCACACCTTCCATATACTTATTCAAGAATATCAAACATGTTCTGTGATTTCTATATAGAATTTACAATATGTTTCTAACTTTTATTCCTTTAAAGGGGTTGAAACCCCCAAACATTGATTCTCAATACTACCAATTATGTTATGATGTCTATTTTAAAAAAAATATCTTTTCCATATGAACAAATATTCCAAAGTTTCAATAGAATCCATAAAAGTATATCTTTTAAGCATCATGTTGTACAAAATTTGTAGGATACCTTGAAACATTTTTTCAATATTAATTCCAAAACATTAAAGTTATAACTACTATATTTTCATTGAATGTTTTATTCCCCATAAAATAACCCCTACCAAATAATCTATAAAATTATAAATTAATATTATTAAAATAAAATTTTCTTCCCATGTGTATAATGCCTCTATATCTATAAAGGAGTATTTTACATTGAAATTTTCTTTTTTATTCCCCATCTATAACCACTTGGGAGTGTCTTTTTTAACTTTTTTCTTTAGTTTACATCTCAAGGTAGACCTTTTCCCTTTTTTCCTACTTATTCAATCATGGACTCCTCTTGTCATTAAATATGTTTTTCCAGATACTAATATGATTTGATTAATTTAATAATAAAATTGATTGTAATGAATTTTTTATATATGATTTACATTGTTGATTGAATGATAATTTTTTTTCTTGTTATAGAATGGATATAGGCTGGATGTATCGTACCGATCGGATTTCAACCGAGTTTCAAAATAATTTGGAGAATTTTTTAGATTTTTCATTTTGAAATGAGTTAGATGGAGGTTATATATAGTGTCCCTGCTATAATTGTGTTGGAAGACCATGGTTAAGACAAGAAGAATTTAGTTACCATTTTACGAAATTTGGATTTCAAGAAAACTATAATGTTTGGTTTCACCATGGAGAGACGAGTCAATATTCAACTGTTCATAAATGAAATGAATGAAGTGACATGGAGAATTTGATATTTGATTAGTTTCCATATGTTCATCATTAGGAGAGAGATAACATGTTGGTGCAAGAAGACAATGATATCAGTACACATGAGGAAAATGCTGAAGATGATGATGTTGACAGAGTGAAAAATTTATTGGATGATGCCAGAACTCAAGTATATCAAAAATGTACTAAAATTTCCAAGTTGGAATTTTTAATGTGGTTATATCATGGGATAACCATGTATGGGATTTATAATACCACCATTGATTATATTATTACATTTTTGAAGGAATTTATTCATGATGGTGCAAATATTCCCTCAAATAATTACATGGCATGGAAGTTAATTAAGCAGCTTGGATTTTCTACTAATAAAGTCCATGCTTGTCCAAAAGATTGCAGTTTATTTTTGGAAGAAACAACTGACCGTAATGACTGTAAAGAATGTGGTACATCTTGATGGAAGAAAAATGCTGATGGAACACCATCTCGTGTGCCACAGAAAGTCATGTGTCACTTTCCATTGATTCCCAGACTTCAAAATTTATTCATGCCTCCAGAAATATCAGTCAATATGCGATGGCATGATGTTGAGAGAATTAAAGGTAATGATGAGCTGGTCCATCATGCAGATGGATTATCATGGAGGATATTTGATGCACAACATCCTGATTTTGCATCTGAGGTGCGTAATGTCAGATTGGTCCTATCATGTGATGGTTTTAATCCGTTTGGTCAGATGCTTACTGCTCATAGCACATGGCCTATTTTTATTCATGTTTATAATCTTCCTCCATGGATGTGTATGAACAAACCTTTCACTTTCTTGAGTACACTGATATCTGGACCTTTAGATCCTAGTAATGATATAGATTTCTACTTGTAGCCTTTAATAAAAGAGTTGAAACAACTTTGGGATTTAGGTGTGCAGACATTTTATGCTTCTTCAAAGAATACGTTTCAGATGCGTACTGCCCTTCTATGGACCATAAATTATTTCCCTGCCTATACAATGATATCTGGGTGGAGCAAAAAGAGAAAACTATCATGTCCCATTTGTATGAAGAATACACGATCGAGAAGGCTTATATATCATCGTAGTTTCAGTTTCATGGGGCATCGTCGATTCTTGCTAATGGATCATCAATATATGAAGAATCATCAGAGGTTTGATAATAATGTTGACACTGAAGAACCACCTCAACATATGTCAGGAAGTTATGTGCTTGATGAATTTAAATATTTCAGCTTTTCATTAGGGAAAGGTCAGTTGAAATCTCGAAAGAAGAAGAATGCTAATACTGAAGTCACTTATAATTGGAAAAAGAGAAGTATTTTTTGTGTGTTTCTATATTGGTCTACAAATTTGTTATGTCAATGTTTATATGTAAAGCATATTGAGAAAAATATATGTGAAATGTTGCTTGAAATTCTTTTGAATATTAAGGGGAAGACCAAAGATGACTTCCGATCTCGTCGGGATTTATTGGATTGGGGTATTCGACCAAAACTACATCCTGTTTATATCAGTGAAAACAAATGGAAAGTTCCCTGTGCTTCTTATGTGATGACACCAGCAGAGAAAGATCAATTTCTGGCAGTATTGAAGAATATCAAGGTTCTAGATGGCTATTCCAGCAACATATCTAAACGATTCAACAGAAGACATTTGAAATTGAAATCCCTAAAAAATCATGATTATCACATCCTTCTTCATGAATTGATTCCAATATCAATTTGACATTTACTATTCAATAATGTAAGGGTGGCAGTGATTAGGTTGTGTCATTTTTTTAGAGACCTTTGTGCTAAAAGTTTATCCAAATCATTGTTGATAAAAATGCAGCAAGTGGCACCGTTAATTCTATGTGAGTTGGAAAAAAGTTTCCTCCATCCTTTTTCACTTGCATACTGCATTTAATAGTTCATATTCCAACTGAGACACTTCTTGGGGGACCATTCACTTTTCATTGGATGTATCCCACTGAAAGAAATATGTTCATAATGAAATCATATGTCCAAAATAAGAATTATCCTGAAGGTTCCATTGTGAGGAGTTATCTGGCCCAAGAATGTATGGATTTTTGTTCAATGTATTTGTCTGATGTGAGCACAAGACATAATCGACCAATGAGAAATGAAGACGAGCAGTACGAGGAAATTCAGACCTCATTTCCATCTCTTCCCCAAACAGGTGGAATTTTCGGGTCAAATACATTGGTAACATTGAGATTTGAAGAGCGGAATATGGCACATCGTACAATCTTGTTTAATTGTGGTTTGTTCGATGCCTATATCAAGTAAGTAATTTGAATATATATATTCTATATCATACGATATCATATCACATATACCTTATACTTTTATTGTCATTTTATGTAGATAACACAAACAAATTATAAGTAGAGTTCATCGGTCTTTTCTGTTGAGAAAGAGAGAGGCTACGCATAGCCAAGAGTTCCCATCTTGGTTGAAATCAATGGTATGACCATTACATTAAATACCTTAAAATATAGATATATATTTAATTATATTACTCATATGTATTCCAGTTATTGAGTTTACCTACTGACTTCATTTCTCAATAATTAAGAGCATTAGATTTTGGTCCCAATTCTTTGGTTCGTGACTGCAAATCTTTAATAATCAATGGATATAAATTTGTTAAAACTGATAAAGTGGTGAAAATGAGAATACAACATGATGACGTTATGTTAACTGCTAGAACGGATTGTTATGCCAGTGCATCAGATAGTCGACCTCGATATGAATATGTGTATTATTATGGACTAGTTGAGAAAATATTGTTATTGGATTACTACTCTCAAGGTCGAGTCACTATGATGAAATTTAAATGGTTTGATTAAATGATGCACCATGGTACATTTATTGATAATTTTGGATTTAGAGTTATTGACATGAGTCGATTCCTATATACCGATGAACCATACATTTTGGCATCAATGAAAAAACAAGTGTTTTATGTGAAAGATCATCTGAAACCTGATTAAGGTGTCATTAATGAAGTAACCCCAAGAAATATTTTTCATTATGATGGGGATGAAATTGTCACAATTGGCACCCCCATCGGTGTTAGCCAAAATATTGTATTTGATGACACAAATTTTCCCATTGTGAGAGATGATGTTGAACCTGAGGTAGTGGAGGGTAATATATAAAAGCAACCATATATATTCAGAGTTCATTCAGTTTACCTTGATGTGAGTTTCTCAGGTTGGTACTAATGTAATTACTTTAATATAGTTTTAGTTTGGAATGATTTGTCTGTTTTAGTATTGTTTGGTTTCATTTAATTTAATTATATTTATTTAAATTCAGAAAACTGGGTTTAAAATGTGGTTTTAAAAATTGTATAACTTTGTTGTAAATTATCATTACTGAAAGATGTTATGAAATTTTTTAAGTTGTATGTATGATTTGTAAAAATTGTTGCTAAAAAATATTTATTTCATTCTTATGCAGATTATGAAGAAAACTACAGAAGCTCGCAAGAAGAGATTATTTGATGATGATCCTGTTAGACGCGAGTGTGAGTTGTCTTCAGTGAGTATATTAATTCTAATATTTATCTTCTACATTACATATAATATCAAGTTCATATTTTTGATCAAATTTTTATAGGGACATATAAGTCCAGAGTTTCCTCTTCCTAGTATGGGACCGATCAGGGATCCTCTAAGACCTATGCGGAGCTCCCATCTTACCACTCCCCACAATGACCCATTAGTGGACATACCATCTACCACACATGTACACCCTCTGCTTGAGACCCCTGGTATGTTCCCATACATGCCGCCATCATCATCCTATTTTCCCTCTTTTTCCCATTCCATGTCTACGCCGACTCTATCGATGTTCTCACCAGCACAATTTCTATATCCATTCATGTATCCCCAAACATACTATGCATATTCTGACATGTATACACCACCTCATTTTCTTACCATCCATCCTACATATATTGAGTCTATTCCTTCAGTTTCCACTCCTGTTCATGAAGATCATCCGGAGCATGCTGTGGAACAGATACTTCCTTCAGAGGATGTTGATCCAGCATAGTCCACGGATGCCTCACAGCCTATTCAGGAGCCTGCATCAGGTTTTTTTATTATAAATGTTTCAAATTATAGTATTTCACTTTTTTCTTATTGTATTTTCACTTAACTCTTCTCTTTTCACCTATTATATTATTTAGTGGGATCTTCTAGTAGGCGACGTGGGCGCACTCGAATGTGGGATGCCTGGAATCGCGAAACTCAGATTATGGTGGATTACAATTCTCAAAATCAAATGGTAGGTAAAAATGCTAAGAAGTGTAGAAGTTTCATGGATACTTTATCCAAATATCATGATATAATTCTGGTGGAGCCGGTCTCATGGAGACATATCAGTGTTGACATCAAGGATAGGGCATGGGTGCAAATATGGGTACGGAAATTTTATAAATTTATATTTATATTAGTAATGTATTTATATGACTTAACATGTTCGCTATAGAGTCGATTTAAATTTCCTAATGGTGAAACTACCAAAGATGCTAGGTTGAGTGATATTGGAGAGTATTGGCGGTCATACAAGTATGAGTCACATATTGGTTGGAGGAGCAGAGTGGGTACTGAGTTAGAGAGTGTACCCACAAACCCTGACTATCCAAAAAGTCAATATCAAAAAATGATCACACATTGGAAGACTGAACAATATAAGGTACTACCAATCTTTAATGGTTTTTATATAAAATTTAATTTTTATTACTTGTATTGTTTTTTTCTTAGGTAGTGTTAGCGAAAAAAAAATAAAAAACAAAGATGAAATGACATATCTACACACATTGGGGCGCACTACAATGCCCGACAAAGAGAAGCGGCTGGTACGTTCATCTGAATTAAAATAATGCCATTATTTATAACATTCCATCATAACTTATTCACGCCTTACCTTGGTTAGTCAATGTATCCTGGAAATCACATCTTATACTAGGATAAAGCTTGTCTATTTTTCCTAAACAAGTAGTATATTTCCTTGAAACCCACTTCAGAAAACAATTTTTGAAAACCATTTCAGAAAACCAAAAATTGGTTATGACTATCATTTACCTCAATGTTTTTAGGTATTTATTGCAACTCACTTCAATCTAATTTTTTGAATTTATCATATATGGTTGTAATCCAAATTTATGCACTTCTCATATGAATCAAGCTGAATTGTGCATTGAAGGTCCTGTACCTCGTGCCAAATTATTCTGCTTTAGTAGGAAAAAAAATATGGAACTGTAGTTAATTCACAAACACAAGATAAAATTGTAAGTTTGTTTATTTATATTTCAAACATTTATACGAAATTTATAATTTAATATGTTTATAATTTCAACAGTCTACCTTGGAGGCCATGGATGAGAAAGAAGTTGACAACTTAGAGCCAAATGATCATTTGAGTCAGGTGTTAGGTGTGGAGCATCCAGGAAGAGTCCATTGTAGACTAGGAAAAAACATTGTCCCCTCTAGGTATTGGTCATCATCAGACTCCTCTAAGGCCTCTGAGTTGGAAAGTGCGCGTGCTGAATTAGCTGCGACAAAGAAAATAGTATTAGAGGAGCGTAAAAAAAGTAATCTAATTAATGAACATTTCATGAAAGCTCTGTCAATTTTGAGTCAGTCACTACCATAAGAGGTTGATTCCACTTTTCATTGATGTATGGAATCAATGCACTCTTTAAGTAATGCCTCGGGTGATTCCCATGAGGGTCCTAGTGGCGATGACGGTGGTGGCGATAGAGCTGGAGAGGATGTTGCTGATGATGTTGTTGGTGACGAGATTGCTGATGATGATGTTGATGGTGCGGTTGGTGATGATGTTGTTGATGATGTTGCTGCCGATGTTTCTACTGATGATAATGATGCTGGAAATGGGGATGATGATGATGGCGATGGGGGGGATATTAATCCCCTCCATTTTTGACTTAGCGGAGAGACTTGTGTTGGAGTTTAATGTTTTTTTTGTATTATTGGACTCATTGTATGTGAATTTCTTTATGCAATGAAATGAATTTTGGATTATGTTTTCATCAGGGGTGTCATTTGTCAATTATTTAGGTAATTTTCACATTCCATATTTTTTTTATGGTTTGGTGTGTTTATTATTATCTCGCCATCTAATCTTGGCCTTAACAGTAGAGGGGAGGCTTGGGCTGGGGGGGCTGCAGTGGAGGGCTGGGGGGGATGTAGTGGAGGGATAGGGGGGATGGGGGGGGGGGGGCTGGGAGGGTTGGGGGGGCTGCAGTGGAGGGCTGGGGGGGGGTGGGGGGGAAGGTTGGGAGGGCTGGGGGGGGGGTGCAGTGGAGGGCTGGGGGGGGGGGGGCTGCAGTGGAGGGCTGGGGGGGGGGCTGCAGTGGAGGGCTGGGGGGGGGGGGTTGGGAGGGGGCTGGGAGGGGGGGGGTAGGAGGGGATGGTTGGGAGGGATGGGGGGATGCAGTGGAGCGATGGGGGGGGGGCTGTAGTGGAGGGCTGGTGGGGGGGGGTGGGGGGGGGTGGGGTGGGGGTGGGGGGGGGGGGGGTTGGGGGGGGGGTGGGGGGGGGGTGGGGGGGGGGTTGGGAGGGGGTGGGGGGTGCAGTGGAGGGCTGGGAGGGGAGGGGGCTGCATTGACTTAATCTCTCTTTCATATACTCGGCATGCAGAGGATGTTCATTAGGTGAGTATGATCGTGTCCTCCACTTTGAAGCAAAATAGATCTTCTATTGAAGGCATTGAAATGGTTTAGTTGTTTCTGATCTTTTGCTTTAAAAGTAAAGGCATTGATTTGTAGTTCCTGGAGTGATTCATATTTTTATGTGTTTGGTTTCTTTTAAAACAGGGGCCTTATGAAGCTACTGCAGTTGCTTTTGAGGCAATACCTCAAACTTTGGCACAAAATTGTGGTGTTAATGTGATCGGGACTGTGATTTCTCTACAAGGAAAGGCAAGTAACCTACACTCATTTCCCCTTTCCCCTTTCAATCATCGATTTATGATTATATTGTTACGCAGTTCAGTCATGACACCAAAAAATAAAATACTTTCCCTGTGTATTTTATTTTCTTAAAAGAAACTATATGCCTTGGAATGTCAATGAATCTCATCTTTGATTGGTATACAGTAAATATGGAGGAGGAGGAGCTTGGTAGGGGGGATGGGGAGGAGGGGTTGGGCAGGGGGGAACTGGGCATGAGGGAGGGGGAGGGGGAGGGGCTAGGCAGGGGGGAGCTGGGCATGAGGGATGAGCTGATATTTCAAAAATAAATCACTATCCTGACATTGAGGAACCACCCGACCCTATGGTAATACCATATCAACCAGATCAAACACCGTCAACACCTTTATTTCCACTAGGATCTTGATGAAAATCCTTTTTCCCTTATACCATGAGATATAAAGTTTATTTTTATCCTAGAGGGTATGTGTAGGTTGTGAGTATAAAATTAGTAGGTTTCCACAAACTATATCCCTATATATAATAAATACATATACAAGTGTATGATATGAACAAAAAAAACAATCAAAATTCCCCACTGATTGCTCTAGTTTTTCTTAACTATACTTATGTGAGACTTTACCTACCTTGTAAAATACTAATGTGGGAAGATACATACATAATATATCATACTAGAAGTTCCCTCGACCTTCCATATAATTTTATTTCACTTTGAATCACATTCCAACTAATAAATTATCACCATTATGTATAAATCATGATTCCCTAATGACACATCCATGTATTATATCACAACAACCCTAGGTTTCAAAACTTTTTACCAACAACTAGATCAATATCCTAACAAAACCCAACACACAGGGACTCATGTTATTTACCATGATTGACTAATCATCCCCAAACTATAATATAGATACAGTGATAATCCTACTCTAATCTAGTGGTCTCACACACTCCAATCATAGCCTAATACATTGTATCCTCCTTTGTATCAATTAACATTATCATCATATACCCTATGTCACTTAAATCTGGAGGATACCACCAAAACAATGGGGGTCAAAACAAATTCATGGGACCTGAACATTGTACACATGACCTCAATGACCTCAGTAACCACGATGAGAAACATCGCTAATAGCCTATTTCCACACCTTTTTCAACACCTCTGATAATGGTCAATATAATATACATCATACAAATGATCCTCCATATCCAAAATCCTAGTGGTAAATGTCACTCATAGTAAGGTGTATTTTCACTCATCATGTTCCCAAATAAGTGAATCAATTAGAACATCCCATGAATCACCACATTAAAACATGTGATATCATTCTCATCAATCCATTAAACCACACCATATAATATCCATTGTATATAAGGCCAAACTATCCATTTTAAACATGATAATACACCTATTTATCTCTTATGAGCTATGGAAGTTGCAAGTTGCTCAGTTCTCGGTTAGACATACACAACCCTACCCTCACCCATTTAATACACAATATATGTAACACATCTATTATCTATACTAAAACAAGCTTCTTCCAGCTTACCTGTCACCTTATTACGCAACCACGTCATCATCCAAAACAAATTACTCCCTCTAAAATCGGGCATCTGTCGACCGTGTTTTCATTTCCCCCATGCATCCATCCTCTACTCCTCCCTCCATCTTAGGGTTTCATTTCATCTGTCGCGAGACATTATCCTCCACCTCCACCTTCATCAGTGAATCCCGCACCCATTTCACCTCCACCACAATGCTTATGAATCTTGCTTCCATTTCCCCTTCGGTGCCCCTCTTATGGTTCACACTGCTATTTCCTCTCCGGTGCTGCACTTAGGGTTGTTTCTCGCATTTCCCCTCCCATTTCCAGTACCCACAAAACACTGAAGGCGTATTACTCGCTAATTTTTTCATCATGTACTACGGTTCATCATCCCAAATTTCCTCATCTCTTCATACGTTGCCTACAGTTCCTACTATTTCGAAGAATTTCACTCAGAAACCCTCCAGATTCACTCCATCTCATTCCCTAATTCCCTCAAGATCACGATTTCTATCCTCATCTACAACTATCGACTATTTCTACTCAATCGAATCTTGACCGATGTGTTGCTCGCCCCACAATAGGTATGTTATCGTAATATCGTTGAAATAATCTCCTAGACAATTTGCAGTATTTCCCTTCGCATAATACCTTTTCATACGTTATTACGCACTTCATCTTTTAAGATGAATATTGATTATTTTTATTTATATATTGCAGGTGACTCACTCTGTACATGAAGAGATCAAGGGAATCTTGCACTAATAAGTGCCAGATCTCTACAACAGGTATGTTTTCCTAAAATTGTGGAATTAACCTCCCTTCCATGCATCATTTTTCATTTGCATTTACACACTATATGAATGTAGGTTATTGGTCATAAAATCATGGAGTTAACCTCCCTTTCATCCAACATATGAATGCAGGTGATATGTTTTCACTATTGTCTCCACTGTATATTGATTTTTGTGGACTAAAAACATATGAAACAGATGATTATAATGCTTTTATACAATTATGTTTTCACTATTGACTCCAATGTATATTGACAAGGTAGTATTTTAGTATTATTATGTTGTGATTCAGAGAGTTTTGTCTCCATTATGGGATATTCATCTCACATGAATAGTCAATGGATCTGTTCAATGATGAAAAGTTGTAGATTTGTGGGTCATGTCTAAGAGTTGCTAGAAATACTTTTATTATTCTTATCCCAGCATAGCGATGAACCGAAATATTGGTGAATGTGAATGGGCTGATGGAATGAATGCCTTCAATTTACAATCATGGAGAAGAATCTTAAGAGATGTGTATCATTTATGTCTTAGCGAGGATTGATGCAGGTATTTTTTTCCCAACTAATTCTTCAACAAGATAGGATGTATGGAAGTTAATATTGTTTACAACTCAAACAGTAAATGATACAGTGATAATCACATTCTTCATGAGTTTGACTGGATAGTCTACGAGTTTCACTTTATATTTGTTGAGCTGAATCTGAGATCGACATACTAAAGCTATACAACAACTTAAATTCAACTATATTGAGCATCTTGTGAGTTCCATCCAGTATTTAATGAGATTAATAAATATATTGATATTTTAATATATAAATTATTATTAATTTATATTTATTATTTTAAGATATTTATAAATTCCTTTTATATGTTTTTTTTTAATTTCATGTACTTTAGTAGTGCTTAAATGGGTGGGTTTGATTTGTTCATTTTCAAAATCAAATCAAATTTGAATTTTGAAAACCAGTATTTGACTGAGTTTAAGTTGTGTAATGAGTTTGAGATAAATCTCAAGATGGAGTACTGTAATTTGTCACTCTACTCAAAAAAAACACTTTATTCTACAATTTCAAATTAGAATTTTTTATAACTAATACTACATACAAACTGTGCCTGTCTATTCTTATTGCAAGAGTATGACAAAATTAAATCTTTTCTGAAAAACATAACTATTGAAATCACCCTGGATCGGGTTAACAAACATAACTTATGGGAACATAATAGGTATTTCTTGTGTTATAATCTGTTTTTTATTACAGTGAGTTGTATTACCTTAAATAAACATACCTTAAGGGAACATATTTAGTTGGACACCCGATTTTAGATTTGTTTTCTGTTATAATCTGTTTTGTAATACAATGAGTTGTAGTACCTTATCAAGTTTTTAGGATGTTTTCTAACAGGTTTCATTACCTTACCTGGTTGGGTCTACATCCAAATAAAACATGTCATGCATCTAAATATTTAATGCAGGGAGATTCAGGATTTGAAGTAGATTTCAGTGGCACACTCTGTTACTGTTACTAAACCTGAACAACTACAATACTCTATTCCAGCCTCTAAACGAGTTGAACAACATTATATGGGTTTTTTAGATTTTTTACACATGAAACATCTTACAATGAATATTAAATCTTCAAAAAATTATTTCTACGATTTTAGGTATGATTATTTTATAACTAAAATACTGAATACTAAATGATTGTCCATTCTTATTGCAAGAGTAAGAAAAAATCAAATATATTTTGAGAAACATATCTTATGACCAAACCAAGGGTCGAGTCAAAAAACATATCTTAAGGGAATTAATATGGTATGTTTTGTGTTCTAATATTTTCTTTATTACAGTGAGTTGTAGTACCTTACAAAAAACATATCTTAAGGGAACTTATTCAGTTTCAGAGTCGAATTCATAATTTTTTTCCTGTTATAATATGTTATAATCTATTTTATATTATAATGAGTTGTAGTAACTTATCAAATCTGTTATACTATTTTCTAACAGGTTTCAGTATGCTACCCAAATTGGGTATTCAACCAAGAGCTGGGCAGTGGGGAGGGCTGGGCAGGGGGAGGGAGGAGGAGGGGATGGGCAGGGGGGAGGGAGGGGGAGGGGATGGGCAGTGGGGAGGGAGGGAGAGGGGCTGGTCAGGGGGGGAGTGGGAGGGGGAGGGGCTAGGAAAGGGGGAGGGGGAGGGGGAGGGGCTGGTTAAGGGGAGGGCTGGGCCGTGGGGAGGGAGGGGGAGGGGTTGGGCAGGGGGGAGGGGGAGGGTGTGAGCTCATTATTTAGAAATGTCTTGTGGATTCCAACTAGTGTTTTTTAATGTTCAATTGGATGGATCATTGTTGGAGAGATCAGGTAGTTTCTATGAGGATATCGTTGTTTTACTTTGTGTATTGGGACCATTTGAGGAATACCATTTAAAGAAGTCTATTTTTCTATACTTGATCGACTCTAAAAAGGAGCTTGTGGATGGGGTATATAAATAGTTTTAGGAGGCTTTTATATGGGGTATATAACCAAACACTGAAGGAGTTTTAAATTGTGGTGTATAACCAATTTTTGAATAAAGGATAGGGTGTATAACCATTTGATGGATTTTTATAGTCACACTGTATAACCAATTAGTATTGATATTATTAGAGTATCCATGTTTTCTCGTATAAACAACATGGAAAGTAGGATTTTCACTGAACTTTGTAAATCATCTTGTTCCGGTATTGTGCTTTCATTTTCATATGTATGAGGTAAGGATGATATTTTTATATAGAGGATCATGTATTTAACCATCCATAGAATGGATTTATAGTTCTAGTTTAGTTGTTTAGATGTTGGGGATTAGGTTGTATTATCGAACAACTAGTTTGACATGCCATGTATATGTGCTATTGCAGGTGCAGAATGGAGGTGCAGAATGGTGGGAGGTGCAACTGCCTAGGGAACCTGTCTATACCCACGGTTTACCAAACCATAGGTAAATGTTGTTGTAATTATACAGGTTCCAACCATGGTTTGGTAAACCGTGGGTAAATATCGGCTGCTGTGAATCAGTATACCCATGGGTTTTACATCAACACCTATGGTTTTCAAACTGTAGGAATACATCAATACCCACGGTTTATTAAACCGTGGGTAATAAAAATTTTCCGTGGTCTATAACCACAGTTTTCAAAGAACCGTGGGTATAGACCTATTGCGACGGCACTGCAGCCCACAGTTACTGAAACCGTGGGTATAGGGTATACCCACGGTTTCAAGGGCTATACCCATAGTTTTAAACCGTGGGTATAGGTGCTATTTCCAGTAGTGGACATTATTTGATTTTATCTTTTCCATATTATACTAAAGTTTAAGTTTAAAATGCTTTTGTTTTATTCTTATACACTGCCTTAAATGTTTATGCTTATTTATGAAAGTTTTTGCTATATTGTTATCCTTACTGAGCATCTGAGCTCACCCATTTATTATGTTTTATTTTCCCAGGATTCCAAGAAGTGTATTATGATTGATAAGCAGGTTTAATCTAGGGGATTAATGGAGTTATTAAAGGATAATTTATGTTGTGTTTTATTTTATAATGGGTAATGTAATTTTCATGTATGGAATCTATTTTCCAAGACTGCTAAACTGATCGGTCTTTCAGGACTTGATTCCTTGTAATCATGCCAATGTATTAAAATAATGCACCGACTCTGGGTAACTAGGGTCGAGGTGTTACACATTGAGTTATGATTGTTCTTCTTATAATTTGGAATAATTATCCCTTACGATTGTGTTGTACTATACTTCATCTCATGTTTCTATGAATCTATATTTCTTTCTCATGAACTCCTTTTCAAAGGTTGTTACATTCATTCTTCTTCTTTGATGGATTTATTTCTTTATAAAAATACATCATTGTGAAGAATAATTCACATCCTTCCTAATATATATTTACCTTCCATGTCCATATTCTTTCTTTCCACAACCTTTTTCCTTTTTTATTTTAAAATTCAACTATGTAATATCTCTTGTGATCTTAAAAATTCTATTTACCACTTTTTAAAAGTAATTTTTCTCTCCTTTTTGTGATGTGAGTTTTAATAAAATCATTTTTAAGATATTGAAAAGGCTCTTCCTTTAATGATCATGTATTTTATCTTCAACTCCACATTTCCTTTAGATAACATTTATGTCCTTTTCAAGGATGATTTAATAAGATATTTTTTTATAAATAAGGTTTGAAAAAGTCTTAATGCCAACTTCTTAAAAATAATATTTTTAAAGGTGAATCATAACTTTGTCTCTTTCCAATGATGTTAATAAATTTTTTCTAATGACTCTTTTTATGTTTTACTTCAATTTTACTCTTTAAATTAAAAATATCTATCACCTATGAAGTTATGTGATGCCCATAATTTTTAGATGTAATTTTTTTAATAAAATTCATTTTTTAATGTATTCCCCAAATAATTAATTGATTTATCGTTTTATGGGTATTTTTTTTTCATTTTGAATATTATTTTTTGAAAAAGAAATAAAAACAAGTTTTCAAAATAATTTTAGTCTAAATTTTTAAAGTGTTTATCTTATTTAGGTAAAATCTAGACATTTTTCTACCAATCTTAAGGAACCAACTAGGAGGCCAGCATGAAGGAGCCCGCACGTGCTAACCAAGATAAGAGCATATGAGGAACAATATACACACTGAGTGTGCATGGGGTGGACCAATGCCCACTAGGCCCATGTATGTTAGCACATACGATGAAATGTGAGGTGTGTGAGTGGACTATGAGCCTATCCTTAGAGTAGGACACTAAAGTGCATTGCCCACATCGAGCATAATAAAGGAGGCTAATACTAATGAAACCACTAATGTGGTATAAAGATAAATTTAGTTACTATGCACTTAATACAAAATAGAAACCATTTCCCTTTAGCCTACATGACCCTCTACTCATAAAATTTCCCACCGTCGTCTGCACCCGCTAGCACCGTACCATCACTAGAGCCAACATATTTCACCATTTTCACCAGTGTCCAAGCTCAGTGAATCCCCCGGTTTCCACTACCGAAGACTAGAACTACCATGGATGACATATGGAAACTTGATGATGCCAAATATATTAATTTTTAAGAATATGAATCCCCCATAAGAATGAAAACCAAACAGACTCGACTACGATTTGAAGTATTTCATAGTCAATATACATGCATAAAGAAAAGGAGACTATAGTGCCCACATAAATTATGCTACCAATGCCCCGCTACTGTCTCCACCCACTTTCTACTGGTTCTCTTATATTGTCATCTTAAAACCACTATCCACCAACAATAAAATGCTTCCATTGAGCCACTACCATTGCATGACTCTTATTTTATTTCTTTCCTTCACTACTGTTGAGTTGCTACTGGTGATCCACTTCCATTGGTATTTCTACCATAAACTTGATTCCATTTCCATTCCACCGTTAGCGGTGTTGGGCGCCTTCCTGGTTGGCGCACCGTGTAACTCCTCCTCAAATGGTTCCCACGTGGTTTCTCTTGTAATGGGGTGTTTTTAATGTGGGCCAAGACCGCATGAATTAATTCATGCGGTGACACTCTTTTGACATGGATGCATTATTTGACGCTGATTCTTTTTCCTATATAAGGAGGCAGAGGCAAGGCATTTCAACATCACCAACAACAACAACACTAATAGAAAATTCCATTTGTTGATCTCCTTTCTTCGAAGATCATCTTTACTGCTCTCCATATTTGATCCACACTTTTATTCTTGAGTATTACTTTTGAGATCCCTTCCATTTTTGGGAAGTATCTACCATGTACCTCTTGATTTTAGTGGATTTCTCTTTCTGGACCAGGTCCCATGGTTTTTCCCTTTCGGGTTTTTCACGTAAAAATATCTGGTGTCAACTTTACTGTCTGCACATTTAATTTCGGGTTGCTGCACCCCAGTTTTATTTGGGGGGAGATTTTATTTTCCGTTGTGCATTCGATTTTTCAATTGTTTGCATGTTCATCGCTTTCCTGTCTTTCCCAACATCTAGTATCAGAGTGTTTGGTTCTTTTTTTTTCATATTTATTATGGAGGCCAATTATAGTAGGATGATTTTTCTGAATGGTACCAACTACCATATGTGGCGACTTAAAATGAAGGATCTGCTTTTTGTCAAGCGAATGCATCTTCTAGTGTTTAGTACCCAGAAGCCAGAGAGAATGTCAGATGAAGAATAAGCATTTGAGCATGGGATGGTTTGTGGCTTTATTCTCTAATGGGTCAAAGACAATGTGATGAACCACATTGTCAACATCTCTCATGCCAGAACTTTGTGGGAGAAGCTTGAGACGACCTACGCTTCCAAGACGGGAAACAATAAACTGTTTCTTCTCAAGAAAATGATGAATTTGAGGTACATAGAAGGTATGTCTATTTATGATTATTTAAGTGAATATCAAGGATGTTTTTATCAGTTTTATAGCATGGGTATCAATTTTGAAGATGAGGTTTTAGCACTTTTACTGCTTAACACTTTACCCGATTCATGGGAGAATTTACGTGTTACTCTAACCGGTTCTACTCCTAATGGTGTTGTGACATTTTGTTTTTTCAAGTATGCTATTTTAAATGAATAAGTCAGGGGACGTACTCAGGAGAAATCTTCTTCAGATCTTTTAGTCACAGAGAACAGGGGGAGAAGATAGGACCGGGGGCAGAGTAGTCGAGGTAAGAGCAGAGGCAGAAGAAAATCCAGACCGAAGCAGAGATATTTCGAATGTCATCATTGTGGTAAGAAGGTTCATGTTAAGAAATTTCGTTATTAGATAAAAAGAGAGAACAAATTGAAGGAAAATCCACAGAAGAAAAATGGTGATGGAGATGATCATGTCACCACTACTATAGGGGTGATCTTGTTATTGTTTATGACTCCATTAACATTGCTTCTGATGATTCTTGTTGGGTTGTTGACAGTAGTGTCTGTTTTCACGTGACATCAAAGAAGGAGTTCTTTACATCTTACGACCCAAGTAATTTTGGAATTTTAAAGATGAGAAATGATGGTCATGATGATGTTGTAGGCATCATGACTATTTTTTTAAAGACCAGTACATGAATTAATCAGATTTTGAAGAATGTTCGACATGCACCTGAGGTTTGCTTGAATATCATTTCTACCAACATTCTTGATGATGAAGGGTTTATCATTACTTTTGGTGATTTCCAATGGAATATTTATAAAGGCTCTTTTATTGTGGCTTGAGGGAAGAAGAAATCAGGTTTGTACTAGACTAGAGCTTCTATTTCTTGTGATACTACTTGCATTATTGAGTGCAGTGTTTCATCCAAGTTGTGGCATAAGAGGCTCAGTCACATAAATGAGAAAGGTCTTGGTTGTTTGGGCAAGAGAAATATTCTTCCATATTTGAAGAGTGTCAAATTGGACACATGTGATCATTGCATGGATGGAAAATAAAGTAGAGTGAGTTTCAGCAGTCATCCTCCACACAGGAAGTCACAAGTACTTGAATTGGTACATTCTGAAGTTTTTGGTCCTTTTAAATATAATACATTTAGTGGTGGTCTTTATTTTGTTACATTTATTGATGACTACTCACGAAAGATTTGGTTTTATGTTTTGAATTCCAAAAGTCAGGTGCTCAATGTTTTTAAGAAATTTCATGTTTCTGCTGAGAGGGAATCAGGCAATAAATTGAAATGTATTCGCACTGACAATGGAGGAGATTATTTTGGTCCTTTTGATCAGTATTGTAGGCAAGAAGGTATTCGACATCAGAAGACGCTGCCCAAGACACCTCAGCTGAATGGTGTAGCTGAGAGGATGAACAAGACTTTGCTGGAAAGAGTTCATTGTTTTCTTTCAGAAGCAAAGTTTCCTAGACATTTTTGGGGTGAGGCTTTACTTACTACTGATTATATTATCAATTTATCACATGTGGTTACTTTGCAGACAGACACTTCCAAAAAATTTTGGTATGGCAAAGAGATCAGGTACGATCACTTGCGTGTTTTTGGTTGCAAGGATTTTGTTCATGTGCCTAGAGATGAGAGATCCAAGATGGATATTAAGACATGCCTATGTATTTTTATTGGATATGGACATGATGAGTTTGGGTACAGGTTCTATGATCCTATTTTGAAGAAACTTTCCTGAAGCCGTGATGTGGTTTTTAAAGAGGATCAGACTATTGCAGACATTGATAAAGGAGAAAAAGCTACTTCTCCAACTTCTAATGGTTTTTTCAGTCTTAAGCCAGGTTCTGATTCACATTTACCTAATATTTTTTATTCTGATGATCATTTTTATGTACAAAATGATGATCAAGGTGAAAAGGTTGGAGTTGATGTTTACTATGCACCTTTTTTTTCTAATGATCTGGTTCCAGGGGTTATTAATGAACCCGTAGTTCCACTCTGGAGGTCATCTCAGCATCACATTTCTTCTACTCAATATTCACTTGATGAGTATTTACTCCTCACTGAAGGGGGAGAACCAGAATCGTTTTATGAGGCAATGGAGAGTGAACAGAAGGACATGTGGGTTGCGATAATGGATGACGAGATGAAATCATTGCACGATAACCATACTTTTGAGCTGATGAAGTTACTGATAGGAGTGAGAGATTTGAAAAATCAGTGGATTTATTAGATTAAAAATGAATAATCCAGTTCTATTCCATGATACAAGGCTAGGTTAGTTGTCAAAGGCTTCCATCAATAGAAAGGTATTGATTTTGATGATATTTTCTCACCTGTTGTCAAAATTTATTCCATTCGGGTTGTTCTTGGTTTGGCTGCGAGTTTAGATCTACAGATTGAGTAAATGGATGTGAAGAAAACTTTTCTTCATGGAGATTTAGATGAGGAGATTTATATGGATCATATAGAGGGTTTTTTTGAAATAGGTAAAGAAAATCACATCTTCAGGTTGAAGAAGAGTTTGTACAGTTTTAAGCAAGATTTGAGGCAGTGGTATAAGAAGTTTGAATATGTCATTTCTCATCAGGGTTTCATGAAGACATATTCTGATCATTATGTTTTTTTCAGATATTTATTGATGATGATTTTATTATATTGTTGATTTATGTTGATGATATGCTCATCGTTGGCCATGATACTTCTAGAATTGACAGATTAAAGAAGGATATTTGTCAGCCTTTTGCGATGAAAGACTTGGGGCCAACATGACAGATTCTTGGCATGATGATCTCCCATGATAGGAAGTCCAAGAATTTGTGGTTATCTCAGGAGAGATACATTGAGAAAGTTCTTTAGATATTTTCTATGGATAGAGAGAAAGTGGTTAGTACTCCTCTTGATTTACATTTTAAGCTCAGTACCAGTCAGTCACCTTCTACTAATGAAGAGAGAGAGGAGATGCAACACATACCTTATTCATATGCCATTGGATATTTGATGCATGCAATGGTATGTACTAGACCTGATATAGCTCATGCAGTTGGTGTGGTCAATCATTTTCTATCAAATCTATGTAGATATCATTGGAGAGTAGTGAAGTAAATTTTTCATTATCTTCGGGGTACTTCTGATCTGAGAATGTGTTTTCGAAAATGGGAACCTATGCTTTGTGGCTTTATAGATTCAGATATGGTAGGAGATATCAATTTGAGGAAGTCTACTTCAAGATATTTGATCACTTTTTCAGGGGGAGCTATATCTTGGCAGTCTAGATTGCAGAGATGTGTTGCTTTATCTACCACAGATTTAGAGTTTATTGTAGCTACTGATGCATGAAAAGAATTGTTGTGGATGAAAAAGTTTATACGAGAGATCAATTTAAATTGGGACAGGTATGTTTTATTTTTTGATAGTTAGAGTGCTATTTTTTTGGTAAAGAATTCCACTTTTCATGGTAGGTTGAAACATATCGATGTTCGATATCATTGGATCTGAAATTTTCTTGATTCAAGACAGTTAGAGCTTGATAAGATCCACACTGATAAAAATAGGTCTATCATGTTGACCAAGAGTTTACCTAGAGGAAAATTTGAGACTTTCCGACAGACTACAGGGTTGGAGGTGATCCCCATTTGAGTTGGAGGGGGAGTTTGTTGGGCACCTTCCTAGTTGGCGCACTGTGTAATGCCTCCTCAAATGGTGCTCACACGATTTCTCTTGTAGTGGGGTGTTTTTAATGTAGGCCAAGACCGCATGAATTAATTCACATGGTGACACTCTTTTGACACGACGACATTATTTAATGCTGATTCTTTTTCCTATATAAGGAGGTAGAGGAAAGGCATTTCAACATCACTAGCAACAACAACACTGAGAGAAAATCCCATTTGGTGACCGCCTTTCTTCAACGATCTTCTTTACTTATCTCCATATTTTATCCACACTTTTATTCTTGAGTATTACTTTTGAGATACCTTCCATTTTTGGGGAGTCTCTACTGTGTACCTTTTTATTTTAGTGGATTCCTCTTTCTAGACTAGGTCTCGCAGTTTTTCCCTTTCGGGTTTTCCACGTAAAAATTTCCGATGTCAAATTTATTTTCTTCACATTTAATTTCGGATCCCTGCGCATCCATTTTATTTGGGGGGAAATATTTTATTTTCCGCTACGCATTTGCTTTTTCAATTGTTTGCACATTCTTCGCTTTCCCATCTTTCCCAACAAGAGGTTCCCTATTACCGCTACTATCTGAGTTCCACTGTTACACTTCTCCCATCTCTCTCTACCACTATTGTGATTCTGCTATCGTCACATGCCTCCACTACCAGTATCATGTTACCATCTCTCTCTACCACCATTGTGATTACTCTAGTTCTTTAAATACCTGATGAAGATAATGGCATTACCTCAGAAAAACCAAATTAGAAAAACCAAACCAGTTTTGGTTTGAGAATATATTATTTATCTCGCATTTCTGAAGAAACCTGAATCAAATCTGGGGTATAATAAATGAAAGAGGCCGAGGAAATAAAAAACAGTGGGATATTGAACTAAAACCAAATGGAAGATGATGATATTTTGGATTTGAAGCCAAAGAATTATGAACTAATGATGGGTATTTGTAGAAATAAGATACTTTCACCTCAATTCAAATGTTTAAATAACCTTAAGGAATACACTTTTTGTTCATGATAAGTTTCATGAATTAATAAATAGGTATGCCAACCAAGTCATGATTGATTTACATGAATCCCATGCATGAATTCCACATCACAGGAATCTCCTGAAGATTTTAAATGGATCCATGCATGTTAGGAAAGCCTAATTTATGTGTGAAGAATAATTTCCAAAATTATGATCAAACTTCACATGAAGAATTCATGTGCACTGTATGCATTTTTGAATTAAAATTCTCTTTGGAGAAGATATCACATGATTCCATGATGGATAAATATTTTTAAAGCCACAAGTCATGAGGATTTTAAGATCTCCCTAAGTATTCAAAATGAAATTAGTAAAGTTTGACCATGAAGAATTATCTGAATGTGAATATTCAAAGAATTTAAGGAAGGGATTTTGTGCCTATAAATAAATGGAGATGTCACCCTATATGGGGGAAGAAGGATTGTAGAGTAATCGGATAGAGAAGATCAATCTGATGCTCTGTATTTCTGCTACTTTATTTTTTCTTTACGTTATTTTTAATATGTCATCCACTCCTTTAATCTCTATTTCATCTTTGATAGAGGGGTATAACTTTTGGGTGATTGGGTAAGGGAATAATAATCTCTTATGATTATTGAGTCTACAATCTTTAAATGAAAATAATGTCTCATTTTATTACTAATTGATTTCAATATTTAGTTACATAGTTATTCTTGAATGAGATTGTGTTTAAGTTAATTATATCATGTTATTTATTTCCTTTGTCAAGGAACCACCATATCCCTCTATTTGGTTTTAGACCACATCGATTTAATTATCTGAGGCTAAGTAGTGAGTTTTTAGTGATTGCTGACATGTGATGTAGTTAAAAATTATTATACTTGGTTTACTTGGGAATCAAAATACCTAATTGGGTATTTCTTAAGTGAATTGAGGGTAATTAACTATGTTTTTTATTCATTAGAAGGAGGTTATAATTAAGAAAATAAATTTTTAGGCTAGTCTCATCATTATCAATCAATCAAGGGTGAATAGGGGAAGCGATCGTGGAACCTATCATTTATCAATTAACAAGGGAAAGTGATAAATTTTAGAATAACATGATGAGATTAAAATTAGGAAGCCAAACTTTACCTGATCACTTGTCTCTTGATATGAATTTAAAGGATTTATTTTGTTTTATTCTTATTCATAGAAATAAAAACACCATCATTGATTTTCTAACTCACGAAAACTAGATTTAGAGAAATCCTCTTAAGAAACAACCTAGGTTGCCACTACTACTACATTCCATAGAAAATTAATTATCTTTTTCCACACACTATGATAGGTGTGAATCATTATGTTTTATGAATTACCCTCTAAAAACCTTTATGAAATACTTATTTTGGGTGATTAATTTTTTAGTATCAATCGATCTATTTATTGAATTCATTTTATGTGATACCATTTGGAAATGTTATGAAACCCATTTTATTTCCATGGGGTTTTCATGATATGATATATGATTGATTTCATATGGCACACATATGTATGGGTGTTGAAAGGTGAGGTCCTATATTATAACAAACTATAATTTTATTAATGAAATTTCCCTTTTGATTATATAATTGTGTCATATTTAGTAATTTAGTATTATATAAAGCATATGCACTACATTCTAGAACCAAAAACATTTTATTATATTAATTTGAACATCACATTTAGAAAATTAATATATCCTCAATAATTGATAGTATTACAATGGGGTAAAAAATAAAAAATAATATAGATATAATATGAAAATTTGGATCTTCTTGATCCCCCAGAATAATCACACTCATGAACGATACTATAGAAATGAAACAAATTATTAGTAATGAAATATTCATTTTGAAAATTAAAATATATATAATTTTGAGAGAAAATTTAAGTTAATGAAAAATGAATGAAAAATGATTTATTTATATAAAGTAGGAAACCCATTTGACCATTATAAATATGACTTTTGGAATAGTAATCTGATAATTGGAATGGTAATCTGACCATCAAGAATAGTAACTTGACTGTTAGAATAGAAAACTCAATTATGTAATTGTAAAATAATATTTAGGTATATTATAATATGAATATATGATATATTTATATCATGATACAAGTAAATAATTTTTTTAAAAATGATTATTAAGTGTTTGTATTTTTGTAAAACATATATGTTTTATTTGTAATTTTATATCAAATAAAAAGTTTTTAAATAAAATTTATTTTCATAAAACATGTTTATAAAATAATATTAAGTTTAATTATAATAATAATTTAATTTTATGAGACCATAAATAAATTTTCAAAGGGTTATAAAAATAATCATAATATTAAAATTGGTATTTTTCAAAGAAATAAGGATTTTATTTAAAAATTAAATTATCATATTAAAAAATTATTTTCATAAAATTGATATTATTTTTGGAATATTCACATAAAAAAGTAGTTAGGGTGAATTTTTGGTACTTTTATAAGATAGTTGATATTTTAGTGAATATTGAAATACAATAAAATATGATATTTACCATTCTATGATAAATACATGAATTTATGAGTCATGGGTGATGTAAGAAAACATTATTTCTAACTCACTTACTCTAATTACCATATATAGTCTCAATAGTCAACACTATTGGTATTCCTGAGGTAAAATAATAAACCAATGACCATAATATTAAAAAAACACCCCTCTCATCCCCTTATAAATACCACCCATCAACACCTCTTCTCCCCACACATTCTAACTTCCTTGACATAAAAAATATCTACAAAAATATCTCCTCATTTAACCCATCCTTTTATAATCATTTGTATCATAAAAAAACCAATCTAATACACCTTAAGGGGAAACCTAAGAGGGGACATCCAAAGGAGTAGATAATACCCTCAACCGAGCCTATTAATTTTTCTTCCTCCTCATCCTCCAAAGGAAATTACATAAAACATGGTATAAAGAATATAGTACCATATATATACTGTAATTTTATTATTTTAATGGAATATCTATCATCCAACCTCTTCTCACTTTATTCTAAAATGAAAATGTTGTTTACAATATGGTCGGTTCACCACCTCCACAAACAACATAATTTTTTTCCACTGCCTTTATGGATGGTTATAGAAATAATATTATGATAAAATATGATGATAATAAGTATATTATAACTTATTTAATGTTATTTAATTTATTAATAATAATTTAATTATATAAAAAAATTTAGTTCATGGTGGTCGGTAAAACCGCCTAAATAAACTAACCGTATAGTGATAACATTTATACTAAACGAATCAACCCTATGTTTAGAACACATATATATTATTGGGAATATTTAATATTCTAAAATGAAATGAATATAATTTCATTACACTTCTTGGAGTTGTGGAACCATTCTATAATAACTCTCATAATTACCTACAAATTAATCATACCTTGAAACCATCAAATGAACATCCTTGGGACAATAGAAATAAAAATGAAATCTCAATTAAATGACTATAAAATAACATAAAATCCTAATAATAAATAAAATATATTTGAATAAGGTTCTCAAAAATGTATTTAATTAATATAATTTTATTATTCGGGAGGTTAAGTGAGAGTACAAAATGAATCTAGACACGAGGTAATGGATCTCTCTGAACCACCATATTTTTATTTGGGTTCTGATTTCTCTCTCTTTACCTCACTTTCTATATATTTAACTCACTTTATCTCTCTATTTTTCTTATTTAATTATTATATTTTCTATATATATTTCCCACACATATATACCTAGTTTAATTCACCTTCCTTGACGGGGATACATATGTTTTAGAGGTTCCCTTCTTAATTTCTTTCATTAAGCATAGCCGATTAAAGGGAATATCCCTATTTTGTTACCTCATTTCAAGAACCACTCAATGAAATATTTTTTACCTTACATGGTTTCTAAAAATACTCATTTTATTAAATAAAATTATTTTATTTCATTTCTTGTTTTATGAAAATTATCATTCCCTTACCCTCTTTAATGATTCTTTACCCTTTTCCTAAAACCTCACTTAAAAGGAATATTTCAAAAATTATTTCTACACGCCTTTTTATGTCATCAATTCACATGGACTTCATTTTAATATCTTATTATTATTTATTTATCTATTAATTTAGAATAATGATTTAATCCATTCTTTTATGGAATTCATTATGATATTCCATTTGGCTAGGTTATAAAACTTGATTATGCAACCCATTTCCTTTCCGTGGGATTTTTTCTGATGCTTATTCCTTATGTATGATTTACTTACATGTAACACATATGCATGTACATGTTATTATGAGTGCACCCAGATCACTCTTTGATTCATTGAGTAATGTTTATGTCTCATGATATAATATGTATGGGATCAAGGAGTAAGCCTAATCCATGATGGGACTCTTATGATTATTTCATGTTCTATATTACTAACAAATTCCTATGATGCTTTGATATTATATTCTATACATACTTATGTCATTTATCCATGTTATCATTCATGTAACCTTCATCTTATGATATCATGATATGTAATTTAATTAATATGATATTTTTATTTATCTTGTTTATTCATTTACTAGGATTTTTAGCACATCCATTTTATTTATGTATTCCCTAGGTTATCCTATGAACATTTTGGATATCAAAGGTATTTAGGATCTCATTATAGAAAATAAAATAGCGACATCCTGTTTTAGTCTCATTTTTATGTATTATAAACCTAGTATCCCAAACACACTAGACTTATAGATCCTTAGGTTGTGTTTTTTCATATTTATGTTAAAAATATAATGATAATATGTGTAAGAGGCTTGAGTCACTATATATATCTCCCTCCAATGCATTGGTTAAGGTTCTACATCTCATGAGATAAAAATGAGTTTTAGGTTTGTGACGCATCAACCAAAAATGGGTTATAGGTTTGTGATTCCTAATCCATTAATGGGATTATAACTGTGACACATAATCCACTATTTAATATACTACATTATTACAATACCAAATCCACCATTTAAGGTTTTATTATGATTATATTTGTTCCATAGTTACTTGTTATTCTACATTTCCGTATTATTTTAAATTTCTATGCTATATACACATTTTATGCTCCAAGGCCCATGATTATTATCTTATGATTATTTATTCTTTTTCCAAGGTATATGTATGATAATTTGATATTACATTTCCTTCTATTATTACTTATGGGAAACTCTTATTTTTACATACTTTTTTATCAAATATTTCTCCCATGCTCATGTTTTCTCACCTACTTATGATCTAACCCTTTTATGACTCGATGATAAGTTTCACTTACTGATAAATTGAGCTCACCCCTATTATGCTTCCCATTTCCCTAGGAAATTATATGCAAGAATTTTTTAAAAGGAAGAATTATGTAGAAATGTTGTGAGAGATTTTGAAGTAATTATGAAAAATAATATCTTTATATATCCAATCTCCAAAGACACTAAACCTTTTGGTTCTAGGATTGTGATATTATTGTGAGATGTAATGTTTAATTAATGTGAAATATTTGAAAGTTTATCTTTGGATGTCTCACTTTTCATAAAATATGGTACTTAAAGTATGTATTTTTAGCACCATATTCAGGAGTGCAAGTCTGGGGTGCCTCATAGATGTAGGTCATCCAACCAAACCTTGTAAAATTCTTGTGTTTTTTTGCTTATGTGCATGAGTTCAAGTGAGAGGGGATTTAGCTCAACAAGACTAAACTGCTGGCCTAGTGTGAGATTCCTATATGGTCTCGAGAGGGGGGGGGGGTAAATAGACCTTCATAAAATTTCAATAGATTAAAATATTAGTATTTAATATCAGAGTTCAATTCATGAAAACATAACTGCATATAAAAAATATATAAGTGCAAGTTTGTGTGTATGCGCATTAGAAATAAAAATAAACCAAGAACACCATATTTTTATAGTTTTTCAGATCCAGATGATCCTATACCTCCTCATAACTCCCCTATTCTCCTTGATAGGAATAGTACCCATTAGAAAAAGACACACTTTTGAAAGGTAGTAATGACCTTTAAAACCCCCTCCTTTCGCTCACCCAGAGGCACAACCCAGAAAATCCATCCCTTATTTCTACAAACCAAGAAAAAAACTAGATCAAAACCTGAATTTTAAAGATATTAACAACTTGATAGACCCACCTTTTATTTAGGAGGTATTACCAAGAACAACCAGATCTATTTTTAGAAGGTAAAATCATAAACTGACGATACACTATATACAAAAAAGATAAAGACATAACTTCAAAAACCATAAAAGAAATGTATAAAAAAATGATGATTGCAGCTTGATCACTCCTTCAAAAATATTTCACATTGATTTTGATTCATGGTTGAATAGTATTCAATAATCATAGTATCAAAATCCCAATAATATATCTTGTATGTATCAGTTTGTTACTCCATATTTATCTATCTCTTGATTAGAAATTATAAAAAAATTCCAAATGGACACATTTAGATAGATCTAAAATCAACTCCATATGGGATTATATATTTTTGATCCTCCCACTGATCTTTAAAACATGTTTCCAAAGCTTGCACCATTCTTGTATAGGAAAATTTAAAATAGAGCGCAAACAAAACAACAACAAAAACAATAACAAATATCTCAAATACACATAATAATGAAACCATGTATGAGTGTTTTAACATAAAAATTATTCAAATAAGCATAAATTTTAGTTCTGTGTAAACATTATTCCCATAAGCATAATTTTCCTATAAGCATCATTTTCAAATAAGAATCATTTTTATGTAAGCATATTTTTACATTGCTAAAAAACATAATTTCATTAGGGTAAAAGATAAATATGTAAGGTTCATTTTAATTCTCCATATGAGTCATTATAGTTTACTTAAGAGTCTTTTTAATCTTCATATGAGTATTTTATAAATGAATATGAGTAATTTCAAGTTCACATATGAGTCATTTTTTAGATTACGCATATGAATTTGAATCATGTAAGCCTTTAGATTAAACACAATACTTATGGAATATGTATTTAGATCTATCTTGTAAGACTTACATTCTCATAATACTTATATTTTGTAAGACTTCAAATTTATTATTAATACTTTCAAAAACCATAAGACTTCATAAAGCATTTCATGTGAATTTAAAAACTGGAATTCTTAAGACTTTAAAAACTCATTTTGTAAGACTCTAAACTAGAATCTATAAAACTTAATAATCATAAAATTTAACATGTAAATTTTATTCTAATGTGATAGTTATTTTATTATACACTCTATAAGCCTTGCAATAAATAGAATATCTAAAAAAATTGCTTCATTACTTTTAGTATCACACTTATCTAAATTATCCTTAGAATTTAAAATAAATACTTTACACACAAAAATTGTAAAGTAACCAACATTAGGTTTATTTTAATTAAAAAATTCACAAGGTGTTTTATTTACTAAAGGTATAATGAAAACTCTATTTAAAATATACTTTTTTTTTGTATTAACCGATCCAGGCCTAAATTTTTTGGTAAATTAAATTCATTTAACATTGTTATATCTATCACCAAAATAGTTTATTTTAAAATTTTACCACAACATTTTGTTATGGTACTCAAGGATCATAAAATCAATGATAATGACCATTATATTTATAGAATATCTTAAATTATAAATTGAAAAATTCATCTACACCACCACTTCTAATTAATATAATTATGTAACCCTTATTGTTTTTCTCTAATTTATAAAATGTAGTAATCTTATCTAAGGTTTCATGTTTATATGACATAAAATAATTCCAAGTAAACTTAATAAATGATAAAAAATTATAAAAAAACATAATTTTTACCTCTTAAGATAGTAGTTTTCATAGGACCAAATAAATATATATGTAAAATTTTAGGAGTTATTACTTTATTAACTTCATTAACAAACCATGAAGATTCCTTATGAGGTTTCCCTTTTAAACATGAATCACAAAAAAACATACTTGTTTTCAATTTGGGAAGTTACAAAACATGTCCATTATTTGATAATTTATGTATAAGTATAAATTTATCATGTCCAAACCTCATATTATATAAGATATCATCTATTTCTATAGCATTGTGACATTTAAATTTTTTGTTAGTAAGTTTAGAAAAATAAATAGATTGAATATTATCTTTTCTATTTGTATATATTACAAAAATATTCTTAAAAAATAAACATTTATTATCTTCAAAATTAACATTCTTTCCATCATCAAAAATTGTGAAATAATTATTAAGTTATGTTTTAGTCCTTCTAGATATAGAACTTTAAAAATTAAAAATGTATTAAAAATATGTACTTCATTGAATCCTATAATATTTACTTTTGAGTTATCACCGAATGTCATAGAGCCTCCATCACATTGATTGTAAAAGAGAAATTTTGATAGATCAATAGTCATATATTTAGAGAAACCAATATCAATGTACTATATATATTTGATGTAATATCCCACATCTGGAAGGATAAACAATTTCCATATGAATTTGAATTTTCATTATCAGATGGGTTGAATCTTGAATCAAGACTCGAAATGGAGTTCTGAGATTTGTACTACCTCAAAAGGGTGTTTTAAGATGTGCAGTGAGGATCAAAAGGTGGACTGAGTGTTTGGATGAGATTAGGAGGCTCCAGGTTATGTTTATAGAGTTTTGGAGTTTTATGGAAAGGGTGCATAGTTTGGTGTGCACAGTTTAGGGGAAACCATGTGAACCATTAAGGATCATAAGGTTTTTAGTTCATTTTGAACTGAACATGGTTGAGTTTCATGGTTAGATCATGGTTTAGGGTAAACTGTGTGAGGTAATAGGAGAAACCGTGTGAGTTTGTGGAGGGTTTGAATCACGGCGCATGGTATGTGCATGGTTTCAAGAAAACTATGCACCTTTCTATAGGTATCAGGCAATGTTGATAGTACAGTTGGAACACAGTTTTTCAAACAATGTGGCCCAACCATGCGATTCTTGAGTGTTGGAAAATAGGGATACACACGATTGACACATGGTTTGGACAACCATGTGGTGAAACCATGCGAGTTATGGCCTTTGATAGAGCCAACCACACAGTTGACACATGATTTAGAAAACTATGTGGCCAAACTATGCGGCTGCCTAAATTTCATTAAAAAGGGGATTTTAACAAAATTTCCCCTAGGGTTTTCTAACATATATACCCCTTTCTCCCCCATTCCAGGCACATGAACCATGGGATCTCCAACCCCCTCCTCCTCCTCTCTCATTTGATTTTGGGGGTGCGTTCATGGTGATTCCTTCGTGTTTTAGGTGAGTCCGCCTCCTCTAGTGTGTTACTTTCTTAGTCTTCTCATTTCCTTCTAATTTTGGTGTTATTTGGTTTAGGTTTTGTTTTTATTTCACCAGATCATGGTGGAATAGTCTTTTTCTCATAAAGATTTTGTCATCTTGCAAAGAGGTGATCTCAAGACAAATTTCACACATCGTTTTGTGGTGTTTCATTGAGGTATGTATTCATGGTGAATTTTATTAGTTTTTTATTAATGATTTAATTTAATTAACTTTTAAATTGGTGTCTTCTATTAGGTATTTGGCATGAAATGTGGTCGAGGTTATGTGGTATTGGGTCTTCAGTGAGTGGTTGGATTTGATTTTGGCGTGGTACAATAACCTGATGAGTTTTTCAACATTATTAAAAGTTGTTTTTTGGTAAATTAAATAATTATAATTGTTATAATTAATTAATTGTTGTTTTTTGGTGTAATTATAGAGCTTGGGTGATCGTGATGAGCTTAGTTGGGTGATGGGGGGTTTGTACTAGGCTTTGACGAGCCTTGGAAAGGGTGTCATGCTTTGAATTTTTTTTGGAAAGCTTCATTGATGTGGTCGATAGTCTAAGATCTTTACCCATAGTCTTGTTAATTTATTTCCATGTGTATATGTGGTGTGCGACTTAAATCCCATGGGAGGCATTTTTGATTCCTTGGTTTACGTAATGTATTTAGGAGATGAGCTTAACTTAATTAAGATCATTATTTGATTTGACTAAATAATAAAAAAAGTATAATGGGTAGAACTTGGAGATAAAGGGGCACAACCCTTAAGGGGATAAAGTGTGGTTTTTTATGGGTTAAGATTTGTGAAATTCCTATGGGTCTTTTGAAGTTATTTTAAATATGTGAATTAAGATTTGACTTGGTTTTGGGTGTCAAAGGGGGAAAGCTTTGTTTTGAAATAATCCTTATTTTTAAATTATATGGAGACCCCCAAGTGGTTTATAAAAAGGGGGTTTTAATTTGATTTCAAATGTTTATTTGATATTGTTATGTGGTGACATCATTGGTGAAAATTACTTAATCAATCTTGTAATGGTTTTAATGGAAATGTAGGCCTTATGACTTGTTTATTTTTTCAAATAGAATGAACTATGGTTGAGAAGGGTGATTTTAAAAATTTTAACAAGGTTTTTTGGTTTATTTTCTTTTGGAATGTGAAAAGTCATTGGGACTTGTTGAGTCATGTTTTGATTTTAAAGGTCTGTAGGGACCTTAGTTGTGTGAATGGTTTAAAATGGGTTGTTGTGTTTTCCTTGAAAATTTTGTTTGGTCATGATGTTGAGAATAGGTATTTAAGAAATTATGGAATGGTTCAAGTACTAGACTGATGCTCTGGGCATAGGTAATTAAGAGATGATGGAATGGTTTAGGTACTAGACTGATGCTCCGAGCATAGGTATCATACTATGAATATGGTGTCATATCAAGGCTCTGGACACTGATATTATACTTCATGGTTAGAGTGCCAAACTGATTATTTGGGCAATGATGATATACCATGTGGAATAGAATGTTGGATTGATGTTCTTCAATCTTGGTATGGTTCATACTAATGCTCTAGGAACCACCGATGTTATGTGTAGATAGATGATGGAATGAGGCCCCATGAACTACGATTATGTTTTTTATGAGTTTTATTAACATGATTTTCAGTATTGGTTTAGATAGTTGGTATATAGTTAGGTGTGAGATAGAGGTTCCAACTACATTTGATATTGATGTTGATATTTGATTTAGATGCCCGACTGATGTTCTGGGCACTAAGGGCATGGGTACATGAGTTAGGTACCATGGATGTATGTTTTATGCCTCCATAAGTTGAATGAATAGGAACAAACCCATTTTTTGGTTTAGATACCATGGAACCCTATTTTACACTTGAGAAGAATGGCTTGGTCATTACATGTTTATTTGGTCTGGGTGTCACCTTAGAACCCTTAGGGCTAGTGGATACTAGATGAGCTATCATGTTTCTTGGATTGTACCTTTGTTCTGTATTGTTTATTTATTTCATTTTTTATCTACATACACTATCATTCAGACTAGTATTTTCTTTAAACATCATTGGTGGTGGCCTAATGAGTTTTACTCACACCCTGATCAGGCCGCTATTCCACTTGGGTACCCAAGAAACTATTACATGCTTATTGTTGGAATAGGTTTGATCAGAGGCCCATGTTAAGTAATGTTTGGTAGAGTGGGATTACTCGAGTGGTATCAGATAACTGGATGGGTTTGGATCGGTGATGTACTGAATACCTTTGGTAGTTTCTTTTATTTTTGGTATTTTCTGTAACCATCTCAATGGGTATTCGGTTGTATGTATAACATGGTTTTTCGAGCCTTTATTACATTTCATTTTATTATAGAATATTTCAATTATTTATTATTTCCACTTACTCTGATGTGTATAATGTTTGGTTATTTACTTCTAGTTGTGCACTCTAATATGGGGGTATAGTCTCCTCACATTTCTACTTTAGACCCCCATGACCATTCGGTGGTCTTTGTCATATGAGGAGGTAATCTTGAGGTGTTGTGGTAGTCCGGGTCGGGGCATCAGTTTTAGTGAATTTCAGTTCGGGGTGTTACAGAGTGGTATCAGAGTTGTTTACTTTTCTATTGTTTTACTATTTTGGATTTGTTATAAAGAAGATATAGTAATGTGTTGGAGCTTGTGATGGATACCAGGTTGGTATGTTGTGAACACCTATTCGGTAGGAAGTCTAGGTCATCAAGGGATGGGATTGATTTTTGATATTTGTGATGTTGTGGTTGTATATTTTTTTCTCTTCATGTGATGTAATTGTTTGGATTTGATGGTTTATGATGAATTTCAATATATTGGCCTATTAGTAAGAGGCATGTGACTTAGTTTTGACTCTTGGACTATAGAGGTAGGATGTGTCTCATGAATCAAGTTAGGAATGTGGGATCCATATGTTATAGGACTGTTAGTGTATGAATTTATGGATTTTATTCTAATTTAAGGTTATGTGGATCTATGGAGAGGCACTCAACGATGATTATGTTATTGTGGTCCTCATGTATGGTTGGTGGAGTGACCCTGATGGGTGAGTATTGTGTTATTATAATATCATTAGACCCCTTGTAGATGGTTTTTATTTGAGGTTGGTAGTATGTCTGGGTCCTCTAGGGAGTGGTATGATTTGAAAATGATCGGAGAGGAAGATCACCCAAGTTTTGGGAAGTTGGTTGGTATATTAAACTTTTATGGTGAAATACCCTAGAGGAGGGTGTTTTTTTATTGATGTCATGTGATGATGATACGAGTGTGTGTTTATTCCCCTTGACTTGTGGCCTTCTATGAGTTGGCATAGGCCTTGGGTGATTAGATCTAGTGAACTTTTTGACATGACTCCAATTTTGGGAAATCATATCATGTGGATTTAGTAGGTAACCCATGAGAGGGTTTGGATGAGTTTTAAGTTACTTTGGGTGTATAAGGAATGGGTGGATGTTTTGGGACTTTTGAAAATTATACATGAAGGGTGAAACCTAGTATGGGGTTTTGAAACATAGTATGCCTTTGGTTTTGAGGAAGAGAATTGGAGTGCTATTGGTTTAGCCTTGTTGTTGGAAACTAGAGGGGCCAACTTATTTGGGTTTCTAGACTAGGTAGCATTTGTGCAAATGAATGTTATTGGTGGTTATGAGATGGATTGGGAGCACAAGGGGTGCTCAAGGAAATGTGATTTTTATGTGCACACGTTCTTTTCAGGTGGAGACTATGCGTTCAAGTTTTTTTTTGGTAAGAGGCACATGGAGGTGTATGGTTTTCTTAAAATAGGAAGTGCTTGGAGTGTTGGTGTTTTTGAAGAACATGTGATTTATGGGGGCAGGACTGACTATGTTCCTAACCTAATTGACTCTAGATATAACTTCAGGATGTGGTGAGAGCGTACATGAACTTAGAGGAACTTTTGAAATATGATCAAGTTTTAAGTAGTCATATAAGTGTGTATGGATCATGAGTTGATATTGATTTTTTAAAAGTACCAAGGGTGATATACTTCCGGTGATATAGGAATACGGGTTAGGCCTGGCCAGCAAATAGGGCTTGTGAGATGTGGTTTCATAAGGATTGACTTGTTGGACTTGGAATTAGATTATGTGGTGGGGTCAAACAAGAGTGTGTGTGACAGTTAAGTGTCAGTGAGATATGGGCAGCACAAATGGTTGGTGATGCCCTGTATCATTTGGTTTTTGGATCATATGTTATGGATCATATGTTCGAGGTGGTAGGGTTATGTGGGTAGCTGAGAGTAGGGTAAGGAATGATGCGAATGTGATGAGATTATTACGGGTAGGGATTTTTGAGGCTTTTAAATTATTTTAACATGTCTCTATATTTATTGGATACATAATAAATGGATGGGTTGTAGTGGTGTTCATCGATGGAACCTTAGCGCACTCTTAGTCCAGAGACAATCATGCCTAATACCTTGACATTCTCCTGAGTACATCAGGAGGGAAACGACTATACGCTCAGTTACCATAATGTATTTTGGTTATATATGGGATATATTGGAGGCTAAACTCATGGATTAGTGTGTGTGGAGCTGTATGGTGGTGAGTACACCATCTACCATTTTCCAATGGGGTCCACAGGATGGACTGCATGTCGATGAATTCCATGGATGTCATTCTAGGATGATAAGAATGAACAATAATTAATGTTTTTTTGGTCACTTAGGTGAGGGAGAGAAATACATGTCCAATTATTGGGTTAGAAATGGTTGGAGTATGACATGAGAAGGTTGAGGGTGTTTGGGTAAGTTAGTGATGACAACACTCCTATGGTGGGGAGTGATATGTCAATTGCGGTGATATGACCCTTATGTTGGAAGGGTCGTTGGTGTGTGAAACTAGTTATGGATTGGTCAAGGAGGCACTGTGATGCTATAATGGAATCTTTGAGATAATTTTATGTGTATAGTAGTACATGAATACAATTTTTGAGTCAGTATAGGATCTAACTATGGGAGGCACAAATGGTTGGTGATGCCCTGTATCGTTTGGTTTTTGGATCAGATGTTATGGATCATATGTTCGTGGTGGTAGGGTTATGTGGGTAGCTGAGAGCAGGGTAAGGAATGATGATAATGTGATGAGATTCTTGTAGGTATGGAGTTTTGAGGCTTTTAAATTATTTTAACACGTCTCTATATTCATTGGAGACATCAGAAATGGATGGGTTGTAGTGGTGTTCATCGATGGAACCTTAGAGCACTCTTAGTCCAGATACAATCATGCCTAATACCTTGACATTCTCTTGATTACATCGGGAGGGAAACAACTATATGCTCAGTTAACATAATATATTTTGGTTATATATGGGATCTATTAGAGGTTACACTCATGGATCAGTGTGTGTGGAGCCATATGGTGGTAAGTACACCATCGACAATTTACCAGTGGGGTCCTCAGGATGGACCGAATGTCAATGAATTCCATGGATGTCATTCTAGGATGATGAGAATGAACAATAATTGATGTTTTTTTGGTCACTTAGGTTAGGGAAAGAAATACATGTCCAATTCTTGTGTTAGAAATGGTTGGAGTATGGGATGAAAAGGTTGAGGGTGTTTGGGTGTGTTAGTGATGAAAACCCTCCTATGGTGGGGAGTGATGTATCAGTTACGGTGATATAAACCTTATGTTGGAAGGGTAGTAGGTGTGTGAGACTAGTTGTGGATTGGTCAAGGTGGCACTGTGATTCTATAGTGTAATATTTGATATAATTTGATGTGTACGGTAGGACATGAATACAATTTTTGAGTCAGTATAGGATCTGATTGTGGAATTTCACTAAGGGTTGGGTGTGAACTCCAGTGGTTATGTTTGGGTGGTTGTGTAATTCCTATTATAGTAAGGGCAGAATGATCAGATGAGGTGATGATGGGTCAGAGGATGGAGTCAGGAACATTGTATATGAGTTAGTTGAGGATTGTTTGACTAGATTAGCACACAATGTGGGTAAAGAAGGTTTCATGATATGCCCGATGTGTCATTTGGGAATGATGACTGTGTTTTAGATTTGAGTTGGGATTTCAAGTAATTCTTGTTGTTATATGTTGTTCATGGATAGTGGGTATGAATCCATTTTAATTTTCTTTTGATGATGAGGATGGATGCCAATGATGATTGTAGTTCTAAAGTATTTTAGGGTGTGGTAAGTTGGAAACTATGTCGGGCGTGTTGTGGTAGCATGAGTTCAAGGTTTTGTTGGTTTTTTTTCTGATGTCAAAGGTGAAATACATTAGTATTTAGTGGTTATAAGATAAAGATTATAGTATGGATCACCTCATCTTGATGAGTGATCGGGTGATGTTGTAATAAATGTTCCAGATAGATGGGCTTGGGTAAGTGCCATCATGGTGTTTTGGTTTTGTTAAGAGGTGTTAGATCAAGGTCTTGGATAGTTGAGAGGTTGTGCCTTGGTGGTGTTCTAGGATATCAGAAGCCGGATGAGTCTATTATAATATTTGGAGACCGATGTAGATTAGGTGGTGTAGATAAATGACCACTAAGGATTCTCAAGGATGATAATTGTTATAGTGGGGAGGTTGTAAGATCCTTTGTCTAGATGGATTAGAAGTTTCTATAGGGATTTGAATTTTCATTACCAGATGGGTTGAATTTTGAAACAAGACTTGAAATGGAGTTTTTAGAGTTTTAGTATCTCAAAAGGGTGTTTTGAGATGAAGATTGAGGTTTGGGAGGTTTCTTGTGTGTTTGGATCAGCTTAGAAAGCTATGGGTTAAGTTATGATAGTTTTGGAGTTTTTTGGAAAGGCTGCATGATTTTCTGTGCATGGTTTAGGGGAAACCATGTGACTCCTTGAGGTTTAGGAGGTTTTTAGTTTATTTTGAACTGAAAACGAATGAGTTTCACAGTTAGAGAACAGTTTAGGATAAACCGTATGAGGAAATATGAGAAATCTTGCAAGGTTTAGGAGGGTCTGAAGCATGGCACACTGAGTGTGCATGGTTTTAGACAAACTATTTGACTTATTATAGGTAGAAGACAGTGTTGATAGCACATTTGGTGCATGGTTTGTAAAAATGTGTGGCCCAACTGTGAGAGACTTGGGTGTTGGATAGTAGGGGTGCTCAAAGTTGGCACACGGTTTGGCTAACCATGAATCCAAACCATGCGAGTGGTGGCCTTGGACAGATCCAACTACACGGTTGGCACACAATTTAGAAAACTATGAGGCCAAACCATGTAGTATCTCAGATTTCATTAAAAGAGGTATTTTTACCAAAATTCCCCTTAGATTTTTTAGCCTCTCCACCCCTTTCTCCCCCATTCCAGGTGCACGAACCAAGTGATCTCCAACCCTCTTCCTCCTCCCCCCTCTTTCAATTTTGGGGGGGTGTTTTCATGGTGGTTACTTGGTGTTTGAGGTGATTCCTCCTCCTCTTGTGGTTTCCTTTCTTCCTCTTCTCATTTATATCTAATTTTTAGGTTCTTTAATTTAAGTTTTGTTGACGATTCCACCAAATCATGGGGAAATCATCCATTTCTCATAGGTATTTTTGTTTTCTTGCATACAGGCGATCCCAAGATGGATTTTTCTTGTCACTTCATGGCATTTCATTGAGTTATGTGTTCACAGTGAATTTTCTTATGCTTTTCCTAATGATTTTATTTAATTAGTTGTCTAATTGGTGTCACATCTTAGGTATTTTTCCCAGAATGTGGTCGGGGTTATGCCATGAGTCTTTGGTGAGTGGTTGGCTTTGGTTTTAGTGTGGCACGATGACTCAGTGAGTTTTCTAGAATTTTTTCATGTTGGGTTTTGGTTAGTTAATTAATTATAAATTTTATAATTAATTAATTTTTGTTTTTTTGGTGTAAGAATAGATCTTGAGTGATTTTGATGAGCTCGAATGGGTTCCAAGGGGTTTGTATGAGGCTTAGACAAGCCTTGTCAAGGCTGTCATGCTTTGGAAATGTTTTGGAAAGCTTCATTGATGAGGTAGGTGGTCTAAGAACTTTACCCATAGTATTGTTAATTCATTTCCATGTGTATGTGGTGTGCACCTTAAATACCATGAGTTACATGTTTTATTCATTATTTTAAGAAAATTAGTTGGGTGATGAGATTAACTTAATTAATCTCGTTTATTGATTTGATTGAACAGTAAAAAGGGATAATGGGTAGAACTTAGAGATAAAGGATTGAGACCCTTAAGGGGATAAAGTGTGGTGTTTTATGGGTTAATCTTTGTGAAATTCCTATGAGTATTTTTAAATGATTTTAAATATATGCATTGGGATTTGATTTGGTTTTGGGTTTCAATAGGGGAAGGTAATGTTTTGAAATAATTCTTATTTTGAAATGAGGTGTTTACCTCCAAGTGGTTTATAAAATGGGGGTTTTAATTGGATTCCAAATATTGATTTGAAATTAGTATGTGGTTACATCATTGGTTAAAATTCCTTAATGTCTCTTATGATGATTTTAATGTAAATTTAGGCCTTGGGACTTGTTATTTTTCAAATAGAAAGACCCATGGTTGATAAGGGCGATTTTGAAATTTTTAATGTGGGTGTTTGGTTTAGTTTCTTCGGGCATGTGAAAAAGGGTTGGACCATGTTGAATCATGTTTTGGTTTTAAAGGTCTGTAGGGACCTTACTTGTGTAAATGATTTAAAAAGTGTTGTTGTGTTTTCATTAAATGTTTTGTGTGGTCATGATGTTGAGAACATGTATTTAATAAGTAATGGAATGGTTTAGGGGATGAATTGATTTTCCAGGCATATGTAATTAAGAAATTATGGAATGGTTTATGTTCTAGATTGATGCTTTGGGAACATGTAGTATACTACAGATATGGTTTCAGACTGAGGCTTTAGAAACTAATAGTATACTTCATGGTTAGAGTGTCATAAAAATGCTCTCGGTGAAGATGGTATATCATGTGTAATAAGATGTTGGTTTGATGCTCCTCCTCCTTGGTCTAGGATAGACCAATGCTCTAGGCACCATCGATGTTTTGAATAGATGGATGTTGGACAAAGGCTTCAGGTACTACTGTTATGTTTTGGTATAATTTTGATAGATATGATGTTCAGTATCAGTATATATAGTTAGTATATAGTTAGGTAATGGAAAATGGTTACAACTAAGATTTATATTTATGTTGATATTTGATTTATATGCTCGACAATGTTCTGGGAACTAATGGAACAGGTACACGAGTCAGGTAATTTGGATGTATCTTTTATGCCTCCCTAAGTTGAATGAATAGGAAACAACCCATTTTTGGTTCAGATATGATAGAACCCTATGTTACGCTTGAGAGGGATAGTGTGGTTATTGAATATTTGGTTGGCCTGAGTGTCACCTTAGAACCCTTCGGGCTAGTGGATACTAGATGAGCTGTCATGTTTCTTGGCTTGTACCTCTATTCTATGCTATTTATTTATTTCACTATTTATCTGCATACACTATTGATCTAACTTCTATTTTATTTAGAAACCATTGATTTTGGAATACTGATTTTTAATCAAACCCTTATTGTAGCACCATTGCAGTTGGGTACTCGAGCAGCTATTACATGTTTTTTACAGGCATAGGTTTGAGTTGAGGCCTGCATTAAGAATTTCTTGGTTGAGCAGGATTACTAGAGTGGTATCAAATGACTGGATGGGTTTGGATCCATGATGTCATGGATCCCTTTTGCAGTTTATTTTATTTTTGGTATGTTCTTTAAATGTCCCAGTGGGTGATGGGTTATATGTCTGACATTGAAAATTGGGAAATTATTGAATCTCATTTTATTAGAGCATGTTCCAGTTATTTATTCTTTCCACTTACTTTAATGTGTATGATGTTTGGTTATTTAATTCTAGTCATGCACTCTAATATGGGGGTATAGTCTCTTCATATTTCTAATTTAGATCCCCACTACTTTTTGGAATCCTCTATCATATGAGGAGGCATGCTTGAGGTCTTGTGGTGGCCCAAATCAGGGCACTGGTTTTAATGGCTTTCGGGATGGGGTGTTAAACTTGACACTATTGAGGGATATGTACTAAAATAAATATAGTAGAAATTGTTTTTGGTACCCATTCTATCATGGGTCCATTTGGATTAGCATATGAGTTCTTAGGTACCCAAACATATTGAAGAAATGTTTTAATGTGCAATTTCGAAGAGTTTTTTTTAAAATAAAAGCCTTATTATGTACTGAATATTGAGTAAATTATAATGAAAATTCATTAGAATAATACCATTTCATATTACACCAAAAACATGTATATGTAGATACATTAACTTTAGAAAATTTAATAAAATAAATCATATACAATTTAGGCATTTTCTTGTTATATCCAAAACCATTTTTGTCTTTATTTGGTTTGTTCGTAGCCATAATCTTATCAAACTTATCTTCTAATTGAAAAAATATACAAAGTATCCTTTAAGCTAAAAATTTACTTATTAATAATTTATTTATATTTTTTTGAACTTTACAAACCACTATAAACCTTTTTATTTGAATAAGAAGCTATATCTTTCAATCTATTATTTTCTTCTTTAACCCTTTTACATTATTTCATTACATGATTCATTGGATCTAGAAAATTATTAAATTTACTTTCTTTCTCTTAATTATTCTTTGAAATAAAATCTTTTATTTTTCCTTTATCATATTTTAGTTTTACATTTTATATCTTTAAATTCCAATTTTATTCTTCAAGATTATAATTTTCAAAATAAACATATATTTCTTTCTAATATCAAAAGATAGATTATTTTTCTCATGGGTAATAGATTTATTTTGATTATTTTTTTTATTTTATTCTTGTAATTATCTATATAATTCATAATTTTGTACAATAACTTTAGTAATTTATCATTTTTTTAGTTAATTATTCCATATAACATTCAGAATATAAATCATATATGAAATTGGAATCTAAATAAGTACTTACATCATTTATATTTTTAGCCATCAAGCACAAGTTAGCTGATTCCTTTTCAATTTTTGAATCACTTCTTGAATCATATTCTTCAGTGAAAATACATTCGTCCATCATTACTTGCTTCTCCTTCTTCCTATAATTATTACCTTTTATCAGGTTCTTTATCTTTGGATGACCTGACTTTATATTTCCATTTTTTCTATACTCATATCATGTCAGTTATGAAACATCATTATATTTACTAACATTACCTTTATTCTTTTGATCATCATTATGGTTGTTTTTTTTCTAAAATTATTCTTAAATACTTTATTTATTTTTATCATTTTATAAACTCCTTTAGTGAAATTATATATTTTTATATTTCTCTCTTTCTTGCAGCTTAGAGTTAGAGCATTTAGTATAAATATTTTTTGGGATTTAAATACAATAACTTTATTCTTTTAAGATTATTTATCTATAATATTCTTTATCTTGAGTTTATAATGTATAAGTAAACCGATGATTTTATCTAAAGTATTATTATTGAAGTTCATACTCTCATCGATTTCTATCTTCTTTACACAACAATTTTTAGGTTGTGACTACAAAACTATAACGGAGATATCTAAATATTCTCCATACACATTCATACCATTTATGTTACTTGTAAATTTTTGAAATATTTGGTTCACATATCCATCTTCACCCATTTTGAAGTCCTATTATTCCACACATAGCATTCCCAATTTTTTTCATTTGTGTTTATTAGTGCTGTAATGTCTAACTTGTAGTATTCTCAGTGTCTTAAGCTATCTTACATGCCGAGATATTACTGAAAGGGATTCATGTTATTACACAGTTTAATATATTCATAACCTTATAATTCAAAACATACTTTACATCATCATTACTCATAAGCATATTTGGATTAGAATTAGGTAGTTCTGACGATTTTACTATTATCATCCAATGATCTATACTCAGACGTTTGAGGTACACTTCCATCCTTCCATGTGAATAACCATAATCATTCCCATAGAAATATGATGGTTTTTAGGAACCACCAAACATTTGAGTTCATTCCTAGTGTTTAACAAAAATAATTTTTCCTTATATGATTAAGTCTAGTACAAGGTTAGAAAAATAAAAATAAGAAACCGAACCTAAGTCCAAAAGGATTAATCTCTAATACCAATTCCTAGCCTAGTGTGAGATATTGATATGGTCTGGGGTTTGGGTGAATAAAACTTCCTAAAATTTCAATAGATTAAAATATTAGTGTTTAATATCAGAGTTCACTTCATGAAAACACAACTATAAATAAAATATATATAAGTACAAGTTTGTGTACATGTTCAGTAGAAATAAAATTGAACAAAAGAAACTAGATTTTTATAGTAGTTTGGATCCAATTGATCAAACATATACTCTTCACTCCCCTATTATCCTGAATAGGATTGGTAATCACTATAATAATCCTCACATTTGAAAGGTTTTGATAACCTTTTATAACCCCAACCTTTTTCTCACATGGAGGTTCAACCAAAAAAATATATCATTCCTTTCAAAGTACCAAGGCACAACCTGACTTTTAAAGTGAGTCACAACTCGACAGATCTACATTTTTTAGGTGGTATAACCAAGAACAACCACTCATGATTTTATAATTCAAAATCATAAAATGATGACAAAACATAAATAAAAACAAATAAAGATACAACTTTGAAAACCCAAAAATAAATAAAGAACATAAGGTTGATTATAGCTCAATCAATAATTCAAAAATATCCCACATTAAAGCCCCGTCATGATCATACAATTGTTAGTAGTCATAGTAGAAAAATCATATCACTTTTTATATCATATGTATCAGTTCATTAGTCCACCATATTCAGATCTCTATCGATCATAATTTATAAAAAAATTCACAATCACAAACTTTAGAGTGATCCATGATCAACTCCACATGGGATTATATATTTTTTATTCTCCCTTTGATCTTTAAAACAAGTTTCCAAAACTCACACCATTCCAAAATGGGAAAAATTAAATAGAGAGAAAACAAAACAATTAGAATAATAATAGATATCTCAAATCCATATAATAATGAAACCATGTATGAGTGTTTTCACATAAAAATTATTCACATCGGTATAAATTTGAGTTATGTGTGAACATGATTCCCATAAGCAACATTTTCACATAAGCATCATTTTCACGTAATCATCATCTTTATGTAAGCATAATTTTATATTGCTAAAAAATATAATTTTGGGAGGGTGAAAGATAACTATATAAGAGTCACTTTAATTATTTATATGATCCATTATAGTTTATGTATGGTTTAATGAACCAACCCGGGTCAACATAACACATCACCCGAGAAGGCCCAACACATGGTAGTAATCAACCAAACAACTAAAACATTATCATGAATAATTGGAAAGATAAAAACTATCAGAGTGTAGTGTTTAAGAAATTAAAACATCCCTAAGACATATAACATCAATCCAAAAAGGTTATACCATAAAGTAAAAACAAGACAATACATAACTGAGTCTCCATGTGACTAACCATTACCACCAATCACTACCACAAAAATAGTTTTTCGCAGCGCCCCCCCTTTATCAGCGCTTTTTTTAGCGCTGATAAAGGGACCCCCTTTATCAGCGCTTGTTTAGTAGTGCTGATAAAGGGTCGGCTTCAATTTTTTTTAAAATATATTAATATATTAATATATAAATATAGTTATATTGATATATAAATATAATATATAATTTTTAAATATATTTTAGATAATTATAAATGTACATTTACACTTATTATACTTAATATATAAGATATTTAGTGAAAATGGATTCTTAAAAAATTAAAAAAAAAATATTTTTAATTAATAATTTGCTAATCATTATGGAGTAATAGTTATTTAATAACAATTTGAAGACTAAAAAAATTTAAAAAATTTAAAAAAGATCCAAAATATGTTGAAAACGCAACTCAAACTTCAAACGGCCATAACTTTTGATCCGGGTGTCCGTTTGAGCTCTACCTCGGTCAAGGGATTTTCGAGGCCAAAAGAGGCCGAGAAGGCCTCCAAAACTAAGTTTTTAGTCGGGGTACCCTGATTTTTTAACATTTTGTGGATTTTCAGCCTCGTTTAAGGGGGTATTATTGGATTTTTTTTGGTGGGGAATGAATTTATTCCAAGGTATTACATTCATATTGATATTATGTCTTTGAAATTTCATCATTTTTTATAATGCACTGCTATTTATAATCAAATATATAACAATATATTCATATTTTTTATATATTCACACCTAAAAATTTAATTATAAATATAAATAATAAAATATATTTACATATAAAATATATTAGATTTATCTAAATAATAACTAACATCCATTTTATTTAAAATAAAAATATATGAATATTTATATACCTATATATTAATTTAACTATATATATATATTAATCTAACTATATATATATATATATTAATCTAACTATATATATATTAATCTAATAACTATATATATATATTAATATAACTACATATATATATATTAGTATTACTATAAATATATATATTAATATCACTATAAATATATATATTAATATCACTATATATATATTAATATAACTATATATATATATTCATATAACTATATATATGTTAATATAACTATATATATGTTAATATAACTATATATATGTTAATATAACTATATATATGTTAATATAACTATATATATGTTAATATAACTATATATATATTTTAATATAAATATATATTACTATACGAATAAATATAACTATATATATATATTAATATAACTATATATATATATTAATATAAATATATATTACTATACGAATAAATATAACTATATATATATAGAGAGAGATATCATGAAATGGAAGACAAATCAAAATAGAGTAGTGGAAAAGGCTTAGGCGCGCATGGGGGAGGTCTCGAGTTCAAATCCTGGGGGAGGCAGGGGCATGCGCGCATGGGGGAATATAGCAGCAAGCGCTGTTAAAGGGTGAAGGGGGTGCGTGGGGTGTGTGGGGTTCTGTACAGGGGCAGAAAAGCACTGTAAAAGGGGGGGCTCAAGCGCTATAAAAGCCCCCCTGATTGGTAGTATTTTTTAATTTTTTTAATTTTTTTAAATTTTTTTTTAAATTTTTTTAACTTTTATCAGCGCTTTTTTAAAAGCGCTGATAAAAGGGTCCTTTATCAGTTCTAAAATGAAAGCACTGATAAAGGAAGCACTGATATAGGACCCCTTTATCAGCGCTAAAAAAAGCGCTGATAAAGGGGTACTTTTATCAACGCTTTTTTGAGCGCTGATAAAAGACCCCTTTTATCAACGCTTTTTTTAGCACTGATAAAATGGGTCTTTATGAGTGCTTTTCAGAGCGCTGATAAAGGGGACCCCCCCCCTTATCTTCACCGGCTTTATCAACTCTTTTTCTAGCGCTGATAAAGGCCATTTTTAGCGCTAATAAAGGCCGTATTTGTAGTAGTGAATCCATTTCACTAAGAAGGTGAGGACACCCAAGAGAAGCCGATGAACTATATAAAGCCCTTCCATTTAACCATGTCCTTGAAAAACACATCTACAAGCTTCCAAATGATAAAGTAGGGTTTGGTCACAAATCCTAGTAGTATTTTTCCAAATAATCTATATGAATTCCAATACCATGAAAACATTATCTCTTTATTTAAAACAAAACCAATTTATAAATCTATTTCCAAGAGAATTATTTTTTAAAAAATACTCTAGTTTTCCTAAAAGCCTTTAATATCCACACTAATAAGGAATATGACAAGTACAAGAAATAAATCATGAAATTATAATAAAAACCAAACATTGATACATCATATGATAAGCAAGTGAGAAACCAACCATGAAATATTACATCATGTATAAAACCAAGCATAAATGAAAAATCACAAGATTATTATATATTATATGTGAATATGTACTTTGACACATAAAGGAACACTAATCCAGACATAATTTGAATCCAAATGATATCGAGTCCTGCAATAGTCTGCTAATATCAACAAAATTACCCCTAGTGGTGTCGCACACTAAGGTAATATGTCCATTTCATGACACACCCAAGGTTTACATTGTTCCATGTATACCAAAAACCATTTGAAAACCATGCTCAAAATTTATTAAACATTTTCACTATGAATCGTCATTGCTTCCATGCTTGAAAACCCATTTTAGAATAAAAAAACCTGTACGGAATTTCATCGAACACATAGTGTGCAAAAATATTTCATTAAATAAAAACCCTTTTAAAATAATTCATATATTTAAATAAAATAAATTCAATATAAAATAAATAAATTTCATAAAACAAACCAAAGTAATTTTCAAGAAATTTAAGTAATTCATTTTTTAGAAACTTTTTATAGTGACACCTACCTTAAGAATAGAGGAAAACTAATCGACTTTGAGAACATAGATTGGAAAAGAGTATATCGAGTCCTCCTGAGCCTAGATCCATAATAACCATCATCAAATCTCTATAAAATCCCATAAATATGTAAACCACATCCCAATAAGGTTCTGACAAGATAAGCATAAAATAGATCAAGTGATTATCTTAGAAGAGGAGATGAAACTAGATAAAAATCATGATATACCTTGAAGAGATACATGAAGAAAAAAGGAAAACCATTAAGATCCTAAGAAGAGAAACCTCTAGAGTGGCATGGAAGGTTTAGTTCGAGCCAAATGAATATTAGGTGGTGATTAAATATAAAAAATACCATGGGAAAAGAAGAAAATTTCAACTTTTTAAAGGTTCATAATGGGGAGCATGGTTGAGCTACATGGTTTAAAAAACATTATTCAACCATTTATGGCCTCTAAATCTTTAAAAATATGGTGAAAATCTACCTAGGTAGAGCCAAATGGTTTTGAAAAACCATGTTCAAACCCTGATACACCTCTGGACAACCATCCAGACACCCACATAGTTTCTTGGGGAGTTGTAGGGTTTGACTAACCATGCTCAAACCATGAAAAATGCCTATGGAGCCCCAAAGTTCAATACCACATGGTTAGTACTAACTGTGCACATAAACCATGTGCTTGGCCTATTTCCTCAAAAAATTAAATTTCTCATTCCCCGAAGATTGAAAAACTCTAGAACATCTCAAATAATAAACCAATCTCAAACTAAGGTATACCTATGAACCTAAGGGAATCAAAATTCTCCCCACTATAAAATATTTATATCCCCAAAAATTGATAAAGATTATGGACTCAAAAAAAGATAAGTACATTGTTTCCTCATCAATGATTACCTCTCCCATGTATCATGGATATCTTATATGCACTACCAATGTACACAGACTAGGGTAATTATTTTACCACACAATACCTTTTCTTGGAGATCTATAATCTGAACCGATTGATCAACCATAGTGGTGTTGGGATCAAAACCAACATCTTCCCATTCAATTACGAGGGAAGGGTCTGGTTGATACCTCCCCGATAGGGAAACATGAAATACATCCCAAATCGATGTAAAGTGGGATGAAAAGTCCAAATGATATGCCACCTTTCCAATTCATACAATGATCTCAAAGGAACCAAAAAACCTTGAAACTAACTTACCCTTATTTAACAACTAATAGTGTCCAAAGTGAGGATAAATTATGAGAAAAAATCAATCATCAACCACAAACTCTAGCAAGTGATGAATGCAGTCCACATAGGATTTCTGATGAATCTGAGTAGTCACTAACCTCCTACAAATCAAATTCGCATTTTTCTATCATCTCTTAAAAAAGGCTAGGTCCAACCATGGAAAACTCTCCCAACTCTTCCCAGTATAAGGTAGATCTACATAGACACCCATAATATTCCTCAAAGGGAATCATCTTAATTAAAGCTTGATAATTATTATTATAGTAAAATTTGACTAAAGGCAGATGATTATCCCATGAACCCGCAAAATCTAGTATGAATGCTCGAACACATGAGCCTCAACCTAGTAAGTGAGGTCTCTCTAAGTGCATCTATGAGACCTAGATTATAACTAGGCGGAGGCATATGTTCGGGAACTATATCAGTATTTTACGAGTACTATAGCAGTACTGTGTGGGTACTATAGTAGTACTATGCGGCTTACTATAGCGGACATTTTAGCAGGTACTGTTCAGTACTATAGAATCCAGAACTATTCACCTTGGCCACCGATTTGGGCTTGGAGTCCTTAAGGCCTTTGGGCCACCCAGGCCTTCAGGTAAGTAATGCTTTTGGGCCCCCTCAAGTCCTTCGGGCCACCTCAAGGCCTTCGGGCCACATGATCAGTGCAATTGCCCCAAATAGACTCTACAAAAAGGATCATCCCCAAAGGAGGATTCAGAGGAGGTGCACTCACCAGAGGAGAACCAATGGATTTGGAAGAATGAGAGGTTATGGCTATGCCATTGGGACCAGCCTGTGCTTGCACGAGGAGCTTAGCCAGACGTCCATGCAAAGGTGGAGAGCTACTATCATGATGTAGATGCTGGGTAGGGACCGTTCCTTGTAGTTATAGTCTGGTTGAATTTTCTAAGACCTTAGGGTCATGTATTGTCTCTTAAAATCTTACAAGCAATGTAATCTCTAAGACTAAGGGCTTTGTAAGGGTTCCCCCTCACCCCTTAAAAGGGTGGTTATCAAAAATCAATAAAAATGATTGACTTCGGGCCATTTATGCTAAGTATGAATACTCAAAGCACATCCTTAAGGATTTGGATAGATTGATTAGTCTATCCATCCACCTGTAGATGATATATTGTGATTAATTTCAACTAGGAACCCATCACCTCTAGTAAAATTTTCCAAAACCTGGATGTAAACTACAAATCCTTATCTAAAATGATTATAAAGGTGACTCCATGAATCTTTACAACCTCTTAGGTATAAACATCCCCAAGATTCTCCACCTTCATAGTATATTTGATAGGGATAAAATGAGCTGATTTTGTAAGTAGATCAATGATCACCAAATCTCATCCTTCCCACTAGGATTTTATAGTAAAATAATGATGAATTACATAAAGATCTCATTACACTTACACACTAGAATTGGAAAAGGATGAAACATCCTAGCAGGTCTCTAGTTCTCTAATTTAATTATTTGGAAAGCAAGGTAGCTAAAATGAATTATAAAGTTGACTACCTAATCCCAGACCCCTAATACTGATATCTCATATCATGATATGTCTTGGTAGTCCCACTGTGTATAGACCAACAATATTGGTGTCCACTATCTAAAAAATCCTACCTTAGAGATATAGAAACAACAAACCTATCTGGAAAAAAGTTCCAATGAGAGACCAAGACCACTCACCTTAGGTCTCCCACCATTTAGGATTTTACTAAAGCACTGAAAATCAGTGTTTGAAACCTGATTGAGTTTAACCTGCTCATAAAATTACAATTCATCCTTTATTGGGACTAATAACAACAGCTCGCTGACCTCTTATATCCCCAAGATCATCTCAGTGAATAAATTTCTCTAAGACCACTCCTCTACTGATTATTTCAAGTATTGAGTCGATAATTTCTTACTCAATGCATCAGTGACCACATTCCCTTTTCCAGGAGTATAATAAATATTTAAATAAGAAATTCTAAAGATACTCAACCCAGCATATCTATCACAAGTTCAGATCCCTCTAAGTAAAAATATACTCCTGGATCTTATGATTAGAGTATACCATAAATGGTTCCCCAAAGATATAGTGGTGTTACCTTTTGATATCATGCATAAATACTACCAAATAAATATCATGGTTAGGGTAGTTCTTCTCATGAGTTCATATTTAGATAGATCCATAGGTCTTCACTTACTATCCCTACATCAAGACACCCCAATCCCATACCAGAGGCATTGTAGTAAACATCATAACCTGAACTCAGTTCCAAAATAATAAAAACTGGATTTGAAGTCAACTTCTTCTTCATTTCCTTGAAATATACCTAATATATTTCATTCAACTCAAAATTAACACCCTTACAAGTCAATGATGTCATTAGATATGTAAGTTTGGATAATTCCCCAAAAAATTGCCTATAATAACTAACCAAGCCCAAGAATCTTCAAATCTCAAAAAACTTTATGGGATTATCCTAATACATTACCACATGAATTTTTAGGATCCATTGAAATACCTTTCTTATATACAAAATTCCTCTGAAACATCACTTTTTAGATCTAAAATTTACAGTTTGATATCTTACTATACAAGCAATTTTCTTTCTAAATTCTAAGGATGATATCCAAATAATCCATGTGTTCCTCCTCAAACTTATAGTACACTAAAATATTATCTAAAAACATTACTATGAAAGTGTCCTAGAACTGATGAAAAATTTAGTTCATCAATGCTGTAAATACCATAGGAGTTTTGGTGAGATCGAATGGCATAACCAAAAACTCGAAATGACTATACTATATCATAAACACTATATTTGGTCTATCCTCTTCTCAAAATATCAACTGGTGGTACCCAACCATAGGTCACTCTTAGAAAAACAATTATCCCCTATAATTTGATCAAAAATATCATTAATTTTTGGAAAGGGATACTTTTTCTTAATGGTCACCTGATTAAGATTTCGATAATAAATGTAAATTATAAGGATTCTATATGTATTCCTAGAAAATAGTATGGGCGAAGACCAAGGTGACATGCTAGGATAAATGAATCACTTGGACTCAATATTATCTATATGAACTTTAATATTCTTTAACTAGGTTGGTTCCATGTGATAAGATGGCATAGAAATGGGCATTGTATCAGGAAGAAGGTCACTAGTGAAATCGAGTTGTCACCATGGTGGTAACCCAGAAAAATCTCCAGGAAAGACCTAAAGATACACACTCTCCACTATAGAAATTGGGATACTCAAGTGAGAGTTAATGAAATCAAGGAACATCTCTAAAAACTCACATGAGATCTCTCTGGAATAAGGGAAAACATGTCTGACTCTCCCCGATCTATAATCCCACTCTCCCTAAAAGTCATGGGAGACTCTATTGGGGGATATAAACTAAACTCGATGATGATAATAGTCGAACAAGGCCTTAATGATGATCATATAATTCATGAAAATAATAAGTTCAAAGATATAAATATTGAGTAATAAGGAGTCCCACACCACTTTATGATTGGATATTATCACCCGATATGTAGGATATTTAAAACCTTGTTTGGTTCTCTTTCCCAAAGGTGTAAAAAGATAAAACATGAAAAAAATAAGCTTGGAATGAAATTAAAATATGTCAATTAACTTTTAAAATATAAAATAATTATTGTCACATGTATTAAAAAAATATTATAAAATAAAGGATGAAATTACTACCGTACCTCTAATAGTAGTTGTCCCTACATCAGATTCCTTTGATGCATAATCCACTGTATAAATATGTCTGATCTCAGCTCCTCCTAGAGAATTTTTAGCTATAAGAACACCCCCTTGGAATGAGGATAAGACCCAACACCCTCAGAAGCATGATAATGAACCTACAATCCCTTAGTGAGAGTGGATCCGACCTTACTACCTTAGAAAATCCTTCCACAAAAAATGCTTGAGATGACTAGGTTGTCCAAAATAACGACAAGTTCAAGGTGATTCCATAAAATTAGGATTGGTATGACTAGAAATTCCACACTAATATAAAATAAACTATTTATGTCATAAAAAAATCCCCTAAAACTAATCTTGAAGAAAACTATGCACTTTTGCATTTCCTTTTCTCACCAGAAGACATACCTTGGATAACAACTACAGTGACTGAAGCCCCACCTGAACCTATTTTACTAGCTATGTCTACCTATTAAATAACTGATTTATTGAATTACTCCACAAATTTATGATGGAATAATAGAATAAATTGATCTAATATCACCCCTTAGACCCATCTCAACCCTCCAAGTTTCAAGGTAATCATTAGTGATGAGATCAGGTACTAAGTGAACCAACTCAAAGAAATTGGTGGAATACTCCAAAACCAAATTATCTCCTTGATCTAAGGTTATAAAGTCCTAGGTATTCACCAATAAAAATTTCTTAGGATAGAATTACTATTTGAATATCTTCTTAAAACAATTACAGGTAATACCCTCATGTAACTTAGCCTGCATGATAGTGTCCCACCATATCCTTCCCAGTCCTTCAATCATGTACATGGAGAAACCCCCCTTAGAATCCTTTGGGGATTTCAAAACAAGAATGATCAATTAAATCCACTCAACAAAATATTTGGATTCATGGGGTACATTTTCACCATGGAAGATGGTTTTATTTTTCTTAGTAAATTATGATCCATGATCCACAATTCATCCCCAGTTTCTAACACCCTCCTAACTCGAAGTATGAATAGTTTGGATACAAACTTCCACTAAAGAAGGGTTTACTAGAGGATTCACCTAAAAAACTTGGATAAAAACTTCCTCTCATGGATCCAAAAGAGATCTTCTAGGAGGAATTTTCTAATTAATACAAAATATAATAACAAATCATCTTAAGGGTAGTTCCATAATCAAAGAACAACTTCAAGAATCCAAATAAATTCCTTTAAATGACAAATATTTAAATAAATCATAGATTTTTATAAAAAAAATAAAAAAAGAATAGGATCAATTAAATAAAACCTAGATCATGTTCATTTAAAAAACATTAATCACCAAGTCATAAGCTTGAAAAGAATCCCAGACCACCCATGGTAACTCGTGTTTAGACATGGAAGTGAGCTGGTTAGGAACCCTACTATATTTACCACATGAATTCCAATGGTCTTAACTCCCATCTACCAAATACCCTGAACCAAACCCAAGTATTTTCATAACACTTCCCACTAGTTAATGGCTTTGATACTATTTTTTAATGAACCAACCAAGGTCAACATGAAACAACACCCAAAAGGCCCACTATAAGGTATTAATCAACCAAACAACTAAACAAGCCTTAAGAATAATAAAAAATAGATAAAATATCATATTATAGTGTGGAATAAAGTAAAAAAATATATGATATATACAAATTCAAGACAAAAAGGTTAAACCAAAAAATAAAAACAGGACAAGATAAACCCAAGCCTCCATGTGTCCAACCATCTCTACTAATCCATCTCACTAAGAAAGAAACAATACCCAAGAAAATTCGAGTATCTATATGATTCCCTCCCCTTTAAATTTTTCTGAAAAAACCACATCTACAAATTCCAAATGGAAAAATTAGAGTGTGAGTAAAAATACTATTAGGATTTCACCAAAGAATCTATACTAAGTCTAATACCATGGAAATGTTAACTCTAGATTTTAAAAAAATTGGTTTACAAAGAAATTTTAAAGATAATTATTTTTTAAAACATATTTTGGTTTTAATAAAATCCTTTAATACCCACACCAACATTGAATATGAAAAGTAAAAGAAATAAAGAATGAAAGTATAAGAAAAACCAACCATGGATACACAATTTGATAAATAAGTGAGAAACCAACCATGAAATATACCATCATGTATAAAATCAATCATAAATAAAAAAGAAAAATATCAGGATATATCTTATGGGAATAAATAATCGGACACATAAAGGAGCAGTAAGATAGGTATAACATGAATCCAACTGATATCGAGTTCCACCATAGTCTTTTGATATTAACAAAATAACCCCTAGTGGTGGCACATACTAAGGTGACATGTCCATTTCATGATGCACCCAAGGTTCCCAATTTTCTATGTTTTCCAAAAACCATTTGAAAATCACGATCAAATTTTTTAAAACATTTTTATAGTGAATCATCATAACATCCATGCTTGAAAATCTTATTTAGAATCAAAATCACCTTTAAAGAATTTTATCGAACACAGAGTGTGCAAAAAAATATTTTTAAATAAAAAACCATTTAAAAACATGAATATCTTTAAAAAACCACTTTCATATCAAATCAATAAATTTAATAAAATAAAAAAAATTAATTTATAAGAAATCAAAGTAATTCATAAGTTAGAACCTTTTTATAGAGACACCTCGGTCAATAATACAGGGAAACTAACCACCTTCAAGAATAGAGATTTTAAATGAGTAGATCAAGTCCTTATATGTCTATATCCATAATAAAAAACATAAAATCTATATCAAACCCCATAGATCTATAAAACACAATCCAATCAGTTTCCAATGAGATAAGGGGACAATAGATCAAGTGAGGATCTAAGAAGAGGAGAGAAAACCAGATAAAAAATGTGACATACCTTGAAGAGATCCATCAAGAACAAAGGAAAACCATCAATATCCCAGGGGGGGAAAGCCTCTAAATCCAAATGGAAGTTTTAGTTTGAGCCAAATAAATATTAGGGAGTGATTAGATATAAAAAACCAAGGTAAAAGAGGTAAATTTCAACTTTTTAAAGGTTAATATTGGGGTTCATAGTTAGGCCACATAGTTTTGCTAACCATGAACCAGGCATGTGTGAACTCTGTACCTTTGAGAAACAAGGCACATGAATACCTGGGAAGAGCCACACAATTTGGATAAACCATGATAAAGCTGTGTGAAACCTCTTGAAAACCACTTAGACATGCACATTGTTTCTTGTCGAGTCGTACGGTTTGACACACCACACTTAAACCATGACAAATGCCTCTCAACCCTCATAGTTACAACCTCTTGTTTACCACATGGTTAGTAATAACTGTGGTCCTAAACCACTTGTTTAGTCTCTTTACTATAAAAATCCATGTTTTAACCCTTGACTCCCAGAAACCTCTAGAACTTTCCAAAGGATAAACCAAGCCCAAACTAAGGCACACCCATTACCCAGAGGATGTCACATATGGGTCTTTTTAATCTTATAATGAGTAATTTAAAAATGTATATGATTCATTTCAAGTTATCATATAATTCATTTTTTAGATTATAAATATGACTTTGAATCATTTAAGAATTTTTATTAGTTATATGACTTACGATGCATGTATTTAGATTTGTTTCTCAAGACTTTCATCCTCTTAAGATTTAGATTTCATAAGACTTAAAAGTATCTTCATAATCATGTTAAAAAACATAAGACTTCATAAAACATTTTTCATGAATTTAGAAACTAGAATTCATAAGTTTTTCAAAAATACATTTCATAAAACTATAAACTAGAATCCATAAAATTTTTATAATTTCTAATCTTTGGATTTTGTATGAATTTAAGTTGGACAATACAGTGACTGCATAATCCCTTATAAAAAATTTAGACATATTAATTAATCATAGTAAATATGATATAATAACCAAGTGACTAATGCTGTGATAAATTATAAATTTCGAAATTATAGTTATCTAATTCAATTCAATGTGATGTATGAAATATTTTTAACATAATAACAGGTAAAATTCAACACTAAAAATTCCATAATTACAAACTCAATCCTAACAATAACATTAACATGTGAAAAAAATTCTCAAGCAGGATATTGTTAGGTTTTGGTGTGAAAACTATTTTCTGGGTAAGTGTTCAGATTTTTTTGAAGTTAAGACACTAAATGATACACTTGGAGGAACTATATGGAGATAGATTCACCTTCACTATGGATGCCTGGTTTAGGCTAGTGGAAAGTGTTTATATGAAGGATATGGATGAAAAATGTTTAGTTGTTCTAGTCCAATGGATATAGTTAAGAGGAAGTAAGATGAATTTTAATAGCACTAGTAACAATAATGTTTAAGTGTGGGGATGTGGATGGAGGATCATCTACCACATACACATGGGAATTCGATGAATTTATAAGGGAGTTGGGATGTCGGATGATCCATCAAAAGTTGTTCCACCATAAGAATATAATAAGAAGATGATTCTGGGTGATTTTAAGTGTAGAGATGCAAAGAAATTAAGTAAGTTTCATTAAGTAAAAATTTAATCATAAACTTGTGGAGTTTCTAGTTGCACCCAATTTTTGTTGGGAGGACCAGTTGAGGTGGTGATTTCCTTTGTGAAGGTTCTAGGAATATAAGAACTGTGGTTAGGCCCATGAACAATGATGGGTTTTTATTAAATTTAATGGATAATCCAATAAAACCTGATGAATATTCATCATGTATAATAAATAAAACTAAATAAACTAGATTAAATGAATATCACAACTTAGAGAGAATATTTTCATGTAAAATCTATAATTAATTTAATAATATAAATTACCTTGGTCTTGAGATTATTTATTCAAATAAGATGTTGATTATTCAAACCCCTTGTTTAAGTGGTACTATAGTTATGGTGAGAGTATCCGAAGTATAATCCCTATAGTGGTGATCCATGTGTGTTCCTTGATCTTTGGAGGGTGTTGATGAAAATATTGGTTCTAGGGTGGATGCTCTCATTTCCATGCATTTTTTAACTTGATATCAATACAATCTTCTAGGCTTAAGAGATTTTCTCATTTATCTTATTCTTGAGAGGAAGGAGGTAGAGAGAATATCTCAGACTTGAGGAACAACTTAGATATGTTCTTTATTGTGATAATTTTATGGGGAGAGGATGCGTTGTGCAAAACACAAATGATTTCACACAAATTCACCCAAAATCTATAAATGATACAACTGGGTATATTTTAAGCAAGGTTAGAGCATTGGTAATTTTACATTCATACTAAACAATATATTATTCCTTATCTAAACCCACATTTAATAATAATAATATTATTATTATTTCCTCAACACACACATGTCACATGGATAATATAAATATCAATAAATAAATTGATATTTATCTAAATGATATTTAATATATCATTCCCATCAAACTCTTAACTCATCCCATCCACCTTACTCAATGTTTACCAAACCCCAAATAATAAATAAATAATATTCATTCAATAAATAAATAAATATTACATTATCAGTATTTCAAATATATATATTTTTTAAATATTCCTATAACGGAAGAAATCTGAATTCTATAAAAAATATTATTTATTACCTTATGAAGAAAATAAGATATAAATATATATTCTATTAAATGGTACTAAAAATACATATTTATTTAAATATTGAACTCATATATAATTAGTGACTGAATAAAAGATATCAATAAGTATTGAATAAATATTATTTATTGGTATTAAGAATAATATTTATTACAACTATTAAATATAAATAGTATTTAACTGAGATCAATGGAAACACTAAATGTGTGACCCTCTATGCCTCTTCCTCAGTGGAATTTGGTAAAAAAATTGAAAGTCCAATATCAATGTCTAGGAACACTTAAAGGCATCCATAGAGGTAAAAGTTAATGTCACAACCACATATGAACACTCACTATGTAATATATATATTTTTTCTCAATATTTTATCAAGAAGGCTACATACACATGTCATCAACCTATAATCTCAATATATATTTCTTTGAATTTCTAAAATGAACTCATAAATCACCATAGCCATGTAATTTAATTCTATAGTTACATTTCAATTAAAGGTCCAATATATCATTTTTCAATTTTGGAAGGGCCAAATCCTTTATTAACTTATTCATTAATTCCACATCACTCATGATGCAACCAACATACAATACTTCCCATTTAATATAGAGAATAAATTTTTTCTAAATACATCAAAGTATAAAACTCATTCTAGGAATTAATAATAATCTCAAGTCTTAATACCAATACACATACTCATAGAAAGGAATATCCAATGTCACAAAACATATAAATTCCTACCTGTGGGGTTTTCATTATAAAATCCTACCTTGGAGATTACCAAGTGAAATATTAATGTTATGAAGCCTCATAAACTTAAAAAAATTATGTACTGAATAATTTACATTATCTGTGTCCCATAAGATGACATCATTTGACCATAGGACTTATATAATATAGAATATTGTCATGGAACTTCAAAGTTCTCATCATGGAGGGGAATTGATATGATATTTTGATGTGATAACTACTTAAAGAACATTATCATATTGATTTTATGAAAAATAAAAATCAATATTTGATAATAAATTTATTAATATTCAAGTGTTTGAATATTTTTTTAATCTAAAGTTAAAAGTAGTTGGTTCAAGGGTACCAACTCTAATAGATTACCACTTACACTAGAGACAACTTCTAATGACTTTTAATCATATATCTCTCATATAATATTCATGATTCCTCTGATATAAATCTTTATTCAATGGGTCCACCAACTTCTCTTCTATGTAACTCTTCTTACCATAGCCTCACTTCTCCAAGAAAAATCCCTCAAGAGATGATAGCTCTTTAATATGTGCTTCATTAACTGATGTGACCTTATATATTTAGTAAGATCCATTTTTCTAATATTATCACTGTACAATGTGATAATATCTTTATTTATTAGCACCACATAAAGACCTTGTATTAAGTTCCATATCGAAACTACTTCCTTGGCTATATTTAAATATGCAATATACTCAAACACTGTTGTAGAATCGATGAACATTACTTACTTTGAGCTCCTCCATATCACAAAAAATCTATTGAGGGTGAAGAGATATCCCCATAGTGGTTTTAGATCATATTATTTTTTGTGTAAAATATCATATATATATCCCCTGCTGAATAACCCATCATCTCCTCCATAAACAAAGAATATATCCTTAGTACACATAAGGCACTTTAGGATAGTCTTTAATTACATCCAATGAAGATCACTAGGAATAATATGATATCTTCCGACCATACTCAAGGAATAAAAAACATCACATAATTGTAATTATTCAATTTAAAATTAAATCGTAGATGTGATGAAAGAGCGGTTTTCCAAAGATAAAATTCTCATAAGTATAGAATGTTTTAATATCAAAATTCAATATGAAATTTATTACAATGACCTAAATTAGTTAAATTTTAATATAATTAAAATAATTTTACTTTAAAACCAATTTAAAATATAATTTAACTTTTTAAATAATTTAAACGAAAAGATAGTTTTCATTAAAAATTGGTATTTTTCACTATTCATAAAAAATTAATCTTTTTAGAAAATTATAAAAAATTCACCCAAATATAATTTTTTCATGTATATTTTAAAAATGGAATTAAGTTTTTAAAATAAATTTTATAAAAATTTAAAAAGTAATTTTAAATTTTGTGCGCAAAGTACGACCAGACCACCTTTAAAAAAATATAGTTTTTTTTCAGAAAACATTTATTTTTATTTCAAATGGTTCTTATTTTATTTATAATAAATAGATTAATATTGAATTTATTTTATACACGTGTAAAACATAAAAGTTTTATAATTTAGTTATTAATTTTCAAACCCTTCAACTTAACAGCTAGGTTATAATGGTCACGTTTAAATGATGATACTTTAATAAAGTATCATGTTTCATTCAAACCTAGTGTTACGTGCATTGAAAGCTATTTAATATATCGAATTTATTTAAAAAATATATATTATAAAGTCTTGTGGTGTTATATTTCCTTCTAATCTTTGTTTTTAATGTCATATACACTATCGAATATGATGTCCCTCTTTTAAAATATCTAGGTGTTGCATTCTATCCCCCTTAAAAAATTACATCCCCAAAATTTAACCTTGATCTAAATAATCAATGGTTTTAAATTTGAAAATAACTTTCTTGAAATCTCATATCATGTGAAGGATTAATAAAAAAATCTCCTTGATAAGAGATAGAGGTAAGTATGAAGGTCATCTAGAATAATCGCATAACTTGGTTTCCATGTAGGAGAACATATGTTGGAAGTGAAGATATATACATGAAAGAAAAGTATAAATAATTATAGAAAATTATAGAGATAATTGATAAAAATAAATTGGGTTATCCATATATGGTTAAAAACACAAAACCATAAATCTATAAAAGGTAAAAAGACCATCAATTTATCAGAAATGAAGGTATCACGATAACATTTTTATTTCAAGATTCTTTTCCTAGAGTCGAGAAATTAATTTACTATATAAAAATATAAGGAAATATACTTACATGATATATTTTTATTTCATAAGAAAAATTTCATCATTTTGGTTGTTATTTTATCAATTTTCACTTCATCTCTTACTCCACGGAATGAATATCAAAAAATTATTTTTTATGCCTGAAGCCCTAAAATTAACTTTTAATGGATTTTAAGAACTATAGAAGTGTAACAATCCATTCCTCATATATTTAATAAAACAATTTTTTTATAAAATGTTATCCAATAATTCCCAAATTTAAGCTTAATCCATTCCATAAATAGTTAACCTTAAGGCTTATCTAAAATATTTCTAACCAATTTAGAAGGATGGTCACTAAATCAACATTATATTCCTCAGACAATATAAAGTTGATCTTAATGTCGCATTAAGAACATTTGAATACCTTGATCACCATAAAACCTTAATGAAAACATGCATGCTTCAAAAAAAATCTAATTTTGTCGAATATATTCCAAAAATCCAAACATGTAGTAAAATCCAGTAAAGATAACATAAACCATCAAATCAATGACTATTTTCATGATCATTAATACTATCCCATAAATATATCTTTATCATTATTTTCTGAAAATTGAGCACATGTTGAGGTTTAACTTCCCTCAGTCTCATGTTTTATAAAAATATCAACTTTCCACTAAAACACTTTTCCTGCTCATGAGTACCATTCAACATATTCTGTCAAATCCATAAATAGAAAGTACTGTAGTAAAATCCTTATAAATTTTTTAATTTTTATAACCAGAATATCATTGATAAAATAATCCTATAACATAATTATTGAATCTAAACACACACACATTAATAATTACACATCATTCTTAAACTGTCAACTAAGATTAATCTATTATTACTTAGTACCTCCTTCCTTTTATATATCATTTGTAGTCTCTTCCTCATCAGAAATATAAAAATTAATCATACAACCTTGCTGACTCTCTTTATGATATTTCCACACAGGAAATTGATTTTCATAATTCTCATACATTATAAATTTAAAACATTCAACCATTGATAATACCTTAGGGAGACCATTATTCTCATCCATTACATTAACCTAACTTTTCATTTTTCTTTGAATAATACTTGATTTTTTTCCTTATTTATTCAAACATAAGAAATTTTCCTATTACTTTGATACACTCTCTTTGGTGTCACTTTCCATATTTCTTACATGAATTAAATTGGGCCTTCTTTCCTCTATGGTCTCCACTATTCAAGATCTTAATGGTCTCCATCCTTCCCTTATTTGGTGAATCCAAGAGTTGGTTAAGGTGCAAGTTGTTAATCATATATCATGATATCTGATTTGGAATAATTAATATACCCTTTACCCCGTTAATCATACCATTTAGTTTCTCATAAACACATTGTCTATCACATTAAATTTTAACCTAGTTCTTTATGGTTCCATCTAATGAATAAAACCAAAAAACACATTGTGAGTGGTCTCTCCCAAATTTACCCAAGTTTTAGTGTTAAGTGGTCACTTGTAGTTTAATATGGGTTGTCAAATCCTCAGAGACCTAAGAAGAAACCTATATACACATACATTCTATGGACTATATTTGTCTATGATGTTTCCAACTTTGGGTTCATTTATATGGGTTTAAAGGATCACTTATAGATATAAGTTAATTCAAATTAAGATAATGAGTTGATCCTAGGTTATCTCTTGGGGTGGATTGGATGAAATTCTATTTTTTAACTGTTTTAATTTCTTCTATTCGAGATAGTTTTATTTAATAAGATCAAAAAACTTCATCACTTAATGTTTTAATACCAAAAAACTATAATAATAATAACCTATACACTTGGAGGATCAAATTTATGATCACTCCAAGGTAAAGGTTCGTATTAGCTCTTGAAGTATGTGGACTTAAAATTCAACAAGTACGAAGAAGTTTTAAAATCATCAAATAAAAATATCAATTAAAAGAAGTGATTAGACATTAATGGGATGATAAATAAAATAAAATCCAGCCCCTTTACACTACCTTAGATCAACCCATAATTGGGTTATACCTCCATTGATGCTATGGTTTTAATGGAAGCAGGATGTAGAATCATGAGGGAGGAATTGAAGTGGTAAAGAAAACCATAAAAAGAAAATGATCACTCCACCATTGTGTGAATAATTTCACAATATTTGGTGTGAATAAATTCACACCTTGAGGAAACGATATCAAAGTTATATGTATAATAATAGAATAATAGGATAAGAAAAACTTTTGTTAAGAAACTAAGATGAATTAGAAAAACTTACATGTGAAAGACAAACTTGAGACAACAAAATTGTAGCATAACATTATAATGAAAGAAAGAATACAAGATGATAAACTCCTCCACCAAAACTACCTTAAATAGGTATTTGAAGAGTCTTGGGTTAAGATACCAACAGTAAAAAGGATCCCACTTGAGTATGGTAGGCCTAGGGTGGTGGAAAGTAAGGGAGAGTTGACTTCTTTATCCTTGACCCGAAGTGGAATCCATCTTTCATCTACTGAATAGAGGCGTCTAAATGAACTTCTATATTTCTGAATTATAGTGGTCCATATAAGAATAAAATGGAGCTTTTAATTACTACTAACCTCATGTAAAATTTCATCCCAAATGAATTTTTTTTCAAGAAATCATCAAAATGGTGGGATGTTTTTATGTGTCGCAGAATCTGGACCATAATTTTATCTCCAAATTGGTCCACCTAGAACTCCATTAAAACATCATAATTATATTTGGAAACTGTTTAATGAAATGTTTACCATGATTTAATCTATCTTCAGTTCAATTTTCATAATTATTGGGATTGAATATTGTCCGATACAGTTGTTTTATTGGGCTGCTTTCCAGTTCACTTCACCTAGAATGTTGTTTGTTCGTGGCCAACTTTGGTGGTCTTCCAATATGAATCTTCAAGTACTCCAAAATTATGAATTGTAACCAATGTAATGAGAAACCTGAAAATTAAATATGAAAATAAAATGAAGATCATTGGTTACATTAAATGATGTTAAAAAATATACCATGTAATAGTGCATTTTAAGAAGGAATTACAATTATAATATGAAATAATGTTCAAAATGTAAAATGAACTAAAATAGTGTTTATGAATAATAAAGAACATGAATATTATATATATTAACAATGAATATTAGCCTCATTCAGGGGATAATTAGTGATAAAAACTAATCATAGTTGGAAATCACATAGTCATGAAGAATCATTTATAGGATGTCTAAATCATGACACCTTCTTTTCAATATATGACACCTTAGATTTAACCTAGGTTATTCATGATTATAATCTATTAAAATCCTTCATGATGGTTCATACATAAAATGTGAATTATCCCAATCATATCCCTCAGAAGTGTCAAACCCGGTGCACAGTAAGTACCATTTTCATGTACTAGGTAACACTCGAGTCAAGATCAATGCTCATTGTTCATAGTTATTACCTATAATAATATTTTTTTTCAAAACCACATCCACTTGTAGTATTTAGAAAGGAATGAGTTTCTAGGAAGAACCACATAATATCCACTTTACCAAAACTTTAGGATGTTCTTATTTACTTATACTCAATTTATATCATAGGGTTATGTTCCTTATTCCATGTTGTCCTCAATATAGTTCTTTAATGTTTATACTAAACATATTTTGATACCAAATATAAATACCCCGAATCTAGTAGCTTGGAGTCGATAGTAAATTTATTACATTGACACTAGATACAATGAATAATATCCAAATGACCAAATAGTTTAGTAGTCTTGGTAAAATGAATACACACTTGAAATTCACATTACATTTTAAAATATCAAATACACAAAGTGTTTTGTTTGATAACTCCATTAATCCTCATAGCATATCCCTGTATATTAATAAAAAAACACTTCCCGATATCCTTTGAAAATTTAAACATAATAAAGGGGTGATCTCAGATGCTCAGTAAGGGTAATATTATAGAGGAAGATATCATGAATAAAAAAGAATAATCCATATGGAAAGGTAAATAATATAAATACATGTCATTTAATCAATAAATTGTGCATGATGTGGCAGAAATAAATGATTCTCAAATAAATCCACATAAATAATCGAAATTTCTTAAAACTTATCCATGAATATTCTAACTAATATAATAATCACATGGAAATAAATAAATGATATCATAATGAGGAAATTTGTAATGCTAGAATTCTGAAACATATTATCAAAACCTTTAACAAGATAGTTTAAATATGTGGGTAGAAACCCATCTAATTTGGACAATTGATTTGTCTCATTATACTTGTTGATGCATCATGGGGCTATATATAATCAGGTCCCACCCATCACTTATTAAGTCCAATTCATTCCTCATACCAAATTGGTGAAACATAATCAAAATAAACATTTGTATTGAAAAACTAACATACAAAATGTTAATACCTACCCCAATCAAATAAAAAAATCATAAACTATCTAGACTAATATGATGAATGGTAATAAAACTGTACATACTTGGTAAAACTAATCATAAAACATCCAAAGAAAGAATAATGATGACATCAATAAAAAATATCCCCACTTTATTATAATTACAATAAAGGTTTTTTTTCATTGATGAATAGAAATACCATAAAAATGACATTAAAAACATCATTTAGGAAAATATCCTTTGCACTTTGAAAATCACCTTTAAAAAATTCATAAATAATTTTAAAAAAAATATTTGAAAATAAAATTTTAAAAATTTTAAAATAATTTTAAAAATATTTAATGGTTATGATGGTGGAAAATTTTATTTATTCCATACACATTAAAACAAATATTCCTTTCACATTTTCAGTAAAATCCAAACAGACATTGTTTTGAAAATGAAATGAATATTCATTTTAAAAAATTTTGTAAAAAATAAAAAATAGGTAATAATGTACTTAATAAATCATTTATATAATGATAAAAACATTTTTGATAACATTTTTATAAAACATATATTTTGATGAAAAATGATTTTCGACTGAAGAGAGAAATAAAGTCAGATTTTCTAAAAAACAATTCTCAATCATTTTAAGTACCAAAGAGTGAAAAAATGGAACTATTACTTGAAAAATTTCATTGATAACCATATTATAATAAAATATATTGATTTTATTATATAAATATGAAATAATTCTTCTAATGGATACTTAAATAAAAACAATCCTGAATAATGATCAGATTGTGAGATAAACCCTCACCACTTTGGTAACTTTTGAATAAAAAAACCTCATGAAAGAAATAAATTAAAATAAGACATTAAATACCATGAATATAAATATATTCATGATATAAAAAATAAAAAGGATTGGTATATAAATCACACAAAAGAATAAGTGGTTAATATGGTGTATGTCTCATGGTAGTAAAAGTGAGACGAGAAACCCTTACCTCATGTTCAACTTCCTTCATATATGTTCTAAACTCCTGTATAATAAATATAGGTTTATTATAAATATACTATAGAAACATAATAATATATATAATATCACATATTATTTAATTATATTTTTTTATCACCCATTTATTATCAATTCTTTGTTAAAATCACTATTTTGGTTGATAATTACTTCGTATTTCATGTATGTTTTAGTTTGGTAATTTTGGTCTTTTTAATTTTATAATTGTAACATAATATAAATAATGTTAAATATTATATAAATATATTATATATTCATTATATATGTATTTATATTAATCTATTAATGTTGGATATTGAAAACAGATTACATCGTTCATGGAGATGGAAGACCATACGTACGCATGAACGTTGTTTCCATTTTTCTCGACAGATGGAATGAAAGGAAAAAAATGTTAATTAATATTTCAATAATAATTATTATTTAATATATATATAATTTATATTAATCAAATAAATTCTTATTACCATCCATGTAAAAATAAAATGAAAAACATTTCACATCACTACGTAGAGGCAGTAGTCCACATATATGCACCAACGATGTTATTTTCTAACAAATTAGAAGGTAAGAAGTTAGATGTGATATTAAATTAACATAAGTATATTTATATACTAAATATAAAATATATTAATTAACTTTAAACTTACTACCTTTCATTCAAATTATAAGAAAAAAAACGGATCAGATTGCTTCGCGAGGTGGTAGTCTGCTGTACACACGAGTGACGTTATCGTATCCCCCACAGAATAGAAAATAAGAAGGTATATGTGATATAATAATTCAATAAGTATAAAAATTTCATAAATATAATATAAATAAGTTAAATCCATCATTATATCCATCCTTTAAAGGTTTTTATGGAAAATAAATTACATCAGTTTGCGTGGAAGTAGTCTGTCGTACACACGATCGACGGTTTCATTTCCCATTTGATAGAAGTGGAGATGAATTTGGAATGTAAAATTAAAATAATTATATATAATTATATATGATATTTTGTTTTATTATATTATAATACTTTAATAATTTATAAATAATGTGAAAGAAGAAATAAAATAAATACGCATGTTTAAGAATTTTACCTCTTCTTGAGAGAGCCTCTTTAGGTTTATACCTAAAGCGTTCTTAGGTGGGATTCATAATAAAAATAAAGACTATATAATATGGTGAGGAAATTAATTAATGAATTTTTTTTAGGGTTTTTAATCAAATAATTTTGAAAGTGTGATGTGGGGAGGAGAGGGGGTGACCTTTTATAAGTGGGGGAGATGACAAACAAGAAATTTTTGAAAAGATAAAGTGATACCCACGTTTTTATTATGAAAAATCCTAAAAAATGAAAAATTATAGAAAATTATAGGTTATAAAGTCAAAATATTTCTATGAAATAGGTTTTGGATAAGTTTTAGGTCATTTTAACCATTATCTTCTTAGTTTAACCCTCGATAAACTCATTTCTACCTAAATAGAGATAATTCGTTTTTATTATTTTTACTATTAATTATGGTAGAAAATTAATTTGAAATTATTATATAATATAAATTATTTTGATTCAAAATTTAAAATATATTTTTTTAAATCCAATTCATAGAATTGGTAGAATTCAATTTAAAATTATATCACAGACGCGACAAAAGAGCTGTTTTCCAAAGATAAATTTCTCATTAGTATCGAATGTTTTAGTATCAAAATTAAATATGAAATTTATTAAAATGAACTAAATTAGAAAAATTTTAATATAATTGAACTAATTTTACTTTAACAAAAATTTAAAATATAATTTAACTTTTTAAATAACTCAAATTAAAATAAAGTTTTTAATTAAAATCCGCATCTTTTACTATTCATAAAAAAAATAATCTTTTCAGAAAATTCTAAAAAATTCACCCAAAGATAATTTTTACATTTATATTTCAATAATTTAGTTTATTTTTTCAAATCAAATTTCTAAATTTGGTAAAAATTAATTTTAAATTATGTTCTCAAGGTGCGACAAGACCTCAATTTAGAGAAATACATTTTTTCAAAAAACATTTATTTTTCTTTAAAATGGTTCTTATTTTACTTATAATAAATATATAACTATTGAATTTATTTTATACATGTTTAAACCATATAATATTAATAATTTAGTTATTACTATTCATACCCGCCTACTTAACGACTAGGTTATAATGGTTATGTTTAAATAATAATATTTTAATAGAGTATCACATTTTTTCTAAACTCGGTGTTGCGTGCATTGCAAGATATAAAAGAGATAGAATTTATTTAAAAAGAAATATATTTTAAAGTATTTGGGTGTTAAATTATCTTTTATTATTATTTTTTGAGTCGTATACACTATCGAATATGTTTTTACTATTTTAAAATCTCAGTGTGCTACATTAGAACTCTTAAGATCAGGTGGGATGCTTAGGGTTATTTTATGAGATTCCTAGGATTCTTAGGATCTATTGGGATGCCTTGGGTTATTTTATTGGATCCCTAGTAAACCTATTATATTTAATACATACTTGGGATATTTTATGATATTCCTAGGATGTCAAGTATTTGATAGGATTCTGATGGATATTTTATGAGATTCCTAGAACGCCTAGGATCTGGTGAGACACCTGGGGATATTTTATGAGATTCCCAAGATTCCTAAATTTTTGTGGGAATTTTGTGGATATTTTATGGGATTATTATGAAACTTAATATCTATTGGGAGGCCTTATTATATATTATTTTATCCCTAAGACACCTTGGATCTGTTGGGATGTTTGAGGATATTTTATGAGATGCCTAGGATGCCTAGGATCTGGAGGGATGACCGTGGATGTTTAATGAGATTTCTAGGATGCCTAATATTTGGTGGGATGCATGTGGATGTTTTATTGATATTTATAGGATCTTTTAGGATGTTTTGGAATATATATGAGATTCTTAGTATTCTAAGTATTCCTACACTCCTACTTGGCTGAAAATGTTTAGCACTACCTTTATTTCCTCCTCTTGTTACAAACTGCTATGGAGGTTGTGGAAGGGGTGACTACCAACACAAGTGCTGATTCAGAAATCGGGAATAAATCTTTCCTCGGTTTTCTACCTATGAATGCAGGAGGAAGAATCTGTTACTCACACTTTTATATCTTGAAGTTTTTCCTAGAGGTTTTAGCTACATCTACAGGAGGTGTTTGGAATTCATATTGATATGAACAGCTATGAGGATCTTCTAAAGTCTGTTCAGGGTGCTCAGATAAGTGAAAAAGTTGGTGCTATGCTCCTCACCTCCACTACTAATGCTTTCCTGGTTATATGTAAGACACAAAATGGTGCTGCCTTTAAGGGCCAATGCCCCTCTTTTCAGGATGGATTGTGCTCCATATATAGAGTTGTGTTGATTTCATCCAATTTGTATCATGGTACAATAAAAAATGATCTCTCTGATTTGCTTATTATGAAAAACTTTGGTGTCACAGGGCGATCCAAGAAACCTCTTGTCTTGAAGTCAATCTGATGGATCCCACCGATCCCAATTTGGCTGAAGGTGTATGTGTATGGGGCGACATCAGGTGCACCTAGTCCCTCAGGATGTGGTGGAATCTTCCGCACTTACCGAGGTTTAGTTAAGGGATGCGTCTTCCATTATATTGGGCATGGTATAGCTATTGAGGCTGTGTTGTGGGCTATGATCAAAGCGATCAGGTATGCCACTCAATATGGCTGGAGACATCTTTGGGTGGAATCTGACTCCACCACTATTGTGCACATACTCAAGGCTCATTCCAGATCTGTCCCATGGAAAATCCTCCCCTTCTGGATTGAATGCCTTCAGATGATTGAACACATCCACCTAGATGTCACTCATGTTTACAAAGAGTCCAATCAGGTTTCAGATACTTTGTCAAAGAGGGAAGTTCTGGAGGTTTCCTCGGGCTGGTCTTTTGTTATTCCTGAGTTTTGTTCTCACTTTGTTGACTTGGATGTGCATGATTCTTATTATTCCCGACAATATAAACCCCCATGCTCTGCCACTTTCTCTAGTTTTTTAATAAATTTTTTAGAATCGGGCATTCTTGGATCCTGAACCTGTTTACACTATATGGGATTCCTTGGGTACATCTGAGGATCTAGTGTTTACACTTGTTATATATCGAGTGTATTATGATACGATTCAAGTTGGATGCTCTCCCCTCCTAGTGATCATATAAAATTATGATGATATTATAGGTATATATATACCTAAACCTTGGAATTATTATTCTACGATATCAGAGACACCTCAGTGTTGGATGAATCAGGTATGGTCTATCCCTAATTCCACCTTAGAATCAGAGGATCGATGAAAATGTATATTATTTTTCTTCTGCATCCATATATTTATTATGAGTATATCACATTCACCTGTAAGGTATTTACTAGATATTTTAGGGAATACATTAGTGGTTATCTAATATGTTATACTCATATCTTACTGGGGTATCCTTGGAACTTGGGGTACCAGAGTAGAAATCATTTTTATAGGTTTAAGTAGGAAAGAGGCCTAGGTTGGATCGTTTAGCTGGATAACTTGGATGAAGTTAAGATATGAACGATATGAAGTTCGAGGATGGTAGTAGAGAAACTATTTTATTTTACTTATTTTATTTTACTTATTTTATTTTTTATGTATATGTGGTCAACCTAGTGAGTGACTCATCCTGATGTATGACTGCATGCTTCCACATTCATTTACATAATATGGTTTTTGTTTATTTATTCCACGTACACTAAATATTATCATCGATGATATTTAGTTTTTTTCCACTTTTGTTTAATATGATATGGGGATATAATATCCAATAGTAACACCCAATACCCATTATTCTAGTCAGTATACACTAGTATACAGGGAAGCGTAACTGAGGTTATGTGGCGCTACCAACCAGGACATCAATTAGTGCTCTTTAACCAGGGGATGTTACAAAGTGGTATCAGTGTGTATTTTTTTGTATTATTATTTAGGGGAAATGGTAGAAAAGTATTAGGTAAATTTCATATATTTTGATGGAACTCAGATCAGACATAACAAAAATATTTTATAATGGGAAGTCCTGGTTACCAGGGATATGGAAATTTTGACCTTGTTTTTCGTTGTTATGATTGAGATATTTACTCAAATATGATGTGTGTATCTGGGATTTATATTGATGTTTTTTATATTGTAACTATAGTAAGAGGTCTAGGTATGTGAATTATTTTTGGAATATAGGATTCACATGACACATTCAATCTTGTGTGTGATTGATATCACTGACGATAGAGGGTTCAGTTGTTTAAAGTGTCGAAAACTACTAATATGGGTTTTTATTATATAATTTGTTGGTGGAATTATACTAAGTTGAATTACAATATTTTTTATGATATTTAATTTGGGTTTTACGTTGGGATGTTCCTTGATTGTTACTATATAATCCCTTAATGTAATAGATGTCTAATGATCCCTAGTGGGTTGGTACAAGCATGGGATTCCTTGATGATCAACCCTTTGTGAATAATTATGAAACTAGTTTTGAAAGGATAATGGGTTCATTTACTTAAAGTATAAACAAAAACCTATATGGTATTTTCCCATATATATTATTAGTAAAATTATACTTAATCGAACCATATAACTATGGTTTCCTTAACAATAATGGTCATAGATCGATGCCATTATATGATGATAGATGATATCATGATCCTTGAGCGGGTAGTCTAGTATACTGATGCATAGTGAGGATTAGTGCCCTGGTGTGGGATGATGTCTTGGCATTTGATGTCTGATATATATATATATATATATATATATATATATATATATATGAGAACACTAGAATAGGTGTTTTAGAACCTGAGTTTCTTTGTGATATTTTTTATGGGAGTAGAGATGTTTCCCTATTAACTATGACCAATGTGAGATATGGTTTGTGGGATCGGTGGGAGAGCCTAATGGTATTGATATGTGGAGCGGGATATTGGTGAGTTGGGTACCATGGTTGAGATAACTATGATATATAAGGGTAACCTAATAAAGGGTTATCATGGGCTTTTGAGAACCCTTAGTGATATAAGCATGAGTATATTCTTCAGATTATATGATTATTTCATATGAGGTTCTACTAGATATGGGATATGGTCATGTGAGATACCTTATGGTTTTATGATATAAATAATTTTTACTGATTTTGGTATCAAGGTTTGGTTTTTAGGACATGATCAGTGAGACAACTAGTGTTTAGACCAAGTCTTGTGATTAAATAAGTTCCTCTAGGTTATTGTGTTCATATAGAGAATAATGACTGAAGAAGGATGAAGTGGATATGGTGGTTGTGTTGTATTTTGTTGTCAATAAGTAAATTATGTCCAAATAAATGTGATGATTTATGTGATGATATTTAAGATTAAGTAAAGTTTTAATAGTGAGATTAATATCTACAATATTTATTAGAAGTTGTAAGGAATCATATTTTTTTAAGAAAGTTCTAATGTGATTTTGAGACAAAAATGGTTACATACTTAAAGGTTACATTATAATTTCCCTATTTTCTTAAAGGTTACCTAATACCTATGTAAAGGTGAATCCATGTTTTTTATTCTCACATAAAGGTAACAATAAATCCCAGTTATCTATATAAAGGTAAACAATAGTTACATCAAGGTCACTTGGACTCCACGTAAAAGTAAATCATCATATATGTAAAGGTAGTTCATGATTTCAATGAGTTTCATAAAAGTAGTCTTGATCTACATAAGGGTGATCATATATATTCAGGTTAATCATAAGACTTCAGTAGGATCATAAGTATTCATCATATAAATTCTTATTCATAAGTATTCATCATAATACTTCATTATCATACTTTGGAGTTAGCCATATTTTTGACAATGGTAGATAATATGACCGTGAACATGGATTGTATGACTTCACTGTAAGCCTTTCATGTGATCATATGAATTTTATTAGATTTTAATACTTAATTTTATGTATTCTTCAAGAATGTATGAATTTTATTCAATATATATTTTTAGAGATTGTGTGACTTTAAAGTCATATAATGTAGAGTCACCCATAAGTTGAGTGTAAGACTTCAAAATGTGGAGTATTTTTTAGTAATATTATAGGTGAAAATTTGACTTACATAATTTGATTTCTAAAGAGAAAATATATTAGAATATTTTTTGAACCGATCTTTAAAGTTTCATACATCATGGAAGATTAACTAATCGTGATCCAAGTTGAGAAAAAAAGGAAGACCAGTCTAGGTGAATAATGATTTGATAAATATGAATTAAAATTATGAAAGAAGGATTTCCATGTCATAATGCATAAGTTTTTTCACACATGGATTAAATTTTGAATGAATTAAATTAATTGTTTCTGTCGAAGAATTTAAAATAAGGAAATACTAGAGTCTTTAGTAAATTTAAAAGGATGCTTTGACTGGGATTTCCTTTGAGTTTGAATAATAAATAAATTCCTATTATATTGACCAATTTAAAATTGATGATCACTACTAATATCTCTAATAATTTAGTTTCCATAAAACTTATAAAAATAATATTCACAAAATAACTTTGAATATATACTTACGGGAAACAAAGAATAATTTTTTCAGAATTTATAAATAGAATAAATTTAGAAAGCATGAGACATATTTTGTATCAAAAAGGGAGAGAGGATGAATAAGTAAGAAATAATAAGAAGTTTTTTCATGTTCCCTATTATGTAATATATTTTATAAGAATAATAATATAATACATGAATGAATAAAAGTTAGAAAAAGGAAGCATCACAATGTTAATATAATCAAATTCTAAACCAATGGAAGACTTTCTTATTGTTGCATAAAATTATATGAATAATTATTACTGTTTGGGATACATATACACCATCATGATACCATATTTTATCAAAAATTTATGGTTATCCCCTAATTTGTATAATCCAAATGATTATTTATAATAGACTGTGTGATATTGGGTGTTTTTAGATCATTATGAGGATTAACAACTCTTATGAGTAGTGAACCTTGTAAATTCTATCATACCTTTTCTGTGTGTGAATGTGGGTTTGTTTAAATATAAAAGTAAATTACTCTAACTAGTAATAAAGTTTTTTTTAATATAAATCATAAACATTTTCCAATCACTGATTCAACCCCCATCTTAGTGATCTAACTGATCCTATAGGTTTCTTTTTAACTGGTATTAGATAAATTCTCCCTTTGTTTGAATAAATTCTTTTTGGAGGCCTAGGTGAAGGTGTTTCTCTCAGGTTCAAGATTCAGTAATTGAATTTTATTACTTGAATTATAAAAAAATAAAATTTAGGGAACAAAAACAGGATTCCTATGCTTTATTGAAAGAATTAACACATTTTTAAGGATAAGATGCTACCCTATCTCTTATTATTGAGTATAAATTATTTGGAGGCTACAACTGATAGATTTACTCATCCTACTGAAGGTACTTCCTTAGAAATTAATGAAAAAAGAATCTTGATAATGATGGGTGTGCTCAAAATGATACACAATATTTTCATTGTATATGAGATGAAGAAGGACAATACTAACAAGAAAAAGGGAAAATATGAAGAGGAAATCTCTTTTAATGCTTTAAAGAAGAAAAGAAAGATGTGGATGATAAAACTAGAATTTATATATTAGAATAATAATTGAATGAAAATTTTGACAAACTTATGTCTCTCCTCTCTAGAAAATTGATAAGGGGAATAGAAAAGTACAAATGAAATCTTCCACTTAAATTCTTTAAGTATGGAACTATTGGAAACATTTCATAATATTGTCCAAAATTAAAGAAAAAAGAGTTCAATGATAAAGAAATTAAAAGATCTAGAATACCATTAAAGAATAATATTGAAATACAAAGACTAATAATCAATTGAGGGCTATTAAGTTTTTTTAAATATAAATAGATAAACTTATTATCTATGTAACATCCCAAGTAAGTAATGAATAATAGATATTTTTATCTATGTCTATTAATGATAAAGATAGTGTTTTAGAGGCTTAAAATGAAAATAAATACAATCTTATGCATGGAATACACTAATATTCTTAAAGGATTGTTTTAGTGCCTTTTGATGGAAAACCATTTTTGAATCTATATTTTGACAATTTTAGAAACTATGTTTGTCAAAATAAAATTATCCTTTATGATTGGGACATCAAAATTTACCTTGTGTGAATTTTTGGTAATTTTCCGACAATGTTCATTTTTAAATGAATAGTGAAAAATACTGCATTTTACATCAAAACTACTTTTTAATCTAATTTATTTATATGATTAGATTATGTTTTGAATTGGTTTTGAAGTGAAATTAGAATATATTTTTACCATTTTATCCAATGGTGGTCATTGGAATCAATTTCGATTTGAAATTAGACTTAAACTGGTGTCAATCTTTTGATACTTATTGTTTTGTAAAAACACGCTATTTGCTCTGGCAGCGGGAATTAATTATTAAATTAATTAATGTGACTTATATGATTTGAATTTTGTAAAATAGACTTCATTTTTGAATTCGTAATATCAAATATAGCTTAGAGTGAATTTTTGGTAATTTTCTGAAAAACTTCAATTTTGATGAATAGTGAAACCACTAAGTGGTAATCAAGCAAACTGTTTTTTTCAGTTAAATTAAAGTTTACCACTAATGTGTATTGAATTTTGAAAATCCGACATACATGGTTGTCATTAAGAAGTAAAATGTGGTTCAATGAGATTAAAATAATTTTTTGGTGAATAGTAACTTATTAAGTTCTTAATCGCGATTAGTGGTAATTAGGGTAGTTTAATGTATAAATAATGCTTTAATAATATAAAATGACTTAGACACATGTCCCAACCTCATTGGTTGTGTCATGGCCGACCAAGACAAGTCATGGCCTAACTTGGGGACCCCATGTATCCACTTTTGTTGGGAAATAACATAAATTACTTTTTATTAAATGTTAAAGTGAAAATGACACAAACATAATATGTTTTTCGAAAACAATTTTTAAGTGGGGTTATACAAGTCCAAATTTTGATTATAAATATTCAATGGAAAGCTAAAAAGATTTCCTACATCATAGTAATTTGTTTATAATTTTTAGACATTAAATAAATTTAATTATTTATGACATAATAATGATGCAGCGATGACATCATTATTTGACGATTTAAATAAAATGGAAAGATAAAATACAATCTATGAACTACACATGTCCAAAACCAATTGGATGAATGGATTTCGATGCCTTATCACCTTATCCACGAATTCCATCAATGTGGGACCTTGTAAAACCGAAACACATTTTCAAATAATGTAATGTTTCTTTACTTTCCAAAAGTGCCCCTCCTCTCCCCTTATAAAAGGCCCCCACCTCTACCTCATTTCACACACCTCTCAAGCCTTTGGCTCGGCCAACCCCTGCCCATTTGCTCTCTCCACATCCCTCTCCTCATCCTAGAGGATTCCCCTTGGGCAGAATCCTTTCAAAGGAAGCCTTTAGGCTCAAATCAAAAGGAGTTACACTTTTTAAGGTAATTCATCCTCTCATGCTCATTTGTTTTATTTTGCTTCTCCAACCCCCTAAACTCTTTTTATTTACTTCTTTTGTAACAAAACCAGTATCTTCAATATACTAGGATGTTGTTATAAGAGTTATTTGAACTACACTCTCACACAACTACATCAAATGGTTAAAGAACATACGTTTTCCGTGGATGGCGAAATTATGCCTCCCGAAACGATGATTGTTCAATACTCATTTAACACCTTCAAAGGTGGCCATTATGATGTCACTATTTTTATATATGATATATATTATGTATATGTTTTCCTTAAGCTTCTGTTTTCTTCATTTTGGTCATACTTTATGGTTTCCATTATGGGTAAACACGATATCTTCATTTTAGGAAGTGCGGACTACCGCCCCCTAAAAGTGATTTGATTCGTTAATACCATATGTGGGATGTGTAAAGGATAAAGTTAATGATATTATATATGTTATTATACTGGAGTTATAACATACTCTTATACCATTATGAATCCATTCCATGAAATATGAAATAGAAATGGAAGTAGCGTTCATGCGTACGTACGGCTTACCGTCTCCATGAACGGTGCATTTCATTTCTTACCTCTAAATGATTATGTAATAGTATAAAGGCATGAATGTACTGGATATATATGACATATATGATATCTACATCATGAATAACATTCTGAATATAATGAACCTTTGACCAAATTAACAACACGTAAGTGTAAGAGGTCTATTTTTGACTTAAGAACCAAATACCGACAAAATGAACATTATTAACTTAACTGATTACATGATGTTCATAACATGGTATAAAAGGAATAATGAACTTGAAAAAGATTCATAATCAAGTAGAGATTAACTCAAGTTTATTATTCAGGAGATTAAAGAACGGTCGGGTCAAGTCAGATACGAGGTATGGGATTTCGTCTCAATCTCCTTTCGTTGAGGCATATTTTGTTTTATACACAACCTTCTTTTATACGGTGTATAAACCCCTTTGACTTTTACGTTTATTCAAAAGGAATCTTTTTATACGAAGCGTTTACCAAACGACAAAAGGGAATGTTTTTGTCGTACGTATGCGGCGACAACGACTTCTCCGCCGTCGTAACCGTTATTTGAGTTTCGGCTTCTTCTACAAGCCATTCCTTCTTTTTAAAAGAAAAATAAATACCATGTTTTACTTTTCTTTTATTTTGGTATTGAAAATGGTTTTCATAATATTTTTATATCAATGTGTGGTATTGATATCTTGTGATTGAATGGTGGAAATTTTATGTTTCCTTTATGCATGTTTTATGTGATACGATTATGTTGAGGTTCTTGGGCATTATTATGAAGAACGGGTGGTTCCGTGATAAACTAAGGGCGGGTGAGCCCGTTATAGCTCTCCAATGCATTGGGTAACGCGAAGGAGTGAAACATTAAGGTTTCTCCGAAGAGATTTTCAGGGAATATACTGTGATGGGTATTCCAAACGTAACCAAGAGGGTTACTCCCTACGTAAGAATGTTATGAATGCCTCAAGTTACCTTTATGTCTTATGGTTTCTATGATTTATTCATGAATTTATGAGGCATGTTAAAGTGCCTATGTTTTATGGGTAAAGTATGATTTCATTCTTATGTACATATGAACTCATGTTTCCTTTTCATGTTTTCTATAACCCATACTGAGTTTTTATGCTCATCCCAAGTTTTTGAAATGTTTTTCACAGGTCAAGGGAAAGGTACATGATAAGATGATAGGGTCAAGGATGTGTCAAAAAGAATCCATGTTTTAATTCAAATGTGTTTCCATTGATGGGAATGAGGAATACTATCTTTATGTAACCACTTTGTTTATATGTGGAATGTAATGCAAGTTTTATGATCTAATTCTCTAAAACTCTAAACCCGAAAAGATCCTCAATGTGTAATCTTGTAATAACTCAAGATTAAGTAAGGTTTGAGGCCGGGGCCTTATAGTTGGTATCAGAGGTCGGTTTAGATAACTTTAGGAGTTAGAATTCTATTAAATGATTATCCAAAAATATTTTTTTTTCTTTTTCGAAATGATATAGCATTTAAAGATTACCATGTTGCTTCATCTAAGACATGTTTGTTCAGAATGGTTTTCCGCAGAGGAAACAGGGAAGCTGTGCTAGGAAGGCATACAGAAGGAAATAACCTTCCGAATCAGCATCCAGAAATGGTCGGAATTGGAACTGAACAGTTTGTTGCAGTAATGGCGCAGTTGACTCAAGCGATAAATGGTGGAGGTATCCATGCACGAGATCAGCCGGACCAACCGCAGAGGAACATGTCAGTGGTGGAACATTTCATGAGGCAACATCCACCATCATTCAGAGGATCATCTGACCCTGTGCTAGCTGAAGGGTGGATTAAGGCACTGGAGAAGATTTTTGATGTCATGGGGTGTTCATAAAATCAAAAGGTTAGCCTTGCTATTTACCGTCTGGAGGGTGAAGCAGATCAGTGGTGGTCTATGGTTAAAAACATCAGGGATACCGATGAGATTGATGCTCTTGACTGGGATGACTTCAAAGGTATCTTTCTTGAGAAGTATTTTCCTAAGGCTGTTCGACTTAGGATGGAAAAGCAATTCTTGGAATTGAGGCAAGAGGAAGACTCAGTGGCTGCCTATGAAGAAAGGTTCACTCGATTGGCAAGGTATGCTCCAAATTTTATCCGGGACCTTGATAGTAAAATCAATCGTTTTTACTCAGGATTAAAGCCAAAGTATCGAAGGGCATTGGCTTCTCGTGAGTTTAAAAGTTATGAAAAGCTTGTTCGATGTGCTGAGAAGGTGGAAATGGAGTTTGCCGATGACCAAGTGTTCTATAACAACCAGCAGAAGAAGAGACCGAGGTGGCAGGAGAAAGGTAAGAATTCTTCAAAGAAGTCTGATGGTAAGAGAACTAAGTTTCCAGTTTGTGATAAATGTGGCAAAAGGCATGCTGGGGAATGTCTTCTGAATTCTGGGAAGTGCTACCGATGTGGTAAGATGGGACATAAGGCTCGTGATTGCACTGAAAAGGATCAAGGTGAAGGTAAGAACAAATTTGATTTACAGTTAGTGAAATGTTTTAAGTGCAATGAGATGGGTCACTATGCAAACGAGTGTCCGACAAGGAGCTTGAGTGATGGGAAGCAGTTAGACTACAAGCAGAAAGGGGTGGCAAAATCCTTTGCAACTACTTCAGCAGACGTCGGGCCATCTAATGAAGTTGTATCAGGTACTTTGTTTGTTTTTTCAGATTATGCCAGTGTGTTGTTTGATTCGGGGTCTACACATTCTTTCATCTCTGAAACCTTTTCTAGTAAAATGGGAATACCATCTCAAGAAATGACTCCTGAACTTTTGGTAAAAACACCTGGGGGAAGTGTCTAGGCAAAAAGAATTTATAAGAATCTTCCTATCCTTATCTGTGGAAAGAACCTACTTGCAAACCTTATTGTTCTACCTCTAGTAGAGTTTGATGTTATCCTGGGTATGGATTGGCTCTCTATTTACCATGCTAAGATTGACTGTAGAGCTAAAGAAGTTTCTTTTCAGAAAGACTTTCAGTTTGTTTACAAGAATGAACCATTACTTTTGATAACATATGAAGAGGCCGAGAAACTTGTAAAAGATGGAAATGAATGTTACCTTGCACACGTCGTTGAAAATAAAGGAACTGTTCAGATTAATGATGTGCCAGTGGTAAATGAGTATCCTGATGTTTTTCCTGATGAGTTGCCTGGAATAATACCAGATCGGGAAGTTGAGTTTACTGTTGACTTAGTTCCTGATGCTAAGCCAATTTCAAAACCCCCTTATCGAATGGCACAAATCGAACTTTTAGAGTTGAAGGAGCAATTGCAAGATTTATTAGAGAAGGGTTTCATTAGACCTAGTACATCACCATGGGGTGTTCCTGTTTTATTTGTTAAAAAGAAAGATGGTTCTATGAGACTTTGCATTGATTATAGAGCCTTGAATAATATCACTGTTAAGAACAAATATCCTTTGCCTCATATCGATGATTTGTTTGATCAGCTCCAGGGAGCTCAGTTTTTTTCAAAGATTGACTTGAGATCGGGGTACCATCAGCTGAAGGTAAAGGAGGCAGATATTCCGAAGACCGCATTCCGTACGAGATATGGCCATTATGAATTTGTAGTAATGCCTTTTGGGCTAACCAATGCACCTGCTGTATTCATGGACTTAATGAATAGAATTTTCCATGAGTTCTTGGATAAGTTTGTGGTTGTTTTCATTGATGATATTTTGGTGTTTTCTAAAAGTAAAGAGGAGCATGAAAAACATTTAAGGGTTATCTTGCAAACCTTAAAAGAAAAGAAATTGTATGGGAAATTCAGCAAGTGTGAGTTTTGGTTGCAACAAATTTCTTTCCTTGGGCACATTGTTTCTAAAGATGGAATAACTGTTGATCCTGCAAAAACAAAAGTTGTGGAAGAATGGCCAAGACCCACAAATGTAACCGAGATTCGTAGCTTCCTTGGTTTGGCGGGCTATTACCGAAGGTTTGTTAGAAATTTTTCACGGTTATCTAGTCCAATGACTAAGCTAACTCGGAAGGGTGTTAAGTTTATCTGGACAAAAGAATGTGATGATTGTTTTCAGGAATTGAAAAGAAGATTGGTGAATGCTCCAGTTTTGGCACTACCTTCCAGGAATGGTGACTTTGTTATATACAGCGATGCTTCATTGAAAGGACTTGGTTGCGTCCTAATGCAGAATGATCAGGTAATTGCTTATGCTTCACGACAGTTGAAAACTCATGAGGTAAATTACCCTACACATGATTTGGAATTAGCTGCTGTTGTTTTTGCTTTAAAAATTTGGAGGCATCATTTGTATGGGGTAAAGTGTGAAATATATACCGATCACAAAAGTTTAAAGTATATATTCACTCAGAAAGAGTTAAACATGAGACAGAGGAGATGGCTAGAATTAATCAAGGATTATGATTGTACAATTCATTACCATCCGGGGAAAGCAAATAAAGTGGCTGATGCTTTGAGTCGAAAAAGTAATTCTTCTTTAACAATGTTGCGGTTGGAACGTGATCCTTTGGTTAACGATTTGATGAACTTTGGCATGGAAGTTGTTGGTGCAGGAAGTCCTTCTGTTTTGTTTCAGGTATCAGTGAGATCTTCTCTATCAGATAGAATCAAGCATGCACAGAAGCAAGACAGTGAGTTGCAGAAAAAGGTAGAGCTGGTTCAGAAAGGTAAGTTGCCTGAATTCAACATTGATAATGATTGTGTTTTGAGATTTGGGAAGAGATTGTGTGTGCCTTGTGATTCACAGTTAAAGAGAGAGTTGTTATGTGAAGCTCATAGTTCTCCGTTTTCAGTTCATCCGGGCAGTACTAAGATGTATAGAGATCTGCGGGAGTATTACTGGTGGGATGGAATGAAAAGAGACATTGCTGATTTTACTGTGAAGTGTTTGACTTGTCAGCAGGTTAAAGCTGAGCGGCAGTTACCGAAAGGGATGCTTCAGCCTTTACCAGTGCCAGAGTGGAAATGGGAGAATATATCCATGGACTTTGTTGTTGGATTACCGAAGACGTCTCGAGGTAATAATGCAATCTGGGTTATTGTTGATCGCTTGACCAAGTCTTCTCATTTCCTTGCTATACGAGATACTTTCTCTCTTGATCAACTTTCCCGTTTGTATCTTAAAGAGATAGTCAGGTTACATGGAGTTCCCCTCTCCATTGTATCAGATCGTGATCCCAGGTTTACCTCTAACTTTTGGAAAGGCCTTCAGAAGTCGTTGGGTACTGAATTAAATTTTAGTACAGCTTTTCATCCTCAATCAGATGGGCAGTCAGAACGAACAATTCAGACATTGGAGGATATGCTACGAGCTTGTTCTATGGATTATCAGGGGAGTTGGGACCAGCATCTTTCTTTGGTTGAGTTTTCATATAATAACAGTTTTCATTCCAGTATACAGATGGCACCATTTCAGGCATTATATGGGAAGCGGTGTCGAACTCCAGCTTTCTGGGATGAAGTGGGTGAAAGAAAGTTGATGGGACCAGAATTGGTAGAAGAGATGGCAGAAAAAGTTCAGCTGATTCAGAAACACATGAGAACAGCTCAGAGCAGGCAGAAGAGTTATGCGGATAACCGGAGGAAGGATCTATCTTTCGAGGTAGGTGATCATGTTTTTCTCAAGGTTTCTCCTTGGAAAAGTGTGATGAGATTTGGTAAGAAAGGAAAGTTGAGTCCAAGGTTCATTGGACCATACGAAGTTCTAGAGAGAGTTGGATCAGTTGCATACCGAGTGGCTTTACCTCCGAGTTTATCTCAGGTACGCAATGTTTTTCACGTTTCGATGTTGAGAAAGTATATGCCAGATCCATCTCATGTTTTGAGTCCAGAGGTAGTTCAGCTGGAAGAGAACCTATCTTATGAGGAACAACCGGTCCAGATTCTTGACCACAGGGAGCAAGTGTTACGGAATAAGGTGATTAAGCAGGTAAAGGTTTTGTGGAAAAACCACATGATTGAAGAGGCAACATGGGAATCCGAAAATGCAATGAGGGATAAGTACCCCAATTTATTTGATAAGTAAATAAATTGCGGGGACGCAATTTTCTAAAGGGGGGAAGGATGTAACATCCCAAGTAAGTAATGAATAATAGATATTTTTATCTATGTCTATTAATGATAAAGATAGTGTTTTAGAGGCTTAAAATGAAAATAAATACAATCTTATGCATGGAATACACTAATATTCTTAAAGGATTGTTTTAGTGCCTTTTGATGGAAAACCATTTTTGAATCTATATTTTGACAATTTTAGAAACTATGTTTGTCAAAATAAAATTATCCTTTATGATTGGGACATCAAAATTTACCTTGTGTGAATTTTTGGTAATTTTCCGACAATGTTCATTTTTAAATGAATAGTGAAAAATACTGCATTTTACATCAAAACTACTTTTTAATCTAATTTATTTATATGATTAGATTATGTTTTGAATTGGTTTTGAAGTGAAATTAGAATATATTTTTACCATTTTATCCAATGGTGGTCATTGGAATCAATTTCGATTTGAAATTAGACTTAAACTGGTGTCAATCTTTTGATACTTATTGTTTTGTAAAAACACGCTATTTGCTCTGGCAGCGGGAATTAATTATTAAATTAATTAATGTGACTTATATGATTTGAATTTTGTAAAATAGACTTCATTTTTGAATTCGTAATATCAAATATAGCTTAGAGTGAATTTTTGGTAATTTTCTGAAAAACTTCAATTTTGATGAATAGTGAAACCACTAAGTGGTAATCAAGCAAACTGTTTTTTTCAGTTAAATTAAAGTTTACCACTAATGTGTATTGAATTTTGAAAATCCGACATACATGGTTGTCATTAAGAAGTAAAATGTGGTTCAATGAGATTAAAATAATTTTTTGGTGAATAGTAACTTATTAAGTTCTTAATCGCGATTAGTGGTAATTAGGGTAGTTTAATGTATAAATAATGCTTTAATAATATAAAATGACTTAGACACATGTCCCAACCTCATTGGTTGTGTCATGGCCGACCAAGACAAGTCATGGCCTAACTTGGGGACCCCATGTATCCACTTTTGTTGGGAAATAACATAAATTACTTTTTATTAAATGTTAAAGTGAAAATGACACAAACATAATATGTTTTGCGAAAACAATTTTTAAGTGGGGTTATACAAGTCCAAATTTTGATTATAAATATTAAATGGAAAGCTAAAAAGATTTCCTACATCATAGTAATTTGTTTATAATTTTTAGACATTAAATAAATTTAATTATTTATGACATAATAATGATGCAGCGATGACATCATTATTTGACGATTTAAATAAAATGGAAAGATAAAATAAAATCTATGAACTACACATGTCCAAAACCAATTGGATGAATGGATTTCGATGCCTTATCACCTTATCCACGAATTCCATCAATGTGGGACCTTGTAAAACCGAAACACATTTTCAAATAATGTAATGTTTCTTTACTTTCCAAAAGTGCCCCTCCTCTCCCCTTATAAAAGGCCCCCACCTCTACCTCATTTCACACACCTCTCAAGCCTTTGGCTCGGCCAACCCCTGCCCATTTACTCTCTCCACATCCCTCTCCTCATCCTAGAGGATTCCCCTTGGGCAGAATCCTTTCAAAGGAAGCCTTTAGGCTCAAATCAAAAGGAGTTACACTTTTTAAGGTAATTCATCCTCTCATGCTCATTTGTTTTATTTTGCTTCTCCAACCCCCTAAACTCTTTTTATTTACTTCTTTTGTAACAACACCAGTATCTTCAATATACTAGGATGTTGTTATAAGAGTTATTTGAACTACACTCTCACACAACTACATCAAATGGTTAAAGAACATACGTTTTCCGTGGATGGCGAAATTATGCCTCCCGAAACGATGATTGTTCAATACTCATTTAACACCTTCAAAGGTGGCCATTATGATGTCACTATTTTTATATATGATATATATTATGTATATGTTTTCCTTAAGCTTCTGTTTTCTTCATTTTGGTCATACTTTATGGTTTCCATTATGGGTAAACACGATATCTTCATTTTAGGAAGTGCGGACTACCGCCCCCTAAAAGTGATTTGATTCGTTAATACCATATGTGGGATGTGTAAAGGATAAAGTTAATGATATTATATATGTTATTATACTGGAGTTATAACATACTCTTATACCATTATGAATCCATTCCATGAAATATGAAATAGAAATGGAAGTAGCGTTCATGCGTACGTACGGCTTACCGTCTCCATGAACGGTGCATTTCATTTCTTACCTGTAAATGATTATGTAATAGTATAAAGGCATGAATGTACTGGATATATATGACATATATGATATCTACATCATGAATAACATTCTGAATATAATGAACCTTTGACCAAATTAACAACACGTAAGTGTAAGAGGTCTATTTTTGACTTAAGAACCAAATACCGACAAAATGAACATTATTAACTTAACTGATTACATGATGTTCATAACATGGTATAAAAGGAATAATGAACTTGAAAAAGATTCATAATCAAGTAGAGATTAACTCAAGTTTATTATTCAGGAGATTAAAGAACGGTCGGGTCAAGTCAGATACGAGGTATGGGATTTCGTCTCAATCTCCTTTCGTTGAGGCATATTTTGTTTTATACACAACCTTCTTTTATACGGTGTATAAAACCCTTTGACTTTTACGTTTATTCAAAAGGAATCTTTTTATACGAAGCGTTTACCAAACGACAAAAGGGAATGTTTTTGTCGTACGTATGCGGCGACAACAACTTCTCCGCCGTCGTAACCGTTATTTGAGTTTCGGCTTCTTCTACAAGCCATTCCTTCTTTTTAAAAGAAAAATAAATACCATGTTTTACTTTTCTTTTATTTTGGTATTGAAAATGGTTTTCATAATATTTTTATATCAATGTGTGGTATTGATATCTTGTGATTGAATGGTGGAAATTTTATGTTTCCTTTATGCATGTTTTATGTGATACGATTATGTTGAGGTTCTTGGGCATTATTATGAAGAACGGGTGGTTCCGTGATAAACTAAGGGCGGGTGAGCCCGTTATAGCTCTCCAATGCATTGGGTAACGCGAAGGAGTGAAACATTAAGGTTTCTCCGAAGAGATTTTCAGGGAATATACTGTGATGGGTATTCCAAACGTAACCAAGAGGGTTACTCCCTACGTAAGAATGTTATGAATGCCTCAAGTTACCTTTATGTCTTATGGTTTCTATGATTTATTCATGAATTTATGAGGCATGTTAAAGTGCCTATGTTTTATGGGTAAAGTATGATTTCATTCTTATGTACATATGAACTCATGTTTCCTTTTCATGTTTTCTATAACCCATACTGAGTTTTTATGCTCATCCCAAGTTTTTGAAATGTTTTTCACAGGTCAAGGGAAAGGTACATGATAAGATGATAGGGTCAAGGATGTGTCAAAAAGAATCCATGTTTTAATTCAAATGTGTTTCCATTGATGGGAATGAGGAATACTATCTTTATGTAACCACTTTGTTTATATGTGGAATGTAATGCAAGTTTTATGATCTAATTCTCTAAAACTCTAAACCCGAAAAGATCCTCAATGTGTAATCTTGTAATAACTCAAGATTAAGTAAGGTTTGAGGCCGGGGCCTTATAATCTAAGTGTAAAGAAAGTGATGAGAGTAAAGGTGAAGAGGAAGCTACGACTTCTGGTGAAGATTATGAGAATATACTTATTGTTAAGTTAAATGATATAAATTTCACTAGTGATGAAAGTATTAATTTTGGAAGTAAAGAGAAATAAATTTAGATAGTGTTCATGTTAAAAATATAGTTTAAGGTATGCCTATAAAAAATGAAAATCACGAAAAGGAGGATGAGAAACTGAAAATAGATTATCAACTTACTTATAAGAATAAATATGAATATGTTAAATAAAAATCCTATCTATTGAAATAAATTTATGATCTAAAGAAGTTTTTTGATATTTAAAAAACTTTTAACATTAGGAATGAAGAAAAAATTAAAGATAAATAGGAGTAACTTGAGCTTATTTAATAGAAACTAGTGAGTGCATATAAAGAACTCAATAAATTTAGATTCAAATTCTATAACTATACTCAATAAGTTAGAGAACGTTTAATTAAACTAGTGACTTAGAAATAGTAGCTAAAATATCTCTCAAAATAGGAAAATAACACTAAAAAGGCTGAAATAAAGTTTTATAGGGATAAATGTATTTAGAGAAAGTTTTTGGATAAATCGGTTAAATCACATAAATATAAAAACTCTAAGAACCTAAAATTAAACTTAGAAAATAATAAAATTAGAGGATGTTAAGAGTTTGATAATAATTATAAGATAAATAATAATATTCCATGATTTGATAATAATTCTAGTTCAAAAAAAACAATCCAATATTATTTTTTAAAAGAAAGAAGTTAATCAAGTGTCATATTCTGGAAAAAAAATTGCTTACTGAGGAAATTATGACTTTTATGGATACTGTTGGTACTATATAAGTTTTGGGTGTATGGAAAGAATGTTTTGGATCAATAATCAACATTTCAATGAATCAAGGTGGTTTGAGATGCAAAAATTAGGGCATATTTATTCCACTCAAAGAAAATAAATCTAAAATCAATTTAAAAAAAAACATGGATTGAAGGTTGAAAATAGATTCCAACTTTTAGAAGAAATTTATGAAATATGTGATAATCCAAGTCACCTTAATAAAATTTACCTAACAATTCTACCAAACCAAATGAGTAAAAACATTATTACTCGTAATACTTATGAGAAAAATAAAATAGGTAAGGAAAATCTCTTGTTGTATAAGTTTCACTTAATACTTCGAAAGAGGAATGTACATGGATATTGGATAGTGGATGATATTTATATATAAAATGGGAAATTAAGATATTGAATAATGTTAAAGTTTTAAAAGAGGAATCATTGAACTTTAGGAATAATGGTTAACTTAAGATAAAATGGGTTGGTTCAAATATGATTGGTAAAGAAAAGTTATAATCTAAGAATACCTTATTTATTGATGTGTTGAAACACAACCCATTTAGTGTTTCTCATATTTTTGATAAAGGGAATGAGGTGATTTTCAATAAAAATGGTTTCTTTGGGAAGAGTCTTAAAGATATCATGATAGTGATAGGAGTACATAAAATAAAGGAAAAATTATTTCAAGTATATGACACTAAAGATTCATGCTATCTAAGTGTGAAAGAAGAAAATAAACCATAGAACAAAAAAGATTATCCATATTTACCAAAGTAATAAAATAAAGATTATAGAACAATAAATTGTTTGTGATGTTCATAATATTAATCAAATAAGGTAATATATTTTCTCTACATGTTAGAAGGAAAATATTATTGATTCTTCTCATATGAAAGTTTAGATTCATACATCCCAACCCTTAGAGCTTATTCATTATTACATCTGTTGACCCATGAGGAAGTAATAAAAAAAATAAAGTTTAGTATTTTATTTCATTTATTGATGACTTTACTTGTATAAATTGTAACATGTTTATGAAACATAAATTATAGTACCTTAAGATGATCAAGAGTTTTATGAGAAGTTTTGATAAGGAGTGTGGTTACTCCTTAAAGAAGATCCAAACAGATAATGGTATTGATTACACTAATGTTAGTTTTTAATATTATCTTGAGAAACATAGAATTATATATGAACTCAGTTCACCATATACACAAAAATAGATTTTTTAGAAAAATTGAATAGTAAAATATTAGTAGAGATAACATAAAATTGTTGACAGATAATGATACTTATTGGTATTTTTGCAGACAAGCTATTGGAGAAGAAATTCATATTCAAAACCATTTTTATATAGAAACAAATATAGCATTTCACCATATGAGATGTATTACAAGAAGAAACCAAGTTTTAAGTACCTAAGGGTTTTTGAAAGTTTTTACATCATAAAAGTTGAAGGTGAAAATATTATTAAGTTTGATATAAGAGGTTTTGATGGTATCTTTTTGGGTTATCCTCTAAATGGAATAGGATACCAATGCTATAATAAATATACCAAGATTATTATTAACACTACTAATGTTAAAGTTCTAAATCATGCTAATCAATAGGACCCACATGAAATAATAATTTCTATATGTGATGAAGATGAATCTATTTTGATTAATCAACATGGTGAGGTTATAGAAAATGGTGAAAATTATGAATAATTTTAGATTAAAGATGATGATTCAACTAACCCAAGTGTTGAGGAGTAGCCTCACTTAACTCATCCAAGGTTAAGAAGGTAGGTGTATATACAAAACATCATTGGTTATCAAGGAAATAAGGTTTAAACTATGAGAAATTTTAGGACAAAATCACATACCTCATTATTTTCACAAGTTAAACTAAGGGTTGTTGAAGAATCTTTTTAGCATAAAGAATGGATTGATGTCATGAATAAGAATTAGACCAGATAGATAAAAATGATTCATGGGAACTGGTACCCAAAATCAAAGATAAGAATATAATTGGAACTAATTTGGTATTCTAAAACAAGTTGAATGAAAAATGAGAAGTGATTATAAATAAACCAATAATTTTATATAAGTGTTATTCTTAGGTTGAAGGAGTGTATTTTAAGGAGACCTTTACACCAGTTTCTAGGATTGAAACCATAAGAATGTTTCTTTATATTACTACCCAAATTAAACTCAAGATATTTTAAATTGATTCAAAGTATTCCTTCCTCAATATAGAATTAAAATAATTGGTTTATATTGGGAAACATTGTGGTTTATTGTTTGGAGTAGATGAGATTCGAGTTTAAAGGCTAAATAAGGAATTATATGAGATGAAACAAGCCTTAAGATATTGGTATTCTGAGTTAGACACTTACTTTTAGAAGCTTAAATTTAAAAAATGAAGATTGGAAAACAAAATCTACATTAAATATGAAAATTGAGTATCTCTCATTGTTATTATTTTTGTAAGTGACATAATATTTTTTGGAAATGATGAAGTTTTCTATTAAGGTTTTATGGAGGTGATGAAGAATATTTCTGAAATTTCCATGCTTAGGTAGATGAGGTAATTTCTTAGATTTCAAATTTTCTAAGAGAAATGACATATATTTATTTCTCAATATAAGTATACTAGGGAGATTCTTAAAAAGTTTATAATAGAGGATTAAAGACCAGTTTCAACACCCATTTTAGAAGAAACTAGGATGTCTAACTATTAGAAAAGAAATTAAGTAGATCAAATAGAATTTTAAAAATAGATTTAAAGTCTGTTATACTTGAAAAATTAAAGAAAAAATATAATTTATGCTTTCACACTCTGTACCAGGTTTTAAAGTAAACCCCAAATATTATATCTTATGTATGAAAAAAATAACCCTTAGATGCATAAAAAAAATAATTTATTTTTTTATAAAATATGACAACAAAAAAGATTTGGATCTGTTTAGTTATACAAATATAGATTGGGCATGAAGTATTGATGAAAGAAAATCCACATATAGTAAAGTGTTCTTTATTGTTGGTGTGTGTGTTTATTGGAACATAAAGAATAATAATTATTTGACCCTAATAATATCTAAGGCAGAGTATGTTGCTATAAGTCCATCCACCACCCAATTTATGTAGATGAAAACTTATCTAGAGGATCTTAATGTTGAAGTAAAGTTACCACTATTTTTGTGTCATGATAATCAAATTATTAAAAAAAAATCAAAGAATCCTATTCACCATTCATAGTTTAAGCAGATTGATATCAAATATAATTTTATCAATGAGCTTAAAGGAAAAAATTAGATAAAAATATAATTTTTTTTTCTTCAGGAAAAATAACTAATGTGTTCACCAAACTATTGTCAATGGATGCATTTGAAAGGATGAGGTTGGAAATGGGAATTCAATCTCAATTTTTACAAGGATAATGTATGGTGATATATATCATATCTCCTCTTGTCTTTAGATATTGTTTTCAAAGGGTATAAAAGAAAAGAAAATATAAAACTTTCTTTATGTTTATCTTTATATGTTTTAAAGGGGAAGAATATTCACATAGGGAAAATATTTTGATATGTGTTTCTCTTTAAGGGGATAATATATCAAGAGAGTGTTTTTAAAAGGGGTAATATATGATTTTATCATGTTTCATGTGATTATTTTTTTAATAGTTTTTTGGAAGCACATTTAGGAATTTGTTTCTTAAAAATTTCCTTAGAGAGGGTTGATGATGATTGTGGTGATGATGAAGTTGTGCTATGAAGATGAAATGATTATAAGATGTGATTTTGGATTATTTATTAAATAAAATTTTCATCTCAAAATTATTCTCAAGTGGTATCTTTTTAATGAAGCAAAATTAAATAGGTTAGGAATGAAAATATTTGAAATTTTATCATTGTTTTTATGGATATCATAATATTATTATTCAATATTCTTGTTTCCTATATCAAGTTCACTTAAATATGCTTGTAATTATTGATTGATGATTCATTTTTAAGAATTCATATCTTGATAGTGATTCATGTTCTTTGGTTGAAAACAAAATCCAAAGGGGGAGATTTTTGAGACTAAGTCTTGAGATTAAAGAGGTATCTCTAGGTTTTGGTGTTCAACTTGAGAAGAAAGATTGAAGAAGGATGAAGTGAATATGATAGTTTTGTTATATTTTTTAAACAAATAAGTCATGTTCAAATAAATGTGAAGATTTATGTGTTTGTGTTTAAGATTAATCCAAATAATGATGATGAGAGTATTGTATACAATTTTTTTGGAAGCTAGAAGGCTTCAAGATTGTTTAATAAATCCCTAAGATGATTTTGAGTTGAAATGGTTACTTATGTAAAGGAAACTATGGAATTGATCTATCTATATAGCAATCACTTAATACCCATGAAACAGTGAGTCCATGTTTTTTTCCACTCACGTAAAGGTAACCCTAAATCTTACTCAGTGGTGTAAAGGCTACCAACAGTTTCATCGAGGTAATATGGGCTCCATGTAATGGTAAACACATACCTTCATAAAGGTAGTTTAGGATTTAAGTGAGTTGTGTAAAGGTAGTCAGGATCTATATAAGGGTGATCATCTAACTATAGGTTAACTATAATACTTTTTCAATATCATATGTCTTCATCTAATGAAATCTATTTCATAAGTCTATAATATAAAAATTCATCAACAGACTTTGGGGTAAGCCAGAAACTTGAAAATGGAAAAAAGTATGACTTTTTAGTTGAATCATATAACTTCAATGTAAGACTTTAACCCAACATTATAACTTTGATCAGATCATAAGTTTCATGAACCATACGGGTTCAACCCTGAACCGGTCACCCAACCCATCCCATGACATCCCCAAGGCACATTCCCATTCGCCTCGGGGTGATGATAACCACCAAGGTCATAAATGAGAGACATTGGGAATTATTTCAACCGAGATGAATAAGTAAATATAGTGGAAAAAATAAACAAGCATTCCAAAGTAAAGAAAATAACTAATGAGAACAAAAAACATAACAAAAAAATAAAACCAAACCAAACCTGAAGACCAAACCAATCTTTGTGTGACCCCTTGGGTCACTCACCAAACCCAAAACCCAACATCGCTCCATGGGGATCGAGACCAAGATGGAACCTACACCGGAGGCTAAAAAAAGAATGTAATTATAAGAGTGATTATTAAAAATTAGTAGGTATTCCCATGTAAATTATTCCCAATGCATTTTCTTTAAGAAAAAGATTCATATACTACTATTTTGAAATAAAATATATAAACATAGGTTTTCTATAAATTTAATTTTAAAACAAATCAAGGTCCATTGACCTCTTTATTTTAAATAGGTCATTCTAAAAAGGGTAGGTTTGATAATTTTAGGAAAATAGAGGTAAAGTAAGAAGAAGGGTGTTTTAATAAACGGTAAAGGAGTAGGAAACATTTTTCAAAACATTTCTCATGAAACATTTAAAAAAAAATTCATTACTAAAGAGACGCATCATAAATAGGTAGCAGAAAAATTGCCAACATGATGAGGGTAATGGGAAATTCATACACTAGTAACCAAATCTAATGAGGAACCTAAATTATTCACCGCAGATAAATAAGTGTCGTAGAAAATGGGAATACCTAGGAGCTATAGGAAAATAAAGAACATACTATAATCCAGTCCATACTGTCAGCATGGTTGATGCAATCAAACATCCCTAATGCTTGGTCATACCCTACCTGACCCAACCGAGGGGCACCATCCCCAAATCAAAGCATGTCCATACTAAGGGGCCACTAGCCAAAGCGTAATCCTTAACTAGTGAAATAAGATTTATCAAATATTCTAATACCTATGCTAGGTTCCTATGTCATATATAAAACAAGGGTTAGATAAGAAAATCCAAACAATCGACAATATATATTATAATCACATGTCCCCACATGGATCACATAACCAAGCCTCACCCTCAAATCACCCCAAGGGATAGTCCCTTTTCCTTTGAACCATAATTATATGAGGTAAGTCCCCTTTCGATCATGTTCCCTTCCCTTTAAAAATGAGAGTGGAAAGATACATGTCTCTAGGAGAGTTTTCCAAAGAAAACCCTTTTCCAAAAGTTCCAAATAGGACTCAAGTATTATTTTAGACATTAAACCATTTCCAAAAGGTTTAGATCACACCACTTAGAATTTTGAAAAATATTATAAACATGTTTATAATACAGAAAAACCATTTAAAAACCACAAACCACTTATAAATACAACCATACATTTTAAAAAATACTTGGTGTGTGAAGCTCAATAAAACCAATTCATATAACAAAATTCCAAATAATATCACTTTATTTCATTCTAAACAATTATTTTAAATAATAAATATTAGTAAATAATATGAAAATAAGGTTTATAAATCAATAAATATATGTTTCTTAAATTTAAATTCCCAATGAAAAATGGAACCTACCTCAAATCAAAGTGCTTGGAAAATGGAAACTCGAATTAGCTTCAAGATGGTCCTTAGAGACAAAGATGACCAATAATAACTCTAATAAGGAACCCCCCCCCCAAATTAAAACAAAATAAATACAAACCCTATACTATAGGGGCTAAGGGAGAATAGGAACCCAAGAGAAAAAGGAATGAGAAAGAAGAGGAAGAATAAAGGAGGATTTTGCCTTGATAAATCAACCCAAAATATTGAATAAACAACTTGGAATCACCCTTAGAATGGGGTGGGAGGAATGTGTAATAGGGGAGGAGATACCTAGGGTCACACAATCCAAATGAGGGGGACGATATGTGTTTCAAGGTCAAAAAACGAGAGGTTTAGAAATGTTAAAAATCCAATTTTAATAGACCGACGAGCTGCACATGGTTAAGTTTCACAATTTAGAAAAACATGTGCCAACTGTGAATCCATTACTAGACTCATATGAAACCCACACAGTTTGACCACATAGTTTGGGAAACCATGCGATAATCATGTGGTTTTTTTAAATTACATAACCATGCACATACTTCATTAATGGTTTAGAATAACCATGATCAATTCATGCACTCTCATCTAGGGACATCCTAAGAATCACACCGTTACTTGTGGGAGTTGTGCAGTTTGAATCTAACCATGTGCTACCCATGAAACCCTAATTGTGCAAGAAAAAATGAACTAAAAAGAGAATCTTTATCAGGAGGTCTCACGGTTTCTCCTTAACTATGCATACAAAATGTGTAATAGAGTAAAAACATCCCAAAACTCAAATTTTCAATCTGAAACACCCGATAATAAAGAGAAAGGACAAAGAAAAAGTAATAAACCAAAATAAAGAAGAAAAATAAAAATTGGGGTGTGAAAATTCCCCCAACCATAATTCTTTCTACCCCCTGAAATCCTCAATGTTTCTAGTTGATCAGGTTGAAAGATAAAGGTATAAACTCTCACACAATTTAACTCCTCAAACCAAAGAACAAATTGAGCGCTATTATGATAAGACTTAAATTATAACCCAAAATAAACTATTGAAATAAAACCACTTCTCACAGAATGGAAAAAGTTATGAGCCATAATTCCAACCACCTACCATAACCAAAATCATTGAACCTACTCTAAGAGATTAATTTTTAATAAGGAGAAGGGAAAATCAATGTTAGATAACCCATAAGGATAAGGGAGAAACAAGGGTTTACTATCAATGGACACAAAGGAGGATATGATGAAAAACATAGGGTTCTATTTAATAACTTTAAGAGGCCATGGTGGTCTCCCAACCATATTATGATCCTATCGTATTAAAAAACTAATGAAACTGGTCAAACAATGACATTTCAAACTAGTACAACCTCACATAAAATTATAGTGAAACTAAGAAATTGGAACACAACACATAATGGAACACTCTCTCACTCTATGATTATGAGATTTTGAATTTCCCAAAAGTTGTTTCCCTTAGAACAAAGATTCCCAAAGATACACAACATCCTCTTTTATTTCAAACAAAAACAACACCATATGATATAACCATTACAATTAAAGAAACATTTACACCAAAAACATTAAACATAACTCACATAAATGATACATTCATCCAATTTAACTATATGATTCTTTGAGGGAGTAGATATGGATCCACCCTTATTTTGAGATACACACTTGAAAAAACTATGAAGTTGTACCAAATGACCAAAAACATGACAGGTCTTTAAAGTACTTATACATGAAGGTTTCATGTGGCCTTACTTGCCACATTGATGACACACTAGGGCCTTATTCCTAGAAGAAGATGAAAAAATATCATAAGGCCTTTTAATTCCACCACCAGTGTAATCTACTTTCAACTAATTACCCTTATCTTTTCTAAAAACCCATTCACCAATTCCAAAGACTATAGGAGGATTGGATGCCTCGAGCACCCCAGCTAACATGACTTCAACCCAAGCCGCTTGCCTCACCACATTGGAAAAAGAGGCTAGACCGAATTCTAAAACCCTCAATTGAAGATCAGTATTAATACCATTCTCAAAGTGACAATATTTGAGGAAATAATTCTTAGATAACTATGGGCGATATGGGATAGATCAGCAAAATGACGAATGAAATCCAACATTGATCCATCACCTTTCTGAAGGCAACATATCTCCATCGCCTTCTCCACTTTCACAACTTCAAAGAAATACCATCGAATGAAAGAGGCCTTAAAGAATTCATAGGAGACATATTCTTGAGGCTTGTTCCAAATTAATGACATCCACCACTTCCAAATCAGACCTTTGAGTAGAAAGGTAGCGAACTTCACTTTTAGATACTTGGAAACTCAAGGAAACAGAAGATCCTTCTGATTTTTCACATCCATTATTCTACTTCAAAAGGGTCTGTCTAACCAAAAATGAGAGGAGGGTTCAAATTCTAAAACTCCATGATTAAGTCCTTAGGTTGATCAACTGGAGTGTCCACTAATGGAAAACCACCCATATTTTCACCTCTAATTTCCATTAAATCTTTAGTAATGGTGTACTCTAAATAGCAAGGAAACAAAACTCAATCAAAACCAAATCACCATCAATAACTAGTCACAATTAAACACAAAATATAAAAAGAAACCAACTCAAAAGTTTCCCAAAACCACTTTTAAAAATATTTCTAAACACCAATTTGAAAACCAAATTCGACTCCACACCTCAATCCATTTCATTCTACCATAAATCCCTTTAATTACATCAAGAAATACAACCCTTTTCCCAATAAAACTATTTACCATTTTAAAAAAATCCTTATTTTATCAGAAATAAATTAATTAAAAACCCATTTTATCAAAATTAACTTTATTTAGAAACCACTTTCTAATACTTTCTTTAAAATAATTCTGAAAACCGATTCATCATTTCCAAAAACCAAAACATCACCACTTGGAATATGATTTTTAAAATTTAAAAATGATGACTTCAAAATGATTTTAAAATTAGGAAATACCTAAAATATATTCATGGGGGGGGGCTATGGTTAATGGGTGACTTGGCCACATGGTTAGTGGCCATATTTCAATCACACCACAACCATGTAGAGTTTTTCAGGGTAATTTCCTTGTCTCCACATGACTTTCCAAACCTTGGGAGCTCACCAAAACCGTTGGACCAACTCCCATTTAGTTCCCCAAGAAAACAAATCCCATAAAAATATAAAAAATAAAAATAAACTAAAAATAATCTACCAATGTTAAGAAATAATGAGAAAAAATGGAAAAAAATCGAAAAGGAAAACTCAAAACCCGACTTCCCATGGTAACTCAAGGTTCGACACTGGAAGTGTTAGCCAAACACTTCTTTGTACCAACACCCCATGTTCCAATATTCCTACTCCCTATACCTTGAAAACCCAAATAAAAAAGGGATATATTAAATATAGGTCCTCTAAAGAACATATTCTATGTTACCATTTTGTCATGAACCAACTTAGGTCAACCCCGTACCAGTTACCCGATCCATCCCATGACATCCCAGGGGTGTATTACTAATCATCCCTTGGTGGTGACAAGAACCAAGGGCATCAATGACAGATAGTGGGAATGATTTAAACTAAGATGGATAAGTAAATATAGTGTAAGGAAATAAACTAGTATCCCAAAGTAAATATAATTACTAATGAGAACAAAAAAATGATAAAATAAAAAATAAAACTAACCCAAACTTGATGACCAAATTGATCTCCATGCGACCTTGCAGGTCACTCAGTAAACCCAAAACCCAAAATTTCTCCATGGTGATCAAGACCAATATGGAAACCACACTTGAGGCTAAACACAAGAATAGAAGTATAGGTGTGAATATTAAAACTCAGTAGGCATGCCTAGGTAAACAATTCTCAATGAATTTCCTTTAAATAAAATATTCATATAATTCTATTTTAAAATAAAATATATAAACATTGGTTTTATATACATTTAATTTCTAAAAAAATCAATGTCAATTTCCATCTTTATTTAAAACAGGTCTTTTAAAAAAGGGTAGGCTTGGGAATTTTAGAGAAAGAGAGGGAAAGTAAGAAGAAGGGCGTTTTGTAAAGGGGAAAGGATAATGAAATTTTTTTCAAAAAAAAATTCATGAAACATTTAAAAACCAAAAATTCATCTTTACTAAAGAGACACATTATAAATTGGTATCAGAAGCAATGTCAACATGATAAGGGAAATAAGAAAGTTGTACACTAGTAACAAAATTAGGCGAGGCACTTAAATTATCTGCCGCAGATTAATAAGTTCCAGGGAACAAGAGAATTTCTAGGATCTCAAGGAAAAATATAGAACATACTATAACCAAATATATCCTGTTGGCATGCCTGATACCATCAAACATTGCAAATGATTTCTCGTACCCTACTTGTCCAAACCAAGGGGCACTATCCCCAAAGTAGAGCATGTCCATGCTAAGGGGACACTAGCCATATAATAATCCTAAACTGGTATAGAAGCATTACTAGATATTATTATACCCATTATAGGTTCCTATATCATATTTAAAATAGGGGATGGTCTAATAAAATCTAAAAAATCGACCATATATATTATAAGCATGAGTCACCACATGGATCACACAACCAAGACTCACACCTGAATCACCCTATGGGATAGTCCCTTTTCCTTTAAACCTTTATTACAAGAGGGAAGTCCACTTCCAAGGGATTTCCATCATATTTAACAATGAATAAGGAATGAGACACATCCCAATGATAGTTTTCCAAATAAAATCCTTTTATGAAAGTTCCAACCGGGCTTTAAGTAATCTTTTAAACATCAAACCATTTCCAAAAAGGGATGAACACACAACTTAGAATTTTAAAAAATATTAGAAACATGTTTATAAAACTGAAACACAATTTAGAAACCAAAAACCACTTATAAATTCCAATCGATAATTTTAACAATAATTGGTGTGCAAAGCTCAATAAAACCAATTCATACAAAAATAATTGAAATCATATCACTTGATTTAATTCCAAAAAATTATTATAAATAATAAATATCACTAAGTAGTATCAAAACAAGGTTTGAACATCAAGAAATCTATGTTTCTTAAATTTAAAGGCCAAATGTAATGGGGATCCAACCTCAACTTAAAGCGCTTAGACAAGAAAACCCGTATCATATTCAAGATGGTTCAAATAGAAAAAGAAGACCAATAAGAAACTTAAGAATACAAAAACCCCAAATTAAAAAAAAATGAAATATAAACCATAGACCATAGGGACCAAGGGAGAAGAGAAACCCAAGATAAAAAGGGAGGAAGAATAGGAAGAAGAAAGAAGGATTTATTAGAGTTAGTGGCCTAGAACCAACTACTTTGTACTTATATTCATTAATAAAAGCCTTATCACATATGAATTGTTATTCTGTGTGATAATGCATGTGATAATATACTAAGGACAGCTGTTGCATTAAAGGGTCATAGCAGATCCCTGCTATGATGATAACCTAGAAGTTCCATAACATTGTTCTTGAATATATTTTCTATGGCCAGATGATATTATTTGAGCGGCACAAATAATACAGGTCATGAGGGGTGATGACTCATAAAACTTTGAGGCACCTTCTCATGGTGTGCGCCCTTGGTAGTATCTAGGAGGATATTATGAGAACGAGACCCGCCAGTAGGAAATCCACATTTCATAGTGTCATTGGATGTTCCTATCTGCGGACGTGTGTATTGGTCCTTAGACTTTAAGATTATTATTAATGGGTATTACAACTCGCTCACTTAGATGTATTGACGAAAACTATGATGACACACTGTTCGCAGTGAGGTAGGATTCGTTGGGTGCATTACGAGTAATACTGCATTAATAGATAATGCGAGAAAGGATTTGTCCCTTCTGTTCCATAACGGAAGTAGATATCTCAGGCCCTTTGATGGAATTGATATAGCCTAAATAAATCCATGGCCATGGTAAGGAATGAGCGAGTTCAATTCTGGAAAGTCAAAGAAAGAATAATCGAGCACATGGGTTGACGACACTAGCATGAAATCCACTTGATTAGAGATATCAGGACAAAGGGATTATATTACACGGTAAACGTTCGTATGAGGTGACACATCATTGCAGCATTAAATTATTTCTCTATGGGTGTCTTGGCATGTTTCTAGATGCTAACCTTGGACTTTAGGCAGGCTCTGCCTAATGCCACTGAGAAAGGGGCCTAGAGGGTCACACACTAAGTGTTTCCATGTACCTCAGTTAAATATTAATTTAACAAGTTAAATAAATATTATTCCTGAATGTGGTTTAATAATTATTTAAGGATGCATGATTTCATTTATTTTGACACTAGTTATTCGAGAGAATATATTGGGGGTGAAATAATATATATTTATTAGCGAGTAATGCAGTTACATTTATTTAACAAATAAATATCCATTACTCAAGGAATAATAAATGTGGTGGAGGAAATAAAGGAAAATGGAAAATAAAATTACACGCTGTGTATATTAAATATACACGTCGTGTAGTTTTATGGAAAAAGAGTACACGCCGTGTATTAATGATTACACGACGTGTAGTTTTTCCAGTCTGGATTTTGAGGAATTAATATCATTTTATTAAATGATATTTATTATAATCAGTGTGGGCGCATATCATGGAATTAATAATTCAACATGGGGGTTTTCAATAAGAGTTAATGAAATAAATAAAACACACAACGTGTTTATTTATTTTCATAACTCTTTAACCGCAAACCTGATTATAAATATGCTCAAAAACCCCAACACTTTTCCAACAAGATAATCGTTGTGCACAACAATTCTGAAGAATTCTTTCAAGCTCGAAAGAACTCCTTCCTCCAAGAACGCTCTCAAGACCAAGAGACCAAGGCGATCAAAGGAAGACATCGCAAGAGAAGGTTCTTCCGCGCTAGCACCTAGAGATCCCTTCGGTGACCTCTGGAGATACATGGCACACGTGTGGATCACCGCTAGAGGAATCCTACACTTGGATTCTACGACGCAACGACGGATCACAAGATCGTGACCGGAGACTCCAATGAAGAAATAATTCCACCAAGGTAATTCTTGTGAATTAATTAAATTAATTATAACCAACATATGATGATCCTATCTCTATGGTTCGGAGATTCCCTCTTAAGTTTTTCATTCTTCGTTCCATTCTAAAGATTTGGTGTTTTACATCATGACAGATATCAAATTGAACGTTGTTTAAACATTAAAATTAAAGTTGGGAAAACCCACCAACGTGCTTCCGCTGCGCCTGGAACCTATAAGTGGTATCAGAGTGGTCATATCGTTGATTATAATTATTTATTTTTTCGTTGATGTTTTACACATTAAATAATTTAGTTGTTTCAATTCAAGTTAATCATTCTTTAAATCTGAATATCAAGATCTGTTCCTCCTCCCTCGTTTCTTGTTCACCTCACAGAAACGATTTTTTATTTTAATTTTATTTAAAATAAAATAGAGGAACTCATCCGGAGGAGCCAAATTTTTATGGACGTACAACACCAGAATACACGGCGTGTATTCAGAAATACATGATGTGTAGTCTACGTTCAATTCATTGACTGATCCGCAAAATCAGGCCATGTATTGGAGTATACCTATGTCATTTATGGCACCGTGTGTTGACCAGGAACAAGTGGCACAAGGTTTTTGGATTACACGCCGTTTGGTACAACTAAACATGGCGTGTAGTCCCTTTAGGTTTGGGTTGGACCATGTACCCCATACATGGCTTGCCCGGTTGGAAACCGTGTAACGCAAAAACTACACGGTGTGTGTCCCACAGTATACGCCGTGTACTCTAAAAATTTATGAAGTACATTAACACACCATGTTCTCAGGCGTGTACTTCGGATGGACGATAAAGAAAAGTACACACCGTGTAGTCAGAACTACACGCTGTGTACCCACCCAAATTACGCAGATTTATTAAAATTTATTATTATATAATAAAAACCCTTGAGATGTGTACCATAGTGCAGGCGTAAAGCTGAGGCACAACATGTGATAGATGTTTTATATATATGTGTTTAATTTAACATCTGTGTAATAAATGGGAATTCACCAGGTTGCCTCCAAGGTACAAGTTACGTACAAGGATAATTTTAAATGAATTTATTTGTTTAAAATTATGATGTATGAGAATCTCAAGGAAGTTTAGAAAAGGGTTTAAGATAAAAGGATTTATTAATTAAAGATAATTAATTGATTCGAGCGTGATTTATCTTAAACAAGAAAGATTAAATAATTGAATGCTAGTTTTATTTATGTGTAAATATTGTTGCATGTATGGATGATCATGAGCTAGACCAAGACCTTTGTATGTGAATGACTTCTTTTAATTTATTCATTTAAATTAAATTTGTTGGCCTGCGGTCCATCTCCTCATTAATATGTAGGGCATGCGTGCCCAAAGATTATTTCATGTAAAAACCCCTTTTTACCCCTCACCTGCGTGTGAGATAAATGCATATGTAATGGATGGAGCTCCCAAGCTATTGGAGGCGGCCCAAGTCAGGAGCCAAGGTGAAACCAATCCAAGGAGATACAAAGGTGGATAGGTGGAAAGCTGTAAACCCAAACCCGAAAGGTTCAAGGTGTTTATCCCCTAGGTCTTGGGTTAGTTTATTAACCGCTAGATAAACTAACCAATAGAAAATATCATGATCATACCATTTATTTTATTTCTGTCAGTTGCATGGTTTATTTATTATGGGCATGTTGTCACGATCACACAATTAATTAATTAAACAAGCATGCAAGATGGAACTAAAATAAAACCTTATTATACGTAAATATTATCTTAGACATGGTTAATCACTCAAGTATATCCCACTTAATATTAAAAATCATGTAATAAAAGATAATAAATTAGAAATTTACGTATAAGGATAAAATCCCTCAAAGAAATATTAAGTCGGTATAGCCTTCCATAATCTTGTTTAGAATCGAACCATAGTTCAAAGTGCTTGACCAACCCTAGTTGGGGTGCTTTAAATTATAGAGGAATTCTAATTCAAGGTTTTGGTTTGAATTGACTTGGTTTGCATCAAGGGTTTACTACCACAACAGGGCTTGGTGTGACCCAGAGGTAAAGGTAGTGGAAATCCAAAAATAAAAGGATTTCAGGACAGGGGAGTCCACTTAGTGGATCAAGGAGCTACGAGTTAATGCAGTTGGCATTTGGAATGCCTACATAAAACCCTTCAAGTTTCTTGACCAACCCTAGTTGGGGTAATGCGAAGGGAAATATGGATCCTTTCCACTAGAATATTTAGGCAACAGAATATTCTGAAGTCAATGGTGAGGGCTATTGGATTTCGATAAAATAGTGGGAGACTAATAAGTATTAATTAATTTATTTGTCTAAGTTTTGTAATAAAGTACTAAACCCTTTCTCATCTTCATTTGTAGAAACGACAAGAAAATGACTTCAAACATATCATCGCGAACCATACTCGAGAAGGAAAACCTTCTCACCGACACCAATTTCCAAGAGTGGCAGAGGCATTTACGGAATTCAATAATGAAGTACAGAATCAGCTTGGTAAGAAGATAAAGAATCTTCGATCGGATCGAGGTGGAGAATATCTGAACCAAGAGTTCATCAATCTTCTACAGGAGTCTGGGATTCTATCTCAGCTCACTCCTCCTTATACACCACAGTGGAACAGTGTTAGTGAAAGGAGGAACCACACCTTGTTGTACATGGTGAGGTCAATGATGAGTCATGTAGATCTTCCATTATCCTTTTGGGGATATGCATTACAAACTACAACATACACATTAAACCGAGTACCAACAAAGGCAGAAAATGGAATTCCATTTGAGTTATGGAATGGAATAAAACCCACATTGTCCCACACATTTGTATGGGGATACGAGGAATTTGTTAAGGCCTTATCAGGAAAAAAACTAGCACCCTGGGGCACGAGGTGTATCTTTATAGGATATCCCAAGGAAATGAAAGGATATTACCTATATAACCCTTCAGACAAGAAAGTGACTGTCGCCAGACAAGCCGTCTTTCTTAAGAGGGAGCACATCCTCAATAAGGATAGTGGTATCAAGATTGACTTCGACGAAGTTGATGCTCAAGATACACAGGAGTTGGTACAATAACAAGTTCCACAGGTCCCCGTGGAAGAGGTTCCAGAAACACAAGTACTGTGTAGGAGCTCAAGAGAGGTATGTGAACTAGAGAGATTTGGTTTCCTAGTCACCGAGGATGGAGAATCATTATTGTTGGACAATGATGAACCTCTCTCCTACAAGGAAGAATTAGAAAGCTCAGAAGCTGCAAGATGGCTAGAAGCTATGAATTCTGAGATGGATTTAATGTATTAGAACTAAGTCTGGGTTCTGGTCGATGAGATAGTTGATGTAAATCCTGTTGGATGCAAATGGGTATTCAAGAGAAAACTGGACATGGAAGGTCAAGTTAGCACCTATAAAGTAAGGCTAGTGGCTAAAGGATTCAGACAACGTCAAGGAATTGACTATGATGAAACCTTCTCACCAGTTTCCATGTTTAAATCCATAATAATCATACATGCCATAACAGCTTATCATGACTACGAGGTTTGACAAATGGATGTCAAAACAACATTACTTAATGGTAACCTTCAGGAAGATGTATATATGACACAACCAGAAGGTTTTGTGACACCAAGTGAAGACAAACGGGTTTGCAAGTTGCAGAAATCCATTTATGGATTGAAGCAAGCATCCAGGTCATGGAACATTTGATTTGATGAATCCATAACGGAATTTGGTTTTATTAAGAATGAATGTGAGCCATGTGTTTATAATTAGTTTAATGGGAATGTGATCTTTATCCTAGTAATATATTTTGATGACATATTGCTTATTGGAAATGATGTACCAGTCTTACAGTTAGTTAAGGACAGGTTGAACAAGTGTTTCTCCATGAAGGACTTAGGAGAATCAACCTACATTCTAGGGAGCAAGGTCATTTGTGATAGATCCAAGAGGCTTCTTGGACTAACTCAGGATACATACATTGACCAGATACTAAAGAGATTTAGTATGGAACATTCCAAGAGGGGATTAGTTCCAATGTCACATGGCCTACATCTTTCTAAGAAAATGTGTCCTCGGACACAACAAGAGATAGATAGAATGAGTAAGATCCCATACGCTTCAGCTATAGGATCCATCATGTATGTCATGTTATGTACCAGGATTGATGTTGCCTATGCATTGAGCATGGTAGGCAGATATCAAGCAGATCCAGGAGAACAACATTGGACTGATGTTAAGACTATCCTCAAGTATTTGAGAAGAACTAAGGATATGTTCCTGGTGTATGCAGGAGACGAGGAGCTTGTAATAAGAGGGTATGCTGATACTGGTTTCCAGACAGATCAGAATGATCTGAAGTCGCAATCTAGATATGTTTCATGTCTCAATGGAGGAGCTGTGAGCTAGAAGAGTTCAAAGTAGCTAGTTGCCTCCGATTCTACAGCGGAGTCTGAATATATAGCGGCTTCTGATGTAGCCAAGGAATCCGTCTAGATTTGGAACTTTATCCAGGAGCTTGATGTGGTGCCTAGAAGTAAATATCCCATTACATTGTATTGTGATAATACTACAGCGGTGGCTCTTGTGAAAGAACCAAGGTCACATCAATGGACAAAGCATATACTCCGAAAGTATCACCTCTTGAGGGATTTCTATCAAAGGGGTAAAGTTGCAGTGAGAAGAGTTTCCACGGAAGAGAACATAGCAGACCCCATGACTAAATGCCTATCTCAGCAGAAGCATGAATATCATGTGAGAGCTAGAGGGTTAAAGGTTGTTAGCAGTTGGCTCTAGTCCAAGTGGGAGTCTGTTAGATTTGGTGGCCTAGAACCAACTACTTTGTACTTTATTCATTAATAAAAGCCTTATCACATCTTCATTGTTCTTTTGCGTAACAATTCATGTGATAATGTCCTAAGGACAGATGTTGCATTAAAAGGTCATAGCGGATCTCTACTATGATGAGAACCCAGAAGTGTCATAACACTATTCTTGAATATATGTTATATGTCCGGATGATATTATTTGAGGGGCACAAATAATACAAGTCATTAGGGGCATGGACTCATAAAACTTTGAGGCACCTTCTCATGGTGTGCACCCTTGGTAGTATCTAGGAGGATATTATGAGAACGAGACCCGCCGGTAGGAAATCCACATTTCATAGTGTCATTGGATGTTCCTATATGCAGATGTGTGTATTGGTCCTTAGACTTTAAGATTATTATTATTGGGTATTAAAACTTGCGCACTTAGATGTATTGATGAAAACTGTGATGACACACTATTCGCAGCGAGGTAGGATATGTTGGGTGAATCACAAGTAATAATGCATTAATAGATAATGCGAGAAAGGATTTGTCCCTTCTATTCCATAACGGAAGTAGATATCTCAGGCCCTTTGATGGAATTGATATAGCCTAAATAAATCCGTGGCCATGGTAAGGAATGGGCGAGTTCAATTCCAGAAAGTCAAAGAAAGAATAATCGAGCACATGGGTTGATGGCACTAGCATGCAATCTGCTTGATTAGTGATATCGAGAAAAATGGATTATATTACACGGTAAACATTCGTATGAGGTGACACATCATTGCGGCGTTAACTTCTTTCTCTATGGGTGCCTTGGCATGTTTCTAGACGCTAACCTTGGACTTTAGGCAGGCTCCGCCTAATGCCAATGAGAAAGGGGCCTAGAGGGTCACACACTAAGTGGGTCCATGTATATTAGTTAAATATTAATTTAACAAGTTAAATAAATATTATTCCCAATTGTGGTTTAATAATTATTTAAGGATGCCTGATTGCATTTATTTCGATACTAGTTATTCGAGAGAATATATTGTGGGAGAAATAATATATATTTATTAGAAAGTAATGCAGTTACATTTATTTAACAAATAAATAGCCATTACTCAAGGACTAATAAATGTGGTGGAGTAAATAAAGGAAAATGGAAAATAAAAGTACACGCCGTGTATATTAAATATACACGTCGTGTAGTTTTATGGAAAAATAGTACACACCGTGCTTTAATGATTACATGATGTGTAGTTTTTCTAGTCGGAATTTTGAGGAATTAATATCATTTTATTAAATGATATTTATTATAATCAGTGTGGGCGCATGTCAAGGAATTAATAATTCAACATGGGGGTTTTCAATAAGAGTTAATGAAATAAATAAAACGCACAACGCGTTTATTTATTGTTATAACTCTTTAACCCCAAACCTGATTATAAATATCCTCACAACCCCAACACTTTTCCCACAAGAGAATCATTGCGCACAACAATTCAGAAGAATTATTTCAATCCTGAAAAAACTCCTTCCTCCAAGAACGCTCTCAAGAACGAGAGACCAAGGCGATCAAAGGAGGACATTACAAGCGAAGGTTCTTCCATGCTAGCACCTAGAGATCCCTTCGGCGATGTCCAGATATACGTGGCACACGTGTGGATCACCGCTAGAGGAATCCTACACTTGGATTCTATGACGCAATGACAGATCAAAGGATCGTGACTGGAGACTCCAACGAAGAAAGAATTCCACCAAGGTAATTCTTGTGAATTAATTAAATTAATTATAACCAACATATGATGATCCTATCTCTATGGTTCTGGGATTCCCACTTAAGTTTTTCGTTCTTCCTTCCATTATGAATATTCGGCGTTTTACATTGTGACAGATCTCGGATTGAACATTGTTTAAACGTTAAAATTAAAGTTGGGAAAAACCACCAATGCGCTTCCACTGCGCCCGGAACCTACATGATTTTTCCATGAAAAATTATAATAAAATCTTAAATAAACCACTTGGAATCACACTTGGAATCACACTTGAAATGTGTTGGGAGGAATGAGTAAGAATTTAGGGTCATAATACGGTTTCAAAATATAAATTAGGGGGAGGATATGTGTTTTGGGTTGAAAACTGAGAGGTGTAGAAAGGTAAAAATCCAATTTTAATTAGAACATTTTATGTTAAAAATGTATTTTTCTAAAATTGGATTTTATGTGATTTATTTTAAGAAACATAGAAAATTATAGATAAAATATATTTTTTATATTAATAGTAATTTAGAATAAATCTAATTATTAATTTATAGAAAATAATAATAATCATAGTGAATATTTTAAAAAGTCATTTTCCTAGGAAAACAATTTTCATTATATTTTTATGTTTTTTATAAACATATAATTCTAAAATTTTATAATTTTAATTCAACAAAAATAACTTCGTTTTTATATTTATAGTAACAATATTATCTTAGGATGATTTTTGTGATTTTTTTGGAAATAGTTTAATTTTAGTTGAATAGTAAAATATACAGTTCTCAACTAGAAGATATTACTCGATGAATTGGGTACATTGGATACCATATGGGTGGAATGAAATTATATTGTGCAGTGACCTCCCTGTGAAATATGATTTTCTAGTATGGTGTCTTTGTAACCAAGCCATCACAACAGATGAATGGGTGGGGAAAATGGATCACAAAGACTTCTAAGTGCTTATGTTGCAGTAATCACAAATAGAAATCATCTAAACATCTCTTCTTTGCAAGTGACTAGGCGGTTGTAGTCTGGAGTAATTAGGGAGAGGCCTTCAGGGGGGGGGGATCGAGAAAACACACAAGTCTCATTCCTTCAATATTTGTTTTTAGGAATAAAAAACAATGCTCCTGAATGGAAGGTGAGGGTGGTACTTTTTATTGTGGGTTGTTTGAGTATCTAGAGTGTGATAAATAAAAGTCAGCACAAGTGAATAGGCTGCTCATACCTGGGCATGGTAGTTAGAACTTAGAGTGATGGGGTCGAACTGGTCAATCTTGTTAAAATTTGGGAGGCCACAACTTCACTGAGAAAATTTATGGTTAGTATCCATTCTACTAAAACCTTACCGAATATTAATAGGCTGGGGAGATGGGTGATGTGGAATCCTTTGAGCACCGGATTTAAACTAAATGTGGATGGATCATGTGTGTCTAGGATTATGCGGGGAGGGGGAGTGGTTTGCGACCCTCAAGGAGCAGTGGTCCTGGCCTTCAGTGATGGATTTGGGGTGGGAGATTCCCTTATGGAAGAGGCTTATGCAATGTTAAAGGGTATTGAGATGTGCCAATCACACAACATTAAGCTGGAGTCGGTGGAAACTAAATCATCAATTCTCCATGGTTCGTTGTAGGGGATCCATCAAATTCCTTGGACCATTTCCTATATCATACGCAAATGCAAATGGATTCTTGACTCGTAGGTGGTACTTAGTCATACTTGGTGTGAGGGGAACATAATTGCAAACTTCTTGGCTTCTTGGGTTAGTAACGGTGATCAAAGTTTTTTATTTTCTAGGATGGGGTCTCTCCCACATGTATGTGGTAATTTTTATGGGGTAGATTCACTTGGTCTCCATTACTTTAGACCTCCTTAATTTTGTCCTGTTTAGGGAACTACCTAACCTAAATTAATAAAAAGTCAATGTTGAATGGATATGACCTTATCATGAAGAAAGTATGAGTTAAAAACTTACAATTTTTTTATTGATAAAAAATTTATATATGGAGTAAAACTATCCATTTAAAATTCTAGGTTTAATTTTGAAATATCATGTTTTAAAATTTGTAAGCTCAATTAATCTTTTATCCCATTAAAAAAATTCATCTTTTTATCTAAATTATGTTTTCTCATAGTGGAATTTAGTTTTAGCTTAATTTAAAATCCAAATAACTCTTATTTGTTTAATAATAAACCAATTAATTTCATCTAAATCAACAACATTGATAATTTTCTACTAAATATTATTTTTATTCTTAAACATGTACTTTTTATAAAAAGGTTTTTTTATGCATAATGTGCGTTAATATTAAAGTTAATGTTTCTAAACCTTAATAATTTTATTTAATTCAATGGTTTCTATATTTGAAATCAGAATTTCCAAATTATTTAATAATGGCCTTTTCATTTTTAATCATAAAAATCAATTACCAAAGTTAAAAATGTACTTACCAAGGTAAAGGTAAATTATAGTAAAAAGGGTTTAATTATGTGTAAAAAATATAAAAATTGTTAAAATCATATTTATAGATGAGTGTTTTAGGTATGTATCGATCAAAATTTATCTCCTATCCATTATTGTCTACATTGTATTCCACTTTATATGTGAAACATGTGTTTATTTTTATATTAAGGGGTTATATTTACTAAAATGTCATTCCCTTCAATTGTAAAAGGGCCCTTACACCACCCCCTTCAAGGCCACTCTAAAATTAAATTTCTTTTTGAACCTCTACCCCTTTTTATTTACCCTAGATCCCTCTATTAAGTTCAACAGTTCATTTATCCAATCAAAATCCATAAATCCTATATTTCCAAGAGTTACTCAAAAAATGCGCCTCAATATTCGTTATTGACTTCGGAGTTCATAGAAGCTTCGAGTCTTCGGGATCTGACCCCAATGGATCATTTCATGCACCAACACCCTTTAGTAGAAGATTTGGACTAGTGTTTTTTTGGAACTTTAGGGTTACAAGAATGAACGATTGTTGGCCTCCTCGATAAATGTCATATGATGATCCAGTTTTTCTCAGTAGAAGATATGATTTGTGTGTGGTTCAGTGCTCCTCATAAATGAAATTTTCATGGATTCTTATTTTTTCAAAGTTCATATGGTTTTTATATAAAATAGTATTTTCTTACCATCATGATCTAGGTATGACTTCCCAAACTCCCACTGCTTTTCCAAAATCCCTCAATTTTATGTATGCTTAGAAATTTGGTTGGATGTTATTTATGTTCTGATAGTCAAACCTCCTCTGTGAGTCATCCTATTCATTTGAGTATATGTGTGGAAGTTTATGTATCAAGTCCACCAGTGGAGTGGGTTTGTATTATTGTTGTAGAAGAGTTTCAATACAAAAAATATGTGGTATTTGAATCTTGGGTTGATTACTGCTCGTCTTGTAGATGTATGGGTCACCTAGGTCCGTCTTTCCACCATGGATCCAGAAAATGGGGAGTTTAATCCCTGATGAGGAAAGATAATTGTGTTTTCAATTTTATTTATTAGGTGGGGTGACATGGGGTTGGTTATGATAATCTCATTTTGAAAGAGGCAAGGACTTCGAATGATCTGAATATTGTGTATGTTTTTGATCGCTTAAAGTGTGGATTGGTGAACCAAAAGATTATTTTTTATGATGTTTCTAGTATAGTGGGGTGAGGGGGTTTGATTTTATGATTCCTTAGGAATTATCCCAAACCCCCATCTCACGTTTAGGCTATGCAGCCTGACAGTGAGCCTATTCAATAGGTGGTAGTACAAGAGCCAGTTGGAAGGGATATTTAAGGACTTCTCATTGTAGCTTACACTAGTTGATATGATGGTCTAAAGAATAAATATATCAGGCTAAGACAGAGGTATAATTAATCCAGTATTAAAATCAGTAATAAATTTGGAGGGCTATAAATTGAGGGGTTATCTCAGGTCCAAGGAGTCTCACCTCAGGCACATAATGTCATCGAGGGGAACGAGCTATCTGGGTCTGATTCCAATAAGGAGTTTCTTGATTTTTCTCAGAGGATACTGAGAGATGAAGACATATAAAAGGTTTTTATTTTTAAATTAAGAATAATGGGTAGAAGACGAATCATGATTTAGGGAGTTACATGTTGAATAAAGGGAAGAAAAAAAGGGTGCAAGGACTATTCATATCTACCAAATCCAATGGAGACTAGGTATGCTATAAAAAATTGACCAAAGGATATGGATTATGTAACTTCTAGAAGTGATCATTTGAAGGGTAACTATTATACACCATATCCTAATAATGTTAAAGAAATGCCTGACAAGGCAGTTCCCCCTAAGGATGTCTTGTTTGGTCCGTAGCCGGTGACAGGTGTGGAGGATGCAATGAATGGGATAAATTTGGAGTTTCTTATTCATCCAGCGGAAGAGATGGTGGAGGAGGATCTTTTGGTTAATTCTACACAAGAATAGGTTTATAGGATGATGTAAAGGCTGATACATGTGGATATTAATTGTGAGCAATGCACATAGATTAACAAGAAAGATCTTATATTGATAAGAGGTTTCAATTAAGGGAAAATCAACAAATAGGAGTACATTAAAACTTGGGAAAAAATGGAATATAACTTTGAATACCTTATAAAGGATGATCCAGAAACATGGTAAACCTCTATCTATGTAACCCATACTAAGAAAAATGATAACCTCATTCATGTGTATGTGTTGAATACCACCTCCTTGAAGCAATGCATTTAACTTTTCATAACCTTATTACATGATAGGTTTTATATGGCTATTTAATGAATAAATATAGTATTTATAACATGTTTAATATTTTGAAAATATAAACCAATTCCTACCTTTATCTCATTATAATAAAAATGAAAACACCATCTCTGTGTACATGCGAACTACCACCTCTATGGATTGACATAATTTATTTTTCATCAACACCCTACATGGATAGTATATAAAAATATAATTAATGAATAAATATGAGATTATTACGTAATTTTTTTGTAAGGTGAGTTTAATATTTAATTCATTAATTAAGATAAAACCTTCCATTAATTATTGTTTTTTTATCAAAACTAGATCATCACTAATTTCATCTAAAAAAATCATAAATAAAAATCACTTTGTATAAATTTAGTAATTTATAAATAATTATGGAACATATATTCCATTACTTTAAATAATCTAGAAATTATGAACTTATAATCAATGAATAGGTATCAATATCGAAACTTTAAGGCATGAATGAAACAATCAAAATCGCTAACACCCGATAATGAAAATAAACTACAACCAAAAAATAAGTATAAAATAAATGATTATAATTAAAGAGTAAAAAATGGAAATATATATTAATATGGTTATGAAATAGTTGATTAAGATGATTTTTTTATTATAAATGAGATTAAATTACTTTCATGGAAGTTGAGAGTAATGGTAAGGGGTTTTTCTTGACTAGAATTCTTTTCTTAAGTCATAATGATTACTCTTTGACTATAGTTTTACAAGATAGTTTCCTTTTATCATATGGTGATATTATTATTCCTTTATTCATTATTTTTTTAATTACATTAATTTATTTATTTCTTTATAAATTTTAATGATGTTAATAATAATATCCATCCTTTTCAAATGAGTTCTTTTTCTTCCATATCCATATTCACTCTTCCTGCTAATGTTGTCATTTCTTATTTTAATATCAAAATATGATTTATTTATATTAATATTAAAAATTATATATTCAAATTTTTAAAATGATAATTTATTACTCTTTTTATGATGTTGGTTTTAAATAAAGGTGTTTTAAAATGTTGAAAAAGTTTTCTTCCCATTATTAAATATAAATTTTATCTTACACTCCATATTTATTGATTATAGATTTATTTATTTTCAAGGTTTCATTATTTGGAATTATTTATAAATAATGTTTAAAAATTATTTCTAAGAACCTTATTGAATATGTTTTTTTGGAAACTCACTCATAACTACACTTTTTTATGAAAATGTTATGAAATAAATTTTTAAGATTTGGTTACCATTTTCATATTTATATCTAAGAGATATATAACCTATAGAGTTATGTTCCATGAAACACTCTCTAAATTCCATTATGAGAAGTTCCATTTTGAGGTTGAATTTTGGTATCAACTATCACTTAACAACATTCCATGTGATAGCAATTGAAAAAGATATGAAGCCCATTTTCTTTACATGGGTTAATTATGATGTGATGAATGATTGATTTCAAGTAAAACACATATGTGTGAATGATGATGGGTGGGTTCCTATATCATTCTACAATTTATTGGTAAACTTTTTACATCTAATGAGATATGTAAACACAAGTTCAATTAAGTTTTCTCGCAAGTATGAGTGCAAGTGTGTGGCTCGTGAAGGTGATGACTCATGAGATATGTCTTCATAGACATGATCAATTTTTTTCTCAATCATGGGTGTGAGTGAGTGACTCATGAAAGTGATGTTTCCATATTATTATATTTGCATGAGATTTCTTTTTTATGCTACATTTCAAGGGAATGTTGTATTTGTATTCCATATGCCTAATATTATGCTCTATAGATCATGTTTATTATCACATGAATCCACACACTTTTTCTATGGTATGTGTTTATTGATTTTATATTACATGTACCAGTATCATGAATTATGGAAAAATATTATTATTATATGTTATTTTTAATAATATATTTCTCGAAGAATTTTGTTTTCTCAAATTCTCATGATCTAACCCTTGATGACATGTTGATAAGTTTTTCCCTTATTAAGTGTTTGAGCTCACTAGTTTCTTATTTTCCCATTCCCAAGTTATGAAGATGTGTATAACTTATGATAAATCTATAAATGGGTCTATAGGGGATAAATTATTTAGAAATGTTCACAATTTTTTTAAAATAAGTTGCTTATGCTAGTCCTCAAAGACATTAAATCTTATGTTCTTGGGATTGTGTGTTTATTATGAGATGTAATGTTTAAGTTATGTAAATAATGTAAAATAAAGATATGTTTAGCCTGGATCATATCACTTTGTATTAAATCATATGTGAAAAGTATATGTTTTTATAATCGGACTCTAGAGTATGGTTCGGGGTCACCTAAGTTGGTATCGGAGAAATATTTAGCCATTTTTTAGGATTAGTTTAGTTATTTTTAGGGATTAGGATGTGATAAATTTAATGAGAACCCCAGAGATAAGTCTAAGTATATGATAACATCATAAAATTTTCTTAAAGTAGAAGTTATGTGGTTTTCCTAAAAATTAAAACCCTATTTGGATACAAAAATTTAATGTAGTCTCTGGCATAAATTTACATAGGTTTAGTAACCCTGAAAGGGGAATATTGAGTATTAACTCAATCATAACTTAGTTAATGACAAAGAGGTATAATTGCACACCTATTTTGACACTCCTGGGGGATATTATTCATTTTATCACATTCTATTTATGATACATTATGAAGGATGTATTATGTTGTGAAATTAGGTTAATTAATATGATAGAACACAATATAAAGGAAATCATATTGAACCAAGAGATATTTAGGTTGAATTGAAAGGTAATGTGATGGTTTTGAAGAGTAATATGTTTTTAGGTTGAGATTTTCATTAGTTTATTTATCATTATTATCTGAAGATATTATTTTTTCATCACTCGTGTTAATTCCTTTTATTTTTAGTAATGGTTAGAGTGAGGAGAAATGAATTTAACAATGGGTTCCCTAGACAATGCGATGATTGTCCTAATGGGAAACCAAATATGATATGAGAAGGAGTGAGAAATATTATGTTTATACATAATATATTATCATGGATTGTGATTAATAATATGAATGTAGTTGAATTTCCAAACCCAATAAGGAAGATAAAGATAAAATCTCATGGAATATTAGGTGCTGAAGACACTTAAGGAAATAAGATTCAATTTCTTCTATGTCAAAAATATGGGAAGAAACTCCTGGAATAATTTCTCGAAGTAACCATAATATTTTTTAACAATGGTGAAGGAGTTCATAAAGAAACTAACTGGTGAGTAAAAAGGAAGATTTTAGTTAACATAATAGAGGGAAATAATGTTCATCCTAAGGTACCATAGATAGTTAAATGTATTAAATGTGGGGAACTAGGTAATCATCCAAGTTAGTTCTCTAATCCAAGGACCAAAAATGATGACATGCATAATCAACTTCTAAGAATAAGGGAAAAAGTATGAACATGTGTGATGACTACCATTGAAGTGGATCCTGATAGTTAAGACACACGCATCCTCCACTACATAGTTGTGCATGTCTTTTTTGATTTATATTTTAGGAACCCTAGTGTATATAGAAAGTTTTCTAAGAGAAATTAATCACCTCCATGAATATTTTAGTATTGAATAAATATTATATTTGTATGATTATTTTTCTCCATAGTTGATGTTTGTTGAACCTTGCTTTATGTGAATCTTATTAATTATTGCTCTAAATGAATTTGATGAGATTTTTGGAAAGGTATTCTCTATCTCAACATAGAATCCATATCAATAACTAAAAATGGAAACCATATTTAATATTTAAAATCAAAATATGACCATATATTACTATAAGGTATAATTTGAACTCTCTATAAAAACTAACTCTATTATAGGAGTCATGATACCCAATCATGTAGGGTATTTAGATTAAATAGTTGCAACTAAATATTATAGATATATCTGCGGTGAGGAAAAATTTATATATCCTTATATTACCTAGGATAGTATAGTAGATATCTTATTAGAAATTATATTATGAGTCATATCTATCTTATGGACACCCTTATCAATTTTTATTAGTGAATGATAATTAAAATTTAAAAGACTATATTTGTTTAAGGTAAGAAGAATATAACACCCACAGATTTTATTGTTAATTTCCATTTAAAATAAATATAATTATTAATAGCATACTTTAGGAACAACACTGAACTAAAATGAAACTATGATAATTTAAAATAAAATTACTAAGTTTCACTAAAAAATATTTAACTTTTTCCAACAAGGACGTATCTATTGGTAAAAGTTCATTTTCTGTTGGTAAAAAATTTTACCAACACATATGTCCCTATCACTAAACTGTCTGTAAAAACACTACCACTAAATGTTTTTGCGACAGATAAAATAGTTCTGTTACAATTATAATAATACCAAAAGATAATATATATGTTGGTTAAAATGTCTAGAAACAAATTCTAATAAATTTTTTTTCTGTTGGTAATAATATTACAAACATATAATATCTATTTATAAATTATATTTGAATAAAAATTAAAAAAAATTATTACTGTTAAAATTTAATATTATATTCATTCATTTATCATATATAATTCATCTATATTTATAATTAAACCAAAAATGATTTACAATAATGTTAAAATTTGGAAGAAAATCAATTATACTAATAATGAAATTTAATACAAAATAAGCAATACAAAAAATGTAGCAAAAGAATCCATCAAACCCAACAATTGGATCCCCCACCCATGCCCCAAGACCAGTGAGACATCACACCCCCAATAGGACCCCCCCCCCCACTCATCCCTGCCCGAAGACCAGTGAGCTAGTTCCTACTATACCACACCCTTCAACGCACTAGCACCAATGAACCATCAATGCCTGAGAACCAGCGAGCCACCTCCAGCACTAGTGAGAAACCTCAAGTAGCAGCCTTCAACTCCAAGAACTCAACCCCACCCAAACAAAGAACATACCAAAAAAAGGTTACCTCCAATATCAATAAGAAAAAAATCAAACCAACTCCAATACCAGCAATAAACCTTAGGTCGTTGTTATGCCACACCCTTCAACTACAATATCTACATCACAAACAACAAAAAAATATACCCACAAATCAATGAAAAATATCTTCATAAATTGAACCAAAATAGAAATAAATGGAAGTATAAAAAAATACCTAGTGAACATTTTTAATTATCTTTGTTCACATATAAAGGATTTGAGAAAAGGATAGAACTTCCACAAAGTGACACTCAAATAGTGAATTAGATAGATCCAATGCATGTTGTTTAGTGAAACAAGAAACCAAACTAGTTAAACCTCATAAAAACTAAGATAAAAACACAAAAACATGACATTTCCCATAATTGAATGCATCAAGTACTCAAAGTTATCATCTCTTAGAAGACTTCAATAATGGTCTTTAAGCACAAATCTAGAGGGTTGAAGGTGATGCCCAAAATTATAACTTTATCTTTGAACACATGGTTTAGGGTAAATAGGTTTATTTTCCATTGACCATTAAAGAGTGGGATGGAAATGAAAAAAAAACTCATAATGCATGTATGGTTAATATTTTTGATGAAGTAGTAATATTTGAATAAATAAAGATTCTATGACTCTAATGTGCACATGGCCAATATATTTTTATATGATCTTTTAATAAATAAATAAATAATTGGATATCCTTCAAATATATTTACATCATATTCCTAACCTCATTCTTCAAAACCTATTGCGATAAAAAACAAAAACTTGAGTTAAATGGGTACCACAAAGGCATTATTGTCAACCATCATTGAAATGCTCAGATTTTTTGTCCGAGTAGTACCCAACATTGGAATGTTGTACTTAAATAAATGCTCATTTTTTTCCCTCCACCAATCTTCTACTTTCTTCTCATTAAGCCTTTGTTTGCTGCTCAGGCAAAGAAAGTAGATAAAAAGAAACATAATGATCAATTTTTTAACATGATCAAGAATGAAAATACATAACATCTCAACATACCTGAACCTAACACGCATGAGTATCTTAACTCCATTTTGGAGTGGAATGAATGTGACTTAAACACCTTGATCAAACTGCTCAGTTTGGTGTTTCTATTCTTCAATCTTTGATGTTATCGTTTCATTCGATGAGATCCATAAAGGATCAGAAATGATCACTCTACTTCCACCGTTATTTGGTATATCAGAAACTTCCACACCATTCAAGTGTTATTCCATTTTGGGATCCAAATTTGATACTAGCGTCAATGAGAAGTAAGATCCATGGGTTTCATTTGTGTTCAGATACATCTCAATCAAACCATGCATGGCATTAAAGTTTTCACTCTCCAGAACCTCAGGAGGTAACTTATATGAAATTTCATACAACTGTGTTAAAACAATCTTGACATCATCTTTTGTAGTCGATCTTCTAAAACATTTTGTTTCCAATAAAGTAACTACTTGGTCCCTTATCTATAATCTATGGATCTCAGCATCCTGAGAGTCACACATTTGCCTCAATGTTCAAATATGACCCTGCAATTTTGTGACATCTTAACTTGTTCATTTTTTTTTCAACAAGTGCTCAATATAAAGAAGCATTCACATTGAATTCATGTTAAAACTACATGAAAATTGAATGAATGTTGAATATGCATATAAATTCAAAGTGATAATATTCATTTATGTTTGAACTGCATAATTATTTGTAGATTTTTTATTACATATAATGAGATCACTGAGCATTAGATACAGTAAAAGGAATAATGTTCAGTAATCTTTTAATATACAGACAATTGAATAAACATAAGCAATGAAATAGGAAAATTAAAATTCTCGAATAAAAGACAAATATATATATATATATATAACAATATGAAAATGAACACACATAAAGTAATGAAATAAAAAATAATTATAACAATACCTATTCAATATGAGTGACTTCATTTCTTACTACATACCTTGCATATACAACATCATGTTATACAACATGGAAATAAAATATAATTGTAAGGGAAAAATATTTTAAGTTGTTTTAATCTGTTGAGGTTTTATGTATACTGTAATTTTAGGACATTATATAATGTATCCATACTGTATCAAAAATAACATTAAATTACTAACAAGTATTACATGCCTCATTTCTATTAAACCAAAAAATTATTTAATATGTGAAGTATGGACATATAATGTGTAAGTCAATCAAAATAGGCATTAATAAATCAATATTTTCATATAAAGGTACTATGGTGATTAAACCACGGTCCCCTGGATGCCAAGTAAAGCATTTCCATGTATATAAGATAGCTTAACTGTGAACTATAAAACCACTCTAAAAATTTCAGCACCTGGGAATTGAAAAAATGATGGCAATCTAAGGAAATACAACAAACACCTAAAGTGAATCTATGCAAAACCAATTCATCCAAATAAATAGACGTAAGAAACCATTCCCATCACAGAGTACCAAAATAGATTGAAAAAACATGGAAAGGATGAAAATTACCTGATCAGGGAGGGGGTAACGATGAACGGCAGGATTCAGACAACAGGATTTCATGCAAGGATTACGGGAACAGAGAGGGGTAACGATGAACGCCATCTGATAACAGTCTGGCCTTGAGGAATGCAAAATGTGAGGAGTGGCAGTGACTGCGAGGAATGATGGATGTGAGGAATGGTGGCTACGAGGAATGGTGGACACGAGGAACGGTGGACACGAGAAATGGAGATCGTGACGAACTGTGGCCATGACGAACGACGACCGTAAGGAATGGCGGCGACCATGAGGAATGCCAGTCGCGAGGAACGCCGACCGCGAGGAACGTCGGCCACGAGGAACGTTGTTGGGAAACAAAAATGTAGGGTTGGGGGAGAAAGGTCACGAGGAAGGGGGAGGGAAATAGAGGTAGGGTAGAGGGTGGTCGTGGGGTAGGGGTTTTTTTCATAATTGTTTTTTTATTTTTTTATTTTTTTATTAATAGAATGAAAAAAATGTGAATTTATATAAAAAATTATATTTTATAAGGATTTTGTGTTTATTTATCTATACATATATTACCAATAAATAATACTAAATTATTGATATTTTAATTAATTATATATTTTTATTATCAAAATGATATCATTGTAATGGGTATTATATGTATTTATATATTCAATTTTTTTTTGTAAAATATTTGATATTATTGTATAATTTATTGGAAACAAATTTTTTTAAAACTAACAAATTTGTTGGTAGCAATAACTAATAAAAACATATTCATTTATCAGTAAATCAATTGTTGGTATTATTATGATAAGATAACATATTTAAATGTTAGTAAAAGATTTGATCGTATTGAACTACTAATATAAACAGATATATCTGCTGGTAAAAATAATTGTTGGTACTTATAGTTAATATCAACATAATTTAATATCTGTTGGAATTAGTCATTTTTACCAACAAATATATTACCTGTCAGTAATTTTTTGTTGGTAAAGGTCATTTTTTTATACTGTTTGAATATTATAATATATATATTAAATTATTAGGTATAAATTGAAGTAACCACGTTATGAAATTTATGTAGAGAAAAGGAAGAAATAATATCAAGTAGTGGGAGTCTTCCTTATGAAGCTCATTTTTCTAAACTTGGAAAGGAGGAAACATCATAAGGGTTTTCCATATACCAAGACTAATATAAATTCTAAAAAACACAATATTAGAAGACTTGTTTATGAGAGAAGTTCAAGGACATAGGAATTTCCATGAGATCTATGCTACCATAATCACAACTCATAACTACTACAAGAGAATACATTATGAATGGGTTTTATGCAAAGATCTTGAGAAGTTATTCATGTAGAAATTAAGATTATATAAGAATGTAATTATCAATGTAATAAATTATTTATATATCATATGTATTTCATAAATTTCATATTTTTTAATTATATAGAAAAATAATTTCCATTCTTAATACAAGTGAATTTATAAAATTCAATCAATGTAGCTAAATAAATAATAAGGCCTTTTTATGCTAAAAATGTATTTAAAAAAATTATATAGGATTTATTTTTAAAAACTAAATATATTATAGATAAAATATATTATTGATTTGAATAATATATTAGTATTAATATAATTTTTAATTAATAGGAAATAAAAATAAGAATATTAAATATGTTTTAAAAGTTATTTTACTATGAATTCAATTTTTATTTTTTCATTTTTATTTTAAAAGTATAATTCATCTTTGTATTTAAAGTAAAAATATTATATTAGAATGTATTTTTGGGTTTTCTCTAAAATATTTTATTTTTAGGTGAATAGTGAAAAATACAGTCCTCGTAGATGTTGTAGCATTAATGAAATTATCACAAAGTATGACTTAAAAACTTATAATTTTTTTCTTAATAAAAATATATTTATTGATTAAAATTATTTATTTAAAATAATCAGTTGAATTTATAAAACTCATGTTTTACATTTTTATAACATAATTATTCTTTTATCCTAATAAAAATTATTTTTTATCTTTCTCTCTTAGTTAAGTTCTCTCAAGGTGGAATTTGATTTTTTTATTATGAAAGTATCATAACTTTTTTTTTGTGTAATAATAAACCTATTAATTTCATATATATCAATAAAATAGATGATTTTATCCTAAACATTATTTTTATGCTTAAAAATTAAGTTTTTACAAAAAAAAATTTATACATAATGCGTACTAATATAAAAATTAACTTCTCTCACTGTTAAAAACTTCATTTAATAAAATTGTTTCCATATTTGAAATCATAATGTCCAAATTAGGAAATAAGGTTCTTTTGATTTTTAGTCATAAAAATAAGTAACGGAGGTTAAAAATATAGTTACCATAGTAAAGGTGAATTATGTTAAAAATTGTTTAACCAAGTAAAAAAGAGATAAAACATGTTAAAAATTTATATCTAAATGAATAGTTGATGTATGGATCAACTAAAACTTATCTTATATCCATTATTATCCACCTTATATCATGATTTTCATGTGATTCATGTGTTCCTTTTATATTAAGAGGTTATATTTACTAAAATTCCATTCCAATCACTTATAAAAGGGGCCTTCAACAACTCCTTCAAGGAAACTCTAAAATTTAATTTTCTCTTGAATCTACGACCTTTTTATTTCCCCCGGATCCCTCCCATTAATTTAGTATCTCCTTGATCTAAAGAAAATCCCTAAATCATACTTTTCCAAGAGGTACCCAAGAGGAGTCTCAAACTCTTTAAGTGAATACTGATCACTTCTTAACTATTTTCCTCTCTAACATCACACTTAGAAAAACATGACTGTCATTCATGTGTACATGTAGAATACCACCTCTATGAAGTGATGAATTATTTTCATAACTGCCTTACATGGAAGGTTATACAATGGTATTTAATAAATAAACATATTATTTAGAATGTGTTTCAGATTCTAAAAATATAAACCATTTCTCAACTTTCTCTCATTATAAGAAAAATGAAAATTTCATCTGTGTGTACGTGAAAACTTCCACTTATATGGAGTTAAATAATTCATTTTCATCACCCCAAAACATAGATGGTTTTTATAATATAATTAATGACTAAATATGGTATTATTTTGTAAATAATTTTTTGTTTTTTGGTTTTGTTAAGGTAATTTTAATATTTAATTCATTAATTAAGATACCACCTTTCATTCGTTAAAAAAATTAACGAAACTAGTCAATTGTCAATTTCAGCCTCACAAATCATTAAAGAAAATCTCAGGGGTTGAACATAAGACTTTATAAATCATTATGGAATATATATTCTAGTACTTTAAATAAAATAGGAATGATGAATTTGGTATCAAATAATAGGTATCAACATTGACACTTTATAGAATGCACAAAATAATCAAAATCACTAAAATCTGATGATGAAAATAAACAAGAACATAAAAATAAATTTATAAAAAATTATTGTAATTAAATGGTATAATTGGAAATATATATGAATATGGTTTTTAAATAGGTGATTAATATGGTTATATTTACAATAAAAGAGATTAAATCACTTTTACAGAAGTTGACAGTAAAGGTAAGTGGTTTTTCTTGACTCAACTTCTTTTCTTGAGTGATAATGATTCCTATATGAATTTGGTTTTACAAGTGGATTTAATTATTTTATATGGTGATATTATAATTCATCTATTATTAATTTTATGTATAATTACATTTTAGTATTTATTTATTCATAAAATTCAATGATGATAATAATAATACCCATCCTTCCCAAAAGATATTTTTCTTAAAAGGGAATTCCCAGGAGTGACCTTTTCGAACCCTCCACACCCAGGAACCCTCCCTCCCCACGAGTAGATCATCTGGAGAAGCCTCATCTGGGAAGGAGTCATTGTTAGCTGAGATAACAGAGCATACCCACTGGGTTACACCTCGATCAATATTGGTTCGGCACAACAATCCGTCAGTTAGGTGAAGTGCACCCTTTCTGCCCACCCGGTGAGACACCAGGTGACCCGACAAGATGAGTGGTACTTGGGAGGTAGAAATTTCCCCAAGAGCAGGCTCCCAGGAATCGAACCCCAGACCTCACTGAATGCCGGTTGTATGGCCCTCGTCCACCCACCACTATGCCACCGCTGAAGCGGCCCATCCTTTCCAAAAGATATCTTTTTTGTCTATATCTATTTGTACTCTTCTTTCTATTGTTCTCCTTTCTTATTTTGAAATCCAAATTTTTTTTTCTAATGATCTTAAAAATCCAATTTAAATATTTTTAAAATTATGATATATCACTATTTTTATGATGTGGTTTTTTAATAAAGGTATCTTAAAATGTTGAAAAGGTTTTCTTCCCTTTCCCGAATGCACATTTTATCTTTAACTCTACATTTTTAAAATTTATCTATATTTATTTTCAAGATTCCATTATTTGGACTTCTTTATAAATAATTTTTTAAAAATTATTTCTAATCACTTCCTTGAAAATTATTTTTAAAAAATTTACTCCTACCTATTCCTTTGTATGAAAATGCTATGAAATCTATTATTGATATTTCTTTTCCATTTTCCTCTTTATATCTAATGGATCTAGCTCTTATAGAGTTATATTTCATGAATCAACCTCTAAATTACCTTCTTAAATGTTCCTTTTGGGTTATTTTTTTTATTAGATGATCTATCAATTTATTTCATTCAATGTGATACAAATTGGAAAAGATATGAATCCCATTTTCTTTATATGGGTTCTTTATGATGTGATGAATTATTATTTTCAAGTAGAAAACACATATATTGATGATTATGGGTGGGCTCCAATATCTCCCTAAAAATAATTAGTTAAAAATTTATATATCATTTGATATGTATATGTGGGTGAAATTAAGTTTGTTCGCAAGAAAGGGTGTAAGTGTTTGCCTCATGAAGGTGATGTTACAATTCTATTGTATATTCCTATGATTATATTATATGGATTATGTTTATTATCTCACAAATCCAAAATATTTTTACATGGTATGCATTTATTCATTTGAGATTTCATGTCCATATATCACTATTTATGGAAAAATATTATTTTTCTATGTTATTTTTAATATAATATTTCTTTATTGATCATTTTCTATTACATTCTTATGATCTAACATTTCGAGACTTATTAATAAGTTTTTTTTCATTTACCAAGAATTTAAGCTCATTACTTTATTATGTTTCCATTCTACAGGTTATAAATAAGAGTATAATTTATGAGAAGTCTAGAAGGGGTTATAGATAGGATATATTATTAATAAATTTTCATAAGTATTGTAAAATTAGTTTTCTGTATATCTATTCCTCAAGGACACTAAACCTCCAGTTCTTGGGATTGTGTGTTTATTATGAGATGTAATGTTTAAATTATGAAAATAATATAAAATAAATATATGTTTATCTTGGGTCATATCACTTTATATTAAATCATATATATAAAGTAGGTTTTTTTCACCAGTCTTAGGAGTGAAAGTATGGTTCACCTTAGTGATCCCCTACCTGATATGATCTATAGGATTGATTCTAATGAACTATGAGATCTAGGATGTTTCCAAATTATTCTAAGGATTATCCACTCTAATTTAGTAGTGAACCTTGTAAATTATGTTATGCCTTATCTATGTGTAGAAGTGGGGTTTTTTTGAATAGTGAGGTCAATTACTCTAACCAGTAATGATGGTAGTTTAAAAAGAGAAAACATAGAAGTTTTCCAATCAATGATTAACCCCCTCTCTAATTGATTTCATCGATCACGTGGGTATATTTTTACCTAGATATTTGTTTTTTGGATGATTTTTTAGTGTATAATCATAATAATTGATATATCCTTCATGATTATGGAGTAATCCCCAAGTGGAGGATAATAATATGATAGGCCTTGTAATGGGTAAATGTTATTTATATTGGAAAGAGATCATCGATATGATTTTGGATGGATGATATTGACGTGTGGTAGTTAATGTTCAGTTGTATAGACATGGGATACTGGGTTTTATAATGTTATAATCATGGTATTGTGAGTCATGTTATATGATCAAGTTATGTAAGAGTTTACACCATTGAGTATTATTGAGATCGAGTGTCGGAGATGCACTATGTTTTTTAGCTTATGGGTTAGGGAAAGAATGTGTATGGTTCAAATATCTATGGGTTTCATGAGATGCTTATAGGAATGGTGTCCTAGTTTTATGATGAGAATAAAGAATGCTTCCTCTAAGATGGGTAATGACATCATGGATGGATGGTGCTAGTGGTTGATAGGATGGTGAGCATGGATTGAGAGGAGTGAAAAGCGTGTGATGATGGAGCCTATTGAGGTAACATCCAAGGAATGATATGAGAAAATCCATTTTATGGGGAGTACACCATTGGCCATTATAGGGTGTGTATTAAATACTTGATGCATATTTGACCATATAGTTTTTTTAATTTTTATGGAAAACCCTATGAGGTTACATATAATGTATGCCTTTTATACTCCATGAACCCTATCACTCCTTGTAATTGTATGACACTGGTCAACAAAAAACATGTAACAATGTGACTTTCTTCTCTACACTTCCATCCATGTATTGCATGTATTGTCCTACTATGGTGAATTTTGGTATACACTATATATATTTTGGTTACACACCGTGTAGTCTCGTTATATCCAACCATAATATTTAGCACATTCACATGTGTTCTTCGGATGTTTTTCATGTGTTCTTAACATGTTCTTAGTTATATAAAGGTAAAAAAACAAGTTAAATCGAATTTCATATTCCATAATAAACTCATTAGAAATTAAAAACTAACATCAAATGCATATATAAATAAATTTTTTTAATAAGTTATAAATTTTAACATGGTCACTTTGATATCACTTGAAGGTTCTGGGAGTAGTGGAAGCATTGACAGGCCCATTCCAAATAATTTTTTTATATTTAAAATATAATAAAAAATAACACAATAAAGATTCATAATTTCTAATGTTTAAAACCAAATAAACTAGACAAAAGGAATCCTAGAACACAGATATGATATTTTCAAATTAGATTTATAATAAATATAAAAAAAATACATTCTTCTTGATATTTTTTATTCAAATAAGATGTTGATCATTTGAAACCCTTGTTTGAGTTGTACCATTACTATGCTAAGAGAATATAAAGGATAATCCCTTTAGTGATGATCCACACATATTCCTTAATCTAAAAATGATGCTAATGAAAATTTGGGTTCTAGCATGAATGTTCTGGTCACCTTGTGTTTTTCATTTTGATTGCAATAAAATCCTTTGAGATTTAAAGATAATCTCTATATTTATTTCATTATTAAGATTAAATAAGTTTGTGGAGGAAATATCTTATAATTGATAGGAACTATAGATACATTCTTCATTGATAAAATTCTCTAAGGAGTGGATACATAATGCACAAAAAAATGATTTCATACAAATTTCCCCTAAAACCTAATTACCATATAACCAGGTATATATAGATTTAGGATAGAAATTTTTTAATTTCCCATAGGCCATCAACCAATCACTAAATCGTTAGTGAACCCCATATCTAATAATAATAATAATATTATTATTATTATTATTATTTCCTTGATGTGTTTATGTCTCATGAATAATATCAATATCAATAAATAAATTAATATTTATTTAAATGATATTTGGTATATCATTCCCATCAAACTCTTAATCCATCTCATAAACCTTCCTTGAAATTTACTAAACCTTTAATAATAAATAAATATTATTCATTTTATAACTAAAATAATTTTATATTCTCAGTATTATAAATAATTTTTTATTTTAATATTTATGTGACTAAATAAACACTTATTCAATAATAAATATTATTCATTACATTGTGAATAAAATAATAGATAAATAAATATTCTATTGGATGGTATTGTGAATAAATATTTATTTAAATATTAAACTCACATATAATTAGAGAAAAAATAAAAATGATAAAAATATATATAATAAATATCATTTCTAAGTCTTAGAATAACATTTATTACAATAATTAAATAAAAATAGTATTTAACTGAGATAAATGGAAAAAATAAGTGTGTAAACCCTTCAATCACCATTGACAAGGAATTTAATTCTATAATTTCCTTTCAATCAAAGGGCCAAGATATTTTCATTCGGTCTTGGAAAGGAAAATCCATTATTAAATTATTAATTAATGCCATATCACTCATGATACACCCAATGTATCCTAATTCCTAGTGAACATAAAGCATCATAGTTTTTTTAATACATCAAAGTACATGAATCATTATAGGAATTAATAATAATCTCAAGTCTAAGGACCAATATGCATGTTCATAGATATAAATATTCAATGAAATATAACATATAGAATTCAAGCTTTTGGGTATTTCCTTATAGTATCCCATATTAGAGATTACTAAGTGTGAGATTCATTAGATAAAGCATCATCCACTTAAGATAATCAAAAACATGATAATATATACCATCTGCATCTGATCAGTTAATGTAATTCTTTAATAATTCTTATATGTTCTAGAATGTTATCATTGAACTTCAAGTTTATCATCATAGTGAGGAACTACAATGAAATTTTTATATATATAATACTTTAAGGAAAGTTTTAAATTAATATCATGAATAAGAATAATTAATATATGATAATCCCTTTTTTAATATTCAAGTCTTTGAATATATGTGTAAACAAAGTTAAAAGTATTTGGTTTTAGAGAACCAAATCTAACAATTTTTTTGAGTGTAAGGATGCCTATGAATATTGGAGAGGAGTGACACTCTATCCATGGAGATCAAAAGGCAGTGAAATAGGAATTTATTGGAAGGTAGCCACAGATTTTATTTATAAAGATGAGTCGAGGAACATATTTTATATGTAGCAATCTAAAGAGTATAGTACAGTCATTGCACATAGCTTGAAAGAGACTAGGAGGATATTTTATTCATACCCATGGGGTGGGGGGGATTCCCCCATGGAGTTATTATGGTGAGTTATTATCACTAGAGGTGTTGATAAAGTTCTTTGAGTTGGGTTTTTATAAGGATGAAGTCCCTTGTAAATTCAGGCTAGGTAAGGTTATCTGAATTTTTGTCTCCCTTGTAAGTCAATTTCTCCCTTAATGAAAAGATATAGTGTGTTACCACATAGAGCAGGATGAAAATTTAAACCACATTATTATATGTGTTTTTCTTATTCCTCTTATTTCATGTGTTTGGTATTTCTTGTTTAATGTCTTCATTTAGAATTTTTTGTTGAATACCATGAGGGTAGAAGAACAAGAGTGGATATATGTTATAGATTAGGTGATTAGACTTCCTAGTTATAGATATTAATCTATAGGGGTGTGTATTATATATTGGAACCTATATATCATATTTTTTAAGTTAGGCTCAGGTTAATTTCTAGTGAGGGTTATTTGGTTTTTTCCAATTCATATCTTCCAGGAGGTTAACTTCTGGTGGTTGACATAGAAGTATGAAATTTCCCGAACAATTTCTATTAGAACGTGGTTATAGAGCCACAAGTGAGATGTTTATCAAGGACATGTAAGAGTTTCAATCAGAATATAGTGGTGGTACCAGAGGTTTTATGGAAATATCAAAATTCCTCATGATTGGTTTGTGTCTCAAGGCATGTTATGTTATTAAGGTGACATAAAGAGCATAGTTAGACGACTGATGTGTTTCTATAGTCAAGTAGTTTATCAAGTTTTTGGAAGGATGTCATCCGGTGTAGATATCAGTGATACTGGGGTGTTATGGGTATATCAAAATTTCTCCATGACTATATTGAGTCTAGAAACATGTTTTTTATCAAGGTGGCATTCATATCTTGTTTGGAAGACTAACAAATACTTCTAAAAGACAATACTGATCCCTTATATTTTTTCGGATTCAATATGAGATCATTTTTTCCATAGGATAGAGTATCAATAGGTAAGGTATGGTTTCATGGTTCAATAGTGGAATCTTTGAAATTTATAGGATACTGGTTTTCTACCCCTATATAATTATTAAGTTCCATTTATGGTGAGTTAGTTGAAAGCAAGGTGTTTAGAAGAATGAAAATCATAGTGGGAAAACACAAGGAGATGTTCTATAAGGTATAACAAATAGAAGTTTCACGTGATCTGGAATATGGATAAGTTTAATGGTAAAGTTTATGGAAAACACTATGATATGATTATGGTTGAAGAATAAAAAGTCAATGAAATTTGGTTGTGAACCTATTTTTTATATGGAGTTGCATATGAAAATGTATGATTACAGTAGGTTTTCTAGGACTAGAAGGTTTTCTCTCATAGGATTCACCAATACTACATTTGAGAATGTGATGTCATTTTTTCTACCAAGTATTTTCTAGCCTATTTGAGTTAGGTGATTGAATTTGAGTTTATCATCACTTAATATTTGAGAAGAATAATTAGAAGTTTGTTTTTGGTAAATTTTCTTGGGATTCTCTCATGATTGTGAAAGAAGTGGTTGCTTTGTCAGATTTTTTTCTCTCCATTATTTTTTCATTTCCATGCTATGGTGTTATTTTATGGGTTTAGGGGCCTTATAATTCATCCCTATAATCTTATCCCACTATATTTAGACCCCAATATTGGTTTAGAGTAGTGGTACACATGCTAATTTAGGATGTGAAGGCAGATGCACTGACTTTTACTTGGTGCTTTTGGATTCTCCTTATGTGGTGTTCCTTAGTATTTGTAGAATCATATATTTATCAACCCTCCTATACAATTATTTTCTAACCCACCACTCAGGAACCCATCTTGGTATTTTTTCCTAGAATTTAGTTTGGTATAGGATGGTTTTGGTTGGTTTGGTCAATAAATATTGGCATTTTTGTGATTCATCATTTATGTTTTATTTGTATTTTTTTATCCATTAGAGGATATTAATGGAGGTTTTTTACTGATGTATTTATTTTTAATTGGGTTTCATGTTTATTTAGTCTATTTTTATCTTGATTTATTTGTTTTTAATTTGGTTTTCATTCAATTAGGAGGATATCAGGCTATATATGGTGATTTATTTTTATTTCTCATTTGGTGTTATTATGTTTTGGTGACACCATTATGATGATATCTTGGTCAATGATAAAATAATATTATGATGGTGGTGAAGATACATGGTTTTGATGAAGATTTACGGGGTAGTTATTCTTTATCATTCACTATTTCCACTTCTTCATTTGGAGGTCTTTGACTGCGTCTAGTTTCATCACTATGGTATTTAATGTTTCAGTGCTAGTTTCTTTGTTCTAATTTGGATGTGATTTTTATAATGTGTTGGTTTTTTTGGACTTTCTTTCATTTTTAGGGTGGTTCAAATTTGGATGTTTTTTCAGTTAGGTTTTCCAAAATTAGATTATTTTTCCAATAAATTTGAGTCGCTAAGGGAAATGTAGGATAAGGTGTAGTGAAAATATGGCTTGGGACTCAAGGATTGATGTTTTAGAGGTACTAAAGGGTCCCACAATTGAATTTTCTAGGTATTAAACACTCTAGTGATCATGATTTCAAAATAGGGTTGTCAAAGTTTTAGACTTTATGGTTGATTTGAGTTATAAAATTTGAATTGGTTTTATTTTTGTTTTTTTATTGTTTGGTATTTTTTGTTTGTTACCTCTTGAACACAAAGAGGTTTTTTAAAAAGAAAAAAATTGAATTTGGATGATTGGATTGGTTCAGAATAGAAACATATGTAAGGTGTGTGGCATGATATTGTTTTATTCAATGTATTGTTTCCATTTCTCAGTTGGTGTAAATGATTCTTTACTGAATTGTGTGGATGGTGTGTGATTCATTCTTGTGGATCATGGTTTTGTACAAGTGTAAAAGAAATTATATAATGGGGGTTTTTAGAAGAATAACATGTAATAAAGGCTTCTAGGTCATGGGTTTTGTGGCATGGTTTCTTGATCATGAAAGTGATAAGGGGGTGAAAACCCTAGTTGATTGAAAGCTCAATGTAACTTAGATATAGGTAGTGTAGAACTTATCAGGAGTGTGGTATTCAGAAGAAGCTAAGGTGTAAATACCTGAACCCTTGTAACCCAGATCCAGTATTTACTTTATTACACGGGTATAAGATACAAGGGATCTCATCCTGAAGGACTGATCAGTGTATTATTCCTTAAGAACAAGATACATACATGATTCTCATTTTATAATGGGAAACAAATATAAAACAAAACAAAAGAAAATATTAGGCATCCTTAAAAATCATTTAAAGATTTCTTCTTCGTATCATGGGGAAAGGAAACAAAATAAGAGTGATCTCAAATTCCCATAAGGGTTAAGTAAAATAGAATATATTATGAGTAAATTAGACATAATCAATATGGCAAGGTAAATAACTAAAACACGTTCCATTTAATCAATAAATTGAGCACGAAATCCATACATGGATAATATAAAATTCAATAAAATCATGGATAATAATAACTAAATTATAAATTAAGGAAATGAAAATGTTGTGAATCATGATCTCATACATCATGATATATTTACAACCAATACCTTACATGAATATAATTTAAACTATGGGTAGGCAGACACTAAAAAACTAATTAACAAGGCTAGCCAACTAGTTTGTCTCATGAGACTCATTGATACATAAAGGGGATATCTATAACCAGACCCCACCCATCACTGTATATCTAATTCATTTCTGATATATTTAATGATCAATTTAATTCACAAATAAAATTCCTTATAAACATATATCCATATTGTGTAAAGTATGTAAAATATATAGTTTCCCTTATCAATCAAATAACTTTTAAAATAAAACACCATATGTAAAAATGGTATAAGATTTTTGAAATGATCATACCCATGACCAAAATAATATGGATATTTAATAAAAATGTACTGTTCAATGAAAATTTATCACAAGAAAGTGAATGTTTTAATAGATAGTTAAGGAATACAAATTTAATAAGAGATAAAAGATGATCATTAATTCATAAAAAAATATAGGTTTTTTAATAAAATTGTGTCCTTTAGTATAATAAAATGGAATAAAAATATAATTATAATCTTTCATTAAATATTTTTCTTTTTAAAAATATTTTAAATTTATATAATATTCTAAATATCATAAAACAATTATGGCGGTGGGAAATTCCATTAATACCGTATACGTTAAAAGAAAAAATGTCTTTTGAATTTTATAAATAAAGTTGAAGATGAACCATTCAGAAAAAATAAGAATTATTCCTTTAAAACCTTATAAAAATTCAAGTATAGCATAAAATTTCTTTTTTAAATAATTTGGGTAAATAAAATGGAATTTTGTAAAAAAAATTTGAAAAATATGGTCATGGAAGAAAAATATATCCGATCAAAAGAGAAATATGATTAGAATTATTTTAAATATTTCTTTTCTTGATTCAAGTGACAAAGAAAGGAAAATTTGGAAGAAAATAAGTAAAATCCTTATATATTTATAGGATAATAAAATTATTATAGGTTTTTAAAGATAAATTACATGATTACTTCAATGAAAATATAAACAATCCCAAAATAAAATGAGATTATAAAATAAATTCTTACCTCTTTGGTAATTTTTAAATTATAACCCCTTGAAAGAGTAAACTTGAATTGAGTCATTAAACATCATTAATTAATATATATTCATGTTAAATACATCAAATTGGAATTATATGCACCACATAAAAGCAAATAGGCTCACAATACCAAATATGTCTTAATGGAGTAGAAATTGAGACGAAATATCTTAGAATATTATATCATTGAACTAATAATTAATAAATAAAGTGATTATGTTTAACATATATAAATAAAAAAAGTGAAAATATAATATAATATAATTAAATTTTATTTCACGCATAATATTGATATAATATAATCAATGAATAAGTAACCCAAATAAATGAAACTGAGTTATAAAACCCATTGCCTCACATTTCTCTTTAGTTGAACATCCTTTAACATAATATATGATGGTTTTAATCATTTTATTAATTTATAATAGAACCATATTCATATTTATAATATCATATATTATATTCTTATAATATATCATTACCCATTCATTAACAATCTTTCATTATTATCACTTTTCATGTGTTAATTTCTTTAATTCCTCATGCATGTTTTGTCATGAAAGTTCTAGTATAAGTTCTTTGATTATGGTTACATCGTAACTATAGGTTTAATCATGATATAAACAAAACATGTATTTATAATTTATATATTTATAGTCATCTATAAAATCTAGAAGTAGACAAATGAATTACACCGTTCATGGAGATTATCAGTCGTACTTACGCATGAACACTATTACTTTTTGACTGATCGAAAGGAAGAAAGGTAAATAATAATTAACAATTATATAATAATGGTTATATTATATATAAAATATATTTTCATTAAATCTATTCTATAACCATCTATGTAAAGTGTAAATAAATAATGGATCACATTCCTTCGTGGAGGTGGTAGTCCATACGTATACACGAGTGACACTATCATTTTCCAAAGGATTGAATGGTAAGAAGGTAGATGTGATATTATAATTCTATAAGAATAATTATTTAATAAATATCATATATAAAAATTATTTATAAATTTACAATAATCCAAGTAAAATTATGATGTAAAATGAATTACACCGTTATATGGAGATGATAAGTTGTACTACACACGAGCGATGTTTTCACATTCCGTCTAATGAAAAAGTGGTGTAAAATGGTTTTCCTATAATCATAATAAAATATAATTATATTAATTATAATGTATTCATTATTTTATAATGGTTACAACTGTTTTATAGGAAGTCAAAATGAAATAAATTTGAAACATTTGGTAAAGATGATTACCACTTCTTCAATAGACTTCCATTAGATCTCCTCTTAAGGTACCTAGGGTTAGATTTTTGGAAATACCAAAACCAATAGAACTTGGATAAGGATACTGATAATAAAAATGGGTAGGTTTTTATTGATCAATGTTGCTCAATGATGTGTAAAGAATAGATAGAAGGGGTGTCCTTTTATAAGTGAGAGGATGGGTACTCTGGGAATTACGTAAAGTACTAAATTAATATAAATTAATTTTTGTGAAAAAATGGCTCCAAATTAATATAATTTGAAGATAATATGATTAAGAGTCTAAATCCTCTCATCTAATAAATATTTTACAAGTTTTGGTTATGTTGGAACCTTATTTATTAGTTTTAACCCCTCATTAACCATTTTGAAAATTACCACAATATAAAAGTTTTCTACCCTTTAAAGGTCGATAATGTTAGCATAAAAGGAAAATAAACCCATAAATAGAACATGGTTGATATTTTAAACCAAATAATATTCACTTGTATGAATATATTTTTTTATGAATTTTAAATCATTTAATAAAATATTATTTATTACAAAATACCCTTGGTGTCATTTTTGTAACTATTCATTTAATTTGACTTTGAAAACAATATAACAGTAAAATAATTTTAATCTAAACCTTTAACATATCCCTAATAAGTTACACTTATCTATAAAATTAATGGGTTACAATAATCCATCCAAAATATATTAATTTTAATGTTTTTAAAATCATTAATTTTATTTTTATGTTAATTGAATAAATATTGTATCGGTATTACATAAGAATTTAAGATAATTATTCCATCACTAAAGATTTAAAAAAAATTACCATGAGAAAAATAAGTTAATTATGTTTAAAATAAGATTTTAAATTTGTTCATTACATATTCTTATCCTTATGTGAACATATAAAATAAATTAAAAGAACGAGGGAGCTATTTTGGAATTTTATTTTCTTAAAATAATATAAATATCGTTATCATCGTTAAATGGTACTAAAAATTTTATATATTTTAATTCTTTATGGTTATACATGAGTTCCTACCATCCAATGAAATAAAAGAAAGTTTTGTGTTGATTTTTAATGTCTTGTCACATTATTTTTAACCTTAATTGCCTAATTTACCCTTTACTGATTTGATAAATTTTATCACAAATATTATTCATAATTCCTTTAACACCAAAATATTTTAAAAGAATAATATTTTCGATAGCATATACAACATGCAGCATCGAGTTTAAATAAACAATGAAATATTACTATTTAAACCTGACTGTTATAACATAGTCATTGAATTTGAGGGAATGAATAAGAATAACCACATTATGAAATATATATGAAGTTCATAATCAATATAATTTTTTGTCAATGCTTAATAAATAAACACTCATTCTTTTAGTAAAGTCATTTTATTCTTTAAAAATACATCATCTTCAAAAATTATTTTTATTACATTTTTGTGAGAAAATAATATTTTTTCCAATTTTAGAAAATGTATTTGATAAAATTAACTTAATTTTTAAATCATCATATAAGAACAATATTAGAGTGATTTTCTGATATAAGAACAATATTAGAGTGATTTTTTGATATTTTTTTGAAAATGTTGATTTTCTAGTGAATAGTAAAAAATACTTTTTCATTGAATTTTTTTTATTTAAAGTATTTAAAAAGTGACATTTTGTTTTCAAATGGTTTAAAAGTATAATTAGTTTTATAATATTATTAATAATCAAATTATGTTAATTTTAATTAATTTTATTATTTAATTTAGTATAAATACATTTTTATAATTAAAATGCATTTTTTAGAAAATCTATTTTTTGTTACGATTTGTGTTTTAATCTTAAATAAATTTATGTAAATCATTGAAATTTAATCATGAAAGATGGATAAAATATTTGGAATAAAGAGATACAAATTTTTCAAATAGGCCCCTTTTTTTTGTAGTCATTATGAATAATAACCATAGTAAATATTTGTCACCATCGTAAGGGTAAATCAAGTAATTAATGTTAAAAATAATATGACAAGGACTATAAAATGGTCATAACACTTGAATTAATTTAATTGGATGAATATATTTCATAAATACTCATACAATATTATAAAATATGACCTTTTTTCTATTTAGATATGTTTTTTACCTTTATAATATTTAAATGAGAGATAAAGACAAAAATGTCACTTTTCTTCTTTTAATATCTATAATATTTTATGACGGGGATAAATACAACTTATATTAAGTTATAAGTATTCAATTGAAATATAAATGATTTTTTTCATGGTAATTTATTTCTAATTTTTAGTGATGAAATAATTACCTTAAATTCTTACGCAACGTCGACACAACATTTATTTAATTAATAGACAAATAAAATAAATGATTTTAAAATACTAAAAATAATATAATTTGATATGATTATTATATCACATGAATTTTTTAGAAAAATATAACATTATATCTATGTTTTAAAGGATTATATTCGAACTCCCACTTTGTCTTGCTGTATTTTAAATTTAAATTAAATGAATTGTGTCAAAAATCACATTAATGATATTTTATAATAAATAATATTTTATTTTATGATTCAAAATTCATAAAAATATTATATTAAGATAAATTAATGGGATATAGGTTAAAATATCACCCATAGTATATTTATGAGTCTTTTTTCATTTTATTGTCACATTATTGACCCTTGAAGAGTAGAAAACTTTAATATTATTGTAATTGTGAAAAGGGTTAATGAGGGGTTAAAACTTAAAGATAAGGGTAAAAAAATAACCAAAACTTGTGCAAATTTTATTGGATTACAAGTTTTAGATCCATTATCATCATATATTCTAATTAAATCTGTTTTGATCCATTTTAATATTATAATTATTTCATATTAATTTAATACTTTAAAAAATTCAAAAAATACCCCTCCCCTCACTTATAAAAGGGAACATCCTCTCCTCTTTTATTCACACTTCAAAAACATTTTTCTTGGTAAATACATACCCAAATTACTTACTTACATACCTAGAAACATCCTAAAGTTTTTTTTGACCATGAATCCAATCTATAAAGGTTTTAGGTATAATCCTAAAGAGGTTGTCTGAAGAAGAGATATCATTATTAACATAGTGTTTTTGTTTCATTTTTTCTTCCACCTCATTCGTTTAAGATTAGACCATAAAATTTTAATAACATATGTATGTATAATATATTGATATTTTATTATTTTAGTGTTATAACCTACATACATCTACTCTTCCATCAAATGGGAAATGAAACCATCATTCGTGTGTATAATAGACTATCATCTCATGAATCGTTGTAATTCATTTTCCATCACCGCCTCTCAGAGATAGTTATAATGATATAATTAATATATATATATATATAATATTAATGAAATAAAACCCATTATAGATAACTAATATATCATATTTTTTCTCGCCTTTCCATTCATTGAAAAATGATAAAGTCTTTCATTTGTGCATGTGGACTACCACCTCCACAAAGTAATGTGATTCATTTTTCACCATTGCATTATATGAATGGTATATATAAGTTTATTTAAATAAATAATATGTTATTTATGATATAATTATCATTTTTTAAAGATAAAATAATACTTACTTTATTTCCATCATGATCATTGAAAAATGGAAAATGTTTTCCATGAGTTTGTACAGCCTACCATCTCCATTATTGTAACATAATTCATTTTTCCTAAAAATATTTAGTGATTAGGTTTAAAAGTATAATTTAAATATAAAAATTATTTTTATTACATGATTATTATTATGAATATGATTAATTAATTACCTTTTTTACCATATTCAACCTGCTATTGTGACCCTACTTTTTCTTTCATAACTATTATATCATTTTAAGATAAACAACATAATAGAGATACAAATATAGGATCAAAAGTTTTAATGTCTTGGGAAAACTAGGCTTATATATAACTTTTACATAATGGAACATAAAAAATTATTTAAATAATTCTATTTTTTCCTTTTAAAAGCTCACATTCTACTTAGTACATATAATCACCTGAGGATATACATCAAAGAAAGGGGTGATCTAAAAGCCCAGTAAGAGTATGAATAAGGTACATGAATCAATATAAAATCGGTGAGCATAATAATCATAATAATATAATATTCATGGTATCATCATAAATATCATGAGGTAAACATGTGATAAATTCATTTAATGTGGCAATTCATAAAAATAAAACTTCATGTCTTAGTGGTTAAATACCACACATAGTTGTGAACAAAGCTAGAATCATGTTCATGCATAACATATGTGCATAATAATAACATCATCATTTTGAACAATACTATGATCATTTTCATGTATAATACACATAATATCATTATATACATCACATTACCCAATGCATTGGAGGGATATATAATTTCGATCTCACCTGTCATATCATAATATTTACATAATAATGCATGCCATATAGAACATATTAAAATCATAGTCATGAATTATACCATGGAAAGAAATGGGTTTCATGAGGATTTAATTAATAATTATATCATGAATAAACTTAGGGGTTCCCAATGAAAAAGATAAAAACATATTTGGTATAATAATCATCATTTTTGAGTGAAGAAGAAACAACTCAAGATGAATCAGAGATGTGTTTTGGAAAGAAGAGTTATTTTGGAAAATATTTTCATCTGTCATAAAATCAAGTTGGAAATGTGTACACCCCTAAAAAGAAAATGGAATAATAATGAAATGATATTTAAGTAAAATTAGAGGAATATTCATACCAAATATGTTGTGAAATAGAGATAACCCAAAGAAAACGAGTTTAGTTTGAGAATCCCCTTAACCTTTATTTCTGCTTTATTTCTTCACTGTTTGCATCATGAATAATAAACTTAGATTTATAAAAAAATTAATACATAGTTCAATTATTTTAATTTTTACCATTATTTATCAATGATATTAATTTTATTATATATCTTAATTTTCATGGTTATAGGGTATTCATTTTGATGTCATGTTTTACTTAAAAACTTCCCACTTTTCCTCGATTTCACTATTTTTTTAAATGTAATTTATAAATTAGTATAATTAATTCAAGAAACTTATAATAAATATAATTACACATTTATAAATCATATATAGTTTATAATATCCATCCATGATTATGTTTATATGTGTTTAAATGGAAATGTATCTATAAGTGGTTAACTAACCTTTGATGAGACATTGTGAGGAGAGTAGGAAAGGAAAGTTTGAAATTTATATTTATAGTAAATATGATAATTAAAGTAGGTTAAATTCATTAATATAATTTTAAATTAATTAATAATTAATATTATATTTTTTTTATGTGAAAAGGGTGGTGAAAAAAATAAAAATAATAAATAAAAGAAGAAGAGATGATCAAAACTTACTAAATCCTCGATGTAGCTTCTCTTGTACACCACTAAAAATATCTTGATGTTTGTAGTTGGGTTAATCCAACAAAAATACTAAGGATTATAAGGGTATTTATATGAAGTATTTTGGAATGGTTTGGTTTGGAAAATGGGGAATGAGTGGTTTTCCAATGAGTGGGAGAGGGGTTATTTTTACTTGAGGAGAGAGGTATTTTTAGAATAAAAAATTAAATAACAGACATAAAACTTGTAATAGTGAATTTTTTACAATATAGATCATATATAAATATAATATAATAGGTTTAAGAATTGAAATACCCTTTATAATTTTAAATCATTGGTTTAATAAAAAGGAAAGTGGAAATAAAAAAAAATATTTTAAGGAATCACTTTTAACTTTAGGTTTTGGAAAATGATTTTTAGGTTTGAAAATTAAGTTTTTTATATTTTGAGGAATAGTTTATGAAATAAAATATATAATATTCGAAAATCAGGTTATATAAAGGATTATTTCATTATTACTTTATGAATGATGTAATTTAAGATGCACCCATTATATGAAAAACAATTTTTTTACTATTCACTTGAAAATTGATGTTTTTTAGAAAATTACCAATAATCACCCTTGGAAAATTTAAAAATGATAATTTTAAAAATGATATTAATTTTATCAAAATAAATTTATAACATAGTTAATTTTAATTTTTATTATAAAAATTATGATTTTTACAGAATACTTTAAAATATAGTTTATTAAAAATGAGATTATATTTTCTTTGAGTTTTTAATAATAATATTTATTTTTTTGGAATTATAACATTTATATTTACATAAATTAATCATGATAAATATTATTTATATCATAATTTATTATTTTTAAGTAAAATTATTATTCCAAATGTTATGTTACTATTCCAACGATCACATTACTATTACAAAGGTCACATTACCTCCCATAAGTACCACTTAATTTCTTCATTCATTTTTCACTTCAATTTATCTCAAGTATCTACATTCTATTTTCTACAATTTTTTTTGGTGTACTAATATTTTTTTTCATTTCTATAGTTTTTTTCATGGGAGGGAAGATTCTAAAAGATTGGGGTGATCTTATTTTTCCATTTTAGATTTTAGATTTTAGATTTTTTTTCCTCCCATGATATTTGGAATTTTATTGGGTTTAGTAATTAACTAATGTAATGATATTAATTAATGGAATAAAGTCTTGTCGGTTTAACTATGTAATTTTTTGTATAATATAATATAATGAAAATTTATTTAAAGAATAAAATATCATTTATAAACTCTATTCCATTATATTTTCCCCCTTTTATAAATTTCATACCATAAATTTAAACTCTTATTATTAGTTGAGAATAGGTGTGGGTACTTATGTTTCATTATTTCATCTATTTCCTATGTAACCTCCTCATACTTATGGTTTCTTCACAACACTTTGACAAAGTGAGTTATATTTTTTCATAAAAATTTGTCTCTACAGTCCAAGATCTTTATTGACTACTCTTCATATGAGAGGTTATTCTCCAGTTGTACCACATCTAGATTCAATTCATGTGTGAGATCAGGTATGTACTTCCTCGGGAGTGATACATGGAACATGTTATAAACTTGAGCCATACTTGGTGAAAGTGAAAGCCAATAGGACACTGCTCCTATGCGACCAAGGATCTAAAATGGGACAATGTACCTTAGGCTAATAATCCCTTTCTTCCCAAATTCCTTTACTCACTTCCATGGTGATATTCGAAGGAAAGTTTTTTCTCAAACATCGAACTCCAGTCCTCTTAGATGGTATTCGACATAACTCGTTTTCCAAATTTGGGAATCTTTTATATTTTTTGAATGGATTGAACCTTATCTATCATCTCTTACACATGGTTAGGTCCATGTATCTTTCATTATCAAAATTTATCCCAACAATTTGGAGCTCTTCATCATTTCCCATATGGAGATTTATATAGATCCATTTGAATACTCAAGTGGAAATTGTTGTTATATTAGAACTCAAAAAATGGGATATGGTGATCCCATACACCTTTAAATTCGATTGAGTAGGCTCTTAGAATGTCCTCAAGAATCTAAATAGTCCTTTTAGATTTTCCATCAGTTTGGGGTTGATAGGCCGTGCTGAAATTCAATTCATTACTCAAAGAATGTTGAAGACTTATCCAGAATTTATATTTGAACCATGGATTATAATCAAAGATGATCAAAAGTGGTACCCCATGAATCTACACTACTTTCTTTACATATATATTAGAAATTTTTTCAAGCGAGAAAAATTCTTGAATAGTGATAAAGTGGGTAGTCATGATGGTTTGATTCACCACAACTCATATCACATTATTTCCTTTGTATGTCTTCGAGAGACTAGTGAAAAAGTCCATGGTGACATTATCCCATTTCCACAAGGGTATAGGCAATTGTTGCATCCTCAATTTAGACTTATGTCACTATTATTAAAATTTATGACATACTAAATAGTATGAGATATAATTTGAAATCTTCTACTTCATGTTGTCCCACCAGAAATGCTCTCAAAGATCATGGTACATCTTGGTACTTCCAAGATGGATAGATAAAATATGATCCATGTGTATTATCTAGTAGATCCTTCTTTATATCAAGTTATTAATTTACAAAAATACTAGTTCCAAACTAAATCACACCATCATCATCGATATTGAACTCTTGTAGTTTCCTTTCCTTTATAGCTTTCACCTTCTTTGTAGTTTCAAATCATCCCTTGGTTCCTCCTTGATCTTCTATTGGATAGATGGTTGGGAAATCATTTTAGAAAGGTGGTATGTATTCCCTAAATTATTATTTCCAAATCAATACTTTGTATATCCTTGAAGATATGGTATTTCTCAATCTGCATCATGAATATATTAGTAGGTTATTTTCTTTTAAGAGAATCAAATACCTTGTTTTCCTTTCTCAAATTGTAGTGAATAGAGCCATCATAGTCCTTGATTATCGCTAACCATATTCTTTGATGTATATTGAGCTCCTTCTGTGTTAATATATACTTTAGATTCTTATGATCAGTATTTATGTCACACTTATCACCATAGAGAGAGTGCCACCAAATATTTAGATTGAAGATCACAAATGTTAACTCCAGATCATGTGTTGGGTAGTTCTTCTAATGGATCATCAACTATCATGAGGTTTAGTCTATCACTTTATTATTCTACATGAGTACACATCCCAGGACTTTCTTTGAAGTATCACCACATATCATAAAAACTTCTCAAATTATTGATAGTATGAGTACATGTGCAATGATTAGCCTCTTCTTGAGATCCTTAAAGATTTCCTCACATTATTCAATCTAGACTTACTTTAACCCTTTCTATGTAAACTTTGTTATCAGGATGGAAAATCATGAGAAATTCCTCCCAAAATATCAACAACACCCAACCAATCCAAGAAAACTATGGATTTCTATGACACTAGTGGGTCTGGGACATTACTCAATTAACTCTTTTTTGAAGGGTCTACAGAAATTCCCTCACTTGTGATCATGTTCCACAATAATGTGAGTTGCTACATCCAAAAGTTATACTTTCTAAAATTAACATACATTTTTTCATTTCTTAATGTCACCGAACCAATCCTTAGATGCTCTTAATGTTACTCCTTTCTCTTGGAGTAAATGAGAATATCATAGACAAACACTACCAAAAAAATCAAGGTAGCCTATAAAGACTATATTCATCAAATACATGAATATTTTAGGGGAATTAGTATGTCTGAAGGGCGTCACTATGAACTCATAGTGCCTATTCCTTATACGTAATGTATTCTACTAAATATCTTCCTTCTTCACCTTCAGTTGATGATATCTAGAACAAAGATATACCTTTGAGAAGTACTAATCTCCTCATAGTTGATTAAACATATCATCAATCATTAGTAGAGGATACTTTTTCTTTATGGTGATCTTATTGAGATATTGATAATTGATACACAACCACATATGTTTTCAATTATTTACCTTTCCATATTTGTTATTACTTATTGACTCCTGGTAACTTCTTTTATATAATACTCTTACTTAGTATATAAGATCACAATTTATTTTTTTTACCCCAAGATATAAAGAATGATATTATGAATAATATCAAAGATGCAAGGATGTGTTTATTCCTTGTATTTTAAGTTTATAATGTAATATGTGAATCATGTATGCATATGGTTTTTAAATAATACTAAACCGATCAGTCCTTCTATATTAGATTCCTTGTATCTATTCTAATGTAATAAATTAGACACCTGCTCTAGGTTACTGGATTTGGGGTTGTTACAATTGGTATCAGAGGAATTTTAGTACAAACCTTGTGAAATATATTTTAAATAAACATTTCTAACATAAGAATTATGATAACCCCTTAAAGTATTTGATAACTTTTACCATTATAAATATTTTATTTTATGGATCAATATTCATGATTATTATGAGCTAACTCAGTGTGTTCTATTTATAAGGACCCATCCTTAAACCTTACTTAATCTTGAGTTATTACAAGATTACACATTGAGGATCTTTTTAGGTTTGGAGTTTTAGAGAATTAGATAATAAAACTTGCGTTACATCCCACATTTAAACAAAGTGGTTACATAAAAGATATTATTCATTTTTCCCACCAACGGATACATATTTAAAATAAAACATGGATTCTTTCTTGACACTTCCTTGACACTATCATCATATCATGTACCCATCCCTTGACCTGTGAAAAACATTTAAAAAACTTGGGATGAGCATAAAAAGCTCAGTAAGGGATATAAAAATATGGAAAGTAAACATGAGTACATGTATACATAAGAATGAAATCAGACTTTACCCATAAAACATAAGCACTTTAACATACCTCATAAAAATATTGAATAAATCATATAAATCATAAGACATAAAGGTAACTTGAGGCATTCATAACATTCTTACGTAGGGAGTAACCCTCTTGGTTACGTTTGGAATACCCATCACAGTATATTCCCTAAATATCTTCGGAGAAACCTTAACGTTTAACCCCTTTGCGTTACCCAATGCATTGGAGAGATATATCGGGCTCACCCGCCCTTAGTTTATCACAGAACCACCCATCTTCATAATAATGCCCAAGAACCATAACATAATCGTATCACATAAAACATGCATAAAGGAAACATAACATTACCACTTTTCAATCACAAGATATCAATACAACACATTGATATAAAAACATTATGAAAACCATTTTCAATACCAAAATAAAAGAAAATTAAAACATGGTATTTATTTTTCTTTTAAAAAGAATGTATGGCTTGTAGAGGAAGACGAAACTCAAATAATGGTCACGGCGGCGGAGAAGTCGTTGTCGCCGCATACATATGACAAAAACATTCCCTTTTTTTAGTTTAGTAAAACTCTTTGTATAAAAAATATTCCTTTTGGATAAACATAAAATTCAAAGGGTTTTATACACCGTATAAAAGAAGTTTGTGTATAAAACAAAATATGCCTCAATGAATGGAGATTGAGACGAAGTCCCTTACAAAGACGGTATCCTTGGATTAAGGATAAATCAATTACATAATTATGTGTGACAAACTAATACACCAAATATAAGTGGATATTAAGTGTAAAACAATCAGAGGTTATTCACACATATTCATATAACGACATATTCAAGGAGTACAAGCTTATCCCAAAGAATCAAAATTGGGTTAAGAAGTTCCCTTGCAAAAATTTGACAGCCTAACGGCATCACTACAAAATTAATAAAATGAGTTGATGAGAGATAAAAGGGGTATCTCATCACTTGGACATAAAATTTAAATCAATAAGGATATAGAAGAACATATACTAATATAATGTTATGTGAATTAAAAGACATAACAAAATAAGTCATTTAAAAAGAGGAGGCTGAAAGGTTCCCTTACCGACATGGGTATCTTTCGAAACATACACCCCGTGAAAGGAGGACAATACAACATTGATGTAAATACTCATAAATGAAATTATATTACACAATGAGTAAAATAATGGGCAGTAAATACACCACTCAAAGGAAATTGTGGCAAATGTAGCATAAATCTCACGAGAATAAAAGTGAGATGAAAAATCCCTTACGAAAACTCGGCAGCCTAACGGCGCCACTTAAAACTTCCAAAAATGGATTGATGAGATCAAATAGGGTATCTCATAATATGAAAATAAAAATTACAGTAAGATTAATATAAAATAACATCCCAATCACAAGAAATATGAGCTTAAAAGGAATGACATAAAAGAGTGTACTTAAAAAGAAAAAGAGGAGTAGGATCCCTTACCTCGGGTCCGACTTGACTCGATCGTTCTTTAACGTCCTGAATAATAAAATTGAGTTAATTTCCACTTTATTAAGAACCTTTTTCAAGTTCATTATTCCTTTTATATCACTTATTTCCATGTTATAAATATTATTTAATCATTTAAGTTAATAATGTTTGTTTTGTCGATATTTGGTTCTTAAGTTGAAAGTGGACTTCTTACAACTACATGTTGTTCGTGTGGTCAAAGGTTTATTATATTCAGAATGATATTCATGATTTGGATATCATATATATCCAGAATATACATGTATTTATAATATTAAATAATCATTTAAAGGTAATAAATGAAATGCACCATTCATGGAGACGGTAAGCCGTACGTACACATGAACGCTACTTTCATTTCTATGTCATATTAATGGAATTAAAACCAAATGATAGGTATGTATATTTTAATTCCAGAATTATATTCATCATTTATATGTAACATAAATCATATATAATAACTTTAAATCCATCCTTTATACATCCCACATATGGCATTAACGAATCAAATCACTTTGAGGGGGCGGTAGTCCGAACTTCCTAAAATGAAATTATCGTGTTTACCCACAATGGAAAACATAAAGGTATGCCACAAAAGAAAAATACAGAAACATAAACATATTATATATCATATATATATATAGTGACATCTTAATGGACACCTTTTAAGGTGTTATATGAGTGTTGAACAATCATTGTTTCGGGAGCCAGAAATTCGCCATCCACAGAAACAGTATGTTCTTTAATCATTTGATGTAGGTGTGTGTAAGTGTAGCTCGAATGCTTCTTATAAAAAAATCCTAGTATATTGAAGACACTGGAGTTCTTACAAAATAAATTAATAAAAAGATTTTAGGGGGTTGGATAAGAAAAATAAAACAAAAGAACACAAGTGAAGACATTACCTTAAAATCGGGTAACTCCCTTTGGTTTGAGCTCAAAGGTTTCCTTGGGAAGACTTCTGACCAAAGTGAGGCTTCTAAGAGTTAGATAGAGATGTGTAGAGACGAAATGGGCAGGTTTTGGCCGATCCAAAGGCTTTGGAAGTGTGGGTAAGGAGGTAGAGGTGGGGGCCTTTTATAAGAGGAGAGGAGGGGCACTCTTGGAAAGTAAAGAAATGTTACATTATTTGAAAATGAGTTTCGGATTTAAAAGGTCCCACATTGATATAATTATAGGATAAGGTGATAATGGTTCTAAATATACTCATACAATAGGTATTTTACTAGTGTAAGTTATAGTTTTAACATTATCTTTTCATTTTATTTAAATCCTTTATTAATGAGGTAATCGCTGCATCATCATGATGTCATAAATAATTTAATTTATTTAATGTCTAAAAATTATAAAAAAATTATCATGATGTAGGAAATATTTTTAGCTTTCCAATTACTATTTATAGTCAAAAATCTGACTTGTATAACCCCATGTAAAAATTGATTTAGTTAAACAACTCATGTTTGTGACATTTTAATTTTAACATTAAATAAAAAGGTATTTATGTCATTTTCCAACCAAAGTGGCTCTATGGGGTCCCCAAGTTGACTCATGGATTGTATTGGTCGGCCATGACTCATCCAATGAGGGTAGGACATGTTTCTAGGTCATTTCATATTATTAAAACATTATTTTTACCTTAAACTACACTAATTACCTCTAATCGCGATTAAAAACTTAAAAGTTACTATTCACCAAAAAAATATTTTAATCCCATTGAACCACATTTTACTTCTTAATTACAACCATTTATGTCGGATTTTTGAAATTCAAAACACAAAGGTGGAAAAATTTCATTTAAACGGAAAATCAGTTTTTATAAGTACCACTTAGTGGTTTCACTATTCATCAAAAATTGAAGTTTTTCAGAAAATTACCAAAAATTCACCCTAATCTATATTTGATATTCCAAATTCAAAAATGATGTCTATTTTACAAAATTAAAAACATATAAGTTACATTAATTAATTTAACAATTAATTCCCGTTGTCAGAGCAAATAGCGTGTTTTTATGAAACAATATCTATTAAAAGATTGACACTAGTTTAAGTCCAATTTCAAAGTGAAATTAATTCCAATGACCACTATTGGATTAAATGGTAAAAATATATTATAATTTCACTTTTAAAACCAATTAAAAAGATAATCTAATCATATAAATAAATTAAATTAAAAAGTGGTTTTGAATTAAAATACAACATTTTTCACTATTCATTAAAAAATGAACTTTATCAGAAATATACCAAAAATTTACACAAAGTAAATTTTGATGTCCCGATTATAAAGAAGAATTTTATTTTGTCAAATATAACACATAAAATTTTCAAAAAGTGGATTTAAAAGAGGTTCACCATCAAAAGGCGGTTAATCGACCTTCTAAAGAACATTAGAATGTTTACGCTTAAAAATTGAATTCATTCACATTTTTAATCCTCTAACATTTATTTTAAAAAGTAAAAATATTTGACAAACATATATAATCATTTTGTAGTTAGTTCTGTTCATTCCCTCCATTACAACGGCTAGGCGTTAACTACCATTTAAAATAATATTATTTTATTATTAGAGTGCAACGTAAGATTCCCAAGAAACTTGTTGTTGCGTATTGGGTACGCCATCAAGCATAACGTCCCCTTTAAAGTTATATTAATATTTTATTCACAAATATGGATAAATATAAAAATTTCATATTCTTTATTTACCTGGGGTGTTACATCCTTCCCCCCTTTTGGGAATTGCGTCCTCGCAATTTTAAAATTGGGCTTGGAAACATCCTTGAAAGTCCCACATCGGAACAAGAGTCTGTAAAAAAATCACTTTAAAATAAATAAAGAGAAGTACATAGGTCACCCGAGTTAACTCATACTAGGATTCCATGTAGGAAAACATGTACATGGAGGAGAAAACATAGGGTCATGTTCTGATGGAGATTGATCGAAAACATGTTTCGGAGAAAGTTAACCACAAGAAAATCACAAACTTGTGATGGGTTAAACGGTATTCGATTCCCCAGTAGGAAAAGTTAATAGAAAACATTTTTGTTTTAAGTTTCTTTTTATTGAGGAATTTATTCATAAGGAAACATAATCACTTATCATGTTGACTTCCAACTTTTATTAGATTTCTTACACAAACTCATATTTTCTCCAAAAGACGAGTATTTAGGAAGACTTGTTCACATTAAGAGTACTATAATCAATTTCTAGAGAATCACCTAATCCACAAAAGAGAACTATATAATTCCCATGTCTTTAGACTTTAACCAAAACCAAAACCAAAATGGTTAGTACAAGATCAGATAATCCAGAAAAGGATAACCCTTTATAAAAAGAAAATCTATTCTTAATCTCCAAAATTTGTCCAACAAAACCCAAAGTTCAACGAGGACCATTTGATAAACAATTTTTCCATAAAATTATTCAAAGTAAACCAAACTAAGATTGAAACCCAAATATTTGAAGGATTTAGTCACATAGTCTTCCAAGGTACAAATTAACTTTTATCTCCAAATAACATCAGTTTCTCTTAAATTCTCATATTGAAAAGTAATTAACCTAATCACATATCCTCCATGATAGGTTAATCATTTCCATAGATAACCAAAAATAAACTTACTCTTGATTCCTAAAATCATCTAACTAAAAATAATTAGTCAAACTAACCGGGGAATTCACGTAGTCCAGTGGTAAGCAATAAATACCATTCGCACTTTGGTTGTGGGTTCGATTCTCGCAGCTTTGTCCGACGCGACAGGTTGTCACACGGTCTACGTGTTGTCCTTTTTCCAAAACTATATAATTCTTAAAACATTCCCCAAAACGAGATAAAATCTTCAAAAATGATCATAACATATTTTAACCTCAAGTTTATCTCATGCCTTTCATTTTCCATCATAACATATAATAACCCATAATTACCTCAAAAGTAAGGATCATATAAACTATAATGGTTACCTTTATAATTATAACCTGAACTTCCACATCGATTGGTCATCTCGTACATGATACATTACAGATCATACCAATGTTAAAGTGGTTGATCATGACTCTTTGCTAGTTGGTTTAGAACAACCACGAGTTTCCTCATTGAATCCCCTGTTTCATCCAGTCTCTTAATTAGAGAACCACCACAGTTTCCTTCAAACCTATTATCACTTTGGTTCCTGCTAGATCCATCCATTCACTAAAAATAGAAATGTTAGTGTGAGTATATCAACAAACCCATCATGTACTAATGAGGAAGATAAAAACTAAGATATACTTACTCATTCACTTTATCTAAAACTAGGACTCTTTCTGAAATCCTAACCATTATGGTAATGTCACTTATGCTTAAAAAATACCCTAACCTCTAAAGTTATCTAAACCGACCTCTGATACCAACTATAAGGCCCCAGCCTTAAACCTTACTTAATCTTGAGTTATTACAAGATTACACATTGAGGATCTTTTCAGGTTTAGAGTTTTAGATAATTAGATCATAAAACTTTCGTTACATCCCACATTTAAACAAAGTGGTTATATAAAAGATAGTATTCATTTTTCCCATCAACGGAAACATATTTAAAATAAAACATGGATTCTTTCTTGACACTTCCTTGACACTATCATCATATCATGTACCCTTCCCTTGACCCGTGAAAAACATTTAAGAAACTTGGGATGAGCATAAAAAGCTCAGTAAGGGATATAAAAATATGGAAAGGAAACATGAGTACATGTATACATAAGAATGAAATCATACTTTACCCATAAAACATAAGCACTTTAACATACCTCATAAAAATATTGAATAAATCATTGAAATCATAAGACATAAAGTTAACTTGAGGGATTCATAACATTCTTATGTAGGGAGTAACCCTCTTGGTTATGTTTGGAATACCCATCACAGTATATTCCCTAAATATCTTCGGAGAAACCTTAACGTTTAACCCCTTCATGTTACCCAATGCATTGGAGAGCTATATCGGGCTCACCCGCCCTTAGTTTATCATGGAACCACCCTTCTTCATAATAATTCCCAAGAACCATAACATAATCATATCACATAAAACATGCATAAAGGAAACATAACATTTTCACTTTTCAATCATAAGATATCAATACAACACATTGATATAAAAACATTATGAAAACCATTTTCAATACCAAAATAAAATAAAATTAAAACATGGTATTTATTTTTCTTTTAAAAAGAATGTATGGCTTGTAGAGGAAGCTGAAACTCAAATAATGGTCACAGCGGTGGAGAAGTCGTTGTCGCCGCATACGTATGACAAAAACATTACCTTTTGTTGTTTAGTAAAATGCTTCGTATAAAAAAGATTCCTTTTGGATAAACGTAAAAGTCAAAGGGGTTTATACACCGTATAAAAGAAGGTTGTGTATAAAACAAAATATGCCTCAATGAATGGATATTGAGACGAAGTTCCTTACAAAGATGGTATCCTTGGATTAAGGATAAATCAATTACATAATTATGTGTGACAAACTAATACACCAAATATAAGTGGATATTAAGTGTAAAATAATCAAAGGTTATTCACACATATTCATAGAACGACATATTCAAGGAGTAAAAGCTCATCCCAAAGAATCAAAATTGGGTTAAGAAGTTCCCTTGCAAAAATTTGACAGCCTAACGGCATCACTACAAAATTCCGAAAATGAGTTGATGAGAGATAAAAAGGGTATCTCATCACTTGGACATAAAATTTAAATCACTAAGGATATATAAGAACATATCCCAACATAATGTTATGTGAATTAAAATACATAACAAAATAAGTCTTTTAAAAAGAGGAGGGTGAAAGGTTCCCTTACCGACATGGGTATCTTTCGAAAATACACCCCGTGAAAGAATGACAATACAACATTGATGTAAATACTCATAAATGAAAGTATATTACAAAATGAGTAAAATAATGGGCAGTACATACACCACTCAAAGGAAATTGTGGAAAATGTAGCATAAATCTCACGGGAATAAAAGTGAGATGAAAAATCCCTTACAAAAAATCGGCAGCCTAACGACGCCACTTAAAACTTCCAAAAATGGATTGATGAGATCAAATAGGGTATCTCATCATATGAACATAAAAATTACAGTAAGATTAATATAAAATAACATCCCAATCACAAGAAATATGAGCTTAAAAGGAATGACATAAAAGAGTGTACTTAAAAAGAAAAAGAGGAGTAGGATCCCTTACCTCGGGTCCGACTTGACTCGATCGTTCTTTAACATCCTGAATAATAAAATTGAGTTAATTTCAACTTTATTAAGAACATTTTTCAAGTTCATTATTCCTTTTATATCACTTATTTCCATGTTATAAACATTATGTAATCATTTAAGTTAATATTGTTTGTTTTGTCGATATTTGGTTCTTAAGTCAAAAGTGGACTTCTTACAATTACATGTTGTTCGTGTGGTCAAAGGTTAATTATATCCAGAATGATATTCATGATTTGGATATCATATATATCATATATATCCAGAATATACATGTATTTATAACATTACATAATCATTTAGAGGTAAGAAATGAAATGCATCGTTCATGGAGACGGTAAGCCGTACATACGCATGAACGCTACTTTCATTTCTATGTCATATTAATGGAATTAAAAAAAATGAGAGGTATGTATATTTTAATTCCATAATTATATTCATCATTTATATGTAACATACATCATATATAATAACTTTAAATCCATCCTTTATACATCCCACATATGGCATTAACGAATCAAATCACTTTGAGGGGGCGGTAGTCCGCACTTCCTAAAATGAAATTATCGTGTTTACCCACAATTGAAACCATAAAGGTATGCCAAAAAAGAAAAATACCGAAACATAAACATATTATATATCATATATAAATATAGTTACATCTTAATGGCCACCTATTAAGGTGTTATATGAGTGTTGAACAATCATCGTTTTGTGAGGCAGAAATTCACCATCCACAGAAACAGTATGTTCTTTAACCATTTGATGTAGGTGTGTGTAAGTGTATCTCGAATTATTCTTATAAAAACATCCTAGTGTATTGAAGATACTGGAGTTGTTAAAAAAGAAATGAATAAAAATATTTTAGGGGGTTTTAGAAGCAAAATAAAACAAAAGAACACAAGTGAAGACATTACCTTAAAATCGGGTAACTCCCTTTGGTTTGAGCTCAAAGGCTTACTTGGGAAGACTTCTGACCAAAGTGAGGCTTCTAATAGTTAGTGAGATATTTGTAGAGACAAAATGGGTAGGGATTGGCCGAGCCAAATGCTTTGGAAGTGTGGGTAAGGAGGTAGAGGTGGGGGCCTTTTATAAGAGGAGAGGAGGGGCACTCTTGGAAAGTAAAAAAATGTTACTTTATTTGAAAATGAGTTTCAGATTTAAAAGGTCCCACATTGATATAATTCGAGGATAAGGTGATAAGGGTTCGAAATATACTCATCCAATAGGTCTTTGACAAGTTTAAGTTATATTTTTAACATTATCTTTTCATTTTATTTAAATCCTTTATTAATGAGATAATCGCTGGATCATCATGATGTCATAAATAATTTAATTTATTTAATGTCTAAAAATTATAAAAAAATTATCATGATGTAGGAAATCGTTTTAGCTTTTCAATTGATATTTATAGTAAAAAAGCTGACTTTTATAACCCATTGTAAAAATTGTTTTAGTTAAACAACTCATGTTTGTGACATTTTAATTTTAACATTAAATAAAAAGGTATTTATGTCATTTTCCAACCAAAGTGGCTCTATGGGGTCCTCAAGTTGACCCATGGATTTTCTTGGTCGGAAATGACTCATCCAATGATGGTAGGACATGTGTATAGGTCATTTCATATTATTAAAACATTATTTTTACCTTAAACTACACTAATTACCTCTAATCGCGATTAAAAACTTAATAAGTTACTATTTACCAAAAAAAATTATGTTAATCCCATTGAACCACATTTTACTTCTTAATGACAACCATGTATGTCGAATTTTTGAAATTCAAAACACAAAGGTGGAAAAATTTCATTTAAACGGAAAATCCGTTTTTATAAGTACCACTTAGTGGTTTCACTATTCATCAAAAATTGAAGTTTTTCAGAAAATTACCAAAAATTCACCCTAAGATATATTTGATATTCTGAATTCAAAAATGATGCTCTATTTTACAAAATTAAAAACATATAACTTACATTAATTAATTTAACAATTAATTCCCGCTGTCAGAGCAAATAGCGTGTTTTTATGAAACAATATCTATTAAAAGATTGACACTAGTTTAAGTCCAATTTCAAAGTGAAATTAATTCCAATAACCACTATTGGATTAAATGGTAAAAATATATTATAATTTCACTTTAAAACCAATTCAAAAGATAATCTAATCATATAAATAAATTAGATTAAAAAGTGGTTTTGAATTAAAATACAACATTTTTCACTATTCATTAAAAAAATGAACTTTATCGGAAAGATACCAAATATTTACACAAAGTAAATTCTGATGTCCCTATTCTAAAGAAGAATTTTATTTTGTCAAATATAACACATAAAATTGTCAAAAAGTGGATTTAAAAGAGGTTCGCCATCAAAAGGCGGTTAATCGACCTTCTAAAGAACATTAGAATGTTTACGCTTAAAAATTGAATTCAGTCACATTTTTAATACTCTAACATTTATTGTAAAAACTAAAAATATTTGACAAACATATATAATCATTTTGTAGTTATTTCTGTTCATTCTCGTCATTACAACGGCTAGGCGTTAACTACCATTTAAAATAATATTATTTTATTATTAGAGTGCAACGTAAGATTCCCAAGAAACTCGTTGTTGCGTATTGGGTACGCCATCGAGCATAGCGTCCCCTTTAAATTAATATTAATATTTTATTCACAAATATGGATAAATATAAAAATTTCATATTCTTTATTTACCTGGGGTGTTACACTATTATTTAGTTATAGTTCCTAAAATAAGAAAGTAAATCAACACCCATATACATTGTATAGATTTCATACTGAGAAATACAATAAAACTAGTTTTGGAACTAATCATATCATATCCATATTTGGATATCTTACTTATGTTATGAAGAATAACCTTTCCCAAAATGGATCAACTTGTTGTTCCACAGAGTGATTCTCTTATTTTGGACCATTTCATGCAACAAATGCCTTCATCTTTTAGTGGAAATACTAATCCATTGGTAGTTGAAAAGTTTATTAAGTATCTCAAGAATATATTCCTCACTTTGGAATGTAATGAAGGTGGAAAAGTTATTCTGATAGTGAAAGGAGATGTAGATGAATGGAGGTCATTTATCCAAAACACTAAATAGGTTGAAGAAATAGAAAGCATGGAATGAATAACTTTTAAATTTATTTTTATTTAAGAAATACTTTCCTCAAGAATAGAAAGATGAAATGGATAGTAAGTTCCTCACTTCAAAGCATAATGAGGAAGAAAGTGTGGAAGAATATGAGGCTAAATTCACAATATTATCCCAGCATGCTTTCTACTATATAAGTAATCTGGAAAGTAAGATTGACCATATATTTGATGCGGTTAAGCCGAGTCTCTAAAGGGTAATAGTTTCTAAAACATATTCATGATGTAATGATACAGTGTCAAGTTTTATTAAGATGAATAAATAATGTTCTGGATCCTATATCTTCAAGGGAAATCAATAGAATAAGAAGTTGTATGAGCACCTAGAAAAATATAAAGCATCAAAGAATAAGAATAAAATGAAGAAATTTTTATCATGTAAAAATTATGGAAAGAAACATCCTAGAAAATGATTGAAGGGTATGGTATTTTGTTACAAGTTTGAATATAAGGGTTATATAGCTAAGGAATGTAAGGTAAATAAATATTCTACTACTATAATGTGTTTAAATTTTAATGATATGATGTATTATTCAAACTAGTTCCATGGTTTTCAATGAATCTTACCATAGAATAATCCTAGGGGGAATCCAATTTTATGTTGTTACTACAACCGAAATGGAATTATTAAAGTGCTTGTGTATTTGGATTCAAGAATTATGTTTATCAGTGATATTTTGGTTATAAGAATCATAAAACATGTATGGATTGTACTATAATAGTTTTAATGATTTGAAATCATATGTTGAAAAGTATTGATGAACTAGAAAATTGATTTAATGGAAAGGTGATATTATATGAAAAACACATGATTGGGGGAAAGATAACCCTTAATATGATCCGGATGTTGATATAATAATGTTTAGTTGGGACGAAGATGATTCACATTTATGAAGTTAATTAGATAGTATTGGGGACCTTAAAAATGATAAGTGATTTTATGGAAAAGTAAATTATGATGGAGTTTACTACATTCTTGTATTTAATGAATATAAGGAATAAGGATAGAGTTATTTTTTTATAAGAAATTATTTTTCTCATTGAAGTTTTATAAAGATTCAGATTATAAGTATGTTTTATGTGAATATATGATCAAGGTGTTCACATGTTTAGTGTGTGACATTATAAGCTAATTTATGTTGTCTAGGAATAAATTTTTGATAAAATATTTCAGATTTTTGGGTTTTTAATTTTGGCCAGAAAATTTTTAGAGGATTATTAAGGTTAATTATTTATGAAATGGATTAAGTTGAACTTTGGGGGGTTATTATTTAGGTTTTTTATGATTATTTGATAATTTTTACTAGCAATTTTGGTTTTAAAAAATATCCAGATTTTTGAGGAATGAATTTTCATTCTTTTATGGATCTTATTATCCATTAAAAATTAATTTTTTTGCTTCAGGCATAAAAAATTCATCTTGGATATTCATTTCTTGGAGTAATAGATGAATTGGAAATTAATCGAGGAACAACAAAAGGATGAAATTGTTCTTAAAAAATAGAAAGATATCTAGTAAGTATATTTCCTTTTATTATAATCCTATATGGGGGTGAGAATGTAACACTGTGATATTTTAAAGGAACAATATGTTTGATAGTGTATACAACACACAACACTGACCTTAAATGAATAATGAAATATTATTATTTAAATATGAGCATTATAACCTTGCCATTGAATTAGAGGGTATGAATAGGAATAACCAAATTATAAAATATATAATAATTTAATACTAAATATAAATTTATTGATTAATTATTAATAAATAGAAACTCATTTTTTTAGTAAAGTCATTTTATTCATCAAAAATATATTTTCTTCAAGAATAATTTTTATTGCTTTTTGTGAGAAAACAATGTAATTAATTAATGAAAAATTTTGAAAATTTATTTGATAAAATGAAATTAATTTTTGAAATAATCATATAAGAATTATCTTGTATTTATTTTTGATATTTTTCTGAAAATATTGATTTTCTAGTGAATAGTGAAAATGCTATTTTTAATTAAAAAACTATATTTTTGTTTTAAGAATTTAAAGTCTCATTTTGTTTTTAAATGGTCTAAAAGTAAATTTAATTTTTAAGTTTTTTAATATTCTAATTAATATCATTGGAATAAATTTTATTATTTAATTTATTATAAAAACACGTTTATACTTAAAAATGCATTTTTATGAAAAAAAATGTTTTCATTGCATTTTGTGTTTTAATATTAAATTAATTTCTAAAAATTATTGAAATTGAATCATGAAAAATGGAATGCATATTTGGAATCATTAGGTCTATATTTAGTAAATATACACCTTTCATTTTTTATCATTATAAATAGTAACCATAGTAAATAATCATCACCATGATAAGGGTAAATCAAGTAACTAAGGATTAAAATAATATGATAAGGACTATAAAATGAGCCTAAAAATTTAATTAATTTCATTGGATGAACCTATTTATTCCATAATCATCACATATTAAAAAAATAATATATTTTTTCCATTTGGATATGATTTTTACCTTTATAATATTTAAGTGAGAGATAATGAAAAGATGTCAATTTTCTTCTTTTAATATCTATAATATCTTATGATAGGGATAAATAAAAGTTATGTATGGTTATAAATATTAATTTTAAATATTAAGTATTTTTTTATCATGTAAATTTATTTCTAATTTTTATTGATGAAATAACTACCTTAAATATTTTTGCAATGTCGACACATCATTTATATAATTAATAGAAAAATAAAATAAATGATTTTAAAAATAATAAAACTAAAATAATTTCAAATAAATATTATGTTCCATGATTTTTTAGATAATTATAACATTATAGTGATGTTTTAAAGTATTATATTCAAATTACCTCTTTATCTTGATGTATTTAAACTTTAATTAAATAAATAGTGTCAAAAATGACATTAATGATATTTAATAATAAACAATACAATATTAAATGATTTAACTTCATAAAAATGTTGTATTAGTTCAAATGAATTGGATATGTTTTAAATAATAAAACATGGTCTATTTATCGGTATTTTTTCATTTTATGGTTACATTATTGACCCATAAAGTGTACACAACTTTAGTAGTGTTGTAATTGTCAAAAGGGTTAACAAGAGTTAAAACTAAAATATAAGGGTAAAACTATAACCAAAACAATTAAAAAAAATATTTTATGTTATTATTTAGATAAAAACTAATCATATATTATAATTATACCATTTTTGATTCATTTTAATCTGAAAATTATTTTATATTAATTTAATACTTTAGAAATTTCCAAAAGTGACCCTCCCCTCACTTATAGAAGGGCACATCCTCTCCTATTTTATTCACACTTAAAAAACATTTTTTTATCCAATAAATACCCAAATAAATTCCTTAAATCCCTTACCAAATCATAGAGTCCTTTTTTATCACAAATAAAATCTATGAATGCTTTAGGTATAATCCTAAAGAGGTTGTTCAAATAAGTGATAACATTCTTACCTTAGTGTTTTTGTTTTATTCCTTCCTCCACATCCTCAAATAATATTAAACCATTCCAATATAATATAATCATTATTTAAAACATATTTATATTTTATTATGTTAATGTTATAACCTACATACATATCCTCTTCCATCAAATGGGAAACAAAATCGTTGTTCATGTGTATGGAGGACTACTACCACACGAACCAATGCGATTTGTTTTCCATCACTATATCTCACAGTTAGATGTAATGATAAATTTAATATATATATATATATATATATATATTATTCATTAAATTACTATAATTATATAAAATTAATATATCATATATTTTTTTACCTTCTCATTCATTGAAAAATGATAACGTCGTTCCTATGTACGTGTGGACCACCATCTCCATCAAGCGATGTGATTCATTTTTCACCACCACATCATATGTCTGGTATATATAATTTTATTAAAATAAATAATATGTAATTTATTATATAATTGTAATTCTATAAATATAAAACAATACTTACTTTCTTTCCATCATGATCGTTGAGAAATTGAAAACGTTACTCATGCGTACATATAGCTTATCATATCCATGATTATAAGATAGTTCATTTTTCCTAACCCTTTTTATTTATTGGTTTTAAAATAATAATTTATGAATAAAAATTATAATTATTTTATTATTATTATTCCAGATATGATTAAATAATTATCTCTTTGACCATAGTCAACCTACCAAAGTCATTTTGGACTTATGAGCCGAGTATCATCAAAATTTCAAGCGTGAGCTTAATTGAGTAAGTAATTGAATATAACATGGTAATAAAAAAGGAATAACAAATTAAATAAGGTTTTTAATAAATTAAACAATTAACATAAATTTATTATTCAGAAAGATAAATTCAGAAAGATAAATAATTTACATGATAATTCAAACCTTATTTAAGGGATTTTAGTCTCAATTTTCACTCCATTGGGACTTATTTGGAATTATAAAAATATTTAATTTTATGTGGGGTATATAAAAAATTTTAAGTTATTTTACATGAATATAAATTTATTCATGAAGATTAACGATTCAACTCAAGTTACTATTTTAGTATGAATGTTTAAAATAAAATCTAATCTTATTTCTCTTTTTGATCAAGTATATTATTCTTCAAAATCCATATTTTTAAAAATTATTTTGAAGAAATACTTTTTATTTCTCAAAAAATGTATTAATTAAATTTTAAGTTATCTTTGAATTTTTAAATTGTTTGAAATTAATATTTCTAATGTTTTTATAAAAGGTTCATTTTCAACTTTCTTTATAAAAAGTAAAAAAAGAATGTTTTCTTTTAACATTTACAAAATTAGCGAACTTTTCTTCCACCATAACTATATGACACCCTTTAGATTCTTCTAGAATATTTAAATAGTTTTACAAATAAAAAAATTTAAAGCATAAAATATTTTGAATGCTTCATTTCCATTTTATCTAGTATTTAAAATAATCAATTTTACTAAAAAATATACCTTTTTATGGCTATCTCTCACCTCTTGATTAATCTTATGAAAATTTAATTTTTATTCCAAAATTAAATTTCTTATGATCATTAGAAATTATTTTTCACATAAATATCCATATTTTTGTATCATGGGTATGCGTATTTCCTAAAATGTATACCATATCTATACATGGAATTTTACTTTGAAAGTTGTTTGATTGACTGTGGAATTATTAATAATTTGTATTCATTACTCAATATATAAATTTATTGATAAGGAATATTGATTATTAATTTAATTTTATCATTCAATAGATAAAGAATTAATTGGACAAGAAATGATGTGTGGGGCCTAAAATTATATAGCCCCTTGATGCATCGACAGATCTCATGAGACAAATTAGTAAGCTGGTATTAAATGGGTTTCTAGTTTATACATACCCATTGATTAAATTTTATTATAATAAGGATTTTATGGTATAGATATCATGATTCCTGATAATATAACATCCAAAATTAATAATTTCCTTCATTGAGAATTCAGTTATTATTATCCATGAGATTTTAACATTGATATTATCTATAGATACACTTTTTACTCAAGTTATTGATCAGATAGAAGTATTTTCAGTTATTTACAATTCTATATTGATCATTCCTTATTGATTCATGATAGATTATTCAATAAGTAACTCTTACTAATCATCAGCGCTCACCCTTTATTTTTTTTCTTTTCCCTAGGATATGAAGAAGGATATCATGAATAATATCAAATATGCATGAATTTTTTTATGTTATGCATTTTAAATTTATAATGTAAAATTGTAATCACATAAGTATCTGGTTCTTTAACATTACTAAAATGATATATCTTTTAGGATTATATTCCTTGTATCTATGCCAACGTAAAAAAAATAGACACTGACTCTAGGTTACTAGATTTGGGGTTGTTACAATTCTTAAAAATATAAGGGACCTATTCACAAAATTTAACCCATATAATTCCAAATATAGAATCAAATTTTTTAGATTCAATTCATATAAGTGGTTTAATTTAATTTAAAATAAAACCCACAAAATGTGACGAAACACATTTTTCTAGCAAAAATGTATTCTAAAGTATAAATAGTTTTTATAACAAAATCCAACATAAAATTAAATCCAATGATATTAATTAGATTATTCAGAATATAAATGAACTAATTTTACTTTTAGAACCATTTTAAAAAAATGTAGAAATTTTTTAATGCTTTAAAAGAAAATACAGTTTAAGGAAATCATTATTTTCAATGTTCATCAAAAAATAAATATTTTCAAAAAATTATAAACAATTCACTATAAGATAATTATGAAATGCTAATTTCAAATATGAAGTTAATTTTTTCAAATAAATTTTTTTAAAATTACATAAATTAATTATAATATTTATTCACAAAAGGCAATAAAAACTATTTTTAAAGAATTTTTTTTAAAGCCTATAATGACTTTTATAAAAAAAAAATTGATTTATATAAAGAATTTATACATTTTTTTAAAAGTGTTTATTCATATTCATACCACCAATTTTAATTATTAGGTTATAGTGGTCACATTTAAGTAATAATACTTTAATAGTATATCATGGTTCATTTAAACTCAGTGTTGCATGTAATGTAAGCTATTAAAGAAATTAATTTTATTTAAAGATAAATATTTTCTAAAATCTAGAAGTGTCACATTCTACCCCCATAAGTAAATTATGCCCTCAAATTTGTATATTGTCCCTCAAAGGTTTAATATTTGAAAATATAAATATTTAAAACCCACATCATACAAAGTGATAAAAAACCTTATTTTAAAAATGGAAAGTATGAAACATAAAGGTTTCATAAAAAATCAAATATTTGGGATACCATATAATAAGAAAATTAGTGAGGAGTTAAATTATAGACATGGAAGATAAACTTACACTTCATCTCTTTCTCTAATAAATGAATATTCAAGATGATTTTTTCATGTCTGAAGCATTAAAATTAACTTTTAATGGATCATAAGATCCATAAAAGAATGAAAATTCATTCCTTTTTTCTCTAATTATATAAAAAAATAAAAATGGTTAGCACAAGTTATCCTGTATAGATAAATATAATATAATAATCTCTAAAATTCAACAATAAAACCAAAGGTTTGACATAGATTATTACATAAATAAATAAACTTGTATCCCAAATAACCTCAATAAACTAAACATTATAGAAAGTTTTAACCTCAAATATTATATAATACCCTTCAAATTACACGTCTAAAAATTTAATATAATTCTTCCCAAATAATCCTTTATATTAAACCTAAAGGTTATATATACCTCAACCAAAACGTCTCCTAAAATATAATTAATCATCTCAAATTCCCAAAAAATTAAAAAATATTTGATCCTATAATATGATTCCCATAATAAAATTTATATTTATCCATCTAATAGTTTAAGTAAGAAAATTCATACTAACCAGGACATCATGTAGGGTAGTGGTAGGAACTTCACCCTTGTCACCCTTCAGTTGGGGGTTCATGCTCTGCATCTTTTTTGGATACGATGAGTTGTCACCCGACCTTGCGGGTTTTCCTTTTTCCAAAAATATATTAATATAGTCCTTATAATATTCCTGAAAATATGATAAACTCCTAAAAAATAAAAAAAATTATAAAATAGATTTTTAACCACTAAGGTTTTTAATAAAACCTATTTTTCTTTCACAAAAATAAAATAATATTAATTGACTATTATTACCTTAAAATTAATGATCATATTAACCCTAAAGGTTATAAATAACTTTAAACTTATGTACACAAGATATAAATGCATTATTCCCCAAATAACCTTCTCACTAAAACATATACTAAACCCAAGGGTTATATTACCATAAATTTCTCCCAAAATATCCTCAATCATGTTAAAATTCCATCACATAAAACCTAAAAAGTGGTATTTACACCTTTTAATCTATGATGAAACTTAGAATTACCATCCCAAGAAACTTTAGGATTATACCATATCATTATGTAATATCATAGGTTTTTATAGGTTCTATTATATCATTCACCATAATGGTTCATAAATAAAATTTTAATTAACCCATTTATATCCCTCGAGTGTGTAAAACTAGGTGCCCAGTAAGGGAACACTCACTATGCACTTGAATAATGGTTAGGATATATCTGACCAACTTATTACCTCTAGATAAATCTGTGACAAAATCACATCCACTTGTAGTATCGAGATAGATATGTATTTCCATAAAAGCCACATAATCTCAACCTTAACCATACTTTAGAATGTTATAATATACTTAGACTTATCCTCAAATTCCATCATAGGTTTATGTTCCCAAATCTATGTTTTAAAAAATCTAGTTCCCAAGGTTTCTTCTGAAATTTCTCAAATACCAACCCTAAAGATACATGCCCACAAATATTGTTTAATTTATTAGATTAGAATAAGATATAAGGGATCTCATCCTAAAGGATTTATTATTTTAGTATTATTGAAAAACCATAAACATACATGATTCCAATTTTAAATTGGAAATAAAATATAGAACATAATAAATGAAAATTTTTGGTATCCTTGAAACTCATTAAAATATTTGAAATGCTCATATCAGTGTGAATAACTGAGAGGGGGAGGAGTGAATTAGTGATACCTTTAAATATTTTTACTAATTGATTCTTTTCAATTAAACCTATATAGAAGGTTAAAGCCTCGATACACTCTTCTTGTGTCTCTCAGACTTACCTCGAATGATGTTATAAATGTAAATCCACTGAACACAAGGATTTACAAGGTTCGGTTCAAAGACCTACTCCTTGTTGTGTTGGTTATTCTCCCTAACACAGATTCTCCACTATAATATTATTATCAATTACAATGGTCGATATAGAGTCCCATTGTATCTCTCCTAAGTCTCACAAGAGGTTCTTTATATTTCTTCCCACAGTGTTACCAGAGTCCCACTAGCCTGCTTTAGAGTCCCACTGAAGACTTCTTCCTCATAAATTTTACAATAGATGCTTCTTGATTCACTATGTATGGATCTTCTAATCTTCCCTCATGAGATTTATAAATCACACTTTCTTGTGAATCTCTTTAAGAATATTTAACAGCCTTTAGTAAGGTCTGTTGGCCTTTCTTAAAAACTCTGATCACTTTTTCTGATCAGTCCTCAGTGAAAAAATGCTCAGGAAATTATTTCTTCTTCTGATGAAGACCTAGTCTCACATATATGTGTGCAATTGATGCAAAATAATTCTTCAATAATCTTTATAGGAAAGAATGATCTTGAACTATGTTAGCTCTGTCTATCTTCTTGAATCCTCAAACACTATATACTCAGATAAAAGATATTCTTTAACTCTTTCTGGATTCAGTATCAATTCTCATTCACTTCCTGCATGGATTGCATGGGTATCTCAAATACTTCTTACACGTTCATGTGATTGTTCATGTTTTCATTCAAGTACAATATGTATCATTTAAACCCAAACACTCCTAGTTTGCTTGTATCAACAGTTTAGGTTTAGTCACATGGATTGTCTTCTTTCTCAATATGCACACATTCACTTTCCTTTTTTTTTGATATTTTTCACACACTCTTACTATTATGATTTGGGTTCAATGTGTGTTATGTATGTGAATGTATTCCCTTCTTTGTACAACTCACTATCTCTTATTTATCTTTTTCTCTTTCTCTCTCATTGCATGCACATGGTTTGGGTATCTTTATGTTTTATGTATGTTCTTATTCAAACCCAAATAACTGTATTCCACGGTTTGGATTTGTTCTTGTGCACTTGAATGGATGGAGTCCATTGTGAAATAATTACCTATTTTCTTATCACATATGATTACATGTGTGCATGAACTTCCTCTTCCCTCATCGGTCTTCTTATTCACACAATCACTCAAAGGCCTTAGGCTTCCTCATATCAAGCATATGAGTGCATCCTAACACATACTTCCCTTTATCTTGCAATCCCATTCTAATTTTCTTCATGAAAACGAATGGATCAGGTTATTATTCTTCACGAAAAGGGCGTGCAAGGTTATCCTTCACAGAACTGATGGTGGTTCTAGGTTCTTTCTTTGCAAAGGTATAATAAGGGAGTGTGTGCACCCATTTTTTACTTGTGGGATGCTCCTTAAGAAACATAGGCGAGGGTTCAAGAGAACCTATCGTGTGTTTTTGTTTCTTCTTCACACATAAGGTGAGGTCTCTTTTGAAAACCAAGGTGTTTTACGGTTCTCCTTCATGCAAGGGATGTGTGGGATCTCTTCTCCAAGAGACGCTTTGAGAGTGCATAGCACTTTTCGAAGGTCAGTGGGATATATCTTCTCCTTCACAAAGCAAGGATGCATGGAAATCCTTCTACCTTTCGTGAACCATAGGGGTTCACGGCATCTCTGTTTCTTCAGAGAAACAAGATCTCGTTTTTATGATAATGGAAGAAACATATTTTGGATCGAGGCTACTCCTTTTATAGGAAAATGATGCTCATTAAAATCTACGTATGTGACATGAAGATTGGGTTTTTGAATGCTTGAGATATTTGTCTTCAAAATTTCAAAGTTGCAGGTCAAAGATAAGTCGAAAGTCTTGGGTTTTTCCTTTTCAAACATGGGCTTCTTCTTCACGGTGTAATCCTTACGTGAATGTGATGAGGATCATGTGTATCTTTTTTTTAAATCCTCCCTTGAATATAGAACGTTCAGTGTGTCCTCAGAAACTTCGTTTTCCCCGAACTTCTTTGGATTTATTTATTTCGATGCATGCATGAAAACATAGTATCATGCATAGTATCGTTTCGTTTGAATGATGCTCATGCAGTGGTGTTGAGTTTTAATGGTGGTCGGAATCAATATCTTGGATGTTGCATGGATTTCACTTTGAGATGCGGCATCAAGATGATCCGAGTTTGAAGATGATGATGGGGAGGCTCGGAGATCGTTGGATCAGCTCAGATCAGTCACGGATGGTGGAAATTAGATCACGGGACGTGGGATGGAGCGTGTGGCTGAGATCTCACGCGTGATCAGATGAACGGCTCAGATGGATTCCACATTTTTAAAATCTATCCCACATCGAAACGCGGATGTGGGATCCTCATGGTTTAAGTATCATGTCGCGAAAGCCATCGCTCAGAATTCTCCTTCCCCCTCTCCCAGTTCCGCCCGACATCGGTGTTCTATGGGTGAAATTTTACGCCCATTGTTTCCTCCTCGGGCGTACTCCTGGTGCCCACTACGCACCCTTTTCACATGGTTTGATCACCATGCATGATTTTTTGGGATTATACCTGGCCCGTGCTCCTGCCTCATATAGGGCTGGCTTTGAGGCTTCCCTCATGAGTGGTTGACCCTTGGATCCCACATGTGCCTGAGGTTGAGTTCCTCAGATGGCCTTCTTTGTTGGCCTATATTTTTTAATTTAAGGCCTACTTGGTTAAAAACCAAGTGTACAAGATTTCATGACCTCCTTCTTCCTAAAATACCATGCATGGGAAATGCACTTAGTAGATTCCATACTAAGCCCATGCATGATTCCTTTCTCATTCTTCATCTTCAAACATTATCCTAATTTTCTTTTGGGAATTACAAATCCAAGATCTTCAATATTCCTCTTTTGATTCAATAATAGATTATTCATGGAACATTTATTCATTCCTCAAGCATTAAAGCATAATGCATGGCCTTCAATGTTGTAATGAGTGATGTGTTCTCTTTAAACATATGTCTTGGACTTTGAGAATCGACTCAATAAATTTTATAATTTAATTCACAACCTTCACCCAATTAGAATCTATGGGATGGATCTTACACTTTCATCATGAAATAGAGTATTTCATGGGGTTCTTCGAAATTTGTAACAATCTGTCTTTCTTTGACACATGATTTGGAACCTACAATCAGTTATACAATCTTCTAAACTGTATCCTCTTAGAGAATTGATCAAGTGTAGTATTCAATTATTTTAATCAACAACAATTCTCTAAGGCTTCACTAACTTCTTCATAAATACCATTCATTCACATATTTACTTATCATTGAAAAAAATGCAACTCTTATGCACTTCAATATTTATTCTCCATATCCTAGGGAAAGGAATCAAAAAAAGGTGACATTAAATTCTCATTAAGGGTTAAATACAATAGAATATATTCTAATTAAATAATAAAATAATCAATATAGAAGGTAAATAATTGAAAACATTGTCCATTTAATCAATAACCTATGAACGAAATATATCCATGGATAATATAAAATGAAATAATCTCATGGAAAATAATAACAAAATTGTGAATGAAATGAATAATTATGGATGTCATGATCTCAAACATCATGATATCTTTACCACTAAGGCCTTATTCCAATTCATTTTAGACTATGGGTAGACATACACTAAAAACCCATTTAATAAGGCTAGCCAATTGGTTTGTCTCATGAGACATGTCAATGCATTGAGTGGCTATCTATAACCTGGCCCCACTAATCACTTCTTAAAAATTGAATTTCTCATATATTGAATGATCAATTTAATTAATAAACAAATTTATTTCTTAAAAAATATCCATATTTAGTAAATGATACGGAATATCAAGTTTCTGTGGTGAATCAAATAACTTTAATAATAAATACCATATATAAAAATGGTATTGGTTTAGGAAATAATCATATCTACGACAAAAATAATATAGATATTTAAGATAAATATATTTTTCAATGAAATATTATCCTAAAAAGTGAAATTTTCAAGATAATTTAATGAGAAAAAAGTTAATAAGAGATAAAATATGACCATCAATTCATCAGAAATATAGGTTTTGTAATAAAATCAAGTCCTTTGGAGAAATAAATAAAAATTAATAAAAATATTAAAATAAATTTTTTTAAATTGTTTTATTTGTAAAACTATTTAAAACTTATATAAGAAGTTAATATTATAAAATGGTTATAGAATAGGGAGAGTCTATTAACATCATATATGTTAAAAGAAAATATTCTTTTTGACTTTTATAAATAGAGTCAAAAATGAACCTTTCATAAAATATAAGAAATATTCCTTTAAACTATTTTAAAAATTCAATGATAACATAAAATTTCCTTAATAAATTATTTGGGATAAATAAAAAATTACTTTTGTAAAAAAATTTTGAAAAATATGGACATGGAAGAAAAATATACCCGATCAAAAGAGAAATTAGATTATATTTTTTTTAAACATTTATTTAGTTCAGTAAAGTACCAAAGAGAGGAAAAGTTGGAAGAAAATAAGGAAATTCCATAATTATCTATAGGATAATAAAACTATTTTATCTTATTAAAGATAAATTATAATATTATTTCAAAAAAATATAAGCAATCCCAAAAGAAAATGAGATAGTAAAATAAATTTTTACCACTTTGGTAGCTTTTAAATTATAACCCCATGAAAGAGTAAACATGAATTGAATTATTAATAATCCTGAATAAATATGTATTCATATTAAATACATAAAAGGGGTATTATATACACCATATAAAATAAAATAGGTTCATAATACCAAATATGTCTTAATGGAGTGGAAATTGAGAGAAAATACCTTATAAAGATCGTATCATTGAAGTGAGAATTAATAAATAAAGTGATTATGGGTAAAAAAATGTAAATCCACATAAAAAAGTAGAAATAAAACATAAAATATAATATTTTCACACATAATATTGACATAATAGAACCAAAGAAGAAGTGATATAATCGAATGAAAGGAAATTGAGTTATAAAACCCCTTACATCATATTTCTCCTTAGTTGAACATGCTTTAACCTAATATACGATGGTTATAAAAATTTCATTAATTTATAACAGAGCCATATTCATATTTATAATATCATATATCATCCACTTACAACATATTATCACATGTTCTTTAACAATATTTTATTATTATAATTATTTCAGGTGTTAACTACTTTATTTTCTCATGCATGTTTTTATCAAGGAAGTTTTAGTCTTGTAATTTTATTAGATTTCAATAATATCTAGAATTTTAATAATGATATAAATAATATGTATATATATATATTATTTATATATTTAGTGTTATCTATAAAAGGTATAGGTATAAAAATAAATTATACAATTCACAGAGACAACATATTGTACATATGCATGTATGTTGTTTTCACTTTTTAATGGATCAAAAGAAATAAAGGTAAATAATAATTAAAATTTAAAAAATAATTTTTTATATTATATATATAATATATATTTTTATTAAATATATCCTTATTACTATCCATGTAAAGTGGAAATGAAAAACAGACCACGTCGCTTTGTGGAGGTGGTAGTCCACACATAGGCACAAGCTATGTTATCATTTTCCAACGGTTTGGAAGGTATGAAGGTATATATGGTATTATAATTCTAGAAGAATAATTATTTAATAAATATAAAATATAAAAATTATTTCCATATTTATAACCATCAATGTAAAATGGTGATTAAAAATTAATTACACCACTACGTGGAGACGGTAAGTTATACGTATGCACGAGAAAAGGTTTTGTCTTCCATAGGATGAAAAAGAGGTGTAAAACGATTATACCATAATAATTATAATAAAATATAATTATGTTTTTTATAATTTAGTAATTATTTTAGAGTGAGAATAATATCTTTAGAGGAAGTAGAACAAGACATAAATTTAAAAGAGTCGATAAAGATGATTACCTCTTTTTCGGTAAATTTCCTTTATATGTACTCTTAGGGGACCTAGACACTACTACAAATACGGCTTTTATTAGTGCTAAAAATGGGCTTTATCAGTGCTAGAAAAGCACTAATAAATCCGGAAAAGATAAAGGGGGGGTCCCCTTTATTACCGCTCCGAAAATCGCTGATAAAGACCCCTTTTATCAGCGCTAAAGAAAGCGTTGATAAAAGGGGTATTTTATCAGCGCTAAATCAAAGCGCTGATAAAAGGGACCTTTATCAGCGCTTTGTTTTAGCGCTGATAAAAGACCCCTATATTAGTTCTTCCTTTATCAGCGCTTTCATTTTAGCACTGATAAAGGAACCCTTTTATCAGCGCTTTTAAAAAAGCACTGATAAAAGGTAAAAAAATTAAAAAAAAACTAAAAAATTTCAAAAATACTGCCAATCAGGGGGGATTTTATAGCTCTTGATCCCCCCCTTTTACAGCGCTTTTCTACCCATGTACAGCGCCCCACGCACCCCCCTTCACCATTTAACAGTGCTTGCTCCCATATTCCCCCATGCGCGTGCGCCCCTGCCTCCACCAGGATTTGAACTCGAGACCTCCCCCCTGCGCATCTAAGCCTTTACCACTACTCTATTTTGATTTGTATTCCAATTCATGATATCTCTATATATATATATTTATATATTTAGTTATATTTATTCTTATAGTAATATATATTTATATTAATATATATATAGTTATATTATAATATATATATATAGTTATATTAATATATATATATATAGTTATATTAATATATATCTATATATATATATTTAGTTATATTTATTCTTATAGTAATATATATTTATATTAATATATATATATAGTTATATTATAAGATATATATATATAGTTATATTAATATATATATATATATATATAGTTATATTAATATATATCTTTATATATATATATACATATTTAGTTATATTTATTCATATAGTAATATATATTTATATTAATACATATATATAGTTATATTAATATATATATATATAGTTATATTAATATATATATATAGTTATTAGATTAATATATATATATATAGCTAGATTAATATATAGGTATAGTTAGATTAATATATAGGTATATAAATATTCATATATTTGTATTTTAAATAAAATGGATGTTAGTTATTATTTAGATAAAGCTAATATATTTTATATGTAAATATATTTTATTATTTATATTTATATTTAAATTTTTAGGTCTGAATATATAAAAAATATGTATATATTGGTATATATTTGATTATAAATAGCAGTGAATTATAAAAAAGGATAAAATTTCAAAGACATAATATCAATATGAATTTAATACCTTGGAATAAATTCAGTCCCCACCAACAAAAAGCCAATAATACCCCCTTAAACGAGGCTGAAAATACACAAAATGTTAAAAAATCGGGGTACCCCGACAAAAAACTCAGTTTTGGAGGCCTTTTGGGCCTCTTTTGGCCTTGAAAATCCCTCGACCAATGTCCCCCCAGGGTCACAACGATGTATAGCTCATCGTAGTATTCGATTTGATATGTGATAGAGCTCAAACGGACACTCGGATCAAAAGTTATGGCTGTTTGAAGTTTGAGTTGCGTTTTCAACATATTTTGGATCTTTTTTTAATTTTTTTTATATTTTTAGTCTTCAAATTGTTATTAAATGACTATTACTCCATAATAATTATCAAATTATTAATTAAAAATATTTTTTTAATTTTTTTATAATCCATTTTCACTAAATATCTTATATATTAAGTATATTACAAGTGTAAATGTACATTTATACTTATCTAAAATGTATTTAAAAATTATATATTATATTTATATCAATATAACTATATTTATATATTAATATATTAATATATTAATATATTTTTTTAAATTTTTTTTTTGAAGTCGACCATTTATCAGCGCTTTTAAAAAAAGCGCTGATAAAGCCCCCCCCCCTTTATCAGTGCTACTAAACAAGCGCTGATAAAGGGGGTCCCTTTATCACCACTAAAAAAAGCGCTGATAAAGGGGTGCTTTTATCAAAACTTTTTTTAGCAGTGATAAAGGCACCCTTTATCAGTGCTTTTTCATTAGCGCTAATAAAGGGGGGGTGCTGTGAAAAACTGTTTTTGTGGTAGTGAGGGTTGGTCTTTTGGAAATAAAATAACATCTAAAACTTTGATAAGGATATTTATAAGATAAATGGGATAGTTTTTTTCAATATAGGTTTCTCAATGTGGTGTAAATAAAATAAATAAGGGGTTTCATTTTATAAGTGAGGGGAGGGGTACTCTTGGAATTACATAAAGTATTAAATTAATATAAATTAATTTTCAAAGAAAAATAGATAAAATTTATATAATTTAAATATAATATGAATATTATTCAAAATAATCTCATCCAACAAAATTTTTACAATTTTTTATTATGTTATCACCCTTATCTCTTGGTTTTAACCCCCATTAAGCCTTTTGACAATTACCGCAATATAAAAGTTTTTTACCCTTTAAAGATCAATAATATTCCCATAAAAGAACAATCGAACCATAAAAAGAACATGGTTTATATTTTAAACTATATAAAATTCACTAGGATAAAGACAATATTTTTTATGAATATTAAATCATTAAATAAAATATTATTTATTATAAAATATTATTAATGTCATTTTTGGAACTATTCAATTAATTAAGCTTTGAAAACAATATAAAAGAAAAGGAATTAAAATATAATCCTTTAACTCTTCTATAATATCTTATAATTGTATATAAAATTTTTCGCACATAATAAGCCATCCAAATTATATTAATTTCAATATTTTTAAAACTATTTATTTTATTTTTCTATTAATTGAATAAATATTGTGTCGGTGTTGCATAAGAATTTAAGCTAATTCTAAAATAAAAAAATTACCATGAAAAAAATTAATTAATTATGTTCAAAATTATATTTTATATCTATACATAAAATATTCTTATCCTTACGTGAATAGATAAAATAAAATAAAAGTAAGAGAGGGACATTTTTTAATTTTGTTTACTTAAAATAATATAAATGTCATTACCAAGGTCAAATGGCACCAAAATGTCATATATTATAATTTTGGATTGATATGGACGAACTAATTCCATAAAATGAAATAGAATACAATGTTGGGTTGATTTTTAATGCCTTATAACAATATTTTAAAACCTAAATAATTGATTTACCATTTACCGATGTCATAAATTTTACCACGATTACTATTCATAATGCCTAAAAATAAAAATGAACTATTTTAAAAAAAAATTAACCATATAATTCCGAATATGGATTTCATTTTTCAAGATTTAATTCAAATAATTGAAATAATTTAATTTAAAATTAAACCCATAAAACGGGTTGAAATGAAGTTTTCTGGAAAAAATGTTTTCTAAAGTATAAAAAAAATTTATACCAAAATCAAACATAAACATAATTAAAATGAACTTAATTGTATTAATAACAATAAAAATTAACTAATTTTACTTTTAACCCTATTTTAAAAAAATTAAACTTTGTAAATTCTTTAAAAGAAAAGACAATTTTGACAAAAAATCATTATTTTTCATTATTCATAAAAAATCAATCATTTCAAAAAAAATAATAAAATAACTCTAAGATAATTAAGAAATGATTTTTTTAAAAATGAATTTATTTTTTTCAAATTTATTTTCTAAAACTCTAAGAAATTAATTATATTTCTATTCAACATAAGAAATAAAACCATTTTTGAGGAAAAACATATTTTTTTTAAAGCATATAATTAATTTACTAATAATATACTTACTTTATCTAAAACATTTATAATTTTTAAAAAAAATCAACAGTTCCTATTCATATAACCAATTGTAATGTCTGGGTTATAATGTTAAAAAAATATATATTTTAAAAGTATATCGTGGTTTGTTTAATCTCAATGTTTCATGTAACGCAATCTATTAGGGAAATTAAATATATTTAAAGAGAAATGTTTTCTAAAATCTTGGGGTGATACATTATTTTACCTTAGTATAGAATAAGGATATATATTGAGTCATAAACTAGAAAATTTCAGTTTTTATAATGAATCCATTGTACTTTGTACCATTATTGACAATGTGACATGAGAGTGAGAGTGTTGTTTTCCTCAAGCACAACTTCAAGGAGTTTTTAGAACATTATCCATGAAGAAACATGTTTGTAAGATATCAGAATAAAGATAATATTATTGGGGACTAGATCTAGAAGATTGATAATTTAGATCAAGTGTGATTTTCAAAAGATATTCTAGCAGAGTTTGCTTATAGATTGAGGAAGTTGAACCTAAAACACTGTAAGGTTTCATAGAGTAGAGTGACTTCATTTGGGGAAGAATCATATGAAGGTACTATGAGTTTGATGTAGGAATATTTTTTATTCTCTCACCTTGAAATGTATTTGGGAAGTTTTTATTAACCATATTGATATCAAAATATGGATAACCCTAAGCCCATAGAGTGTTTCTTTATAAAGGAGTATAGATAAAGACTTTAGTGTTTCTAGTTTTGGGGAAAAAACTTTTAAAAGGTATCTAGAACAACATAAGTACTGCTATTATGGGGATAAACCATGAATGGTTCAAAAATAGGATAGATGAACTGGGAGAAAATGACCCAATTTTCTTTGGTTGAACTTAGTTTTGGGGACCGAAGGGTGATGGTTCATTTTTAGTGGGATTATATCACTTATATGATAACTAAAATTCTAGAAGTTACATTTTCAATAGTGGTCAGTTTTAGAGGCATCGCTAAAGATTTATATACAATATATCACTCAAATTATGGAAGTTTATTGGTATAGTTTTACAAGCCTAGGTTTCAGAATGAGTGGGGCCATGGAAATGGTATATAACATAGGATTTTTGATGGGGATTCAAAAAATTCAAACAGAGCTCAAATATGTTTTATTTGGTTGAAATTATATGGAGGCATTTAGAAGGTTTAATATTCTCAACAGAATAGTAGATCCTGATATGAAAGATGTTGGAGGGATTTATTTAGTGGGACCTATAGGATCAAAATCATGGTAGGGAACTATGTAAACATTTAAAAGGGAAAAATAATGGATGTTGTGTGATGGTACTTTTGTGGGATCCTTTAGAATAGTCTTTGAGTTGTATATTGTTAGGATTAACCAACAAAAACAATTAAAAAGTGGGATATTTTTAGGTTTTTGAGTGAAAATATTTTCTAGTTAAGTTTTTATATTTTTGAAAGCTAAGTCATCAAAAAATAAACTTGGAGGAACCAAATGAAGATAGTTTATGAGGTTCCTTTCACCCGTGCACCCAAATCCAGTGTTAAAACATACTCTTTACATACTATATTTGACAATAAATGAGGCGACCTAAACATAACTATCCATAATTATAGTATTAATATCATAAGTTGAGACACTTACATACCCAATACCTTTTAATTTTAGTTTTTTAGAGAGTTAGGAAAAATATTTACCTAACATAACCCATATATTTTTCATAACATGGGAAATTTTCCAATTATACAAAAAAAAATCTTTTTTTATAATAAGAATTTAACATCTCCCAAAAATATTCTTCACACATTATACCCTTTTATAAATATAATTATTAATACTCTTTTTCATATCCATGGAAATAGAAATATAAGAAAGTTTAGGATCAAATTCTCAGTAAGGGTAAGCATAGAAGATAATAATTGAAGATCAAAAGTGAGAATAAGATGATAATTATAGTACATGGACATAAATATAAGAGAACCCTAACCCAAAAAACATAGATTATACTTAAAAATTTATAGAACGTGGATTTAGAATAACATATAACATAAGTTAAGTGAGTCTTCAATCATGATCTATGAAACCATAACATAGACATAAAAGTGTTATACAAATATAATCATAGGGAATCATAACATGATATAGCAAGAATCACAACCTGTTTCCCATAACATAGTGGAGCAGGGATCACTACCCAATTATCATAGTGGAGTAAGAATCAATAATCATTTAGCATAATTATCACATGAGATATAGAACCTTAAATAATTTATCGGGAGGTGATATAGGACCCCACCTATCAATATCCATTCATATGAGTGCCACAAGGAATTGGAAAAATAATGATTTCAGTATAGTTTAGTAAACCCATGGAAATAAATGAATTTCATGAAAACTTCCATAAAACATAATCATAATTAAAGATAATTTGTGATGGTTAAACAATATTTTGTTTTTTTTTAAAACAAACTCCTGATAAAGTATGTTTTTGTAAAATAGGAAAAGAATAAGTTCCTATATGTTTATAATATTATGTTGTGAAGTTTCTAGAGTTGAAAAAAATTCAGGAAGTTAAGAAGTTAGAAAGTTATTAAACTTTATAAACTCAATCTTGATGATGCTATACTGATCTCAAAGTTCCTTAAATCATGAAAAATATCTTGATATAATATTTTTATGAATAGAGTAAGTTGAAGTTTTCCAAACACAGAGTTTTAGAAAGACTGATCAGATGAGTTTTTGTAAGAATATCTGATGATGAAAAGTCCTTGATCAGACAGACCAGATTTGGTGTTCATAAAAGTGCAGATATGTATAAAGGTTCATCAGAAAACCCAGACCAGAGAAATTTTCTAGACATATAGATTGTATGAACCTGATCAAACATAGATCATCTAATAATATTTTTGTCAAAAAGTCTTGTTTTGTGATTTCTGATCTATAAAAGATTAAGAACATTAAACAAGTTTTTTTGGAAATCTAGAAGTAAGGATTCTGCTAAGTTTTTGTGTTTTTTAAAGAAATAAAAAGTGGCACATGAAATCATATTTGAATATCTGATAAAATATAAATGAAGAGATCTTATTTGGGTTCACAGAGATATTTTTAGACACAGATCACCAGATAAGAGAAATGTGAGGAAGTCTGAATTTTATTCATCAGACATAAGTTGATTGGATAAAGAAGTTTATACTGGGAAGAATGTTGCAGGTAGTTAAATTCTCTATAATTTACAACAATGTAGTCAACCATATTTAGTGAAATTACCAGAATAGATAAATTCATATGTTGTTATTTTGAAAATGGGTTAAAAACATCCAAAATAGATAGAAAAGTTTTCCGATCAGTCTGTTTTCATGAAATTTGAAGTTGTGAAGTATTTTTTATAAAAATTTATAAATACCATATAATGATATTTCTAAAATAAATTCCATCAAATTACCTTTTTCTGAGAAATTCCATTGGATTAACTTTTTGTAAGAAGGTCCATCAGATGAACTTTTTTGTAAGAAATTCCATCAGATAATATTCTTGTAAGAAATTCCATAAGGTGAACTTTTTTTTAGAAGAAGATGTAGAAATTCAAATATGAGGTGGTAATATTGGATGGATTCAACTGGATAAAGAAACTTGAAGAAGTAAAGTTTTTTTATCATACAATTCATTCATGAAATAGAGGAGTCTCAAAATTTGTCATTAGATAATCCCTTCATCAGTCAAATTTGTATTTATATGGAACTTTACCAAACTTTGTAATGTTATAACTGTGATGATGTTGTATTGTTATTCACAGTAGTTGCTTTTAAAACAAATATGCAAATGTTATGATGAGTTTCTTAAATATTGGGTTTAAAGAAGTTCGAAGAAAGTTGGAAATGTAGTAGAATTAAATATGATTCATGAATTTTCTAAAATATTTGAGAATAATCTATGTGAAATGCATATAAGCATGAAATTTTAGTTTTTGAATTTCAGTGATCAAGAAAATGAAATTATTTTCCCGCCTTTTCCATTTCTGGAGAACCTATATAAAGGGGTTGAAATTACATTTGTATGTGTTTTTGTTCACTAAAAAAGTTGAGATGATGGAAGAATTGTGTCAAAGTTGAGTTTCCAAATTAAGTTTGTTTTCATATTGAAGAAAATTGTTAGACAGAATAGAGTTTCTAATCAGAGTATCAGATAGAGTCTAAGTTCATAATATCATACCAAGAGTATCATTTTATGGAATATTGAATTAAGTAACTGAGAAAGGTTTCTAAAAGGTGTAATGTTTGTTAATAAAAAATTGAAATTTTGAGTCAAGTGTAGATTCATAAGTGTTACATTGGAAAGATGCCACCCGATGTAGGGAACACTAGATGGAGATTACTGGTCGGAAATATCATATAGAGGTAGATAGGATAGAGTTTCTGGATGGACCTTTATTGGATAAAATTTCACAAAGTTACATATATTTGTTGTGGCTCGGGTTTTGTAAGAAAATTTTGTAAAATCATGGGACTCAGTATAATATTTCCTATCAGGAAATAGAAAGTGTCCAATAGGAGTTAAACCAAAATTTATATTTACTTATTGATAATAGTGAATTTATATGGATCCACGAGAGTGGCCATGATATGGATTTAGGTTCTCACACTGAGGCTAAATCTTATAAATATTGTGTTCTTTTCTTATTTTCCTACTTTTTCATGCATGTGATTTTACTAAAATGTGTTAAGGAAATTAATCTAATAATTTATAGGGTTTGGTTTCATTAAGTTGAAATTTAAAAAAAATATAAAATAACTCATTCAACCCCCCCCCCCCCCATCTATTCTACGATCCTTAGGAACTTTAATCGGTATCAGAGGCAATTTCCCCTGTTAAATTCTTATCATGGAAAATCTCAATTCTATTAAAAGTATAGGTATTCCAACCTTAGATGAAAAAAATTGTCATGGTTAAAAAAATTGAATGATTCTATATATTCTTTCACTTGGCCTAAAAGTTTTTGATCCTACTATAATTGGTTTTACACCCATTAAGAAATATTCTCCCATTACTTTTTCTAATAAAAGAAACATTGAATTTGATGAAAAATATAGAAATTATATTTTTATGTCTATTTTAGAAATTTTTTTCATGAAGGTGACGGGTCTCAAAATATCTAAGTAAATTTGGGACAAGATTTAAAGCAACTTTTAAAGAAACACCAAAGTGAAGGAGGTGAAGTTACAAATTTGGAAAATAAATTTCAAAGATATCAGAATGAGCGATGAAGAAACTTTTGATGAGTATTTCAACTAATTTAATGAATTTTTGTGAAACATTATATTTTTTTGGAGATTTCTAGATTTTATAATTATAAAGAATTTTATGAGAAACTTCCCTGACAAGTTTGATTCTAAAATCTCATATTCAGAAGATAAAATGATTTATCTCTTGATGAATTGCATAACTTTCTTATTGCCTATGAAATGATAAAATCTACAACATTAAAAAAGAAGATCAAGGATGAAATTTATTTTGAAGCTATGATAAAGTTGAAAATAAAAGATTCTAAGAATTAAAATATTAGTTATTCGTAATAAGATGACAAAATGAATGAAAAGATCATGTCTCTTATCTACAAGAACTATTAGATAGGTATAAAAAAGTATGGATGGAAAATTACACTTAAATGTTTCGAGTGTGTAGGTATTGAGAATTTTTTTATGAATTTATCCACGAGTAAATTTGGTGAATTTTAAGATCATTCTGAAAAAAACCTCAATGGAAATAGAATGAAAAACATTATAAGGTTTATAATAAGTACACTGGTGGAAAGAAAAGTTAACTTAGAATAAAAGAAGTATGGTGAGAAATAAAGTTAAGTCTGAATTGGATGAGATTAATTCATCATAAGATTAAGGTTCATAAATAATCAAAACCTTCTTTGAAAATGTTGAGAAAAAGGAATATTTTTCAAATAGTGAAAAAAGTAGAAATAGGTGAAGAAACCTATAAAGAATATCAACTCAGATAAAAATTTATATTATGTCTTGAAAAAAACTAAAATCTCAAGAATAAAAAAACAATGATAAAGAAATATACTGGAAAATATGTTTAAGGGAGAAAAAATGTACTTAATCAAGAATAAGAGTACATCTAGGAGATCCTAAACTATAAACTAAGAATTGATGAACAAAAAAAGATGGTTGATGACCTGAGTAAAGAATTGGTATCCAAGGATGATGAAGTTAACAAAAAAATTCAAAACTTATTAAGGTTGAAACCACCTTAATGAAGATGAATGAAAATTTTAGCAAGGCTTTAGAAGTAAAATCTAAATCATCTAAAGCTGTAGAAAAACCTCTCTCCAAGAATCAGGTGAAATCTTTATCCACTAAACATAAAATTTCATCTGATTTTACTAACTGTTCAGGTATTGGGAAAATTTTTGGGAAAGCTTGGGATGAAAAGGGATGTTTGAAATCTATCAAATTAAAAAAATTGAAAATTACCTCTGTAAGAAAGATGTACCACACCCAGAGAGATAAAGAGTAGAAACAATTTATGCTCCTCAAAAAACGTTCTATAGAGAAAGATCATACTTCTATAGAAAACTAAGGTTTGATGGTTTATTCTGATTCTATAGAATTTATGGGCATATACCATAAAAATGTTGGCATAATATGCCACTTCCTAGAAAGTGGCATGATCAAAGGGGAAGAAATAATAGAAGAAATATGAACAACTTTCCTATTCCATAGAAAATTGGAAAGATAAAATCTCAATATAATAGAAAACTTCCAATAGATAAAAAATTTAATTATCTAGAGTAAGTGTGATGAAGATGTGACTAGATCTTACACCTTATTAAAGAATGTATGAAAACTCCTCTAGGGAAAATTTATTTTGATAGGAAAGATAAGGATGTGGTAAAGATTAAACTTATTGAAAAATATTTTTTTTATGCAACACTCAAAGAAAGTAAAAAAACAAACTATGGATTCTTGATAGTGGTTTTTCTTCAAACATTAATAGAGATATAAAAATATTAAAATATGTTTGAAAATTGTGATGGTGGAGAAGTTAATTTTGGTAATGGAAGTTCCTTAAAAATCATAAGAATAGTAACTCTTGGGATAGAACCTTAGAAACTATAAATTAAAGAAGTTATATATGTCGATAGGCTCAAGAGTAAAACTTCTCAGTGTGAGTCAACTTTGTTATGATGGAAAAGAAGTGATATTCAGAAAATATTCCTATATAATTAAGAGGGGGAAGGATGGAAAACTTTTTATAATATGGGAAAGAACCAATAGAAATATCTTTTATATTATAGAACTTGATAACTCATGTTAATTGAGTGATAATGATGAGAATAAGTTGTGGCATTGTAGAATTGGACATCTTGGGAAGAAAATTACCAAAAAAATATAAATTTGATTTTTTATGAAATATTACAAGATTGAAAAGAATATAATATGATGTTTTTATACCTTTTTAGAGAGTAAATATAGTTAGTAAAATCCATAATAAATAAGAAATTCAATATACTGACCTTTTAAGCTTATTTACTCAGACCTTTTTGAGATGATGAGACATCAATCAACATAATCTATCACTTTTATTGATGATTTCACTCAGATTAACAACATCATATTTATGAAACACAAGTCATAGGCTATATAAATGTTCATATATTTCATAAGATATGTTGAGAGAGAAATGGGGGTTTATATAAAAATGTTGAGAACTGATAATGATACAGAATTTACTAGAAATTATTTTGAATCTTATCTAAAAAATAATGGAATCAAACATTAATATAGTTATCTATACACTCCTAAAAAAATGGATTAGCATGAAGAAAAAATATAACTTTAGTATGAATTGAAAATATCATGTTGGTAGAGTATAAAATTTCAATATTCTACTAGAGAGAAGATGTAGGTACTTCTATACATGTATAGAATAGAAGTTTTATAAGGCCAAAATCCAACATGACTTATTGTGAAATTTGGTATAATAAATAACATCCATTTAAATGTTTCAAGGTTTTTATAAGTCCCTGTTTACTAAAAATAAAAAATCTGGATTGTGGGAAATTTTATGAGAAATTTTAATGGGATATTCACCCAATAAAAGGAGTTATAAATTTTAGAAAAAACATTTACAAAATTTGGTGGATTAATATGATATTAAAGTTATTAAAAATACAACTTCCTTAACAAATTGTATTGAAAATTTTGTGAAATATAAATAAAATTTTTCCTGAGATGATAGTGAGCTATAATAAGTGACTAAAGAATCAAAAGATTCATGTGATGGAGAAAGTAATGTTGGGAGAGAAACTATAAAATTTGATACTTTATATAAATAAGTTGAAACTGAAAATATTTTTTAGAATTAGGAAGCCATGATTTAGGTAAGAAACAGATTCAGATTATAAAATTAAATGTCACTAATCTCATAGATTGGGCCAGAATTAGTTTCAGAAGCAATTGAACAAAAATAAGGGGTCGATGTTGTGAATGAGAAACTTGATCAAATTGATAAAAATGAAACTTTTGAACTCATTATGTATTCATTAGGAAAGAAATTTATTATGATAAAGTGGGTTTATAAAAACAAGTTAAATGGGCATGGATAAATTTTAAGAAATAAGGATCAATTTTTTTTCGAAGTCTATTCATAGGTGGAAGGTGTGGATTTTGAAGAAACATTTTTCCCTTTAGCAATATTAGAAACAATGAGAAGGTTATTAGAAGAGGCTACACATCTTTGTTACAATTTTTACCAAATGGATGTAAAGTTAGATTTATTAAATGATGAGATAGAGGAATAAGTGTATATTGATAATCCTTGTGAGTTTATACTTGATAATGATGGAAGAATGATTTATAATTTGAGGAAAACCTTGTATGAGTTGAAACAATCTCGGCATTCGTGGTACCCAAAACATGATAATAACTTGAAAAGGACGAATTTTTATAAAGGTGTTGTTTACAAAAACTTATATGTGAAATAATTAAACTTTAATTGTAATTCTCCGACCCCAGTTTCCCAGATCCATTGTATTATTTATTAAATTGTCATGATTACAAGGAATCAAGTCCCAATGGACCGATCAGTTTAGTAGCCCTGGAAATACTAGATACAAAAATAAGTTTTACATTATATCTTGAAATAGAAAACAATATATTATACCCTTTGAAAACTCTCATATCCTTTAGAATATACTTCCAAGTCAATCATAATATATTTCCTCGCATCCTGGGAAAAAAATGAAACATAAGAAAGGGGTGAACTCAGATGCTCAGTAAGGATAAATAATATAGCATAAGCTATCATAAATAAGAATAAATTTTTAATTCAAGGTATAAAACTGAAACACAAGCCTTTTAAAAATAATATTCAGCATAATATGGAAAGAATAAATCAAATAATTACATTTCAAATTTTAGATAGATATTCTACTATTCGAATAATTACATGTAATAACTAACCTTATAAATAGGGAATATATAATGTGGGATATCTTAAACACACCATCGAGGCTTCAGCAAAGCCACCATACATAATTGGGTAACACATTAGCCATAACCCAAACATAATTATCTCAGGAGACATACTGATGCATCGAGGGGATATAGAGAGCCCCTCCCAACACTTACAAAGTCCAATGCATTTCTCTTATGAAAGGGGTAAAACATAACTAACATAAACATTCATATTAAAACAAGCATATGAAGTGTTGATAGTTAAACCATAAGTGATGAATGATATCAAAATAGAACATCCGCAGTCAAAGGTATCATAAAACCTTCGATAAAATATGGAAGATTGTATTAACCTTAATTAATCATAAAATCCAACAAAGGACATTTATAAAGATGAAAGTTATCTAACAAAATCATTAAAACTCTTTTAGAAATATCCCTTTTATACTTTGAAATTATTTGAAATCCTATATAATTATAAAAGAAAACATTTCCTTTGAAAATATCCTAGTAAGCTTATAATGGAAGCTTCAAAATTTTAAGGCATTATAATAGTGTAAAATAGTCGCTCACTCCATATAAGTTAAAAAATATTATTTCTTTAATTTTTCAAAAATGTCATATAGTACCTCATTTGAAAAACAACAAAAATATTCCTTTCAAAACATTTTATAAAAATTCAAACATGGGTATAAATGACTTTCCAAAATATTATATCAATATAAATATTATTTTGAAATACATGTATAAGAAACATGGATGTGGATGATAAATATTACCCAGTAGATACTTATGTATAAACAATCTCGGATAATAATGAGATTGCAAAATTAACCCTTACCTTATACTTTCCTTTAGTTAAGGGTGTGTTAACTTCCTATATAATCGTTCAAGACTGTTAATAAATTATAACTAGACCATATACATATTTTTTATATCATTTACGATCCTCTTATCTTGTTTTGTTAATAATATTTCAGTATCACAATTATTTTGGGTGTTAACTGCTTTCTTTTCTTATGCATGTTTTGTTAAGTAAGTCTTATTTATTATGAATAGGATATATTTTATTCAAATTCATAATGATATTATGTTCATAAATATTATATTTACTTATTATATTATGTTTATAATTATTCTTAAATGGTTAATGTGGAGAGTGAATCTCATTGTGTCGTGGAGACGGTAGGTCGTACGTACGCACGAGTGATGATATCATTCCTTTAATGGTTAAATGATATGGAAATGGGTGATATATTAATTATAAAGAATCATAATAATTTAATATTAATTATTTATATCTATTATACTCATCGTTATACCCATCCAAATAAACTAATGTTGAATAAAAATTTACACCAAGGTGTGGAGATGGTAAGTCGTACACACGCACACATGGTGATTTTATTATTTATAGGATGGATAAAATGATGAATATTGTTGCCCATAATTATAATAACATCTAAGTTAATGTATGATACTTGATTTATTACTTATATATGTAAAAAATATATAAAGAATAATTATAATAAGAAAAGTACTTTGAAAGAAGAGATAACGCGATTATCTCTTCTTCAGGTGTCTCCTTTTGACTTGCACAAGAGGACTCCTTCAGTTGGTTTTCCTAAAAAATGTTGGTATCTAGGGTTAAGTTAGGGAAGTTGGGAGTATAATTGGATAGGTTTTTTCCGATCCAAAGGGATTTGGAGGTGTGAATTAAAGAGAAGGAGAAGTTCTGTTTTATAAGAAAGGTGAGGTGTACTTTAGGAAAAACTTAAAATAATAATTTATTAAAAATTTATTTTTGGTTTATAATAGCTCCAAAGTGATTTATTTATATTAAAAGATGAGTATGGGTCAAAATTATCTCAACCAATATATTTTAGACAAGTTTAGGTCACAAATGTAACCTTATCTTTCGGCTTTAACCCTAAGTTAAATAAGTTAACTCCTACCATGTCTTCTTGTATTTTTATACAATATGGTTAATATAGTTACTATAAAATTCCAAGTTAACCTCAAGTGGATAATTAATAAAAAATTTAACACTATATAATTCATTTGGACGAATATTATATTTTCATTAATATTATATCATTTAATAAAATATTGTTTGTTTTAAAAACTCATTTGTGTTGATTTTAACACTATTTAGTAATTGATTTTTGTTAAAGTCGTAACAACTTGATTCATTTTAAAAAAAAGGAATTAACTCATCCCTAACATGTCAATTTTATCCAAAAAATTATTTTATGTCATAAAAAATATCAAATTAAATTTATTTTAATATTTATAATATCATTTATTTCAATCTTTCATTAATAAGGTAATCATTTCATCAATATTGTTTCATAAATAAATTTATTTATTTAATGTCTAAAAATTATAAATAAAATACCACGATTTAGGAAATATTTTTATATTTATAATTATTATTTATAGTCAAATATATCAATTATATAACCCCACATTAAAATTGTTTTAGTAAAAAGATATATGTTTATATTATATTTCTCTTTACTTTAAATTAATTATTATAACATGTCATTATCACACTCAAGTGGCTCCCAAATTCCAAAAATTCAGCCTAAGGATTTTTTGGGTCACCCATAAATCATCCAATAATATTAGGATATGTGTTAGGGTAGTATTATTTTATTATAATACTATTTTTACCTTTATTCAATGAATTTACCCTTTAACTATGGTAAATAAAAATAATTAGTGAAGTTACTATTAATAATGCCAAAAAATAAAAGGGACATATTTATATAATTTGGACCTTATGATACCAAATATATAATCCTTTTTTAAAAATTCATAACATATAATTTGTAGTGATTAATTTAAAATTAATCCTCGTTTTCAAAATGAGAAAACGAGTTTTTAAAAGTAAAAACCATTGAAATATTGATACATGTTTATATAAAATTTCAATGTGAAATTACTTAAGAAGATTTAAATTATACTAAATGATAAAAAAAATAAAATAATTATATTTTAAAACCAAATAAAATGATAATCTAACAATATGAATAAATTAGATGAAAAAGTGGTTTTGTATTAAAATGCAGTATTTTTCGTTATTCATTAAAATGTGAATGCTATCAGAAAAACATTAAAAATTTATCAAAACTAATTTTTTATGTCCCAATTCTAATGAAGAATTTAATTTTTTTCAAATTGAATATATAAAAGTGTCAAATATTGGATTTAAAAAGGGTTCGCCATTAAAAGGCGGAAAAACTACATTTTTTGAAAAATACTTCTTTTATTAGAAAAATTGAATTTGTTATTATATTGTATCTAATAAACATATGAGATAAATATTAGAATTATATGGAATATATAAAATCAAAACTATGTTTAATACTATTCATAAACTCTTATTTAATGGTTAGGTTATATATCATATTAAATAATAATATTTTATTAATATACTGGTGTTCGGTAAAATTGGGTCTTGTGTGTAACGCAAGCCAACTCATTACTATGTGTAGTGAAAGATTAAAATTTTGTTGCATAAAAATTAATCAAGAAATAAAAATAAGTTTATTCAGAAATGAAAATATTGTAAAGTCTTAGGGTGTAACATTATCCCTTCAGAAAATTGTGTCCTCGTAATTTAAACTCAAGATTAAAAACTAGGGGTTTGACATTTCAAAACAACAATGTTGAAATACCACATCGAAAAATGGATTAATGAGATCTGTATTTTAAAATAAATAAAGGTAAGTATAAAGGTTACCAAAAATAACACATAATAGGGTTCTATGTAAAGAAATGGACATGAAATAAAAAACTAACCATAAATTTTTGATGGAGAGTGATAAAGAACATGATGAGGATAAAGTTAAAAATCACAAAGCTATAAATTTGTGATGATCTAAGGGGCCATTTGATTCATCATAAAAGCAAGTACTAGGAAAACATTTTTTTTATTTTATGATTCATTCCCTAGTGTTATAGAATTAATTTACTTCATATACTAAGAATAAAAGGAAGCATTCTTAGTTGACATATAGAGTTTTATCCTTAAACTAATTCCTCCCACAAACTCATATTTCCCTTCAAAAGATAATAAAACTCAAAAATATTCTATTTATCATAATCATATATGGTTCCAAATATAAACTTATACCATTTAAATAAAGAAAAATATGTTATACTAACCAGGGACTTCCTATAGGCCAATGGTAGGTAATAAAGCCTTCTCGCACTTTGGTTGTGGGTTCGATTCCCGCAGCCATGTGCAATGTGACGTGTTGTCCCCCAACCTGAGGGTTATCCATTCTCTCAAACTATATTATTATAACATTTGACAAATAACCTTAAGAAATGTTTTAACCTCAAAAAATACTATCCAATGTATAACTTAATCCATTCCAACCTTAAGACTTTTCTGAAATACTTTTGTCCAAAATAACAGTCTAAAAAGATCTCTAAATTTCAAAAATAAATTGTAACATCTGATTCCTCAAACAACGTAATGTATCTATTATCGAAAAATACCTTTATATCCTAAAAATCCTTAATGAAATAACTCATGCATCCAAATCCTTAAATAATAAATAATGAAGTACAATCCAAAATATAGTAATATAATTCTTGAATCCAAAAACATAAATACATTAATTATTCCACTTCGAATGTAGTAACAACATAAGATTAACCTTGATCCATTTGCTTATTCTAAGCCATATTTCTTTCATACTTTGGAAAATTATTTAAATAGTGTCCCGTCTCTTTAAAATTACAGCATTGTACATTTACAACTTCTTTCTTTCCTTTACAATCATGATCTTGGTGACCTTTTTATTCACACTTTTAACAAAATCTCATTCCTTTCAGGAAATTACTAGGGTGTTTCTTCCCAAAATTATCACATAAGGGAAAATCCTTGTTTCTATTTTTACCTTTATCCATATCTTGATCCACCTTTCTATTCTTTTATTGATTCACTTTAAAGTCATAAGACTTAGAGGATTTATTTTCAGTCTTAATAGCACACGAGACTATATCTTCGTACGACAAGAAAGATTGTGAGACCAATTACCATCAGAGGAATGGATTTAACCCATCAAAGAATCGATCAATCTTACTTATTGGGTTATGTATGTAGTCTGAAGCATGCCTTAAAAACCTTGTGAAGTTAGCCTCATACTTTGCAACATTCTTATCCTCTTTTTGCCTCAAATTCAAAAATTTCCCTTCCATATCAGCTCGTTGTTCACAAGGAAAGTATTTTTCTAGGAGAAGTTCTTTAAACTCCCTCCATTCCATATATTCTACTTCATCATCATCCTTCATATTTTTAATTAATTACCATAATTGATCTGAAACTCCTGAGAGATGATAAACTTCCATGACAACCTTTTCCCTTTTGTTACTTCCCAAAGAAAGAAATATTTTCTCTAAGGATCATATCCATTGATCAGCTACAAATGGATTTGTTGTCTCATTGAATATTGTAGGTTATTTTCTCATGAAGCGGTCTAAAATTTATCCTCTACGTTGTGGATCCGGTTTCTCTATATGGGTAAGGTTATTATTCATAACAGGAGTCAGTTGTCCCAGTATGGTTATAAGTTATTCAGCACCAGTTGTGTCACTAGCTCCACTATCATTATCTTTCATAGGAGTTAAATCCCTACATGGATTATGTGTGTTGATACGGATTCCATTACTTCCACTGGGCTCCATTTCTAAACAATTGCATACACTAGATTAGGTTATGTATCATAATTAATAAATCCAAACTAGTAAAACACATAACATAAATTGAAAATTTTATGCATATCTACTCCATAATCATAAATATGGTTTCTTTGAAGAAATACTTAATCATAAATCCATCATAATGGTTTGTAGATAAAATATGAATTATCCTAGACAAATCCCCTAAGAGTGTCAACCCAAGTGGGAAGTAAGGCCCATTGTCGTGTACTAGGTTACCCCGAGTCAATCTTAGAACACCTTGTCAGAGTTTTCACCCCTATGTACATCTGTACTAGAACCACTTCCACTTTTAGTATCTAGACAGGGATTTATTTGCTATGAATACCCACATAATCTCTATATTACCAAAATTCTAGGATGTTCTTTTATACTTATCTTCAAATTCTATCTTAGGGTAATGTTCCCTAATCAAGGTTGTTTTTTAAATCTAGTTTCTAAGGTTTGTACTAAACTTCATCTGATATAAACTATAATACCCCGACCCTAGTTTCTCGGAGCTGGTGCATTATTTATTACATTGTCATGATGAAAAGGAATAAAGTCCTGAAGGACCGATTTGTTTAGTAGCCTTGGAAATACTAGATAAAAAATAAGTTTTACATTACATCTTGAAATGAAAAACAACATATTATCCCCTTTTAAAACTATCATATCTCTTAGAGTATCCCTTCATTTCAATCATAATATTCTTCTTCTCATCCTAGGAAAAAATGAAACATAATAAAGGGGTGATATCATTTGTTTGGTAAGGACAAAAAATATATCAGAAGCTATAATAAATAAGCATAAACTTTTAAGGCAAGGTATAAAAACTGAAGCGCAAGCCTTTTAAACATAATCTTCAACATAATATATCAATAATAAATAAAATAATTACATTTAAACATTCACATGGATATTCTACTAGTCTAATAATCACATGTAATAACTAACCTTATAAAGAGGGAATACATAATACAGGACATCTTAAACACGCTTTCAAGGCTTTATCGAAGACACCATACATAATTGGGAAAGACATTAGCCAAAACCCAAACATAATTGTCTCTTGAGACCTACCGATTCATTGAGGGGATATATAGGGCCCCACCCAACAATTAAAAAGTCCAATGTATTCCTCTTATAAAAGGGTTAAAACATAACCAACATAAACATTCATATTAAAACTAGCATATGAAATATCGATACTTAAACCATAGGCTATGAATGATATCAAAATATAACATCCACAGTCAAACATATCATAAAACCTTGAATACAATATGGAATATTTTATCATAATATATTAACCTTGATTAAGAATAAATTCCAATAAAGGATGTTGACATATATGAAAGTGATCTAACAAAATTATAAAAACTTTTTTAGAAATATCCCTTTTTTACTTTGAAATAATTTGAAAACCTGCATAATTATAAAAGAAAAAATTTCATTTAAAAATAACCTGGTAATCTTGTAAGGGAAGCTTCAAAATTTTAAGGTTTCATAATTGTGTAAAATAGCCTCTCGTTCCCTATAAGTTAAAAAACACTCTTTCCTTAATTTTTTGAAAAGGTCATATAGTACCTCGTTTGGAAAATGACAGAAAGATTCCTTTCAAAATGTTTTATAAAAAATAAAACAGGGGTATAAATGAATTTCCACAATAGTCTAGGAATATAAATATTATTTTTAAATTCATGTATAAGAAATATGGATTTTTAAGATAAATATGTCTCAGTAGATACTTATGTATAAACAATCTCGGATAATAATGAGATTGCAAAATTAATTGTTAACTTGTGCTTTCCTTTAGTAAAGGGTGAGTTAACCTCCTATGTAATGGTTAAATATTGTTAATAAATTATTACAAGACAATATACATATTTATAATATCATATATGATCCTCTTATCTCATTCTGTTAATAATATATCAATATTACCATTATTTCAAGTGTTAACTACTTTTTTTCATATACAAGTTTTGTTAAGTAAGTGTTATTTCTTATAAATAGGATATATTTTATTCAAATCCAGAATGATATTAAGCTCATAAATATTATATTTACTTATCATATTATGTTTATAATCATTCTTGAATGGTTAATGTGTAGAATGAATCTCATCGCGTTGTGGAGACAGTAGGTCATACGTACGCACAAGGGACGATATCATTCTTTTAATGGATAAATGATATGGAACTAGATGGTATATTAATTATACAAAATAATAATCATGTCATATTAATTATTTATTCATATTATTCTCATCATTATATTCATCCAAATAAAGTAATTTTGAAAAATAAATTACACCACGACGTGGAGACGGTTAGTTGTAGGAATGCACGCATAGTGATATTATTATTCATAGAATCGATAAAATGATGAATATGGTTATCCAATGATTATAATAACATCTCATTATATTTATGATAATTTATTTATTACTTTTATGTGGAAAAAACATATAAAGATGAAGTATAAGAAGGAAATAACTTTGAAAGAAAAAATAAAACTATAACCTCATCTTTGGGTATCTCCTTTTTATTTGCACAAAATGACTCCTTAAGTTGGTTTTCTACCCAAACTTTGGAATCTAGGATAAATTTATGGAATTCGAGAGCAGAAAGGATCAGGTTTTGGCTGAGACAAATGGATTTTTAGGTGTGAATTAAAGATAAGGATAAGTTCCCTTTTATAAGATAGGTGAGAGGCACTTTAGGAAAATATTGAAATATTAATTTATTAAATATTTATTTTTAGATTATCATAGCTCAAAAGTGATTTATTTTGAAGATAATATAAGTAGGGGTCAAAAAAATCTCAAAAAATAGGTTTTATATAAGTTTAGGTCTCAAATTTAACCTTATCTTTTGTCCTTAACCCTTACTTAAATAAGTTAACTCTTACCATGTCTTCTTGTATTTTTATACTATATGGTTAATATAGTTGCTATAAAATGAAAAGATAAACTAAAGTGGAAAATTAATGAAATATATAACAATATATAATTAATTTGGACAAATATTAAATTTTTATGACTATTATATCATTTAATAAAATAGTGTTTGTTTTAAAAACTCATTTATGTCAATTTTTACACTATTTAGTAATTATTTTTTTATTGATTAATAAAAACATTATTACTTAGAAACAAAGGTATTAACTCATCCCTAACATGTAAATGTTATATAAAAAATTGTTTATGGCATAAAAATTCTCAAATTACATTTATTTTAATATTTATAATATCATTTATTTCAATCATTCATTAATAAGGTAATCAGTGCATCAATATTGTGTCACAAATAAATTTATTTATTTAATGTGTAAAAATTATAAATAAAATAAAATGATTTAGGAAATTTTTTTATCTTTATAATTACTATTTATATACAAATATATCAGTTATATAAACTCATATTAAAAAATTTTAAGTAAAAAGATGCATGTTTATGTTATATTTCTCTTTACTTTAAATTAATTATTATAACATGTCATTATCACACCCAAGTGGCTCCCAAATGCCAAAAAATCAGACTAAGGATTTTTTTGGTCGTCTATGACTCATTCAATAAGATTAGGACACGTTTTAGGGTTTTTTTATATTATTTTAATACTATTTTTACCTCTATTCAACAAATTTACCCTTTAATCGTGGTAAATAAAAAAATACTGCAGTTACTATTCATAATGCCCAAAAATAAAAGGGAATTACTTACATAATTTGAAAATTATGATTAGAATATGGAAACCATTTTTATAAATTCAAAATACAGAATTTTTAGAAATTGATTTAAAATTAATCCCCATTGTCAAAATGAGAAAATAGGTTTTTAAAAGTAAAAACCATCAAAAGATTAATACATGTTTATATCAAATTTCAATATGAAATTAATTGAAATGGATTAAATTATATTAAATTATAAAAACATAATCTAATTATACTTTAAAACCAACTAATAGGATAATCTAACTATATAAATAAATTAGATGAAAAAGCAGTTTTGAATTATAATGGAGTATTTTTCACTATTCATTAAAAAATGAATGTTATCAAAAAAACAGTAAAAATTTATCAAAACTAATTTTTAATGTCCTTATTCTAAATAAAATTTTAATTTTGTAAAATTTAATGTATAAAATTTTCAAATATTGTATTTAAAAATGGTTCGCCATTAAAAGGCGGAAAAACTTAATTTTTTGAAAAATATTTCTTTTATTAAAAAAATTGAATTTTTTATTATATCATATCTAATAAACATATGAGATTAATATTAAAATTATATGGAATATATAAAATTCAAATTGTTTTTAATACTATTCATAGCCTCTAATTTAATGTCTAGGTTATATATCATATTAAATAATAATATTTTATTAATATACTATTGATCGGTAAAATTGGGTCTTGCATATAACGCAAGTAAACTCATTTTTCTATGTAGTGTAAGCTTAAAATGGTGTTGTCTAAAAATAAAACAAGTAATAAAATTAATTTTATTCATAAATAAAAATATTGTAAAGTCTTGGGGTGTTACACGAGTACCCTAATTTTAATTATTTGTGTAGATAAAATAATTTTTACCAATGATAGAGGAGATGTTTGTAAATGGTGTGATGAAAAAATTATGCTTTTTTTAATTTTAATTTTATGATAATTAACTTTTTCCTTGGAAAAATCCAAATAAGTTTCTACTCTTATTTTAGTTGGGATGAGGATGAGTAATAATAAATCTGGAAAAAGTGTGAATCGGAAATAATTTTGAAATTTTATAGAAAGTTTTATTTATCTAACACCCTCAAGAAATGATATTTTTTATATTGTGACTTTGTGTGATATATATAATAGTGATTTGAAATAATATCAAACGTTGGTAGAAAATAGAAATTTGAGTCACATTAAAGGAACAAATTGACATGGACTATTGTAAAACTAAAGTTGTGATATGAACTTTCATGGTTATAGTGATGCTGATTGAGCTAAAGATTATGATGATATAAAATCAACTTCTGGAGGAATATTTTTCTTAGGTGAATATTGTGTGAGTTGGTGTAGTAAGAAATAGACTTCAATAACTTTGAAAAACAACAGAAATATAATATGTTGTAGCTACCCAAGATTGTACTCAAATGTTGTGAATGAATGTTTTGATATAATATTTGAAAGTAGAAGTTTTCAAACCATTGAATATACTTTGTGATAATAAAAGTTCAATTTATCTTTCTAAAAATATTTTACAAAACTCAAGATCAAAACACATTGATATCAAGTATCATTTGATAAAAGATAAATTTTCTAGTGGATAAGTTTTTCTAGAATATATTTCAACCAAATACCATATTTCTGAGGAATTGAGTTTGTAACTTCATGTTCATCCTCCACCTCTAACTTCCTAAAATTTATAATTAATCACCTAACATTATTTAGATTATTTTTACTAAGGGTTAAATAATTTAACAAATTTTTAATAAAATTTTACAATTATTTTTATAATGAATCTAAATATTTTGTTATCATGGAATGAGGGAGAGAACAAAATTGGGGAGAGTGAAAATTATGAATTTTAAAATATAGAGAAGACAAAATTGAGGGTTATTTTATCTTAATATGGTTACAAATATTCTTATCCCTAAGGGACACTCTCTTTGAAGAAATTATGTGTTTTAATAGAAGTTGAAAATTTTGAGTTGTTATAAAAATGAGTTGTGAAAAAGTTCGAGATTTGAAAAATGATGAGTTGTAAAAGTTATTAATGAATGTTTTTAAAAAATCAAAATGGGGGGATTGAAGATACTTTGTACTATTTTAACAATGTTTTGTTTTTGTATAAAAATAACTTTTTTCAATGTATGTTTTTGTAAAATAGGAAAATAAGAAGTTTCTTTATGTTTACAATATTTTTTTATGAAGTTTCTAAAGTTGAAGAAAAGTTAGGAATTCAGGAAGCTATAAATTTCTTAAACTTTATAAACTCAAGTCATATGATTCTATGCTGATATTAAATTTTCTTATGTCATGAAAAATCTCATGATACAAGATATTTTTTAAAAGAAGAAGTTGACATTTTTCAGACACAGAGTTCAAGACAGACTGACCAGAAAACGTTTTTGTGATAAGATCTGGTGATGAAAAGTTCCTGATTGGATGGACTAGATTTAGTGTTTATAAAAGTAAAGGGATGTATAAAGTTTCATCAGATGAACCATATCTGACAAATTTTCCAGACAGATAGATCGGATGAACATGACCAAAAAAATATCACGAGATGATGTTTTTTTCAGAAAGTATTGTTTTGTGGTTTTTGAGTTGTATAAAGATGAAGAACATAAGTCAAAGTATTTTTGGTAAATATGGTAGTGATATTGTTTTTGAGTTCATCTGGTTTTTAAAGAAATACAAAGTTTCACATTCATTTAGATTTTAATATTTGAGAAAATAAAAAGGCATAGATCTTCATTGGGTTCAGACACAAAGTTTTAGAAACAAATCACTAGACAAGAGATATGTGAGGAAGTTTGAAGTTGCTTAATCTAAAAAAATTAGATCAGATGAATAATTTTCTACAATAGAAAATTTTGTGGTTAAATAAAGTCTTGAAAAGTTACAATAATACAGTCAACCATCTTTAATAAATTTGGAGGATTAAATGAAGTCATATGTTGTTCTTTTAAAAATAGGTCAAGAGAATCATACAAAGTTAGAAGAGTTTTCCAGATAGTTATTTTGTATGAAATTAAAAATTGTGAGGTTTTTTTTATGCATATATATAAATTTTATCAGATAAATTTTTCATGAGAAATTACATTAGAATAAAATTTTATAATAAAGTTAATCAAAAAAACTTTTTGTAATAAATTCCATGGGATGAAATTTTTGTAAGAAATTCCATCAAATGAACTATTTGGGAGAATAAGATGTATAAATTTTGAGGTTAGTCGAGAAGATTGGATGGAGTCATCTAAAAGAAGAAACTATAAATAGTAAGGTTTTTTCATCAGACAATCCATTCATCAAATAGAGGAGTTTCTCAAAAGTTTTCATCAGACAATCCCTTCATCAAATGAATTTAGTTTTTTATGAAACTTTAATAAACCTTGAAAAGTTCTAATTTTGATGATATTGTATTGTTATTTAGATCAATTTTTTTTAAAATAAATATGTGATATTATAAAGAGTTTATTAATCATCAAGTTTAATGAAGTTTGAAGAAATTTGGAAACACTACCGAATACAAGAATATTCAAAAATATTATAGAATAGTTGAGAATAATTTCATTGAAATTAATATCAGCATGAATTTTAGTGACCGAGAAAATGAAATTAGTTTTCCACCTTTTCCATTTATGGAGCACCTATATAAAGGGGTGGAAATTATATCGGTACGTTTGACTATTCATTGAAAAAAAATATGAGATTCCATAATAATTGTGTTAGAATTGAGTTTCCAATTGAATTTTGTTTTCATTTTAAAAGAAAATTTTTGGTTAGAAGAATTTTTTCGATCAGAGTATTAGATATAGTCTAAGTTCAGAATATTATACCGAGAGTATTAGTCTAATGAAGATCAGACTGAGTAACTGATCAGAGTTTCTAAAAGGAACAGATTTTGTTAATATAATAGAATATAAATTTTGAATTATGAATATATTCATAAGTGGTGAATAAAATGGAGGACAACATATTTAGGGAACACTAGATAGATATTATTGGATGGAGATATTAGATAGAGGTAGATCAGATAGAGTTTCCAAATGGACCTTTGTTAGATCAGATTTCACAAAGTTACGTATTTTTGTTGTGGCTTAATTTTTTTAAGAAATTTTTTTAAAATGATGGGATTTATGATAATATTTCCCATCGGGAGATAGATAGATTCCAACAGGATTTGAAACAAAAATTTTATTCACTTCTTAAAAATAGTGAATTTCAATGAACCCACAGAAGTAGCCATGGAAAAGATTTAGGTTCTCACATTGAGGTTTAACCTTGTAAATATTATGTTCCTTAATTACTTTCCTACTTTTTCATGCAAGTGAGTTAACTTAATGGTAACAAGTAAATAACTCGAACAAGTTTTAGGGTTTAATTTTTTTAAAGTTGAAATTTTATAAAAAGGAAACAGCAGATTCAACCCCCCCCCCCTTCTTAGTTGTTATACAATCCTTATGAAATTCAATAACCTATATAGAGGAATAAGTTTCATGGTGTCATGTCCATATTCAAGAATAATAGTCATTAATGTATGTTGACATAGATGAAAAATTATTTTCTTAAATCATCAAAAATATGCTTTGAAAAACAAAAAGAAATATCATTTTCCTTTGGTAACTTATAAAAAATAAAAAATCATAGAATAATGGGAATATGATTTTCTTTGATAATGACATGAAAACTTATAATTTAATTTTTATAATGAATAGAAACCATGAAAAATTTAAAAGGTGGTAAAGAGAAAAATGTTAAAAAACATTATTTTCACAACTTTATTAAGAAGGTAAAAAATAACCCATACAATTTTTTAAAGATTCCCTTTTAAACCTTTTTAAATAAAGTCAATGATAATTGAAAATGGCCTTAAAAAATCATTGGAGTAGATAGAATAACATTATTAAAATGGTATAATGAATATGTATATGGAAGATTAAGATTTAGGTAAAAAAATTAAAGAAAAAAATTTAAATAAAAAACCCATACGACCTTTAAAATCAAAAACACCTTGAAAGAAAGTACTTGATAAGAAAATTAAAATACCATGAGTAATGATATAATTTTTCAAATAATATTTATATACGCCTTATAAATTAATATATATCCATAATTCAAAAACATGTATCAAAGAAGGAAATTTTAGATGAGAAACCCATACAAATTTGGTATCATATGAATTAAAAGAACACAAAAGGGATATTATGAGATAGGAATTAAAATATTAAGAAATAAAATACTTTTATTATACATAAATACAATTAGGTAGTAATCATACTATATAAAAGTAATGATGGTTCACAATAAGAAACATGTGTCAAGGAATTTAAATTGAGACAAATATCCCTTATCAAGATCATAACGTGTGAAGAAAAAATATATCAAGGTATATATTATGTGAAATAAATGAAAATACACATAAAATAAGTGATAATACATCATAAAAATCATAATTTATGATTCATTTCATCTTATATAATCATAATGTAATGGCCCGAACCTCCCCGGTCCATTACTTTGTGAAAATCTGGCGGTTGAGGTGTTCTGGGAGGCAACAGTGACACATTTCAAGAGAGTGTAAAAAATACAATTTTTCCAATGATGGGTCCGGACCGATGAGTCAGGAATGGTAGGTGGTGATGGTAGGTCATGAATATGAGTCACTGATGCTGAATTTCAATGGTAACTCGTGATGGTGAGTCACTAACAGTGAGTCGCGACGGTGACTCGCACTGGTGAGTTTCAACAGTAGGTCACAATAGTAGGTCGCAACGGTAGATCGCAATGGTAGGTCACCAGTAGTGACTCTCAACGGTGACTCAACCATTGTTAGATCATCCAATGGTGAGTTTCCCAATAGTGAATCATCCATTGGTGGCTCACATCGGTGAATCACCCACTGGTGACTCGCGATGGTGACTCACCCAATGGTGAGTCATTTCTGACAATTTGTCAAAATTCTAAATTTCTCCAGTTTTCTAGTTTACTATAGTTTTACCCCTTTAATGTTTTATTTGATGTAAAATGATTTAAATACCATATTTAAAGATTTTTGGGGCCATTTCAAAGCATATGTTTCTTCTAAAAATTTTAATCTTCCTTTGACTCCCAAACCGCATGGTCTTGGTCAAGACCTGGCTTTAATGGATCTCAAAAAAATTATTTCTCCCATTAATATAAGATCTGGAATTTCTAAAGCTGAGATCCTTTCTTCTTAGTGTGTTTCCCTTTTATTCTCTTGATACCAAGGTGTCTTGAAACTTTATTCTCTGAGGATTTGTGCATCTTTATTGCGCACTTGGACCATGTTTCCTTGGAGCCTTGTGCACCCCCTGTTTTGGTGCAACCAAGAAGGGATGATCACTTCTTCTTCCAAGTTGGTTTTCCTTCATCTCTATTATTTTTGTATCATACCAGTTGGGTGTATTAATGTCACCCTTGTAAAGATAGTAGAATACCAAATTAATAAATATAATTGAATTGGTTTAAGATCGATATGAGGGGCTGGGAAAAGTGACCTATGTTATGCTTTGTTATTTATTGATAGTGTGATTGTATGGGATATATTCCTACTGAAAATTGTGGCCATTAGGGGTCCTTGGTTGGGCACAGAATGTTTATTAATGCATGTTTTTTTACTTCTTTTTTAACAAATTCATGGAATCTGTTAACCATTTATATTTGGATAAAATAAATGGATTCCCCAGGATTATATGGTTTCTATGATAACACCCTAAAATAAGTGGAATTGAAAACGGGATTCCATGCTCAATCTCGAAGTATCTATTGCTCTATTATGTTCTATAACTTGTTTGTGAACACAATTGTGTGCTTTGGGTTGGCTCTGGTGATATGGTGAAGGGGTGACTATGTTGTGATTTGTGGGGGTAGTGGATGAGATGTTTTATGCAGTGGGGATGTGATTTTTGTAATGGTACATATGGTTGTACAGTGGGGTTGTGATGGGTATGATTATAAAGTACGTTTGTATAATGGTTATGGTTTGGATGTGTAGCAAGGATGAAAAAAGGGTATGTGGCTGTAAATTGGTGGTTATGTGGGATTGTTAGAAAGAAAGTAATTGGTTGTTGTGTGGTGTTGCTTTCTATGTGTGGGTTATTGTACTTAGTGAATTAATTCTAGTTTCTTGGGAAGTATACAACTAAAATGGTATATTTTTTCTTGGGGGGAATCTAGAAAAATTGTTTATTTGAAATGGAATGTGGGATGTGAACAGCTAAATAATGGATGATAAAAGTATAGAATTTAAGGAACAAATGTGTTTTAATATGGTATTATCCAATATTTTTGAAATATGTTAAGCATATAAATGTAGATTAAAATTGTAATGTGACTTGTGTCTTATGTTATGCTTGAATGGTGTTGTGCTTATGTTATGTGTTTGGTTCTTTTATATCTACCCAAGTATTAATGGAATTAATACTATATATTAATGACTTCAAATGTATATGTTTAATGAGGAAATTAATGATGGGTTGTATTGTTTCACTTATTTATGTTATTTATAAACAAACTAGATGGGGGTATGAATTGATTTTGTGGCTTGTTGTGTGGTTGTGAAATTAGAGGTAGCAGCAAAGGATATTTTTTAGTTTGTTGAAAACCCATAGGTTGGGCTTGAGTACTTTGTATCATGTATATATTACTTGTATTTTTTTCATGTGATTTCTATACGCACCCCACCCTAGTTGAGCACTATGTTCCGAACACCCCCATTATTATGCGGGAGGGTGTCTTTTCCCAACATCTCGGTGGGAGGATGGATGGATGGTTACTTTCTCTTCCTGCTCCTCTTCTAGGCATTGGTAGCCCAAGTTTCTTCAAGCAGGATGTGGTGTGATTTGTGAGGCCTAGGTTTCTGCGGGTGGGTGGTACTTTCCCAGGTGTCTTTGGTATGAGAGGTGATGTTTTTGTGCTTTCTCAGGTGTCTTCTCGATAAGATGTGGTGTGGTTTATATCCTAGGTGTCTGAGGGTGAGTTTTGAGGCCTAGGTGTGTACGGGAGGGATGTGGTCATCTTCGTTTTCCTAGGTGATAGAACTAACTATGAGGCCCAGGTTTGTGGGGGAGGGATGTGGTCAGCTTTTTTTACCCAGGTGATGGGACTAGCTATGAGGCCCAGGAGTGTGCGAGCAAGTTGTGACGCAGGGCTTGTGGAAGAGGTAGAAACATCAGGACGTTTTCCATTAGGGTATGAGTAGTTAACCAGTGGGAATTGTAGAGGGGTACCCAAACATCTATGTGCTTACTATATTACTTTACTTGGATGCGTGATTTGGTGAGTGAGGTTGGAATTTTGGTTATTATACCTTTTTAGGTGTTATTTAGTTCTACTAATTTCACATAGGTGAATTAGTATACTCTTTTCACATGTGCATGAGTGACTTTGGTTTTCCTACTGAGTATACTTGTATGTTCACCTAATTTATATGAAAACTATTTTCAGGTTTCTAGGAGGACTACGAGTACTGTACTGGCCATTACTATCTCTGACTTTGGGACAATTGTTATGTTGTTGCTTAGATTTACTTTTGGTACTTACTTTGGGTTTATTTATATTTGTAGAATTTTTGTTTCAAACATATATGTTGGATGGTTTTGGATTCTTTTAAATATATTTCTTGGAGTTGTTTGAGGTTGATATATCTTATCTCTTGATTTTGGTTACTATAATAAGGGTAATGTCGCCCATTTTGTGAGATTTGTAAAACATTAGTGCTATTTGCCACCACAGGGCCTACTAGAGGAAAGAATCGGGGTCATTATCTCTCTTTCTCCATTTCTATCTTAGGATATGAATCTTGGGAGGGATGGGGTCATGACACATAATCAATGAGGAAATAATATAACTCAATGAAAGGAAATTGAGTTACAAATCCCCTTACATCAAACTTCCTCTTAGTTAAATTTTCTATAAACTTATGTATAATAAATTTGAACTTATTATAAATCTTATCATAACCATATTATATTTATCTTACTATATACCATTCTTTTATAATTTCTTATTACCCATTTATTAACAATTCTTTGTTAAAAGTAGTATTTTTGTGATGATGGTTCAGTTTTTCATGTATGGTTAGGTTTGGCTCTTCTTGTACTTGAACCTTGGCCATGGTTTCATAAATACTAGAATATTCATAAATGTATAGAGTATATTTTTGATATAGTTATAGAGTACCATGGATACTTCCTGTAAATTATGATGATGATTCAAAAGAAAATATTAAAAATTCCATTTTTAGAAGTTTTGATTTCGTAGAAAGAATTGATTTTATTAACAAATGTAAATACATTCATACATATAAATAAATATATATATATATATATATTACCATTATATAATTTTTAAAGAATAATATATTATTAATTATTTCATAATATTACCATCACATAATATTCTTTAATCATTCATGATATAAACATAATAACAATGTTTATGTTGGTGGTAAAACTGACCAAAACAAGAGCATATTATAATGTTTGAAATAGTAAGAAAATGTTACTGTATTATGATAATATAACTCTTAAATAATATTAATAATGTTATAAATATCATATTTATTCATTAAATTCATTTTTGGAACCATCCGTCTAACACGTTAATAAAAAATGAAATATGCCACTTCATGAAGGTGACAATCCACAGGTATGCACAAGCGACGTTTTCATTTTCCAACCAATGAAAAGAAAGGTAGATAATGATTATTCCATCAACATAATAACATTTACTTATAATAATGATACTGATTTCATTATATTATGATGATTTTAGAATATTTGTAGGAGGTTAAGGAAGAAGTAAACGTGTAATAATTCATTGAAAGCAATTACCTCTTTCTTGAATATCCTCCATTCAATTGTACTTAATTCCCTTTGAAGAGAGGTTTATGGTCACACCAAGGGATTGGGTATTTGAAAAAGAAAGTTTGGATAGGTATTTGGGCGTAATTTTGAGGTAAAATTTAACACAAATATGTCTTTGAAAAGGTTATATTGATTCCCTATTTTCAGACAAAAATCGATGGAATTTTCACAAATATTAAGTATTTAAGGAAAAAAATGACATTTAAAAAAATAAAAGTGGAACATTAATAGAAAAGGTATTATATTATAATCCATATTTCAAACCAAATATGTTTCAAGATAATATTTTATTATTCCTAATTTATTTACAACTAATTTATAATATTAAATAATATTTAAAGTCATTTTTAGGTCCATTTTCTTAATTTGACTTTAAAAATATGAATAGAAATATGGAATTAGAATTTAATAATTTATATCACCTGTTACCTATATTTTAATCCCTAAATTCCTAAAAGGATTCTATTTTTTCAAATATTATCACTATTAATATTTTTAAAATCATTTTCTTTGACTTTTTTATCGCATGCACAAGCGCTCCGTCAATGTTGCAAAAAATTTTCATTATTATTTAATATTAAAAATAAATTAATAAAATAAATATAGTTAATTAATCATTAAAATTATCATATAGTATCATTCATAACATGTTTTTATCCGTATCATTATTATAATAATATATTTAAGATACTAAGTGAGAGAGAGTGACATTTAATAAATACTAATTTCTTAATATAAAAAATGGAAAGTCATTCTCTAGGAAAGTAAGTAAAAATTTGAAAAAAGGAAGATTATAGAATTATCATTTCTAAAAATACCTCATCCACTTATTTTATGAAAATATTTTGTGATATTTTAAGACTTTTACCCCTGATTTAACACTTTTACTATATTTTAGCCTTTACTGCGATGAATAACTTTTTCTATGGTAACTTATTTTTATGAATAAAAATAAAATGGATTGTATTAAATAATTTTAATAGTATGATTAAAATTTTTAAAATAATTTTAAAATATTAAATCTCTATATTTAGTAAAAAATACTTTTAATATAAATACGCAAAATGCAACAAAAAACAGTTTTTAGAAAAACGAATTTTTAAGAAAAAAATGAATTTAAACTAAAATAATGTATAGTATTTATTCCTATAACTTTTATTTATTTATGATTAAATAAAGGGTATTTATGTGATCCTAAAATAAATCCATAACTTAATGTAACCTTTCAAATACTTAAATAAATAAAAAGAACAAAAATAGTTATTTTATTAAAATAAAACATCACTTAGGTTCTAAAATGTCAAACCTAGGTTTCAAAATTAAAAAAAATCAAAGATTTATTTTACTTCATAAATATATATTTTTTCTATAAAAAAGTTTTCAAAAACATTCAATTCATTCTTATATCATGTTGATGTGATTAAACTGATGGTATATGTAAAACGATATTTTCACTATTCAACTAAAAATCAACAATTTTAAAAAAATATTAAAAATTCACCCTAAGATAATTTTAAAATAATAAATTAAAAAATTAAGTTTATTTAATTAAAATATTTAATGTTATCATAATCATCTTTTAAAAGTGATCAAATGAATTTATTATAATTAAATATACAATACTTTAAAAAAATATTCTTTGGAAAGCAATACTTTTTAATATTAAATCATATTAATTTTTAATCCTATAAAAATAATAATTTTTAATTATTATTACCTTTTTATTTACCATAGGTTTTATTAATTTTATAATTTTCCTAAGAATATTCATTTAATATGTTGTGAACCATTTTAGTTAGATGTTTTGTGTAAAACAAGATATTTAACAAAGTATTTATTAAAGGAAAATTACATATTGAAATCTCAAGGTGTTATAGTTTTACCTTCCCCATGGATGTTTGGTTTATGATAATGTAAAGTGTTTATATGATGAAGTTGAATAGAATATTTTCAAATATTCTAATCAAATAGAGGTATTTGAGTAGAAGTTAAGTCAGTGGTAGTAGTGGTGGAAAAAATAATGATGAAATCAGTGTTCATGTGTGGAAATGTGGAAGGAGGACTGTTAACCACTTGCACTTGGAAATATGGTGAGTTTAAAAGGGAGATATGATGTTGAACAATCTATCAGAAGTGGGTCCCAAGGAAGCATATCCATTGAAAGATGAGTATGGGTGATGGTAAGTGGAGAGATGCAAAGACATTACGTAAAATTCCTTAGAGAAAAAATGTAAAGGTAAAATTGTGAAGTTTTCATATACACAAACTATTTATTGAGAGGAATAGTTGAGGTGGTTATTTATTTTGAATGAGTGGAAGGATTACCATTAAAACAAAGTAGAGTGGCACTCTATTTAGGAATATCATAAGGCGATACAATCAGAAGTTACCAACTGGAAGATGTAGAGTTCATCAATAAAGTTGAGTTGAGGAACACATGTTCCATGTAAAAACTTGAAGAGTATAGTGTTATCACTGAATTTGGATTTTATGGGATGAGGATAATACTGTGTTCATTATTGTGCTGGTGGGGGACTTCCTTAAGGATTTCTTGTGACATTTTTTCATTATTGGATTAGAGATTTGTCATTGCACATAACTTGAAAGGGTGGAGGATGGGATTGTGTCCATCCCCATGGGTAGGTGGGGGGAGTTCCCCCATGGAGTTCTTGTGATAGGTTTTCATCATAAGAGGCATTTTTTGAGTTCTTAAAGTACTGTTTCTAAAAGGATAGAGTCCTATTTAAACTCGTAATAGGAAGGATTATCAAAATTTTGGTCTACCAAGTAACTCATTTTCTCCTTTAATGAAAAGATACAATGTATTCCCCCGTGTCATAGGAATAATAAATTAACCGCGATATTTCCATTTATTGTGCTTGTTCCTTTTATGTTTTGTGTTTTTCTTGTTCATTATGTTTGTTTGGAAAAATATTTTTGAAGATTGTGTGGCTACCAGAGTCAAAAAAGGAGGATTGGTGTGGTGGCTAGGGTGTATATACTTCTCAGTTCTAAAAGATGAACTATGGGGGTGTGTTGTGGTGATTAGAACCTCTATATATTTTTCTTCAATAGAGGTTTGAGGTAATTTGTGGTGTGAGATATTTTGTTTCTTTTGATTTTCATATTTCATGAGGTTAATATCTAGTGGTTTACATGGTTGGGTGAAATTTCTCTAAAATATACATCATCCTATGTGATAGGTGGTGGATATAGAGTACCCTTTCCTATAACCTACCAAACCTATAAAGAAGATGGTTATTGGCTAGAACTCTCTCCCACATGTGTAGAAGAAGTATACTAGCTAAAACCTTCTCCCACATGAGAATAAGATGGTTTCTACACCATGATCATTTGACTACTATGTAAAAATGGAGAATCACATATATTCCAATCACCGGGCATAATCTAACAAATTAAGGGAATAAATAACCAAATAAATAGTAAAAGAATCATAGACCTCTATGATCATAGCCTACAACATAACTGTTGAAATTGGAATCTCTATAAGATGATCAGGAAATGTATTAAAAGGGCTATAGTGAGACAGTGGATCAACTATAGTAGGAAGTGGAGGAGCATCTGGATGTTCATGCTGGACATTCTCATCACGTGCCACATCATTATATAGCACATCTAGATGATCATCTTCATTGTCTGTCACATCAACCTAGGGATCAATATCACGTGACTATTTAAAAAATCCCTCGATAAATCTCATCCATGGGATGATGTAGCTCTACCACTAATATGTAAAAATAGTCTTAGTCAATTATGAATCCCTAAAAAGGATCTAATATGTTTAGAAGGTGTGTGATATGATCATCCAACAAAAAAATATAAAGTAAATTACATTTAATAAAATATATATTCAAAAGGGGGAATATTTATTAAAAATTCATGATATCTTTTCCCATGCTATATAAGATATAACAATTATCCCATGCAATACTAGGGCTTATAATCCAACTACTGAAATAGATGTATGTTAATCATGCCTACCCCTGTAACCAAAACTCCTAACATCTATCCCAAATTTAAATATATTATAAATTACATTTAATCTAGTCAAAGTCACACTTCCCTTACATATTTAGGGAATTAAGTGAAGAAAATTGACTAGGAGGTGTGGTAATAGTCTAAAGGAACCTAACTATCTCATAACTAAATTGATGTTGTTACACTTAATTATATGAAAAATAATAAGAGGCACCACATATGTAGTGGTATTAAGCACCTCTGTGTAGTATGAAGAATACTCTAGAGAATAGGCCTGATATATAGAATCCATGAAACCTAAAATATCATAAAATTAATATGAAAATAATAAAATAAATCCTTTATGATGAACAATAATAAATTATATAACTAATAATCATGTATATCATTCATCCAAATATTTTCCAATATGAGTATATAAGTGATTAAATCATGTTATTTATATGTTTATGAGCCTAAATCCACTTATATATAACATTATTGTAATTATAGTTTCATAATATAAATTTATAGATTTATCTTTCACATAAGAAGGATGGATAAACATACCATCATCCATGAAGGTAGTCCTTAAAAATATCCATAAGTAATGGTGTGTAGATATGCTGATAAATGTAAGGGATACACTCTCATACCCACATCTAAATAAGAATAATAGATCTTATAATATATATCTTATCAATGAGACATTTGTTGCATAACACTCTATATGTATATATAAGACATGTCGATCCCCAAATATAACTTCTTATCTAGATGAGGTCCTCAAGTAAAGGTAAATACATCATATGGATAAATTTTTTAGAATAAAAAAAAATATTAAACTTCCAAAAAGTCATAGAATTTATGAACATGAAAATATCAAGACAATGATCTCATTAGCACCATTAGATAGATGGTAGAAGTGTTGTTTTTTCCATGGAATGCATAAGCGACTGGTGATAAAAAATCTCCCATCATCTTGAACCTCTAATCCTATTAGTCACTATACAAAATCAAAACATTATTCAATAACTCATACTTCAACAACCACACCCTCAATAAGAAGTTCTAACTCAAAAGTAATGGTCATCTCTCTTTCTATTAGATAGAAAGTATGTATCTCCGGTCTCTATCACTCAAAAAGTCTTGCGATGAGCTGGTGATTAAAAAATGTGAATTCACACATATCTACACTATATAAATGTGCATATTGTATATGGAGGATGATTACAGGATGGTGTGTTATGTGATAGAAGTGGTTTTACCTTTATATGCTCAGAGGTAGATTGGGATGACCCTATAAGACATCACAAGAATCATGATTGTCTCGAAAGGTGAGAAAATAAATATCTTCCATATCTACATATGATATATTAATTAATATTTATATATAATGTAATATATTTTAAATTTTTTTATGAAATTTAAGTATATAAATGAGGTACACAATTGGTATTCATAATGAAATATGAAACAAGTTACAATACAATACATTTTTTACAAGACAATGATAAAATACCCAAAAATGACCAACACTAAAGAGAACAAGAGCTCCTTCCTACCACATTGGGACATTTTTCATGATTGTGAACTTTTGTGTGACATATATTGAATCATAGTCCCACTTATAATTCCCAAGTCCAATATATTTTATTTATAATCTGAGTAGACTTTTCCCATCCCTAGGGGAACAACTTGGTAATATCAGGGACCATAGTTATCTGATCACCAGGCAAGGTAAATGATGAAAATTACTAACAAGTATCTAAGACATAATGTAATAGTCAGCTTGAGTGATCAAGAGATATACTAGATCAATAGAGGTTTCCCATGATATGTTAATCTATATAGTAACTACAATAAAAGATGTACATAGGGATACGTTAGTGCCTATAAATAACTAAAATCACAATACCTGTGTTTTAGTAAGACCACTAGAACTCGATTACTATTTCCTATGAGTGGTTCATTACACTTTATTACCTCAAAACATCTCCCTTATCAGTCTAATATTTAAACACAAAATAATGATGTGTCCTATATATTATTATCAATGTATTTTTGGAATTTTCTACCAATGTGAATCCTTTGATAATCCCAGTGGGATCGTTCGATAAAGTACTTCACACATCAATAAAATTTCCCTTGTGTTAATCTTGTGATTAGTATTTTATGAGAACCCTTGAATATACCATTTATATACTCCATAATATTTGTGGTCATATGGCCATATCTTCTACCACAATTATATGCAACTGACCATTTCTCCTGAAAAATTCAAATCATGTAGTCATTCACATCTAGATTAGCCCTTCTAATTTCTTCTAACCGATCATCAAATTTTCCCTATTGTGGCTCGTATGTTGAAACAAGTCAGCAAGAGTTTAATTAAAATGATACTAAAAATTACTTGAATATATTTAAGTTTAAGGAAACATACACTAATTGATAACCTCTCTATTTATTTCTCCATATTTAAAATGCTTATGGAAATTACTAGTAATATATCTAATAAAGTATTGATTATAAGAATTAGGTTCTATCCATGAAAGTACATCATAGTAAAAAACCTCTATAATCACTCTATATTGATCAGATATCAAGAACACTCCTTGTCTTTACATAACATGGGTGTGTATACATGCTAATAACCAACTCCAAGATTAAAATTTATCCTTATCAATAATGGATAATCTAAGAAATACAACAATATGATTACCATACTACAAGGAATCAATGAGTATCAGACATCTATACATGTAATAAAGAAAATTTTCATCCACTTTAATGAACTGTTTAAAATAAGTAAATGATGTAATACATGAACTGGTTACATAGAATAGACAATAGAACTTCACTTTCATTTAATCAACCTAATTATCCAACGTTATATGATTCATCTCAATCACCATACAATTTTACAATTTCCTTTTGATTTTTCATCTAAGATGTTCCATAGGATATCCAGTATTTGAAAAACCGTTGTATTCATTTCTGGATGAGAGACATAGGAATATCCTAACATGTTTGTATAATCACTATAATAATAGTAGATATAAATTCCATATATAGTGTAGAATTATCTTGTGTTAGGATTAAATGTACACAAGTATGTAGGATTTCTAACTTAGATAACTTGAAATGTGATTTTTTTGTCACATATTACTCATAGGTGAAATTTACATTCCATCCAATATTTTTCAAACCATATATTGTATTTACCATTTTTTCCCAATAACCATGAATGAAATATTTCTTTCAATGTGGTATTTCTTAACCACATCCTCGTGGAACTTTTTCTTTCAAACTATCCTTAAATATGTAATGTGTTATCAATTGATGTAGATGAATTACCCATGATGCCTAGGAATTAAATACTTAGTGTAATTAAATCACAACCAACATTCAATGCACTTAAATTCCCTCTACTAACTAATTTGATAATAGAGGATGGATTACAAAGATATTTTATTGGCTATACAATATAAGAACCTCATAAGTTTGATTAACTACATATTCCTCACCCACTTCATCTCTATTCAGATCATCGGATACTCCCTCATTAGAGAAAGTGATATTCATTAAATTTGTAGTATTAATAGGGATGTATCATACATTTCTCTTAAAATAATAGTCTACATGTTCATAATTGAAATAATTTAACATTTCACACCTCACAGTCTTTGGATCCTTAGTCTCTATTACCATGGTCATTGATATGGAATTAAATTATATTATTGTGATGGACCAAATTCAACAGATCTTCCATAATAAGGTTTTATAGTCATAGGTTTTACCTAATAAATAATAGAAATATCTACATATAATTCCATTAAACCATGACTACAATATTTCATGAACAAAGATAATACTTCCACCTAATACTCATTATTGAGAATAGGATATGAAATATTCCACAGGTGATCAATATATTAAATATTTCAATATATGGTTGTTTTTATTACTTGAACAACCCTCAATTTTAAGCTACTGTGAATCCTCATATAAAATTTATCCAATATCATACAATCATGGAGATTAAAAACTCTTGTCAGTGTTAAATTATAGGTAAGTCCCTAATCATTATCAATTACTTCACCATTATAGAATATGGATATAGACATGATTACCTAGAAAGAAAATTTATTAACACAATATATGTATATATATTGCATCATCAGATTCCAAACATTTTCCACTTATTTTAGCTTAAATAAAAGTGACTTGATATTGAGATTTTTTCTCTAAATTATTTTATCATTGAGTGATAAACCAAGTCCTAGGGGGGGAAATCATTGAGCCTTTATTGTCATGTATTTCAGCAACCATCATTATCCTTTCATTCATGGTGTACAAATTCAGCATCAAACATCATCAAATCCTATATAACCAAATTTTATTACAATATCACTCACATGTAATCTAGGAGTTCAATGGGTTTTTGGTACTTATAAATTTACTACGGATGTAGATATCTTTACATTCTTAGGGATAGGTATGACATGCAGGTCTTTAATAAATAAATTGAATATAATTATTAAAATTATATAACTAATTTTAAAATAATTATAATATAAAATTATAATCTAACATTGGTTGGTCACCTCAAGACTAGTCATAATTAATTCATTTAACATGTTTTTTATGGATATTTATTATTTTCTACATATAATCACAAAAATTAAAACATAGTTTACCATCATTTATTGTATGTTTGAAATTAAAAAAAATCATGTTAAGATAATATTTAATTTTCTCCATCCAAATACATTTTTATTTTTTTATAATCCACTTTAAGGTTAAGTGGTAACCTCACATATAAATATTCAAAATCAAATCCAAATACCAGTACAACCAATCAAAAAATCTAAAATTTAAAATTCAAAAACTGAAAAGAAAAATATTGAGGCAGGTATAGCTGGAATACAATGACCATGATCCATTAACCTCAATAATTATTCCTTGAGATGATTCATTCACCATCCCATCATTGATGATAACACACCCACAAACCCTCACCACCGAAATCAAGACCCATTAGAAACTATAACTAGTGCTCTGATGAACCCACCAGAAATCCTTACTTGAGAAGATCTCTTTAACCTTTATCATTATCTCTTTACCATTTTTGTCATAAAATATTTTTCATTGTCACCCACTTCACCTAATCCCAAAATTTAACATCATAGAAATGTCCTAAAAACATATAATAAAGTCTATGTTCATAAAAATTAATACTACAAGTGAGTGATGACACATGTTGGTGCAAGTGATGATGAGTGGGCAACGAGCAAGTGAATATGAGAGAGCGATAGTGTGAACTATGGTGACTAGTGTGAGAAAAATCCTTTGAAATTTTACAAAGACTTTAGTAGTCCTGAAATACTTTAAAAGTTATGAAAAAAAATTATATTCATTAAATCCTTAGGTAATTGTTTATTTTGTAAATTTATACAAATGATACATTTCATTTTCAAAATATTTTTTTTAAACATAGAAAATGATCTTTTAATTATTTTGAAAATATATATGCATTCTTGATTTTTTTCAAAACTTTATTTTAATATCATATTTATGTATTAATTTATAATTAATTAAATATTTTAAATGAAATTTAAATTTAAATTTTTTATATTTATTAATAAATTTTCTATAAACATTCATATTAATAAGTAATAAAAAATTATTATTAAAAATATTAAAATAATCATGATATAAATGGCATGGGTTTGATTTATCAAAAAAATGATAAAAAACCATATCCAAATGGAAATATTCATATGGTTTCATCAAATTGAATAAAAAATAGTTATTCCACTTTAACCAATGTGAACATATGCAGTATCGAACATCATCAGCTCAATTGGAACCTCCATTTTTTATAAAATTAATCACATGCAAGTGAGATGTATGAGGGGATTTTGATATATTAAATTAATCATGGAAACATAGTTACTACATATGACAAAAAGATATGATCCATATATAATAAAAAATAAAAATAAAATTAATTATTACAAATAATAAATTCAAATAAAAACAACTAAATATGCATTGGACACTCTAACTCATGATCATTATACATTTATTAGAACCATTGATAAATCATATTTAAAAATTATTTTATTAATTAAAATAATTTATTTTTATATAAAATAATCAATAAAAATTTATTAAATAATTTAACAACATTTAAATCATCAAACCATCATATTTAAATTTATTAAATAATTAAAAAACATTTAAATCATCCAAACAAAATATTATTTAAATCATAAAAAATATATAATTTTTATGTAATATAAACAACCAGATAAAAAATATAAATAAACTAACTAAAAACAAAATTTTGAAGAAATAAATTTTAAATTCCCAAAGACCAAAATGGAACAACAAAACACATATATTATGTCTACCCAAACAACTAACAATTGTCACCAACACACAACACCCTTGAAACAAATCAAAGAATCACACAATCCTTACTAGTCCATGTATCCTATCCTAATGATATTAGACTATCCAATCTAACCTAAAAATATCCTTCACCACTACCTCCATGAGTTTCCTTAGGAATTTTGAAGCCCAAAATCTTGAAATATTTGAATAAATAACAAGTTTAGCAAGAAAATCTATAGAAACATTATCCTCCATCGCCACATGCTAAAAGAAAAACTCCTCAAATTCTCAAGAAATCAACTTGATACACTGAACCAGATGAAAAAACTGAAATATGTAGCTTTAAATAGTTACCAATTCATTGAGAACCATAGCAGATTTGGTTTCAAAAACCACCCTTCTCTATCATATCCTCCACACCAAACCCATAAAAACAAAATTTATATCCCACTAACTCTAAGAAACCTTCCATATAATAGTGATCTATATACACTACCACCACTATACCATCTGATTCTCATACTACCACAACTATATTATACCAATCCATGTCGATTTTCAGAGACACAACCACATTAACCTTAATCAACCATATAACTGGACAACACTAAAGAACATGTTTTGAAGCTAGTTTTAAATCTTGAGATTCCCTAAATCTCTTCCATTGATGAAATTTTATGGTCATAAAATTCAAAGATATAAATTCCTTACCCTAAAAAAGTATATGGAATCTATCCTCCAAGATACACCATTACATCATCACAATCTATTTAACAATCTCGACAACCATTCCCAATAAAATGCCAAAAAGGTTATCCTAGAAGTTTCTCCCCTACTGGACCCATCTCAAAATCCCAACTTAGTTTCATACCTTTTTATCTTTAGTAAATCTTTGAAAAATATGGTTAGAATCCTTTTCCACATGACACTAGAAACACCAAGAATCTGAACCAATGCTATGTTCCTTTAACGAATACCCTATCAATAGGACATCATAAAGAAAATTATAGCATAAAATTTTAACAAGGAGAAAAACAATCTTCCACATTTTCAACAAGGTTGATCCAAAATTCCCTGTAAAGGATCCAAGAGAGTTCCTTATGCTTAATTAAAGAATTCTTTGAGCCACCAAACATTCAGGCCAGAGTGAAAACTGACCATATGAATTAGGGTCTGTATTTAAAAATCAGGTGAATCAATAGTAAACCAAGAAATGTTCATGATATTTGATAGGTTTCTTAGTATTAAACAATAATTTTTAATTATATTTGAAAAAATTAGAAATCCAACCCCCTATATCCACTATAGATGAAATTGAAACCATTCATATATAAATGAATAACAAGCTATGTGTACCTTGATTCGATGAACGCTACTATTTTTTATCTCTAATCACATGATTAATAAAGAATTCTACAACAAAATAAAAGGGATTCATCCTCTATAGTGTATTCGTGAGTTTTTGTGAGTCACCCATTAATTAGGAAGGTCTATTTTACACTCCTTGAAATTATAGTGCATATCATAGAAAATATTGAAGAAAAAGAGAGATTTGGGGAGAGATAGAATCAACATGAGAGGAACTAGAATTTTTTGGAGTGAAATAGAGTCCCCTGCTAAATTGGGAACCCATAAAACTGGGGAGGGTGAGGTACACAACATTAACCAACACACTCTAACTAACCTTGGACACCATACTACTTTTCCATTCTTTTAACTTACTATCCACTTACATTTTCACCCATCTAAAATATGTCACATGCGACTTGAAAATAATTAGAGGGATTCCCTAGTACCAATCATGATACCTAATCTCTTGTAAAGTGATCCTTTTCTTGATAATAGACTTCAATAATTCTATGTACTATAAATAAATAATAAACTAGATTTTCAAAAATTAACTTTATACTAGGATAAAAACCCATACATGCTTAAACCATTATCAAAATATTGAAAACACAAACTCAAATCCCCAAGGAAATTGATAACATCATCTATAAAATTAAAATGAGAGATAAAAGTACTAGTCCTACTAATTAGGTCACCCTGATGTTCTTTCTCCTTGTAATCTCTTTCTAAAATAATGCTTAAAATCTCCAAATAAAGAAGAAACAAAAATGGAGATAAGGTGACCCCTTCGAGAATACCCCTAGATAGATTAAGGTGAATTATAAACTTTATATTAATGATAAATTAAAATTTCATGGCAGAAACCCACTTCATAAAAATATTTATAAACCTATCCCCAAAAACCAATAGTTACATGACTGTTTCTAATAAATCCCACTCCACATGATTATATTTCTTGCTCATATCTAGTTTTAAAACCATTTTCACAATCCTATTACCCCTCACATATTTAAAAATATATATAAATTTGAACGAAATAATAATATTGTCTCAAATATATTTCCTAGAAAAAATTCACATTGCCTCTTAGTGATGATACCTGGAAGTATACATAAAATATGATTATCCATATCCTTAGTGAAAATTTTATAGAGAAAAATATAGACTTATTAACCTAAAATAATAAATTAATTTAAGGTTATCAATTTTAGGGATTAAAAAATGTAAGTCTCACTGAAATAATAATATAACTAACCATGACTAATGAATTTAAAAAAAACACTAGTCACATATATACCAACAATAAGAAAAAAAATATTTTATAAAATAATACAATAATACCATCAAATATGGGGATTTATTGTACTATATCTAGAAAATAGCTTCCTGAACCTCCTTGGTAAAAAAATATTTCAAAAGGGAGTTTATGTTCAATGATACCTTCATATAAGAAAATCCCAAGTAAAATTATATAAAATCCTGATGAGAGGAATGAAAAATATACTATAAATATTGAAAAATGATACTTTACATCTTCTATCCTGAAACAATCCAAGTACCATTAGAGTCAAATATTCCCTTAATGATGTTGTGATATCAACACTTAGTGAACTTAGAATAAAATAAACAATTATTAGAACCCTCTCCTTATGTTATAGAGATTTGAACCTTTACTTTGATAAATTTTCCTCACAATATAGAAGAAATAAAAGTTCATCATCCAGTCAATCCAAATCAAAAGATAACCCACCATTATTCCCCATAACTTAATATTGTCCAGATACTTATACTTCCACTAAATATATTTGTATAAATTTACCACCATATTTCAGTTTCAACACCATAAGAAATGCCACTTATAACTTATATGAAATTTCAAATCCTCTATATTAGATTTAGGAGATCCCCCCCATGATCAAACAACCAATTTCTCACAATCTACCCACTTTGTCCAAAACTTAACAAACTTGGAAATATGAATAGAGGTGACTCTACCCATCCTCAAAGCTCGTATTAGAAGGATTTGATGATTCAAAGTGAACCCTGTATATATTGAACTCCATAACATGGGATTCAATTAATTCACTCCAAAGTGAAGACCGCATGGTCAATCTTATAATAAATATAATCATTTCCCTGTGTTACATTATTCTACGTAAATGGTATTCTCCCAAACCCCATCTCATCAAGTTTAAATGCCTATAATTTTTCTTGAAACTCTCCAATCTAACCCCAAACCCTCATATTACCCCTAAAATTTTTATCACCATCCATCATTAATGTATGTACTACACAACCACAATACTCCTTTTGATTCTTCCAAAATTCTAGGGAACCTTCATGATTTAAACCATAATCACAAATTTGAATGACCAAAGAATCTTGTGATATAGAAAAAATCACTATCATAAAGAGAGAGAACCAACAAATTTATATGAGTATTTGAATATGATTAAAGATAAATGTTAAAATTATATCACCAAACTAGGAGAAGGACACCAAAACAAACCTAAGATGGTATATATACCCCAAATCACCCTCCTAATCTAACATTAAAATGCTCAAAATCATGACAAAAAATATTGGTTTTCTTGAAAAACACCAAATCAGGACCACCCTCTTCATAACACTAAGGTTCTCATGAACAATTCAAGTGTTCCCAAACCCCTGACACTTCCAATTGAGGATAATCATTATTTACAGTTGGGTTTCACTATTTCCTATTCTATTAGAACAATAGAAATTAAATAAAGAAAAAAAATTACACCCACTCCATGTTGGGTGAAAAACCAAGTCCCACATTAGATTCCACAAAGGATGGTAGATAAAATATAATCATGGATAGGAATTACTCCTATTACCTAATGGGTTTTGGGATGAAACCCTAGAAGGGTGTTGGTCCTTAAATTCCTAGGGATAGAGAAAAATAATCCTGATGAGTGGTATCAATGCCATGTTCTGTCCCATGTGTAATGTAGGGTGGAGTTTTACCCAAACCAATTTGACATTGATAATGATAGATCATTTGAATCGTGTGGATCTACGGTGATTTGTGTCAAAATTCTTCCAAATAGTAGGGTTTACGAATTGAGTCTCGATGATGAGAAAATGATAGTTAAAGATAGATGGATCTAGGGGATTGTCATTGAAAGGGAGGTCTAATTGTGTGGACTTTATTTTGAGGGGAGAATTTATGGGTGAGAACCCAGGTACCTCATTGGATTTCATAAAGGATGGTGGATAACATATAAGATTGGATGGAAAATTCCTCCTATCACCTAATCAGTTTTAGAATGAAACCCTATAAGGGACTATGTGTTTGGACAGAAAGACCTAGGGTTAGATAAAAATGACCCTGACACACCATCCCCATTATCAATAGTTTTACCTTAACTCCAAGTTAGTCCCTCTTCAACTATATCTTGAGTTTTCACTAAAAAATAACTTATCTTCTTTGAACCAGGTCCACAATTAAATTTATTATCTAAATACGTACTTTCATCCTAATAAGATAGTTCATATTAAAAGAAAAAATAATTCCCCACATCTAACCTTAATTTCTCTGCACAATCACCTTTTTATAATAATTACTCACAATTCAAAAATTCTATAAATCCCTTAGCTTTTGACCTTAATCGTTTTATGTCACCCTAACATATTTTAATATTTTCTACCACAAGTTCCTTACTAGTCAATATTGGTTACTCTACTATATTCACTTTATGAATATCCATAAATAATTCACCATGTAAGGGGCCTTTATTCATATATTAATTATTATCTATCTGACCATATCAAACTATTCATGCATCCATTTACTATTCATACTCCAAACCCTAAGGAAGAAGAGTCCATCCACACTGACTACAAACCATAATCTTGAATTCTAAATCCCCTTATAAATTTAACAATATTTATAGAATCATTCTTAAAGCAATATCCATAACACCTAAAATATATGAAGTTTTAGGATAGATTATTTGAAACACTCTCAGTAAACTCCATCCAGGAGTTACTAATTGTTATGCATGTCTAAAAAAATATGGCAGGTTCATAAATATGAATGCCACCCAAAAATCTTATTTCCCTCCTTATGTACACCAAAACCTAGGACATAGTGGCTCATTCTCTTTCACCTCATCCTTTAAGCTCAAAAAAATGTTAAAATTCAAAAGGGACATCCTTGGAAAAATTAATTTCAAGAAGTGGAAAAAATTACTATCAAACTTACTTTATATTTATTATGGAAATAAAGATAAGTGGTAACCCATAGACCAGGATCCATAACCACGAGGATTAGAAGTCAATATCCTCCACTATCAAGTGTCAAGGAAATTTATTTAATATTAAAAGCTTCCTCATTTCTAACCATGAATAGTCATTAAAAATATTCCTTTTCATCACTTCAATGATAAATTGAAAAATAAAAATTTCAAATCCCATCAACATGATTTGAAAATTGAGATTAAGGTTACATACCCTTAAAAGAGTACATTGGATAGCTGGAACATTAAAAATATGATATAAAACTATCCTCCCTACAAGGGTATATATCTACAAGCTTTAGTCTACCCAAAAATCCTCCTCTAAATGAAGTGGTTCATCCTTATAGGAAAGATACAACATCTTCAAAAGAACCTCCTATATCCTTACTATAAGACCCTAATCTTAATAAAAAAATAAAATAAGAAAACAACCCCCATAGATAAAACCAATAACTAATGAACCCTAAACTCCTAACCATATAAATTTTCCAAAAGAAAACCACCATGAAGGAAATAAAGGACAAACTATTATAATTTTATTCATAAAATATATTAATTAGTCTGACTCGCATGCTTTAGAGGTGTGGATTGATGTGGTGGACTAAATATAGTGGATTAATTTATGATGTGGTTTTAAAATTGTGGGATCCCACATTGAATATGGGATAAAACTATTTAGTCTCCCTCCTTATAAATAAGGACCTTGGGAAGTAGATTTCTTTTTCATAAAAATGAATTTGATTAAGTGATTTAAAAAAATATTCATAATATTTTTTATTAATATATATATATAATAAAATAAAATAAAGTAATCTTTTTTAATTTTGAATAATTATGATATTATTCATGCCATTTCAAATCCAATTTTTGGGATTCAAATAGTGTTCACATCCTAAAGAAATGCAAGGGTTTAAATGAACAAAAATATTATTTAATAATTTAGTATGACAAAGTTGGTATATTTGGAACTGATTTTTTATCTATACATAAGAAGGTTCTTGATTATGCTTATAATCTAATCTTAAAAACAGTTATCCATTTATCTTCTCAATAAATTCTTAAATCTATGATCCATAATCTACCAGAAATATTTTAGAATTCATATGATGACCTAATAAGAACTAAGTGGGGGTAGATTAGACCATTTTAGATAGTGATTTAATCATGCTTCAAAGTATCCAATTTTCAAATTCCATTTTCCATTATTTTTTATACTATAGTTACAATATTCAAAAGGGTTTAATATAAAATAAAATAGAAGATGTATTTTAAATATCTTAAAGTGACGAATCAAGATATAGTTAAACTTGTTTATTTTGATGGAAATAACTTCTCCAAATTAAAATAAAATACATAGTTCCTCCTTATAGATTTAAATATCATTTACATTCTAGAACCAAAACTTCAACACATCCCTAATGAGCCCACTTCAATTCTTTATGGAACTCTCATTGGAATGACATAAGTAGAACACATTCATTTAATAGAGAAAATTGTGAAAATAATAAGGTTTTGTGTCAAGGAAATATTCTTAACACATTATAAAATAATATTTTATATCATCTCACCAAATGAAGTCTACTTAAGAGATATGGGATGTGATTGAATTAAACTACAAATCCAAAGAACAAGGTACAAAAAAAATTCTTCTTGAAAATTATCTCAATTCAATATGTCTTATAATAGGCCAGTGTTGGAGAATGTTCCTGAGCTCTGAGTCATCAAAAACAAATTATTTTACTTGAAATAAGAATGCCAAAAATTTTCCCTGTAGGTTTGATTATTTATAAGTTTCCACCTATGTTGAAAGATTTTGGTAAACCAGTTATTAAAAAGAGTGAGGATATTTCCTTAGATAAATTACAAAATATTATTCACATTGAAAAATAATCCATGTTGAGAGACATGGATAATTATATGTATATATTATTATAGTATAAGATGAATCCTTTAATATTCAAAAGAAATATATTGTTTAATTTAAAGACCAATTAAATAAAAACATTAAATTATTATAATCATATATAGGTAGTGAATACTTTGTGAATGAATTTAATGATTTTTGTGAAGAAAATGGTAAAATTCATCAATGTATTACTCCTCTTACACCAAAAAAAAGAATCATTTGAAAGGAAAAAATTATACTTTGGTATAAATATTAAATTTAATTATTAATAAATCTAATTTAACATTAAATTTATGGGACATAGATTTATTAAATACATGTCATGTTCATAATATAATTGTATATATGAAATTTAAGTTATGCCCTTATGAAATATAAAAAGTTAATTAGAATACCTAATATTTTATATTTTAAAGTGTTGGGGTGTTTATATTTCTATAGATTTCCTATTCCTAAAAAAACTAAAATTGGTCCTAGATTAATTAAAGGAGTTTCTATTTGTTATGTAGAAGATAAAAAATCATATATAATTATGGATTTGGAATCCAATGTCATTGTTGAATAAACTGATATATATTTTTTTGAAAATAAATATAATAAAGATAATTTGAAGGTAATTATTCCTCATAACCCTATCTCTTATACTCTATCTAGGTCAAATATAATAGTATTGAATAACGATGATTCTTGAGTTCAACCTAAATAGAGTATAAGAACTAGGAAATAGAAACTTCTACATCTGAAATTTATTTATCTTAATTCCATAATTTTCCTTATTTATGGAGATCCAAATACCCATCTTCTGAATAAATATCTTATGGTATTAACTATAAAGTATAACTCAAAGACATATAAAGAAGCTATGTCTTCTAGAGAAGTTTCTTTTTAGAAAGATGTAATTAATTATGAAATGGAGTCCATTATGTGGAATAACACTTGGGTCATTGTGTATTTTCTAAAAGGTTCAAAACAAATTGGTTATAAATGGGTATTTAAAAATAAGTATGATTCTAATGGTAACATTCAAGACATTAAATCAAGTTTGGTTTTAAGGGAAAAAAGAGATTGATTATTTTGATACATGTGCTCCTGAAGGTTGAATTACTTCAATAAGGATATTGATTACATTAGCTTTAATTATAAATTTATGTGTCAATCAAATAGATTTTAAAACTACATTTTTAAAATGATATTTAGATGAAAATATTTAAATGGAATTACTATATGGGTTTTTTTAAAAGTAATGAAAAGAAAGTGTGTAAACTAGTTAAATCACTTTGTGGACTTAAATAATATTTGAAACAATGTCATGAAAAGATTGATTTTATTATCTTATCAAATGTTTTTTTCAAAACAATGCAAATAAATATATTTATTCAAAATTTAAAAAGGAATATGGAGTTATTGTGTGCCTATATTTAGATGATATGTTAATTTTTTGAATCAATATAATTGGTGTAAATGAGAAAAATAACGATTTATCATTTATGTTTAAAATTAAAGATATTGGAATAGCTAATACTATTATAGGTATTGACATTAGAAAAAATAGAGTTGGTTACTCTTTAATCCATTATCATTACATAGGAAAAAATTTAAATAAATTTAATAATCTCGGTTTCAATGATGTTAATAATCCATTTGATTCTAGTGTTAAACTGTTTATAAATACGAGTAGATCTATATACCAACTTGAATATGCTAGTGTAACTTGTTATTTAATGTATGTAATGAATTGTATTAGACTTGATATTATTTTTTCAGTATTTAAAATTAGTATATATACTAGAAATCCTAGTGTAAATCATTATAAATTTATAACAAGAATATTTGGATACTTAAATAAGATTGAAGATTTAAGTTTATAGTATAATTATTATCCATTTGTCTTAGAAGGATAAACTAAAATGAGTTGGATTAATAGTGTTAGAGATAATCAATTCACATCTAGAGAGTTTTTTACACTTAGAGGTTGTGTTGTTTCTCAGGAGAGCAAGAAAAAAACATGTATTTCACATTCAACTATGAAGTTGGAGTCTATTACCTTAAAAAAATGTGAAAATGAAGTTGAATGGATTAAAAGCCTACTATTGTATATTAAATTTTATCCTAGTCTAATTCCTCCCATTTCTATCAATTCTGACACTAAAAAAACTTTATCAAAGGTGTATAATTTCATATACAATAGGAAGTCTAGACATATATGTTTAAATCATGATTACATGAGAAAATTGTTCCAAGATGGTATCATAAAAATTATTTCTGTAAGATAGTGTAAAAAACTTGTGTATTCATTTACAAAATCTCTAATAAGAGATATTTTTATTATAAATAATAAATATATGGGGTTAAAACCCATAGAATAAATAATTTTGAAATGGAAACCTAAAAATTTATTTAGGTAAATATGAATAAAAGTGTTTAATGGTAAAAATATAAAAATATGATTTTTTATATTGATAGTAACACCCTAATATTAAAGATTTATATTTTATTTCCTTTAGTATCTAATGTGTTCGATAGATTGTGATGAATGCAACATTAAACCAAAAACAAGTCGTGAAATAATATATGACCCTTAAAATGAAGTCATATAATTGATGGGTAAAAATAGATGTAAAAGAATTATTAAATATAGGTATAAATTAAAATAAAGGTCATTATCAATTCTAAGTCATTGATAAAATTCAATCAGTGTATATAAGTAACTAATAAGAATGATTTATGATTCAAAATGAAACCTTTCTAAAAATTATATTTTTATGAGGTTTTATAAAAAACTAAGTATATTATGGATAAGATATATTATTTATATGTATAAAATGTTAACACTAATTTTTATTTATAATTGATATTAAATAAGAATAAGAAAGTTAATATTTTAAAATTTTATTTTCCTATGAAAATAGTTTTCATTATATATTGATATTTTTATTTAAAAGTTAAATTATAAAATTTTAGAATTTTAATTTGAAGAAATTTAATTAATTTTTGAATTTATAATAACAATATTATATTAATATGTATTTTTTATATTTTTATAAAATAATTTATTTTAGGTGAATAGTAAAAAAATACTGATTTTTCTAATATTGTCACTTTTTTGACATTGTCATAGTATAATAATGACTTAAATGTTTTTGAAAACTCTTCATATAAATGATATATATTTATAAGTAAAATAAATTATTTCAAATTACCATTTTTTATTTATATGAACCATGTTTATCATTTTGGAGACATAAGTAATATTTTACTCTAAAAACTAATTTCTTCGATTATATTAAAAAATAAGTTTTTATCAATTGTAGAGATAAATTTATAAAATGGATTTAATATTTTATATAAACATGATAATATTATTTAATAAGGCCAATTTAATTTTTGGTTATAAAAGTATGATTACTAATATTAAAGTTAATGACCATGATAATGGTAAAACTACTATTTTTAAAGAATCATTTTATTGACATTGTATAATGTTTAACTAATAATATAAATTAATATCTTATCAGAAGTAACTTTAATATAATTTTTATACCTATATTTAAATAAATTGTCACTTGTTAAATTGGTAATCAATACTAAATAAGATTAAGAATACTTAATGGTGGAAAACAATTTCTACAAAACAATTTTTCTATATATAAAATGTTTTATTCTAAAATTTAATTTCATCTTAATTATAAATTGAATTAGATGAAGTGGATAATAAATTTAGGTTAATTAAAACTAAATTTGGTAAATGTGGTTATTTTATATGTTTATTAATGTAACACGTTGGGATTTTAAAAGAATACTATGTTCGATAGTGTATAAGACACACAACACTAATCTTAGACAAACTATGAAATATTATTATTTAAAAATTAATGATATAACCAAGATATTGAATTTATTAATATTAATAGTCAAATTATTACATATATAAGGGTCCTGATCAAAATAAATTTATTGATTAATTCTTAGTAAATAAGAACATGATTTTTAGTAGTCATTTAATGCTTTAAAAATACGTTTTCTTCAAAAGTGATTTTTATTACTTTTTGTGGGAAAATATTATAACTAATTTCATCTAATTTTATAAAATAAAATTCATAAAAAACTATCATTTTTTAAATCACCATATCAAAAGTATCATAGGGTTATTTTTTATATTTTTCTGAAAAAATTAATTTTCATTAAATAGTGAAAATACACATTTTTGTAAAACTATCATTTATTTTCATTAAAATTACCAATATTATTTGAATTTTATCAAAAATTGACAAAATTATTATTAAATTATATATAATATAACTAATTATATTTTAATTATCATTATAAGTAATTTTCATATAAGTTCATATTTGGGATTAAAAACACATCATTCTAGAAACTGTTTTTCATAGCATTTTATGCATTTATATTAAAATTGAATTCGTCCCCTTATAGGAATTTAATATTGAAAAATAGATCCCATATTTTAAATTTTGGAGTTTCAAATTTGGTAAATAATTCCCTTTTTTTATTATGAATAGTAACCTTAGTATCACCTCAGTAAGGATAAATCAGGTAATTAAGGTTAAAAATAATGTGATAAGGATTTAAAATAACCCTAAAACATTCATTTAGTATATTTTATGAGATTTGTTTTTACTATACTTATTAAATATTTTAATTTATGTCAATTGTTTCCCATTTTTCTTTTAAAATGACTTATACATTATTTTGATTAAAGAAAAATACAAAATGTCACTCTCTTACTTTTAAATTTATTGTATATGTTCATATAGAATTAAAAATAAGTTTTGAATGAATATTAAATATTATTATGAGAAAAATTAAACTATTTTTATGATGGTAATTTATTTATAATTTTTAGTGATGAAATAATTACCTTAAATGTTTATGAAACGTTGACATAGTGCTTGTGAAAGCTGTAGAAAAACGAAGTAAATGATTTTAAGACTATAAAATTAATTTTTTTGTTTATTTATAGTTCCTCGTGAATTTTATAGATATATATAACATATTTTATATGTTTTAAAATTATATATTCTAATACCCTTGCTATATTGATGTCTTTAAAGTCAAAGAAAATAAATAGCTCCCAAAATAACATTAATAATATTTCGTAATAAAATACATTTTATTAAATAATTTAAAATTCATAAAAACATATATTAGGTCAATTGAAATGTATATGATTTAAAATATTAACCATGGTCTATTTATGGATCACTTTTCCTTTTATAGTAACTTTGTTGACATCGAAAGAGCAAAAAACCTTGATATCATAGTAATCCTCAAAAGGGTTAACTGGGGGTTAAAAAAGTGAAAAGGAAAAAAATCACCTAAACTTGTATAAATTTTATTTTTTGATATTATTTATACTAATACTCATAATATATTCAAAATATATCAATTTTTCTCATATTTAAATGAAAATTAGTTTATATTAATTTAATATTCCCCTCCCCTCACTTATAAAAGGACGCCCCCTCTTCCATCATCTCTACAATTAATAAACCATTTTTTTGGACAATAACTTCCAAAATAACTTCCTTGAATCCATATAAACATTATTAATGTATTATTTTTGACATAATACAAACCTTATAGGGTTTAAGGCATAAATAAAAGGAGGTTGTCCGAAGAAGAGGCATAACTTTTAACCGAGTGTTTTCATTTTATTTATTCTTTTATCTCCTTAAAAACTATTCTAAAAATTTTGATAAAATGATGTAAGTGTATTAAATATAATTATATGTTATTATATTAATTTATTAACCTTAATCCATATTTTCTTCCATAATATGGTAAATTAAACCATCACTCGTGTGTACGGTGGACTACCACCTCACAAACCAATATAATTCATTTTCCATCACAACCTCTCAAAAATGGTTCTAATTATGAATTTAATGTATATTTATTATAATAATGAAATATTTATTATTATATAAAGATAATATATCATCTGTTTTTTTTCATCCATTGAAAAATTATAACATCATTTTGTGCGTACGCGTAAATTACCACCTCCATGATATAATGTGATTCATTTTTCTTCACTGCATCACATGGATGGTATATATAAAGTATTTAGATATATAATATGATATTTATGATCTAATAAATATTATATTGAGATAAAATAATACTTAACTTCTTTCTCTCACGTTCCTTGAAAAATGGAAATGTTACCCATGCATATGTATGACCTACCATCTGCATGATTGTAATGTAATACATTTTTCATAACCATCTACCATGGTTGGTTATAAAAGTATAATTAATGTATAAAAATGATAATTATTTCATAATTATTATTTTTTATATGATGGAAAAAAAATATCCCTTTGGAAATGGTTAATATACTGAATTCATTTTGAAGTTATGAGCCAGACATCCTCAAAACACCCGATGTGGACTAAGCAGATTAATTAATTAAATATGCCATTAAAATAAATAAAATAAATGGTTTCATTATCAAGGATTAAAATTTAAAAAAATTCTTAAGAAATTAAATAATTGATATAAGTGTATTATACAGGTGTTAAATGACATACATAACAAGTCTGGATTCAAGGTAAAGGATTTCATCTTAATTTCCCTTCATTAAGGCATATTTTAATATTACACACATAATTTATTTTATATGGTGTATATAATGACATTTTACATGCTATGTCATGAATCCTTCAAATTTAATGGTATTTTAGGTTCATTTCAAGTTATTACATCCAAATAGATTTGATTCGAAAGTTACCAAAGTAGTAAAAGGTTTCTTAACTCAATTTCCAGTCATTGGGTCAAATCTTCATTGATTATATTATGAAAAGATTATGTGTGAAATGAAATTTGATTTATTTATTTTATATTTAAACTTTTATTGTGTGTATTTACATTTGTTACATATAATATCATCATTGATTAACTATCAATTTAATGATATGGTCATTGTATGGGTTTACAATTTCAATAGTCTTCTTTGGGACATATGTTATGTTTTACACCTATCTTATTTTATGTAGTATATCTACTATCCATTTGATATTTTGTATCATGAATATTCTTATACTCAGGGTATTTAAAGTTTCATTTTATGTTATTCCTTTTATTGGAATTGTGATTGAAAAGTTATCAAAGTGGAAAGAGATTAATGTTTTAATCTCATTTTAATTGGGATTATTTATGTATGAATTTACAATGAGGAAATTATATTATTATTATATGATAAACCCCTTTATTTTTTTTTAATACTATGTTTATTTATAGATTTTTTAAAATTTAGTACCATTTTTCTTCTTTGGTACTCAAATGGTCAAGAAAATGTTTTTAATAAAAGCTGACTTTTTTTCTCTTATTTTGGTTAGAAATTTTTTTCATTTGTATCCATATTTTATAAAAAATTTCAATAATTTTTTAAAATATTATTGAATTATTTTTTAAATTCATTTTTACCTTTTTTTTTACTTTTTACCAAAAATTTTAGAAAGAATCTTATTATAACTTTCTGAATAAGGTACTTTTTACCAAATGTATTAATATAATCTTTGTTTTTTTAATAATTATGGAATGAAAATAATTACACACCATCAAGAACACTCAATTATTTGAATATTACTTTACAATTTTCCATGTTTTTTTCAAAGAAAATGTTTTCCTCGATATTTTGTAAATTTTTATATTTTAAATAAGAGATTTCAAAATGAAAAATTTATTTTCCTTACGAATGTTTTTAATGATATTTTTATGTTATTTATATTCATAAATGAAAAAAATTATTTTAATTATAATACATTTTGGATATGTTATAATGATACCATCCTTATTCTTTTTCTAGATGGATTATGATTGTTTCAAAGATGTTTTCATGTAACTCGTTTATTTCACCTAATTTAGCTAAGATATAAATAATGATGGTTGTTTTCGAGGGTTTTATATTGAAAATCACAATATTATAAATGTTTTACTCATGATATAGAACTTGGAAATTATTTATTATGACGGGTGATCCTAATATAGATTATTATCATGGGTGATCTCGACATAGATCTCCAATGCATTGGGTAAATGGGTGATGTTAACTAGTTATAGGTTTCTCCTAAGATATTATTAGAATTTACCAGGTAAGTTATTCTATTTATAAGAGTGATTATAATAGTGGTATGAAAATGATTTTCCAATTTACCAAAATGTGTTATTTATACTTTCATCAATTTTTAATGGATCATTTGTGAAAGTATTGTTTTAACATGGCTCATGATTGTTGACTTATATGAGTCTTATCTTATGTTAAATCTTCATGACATGTTTCATGATTTATGATCCATGATTTTATGGGTATGAATTCTATTATTTTATTCTCATTCAATTTAATTATGTCATCATAACCTCATTCTCATATTTTTCTCACTAACTACATTCAACTGTTAATGAATATATTTACCTTTATTGGGTATTTGAGCTCACATTTCTTATGTTTCTTTTTCCCCTAGGTTATAAAGAATGATGTTAAATGAATTATGTTTATAAATGTTTCATGTGTGGATAATTTTATGGGAGATGATTACTAATTATTTGGGAATAATAAAATATGGGTAGAGTGAAAAAATTACCTCTTAAAGACATGGGTATGAGTTTTTAATTAATCTCTAAAACTCTAAATTAACAAGGCCCTTGGATATGTAAGTGAACCAATATTTTTCGTTTTATTTTCTACATTTTATATCACTAAAATTGGGTCATTTTTAATGGTATAAAAGAAAAAATGTAAATTTTATGTTTTTACCACTAAATCAGGGAGTGTATATTTGGGGTTGTTATAAGTAAAACATAAATTACTTGGGTAAAAACTAGTTACCCTATTAAAAACAAAAAGGTAAAATTAAAATTTATGATAAAATGGATTCCAAACTATTTAAAAATGTATGGAAATACTTATTTTAGGATTTATCATTCTAATGTCACCCCAAAATCCATTATTATGATATTTTGTAACCATTTACCCTTGAATAATTTCATTCCATTATTGAAATATAATGGGTGTTCACAAAAGTTCCCTTTTATTCACTTATAAAAGGGGATCAATTACACCCTTTAAATTATCCACTTTAACTTTGAAATATCTTATAAACCTTACATAATTTTTATCTCCTATAATTAATTTTCATTTCTTAAAGTAATTGGTCACTACAAGTTATCATATTTCCTTCAATTATATGGAGTTCATTAAGAGGATGTTCAAGGTCTCGATGTAAGTATTACTTAATCATTAACCATTTATTATTTTTATTTCCCTTACAAAACTACCCTAAACATAGTGATATAATTACCTTAGTATCATTAGTGTATCGATGTTTTATTATATTAATGTAACAACCCTTATTTATTCCTTCCCATCCACTTAGAAAAATAAAAGTATGTCGATCATCTGTTTTGTGGAATACCACCTCCACGAAGAGACATCTTCATTTTTTCAGCACCACCTTTCTTTACTAGTTATAAGGATAAAATTAAATAATAAATGTGATATATATAATATAATTATTTATATGAATATATAACTTATTATCCACCTTCATTTCCACTTATTCGTTTGGAAATGAAAATGTTAAAAGTGTGTTGTGTATTGTGTAGACTACTACCTTCATGAAGTAACATTTTTTGTTTTTCATCTTGATTTTCAATATTTATCCAAAAAACATAAAATTTTATTTAAAACCTTAATAAATTATAAATAATATCATTATTATTTTATTATAATGATATTATTTCATAATAAACAACTTTTTAACCATACTCACCCATCAAATTATGGCGTGTTCATGTTTGGTTCAGTATAACTACCTATTTAAACAATGTTATAAACTCTATCATGGATAACTACGGGGAATGAAATAAAATTATTATTATAATTTAATAAGAAAAATATTATTATTTTATGGTTTGGTAAAGGTTTTATTATTTATTTAACCTACTATTAAAATTTTATCTTTGATCACTAAAATTACTAAAATAAATATGACACCGATTATATTTTCACACAATATAAATAATGTAAAAATGGAATGTGATAATAGATTTATAAATAAATAAAATTTATCTAGAATATCACCTTAAGTTGTCTAAGAATTATAAACATTGTAAGAATAATAAATAATAACACCGCCATTACGAAACTAGTTCAAAACAATCAATATAACTCACACTTGATAACAAAAAAAGATAATAATTAACTAATATACATGTAGAAAATAATGTAAAAGAATTTTATAAAATGTTATAGATATGAATAAATTTATAAAATAAGATATTTAGATAGTTATTTTTTTATACAAGGTATTTAAGTGATTTAGTGGAAGTTTATAATTAAGTTAAGGGATTCTACATCTCAATTTATACTATTTGAGGTATGGTGTGTTTTGTGAAACATTTTCCCTTTTATATGGTGTTATTTTAATTAAATTACCATGAAATTATTTTAATATATTTCTTATTTAATTAATGTGACATAGAAATCTAAATCTAGTTCCCTTATTCATTCATTTTTTTATTTAAGTGTTACCTAAGATGTAAGTGTTTTTGCTAACTCAATTTTCTTCTACTCGGTTATAAAATTTATTATTGAAACTCTATTTTTATGATAAGATGAATTTATATATACATTTTGGATGCATTTACTTAAGTTTTATTCAAGTTTTATTTTATAATGCACTGGGTTTTGGTTTTTTTTCATGAGTTATTAATTTTGGACTCAAAGGAGGAAATGTTTAAAAGTGGGGGGAAAGGATTTACACATCGTGTATAACATACATGATGTGTATTCCTCATTAATAGAATGTATGAAGAGTCACAGACTAACCCATAAAGACTTTTCATGTTGTTAAGATCTTACATGAAGTGCATAAACATTACACATCATGAAAATTTGAAAATCAAAATCCTATTGAAAGATAATCAAACACCTGATGTGTAGAATATACACAATGTGAAAATGTTCGAGGTCCCATTCAGTCAAAGATACATCCTAAATGTCTAGTGAGATTCAATATTTTCAAAGGATATTGTGGATCTAGAGTACACCATGTGTAAACCATACACATCATGTAAAAGTTGAAATAGGAATCCACTTAAAGAAAATAAAATATGTGAATGCTTTACACATCATGTATCTTTTGTCCTATTTATATTTTAGTGACGCCACCACAAACAGAGATCTTGGGAGAACTTCATTTTCTCTCATTTTATTCTTATTTTTTCATTTATTTCACATCTAAACTCAGTTTTAATTCATTAATTTGTTTGTTTTACCAAATCCATTTTAGTTTTTTACCATTATTTATTCATTCTTAGATCATTATGATTATATGTCTGTTTCTACACTCTCTTTTGATATCATTAATTGTCCTTCATTGACACTTGTTTTTCCTTCATTGTTTCTTCATTCTGAGTAAGTGTTTTATTGGATTTACATTGATTTTTAATTTTTTATCTTGATTATTTCTTATTATAAATTTTTTATTGCTTAGTTTTCAGCCATTTCATGATTATAATAAACATGTATTATATTCCTTTGATTTTGATCAATAATATCATGCATGGATAACCCTATTATGGTAAGGGGTCGAGAGTAGGGGGCTTTCAGAACCTGATGAATCCAAAAATTAAACTTTTGTAACCCTACATCTAGTAATTAGGTTAAAAACAACTATTCATCACATTCTCTTGTACAGCCTTAACCATATGAGGTACAATTGAATGAAACTGACCTAATTGGAGTTGAACAGGCTATGACCTTTAACCTGTGACACTTTCTGCACAGAATTTATGCATAATGCATCTAGTTTGTTAGTTATACCTGAACCAAGGGATATTTACAACATGGGTAGGGCTAATAATTTTGACCAAAACAAATTGGTGAGATTTTCACCACTTCTTAGCCTAATCCATATGAATTTTCCAATATAGATTTAGGATTATCTTTTTCATAAAGACCTAAAACCGACCATGATACCTTATTAATTATATTAATTAAATACAAACTACCTAGTTCTATAAAAACAATATATATATATATAATGGATGTGAGGAATCCTTTCAAAGGGTTTTTCTCGAATGGTTACTTTCTTTCCAGTGACCCCTGTGGGTTTGACCCTTCATTGCCACTTCAATACACCCTAGTAGTAAGTGTAGTTTGGGAACATAAATTTATAATCCGATCAATGCCCACATGCATCAACTGATTTGTGTGCGCGCATCACGTTCCAAGCTTGATTTATTATAAATAATGAATTCTTGGTATTTTATTTCCTCTTTATTTTCCATGGTTCAATAATTATTCCATACAACCTCATTATCAAATGATTATTACTTCAAATATTATGTTACTTGTGAGGGGTTCTTGTCTCAAATTTAACTTCTTGAGACATATTTCATATTGTGCAACATGATATATTTGTTATATTGTAATTAATACCTAATGAATATATTTTACTATATTCACGTAATTTATGAATTTTGAGGATCTATATCATGTTATTTCTTTAAATGGATTTAATTTCGAAGGATGCTAAGGTTGCATGGGTTTTTTGAAAACTAAATTTTCTTCCATTGAGTTAAAAAATTTCTTATTGAAATTATATTGTTCCAAGATTGATTCATTCTACCTAATGAATAATTAGTATTTTATTTCCTATTTATTTTCTAGTTTTCTACATTTCTTATTTAAAACCTTATTATCATATGATTATTACCTCAATGATTATGTTACTTATAAGAGTTTGTGCTAACTCAATTTTATTTTATTGAATTACAAACTTTCTTATTAAATTACATTGTTATAAGTTTGATTTATTTTACCCATTAAATAATTTTTATTATGTTTCTTACATCTTTTCTAGTGTTATAAATTTCTTCTATATAACCTCATTATAAAAGGATTCTTACATAAAAGATTATGCTACCAGTAAGGGTTTCTTGTCTCAAGTTTTACCACTTGAGAAATATTTCTTATTATACATCATTTTTTTATTTTTATGGTGTATATATTTTCCCTTTAATATTTTTTTCATGATCCTCTCATTATTCATGATATTTTATGTTCCATTTGAAATTCTACCCTTAAAGGGGTTTTGACTTGAAAGTTTATAAGGTTATAAGGGTTTCTTTGCCTTATTTTCAATTCAATAAGATATTTTTTATATTATACATCATATTTCCATTAATATAGTTTATTAACATCCCTATTTAATCTTTTTATAATGAATATATTTCTTTTCATTATATTTGAATTTCATTCTCTCTCTCCCATGTTCTTTTGATTCCTACATTACCATTATCATAATGATTTTTATATCACTTTTTTCTTCATTGAGATATGATTTGTATTCACCACTTGTTTCTTAGTTATGGTATATATATTAGCCATGTAATATTTTCTAAATCCTATCATATTATTTTATTTTGGGGGATTAAAATATTTTAAATCTATCAATTCCTTTGTATTTCCGAATCATCCTTTGTTATAAGCATGTTTTTTTAGAGTTGGTGTCTTAGAATAAACTATTTATACTATAGATTTCATTTATATTCAAATAAGTGGATGTTAATTAAAATATATTATTACATATTATTCATATTTATTCATGAATTTAATATAATAATATCACATAGTATCCATCGTACTGAAAAGAATATAATAATTACCCACTATGATGAAAACCTGTAAGTGCCATGATGATATTCTTAAAGCTTGTTCTATGGTTGGATAATGTTCAATTATGGGGGCATATAATATGTTCACTATGAAATACAATTACTCGTAAGAAGATGATACTTCATCTCATGAAATTCTTACTTGGTAATACCCATGATGTGAGATTATGGGAACATACCCACCTGTAGGAATTCCACATGTTTATGTTTCATTGGATTTTCCACACTATGAGTGTGTGTAATAATCCTTAAACTTTAAGATTATTATTAATACATGTCATGAATTGTACAATTTTATTTATTTTTGTAAACTATGATGACATATGATCACTTGGAAGTTGTGTACTTTAGGTGTGTCATAAATGATATGTTATTAATGACTAAGTCGAGGAAGGATTTTTCCCTTCAATATTTATGGAAGTTTATATATAAACACTTTAATTTAAATTAAACCACTACATTAAATTCCATGTCCACGGTGTATTGATGAGTTTATTTCAGATAGTCAAAGAAATATGTATCAAGCATACAGGTTGATGACACAAGTGTGCAACCTACTTGATGAGATATAAAGACAAAAGGATTTTATTACATAGTGAGTGCTCATAAGTAGTTTTATCATTCCGAATTATCTTCTTCCTATTTGGATTCTTTGATCAGTTTCTAGACAATAATCTTAGAATAAAATAAATAATGCCTAATGCCACTGAGGAAGAGGCCTAAATGGTCAAACATAAAGTGTTTCCATTGATCTCAATTAAATATTATTTATATTTATCAATTTGAATATATATTATTCTACAATTTGAGAATTTATATTTATTCAAGATTTATTAAATGTTCAAAAAATATTAAATAAATATTTATTCACAAGGTAATTGTCTAATTATGTGAATATATAATATTTATTTATCTCTACTTATTCACATTGTGATAAATAATTTATTTAGTTTTGAGAATATTAAATAAATATTTATTCACCAGTATATGAATATAATATTTATATATTTGTTAAATGAATAAATATTTAATAATAATATTTATTTGGGTATTCAATAAATTTTGAGGAGGAATAGAGGACTAAGATTAAGTTCAATGATAAATATTAATTTTCAAGATGGTAAAATAATATTTATCATTGCACCAGTTAGTGAAAATGATGAGATAATAATATTATTATTATTATAATTATATTACATGGAATGGGGTCTCATATGGGTTTAATAAATAATTAAGGGTCCTTTTTCAATTAATAAAATATTAAACCCTAAATATGGGTCTATAAATAGACCACTAGAATATTCTGGAGAAGGTTAATCATTGTGCACAATACTTCTCTAGATAATTATCCTCATAATCTCATATTCTAAAGAATGGGAAGAATAAGAGAGGTTCATTCAAGCCCGAAGGGACATAAAGTGATCAATGACTGACTGAAACTTCAATTTTTATTATCATTATGAAAAAGAAAAGGAGTCATGAGGGATGAAAGTGTTGAATACCAAGTGAATCGCCACAAAATATTATATTATAGTATTGGGGGATAGAATCAATATATTAATAAATAATAATTCTCTCATTAGTGCTTGCGTGTTTGGCTAGCTTATCTGCAATGAAGTTCCCTTCTCTTAACATGTGACTAACCTCAATGCCTTGATTCAGAATCATTATTAATTCCCTTATAATATAAAAAATATCCCAAGGTATGTAACTATTGTTTCCAAGAAAACAAACCATAATGGAAGAATCGGACCATCCATAATAATCGTCAAATTAAATAGATTATAAATAAGTAGGTCGCTATGCATGGGCCTTGCTTCATAACCCATGGAATTCCCTGGAGCAAAAAAAAATATTTAATCCAAGAAAAAATGATCCCCTTTTTCATGTACTTATCCTCCCCCTCATATGACCCCATGATTTAAAGATCCATCCATATTAAATTTTAATCCCAACCTTGGAGGAGACCATCTGACCTATCTTCCCCTACCGGTGTTGCATCTACTCGATGAAGGAATAGAGAACGTTAGAAAATTACCTCCTAGAAAATACAGTGACCCCCACCAATGAGGGAACCAAGTTGCACTACTAGGGACTTACCACGAACCTTTAAGACTAAGAACAATGCCATTTTATCATTCATTGTTCAATTCCTAGTATCCCAAATAATCCAACACACCTCTTTATGCACCACCACGTGAGCTTTCACATCAATACCAAACTGATCAATTCCTTGAAACCAAGAAGAAATAAACTCCCCCATGGGATCCCATTGAGGAGTGATCCCCATTCATTAACCTATGATACTCCACAAGTATATATCCTAATCACTTTAAAATAAATGATTCCATATCGTTTCCACTTTTGGAGAAGCACCGCACTAGAAACGTGAAGCCAACTGGATCCCATTCTTTTGGATATTTCCATCTGTAGGGATAACATTATTCCTTAAGTGCCACATAAAGAATTTGAATTTCATAGGGATCACCTTACACCAAAAAATTGATTCCATTACATATGGATATATGTTTTCATGAAACCCTATATGAAATTCCTTGTTATAAAAATTCCCTGATGTTGAGTTTGAAAAAACTCACTTGTCAGGTTCTGTCCCCAAGAAAATGCTCGCATGCAGCACCTTTTGATCAATATCTAATTTTGAGTTAATAAGACCTGGTAAAAGTATTTCTTATCTTAAAGTGATATATGGTTCTAGACATCCAATAAATAGTAGGTTTTTGGCTCCTACCCAGTTATCCTTTCAATAGCTTATATCACTGCTTCCCACTACTCACCTAACCTTCTCTTTTAGTAGCTCCAAATGATCAACCATTCATATTGCCAGATTCGACAGCCTCCTAGTTCCCTCACCCAATGTTCTCCATTCATCACCATATTTTATATTCATAAATCTCTCCCATAAACTACTTCCTTTGATAATTTCTTAGGCTATATTAGATTTCATGTCCTACATGGAACCCTTCATGCTACGTAAGTTTATCCCTCCATCATCTATGGGCTTATCCAACCTCTCCCATTAGGCCTAATGAAATATTTTTCTTTGGTTGGAATACCATATAAATTTGTTCATAATTCTCTCTATCCTATCATTTGTCCCCTTGGTTGGATTAATGATCAAAATAATGTTCATTGGTTTTAAAGATAGGACATTTTCTCCAAAGCGATCCTCCCTCTAAAGAAGATATAATGGTTATTCTAGTTGAGAATATGTCTCATTATCCTATTGATAATATCATTGAACAAAACATTCTAAATCCTACCATATGAAATAGGAACTCCTAGAAATCCATCGGCAAGGAGTGCTTTGGAATTCCAAGTCTATCTTGAATGAGTCTACTTCTTGTCATACATTTTTTGTGAAGAAACACACTACTTTTGTTTTTATTGATCCAATGCCCACTCAAAGTACCGTAAGAATCCAATATTATATTAAAACCATCTATGGAACTTTTTCTACCATTAAATAAAAATATCATATCATCTACAAACATTAAGTGAGAGATCATAGAGTTCTCACTCTTACTTATAAAAGGAATTATCATCCCTCCCTCCATACCATGATGGATATTCCTAGAAAGATCCTCTTATTCCATAATAAAGAGGTTGGGGGACATCATGTCACCCTTCCTAAGACACCTCACTGGTTTTAAAAAGATAAACACCTTACTCATGTTAGATATGAACACCCAAGGTGAAGTGTAAAATCTAAATAAAATGTCTCAGAACCATATTGAGAACCCAAAGTGTCTCATGAACCTCAAAATAGATCTCCATTCAATATGATCGTTCACCTTTTCCATGTCCACTTACACCATAATATTATACCCAACGCTCCTCTTAATGATATCAGCAACCATTTATTCAGCGATGTTGATGGACACTTGAATGTTTTGTCCCTAGAAAAAACATGTTATTCCTCATATATTACTCTTTGAAGAATCGTCCCAAGTATTTTTTTTAGGAGGAAATAAAGGATTTTGTAACTGAAATTTCAAAAACATATGGTCTTATACTGGTTAAGCTCATTTTGGTCTTTAACTTTATGTATGAGGACCATCCTAAAGGCACTTGTGGATCTAATCAGAGTATCCCCTAGAAGAATTCCCGAACTAATTCTAGTTTGGGTCCTTGCTATGAAATGATGTTATAACGATTGGGTTATAATGATCAACATCCTCAGTGTATAAAGGTCTTAAGATCAAGGTGACATTTCTTCTTATGATTAAATTAATTATAAAATTTATTTTAAAATGTATTCTCTTATTTCCAACATTTTATTTTTCAATATTCTTCAGAAAAAATTTTATTTTTCATGATTTTTATGCCTTGTACATTGAAAATGGTCCTTCGAATCCAAAAAAAATCAGTTTCCCATAGGCCAAATATGCAGTTTTGATGTGTCCAAAACTATAAAGTGGTATTAGAGTAGTCATTTTCAAATTTATAATTATTTATTTGATTTTTTATCATTACACATTTAAAAGTTAAATTTCATTCCACATTTTATTAATTCTTTGTCTGATCAATGAGATCACTTCTTCCTCCTCTTCATTTCCTGCTTATATAACTAAGATAGGTTAATAATTAATAAATAATACATCTAAAAAACCCATCCAAAGGTTCCAATAACTCTATCCAGATAATACAGTGTTACATGGATTGTAATCCTTTGTCACACGTCGTGTATCTTTGTTCATGGAACCAAGACACCTGTGTGGACTCAGGGTCATTATGTAATGAATATATGCCATATGAATTAAATTAACCATGTGTTTACCAACTAGGGTGGTTCACGATTTTTTCATACTTCACACCATGTAGATTTCCTATACGCCATGTAGTCTACATGTTTTTGTGGAAGAAAACACAGGTTCAAGACACATCACATAAGTAATACACTATACATATTTAATACATGAATCATATAGGATGAAAGCCATAAAACTTGAATTATACCCCATTTATACTTCCTACACATAATGTACCTCTTAAATGTCCATTATAAGTATAGGTTGAGTCCCTAGGTATGTACTACAGACATCTGATAAAGTAAATTACATGTTGTGTGGCCAGCCTGCACACGCCATGTACTTTACCTATTTACAAAGAAATACTAAATTTAATTAATTAATCCATCTAAAATAATATATCTAGGTTCTTCAAGTTATTAAATTTATAGTACATGTCGATCGATAAGTTTTATATTATATTAAATTATTAATTAATTCTGTATAATATTCAAAACTGCAAGTCACGTATGGTCATTGTATACTAAAGACTCTGCATTCATTAAATCATACATGGAACATAATTTTCATGTGTTTTTTGTGTCATTAATTTGATAATACACATCATGAAATTATAAAATATTCCATGTACATAATTTTTCATTTGACTGAATTGTATACAAAAATACCATACTGAGTAGTTCAGATAGGTAATCATCGAATTCCTTCCAAATACAAAAGCTATGCACCATTTTATTAAATTTTAAATAAAATTTAATTATTATTTTTATTTAAAATAATATAATGTGGGAATCTCCAGGAAAATTGGATGGAATAAGATAAAATTAATTAACTGATTAATAAGATAATTAATCTAATTAATCAGTGTACATTTTATCTTATCAAAGAAGATATTGAAGTGAATGTTAGATGGTTGTTTTAAATGTGTATTTTTTGCATGCGTATGACCAATCATGAGATTTAATAATACCTATATATTTGTTTTTTTATTTTATTTTATTTTATTTCATGGGTTTTCCATTAGTTATCCTTAAATTAAATATGACTACTTTGTGTCATCCCTCCCTCTTTTATTATATGTGACTTGTGTGTCTAATGTTGTTTTATGTAATTCCCCTTATCTAATTCTTTGGTTCCCCTCACCTGAATGTGAGTTACTAGAAAAATGTTATAAATGATTATCCAAAGGAACATGGAGTCTATTCAAGGTATAATTGAGGTGGTTTAAGACATAACTGAGATAAAACCAACCCAAGAAATACATCGGTGGACAGGTGGAATATTGAAACTCGTGCCAAGACCAACACCAGGAATTTTCCCCAAGGGTCATGGGTAGATTTATTTTCCTCTAAATAAATCAAACATTAAATAAGCTCATGATTATTTCATTTATTTATTTACTTTATTTTAGTCTTATTCAAGCTTTATTTTATGGATGAAAGACTACGATCACATAAATAAATGGTTTAAGAGGAAAAGATAGAGTTAAAATAAAATGATTATGAAAAACAATTATAAATAAATGTTTAATCACTTAATTAAAATACACTTAATATTAAAAATATATGTAAAATATAAAATAAGAAAATTGACAAGTAATATACAAAATCCCAAGGGTTAATATTAAGTCATTATGACTTCTATTATCTAAATTAATACAAGCCATACTTAAAGTGTTGGTTCATGCCATAGTTTGGGGAACTTTTAATTATTGGGGAGTCTTAACTAAGGTTATGGGTCAACTTAACCAAACTTTTATTGAATTTAATAGCCATAGTCTATTTAATACAAATTTTGAGGCATGAGTTGAGAAAATATAACTCGGGATTTCTAGATTGGGGATTCCACTCAAAAAAACATGGAATTGCATGCTAGTGGTTGGAAATAACGCCTACCTAAAAACATTATTATGGTTTTCATGGATATATTATGGATCATAATAAGGGATGCATGGATCATTTCCACTAGAATTTATAAAGTGAATGGAAATTCCATGTTCAATAGTGAGGGTTGTTGAGACTTGAAAAAATAGTGGGAGACTTAATAAAATTTAAATTATTATTATTATGTCCCACATAAATTATAATAAAAATAATTATTAATAATATTCTAGAATCCTTAGTCCTTGATCCACTTGATAAGGAGGAAAATGATGAGGAGTTCACTATCTATAAAAAAATCCAGAATGATACACTATATGTTTAATGTTTAGGTTTGTGATCAATGTCTAAAAAACTCATGAATTCACATTAGAACATAGATTCCTATATCATGCTCTAACATATATATGGTATTTATCTAGAGAGAGAAATATAGGTATGGTTTGAGATATCTAAAGTGCTCTTAATGAGAAATATTGGAGAGGTGTGCCAACTGGGACTCATGTAGTCAAACTTATTGGCTATATTGAGTGGAAAAAGGTTCTAAGGTTTAATCTGACTAAATAACTTTAAAATAATCTCATTATTTTATAAATTCCTTAGAGATTTTTTAGTTTTATTTTCAATTTCAATATAAAGAACATAGATAAGTCTCTCCCAAATCTTTTTACTCTACTTTTCCAAGCTGAAAATGATATGAAGAGAGAAAATACTTTTTTCCTATGTTGAATAAAGGGAAAGTCCAGGAGAAGAGCTCCAATACTAACTCCAAGTCTAAATATTCTTTACAATACCATTATTAAAAGAGGATGATAAAGGGGAAAACAAGTGAATAAGACATTGTATATTTTTCATGTGGAAAGAAGGGTCACTGAAAGAAAAACTACACTTGGACAAAGAAGCAAGGGAAGCTTCATGTGTGTTTATTATTGAGTGTAATCTATCAATTTCTATAAATTGGGTATGAAATATGTTTTTTTATACTCACATATGTATTCAAAAATATGAACCAAGTAGATTTTAGAAGATTTCCTGAGGTGAGGTAGATCTACAAGTAGCCAATGGATCTAGAATTTCTATTGTGGATATTGGGGACTACCACCTCATATTGCTGATTGGAATGATCCTGGTTCTAAAATATTATTATTATGTGCCTTCAGTCACCAAAAATATTATTTATGTGTCCAAAATTGACATAGATGGATTTATTTTCAAATTTGGAAATAATTGATGCTTATTTTACTTGGAAAACATTTGTTACGGTAAGATATATTTAAATAACATTCTTGACATGTTGGACTAAACAAACCAAGTAATGACTATTGATAATGAATATAGTTTGAATGAATCATACCAAACTTAACTATGGAATCACTGGCTAGGTCATGTGAACAAAATGAATTTGACCAGATTATACCATGATGGGTATTTGGATTCATTTGAACTAAAACCACTTGGTGTATTCATGCATATTTACAAGGAAAATGAGCAAATCCCCATTTAGTGTAAAATGTGAAAGGTCCAATAAGATTATTGATTTGGTTGATATTGATGTGTGTAGACCATTTCTATTTGAATACTTAGGTGGGTACTCAAACTTCATAACTTTTACTAGTAAATTTAGTAGATATGGATATGTATACCTAATGAGGTATAAGTTGGATTCCTTTAATAGATTAAACGAATATAAGAATTAAGTTGAGAACCAACTTGGAAAGAAGATTAATAAAATCTTCTTATAGTATTAAAAATAATATCTTAATCAAGACTTCATTGAATATCTATAGGATTTTGTGATCATATCTCAGATCAATCCTCCTTACACACCAAAATGAAATGGTGTAAGTGAAATGAGAAACCACACCCTATTAGACATGGTGAGATCAATGATGATTCATGTGAGTATTCTATTATCCATTTGGGGATAAGCATTGTAGAAAACAACATAAATACTAAACCAATTACCAACTTAATAAGCAACTGATATTCCATACCATATTTGGTATGAAAATAAACATATGTTTTCACATGTATAATTGTGGGGTTCGAAGAATTTGTTAAGGATATTTTTGGTAACAAACTTTCACCCTGAGGCACTAAGTTTATATTTATATGGTATCCTAATGAAACTAATGGATATTACCTATATGATCATTTATATTAGAAATTTGGGGTTAAAATATGTCCCACCTTTTTTTAAATAGATTGCATCTCTAGAGTAGATAGTGTGATAGGGATAGATTTTGATGAAGTATAAGCTCAAGATACACATGAGTTGGAATAATAATAGATTCCAAAAATCCCCAAGGAAGAGGATGTTATAGAGACAGAAGTACTACATATGAGTATGAGAGAGGTTAGAGAACTAGAATGATATAGTTTTCTAGTCACCAAATATGGTGACTCGTTATTAGTTGATAATAATTATTTTGTAACATACAAGGAAGTAGTAAGTGAAAAAAAATCTACCAAATGGAAAGAGTATTAATTCATAAATAGATTCCATATACTCTAACCAAGTTTGGGTTATGGTATATCCTCCAATATATGAAAATCCCATTAGTTGTAAATGATTATTCAACAATAAACTAGTCATGGAAGTAAAATTCAATACCTATAAGGAATGATTAGTTGTAAAAGGTTTCAAACAACATCAAGGCCTAGACAATGAATAAACCTTTTCACCAATTTCTATAAAAAAATAAATCATAATTCGACATTCCTTAATAGCTTACCATGGCTATGAGATTTTAAAGATAGATATTAAAATAGATTTCCTTGATGGGAACCTTTAGGAAGATGTATATATGACACAACTTAAAGGGTTTTTTATTCCAAAAGATGCCAAAAAAGTATGAAACTTGCAAAGATTCATTTATAAATTAAAGAATCTTGGTCATGGAAAAATCATTTTGATGAATATATAAGAAAATTTTATGTTATAAATAATGAATTTGAGCCTTTCATCTATAAGTGGTTTAGTGGGTGTGCAATAATTTTTTTAATAGTTTATAATAATGATGTACTACTCATTAGAAGAAACTCCAGTCTTACAGTCTATTAAAGAATGGTTAAATAAATACTTCTCTGTGACAGGATTATGTGGAACAATATATATTCTTGGGATCAAGATCCATCATGATAGATCCAAAAGGCTTCTTGGAATAATTCAAAGTACATGCATTTACAAGATACTAAATAGATTCAGTAGGGAACAATTCAATAGGGGATTACTGCTAGTGTCACATGGAATTCATATTTCTAATATAATGTTTCCTTAGACACATGAGGAAATACAGAGGATGGAAATGATTCCATACACATAAGTAATTAGGTGAGTCATGTATGTCATATAATATATATGGTTATATGTCACATATGCCTTATGTGCAGTAGGAAGACATCAGACTGATCTAGGTGACCACCATTAGAAGGAAGTAAAGACTATCCTTAAGTAGCAGAGGTATACCAAGGATGTATTTTTGGTCTATGGAGGATATAAGGAACTAGTCATTAGGGGATATATAGATTCTAGTTTATAAACATATCAAGAAGATCTAAAATTTCATTCCAGATACATCCACTCTCAATGGAGGTGTTATGAGCTGGAATATCTCAAAGAAAGTCATGGTTGTTGATTATACAGTAGAGTTTGAGTACATTGTGTATTATGAGGTATCTAAAGAAGAATTTTATATTCAAAAAAGATTCCAAGATCTAGACATAGTTACTAGAAGTAAAGACCCTATCACTCTTTATTGTGATAATATTACAACAGAGACTCTTTTAAAGAATCCAAGGTCACATCAGTGAATGACGCACATAATTTATAATTCATATCTTTATGGGTTTTTATCATATTTGTGATATCACTATGAGTAGAGTTTTCATGGAAGACAACATATTGTAACCCTTAACTAAATCCTTAACTCAGCAGAAATGTGATCATCATGTGAGAGCTAGTGGACTGAAAGTCCTTAACAGTTATATCTAGTCCAAGTTGGAGTCTGTTGGAGTTAGTCTCCTAGAACCAACTATTTGTACTTTAGATTAAATTTATATTCAAATAATTGGATATTAATTAAAATATATCATTACATATTATTCGTAGTTTTGTGTGAATTTAATGTAATAATTCCCTAGAGTATCTATCACATTGAAAAGGACATTGGAGTTCCCTACTATGATGAGAACGTCAAAATTCCATGATGATATTATTAAATCTTGTTATACAATCAAATAAAATTCTATGATGGAGAACATATTATGTTTACTAATAGTTGTGAGTACTCGTAAGAAAATGAGACTTTATTTCATGAAATTATCACCTATTAATATCTAATAAAAGATATTATGATAATAAACCTACTTGTAGGAATCCCACATGTTTATGTGTCATTGGATATTTCTGTCTACAAGTGTGTGTAATTATCCTTAGACCTTATGACTATTATTAATACATTTCATGACTCTTACAATTTGATGTATCTCTGTAAACCATAATGTGAATTGATCATAATGAAGTTGGGTATTTTGGGTGCATCATGAATGATATGATATTAATTAATAAGATAAGGAAGGATTTTTCGCTTGAATATTTATATATTATCCCTTTTATTGGAATGAAACCATCACATTAAATTACATGGATATTGTAAGATCCTGGATCTTCTTAAGGTATATTTTTGTTTAAGTTTTAGTTTGGTCTCTTCCTTTTGGCTAAATAAGTGTTCCCCATGTTCATGTGAAGACCCAAGGATGTTCCAGAGGCTCAAGACACAAAAGAAGAAGAAAAAGAAATTTCTGAGCATGTTACATGGTTTTTTCACGGTTAGTGCAAACCATGCAGAGCATCCCAGGTAACTATGCAGCCTTGGACAGAGCCTTATGCAAAGTTGGCACATGGTTAAGAAAACCATGTATAATTTCTAGGAAACTATGTGAAGGGGGTGATTTTTGGGCAGTATATTCCACATGATTTGCGCACGGTTTGGAAAACCATGCGGGTAAACCGTGTGGCCCAGTAAAGTTGAAAATTTTAAAAAAATTCCCTTCTAGGATTTTTAACCCTAAATCGGTTTTCTCCTCCATTTCACCCCCTGCAACCCTAGTGACGAACTTGGATGACCCAATCTTCCAAGAGGTGTTTCACCTTAAATTCTTATTCGTTTGTAGTGTCGTTGGTTGTGGATTTAAGCCTCGGGTAAGTCTAACGCTTCTCTTGATTTGCTTTTTTGGATTAGGGCTAATGGTTTCTCCCAACTCCTTCTGAAGCTCTAAAACCCTCTTTTTTGGGTAAGTTCTAGGTTGATGCTTCAAGGGATTTTTGAATCCGGATCTAAGGTGATGATTAAGAGTGATTTCATCAATATATTTGAGGTAAGTGGTATACAGGTTATATATCCCATAGTTTTGTTATAGATTTGTGCATTTTTGTTGAGATTTTGTCTTTATCTCGTTGTGTATTGGTTACATTGAGTATGATTTGGTAAATTCGGTGTCTAAATGATATCTTGAAACCCTCATGATCCCCATGTGATTCATAGAGGAGGACTTGACCATTTTAGGGCCACCCATAGGGTGCGTCGGCAAACTCGGACCTAGAGTGTGGTAGGGTTAAGTGAAGGGTTTCCGAATAATAATGTAGAACCCATGTAGAATATGTCTTAGTGGTTGATTAAGTTGTAAATGGAATGATGATAAATATTCCTAGGGTGATAAAGTAAAAAGTAGTTGTTTTACATGACATGAAAATGGTAAAATTGGGTCGAACATGATTATGTCAATTGTCTAATAAAATTTGGTTAGAAATTCCTAAGATGATTATTGTATATTAAATAGTGAGCTTATAATTGGATGATGAAATAGGGAATGGGGAGCATGTAAATGGGATTTAATAAGGTAATGGATGAATATGTTTAATGGGTTAATACATGGGAATTGTGGTACACCCAATGGTCGAATGTAATAAGTGGTTGTGTTATGAGATATGGGAAATGTACTTGAAATGCATGAGTGGATAAATACTTGTAGAATGTTAAATGGGATAAATGGGCTAAATGGGTAAATGTATGGTCATTTATGAATTTTTATAAGGCATAGGGGTTGTTGAATAAACTTAAAGGGTTAAGGCACGAGAATGGGAACTTGGCTAAATGACTATGGATTGTAATTGGTAAAAGTGTTAATGGGTTATGGCATAGTGTTAATTTCCATTTTGTTTTTTATGAATTTTGGTTGATGATTTCCAATGGCATTGGTTATGTTGTGTTGTGTTATGGTATTATTGTGGTGATTCATAAATAAGCATGTGCACATAGATTAGTAGAGTGATGTATTGACTTGAGGTTCTATGCTCACAGGTCGAGTTATAATGATACTATAAACTCCATCCCAAAATACATGGGTTAGGTAAGGGTATGGAGGCTATATTCCCCTAATGGTTTCATTCCACCAGGACTGAGGCTTTTAGGTGAGGATAATGTGTTGATATGATATGTGTATCCCTAGTGAGATAGGTACTTGATTTATTTCCCCTATGCCTTGTGATTTATTGCCTTCGACCCTTGTGTACATGATAATTATGGCTAACCCAAGGAAAATGTGATCAATATGTCTTATGTAAGAAGATGGTATAAGAAATGGAATTGGGATAAATGATAGTCATTAATTAAATGAACCTTGTTAACTAATGGAACCTGAACTATCCCTTGCTTACTTGCCATTTATTTTGTACTTGCATGCACTATCTATTAGACTAGATATGTTGTAGACACCTTTTTTAGTGTCCTACTGTGTTTTGAACTCACACCCTACTGGGGCCTCCATTGGGTACCTGAGCAGATCTCTTGGTTGCAGGTCAGGACAAGGGTAGAGACCCTACCCTGAGATGTTTAGTTGGGCTTGGGATGTACATGGAGAAGGATTTGAACTTAGAGTTAGGACTCATTTGGTGGTTTATCTATTTGTTTTATTTTGGTATTTATTCACTTTTCACCACTAGTATGGCATGGCATGGTTGTATTTGATTTGTGGTTTGTACCCTGTTGGGAAACATTTGGTTATGCGTGTTTATTGGTTGTTTCATATTTATCCTGTTATCTTTATTGTGTTCTATTGTGTCTTACTCCAGTAAAGAGGGTATAGTCTCCCCATGTGACTTATTAGACCCTCACCACTAGTCGGTAACCTCTATAATATGGGGAGGCGTGCTTGATGTCATGGGATGACTCATCTCGAAGCACAATTTTAGTGGCTTTTGGGTCAGGGACATTACAAAGTGATACTAGAGGAGTTATTTTATCTTTATTACTATTTGGGGATGGTAGATAGGAGATTAGGATGTTTCAGGCCTTGGTAATGAGCTCGTGCTTGGGAGTAACTAACCCATGTATGAGGGAAAACCCAAGTCACTCTGGGTGGGAATTGTTGTTCTTGATGTATGTTTTTACAGTTTAATGATATTTCACCATTGGGTGATGCACATGTTATGTGATTTGACTGATTTATGATATTTTTCTCATGAACTTAATGGAATGATGTTGTGCATTCATGCGTCATTTTAAGAACCTAAGTATATAGGTGGAATGTATTGTTATAGACACACACATAGGATGGGTGTGCGGTTCATAAAGAGTAGAATTCATTTTAATTATTTGATAAATATAAATAAAATGTTTCCTAATAATGGTAATTAAAGTGGGTGAATGAGAAGAATGTAAATGAATAGTTGTGTAATATCATGTATAAAGAAATATTGTGACCGGGGTTAAAATTTTGGGTTGTGATAAATTTTAAAGGTTGATTCGGTGTCTAAAAGAAAAAGTATTGCATAATTATGGTAAAATTTTTAATGAATTTTTCTAATGAAAGGTTTCAATGAGTTTAAATGATGATTTTAACAAGTTGTGAAATAGGAAATGTTCCTAATAATAAAGGATTATGTTCTAAAATAAGAATTGGTTTGAAGAGGTGTTGATGAAAGAATTGATATTGAGTAAATTTGTTACCCCATGTTAACCATGACCTATGGTAGGTATGGTAGAGTGTAGTTTTCAAAGTGTTATGTTGACCATAGGGATATAGTATGAATAATTGTTTGTTTAAGGTTGCTAGCATGAGACCTTTTCCATTTGTGGTTAAATCCTTTCGGTCATTCTTCAAAGAGTCGAGTGAAATATAAGTTAAAATGATAATGATTGAGTTTATATGTAGGCATCCTTAATGTTGATTAATATGTACAACTTTGGTGTGAAACCTAGATTAGATGTTTGTTAGTGTGCTAGTAATAGTGTGCATCGAAATGGGAGTGATATTTCCATCCATGATCATTGCTTTGTTCATGTCATGATAAGTATGGTTTGGAGAGAGGACCAATGGATTCTCCTGGTTGTGACTCCAGTCTAGGGAGTTGGAATCATTCAATCTTCAAGGTGACCTATGAGAGAGGTTGGATAGGGTTTCTAGTGATTTTGGGTGTGTTTCGCACATGTAGATGTTTTCAACTTTGATAGTGGAACACAGGGTGTTGTATGGTGTGTTTTTGGCCTAGAGGGATAAGTAGGAAGGTTGAGGGTTGGTGGTACTACTCGAGTTATGGTTATGTTCTTATAGTTCTAACAAAGCAAGGTTGACTCATGGGATGTTAACATAGTGGTCCAGGTACCTTGGAATATGAAGCATTGGAGATGCTTCAAAGGTGGTGTCAATGCATACTAAGTACCACCAAGTTTTAATAAATGGTATAGTTATACTCGGTTCTTTCGTAAGGGAACCTGAGTGCTCGTGGTAGGATATAAGGTTTTTTTCAAATTTTTGTATCATATGGATTCCTGAATCACCTGTTTGGATGATGAATAATGAAGTCTTGAAGTTGTTTTCAAGTTGAAGAGACAAAGGTGGATAGAGTTTGGTTATATACTTTCACTCAATGGTGAAACCTGAGGTAAGGGTGGTCATGTGGCTGAACTTGTTTGTATGAATGGTTTGGTTGTTGGGTTATATGAAGAGGCCACCTTAGGGATGATGAGACTGACTAACTAATAGACATGTTTAGGTAAGTAAGAAGGTGATGGGATATACCCAATTTAAGGTTGATTTGTGTGAGACAGTTGGTTTGATTGGTGTGGTAGACCGTTGTGCTTCAGTTGTTATCTAGAAGGGACACGTTGAAAGGACTCTAGAAGTGTGGTGGAAGTAGTTCCATATGAAATTTTGGTTCAAAACTACTTGGTGGTTTGGTTGTGGAGCGATGGTTGAACCTAGTTGGAAATCACACCTAAGTGGTGGTGGTTAAGTATTGATGAGATGCATTCACTAGGGAAGCTCGAGATCCTTGGCAGGTCATCGTGTCCCATAACTTGACATCAGAAATAGATAAGTTGTTGGTGGTGTTCTTTGAAAACTTCTTAGCGTACCTCATCTAGTGATTATCCCACCCAATATCTTGACATCATCCCATGTATGTTGAGAGGCTCTGGCTCACACCAAGAGACTTGAAAGTGTTTGGTTGGATGATGGACATCATGGGGTTTACGTGCAACGGCATGTGTGGAGATTGATTATGGGATTTACACCCTCTATGTCTTGAGTTGAGATCCCCAGAATATACCAAATATAGACAAACGTCATGGGTTCCATTCACAGAAGCCGGGAACGAGCACTGGGTGACGTTCATTTTCTTGTTTTGGGAAAACTCTAGATGGTCATGTCTAAGTTTGGGGTTCAGTTTGTGATTGGGTAAAATATGTGGTGGTTGGAATCCCTCTTGAGAGAAGTGGTAACAACACTCCTAAGGTGGGGAGTGATAAGTGAGTCCTAGATGTGGAGAGGAGAACACCAAGATGATGTAGTGGAACTGGGATGCCAATGAGGAACCTATAAGGTTCTTGTTAGGATCCTCATAGAGGCAATGTGGGATTTAGATGTGGTAACTGATGATCCAAGTTTCAGATTCAGGCTCATGGTGGTTTTGTGTGAAGCTTGTGATGTCTGTACTAAAGTTATAGAAGGGTGTGGTAGGATATGACAACATGTTGTGGCAAGAGATGTTGGGTTCTATAACTCCAACGAAGATTAGGGTTAGACTCAGGACATTTACCCTTGGGTGGTTTTATAACATCTTGGAGTTGGGTAAACCTTGTCCATGTGATGTGTTTTCATGCCAAGGGTGAAGCAGATGATGTTCTAGTGGGCGGTAACGCTACGATAATGGAATTCTACTAGAATTTAGGAAGTGACCTCAGTGGGTGCATGGGATGAGAATGATAGGCTTCAAGTCAATAAGCACCTTGGATAGATGAGAAAATTGGTAGCATACCATTAGGGGAAGGTGGATGTTCTGGGAAAAGCCAGTCGGGTGTAGACAGACCTGAGATGACAAACTTGAAAGTGTGTGGTGGGAGTGACCCACCTCTTAGTTCATATTGTGGCAGCAAGTGCCTTTTGGAAATGAATTTTTACCTAATTTAGGTCATGTTGATAATATTCCTTGAAGGGATAGTGTAGGAATGTCCTTTCGAATGGTTTCGATGGTGCGGCTGGATGCTAATGTAGGGGAATTCCCCTATGGATGCTTGGTCACGGTGAGTTGGAACATGTTAGGCAGTGGGAAAGTTGAGTTGAGTTCTGGTGGTCCTTCATCGATGGGGGGGTGCCAGGTAATTGAAAATGGTGGAGAGAACCATACCATATAAATGGTTGGTTGATGACATGATCAGAGTTTCGGGTTGGAAGGACTCGAGTGGTCACCATTTGGGTAGGTTAGCCTTGATAGAGAGCCTTGACATGAGTTTAGTTGGTCGAGTAATCGAGAGTTTTGGGTGGAATTTGGTTGTATAGTTATAGAGTGAAATTTTTAGAAAATTTGGTTGGAAGTATCATGTGTTTTTCTTCAGGTGATACTGGGTTTGGTCGCCGTTAGAGTTTTGGAAATAGGAAAATGATGCCAAGTGATTTGGGTCATGAGCTATGCATAGGATTGGGCTGATGATGTTTCAAATGGTTCCTCCATGACGATATGATGTTTTGTATTAAGTTTCCATGTTTTGTGAGTTAGGTGTTTTCACCTAAGTTTCCCCCATGAAGTTCTCGTGGTGAGAATGTTTGAATTGGATGCATCCTTGAGGAGTTTTTCTAGTTCGTGTTGTGGGTTGTGGTGAGGAAGCCTTTAGGGGAAAGTATATGCCCTTGGTCCATGTTTGGTGTCCTTGTGATGTGAAACCATAAACGTGGAAATTGGGAATGGATAGGCAGACCTTGTGTCATGATCCCTTGTTATGAAAGTTAGTGATGCTTGGAAGAGCATCTAGAGGACAAGCCGTTATAAATTGGGGAGGTTGTATGATTCCAGATCTTCTTAAGGTATATTTTTTAAGTTTTGGTTTATCTTCTCCCTTTTGGATAAATAAGTGTTTCTCCATGTTCATTTGAAGACTCGAGGGTGTTTCGGGGGCTCTATACATGAAAGATGAAGAAAATGAAATTTCTGAGCATGTTGCACAGTTTGTGCATGGTTAGTGAAAATAGTGTGGAGCATCCTGGGTAACCATGCAGCCTTGGATAGAGCCTTATGCATGTTTGGTGCATGGTTAATAAAACCATGCATAATTCCCAGGAAATTGTGAGAAGAGGGTTATTTTTGGGCAATAGCTTCTGCACAGTTTACGCACGGTTTGGAAAACCATGCGGGTAAACCATACGGCCCAGTAAAGTTGGAAAATTTACAAAATTTCCATTCTGGGATTTTTAACCCCAACTCAAGTTTCTTCTCCATTTCACCCCATGTAACCCTAGTGACAAACTTGGAAGACCCAAGCTTCCAAGAGGTGGTTATCCTTCGATTCTTGGCCATTTGGAATGTCGTTAGTTGCATATCGAAGCCTCGGGTAAGTCTAATGCTCCTCTTGCTTCTCTTTTTCAGATTAGGGCTTGTGGTTTCTCCCATATCATTTTGAAGCTCTAAAACCCTCTTTTTTGGGTATGTTCTAGGTTGATGCTTCAAGGGATGTTTGAATCTGGATCTAAGTCCATGATTAAGAGTGTTTTCATCAACGGATTTGAGGTAGGTGGTCTACAAGTTATATCCCATAGTTTTGTTATAGATTTTTGCATGTGTGTTGATATTTTGTCTTTATCTTGTTGTGTATTGGTAACCTCAATTATTATTTGGTAAATTGAGTGTCTAAATGATTTATTGAAACCCTCATGATCCCCATGGGGTGCGTAGATGAGGAATTGACCATTTTAGGGCCACCCATGGGGTGCGCCGGCAAACCCGGACCTAGAGTGTGGTAGGGTTAGGTGAAGGGTTTCCGAATAATAATGTGGAACCCATGTATAATATGTCTTACTAGTTGATTAATTTGTAAATGGAATGATGATAGATATTCCTAGGGTGATAAAGGAATAAGGATTTGTTTGGAATGACATGAAAATGGGTAAATTGGGTCGAACAGGATTATTTCAATTGTCTAATGATATTTGGTTAGAAATGACTAAGAGGATTAGTGAATATTAAATAGTGAACTTATAATTGGATGATAGAATGGGGAATGTGGAGCATGTAGATGGGATTTAATAAGGCAATGGATGAATATGTTGAATGGTTTAGTACATGGGAATTATGGTATACCCAAGGGTTGAATGTAATAAGTTGTTGTGTTATGAGATATGGGAAATTTACTTGAAATGCATGAGTGGGTAAATACTTGTGGAATGATAAATGGGATAAATTGGATAAATGGGTAAATGTATGGTCATTGTTGAATTTGGATAAGGCATAGGGGTTGTTGAATAAACTTAAAGGGTTAAGGCACGATAATGGGAACATGGCTAAATGGATATGGATTAAAATTGGTAAAAGTGTTAATGGGTTATGGCATAATGTTAATTTCCATATTGTTTGTTATTCATTTTAATTGATGATTTCCAATGGAATTTGTTATGTTATGTTGTGTTATGGTATGGTTGTGGTGATTTATGAATAAGCACATGAACATGGCTTGGTAGAGTGGTGTATTGACTTGAGGTTCTACGGCCATGAGTCGAGTTAGACTGAGGCTCTAAACTCTACCCGAAAATGCTAGGGTTAGGGAAGGGGATGGAGGCTCTATTCCCCTAATAGTTTCATTCCACCCAGAATGAGCCTTCAAGTTGAGGATAATGTGTTGATGTGATATGTGTATCCCTAGTGAGATAAGGACTTGATTTATTTTCCCTGTGCATTGTGATTGATTTCCTTGAACCCTTATGTAGATGATAATTATGCCTAACCCATGGAACATGTGATCAATATGGATTATGTAATGAATATTGTATAAGAAATGTAATTGGTATAATTGTTAGTCATGAATTATATAAACCTTTTTAACTAATGGAACCCAAACTATCCCTTGCTTACTTACCATTTATTTTGTACTTGCATGCACTATCTATTAGACTGGATATTTTTTAGACACCATTGGTGGTGGCCTACTGAGTTTTGTACTCACATCCTACTCGGGCCGCCATTGGGTACCCGAATATATCTCTTGGTTGTAGGTCAATACAAGGTCAAAGGCCCTACTCTGAGATATTGAGTTGGGTTCGGGATGTACATGGAGAAGGATCCATACTTAGAGTCGGGACCTATTTGGAGATTTTCCATTTGTTTTATTTTGTTATTTATTCACTTTGCACCACTAGTGTGGCATGGAATGGTTGTATTTGATTTGTGGTCTATACTATGTTGGGAAACGTTTGGTTATGCATTTTTATTGGTTGTTTCATGTTACTCCTGTTATCTTTTTTTTTTGTTGTGGATTACTCTGGTAAAGAGGGTATAGTCTTCTCACGTGAATTATTAAACCCTTGAAACTAATCGGCAACCACTAGCATACAATGAGGCGTGCTTGAGGTTATGTGACGACCCAGCTCAGAGCACCGATTTAGTGGCTTCTAGGTTGGGAACGTTACAGCTATGGTGTATGGATGAGTTTATTTCCTATATTCAAAAAAAATGTATTCATAATATAGGTTGATGAAATGTGTGTATAACTTTCTTGATGAGATGTCGAGATAAAAGGATTATATCACACTATGAGCATCCATATGTGGTCTTTTAATTGTGACATATCTTCTTCCTTTGTGGGTTCCTAGACCCGTTGCTAGATAGTAATCTTGGATTTTAGGCAATCTTTCCTAATAGCACTGAGGAAGAGACCTAGACAGTCACACACAAAGTGTTTCCTTTAATCTGAGTTAAATATTATTTATATTTAATAATTGGAATAAATATGATTCTCTGGATCGACAATTATATTTATTCAAGATTTATTAAATGATCTAAAAATATTAAATAAATATTTATTCACAAATTAATTATTTAAATACACAAATATATAATATTTATTTATCTATTTTTATTCATGATGTAATAAATAATTATTTATTTATTAAATAAATAATTTATTTAGAAATAAAAATATGAAATAAATATTTATTCACTAGTATGTGGATAAAATATTTTATTTATTTATTGAATGAATAAATATTTATAAATAATATTTATTCATGTATTTGATAAATGCCTAGGAGGATAAGCATACCAAGATTATGTCTGGTGATAAATTTTAATATGAAAAACGGTGAAATAATATTTATAATTATGCCAAGTAGCACATTCCTTGAGAAAATATTATTATTATTATAGTATTACATGCCATGGGGTATTGTATGGGTTTAATATATTATTAAGGTCTCTTGTATTGTTAAAAAAATATTAAACACTAACCCTGGGTCTATAAAAAGACCACTATAATATTCTAGAAAAGGTTAATCGTTATGAAAAATGATTCTCCCTAGAATTATCCCCCTCCTATCCTCCTATCAATAATGATAAGAATAATAGATTTTCTATAAATCCTTAAGGAACATGAAGAAATAAAAGGTGAATAGCGCATGGTGATCAATTAGTCGCGCTAGCACCCGATGATTCATCTACGTTGTTTAGAGATCAAAGAAGCGTGCATTGATAACAAATATAGGGGATTTAATTTGGGTCCTTAAAACAAAATTATGCTATATTGATCGGGTTAGAATGATTAACATCTCTAATGAAGAAATATTTCAAGATCAAGGTAACCTTTCTTCTTATGCTTAAATTAATTATAAAATTATCATAAAAAGACCTAATCTTTTATAGGGTTTTATTTTTCAATATTATTTGAAAAAAAATCATTGGTTGTGAAATTTAAATTTTTTACATTGCGAATGATCCATTGAATATGAAAAAATCCAAGTTGGCCATATTCCCAATATGAACATTTGTTTCATCCGGAAGTATAAAATTTTTCTTTTACTTTCCTCTTTGAACAATCTATATTTAATACCTTTGATTGAAGGGTGTTCACCTATATTCTATACATCAATTAATTTGGAAAAGTATTGAATTAACTATATCCTACTACTCTATATGGTGTTAGTTTGATGGATGATTATATAGAAATCTATTCCATTTATTTATTAGAGAAATATTAAAAATCTATATACTCATTATTCTAATGAAGATGTTTATTAATTACTAAGTAATTTTGGTTATGTATTTTATAGATTATTTATTCATTCATATGATTACTACTTTAAACTTAATTAGTGATTTGGGGTACCCAATATAGATAGCACCTCGGTGCATCGACAGGTATCATGGGACAAACTAGCTTGGGTATTTTGTTGTATGCCTTCCTAGAACAAATTATTTCCTAAACACGGGGTCTTGACAAAAATATCATGATGTCAAAGATTATGATGTCTTATCTTAGGGTGCAGAATTATCTATTCAAAATTATGCGTTTTAACTCTAAGAATCCAGTTATTATCATCCATGAATATATTCATTGATATGTTAACCATGGATATATTATGATCACAGTTTATTTTGATTATATATTCCCACCATATTATTTATTCTTATATTATTCTCAATTATGATCTTTGATTGTTATCGATTATGTTTACCCTTACTGATCATTCTATATCACCCATTCTTGTATTTCCATTTCCTCGAGTTATGAAGAAATTTATTATACATGATATATATAACATAATAGCATGTGTGGAGAATTTTTTGGGATATATTGAAGACTTATTATAGATTAAGTAATTATTTATATAGTGGAAAAATTTCCATTTAATATGATATTCATGGGATTTGTTGGTAATTTGTTTTCCTAACTCTCTAAAACTCTAAACCTAAAAGGTTAAATGTATGTGAATTAATATTTTTCAGTGATATAGTAATTATTAGTGGTTAAAATTGGGTCCCTTGAGCTTATTTTAAAGCCAGTATATAAAGAAGGTATTTATGAGCACCAGATTCTAAGAGTACAGATTTGGGGCATCACAGCTGGTGTTAGTGGAGGGTTTATATAACTTTATAGGTTAAGATTTTAGTCGAGTATAACTAAAGGGTTGGTAAGTTAAATTTGATCATAAATTAAAAGGTATATATACCTTTTTACGATTGGTTGAGGTATTATTGGATATTTTATGTTGTTTAGGGATTAGGATAAGATAAATTTAGTAAAAATACTAGGGATAATTCTAAGTTATATTTCTATGTATATTATAACATCCCAAAGTTTTGGTAATGTAGATATTGTGTGGTTTACTAGAAATTACACCCCTATCTGGATACTGGAAAGTGGATACAGCTATGGTACATATGCATCTTGGGGTAATCACCCTAGAAAATTTTGGTTGAGAATTGAATAGATCTTCACTCAATGTATGATGAGTGGGCCTAATACTATACACCTATAAAGACACTCCCAAGGGATATGCTTTGTTTAATCACATTCTCTTTAAAATATATTATAAAGTATTAAAATATATTGGTTAGAAAAACTAATAGAAGAATGAACATGGATAACTTAGATTAAAACATACACATTCATAAATTATGGTGTATATTAATTAGTATGTGATTTTATGGATAATGCACGACTACAAAAATGGGCTTTATCAGCGCTCAAAATGGGATTTATCAGTGCTAAAAAATCGCTGTAAAGCTCAGCGCTGATAAAGGGGGGTCCCTTTATCAGCGCTAAAAATGTACTGATAAAGGGAGACTTTATCATCACTAAAAAGGAGCTGATAAAAGAACCCTTTATCAGTGCTAAAAAAGTGATGATAAATGTGCTTTTTAACAGCTCTCGTTTAGCGATGATAAACTGATCCTTTATTAGCGCTTTTTTAGTTATGATAAAGGTGTCTTTTATTAGTGTTTTTTAGCGCTGATAAATTCCATGTCTGCTCTAACAAAAAATTCTGCAGCAACTCACCCAAACAGCAAATGCAAAAAAATCAGCATCTCAACAAGTATACCCATACAAAATTAACACATAATTCATAAGGTAATTACACCAAGTATACCCATACAACAAGTATACCCAACATAATTCATAAGTTAATTAAATACATAAATATTTCAATTCAGAATTCAGGGGGTTGGGGGTTGTTCAGGGGTTTGGGGTGGTTGTCCAAGGGGGTAGGGGTGTCCGGGGGGATGGGGGTGTCCGGGGGGATAGGGGTGTCTAGGGGGGTGGGGGAGGTCCAAAAGGTTGGGGGCTGTCCAAGGGGGGTGGGGTGGTGTCCAGGGGGTGGGGGTTGCCCATGAGGGTGGGGGTGTCCAGGGGGTGGGGGTGTCTAGGTCGTGGGATGGTGTATAGGAGGGGGGTGTCCAGGTGGGGGGCGTCCAAGGGGTGGTGGGGTGTTTAGGGGGTGGGGGGATGTCCAGGGTGGGGGGTCTATCCATGGGGGTGTCCAGGGGGTGCTGGTGTCCAGGGTGTAGAGGGGGCTTTCTAGGGGGTGGGGGTGTCCGGGGGGTGGGGGCGGTCTAGGGGGTTGGTGGGGCTGTCTGGGGTGGTGTCCAGGAGGGTGGGGGTGGCCATCCATGGGTGGGGGTTTCTAAGGGGTGGGGGTGTCCAGGTGGTGGGGTGGTGTCTAGTAGGGGTGGGGGTGTTGTCCAGGGGGTAGGATTGCGTACGTCAGTTGTTGTTTTCACTTAAAATTATGTCCATTTTAAACCAAAGAGAGAGCCTTTGAGTGATACTGGCCACACCGTGCATTAGATTGAGACGGGGTTGACTTGTACACATCAAAAATGACCCATGGATCATTCTCCTAAAGGATCAACACAATCTGAATGCATTTGCTTGGATTTATATACGTCAGTTGTTGTTTTCACTTAAAATTCTGTCCATTTTAAACAAAAGAGAGACCCTTTGAGTGATACCATCCACACCATGCCTTGGATTGAGGTGGGGTTGACTTGTAGACATCACCAATGAACCCATGGATCTTTCTTTTAAAGGATAAACACAATCCTAATGCATTTGGTCAGATTTGCACACGTCAGTTGTTGTTTTCACTTAAAATTCTGTCCATTTTAAACGAAAGAGAGACTCTTTGAGTGATACTGGCCACACCGCGCCTAGTATTAAGGTGAGTTTGACTCATACATGTCACAAATGACCCATTTATCGTTATCCTAAAGGATCAACACAATCCAAATGCGTTTGGTTGGATTTCTATACGTCATTTGTTGTTTTCACTTAAAATTCTGTCCATTTTAAACAAAAGAGAGGCCCTTTGAGTGATATCGGCCACACTATGCCTCGGATTGGGGTGGGTTGACTCATACACATCACCAATACACCCATGGATTGTTATAATAAAGTATAAACACAATCCGAATGAGTTTGGTCGGATTTGCGTGCGTCAATTGTTTTCACTTAAAATTATGTCCATTTTAAACGAAAGAGAGACCCTTTGAGTGATGTCAGCCACACCGTGTGTCGGATTGAGGTGAGGTTGAATTGTACACATCAAAAATGACCCATGTATAGTTATACCAAAGTATCAACACAATAATAATGTTTTTGGTTGGATTTCTGTATGTCAGTTGTTGTTTTCAATTGAAATTCTGTCCATTTTAAACAAAAGAGAGGCCCTTTGAGTGATACCGTTCACACTATGCCTCGGATTGAGGCAGGGTTGACTCGTACACATAACCAACACACCCATGGATCGTTATTCTAAAGTATCAACACAATAAATATGATTTTGGTTGGATTTACGTACATCAGTTGTTTTTTTCACTTAAAATTCTATCCATTTTAAACGAAAGAGAGACCCTTTGAATGATATCGGCCACACCGTGCCTCAGATTGAGGCGAGGTTGAATATTACACGTCAAAAATTACCCATGTATTGTTCTCCTAAAGTATCAAAATAATCCAAATTTTTTTGGTTTTATTTGCACATGTCAGTTGTTGTTTTCAATTAAAATTATGTCTATTTTAAACAAAAGAGAGACCCTTTGAGTGATACCGACCACACCGTGCCTCAGATTAAGTAAGTGTTCACTATTACACATCAAAAATGACCCATGGATAATTATCCTAAAGGATAAACACAATCAGAATGCGTTTGTTTGGATTTTTGTACGTTAGTTGTTGTTTTCACTTAAAATTATGTCCATTTTAAACCAAAGAGAGACCCTTTGAGTGATATCGGCCACACCGTGCCTCTGATTGAGATGGGGTTTACTTTTACACATAAAAAATGACCCATTGATCCTTCTACTAAAGTATTGACACAATCTGAATGATTTTGGTTAGATTTGCGTACGTCAGTTGTCGTTTTCACTAAAAATTTTGTCCATTTTAAACAAAAGAGAGGCCCTTTGAGTGATACCGGCCACACCGTGCCTCGGATTGAGGTAGGGTTGACTCTTACACATCACCAAGGCACTCATGGATCTTTCTCCTAAAATATCAACACAATCTGAATGATTTTGGTTGGATTTACGTACGTCAGTTGTTTTTTCACTTAAAATTCTATACATTTTAAACGAAAGAGAGACCCTTTGAGTGATACTGGCCACACCGTGCCTCAGATTGAGGCAAGGTTCAATATTACACTTAAAAAATGAATTATGTATTGTTCTCCTAAATTATCAACATAATCCAAATTTTTTTGGTCAGATTTTCATAGGTCAGTTGTTGTTTTCAATTAAAATTATGTCTATTTTAAACGAAAGAGAGACCCTTTGAGTGACACCGACCACATCGTGCCTCGTATTAAGGAAGGGTTGACTCATAAACATCAAAAATTACCCATGGATATTTATCATAAAGGATAAACACAATAAGAATGTGTTTTTTTTGGGTTTTTGTACGTTATTTGTTGTTTTCACTTAAAATTTTGTCCATTTTAAACCAAAGAGAGACCCTTTGAGTGATACCGGCCACACCGTACCTCTGATTGTGGAGGGGTTGACTTATACACATCACAAATGACCCATGGATCATTATCCTAAAGGATAAATACAATCTTAATGTGTTTGGTCAGATTTGTGTACGTCAGTTGTTGTTTTCACTTAAAATTCTGTCCATTTTAAACCAAAGAGAGACCCTTTGAGTGATACCGGCCACACCGTGCCTCGGATTGAGGTGGGGTTGACTCGTACATGTCACAAATGACCCATGGATATTTCTCCTAAAGTATCAACACAATTAAAATGCATTTGGTCAGAATTCCATACGTCAGTTGGTTTTTTCACTTAAAATTTTGTCCATTTTAAACAAAAGAGAGACCCTTTGAGTGATACCGGCCACACCGTGCCTCTGATTGAGGCAGGGTTGACTCGTACACATCACCAATACACCCATGGATCTTTATCCTAAAGGATCAACACAATATGAATGCGTTTGGTCAGATTTTCATACGTTAGTTGTTGTTTTTACTTAAAATTTTGTCCATTTTAAATGAAAGAGAGACCCTTTGAGTGATACCGGTCACACCGTGCCTCTGATTAAGGATTGGTTGGCTCTTACATGTCACAAATTACCCATGGATCTTTCTAATAAATTATCAACACAATATAAATGCATTTGGTCATATTTCCGTACGTCAGTTGTTGTTTTCACTTAAAATTTTGTCCATTTTAAACAAAAGAGAGACCCTTTGAGTGATACCGGACACACTGTGCCTCATATTGAAGCGGGGTTGACTCGTGCACGTCACCAATGCACCCATGTATCGTTATCCTAAATTATCAACACAATATGAATGATTTTGGTCAGATTTTCATATGTTAGTTGTTGTTTTCACTTAAAATTATGTCCATTTTAAACGAAGGAGAGACCATTTGAGTGATACCGGCCACACCGTGCCTCAAATTGAGGAAAGGTTGACTCGTAAAAGTCAAAAATTACCCATGTATCATTATCCTAAATTATCAACACAATATTAATGCTTATGGTTGGATTTTTGAATATCAGTTGTTGTTTTCACTTAAAATTCTATCCATTTTAAACGAAAGAGAGACCCATTGAGTGATACTGGCCACACCGTGCCTCTTATTGAGGCAGGGTTAACTCGTACATGTAAAAAATGACCCATGGATAATTATTATAAAGTATCAACATAATCCGAATGAGTTTGGTTGGATTTTCATACGCCATTTATTGTTTTCACTTAAAATTCTGTCCATTTTAAATGAAAGAGAGACCCTTTGAGTGATACCAGTCACACCGTGCCTCAAATTGAGGAGGGGTTGACTCATACAAGTAAAAAATGGCCCATGTATCATTATCATAAAGGATAAACACAATATAAATGTGTTTGGTTGGATTTGCGTACGTCAGTTTTTATTTTCACTTAAAATTCTGTCCATTTTAAACGAAAGAGACACCCTTTGAGTGATACCGGTCACACCATGCCTCAGATTGAGGCGGGTTTGACTCTTACACATCAAAAATGACCCATGTATAATTATCCTAAAGTATAAACACAATATGAATTCATTTGGTTGGATTTGTGTACGTCATTTGTTGTTTTCACTTAAAATTCTGTCCATTTTAAAAGAAAGAGAGACCCTTTGAGTGATATCGGCCACACTGTGCCTCGGATTGAGATGGGGTTGACTCATACACATCAAAAAATAACCCATGGATCGTTATAATAAATTATCAACACAATCCTAATGTTTTTGCTTGGACTTCCATACGTTAGATGTTGTTTTCACTTAAAATTTTGTCCATTTTAAACTAAAGAGAGACCCTTTGAGTGATACCGGTCACACCGTGCCTCATATTGAGGCGGGGTTGACTCGTACATGTCACCAACGGACCCATGGATTGTTATCCTAAAGTATAAACACACTCTGAATGCATTTGGTCGGATTTGCGTACGTCAGTTGTTGTTTTCACTTAAAATTTTGTCCATTTTAAGTGAAAGAGAGACTCTTTGAGTGATACTGGCCACAACGTGCCTTATATTGAGGTGGTTTTAACTCATACACATCACCAACACACCCATGGATCTTTCTCCTAAAGGATAAACACAATCCGAATGTGTTTGGTCAGATTTCCGTACGTCAATTGAGGTTTTCACTTAAAATTTTGTCCATTTTAAACAAAAGAGAGACCCTTTGAGTGATACCGGCCACACCGTGCCTCAGATTGAGGCAGGGTTGACTCGTACACATCAACAATTCACCCATGGATCATTATACTAAATTATAAACACAATACTAATGCGTTTGGTTGGATTTCCGTACGTCAGTTGTTGTTTTCACTTAAAATTTTGTACATTTTAAACAAAAGAGAGACCCTTTGAGTGATACCGACCACATTGTGCCTCGGATTGAGGCGGTGTTGACTCGTACACATCACCAATGCACTCATGGATCATTATAATAAAGTATCAACATAATCCTAATGCGTTTGGTCAGATTTCCATACACCAGTTGTTGTTTTCACTTAAAATTATGTCCATTTTAAACAAAATAGAGACCCTTTGAGTGATACCGGCCACATCGTGCCTTAGATTGAGGCGGGTTTGACTTGTACACGTCACCAATGCACCCATGGATTGTTCTCCTAAATTATCAACATAATCCAAATTGATTGGTCGGATTTCCATACGTCAGTTGTTGTTTTCACTTAAAATCATGTCCATTTTAAATGAAAGAGAGACCATTTGAGTGATACTGTCCACACCATGCCTTGGATTAAGGTAGGGTTGACTTTTACACGTCACCAATTCACCCATGGATCTTTCTCCTAAAGGATCAACACAATATTAATGCGTTTGGTTGGATTTTCGTACATCATTTGGTGGTTTCACTTAAAATTATATCCATTTTAAATAAAAGAGAGACCCTTTGAGTGGTTCATCATTCTTGCATGTTGCTAGTGCATTTCATCTATTAAAATGGTAAAATGAATCATTAGAGAAAGGATGTTTTATTTAATAACAATTACAATTTTCCTACGAACATTTTCATACAACCATGTTTCATCTTTTGATCCCCTTAACCCCTCTCAAAAATGATCTCCAATTGTACACATCCCCAAATCAGATCTTCATGATATTTGTGTACAATATTCCATCAGGTATGCGGCCCACTTATTTCTAAAAAAATCTTTATTTCCTTGTGAGTATGAGTCTTTTCGGCAGTCATAGTAGTACTGCAAAATATAAAAATAAATAATTAATAAATAAATTAAATGAAATAGTAGTTGTTTTTGAAAATAACTCTTTAGGGATGCTAGTTTGTTGATGAAAAATGATCTCTTTCATAAATTTACAAAAATAATAACCACAATCATTATCGTTTGTTTGTTTTGGACACTGCAAAAAAAATTATAATTAGGAGAATAAGTAACTTGTGTTGATATGTGTTTGGATAGTGAAATTTTTTTATATATACCCAGATATTTATCCATACGTAGTACTTTCTCACCTCCTTATGCTTAGCCCCTGTCCTCATTCCTTTTTTTAGACAATAATGATACACCTCCCTATCATAATAGAATCCTCAGTAAAAGATAATATAAATTATATTACTTGATGTTTAGACCTAAAACGGAGGATGTAGTGTCTTACAGATTCATAAACACCATCATGTGTGGTCAGTTTGATGGATATCCTTGCTTTGAATCCAGAAAATAAATCTTTGGAGTATCCAAGTTCACCGTAATTAGAATCCAATGTTGCCTAAAATCAAAAAAAAGGAATAAGTAATAAAATAAGTGAAAATATAATTGATATGCTTTAATTGTAGAGTTTTACCCCTACAAGGTTGGTATTAGGAAGAGTTTGTCATCTGTAATCTTTCTTTCAAATGTTTTCAGCAAGCCATTCACTATTTTATCATTTTTTTTATGGATCTAATTTTGTTAGATGTGTTGATGTGGTATGAGGAATAACGAGTCCGAATTTTGGATCATGGGAAAATTCCTTCAACTATTTTTCATATATACGTCTTTCAATAATATAAAATGCATTTAGTCATAATTTCCACATTACATCATCTTTTAGAAAATCAATTCATGAAAACATACCTCATATATATATTTACAACTGTGATGCCTAGACAACCGTTTTCAAGGATATCATTTACATTTTTAGCAGCAAAGAAATCTTGACTTTCCTCTCCATATATATTCTTTTAGAAAACCAATATATGACTACTACCACCTCTTATCTTCATATCCACATGAGTCTTCAATGCTAGTAAATGTGGATAGAGAATAGGTGGTGTTATTGTGCTTTCAGTAGCTCTTTGGGATTGTTTGGTCAATCCTTTAGATGGTTTTGAGCCGACGTTTGTCACCCCCTTCCCTTTATCCATTTATAATAAAATTCATTGGTTCAGACCCTTTTTTCATTAATTGTTAAATTTTTATCTTGAAAAAAAGGAAATAAATACCTCTTTGTCTGCATGTACTCTTACAAGTTGTGACGGCCATGCAATGAATGTCCCAATAGCCTTTTTGACCATATGAATATCATCATCATCAAGTGGAATAGGTAGCTCTGTATTTGGCTCATGAGCTATAGTAATTGTCACTTTCAGATGATCTTTCGGAAGTGGTCTATTATGCAACTTGTCATCTGGGATGTTGAACACTGTAGCCCTCACTAAAAGGTTATAGGTGGGTGTTTAAAGATATAAATCACAGTCATTATCACCCTGTAGAAGATCAGTACAGGAAAATTATCAGTGTTTGTCTGATTCACATTTCATGGTAACAATTATTTGAATATTGATTACCACCTCTAAGACAGTTCTTTGAGGGGAATGGCTCACCTCAAAGCTGGTGGTGATGGGGCGGGATCTTCATGCGCTTGTTGTTCTTGAGTTGTGTCTTCTCCTTGATTCCCACCCACAAAAGTTTCTAGCAAATCTCCCTACCATTGCAATCATTCTTCAAGAGTTTCTAGTCTTTAGAACATTTGTTTCAATTTTTCATCTCTATCATCTATTTCTTTTTTTTCTCAAAATATATTTGGGGTGTCACCCCAAACCCCGCACCTCTGACACAACCGTATTGTTCTAGCTGCTTCAAAGCTGTCGATAATAGGTCTGCATCCACTATAGGAGTAGTTGATTCTTGTGACTATCGAATATAGGAAAATAACTAATTATTTTTATGTAATAGAAATTTAAAACAAATCCTTTTATCGTCGTGTCATACTTACACATATTTCCCACACTTTTTGTGTGTTGTCATCTACTAACTTCCCTTCCTTATTCACACATGCCTCCTTCTATAGCACATGAAGTGGGATGGAAGTGTCTTTGGTTTTAGACTCATCAATATACATATAAATATAGAAAGATAATTATGATGTTGTTTATTGTCACCTAACAATATTACTATAAATTTAAAAGACGTACCATTTTCTTTTCTAGTGAAGAGTACCCCATCCTTGATTTACGATAAGGGTATGTTGGTTTTGATGCACGTTCCTTATTTTTAGTACAGAGTTACTATTTCATAAATGAAATATTGACAATCAAAGTGATGAATACACATATCCTCAAACAAAGTATTATCACCCACAATGTGCCTGAAACTTCTTATCTCCACGTCGGCCAATAAATGAATCCCATGATTCTTGGGATATCAGGTGAGTATAGACAATGGGTGGGTGTAGGTTTATTTTACCTTTGGAATCTTTCAGGTGACATTTTGTTAAAATAGTTTGAAAACCTTGATGAATCCTTCCTGAAAGCCTTAGTACATAATTCTTATGTGAATCGTCTACTATAAATGTACTCTATAAGAGATTGAGAAGAGTAAGACATTGTTTCATTATTTTATTTGCTAGTAAATTAAAGAAATAATATCATAATCTTACCGTAATTTATTCCTAGATCACAGCCTTCAGCTCAGACACAACATAGTTCCATGAATCTATATCAATCAGCACGCGTTGCCGAGTGAAAACTCCAATGTAACTACTAAACATAGCCTTGTTGGGATTCACATGTTGTCCTCATGCATTCCATCCGACATCAAATTTTATGCCTTTGGTTTTCACCTTAAGAACTTTGGATAACACCATCAAACTATGACGCACCTGTGTTTTCTGCAACGTCGGTCCTTCATCCCAGACCATTTTATCGATAGCAACATCATCTATATGTTCATCTGAAATGGTAGCAACGGCATGTTCTGATGGTTGTTGGACCTCAACACTAGGAGCAGCAACAGGTTCAGAAACTTGTTGTTGCTCTGCACTGTGAGCAGTCGCATTAGGAGCAGCAGCTTGAGAGACTTGTTCAGCCTCAAGGTTAGGAGCACCAGAACGTGCAGAAGTCATTATCTGCAAAAGTGGTTGAACAGTTAATTTATATTACATAAATTTAGTAATTATAATATAATAACATGAGATAACAAGATCTATATTACAAACAAAATATAACCTATTTATTGAACTCTCTTTATTTTTTTCAAAGGCTGAAGGGATTTGACACCTCTATCGATTATCCAAATCCCTTCATTTTGGTCTCCTCTAACATAAAAAACATCATCTAAATTGAGACCGTAGTGAAATGATTGCGACGTACCACTGAAAGGATCGTCCTCAACTGAATTTTCATCAGACCCTTTAGTAGTTTTGGATGATAACAGAACAATCGAACACTTTCAGTTTGCGGGATATGGAACATAAAAAACTTATACCGCTTGTGATGCCATTATAAACTATTCATATTTGTACCCTTCTTTACTAAAATCAACTTTCACAAATCCCCATTCATCTATTTTAACACCATTGTTATTATCAGACCATTTACATTGAAAAATAGGCAATTGGAATGTCGTATAATCCAACTCCCATATTTGTTTGATAATGCCAAAGTATGACATATTTGCATGAATTGTATTTATGTCCTTACTACCAGAAACATGCATCTCTTCATCCACAAGTGTAACTCCACTATTTTGCATGGTACTATCTTCATCATGTTCATTTGTATAGAATGTATAACCATTAATTACATAACCATTTTAAGATAATACATACACACTTGGTCCAGTGACAAGCCATCGTAGTCATTCTGAAATTGAATTCGGATTTTCATCCTACTCCTTAAAAATATGGTCCTGAAACCATCCTATAAAATGGTGATTATGTGTATTTGATATCCATTTTTCAGCCCTTGATGGAATCAACTGCCCAAGGATTTCTTTGTGAGTTTCAATATATGGAGCAACCTCCCAACTGTTATGAAAAACATAAAGGTGGTCCTACTCCTGATCTGTAATATTGATTATCACAACATCTCTTTCAAAAATTCACTCACCCTCAATGCGTCTAGTGTGACAAGATTTTGGGAGACCAATGCTTTCCACATCAGATAGGTATTCGGTACAAAATTCAATGGCTTCCTCAACAATATATTTCTCCACTATAAAACCCTCTGGCTGACTTCGATTTTTGACATACCCTTTCAAAATATTCATATACCATTCAATGGGGTACATCTATCTATAGTGCACAGGACCACAAAGTCGAATCTCTCTCACCAAGTGAATCATAAAATGAACCATCATATCAAATAATGTTGGTGGGAAGAACATTTCTAATTCACATAATATGATGACAATTTATTTTTCCATAGCTGGAAATTTTGTCAGGTCTAAAACTTTGCTACATATAGCTTTGAAAAATAAACAAAGTTTAGTTAACATGTGACGAATATTCTTGGGAAAAATGAAATGTAAATCTATAGTAATTAGATATTGCATCAAAACATGGCAGTCATGTTATTTCAAACCTTTTAACTTCAAATCATTCATTGACACAATGTTCTTGATATTTGATGAATACCCCTCTAGAACCTTTACATCATTTAAGAGGTTTAAAATTTTATATATCTCCTCCCTAGAAAGAGTGTAAGCAGCTGGAGGAAGAAACATTCGATTTTCACCCTTCACGGGAGGCAACTCTTCTCATATTCCCATGTCAAACATGTCCAACCTTGCCTTAATTCTATCCTTTGTTTTACCAGGGGCATTTAGCAACGTTCCAATAACAATGTCACATACATTTTTTTCCACATGCATCACATCAAGAAAATGTATGACGTACAAAAAAATCTAGTATGGTAATTCAAAAAAACTGATCTCTTTTTCCAACTGATTTTCGTAAGGTTTTTCAAAAATGGTTTACCAAAAACAGTGTTCACATCTTTTACTTTCTCAAACAGCTGATCAACTGTTAGTGGAGATGGTGTTGCGCATTATTTTGAACTTCCATTGAATTATGTCGTCCAAGATCGGTACTTATGCCAATGAGGTATAAATCTACGATGTCCTAGAAACACAGATTTTGATGAATGTTTCAACCTAATTGATTCTGTATCTTCTTCGCACACGGGACACCCTTGAGTTCCTTTAATGTTATAGCCTCAAAAATTTCTATAAGCATGGAAATAATTTATTTCCCCATACAACATCACTCTCAACGTGAATTATTCACTTTTATAAGAATCATACAACATAACACCTGAATCCCACAATAACTTCAAATCTTCAATCAAAGGAGCCAGATAAACATCAATATCGTTACCTGGTTGTTTTAGTCCTAATATAAGCATAGATAACATGATGAATTTCCTCTTCATGCATAACCAGGGTGGAAAGTTATAATTTACCAACATAATAGGCCATGTACTGTGAGTGATGGTTTGAAAACCAAAAGGATTCACTCCATCTGTAGATAACGCAAGACAAAGTTTTCTTAGCTCTTTTCCAAATTCAGGATACTCATGATCAATTTTCTTCCATTGAGGAGAGTCATCCGGATGACGTAATTTCCCATCTTTATTTATTTTATCTACATGCCACGATAATTGTCTTGCAGATTATTTACTTCCATATAGACGCCTAAACCTTTGAATGATTGGAAAGTACCATACAAATTTCGTAGGATTTTATTCATCTTTCTTGTATCGAGAAGAACCACACATTGGGCATTCTTTAAGTGATTTTTTCTCCTTGAGAAACAATATATAGTCTTTCAGGCAGGCATGTATTCTTTCAGAAATCATACCCATCGAGCGTAGCATTCGTTTAGCTTCATATGTCCAGATTGGGAGCTCATTATCTTCCAGGAGCATGTCATTCAAGAGAGCAAGTAGTTTTGTAAAACTACATCACTCTATCCATTGCCTGCTTTCAATTTATACAACTTTAGTACAGTTGAAAATGCTGTATATTTAGTGCAACCAGCATACAATGGAATCTTTGCATAACTCTTTAACTTCTCAAACAATTTTGGGCAATCACATAGTTCATATTCAATTGTATTTTTCATTTCCTCAATACGATCTTCATCATCATAGACAGTTGTAATCACATCCTCCATACAGTCTTCTTCATTACCCATATTTGTATCCATATCTGATGATCCATAAAACATAGTTTTATCGTAGCCAGTAGCTATATTTTCTTTTTCCCTGTGTTTATTCCAACATTTATAACTCCGATCTATTCCGTGACATATCAAATGTTCTTATAACTCCTTTGGAGTAAGTAGTCTAGAATAAAAACAACATAAACACTAACAAAGGATTTGAGAAGGATCCTTTGCGTGATACTTTTCAAACTTGATGAGCTCTTTCACTCCGTTATCATACTCTATTGTCAAACTATTAGCATCCATCCAATATTTATTTATCTCCATCATATTTGAATCTCAAATATTAGTATTTATGGTTCAAATACACAAAACAAGACTTCCAAATACAGTAGAAGATAACCACTTATAAAAATATAGATTAATACAGCCTAACCATTTACAATAAAGATTTGGAAATCAACAGAACCAGGATAGACCCCCCCATAAAAATCAACACAGTTTCAAAACACAAAGGGTTTCTTAGGGATAATCACTTGTGTCATAGATAGTAAAACTCACACAGCATCATCCTCTATGGCTCATCCTCCTCTATCGGGTCAACCCTTCTATGGTTAACTATTCCATCCTTTTATACCTCACCAACCTAAAATACATATGGATGAAAACCAGTATCCAATTCTATAAGTAAATAAAGGATTCTCATAATCTCTACAATATGGAATTAATTAAATATAATTACTTTAGATTCATTATATTTTCCTTAAATCACCCTAGTCCAAACACAAGAATAATCAAGAATGATACATCTACCACTACTAGGTCTCTACCCTACATTCAATATCATCATGTCTAATATTTTTGGTAAGCTCAAGTTACTTTAAATCATAGGGGGTGATCACTTGTGTCATAGATGGTCTCCTATGTTATTCCATATGAAAATTATAACAAATATTATTGACCTATTATCCCATGAAATCCTCATGAGTGTCTAATTCCAAACTCCATCTTAAGTGTAATATCAAAAGAATATATATTAATAAATTACCCCACATCCACTTCCCCACTAATATGGTCATTCTCACACTCTAATGGAATATTTCTTATGCTTCAACCCCTTCTATATAATATCATAACCATATATCCACACATAAACAAGTCACAAACACATAAAAAAACCATATTCACATTACAACCACACATAAAATCCTCATCACAGTATGATATCGTGAACATGAAGGACATAAATATCATACTCTCCTCCTACAATGCACAACCCCCACTATGTATCCACACCAAATACACATAATCATGTCAACAAGAACATATATACACCAAAACCTAAAATCGTTATAGGTTGTATATATACACCCACTATGAGCCATTACAACTCATACTAAGTGTGAAGGGGGAGAAGGGAAGAGGGAGTGGTTCTATATGTGTTCCCTATATAACCTAGATATTGAGAAAAACACTCAGAACCAAAGTACCCATATGGATTTCAATCAGGTTACTCGACTTAAGTGGTGGTGCGTAAGAAATAATAAGAAAATATAATAAGTATATAGTCACACATAAATCTTTCCTAAGGGTTTACACCAAACTAACACTGTAAACACCCTCGTCAACCATTTCCTTGTTACTACCACCCTCTTATAACCACTTCCATTATAATGCCACAAATAATCCTCAAAAATCACATAAGCATCCATATCAACATTACCAACTTCTCATTTCATTTAACATTATAATTTCTTGTATTTTTATTACCATATGCATTTCAATTGTTAACCATTTTAATGTAAAACCAATCATTAAATCACTACCCACTATAATCCATTCATTAATCATTAATAACATTTATTCTATCTTTAACCATTTATTAAAAATAAATATTCCAATCATTATCATTAATCATTTAACAAACCATAATTTATCATTTCCAACCCATCACCCATTACTATTTTCATTTATTCCAACCATATTCCATGCCAAAAGGAAACTATAACACCACCCAATAACCACTAAATTTTCATGACATAAAATACAACTAAACACATTCTAAAATCCATAAAACCACTTATTTTCTGCCTAAATATCCATATCATTGCTATCATAACCACACAATAATCCATCCATCACTACTATATTAATTACCAAACCACATGCTCCCAACCACATCAATCAACCAACACCCTTATAATCATAGTGATAAATACACCATAGTAGCATGAAAGGGAAAACATATAAGAAATTCACACTAAAAACTACCCCTTAAACACTCTATCATATTAAAGTATAATTTATGGTTTAAATATAACACTTTAATTACAGATTTCCATACAAACAATTCTTAACCTACCTTAAGTGACTAGAAAATAATGAAAGGTGATTATAACATATTATTAGCAGTAAGAAATTTCTTTCACAAAATCAAGAATAAATCACTTATCAACAATGCCAATAAATCCATAAATATATAAAAAATATTATGGAACTTCATAAATCACATGCAAAACTCCCTATTCACTTTAATTTCCTTTAGTGTAATTCATTATAGTATTTAGGTTAATCAGTACTTTCCATCCAATGGAAACAAAATAACATGATAATTCCACAATTTACATATAATAAAGAAGGATAAATTTCGTGTCCCCAACCTCAACTAAAGATTTAACAAATATTTCATAAGAATGAGAAGAATAGACAAATAAAACATGACTTAACACATGAGGGTAATCTAAAAGTCCTATGTATGACCATTAACCATTAAAACCATAACAAAAAAAACACAAAAACCGAATCAGCATTGTTGTCACATCCTTCTTAAGAAGAAATTTCAAAAAGAGAATCAAAAAGAAAAGAAAAGAAATTCTATTTAGAGGAGGAGAAGTAGGGAGCCTTCTGCACTGTGTTGGGAGGGGAAGGCATGACCTCCATAGGGGGAGGTACATGGGAGGAGCCTCCAACCATTGATAAATGGATTAGGGTCAAGCGGAGAGGAGGAGAAGTGGGGTTTGTGGGGAGGAGGATCCGTCGAAGGGGTTTGAGGGGTTCGAGGGGGAGGAAAATCCGGCACTCGAAGATCGGGGTTCGAGGGGTTCATGGGGAGAAGAGGAGAAGTATGGTTTGGGGGATCCGCCAAAGGTGGAGGTGCACGTGAAGACCAAGGGGCGGAAGAGGTCTGGCATGTGAAGATCAGGGGGCAGCGGAGGTCCGACAACGCGAAGATCGAGGGGGAAGGAAGTTATCATAGGGGTACATTACCGCAAGAACTTTAGGGTGCGATAAACAGAGGACATTGTGTGACCGATTTTATAAAATATGGGACTACAGTTTTATCAGTGCTAAAAACACACTGATAAATTTTTGGGATCATAAATTTTAATGATTTTCAAGTTTATAATTTTATAAGAATGTTTATAGTAATTTAGGACCATTATTGTTTAGGATTAGGAGGATTAAAGAAACATATTTAAAGAAATACAGGTTGAACCAAGAGTGATATTTATTGATTTGAAATAAAATTTTAGGTAACATGATGGTTTCATAGAGTAGGACATATTGAAGATGTTATTTTATAATTATTTTATGATACTAATTGTTCATCACTCGTGTTAGTTGTTTTAGTTTTAGTAATGGATGAATCCTGAAAGAAATAAGTAGATGATGAGTTACATAGATAATCCCAATGATAAACTTAATGGGATAAGAGTTGAAGTGAGAAATTTTATGATTATTCTTTACCAACTATCACAAATTATGATTGACAACATTAATATATTTAAATTAAAAAAATACACCAAATAATAGAAAGATGGAATCTCATAGATGTTTGGGTAACAAATCTGATGAAGGAAACAAGATTAAATTTCCTATGTGTCAAAAACATGGGAAGAAACACCTAAAGGATTGATTGAATGAAATATGAATTCTCTATAAGTGTGAAAATTAAGGTCATAAAGCTCACAAGTTCAAGGAAAATAGATAAGATACAAAAATTCATTACTTTAATTTCAAGGAAATTGGAAACTTCGAAAATCAATGCACTAATCCAATGGAAAATGGGGAAAAATTTTACCAAAAAGATCTCAGATTGTGGGAATAAGGAAAATCCTATGCAATGACTACTTTTTAAGAGTATAGGGATTATTCACTTTAAATTTTCCAATGTATTATGGCATATAATTTTTCAGCAACTATTGATATTGAGTTATAAATAAAAAAACATGGTGGTATGATTATTATTAAGTCTTTTTAATGCTTTTTGAGGAGTTATTTATTAAAAATATAGTTCCCCCTTAATTTAATGTGGTATTAGGAATGAATTAGATCTATTTTAAAAGGTATCATATCAATTTTTATTTTTGGGAAATCTCAAAACATGTCCTAACACAAATCATGATCATCCATCGATGTTGACTATAAACTTCCTATGGAAATTACTTTTATTATATAGGTCTTGATACCCTATCATGAGTTTAAAATTATATAAAATATTAAGTTTTATATCTCATTAGAAATTAAACCTTGGATCTTATCTATCTTATAGATACACTCAAATGTTTTCCTTAAAGATAAATAATTAAGAATGTCCGTACCTAGCCATAAACAATATATATTCTAGTTATTTTAAAACTAGAAATCACTTTCTTTTCCCAAGGATATTTTAGGTTTATAGTTTTATAGAATTATTAAAACTATTAAAAATTAAACCCATAAATCACAAGTGGACTCATATACTCATTATCCATTTTTTCCACAAGATGTAACCCTTTTAAAATAAAATCGGTTTTCTCTTCACATAAAATCTTCATAGTTTTCACCTTGTTCTCATCCTTATCTATATTCTCCATTAAATCTTGTAAAAAAATTAAAAACTTGGTATGAGAAAAAAAATATTAGTAAGGAACATAAAATAAAGGGAAATTTTGGTTCAATGAAAAATATGAAAACCCCTCTAATGTTTTCCTTTATCAAAAATTCCATTATGCTATTGAAATAAATAATTTTTTCAAGAAAACACACACACTTTTAGCTCAAACAAAATCAATAAAACTCATATAAAGAAAAAGAAAACCCTTTTGGAAACTTAGAGCATCACATTCATAAAACCCTTTCAAATATATTTTTAAATGGAATAACAATACATTCGACTTTCCAATATAATCACTACACAATGTAATAGAGAGATATAATGGGGATAAACCTTAATATAAGCTATATCAGGATCACCTGAGGGAAATAATGGGGCTCAAACCTTTTTTTAATTGGATTAACCAATATTTACAACCTCCAACTCTATAGTACCCAATGCTTTGGAGGTTATCACATAACCACCCATCCTTGGTTTATCAGAGAACCACCTGTCATTAGTTTATCATGTAAGCAACCATCATTTGTTTATCACATAACCACTCACAATTGGTTTACCATCTAAACAACCATAATTATAAACAATTCCCAAGAACCATATCACAATCATAAAACATGAATACTTTCATTATATAAATATTCATAAGGAAAACAACCCTTTTATTTTAAAATCTCATATTTTTAGAAAAATTGCGTATGTACAAGGGAAACCATTTTATTTTAAAATAACCTTGTAATATTGTAAAGTAAGCTTCAAATAATTAATACATCATTAAGAAGGGAAAGGAATCTCATTATGTATAAGTTAAAAAACATTCCTTTCATATATTTTTTCAGAAAAGTCACAAAGAACCACTTTTAGAAAATGACAAAAAAAAATTAAAAAAATTATAAAAAGTTAAAATGAGTGAAAATGACTTAAAAATAATAATATAATATTAAAAAACTTTTTGGAAATAATTTTATAAAATATGGACATGTAATAATAAGAGAGTTTTAAGGGTAACTTTAAAAAGATAATTTTAAAAGGAATCCCCTTATAAATATCATATTATTGAAGTGGGAATTAATAAAATGAATAAAATATGTGTATCAATTATAATTAAAAAAATATAACATAATACATTCAAAATTAATTTCACACATATTTTTATAATTACATAATCAAGAAGGATAACTCTAACCCAAATAATGGAAATTGGGTTATGAAATCCCTTACCTCGCTTTTGACTTCATTCAATAGTGTTAAAAACTCATGTATAATGATTTAAATAATGTTATTAACTCAAAATAGAACTATATTAATATTTATAATACCTTATATGATGATTTTATAATATATTTTGACCCATTCATTAATAATATTTCATTATTTTCATGGTTTCAGGTGCGTTTGTTTCATGGTTTCATGATTGGTTTTACTTGTATAGAATTATGGATGTTCCTGTAAAATGGAAATAATACTTATGAAGTGGAATTAAATAGTATTAATGATTATATATAAGTATAAATTATCCCTTATATCATTTTTATTTCTTAAATAAGGATGATTCATTAGATAAAATGTTAATGATAAATGTTTAGTTTATTTTGGTGGTTTTTTCGAACATCAAAAACTACTTTCCTCTTATTAAATATTATGTGTGTGTGTATTAGTTATAGAACATGAAATAGGTTATAATATACCTATTTAAATCTTATTTAACCATAATTACACTTTTATGATCATCCATGAAGGTGGTAATGGAAAAAAAATCATTGTTCACAGAGATGGTAAACCGTCATAATTTGGACACTAGTTTTGTTTCTTTGAATAAGAGGAGATGATAAATGAAATGGATATTATATATTCCATTAGAAACATAAAACTCTAGTATATAAATTATTATGGAGTTATCATGAATTTATTAATTAATTATGTGAGTATAAAGTAGAAAAAGAAAAGAAATTAAGAGAGGTACTTTGAGAAAATTACCTCTTGAATATCACCTCCTTGAGAGACCCTTGAGGACCATGGATTTGGTATTTTTGTGATACCAGAATCATCTTTATGTGGGAATAGTTATAATGAGAGGTTTAGGTATATATTTTAGGATATTAAAGTCTTTTGGGTCGAAATGAGGTGGTTAGGGGTGGTATTTATACTTGAGGAGAGGTGTGTTTAAGTGATTAAAATCATGATTAATTTATATTTAAAGCCAACCACAATGTGGTAGAATAAATTTCCATGAAATTGTATGTAAAATAATATTTTATAGGATTATTAGGTTCAATAAACACCTTAAACATCCATTAAATGTTTTAATTTCTTGGTATGTTGATCTTTTACCTTTTAACTTTAACATTTTTCATTATTTTACATATAGGACGATAAATAATTTTTTTCCAAGGTAAATTTTTTATAAATAAGAATTAAATTGACCTTAAAATATAATTTAGACCTTATTATTCAAAATATGGAATCCATTTTACCTAATTAAATTCACATAATTTTAAAAACTATATTTAAAATTAATCCTCCAAACAAAACGAAAAAGCAGGTTTTTAAAGTGAAAAGTTCAAAAGTTTGAAATGTATTTTTATCCAATTTCAATGTGAAATTTATTACAATGACATAAATTGGATCTATTAATTTATAATTTAACTAATTATACTTTAAAACCAATTTAAAATATAATTTAACTATATTAATAAATTAGATGAAAAATCAATTTTCAAATAAAATGTAGTATTTCTCACTATTCATCAAAAAATGAAACTTATTAGAAGAATACCAAAAATTAACCATTAGGTAATTTTGATATTACACTTTCAAAAATGATGTATATTTTTTCAGAATAAAGTTATAAAAGTGAAAAGATTTATATTTAAAATAGGTGCGCCATCAAAAGGTGACAAAATTACCTTTTAGAAAAATATAGCTTTCTATACTTAAAATAGGATTTATTGTTATCTTAAGCCTATAAAAATTATTTGATTAATTTAAAAATATTTTATTGAATATATAACATATAATATCATTAATATATTTTAATAATAGTGATTAATTTAATTTATTAAGATTAAATGTTATTATGGATATAAAAAGTATGTTTTTATAAAAACACAACCTTTATATTCAATTGGTTTTTATTTTCATTTAAAATTAATTAGTAACTGATAAATTCATTTTATAAACATGATTAAACTATATTTTAATAATTTAGTTATTATCATTCATTCTCACCATTATAACTATTAGGTGATAACTATCACATTTAAATAATAATATTTAGTCATTTGTTTAAGTTTGATGTGTCATATCTTGTATGATATTGTACATAGTGTTTTATTATAAAATATCAGGGTGTTACATTATCCCCCTTTAATAAATTTCATCCTCAAAATTTTAAATCGGTCTTGGTAACTAGTCTTTGACTTTTCAAAGTAGCATTTTTTAAATCCCATATCAGAAAAAGGGTCAATAAAGCTTTCTTTTGAGAAGAGAGATAGGAAATTATGAAGGTTACCTGAGATAACACATACTAGGTTTCCATGTAAGAAAACATTAACAAGGAAGATAATTATAACTATTAAAATCTTATAGATAGTGATATATAACATGGTTTTTAGAAAGTTAATAATCAAAAAACCATAAATTTGTGATAGGTTAAAAGGTTATTGATTTCCCGTTATGAAAAGAAATTAGATAATGTTTTTCTTTCAAATATAATTTTTTCCCTAGAGTTGAGGAATTAATTTACTACCTAAAATAAGAACATAAGGTAATATACTTACTTGAAATGTAGATATTAATCCTCATCTTTTCTAAAAATGATGATTATTCAAGATTAATTTCATACCTGAAGCATTAGAATCAACTCTTATGGATCAAAAATATATATAAAAGTATAGTTATCTATTCCTACTATCTTTATGAATTAACCAAATCCAAAATGGTTAGTGAAAGATAAAGTAATTTCCAAAAAATAATAAACCTTTATATGATATAAAACTACTTTAATCTCCAAAATCCTATAGTGATACCCAAAGTTTGACATATATTATTTAACAAATAACTATCCTTAAAATTCCTCAAAATATTCCCAACTAAAATTTAAAATCCAAAAATCAGAATGATTTTATCACATAATATTCCAAGATGAATTTAATATTCATCATAAATTAACATCAATTACTCTTGAAGTCTCATACCAAAAAGTAATTACCCTAATAATCTTCAATATATAGTAATTATTTATATAAATGACCTGAATCACCATAAATCGTATATGTTTCAAAAAGATAACACATCCTTTAATTTCTCAAATAAATCCTCATAGTATTATTTTTACCTTTATGATATAAGGTTCCCAAAAATAGTGTACGTCTTCCAAAATAACATTGATCACTTAATCTCCAAATTAATTTCCAATCCCTTGGTTATCATTACGATAAAACATATGATCCCAAAATAAAATTATTTTTCATTGATAAAATTATTCAACTAAAAATAAAAATATCATACTAACTAGGACATCATTTAGGCCAGTGGAAAGTGATGCAACCTTGTCACCCTTCAGTTTTGGGTACGATCCTTATGGTATTTTCGGACGCAACTGGTTTTCACCCATCTTGTGAGTTGTACATTTTCAAAAACTATATTAATATAATCCTTATAAAATTATATAAATGTTATAAACATCCTAAAAAAATAACCTTAATATATTTTAACCTCAAAGGTTGTCTCATACCTTTCCTTTTTTCATCCCAAAAATTAAGAACCCGTAATTACCTCAAATTCAAAGATCATATAACCAAAAAATACTGCCAATTCCTTTAAAATTATGTCTAAAAAAATTAAAGGCATTTCTCCTCAAATAACCTTTTTCATTCCATATGATTAAGGGTTACATGTACTATAAAAATTATCACTTTTTACCACTTTTCAAAGGTGTTGATCTTGTCTAACATATGTTTCCAAATTAATGAAAACAAAACCTACTATAAAAAATCCTTAGGCATTCCATGATTCGTATAATATTCATAATATACCAAAAACTTAAAAAGTGAACAAATACTTCATTAAACTTCCTTAATAAACCATTAACCATGCTTTGTCTTCTTATTCCTTAATAATTTATTCCTAAATCATAGATGTGAATTGTATCCTTATGACTGAAAATTAACTTTTTATTAATAAAATCACTTTTAAGTCAAAGTGAGAAACTGGTCCCAATAAATCTGGAGGTGAATCCTCATAAGAGAAGGAAAATCCATCAAAGCATAATCTCAAACTATTGGTACTTTCCTCTCTATAAAGTTTCTAGTTCATAAGCCATACCTTAGCATTAGGGTCTTCACTGATAACAACTTTAAAACGAGATGCCATTTTGTCCTAGGTTCAAATATACTCTTATTTATTGATTTTCCTGTCATTGAAGCCTCTCATCAGGATCATATCCTATTTGTCAATCTAATTAGTTTTCTCATTGTTTACCTCCACTTGAATATGTCTTCCCATCATCTCAGCCTCTTCCTATGGGATGTTGACATAAAGGAATTCTTCTACCATTTCCTCCTCAGAGTGGAGGATAGGTTCATTAGAGTCCTTTTCTGTTTCGGTACATTTTGAGGTAGCTTTACCACTCAAAAGCATCATGTCGTTGCTGATTCCCTAAACCATAACTTGAGACTTCTCCTGCACATCAACCATGTAAGCAGATGATATTTCTTTCTCACATGGTTTATATTTTTTACCTGATCGTGTTTCCATCGGTTTTGGTAAATTAAAGTAATCCAGCTTCTCCCATTCTTCTTCTTAGGGGTATTCCCCTCCTCATGAGCCTTAGATACTCTGGAATCCTCCTAAAACTCCACACCTTCTGTTGTTCCTCTATCCGGCTCATAGGGAATCTCCTGTATAGTTTCATCATTGTCCAAACACTCAAAATAATTATTGGTATAAACACCATCATGGTCCAATCCCTTTCCTTCTGATTGTTTGATGACCCCTAAAGTGGCAGCACTCTGAATTGAATTGGTTTGGGGTTCTATATCCAGCCCTTCCGTCCAGGCCACAACCTCCTTCCTAGAAAAACTCCCAATTTCAGTTTGATGTGGTCGAAAAGATGGATCATCAGTCCATTTTTCCCCTGCTTTACCAGTATTCCGGTCCCTCAAATCCTTCTTAAGCCGATCAAAAACCCCCGACACAGAGGGTTCCTTAAACTTTTTTGTCATTGGTTTACTATTCACCACCTTACTCGCCAAATGATTCACCTGATTAACATCCTCTCCATTCCTAACCTGCACTGGAACCTTCCCCTGGTGAACATCCCATTTAAAGTTGGCGTCTGAGTGACCCAGTATACGGAAAGATGAGAAGAACTCCACCCAATGGTTGAAGACCACCAGCTTCTTGCACCATACCTCCTCACCAGCTTCAATCCACACAGATTCAACTAGTGGCCTCGACACATCAACCTCCACACACATGTGTAGGTTGATCGGATGGCACATAGAAGCAGTATGTGTATCAAAATAGAGAAACCAACCCACTAAATTCCCTAGCATATGTAAAATCATAGGATTTTGAAATGGTAGAGGTAATTGAGGAAGACATACCCAAACCGGAATTGAAGGGGAATCACGATTCAAGTATAGATCGTAGCTCCAGCGAAATAGATAGAAGTCGTAGCCACCACACTTCCTGGGAGAACATTATAGAGCACAAATAAAATCTTCTGATGAAGAGCATCGCACCATCAAATTCCTTTTATCTAACAAACCGACAATCGCTCGTTCTTGAAGTCCCCAAGTTTTGAAGACAAACATGTAGAAGTCATCCACCAAAGGCCGTTTGTTCCTGAATCATGCCACCAAAGTTAGGTTTAGAAGGATCTCCACCTCCGTAAACGATCATGTCCTTTTTGTACGTTCTCTTTTCAAGAGAGTTGGTAAATATGAGATTTTGAAATCAAATGAAAAAGATACCATGAACCGTAAATTTTTTGGAGAAAATAAAAGGTGTTAGACAAGTCAAACAATTTCTTATAGGTGATTTGAATACTTAGAAAGCTGTCAAAATCATTTGAATAAGCTTTTGCAATAATAGTGATGAGCAAATAATCATAGAGGGATAAGAAGAATTTGAAAGATCTGTTTCCTTCCATCTTGAAAAACTATCATTAATCTGTTGAAAATAACGTCAATTAAACATCAAAATAATTATTAAAGGAAAAATATTTTATAGGGTAAATATAATACATTAAAATTTTTATAATACTCTAATCCTTCAACCCCCTTATATGTCAATTGATTTAAGTTTTTATCCGATCCACCTAAATTACCATAAACCTAAAAAATTATCCATGTGATAATAACCATTGTGGTTATAGAGGATCTTAAACTTATGCTAAAATAACATCCTAACCTCTAAATTTTTCTAAACCTTTCTCTGATATCAAATGTAAGGACTTTTCTATAAAAAATTCATATTCTTATTATTTTAACAATATAAATCACTTTCTTTTCCCAAATATCTTTTAGGTTTATATTTTTAGAGAAGTAGTAAAACTATTACAAAGTAAACCCATAAATGATAGGTGGAATCTTATACCCAGTATCCATTTTTTCCACCATATGGAATCCTTTTAAAATAAAACATGTTTTCTATTCATGTAAAATCTTCACAATTTTCTCCTTTTTCTCATCCTTGTCTTTGTTCTCTCTTAAATCCTGTGAAAAAAAATTAAAACTTGGGATGAGCATAAAAGATCAATAAGGGACATAAAATAAGTGAAAACATTAGTCCAATGAAAAATATGAAAACCCATATAATATTTATCTTTATCAAAATGACCATTAGGGTATTGAAATAAATAATTTTCTCAAGAAAACACACACACTTTTATCTCAAAAAAATCTGTACAACCCATATAAATCAAAAGAAACCCATTTTTGGAAACCTGGAGCATCGCATTCATAAAACCCTTTCAAAACCATTTTTAAATGGAATAACCATATGGTTGAATTCCCAATATAATTACTAAATGATGTAATAGAGATATATAATGGGTCTCACCCTTCGTATAACATATATTGGGCTCACTTGGGAGCTATAATGTGGCTCAACCCTTCATTTAAATGGAGTAACCAATATGGCCAAACTCCAACTCTGGAGTACCCAATGCATTAGAGGTTACCACGTAACTACCATTCATTGGTTTATCTTGAAACCACCCATCAATGGTGTAACACCCCAAGATTTCATAGTTTTATCTCTTTAAAGTAATTTAATATCTTATATTACACGCAACACCGACTTGTCTTGCATTATACACAAGATTGAGTTTCTGCGAAACAACACATTAGTATTATAATTATTTAAATGATATATTTATTTATCAATTAAATATTATAATATGAATAGTAAAAAATAAATTTTAAATGTTATTTATAATTTTTTCACATAAATAAAACATATTTATAATGAAATATATAAGTTTTGTTAAAATAGTTATATATTTAGAAAAATTATTTTCTTAAAAGAACTACTTTTTATGTCCTTTTGTGAACAATAATGAAATTAATTTTAGACACTCCTAAAAATTTAATTTTATAAAATAGAATTTATTTTTGAATTTTGAATATCAAAATTATATTAGGGTGAATTCTTGGTATTTTTCTGAAAACATTCAATTTTTTATGAATAATGAAAAATAATGCATAGTACATAAAAACCGACTTTTTCATTTATATAATTATTTTTAATTAAAATTTATCTTAAAGTGAAAATATATACATAATAAATTTATTAGTCCAATGTAAGTCATTTGAGTCATTTTATAATAATATTAGATATATAAAATTTTATTGAAATTTTTAACGTCTTTTACCCACCTTCTAGGCACATTTGCAAATTTGCATAAAACATAATTTTACCGCTTCTATGAATTGAATTTCAAAAATCTGACAGACACAGTTTTCATTAGTAAGAAAAATTTGTTTCAATGTGATGAAAATAATTTTTGATGAATAGTAACTTTTGAATTTCATTTACCACGGTTAAAAGTAAATAGGGTGATTAAAGGTAAAAACAATATTATAATAATATAAAGTTACCCCAACACATGTCCTCATTCTATTGGATAAGTTTTTTTCGACCAAAATCAACTTTAGGACAAAAATATGATCCTCATTGATCCACTTGGGTTAGATTAGGACATTTATTATATTTTATTTAAAGAATAGTTAAAAGTGTTAAATTCAAATTTTAATAACTAAACCATTTTTAATATAGGGTTATACATAAGATAAATTCAACTATGAATATTAATTATAAAGATAAAAATATTTCCTATATAATTTTATTTTATTTATAATTTTTATACATTAAATAATTAAATTTATTTATGACACAATGATGATGCAGTAATTACCTTATTAATGAATGATTAAAATAAATGATATTATAAATATTAAAATAAATATAATTTGAAAGTTTTGATGCCATCCAAGAATTTTCTAAATTACATTGACATATTAGGTATGATTTAATTCATTTTTATTGAATTAATCAAGTTTTTAATACTTTAACAAAAATCAATTACTAAATAGTGTCAAAATTGACATAAATGAGTTTTTAATAAAAATACTATTTTATTAAATGATATAAAAATCCTAAAAATATATAGTTCACCTAAATAACTTTTATAGTGATACAAATGTCATAAATGATCCACTTTAGGTTATATTTTAATTTTATAGTAAAGATATAAACCATGTAGTATAAACATACAAGAGGACATGGTAAGAGTTAACTTATTTTAAAAAGGGTTAAATCTAAAAGATAAGGTTGCTTTTATGACCTAAACATGTCTAAAACCTATTGGTTGAGACTATTTATACCCATAATCATATCATACTCTAAATAAATATATTTGGAGCTATTATAATCCGAAAATAATTTTATAATAAATTAATATTTCAATCTTTTCCTAAAGTGCCCCTCACCACCCTTATAAAAGGTCACCTCCCTTTCTATTTAATTCACACCTACAAAGCCCTTTATCTCAGACAAAACATACCCAAATATCCTATCAAAACCCCTCACTTCAATATAGAGGCCTTATCTTGAGCAGAAAGCCAATCTAAGGATTCCTTTTGTTCAAATCAAAAAGAAACACCTCAAGAAGAGGTAATTATTTTATCACCTCTTTCAGAGTTCTTTTCTTATTCTACTTTCTATTTCTTTGTTGTTACCATAGTAAAATAATAAATACAATACCTTATACATTATTATATCTTATTATAAATATGATACTACCATATTCATTATTTTATACATCCTATGAATGACAAAGTCACCATGTCTGCGTGCGTACGGCTTACTGTCTCCACATCATGGTGTAGTTTGTTATTCAACACTACATTATTTGGATGTTTATAATAATGAGTATAATTAATGTAAATAATTAATGTGACATGGTAATTATTATTTATATATAATATACCATCCAATTAAACACTATTTCACCATCAATAGAATGATATTGTCACTTGTGCGTACATCAGCTTACCGTCTCCACGATGCGATGAGATTCATCTTCAACGATCACCATTAAAGAATTATTATAAAATTATATATATTGATTAAGTATGAGATATATGAAATAATATTTCTACAGTAATAATATATATTTATGTAGATAAATATATTTTGTATACTTACTTCCATACTATACGATAAGAAAATAGAAACAATGTTCATGCGTACATACAAACTACTGCCTTCATGAACAGTGCTTCCATTTCATATATATATCTATTATAAATATTTATATTCTGAATATATATGATATAAAAATCATGTTTTATATTCTGTAAGTATTTAAATTATTATCTAATTGATATGATCAAGAATAAAAAGTTAAAACATGTACGATATAGAAAACAATTATTACCTAAAATGTTACTTTAACATGGAAATTATTATTAAATAGGTAGTATAAAGTCATAAATGAATCATATATGATATTATAAATATGAATATGGTTTTGGTATAATTTAATAACATACTATAGTCATTATATATAAGGTTAAACGTACCCTCAGCTAAAGGAATGTACAAGGTAAGGGTTAATTCCTCAATCTCATTATTATATGAGATTGTTTATATGTAAGTATTTACTGGGACATATTTATCATCCATGTCCATGTTTCATAAAAATGTATTCAAAAGGAATATTTTATGATTTTATGTAAGGGAATTTTTAACTATATCGTCATTTTAAATGTTTTAAATATTTATTTTCTTAAATCTTTTTAATTAATCTCCATGTTTTCAAAATTATTTTAATGATTTATTTATATAGACATGATTATTTTAAAATGTTAATTAATTTAAAAAGTTTCAAATTGGTATGGGAAACTTTGATTCAAAAACCTATTATAAATGAATTCATTTATAAATTGTGCAACTTTTAAATTATTTCAAGAAAAAGGGATATTCATCTCAAAGAGTTTTACTAATTATTTTCATTTATGTCAACATCCTTTATTGGATATTATTCTTGATTGAGGTTGATTTATTATAAAACAATATACCTTATTTTTTTGAATGATTTATGATATGTTTGACTGTGGATGTGATATTTTTATACCATTCATGGTGTATGGTTAAACTATTAACATTTCATATGCTAGCTTTAATACAAATGTCTATGTTATGTTTCACCCTTTTCATATGAGGAATGAATTGGACTTAGTAAGTGATGAGTGGGGCCCAATATATCCCCTTGATTCATCGGTAGGTCTCATGAGACAAACTAGTGTCTTGGAATAAGGCCTTGATAGAATATTTTTGAATGGTCCTGGCACAAGGCCTTGACGTAGTAGTTATAATGTCCAGCATTATGTATTCCCTCATTATGAAATTGGTTATTACATGTGATTATTCAACTAGTAAAATATTCATGTTCATGTTTATATGGTAATGTTTGACTTATTTTTACCATATTATGTTCAAGTTTTATATTTAAAAGGCTATTGTTTTTAATATACATCTTGCCTTAAAAGTTTATAGCTTCCACTGAATTATGTACCCTTACTAAACATCTGAGCTCACCCCTTTCTTATGTTTTATTTTCCCTAGATGCCTAGAAGTGTATTATGATTGATATTTAGGGTTAATATAGGGGAATAATGGAGTTATAAAAGGATTATTTATGTTGTTTTTATGTTATAAAGTGTAATGTATCATTCATGTATGTAATCTATTTTCTAAGACTTCAAAACTTGTCATTCCTTCAAGACTTGATTCCTTGTAATCAGGACAATGTATTAAAATAATGCACTGTCTCTGGGATTCTAGGGTTGGGGAATTAAAATTGGTTTATCACATAACCACCCATCATTGGTTTATCACATAACCACCCTTAATTGAGTTACCCTGTAATCACTGGTAATTACAAACAATTCCCAAGAACTATATCACAATCATAAAACATGAATACTTTAATTATATAAATATTCATAAGGAAAAAAACCCTTTCATTTTAAAATCTCAGTTTTTTAGAAAAATTATGCACGTACAAAGGGAAAAAATTATTTTAAAATGAAATTTTAATATTATAAAGTAATCTTCAAAAAATTAAGGTGTCATAATGGCGGGAAAGACCGCTCATGCCGTATAAGTCAAAAACATTCCTTTCATATTTTTGTTGGAAAAGTTATAAAGAATTACTTTTATAAAATGATAAAAATAATAATTTAAAACACCTTTTTAAAAATTCAAACATGAGTGAAAAGGACTTAAAAATCATATGAGAATATTAAAAAAATTGTAAAAAAATTTAGGAAACATGGACATGGAAAAAAGATATTTTTAAGGGTAACTTCAAAAAGATAATTTTTAAAATGAAGTCCCTTATAAATATCATATCATTGGAGTGAGAATTAATCAAATGAATTAAATATGTATATCCACTATAATTCTATATAAAACAAGTAAAATACAACATAATAAATTCAAAAATTAATTTCACACATACGCTTATCATGACATAATCAAGAAGTATAATTTTAACCCAAAGAATGGAAATTGAGTTATGAAATTTCTTACCTCACTTTTTAGTTCCTTAAAACATGATAAAACCTATCACATAATGGTTTAAAGAATGTTATTAACTCATTAAATAATCATATTCTTATCTATAATACCTTATGTGATGATTTTATAACATCTTTTTACCCATTCATTAATAATATTTTATTATTTTCATGGTTTCGGGTGCATTTGTTTCATGGTTTCATGATCGGTTTTACTTGTATAAAATTGTGGATGTTTCTGTAAAATGGAATTACAACTCTAGAAGTGGAATTAAATAGTATTAATGATCATCCAAAAGTATGAATATTCCCTTATATCATTTTTATTTCTTAAATGAGGATGACTCATTAGATAAAACGTTAATGATAAATGTTTAGTTTATTTTGTCATTTTTTTCGAATATCATAAACTACTTTCGTCTTATTAAATATTATGTGTGAATATTAGTTCTAGAACATGAAATATGTTATAATATACCTATTTCAATCTTATTTAACCAGAATTAATCTCATATGATCATCCATGAAGGCGATAATAGAAAAAAATCATTATTCATGGAGATGGTAAACCGACATAATTTGGACAACAGTTTCATTTATTTGAATAAGAGGAGATGAGAAATGAAATGGATATGATATATTCCATCAGAAACATAAAAGTAAATTATATACATGATTCTAGAGTTATCATGCAATAATTGATGAAGGAGGTGAGGATAAAGTTGAAAAAGAAAATAAATTAAGAGAGGTACTTTGAGAAAATTACCTCTTGAATATCACCTCCTTGAGAAAACCTTAAGGGTCTTGGATTTAGTATTTTGGTGAGAAAAAAAACACCTGGATGTGGTTAGAGTGAGGAGGATAGTTTTTGGTATATATTTTAGGATTTTAAAGGATTTTGGGACAAAATGGGGTGGTGAGGGATAGTTTTTATACTTGAGGAGAGGTGGGTTTAAGTGATTAAAATAATGGTTATTTTATATTTAAAGCCAACCACATTTCAGTGGAATTAATTTCCATGAATTTGGATGGAAATTAATATTGTATATTCTGTTTAGTATTAATAAACACCTCAAATGACCCTTAAATGTTGTAATTTTTAGATATGTTAAGTTTTTACCTTTTAACTTTAATCCTTTTCATTATTTTACCTATATGGCGGTAAATAATTTTTTTACCAGGGTGAATTGTTTATAACTAAGAATTAAATTGACATTTAAACCTAATTTATACCTTATCATTCCAAATATTGAATAAATTTTACCTAATTCAACTCATAGATTTGTAAAAATTATATTTAAAATTAAGCCCGTGGACAAAATGAAAACACGGGTTTTTAAAGTGAAAAGATTAAAAGTTTGAAATGTTTTTTTATCCAATTTCAATGTGAAATTGATTCCAATGACATATGTTGGATTGATTTATATATAATTGAACTAATTATACTTTAAAACCAATTTAAAATATAATTTAACTATATAAGTAAATTAGATGAAAAATAATTTTTCAAATAAAATGCAGTATTTCTCATTATTCACCAAAAAATGAAACTTATCAGGAAAATGCCAAAAATTAACCCTAAGGAAATTTTGATATTCCAAATTCAAAAAAAAAATATTTTTTCAAAATAAATTTATAAAAGGGAAAATTTATAATTAAAATAGGTGCGGCATCAAAAGGCGGCAAAATTACCTTTTAGAAAAATATATCCTTTTATGCTTAATATAAAATTTATTATTATCTTAAGCCTATCAAAATTATTGGATTAATTTAAAATGGTTTTATTGAATATATAAAATATAAAATCATTAATATCTTACTAATAGTCATTAATTTAATTTATTAAGATAAAATGTCATTATGGGCATAAAAATAGTTTTTTTTTAAACACATCCTTTATATTCAATTGTTTTAAATTTTAATTTAAAAATAATTGGTAACTAATGAATTAATTTTATGAATATGATTAAACTATATTTTCATAATTTATTCAATATCATTTATTCTCGTCATTACAACGTCTATGTGATAACTATCACATTTAAATAATAATATTTAGCCATTTGTTTAAACTCGATGTGGCGTATCTTGTATGATATTTTTCATAGTGTTTTATTTTAAAATCTAGGGGTGTTACAAAAAATTAAGAGGATTCAATTTATTTAAGGGGGGAGGATATAAAATCCCAAGATTAAAGATTATATATTTTATTTCCTTTAGAACCTAATGTGTTTAAATTTTGCGACGCATGCAACACCGAACCAAAAATTAATTGCATAACAATATATGACTGTTAAAATGTAGTTTTAGAATTGGATAGTAAAAATAGATTTAAAATAATAATTAAATATATGTATAAATAAAAATAAAGGTCATTATTAATACTAAGGCATTGATAAAATTGAATTAGTGTAGCTAAGTCACTAATAAGACAGATTTATGCTTTAAAATGAAACCTTTCTAAAAATTTGATTTTTATATATTTTTTTAAGAAACTAAATATATTATAAATAAGAGAAATTATTGATATGAATAATATTTTAACACCCAATTTTATTATTAATTGATAGGAAATAAGAATAAGAGTAATTTATATTTTTAAAAGTTATTTTCTCATTAAAATGGTTTCGATTATATATTTATGCTTTTATTTAAAAGTTAAATTCTAAAATTTTATAATTTTAATTTAACCAAATTGAAATAATTTTTTTGATTTATAATAAAAATATTATATTAAGATGATTTTTTATATTATTTTATAATAATTTATTTATAAATGAATATTAAAAAACACTTATCTTGCTAATACTATCACATTTATGACTCTCTAATAATACAAGAATGACTTAATTGTTTTTGAGAACTTTTTACATAAAAATTATTTATTTATAAGAAAAATAAATCATTTAAAATTAATATTTTTTATTTATAAAACAAGTGTTTATTTTTTTTGGAGACATAATTAATATTTTACTCTAAAACTAATTTATTCGCTTATATTAAAATTTTAGTTTTCATTAATTGTATAAATTAAATCCAAAAAATGGATTTAATATTTTCTATAAACATGATAATATTATATAATAAGGTCAATTTCATTTTTGGGCATAAAATTATGATTACTAAGATTAAAGTTAATGGCCATGATAATAGAAAACCCGTTATTTTCAAAGATTTTTTTATAAATATTGTGTCTTTTTAATCAAATAAAATAAATTAATATCTTCTAAAAAATAAATTTAATATTATTTTTAAACCTATATTTAAATAAATTATAACCCACTCTATTTTTAATCAATAATAAATAATATTTAGAACATATAATGGTGAAAACAATATTTTTCCACAAAACAGTTTTTCTATATATAAAATGTTTTAATTTAAATGTAAATTTATCTTAATATGAAATTGAAATATTTTAAGTGGATATTAAATTTATGTTAATAACAACCAAATTTATTAATATGGTTTATTTTATATTTTTTGTAAAACATAAGTTACTTGGGTAATAACTAGTTACCCCGGTGAAAATAAAAAAAGATAAAAGTAAAAATATAAGAACAAATGACTTCCAATATGTTTAAAAAATGTATATAAATAATTTTTTAGGGACTTATATACATAATATAACACCAAAATCCATAATTTAGATAATTTTTAACCATTTAATCTTGAATATTTTAATTCCATTATTGAAAAATAACGGGTGTTCACAATAGTTCCATTTTCTTCACTTATAATTGGGGATCACTTCCACCCTTTCAATGCTCTAGTTTACCTTAGAAATATACTTAAACCTCTACCCAATTATAATCTCCTATAATTACCTTTTATTTTCTAAATACCCTGGTCACTAAAAGTTATCCCACTTCCTTCAATTTTAAGTAATTCATAAATAGGAAGTTCAAGGTCTCGACATAAGTATTACTTAATCCTTAACCATTTATTATTATTCTTTCCTTTACAAAACTACCATAACCATAGTAACATGATGAAATTATTATAATTAGAATATTTATGTATTATTATATTAATTTAACATCCCTTATTTATTCATTATCACCCACTTAGAAAAACAAAAGAACATTGATAGTGCGTTGTGTAGACTATCACCTCAATGAAGCGACATCTTTAGGTTTTTTCTACCACCTATATTCACTAATTATAAGGATGGGATTTAATAATAAATATGAAATATATAATATAATTATGAATATTAAGAGAAAAATTATAATTCACCATCGTTTCTTCTCATTCGATGGGAAATGAAAATGTTAACAGTGTGTTGTACAGACTACCACCTCCATATAGCAATGTTTTTCATTTTTCATGTTAATTTTAAATATTTATCCAAAAAACATAAAATATGATTAAAAACTTAATAAAGTCTAAAAAATTTCATTATTATCCTATTATAATGATATTGTGTCAAAATAAATAACTTCTTAACCATACTCACCCATCAAATTATGGTATGTTCATGTTTGAGTCGGTCAAACCAGCTACTTAAAAAATGCTATAAAACTATATCATAAATGACTATGATAACATAAATAATAATATTATTATAATTTAATAGTAAAATAATTATTTTTTTATGGATTTATAAATGTTATACTAATTATTTAACTTATGATTAAAATATCATATTCAATCGCTAAAATTAGTGAAATAAGTCGATGCTGATTCCATTTTCATGCAACATAAAAAAACACTAATGGAATGTGATAAGAGAATTATAAATCAAAAAAAGTTGTCTATTATCGAGCATTAATTTATCCAAGAATGATGAACTTTTGAATATGAATAAATAACAACACCGCTATTATGAATCTTGTTTAAAATGATCAAGATAAATCACATCCGATATTAAAAATAGATAATAACTAACTAAAATACATATAGAGAATAATGTAAAATAAAGTTTACAAAATTTTAAAGATATGAATAAGTTTATTAAATATTTGATTTATATAGTTATTTTTTATAAATGATATTCAAGCTCTTAGTGTAATTTGGGAATTAAGGTAAGGTATTCTTGGTCTCAATTATTATTCTTTTAGACATGTTGTATTTTTTGCACCACTTTTCTTTTTATATGGTGATATTTTTATTTAATTCCCATGAAATTATTTTATTATATTTTTTCTAATTCATGGGATATAAAAATAAAAATATATTTCCTTTCTTCATTCTAATTTTGATTTAAGTGTTACCAGAGCTGTAAGGGTTTGGGCTAACTTAATTTTCTTCAATTAAGTTATAGAATTTCTTATTGAATCTCAATTATTCCAAGATTGATTTATTCCTTAGTATTTAATTTACTTATTATTTTCTATGGTTCTATAATTCTTCCCTATAACCTCATTATCTAATTATTATTACCTCAAATACTATATTTCTTATAAGGGGTTCATGTCTCGAATTTAACTTCTTGAGATATATTTCATATTGTGTACCGTGATATCTTTGTTATGGTGTAATTATTTACTAAAGAATTTATTTTACCATATTCATGTAATTGAGGGTTTTTTAGGATCTATATCATTTTATTTATTCAAACTACTTCATTTAAAATGATAATATGGTTGTAAGGATTTTTTCTAACTCAATTTTCTTCTACTAAGTTAGAAACCTTCTTATTGAAATAATATTATTCCAAGATTGTTTCATTATACCTAATTAATAACTATTTTTTATTTACTTATGGGGTTATAAAATTCTTATTTATAACCTCATTATCAAATTATTCTTACCTCAATGATTATTTTACTTATAAGGGTTTTCATTAACTCAGTTTTCTTGCATTAAGTTACAAACTTTCTTATTGAATTGTATTGTTCCCAGTTTGATTTTGTTATGAGTAAGGATTTATTGTCTCATTTTTCACCCCTTGAGACATATTTCTTATTATATTCCATTTGTTTATTTTATATAGTGTATCCACTAAACCTTTATTATTTTTATCATGATACTATAATTATTCACGGTATTTGATGTTTTATTTGAAATTTTTTCCTTCAAGGGGTTTTTACCCAAATGTTTCTAACGTTATAAGGGTTTCCTTATCTCATTTTCAATTACATCAGATATGTTTGATATTTAAAACTATAATTTAATTTATATAGTGTATTCACTACCATATTTTATTCAATTATAATGAATATATTTTATTATATTATATTTCAATTTCATGGTATTCCTGTCAAGTTCTTTTGATTCTTACATTGCTATTATCGTAATGGTTTTTGCATCTCATTTTTTCTTTATTGAGATATGATTCATATTGACCATTTGTTTCCCTTTTGTGATTTAAATATTATTAATATAATAACTTCTAAATCCTCTAATTATATTTTATTTTGAGGGATTAAACTCATGAAAATCCATCACTTCCTTTTTCATTCCAAATAATCCTCTATTATAGGAATAATTTCTATTCTAATTCCTTTCCTTTATGAGCACTATATTTCCTTTATTTGATTGAATGGTTTTCACCTGTTTTCCATATGTCTATTGATTTAGAAAATTATTGACTTAAACATATACCATTACTCTATATGGTGTTATATTAAGGGTTGATTACATAAAAATATATTTCATTTATTGATTGGATAAGTATAGAAAATATATATACTCATTATTCTAATATGGATGCTTATTTATTACTAAGAAATGTTGGTTATGCATTATATAGAAAATTCATTCCTTCACAAGATAAATTCATTGGATATAATTAGTGGTGGGTGGGTTACAATATAGATATCAAGTTTTAACGCATTCCTATCGTGGGGTGTGACAAAAACAAATATTTCCTAAGTTAGAATTTAGTAAATTGGTTGACCTAGGATGTCTCTAGATAGAAGTGCACAAAAATCAAATTTTTCTTCACGTTTTCCACATTTGTTTTTGAAATTGTTTTAGTTTAAAAAGAAAGAAGGTAATTAAAATGATGTTTGAAACCAAATTTATGAAAAGAGTGATGGTTTTAGGGTAGGATATCCTTTTAAAATTTCATCTTATTTGTAAAGATCATTCCCCATCTCTTCCTATTGAATGAAAAGTGAAATACTTCTCGATGGAGTTATCAATCACCCTTGGTTAAAGGAATCAATGAAAACCACTCCTATGTGCATGAAAATTCATAAAACTATTCCAAATAACTAAGGAAAGTCCCGATTTGGACTTGTTTCTCCTTATAAGCCTAGAAATAATACAATTATTCTACACACGTTCCAAAGATCTCTATACACTCACCACCTAACACAATCTACTCGATCGAGACAAACTGCACTAGGCGGAGGGAGTTTAAAGTTCTTAAACCAAAGCTATAAACAATGAATGAAACCAAAACCCAAAATATGATCACATTAAGAGAATTAGAAACCATAGAAAATATATATAATTTAATATAAAAAGATATTTTTACATTAAAGTATAAGACTCCAACATTACAAAAGAAAAACTCCCCCTTCCCCGATCACTTAAGAGTTTTACCCCTCCATGTGAAGGTTAATAGAGTTAAAATGGGAAGAAGTGAGCATTATAAAATTAAGAAAAGGTAAAAGAGAAAATACACACCACTTCAAGCTTCAAATCCTCCAGCATAGACCCTCCTTGTCCTCCTTCAACAACCTTGAATGAAAGTGGACAATCATATATATAGGGTTGAGCGGTGGAAAATTTTCCCTCTAGATTCACTCCTCTAAAAACTTGAGTTTATTTATCATCATAAATGGACAAATATCAGGGAGGTTTCTTCATAAAATTTGTTGCCATATATTTTTTTCATGTTCCCACAAAATATCCTCAGGTTTGGACAAGTTTCCAAAAAAATATTCTCAAATCACTAATGAATAATTTTTCTACCTGAGGAGACTTCTCAACTCCCTCCACTTTGGTGCATGGAATGGATACCTTAATGACTGAAATTATCCATGAAATTTATTTTGGGCATGAGAATAGGAGTTATATTTTTAATCCATCTATAATAATTTCATTTAGATGTCTGTAGACCAAGATATGATTCAATTACCGATATGGGGTCCATTCTGTCGGCTAGTAAACTTTTTCCACTTGATTGATTTTTCTAGGTTATCATGTGTCAAATTGGATATAAGTCCAAAAGACAAAATCAAATAACATAAAAAAATTAATTCTTAAAAAATTAATCACTTAAATTGGATAACAACTGTAAAAGTTATGCCTGAAAAACTAAAGCTCTAGAAAACCACTAAATTTAAAGAATTAACCAATTTTCACAATTAAGCCCAAAATCCACCAAAAATACTAAAATGATGAAAATAAGATAAAATTTATTAATTGGAAGGGATTAAATCATTTAAAATAATATTATGAATTATGAAAACATTAGCTCCATCAATTCCCCTACACTTAGAACTTGGAATCTTGGATAAGTAAGCATCAAAATTGGATCAACGTAAATTCAAAACACATGCTCATGAGATCCACCAATTCCATACCAAGAAACAAAAGATATCATGCCTAATAAACAAACATTATTCCATGTTATTCATTCATATAATTCATTGTTTTTACTCTTAATTTATCCTCCCATGAACACAAGACACCAACCTCACATGAATTTTCTCTCATCTCACAAATGTCAATTTTCAACAAAGCTTTTATCATCCAAAATCATGAAAGGGTCACCATAGTCTTGATAAATTCCTACTTATCCATCCGATGTGAGTCAAGGAAATGTGTTTATCATGAGGAAATTTTAGTTTTGATCTTTGGATTCTAATTGGTAGGATTTTGATGTCAAAAAATTCAGAGGCTGAATGAGGAGGTCTTGGCTCTTTTTGAAGCAAAATTTCAAGATTCTAATTTTCACTCAAGTATGGTATCCTACTCACTCACCATAGTAGAAAATAAACTCCATAATCATAAAAACTCAAGTAATTTTCACACCATTCATCATTTTAGCAGCAAAAATTTCAATCTTCTCAAACATAATTTTTCTTAAAAGCTCTAGAAAAGGCATAACTTTCTTTCTCCATTGGAAGCTCCAGAAAGGCATATCTTATCTTATCATGAAAGCTCCAAAAAAGGAATGAAATTCAATAGATTTATTTTTTTCGATTTAAAACACATCTCTTAAACATTTTATTTTCCACCCAAAGTTTCACCAAATGAGGTATCACAACACAAAACAGATTCCCTGCACTTAAGTTCAACTGGATCATGAAATTTCACTTCAAGAGCAGGTTGGATAGGGAAAATTGGATTTTAATATGGATAACATAAAATATTTTCATGTATTATAAGTGATAAAAGTATTAAATGTACAAGTAAATCTAGAATGAAAATGATTCTCTTGAAAAGGGGGGGTTTAAACCCAATGAAATGCCTCAATCATTTAAAACACAAGTACCTAAAACCCTTAATTTTTGATAGAAATAAATCAAATTCTGGTTAAAGCATGAAATATATGTTTCTCTCGAGAAGTGAGTTGAATTAAAATAATATGAAAAAAATGGTTTAGAAGCCTCATGGTAATGTGATTTTAAAGACAGTGAGATGTGGCATGGGATTCAAAAATCAATGTACTTTTCATGAAATTCCCCAAGATTTGAACTTAAAACAATTCATTTTTAGCATTCATTTAAACTTAGTTACATGGGATAAATTGGTTCAATCATTGACATGGGTTTCAAAAATGGAAATGATTATCATTTCAGCTCAAAAGTTTCAAAAACACACATAAACTATAAAAGAAACACACAAAAATTTGAAACCACATAATTTGTTTTTGGAAAATTGAAAAACATAAATTTAAAAATCCTAAACTAAAATGGTTCCATACCTCACACTTAAAATATGTAGTGTCCTAAATTAATTCAAGTGGATTTAACATATAAGCATATTTTTAGTTGAATCACAACAAGCAAGAAAGTGTAAATGAGAGGTACAACTTGACTTATTGGTAGTTCAACATTGAGTTAATATCCTAAGTGTTGATCTATGAAAACCTACAAATAGAAGTTGAGAATATAACATAATAAATTAATTAAAAGAAAAGAAAAATAGAAATTTAATGAGAAAATTAGGATAAATATTGGTTTAATCCCCTAAATGGGCCCTGGGTTTTTACTACCTCTGGATGGGAAGTTTGAGTTAGTTATCCCCAATCTAATTGTGGGTGGAGTTTTTTTGAGATGAACCAAAAAAACTTCTTCTTTACATCTTACACTTATTACTTTTTGTTAAGGACTCCATAGATAGATTATAGAATACTGAACCCCATGAAAATGAGATGCATCTTTCATAGTTGGGTTGGATAAAGAATGAGTCCACCTCCTTTATTTCCACATGCATAAACTCTTCTTAATTTTCTAGTAGTTTTTTACGGTGTGTTGCATAAATTGAATAATAAAAGGGAATGTTAGAATTTAATTACATTTGAACAAAATTAAATCATGACAAATCAATATAAAACTCTTCCCTTTCAAAGTAAGCAGTGTCTCTATTTTCTTACAAAAATCACTTTGGTCTCCTCTTAAAATCCCTCCAATAAGAGTACAACATGTTCGGGGAGCTCTATATGTACCTCTTCAGGTGAATCATCTTATTCATCATATTCTTCTAAGGAAAAACAAGAGTTAATATATTCTGAAAATTTAAAATAAGGGGAGTTAATACTCAATTCAGATTCAATAAAATCAAAACATAATGAGTTCAATAAAATATCATCTCCCTTAATTGTATTAGCTTAAATTTATTCTTCAGTGCAAAGTGCCTCTTGGAGTATAGTGTTAGTAGATTGAGGAGGGTAGTCAGGCTTTTTTATTTAAAAGATGAGTGGGGAAATCACTTCCACCACTAGTTTTGGATTATGGTTCAGGTTGAGGTACCTTATCTACTGGTACTTCCTCATTGGATTTAAATATTTTATAATATATTTTTACCTGATTAATCATGTCCACCAGTTCTTGAAGTGAGGGACATATGACATGGCCACTCAATATTTTCTTCACTAAAACAGTGAGTTTATCAACCCTTTGTAAGAGAACTATCTCACCATTATCTAACTTTTCTCCTTGCACCTGTGAGTTATCAATAAAATAATGATAATTTAATTTTGAATACATCATGGATTTTTTTTATTTTTCTTTATATGGAAGAAAAGAAAATATTTACAAAATGTTAGAATTAGATTGTTGGAACATCCTCCCCAGCAATGGCACCAAGTTTTGACACTTTTCTATCACGGGGTGTGACAAAAAAAATATTTCCTGAGTTAAAATGTAGTAAATTGGTTGATCTAGGATGTATCTAGATAGTAGTTCACAACAATAATGTTTTTCACTTAAATTTGAGAAAGAAGTAGAGGTTGTTTTTTAAAATGTTTTAGTCTAAAAAGAAAGAAAGCAATTAAAATGATGTTTGAAACCAAATTGATGAAAAGAGTGATGGGTTCAGGGTAGGATCATCTTTTTAAATGTCATCGTAGTCGTAAATACCATTCCCCCTCTCTTCCAATTGAATGACAAGTGAAATACTCCTCTATTGAGTTATCAATCTCCCTTGGTTGAAGGAAGAAATGAAAACCACTCCTATGTGCATGAAAATTCATAAACCTTTCCCAAATAACTAAGGAAAGTACCATTTGGGAATTTTTTATACTTATAAATCTAGAAATAATTCACTTATTCCACACACATTTCAATGATCTCTAAACACTCACCACCTAACACAATCTGCTTGATCGATACAAACTACACTAGGGAGAGGGAGTTTAAAGTTCTTCAACCAAAGTTATAAGCAATGAATAAAAACAAAAACCAAAATATGATCACATTAAGTTAATTGTACACCACTAAAAATATATATCATTCAATATAAAAATATATTTTTACATTAAAGTACAAGACTTTTACATTACAAAAGTAAAACTCTCCCTTCCCTGATCACTCAATAGTTTTACCCCTCCATGTGAAGGGTGATAGAGTTGAAAGGAGAAGAAGTGAAAATTATAAAACTAAGAAAATGGAAAAGATATGATCCGCATAACTTCAAGCTTCAAATACTTTATCACGTCCCCTCCTTCTCCTCCTTCAACAACATTTAATGGAAGTGGACACTCAAATATATAGAGTTGAGGGCAGGAAAATTTTCCCTCCAGATTCACTCCTCCAAAAACTTGAGTTTATTTATCATCATAAATGGATAATATTGGGAGGGTTTATTCATAAAATTTGTTCCCATATCTTGTTTTCATTCACCCATAAAATCTCAGCATATTTGAATAAGTTTTCAAAAATTTATGCTCAAATCACTAATGAAGACTTTTTATACCCGAGCAGACTTCTCAACTCCCTCCACTTTGACACATGTAATGGATGCCTTAATGACCGAAATTAAATATTTATTTTTTACACAAGTCTCTGAGTTATATTTCTAATCCAACTTGAATCAATTCATTTTAATATCTCTAGACCGAGATATAATTCAATTACTAATGTGGGGTCCATTCTATCAGCCAACAAACTTTTTCCACTTGATTAATTTTTATGGGACATTGTGTATCTAATTGGATCTAGGTCCATAAAACAAAGTAAAATACCATGAAAAAATAAATCCTTAAAAAATTAATCACTTAAATTGGATAAATATTTTAAAATTTGTGCCAAAAAAACTGAAGCTTTAGAAAACTGCAAAATTTAAAGAATTAAACAATTTTCATAATTAATCCCAAAATCCACAAAAATTTCTAAAATGATGAAAATAATCTCAAATTGATTAATTGGAAGGGATTAAATAATTGAAAATAAAATTATTAATTATGAAAATATTAGCTCTATCAGTGACCCTTTACTCCACAAGTCACACCTGAGCATTTATAGGGAAAACAATAACAAAAAGGAACTATGGGGAGAAGGGAAAGGTTATCCCCACCAAAAAGATAAACCCACTCCATAGCACCAAGATGGTAACTATGAAAATTAACCAAAGACCCCTGGCATAAGGGAAACCAGTAGAGGGTTCTGCCATGAGCCCGTACCCGAGTGGTAAGGGCTACAGCTTGGCATCCAAGAGACCCAAGTTCAAAACCGGGTGGAGGCGAATTTACAGGGGTACTGAAGTAGTTACTGTAGTAGGTACGGTAGCAGGTACTATAGAAGGTATTGTTTGGTACTGTAGTAGTTGGAACTATTCACCCGATTTGGGCCTTCGGGCCACCGGTTTGGGCCTACGGGTCTCAAGGGCCTTCGGGTCATCAAAAGCCTTCGGGCCACAAGGAATTTGGGACATTGAGACCATGGAGTATCCAAATTCACAAAGAGCAAGCCCCAGAAGAGGATCAGAGCAACAAGAATAGCAGTCACCAAAAGCATAGCTATCCGGATTGGAAGAATGAGAGGGTATGGAAACCGCCATCGGGTCCAAGCACCATGCAGCTTTGTACGGGTCAATGCTAGTCGGTCAACAATGCAAGGTGGGGAGCTATGCGATCAATGATGCAGAATCTAGGGAGGGTTAGTTCTAGTGGGTTAGGCCAATGGGTCATGTATTGGGAATGGTATGCCTCTAGGCCTTCAGGTCATGCATTGCAAGTCATTTTGGGCCTTGTGCCTTGGTCCTACGGGTCATGTACGGGTTCCCCTTCAACCCTTAAAAAGAATATTATCCATAATAAAATAAAAAATAATGCCTTTGGACCATTCGGGCATAGTGGGTTCTCAAAATAAATAATAAACCCAAGAATGATCCATCATTACCTCAAGAAGAAAATGTCTCCAAAGAGAGCATTACTGGATTCCAATATCAAACCTTGAGCTGGAACACAATTCATTATTTCCATAAGACGCACACATATTCACAACGGGAACAACACAAAACCAAAACCTATCCACAAATATAACCATTTAATAACCCATATCCATAAAACACATCTACAAAATTACAAAGAAAATGAAACCACCAATCCCTTTACAACAAAGAAAACTTGAAACAATCAAGATAACTACAAAAGAAGACTTAAACCTTTCCATTCCAACATCCAAGAAAAAAATTTGGGCCAAAAACCCACATAAAATGATTCCTAACTATGTTCAAGCTTCACTTTGAGGCCTATGGCTGGATCCCTAATGACTGAAGAATACACTACCTCGCAGTCAGGTGTTAACATCCTTTGATCAAGACTTCCTCATTTGAACATGCTTCTTACATAATTTCTCCAAATGACCCAAATGGACACATCTATGACAAGAATTTGGAGGATTATAAAAATATGGATTTAAAATCATGTATTGGCCACACTGAAAGCACACAAATGACTGGTCTAATGAGAGAGAATCTATAGACAATGAATGAGACTCCTTAGGAATAGGTTCCTCTCACACACACCTCTCGCCAGATGGGAAACATTCATGAGTGGTAAGAGATACTGGATTACCAAAAAACTATGCTCCAGAAACCAACTCAGCTAAGAATGCTTCATCCACTTACTTCTCAAATTGAAATTCATTGGATGAGAGGAATTTTTCCTTGATCTCTGGATGAAGTCCCCAAATGAAAAGAGGAGTTTTCAATGAATACTTCAATGCTACCTCTAGATAAAAGGAAACCATCTCCTTGAAGTGGTAAACATAGGCCTTCACTATCTTCTAACCTTGCTGAACATTCATGATCTCTTCTACCTTCCTCGTCTTCACCTCCTCAAGTACAAAATGTCATATGAATGTTGTCTTAAACACTTCCCAAGACATCCCAACATGAAATGACATTGGGACGATCACATTCCACTTATCCAAAGACGAACCTTCAAACAAACCCAATACAACTCGAACCCTCACCACTTTAGGATTTCCCAATAACCTAAAGATGCCTTTGACTTTATCAAGCCACTCTTCATCCTTTAACAGACCTCGATCACCATTAAAGATAGAAAAAAACCGAGTTGAACTCGACTCTGCGACCCTAATCAAAGTTTGGGCGGGGTCAAAAACTGGAAGAGACTCACTAGAAACCTCTGGGAACTTTCTATATGGAATACTTTGAGTAGAAGGAAATCATAGAACATAAATCAACATCAACCAAAACTAACATCCAATAAAACATTAACCAAAAAGAGAACCTCAAGACAAAACAACCAACTCATAAACCGAACATCACGAACAGAACCAGAATCCTCTTTTCAAACCCCACCATTTCATCCTAATTTCAAAACCACTATGAATCCCAATCCACCTTTGAAATACCCAAAACCCATTTTTGGATCCAATTTCAAACACAAACCCCACATTTAAAATAAAACCCATTCTGAAATCATTTTTCCTTTGAAAACCACTTTTCCCAAAAACCATTTTTAATTTCAAAATTGACCCACATCAATCAAATCCAAACCAACACACAAATAACATAGAAACACCCAGAATAGGGAACTAGTGACCATGCAATACTTGGACACATGTTTTAGTGGACTATGCCCCAAGTAGGAACCAATCACTAGGAGTATCTTGAACCATGCACTCAGGCTCCACATGGGTCACTACTCCACATAAGACAACTTTGAAACACTATTAAACCTCTATTTTTATTCCCTTTCTACTCACCCAAAACCAAAGTAAAGTCTCAAAACCCATACTATCCCTGGAAACTCAAGGATCAGAACGAGAAAGAGTTCACGATGCTCTTCCCGCACCTACCTCCTGAGTCCCGACGGTCTTAATCTCCAGTCTACCTAACACCCCAAATAAAAAAGGGATACTCTAATACCATTTTTTCACAAACCATTTTGGGCTTCCATATAAATGGAATTTCATCTAACACCTTGAATGCGTATATATATAGGTGTAGATAAGAAAACCCTTTAAAGACCCATTTTTCAACAAATTTCCAACATAAAATAACCATAAAAATTCACACCAACACATCACAAGCATGAAAAAAACTTTTATAAATTAATTATAAACACTCAAGAATAAAAAGTAATGTCCTAGAAAGGAAAATAATGGAAACACCTACCTCAAGTGGAAGAATCGTGTTGCTTTCAATGAAATCCAACAAAAAGACACTCATACCACGGCTCACAACCCCAAGAAAAAACCCTGATTTTGAACCACCATAGGTTTCCAAATCATCCAAACATGGACACTAGGTTTATAGGAGGAAATTAAAATAGATGAAAACCAAGGAGGAAGGAGAAGGAATCCCAAACCTTTTAAAATGGATAAAGAATCACCAAGAAAACACCATGAAATCACCTTGGAGGAGATTTGTAGAAGGAAAAAAACATTCATGGAAGGCATTTGTGCCAGTTGAAACTGAGTGGGGAGTCCAAAGGAATAAAACCAACTTAAAAATAAGGAAAAGATTCAAAAATACCCCTCTTCAGGTGGGTTGCATAGTTAGCTCGCACGGTTAAACAAACTGTGTGCAAACTGTGAAATTCCCCACTGTCAAGAGTTTCATGGGTTGCACACTTAGGCTGCATGGTTAGTTTAACTATGTGCCTTAACCATGTGACCTATGCACACTTAGGCTGCATATTTATTTTAACCATGCTCAAACCGTTCAACCCCCTTCTATCTGGATTCCAGACCTTGTCGAACTATGCTCAAACCATGCACAAACCGTGCACAAGCCCAAAAACCTTCAAAAAAACTCTAGAAATTAAAATATTTCCACCAGGAACTTGACCCAAACATGAACCAAAATAACCAACATCAATAAAATAATAAACGAAAAGAAAAAACAAGGTTAGGGTGTGACACGTGCATACGTATGGATTATCTTCTCCATGTCATGGTGTAATTTGTTTTTCATCACCAATTTACTTAGATGGTTATAATGATAGAAATAATGGATATATATGGTACTTGTGACATGATATTTATTCTGTATAATAATTATATCATTCATTTCCTTACCATTTCACCATTAAGAGAATGGTATTGTCGCTCGTGCGTACGTACGACCTACCATCTCTACGACGCAATGCAATTCATTTTCCATGTTCACCATTCAAGAATGATTATAAAAATGTATATAATGAATAAATATGATATCTATTACCTTTAATATCATTATGTAGATTATGTAAGTATATCCTATATATAAGAACTGGGACTTACACAACAAAATATGCATAAGAAAATGAAGCAGTTAACGCCCAAAACATGCGAAATAATGAAATGTTATTAAAAAATGGGTGATAAAATGATATAATAAGATCATATAAGATATCATAAAAATTAAAATGGTTATGGTATAAATTAATAACATTAAACCATTATACAGGAGGTTAAATCATGTACAACTAAAAGGGAGTGTGAGGTAAGATTTTTCTCGTCTCACTTTTTACTTTTATGAGATATATACCTTATTTGCCACTTATTTCTGGTATGTGGTGTATGTATATTTCACTTTGATATATCTTATCATGAATCTCATTATATTCATGTTATTCAATGTTTCATTTGATAAATATTACTTTTATGAGTCATACAATTCAACTGATTCAAAGGTGATTAATGATTTTGTCTCAATTTACATTCCATTGAGACTTATTCATTGTTATGAACCAATTAACTTTAATGTGGTGTATATACTTTCCATTTGTCATTTAGTATCATGAATAACTCATAAATTGTATACCATTTTTACATACAATGTTTAATTTGAAATTTATTTTATTATTTGGGGAAATATTAATAAATTCATATTCTTTATTCAATAGAGATATTTGATAAGGCACATTATTTATTAATTAAATTGATTGCTCGGTATGAGGAATGGTTTGTACTGGAAATGATGGGTGGGATCCAGACTTTATATATCCCCTCGATGAATCAAAAGGTTCTCATGAGACAAATAAGTTGTCCAAATTAAATGAGTTTCTACCTATAGTTTTAAACTATCTTATGAAAGGTCTTGACGGTATAGGTTTTCATGTACCTTAGACATGACGTTCAATAATTAAGCATTTACTTCATAGATATTTCATCTTTCAGTTATTATTATCTAGAATGTTTTCACTATGAAAAAATTTATGGATGCATTTCATTCTCAGTTTATTGATTAAATGAAATGTATTTTCAGTTATCTACCTTGTTATGTTGATTATGATCTTTAATTCAATATATCTTTCATTGTATGAAACTCTTACTGGGCATATGAGCACACCCTTTTATTTTATCTCTTTTCCCCAAGTGATGAAGATGGAATTTTTGAATAAGTTCAAGGATGAAAATTACTTTCATTTGTTATATTTTATTTTTAATTTCTAATGTAATAAGGGTACCATGTATGTATCTAGTTCTTTGAGACTACTAGACTATCCAGTCCTTCGGGATGTGATTACTTGTATTTAATACCAATATAATGAAGTAACCATAGACTTCGGGATACTAGAGTTGGGGTCATTACATCAATGGATACTCATACTTGATCTTAAAATTCTTTAACCACATAAATGGTGACTAAGAGGCCCTGAATGATCTGAAGGATCAAAAGGAAGCAATAGTAGTTGAGAAGTAGTTAAAGGAAGCTAATAGTTTAAAGTTGAATTTGAAATTAGAATTTGGATAGAAAGAAGAAGTGTTGCAGTGGTGAATGATAAATTGAATAAGGTATTGCATGCATATAATTGTTGTTTGTTGTATTGAAGAGAGAGAATGAAACATGGAATAGAAGTGTGTGACATATAGTGTGTATAGGATTAAGGGAGGAAAATAAGAGAATACTTGAAGTAGTTTAAGTAGAAAAATAAGAAGTGAAAGAGAACATGATTGGTTTATATATGCGATCATCACAACTATGATATGTGGTGAGGAAGAAGGAAGAAGTCACACGTGTTCTATATAGTGAAGAAGTGTGAAATCACTATAGTATTTTCTAGAGACAGTCATTAAAGGAGAAGGATGATCCCTACCATAATAGAATACAATACATTAGGGAAACTTATTGGGAGAATTTTCAGGATACAACACTATTCATATTATTGTATTATGAGGTTATTGATAAACCCTAGACAACGATAATCTGCAATAGAAATTCTATTAGATCATATGGTCATGGAAGATTTTAGATCATACCAAGGATTAAATACTCATTTTGAGAAGTGAGCCTTGTACATTGAGTATCTTTTTTCGTTTCTTTCCTTGGTGTGTGTGTGTTAAGCAATGGGATCACTCACTCTAAAAAGTGATGGAGGTTGATTTTGTAAGAAATCATAAAAGGGAAAACAAAGTAATGGTTAAGTGATTCACCCTCACCCCTCTTAGTGAACCTACCATGCCTCATGTCACCACATATAGAATTGGGGATTGAAGCCAATACAATATGTTATGGGACATTTTACACTATGTGATGATGGAATTTTATCCATCTGGGCCTTCGAGCCACCAGTTTGTTCCTCGGGTCCTGCAAGGCTTTCGGGCCACCCAAGGCCTTCGGGCTAGTTGATTATCAAGGCCTTCGGGACACCTTAAGGCCTTAGGGCCACCCCAAGGCCTTTGGGCCACATGAATGCAGGCCCCAGACACACTACAAAAAAGGAGCAGCCCCAGAAGAGGATTCAGAGCAGGTGCACTCACCAGAGCAGAGCCAAATGGATTATCAGAATGAGAGGGTATGGCTATGCCATCGGTACCAGCCTATGATTGCATGGGAATCCTAGCCAGACGGTCATGCAAAGGTGGAGATCTACTATCAAGATGCAAATGCTGGGGAGGGTAAGTTTCTTGTAGATAGTCTGGTTGAATTCCCTAAGACCTTCAGGTCATGTAATCTCTTAAGCCTACGGGCCATGTAATCTTTGAGCCTACGGGCCTTGTAAGGGTTCCCCCTCATCCCTTGAAAGGGGGGTTATCAAAAATAAATAAAAATGAAGGCCTTCGGGCCATTCAGGCTATGTGATGATGGAATTGGTAGTGGGCCTTAATGTAAGAAATTGTTTTTTATTCCTATGTTTGTGCCACATACCCATGTTTTTTCCCATGGCATAGAATTATTGTCTCATGTATCCACATTCCAATGCAATGGTATATGTTATGCTTTCCTTATAATATTTTTGTGTTTTTATGTTCCTATTCCATGGTTTATGTTATTTTATCACGACTCGTGATCAGTTATTATGATTCCATATTTTTTAATCAAGTATTTCTCTTGTGTTCATGTTTTCTCACATGTTTATGGTCTAGTCCTCTATGACTCATTGGTATGATTTTTTATTTACTGGTCATTTGAGGTCACTCATTTCTTATGTATCTCCATTTATAAAGGAATTTATATGTAGGGATATTGTTATGACCTGGTCCCATTGGGAACCCCCTCTTAGGCCTATAGTGAATATGAGAGTGTCCCTCAAAGATCACCTCTAATAGGCTCCAGGTTAAAAAAAACTAGTATTGGGGGTATAATCACACATAAATGGGAGGTATTAACCTCATAATCCCAAAAACATATAACAAAACCACCAATATACTCTATATAATATATAATAAAACCTAATCCATAATGTAGGTAAATGTCATGGATATCAAGATCTCCAAAATAAATCGCCAACTGTAACTCCTATGGTAGTGACAGCAACACCGATCACAACCTCCACAGGCTATTACGGTTCATATTGATCACCAATTTTCTCCTAGAAGCTAGTAATATAGATTTATACATATGTAGGGGTGAGAATAAAAGTATACTAAGCAGGATCCACCCTAAAAACATCTGATGAAAATGTTAAAGAAACATACTAATGCCGCAATGAATAAACAGAAAAACCAATACGTACTTATGTTAGGCCAACTATCACCCATCTTCGCCAAGGCTCGCTCACCCAATATCACATCCATGTATAGTAAAAGAATATCAAAAGAATATGTTGAGAAGGTATATCACATCCACTTTCCCACTAATTCGGTCACTCTCACGCCCCAAAAACATACTTCCTATGCTATAATCCCTTAAATATCTACATATCTATATATCTGCATGCCTAATCACAACCATAACCACATATCCATCACCACATACCACATCACCACATCAAAAACACACATTATATCCTCATCAAGGTAGGGTATTATAACAACCCATACTTTACATACATTGTTATTACTTCAAAATTGAAGCACACTTATTACAACATATAACAAAACCAGGAAAGGACCGTATAGGTATAGTGTCTTTAGAAACTGGGAAACATAAACAACTGGTTCATAAAGCGTCTACATTGTCTCCCATTTATTTCATCATATTTATAGTCCCTTTTGGCATATCTTAATTAATAACCTTCTTCCTGACCTGGGGAAAGAAAACATACAAAAGGGTGAGCTCAAATGCTCAGTAAGGGTAAACAAAAGAAATATCAATTACATAAAATTCATAAGAACATAACATTTTGGAAATCTTAACCTGAAAAAGAGATCATAATTTCATAACATGGGATAAATAATAGTATTGAAGTGTAATCCCAATAATCATAACTTAAAACATAAAACTTTGTGGCATACACACATAATCATAGAGAATCATTTCTTATTAGTCAAGACTCATGGCCAAGACTATCTTAGTGGACAAAGTCCATTTCTGAACCGAGTTCACTCCTCGTTTCAGTCCTATTTCACTGAACCGGTTTAACCTGCCATTCTAGCCATGTCTATCTCATGAGATATAAAATCTTTACCCAATGAATTGGAGGGAGATATAGGTCCCACTCATCTCATAATGATACCATTCTTATGTGTTCCACAAAATCATAAACCATACATCATAGCATAACTCATGTAATAAAAATGGGAATCTTAAACATCGTGACATCATAAAACAATTCATATAAGATAAAGGAATTCATAAAAATAATTACATCACAACATAATCAAATCAATGTAATAATAGGGATAGAAACAGAACCCTTTATTATCTTAGATGGAAAATAATTTTGATAAAACACTTGAACTCCATTCTTGAGGAAAATATCATTTCTACTTCAAAAACACTTTTCCTTTCTTAACATGTCGTACAATTCTAAACTAAAAGAAGTTGATTAAAAATAAACTTGAAAACTTGTAAGGGAATATTCTTGGAAATAATGTTTTAAAAATCCATTCATGCCGTATAAGTTAAAAGAAAACATTCTTCTCGTACTTTTGTCGTAAAAGTCAAAAAGTACCTCGTACGAAAAACGACAAAAGATTCCTTTCATATATTTTACTAAAAACTCACCGAAGGGTAAAATTGGATTTAAAAAATTGTAGGTGGATGGAAACAATATTACATATTTAGGAAACATGGATGTGGATGATAAAATACACCCCAGTAAATACCAAAGTATAAACAATCTCGGATAAAAATGAGATTGTGATATTTCCCTTACCTTAGGTCCGATTTGCTTCGTAAGTGTCCGAACCTCCTGTATAATGATTTAAATAATGTTATTGACTTATTACAAAATCATACTTATTTTTATGATATCATATATGGTCATATTATTAGCTTCTTATTAGTAATATTTCATTACTACTTGTTATTCGGTTGTTTATTACTTTTTGTTCTTATGCGTGTTTTGTCGAATAAATTCTTATTTTTCTTTTTAGGTTATAGATACCTTATTTACAGAATGGTATTAGTGTAATATATATCATATTCATTCATTCAATTCATTTATATAATCATTATGCAATGAAGATCATGTAGAACGAGTCACATCACATCGTGGAGACGGTATTCCGTACGTACGCATGAGCGATGATATCATTCCCATGATCGTGGAATTGTATTGGAGTGTATATATACTATTTCAGAATCAATATCACTTTAAAATAATCATATATAGTTATTATTTACACCATTATACTCATCCAAGTAAGGTGGTGGTGGAAAATAGATTACACCACGGCGTGGAGACGGTATTCCGTACGTACGCACGCGCGGTGATTTCGTTTTCCGTAGGATGGATAGATTGCGAAATAGGGTTTTTTCATACCTATAATAATATATCAGTATATGAGTTATACTGATGTTATTACTTCATAATTAAACAACTAAATAAGAAGAAGTGGAAGAAGAAATAAAGATGAAAGAATCGGTAACGGACATTACCTCTTCTTTGAAGCGCTTCTTTGAGACCTCCTTTTAGGGAACTAAAATTGGTCTTTGAAGAATACCAGGACCTCTAGGATGTCTCTAGGGAAGTGGAGAGAAGAAATTGGCAGGGTTTGGCCGAGTATGAAGGCTCAAAGTGGTGTGAGGAAGAGGGGGAGGAGGTGCCCTTTTATAAGGGAGGAGAGGGGCTCCTTTGGAAAAACTAAAAATATTATTTTATTATAAAGCCAAATTCGGTTTTAAATAGCTCCAAATTGATTTATTTCGAAGATAAGGTGAGGATGGGTATAAATCCTCTCATCCAATATAATTTAGACAAGTTTAGATTCCTATTTTAACCTTATCATTTAGATTTAACATTAAGTTAAATAATTTTACTTTTACCGTGTCTTCTTGTGTTCTTACACTATAAGGTTAATAAACTTACTATAACAAGCCAAACGAACCCCAAGTTGTTTATTATTAATATATATAACCTTATCTAAGTTATTTGGCCAAACCTTAGATTTTTAGGAATAAAATAACAATTAATAATATAATATTTGTTTTAAAAACTATTTTATGTCAATTTTTACACTATTTGGTAATTGATTTTTTTGAAAATCATAACAGAATTATTAGTTCGAAAAAAGTTAATTAAATAAATAATAACATGTCATATTAACCTATAAAATTATTGGAATTCATAAAAAGTCTCAAATTACATTTATTTGGGTATTTATAACATCAATTATGTCAATATTTCATTAACAAGATAATTATTGCATCATCGTTGTGTCATAAATAAATTAAATTATTTAATGTCTAAAAATTACAAATAAAATACCATTATGTAGAAAATATTCTTATCTTTCTAATGAATATTTATAGTAGAATTTATCTTATGTATAACCCCATATTAGAAATTATTTACTTATTAAACTTTGATTTTAACTATTTTAACCCTTCTTTAAATAAATTAATAATAAATGTCCTAATCTAATCCAAGTGGGCCTAAATGGTCATATTTTATTCCTAAGGTTTTTTTTGGTCGAATTAAACTTATCCAATAGAATTAGGATATGTGTTAGGGTAATAATAATAACACTTTTACTCTTAATTACCTTATTTTACTTTTAACCGTGGTAAAAAAAAGTAAAAAGTTATTATTCACCAAAAATTATTTTCATCTCATTGAACCACATTTTAGTCCTTGATATTAACCGTGTATCTCGGATTTTCGAAATTCTACTCACATAAGCGGTAAAATTAAGTTTTATGAAAAATTCAGTTTTTTTAACTGCCACTTAGTGGTTTCACTATTCATCAAAAATTGAAAGTTTTCAGAAAAATATCAAAATTTCACCCTAGGCTAATTTCGATATTCCGAATCCAAAAATGCAGTCCATTTTGAAAAATAAAATTTATAAAATTTCAAAAAGTGGTTATTACTATTCATAACGGCTAGTTTTAATAATATTTTAATAGCATGTCATTGTTTAGTGAAACTCGGTATTGCGTACGACGCAAGCTATCGAGGAAGGCCGCAATTGCGTGTAAAGCAAGTCAATCTAGTGTTGTGTGTAGTGAAAGATTCCTTTGATGATTTAAAAACAAAATATTTCTCATAAAAGTCTCAGGTGTTACAGGTATCATGAACATGAAGGACATCAACCTTGTTCCCTCCTCCTACATTGCATGACCCCCACCATGTATCTCCATCATAATCACAAACCACGTCAACGATGATATACATACTCTAAATACTAGACATTATAGCCCATATGTATTTACCTACCTTGAGCCATCACAACCCATACTACATTTGAAGGGAGAGTAGGGAAGAGGGAGCAGTCATCCATTCGTTCCCTCAATAACCTGAATGTTGGAGAAAATACTCGGAACCCAAAACTATAAGGGCATCAGAAAGGTTATCCAACTTAGTTGGTGGTGTGTAAGAAATAACAAAAAAATACATGAATATAGTAGTCACACACATTCTCAACCTAAGGCCTCACATTCAAAAGCAACACCACAACAACCCATAAGAACCATCTCACCATCACCATCTCTCACCAACACCTGCTTCCATTCTATGACATAATTAGCCCCATCCATTCAGACAAAACAGCCATAACAACACTTTTTTTTACTTCCCCTTTCATTCATTATTCATAATCCACATGTATTCCAAACATCACTAATAATCATTTTATAACCCATCATTTATTCATTCCAGGTTTACCATTACCAGACTCATTACATTCATTATATCATTCATTGTTCATATTTAATGTTAGACCATTCATTAATATTTAGCCACATTTACCTCAACCATTACTACATTTGAACACCCCCATTTCAAAGTTACTATCACACATACCCCTTTTCATCAATTTGTTACTTCAATTGTTAATTTTAGCCACCATGACCCATCATTCCCACTTACTCTATTTTATTTTGTCACTAAACCATGTCACTGGGTAACTACAATGCAACTACACAACCTCCTCACAACACTACATCAACCACCACACTTCATTAAGCCAACAACCACCACAAAAAAGGCAAACCATCAACCATAACGTCAGTCCACCTCTTTCCCTCATCAACCCTTTCAAACTAGCCACACTAAATTCACACCCCTAATTCTAGCCACAAAAACCCATTACCAAGACCACATGGATCACAACAAGGATAATCATGTAACCAAAGCATCAAATGACACAAATTACCGTAACAAGGATAATTGTATAAAACCAGTGACAACCAATAGTAATTTCAGTAGAGAATCACACCAAACCATATCTTGTTTATCATACTTCCATATTCATTTAACACTTTAGGTGCAAACATACCAATTCCATTTCCAAATTCTCATTCCACCAATTGTAGCCATATTTGCATGATTATCCAATTATGAAAGGTGGAAGGTATCACAACAACAACATGTGACAAGAATCACAACAAAAACCCACCTTTATCTATATTCTTTAATTACATTCTCTTCATTCAATATACCATGCTTAAATAACATCTATATAAATTTATAGATTTACACAACACCCTTTTCATTATCATCTTTAAGTGTTTAACCCTTTATGGAAGGTGATTCCATCATTACAATGCCAATAAATAAAGTTTATCACTGCATCATATATCAACCGGGAAACATCGAAAAATAATCTATAATGTAGAATCATGTAAAGCACATGAAAAACACCCATTTTCCCTTTGATTTCCTTGACCTTGTTTATCATTTTACTTAGGTCAATCCATACCATCCACCCGAAGAAAAAAATGCATGATTAATACACATCTGCACATAAATATAGAAGGAGAAGTATGAATCTCATACCTCAACCGAAGTTTCAATAATTCCTTGAGAGAAACGATAAGAAGATGGACACACTGCCAAGAACACCCAAGGAAGATCCTCAATAACCTTGGATGAAAGAATCTTGATCTTATAAATCCGAGAATGAAAAGCTACTAAGAGGGCTCAAAGATATCTACAGATTCACCTCTAATCGCCAAATGTTTAGGGTGGGTCGAAGGATTTTTTAAGAATTCAAATGGGTTTTTGAAATTTTAATGGATTAGATAAATAATGAATCACAATGTGATAGGCTATTCTCATGCCATAATGAGGTTAAAATGAGAATACATGTGAGAATCATGCCATGATCTCCCATGATCTCTCAATGAATTCATGGTCAAAACCATTTAACTCCATGAATTTAATAAAGGACATAGGGCAACCAAGGTAGCCACTCCATGAAACTCAAACCCTTGAGGATCATGACACAATCTCTGGTCTTCTTCTTTCAAACCTAGGAAACCCCAAACCAAAACATGTCATCATGAAGTGCAATGTGGCGAAACATACTTTAGAGAAGCGGATTCAGGGAACTGACCACTCAGAATTACACATCAAAGCAAGAAGAGTCGCACCGCAACACTCACTCATAGAAGATAAACTCGAAGGATCACATAAGATAAATTCTAAAGGTCCCACGTGACAACTAGTATGTATAAGATAAATCCAAAACATCTCATAAGGACCAACCCATTAACCAAACAACCGTGATGCAACCAACCTCACATAGTATTGACTCAAGAGCTTTCACATCTGATTGACTCAGTGGCTCTCTACTTAAGAACAATACACTGGCTTTCATGCCTCAACCCATTGTACTGCACGGTCATGTGTCCCCTCTTGCGGTCAATTGGTGTATTTCTTTCTTGTTATAGTTTGGCATTCTGCCTTCTTTGTGGTAGCTCGTGATGGCAAGACGGTTTGAGATTTTGTTCTTGTGGTAGCTTGGCATGGTCGCTCCTTCAAGCAAGAATTTTACTCACCCGCTAAAGCAAATGGATTTCGGAATTTAGTGAAACAAATTAATTTGAGAAGCCAAATTGCAACTTTCATAATTATAAATGAATTCCACAAATGAAAATTAAGAAGTATTCCACAAAATGTTTAATATAAACATATAGAATTATGAAGGAGTTAATTCTAAAAAATCTAATATCCACAAAATCAATTCCAAAAATATATTTCAATGAAAATACACACCAACATTAATTAAAAAAACCGCGCTTTAAGAATATGAAAATTGATTTTTTTATTCTCTGATTATTTGTCAATTTTTCAGAGTTGACTAATGGTTTTTTAGTCCCCCACTTTGAATTTTATTCTCTAATTATTGGGGGCGTGAGGTTGAGTGATCCCAGCATCCGGAGTGATATCCAGCGCCCCTAAAAACATTTATTTTTTAATTATTTTTTTAATTTTTTCATATATTAAATTTAAAAATGATTATAAAACTAGTTATTTTAATGGTTTGGATTAGAACTTACCAAGCACAAAACCGAGTCGCCAAATAGAAAATTAAAAATAAATCTAAATAAGGATGCAACCGGTAGCCATTAACCGGGTACTGGATAATCCGAACTGATTAATTATATATTATTAAATGATAGTAAAACTATAAAATTTCTTTATTTATTTTGAACTCAATTCATATTAAATCTATAATTTAATTTTAAATTATAATCTAATTAAATTAATTACTATTGATTCATTTAGTATATATTTTAAAGTGATAAGAAAATTACATGATATATTTATTTAATTTGAGATCCATTCATTTTAAATTTATAAATGAATTTAAAAAATTAAAAATTATAAACAAATATTTAAATTGGTTAGGATTGTCAAACTAAACATTTGGATTTGAGAATATCAGATTAGTTGTCATCTTTAAATCAAGATTGTAAAAACAAAGAAAATGAATTTGCATTTTTTAAAACTGGGTATGATTACGGTAAAAAATAAATAAATATGTTATGAATGAATTTGCTTTTTAGAAAACTAAACCGTAATTTTTTTATGAAATGAAAATGCAGAATAATTGATCACGAGGAAGGGACGAATTTGTAATTTTGCCATTAAAAGTGAATTAAAATCCAAGCTAAAAAAACCAAATCACGGACGCTTGGAAAAATAGATTGTAAGCCAAATAAAGGCCACATTTAATAATTCGCCTACATAGTACTAAATTATAGAAAAAATAATACATATATTTTTAAGAAAAAAACAAAAAAGAAAGTCAATATTGGATGGATGCATACTTTTCAAACGAGTGATTGTATTCAACTATGCCTCCTCAAAAATCTCTTCGCTCAAGCTGTTAATTATTCTCACAAATTTTCACTATAAATTATTATACAATCACTATAAAAAAGACATAAGAAATATCAACAAATATATATACACACAAACATACATACAATTAATGTTCATCTATAAATACATGTGTCAATAAACAAGTATATATATGTGTATATTGTAATATATGTAAATAAATACATATATGTTAATATTTTTGGTCTGTACGAAATATAAATGTGTGCGTGAGTAAATATGTGTGTGTATGTGTGTATCAATATTGTGTAAATACATCGTATATAAATGTATTTTTAAAAATATGTCATTATCATTAAATGTAGAATATAAGCGTACTTGCAATAAATATTTATAAATACAGTATAAAAAAATTATATATAAATATACAATGATATGTAAATTTGTATAAATATATACATAAATATATAGACACACACACAAATATATTTAAATATGTATAAAATTTACATCTAAATATTCAATATATAGTCATATTTTTAAAATGCATTTAAAAATAATTATATAAATGGATATGATTATATGAATAAATATATAAATAAAAATGACTTATGTATATATATATATATATATAAATAGATATATTTTAAAATATTATACAAATCTTGATGGTGCAATGACAAAGACATTAGGCATTGGCGAGGTCAATAGTTCGATTCCAAACACGAACAAGGCTCAAGGGCATGCAAAACGTTGATAATGATGGAGGGCTCGAGCAAGGATGGTTGGGCGCACAAGGGCACATAATGCTGATAAAGGGGTATTAGAGCGCTAATAAAAGGGTTGGATTGAACAAAAAAAAATAAAAAATATTTTTGAATTTTATCATCACTAAAAAACCACTAATAAAACCCACATTTATCATCGTTAAAAAACGCTCATAAATACACCCTTTATCATCATTTTTTAGCAATGATAAAGGTTGTGGAGCTTTAAGGATGCTTAGCATGTTAGCGCTAACAAAACTCATTTCTAGCGATTTTAAAAGCATTATTTGTAGTAGTGACTAGCTACTGGGTAATAGGTATATGGGGGGTTAGATCCGTTGATCCTCATTAAGTTGTGTATAATTTCAATAATCACACAAAATGTCATGGACCAAATATATTTTAAGACAAAACCATATTTTGATGCCCACATGCATACTTCCAATGGATTTAACCAAGTCACTTACCTAAATTTTCTTATATCACATAATCTTTCATGTGTCCGTGAAGAATTTTATAGTGTTAAAAATGAATATAATTTTGAATTCATAATCATAGGAAAATACATGTATTTAGCAACATATTATTGATATTAAAGTTATAAGGAGTTTGGTGGGATTTAATCAACCATATGTATACTAATTCAACAACTGTAAGGACCCAGCCCCAGTTGCCCGGAGCCAGTGCCTTATTTTATTATATTGACATATAAATAAGGAATATGCATCCCGAAGGACCGAGTAGTTTAGCAACTTTAAAAACAAGATACATACATAAATTCAACATTACAACTTGAAAATAAATACAACATAGAAACTACTTAGACAAAATCCATAACTCCTAGGTTATTTCTGCATGTCATTCATAATATACCTCTTAATGTCCTGGGAAAATGAAACATAAGAAAGGGGTGAGCTCAAACGCTCAGTAAGGGTAAGCAATACAACAAAAGATATCATAAACATAAACATTAGGCATGATGAATAACTAAAAACACATACCTTTAAAAACAAACTCAAACACATTATGACAGGAATAAGAGCTGAATACATAGTGCCATAATAAAACATAATCATGAGTATTCTACTAGTCGAATAACCTCATGAACTATCAATACTATTTTCATAATGAGGGAATGCATAATGCAGAACATCATAACCATGCCGTCAATGCCTCATGCCAAGACCATAAATATCCATTTTTTAAAGGCCTCATGCTAAGACCATAGTTTGTCTCATTAGACCCACCGATGCACCGAGGGGCTATAGCGGGCCCCATCCGACACTTACTAAGTCTAATGCATTTCTCATATGAACGAGGATAAACATAAACAACATATACTTTAATATTGAAACTATTAAATGAAATGTAAATAACTTTCCCCGAACATTAAGCATAAACACTAACCATTCTGACTAAATTGGTAAATGGTTTTAAGGTAGCACATCCACAGTCAAAATAATCATAAACCATTCAATTAAATATGGTATATGATATCAGAAAATATTAATCTCAATAATACTTGAGAATCAACAAGAGTGTTGAAATAGATGGAGATACTCTTATAAAATCATCGAGTAATTCTTGAGATATATACTCTTTTACTTTGAAAAGAAGAGTTCTTTTGGAAAAATATTTGTATAAAACCATAAGTGAAGTAAAATAATATTTTTCATAATAAAATGAGAGATTTTATAAAGATAACGGTTTCCAAAAACAGATTATAGAATACCCTTGAAAATAGGTAAGAATTTGAGAAATTCCCTTAAATTAGGCTTGTATTACGGAAAGAATTTTTGAAAGATCTTTTTAAAACATATAACTCCTCATAAATGAAGGTATGATTCTGGTTGGAATACATACATAGAAAATTCACACATAAATTATGAGGATTACATATGAATGAATAAGGATTTAATTAAGGTATGTAGATAATAAAAGTAACCCGAATAAAAATAGAGGTTCGGGTGGAAAACCTTTACCTTAAGTTCGAAGGTGTTCCTCACTTGATCTTAATGACCTGAATAATCAAATTTAGGTTCATAAATTAATGATTCTAGAACCTAATCTACATTTAGTTGATTTAGTATAACCATATCAGGTTCATTAATGACTTTTTGACGAGTTAAGAGATTCAATTTCATTGTTTGGGAGCGGTTTCTTCCTTGGTTTTCATGATCGGTTTACTTATATTCATGTATGGATAAACATGTAAAATGAGAATGGTTGTCCAGAATAGAAGTTGTATGTTATTATTGAATAACCAGAATATTACATGGTCATAAAATTCATTTGGTTATTGGGAGTGAAGATGAATCATTATATAAAACTTTAATGACAATTGTTTGGGTTAACTGGCGGTTCTTGATCACAACGAACTCATTTTGATTTATAAATTAATATCATGTGTAAAAAATGATTACAAAACCTTAAATAACTTTTACTACATATATTATAGTCTGGTTCAACCATTAAAATGGTTTCATGACCAGAATTGAAGATGGTAATAGAAATTGAAAACCCGTCATCCTTGAATGTGATAAATTAACACATTTTGAATGGTGTTTTCATTTCTATTATAAAAGAAGGGGAAAGAAGATATGATGAAGAACTATTACTTTATCATAGCAACATTCTAGTACATGTAATGTACTGGAGTCATCACAAAATTTGGATGAAAGGAGGTGAGGAAAGAAAAAGAAATGAAAGGAACTTGAAATAAAAGAAATCAAGAGAAATTTACCTCTTGAAGTAATCTTTCTTGAGAGCCTCTTTAGGGGAGAAGCTTTGGTCTTTTAATGAGACCAAGGGCTACTAGACGTGGGGAGGATCTTGTGAGCACATTTTAGCAGAATTTAGACAAGGCATAAGGCTTGAAAGGAGTGAAGAGAAGAGGGAGTGAGAGAGGTTTTTATAGTTGAGGAGATGGGTGATTCGTGAATATTTTATTCATTATTTTATTATTTCCCTCAAGACAACCAATAGTGTTGATTAATGTGACCCATAATAGAAATAAGTGCATGTGAGTTCAAACCTAGCGGGATTACATCATCCTTAATTCACTTATGATCTGATAAATCATGTATTGAGCATTTATCGTAAATTATCATATTTTATTATGCACCCAAAATTCAAGTATTTTAAAAAAATCCCAAAAATTTACCCCAACCATTTTTTGATGTGTAGAATTAAAAAATAAAATCCATTTTTTGAAAATAATTTTCTAAATATTTTAAATTTAATTTTTAAATAAAATCACAATTTATTCCAAAAAACAACTTTAAAACTATAACTTGTTTTATAACATCTTGAAAAATTAATCAAGGTCCCATAAAATTATCTTATAACCAAAGGACAATAAAGTAACAATTTATGATTACATTTTATGAAAATACATTTCCATTTTAAATTATTAAATTAATCATAAAATTGTAATTAAAATATTTATGATATACAAAAATACCAATACTTATACTATGGTCATTTTTTCACTAATAATATGTCTAAATTGTATTTATACATTCATGGATGAAGTTTCTATTTTTTTAGTTGATTTACTATTCATATTATTCATAAGAGTAGCATTACTATTCATAAGGGCGTGTTACTATTCATAAGGGTATATTACTATTCATCAAAAATTAAGTTTGTCTTATCAGACTCTAAATATCTTATTAAACACAACCGTGTATGTCAGTTTTTCAAACCAAAGAGGTGGAAAAATTATGTTTACTGGCTAGGTTATAAAAAAGTGATGTTTTATAGAGATCAGTGTTCCATGCATTCAATATTAAATTTATTTACAAAATCTTAGGGTGTTACATTATCCCTTACAAAAATTTCATCCTCGAAATTACCAGAATCTTACCTCACAAAAAGATTTGGGTAGTTCTTCATCATAAGCTCCTCAAACTCCCATGTTGACTCTTTGATTTTATGATTTTTCCAAAGTATCTTTACCAATCGAGTCGTCCGATTTCTCAACACCTGTTCTTTAGTTTCCACAATCTGGATAGGCTCTTCACAATAAGATAGGTCAGGTTCCAATTCTATACCTTCAAAAGTGAGGAAATGCATTGGGTTTGGCATGTACATTCTTAATAATGAGACATGGAACACATTGTGTACTTTAGATAGGCTAAGTGGCATAACCAAATGATATGAAACAGATCCAATTCTCTCTAGAATTTTGAAAGGGCCTATGTACCTAGGGATCAATTTCCCTTTCTTCCCAAACCTTATAACTGTAAGGGTTGGTGTCCTCAGAACCAACTGTTTTGTACTTTGATTACATGAATGTTCACTTATTATATATTGTTCATTGTTCTGCATGACTATAATATAATAATGTCCTGGAATATTTGTTGCATTAATGTGGTCATAGTAGATCCCCGCTATGATGAGAACCTTGAAATGCTATAACAATATTCTTAAATAAAGTTCTGCGGTTGGATGACATACTATGATAGGACACATAGTATACAGACCGTCATGTGAGAGTACTCGTAAGAAGAATAAACTCTCTCTCAAAGAGTTTGCACTTGGTAATCTCCAAGATGAGAGATTATGAGAACAAACCCGCCAGTAGTAATTCCGCATGTCTTGGTGTCATCGGATATTGCTATCTGCGAGTGTGTGTAATGGTCTTTAGACTGGAAGATTATCATTAACTCATGTCATGACTCGCGCACTTAGATTTACTGACGAAAACCGTCACACAGACAGTTGGCGGGAAGTAGGGTACGTTGGGTGTGTCACGAGTGACATGTTGTTAATGGATAAGTCGAGGAAGGATTTGTCCCTTCCATTTATGGAAGTTGATATCTCGGCCCTTTGATTGAAATAGAACTGTCACATTAAATTTCATGGCCATGGTGTAAACGATGAGTTTATTTCAGGTAGTCAAAGAACGACGGATCAAGCATATAGGTTTATGACACTTCCATGAAACCTGCTTGATGAGATATTGAGACAAAGAGATTAAATTACACAGTAAGCGTTCGTATGAGGTGATACGTCAATGCGGCGTCAACTTCTTTCTCTTGGGTGCCTTGACCCGTTGCTAGATAGTAATCTTGGACTTTAGGCAAGCCTGCCTAATGCCAACGAGAAAGAGGCCTAGAGGGTCACACACTAAGTGTATCCAAGTATCTCAATTTGAATAAAGATTATTCTCATACGTGGTTTAATAATTATTCAAGGAAGCCTAAGTTGTTTTAAATGATGGGGGAAAAATAAAATAAAACAAGTACACGCTGTGTATTATTAAATGTACACGTCGTGTAGTTTTATTTTGGAAAGGAAATGAATAAATGAAAACAAGATATACATGCCGTGTACATTTAATATACATGCCGTGTAGTTTTCAATGAAAAAACAAGTACACGCTGTGTATTTATTATTACACGTCGTGTAGTTTTTCTAGTCGGGATTTTGAGGATATAATATTGTTTTATTAAATGATATTTATTATAATCAGCATGAGCGCATGTCAAGGAATTAATTATTCGACATGAGGGTTTTCAATAAGAGTTAATGAAATAAATGAAACGCGTAACGCGTTTATTTATTGTCATAACTCTACAACCTCAAACTCGATTATAAATATCCTCACAACCCCAACTCTTTTCCTACACAAGAGAATCGTTGTGCACAACATCTCTGGAGAATTATTTCAAGGCCGAAAGAACCTCTTCCTCCAAGAATTCTCTCAATACCGAGAGAGATCCTCTTCCATCGGATCAAGACGATCTAAGGCGGACAACGCAAGCAAAGGCTTCTCCACGCTAGCACCCGGAGAATCCTTTGGCGACGTCCAGAGATACGAGGTACACGTGTGGATCACCGCTAGAGGGAGTCTACACTTGGCTTCTGCGACGCAACGACGGATCACATTGACACCGTGATCGAGAACATCAACGAAGAAAGAACACCCAAAAGGTATTTCTTTATAATTAATTAAATTAACTATAATCAACCTGTAACGATCCTTGTTTGTGGTTCCGGGACAAACCATCTTGTTTGTCTTTTTCTGTGATTCGATCCGTGGAGACTGGCATTTATCGTCGTATTGATCCCAGATTGATCATTGCTAATGAAAAAAAGCCAAGTGGGCACATCCACCCACGCACTTCCGCTGCGCCCGAAACCTTCAAATGGTATCAGAGCGAGGTTACAACGTTGATTATAGTTATTTAATTTTTGTTGATAATTTACGCATTCATATTTGATTCAATTCGAAATAAATCATTCTATAAATCTGAATTAACGAGATCTATCCTTCCTCCTTCATTTCTCGATTCATATCACAAAAACGACCTTTTAATTTTAATTTTGATTAAAATAAAAATGAGGAACTCATCCGGAGGAGCTGCTCTTTCTGTCTGTACAACACAGGATTACACGACGTGTAATTAAAACTACACGCCGTGTACTTAGGTTCAACGAACTGGCATTGGTCCGCCAAACCACGCCATGAGAATTGATTATGCCTAAGTTTTAATCACGCCGTGTTGACCAGAATAGAACGACGCGTGGAAACCGGAATACATGGCGTGTATGTTGGAATAACACGCCGTGTAGTCCGTTCCGACCCAGGTGAAACCGTGTACGAAGATAAGCCGCGTACTGCGTACACAGGATCGCCATGCCGGTTACCGCGTAACAAGTACACGCCGTGTATGATTCATCTACACACCGTGTACTCTAAAATTTCCAAAGTACAGAAAACACACCAAAGCCCCGACGTGTACTTTGAATAAAGGGTGAAAAGAAAAATACACACCGTGTAATTATAAACTACACGTCGTGTACTTTCCAGAAATGGAATTTCACCAGGTTTCCTCTAATGTACAAAGACCCGTACAAGGAATATGGATGAGAAGAATCTCAAGGAAATTCAGAAATGAATTTAAGATAAAGAATTGATTAATTATAAGATCATAATTAATTGAATTCGAGCGCGTCTTATCTTAAATAAAAGAACGATTAAAAGAATTTGAATTCTAAATATGCGTAAATGTCGTTGCATACTATGGATGATCATGAGCTAGACCAAAGACCCTTTGTATGTGTATGGTTTCATTTAAATTTATTTAATTTAAATTTGTTGGCATGTGAGCCTTCTTCCAATAAAATGTAGGGCCTGCGTGCCCATGGTTTCTTTAATGTAAACCCATGTAATGGAGGATCTCCCAAGCCAGAGGAGATGGTTCAAATCCCGAAGCCGAGGCAAAACCGATGCAAGAAGATACAAAGGTGGACAGGTGGGAGCTGCAAAACATGAACCAACAGGTTCAAGGCATTTTACCTAGGTCAGGGTTAGCTTATCAAAACCGCTAGATAATCTAACCAATAGAAGCTCATGATCATGCCATCTTATTTTATTTCTGTCTGATTGCATGGGTTATTTATTATGTATGTATTGTCGTGATCACATAATTAATAAAATGAACAAGTATGCAAAGATGGAATAAAATAAAAACCGGACTATGCGTAAACATTATCAGAACATGGTTAATCACTTAAGCAAGCATCACTTAATATTAACAAGCATGTGATAATGAGAAACTACGCATAAAGGAATAAAATCCCTCAATATCATATTAAGTCAGATCAAGCCTTCCATTACCTGATTAAGGGCAAGACTCAATAAAACTATGTGTTTGACCAACCCTTGTTGGGACACTTACTTTTATAAAGGAAGCCCTTATGAAAGGTTTCAGGTTGACTTAACCATATTACATCAAGATAAGTAGCCCTTGCTAGACTTGGTGTAATATTGTAGGCAAGAGTTGAGGAAATCCAAGTCAGGATTTCAGGATTGGGGAGTCCACTCAACAGATCAAGGAACTGTAAGCTCACAATTGGAAAATACCTGCCTACCTAAATACCTTCCAATAGCTTGACCAACCCTTGTTGGGGTTATGCGAAGGGAAATATGGATCCTTTCCACTAGAATGTCAAAGAAACTGGACATTCCGAGTTCAATGGTGAGGGCCATTGGGACTTGATAAAATAGTGGGAGAATTAATTAATTAATTAATTATTTCTCATAAATTGTAATCAAGAAAGTACTAATAAATCTGCTCTTTTAAATTTTAGAATCAAGATGACAAACTCGTCAACCACTTTTTCTCTGCGATCAATTCTGGATAAAGACAACATCCTCACTGGCAGTAACTTTCAGGAATGGTTTAGGCGCCTTCGGGTTATCCTACGCCATGAACGAAAGTTTTACGTGCTGGAGTCCTCACTTCCTGATTCCCCTGCCCCAGGGGCGAGTGATAAAGATTTCCTAGTCTATGATCAACATTTGAACGATGCACTCGACGTTCAATGTTTGATGCTATCATCAATGTCTAGTGAGCTCATGAAGTCTCATGAAGACATGGATTCCTATAGCATGCTCGAGCATCTCCGTGGTCTATACCAGGAGAGAGCAAGACAGGAAAGGTTTGAGATCTCCAAGGCTCTATTTCAGAGCAAGCTTGGAGAGGGTGCCCCAGCCGAGCCTCATGTAGTCAAGCTCATTGGATACATTGAGTGCTTGGGGGTTCTAGGGTTTAAAATACCCGAAGAACTGGGTACCGATCTCATTCTTTCATCACTCCCCCAGAGCTTCTCAAACTTTGTTGTGAACTTCAATATGAACAACATTGAGAAGTCTTTGTCTGATCTTCTCATCCTCATTCGCCAAGTGGACACTGACATGAAGCGTGAAAAGACTTCTATCCTCATGGTGAATAAAAGGAAAGGGAAGGAGAAGATCTTTAAGCCTAAAGCTTCTTCAAGGCCTTCCAAGAAAAGTAAGATCAAAGGGGAGGCAAAGGAACAGGATGCTATTTGTTTTGCATGTGGCAAGAAGGGCCACTGGAAGAAAAACTGCACCCAGCCAAGGAAGCAAGGGGAAGCTTCAGGTGCATTTGTTATCGAATGAAATCTATCTATTTCTACTAATTGGGTATTAGATACTGCTTGTAGTGATCACATCTGTATCCAAATACATGAACCAAGTAGATTCAGGAAGATTGATCGAGGGGAGGTAGATCTACGAGCAGCCAACGGAGCCTGACTCGCTGCTGTAGCTGTCGGAGACTACCACCTCACATTGCCTACTGGGATGGTCTTGGTTTTGAAAGGTTGTTATTATGTGCCTTCTGTTACTAAAAACATTATTTCAGTATCCAGATTAGATACTAATGGATTCATATTCAAGTTTGGAAATGAATGTTGCTACTTTTATAAAGATAGCATTTGTTTTGGTAGGGCACATTTATATAATGGCCTTTATGTGTTAGACTACACAAACCAAGTAATGGAAATCGATAACAAAGTTAATTCACATGACTCATACCACACCCAACTTTGGCATCACCGGCTAGGTCATGTCAATGAGAAATGTTTGACAAAATTACATCAAGATGGGTATTTAGATTCTTTCGAACTAAAACCACTTGGTGTATGTCATGCGTGTCTACAAGGAAAAATGACCAAATCCCCATTTAGTGGGAAAGGTGAAAGAGCTAAAGAGATTCTAGAATTAGTTCACACGGATGTGTGGGGACCATTTACAGTTGAAGCAAGGGGTGGGTTCTCGTACTTCATAACTTTTACTGATGATTTTAGTAGATATGGATATATCTATTTAATGAGGTATCAATCAGATTCTTTTGATCGGTTCAAAGAATACAAGAATGAATTTGAGAACCAGCTTGGTAAGAAGATTAAGAAACTCCGCTCAGACAGAGGAGGAGAGTATCTTAATCAGGACTTCATTGATTTCTTACGGGAGTTTGGGATTCTATCTCAATTCACTCCTCCTTACACGCCACAATGGAATGGTTAAGCAAAAGGAGGAACCGCACCCTGTTGGACATGGTGAGATCAATGATGATTCATGCGAGTCTTCCATTATCCTTTTGGGGATATGAATTACAAACAGCAGCGCACATACTAAACCAAGTACCAACTAAATCGATAAATGGTATTCCATACAAGTTATGGAGTGGACGCAAAGCCATGTTATCGAATTTACATGTGTGGGGTAGCGAAGCATTTGTTAAGGCCTCTTCAGGTAACAAACTCGCTCCCCGAGGAATAAAGTGTATCTTTATAGGATATCCCAAGGAAAAAAGGGGATATTACCTATAAAACCCCTCAGACAAAATGGTTACAGTGGCAAGACATGCCATATTCCTTGAGAGGGAGCACATCTCCAAAAGAGATATTGGGAGAGAGATAGACTTCGATGAAGTCGAGGATCAAGATACACATGAGTTGGTACAAGAACAGATTCCACAAAGCCCCGTGGAAGAACAATCTGTTCCAGAGAAACAAGAACTGTGTAGGAGCACGAGAGAGGTGAGAGAACTAGAACGATATGGTTTTCTTGTCACCGAGGATGGTGACTCATTATTGGTTGACAATGATGATACTCTTACCTACAAGGAAGTAGTTGAAGGTACAGACGTTGCCAAGTGGCAAGAAGCCATGAATTCTGAAATGGATTCCATGTACCAAAACCAAGTCTGTATTTTGGTAGATCCTCCAGTTGATGTAAAGCCTGTTGGTAATAAATGGGTATTCAAGAAGAAACTGGACATGGAGGGGCAAGTCAACACCTATAAGGCACGACTAGTTGCAAAAGGTTTTAGACAACATCAAGGAATTGACTATGATGAAACCTTTTCACTGGTTGCGATGCTGAAATCCATCAGAATCCTATTGGCCATTGCTGCTTACCATGACTATGAAATTTGGAAAATGGATGTCAAAATAGCTTTCCTTAACGGGAACCTCCAGGAAGATGTCTACATGACACAAACTGAAGGGTTTGTGACTCCAAAGGATGCCAACAAGGTATGCAAGTTGCAGAAATCCATTTATGGATTAAAGAAAGCATCAAGGTCATGGAAAATTCATTTTGATGAAGTTGTTACAGAATTTGGCTTTTTTAAGAACGAATGTGATCCTTGTGTCTACAAAAGGTTTAGTAGAAGTGCAGTCATTTTCCTAATAGTATATGTTGATGACATATTGCTAATTGGAAACGAAGTACCTGTCTTACAGTCAGTTAAGGCATGGTTGCATAAATGCTTCTCTATGAAAGACTTGGGCGAGGCGACATATATTCTTGGGATCAATATCCATCGTGATAGATCCAAGAGAATGCTGGGCCTAAGTCAAAGTACATACATTGACAAGATACTGAAGAGATTCAATATGGAACAGTCCAAGAGGGGATTGTTGCCAGTGTCACATGGCATTCATCTTTCCAAGAAAATGTGTCCTCAGACACATGAGGAAAGAAAGAGGATGGCAAGGATCCCTTACGCATCCGCGATTGGGTCAGTCATGTATGCTATGCTATGTACGAGGCTAGATGTTGCTTACGCATTAAGTGCGGTAGACAGATATCAAGCTGATCCAGAAGACTGCCATTGGATGGAAGTCAATACTATCCTTAAGTATCTGAGGCGTACTAAGGATATGTTCCTGGTTTATGGAGGAGATGAGGAACTAGTCATCAGAGGACATGTAGATGCTAGTTTCCAGACTGATCAAGATGACATGAAGTCGCAGACTGGATACATATTTAGTTTGAATGGAGGTGCAATGAGCTGGAAGAGCTCAAAACAAAGTGTGGTGGCAGATTCTACAGTGGAGTCCGAGTATATTGCAGCTTCTGAGGCAGCTAAAGAAGTAGTATGGATGCGAAGCTTCATCCAAGAGTTGGATGTTGTACCGAGCAGTAAAGATACTATCACACTCTATTGTGATAATACTACAGCGGTGACACTTGCAAAAGAGCCAAGGTCACATCAGCGGACAAAGCACATACTTCAAAAGTATCATCTCTTGAGGGATTTTTCTCAGAGAGGTGAAGTTGCAGTGAGCAGTATTTCCACGGAAGACAACGTGGCAGACCCATTGACTAAATCCTTGACTCAGCAGAAACATGATCATCATGTGAGGTCTAGCGGACTAAAAGTCGTAGGCAGTTGGCTCTAGTACAAGTGGGATTTTGTAAGGGTTGGTGTCCTTAGAACCAACTGTTTTGTACTTTGATTACATGAATGTTCACTTATTATATATTGTTCATTGTTTTGCATGACTATAATATAATAATTTCCTGGAATATTTGTTGCATTAATGAGGTCATATCAGATCCCCACTATGATGAGAACCTTGAAATGATATAACAATATTCTTAAATAAAGTTCTGCGGTTGGATGACATACTATGATAGGACACATAGTATACAGACCGTCATGTGCGAGTACTTGTAAGAAGAAGAGACTCTCTATTAAAGAGTTCGCACTTAGTAATCTCCAAGATGGGAGATTATGAGAACAGACCCGCCAGTAGTAATTCCGCATGTCTTAGTGTCATCGGATATTGCTATCTGCAAGCGTGTGTAATGGTCCTTAGACTGAAAGATTATCATTAACTCATGTCATGAATCGCACACTTAGATTTACTGACGAAAACCGTCACGCAGACAGTTGGCGGGAAGTAGGGTACGTTGGGTGTGTCACGAGTGACATGTTGTTAATGGATAAGTCGAGGAAGGATTTGTCCCTTCCATTTATAGAAGTTGATATCTCAGCCCTTTGATTGAAATAGAACTGTCGCATTAAATTCCATGGCCATGGTGTAAACGACGAGTTTATTTCAGGTAGTCAAAGAACAACGGATCAAACATATAGGTTTATGACACTTCCATGAAACCTGCTTGATGAGATATTGAGACAAAGGGATTAAATTACACAGTAAGCGTTCGTATGAGGTGATACGTCAATGCGGCGTCAACTTCTTTCTCTTGGGTGCCTTGACCCGTTGCTAGACAGTAATCTTGGACTTTAGGCAAGCCTGCCTAATGCCAACGAGAAAGAGGCCTAGAGGGTCACACACTAAGTGTATCCAAGTATCTCAAGTTGAATAAAGATTATTCTCATACGTGGTTTAATAATTATTCAAGGAAGCCTAAGTTGTTTTAAATGATGGAGGAAAAATAAAATAAAACAAGTACACGCCGTGTATTATTAAATGTACACGTCGTGTAATTTTATTTTGGAAAGGAAATGAATAAATGAAAACAAGATATACACGCCATGTACATTTAATGTACACGCTGTGTAGTTTTAAATGAAAAAACAAGTACACGCCGTGTATTTATTATTACACGTCGTGTAGTTTTTCTAGTCGGTATTTTGAGGATATAATATCGTTTTATTAAATGATATTTATTATAATCAGCGTGAGCGCATGTCAAGGAATTAATTATTCGACATGAGGGTTTTCAATAAGAGTTAATGAAATAAATGAAACACGTAACGCATTTATTTATTGTCATAACTCTACAACCTCAAACTCGATTATAAATATCCTCACAACCCCAACTCTTTTCCTACATAAGAGAATCGTTGTGCACAACATCTCTGGAGAATTCTTTCAAGGCCGAAAGAACCTCTTCCTCCAAGAACGCTCTCAAGACCGAGAGAGATCCTCTTCCATCGGATCAAGACGATCTAAGGCGGACAACGCAAGAAAAGGCTTCTCCACGCTAGCACCCGGAGAATCCTTTGGCGACGTCCAGAGATACGAGGTACACATGTGGATCACCACTAGAGGGAGTCTACACTTGGCTTATGTGACACAACGACGGATCACATTGACACCGTGATCGAGAACATCAACGAAGAAAGAACACCCAAAAGGTATTTCTTTATAATTAATTAAATTAACTATAATCAACCTGTAACGATCCTTGTTTGTGGTTTCAGGACAAACCATATTGTTTGTCTTTTTCTGTGATTCGATCCGTGGAGACTGGCATTTATCGTCATATTGATCCCGGATTGATCATTGCTAATGACAAAAAGCCAAGTGGGCACATCCACCCACGTGCTTCTGCAGCGCCCGAAACCTTCAATAACACCCTTCCATGGAGATAATTTTAAGAAAACATGATCTCCCACTTGAAATTCCAAATCCTTCCTTCAATTATCAGCATAGATTTTTTGTCTGCTTTGAGCTGCTTTGATATGGATTTGAATAGTATTTACTTTCACTATTGTTTCTTCCACAAGCTCTGGGCTCACCACTATTGGAATTTCGAATATTTGCGACGGGCTATTTGCGAAGGGATCTCGTCGCAAAAACTCTTTTGCGGCGAGGTCCCATCACAAATAGCCCGTTGTAGAAAACAGCGTTGCAACAAGTATTTTTTTGCGACGGAAAGCGGCCCTGTCACAAATAGATGTCTGATTAAATACATCATATATACAAGAACCTTTAGCGATGGGCCCGTCGCAAAAAGTTTTTGTGACGGGACACCAGCCCATCGCAAATAGCTTATATGTTATAAATCTGTTGCGACGGGCCCGTCGCAACAAAGTTATTGCGATGGTAAATCAACCCGTCGCAAAAACTTTTAAAATATATATATATATATAATCTATTTGCGACGGGGCCTCTTCGCAAAAGGCCCCGTCGCAAATACTTAATAAAATAAAATAAAAAATAATATTAACATTATTAAAATAATAAAAAAAATAAAAAAATTAAAATTCTCAATATTTGAAAATAATTAATAAAATAAAAAATAATATAATTATGATTAATGAAAAAATAATATTAATAATATTAAAAAAAATTCTCAATATTCAAAAAAATATAAAAAAATCATAAAATATTATTATTATTATTATTAGTAAAATAAACAAACATTAAAAAATATAATACTAATAATAAATAATAAAATAATAAAATATTAAAAATAATAAAAAATTATGCAATATTCGCACCAATATAAAAGACAAAAACTGTAAATAGTTCATATTACAACAAATGTTCAATTCAAATGTTTTTAACAGAACAAAAAAACCACTGGGGGGATAGTCTTATGGAGGAGCTGGAGGAGATGGTGGAGAAAACTCCATCCTTAAACTACGAGTCAGACGGCGCATGTACTCCATCTGATTGTGCTGCTGCTACTACCATCGACGCATGTCCTCCTCGTGCTGCTGCTGCTGCTGCTTCCATCGACGCATGTCCTCCTCGTGCTGCTGCTGCTGCTGCCATCGACGCATGTCCTCCTCGTGCTTCTACTACTGCTGCTGCTACCATCGACGCATGTCCTCCTCGTGCTGCTGCTGCTGCTGCTGCCGACGCATCTCTTCCTGCTGCTTCTACAAACTCTCTATAAGCTCAGTTTGAGATTGCAACTGCTCCTAATACTGTGAGGCAGAAGATGATGTCTCTCCATGAGCTCCTCTCGAGCTGGACGCCAACATCGCAGCAGTACCATAATAAGTCACAGGAGTCAAATGAGAGCTGATACCAACTACTCATCCCTTCTCGAAGGCATACTGAGTCACCTGCATCCATGCCGCCTCATCAAAATGGTGGGCACTAGTATGATCAGCCGTCTCGGCCTAACTATCAGCCCATGTCTGAGAGGTCGCAACCTCATATGACTCATTCAGTTTCAATTTGAAATTAAAATAGTGAAAATATTATATGTAGTTAATTTTCAAACTGAAAAAGAAATAATACTGACCATAATCTGACGTTGGCGATCACCTCTAATCTCTTCAGTGGATGGATCACTATACATCTTTCGATAAACGTCATACTCTGTAATATCGGGATGCTCAACTGCCTATATAAATATAAAATAAACTGTTTATATGTAATGTTATATAAAATATTAAAAAAATATACTTACCAGATGCTCTCTATGCGTACTGAATGTACAACTACCATCTTGATGTGTCACCTCCTATCTCCCCCGATTCTGCTGGCCCAATGAAGATCTCCTCTGAAATCCACCACTCAACCAGTGTGAACATAATCTATCTCAAATGTGAGATGAAATATACTATAGTCGGTGGGCTCTACATGACTCATCAAATACTGTCACTCCTACTTTCTTAATGATTTTCCTTCTCAAATTGTGCAAAAACTGACGGAAATTCTCACACATAGACATCTCCCATGCCTCGTGGATAACGTCACGCATGCTATCATTGATAGGATACCATAAACCCTATAAATAATTTATAATATCAATTTATTAATGAAATAAATTTCTAAATAAATATTATTTATTTACGTACCAGCCAATGATTGAACATTCCAAGCCACACATCAACGAGAATTTGTTCCCATGTGATCCATGGCTGAGAAAAATAATTGCGCAAGATAGCACTCCCCTGTCCAATAGTTACATGCGCAAAACTATGAAAAAAGAACAAATAATCAAACAATTAGTATATAAATAAATTAATAAAAGCTAATTAAAATACGTAGGTTATCATACCTCAGCATACGTGGATCGAAACCAAGATGTGGATGCCGCTCGGGGATAGGGTTAGGAATCATAAGTCGCACAAGACCGCGCCCCCTCCGCGTACCCCCTGAACCGCCAGTAGCCTGAGGGTCAGATGATCCCAAATCCTCCTCATCCATAGATAGCTCAGCCTCCTCCAACTCATGAAGTAGATCAGGGTCCATCTGAAACACAAAATGATTGTTGTTAGCAGATAGTTGAAAATAACTATTACATATAAATATATACTAGTTATGATTATAACCAGCATTTAACTATGTCAATGTTCACCTTCATCATCATCTTCATATCTAATGATGTCAATGTATTCATATTCATCATTGACGTCATCAATATCTATATGAGTTTCAGTTTCATCATCTCTTGCCATTTCAAATTCATTTGTAACATCATCGTCACCATCAACCCTTAATTGTGAGGTGTCATCATCAATATTCATGTCTCTTTTTGAAAAGGATGGATTTTGAGTAGTATCTTGAAGAATTTCAATTCCTTATACTTCATCGGAACCACATTCAGTTTGAGTAAACTGATTTTCCTGAGATTTCATTTTTATTATGCTCCACCAATCACTCAAGTCTCTTGAAGTAGCATAATACTTTACGTAATATATTTGATGTGTCTGTTGAGCCAGTAAAAATGGTTCATTTACTAAAAGAAGACTTTTATATTTAATATCAACGATTCCATGAATCAAATGAACACACAAGCCTCTCTCAGTATCTAACCACCGACATTTAAACATTGTTATGTAATTTTTCCCTAGATAACACAGTTCAATAATTTCATCCAGCATGTCGTAAAAGTCAACTTCAGTTTCTCTATGATGAGATCCTCTCAAGAAAACTCCACTATTCATTTTTTTTGATTCCCCATATGCACATGTATGAAATCAAAAACCATTCACCACATATGCATTGTAAGATTTAACCATTTTGGATAGTGGGTTACTCAATATACACAGTCGCTTATCAATTTTTTCAGTATGTTGAGACACCTAAAAATTTATAAAAAAATTATCAATATAATAAACAATAAACTGAATTGACATGTTAAACCATCAATAATTTATGTTACCAGTTTTTGAAACCATTAAGAAAATGTTTTATGTTAGCGTTCTTCAAGAGAAGGTACTGTAATTTGTGGAAGCTGTTTCTTGATATGATTATCATATAAACTACAAATAAAATAAGTTTACTTACTATAACATAAATTATAGAATAAGTGATAGAATTACTCATAGTAAAAATGATGTCATTTCTTCACAGTTGAGTAGAACATATGTATGAGCTCTGTGATGTTCATCATCTGAAATCCATCATTCATGAAATCCAACGAAGCCAAGATTTGGCTGATTAAAAACTGATAATTGATTTTACATTTCATCTTCAGTATTCCCCTAATTACATCCCATGAGATTTTGTTTTGAGGGATATTCAGATTCAAAATAATGAGAGCAGAAAAAAACAATTTCCTCTTGCAAATAATCTTCAGCAATTGCGCCTTCAACTGATGCTTTGTTACGTACTTTTTTCTTCAATTTCTGCATGCATCTCTCGAATGGGTACATCCATAGAAACTGTACCAGACCTACACATTTAGCTTCATGTGGAAAATGTAATATCAGATGTTCCATTGAGTCAAAGAAAGCCACCGAGAATATTTTTTCCAGTTTACATATAATGACACCAACATCTTCTTCCAGTTTACTTTGTGCATCATATTCTATTGTCGCCGCACAAATGTGTCGAAAAAAATATGATATGTCTGTTATCGAATCCCAAATCATATAATTCAATAAACATATGAATCTAATCAACATAAGTATTTCCATTATAACATGACAATCATGACTTTTTAATCTGGTAATATGATTATTCTTAACACATCTGCCCAAATTGGAATCATAGCCATCTGAAAGTCTCAAATCTACAATCCACTAAAAAAATAATAAGATAATATCTTTGTACAGTGTATAAACTACTTTTGGCTTCATTAACCTCTATGATTTGACATTTTGAAATAGTTCAAGTTCTGGTCGTTTGCAAATTTGGGCAAGATCTAATTGTGCCTTTACATAATTTTTGGTCTTACCTAGTGTATCCAAAACTGTATGAAATAAATTATCAAAATAATTCTTCTCAATATGCATGAAATCCAACATGTGGTGGACCAACAAATCATACCAATATGGAAGATCCAAAAAATGCTCCATTTTATCCAATTATGCTCTTTCCCAAAGCCATGAATTTTCTGTTGGTTTACTATTGGCCCAAATGTGATAGGAGGTAATGAAAATACAACTGATTTTAACTCTGTACCTGAGATCATTTTTGGAGGTTCATCCCTTTCAATTGTGCCTTTTCTGAAATGAGATTTGTTCCTCTGAAAAGGATGACCTATTGGAATAAATCTACAATGACAGTCAAAATAGCAAGGTTTTTTTCCATTGATGAGCATAAAGGATTTGTTGTCTTTCATACAATAAGGACATGATTTCAGACCATGTGTACTCTATCCAGATAACATGCCATATACCGGGAAGTCACTAATCATCCACATCAATGCAACTTTTAATATGAAATTTTGTTTCGCAGCAACATCATATGTACTAACACCATTACTCCACAATGAATTTAACTCATCAATCAATGGTTTCAAATAAACATCAATATTCTTTTTTCGGATGTCTTGGGATTAATAAGATCAAAAAGACATAGGGATCCTTCATCAAAATCCATGGAGGTAAATTGTATGGATTTATAAAGACATGCCCACATGAATACTGACTACCATAAGAACCAAAGAGACATAAACCATCAGTAAAATGACCCAATCGCACGTTTCAGGCTTCTAAATCAAAAGACAGATGCATTCGGTCAAAATGTTTCCATGAATCACCATCAAATGGATGATTCAAGCTTTTATCTCACTGGTGGAAATCCCACCTATACCAATAGTTATTTCCCAATGGTTTGCAAAAACCATTGGAATAAAGAGGCTATACCAACGGTTCTATGAAACCGTTGGTATACATTAATATAAGTTGGTTTTACCAATGGTTTTAGTGGCCCGTTGGAAAAAACGGCTCAATAGCAAACGGTTCTTATGAACCATTGGGATAAACCTACCTAAAATGAGACCCTCCTCCCATCTCGACTTCCCCTCACATCGCACCCCCACTTCCCCATCATGAAACTCTCCTCTCCCCCTCGCCTCCACTCCCATCCCGACTCCCCCTCACCACCGCTCCCATCCCGACTCCCCCTCGCCGCCACTCGCAGCTCGTCGCACGCTCCCCTCCTCCCATTCGAACTCCCCCTCACTGCTCTCCACTCGCTGCTCACCGCTCGTCATTGCTCATGCATCCCCCTCCTCGTCCTCCTCTAGTAGAGCATCCCCTCCGAGGTCACACATCCCCCCTAGGTCGATATTTCCCTCATCGGAAACTAATCCCCCCTAGGCCGAGCTTTCCTTCACCCGACGCAAATCCCCCCTAGGTCAAGAAGGTCGAGCATCCCCTCTGGTGGTCGGGCATCCCACCTAGATCAAGGACCCCCTCTGGTCAAGCATCCCCTTCTACATTTCTGGTATTCTTTGGCAGTAAGTCCCAAATATTCTTTTGGTATGATTAATTTATTAATTGTTTAGTTTGAGTTTTTTTGATTCAATTTGTATCATTTCATATTGTTTTATTCATCTGTGATATATGATTGATTTTTTTTCTCAAAACATAAAAATAGTTATCATTGTAGTGTTTGTAGATATAAATCATTGGAAGTTCACATAGAAGATATCATGAGAACATTATTTCTTTGCGATTTAGGTTATGATGTGTTTCTAGTTTCATAAAGAATATCATATTCTATATGAAATCATTTGGATCTCATAAAAATGTTAAGAATATTTTATGTGTAGAATTATTCATACCACTGATGCTTTGTGGATGTCATTGTCATGTGAATGGAGTGTTATAATTTGTTGTACCTCTCGTACCCCTCGTGGTTTAATTTTCATGATCACAATCACTCTCTTATTTATCTAATTTTGTTTTAAGTGTTTTTGGATGATAGGCATTATTTCAGGTGGCCAAGGAATTGGGCCAAGAAAGCAAGAAGCCAAAGTGGACTGATTTTTAGTCCACCGGACAACCGGTGGAAGACCACCGACAAGCCGATGGAGCCTGGACAGAAGGCATCCTTCTGTCCAGACCACCAGCCAACCGGTGTCCCACCACTGGCCAGCCGGTGGAACCCAGACAAATAGTGTCAGCCACTGCCTCAGCACCGGCCAACCGGTGGCCTCCTCACCGGCCATCCGGTGGTGCCTGAGCCCGAGCCCTCTCCCTTTTTCAAAGCACCGGCCAACCGGTGGCCAAGCACCGGTCAGCCGGTGGAGCCAGTCAAACTAGCCGTTGGGCTTTGACCAGGCTTGTCCACTTGACTCCCAACGGCTCCGAAGGCCTCTCCAACGGCTCCGAAGACCCCCAAAGGCCATTTGAGGGTTCCCCCTCTATAAATAAAGGACTAGGAAGCCCCAGAAATGTAAGGAATCCCACAGACACATTTTTGATCATTTGGCGAACCTCCGGCGCATTCCCTCAAGGAATCCTCACTTGCTCCAACCTTATTCCACATCCAAGGAGCACCACCATAGAATCTTGGGAGCGCTCTTCATCAACTTCATCAATCCATTGGCGCCCAAGACTTCTCCCATTACGGTTTTTATTGTTTTATCTATTTTGAGCATAAATTTGGGTTTGTGCCTACAAACCCCTCATTTCTCTCATTCTCTCTTCTTTGGGTTTTCACACCACCTTCAAGGTGTGAAGAGGTTAGTCAAGCCTTCCCTTTTAAAAGTCTTGAATCAAAGGTGAGCTAGCCTTCACCTGTAAGAAGGCTAGTGGGTTCTTGCTCAACCATTGAAAGCATGTGGGTTCTTGCATAACCATTAAAAGCAAGCTATAATAGGTTCTAGACTAACCTTAAAGTCTAGTGGGTTTCTTGCTAAAACCATTAAAAAGCAAGCGGTAGTAAATCTCTCAACGGTTGAGTTGGGAGCGGAGACGTAGGCTTGGGTTTAAGCCGAACTCCGTTATCAAGTTGCGTGTCTTGCCTCTTTTATTTCCGCTGCACTTTTACTTTGATTTTAATTTGTTAATTATTTTTTAAAAGGCAATTCACCCCCCCTCTTGCCATCACTTCTCCGACCAACATAATTTTCAAATGAAAATATTATCTAATGCATATTGTTTTAATATGTACATGATGCATGTGAAGGGAACTTGGTTTGTGGATAAATGTGTTGTTCTTTTTGGATTCACATACAGTTTAATGGGTAACCATATTTTATTAAATTATAAAGTGTTATATAGATGCAAAGTTCCCTATAAATATGGCATTAACTCATGGGAAATGTGTTGAAACATTTTTAGAGATGTGATTAACAAGAATGTATTTTCGTATTTTCTCCATGTTTATTTTTTCAATGGAATAACAACACTATATGAAGGATTCATTTTTCAAAATTATTTTCCTTGAAAAAAATATATATATGTGAAGTGCGTGTTATGTGAAATTTCCATTCGAGTGTTGTTTTATATCAACAAGTATGGTAATAAGGTGGGTTTATCAACTTCTAAGTTATAACACTGATTGAGGATTTTTTCCACTGAAGCACTTTTCTTTGTAGCTCAAAACAGTTTGATTTTCTTTGCACTTTCTTATTTCTCATATTCTAAGCATGTTTATGTTGAGGGGGGTGGGGGGCTGTCCAGGGGGTGGGGGTGTCCAGGGGGTGGGGGGCTGTCCAGGGCGTTGGGGGGGCTGTCTAAGGGGGTAGGGGATGTCCAGTGGGGGGGGGGGGGGGGCTGTCCAAGGGGGTGGGGGCTGTCTAAGGGTGTTGGGGGTGTTCAGGTGGGTGGGTGGGGGTGTCCAGGTGGGTGGGGGGGGGGGGTGTCCGGGTGGTTGGGGTAGCTGTCCAAGGGGGTTGGGGGTGTCCAGGGGGTGGGGGGGGGGTATTCGTGGGGGTGGGGGTGGGGGTGTTCAGGGGGTGGGGTGGTGTCCAGGGGGTGGGGGCTATCCAGGGGGTTGGGGGGGGGGCTGTCCAAGGGGGTTGGGGGGGGGGGGTGTCCAAGGGGGTTGGGGGTGTCCAGGTGGGTGGGTGGGGGGTGTCCATGCAGGCGGGGGTGTCCATGGGGGGTGGGGGGGGGTGTCCGAGTGGTGGGGTGGTGTCCAGGGGGGTGGTGGGGCTGTCCAAGGGATTGGGGGGCTGTCCAGGGGGGCGGGGATGTCCAGGGGGTGGGGGTGGGGTGTCCAAGGGGATTTGAGGTTGCTTTATTCTTCCCTCTTTTTTTGACCCAATTTAATTTGGGGATTTTGGTGATTTATGTGCCCATGAAAAATCTATATTAGGTATGAATTGCATTAATAAGACGAATTTCATGATCAAATAGAACCTAAATGAATGAAATTGTCCAAGATAATATAAACAAAAACAAGACAAACTAAATATAATGGAAATGTCCCAAACAAACTTATATCGAACAAAATCAAACTATGTTGAGACTTGAGCCAAACTGATTATATACCATTAATAGGAAGAGTAATTGTTAATTAATAGGAATGTACTATTTGATATTATTATTTTGAAAAATGGATTTGTTTCCCCCTTATTGTAGGAACATGATTTGACCCATGGGGTGTTGTGGTTCTTATATGTTGGGTGGTGACGTGTATAGTCATAGGAGATAGGTATGTTTTAGTTTAGTTTTTATTTTATTTTCTTTATAACATTGGACACTTAGGTCTTTTACTGCTTTCTATGGACAAAGAGTAGTTATATTCTGCGAAGGGTCCAAAAGGGGTTCATATTGATTCAGTCCACCGGATTTGATCCGAGGTAAGATTTTATAGTTACTACTTGTCTCACACCTCGTGTATTTGGGGATTTCAGTGTTGTTGACTCCATATTATGGTTTTGGTAGGGCGTTTGATTGTTTCGTGTTGGTTTGGGTGGATTTGGTTCTCTGCTTCCAATCGAGGTAAGGCTTTAATGCCGTTGGTTGGTTTTTTACTAGTTATTTAGAATTATTTATGTTTTTTAAGGTTCCTAATATCCTTTGTGTAGTGCGTTGATCCCTGTTCATTGGTTTCAAGTTTCCAAGTCAAGGGCGACTCGCCTGCGTGTGCATAGGTAAGTAAGTATATGTATGTGGATTCCCCCGTTACGTGTATAGTCACCCATGGCAGTGATTATGCACGTATGGGGCTAGGTGTTCCCATGTATATATATATATATATATGCATACACAAGTGAGTGGAGACTGGTATATGCATATAAGCATATGTACAAGGATCCCCTTGCACATGCTCATGGCCATGCAGGTGTGTGAATAGGGGCTAGGTGTCCTTGCATGTGTGTGAAGGTGTGTATACCCAGTGGGGGAGTAGAATCTTTTAGTTAGAAATCTCCAAGAGCCGAAGTGGATGGCTTGGTTCCACCTTGAGGTAGTGTCCCTCTCCTAGCCTCTTTAATTCAAGAATTCTTTAAATTAAATTTAGCTTCTTTCTTAATTATGCTTAATTATATTGAATTGCATATCTTGAATAACTGTTCTTTTGTATAATTGTTTTATTTGATAAATAAAGTCATGTTTTTATAATAAAACCCCTCCAATGGAGGTGGGCTGTCTGCGAAAACTCACAGTGATAATTATGTTGATCTAGTTTCTTAACTTATTGCATTTGATTTGTGCTGAATGAGTTTTAGAATAAATGTTAAATATAATTAAATGAATTGTGTGATAAATCAATGCCATGATTTTATAATAAAACCCCTCCAACAGAGGTGCGCTATCTTCTAAACCAAATAATAGTGATCATCAGCTATGCGATAGTATTCCACGAGTCTTGTGATCAATGTTGAGACTGACTAATCACAATTTCTACCGGCAGGGCGATAACTGGAATGTTGCCTCACCTCCTCCTGCTCCCTTCACTCCTGGATGGAATATGTAGCCCTGCAAATGTCGCTGGACCGGGCCAACACATTACAGTCACGCTGCGGTCACTTCGCGGTCACGTCGCAGTCAAGCTGTGGTCACGCTGTGATCACACTGTAGTAATGCCGTGATTTGGCTCTGCTCTAGGACGACACCCCGCGGTGGTTCGTAGTCCTTTTGGAATTCAATGTATGATACCTAGATAGAGTATTAAATGCATTAAACACCCATAGTTAATGGGGAGGGAGGCCCTCAAGTAGCAAATATCTGGATTGAGTCTCTCATGAAAATATTTAGTCACCTATAGACAACATTGGAGATGAGGGTGAAGCTTGATATTTGTATTCTACAAGGACCATATAAGTGCTCGAGGGACATCATAGTAAATTTTGGACAATAATAAGACTTGAGAATACTTTTATAATGATATTTGTATTTGGAAAAGTGTCCTTTAGAGTTTGATATTTTTATGATCCCAATGATCTGATGAGTGTTTTGACCCTTGTAGAGAAAATTCTTCCACATTATCTTTTTTTTCTATGTGAGAACAATAAACAACACACACCTCATATAGTGTAGTTAGAGCTTTCTACAACAATGGGGAATCTTATGGACGATCAACTCTGTGATAGTATTCCATGAGTCTTGTGATCAATGTTGAGACTAACTAATCACAATTTCTGCCGGTGGGGTGATGACCAGAATGTTTCCCTACCTCCTCTTTCTCCCTTCACTCCTGGCTGGAAGATGCTACCCTGTGAATGTCACTGGACCGAGCCAACTGACTACGTTCACACCGCAGTCACGCCGTGGTCACACCGCGGTCACGCCACGGTAATGTCGTGATTAGGCCCTGCTCCAGGAAGACACCCCGCGGCAGTTCGCAGTCCTGTCAGAATTCAATGTATGATACCTAGATAAAGTTTTAGATACATTACCCACCCATAGTTAATGGGGAGAGAGGCCCTCAGGTATCAAATCTTTGGGTTTAGTCTCTCATGAAAATATTTAGTCACCTGTAGACAACATTGGAGATGAGGGTGAAGCTTGCTACTTGTATTCTACAAAGACCATCTAAGTGCTTGAGGGACATCATAGTAAATGTTGGACAATAAGAATAATTGAGAATACTTTTATAATGATATTTGTTTTTGGAAAAGTGTACTTCAGAGTTTGATATTTTTATGACCCCGATGATCTGATGAGTGTTTGACCCTTGTAGAGAAAATGATTCTACATTATCTTTTTTTTCTCTGTGTGAGAACAGTAAACAATACACACCTCATATAGTGTAGTTGGATCTTTCTACAACAATGGGGAATCTGATGGATGATCAGCTCTGTGATAGTATTACATGAGTCTTTTGATCAATGTTGAGACTGACTAATCACAATTTCTACCAGCAGGGCGATGACCGAAATGTTGCCCCGCCTCCTCCCGCTCCCTTTACTCCTGTATGGAAGATGCTGCCCTGCGGATGTTGCTGGACTGGGCCAACATGCCGCGGTCTTGCCGCGGTCACACCACAGTCATTCCCCAGCCACCTACAATCTAGCCCACACCAGCAACCACACTAGCCCCCCCAGGCTCCTGCAATACTCATGCCAGCCTTCTGCCACCTGCAAAACAGCCCCAACCACCTGTTACAACCCTCACCAGCCCCTGACCTCCTACATCCCAGCCCGCACCAGCCCCTGCCACATTCCCAACAGCCCCCAGCCACCTGCGATCTAGCCCACACCAACCCCCTGCTACCTATCCCATCCCACACCAGCCCCCTGCCATCCCCCTGCCACCTACCTTCCCGCCCGCACCAACCACTCCAGTCCGCACCAGTTGCCGCACCAGCCCCCAACCTCCTACATTCCAGCCCGCACCAACCCCATTCCACCTACAAAACAACCCCATACCACCTGTTCCAACCTGCACCGGCCCCTTGCCAACCCCCTACCACCTGCATTCCAACCCGCACCAGCCACTCCAGCCCAAACCAGCCACATACACCAACCACAACAGCCAAAAACTCCAGCCCCTACACACCACCAGCCCGCACCCAGTTCCACAACAAACTAGCACCCTATCCACTAAAAAACCACTACCACTACATAGAGCCAAAACAACCAGCCTGCAAAACTAGTACTCCAGCCCCCATCCAAAACACACCTCTAGCACAGAAAAAATAGCAGGCCACCCCTAGAGGAAGCCAGTGAAGGACCTTTCCAAATAAAATTCCTAAGGTTGGATTTAATGGATTTGCCCACTCTCTTGGGTAAAATGAAGTGATAACACCAATAATCTTGCATACTAAAAAGAACCGATTGAACAAGCTGTAACTGCCCAACATAAGAGAGAGAGTTATTAGTCTAAACTTTAACTCTTTGAACAATTTTCTCTTCGAAGACCACACAATCATAAGCTCTAAGCTTGGAAGTGATGAGGGGAAATCCCAGATAACAAAGAGGAAGATACCCATTCCTAACCCCCATAACAGCCTCAATATAATCACAAACATCGGGAGAGATACTAGCCACAAATATTATGGACTTCGAAAGATTAACATTCAATCCAGATAGGGAGGAAAAAAGATCCAAAGCATGTAGATGAAGGCATTTTTCTCTAGAGTACCATGGTTCTCCTTTTTCCCCATGGATATTACGTATCATTCATTGTGAGGGGGTTTATAATAAAATAAAAAGTCATATAACTAACTGCCAAAACCGCTTTTTATCCTTCAGTGGAAGAATGCTGGTGAATTTCATCCTTAGCTCCATTACGATTCATGTGTTATTGGTCCTAATGGCTTAAAAAGTGGTGTTGGGGAATATTGAAAAGATAATGAATTATTTCATATTGTATTCTCATGGGGAGGGAAGATTTTCCTAGGGCTGTGTGGATGAGGATGGCCAGACTAGTGGTAGATGGTGGTATCAACTTATGCAGTGTCAAGGGATCAATGCACATTCTGCAAGCTAATCTTTCTTGGGAGGTTCTTGAAGGTCATTTTCTATGGAGAAAATTCATATCTGTCAAAGTATTGATCTGACCTTGAAGATTCAGGGGATAATGTCTCATGGATTCAGAAGGAGTTGCATGGGAATATTCTGGTTATGGGTGTCCATATCTGACCCGACCCGACGGGTTTGACCCAACCCGACCAGGTTGGGTTGGATTACACAAAAAAAACTCGGGTCAAGTTCTTAACGGGTCGACCCATACATGGCTTGGGTCGGGTCTCGGGTTGGAGTCATTTAGACCCAACCTGACCCATGACCCGATGGGTGCCGACCTAAAAAAAATTCATAATCTATCTCTCTCACTTGGCCACAACTCATGTCACCCTCCCTCCCTCCCTCACGATCTCATCAGGCTCCTCACCTATCCTCCTTCATCTCCCCTCGACCTGACCCCTTCCTTCCCTCGTGCGCGGTGAAGAAACCCTTCGACATGCGATGAACGAAACCCCCTCTCTTCCTTCCTTCTTCCTTCACCGAGCTTCCTGAACCCGTCTCCTTCTGTTCTTCTCTCTTCTCCTTCCACGAAAAAAACCCTTCTTCCATCCTCCTCTCCTCTTGCCTCCTTTTGCACCTCTGAACCCACCTAGAAAAGGTCTCCTCGTTTACCCCCTCCCACGAAAGACACCTTCTTAGCAATTTGAGTTCGAGATTCAGGACAAATCCCTTGGCTCAAGTCACCTCCTCCTGCTGCTGCTGTTACATGTGGGTGTGGTGGTAAACAATTGATTTTTTTATCATTTTCATTTAAATTATGTTTGCCTTTCCATTATGTATGAGTTCTCAATTTTATTTTTCTACTCCTGTAAAATCTTGGTTTAGTCACACATCCACTGGTTACCCAGTTCGACTTAACCTTTACACCTTGAACCTTTTGCTTTAACTATTTCACTACAACTAGGCCCAATTCTAGTTTGGTGATGTGGTTTTTGTAGGGATTTTAGGATGTGCTGTTTGAGAATCCAACAATTTAATTTTACACGAGGCAGGATGACTAGCATTGGTTTCATTTCTTCATTCGGGTTTCATTTTTCCTTAGATGGTGGTAGTTTAGGGTTTCCTTGTTTACTGTTGGTGGTCTTGTGATGTGATGGTGATGATATGGTCCGGTCTTGACTACCATTTGATATCAAGTTGATTCAAAAATGTTTTGTGGTCATTTGTGTTTTCTGGTGGAATTGGGTTTTCTTGTCCCTAGTTTTTTTGTGATGGTCTGACAATAATAATATTGGTTTTTGGTGTTTCATCATCGATGATGTCGACAATGGTGTATTGATATTAGTGGTTCTATCAATGTAAAGTGTTGGATTTTTTTATAATGAGCAGTGGTCAAAGCAGCCTTGGTTGTTGAGTAGGTGTCGACAATGGTGTATTGATATTAGTGGTTCAATCCACTGAAAATTGTTCCAAGTTATTACAAGTTATTAAAATTAATTTTATTGATAATTATTTATAATTATTGTTAATTATTTCTAATTATTGCTAATTATTTCTAATTATTTATAATTATTGCTAATTATTGCTAATTATTTCTATTTATTGCTAATTATTTCTATTTATTGATAATTATTTCTATTTATTGCTAATTGTTGCTAATTATTGCTATTTATTGCTATTTATTACTATTTATTGCTATTTATTTCTATTTATTGCTATTTATTGCTATTTATTGCTAATTATTGTGAATTATTTATAATTATTGCTAATTATTTCTAATTATTTCTAATTATTGATAATTACTACTAATTATTGATATTTATTTCTATTTATTTCTATTTATTGCTAATTATTTCTAATTATTGCTAATTATTGCTAATTATTGCTAATTACTGCTAATTATTGCTATTTATTGCTATTTATTACTATTTATTGCTAATTATTTCTAATTATTGCTAATTATTGCTAATTATTGCTAATTATTGCTAATTATTGATATTTATTGCAATTTATTGCTATTTATTACAATTTATTGCAATTTATTGCTATTTGTTGCTATTTAGTGCTATTTATTGCAATTCATTCCAATTAATTACGAATTATTACAAATTATTACGAATTATTACGAATTATTACGAATTATTACTATTTATTACTAATTATTACTAATTATTACTAATTATTACTAATTATTAATAATTATTACTATTTATTACTATTTATTAGTATTTATTACTATTTATTAGTATTTATTAGAATTTATTTCTATTTATTAGTATTTGTTTCTATTTATTACTATTTATTTCTATTTATTAGTATTTATTTCTATTTATTACTATTTATTACTAATTATTACAATTTATTAGTATTTATTACTATTTATTACTAACTATTGCTATTTATTACTAACTATTACTATTTATTACTAAGTATTACTATTTATTACTAATTATTACTAATTATTAGTATTTATTAGTATTTATAACTATTTATTACTAATTATTACTATTTATTAATATTTATTACTAATTATTACTATTTAATACTGATTATTACTAATTATTACTAATTATTACTAATTATTACTAATTATTACTAATTATTACTAATTATTACTAAGTATTACTATTTATTACTATTTATTAGTATTTATTAGTATTTATTAGTATTTATTAATATTTATTAGTATTTATTAGTATTTATTAGTATTTATTAGTATTTATTAGTATTTATTAGTATTTATTTCTATTTATTAGTATTTATTTCTATTTATTACTAATCATTACAATTTATTAATATTTATTACTATTTATTAGTATTTATTAGTATTTATTAGTATTTATTTTTGTTTATTTTTATTTATTAGTATTTATTAGTATTTATTAGTATTTATTAGAATTTATTACTATTTATTAGTATTTATTAGCATTTATTAATATTTATTAGTAATTATTAAAAATTATTACTATTTATTACTAATTATTACTATTTATTAGTATTTATTAGTATTTATTAGTATTTATTACTATTTATTAGTATTTATTACTGTTTACTAGTATTTATTACTAATTTTTATTATTTATTACTATTTATTAGTATTTATTATTAATTATTAGTAATTATTAGTATTTATTAGTATTTATTACCAATTATTAGTATTTATTACTAATTATTACGAATTAATACTATTTATTACTAATTGTTAATATTTATTACTATTTTTTCTAATTATTACTATTTATTTCTAAATATTACTAATTAGTGTTAATTACTATTAATTACTGCAAAATACAGCTACTAATTACTAATTACCGCTAATTATTTATATACATTAATAATTATCATTAATAATTAATAATTATTACTAATTACTAAGAATTAGTACTAATAATTTAATTTTATTATTACAAATAAATAATGATGACAAAACAATTTAAATCTAACTTAATTACAACTAATCAACAATAATTAAAGTTAATATAAAGAAAAGAAATAAGTACTAAATTAAATAAAACATAAATACCTTTAAACTTGATCTCTTATAATTGTAGGCGGCTTCACAACTTCGTAAAAAAAAAAGCTAACTCTAAAAAATTTTCACTCCAAAATTAGAGTTTACAGAAGCAGAGGAACAAGAAATTCAGGCGGAGAGAAGAAAAAACGAAGGGGGTATATATAGGTTAGAATAGTTGCAACATGACTATTAGCGACGAGATTCCCGTCGCTAATAGTACTTTTTGTGACGGAATCCGTCATAAATACCTTCGGCCGCATTAATTACCGTCGGCGGTTAAAAGGTTATTTGCGACAGGGCTCGTCGCAATAAGTGACCCGCTGACACACTTTTTTTGAGACGGAACAACATCCCGTCGCAAATACCCTCTGGGGGTCGAACTAGTTGCGACAGGGGATCCCCCGTCGCAACTAGGTCTTACCGTCTCCCAACATTTGCGACGGGCGGTGCCAACCCGTCGCAAATACCCTTTCACGCGGTTTGACGTGCAAACCATGCCAAACCGTGCGTAACTTTTTTGCGACGAGGCGCCTATTCCCGTCGCAAATAGCCCATCACAAATAACGGTTTTCCCGTAGTGCACTAGCTTCCTTTTACCAACTTCATCCTAACATGTTGGTGTACGACATCTCTTTCCATACAATGCTTCATATGGTGTCATTTGAATACTGAAATGAAAATTATTATTGTAGGCAAACTCCACTAAAGGTAAATATTGATCCGACATACCCTGAAAGTCATGTGAACATGATCTCAACATGTCCTCCAAGGTTTGGATCGTCCTTTCTGATTGCCTGTCAGTTTGTGGGTGATAAGCTGTACTCAATCGAAGCTCAGTATCCAAATATTTTTGAATACTTTTCTAGAATTTCAATGTCAATGATGGATAACAAGCATAAACAATCGAGAGAGGTTCTCCATGAAGTCTCACAACTTCATTGATATAGAGTCATGTTAGGCGCTCCAGTGGAAAATCCTCCCTTATAGCGAGGAAATGTGCAGATTTCGTAAGTCGATCAATAATTACCCATATTGCATCATTCTTTCTTAGAGTTTTGGGTAATCCTGTGACAAAATCTATGGTGATGTCATTCCATTTCCATGTAGGAATAGGTATAGGTTGCATGAATCCTCTAGGATATTGTCATTTAGCCTTCACTTGTTGACAGACTAAACATCTTGATACATAATCAACAATTTCCCTCTTCATGTTATCCCACCAAAAATGTTATTTCAAATCTATATACATTTTAGTGGTACCAGAGTGTATAGAGAAATTTGAGCTATGATCATCATCCAATAACTCCCTTTTCAGCTCAGGTTGAGAGGGAACACATAGTGTAACACCCCCAAATGATAAAGGGTTAAATGACTAAAATGATATGACTCATGTCAACAAGGTGAACCTTCATTTTCGGGTGACTATCTAATTAGAACTCCATAGTTAAGCATGCTTGGCCTGGAGTAGTGATCAGGATAGGTGACCTTCTGGGAAGTTACCCAGGGTGTGTGTGAGTGAGGACAAAGCACACTGGAAAAGACATGTGTTGGCCTGTGGGGACTGTCATTAGTCAGATGACCCGTTCAGGCACGTGTGTGGGCCACAGGGTGGGGACCACGTGTCTGTGGGGAAACTGGTGGCACCTGGCGGGCCGCGACCCGACAGCCATGTTAAGGCGGGCTGTCTGTGCTCTCATCGGGATTCAGTTGTCACATTTGGTATCAGAGGTGGTACCCAACCTTAAGTGTGGTGCACTGCTTGGGTTGAGATGTAGGGCTCACAATGATGACGTTGTACTCGGGGGGGGGGGGGGGGGTGATTGTAACACCCCCAAATGATAAAGGGTTAAATGACTAAAATGATATGACTCATGTCAACAAGGTGCACATTCTTTTTCAGGAGCCTATCTGATTAGAACTCCACAGTTAAGCGTGCTTGGCCTGAAGTAGTGATCAGGATGGGTGACCTTCTGGGAAGTTATCTAGGGGACTGTCATTAGTCAGATGACCCGTTCAGGCACATGGGTGGGCCCCAGGGTGGGGACCACGTGTCTATGGGGCAACTGGTGGTACCTGGTGGGCCGGGACTCCCGGGACCCGACAACCGTGTTAAGGCGGGGTGTTTGTGCTCTCACCGGGACTCAACTGTCACACATAGCCTCTTCCCAAATTTCAGAATTCCATCTTCACACATGACGCCAACTATCTTCCCATCTTTCACAACTGAGTCCCAGTGATAACTCCATAGTTAAGCACACACCTTCTTTTTCAGAAGCCTATCTAATTAGAACTCTACAGTTAAGCGTGCTTGGTCTGGAGTAGTGATCAGGATGGGTGACCTTCTGGGATGTTACCCAGGGGACTGTCATTAGTCAGGGTAGGGACCACGTGTCTATGGGGAAAATGGTGGTACCTAGTGGGCCGGGACCCCCGGGACCCGACAACCGTGTTAAGGCGAGGTGTCTGTGCTCTCACCGGGACTCAGCTGTCACACATAGCCTCTTCCCAAATTTCAGAATTCCATCTTCACACATGACGCCAAATATCTTCCCATCTTTCACAACTGAGTCCCGGTGATAACTCCACATTTAAGCACGCACCTTCTTTTTCAGGATCCTATCTAATTAGAACTCCACAGTTAAGCGTGCTTGGTCTGGAGTAGTGATCAGGATGGGTGACCTTCTGGGAAGTTACCCAGGGGACTGTCATTAGTCAGAATACCCGTTCAGGCACATGGGTGGGCCCTAGGGTGGGGACCACATTTCTATGGGGCAACTGGTGGTACCTGGTGGGCCGGGACCTGACAGCTGTGTTAAGGCGGGGTGTCTGTGCTCTCACCGGGACTCAGTTGTCATGCATAGCCTCTTCCCAATTTTCATAATTCCATCTTCACACATGAATCCAACTATCTTCCCATCTTTCACAACATTAATTTTCTTTTGAAGATTATCGTCATCAGACTATGAAGCTTTAATTCTTTCCAATAAAGACGGTTGGGAAACCATTTGAAAAAGTAGTGATGTTCCACATTCTTTGATAATTCCCATATCCATCCTCACTTGATCCATGTACAAAGGATCCTTGTCAATCCTCATTTTGTTGATAACTTCATGATCCTTCCTTCTCAATGCATAAACTACCATGTTTTCCTTTCCTGGGTGGTAGTTTATGGTATAATCATAATCCTTGAGTAGTTCGATCCATCTCCTTTACCTCATGTTTAGTTATTTCTATGAGAAGATATATTTAAAACTCTTATGATCTGTATATATCTCACATTTTTCTCCATAGAGATAATGTCTCCATATCTCCAGAGAAAATATTACAACTGCTAACTCAATATCATGAGTAGGATAGTTTTTTTTCATAAATTTTTAGCTACCTTGATGCATAGGCAATAACTCTATCATTTGCATAAGGACACAACCAAGTCCTTTCTTTGATTCATCACTATAGATCACAAACCCATTATTCCCCAATGGTAGAGTTAGGATTGGAGCATTCACTAATCTACTCTTTAATTATTTAAAATAGTACTAATTTCTTTGTCTGTATGAACTTAACCCCTTTACGTGTAAACTTGGTCATTGGGTTGGCTAAACGGGTGAAGTTCTGAACGAATCGCCGATAATAACCTACTAAACCAATAAAACTACGTACCTCAGTTATGTTCATTGGAGTAGGCCATTCTTTCAAAGCCTTTGTCTTTGTAGGATCACCAAATATTCCATCCTTAGAGACAATGTGGCCAATAAGGGAAACTGATTGAATCCAAAATTCACACTTGATAAACTTCCCATATAATTTATTTCTTCTAAGAGTCTTTGGAATAGTGCTCAAGTGATTTTCATGATCTTAGTAACTTTTGGAGTATACCAAGATATCATTAATAAATACCACCAAAAAGTTATCAAGATATTCATTGAAAACTCTATTCATTAGATCCATGAAAACTGAGGGTGCATTAGTTAATACAAAAGGCATTACTGTAAAATCATAATGCCCATACCTGATTCGAAACACCATCTTTGTAATGTCTTCCTTCCTTAGTAGCAACTGATGATATCCAGATCGAAGGTCAATCTTCGAAAAATATTGGGCTCTATGAAGGTGATCAAATAAATCATAAATGCGAGGTAGGGGATACTTGTTCTTTATTATTATAACATTGATATCCCTGTAGTCAATGCACAACCTCATAGGTCTATCTTTATTGTTGACTAAAAGAACAGGGGCTCCCCATGGGGAAACACTAGGGAGAATAAATACTTTATCACTCAATTCCTATAATTGTTTCTTCAGTTATTCTAATTCCACAATGTCTATTCTATAAGTAGTCTTTGATATAGGCCTTGAACTAGGAATTAAATCAATAGAGAACGCAACTTCTCACTCTGGAGTATGTCCAGATAAATCCTCTGGAAACACATCAACATATTCTTGGAAAATAGGTACGTACTCTATTTGAACATTCCTTTCCTCACCCATAGATATTGTGTTCCCTTCCTCCCCAATAATTGAATTCATAAGAGCTACTGGGGGTGGATCTATATAAGAATCAAATGGTGATGTTTTTTCCCTAAGGATAAGGGATTCCACATCATCCTAAAAAATTGTAACCTCCTTCTTCTTGCATTAAATTTTTACATCATGGTTTGAAATCCAATCCATACAAAGGATTATATCAAATCAAATCATAGGTATGATAATAAAATCAGCAGATAAAGTAGGTTTATAGGCCATAATGGGGTCTTCCTGACATAACTTTGTTGCAATAATACTTCCCTTAGGAGTTTTGACTGATAAATCCCTTATTAAATCAATTTAAAAATATCTAATTTTCTTGGAAAACTGGGAAGATATGAAGGAATGGGATGATTTAGAATCAAATAAATCATTGGCTAGGTTCTAGGAAATGATTAAAGTACCTACCACTACATCATTAAGAACTTCAACCTCAGCAGTTGTGACTGCATAAGCTTGGCCTTTCTCCCTTGGCCTTCTTTGGGGAATGTTTCCCTGACACTTAGGAAATTCATGTGCATAATGTCCCATCTCCCTATAATTGTAACATTGAACATTGATAGCTTCTTTCTTCCCTTTACAATCCCAAGATAGGTGGCCTTTTTCTCTGCACTTTTAATAGACTCCCATTCCTTTCAGAAAAGTGTTAGGGTGTTTCATCCCACAATTATCGCAGGGTGGAAGGTCAACTCTTCCCTTATTCCCCATTTCCTTATTTCCTTTTCTAAAGTTTTTAGAATCCCTCTTCTTATCTTGCTTTCCTTTAAATTTATAAGACTTAGAAAATTCCATTTTCGTATTGATAACACTTGAGACTATATCTTCATATGATGAGAAACTTTGGGAGACTAGAACCCTTCAGAGGAATGGTTTTAAACCATCAAATAATCAATCAATCTTTCTACTTATATTAAATATGTAGTCCAAAACATGCCTTTCCAGCCTTGTAAATTTGACTTCATACTTAGAAACATTTTCATCTTCCTTCTGCCTCAAATTCAAGAATTAACTTTCCATATCTGCCTGTTGTTCATTGGAAAAATATTTTTCTAGGAAGATTTTTTTTAAAATCCCTCCATTCCATCACTTTTATTTCTTCCTCCTCCTTTGTGTTTTGGATTAATGAACACCACTAATCCAAATCTCCTGATAGATGATAAACTGCCATGACAACCTTCTCTCATTCATTACATCCCAAAGCAAGAAATATATTTTCTAGGGAACTTATCCACTACTCAACTAAAAATGGGTTTGTAGTCCCATTGAATAATGGAGGCTGTTGTCATATAAAGAGATCAAACATATCTCCTCCACGTTGTGGATTGGGATTCTCTATACGGGTAAGGTTATTTTTCATAACCTGAGTCAGTTGTCCCAGTATAGTTATAATTTTCTCAACACCAGTCATAGGTCCAGATCCAACATCATTATATTGCATCGGAGGGAAATCCCTACATGGGATACATGCGTTCATGAGGTTTCCATTCATTAAATTAGGTTTCATTTCTAAATAATGGAATACACTAGATTATGTTATGAATCATAATGTATAATCTCAATGTAGAAACATACATAACATAAATTGAAATTCTATACATAGCTAATCTCATAATCATAATCATGGTTTCTTTGAGGAAAAATTTACATTTAAATCCTTCTTAATATCTTGTAAAGAAAAAGTTAATTATCCTAAGCATATACCATGGGAGTGTCAAACCAGGTACGCAGTAAGGCCCATTTTCATATACCAGGATACCCCGAGTCAAGCCTGAAACTCCTTGTTGAAGTTTTCACTCCTAGGTACATTTATGCCAGAACCACGTCCACTTGTAGTATCCAGAAAGGGATTTATTTTCTAGAAAGATCCACATAATATATTCCTTAACAAGATTATAGGATATTCTTGTATGTTTATCCTCAAATAATATCTTAGGGTTTTGTTCCTTAATCTATGTTTTCTAAATCTAGTTTCCAAGTTTTCTAATAAACTTCCTCTGATATAAACTGTAAGGATCCAAACCCAGTTGCCCAAAGCCAGTGCCTTATTTTATTAGATTGGAATATAAATAAGGAATATGAATCCCAAGGGACTGAGTAGTTTAACAAATTTGGAAATAAGATACATACATAAGTTCAACATTACAACTTGAAAAGAAATACAACCTAGAAACTCCTTTGAAAAAATCTATAACTCCTAGGTTATTTCTACATGTCATTCATAATAAACCTCTTCATATACTAGGAAAATGAAACATAAGAAAGGGGTGATCTCAAATGCTCAGTAAGGGTAATCAATACAATAGAAGATATCATAAACATAAACATTAGGCATGGTGAATAACTAAAAACACAGACCTTTAAAAACAAGCTTGAACACATTATGACATGAATAAGAGATGAATAAATAATTCCATAATAAAACATAATCATGGGTATTCTAATAGTTAAATAAACTCATGCACTATCAATAATATTTTCATAATGAGGGAATACATAATTTGGGACATCATAACCATACTATCAAGTCCTCATACCAAGACCATAAATATCCATTTTGTCAAGGTCTCATGCCAAGACCATAGTTTGTCTCATGAGACCTACCGATGCATCGAGGGACTATAGAGGGCCCCACTTGACACTTAATAAATCCAATGAATTCCTCATATGAATGGGTATAAATATAAACAACATATACTTTCATGTTGAAACTATTATATGAAATGTAAATAACTTTCCCCGAACATTAAGCATAAACACTAACCATTCAGAGTAAATTGGTGAATGGTTTTAAGATAGAACATCCATAGTAAAAATAAAAAAAAAAAATTAAATTAAATATGTTATATGATATAATAAAATATTAATACCAATAATACATAAGAATCAATAAGAGTGTTTAAATAGATGAAGATACTCTTATAAAATCATCGAGTAATTCTTGAGATATATACTCTTTTACTTTGAAAAGAAGAGTTATTTTGGAAAACTCTTTGTATAAAACTAGAAGTGAAGTAAGATAGTATTTTCATAATATAATGAGATATTTTCTAAATATAATGGTTTATAAAAACATATTATATAGTTCCCTTGAAAATAGGTAAGAATTTGAGAAATTCCCTTGAATCAGGCTTGTATTACGGGAATAATTTTTGAAAGATCCTTTTAAAATATATAACTCTCCATAAATGAAGGTATGATTATAGTTAGAACAAATAAATATAAAATTCACATATAAATTATAAGGATTACATATTAATGAATAAGAATTTAATTTATGTAAGTAGATAATAAAGGTAACCCAAATGAAAATGGAGGTTCGAGTGGAAAATCCTTACCTTAAGTCCAAAGGTGTTCTTCACTTGATCTTAATGACCTGAATTATTAAATTTAGGTTAATAAATTGATTATTACATAAACTCATATAAATTTAATTTATTTATTATAACCATATTAGGTTCATTAATGGACTTTTGATGAGTTAAGAGATTCAATTTCATTGTTTGGGAGTGTTTTTTTCTTTGGTTTTCATGATTCATTTACTTATATTCATGTATGAATAAACATGTAGAATGAGAATGGTTTTCCAGAATAGAAGTTTTATGTTATTAATGAACAAAAATAATATTACATGTTCATAAAATTCATTTGGTTATTGGGAGTGAAGATGAACCATTATATAAAACTTTAATGATAATTATTTGGGTTAATTGGTGGTTCTTGATCACAACGAACTCATTTTGATTTATAAATTAATATCATGTGTAAAAAAGGATTCCAGAACCTTAAATAACTTGTAATACATATATTATAGTTTTTTTAAACCATAAAAATGGTTTCATGACCATAATTGAATATGGTAATAGAAATTGAAAACCCGTCGTCCTTGAATGTGATAAATTAACACATCTCGAATGGTGTTTTCATTTCTATTATAAAAGAAGGGGGAATGAGAGATGATGAAGAATAATTCCTTTATCATAAAAAAATTAAAGTACATGTAAGGTAATGGAGTCATCATAACATTTGGATGAAAGGATGAGAGGAAATAAAAAGAAAAGAAAGGAACTTGAAATAAAATAAATGATCAAAAAGAGGAATTTACCTCTTGAAATAATCTTTCTTGAGAGTCTGTTTAGGGGAGAGGTTTTGGTCTTTTAATGAGACCAAGGGATTATAGAAATGGGGGAGTATATTGATATGACATTTTTGTAGAATTTAGACAAGTCACAATGATTGAGAGGAGTTAAGAGAAGAGGGGGTTATGGGGGTTTATATAGTGGAGAAGAGGGGTGATTTGTGAATATTTTATTCATTATTTTATTATTTCCCTCAAGACAACCAATAGTGTTGATTCATGTGACCCATAATAGTAATAAGTGCATTTTAATTATAACCTAGTGGTATTAAATCATCCTTGCATCACTTATTACCCAATAAATCATGTATTTAGCATTTATCGTAAATTATTGTATTTTACTATTCACCCAAAATTCAAGTATTTTAGAAAATTTGCAAAAAATTTACCCCTACCATTTTTTGAAGTATATAATTAAAAAATGAAATCCATTTTTGGAAAATATTTTTCTAAATATTTTTAATTTAATTTTTAAATAAAATCATAATTTATTCTAAAAAAAACAACTTTAAAACTATAACTCATTTTATAACACCTTGAGAAATTAATCGAGGTCCCATAAAATTATCTTATAACCATAATAAAATAAAGTAAAAATTTATGATTAAATTTTATGAAAATAAAATTTCATTTTAAATTATTAAATTAACCATAAAATTTTAATTAAAATATTTATGATATACAAAAATACCAATACTTATACTATGATCATTTTTTCACTTATAAGATGTCTAAATTGTATTTATACATTCATGGGAGAAGTTTCTATTTTTATGGTTGATTTAATATTCATTACTATTCATAAGATTAACATTACTATTCATAAGGGTATGTTACTATTCATAAGGGTATGTTACCATTCATCAAAAATTAAGTTTGTCTTATCAGACTCTAAATATCTTACTAAAAGCAACCGTGTATGTCAGTTTTTCAAACCAAAGAGGTGGAAAAATTATGTTTAATGGCTAGGTTATAAAAAAGTGGTATTTTTTAGAGACTCAGTGTTTCATGCATTCAATATTAATTTTATTTTCAAAATATTAGGGTGTTACAACAACTTTATGCATGACAATGAAGTTGAATACGAGACATGAGTTATGTCAATCTTGCATTGCTCATATCATGAGATTTTTTCCATTAGAAAACCAACTCAAATAGATAAATACATCTCATGTAATTTATTTAAGCATTATTATACACTTTTATTTTCACCCAATTAAGAATCATAATGTTTTTCCTCTTCATATGGGTGAAAAAATCTTGTCTTAATTATACTGATCAAAATGCATGGTTAATATCACACTTAATCATTATATGTATGATGAATGTTTTTAATGTTGAAATACCAATTTCAAATTAAGATAGCTCACATATAAATAACCCTGTCAACCTCACATTCAAGGATTTCCAATTATAACATAATTGAGTAACGTAACATCTCATATTCAAGTATTCATTTTCTTTCCATGTGTTAACTTGTTTTATTCCTTATAATGAATATAATCTTGACTAAAAAAATTATATAAGATATGAATCAAAATAAAAACACTCTCTGCAATCATAATGAAACATTACAAAAAAAGTACATGATACTAAGTGTTATATACCCGAATGGACCGAAGGCCTTCATTTTTATTGATTTTTTCAAGCAAGACCTATGTGGGCCATACCAAGTGTTATATACCCTGAATTATTACATCCCTTAAAAGGGTATAAAATAAATTGGGACAATAAATACAAAAGAATAATGTTTTTATTATTATAAAATCCCTTGAATCATCTTCATCCTTGAGAATCATTGTTAGTATAACTAAACCAATATTGAGAAAAAACAACATGAAAGGATAAAGCATATTGTAAAATACCAATATAAAATTAAAGAAATGGAGAGTGTGATTGGAGAAGTTAGAATGGAATAAATTTATAGAATGTAATGAGAGTAGTATAGATATTATTTGATCATTATAAAAGGGTATATAGTCGTTGGGTATAATACTAGTAAAAATGTTATAAGTTTGGAATTACCAACGTATAGTTAATTAATCTAGATCATCCTAGCTCCACTGGAGGCTATAAATTGAGGACCTTGGTGGATTTTAAGATAAAAAATTATCTCATATCTTAAACAACAAATATCTATCAATTCTCTCTCAATCTATATGCCCTCTCTCTAGAGCCAATTTCTTTTCTTTATTCTTAAAGGCTCTTATCTCATACATCTCTCTATCTATCTCACATATTTTTCTATACTTTTAGAGATATGAGACTGGATTTGTAATGAATTTGTGCCAATAAAATCTTTATCTTCTCATCCATACCTCTTAGTTTAGTTTTTTTCTACTTACATAAAAGATCAAGGGAGGTTTGGTTTCTTTATAGTTCCTTTAAAAAGAAAGGGAGTCTTTGTTTATTGCTACTCCCATAAAAAAGAAAGGGAGAACATGGTTTCTTGATATTCGTTAAAATCAAGGGAATATAAAAAATCTATCAACCCTAGTGGAGGATATGTAGGGACTCATATCGAGCTATTTCCAAAATACTTTATCAAATAGTGTTTTATCTCTATTTCAATTTATGCATTTCATCACCCAATCTCGATATACAGAATTGAATAAATTTAATTCATATGTTTTCCACTATGCATACTCTCATAATTAAATTTGATATTATATTTTATAATAAGAATCAAATTTATCACTTTATCGATTCATTATATTAAAAACTATATATATTTTTTAAAATTCCATAATATTCTTTGTTTTTTAAAAAGGAAATTTACCCCTCTTTTTATTCTACTCTAACTAGTACTTTAAACTGTTAAAAATTATTTATTTACACTTCTAATGATTTTTTTTAATTTTCCACACCATATTTCTAATCCTTAACCTTAATTTAATTTAAGGTTTTATTACCAGGTGAAAAATATATTTGGGTTTAAGTTCTTCAAAGGAAAGTATGAAAGGGAGAATCACTCACTGCTCAATGAAAATTTTCTGGTAACTCCTCTCTAGTGAAGTATTTGAGCTTCTCTTTAACTCTTAAATGATCACTCTAGGGGATTGTGGTCTAGGGTGACATCAACTTCTGGTCCTATGATTGGTTAGGACATCCACTTCATTTTCCAAGGTGCCTAGTTCCAAATATTTCTTTTCATCTTTCAACTAAGTATCTGAGGTTCATCAAAGGTGTTCTTCATAGTGAGAAACAATCTCAGTTCTCCAAAATTATGACATTTAAGGAAAAATTATCGATGTGTTTTTATATTGATTGTTTTGGGTAGCTTTAGCATGTAAGAATTTTGGAATATTATATATATTCAATAGAATATTGATGTTAGGGAAAACATGCATTGGTGTAAGGATACACCATAAAAGTACTATTTTTTAGTTTGGTATATCTATCATTATGATATTCCAACAGATCAAGAAGTTCAAAGGAAATGCATCCAGCTAGCTTCTAAATGTTCATGTTGTGATTACTCAAAGGAGATATTTTTTTACCTATTCTTAGAAGGGGTCTATGTAACAACTTAGTCTCCAAAAACCATGGTCTAGTAGTTATATTACATTATTGGTACAAAATACATGATTTTACAAAGGATTAAACAACTTAGTAGTATTGGAAGACTATATACATCACATTACATTTGAGAACATAAAATATAGTATAAATAATCCATGAAAATATTATTATCCCTTCTAGTAGATCCTTGAAAATTACACATATTTCTCTTCTAGGGTTCTCGAGGAAAGGAAAATGAAATAAGAGTAAGCTTAGATACTCAGTAAGGGGTAGCATAAAGTGGAAGCTATCATAACATAATCATGACCTAAATAATATAAAAAATAGAAATAAATTATCAAAATAATTCTATAATCAAATGAGACTGAGAGTGTACTATATCCATGGAAATAAATAAAAATATGGATAATAATTACCAATCTTATACCAATGGAATGCATAATTCCATTCATCATAAACATACCATAAATTCCTTGTGCCAAGACATCATATATAAATGGGAAATACATAATCCAATACCCTAGCTAGTTTATTTCATGAGACCCAATGATGCATCGAGAGGCTATAAATAACCAGGCCTCACCTGTCACTAATTAAGTCCAATGCATTCATAATATGAAAAAATGAATAAATAATACAAAATAATTTTTTTTAATAATTTTCTATATTGTAATAATAACATAAAAAATGAAAATACTCTTCCTCGTGTCAATAAAAGGGATTACATGGTCATAACTCATCTAGAGAAAGAAGTTGGATTGTTAAACAATAAAGAATCAAATTCCTGAGTAATCAACAAGCATACATATTAAAATAAAAAATATATGAACTATCAATAGTTCCCCAATCAGTAAGTGGAATATCTTTCTATGTAATAATCCCTCAACTAACACTGTATAGAGAAATGAGTATATGGTTAATTCAATAATTTCCCCAACCAATCCATGTATAAAATATAGGTGAACACCCTTCAATCAAAGAAATGGAAAATAAGGTATTCATAAAGCAAATGAATTAGAATAACAGTAATGTGTAACATCTCCGAATTTCCAGGTATTATTTTTAAATATTATATGAAATTATTTTGAGACTAGGTGCTAAGACGAAGCGCAATTCCAAGGCCTGGTTTTCCCGAAACGATTGTTTGAAAAATGTTAAACTTCAAATAGCATGCACGAGCAGTTTTCTAGAAAAATTAGAATATCTTCCAAATAGGTGCACAAATCATAAATCCAAGGGAATAATTACGTTCAGAGAAATTAGTTTACCATAGGCAAAGCCTAACATCGATCGACGTGGGTCGAATATGAAAGTTAGTTTTTGGATGTATCGGTAATAAAATATTTAATTAAAATATATTATTTTGATGCAACAACTCATTTTATTTTTATTATAATTTTTTAGGAATCAAGGGTCATCACCATAACCCTAGAATTCCTCTTAGTCATGGCAATGAAACCCTCTCGACAAATGGTGACAATGGATCGAACATATTGTGGGTCGTTATGCCAGAAGAGTTAGAGGATCTCATCGACGATGAAAACACAATCAATATTTTTCAACAATTGATCCAAACTCAAGGTAGGGTTTTATGTTTTAATTTATTTTCTTTATATGTTCTTAGAACCAATAATGAATGCAGATCAACCAATGAACATGTTGATCCATGGCTCGATCGTTCTTGCGGGATGTGCTTGATTTGTGGGGATTTAATGAGAGAAAATCTATGTGATTATTTGTCCTTTTTTATCATACTAACAAGGAAAAATCAAGGATGACACGAACAAATTCCAAAATTCATTCTTCGGGCGTTCTTGGTGCTTTTTCCTCTTCCCCATTCTTCACGCTTTAGCCATTGGACCCCCGTGGTCACGACTCAACATTTCCGAGTGGCTATGAGTACAATCGGACCCCCAGATCCAAGGAGAATCAATATCATAAGCTAGATTGGTGAAGACCGGGACCCAAAAAACCCAAATCTTAAATCGTTTTGAAATCTGGGCATCAGAGGTGGCCTGATGGTCCGTGGAAGGGACCGCCAGTGAGGGTCTGACGTGACAAAGTGGTGCCACGAAGTGGCGGCTAGAGGCGATGGAGACTGGAGGCGATGGAAATTGGAGGTGGCATCAATGTCTGGAGTGGTGGGGACATGGAGGTTGGAGTGGATCCATGTAGGAGCCCACGATAGTTGTGAGGTCATGAGGCAGGCAGAAGCAGTGGTCCGACTGCATGGAATGCGCATTAATCCATGTTGACAGGGGAGGAACGCACTCGGGACGAACCATGTGTGGTGCAGTAGGTTGAACCACGTGCATGTGGGCCAGACCAAGGAGAGCTGGGCCAATCTAGTGGCCCAGCGGGCCAGTTTGGACTAGGGCGGGCCGGATCGGACCTGGATCGGACTTGGGTCAAACCTTTTCACTAAAACGACCATAACTTTCAAACCGTGAGTCTATTTGACAAGTCATTTACGGTGTTGGGACCCTTGTGACAAGAAAATACTTTTGAGATACTCTAAGTGAGTTTTTGTGGAATTTGGAATGTGACCTTTTTGTCTTGAAGAGTGAGTTCTCCTGGAATGAGCATGCTATCAGCAGAATCCTATGGCTGATTGTGACCTTGAAACTATGTGACTTATCGATACTACGTGTCTCATCGGAACTGAGTATCTCATCGGGACTGAGTGTCTCATCGGGACTAAGTGTCTCATCAGGACTGAGTGTCTCATTGAGACCGAGTGCCTCATCCGAACTGAGTGTCTCATCAGGACTAAGTGTCTCATTGGGACTACATGTCTCATCGGGACTACGTATCTTATCGATATTGGGTGTTCTGTGAATTACATCATATAATTTTGATTTTCATACTATATACCTATACTTGTGTGAGATGACTATGTATCTTCTTTGTGGAATACTTAGTGTATTTATTTTTGGAATAGTTCGTGTATTTATTTGTGGTATACTTTGTGTATTTCTCAGTGGTATTCCTTTGTGGTTTCGAGGTGTCCTATTGAGTATTGTTTTACTCACCCCTACACATGTTTTTCCCGCACATATTGTGTCTTTTTATGATGATTGATGCTTTGATGGAGTCCTAGGTGGACCGAGACTAGGTGGTGCTTAGAGATACCAGACAATCAAGGTGTGCTCCTATGGATTCAAACAGCTGTCATGTACCTACCCTTCAGGTAGGGTTTTTTGCGTATGTGTTTTAGGAACTTGTGAATTCACTTTCCAAACTCCTTATTGGGTGGGATTTTATTCTGGACCTGATTAATTTTTCTAGTTTTCTACTTTCATACTCTGTTGTTGGAACCTTAGTGGTATGAATGCTTGTTTACTTAGTGTTTTACATTTCAACATTTTGGGCATGGATATGGGTGAGTGTGTGGAGATAATTAGGAAAATGCCTCCTATTTATGGGATATACCTACTCGGTGCTAGTCTCCATCCCCTACCTATCAGAGGTGGGCTTGGGGTTGTCACGGCATGGGCCCCTCTGGTATGGGTCATGACAGAGTAGTATCAGAGGTGGTCGGTTCTACCTAAATAACCAAGAGTCTGTGAGATTAGTTTGGGGAAACACTGTTAAGTGTTTTGAGTTTGAATTTTAGGCCAGGGAATCCAGTGTTGATGCGGTGGCCAATGTATCCATACACTAGGGCTATGAATTATTATTTTTGAATTGGTATATGAAAACACTAGTTGTAGGGAAAACAATGATGCATGCATCATATAGGATTTGGGTGTGTTATCATGTCCTTCTTGAGTTAGCTCACCAGGTATACTCCATTGACTGTGCTGCATCTTGTTCTATTTTAGGATAACTCCACACATCCATCCATCCAAGATTCTATTGCGTGATCATGAGGATGATCCACCTAGTGATGGGGCATTAGTACAGGGGCCTGTACTGAAGATAACACCTCCAGGTGGTTTACCAGTAATACCACCACCTGTAGAGAAGCAGTTACTTCCAGTGCTACCAGTTGAGGATGCACAAAGGCTTAGTGAATTTCATGATTTCCAAAGGTAGTGACCTCCCAGGTTTTGGGGTGAGACATACCCTCAGGAAGCTGAGGATTGACTAGATTTCATTACACATATCTTCCACCTTGTGAGGATGCCTTCCGACCAGATGGAAGTCTTAGCTGCAAGTATTCTTTAGAGATCAGTGGAGAGATGGTGAATTTTAGTGAACTAGATACATTATGAGAAATCTCTCTCTTGGGAATAATTAGAGCATATCTTCAAATACAAGTTATATCCAGCTACGCTATGCTCAATGCGTATACAGGAGCTTCTGCATCTACAGTATGGAAGTCATACAGTGTCCGAGTACTCGGTGATATTTATTGATCTTTCTCACTACTCCAAAGATATGGTATGAGACCCATTCTTATTGGTTTGGTCCTTAAATAAGGTCTTACACTAGGAAATCAGGGCATCCATGATATCCCTTAGCATTATTATATTTTATGGCGTATTGGAGTGAGCTCTGCTAGTGGAGAGATTTCTAGTGGAGTAGACATCGACAATGGGAGCTACCACTGGGCACCAGGTAGTCGAGTCTTTATTAGTAGGTAGATAACAATAGTTTTAGGGACCCAAGAGGGTTAGGAAATCCAAGTGACGACCCCAGGACATAAGATCAGCAGTGCGGGGCTCCTAGGGAAGAGCGAGTTAGCCAAAGGACATGATGTTCTATTCATGTGACGGTCAAGGACATCTATAAATAGATTTCCTGACCCGTCATATGGATAATCAGGAGACGGTCAAGGGACCACCGAGGTAGAGGCGGAGGCATGATCAAGGTGGTTTTTATGGAAACATATGTGGAATAGGATCAAATAGGGTAGCATGAGGTGGGCAGAGGTTCGATGTATTACTACCACCACCCCCAGGTGGTCTACAAAAGGCTTAGGGGGATAGTAGATAGGAACGAGGAAAAATTTTGGTGATGGAGGCTTATGAACATGAGGATCTAGGGATTATTATAGGTATGATATGTATATTTTCCACCTTAGCTGTAGTTTTGATAGACATAGGTGCCATTCATTTTTTTTCTTTCCACGACTATTGTTTGAGACTTGGAGATTCAGGTGGAACTTTTGACTCGAACCTTACATTTAGAGACTCCTATGGGAGTGGATTCTATGATCACACAATGATGCCTAAAGTGTTACCTTACTCTTATAGGTGATAGTTTCAGTTGGGATCTCTTGGTAGTGGCGTTGAGGCCTTACAACATCATTCTTGGTATGGAATGGTTATCAACAGTCCATGCTTAGATTGACTGTTTTCAGCGTAGAGTGTGGTGTGTCCATGATGATGGGGTAAGAATTACCTTTTTTGGGGAAAAGGAAACACATGAAGAATATAATGGACTCACATATAGGAGGGTGAAGCTGATCACACATCAGTTAGCTAGCCTGACCCTTGTTGTAGTGGATGGGATGTGTCCCCAGTTTCCTTCAGTGGTGGAGTATGATGACATCTTTCCTAAGGATGTTCTAGGATTACCTCATCAGAGGTAAGTAGAATTATGCATTGATATATACCTTGGGATGACACTGATATCTATAACTATATATCGGATGGCTCCTACAGATCTTTGTGAGCTGAGGGTGCAGTTGGAGGACCTGCAGAGGAAGGGCTTCGTGAGACCTAGTGTTTCACCATGAGCAACCCCAATTTCATTTTCCAAGAAGGAAGATGAGAGCTTGAGGTTATTTGAGGAATTCTGGTTCTTGAACTAGGTGACCGTAAAGAACAAGTATCCACTACTTAGGTCAATGATCTCTTTGATCATTTGAAAGGGGAATGGTGGTTCTCGAAGATAGACATCAGATCTGGCTATCACTAACTTTGAGTACGAGATGAGGATATACTGAAGATGGATTTCAAGTGTCGGTATGGCCATTACAAGTACTTGGTGATGAAATTTGGAATAAAAAACACCCCAATAGTTTTCATGGGACTCATGAACAAGAACTTCCAACCTTACTTAGATAGGTTTGTGGTGGTCTTCATTGATGACATCCTAGTGTACTCGACATATGGAGAGGAGAATGCGATACACTTGAGGATGGTCCTGAATACACTCCGAGAGCACTGGATTTATAGGAATATATATAAGTGTTATTTCTAGATACTATAGGTCAATTTTATGAGACACATCATTTCATAGGATAGAGTTGCAGTGGATCCATCAAATATTGATGTGGTGCTTACTTGGGAGCCACCTAAGAGTGTTTCTAAGGTGAAAAGTTTCCTTGGTTTGGTTAGGCACTATTAGAGGTTTATACCTGAATTTTAAAGAGTAGAAGCACCCTTGAAAGATTTGACATGAAAGGGGTATCCTTTTGTGTGGATGGGGAAGTTCCAGGAGAGTGTTTAGTAGTTGAGGCGGATTTTGACAAGCGCTACCATCTTGAGATTTACAGAGGAGGGAATCGAGAACATAATATTTTGTGATGCATCAGGAATTGGTCTTGTATATGACCTGATGCATGGGAAAACACTGATTTCCTATGGTTCATGAAATTTGAGACCACATGAGTAGAACTACACAAACCATGATCTTGAGTTAGTAATAGTAGTCTTCACATTGAAGACGTGGCGACACTACCTGATGGGAGAGTGGTTTATCATTTAATCTGACCACAAGAGTATCAAGTATATATTCTTTAAAACTGATCTAAACTTGAGACAGTGGTGATGGATAGAGTTCCTCTAGGACTATGACTTTGAGATTTTCTATACTCCTGGGAAGGGGAATGCGGTGGCAGATTCTCTTAGCAGGAGATCAAGTTCATAGTTTCCAAATGAGGAATCAGAGTAGTTAGCCTCATTGCAGATATCCCTTGTGGATGGATATGGAGTATCTTACCTCAAGTAGATAGTTTTCACCCCTATACTCTTACATAGAGTCATGGAGGCACAGATCATAGATATCAACTGTGAGACTTTACATGATCATATATCTACATGGAATTCCCCTAATGGATATTCGAAATGTAGGGAGCACGTCGTTCTTTTCAGAGGATGAATAGTGGTACACATGGTGTTACATTAGGAGGTCTTGAGGGAGTTCCATACATCCCCTTTGGAGGTACATCAAACTATGGTGAATATGTACTAGGACCTCCGATATCAGTTCTGGTAGTCGGGGATGAAGAAGGCAGTTGTAGAGTTGGTCTCTCGATGCCTCACTTGTTAGTAGGTGAAGGATAAGCACCAGGTTCCAGTGGATTTGACTCAACCCCCTGAGGTTTCAGAGTGGAAGTGAGATAAGATATCAATGGAATTTGTGACAGGGTTACCATGTACGTCTAGGGGGTACAATACCATCTGGATGACCATTGATTGACTCAATAAGTCGGCCCACTTCCTAGCGATTTGGGAGAAAAGTTCAGTAGAGTTTAGAATGCCTCTATGTGCAATAGATAGTTCGAATCCCTGAAGTCCCATCAATGATAGTCTCAGATCATGATGCTGGATTAACATTCTGATTGTGGAAGGGATTGTAGATGGTGTTTGGGACTCAACTGTGCTTGAGCACAGCTTTTCACCCATAGATGGATGACTATACTGAGCGGACTATACAGGTTCTAAAAGACATGCTACGTGCTTGCATCCTAGTTTTTCACCGCAGTTGGGAGGATCACCTACCTATGGTGGATTTAACATACAACAACACCTACCATTCCACCATTAGTATGGAACCATTCGAGGCCTTGTATGGTGACCCTATAGGTCACCACTTTATTGGACAAACTCAGGAGAGTCAGCACTCATGGTCCTGATGTTGGTGCAGGAGACTATAGAGAAGGTGCATGCCATCTAGGAGTGGATGAATACTTCACAAATTCGTCAGAAGTCTTATGATGTCTAGAAATGAAGGACTTTGGAGTTTGAGTAGGGAGACCATGTGTTCCTTTAGGTATCTCCTCGATGCAGGATACAAATATTTGGATGGGGTGACAAGGTATCCCCGAGGTTCATCAACCCTTTCCAGATACTACATAGAGTTAGTGAGGTGGCGTACCACTTGAATCTACTTCTGCAGTTAGAGAGAGTGCACAATATCTTCCACATTTCACAACTGAGGAGATACATGCATGATCCATTACACGTCATTGACTTGGGTGAGCTGGACATTGATGATGGGGCGACTTTTACGGAGTACCCAGTGGAGATCAAGGATCGATGGGAGATAATCCTTTTTGGGTGGTCTATTCCTCTGGTTCGTGTTTTGTGTTAGAACATGAATCTATAATAGAGCACCTAGGAGTGGGAGGATTAGATTCATGCTCAGTACCCCCATCTGTTTGTATAGCGTTTTGTTTTAGATTTTGGTGATGTAAAGTCCTAAGGTGGGGAGACTAAAACATATCAAAATTTCCATATATTATTTTTAAATATTATATGGAATTATTTCGAGACCATACACCTAGATAATGTGTAATTCTGAGGCCTGGTGTGCCCGGAACGATTGTTTGAAAAATGTTAAATTGTAAATAGCATGCACAAGCAGTTTTACTAAAAAAGTGGAATATCATCCAAATGGGTTCCCAGATCAGAAATATGAGGGAACCTATGTGTTTAGAGTAACAATTTTACCCTAGGTGGAACCTAACATCAGTTGGCATGATTCAACCATGAAAGTTAGTTTTTTGGACGTATTGGTAATAAAATATTTAACTAAAATATTTTATTTCGACACAACAAATCATTTTATTTTTATTAGAGTTTTTCAGGAATATAGGGTCATCACCATAACCCATGAATTCCTCTAAGACGTGGCAAGTAAAACCTCTCAAAAAATGGAGAAGATGGATCAAACAGATTGTGGATCATTACACCAGCAGAGTTGGAGGATCTTGTCGACGACGATAATGAAATTGTTATTTTTAAACAATTGATACAAAATAATGGTAGGGAATTATGTTTTAATTTATTTTCTTTCCTCGTTCTTAGAACCAACAATGAATGTGGATCAACCAAAGAAAAGTTTGATCCGTGACTCAATCATTCTTACGGGATGAGCTTTATTTGTGGGGATTTAATGGGAGATGAACCCATGTGATTATTCATCCTTTTTTTATCCTACTAACAAAAAAAATCAAGGCCAACATTAACAAAGGTCAAAATTTATTATTCTGGCATTCTTGGTGCTTTTTCCTCTTCCCTATTCTTCGTGCTTTCACCGTTGGACCCCTGTGGTCACGACTCGATGTTGTCGGGTGGCTCTGAGTAAAATCAGACCCCCAGATCCGAGGCGAATCAATATCTTATTTGTAGCATACTTCGTGTATTCATTTTTGGAATAATTAGTGTATTTCTTCATGGTATAATTTGTGTATTTCTTAGTGGTATTCCTTTGTGGTTTCGAGGAGTCATACTAAGTATTCTTTTACTCACCCTTGCATAGGGTTTTATCGCACATGTCATGTCTTGTAAAGATGATCAATGCTTTGATGAAGTCCTTGGTGGACCAGGACCAGGTGGTACTCAAAGAGACTAGACAATAGAGGTGTTCTCTTGTAGCTTCAGACAGATGTAATGTACCTACCCTTCAGGTAGGGTATTTTGTGGACGAGTTTCAAGAACTTGTGCATCCACTTTCCAGACTCCTTTTTGGGTGGTCTTGTATTCTAACCCTGTTTATTTTCCAATTTTCTACTACCATACTATATTGTTGGTATCTTAGTGGTATTAATGCTTGTTTACTTAGTGTTTTACATTTCATAATTTTGGGCTTGGAGATGAGTGCGTGTGTACAAGCACTTAGGAAAATGCCTCCCATTTTTGGGATATGCCTACTCGGTGCTAGTTGTCAACCCCTGTCCTATTGGAGGCAGGCTTGTGGTAGTCATGATATGGGACCCTCTAGGATGGGTCGTGACATTATTCCTATTCATAGTGGATAGTTAGGAAAGAAAAAGGTAGTGATGAATCATATCTTTGATAGAAAAGGACATTTCATAATGCATCCAAATAAATAAGGTGGGTGGTTAAACAATACATAATCAACATAAAAACTATGGGTCATTCTCAATGTAAAAGGAAATATCCTTATCAAACAAATAAAGATAAGGTAACAGAAAATGGAACTTTCAAAGTGTAGGGTTATAAATATAATATAGTAATTGGGTTTAATAGTTTTTATTGTTAGGAGAACATAATAATGGCAAGAAAATCCTTTATTATGGTTTGCAAAGAGAATGTGAATTATCCAAACCATATTCCCCGGGAGTGTCTAGTCAGGTGTGCTGTTTTAGGCCCACTCATCATGAACCATAGTAAATATTGAGTTAAAACTCAACCAAATTTTTTTAGGTTGATTACCCCTATGTGCATCTACACCACAACCGCATCAACCTACTAGTATTTAGAGAAGTATGTAATTTCTAGGAAAACTACACACTCTTTTCTTTCTAAAATTTAGGATTTTTTTAGGAATTATAACGACTTAGGAAAATGATTTAATGAGAGGAAATATCATTGTAAATATATCAAATGGGTGATAATTCCATATAATTACAAGCATGATGACATTACAATAAAGGGTTGTAATTTAAAATGGAATGGGTGGAATGAGAGTCCTTATGTTATCATAATAACGACATCGTAAATAGGTTATGATGAGAGGGGATAAGTAGTATCTCATTAAAAACATATTAAATGATAGATAATACTATGAAATTATAATAAAGTAATTATGTGTAAATGGTATTATAAAAAAAGTGCTTCAATTAAAAAGGAAAGAGAAGGAATAGGAACTGTTACTTTTCTATGCAGTTTCTTAAAGGTTGGGAGGACTCCTTAGTGTAGGTTTTGGGCACAGTGGAAGTGTGTGTTGGGTCATGTCAAACTTTTCTTTTTTTCACAATCGATGATCAATTCGAGATATATATTATGATAAATGCTATGAATAGTGTAATTGAATCAAAGAAGATAGACAATTGATAAAACTTCAGAACCAGAGGGAGGCACATCACATATTATTTATAATTAATTTAATCAATTAAATAATTACCTTGAGAGAATTATTTATTCACTGATAAATCTGAGAACAAATATGCATTGTACTATTGTTGTGTTGAAGGAATCAAGAGTGGATTCTCTCTAGTAGTGATACACATGTGTTCCAAAAATCTCCGAACATCACTATAGGAATCTCCAAGTTCTAGCACGACAGATCTTATCACCCGCGTCACCCGCATTTGATCACCATAAGAATCGATTCCAAAGCATTCTCCTTGATTAATATAGATATGAGAGTGGGAGGTGGAGGAAGACTGCGCTCCATTCTTGGGAGTTTTATTGGAGAGATATCTCTCTAAAGCTTGATAGGATTCTCTCGGGCTATCGTAGTGCACAACACAAAATGAATTGACTATGTTGAAAAAAATATAATTAGGTTTAAATACCATTAGGGTTTAGAAATAAATATTTTCACAAGCGCCCTTTAATATTTATTTAATCCCTTGAAGAACCTCATGTCTAAAATAATAATAATAATATTATTTCCTTGATATGTGCTTAACTTACAAATTAAATTAAATATTATATAATCAAATAATATCTAATATATATTGTTTCTCACTAGACCTAAAAACTTAGTCAACCATTGCTCCACAATATTCATCAGACCTTGAATAATGACTATTTATTTAATAAATAAATATCACTACATTATTCGCAAATAAATAAATAAATATCATATTAACTAAATAAAAAATAAATATTTATTAAATACTCTTCTCTGATTTTATTCTTTCAAATATATGGTGATGGAATATATACGATCAAACAAACATGAATAATTATTAAACCATGTGCAAGAATAATATTTATTCAACTTATTAAATAATAAATAGTAATATATTATTTAATTGAGATTCTGGATAAACTTAGTGTGTTACCCTTAGAGCATCTTTCTCAGTGGCATTGGGTAAAGTAGCCTAAAGTCCAAGGTTAACATCTAGCAACATGCCAAAAAACCCATAGAGAAATGAGTTAATGCCGCAATGATATAATACCTCATACAGATGCTTACTCTGTAATATAACCCCTTCATCATGATATATCTAATCAAGCAGGTTTCATGTTGGTGCCATCAACCTATCACTACTACAAAACAAACTTTTAACAGCGCTGGTAAAAAGCACTAATAATGAGCACCCTTTATCAGTGCTTTATTTTTATCTATGATAAAGGGTATCCTTTATTGTTGTTTTTTAGCGCTAATAAAAGTCTTAATTAAACAAATAAAAATTAAAAAATGTTAACAATATTATTAATTAAACAAATATTGATAAAAATGAATAAACTAAATATACATATATGTAATTTATAAATATTAATAAATAATATATATTAAAAATATAGATATGTAAAATTAATAAAATGAAATAGGTAAACAAATAAAAATTAAAAATGAGTAAATTAATAAAAATATTAAAAAATTTATTAATTAAATAATTACTGATAAAAATGAATAAATTTAATATACATATATATAGATTATATATATTAATAAATATTATATATTAAATATAGATATATAAAATGCCTAAATTTTAATAATTAAATAAAAAAAATTAAAAATGAATGAATTGTAGTAATTGAACAAAAAATTAAAAATGAATAAATTAAAGAATTATTAAAAAATTTATTAATGAAACAATTATTAATAAAAATGAATAAGTTTAATATATATATATATAAATTATAAATAGTAATAAATAATATATATTAAATATAAATATATATAAAATGAATAAAATTTAATAATTAAAAACATATTAATGACTTATTCATTTTTAATATTATTTGATTTTATGATTTAACATATATCAAACGTGTGATATATTGAGTTCATATAAATATACACAATTAAGGCATTTTTATATACAACACACACACATAAATATTTATGTATAATGATATCTTATATAAAAACACATACAACTAATATTTATGTAATTTATTTAAATTTTAATATATTTTAGAATTTAATTATAACATGATAATTTAGTATATTATGTTTTTAATTGATCAATTTTATTTATTTATTTTTAATATTATTGAAGTTAGGTATTATTTATTCATTTTAACATTTTTTTTGAATTTAATCATTTTCTATTATTTATTTATTTATATTTATTTACTATGTTTTAGTATTTTCAATACGTATTAATCTTTACTTCAATATATATCCATATTTTTTTATAATTTATATTTAATTAATAGAACTTATTCATTTTTCAATATTTTTAAAGTGTACTTATTTTTAATTATTCAATTTCACTTATTTTTAAAATGCATGATTTTAAGATTATATATTCATTAATAATGTTAAAAATATATTTGTAAATAAATATTTATAAAAAAATATATTTATAAATGTATATATTTATAATTATTATATATAAATTAATATATTTTTAAAAGTATTTATATAATTATAAATAAATAATTATATATATTTAAAAAATTAAAAAATTATAATGAATTTATTTAAATAATGAAAATACTATATTTATATTTAAATTTATATTATATATATATATAAGGTGATGCCGAAGCCTTAGTTTAGTCAAGGAAAGGGGTTATAAAGAAAAGCAGACAACATACAATGTAAAGATGTACTTGGCGAGACTCGAACTTGAGAGCTCATTGAGACTAGAACTCGAGAGCTCGTCGAGACTCATAAGGGTAGCTACCACTGAGCTGCACCCTATATATATATATATATATAATGATATAAATATATAAATATTATTTTTTATAAGTATTCGTATATTTATAAATAAATAATTATAAAATTATAATAAATATATTTAAATAAGGAATATATTTACTATATATATATATTTATTAAATAACTAAATAAATAAATAAATATATATATATAATGATATAAATATATTTATAATCATAAAACTATAATAAATATATTAAATAATGAATATATTTACTATCTTTATATTTATATATATTTATTAAATATATATATAGAATTTTATAAATATATATAATGATATAAATATATATAATGATATAAAAACATATAATTATATAAATATATTGATAATTATAAATAAAAAATTATAAATATATTTATAAATTTATATTTACTATACTTGTAAAATTATATATTTTTAATTATAAATAAATTTTTTTTATAAGTATTTATGTAATTATAAATAAATAATTATAAAACTATAATAAAAAAATATAATTATATAAACATATTTATAATTTTTTTATAATTATAATTATAAATCCTTTATTAGCGCTAAAAAACATATAAAGATAGAGGTATATCAGCACTTATCAATTTAGCGCTGATAAAAGGTATATTTATCAGCATTTTTTGCAAGCGCTAATAAAAGTGTCCCTGATCTATTTAAAAGAACCCTAATCATGACTAATTGAGTCACAATTTTCAAGTTCTCATGGAACTCCCCTGTTGTCAGCACTCTTCCTTTACGTTCTCTCAGATGAATGAAGGTTAGAAACCAAAGTATGTTTTTTTCTTTTTCTCTCTCATTGATTGCTTGTCTGGGTTCTGTGGTTTTTATTTTTGCACTATTCTCAACCATGATGAACCTTATCCTGGAAAATTATGATTCCTTATGCTTCTTAAATTTGGTATATTCTTCAACGGGTTCCAAAACTTATCTTACTTCTTTCCAGCCCCTCATCTAAAATCCCTACCCTTCTAAAATTCCCATAGAGGGATTCTCATTTCTTATAGTCAAATTTGAAGTCTAACATAGTGACTATTAGAACATGATCCACTCTTGCTACCCATTTTGACTTCACATGACCTTTATATAGTCTGATTTACCTTTACACAACATCATAACAAAACTTTATATAGGCCATCTATGTACTTCATGTCTTTAACCATGGTCTTAAAAATTCCCTTTTTAGGATCCCTATTTCTTATAGGTAAAATTACAAGTAGATACGTTGATCTCCATAAGAGAGGGTTATTTTTTAGTTAGTTATAATCAATTTTTAGAAACGTTGGGTACATTTTCTATACCTTCCACAATTCCCATTTTAGGCTTAATCATTTTTCATAGGTAGTCTCTAAGCACAAAACACCATCCTCTATGGCATGGTGAAAAACTGTAACACCCTACTATTTTGTGATTTTTTTAAAATTAATCCAATATTTTTGATATTTTACATTTCATGCAACACAAAATATAGTTTTTTATATTAAATCACTACTTTTGGATTGTGTTATACGCAGCACCAAATTAATCGTTCACTACACACAACACTTATATTATCTTTTAGTACATGAAATACTATGTTTTTCTTGTATTACACACAATACTGAGTCCCTTCGATAGCTTGCGTTACATGTAAGGCCGAGAATTTACCGAACTACAATATACTATTAATATGATTATTAAAATATTATTATAGCTATCACCTAGAAATTGGAATGTAAGTTACAAATAAGATTAACTAAATTGTGAAAATATGATTTACATATGTATATAAAATTAATCCCTTGGTTATCAATTACTATAAGTTAATGTAAGAACTATTTGAAAATAAAGAAATTATTTTTCTACGGAAACTATTTTTATATGTACAAACACAATTTCATCTCAATAAATTAAACAAAAGAATTTTGACTAATTTTTTCAATAAAATTTATATATTATATATTCAATCAATATTTTTTATACTCATCCAATATATTTTATAGGTATAAGGTAAGAAGAAATCTAATTTTATGAATAAAAAATACGTATTTTTCAAAAATTTAATTTTACCACCTTTTAATGGATAACCCATTTTAAATATGATTTTTGACACTTTTATAATTTTTATTTGAACAAATGAACTTCATTTTTGAAAGTGGGACAAAAAAATTATATTTGGGTGATTTTTTGGTATTTTTCCATGAAATTTCATTTTTTGATGAATAATGAATAACAATGAATTTTAATTCAAAACTAAATTTTCATATTATTTATTTATATAGAGAATTTGTATTTTAGTTTTGTTTTAGAGTTTAATTAGATAAATTTCACATCAATTAATCTAATTTAGGTCATTAGAATCAATTTCACATTAAAATTGGATATAAAATATTTCAAAGTTTTGAACATTTTTACTTTTAAAACCTGCTTTGTCATCCCATTTGTGGGATTAAATTTAAATTATTTTATGCCACTTCTGTGATTAGAATTTTTAAAAAAGGATTCTATATTTATAATCATAATAATTTATAATTTCTAATAAGTTCAACTTAGTTTTTTACCAAAAATATTAATGAAAGTGATTAAAATTAATTATAGTGATTAAGAGAAAAATTATCTTAACAAAGGACTAAACCTTAAACTTAAGGGACAAAATAACCTATAAACTTTTCCAAAAATACACAATATGGACATATTTATAACCTATACTCCCTTGTATCTATTTTTTTTTCATTATTTGAGACACTTTTCATAGGAAAAACATGGGTGGACTTCCCTTTTCAAAAATTTACAAGAATGTCACTCCCCCCTTCACTATAAAAAGGTACTCACCCCTCTACTTATTAACACCTATAAATCCATTTTTATCACTAAAACTCTACTCAAATAATCTCCAAAAATACCTAGCTTCCTCTTAGAAGCCTCCCTTTGGGAAAAAATCCATCCAAGGAATCCATTTGGTGCAAACCAAAATAAGTTTCCCAAAGAAGAGGTAACATCCTTCCTCAAGCTCCTTTTTTTTATTTTCATTATCAACCACATAAATTATTCTCATTTATACTGAGATGTTTTTATTCTTTGTTTTATACCTAAAATTTCACACAAATACATCTAATGGGTAACAAACTCACCGTTTTTATATGATATATATGATATATTTATTCTTATTTAATTATTATATAACACATACCTTCATTATTTTCATTTTGTTTAAATAGGATAATTTAATTTGGGGAAGTGTGGACTAGCACCTCTTCAAAGCGATGTGATTCGTTTACACTCTGCATGGAATGTATTAAGGATGGATTTAGTAAAATTATATGATATATATAAAATAATAATTTAAATTTAATTATATTATATATATATATAAATTTATATATAAATATATTTCATTAAATTTCTTTATTTCAATATGAAAATAAAATGGAATCAATGTTCATACGTATGTATGACCTACCGTCTCAATGAATGGCGTATTCTATTTCATATTTCTATATTCTATAGATTATTATAAATAAATATATACAGAATATATATTATATTTATATCATGATTTAAATTATTTAAATAAGTAAATCATGATGTACTTAAGAGTATCAATAATAACAATCCAAAACATATACGAAAAACAAAGAAGATATTACCTGAAATATATCATTAACATGGAGTTGTTAATAAATGGGTAATATAAAGTCATAAAAAAAATAATATATGACATTAGATATAATAATATGGTTATTTTTTATATTTATAATATACTTATATTTATAATACATGAGTTTTGAATGTGTACTAAGAAAATCAAGACTTAAGGTAAGAGAATTTCATCTCACTTTTATTTCCATGAGATACATGTCTTATTCACCACTTATTTCTTTTGTGTGGTGTGTATAATGAACATGTATGTATTATATGATTATTATAATTAAATTTATGAGTATTTATATATCCATTTATGATATTTATTTCATGGGGTTTATGTTTTAAAAGTTACCAAATTGGTTAAGTAATTTTGTCTCAATTTTACTTATTTGAGACACATGACTTGTTACACACCTATATTTTTCTATGAGGTTTATATAATGACTTTGACATGTTATATCCTAAATCCCATTATTTTTATGATATTTTAAACTTCATGTAATTTTATTCTTTCCATTTATTATGATTCAAAGTTACCAAAGTGATAATGGTTTATAACTACAATCTCATTATTTATCAAGATTGTTTATGATTATGTTTACATTGATGAAATATTATGATCCATATCTTAAGAAATAACATGAATTTTTTTACCCTATATTTATTCATGTTATATCCAAGTAATGGTACCAATTTTCCACTCTGTTACTTAAGTTAATTAATAAAATGTTTTTATGAATATATGACATTATTTCTCCTTTCAGTATGAAATCTATATTCTTTCAAAACCATGTTTTATAAAAAAATTCAAAAATGTTTTACTATTATACTATGATGTGTAAAGGTAATTTTTACCCATGTATTACCTTTTTAAAAATGGTTTTAAAAGTAATATTCTTTTTGTTTTTTTATCAAGACACTTTTCTAAACTTTTAAGGTGAAAAAGGAATGTTCGGAATGTATGGACATACCCGCTATCATGACTATAATTTCCTTGATTCTTAATTTGTATGTTTACAAGGTTATTTTTTAAATAATTTTTTCCCTAATATTCTTTATATTTGTTTATTTTAAATTTTTTTCCAAATAAAAAGGGTTTTCAAAAATTGTTTTATGTTTAAAAAGTGTTTGAAATGATTTTCAAAGATTCCTTTATATGTTATCAAAAGGTTGTTTTCAAAAAAAGGATTTAAATAATTTCAAAGATTATTTTTTAATTTTTCAAACCATTTTCAAAGAAAAAGGTTTTTAAAATGTTTTCAAGCTTATTTATAATTTTTCAAGGTTATTTTAAAGTAAAATGGTCTTCAAAATGTTTTATGTTTTAAAAAATCACTTTTTCAAAGCGTAAAGGACATATTCCTTAAGAAATGTTTTGAATGATTTTTCATGATTCCGTTTTTTTGTTTTAAAAGTGTTTTGGTGTTATATATTTTAAAAATTGATTTTCAAATAAAAGTTATGTTCCAATTAATCTTCCAACATCTTTCTACATCTAAGATAAAATCCTTGGTTATAGTTTATGATTTAATAAGGATATGATCCAAGGATACCATTCATATTATTTATATAAATGGACTATGTTTTGATGACTTTATGTTTATGAAAACCATTTCTCTTCAACGGGTTACACCATGATAAATGCTTATGAAACTTGCTTCCCTTGATGGGTTATTCTAGCATGAAATAATTAAGAAACACATATATTTTCCATAGGTTTTGATGTTGGAGTTGGTGGCCTAGAACCAACTAATTTTTAATTTATTAATTAAATAAACACCTTATCACATCTTGATTTTTCTTCTGCGTGACAATGCATGTGATAATGTCCCAAGGATAACTGCTGCATTAAAGGGTCATAACGGATCCCTGCTATGATGAGAACCCAGAAGTGTCGTAACACTATTCTTGAATATATGTTCTATGGCCGGATGATGTTATTTGAGGGACACAAATAATATAGGCCATTAGGGGTGAGGACTTATAAAACTTTGAGGCACCTTCTCATCATGTGAGCCCTTGGTAATATCCAGGAGGATATTATGAGAACAAGACCCTCTAGTAGGAAATCGACATTTCATAGTGTCATTGGATGTTCCTATCTGTGGATGTGTGTATTGGTCCTTGGAATTTAAGATTATTATTAATGGGTATTACAACTCACACACTTAGATGTATAGATGGAAAATATGACGACACACTATTCGTAGTGAGGTAGGATACGTTGGGTACATCACGAGTAATACTGCATTGATAGATAATGTGAGAAAGGATTTGTCTCTTCTGGTCCATAACAGAAGTAGATATCTTAGGCCCTTTAATGGAATTGATATAGCCTTAACAAATCCATGGCCATGGTAAGTAATGGGCGAGTTCAATTTTAGAAATTCAAAGAAAGAATAATAGAGTACATGGGTTGATGGAACTAGCATGCAACCCGCTTAATTTGAGATATCGTGACAAAGGGATTATATTACACCGTAAGCATTCGTATGAGGTGACACGTCATTGTGAATTTAAATTTTTTCTCTATGGGTACCTTGGAATGTTTCTAGATGCTAACCTTGTACTTTAGGCAGACTCCACCTAATGCCACTGAGAAAGAGGCCTAGAGGGTCACACACTAAGTGTGTCCATGTATCTCAGTTAAATATTAATTTAACAAGTTAAATAAAGATTATTCCCGACTGTGGTTTAATAATTATTTAAGGATGCCTGATCGCATTTATTTCGACACTATTTATTTGAGAGAATTTATTGTGGGTGAAATAATATATATTTATTAGCGAGTAATTCAGTTACATTTATTTAAGAAATAAATATCCATTACTCAAGGTCTAATAAATGTGGTGGAGGAAATAATGAAAAATGAAAACAAGATAAACACGCCGTGTAGTTTTCATAGAAAACGAGTACATGCCATGTATTAATGATCACACACCATGTGTTTTTTTCAGTCAGAATTTTGAAGAAATAATATCGTTTTATTAAAAGATATTTGTTATAATCAGTGTGGGAACATGTCAACGAATTAATCATTCGACATGGGGGTTTTCAATAAGTGTTAATGAAATAAATAAAATTCATAACGCGTTTATTTATTGTTATAACTCTATAACCTCAAACCTGATTATAAATATCCTTACAACCCTAGTACTTTTCGGAGAGAGAATCGTTGTGCACAAAAATTCTGAAGAATTCTCTCAAGATTGAATGAACTCCTTCCTCCAAGAATGCTCTCAAGACTGAGAGAGATCCTCCTCCATCAGATCAAGGTGATATAAGGTGGAAAACGAAAGCGAAGGCTTCTCCACGCTATCACCTAGAGATTCCTTTGTCGAAATCTAGAGATATGTGGTGAACGTGTGGATCACCACTATAGGAAGTATACACTTGGATTCTACGACGCAACAATGAATCACATTGGATCGTGACTGGAAAACATCAACGAAGAAAGAATTCCATAAAGGTAATTCTTGTAAATTAATTGAATTAATTATAACCAAAATATGATGATCCTCTCGATGGTTCTGGTACCCTTCTATTTCTTTTCATTCTTTGTTCTATTCCGAAGATCCAACATTTTATTATCGCGATGGATCTCAGATTGAATGCTGTTTAACGCTAAAATTAATGTTGTGAAAACCCACCAACGCTCTTCCGCTGCCCTCAGAACCTAAAAGTGGTATCAGAGGGAGGTTATATCATTGATTATAATTATTTTGTTTTTCATTGGTGATTTAGGCATTTAATAATTTAGTTGTTTCAATTCAAGTTAATCATTCTTTAAAATATGAATCTCAAGATCTGTTCTTCCCCTCTTGTTTCTCGTTCACCTTACAGAAACGATTTTTTCTTTTAATTTTGATTAAAATAAAATAGAGGAATGCATCCAGAGGTGCCAAACGTTTCTGTCCGTACAACACAAGAATACACAGTGTGTATTCGGAAGTACACACCGTGTAGTCTAGGTCCAATGCATTAGACTGGTCCTCCAAATCAGGCCGTGTATTGGAGTATACCTAAGTCATAAATGACACCATGTATTGACTAGGAACAGGTGGAACACGGTTTCCAGATTACACGTTGTGTGGTCTACTGAACACGGTGTGTAGTCCCTTCGTGTTAGGGTTGGAATGTGTACCCTGTACATGGCTTGCCTGGCTGGAAACCGTGTAATGCAGATACTACACAGCATGTGTCCCACTGAACATTCCATGTACTCCGAAAATTTCCAAAGTACATCTACATTCCATGTCCCCGGGCGTGTACTTCGGATGGACGGTGAAAAAAAGTACACACTGTGTAGTCGAAACTACATGCCATGTACTCATCCAAATTACGTAGATTTATTAAAATTTATTATTATATTATATAAACCCTTGAGACGTGTACCATAGTGGAGGCGTCAAGCTGATGCACAACACGTGATAGGTGTTATATATATATGTGTTAATTTAACATCTGTGTAATGAATGAGAATTCACTGGGTTTCCTCCAAGGTACAAGTTACGTACAAAAATAATTTTAAATGAATTTATTTGTTTAAAATTATGATGGATGAGAATCTCAAGGAAATTCAGAAAAGGGTTTAAGAAAAAAGGATTGATTAATTAAAGATAATTAATTGATTCGAGCGTGTTTTATCGTAAGCAAGAATTATTAAAGAATTGAATGATAGTTTTATTTATGCATAAATATCATTGAATGTATGGATGATCATGATCTAGACTAAGACCTTTGTATGTGAATGGTTTCTTTTAATTAATTTATTTAAATTAAATTTGTTGGTCTGCGAGCCTTCTCCTCCTTAATATGCAGGGCCTGCGCACCCAAGGATTCTTTTATGTAAAAACCCCTTTTACCCCTCACCTACATGTGAGATAAATGCATATGTAATGGATGGAGATCCCAAGCTAGTGGAGGCTGCTCAAGTCAGAAGCTAAGGTGAAACCAATCCAAGGAGATACAAAGGTGGACAGGTAGAAAGCTGAAAACATGAACCCGAAAGGTTCAAGGTGTTTCTCCCTTAGGTCTTGGGTTAGTTTATCAATCGCTAGATAAATTAACCAATATAACAAGATCATGATCATGCCATATATTTTATTTCTGTCAGTATCATGGTTTATTTATTATGGGTGTGTTGTCACGATCACATAATTAATGAATTAAACAAGCATGCAAGATGGAACTAAAATAAGACCATCTTATGCGTAAATATTATCTTAGACATGGTTAATCACTTAAGTATATCCCACTTAATATTAACAAGCATGTAATCAAAGATAATAAAATGGAAATTTACGTATAAGGATAAAATCCCTCAAAGAAATATTAAGTCAGTATAGCCTTCCATAATCTTGGTTAGAATCGAACCATAGTTCAAATTGCTTGACCAAACCTAGTTGGGGTGATTTCAATTATCATGGAATTATAATTCAAGGTTTTGGTTTGAATTGACTTGGTTTGCATCACAGGTTTACTGCCACAATAGGACTCGGTGTTACCAAGAGGCAAAGTTTGAGGAATTCCAAAATAAAAGGATTTTGGGATTGGGGAGTCCACTCAGTGGATCAAGGAGCTGTGAGTTAATGCAGTTGGCATTTGGAATGCCTACCTAAAACCCTTCAAGTTGCTTGACCAACCCTAGTTGGGGTAATACGAAGGGAAATATGGATCCTTTCCACTAGAATATTTAGGAAATGGAATATTCCAAAGTCAATGGTGAGGGATATTGGATTTCGATAAAATAGTGGGAGACTAATAAGTATTAATTAATTTATTTTTCTTAGTTTTTTAATAAAGTACTCAACCTTTGCTCATCTTAATTTGTAGAAATGACAAGAAAAATGACTTCAAACATATCATTGTGAACCATATTCGAGAAGTAAAACCTTCTCACCGGCACCAATTTCCAAGAGTGGCATAGGCATTTACGCATCATCCTTCACCACGAAAGGAAATTGTATGTGCTGGAAGAGCCTATTCCAGTTGCACCTGGGAAAGAGGCTAGTGATGAGGAAATATCTCTCTATGCGAAACATATGGATGATGCCATATATGTCCAGTGTTCCATGCTATTTTCCATATCTAATGTGATCTTGAAGCAACATGAAAACATGGACACGTATAGCATGATGTCTCACTTTAAGGATCTCTACCAATAGAAGGTGAGACAAGAGATATATAATATCTCTAATGCTTTGTTTACAACTAATCTTGGAGAGTCTTCGCCATCTGGGCCTCATGTAGTCAAGATTATTGGCTACATTGAATGTCTAGACATCTTAGGGATTAAATTCCCAGATGAGTTGCGTACATATATCATCCTATCATTACTACCCAAGACCTTATCTAGCTTCATTTTCAATTATAACATGAGAAAAAAGGATAAGAGTCTATCAGAACTTCTGACCTTAATTCTCTAGGTAGATAAGGACATGGGGCATGACAAACCCACAGTCCTTATGGTGAATAAGAAAAGGAAGGACAAGGAAAAGGGTCCAAAGACTTATAAATGGTCTGAAGCCCCCAAGATCCATCCCTCAAAGAAGGGGAAGATCTAGAGGCAGGGCAAGGAATGAGAGGCAGTATGTTTTTCATGTGGCAAGCAAGGCCACTGGAAGAGAAACTGCACTCAGAATCATGGGGATGCTAAAGGTGCGTTCGTTATCGAGTGTAATATTTCCCTTTCTACAAATTGGGTATTAGATATAGCTTGTGGGGATCACATCTGTATTCAAATGTAGGAACCAAGTAGATTTAGAAATATTGCTAGAGGAGAGGTGGATCTTTGAGCTGCCAATGGCACAAGGCTGGATGCATTGGCTATTGGCGATTACCACCTCTCATTTCTAACTGGGATGATTTTGGTTTAAAAAAAAATATTATTGTAACGCCCCGACCATAGTTACCCAAAGTCGGTGAATTATTACATAATATTGGCATGATCACAAAAGATCAAGTCTCAAAAGACCGATTATTTTAGTATCCTTGGAAACACTAGATATATTCATAAGTCTTACATTACGTCATAAAGTGAAAAAAACTAAAACAACATCTTGTATTCATATCCCATCATACTATCCTTGTAGGTCATTCATAAAATAATTCTTCACATCCTGGGAAAAATTAAAACATTTAAAGGGGTGATCTCAGATGCTCAGTAAGGATAACAATATAGCGGAAACTTTCATAATTAAACATAAACATTTAAGGGAATGTATAACTAAAACAAAATCCTTTTAAACTTGAACTCCAGCATAATATGGAAAAGATAAAATGAAATAATTCCATTTATTTATTCACATGTATATTCTACTAGTCAAATAATCACATGAAATATCAATAACCACTTTCATAATGATGGAATGCATAATTCCAGACTATCATAACCACGTAGTCAAGGCCTTGTACGAAGACTACAAATAAGATTTTGTCAAGGCCTTGTGCCAAGACACTAGTTTGTCTCATGAGACATACCGATGCATCGAGTAGCTATAGTGGGCTCCACCCATCACTTACTAAGTCCAATGAATTCCTTATATTAAAAGGTTTAAACATATCATAAACAATACCCAATAATCATAACAAAATCGTATCACATAAAACATGCATAAAGGAAACATAACATTTCCACATTTAAATCACAAGATATCAATACAACACATTGATATAATAAAAAAATTATCAAAACCATTTTCAATACCAAAAGAAAAGAAAAGTAAAACATGGTATTTATTTTTCATTTAAAAAAAAGTTATGGCTTGTTGAGGAAGCCGAAACTCAAATAATGGTCACGGCAGTGGAGAAGTCATTGTCGCCATATATGTAAGACAAAACATTCCTTTTTTCATTTAGTAAAATGATTCATATAAAAATATTCATTTTGAATAAAAGTAGAAGTCAAAGGGGTTTATACACTGTATAAAATAAAGTTGTGTATAAAACAAAATATGCCTCAATGAAAGGAGATTGAGACGAAGTCCCTTACCTCGTGTCTGACTTGACTCGATCATTCTTTAATCACCTGAATAATAAACTATAGTTAATTTATATTTGCTTAAGAACCTTTTTCAAGTTCATTATCACTTATTACCATGTTATGAACATTATTTAATCATTTAATTTAATAATGGTCTTTTTGTCGATCCTTGGTACTTGAGTAAAAAATAAACTTCTTATAATTACAAGTTGTTTATGTGGAAAAATATCCATTATCTCCAGAATTATATTCATGATGTAGATATCATATATATCATATATATCCAGTATATACATGCATTTATAATATCATATAACATTTAGAGGTAAGAAATGAAATGCACTGTTCATGGAGACGGTAATCCATACGTACACATGAACGATACTTTCATTTCTATTTCATATTTAATGGAATGAAATCATAATGATATAAAGTTATATTATAATTATAGTATAATATCATATATAATATCATTAACTCTATCCTTTATACATCCCACATATGGCATTAACGATTCAAATCACTTTGAGGGGGCGGTAGTCCGCACTTCCTAAAATGAAATTATCACGTTTACCCATAATGGAAATCATAAAGGTATGCCATAAATGAAAAATACCGAAGCATAAGGAAAAAATAAAAATAATATATATCATATATAAATATAGTTACATCTTAATGGCCACCATGAGAGGTGTTAAAAGAATATTGAACAATCATCGTTTCATGAGGCAGTAATTTGCCACCCACAGAAACAATATGTTCTTTAACCATTAGATGGAGGTGTGTGTAAGTGTAGTTCGAATACTTATCATAAAAACATACAAGTATATTTAGGATACTGGCGTTGTTATAAAAGAAAAGAATAAAAATAGTTTAGGGGGTTGGAGAAGCAAAATAAAACAAAAGAACATAAGATAAGATATTACCTTTAAATCGGGTAACTCCCCTTGGTTTGAACCAAAAGGGTTTCTTGAAGAGCTTTCTGCCTAACATAAGGATTCTAGGATGAAGGGGAGAAAGTTGAGAGGGTATTTGGGTATATGTTGGCTGATCGAAATGGCTTTTAAGGTGTGAATAAGGTGGTAGAGGTGGAGGCCTTTTATAAGAGGAGAGGAGGGGCACTCTTGGAAATTCATGAAATGTTACTTTATTATGAAATGATTTTAGGATTTTAAAGGTCCCACAATGATATATTTAGAGGATAAGGTGATAAGGTTTCGAAATCCACCCATACAATAGGCTTTATACAAGTTCAAGTCTTGGATTTTACCTTATCTTTTCATTTTATTTAAATCATTCATTAATGAGGCAATCACTGCATCATCATGGTGTCATAAATAAATTTATTTATTTAATGTCTAAAAATTATAAAACAAATACCATGATGTAGGAAATATTTTTATCTTTCCAATGACTATTTATAGTCTAATATATCATCTATGTAGACAAAATTAAAATTGTTTTACTTAGGTGTTATATACTTTTGTTATATTTTCCTTTTAAAATAAAATGATAAAATGTCACTATCACACAAAAGTAATTCCATGGGGTCCCTAAGTTGGAAAAAGGCATCCCATGGTCTGCCATGACACAACCAATAGAATTAGGACACATGTTGGGGTTATTTTATATTATTATGATATTATTTCATTACCCTTAACTACCCGATTACTAATTAATCATGATAATTAAAGATAATTGTCGTCGTTACTATTCATAATGTTCAAAAACAAAAGAGTCTTAATTACATAATTTGGAACTTCTGATTACAAATATGGAATCTATTTTACCAAATTCCAAACACATAAATTTCAGTAATTAATTTAAAAAATAATTCCCGTTGTCAAAACCAAAGATGGGTTTTTAAGAAGTAAATTCTATCAAAAGATTGACTTGTTTTTACATCCAATTGAAAAGTAAAATTACTTCCAATGAAAAAAAATTGTATTAAGTGATAAAAAAATAATTCAATTATACTTTAAAACCAATTAAAATGACAATCTAACTATATAAATAAATTGGACGAAAAGGCAGTTTTGAATTAAAATACAACATTTTTCACTATTCATTAAAAATGAACATTATCAGAAAAATACCAAAAATTCACCCTATGATCTATTTGACATTAAAAATTCAAAAATTATGTCCATTTTACCAAATTAAAAACATAGAAGTTTCATTAATAAATAATATAGTTAATTCCCGCTATACAAACAAATAGCGTGTTTTTAAGAAACAATATCTATCAAAAGATTAACAATTGTTTATGTCCAATTTCAAAGTGAAATTAATTCTAATGACCACCATTGGATAAAATGGTAAAATTATATTCTAATTATACTTTAAAACCGCTCAATATTATAATTTATCACTATAAATTATTTTGATTAAAAAAGTTGTTTTTAAGTATCTTTCACTATTCATCGAAAATTGGATGTTCTTAGAAAAATACCAAAAATTCAACTTAGGCTAATTTCGATATTCCGAATCCAAAAAATGAAGTCCATTCTGAAATATAGAATTTATATAATTCAAAAAGTGGGTATTACTATTCATAATGGCTACTTTGATTGGTCGCGGTGTGTTAGAATCTCAAACTTGCGTATAATACAAGCTATTGCATTATTGAAAGAGAAGCATACCATGGAAGCTTGGGGTGTTACATTCTCCTCTCCTTCAATAAATTGTGTCCTCGTAATTTTAAAATGTTCCTCGAAAATAAAAGGTTGAAAATAGAAAATGCCTTTTTGGAAAACCCATATCGAAAATAGGGTTAATAAAAATATAACTTTAAAAGAAAGAAACAGAAGTACAAAGGTCACCCGAGATAGCCCATACTAGGATTATTTGAAAACATGGATATGGAGGAGAAACAAACCATCAAGGTCTGATGGAGAGTTGTAGAAAATAGGATGAGGAGAAAGTTAACTACAATAAAATCACAAACTTGTGATTGGTTAAACGATCACTGATTCCCCAGTTGGAAAAGTTAACCGAAAATGTTTTTGTTTTAAGTTACCTTTCATAAATTTGAGGAATTTATTTAGGAGATTTACTAAGAATGTAAGGAAATATACTTACTTGACATGTAGACTTTCATTCTTTAATAAATTTTTACCACAAACCCATCTTTCACCCCCAAAGGTAATAGAACTCAAAAATATTATATTTATCCTAATCGTACATGGTTCTAAATATTAACACATACCATTTAGATTAGGAAAACTATTTTGTAATAACCAGGGACTTCCTGTAGGCTAGTGGTAGGTAATAAAGGCCTGTCGCACTATGGTTGTGGGTTTGATTCCTGCAGCTTTGTCCGACGCGAAGTAGTATCCCCCGACCTGCAGGTTGTCCTTTTCCTAAAACTATAGTTTTATAATATTTCAAAAATAATCTTCAGAAATGTTTTAAACTTAAACAATACTATCCAAATTTCAACTTAATCCATTCCAACCTTTATAGTTATCCAAAATACTTCTGTCCAGACTCTCTCTAAAAGGTCTCTAAATTCCAAAATCAATTGTAACATCAGATTCCCCAAAAAAAGTAAAGTTTATCTTATTGTCACATAATAAAAATATGATTACCTTCATCATATTAAAACCTTAATGAAAAAAACAAGTACTGCAGTACAATCCTTATATATATATATCACATTATTCTTATAACCATAATATTGTTCTTGAGTCCAAAAACACAAATAAAATAATTATTCAACTTCATCTGTAGTAACATCATAAGCTTGGCCTTGCTCCCTTGGCCTTTTCTGAGGTAAGTTTCCTTGGCGCTTAGGGAATTTATTTGCATAATGCCCCATTTCTCTACAATTTTAGCATTCAACATTGACAGCCTGTTTCTTTCCCTTGCAATCACGAGTCTGGTGACCTTTTTCTCTACATTTGTAACAAACTCCCATTCCTTTTAGGCAAGTACCGGGGTGTTTCTTACCAAAATTATCACATAACAGAAAATCCTTCTTTCCCTTTTTCCCTTTATCTATCTCTTGGTCCACCATTCTCTTCTTCTCTTGCTTTACTTTGTTGTCATAAGACTTAGAGAATTTCTTTTCTGTCTTGATAGCACACGAGACAATATTTTCATATGATGAGAAGGATTGTGATACTAAATCTCAATGGAGAAATGATTTTAACCCATCAAATAAATGATCAATCTTACTTCTTAGGTTATGTATATAATCTGCAGCATGCCTTGCTAACCTTGTAAAATTAGACTCATACTTTGCAACATTCTTGTCCTCCTTTTGCCTCAGACTCAGAAATTATCTTTCCATATCCACTCAATGCTCATGAGGAAAGTATTTTTCTAAGAAAATATATTTAAAATCTCTCCATTCCATACTTGATACTTATTCATCTTCCTTTGTATTTTGAATCAATGACCACCATTGATCAGAGTCTTCAGTGAGGCGGTAAACTACCATGACAACCTTTCATTACTCCCTAAAGCCTAAAATATTTTCTCTAGGGAATTTATCCATTGCTCAGCTACTAATGGATTTGTACCCCCATTAAATGTTGGTGGTTTTTGCCTCATGAAGCGGTCTAACATTGATCCTCCACACTGCAGATCAGGGTACTCCATACAGGTAAGGTTATTATTCATAATCTGAGTGAGTTGTCCCAGTATGGTGATAAGATGATCAGCACCAGTTGTATCACCAGCTCCACTATAATTATCTTGAGCAAGAGGGAAATCCCTACATGGAGTGCGTGCATTGATACAATTTCCATTCCTTCTACTAGGTGACATTTCTAAACAATGGCATAAACTGGATCAGTTTATGAATCAAAATACATAATTCCATACTTGTAAAACACTTTACATAAATTGAACTGTTTATGGATATAATCCATAATCATAAAAAAATGTTTTTGTTTGAGGAAGTATATACTCATAAACCCTTCACAATTATTTGTAAAGAAAATGATAATTATCCTAAGCATATCCCCCGGGAGTGTCGTAACCAAGAGTGCAGCAAGGCCCATTATCATGCACCAGTTCCCGTTCGAGTCTAGCTCAAAGCGGTGTTTTCGGATTTAACCCCTAGGTACATCTATGCTAGAGACGCCTCTACCTTCTCGTATCCAGACATAGATGTATTTCTCGGAGAACTTAAAAAATCTCTACAATACCAAAATTCACTAGTGCAGAAAACGTTATTTACGTCGGTTATTTTTCATTTTTTACGTCGATTTTTAGCCGACGTTAATACAGACGATGTTATAAATAACATTTTTTACGTCGGTTATTTAAAAACCGATGTAAAAAACATAACATCGTATTGTTTATCACATCAGTTAATTAATAATTGACGTGAAAAAACCGGGGGGGGGGGGGGGTTATAATGTAGGTTATTATATAACCGCCGTGATAAACCCGACGGGGGGGGGGGGGGGGGTTATCATGTCGGTTATATAATAACCGACGTTATAAACACGTGCGGGGGAGTTTATCACATCGGTTATTAAATAACCGACGTGATAAATCCCTAGGAGATGGTTTATAGCATCAGTTATATAATAACCGACGTGCTAAACTAGTCCGGGGGGGGGGGGGGTTATCACATCGGTTAATAAATAACCGACGTGATAAACCATTTCCCAGGTCTTTTATCATGCCAGTTATTAAATAACCGATGTGATAAACCATTCCATAGGTGTTTATCACATCGGTTATTAAAAAAACCGACGTGATAAACCCTTCCCGATTTCTTTAACACACCGGTTATAAAATAACCGACGTGGAAGACAATTTTTTTTTTTAAAATCGAATGCAGTCCTCTGTTCTCCCCCAGAATCAACCAGAAACCAAATCAAGAATTCGTACCACAAAAAAATAAGGATATCAAAACAAGAACTAAATCAAATTTAAGCATTTACATTGATAACATATAAAACTTACCCCACCTGACAGCCCCCACCTTCATGTATACCCCCTGGACAGCCCTCCCCCACCCCATTGGAGCCCCCACCACACCCCTGGACTGCCCCTCGACCCCCTGGACAGCCCCAAACACCCCTAGACAACCCCCACCCTCCTGAACAGCACCCCCTCACCCCACTTGACAGCCCCCACCCCATTGGAGCCCCCACCACACCCTCAGACTGCCCCCAACCCCCTGGACAGCTCCAAACACCCCTCGATGACCCCCCACCCTCCTGAACAACACCCCCTCACCCCCTCACCACACTTGACAGCCCCCACCCCATTAGAGCCCCCACCACACCCCCAGACTACCCCCCGACCCCCTAGAAATCCCCAAACACCCCTCAACAACCCCCACCCTTCTGAACAACACCCCCTCACCCCCTCACCCCACTTGACAGCCCCCACCCTATTGGAGCCCCCACCACACCCCTGGACTGCCCCCCGACCCCCTGGATAGTCCAAACACCCCTAGACAACCCCCACCCTCCTGAACAGCACCCCCTCACCCCTCACCCCAATTGACAGCCCCCACCCCATTGGATCCCCCACCACACCCCCAGACTGGCCCCAACCCCCTGGACAACCCCAAACACCCCTCGACAACCCCCCACCCTCCTGAACAGCACCCCCTCACCCCCTCACCCCACTTGACAGCCCCCACCACACCCCTAGACTACCCCCCGACCCCCTGGACATCTCCAAACACCCTAGGACAACCCCCCACCCTCATGTATACCCCCCACACCCTAGACAACCCTCCCCCACCCCATTGGAGCCCCCACCACACCCCTGGACTGCCCCCCGACCCCCTGGACAGCCCAAACACCCCTGGACAACCCCCACCCTCATGTATACCCCCACCCCCTGGAAAACACTTCCACACCCCTGGACAACCCTCCCATACCCCTGGACAGCCCTCCCACCCCCTAGACTTCCCCCCACCCCACCGGACAGCCCTCCCAGACCCCTGGACACCCACCCAACCCCACTGAACACCCCCCACACCCTTGGAACCCCTCCCCCCAGACCAGAATCCATACCAGAAAAACCATCATAAGTAGACCAAAACAATAAGTAGAGAAAAATTAAACATTCACATATATAACATTCAAAACTTACACTGTCAACTTAAAAAAAAACTAAATCCAACCTAAACAACTACTAAATACACAATTACAATGACAATATTCAAAATTACATTTTACATTACAAACAACTAAAATTCAATCAAACCTATAAAATAATTTGACCACTCCACTTGTAAGTGTTTGATGTCTTCAGCACTATAGGGTTGAGGGTCACAAAAAGATACAAATGAAAAGGATAGTAGATAACATGTATAATGAATAAATCAAATTGAAATATTATGGAAAAGTTTAAGAGGAAAGCTTACCAGGTCAAAATTCACAACTGTCCCAGTTGTTATTATTTAATACATAAATCTTAACATATAATATATGAATTCGATGATGCCTTGTTGTTCATGAAAATTATATTTGAATGAGTGGAAATTCAATATATTATTTTTATGTAATAAATCAAAAAGTACAAATTATAAATGGATATTTACCTTCGCATTTACATATTTGATCTTTTTACTCATTTTCTTTGTGTTTTTTTGAAAGTAGGCCCATGACCTGTTAGAAAATAATACGAACGGGGTAAATTTAAAATTCATTATAATATATAAAACTATTGAGAAATTGAAACTTACTTTTCCAATATATTCTTAAAACTTTCCCGCACATCATCATGGACAGAGCATATCCAATAAAGTGCTTTATCCCTTGGGAAAAAAACCCCTAACATCCAATGATCACTGATAAAAGGAAATTTAATGTTAGTGGTTTTTTATGTTAAAAGATAATTAACTCTTTGAGAGAGATGTGTTTCATACCTCTCACAAAAAGGAATCATCCAACATTGTGTGACTATATTCTTTTCAAGTCTTTCAGCAATATAAATCATTCTTTGTTCCTCATCCAATGCACATACTTCAGGGGAAATCAATTGCGGGTCCATGAATCCATATACATCTGTCAGATCATTCCTCTCACAAATTTTATAAAGATACCTAATACAAAACAGACATAAGTATACATTTTTAATAAATATAACGCAGGGAGGTGTTAAGACTTACATGGAAAAAAATTTCACCACGTTGATGCCCAACTTATCTCCAGTAACAAGCTCCATGATATCAGTTTTCATAATCCCCACACTTATTTCACATCCATAAACATGAGCTTCCATTGGAAACTCATAATGACCTGCCAAAAAATTTGAATATCTTGACAATCTGTCAAGACTACTAGAATATGTATATGATGTCATAGCCATTTGTATTTGTTGTTGTCTATACAGTATTTCTTTACCTTTGAAGTATTCCTGTAAAAATAAATTGAAAAATATATTAATTTTCAAATGATAAAAAAACTTTAATAAAAAAATAAAATAAAAGACATAACATTCATACCTCTATGGTAATGAGTCGAAGAAGTCTGGATGGCCAAATTAAAAAGTGGCCGATACTATGTCCAACTGTCACCACCTCATCTGTAGGTAATGATACCCGAGCTGATATATCTATAATATCCTATACAGTGACCCTCTGATTCTCTACCTCTAATTGTTGATGATGAACTGTATCTCCTATACAATATACCAACCCATATGCTACTATATGATGTTGAGGATCATCAACATACAACTCGTAATAAGTAGGAAGCTGCGGCAGAGGAGTAGGATAAAAAATGGGGTCCGCAGGCTGAGGTGGGGGAGTGGGAGCTACTGGCAGAGGTGGAGGATAAATAATGGGGTCTGCAGGGGGAGGTGGAGGAGTGGGAACTGCAGTCTGAAATTGTCTTTTCATGTCTGCAAACATAGCCTACACCGACACTCTAATATTGTCCTCCATCGTCACATTAATATTATGAACTTCAGCCTCCAAGGATTCTATTTTTTTTATAAACCCCCTCAACGTTAGAAGTTGAAGAACGTGGAAACACTTTTCTTACCGATACACCTGTCGGATATCCTCTTACATGACTAGGATGTTTGGGATTTTCCAATGCTACAGATAAAATATCTTCCCTCCCAGTAGCTGTAAATGTCCCCTGTGAACTCTACTCTTCAAGAGAGTCCTGTATTAATTAATTGAATATTTCTGTAATGATTGAAATTATATGAAGAAAATAGTTAACTTAAATAAATAAAATAGATATCTTACAATCCTCTTAGCTACGATTCTCGATTCTTCCGAAATATATTGCCCTTTTTTTCCCTTCCAAGCTCTCTTCCATTTTTCATGTCTAGATGGAGGGGATGGAGGGGCCACCTCTCCAGAGCTTGAAGACTCAACTCTTAGTTGTTGAAATTTTTCCTCCATCATTTGTTCTTCCAAAAATGCATACCCTCCCTAAGATAAACTATGAGGGTATAAATTTTTAGATTGGATCTCTTGATGAGCTTTCCTTTTTTGCTATAAATTAAGAATAATAAATCATTAACAAAACATTAATAAGATCATTTATATAAGAAAGCTTATAAAAGTTTACATTGCCCTTACAAAAAATGACTCCTTTCTTCTACATTCAAAAAACTATCTCCATGTTTCTTCATCTATAAAAGGATATATACGACATGGATTATCATGACTCCTATGACCATAAATGAAATCATATGAGAGGGTTGATTTGAAATACCTCCATCTCCTGGAAGCCAATGATAAACATTTCTTCCTGACTCCTTCAGTGTCAGGAATATCAAATTTCATCTGATAAAGAATAGGTTAAACATATTATATATACTATAAACATTTAAATAATAGTCAAACAATAGCAAAAGATCTTACCAAAATCGTCTCCCACAGCTGAGAGATTATCGCTTTATCCACACTTCTCCAGTCATCATACAGAATGATTACTTTTCTCTTAGCCTGATTTGATACAAAAATCTTAAAATCTTTTGCATTTGGACCTCTATGAATATCATCATCATCAAACTCAACGACTATCCTCTGATCCTGTTTGCGGGCAAGTGATAATTTTGGTAAACATGTGCACCCACGTTTACCAACCTTTGAACTCTTTGTTGTAATAGGAGCATGTGAATGTTCCTCCCCAGAGGTATGACCAATATGCTCATCTCCAGAATCATGTGGTTAATCAACTGAATGATCTGTCATTATCCTTCAAATCAAAAAAAACAAACGTTAGTTCACAAATATACAAATTCAAATATTTTAATACTACTATAATCAAAAAATAGAAAAGTGTACTAAGTTACGTAATAGTAAACATTGGTAATATGGTAAGCATGTTAAACAATGGTAAAGATGGTAAAGATGGTAAACATGGTAAACATGGTAAACCTGGTAAACATGGTAAAGTAATTGTCACTGAACAAAAATAATAGATATATAATTCATGTATTGGTAAACATGATAAAGTAAACTAAACAAACTTAAAACAAACAAAAACTTATACTTATTTTGTTTTAAAACATGTTTTAATAAATAAAAAACTTAAAATATCTAACATTTATGAAAAAAATAAATGTAAACAAGAAATAAACATATGTTAACTGTAATTTTAGGAATGTACAAATGGATTTTTTCCCAAATTCCTTCGTCGGGGTCATTCCTTATGACACAAACCATGTCTTCAATATGCTCATCATTATGTTCTGTTAATCTTTCCATGGAAGTAGGGATCTCACATAAATCAGCATCTTCATCAAGTTCATCCTCACCAACATATTGTTTTTTCCCTTGTAAAACAACAGCCCACTGCATATCTTATTGATCTACTACATAGAAATTTTTTTTGCATGTGTTTCCATTATAAAAGAATCAGCTGTGTCTTCCAATCTATTCAGATTAACAAGTGTCATTCCAAATTCATCGTGTCTGACACTATTGTTACCAATAAACCATTTACAGTTAAAAACATGAACTTTAATTTTAAAGTAATCAACCTCCCATATGTCTTCAATCACTCCATAATATGAACTTGATGCAGAAATTGGGTTTTTGTCCTTATTACTCGAAAAATGCATTGCTTCTGCAAACACCAATAACCACTATTCTGAACTGCATTTCTGTTGTCCTGAGCTTTCATATGAAATGTATAGCCATTAATGTCATAACTAGACCATGTTATCACATTTAAACATGGACCACCCACTATCCATTTTAATGTATCTGATACATCTGATCTACCAAGAAAAATCTTTTTAATCCATGACAAAAAAGTTTTATTGTGCTCATTCAAAATCCACATTTTTTTCTTCTTTGGATGACATTGTTTCAACTCATTAATATTCAATGTGATATACAGTTGAGCATCATCTATGTTATTCAAGATGTATGATTATAAATTCTTCATCTGTTCAGCTGACAATGATTTGACTTTCAAGCCACAAATCCCCTTTCCTTCATTATTAACTCGTTCATGGAGAGATGGAGGCAAACCTATGTGTTGCGCCGCAACCAAGTAGCTCGTACAAAACTCTGCTACCTCCTCATAAATATACTTTTCAATAACGGAGGCTTCAGGTCGATATGGATTTTTAACATACCCTTTTAATATTTTCATATACCTTTCAAAAGGATACATCCAATGAAGATATAAAGGTCCACAAAGCTTTATTTCTCAAACCAGATGAATCATTAAATGCACCATTATATCAAAAAAAGTTGGAGGAAAATACATTTCCAATTGACAAAGTATAAAAATTTCATCCTTTTCCAAAATGTTCAAAGCATTCACATCAATCGCCTTGTTACAAATTGAATTGAAAAATAACACAACTTCATTATAGCCTTTTTGACATGAATGGGAAATATTCCATGCAATGAAAATGGTAAAATTTGTTGCATCATGATGTGACAATCATGTGATTTCATACCTATCAACTTCAAGTCCTTCAATGAGACAAATTTTTTTACATTTGAAGAATAACCTTGAGGCACTTTGATATCATGAAGACACTGACAAAAGATAATTTTCTCCCTCTTCGATAATGTATGACAAGCCGGGGAAGAAATGTTCGTCTTCCTTTAGGAGTGGGAGCTAACTCCAAACGTATTCCCATTGATAGTAAGTCTAATCTTACATTCAAACCATCTTTTGTCTTTCCTTTAATATCTAACAATGTTCCAATAAAACAATCACATATATTCTTCTTCACATGCATGGCATCAATATTATGTTTAACTTCATGATACCTCTAATATGGTAGCTCAAAAAATATTGACCTTTTCTTCCAAATATGTCTATCATTACCATATTTATGTGTCTTTCCCAATGTCACATCAAGGTTTTTCACCCTCTCAAAATACAGATCAGGGGATAAAGGTTTTGGAGAAGTATCAAATTCTTGTGGGCCATTGAATGCCTTTTTTAGTCTTCTATAAGGGTGATCCATAGGTAAAAAATTTCGATGACCCATGTACACTGTTTTCCTCCCATGATGTAATTGACAATATGAAGTCTGTTGTTCGAAAATTGGACATGATTTATTCCCTTTAACACTGTATCCAGACAAATTTCCATACACTGGGAAGTCATTTATAGTGAACAGAAGCACTGCATACAGTTGAAAATATTCCATTTTATAAGAATCATACACCCTAATACCATCAGCCCATAATAGTTTCAAATCATCAATCAATGATGACAAGTAAACATCAATATCATTGCTGGGTTGCTTTGGACCAGAGATCATTATACTCAACATGACATATTTGAGCTTTATACAAACTTCAGGAGAGAGGTTGTAAATTACCAATAAATCAGGCCATGAACTATGTGTGTTACTAAGGGTTTGGTATGGATTCATTCCATCTGTGCACAACCCTAGTCTGAGATTTCTAATTTCATTTCCAAATGTAGAATACTGCGCATCAATTTTCTTCCATTGTGGACAATCGGCTGGATGACGTATTTTTCCATCACATACCTGCTCATCATCATGCCATCTTAACCTTTTTTCATCATGTGAATTAGAAAATAAATGTTTGAAACGATGAATTATAGGAAGATACCAAAATAAATTTAAAGGGAGATTTGTAATCTCTACATCAGCCTGTGATTTTTCTTTCACCTTATACCATGATGTCCCACATTTAGGACACTATGACAGAAATTCATATTCCTTCCTATATATAATGCAGTCATTCGGACAGACATATATTTTCTTGTATCCCAATCCCATCGGGCATAATATTTTCTTGGACTTGTAATGTGAATCTGGAAGATCGTTATCTTTTGGAAGAATGTCTTTCATCAATTGTAGCAGCTCTGTAAAACTTATTCCACTCCATCTATGTTTCGCCTTTAGGTTAATCAATCTTAACACCATCGATAAAACTGTAAAATCTGTACAGCTAGGATATAATGGTTTTTCAGCATCACCATATAGACGTGCAACTGTCGGTTCTATCTCAATTTGTTCTTCTACAATATCGCGAATCATTTCTTCAATTCCATCGGAGTTACCGTCTTGCGAATCATCATCATCAGTGACATTCTGTCCAATTTCACCATGCCAAATCCAAGGGCTGTAACTCGGATTAAAACCATGAAAAATCAGATGATATTTTATCTCTTTACTTTTCAACTTCTTCATATTCAAACATTTCAGTCATGGACAGAAAAAAATGTCACTACTTGGAACATTTCGTTTAGAAAATTCCAAAAAGGCATCAACACCTTCCTCATATTCATTGCTCATTCGATGTTCCGTAATCCAACTTCGACTCATTATTACCTATAACAAATATCAAAAATATATATATTTTTAAGATAAGACAAATATATGTTTATATGAAAAAAATCATAATTTGAATGTAAAACAATTTTGAAATATAAAAAAAATCTATGCGTATTTAAAAAAATATGCTTGAATATTATTTTTAAAACAAAATATAGTGAGATATAATAGTTTTAAATTCCATTGAATCAAAGAAAACCATAGCGCCTACAGTGGTTGATAGAAAATTGGAGAAAATGGAGTAAACCTGAGAATCAAATCATATTTAAAATAAAAATTCAGATGGAGAAAATCACAATGTAAAGCCAATAATCACGGCACAATCATCATGTCATAATCTCAGAAACCACGATGCAGTAGTCAATCCCCCTGGACACCCCCCGACCCTCTGGATAGCCCCCACCCCCCAGACAACCCCCAAAACCCTCTAGACAAGCCCCCACCCCCGTGGACAGCCACCCACACCCCCTACCCCCTTGGACACCCCCCAGACACCCCTAACCCTCTGGACAGCCCCCACCCCTGGACATCCCCCACCCCTCTAGACAGCACCCCCACCCCTCTGGAAAGCCCCCCACCCCCGGATAACCCCCAGATAACCCCCAAAACCCTTTGGACAGGCCCCCACCCTCTTGGACATCCCCCCACACCCACCCACCCCCTTGGACACCCCCTGGACACCCCCAACCCTCTAGACAACCCCCAACCCCCGGACAACCCCCAAAACCCTCTGGACAGGCCCCACCCCCTTGGACAGCCCCCACACCCACCCACCCCCTTGGACACCCCCCTGGACACCCCCAACCCTCTGGACAGCCCCCACCCCCTAGACACCCCCCACCCCTCTAGACAGCACCCCCACCCCTCCTGGACACCACCCCCACCTCCTACCCCCATGGACACCCCCAACCCTTTGGACAACCCCCACCCCCCGGACAGCACCCCACCCCTCCAGACAGCACCCCCACCCCTCCTAGACACCACACCCACCCCCTACCCCCCTGGACAGCCCCCACCCCTCTAGACAGCACCCCACCCCCCTGGACACCACCCCCTACTCCCTTGGACACCCCGCTGGACACCCCCCAACCCTTTGTACAACCCCCACCCCTAGACAGCACCCCACCCCTCCTGGACACCACCCCCACCCTGAACCCCTTGGACACCCCCCTGGACACCCCCAACCCTCTGGATAGCCCCCCACCCCCCTGACAACCCCCAAAACCCTATGGACAGGCCTCCACCCCCTTGGAAAACCCCCCACACCCACCCACCCCCTTGGACACCCCCCTGGACACCCCTAACCCTCTGGACAGCCCCCCACCCCCCCAGACAACCCCCCAAACAATGGTTTACATATAAAAACTAGGCATGGGGAACAACTAAAAACACATGCATTTAATATATACTTCAGCATGAAATAGATGGAATTAAATATTATTAAATATGGATACTTAAATGATCATATGATAATTAAAAATAACCATTGATATTCAACTATAGTCAAATGATCACAAGTTTTATCGATAACTAATATCATAATGAGGTAATGGATAATTCTAGAAATCTTAAAAATATTGTCAAGGCCTTGGCTAAGGCCTCACAAAATACTAGGGTAAGACCTTAGTAGAACCCATTTTTATTTGGAATCATGAGACATAGCGATGCATCGAAGGTCCATAGAGGTCAACAACCATTACATTATATGTCTAATAGATTCTCATATAAAAGAGGATAAACATAAGCAACAACAACACATGAAATATCATTTCCAAATTCACACATTTAATCAATAACCATTCTATGCAGTAATATAGGTGAATGAGATCATTAGTTGTCAATGACAACAAAAATTACCATCAATGTCGGGCATTCGCGAAACAAAAACAAACTAAATAGAAGTAGTTGAGGCTTACGTGAATATTGTGAGTAGATCTAATAGATCTAGGGATGATAAATAAGATGATGATGGCAAAAAGAGGTAAGAGGGTTCGAAATTGAAGAATCTTACCTAGTTTAAACAAAAAAATCTCAAAACATAAATATAGACTATCCAAAAAAAAAACGAACGAAATAAAGTCGTGGAAGGATTACTTGAGTGTTATGAGTTGAGATGATAGATCCGAGGAGATTAAAGATGATAAATGATGAAGGAAAAACGAGTTTAACGCAGCGAGATCGACGAGCCGATTAGGTTTTACCGCGCGAGAGAGACGAGCCGCCAGACTGTCGATCGAAAAATCGTAAATGACAATTCTACAGGGCTTGTTAATTTTTGAAATGTTTTATAACATCAGTTATTTAATAACCGACGTTATAAATTGTTTTTTTACATTTATAACATCGTTTATTATAATAACCGACATTATAAATGTATCAGATACAACTTTTTTTATGTCGATTATTTTATAACCAACGTAAAAAATACCTCAGAAATCACAGTTATTTTATAACCGACTTAAAAACTTATGCGGGTTGTTTTGTTACATCGGTTATTAAATAACCGACGTCAAAAAGGCCTCAAAAGCCGCTTTTTTTTACGTCGGTTATAAAATAACCGACGTAAAAAATTTGTAGATATCTCATTTTTTACGTCAGTTATCAAATAACCGACGTAAAAAACACGGCGCTTTGGTTTTTTACGTCGGTTAATTTATAACCGACATAAAAAACGAACACACGCGATTTGTAACGTCGGTTATTAAAATAACCCACGTTAAAAATTTACTCACCGCATTTATTATGTCGGTTATAAAATAACTGACTTAAAAAACCACGTTTCACAGATTATCACGTCGGTTATATATAACCGACGTATAAAATGGTGACGTAAATAATGTTTTCTGCACTAGTGATTCTAGGAAGTTATTCTATACTAATCCTCAAAGTCTATCTTAGGGCTATGTGCTCTAATCAGAGTTTATCTAAATCTAGCTTCCAAGGTTAGTACTAAACTTCCCCTGATACCAACTGTAACGCCCCGACCCTAGTTACCCAGATTCGGTGCATTATTACATAATATTGGCATGATCACAAAAGATCAAGTCTTGAAAGAACGATTAGTTTAGTAGCCTTGGAAACACTAGATATATTCATAAGTCTTACATTACATTATAAATTGAAAAAAACTAAAACAACATCTTGTCTTCATATCCCCTCATACTATCCCTATAAGTCATTCATAAAATACTTCTTCACATCCTGGAAAAAATTAAAACATTGAAAGGGGTGAGCTCAGATTCTCAATAATGACAACAATATAGCGGAAACTTTCATAAATAAACATAAACATTTAAGGCAATGTATAACTAAAACAAAAGGCTTTTAAACTTGAACTCCAGCATAATATGGAAAAGATAAAATGAAATAATTCCATTTATTTATTCACATGGATATTCTACTAGTCGAATAATAACATGCAATATCAATAACCACTTTCATAATGATGGAATGCATAATTCCAGACTATCATAACCACATAGTCAAGCTCTTGTGCCAAGACTACAAATAAGATTTTGTTAAGGCCTTGTGCCAAGACACTAGTTTGTCTCATGAGACCTACTGATGCATCAAGGAGATATATCAGGCTCCACCTGTCACTTACTAAGTCCAATTCATTCTTTATATTAAAAGGTTTAAATATATCATAAACAATGCCCAAGAACCATAACATAATCGTATCACATAAAACATGCATAAAGGAAACATAAAATTTCCACATTTCAATCACAAGATATTAATACAACACATTGATATAATCAAAACATTATCAAAACCATTTTAAATACCAAAATAAAATAAAAGTAAAATATGGTATTTATTTTTCATTTAAAAAAAGTTATGGCTTGTAGAGGAAGCTGAAGCTCAAATAATGGTCACGACGGTGGAGAAGTAATTGTCGCCGTATATGTTTGACAAAAAATTCCTTTTTTCATTTAGTAAAACACTTTGTATAAAAATATTCCTTTTGAATAAAAGTAAAATTCAAAGGGGTTTATACACCATATAAAATAAAGTTGTGTATAAAATAAAATATGCCTCAATGAAAGGAGATTGAGACGAAGTCCCTTACCTCATGTCCGACTTGACTCGATCGTTCTTTAATATCCTGAATAATAAACTATAGTTAATTTCTATTTGCTTAAGAACCCTTTTCAAGTTAATTATCACTTATTACCATGTTATGAACATTATGTAATCATTTAATTTAATAACGGTAGTTTTGTTAATCCTTGGTACTTAAGTCAAAAATAAACTTCTTATAATTACAAGCTGTTTATGTGGAAAAATATACATTATCTCCAGAATTATATTCATGATTTAGATATCATATATATCATATATATCCAGTATATACATGCATTTATAATATCACATAACATTTAGAGGTAATAAATGAAATGCACTTTTCATGGAGACGGTAAGCCGTACGTACACATGAACGCTACTTTCATTTCTATTTCATATTTAATGGAATGAAATCATAATGATATAAAGGTATATTATAATTCTAGTATAATATCATATATAATATCATTAACTCCATCATTTATACATCCCACGTAAGGAATTAATGATTCAAATCACTTTGAGGGGGCGGTAGTCCACACTTCCTAAAATGAAATTATCACGTTTACCCATAATAGAAATCATAAAGGTATGCCATAAATGAAAAATATAGAAGCATAAGGAAAAAATAAAAATAATATATATCATATATAAATATAGTGACATCTTAATGGCCACTATGAGAGGTTTTAAAAGAATATTTAACAATCATCGTTTCATGAGGCAGTAATTCACCACCCACAGATACAATATGTTTTTTAACCATTAGATGGAGGTGTGTGTAAGTTTAGTTCTAATCCTTCTCATAAAAAAATCAAATTATATTGAGGATACTGGTGTTGTTACAAAAGAAAAGAATAAAAATATTTTATGGGGTTGGAGAAGCAAAATAAAACAAAAGAACATAAGAGAAGACATTACCTTTAAATCGGGTAACTCCCATTGGTTTGAACCAAAAGGGTTTCTTGAAGAGCTTTATGACTAAGTTAAGGATTCTTGGATAAAGGGGGGAAAGTTGAGAGGGTATTTGGGCAGAGGTTGGCTGAGACAAATGGATTTGAAGGTGTGAATGAGGTGGTAGATGTGGGGGCCTTTTATAAGAGGAGAGGAGGGGAACTCTTGGAAATTCATGAAATGTTACTTTATTATGAAATGATTTTCGGATTTTAAAGGTCCAAAAATGATATATTTCGAGGATAAGGTGATAAGGGTTCGAAATAAACCCATAAAATAGGCTTTAGACAAGTGTAAGTCTTAGATTTTACCTTATCTTTTCATTTTATTTAAATCGTTCATTAATGAGGTAATCATTGCATCATCATGGTGTCATAAATAAATTTATTTATTTAATGTATAAAAATTATAAAAAAATACCATGATTTAGGAAATCTTTTTATATTTCCAATGAATATTTATATTCTAAGATATCATCTATGTAGACAAAATTAAAATTGTTTTACTTAGGTGTTACATACTTTTGTTATATTTTCCTTTCTTTAAAAATAAAATGATAAAATGTCACTATCACACAAAAGTAATTCCATAGGGTCCCTAAGTTAGAACAAGGCATCCCATGGTCGGGAATGACACAAAAAATAGCATTAGGACACATGTTGGGGTCATTTTATATTATTATGATATTATTTTATTTCCCTTAACTACCTGATTACTAATTAATCATGATAATTAAAGATAATTATCATCGTTACTATTCATAATGTCCAAAAAAAGAGTATTAATTACATAATTTGGACCTTATAATTCCAAATATTGAATCTATTTTACCAAATTACAAATACAGAAATTTCAGTAATTAATTTAAAAAATAATTCCCGTTGTCAAAACCAAAGACGAGTTTTTAAGAAGTAAAATCTATCAAAAGATTGACTTGTTTTTACATCCAATTGAAAAGTGAAATTACTTTAAATGAACAAAATTTTATTAAGTGATAAAAAATAATTAAATTATACTTTAAAACCAATTAAAATGAAAATATAACTATATAAATAAATTGGATGAAAAGGCAGTTTTGAATTAAAATACAACATTTTTCACTATTCATTAAAAATGAACATTATCAGAAAAATACCAAACATTCACCCTATGCTATATTTGATATTAAAAATTCAAAAATGATTTCCATTTTACTAAATTCAAAACATAGAAGTTTCATTAATAAATTATATAGTTAATTCCCACTATACAAACAAATAACGTGTTTTTAAGAAATAATATCTATCAAAAGATTGACAATTGTTTATGTCCAATTTCAAAGTGAAATTAATTCTAATGACCACCGTTGGATAAAATGGTAAAAGTATATTCTAATTATACTTTAAAACCACTAAATAGTATAATTTATCACTATAAATTATTTTTATTAAAAAAGTTGTTTTTAAGTATCTTTCACTATTCATCGAAAATTGGATGTTCTCAGAAAAATACCAAAAATTTAACTTAGGCTAATTTTGATATTTTGAATCCAAAAAATGAAGTCCATTTTGAAATATAGAATTTATATAATTCAAAAAGTGGGTATTACTATTCATAACAGCTACTTTGATTGGTCGCGGTGTGTTAGAATCTCAAACCTGCGTACAATGTAAGCTATTAAATTATTGAAAGTGAAGCGTACCGTGGAAGCTTGGGGTGTTGAAATTATTATGTGACTAGTGTTACCAAGGACATAATCTCTGTATATTGTTTGGATATGGATGGATTTATTTTCAAATTTGGAAATAAGGGTTGTCTCTTCTATAAGAACAACATATGTTATGGTATGGAACATTTAAATAATGGTTTGTATGTATTAAATTATGAAAACCAAGTTTTGACAATTGATAACAAAAAAAACACACATTACTCATACATCACCTAGTTGTGGCATCACCGTCTCGATCATGTAAATGAGAAGCACTTGACAAAGCTCTACCAAGATGGTTGTTTGGACTCTACTGAGCTAAAACCACTTGATAGATGTCATTCTTGTTTATAAGGTAAAATGACCAAGCCAACTTTCGATGGATAGGGTGATAGGGCCACAAAGCTTCTAGGATTGGTGCACACAGATGTGTGTAGACCATTTCCAGTAGAAGCTAGTGGTGGATATTCTTACTTCATTACTTTTACTAATGATTTTAGTATATATGGATATGTATACTTAATGAGGTATAAGTCATAAGCCTTAGAGAAATTTAGGGAATTAAAGAATAAAGTAGAGAACCATCTTGGTAAGAAGATAAAGAAGCTTCAATCAGGTCGAGGCAGAGAATATCTGAACCAAGAGTTCATCGATCTTCTATGGGAGTCTGAGATTCTATCTCAGCTCACTCCTCCTTATACACCAAAGTGGAATGGTGTTAGTGAAAGGAGGAACCACACCTTGTTGGACATGGTGAGGTCTATGATGGGTCATGAAGATCTTCCATTATCCTTTTGGGGATATGAATTACAAACTGCAACATACACATTAAACCGAGTACCAACTAAGGTAACAAATGGAATTCCATCCGAGTTATGGAATGAAAAGAAACCCATTTTTCTGCACACACATGTATGGGGATGAGAGACATTTTTAAGGCCTTCTCAGGAAACAAACTATCACCCCAGGGCACGAGGTGTATCTTTATAGGATATCCCAAGAAAACAAAAAGATATTACCTATATAACCCTCAAGACAAGAAAATGACTATCGCCAGACAAGCTGTCTTTCTTGAGAGGGAGCACATCCTCAAAAGTGATAGTGGGAGAAAGATTGACTTCGATGAAGTTTATGCTCAAGATACACAAGAGTTGATATAGGAACAAGTTCCACAGGTCCCCATGGAAGAGGTTCCAGAAACACAAGTACTGCGTAGGAGCTCAAGAGAGGTAAGGGAACCAGAGAGATTTGGTTTCCTAGTCATCGAGGATGATGAATCATTATTGTTGGACAATGATGAACCTATATCCTACAAAGAAGTAGTAGAAATCTCAGAAGCTGCAAGATGTCTAGAAGCTATGAATTCTGAGATGGATTCCATGTATTAGAACCAAGTCTAGGTTATGGTCGATGAGCCGGTTGATGTAAATCCTGTTGGATGAAAATGGGTATTCAAGAGAAAACTGGACATGAAAGGTCAAGTTAGCACCTATAAACCAGGGCTAGTGGCTAAAGGATTCAAAAAATGTCAAGGAATTGAATATGATGAAACCTTCTCACTAGTTTCAATTTTTAAATCCATAAGAATCATATTTTCTATAGCATCTTACCATGACTACGAGATTTGGAAAATGGATGTCAAAACAACATTCCTTAATGGGAACCTTTAGGAAGATGTCTATATGACACAACTAGAAGGATTTGTGACACTAGGTGAATCCAAACAGGTTTGAAAGTTACAGAAATCCATTTATGGATTAAAGAAATCATCCAGGTCATGGAACGTTCGATTTGATGAAGCCATAAAGGAATTTGGTTTCATTAAGAATGAATGTGAGCCATGGGTTTATAAGAGGTTTAATGAGAATGTGATCGTTATCCTAGTAGTATATGTTGACGACATATTTCTTATTGGAAATGATGTACTAGTCTTGTAGTTAGTTAAGGACTAGTTGAACAAGTGTTTCTCCATGAAGGACTTGGGTGAATCAACCTACATTCTAGGGATCAAGATCATTCGTGATAGATCCAAGAGGCTGTTTGGACTAAGTCAGGGTACATACATTGATCATATACTAAAGAGATTTAGTATGGAACAATCCAAAAGGGGATTAGTTCCAGTGTCACATGGAATACATCTTTCTAAGAAAATGTGTCCACAGACACAACAGGAGAATGATATAATGAGTAAGATCCCATACGCTTTGGCTATAGGATCCATCATGTATGTAATGTTATGTACCAGGCTTGATGCTGCCTATGCACTGAGCATGGTAGGCATATATCAAGTAGATCCAGGAGAAAAACATTGGAATACTATTAAGACTATCCTTAAGTATCTGAGAATAACTAATGATATGTTCCTGGTGTATGGAGGAGACAAGGAGCTTGTCATCAGAGGGTATGCTGATTCCAGTTTTCAGATAGATCTGAACGATTTGAAGTCGCAATCTGGATATGTTTTCTATCTCAATAGAGGAGGTGTGAGCTGGAAGAGTTCAAAGCAGCTAGTTGTCGCTGATTCTACAGCGAATTCTGAATATATAGCGGCTTCTGATGTATCCAAGGAAGACGTCTAGATTCAGAACTTTGTCCAGGATCTTGATGGGGTGACTAGCAGTAAAGATCGTATCACGTTGTATTGTGATAATACTGCAATGATGGCTCTTTCAAAATAACCAAGGTCACATCAACAGACAAAGCACATACTCTAAAAGTATCACCTATTGAGGGATTTATATCAAAGGGGTGAAGTTGCAGTGAGCAGAGTGTCCATGGAAGAGAACGTGGTGGACCCCATGACTAAAGGCCTATCTCAGCAGAAGCATGAATATCATGTGAGAGCTAGCGGGTTAAAAGTTGTTAGCAGTTGGATCTAGTACAAGTGGGAGTCTATTGGAGTTGGTTGCGTAGAACTAAGTAATTTGTACTTTATTCATTAAATAAACACCTTATCACATCTTGATTTTTCTTCTACGTGACAATGCATGTGATAATGTCCCAAGGATAACTGTTGCATTAAAGGGTCATAGTGGATCCCTGCTATGATGAGAACCCAGAAGTGCCATAACATTATTCTTTAATATATGTTTTATGGCTAGATGATGTTATTTGAGGGACACAAATAATACAGGCCATTAAGGGTGAGGACTCATAAAACTTTGAGGCACCTTCTCATGGTGCGTGCCCTGGGTAATATCCAGGAGAATATTATGAGAACAAGACCCTCCAGTAGGAAATCCACATTTCATAATGTCATTGGATGTTCCTATCTGCGGATGTGTGTGTTGGTCCCTAAAATTTAAGATTATTATTAATGGGTATTACAACTCGCACACTTAGATGTATTGATGGAAACTATGACGACGCACTGTTCGCAGCGAGGTAGGATACGTTGGGTGCGTCACGAGTAATACTGTATTATAGATAATGTGAGAAAGGATTTGTCTCTTCTGTTCCATAATGGAAGTAGATATCTCAGGCCCTTTGATGGAATTGATATAACCTAAATAAATCCATGGCCATGGTAAGGAATGCGTGAGTTCAATTCTGGAAAGTCAAAGAAAGAATAATTGAGCACATGGGTTGATGACACTAGCATGCAACCCGCTTGATTTGAGATATCATGACAAAGGGATTATATTACACGGTAAGTGTTCGTATGAGGTGACATGTCATTGCGGCATTAACTTCTTTATCTGTGGGTGCCTTGGCGTGCTGCTAGACACTAACCTTGGACTTTAGGTAGGCTCCGCCTAATACCACTGAGAAAGAGGCCTAGAGGGTCACACACTAAGTGTGTCCATGTATCTCAGTTAAATATTAATTTAACAAGTTAAATAAATATTATTCCCAATTGTGGTTTAATAATTATTTAAGGATGCCTGATCGCATTTATTTCGACACTAGTTATTCGAGATAATATATTGTGGGAGAAATAATATATATTTAGTAGCGAGTAATGCAGTTACATTTATTTAAGAAATAAATAGCCATTACTCATGGTCTAATAAATGTGTGGATGAAATAAAGAAAAATTAAAACAAGATAAACACGCCGTGTACATTGAATGTACACGCCATGTAGTTTTCATGGAAAATTAGTACACGCCTTGTATTAATGATTACATGCCGTGTAGTTTTTCCAGTCGGGATTTTGATGAAATAATATCATTTTATTAAATGATATTTATTATAATCAGCATGGGTGCATGTCAAGGAATTAATCATTCGACATGGAGGTTTTCAATAAGAGTTAATGAAAAAATTAAACGCATAACACGTTTATTTATTATCATAACTCTATAACCTCAAACCCAATTATAAATATCCTCACAACCCCAACACTTTTCTGAGAGATAATCACTGTGCACAACAATTCTGGAGAATTATCTCAAGACCTAAAGAACTCCTTCTTCCAAGAATGCTCTCAAGACCGAGAGAGATATCCTCCATCGGATCAAGGTGATCTAAGGTGGACAACGCAAGCAAAATATTCTCCATGATAGCACTTGGAGATTCCTTTGGTGACATCCATAGATATGTGGTGCACGTGTGGATCACCGCTAGAGGAATTCTACACTTGGCTTCTGCGACGCAATGACAAATCACATCAGATCATGACCGGAAAACATCAACGAAGAAAGAATTCCATCAAGGTAATTCTTTTCAATTAATTAAATAAATTATAACCAACATATGATGATCCTCTCGATGGTTCTGAGACCCTTATCTTTCCTTTCATTCTTCATTATATTCCAAAGATCCGGCGTTTTATTATCGTGATGGATCTCAGATTGAACATTGTTTAACACTAAAATTAAAGTTGGGAAAACCCACCAACGTGCTTCCACTGCGCCCAGAACCTACATATGATATGATTAAATTTTTTTGATACCCATTTCATATCATGGGTTATGATATGATGTTTATGAAACTCATCTTTTTTTATGGGTCATGATACGATGAAAGTCTTATTATTATTTTGGAACATGTGTATATGATTTTATTATGTGAGGAGTGGGACCCATATCTTCCTCTATTTCATTGGGCATTGATAAGTGGTATATGAGCTCAAAGGGTACTCGGGTTGTAGCCCATGTCCGAAAATAAGAGGGTACACAGTTTGTTAGCCCAATCCTGAAGCAGGTACATGGGTTGTATCCCAATCCTAACATGTTATGAAGGTCTTGGTATGTATCCTTGAAATAATATTTTATATTATTTTGTGTATGCTGAAAATTATATGTCTTATTATTCAATTATTATTTCATGGATTATTCTCTTGATTCCCTTATGATTCATTTCTTATGAACTCCCAATATTTATTCCATGCACTACTAAAAATCGGACCTATACCCATGGTTTTTAGAGAACCGTGTGTATAGGTTTCATGGGAAAAAAATTCACGAGAAATACCTATACCCATGGTTTTTAAGGAACTGTGGGTATAGGTTTCGTGGGATTTTTTTTTCAGGAAAGACCTATACCCACAGTTCTAAGAAACTATGGGTATTGGTTAGGCTATACCTACGGTTTTTTTAAACCATGGTAATAAGTTTTGCGAAAAAAAACTTCAACCTATACATACGGTTTGACCAAACCGTGGGTATAGGTTGAACCATTATTTTTTCATAAAAATAGAATATAAAAATAAATATTTTAATATATATATATTTGTATATAATAACATAAAATGTGCGATATAGTAGTGGTAAGGTAGTTGGATTGTAAGGGGGAAGGTGTTGGGATCAAATCTCAACGGGTGTTTTTTTAATAAATGACCTATACCCATGGTTTGATCAAACCATGGGTATAGGTATGCACACAAAAAATGTTTATACCAAGGGTTTCACAACCATGGGTATAGGTCTATATCGATGGATAGACTCTTGAAGGTTCATAGAACCATGGGTTTAGGTAAAAATTACAGTCGTGACGACTCATGTATATGATCTTTGATATGTACGGTATGATATTCTAATGACATGATCTTGTTCTCATGCTCTAATGTACATGATTATTCTTACATATCTCCCTTGTTACCCTTATTGAGAATCTGAGCTCACCCCTTTTTATATTGCCTTTCCCCAGGCTATGAAGATATGTATTATGTATGATGTGTCTAAGAAGGGTGATAGTCATGATGAACCTAGTGGGAGATAATGTAGATAACTTATATACCCATGTTTATGTTTTTATGTTTCGAAATTAATTAAACTATTATGGTTTTTGGGCATCTATTTGTGTAATATATTATGTATTCCACAAAAATAATGTAATGTTAATGTATATTAAGTATGGGTTGGTATAGTTGGCATCATAGTGAAAGTTTAGTCAACCTTTGGAAACTAGGATGATAAAATTTTAGTGAGATACCTAGGGATATTTCTAAGGATATGTCTATAGACGTCTTGAAGTATAAGTTTAAGGATGAGGAAAAGTATAGGAAAATATCCTGGAATTTTTTTAAAGGATTGAGTGAGTGTTTTCCCAGAAATAAATCCTTATCTGGATAGTATAAGTGGATGTGGATCTGGAACAGATATGCATAGGAGTAACAACTCTAAAAAGGTGTGTCAGGCCTAACTCAATCGTAACCTGGTACACCACAACAGGCCTTTCTACACACCTAGTTTGACACTCTCAAGGTAAATGCTTTGGGAATTCAAAAACTCTTTACAAACCACCATGAAGGATTTAAATATATGTTGGCTATGAATGACCTAGGATAAATCTAAATTTTAATATATTAAAGAAGTATGTGTCATGATTTAGACATCCTATAAGTGTTTTTTCACGATTATGTGGTTTTCATTATGATAAATGTTTTTTACACTATGCTTTCAGGTTTTAGTTAATGGCGGTGACTAGAAGGAACTTTGTTAACATTGAATGTTTCAGATGTGGAAAGTATGGCATTATGAAAATTGATTTCCTTAGTGAAAATATCATGAATAGAATCAGGAAGGTGGTGCGAGTATTGGTTAAACTACTGAAGATAAAGAGACTATGAATGACATGTGAAAGGTCTAGGATGTTCTTCCAGTATTGTTTACATTAAACATAAGAAGCATGATTATATTTATATATAGGAACATTAATACATGATTCATATTTCATATTCCAGGAAAGGTGTATTAAGGAATAATATGATGAATCTTGAGTAATGTTTTAGGAATAAAGTTGGATGAATGAAGTATTTATGTTTTAGAATTCAAGGATTATGTTATATTAATCATGAAATATATAAGTATTTTCAGTATAAGTTTTTCATTAAGGATTCAAAAGGATATGTTAAATGGATCTGATGATATAGAAAAGTGATTTAATGGAAATTTGATATTTTGGTTAAGGGAAAGTTACCCTTAACAAGTTCATGAGGATGAGAAAATGATATTTTATATATATAAAGAGATGATGATTTGGATAAAGTAAATTGGATAGTATTTATGACCTTATATCTGATTAAGGATTTTTGGACAAAGTGGTTTATGTTATCATGGATTAAGTTTAAAATTTCTTGTATTTAAGTATTATATCCAGTAATCTTTAGAATAAGGAAGCATGCAAGTTTTCTAAAAGTATTTATGGTAATTCAGGTTATTACCATGTTTCAAGAGAATATAGGATGAGGGTATTCACATGTTTGGAATGTGACAACCAAGATACAATTTATGATATATGGAGGTTCAATGTTATGCTGATTTAGTGACCTTCATTCTAATGTTTTGGATTTTCATATTTTGGAAGGGTTACAAGGTTAACCATTTACAAAATGGTTTAAGTTAAACTTATGATGAGGTTTTAGAGATTAAAGTACTATATATATATATGAAAATTTATGAATAATGGATAACCTATGATAAAATTTTTGTTGTTATAAGGATAGATGGAATGAACTATCATTCTATTTATGATCCTCATGTTCTGTGAGTGCTTCAGGAATGAAAAATTCACCTTCCTTTTTAGATAAAGAGGTGAAGTGGAAATTGATCAAGGCACAAAAAAGGGTGAGATTGTACTAAATCAAGTAAGTATATCTTTTCCTGATAATTCTTCAAATCTTGGGAAAGGATCTTGATAATGAAAAGGTTATCCTAGTACCTTATTTTCCGATGAATCAAACATATTCTTAGATCATCACAAATTTATGTCTTTGTGGTTGTTAAATTTCTACTGAACTTGTTCTCTATCACTCTCCATCAGAACATGATGGCTATATTTCTCTTATATGCCCATATTTTTACTTTCCATCAATGTTCTCCCATGTGGAAACCTATTTATGATTTATTTTGGATAACCATCTTATTTCCGACATGCCATTTTTAAATGAATTCTTAGTATTAATTTTTACAATGTGGGTTTCTATGAAAGGAACTTTCAAGTATTAAAACTGTAGTAACTTAGATGAATTTTGAGGGAGAAATTCATTTTAAGGGGGGTAGAATGTAACACCCTGAGATTTTGGGATTTTTCCCCAAATTAATTTAATATTTTTGATATTTTTCATTTCACGGAACACTGAATATAGTTTTTTTATATTAAAGAACTACATTTGGATTGCGTTATATGCAACACCAAGTTAATCATGCACTATATGCCACACTTATATTATCTTCAGGTACACACACCACTATATTTTTCTTGTTTCACACACAATACTGAGTCCCTTTGATATCTTGTGTTAGACACAAGGTTCAGTTTTTCTACTAAACTATAATATAATATTAATATGTTTATTAAAATATTATTATAGCTACCACCTAGCTGTTGGAATAGAAGTTATGAGTAAGATTAACTAAAATGTGAAAATATGATTTACACATGTATATAAAATGAATCATTTGGTTATCAACTACTAGAAGTGAATGTAAGAACTATTTGAAAATAAAGAAATTAATTTTCTAATAAAACTATTTTTCTATGTATAATTTTTTTATCTCAATAGATTAAACAAACCCCTTTTGAATAATGTTTTCAATAAAATTTATATATTATATATTCAATAAATATTTTTGAAACTCATCTAATAGATTTGATTGGTATAAGGTAAGAATAAATCCAATTTTATGAATAAAAAAAATTTATTTTTCTAAAAGGAAAATTTTCCACCTTTTAATGGAGAACCAATTTTAAATATTATTTTTTAAACTTTTATAATTTTTGTTTGAAAAAACTAATTTCATTTTTGAAAGCGGAACACAAAAATTATATTAGGGTGTTTTTTTGGTATTCTTTGTGATGTTTTATTTTTTTATGAATAGTAAATAACAATGAATTTTAATTCATTCATTAAAAGTGGGGAATTTTATTAATCATAGAATAAAATATTGTAGGAAATATGGGAAAAAAATATAAATAATTTTGGGTGGCCTAAAATAGTGGAGGCCTAGGGCATCAACCCGAACAAAGGCTACTCACTCTTTGGGAAAGAAACCAAGGTCTGAATAAATAAGAAAGAATTTTGTCTTGGGTACCCTTAGAATCCATACAATATATAACATGATTACCTTAAATCCAAGTATGTGATATTTTTTTATAATCGACATATGACTTTTATCTTTGAATGAGATAGTTAATGGACCACAGAGTGAAGTACCTCCCTTGGAGATAGTTGAGGAGGAGAAGAGAATCTATTTAAAAAACGAGGGGATATTGTTGTATGATCAACACACATCCATACCATTTAGAAAATATTTGGCCTAAACCATAGGAGATTTAACTTTCCCATATAAACCACTGAAGGAAAGCAACACCAAACCGTTGTAGTCACAAACAACTCCTCCTCCTCTCATAATATCAAGGTTACAAGAACCATTATAGTTGAGCTTGAACCCATAGGTAGAGGGATTCAATCAAAACAATATTATAGAACTAATAACTCTATATGGTAAAGATTAATATCCATTTATATTCATTGGAATCAATTTCATATTTAAATTGTATATAAAAACATTTCAAACTTTTGAACATTTTTACTTCAAAAATCCGCTTTGCCGTCCCATCCACGAGATTAAATTTAAATTAATTTATGAAAATTATGTGATTAGAGTTTTAAAAATGGGATTAAATATTTTTAATAAGAATTATTTATAATTTATAATAATTTAAACTTAGTTTTTTTACCAATAATATTAGTGAAATTGATTAAAATTAATTACAGTGATTAAGAGAAAAATTTGCTTAACAAAGGACTAAACCTTAAACTTAAGGGAAAAAATGACCTAGAAACTTGTCCAAAATCCATTTTATAGACATATTTAGACCCTATACTCCCTTTTATCAAATTGTTTTTAGTATTGGATCCACTTTTCATAGGAAAAACATGGGTGTAATTCCTTTTTCAAAAAATTTACAATAATTCCACTCCTCCTCCACTATAAAACGGAACTCACCCTCCCACTTATTCACACATATTAAGCCCTTTGGATCACAAAAAATATGATAAAATAATCTCCCAACATAACTAAATTCCTAATTTAATCCTTACTTTTGGAATAAATCCATCCAAGGAAGCCCTTTGGGGAAAATAAAAAAAAGTTACCCAAAGAAGAGGTAACATCCTTCCTCAAGCTCTTTTGTTTTATTTTCATTCTACACCACCTCAATTATTATTATTACATGATTATATAATAACCTAATTATAATAATTATACATATATATTTTTATTCTAAGGGTTTTACCTACACTTACACACACATCAATCTAATGGGTAACAAAATTATTGTTCTTGTGTATGATGAACCACCGCCTCACGAAACAATGTTATTAGTTTTTTGTTTACCACCTATCATGGTTTGGAATTATGATAGAAAATATGTTTTTATATGATATATATGTTATATTTATGCTTAAATAATTTTTATATAACACATACCTTCATGTTTTATATTTTTTGTAAATACGATAATCTCGTTTGGGTAAGTATGGACTACCGCCTCCTCAAAGTGACATGATTCATTCACACTCTACATGAAATGTATTAAGGATGATTTAGTGAAATTATATGATATATATGACAAAATAATTATAATTTAATGATATTATATATATAAATATATTTCATTTACTTTCTTTATTTCAATATGACAATAAAACGGAAACAACGTTCATGCATACGTACAACCTACTGTATCCATAAACAGTGTATTCCATTTCATATTTCTATACTATATATATTATTGTAAATACATATATAATTAATATATATTATATCATTATTTACATTATGGAAATAATTAAATCATGATCTAATTAAGAGGATCAAGAATAACAAGCCAAAAACATGTACGAAAAACAAAGGATATATTACCTGAAACATAACATTAACATGGAGTTGTTAATAAACGGGTAATATAAAGTCATAAAAAATAAAATATAGTACTATATATATTAATATGGTTATTTTTTATATGTATAATATACTTATATTTATTATATAGGAGGTTTGAATGTGTACAAAGAAACTCAATACTTAAGGTAAGAGAATTTCATCTCACTTTTTATTTCTGTGAGATACATGTCTTATTCACCACTCATATCTTTTGTGTGGTGTGTATACTAAATATGGATGTATTATATGATTATTATTACTAAATTTATGGATATTTAAATATCTATTTTATTATATTTATTTCATGGGGTTTATGTTTCAAAAGTGACCAAATCAGTAAAGTAATTTTGTCTCAATTTGACTTCTTTAAGACACATGCCATGTTATGCACCTATATTTTTATATGAGGTGTATATACTGAATTTTACAGGTTACATCATGGATATAATTGTTTTTATGATATTTTAGGCTTCATGTAATGTTATTATTTCCATTTTATTATGATTTAAAGTTACCAAAGTGGTAATAGTTTATAGTTATAATCTCATCGTTTATCGAGATTATTTATGATTATGCTTCCATTGATGAAGTATTATGATCCATATATCAATAAAACTCATGAATTTTATTACCCTATTTTTATTCATATTATATACAAGTAATGGTATCATTTTTTCACTCTTTGGTAGTTAAGATAATTAAGAAAATGTTTTTATGAAAATCCAACTTTTTTTCTCCTTTAAGTCAGAAATCTGTGTTCTTTCAAAACCACATTTTATAAAAAAGTATTAAAAAATATTTTAATTTTATCTTATGATGTTTAAAGGTAATTTTTACCCATGTATTACCTTAAAAAATGGTTTTAAAAGGAATCTTATTGTCTTTTTCCAATCAAGTTACTTTTCTAAACTTTTAAGATGCAAAAGGAATGTTCAGAATGTATAGATATACCCACCATCATGACCATAATTTCTTTGATGATTCCTTTGTAATTTTACAAGTTTACTTTTTTTAAATTATTTTTTTCATAATATTCTAGATTTTTTTGGTTTTAAAATGGTTTTCAGATAAAAAGGTTTTTCAAAAATTATTTTATGTTTAAAAGTCATTTTAAATGATTTTCAAAGCATTATTTATGTGTTTTAAAAATGTTGTTTTCAAATAAAAGGATTTAAATAATTTCAAAGATTATTTTATAAGTTTTAAATAAATTTCCGAAGTTTTTTTTTTCAAAATGTTTTCAAGCTTTTTTACAATTTTTCAATGCTATTTTTAAAGAAAATGGTTTTCAGAATGTTTTATGTTTTAAAAAAGTTTTTTTTGAAAGACTAAAGTTTATTTTCATCAATAAATGTTTTAAATTATTTTTAATGATTATTTTTATGTTTTAAAAGTGTTTTCAAGGAATGGGATTTTAAAAATGTTATCCATTTTAAAAATTTATTCTCAAATAAAATTTATGTTCCAAGTGATCTTTCAGCATCCTTCTCCATCTAAGATGCCATCTGTTGTTATAGTTTATATTTTACTAGGGATATGATCCAAGGATATCATTCATATTATTTCTATTAATAGTATATGTTTTGATGTCTTGAAGTTTATGAAACCCATTTCTCTTCAACAACTTATACCATGATAAATTCTTATGAAACTTGCTATCTTTTATGGGTTATTCTAGGATGAAATTATTAAAAAACCTATATATTTTCCATAGGTTATGATATGATTAAATTTTTATGATACCCAATTTATTTCATGGGTTATGATATGATGTTTATGAAACCCATCTATTTTTATGGGTCATGATATGATTCAAGTTTTATTATTCTTGTGTCACATATATGTATGATTTTATTATGTGGAGGTTGGGAAATATATCTCCCTCCAATGCATTGTTTAATGATAAGTGGTATATGAGCTCAAAGGGTACATGGGTTGAGCCCAAGCCTGAAAATAATAGGGTACATGGGTTGTAGACCAAGCCCAAAAATAAGAGGGTACACAGGTTGTATCCCAAGCCCAAAAATAAGAGGGTATATGGGTTGTAGCCCATGCCCAAAAATAAGAGGGTATATGGATTGTTAGTCCAAGCCCAAAGTAGGTACATGGGTTATATCCCAATCCTAACATTTTATTAAGGTCTTGGTAGGTATCCTTGGCATAAGATTTTCTATGATTATGTGTATGCCAAAAATTCTATATCTTATTCCTTAGTTATGGTTTCATGGATTATTCTCTTGATTCCCTTATGATTCATGTCTTATGAACTGCAAAAATTTATGACACGACTCATGTATATAATATTTAATATGCAAGGTATGATCTTATAATGATATTATCATGTTCTCATACTCTTATGTTCATGATTATTATTATATATCTCCCTTGTTACCCTTAGTGAGCATCCAAGATCACCCCTTTTTATGTTTCTTTTTACCAAGTTATGAAGATATGTAATATGTATGATGTGTCTAATAAGGGTCATAGTCCTGAAAAACCTAGTGGGATATAATGTAGCTCACTTATGTACTAGTGTTTATGTTTCCAAAGGCACTAAAATTATACGGTCTTTGGGCTCTATTTGTGTAATGTATTAAGTATTCTGTAAAAATAATGTAATATTAATGTATGTTAAGCATGGGTCATTATACAAACCATTTTCCATTCTGGAATCCTAAGGAATTTCAAAATATCTAGATCGTGTAGGATATGTAAGAGTTTAAAATGTATGTCTTTTAGATTACTTTTTGAAAATAGAGAATTTATTATTTATTAACCATTGAAATATATTATTTATGATTTAAATAATTCAATACTAATTAAATATTTCCATTTATAATGTTTTTAGATTGGGTTTGAACATAATAAATTATCATGAATCATTTTAATTATGTTATATTTGATAAAACATGGGTTATATAGAATCTTAATCAATTATTATGCATTACATATGCTATAATATAAATATTTAAGTGATTATAATGTTTTATTATTCGATTAAGGCATTTGATGTTTACGATACCAAATCAGTTATAGTTTTTATATATGTTTTTAATATTTTATTTTTCAAATGAAATGATTCATTGTATATATATTTTTAATAAGATAAATATATTATTCAAATTATTTTACTACAATCATACACAGATATGGTTTTAATAATATTTATATTTTAAAATGAACCGATACACATTTATAAATAATTTTTTGACCAATTAAAATATATGAATTGTTATAAAACGTAACATGATTTTTTTCTAGGCATTAGAATTTTAGGAAATGGGAAAATTCTGTGACTTTTATTTTGTAAGTCTTAATTTTTATCTTTGTATATTTTTTTTACTAATCTTTTAACTAATGTTTTTTGTTTACTTGTCTAATAATTTTTTATTTAGAGTATTTTTTTAAAAATTATTGCACTAAACATAATATATAACTAATTTTTTGATAAAGTTTGATAAATATTACCTTATAATATTTTCTTTGACTAATCAATTGATATTATTTGAAATTACTTTTAATATACCTCTCAATGTGTGCTTAAAATATTTTTCTACAATAAATACATGTGTGGATGTGATAAAAAAGTTTTTATCATATATTTGAATATGATGGGTATTATGAGAGGGATAAGTATGATTTGTTAGAATGTGAGTTACTATAGACATGTTAGTGATTCATCAAGGTCTAGGGTGAGGGTGATGTGATATTTGTGTTGTTGTTTGTTATTCTTTTTAGTTTTTCAAAAGTTAGGTTTAACTAATGTATTGTGGAACCTATTGTGTGGTTCTTTCCTAAGAGAACCATTTATTCTAAGACTTCCCCATATTTGAAATGTACTTCCTAATAAAAATGGATATTTTATACCTATTTCATGATTTAGATGCAATAAGTACATGTGATGGTTATCCCTGAGGGATAGTCTTGGATGCTAGGGGACTGTGGCCGAATCCCATGGTACCCATGATGTGATTATTTCCATAGGGAGATAAATAATTTTTGATCCTCCTCCGATTCAAATGTAAACCTCTTATTAGTGAAATAATTTTAATTTTAGGGAAAAACCATTTTATAAAATTATGGTATGATTAATATAATTCACTAGTATGAAATGAAGTTAGTATATTTGATTATAATGGTGTCTTGGTTAGTACACAATTACTTGACTTACATGTGTATTTTTAGTGTTAATAATTCGAACATATACTCAAATATATGCAGTGTTTTATATTTTAGGGGACCTTTTAGTATTTACTTGTTTATTTTTATACTTACACCCTACACATGAACCTCAGTGGATATAGATCTCTTATATTTGAGTTACAAGTGAGGGAAAAGGACTAGTAACATAGATTAGAGTCAGTGTAGATCAGTGGGGATGAGTTGATGTTATCATGGTAGTGTTAGATACCTTTTTTCATTTTGAGATTATATTTTAAATTTTAAACTAAGATGTGGTAATTTAAAAAGATTTAAGGATACAACTATCATCCTCACTAGCCTAATCTCTTGAATAATTATTATTGCAATTTTTTGATTGAGACTCATACCCCATATCTTTGATGTTTCTTGAACTAATCTAAGAAGTAGTCATTAAAAATGATCACCAATTCCTGGTATGGAATGAATAATGCTTAGAATAGTTCAAGAAACATAGGTGCATGTCTAGAAGAGATGGAGGATGAGTCGCAATGAACAAAATGCAATAATAACTATTTAGGAGATGAAGTTGATGAGGATGATAGTTGTATATAACTTTTACCTTGGGATGAATTTATAGGATAAAACCTACCATAGTGAAGTAATTATTTTCTTAATTCAATTACCCATTTCCTTTAAAATGGATTCATGATAATCATTTTACAAAAGGATATAAAAACAGAGTTAAAGAGTTCAACAAGTTTTCAATATGGAATGCATGATACCCTTCTCAAATCCATTTTCTGTGTTTACATTATTGTTATTCAATACAAATTAAATGTTTTACTACTCATGAAGGCAATGTATTCTGCACATTATGATGTTACTAATACCAAGGAATAATATACTTTTGATGATAAAACTGCAGAATTATTAGGGTATCAACAACATATTGATGAAAAAAACAACAACTAAATATCACAATGTTGAATAAAATTATCAAGGTAAGAAGTTAGGGTGTAAAATTTGAGGTTGGTTGGAATAAATATGGCCAATCTATTGACCCCAATGGGTCAATGTTCATTAGTTATGTTGGGGTCACAATGAGGATTAATGTTCTGATTAATATTGATTCATGGAGCCACGTCCAACCTCTAATGAAGGAAACACTTTGGAAAGATATAATGGCAATGTTACAATATAATTTATCTATTTTGATGAAAAATTATATAATGAAACATTTCTTTAATTTTCATTATTCCTTGTAGAGTTTGATTATTTTAGAATATTTCTATAATAAATTTTTATTAATGGCCACTGGAAAAGCCCATAGAGGCTTCTAGACTCTTCTTGTGAAGTTTCATCTTAGGTATGTTGAGGGGAAAGTAAATCCCCACCCACCAGTTATTTATGCACATATTATAAAGTAGAAAAAATGGTTGATTTCATCAATCATCATAATGAGAAATTATTTCAGGTTCATTGAAATCAATAATATATTATTTGTCGTTATTTATTTTACCCAATTTAAATAAAAAATGATATTTTATTAAACAACAAAAGAGTGAAAAAAATAAATAACATGCATCAAAACCAATGTACCCATATCGCAATGCAAGGATGGGGTATGCTTCACTAAAGAAGAAATTGGTATGTATTTTAAATCAATAATAAAATTTTTATGTGATATAAAACAACATATATTCCTTTTTTATATGAAAATTGATGAATCAAAATCAGAATCCACTTCCATCCCATGTCATGTGCTATGAAAGGAGGCTTACGTAAATAAGGAGAATAAAATAGTTGATGAAAACAAAAAATTAGTATGGGAACCATGTATAAGTATGAAATAATAGTAATTAATTATTATTTATAATAGTATTACATGAAAATATATATTTATGTTTATATTTTTTATATACAGTTTAGATGTAAGAATCGAAAACAACTATACTATAATAAAAACTACTTTCAGTAGATTTTAAGTGGTTGGAACAATATGGTCAGTTTAGAGGATTACATTTTAGAGTGTATCCTCGAACATATTATGAGAAGATAAAACCACATGAAGATACCTATAATATGGTGAGACGATTGCATAAACAAATAGAATAACTGCATGATATTATTATTTAGTCTGGTTTGGCAGACCAATGTATAAGAAATGATCAAAGTGAACCAATAGTGAAACAAAGATCCTCAAATGAACCAAATGACCCCACTAGCTTTGAGGCTAGTCATTCCCCCAGCCACATACCTTAATCGAGGTAATAAATTTTTTCATTACTCTTTATCTTAAATGTAAATAAAAAAAATTCCGATAACTTTATATTACTAAAATTATATAGGGTATATTTGTATGTAATTTGTATCTATAAACACCCACAAACTGCCTTGTTATAAGGGGTACAGTGTATAATATGCCAGAAGACAATATACACCATAAAGAAATCCAAAAATATCACATGAGAGTGGGGATTGAGGTAGCTCACGATCTAACTTCTAAGCTTCCTATTCCACTTGATGATCTAGATATTAAAAAGGTCAATGATGGTATTGTAACTTTCATATCATGGCAATATAATCTTATAAAGATACATGGGGTATGTATTTAATAGGTTTTTTCATATGAAAAACCTATAACAGTTGATGAAAAACGTTTTGAAGTGAGACATGATATTATAGATAGATAAAGTGATGGGGAAACAGAAGGTTGGATCAAGACAGTCTATTGAATTGACCAATAAATAAAAATGACTTTTTGGAAGAACCTTCTCCCCATAAATTCCAGTGAAAAATTTATTATCATTAAAACTTAATGTAGAGACCACATTTAAAGATGGAAATATGTCTTATATTCTTATGAAAAATAAATATATGAAACTTTCATGATAAACGTAATTGGTCTCAAGACTATAAATGAGATTCTTAAGCATGAATGTATGGGAGTCTCAGTTGTGAATACATACATAAGATACATTTTCATAATACGTCTTTAAAAATAGCAAGCTAATATGTTTATTAAAGTCAATAAATATTCATATTTCCTACAGGTGTTTATATTACAACTATATAAAGGGAAAACCATGCAATGAATGATTTGGATTCATTAATCCCTATATAATTTCTACAATTTAACTTACTTTGGATAATGAATAAATTAAGAATAAAAAATATGATCTACTCAAAGTTTTTGAGAAAAAATATATCAGAAGATAGAATATTTCTAATTCCTAAAATGTAGAAGTAAATCTCTACAATATTATCACATAAAATATATTTTAAAATTTCACTACTTATTTGTTTTTGTTTTTTAGGCATCACTGGATGCTGATCACAGTTAATCTAGTTACCCCAAATATTTATTTTTTGGATCCAATGCATGGATATCCAACAAACCGACCACACAAGATGTGTATTGAGAATTTATTACACACTTTAATCAACATTTTATAGATAAAATTCAAATTATATGTTTTAGTCTATGTTTTAACAAGAATTTTGTTATTATAGGGTGATCGCTAAATATAGGCTAAATCATGGCATGAAGTTGATGTATGAACAAATAAATCCTACGAATTACTAAAAATAGAAATATATTAAGGTATATATAAAAATATTTAACCATAAAAATATATTTCAAAACAATTTAATTATTTTTTTCAATGTTTCTGCAGTGTACAATGTAAGATAATTGAACCAATTGTGGATATTATGTTTTAAATTTTTTGAGCGAGACCATAAAGAATGAAAATACCAGCATCCCCCAAATGGTAATTTTCAAAGGTTATTATAATTTCATTAATTATATTTCTTAATAATTTTTTTATATTTTATTAGTACTATAAATATTTCCAAAAACCTTCACACTCAAAAGAAAAAGTAAAATTATTTAGAGATGAGTGGGCAATATACTTATTTTCAAAATTTTTTAGAAATTTTTTTTTGGTGATTAACTACTATGTTCATGATCTAGTATGATCTATGACCTTAGAAATATATTTGGGGTGTGAAGTATCAGTGTCAGAATTCTTATATATTATTTTTGATATGTTTATCAAGGATAAGTATAATGGAGGAAATTAATTTGTTTAGAAGCACTGAACTGAAAATAATAAAATTGTTGGAAATAATGTAGGTGGAGGTAGAAAAAAAGGTAGAGGTCAAGGAGGAGGTAGAGTCTAGGGTGGATTCGAAGTCAAAGTGAGTGACTGAGGTGGAGGAGGAGGTATAGGTAGAGACTGAGGAAGAGGAGGAGATGAAGCACTGGCTTGCAAAAAATATTTTTTTTGGGAAATGAAGTAGAATGAGGAGAATACCAAGGTTATGTTTGAGAACAATTGTTTAAAAGTTCACACAAAACTTTTCACTTATTATAAGATCCATTTTGCAAGTGTTTTAGGTGGATTATTGAAAAAATGATTTTCCACACTTGTTTAAGTGATTTTATATAGGAATTTTAGTGGATTAATTTTTTCAAAAACAAAACAAACACCACATATTTTTTCAAACTGATTACTATAGTATACAATTTCTATTAGTAAATTCCAAGTACTATAAAATATTATTGAAGTCAGAAAATCCCCCCTCACCAAGAAAAAACTGAACAACAACAACAAAATAGATGCAGTTGGTTACCCATGACTTCTCTACACTGTAAATAAATGGTCTTATTAGTGGTGACAATAGTCACTTAAGAGTCATAAAACACCAATACAATAATCAAAAAAGTAAATAATCCAACTCAAATGTTTTAATAAATACACGTGTAATCAACCACCGAATCCATCAGGTGTATGAGAGAATTATTGGAGGAAAAAAACATTGATATGTTGTGGTCATCGAGGTGGGATAGTGTCAAAGGAAATATGAAATAAAATGAAAATAAACTACCTTATAAAGAAATACCCAAAAATGGAAAACCATCTTCAAATGAAATCATGAAGTACCAAAAATAAAAACGAATACCCCTTTGAAAAATAAGCAAGTAACTTGATCTAAAACCTCTAAAAAAATAAATAAATAAATAATTTCTTCAACTAAATCATGAGTTTTCAGAAAAAAACAATACGGTGGTTTCATTTTGGTGGGTGGTAGAATTATTAAGTCTATTCAATCATCAATTAGATGAATGATATAGTATCACAAATTCTTTTGAAATCCATAAAAGTTACATTCATTATTCATGTGCACATTCATTATGTAAAATGATCCATGTTCATAAGCTCATTAATATAAAACTCATCATCATTCTCAATAAAAAATACACAATAATAGAGATATTCCCATTTTTATGAACAAATAATTATGATGTTATGTTAGATTTTATCATCAATGAGAATATTGAAAAGGATATACTACTCTATGTTACAATCCCATAAGACTTAATGGATGACCTATATTTCAGGGTCATTTGGATGATATAAAGGGATACACTGGTGTTTAATACTCTTAAAAAGGGGTAAATAGTTTATAATAGAGTTTTGTGTCTTCTAAAAATACATAATGGTCCACACTGATGTTTTTTACATCAAATAAGTTAAATTTTTTATCATGGAGTTTTTACTCTCCATGATGGTGAAATATTAAGATTAATTTTATTATGTTCCATAAAAAATAATATATAAATATTTATTTTAGTTCAATTAATGAATGATGATATGTTTACACTAATTTTAATTTTTTATTGGAATAAATTAATTTCTCAATAAGGATGATTTACTCCTGTACTATGATCATGTACTCAAATGGTATGACTTGAATAATATGTTTTTTAGTTTATAATCTACATTTTAGTTAAAAATACACATCACATGATCAAAACTAAGAAAAATAGTAATATTGTTTTGATACTTTAGGAAAACAATCCATAAGTCATTTTTGATGTGTATAAATCAACCACACCTCAATCCGATACATAATGTGCCCAGTATGACTCAAAGTGTCCATTATCAATTTAAAATTGACATTTTAGTTCAAAAAGTGTCACTCACTAAAAATTTGGAAAACAAACTTGGATTTTCTTGATAATTTAGGACAATAATTAATAATTAGTTTTTTATGTATAAGAATCAGTCTCACATCAAACCCACACATGATGTGACCTGTATGACTCAAAGTGCATGTTTTGAGTTTAAAATGAATTTTAGTAAAAAACAAAAGCGACGTACTCAAAACCTATAAAAACATTTGGATTATTTTGATACTTTAGGAAAATTATTTATAAGTCATTTGGGATGTGTATGAATCATCCAAACCTCAATATGATGCACAATGTGGCTAGTATGACTCTAAGTGAATTTTTTTATTTAAAATTGACATGAATTTTACTAAAAAACACAAGTGACATACTAAAAACCAAGGAAATAAATTTTGATTATTTTTATACATTAAAAAAATATCCATAATACATTTTGGATGTGTATAAATAATCCTAAACTCAATTAGACACATAGTGTGATCAGTATCACTCAAAGTACATATTTTATTTAAAATTGACATTAATTTTACTAAAAAAGATAATTTACATACTCAAAATTTAGAAAATGTATTTTGATTTTTTAATAATTTAGGAAAATGATCCATAAGTCATTTTTTATATGTAGTAATCATCCTCACCTAAATACAATATGTGATGTGCTCAGTATGACTCAAAGTGTTTGTTATTAGTTTAAAATTGACATTTTAGTACAAAAACATTTCACTTACTAAAAATAGAGAAAAAACTCTTATGGTGTCTTGATAATTTATAAAAATGATTCATAATTTATTTGTGATGTGTAGGAACTAGTCTCACATAAAACACACACACTATGTGACCGGTATGACTCAAAGTACATGTTTCTTATTTAAAATTTCATTTTAGTCAAAAAAAATTTGAATGCTCAAAATAAATAAAAAACATTAATATTGTTTTTATACTTTATTAAATCAATAAATAAGTCATTTGGGACATGTAATAATCATATTAACCTCAATCTGATGCAATGTGTGATTGATATGACTATAATTGAATCTTTTTATTTAAAATTGACATTATTTTTTCTAAAAAAGACAACTGACATACTTAAAACCAAGAAAACACATCCATATTATTTTTATACCATAGGAAAATGATCCATAAGTCATTTTTTATGTGTAGGAATCATCCATACCCCAATATGATATATGATGTTCCCGGTATGACTCAAAGTTCCCATTATCAATTTAAAATTCACATTTTAATATAAAAAGTATCACTCCCTGAAAACTGATAAAAAATGCTCAGATTGTCTTGATAATTTAGGAAAATGATTAATAATTAATTTGTGATGTATAGAAGTTAGTCTCATATCAAACCCACACAGGATGTGACCGGTATGACTCATAGTGCATGTTTCTAGTTTAAAATGACATTTTAGTAAAAATCAAAGGTGATGTACTCAAAACCAAGCAAACGTATTTATATTTTTTTGATACTTTAGTAAAATGATCCATAAGTCATTTTTGATCTGTAAAAATCATCCACAACTGAATATGATTCACGGTGGGACTAGTATGACTCCAGGTGAGTTTTTTAATTTAAAATTGACATTAATTTTAATAAAAAAGACCACTAGTATACTCAAAACCAAGAAAATGAATTCATATTATTTTGATACTTTAATAAAATGACCCATAAGTCAATTTTGACATGTAGTAATTATCTGTACCTTAATTTGTCCCATGGTGTGACCGATATGACTCAAAGTGTTTCTTTTTATTAAAAATTAACATTAATTTTACTAAAAAATACAACTGACATACTCAAAAATGATAAAACACATTCTAATTATTTTGATAATTTAGGAAAATGATCCATAATTCATCTCGGATGTGTAGGAATCAGTTGAACCTCAATCAGACACATGGTGTGACCAGTATGGATCCAAGTGTGTTTTTTAATTAAAATTGACATTAATTTTATTAAAAATGAAATATGACATACTAAAAACCAATAAAATGTATTTATATTGTTTTTATAATTTAGGAAAATGATCCATAAGTCATTTTCGATGTGTATCAATCAACCTCACCTCATTTTGATACATGATTTGTCTGGTATGACTCAAAATGTTCATTATCAATTTAAAATTGACATTTTAGTTCAAAAATTTCCATTCACTAAAAACTAAAAAAATGAAATTGGATTGTCTTAATAATTTAGGAAAATGATTCATAATTCATTTATGACATGTCGTAATCAGTCTCACGTCAATCCCACACATGATGTGACCGGTATGACTCAAAGTGTGTGCTTCCAATTTAAAATAACATTTTAGTAAAAAAATGACATACTTAAAACCAAGGAAAAACATACATATTATTTTTATCCTTTATTAAAATGATCCATAAGTCATTTAATATGTGTATGAGTCATCCGTACCTCAATCTGACACACAGTGTGACCAATATGAATCCAAGTGCATCTTTTTACTTAAAATTGAAATTAATTTTACTAAAAAACACAAATGACATACTTAAAAACAAGAAAATTCATTTGGATTGTTTTGATACTTTATGAAAACGACCAATATGCCATTTATAACGTGTAGGTCACCTCAATCCGATGCATGGTGTGACCGGTATGACTCTAAGTGTGTCTTTTTATTTGAAATTGATATTAATTTTGCTAAAAAAGACAAATGACATACTCAAAACTAAGAAAAATCATTCGTATTGTTTTGGTACTTTAGAAAAATAATCCATAAGTCTTTTGGGATGTTTTGGAATCATCCTTACCTCAATCAGACACACAGTGTGACCGATATGACTCTAAGTGCATCTTTTTATTTAAAATTGACATTAATTTTACTAAAAAAGATAATCGGCATACTCAAAACTAAGAAAACTCATTCGTATTATTTTAATACTTTAGTAAAACGATCCATAAGTCAGTTTTTATGTGTAGTAATTAGATACAGCTCAATCTGATACATGATGTGCCTGGTATGAATCAAAGTGTCTGTTATCGGTTTAAAATTGGCATTTTAGTATAAAAAAACATCATTCACTAAAAACTGAGAAAACATTATCATATGGTCTTTATATTTTACGAAAACAATTCATAATTCATTTTTGATGTGTAGGAATCAATCTTACATCAAACCCATGCACGATGTGGTGGGTATGACTCAAAATGTGTGTTTCTAATTTAAAATGACATTTTAGTAAAAAACAAAAGTGGCATACTCAAAATTGAGAAAACTCATTTAGATTGTTTTAGTACTTTATAAATAATATCCGTAAGTCATTTTGGATGTGTAGGAATCAAACAAACCTCAATCCGGCACATGGTGTGATCAGTATGACTCCAAGTGCGTCTTTTTATTTAAAATTGACATTATTTTTGCTAAAAAAGACAACTAACATAATAAAAACTAAGTAAACACATTTAAACTATTTTGATACTTTATAAAAACAATAAATAAGCTATTTGTGACATGTAAAAATCATCCAAACCTCAATACTATACATAATGTGATTGGTTTGATTCAAAGTGTTCGTTATCAATTTAAAATTGACATTTTAGTTCAAAAACTGTCACTCACTAAAACCTAAGAAAACATGCTCATATTATCTTGATAATTTAGGAAAATGATTAATAACTCATTTTTGATTTATAGGAATCATTCTCACATCAAAACCACACGCTATGTGACTGGTATGACTCAAAGTGTGTGTTTCTAGTTTAAAATGACATTTTCGTAAAAAACAAAAGTGATATACTCAAAACCAAGGAAACACATTTGAATTGTTTTTATACTTTAGAAAAATAATAAATAAGTCATTTGGGACATTTAAGAATCAAAATCACCTCAATCCAATGCATGATGTGGCTAGTATGACTCAAAGTGTGCCTTTTTTATTTAAAATTGACATAATTTTATTAAAAAAGACAACTGACATATTCAAAACCGAGAAAAATCATTCATATTATTTTGATACTTTAGGAAAATGATCCATAAGTCATTTGTGACATGTAGTAATCGGATAAACCTCAATATGATGCATGAAGTTCCCAGTATGACTCAAAGTGTTAGTTATCAATTTAAAATTGACATTTTAGTACAAAAAAGTATCACTCACTGAAAACCAAGAAAATGCACTTGAATTGTCTTAATAACTTAGAAAAATAATTCATAATTCATTTTCAACATATAGGAATCAGTCTCACAACAAACTCATTCATGATGTGACCTTTATGACTAAAAGTGCATGTTTCTAGTTTAAAATGACATTTTAGTAAAAAAACACAAGTGGCATACTCCAAACCGAGAAAATGCATTCATATTAATTTTATGCTTTAAGAAAAATATCCATAAGTCATTTGGGATGTTTAGGAATTATCCACACCTCAATTCGATGCATAGTGTGACTGATATGACTCCCAGTGTTTCTTTTCAATATATAACTGTCAATTTAGTTTAAAAGATGTATCACATCACCAAAACTGAACAAATGATCCTAGATTTTTTTCTCATCATTATGTATGATATTAATTAATTAATTTTATTATCATTTTTCATCTTATACTTATTTAGTTAATTTTCACAGATATAATTCTTGAATATGAATAATAAATGCTGTGACATGAAATAATCAACCACAACTCAATCCGATACACAGTGTTCCTAGTATGACTCAAAATCTAGTTTAAAATTAACACTTTCTATTTAATTTATTTCTTAATATTATTACTAAAATAAGAATTTATTTTATATAGGTGCATTATTTTGCTTGAGAAGGGGTGGTATTTTATATAGGCACATTATTTTTCTATATAATAGTGTTTTTTTGTATCTGTGTTGTAAATTTAATTTCATTTAAATTCTGTATTTGTATATGATTTTGTTAATTTCTAGTTCCACAGTGTGCTGTTACAATGAACTATAGTATGCCCTGTTTCTGATGCTGTAGTGTGTTGTAACATTACACTACAGTATGCCCCTTTATCATCACTACTAAATTCACCAATAAAATATGTATTTATCACAACATTTAGTAGTAATGATAAAGGACTCATTTATAAATGAATTTATTAGTACTAATAAATAATACCTTTATCAATGCTAAATAAAAGTACTGATAAATGAGTAATTTAATGAAATTTTTTTAGAACCGATAAAGGACCCATTTATCATCTCTTTTTTAGCACTGATAAAATCCTAGGTCTTTTAACCACACTATGGTAGTTAGAGATTTTTAGAGATGATAAAGGCCTATTATAGCACTGTTAAAGGCCTATTTTTTAGTAGTGTATATGCATCTCATTATTTTACTTTATAGAAATAAAATTTTCCCATAGAACACCATGGACATGGATTTATTTAGGTTATATCATTTCTATCAAAGGGCATGAGATATCAACTTCCATTAAAGAACATAACGGAAAAATCCATCCTCACATTATTCATTAATGAAATATTACTCATGATACACCCAAATTATCCTACCTCACTATAAAAATATTTTATCATGGTTTTACTCAATAATTAAAAGTATGCAACTCATAATACTCATTAATAATAATCTTAAAATATAAGGACCAATACACATATCCGCAAATAGGAACATCCAATGAAACATATAAATGTGAATTTCTTATTGGTGGGTCTTATTCTCATAATATCCTACACTGGATATTACCAAGGTCGTACACCAAGAGAAGGCACCTAAAAGTCCTATGAGTCTCCACCCCTTATATCCTGTATCATTTATTTTCCCCAAATGAAATCATCTAGATATATAACATATATTTAATAATAGTTTCATAACACTTCTAGTTTATCATCATAGTTGAGAACTTCTATAACCTTCTAGAACGATAGATACTCTTAGAACATTATCACATACCAGTTTACATAGAAAAACAATCATGTTGTGATAAAGATTTTATAAATATTCAAAGATATGAATATAAATTATCATAAAGTACACATAAGTTAGTTTTAGGGAACCAATTCCAATGTAATACTACTTATACGAGATCGAAATTCTAAGAACCTTCAGTCTTCTAGATCTTACATGATACTCATTCTTTTACTGAGATATGAATTTAGTCAATAGGTCCACCATGTTCTCTTCTATGGGCACTTTTCTCATAACAAATCCACCCCTCTGATAAAAATTCCTCAATAGGCGATACTTTTGGATTATATGCTTTGTCTGTTGGTGCGACCTTGGATCCTTTGCAAGATCTACCAATACAGTATTAGGAAAATACAATGTGATAGGGTATTTAAAACTAGGTACCACATCAAGATCTTGGAAAAAGTTTTACATCCAAACAACTTCCTTGGATACATTAGAAGCCTCTATATACTTGTTCTTCACTACAAAATCAGCAACAACTAGCTGCTTTGAACTCTTCTAGATCACATATCCTTTGTTGAGATAGAAAACATATCTTGACTGCGACCTCAGATCATTCTTATCTCACTAGTATAAAAATGGTTTTTAATGTTGTTAGTTTGATGTTGGTTGCATATAGGCTGATGTAATATATGTTTCTGGAGAATTTTTGGTGTTAGTTTATTTAAAAACCGATGAAAAAAATTATATTTTTTTTCTACTAAGTTTTAGACTATTTCCTAAGCTTCGATTTGACTAGTTGTGAAGCAAAAATAGAGTTACAAATTAAAAGTTATGATTGTCAGAAGTTAATATTTTCTAATAGAAGTCTTAAAAAAATCCATCTTTTAAAGATCACAACTTTTAATCCGTAACTCCGTTTTAGCTCCACGACTAGTCAAATCTAAGCTTAAGAAATTATCTAAAATATTGTATTTTTTTTTTCATTTTAGGCGTCGGTTTTCATAAAAACCGATGCCAAAATGATTTATTTAATTTTTTGCATTGGTGTTTTTAAAAACTGACACCAAAACATTTTTTTTAGTTTTTGGTGTGGGTTTTAAAAAAAACCGACGTAAAAAGTGTTTTTTTAATTTTAGAATCATTTTATTTAAAAAATAATGCCAAAAATATTTTTTTTTTACTTTTTGGCAACGGTTTTTAAAAAAACCAACGTGAAAAACAATTTGTTTTTTACTTTTTAGCATCTGTTTATTTAAAAACCGGTGCAAAAATGTATATCAATTAGCATTTTTGGCGTCGATTTTCTACAAAACCGATGCCAAAAGACCAATGTAAATCCACTTTCACGTTGGTTTCAAACAAAACTGATGCCAAAGAGTATTATCCAATATGCGAGATCAAAATTTCAATTTTTTCAGAATGCGCGTTTAACTTTTTAAAATCCCGCCTACATTACCATTCAACGCTATTGAAAATATTTTCATTTACTCTATATAAATCCATTTTATCCTTCATTCAAAATTTTAAACCTCTTCAATTCAATCAAGTTTGCAACGCAGCTTCAATCATTATTTTTAACACAGTACCTATTCTAATCGTTTACTTTATTTGTTATTATTTTCCTCCATTTCAAAACAACTCGATTAGCTTGCTTATAGAGATGATTAATTATTATTATCAAGTTACAAATATTGAACATTCGAATGAAATTTACCAGATTTGGTGTAAATTTAATTATCGATCACCATTTTCATTTGGTGTATGTGATTTTAATTTATGTTTATCAAAATTTATTTGAAAAGAGTTGTACCAATCGAAACTTTGACAAGTTCAATTTCCGACGACCATAAATTTTGATCCGTAACTCTGTTTTTGCTCCACGACCTATCAAATAGAAGCTTATGAAATGCTCTAAAACATGGAATAAGAAAAAGTTACTTTTTGGCATTGGGTTTTGTAAAAACCGAAACCAAAAATATATATTTTTTCATTTATGGTGTCTATTTTTTTAAAAAATCGACACCGAAACTATTTTTTAAACTTTTTGGCGCCATTTTTTAAGGAAAACAATGCCAAAAATGATACACATGGATTTGTTTTGCGTCGTTTTTTTACAAAAACCACACTAAAAAACAAATTTAATTCATTTTTGGTGTCAGTTTATAAAAACCTACGTAAAAATTCATATTTTTTATGTTGGTGGCTTCAACATCGGTTAAAAACCGATGACAAAATTAAAAAAAACCAACGTTAAAGACCATTTTCTACTAGTGTATATTTTAAAACTAGAATCATTATAACCCCTAATGACCAGATCCTCGTAATCTCCATACACCAAGAACATATACTTAGTTCTTCTCAGATACTTGAGGATAAACTTAATAATAGTCCAATGTTATTCTCCTAGATCATCTTGATATCTACCTACCATAATCAATTCATAGACAACATCTATTCTAGTATATAAGATGTCATACATGATTGATCCCATCGTTAAAGCACATGGGATCTTACTCATTATCTCTTTCTCATGTTGCGTATGAGGACACATTTTATTATAAATATGTAAACCATGTGACAATATAACCAATATTCTCTTGGATTGTTCCATACTAAATCTATTTATTATCTGGTCAATATATGTACTTTGACTTATTCCAAGAAGCCTCTTGGATCTATCATGAGTTATCTTGATTCCTAGAATATAGGCCGCTTCACCTAAGTCCTTTATAGAGAAACATTTGTTTAACCAGTCCTTAACAGACTTTAAGAATGGTATATCATTTATAATAAGTAATATTTCATCAATATATACTACTAGGATAATGACTGCATTTCCACTAAACCTCTTGTAAACACATGGATCACATCTGTTCTTAATGAAACAAAATTCTTTTATAGCTTCATAGAACTGAATGTTCCTTGATCTGGATTCATGATTCAATCCATAAATGGATTTATGCAACTTGAAAATCCTTTTGGAATCACATGGAGTCACAAATTAGTTGTTTCATATAGACATCTTCCTGAAGGTTCCCATTAAGGAATGTAGTTTTGACATCCATCTTCCAAATCTCATAATCAAGGTAAGATGATATAGCAAGTATAATTTTGATAGAATTAAACATGTAAAATGGTTAAAAGGTTTCATCATTGTCAATTACTTGACATTTTTTAAACCCTTCAGCCACCAACCTTACTTTTTAGGAATTTACTTTACCTTCCATGTCCAGTTTTCTCTTGAATACCCATTTTCACCCTACAGGCTTTACATCAACTAACACATAAACCAGAACCCAAAATTGGTTATGATATATGGAATCCATTTTAGAATTTATGAATTCTCTCCATATTGTAGATTCTGAGATATTTACTACCTCTTTATAAGATATATGTTCATCATTGTCAACTAATAATGAGTCACCATCTTCAGTGACTAGAAAACCATATCTATCTAGTTCTCCTAACTCTCTTATGCTCTACACTATACTTGTTTTTTAGGAACTCCTTCTTCTATAAGGACCTATGAAATATTTTCCTGTACTAAATCTTGTATATCTTGAGAATTAACTTCATCAAATTCAATATTTATCCCACTATCCCTTTTGATTATGTGCTCCCTCTCAAGAAAGATGCCTTGTATGGAAAAAATCACTTTATTGTTTAAAGGGTTGTATAGGTAGTATCCATTTTTTCCCTTAGGATACCCTATAAAGACACACTTTTTGCCTCGAGGTTCTAGTTTGTTTCCTAAGAAGGCCTTAACAAATGCCTCACAACCCCATACATGTGTATGCGACAAAATGAGTTTCTTTCCACTCCATAACTTAAAGGGAATTCCATTTTCCTTTTAGTTGGTACTCAGTTTAATGTGTATGTTGTAGTTTGTAATTCATATACCCAAAATGATAACAAAATATCTACATGAATCATTATTTACCTTACCATTTCTAACAAGGTATGGTTACTCCTTTCACTAACACCATTCCACTTTTTTGTGTAAGTTGGAGTGAGTTGAGATAGAATCCCAATCTCCCATAGAAATTCAATAAAATTTTGGTTAATATATTCACTACCTCGATCTAATTAAAGATTATTAATCTTATTTCCAAGTTTATTCTCTACTTAATTCTTGAACTCCTTGAATTTCTCAAAGGACTCAGACTTATACCTCATTAAGCAGACATAACCATATCTTCTATAATCATTAGTAAAAGTTATGAAGTAAAAATACCCACCTCTAGATTCCACTAGAAATTTTCCACATAGAGCAGTGTGTACCAATATTAGAATCTATAAGTCCCTTTCACCCTATCCACCAAATGGAGGTTTGTTCATTTTCCTTGTAAATAATAATAAAATATTTCAAGTGGTTTTATATCATAAGAGTCTAAATAAACATCTTGATAGATCCTTGTCAAACAATTCTCATTTACATGACCAAGACAATGATGCCATAACTAGGTGTTATATAAGTCATGTGAACATGATTTGTTATCAATTTACAATACTTGGTTTTTATAATTTAATACATAAAGACCATTATTTAAATGTTCCATACTATAACATATATTTTATTTATAAAAGAAACAAATTTTATTTCCAAACTTGAAAATAAACCCATATGTATCTAGGAATGATACATAAATTATGTTTTTGGTAACTATTGTTACATAATAAAAATATTTTAAAACCAAAATCATTCCCATTGACAATGAAAGGTGGTAGTCATCAATGGCTAGAGTAGCTAGCCTCACACTACTAACAGCTCTCCAATCCACCTCTCCTCTAGAAATCTTTAGGAATATACTTGGCCCCTACATTAGGATAAATATTTGAGCACCACAATATGTATCTAATACCCAATGTGTAGATATTGAAATATTACAATTGATAACAAACACACCTTTATCTTCCCTTTTCTTATAGGTGCAGTTCTTATTCCAGTGGTCTGGATTTCCATATGAAAAACATACCATATCCTTTTCCTTTCTCTACATCTGTATCTTCCTCTTGTTGGAAGGATAGTTATTTAGAGTTTTAGACTTGTTATGAGTCTTGGGACCCTTCTCATTTTTCATCCTTTTCTTATTCACCATAAGGACCATAGTTTTATCATGACCCATATCTTTATACACTTGGGAAATAAAAGTAAGAATCTCAAAAAGACTCTTCTCATTATTGATCATATTGTAATTAATAATAAAACTAGAGAAGGTATTGGGTGGTGATGAATGTATGAGATATATACACAAATCATCCATGAATTTAATCCCTAATATGTCTAAGTGTTCAATCTAGCTAATAATATTGATACACGAGGCCCAGCTGGTGTAGAGTCTCTAAGATTAGTTGTAAAAAAACATTGGAGATATCGTATCTCTCTTGTATTGCCTTCTCTTGATAGAGATCCTGAAGGTGAGACATCATGGTATACACATCCATGTCCTCAGGTTCCTTCAAAATATTATTGGTAATGTATGATAGCATGAAGCACTAAACATATGTGGAATCATTCAAATATTTCTCATAGAGTGATAAATATTCATTAGTTGCCTCATTGCCAGGTGCATCATTAATATGTTCTTACAGCACATATAATTTCCTTTTGTGGTGCAGGATAATGCATAAATTCCTTTCCCAATCTTGGGAATTTATGCTGGTGAGAAGGTTATCCCTCTAAAATATAGATAGTAGTGATATGTTTTATGTCATTTTTATTACTATTTATACAAGTAAGATGAGAAAATATTTTGTACTTTATCTGATAAAATTTAGACAAATAAATAAGTATTATATTTATTAGTCTCCCACTATTTTATTGAAACCTAATAGTCCTCACCATTGGATTCAGAATATCCAGTTTATTGGATATTCTAGTTTAAAGGATTCATATTCCCCTTCTCATTACCTCAACTTTGGTTTTTCAAGAAACATTAATGGTTTTAGGTAGTAATTCCAAATTCCAACTTCATTAACTCACAATTCCTTGATATTTTGAGTGGGTTCCCCAATCCTGAAATCCTTAAATTGTATTTCCTCAACCCTTATTTCTCAGTTACACTAAGTCCTAATTTATAAGTCAACCCTTGATGTAAACTAAGTTAAGACAACCTAAAAATTCATGTTATAATTCCCTGATAATTGAAATCACCCCAACTTTGGCTGGTTAATAACTTTAAACTATGGTTTTATTTTAACTAAACTAGTGGAAGGCTATACCAACTTGATATATAATTGAGGGATTTTATCTTTTATGTAGAAATTTCCAATTATTATATTTATCACATGCTTGTTAATGTTAAGTGGATTTACTTAAGTGATTAACTATGTATTAGATAATATTTACACATAATACAATTTATATTAGTTATATATTTCATGATTATTAATTCATTAATTCATGTGATCGTGAAAAAACATCCATAAATAAATAACCATGAAACTTAATAGAAATAAAATACTAAAGTGGTAAGATATAGATCTTTTACTAATGTTTAGTTTATCTAGCGGTTGATGAACTAGCCAATGACCTATGGGGAAAACAACTTGAACCAATTAAGGTTCATTTTATAGATTTTCACTTGTCTAGCTATGTATCTCTCTTGGATTGGTTTCACCTAGATTCCAAACTTGAACCACCTCCACTAGATTGGGAGCTCCATCGATTACATATTTTTTTACTCCCACACAGGTGAGAGGAAAAGGGTTTACATAAAAGAAACCATGGGCACACAAACTCTTACATAATAAGAGGAGAGAAGGAACACAAGCCAAAAATTTAATTTAATAATAGATTAAACAAAACCAATCACATAAAAAGGTATGGTCTATGATCAAGATCATCCACATGCATGAAACGAATTACGCATTTAATAAAACTAACATTAAATTCTTATTCATTTTTATTTAAGATAAATCATGCTCAAATCAATTAATTATCTTCTTTAATTAATCAATTATTTTATCTTAATTCTCATCCTAACTTCCTTGAGATTATCATCCATCATAATTTTTTAAAAATTAAATAAATTTATTTAAAATTAATTGTTTACATAAATGTACCTTAGAGGAAACACGATTAATACCTATATGAATCTATCCAACATTTATTATAATCATATACTATTTAATATTGTGACATATGGAATAAATGACTTATCATGCACCTTCATGAAGTGTACTATCAACTTAATTATTACATGAATTATATGATTTTTTGATCACATGTTATGCTTCAATGCATGTTGAGTAATAGCTGTAATATGACTAATACATGTTATGCTAATTAGAACATTATGTAAAAATTAATTAAACACACACACATACACACACACACACATATATATATATATTAAAACCCATCACATGGAGTGTCCTATCAACTTAATGACCACACACAAGCACATTCTGATAAGGTTTTCATATTATAATAAATTAATTTTAATTCTGTGTAATTTGGTGTAAGTACATGGTGTGTACAGGTCAGATACATAACATGTACGTATCTCACCATATATCCAGGGCACATTCCAAGGGACTCAGTGTGTAAATTGTTCCTCGTAAAAATTGGAGTACATGACATGTACAGAGGGATACATAATGTATGGTCTTCGAGTTACATGTTCACCTGACATGTAGGCCATGTATGTAAATACACAAACCATCTATGACTTAAAGGACTATATGCTATGTATGTAGGCTACACAACATGTACTCTGGCTAACCATGTTCCAGGATGGACCAGTCAACACATGGTGTAAGAAATGAAATGCACAACATGTATTCAATGCACATGGTTTGAATTAATTTTGAATTAATTCTTCATGAATTGAACACAGGTACATGACATGTAACTCTAATTACATGGAATATACTCTTGTGTTATCTGGTCAGAATCCTTAGCACCTCTAGATTAGATCTTTGATTTTATTTCATTTATAAAATTAATCAATTTGATTAGATCTATGAGAAATGATGTGGAAGAAGCAGATATCACAATTCATATTAAAATAATGATTAATCATAAATTGAAAACTAAATGACAAATGTGTAAATCAATAAACGATCTTTAAATAATTATAAATAATCATGTGACCACTATGAGACCACTTGTAGGTTCTGAGCTCATTGGAAGCATGCGTTGGGTTGTGACCAAGTTTTATTTTTTTTTTCATGATTGATGATCAATTTGAGATTTACATGATGATAAATTCCATGATCAATGGATTTTAATCAAAGAAAACATAAAATGGATAAAACACTAGTACCAAAGGGAGGAATCATCACAAATTATTTATAATTAATTTAATCAATTAAAGAATTAACTTGCGTGAATTATTTCTTTCTTGATGGACCTAACAATATATATGAATTGTACCATCATTGTGTTTAATGAATCAATAGAAGATCCCATATAGAGGCGATCTACAAATGTTCCAAAAATTTATGATCATCACTGGTTGCGCCCAAATTTAACCTATCGGTAAAAGCGGTCGTTGAAGTACAAGTAGGGATCGAATCCACAGGGACCGAAGAAGAAACCTTGAGACACTTTGATTAGATGCGGGATTGGATATGCAGTGGCCAACATTGGATTGAATTTATTTGAAGAAATATTTATTTAATTTAAATAACAAAACAAATAAAATTACTTGAATTAAAACAACTAATTAAGGTGAGCCGATCCTAGGTTGTCTCTTGGGCTTTATTGGATGTATTTGTTTTTCATTTGATTTTCTGTTCATCGGTTCAAGAGGTATCCATTAAATGAAATAATTCCTCAATATCATTCTCCGATTTAATCCATACACAATTTCAAGGCTAATCACCAATTCACTTAGAGGATCAATTAAATGAGCACTGTAAGGAATTGGATCGTACTAGCACTCAAAATGTGTCGTCGTTAAATTCGGTGAAGACAAAGAAGAAGATAAATCAAAGAAAGGAACTCTTAAAATAAAGAACAAATTTATGAATTTAAGAACATCAAATAACATTCAATCCAACTTATGCAACTCCCTAGGATCAACCCATAAAATGTTAGCCCTCCATTGATGTTATTCTATCAATGGAAGCGGGTAATTGACTTAATGAAGCAGGATTGAAGAAGAAAGAAAAAAACATTAATCAAAATGAACACTCCACCATTGTGTGATGAATTCACAAGTGCGGGTGTGAATAAATTCAAACTATGATTCAATGGTATCAACGTGTAAAAAAAAGTAAAAATAAAAGTGAAGAAGAAGAAATTTTATTAAAATACTAAACGTGAATGAAAAACTTACATTAGAGAAATTGACAATGCCATTACAAAACGAAAGCGGGAAATTACAATTGAAAGAAAAACTTGGATTCAAAGGAAAATGTTAGATGATAATTTAATTCACCACCATCTCCTTATATAGGCATATTAGGAGCCTTAGTTCCACCCCCAACATTAAATTAACCCCCCAAAAATTAAGAGAGTCAAAAGGAGGGTGAAGAATCAAAAGAAAATTGACGTTTCGAAGTTGACCCAGAAAACTGTCCAGATTCGTCCTCCATTTTGACGTGTGGGTTTGACACTTCATATGGCCGAATCCGAAGGTGTCATAAATATAAATTATCTTCTTCCATGTGTCTTCTAGAAGATCTAAAAATATCAGGAAATTTGTCTCATCTGTTTGGAAGTTATGGTCGAAATGGTGGGACGGATTTCTGTGCATTAATGACGAGTCCTCCATTTAAATCTCAACTTCAGATCCCTTTATCATCATGAAAACATCAGAATTAGCTCTGGATAAAGTTTAATAAAATGATCCTCAAATTTTTATCTTTATACTGTATAAATTTGAGCTTCATTGGACTTGGTTTCTGGGCCCCACATTTGTTTGATGGGCCTTAGGCCCATTATGCTTTTTCTAGCAAGTTTCTGCCTTCAGGCGCAAAATTATCGATCTTCCTTTGGGATTCATCCATCGGACCTAAAAGATAAAATGTTTCAAACAAAGTGATAAATCATATCCCAAAATTTCAAATTAAAATGATTAATATTGTAATTTCCACAAGCAAATTATTGAGTGGGCCCAAATTGACATTTTAAGCATGAATTGCACAATGATGGGAAATGAAGTTCAATTTTTGAATTGGACTAAAATTGATGTTTATGAACTTTTAAACACATTAATATTAAGATCTTAACAATGAATATTATCCACTTTCAGTGACTAATCACACCCCCCAACTTGAGTTTTGCTAGTCCCGAGCAAAATAAATTACAAATATGAAATCCAAATCCCCTTTTCTAAAAATATTTAAATACACATTACTCACCCAAATATCTAATACCAAAAAATTATGAAAACCCATCAAAATCATTTAAAACAAGCTAGGTCCATAAGCATATCCCAAGCCCAAGCCCATTCCTTTGTTCAAATTCATCGCCACATTTCATCCAATTCCAATTAAGCATGATAAAGTGTTGTGGATCATAAAAGATATGGGGCCCATTTTATTGTTCAAGGGGAAAAAATGGAAGCGCTAGGTGGGAATCACATTAAACCTTAAGATGAGTATCCATTTTTTTTAATTTTTTTTTTTGATTTTTTTTTGATTTTTTTTAACCACAATAGATATGAAAAGACTAACTCTGGGCAAGACAACTATGGAGTCACGATCCCCAAGTGCCGGACGCCACACATTTTGTCAATTTCATGATCTACAATAGAGATATAAAGCCTAACTCTGGGCAAGACAACTATGGAGTCACGATCCCTAAGTTCCGGATGCCACGCATTTGGACAAAACATTTCTCTATGTGGTCATTATTATTTTTTTCAATTTTTTTTTTGTTTTTTTTTTGTTTTTTTTTGAATACTCAAATTAAACTAAAAGTGACCCCAGAACCCTATGCTATAATGAAAGGGACCCAAGAACTCAAATTTACACCCACGATCCAGTAGACGTGTATTGTGGCATTTTTATTAAGTGGATGAAAATGTAAACATTGAAAAATCACATCGGACAACCGCACTATCCAAAAACTATGCTCATGAACTTAAACTTGCATTAAAATCAGAATCATGGAATGAAAAATTTATTTGATATCCAATTTTAGAGTTTGAAATGTGTGTTTATCATGTTTAAGGTTATTGGAATTTTTATTTTCATGCATGTTTTTATTCAAAAAAAAGATTTTTTATCCCCCCCCAACTTAGAATAACACTATCCCCAGTGTTTAAAGAAAAGAAAAGTTAGAAGGGGGTAGGAGAAGAGTTCAATGAAGAAATTTAGAATGAAAATCATGGAATGAAGTCACCTGGTGTTTGATGATAATAGTGCATGCCATAGTCTCCCTTCAATCCTGGATTTGAGTCTCAGCGGCTTGGATGGTGGTGAATGGATTTTCCTTATGGATTTCAACATGTCCTTTTATTTTTTTTAACCTATAAAAAAAAATAAAACAAAACAAAATAAACTGATGATACATTGTCTTCTTTATATTTTCTGGGTAAGGTATTACTCATAGATCACACCACGTGACACGGATGAATATGACGCTCCCCTTTCATACCCATCCTTACTCATAAAAGAATAACAACTCAACAGTTTATGGTAATTTATTATATGAAAAAAAAATGATTCAAAATTATTAGAAACATGAAAACCATGGGTTTCCTCCCATGCAGCGCTTCTGTTTAACGTCGTTGGCTCGACTTGTACCTCCCAACTTATCCAATTCCAACTTTCAACATGTTTAGGACCCCATTTTTGTCCACTTCAACTTGATTAAGATTGATTTTCTTGAGTTCGGAAGAAAGTAAAATAATTTTGAGCTCGGTTTCATTGAAATTTCCTAAAGGAGATTGAAAAATTAAATCAAAATCAGTTTCTTCTCCAAAACATTTAGAAAGAATTGGTTCATTTTGAAAATAAGATTCATCCTGAAAATTGTCCAGTTGAATATCAGAAGTGTGTATGGGATCAATGTTTGATATTTCTCCCAATTTTTCAGTGATTAGTGTTTTTGAAAAATCATTAATGGACTTATATTTAGGAAACTCAATCCATGATGTCAAATTTTCCTCTTTTGAATCCAAAAAATCAATTTCCTCCTGATTTAAAGACCCTTCAAAAACTCCTCGATCCTCTCTAATTATCCCAAATCCTAAGGTTGGTTCTTCTTTCAAGGCATGAGGAGTTTGTGTGTTACAAGATTCTTCTATAAATATTGAGTAAGGGATGGTTTGAGTGGGAATGGGGTCCACACAAGTTTTAATGCTTTGTAGTTCTTGTCTAAAACTTGATACCTCTGAATTCATTTTTTCCATTTGTTCACACAATTTTTGAAGAATTGTTTCAGGATTAGGATTGATAGATGTTTCAACATCATGGACTTCCTCATTATTCATCTTTTGAATCATTCTTGATAGGTATGGAAATTGATCTTTTAAACCTTCATCATTACAAATTTCATTCATGTTATCAGGTGTAGGGTATTCATTCAAAGGTTGATTAAAAAAGGTTGGTGATTCCCAATGTGGATTTTCAAAATTATTCCATCCTGAGTTTGTGAAGGGATATTGTTAATGATACTCCATTGGAGTTGAATGAAATTTGGATTTGGATTTGTTTTTTTTGGAAAAACAGAAAGGGGAAAAGAAAAGAGAAATAGAGGTGAGAAAAGAGAAGTTTGGTGAGAATAGAAGGTGGGTGTCTAAGAAAACTTACTTGGGTCCCCGGCAACGGCGCCAAAATTTGTTTGCGCCCAAATTTAACCTACCGGTAAAAGCGGTCGTTGAAGTACAAGTAGGGATCGAATCCACAGGGACCGAAGAAGAAACCTTGAGACACTTTGATTAGATGCGGGATTGGCTATGCAGTGGCCAACATTGGATTGAATTGATTTGAAGAAATATTGATTTAATTTAAATAAAAAAACAAATAAAATTACTTGAATTAAAATAACTAATTAAGGTGAGCCGATCCTAGGTTGTCTCTTGGGCTTTATTGGATATATTTGTTTTTCATTTGATTTTCTGTTCATCGGTTCAAGAGGTATCCATTAAATGAAATAATTCCTCAATATCATTCTCCAATTTAATCCATAAACAATTTCAAGGATAATCACCAATTCACTTAGAGGATCAATTAAATGAGCACTGCAAGGAATTGGATCGTACTAGCACTCAAAATGTGTCGTCGTTAAATTCGGTGAAGACAAAGAAGAAGATAAATCAAAGAAAGGAACTCTTAAAATAAAGAACAAATTTATGAATTTAAGAACATAAAATAACATTCAATACAAATTATGCAACTCCCTAGGATCAAACCATAAAATTTTATCCCTCCATTGATGTTATTCTATCAATGGAAGTGGGTAATTGACTTATTGAAGCGGGATTGAAGAAGAAAGAAAAAAAACATTAATCAAAATGAACACTCCACCGTTGTGTGATGAATTCACAAGTGCGGGTGTGAATAAATTCACACTAAGATTCAACGGTATAAACGTGTAAAAAAGAAGGAAAAATAAAAGTGAAGAAGAAGAAATTTTATTAAAATAATAAACGTGAATGAAAAACTTACATTAGAGAAATTGACAATGCCATTACAAAACGAAAGCGGGAAATTACAATTGAAAGAAAAACTTGGATTCAAAGGAAAATGTTAGATGATAATTTCATTCACCACCATCTCATTATATAGGAATATTAGGATCCTTAGGTCCACCCCCAACATTAAATTCACCCCCCAAAAATTAACAGAGTCAAAAGGAGGGTGAAGAATCAAAAGGAAATTGACGTTTCGAAGTTGACCCAGAAAACTGTCCAGATTCGTCCTCCATTTTGACGTGTGAGTTTGACACTTCATATGGCCGAATCCGAAGGTGTCATAAATATAAATTATCTTCGTCCATGTGGATTCTAGAAGCTCTAAAAATCTCAGGAAATTTGGATCATCTGTTTGGACGTTATGGTCGAAATGGTGGGACGGATTTTTGTGCATTAATGACGAGTCCTCCATTTAAATCTCAACTTCAGATCCCTTTATCATCATGAAAAAATCAGAATTAGCTCCGGACACAGTTGAATAAAATGATCCTCAAATTTTTATCTTTCTACTGTATAAATTTTAGCTTCATTGGACTTGGTTTCTGGGCCCCACATTTGTTTGATGGGCCTTAGGCCCATTATGCTTTTTCTAGCAAGTTTCTGCATTCAGGCGCAAAATTCTCGATCTTCCTTTGGGATTCATCCATCGGACCTAAAAGATAAAATGTTCCAAACAAAGTGATAAATCATATCCAAAAATTTCAAATTAAAATGATTAATATTGTAATTTACACAAGCAAATTATTGAATGGGCCCAAATTGACATTTTAAGCATAAATTGCACAATGATGGGAAATGAAGTTCAATTTCTGAATTGGACTAAAATTGATGTTTATGAACTTTTAAACACATTAATATTAAGATATTAACAATTAATATTAGCCACTTTCAGTTACTAATCAATCACCATAAGAATCTCAGGGTGCTAGCACGGTCGATCCTATCACCCGCATCATCCACCTTTGAACACCATGAGAATAAATTCCAAAGTGTTCTCCTTGATCTCTCTATACTTGAGAGTGTGAGGTGGAGAAAGATCACTCTCCATTATTTGGTGCGTTCGTAGAGAGGGATCTCTTTAGGTCTTTAGAGGATTCTCTCTATCTGTCATTATGCACAACATAAAATGAATTGGATCCATTTGAAAAATAATATAATTGGGTTTAAATACCTCTAGGGTTTAGAAATAATATTTTCACAAGTTCCCTTTAATATTTATTTAATCCCTTGTAGAAACCCATGTCTAAAATAATAATAATAATATTATTTCCTTGACATGTTCATAACTTGAGAATAAAATTAAATATTATTTAATAAAATAATATTCAATATATATTATTTCTCACAAGACCTAAAAACCCATTCTTCCATTACTTCACAATATTTATCAGGCCCTGAATAATGACTATTTATTTAATAAATAAATATCAATTCATTATTCGTTAATAAATAAATAAATATTATATTCACTAAATAGAAAATAAATATTTATTAAATATTCTACTCATATTATATTATCTTGAATAACTGGTGACATAATATATGTGATCAAGAAAACATGAATAATAATTAAAAAATTGGAAGAAATAATATTTATTCAACTTTCTAAATAATAAATAATAATATAATATTTAATTGAGATTCTAGATAAACTTAGTGTGTGACCCTCTAGGCCTCTTTCTCAAGGGCATTATGAAAAGCAGTCTAAAGTCCAAGGTTAACATCTAAAAACATGCCAAGGCACCCATCAAGAAAGAAGTTTATGAAACAATGACATAATATCTCATATGGATGCTTATTGTATAATATAATTCCTTTATCATGATATCTCTAATCAAGTAGGTTGCATGTTAGTTCCATCAACCTATGTGCTCGATGTCTCTTTCTTTGAATTTTTGGAAATCAAACTTTCCCATAGAACAACATGGCCATTGATTTATTTAGCCTATAACATTTCCATAAAAGGTCCTAAGGTATCAACTTCCATTAAAGAACAGAATGTAAAAATAATCTCTTTCATTATTCATTAATTCAATATTACTCATGACAAACCCAACATATCCTACCTTGTAGTGAACATCTTTCATCATGGTTTTCATCAATACACCAAATTATGTGACTCATAGTACTCATTAATAATAACCTTAATGTATAAGGACCAATACACACTTTAAGAACCCAGATCTTCTTTTCAGGTACGTTTTCCTTTTTCTGGAGTTTTTAAGGAAAATGAATTTTCTGGAAATTTCACAAGTACACGCCGTGTACTTTATGAGTACACGCCGTGTACTCTGTTCCGGCTCGAAGCCGTGTGCTGGCCGTGTCCGGGCCACACACACGGTGTGTAAGGCTGAGGTGTAGGCCGGTTAATTCGGAGTACGAAAACATTGAAGTACACGCCGTGTACTCAAGAAGTACACACCGTGTACTTTTTTTTTCATTAAACGGACCGGGGTCGCGCCTAACCCCTATTTCCATATTCTTCTTCAGCTTTCGTCCGTCCGAGAGCGACCGTTCGACTGGATCTTCAACGGAGTCCTACCTCGCCGTCTGTTATCTGATTCGAGCACGGTCAGTTGCGTTGGAATCACAACGGTGAGTTCTTCCTTCTACTTTAGCCTCGTTTCTTGATTACTCCTCGCTTCCAAGTTATCGTGGGATGAAATTTTTGTGCGTTTTCTCATATCTACATTGTTCTAAGATGAATATGTTGTCGTGGTTCACGTATATCGATCTATTAGGATCGAGGTAGGTGGTTTGTGCCTTTCCGCAGAAAGTTGATGAATATTTTGTGCAAATTCCACCAATACCCTTGAACGGGGTATTGCGTGTTTCCTGTTTTGCCCTTGTTTCTTGCCTACTTTGCTTGATTGCTTTAGTGGAGGTTATTTCTTGTGATTAGGGTATTTTTTTTGTGCTCAGATTGCCTTTCCATGTTTGTTCTGCCTGTTTGGCGTTTTCCAGTTGTCATGCCTAGTTGTAGGATAGTGGAACTGTTGTTTTATTATTGCTGTTGAACCTTAGTTGTTAGACAAGTAGTTCTTGAGGTTTACATGGATGATGCACACGCGCTGAGCATGTTTAGTTATACTCAGGACAGTGAGAACCTAGAGTAGTAGACCAAAGAGAGAATTGACGGAAGGGATTCTCCAGAGTGTCTTTTAATTACGATGTGAGACCACAGGGGGAATTGACGTTGAGTGCTTCCCCAGAGAGTCTTTAGATCCACAACATGGGAGAAAGGGGGAATTGATGTTTAATGCTTCCCCAGAGAGCCTTTAGCACGATAGGAGACTATAGGGGGAATTGACGGTGAGTGCTTCCCCAGAGAGTCTACTTAATTACTTAGCTGAACCAGAGGGGTGAGACTGTGTGTGCCTCCCAGAGGGTTGCTAGTACTTATAGGTTGAACCATAGGGGTTAGATTGTGAGAGCTACCCATAGGGTTACCTGTTTCTTCTTTATTGCTGGCTGCTTACTTGTGTGCTATACTTGTTAGAACTGTGGATTGTAGCTGTTGTGCTTTTCTGTTTACTGCTTCTTGTTTTAGTACTGCCATGTATTCATTGACTGTTAGGCACAAATCTTTGGGTGATTTCCTACTGGGATTGTATCTCACACCCTGTTTGGGCTATGATTTTGGGCCCAAGCAGACTATGTTGCTGCAGGTATAGATAAGGTCAAGCGCCCTTCTACTTCAGGATCTTGTCTGCATCAGGAGTTGGGGAGCATGGGACCGAGTCGTGGCTCGCGATGCTGAGGAGATTACTTTATTTTATTTTGCACTTAGTTTCAGTTATATTTCATCACGTTGTTGTGTTTTCTGTTTTCCTTAGATACTTGTACCTGCTGCATCATTTTCATTATAGTTATATATATACATTACTTCCACTGTTTGGTTTCTGTTGTTATGCATGTTGTTTACTGCTTTTGCTGTTTATTGTTGTTTTCTTACTTTGTATACCTTACCGAATGAGGGCATAGTTTCCCCACCGAATCACCAAGGCCCTCGCTGCTAGTCGGAAGCCTTTGGCATTCGGGGAAACGCTCTTGAGGTCATGTGGCGAACCGGGTACGGGGCACCAGTGGAGGGGCTTCGGACTCGGGTCGTTACAAAGTGGTATCAGAGGGGTTATTTTCTCTTGTCTTACTGTTTGGAGACCTTAGCCAGGTATAGGATGGATTCGGTACTTGGCATTAAGCTGTGCCTGGGTGTAGCTAACCTGTGTACAGGGAAAAGCCATACTACCTCATTAATTGCAGTTTTCTAGTTTTGAGATTTTATAGTTGATCTGATTTCACCTAGAGTGATTCACATGACTTGTGCGGTTATTGTTTTAATATTTCAGTTCTATTTCTGTCGCAACCTGATGAGATGAGGGTATGCCATCTCATGCATCACATAGGCACTTGTAGGAATCACATTTCATGCATTCTTTCCATGCTATCTAGGGTGAATTAGTGATTGCATGCTGTTGTGATAGACGTTGTGTAGATTATGCATGCTGTTGTGATAGTTTCTTGATAGATTCTCTACTGCTATGTTAGAAAACTGTTGTTTTGTTCTTTTTTTAAAGTGAACACCAAATTTTGGTTCTTGAGGTGTTATGGGCCCTCACGAATCGGAATTTGGCATCTTTTCCCTTGTTTTTAGTGATTCTGGAATTCTGCGCAGTTTCTGAGCTACTACCCAGAAAAACCCAGAATACACGGCGTGTACTTTTTAGATACACGCCATGTAGTTTTCAGGCCATGTCACTGACCGTGTGAGCAGAACACAGTGTCGTAGGAGTAACTTTGGTAACACACTATGTACCATTGGTACATGCCGTGTGAGTTCGGAGCCGTGTACCCGACCATGTCACTAACAACACGGGTCGGGGAAGCTCGGGTAGAACACGCCGTGTCCGTAGGGAAAATGTCGTGTAGTCCTGTCCAGGTACCCGGCTATGTCATGAACAACACGGGCTGGTGTGACCTTCCTTTCCACACGCCGTGTTTTCTCAGAACACGCCGTGTAGTCCTGTCCAGGTGCCCGGCCGTGTCACGAACAAAACGGGCCGACGTGACCTTCTTTTCCACACGTCGTGTTTGTTCGGAACATGCCGTGTAGTCTTGCCCAGGTAACCGACCGTGTCACGAGCAACACGGGATGAGGTCACCTTCGCCTATACACTCCGTGTTTGTTTGGAGCACGCCGTGTAAGGTTCAACCGTGTAGACGACTGTGTGCTTAACAACACGGGCCGCCGAAGCCTTGTCCAGTACACACCGTGTTTGTTTCGAACACGCCGTGTAGCCTCGGGCTGAGTCGGACCATGTGGGTTAGCCGTGTAAGGAGACTCAGACATGGGAATAGTTTTCAAGTACACGTCATGTGTGGGGGTCAACACGCCGTGTAGTTTGAAGTGTACACGACTTGTAGGGCAGGGGTACACGCCCATGTCAGTGGTTTAAGAAGACATGCCGTGTAGTTTTATACACGCTGTGTAGTCATGTTTTGCAATCTTGTGTGTTTTTCTTCCCCTGTTCCTGTTTTGTACTCTTGTGTTCTCTGTCCTTGTTTTCCTGATCTAAGGTGTATTTTTGATCTTTCAGAGCTATGCCTCCGAGATGTTCTCCGGTCGTACGTCTGTCGTCAGGAAGTGATCAGACGCCAGACAGGGCTGATCAAGGACTTCCTGTCGATCCCCCAGCCGAGCCAGCCTTGGTACCAATTGTCGTACCAGTTGCAGGCGCTGATGCGCAGTTCAGGGAAGGTTTCCAGAGGATGATGCATTCCTTCCAAGGATCACCACCTCCTGCCTCGTTTATGGCAGACTTGACGCGGGTTTTCCAGCAGCAACATCCTCCCATGTTCTCGGGGGAAGGAGGACCTCAGGCTGCAGAGTCATGGCTGGAAGCCATGCTGACTGTCTTCGAGCATCTGGAAATGCCTCCAGAGAGGCGGGTCAAGCCCGCCACCTACATGCTCCGAGACTCCACCAAGAGGTGGTGGGATGTGATCTCACAGGAGGTTCAGCAGCAGGCTATGGCTTGGGAGGAGTTCCAACGCGTGTTCTACGACTACTTCTACCCGGAGACTCTGAGGGCCGATCGAGCCCGGGAGTTCATGAGTTTAGAGAAGGGTACTCTATATTTCATGGAGTATTCCTCTCGTTTCACTGATCTGCAATGTTTTACACCCTTTCAGGATGGGAGTGGGGTGTTGTTGGCAAGGAAGTTTGAGGATGGACTCAGACAGGAGATACGCTCGTAGGTGAACATCTTCCAGCTGACTTCTGTTACTTCCATCGTTAACCAGGCACTGATTGCGGAGCGCAATATGAGAGACTTTGGAGTTGTGATCCAGGGCAGTTCTACTTCCAGAGCTAGGTTTCCTTCAGATGACAGCAAGAAGCGTCGTAGGGAGCCTACACGCAGTGATTCGAGGAGGTGAGACGCATCATCAGGCAGCCAGGTGACATGCTACCAGTGTGGCCGGAAAGGGCACACGAGGCCGCAGTGCTAGAGAGACCCTGTGGAGTGCCGATCTTTTGGCAATATGGGTCACCTTCAGTGTTTCTGCCAGGTTTTCCCACAAGCAGTAGGTGATCGGGGTTCTTCTATGACTCCTCGTTCAGGAGCAGCCCCACCAGTCTCTCACCAGTCAGGGAACTGGAGTTCTTCCGGCCGTTCAGGCCGAGGTGGAGGTCGAGACCATGGCGGTCAGCCGCCAGTTCCTTAGCACCAGCAGGGAGGTTCAGATCAGAGTGGTCAGTCAGGGGCACAGGGCCACGGTGCAGGCCAGTCTTTCGCCGTGGAGCAGACATATCATGAGCAGGATCCCAGCCCTTCTACTGTTCGAGGTACGATTTTAGTAGTCTCAGTTTTATCTTCAGCCCTTTTCGATACTGGTTCTACGCATAGCTTTATCTACATTGCTGTCGTGGAGATCCTTGGGCTCTGTATCTTTTCTTCTGCGGACTCATTGACACTAGACACACCTTTGGGAACGAGGACATCTAGTGTGTGCCAATGTAGAGAGTTCCCTCTCAAGGTTGCAGGGTATCACTTCTTATGGGATCTCTATGTCCTAGAGATGACAGGATTTGATGCCATTCTCGGCATGGATTGGTTGATTCCCTTTCAGGAAGTCGTCGACTGTTATCGCTGTAGAGTCAATTTCATTTCACCAGAGGGTGAACCTTTCCTTCATAGGGGCGAATGGGATGTTCGGGCGAGTCGGGCGGGACTCGAGCATCTTGGGCTAGGAGGGGTGATAGCCCAGATTGCTAGCCTCTACCTGGATGATCAGGGGACTCCACAGTTGGATTTTCCTCCAGTGGTGGATCGCTTCAGTGATGTCTTTCCAGAATACTTTTCAGGTTTACCTCTAGATCGTGATGTAGACTTCTCTATTGAGCTCATGCCAGGAGCGGCAACAGTGTCCATTACTCCCTATAAGATAGCCACACCTGAGTTACAAGAGCTCAAGAAGTAGTTGGAGGAGTTACAGGCTAAGGGTTACATCCGACCCAGTAATTCTCCTTGGGGTTCGCATGTTCTGTTTGTGAAGAAGGCAGACAGTACCCTTCGACTTTGTGTGGATTATCGGAAGCTGAACCAGTTGACAGTCAAGAACCGATATCCTTTTCCAAGGATTGATGAACTTTTCGATCATCTTCGAGAATCCCGGGTGTTCTCGAAGATCGACTTGAGGTCTGGTTATCATCAGTTGCACGTTATACCATCAGATATACCTCTGACATCCTTCAGGAACAGGTATGGTCTTTACAAGTATACAGTCATGCCCTTCGGACTCACGAACGCACCTGCAGTTTTTATGGCACTGATTAACCGAATGTTCCATCCTTACTTGGATTCCTTCGTCGTGGTCTTCGTGGATAATATCTTGGTGTAATCTCACACTCTACACGACCATGCCACCCATCTTGAGATTGTTCTGAGTATACTGAGAGAGCATCAGATTTATGCTAAACTCTCGAAGTTCCACTTATGGATGGATCAGATTCACTTCTCGGGTCACGTCATCTCAGAGGCAGGAGTATCTGTTGACCCAGAGAAAGTGAGAGATGTAGTTTCCTAGGAGAATCCGAAGAACGTTTTTGAGGTATGGAGCTTCCTAGGGCTGGCTGGATACTACAGACGCTTCATTCGGGACTTTTCCTGTTTAGCAGCACCCTTGACAGGTCTGACCAAGAAGGGGGGAAAGTTCTTATGGTCAGATTCTTGTGAGTCAGCCTTTCAGGAGATGAAAGGGTGGTTGACGTCAGCATCAATACTAGTCTTTCCAGAGCCAGGCAAGAGCTACATTGTTTACTGTGATGCTTCAGGTATCGGGCTGGGAGTTGTGCTTATGCATGGAGATGAAGTCGTTGCGTACGGGTCTTGGAAACTGAGGCCATATGAGAGGAACTACCCTACGCATGATCTGAAGTTGGCAGATGTTGTTCATGCATTATGCTGTTGGAGACACTATCTTCTGGGAGAGCACTTTGTGGTCTTTACTGACCACAAGAGTCTCAAGTATATCTTCTCTTAGCGGGATATGAATCTGAGGCAGCGCAGGTGGGTCGAGTGTTTTCAGTCTTTTGATTTCGATCTTTCCTATACACCGGGAAAGGGAAATGCTGTGGATGATGCATTGAGTAGGAGAACTCAAATTCAGGCAGTTCAGGAGGCTATTAGTGAGTGGCAACTGATGGATCTGTTCTCAGAGATGCATCTGGAGGTGCACGACAGACGGGGACTGACTTTTCTATCTTCTGTAGTTGTTACCTCCACGCTACTTGATCGGGTATGGATGATGCAGCTATCAGACTCAGAAGGATTAGTCCTTCAGGAGAGTGTGTTAGGAGGATACCCTATTCCTGGATGGACAGTGGGAAAGGATGAGATCTTGCATTTCCAAGGATGCGTATGGGTGCCATCAGAAATACATGAGGAGCTGATGCGGGACTTCCATTCCTCTGTTTGGGCAGTTCATCCTGGCGTCACCAAGATGTATCGGGACCTTCATCTCCAATATTGGTGGCCAGGTATGAAGAAGGATGTTGCTGGTTTTGTCATGAGATGTTCTAGTTGTCAGCAGGTGAAAGCAGAGCATCATCGACCATCTGGGCTTTTATAGCAGTTACCCATTCTGGAGTGGAAGTGGAACGATGTTGCGATGGACTTCATGACCGGGTTGCCGAGATCACCTTGGGGGAACGATGCTTTCTGGGTTGTCGTCGAAAGACTTATGAAGGTTTCTCACTTCTTTCCTATCAAGGATACCTTCAGTGTCGATGATCTGGGATGACTTTACATCAAAGAGATCGTTTGTCTACATGGAGTTCTGCGCTCTATTGTTTCAGATAGAGATGCGCGCTTCACCTCTCGGTTTTGGTAGGGGCTTCAGAAGGCCTTGGGTACACAGGTACTTTTGAGTATAGCATATCATCCCCAGACCGATAGCCAGTCTGAGCGCATGATCCAGGTTCTTGAGGATATGCTCCGAGCTTTCATCCTTGACTTTGGCGGTTCTTGGGAGAAGCATATTCCTCTGGTGGAGTTCGCCTACAACAATAGTTTCTAGGCGACCATTCAGATGACACCATACGAGGCTTTGTACAGTAGTCCATGCCGATCACCCTTATGCTGGCTGGAGGCAGGAGAGGCAGCTTTGCTGGGACCTCATCTTATTCAGGAGACTTCAGAGCAGATAGAGATGATTCAGAAAAAGATGGCTACAATGCAGTCTCGACAAAAGTCTTATGCTGATCAGTGGAGGCGACCTCTGGAGTACGAGGTCGGTGATCAGGTTTTCCTACGTGTCGCACCGAGGTTGGGACACAAAAGGATTCAGAGACAGGGTAAGCTTTCACTGTAGTGTGTCGGGTCGTTTGAGTTCTTGGAGAGAGTGGGGCCGGTCGCCTATCGGTTGCAGCTACCTCAGAGGTATTGGGTCATGTACAACGTCTTCCACGTCTCTCAACTCCGACGTTACTTTTCAGACCCTTCTCACTTCTTTCAGCCTGAGGAAGTCGAGCTTGAAGCGGATGCGTAGTTCGAGGAGCATCCTATCCGGATTGTTGATCGTAGTACGAAGGTTTTTCGTGGGTGGTCTGTTCCTTTGGTACGAGTGCTATGGAAGCATGGGCGAGTACAGGACGAGACTTGGGAGAGGGAGGCCGATGTACGATCACAGTGGCCGGAGCTGTTCAGGGTTTCTTCTTCTCCGGCTCGTTAGGGAAATTTGAGGACGAATTTCTTTAAGGGGGGAATTTTGTAAGAACCTGTATCTTCTTTTCAGGTACGTTTTCCTTTTTCTGGAGTTTTTAAGGAAAATGAATTTTCTGGAAATTCCAGAAGTACACGCCGTGTACTTTATGAGTTCACGCCATGTACTCTATTCTGGCTCGAAGCCGTGTGCTGGCCATGTCCGGGCCACACACATGGTGTGTAAGGCTGAGGTGGAGGCCGGTTAATTCGGAGTACAGAAACATTGAAGTACACGCCGTGTACTCAAGAAGTACACGTCGTGTACTTTTTTTTCATTAAACGGACTGGGGTTGTGCCTAACCACTATTTCCATCTTCTTCTTCAGCTTTCATCCGTCCGAGAGCGACCGTACGGCCAGATCTTCAACGGAGTCCCGCCTCGCCGCCCGTTCTCCGATTCGAGCACGGTCAGTTGTGTTGGAATCGCAACGGTGAGTTCTTACTTCTTCTTTAGCCTCGTTTCTTGATTTATCCTCGTTTCCAAGTTATCGTGGGATGAACATCTTGTGCGTTTTGTCAGATCTACGTTGTTCTAAGAGGAATCTGTCATCGTGGTTGACGTATATCGATCTCCTAGTATCGAGGTAGGTGGTTTGTGCCTTTCCGCAGCAAGTTGATGAATATTTTGTGCAAATTCCACCAATACCCTTGAATGGGGTATTGCGTGTTTCCTTTTTTTCCCTTGTTGCTTTCCTGCTTTGCTTGATTGCTTTAGTGGAGGTTATTGCTTGTGATTAGGGTATTTTGTTTGTGCTCAGATTGCCTTGCCATGCTTGTTCTGCCTGTTTGGTGTTTTCCAATTTCCATGCCTAGTTGTAGGATAGTGGAACTATTGTTTTATTATTTTTGTTGAGCCTTAGTTGTTATCCAAGTAGTTCTTGAGGTTTACTTGGACGATGCACACGCACTGAGCATGTTTAGTTATACTCAGGACTTTGAGAACCTAGAGTAGTAGACCAAAGGGAGAATTGACAGAAGGGATTCTCCAGAGTGTCTTTTAATTACGATGCGAGACCACAAGGGGAATTGACGTTGAGTGCTTCCCCAGAGAGTCTGTAGATCCATGATGCGGACCACATGGGGAATTGATGTTGAGTGCTTCCCCGTAGATCCTTTAGCACGATACGAGACTATAGGGGGAATTGACTGTGAGTGCTTCCCCAGAGAGTCTACTTAATTACATAGCTAAACCAGAGGGGTGAGACTGTGTGTGCCTCCTAGAGGGTTGCTAGTACTTATAGGTTGAACCATAGGGGTTAGACTGTGAGAGCTACCCATAGGGGTGAGACTGTGTGTGCCTCCCAGAGGGTTGCTAGTACTTATAGGTTGAACCATAGGGGTTAGACTGTGAGAGCTACCCAGAGGGTTACCTGTTTCTTCTTTATTGTTGGCTGCTTACTTGTGTGTTATACTCGTTAGAACTGTGGATTGTAGCTGTTGTGGTTTTCTGTTTACTGCTTCTTGTTTTAGTACTGTCATGTATTCATTGACTGTTAGACACAAATATTTGGGTGATTTCCTACTGGTATTGTATCTCACACCCTATTTGGGCCATGCTTTTGGGCCCAAGAAGACTATTTTGTTGCAGGTATAGATAAGGGAAAACTCCCTTCTACTTCGGGATCTTGACTGCATCAGGAGCTGGGGAGCATGGGACCGAGTCGTGGCTCGCGATGCCGAGGAGATTACTTTGTTTTCTTTTGAACTTTTTTTTTCAGTTTTATTTCATCACGTTGTTGTGTTTTCTGTTTTCCTTAGATACTTGTACCTACTGCATCATTGTCTTTATAGTTATATATATACATTGCTTCCGCTGTTTGGTTTTTGTTGTTATGCATGTTGTTTACTTCTTCCGGTGTTTATTGTTGGTTTCTTACCTTGTATGCCTTACCGAATGAGGGCATAGTTTCCCCACCGACTCACCAAGACCCTCGCTGCTAGTCAGAAGCCTCTAGAGTTCGGGGAAACGCGCTTGAGGTCATGTGGTGAACCGGGTACGGGGCACCAGTGGAGGGGCTCCGGACTCGGGTCGTTACACACACATCCACATATAGGAACATCCAATGACACATATAAATGTTGACTTCCTACTAGGGGGTATTTTTCTCATATTATCCTACACTACATATTATTAAAGTCTTACACCATGAGAATGTGCCTTAACTTACTATGAATCTCCACCGCTGATAGCTTGTATCATTTGTGTCCCTCAAATTATATCATCCAACTATAAAACATATATTTAAGAATTGTGTCATATCACTTCTAGGTTTTCATCATAGAGGGGAACTACTATGACATTTTAGCATGAAAAATACTCTTAGGAAATTATTACATACCATGTTACATAGAATAACAATCATGATATATTAAGAAGTTTATAAATATTCAAAACTATGAATACATGTTATCATAAAGTACACAAAATTTGGTTTTATGGAACCAAATCCAACAATTAGAACCTTAGAAAATTCTTGGGATGTATTTAGAGAGGGAGTGGTAAGGTAAATTCAGGATCAATTCCTTTTGGGTGTAATGCGATGAGATAATGGGTGAGAGTGATACTTTTTATAGGTGAAAAGAGGGTTTTTTTCATGGAAAATAAAGTTAGGTAAGGGGTAAGACTAAAATCACATGGGTGTTAGGTGGGTTATGTAAGTTAGGTATAGAAATGGAAGTTGACACATGTGGGTATGAATATAATACCTAATAAATTTGTTCTATAAGGTGTAAGCGACCTTTTAATTAATAAAAATTAATGATACATTATTTGCCCATTTTTACCCTTATTAATCTTTACTAAAAATTAACCATTATAATTATTTTATTACTAAAAATATAAGATGACCCATTTTTACACATTTTGAAATTATAAATTAAAATATTGACTCCATTTAATCTAATTCAAATTATAAATTTAATAAAACTTTTAAATTAAAATAAGATATAGGAAAAAACTATTTTTTTAGAAAAATGTCTGTTAATACATTAAGTGTTTATATTCTTATTTCATTTTAATTATTAATTAAATGAGTGTTTATATACTTAATTATATGATTAAAAATACTATTAGAGTTATAATTTAAAAAATAATAATCCAATTTATTTAGATAAAATTTATATAACTCTTATAATATTAATTATTTGAAAACAACAATTTTACCTTTTTTGTGATAATTAATATTTAAACTAAGTAATTTATTTTCAATGCCTAAAAATAATATTATCCTTATTACATAATGTGTAACTAGTGATTATAAATATAAAATCAAATTTATCAAATAAAATTAATATGTTTAGGAAAAATTAATTTTAACATTTTCTCCTATGAAACCTATTTTTTTGAAAAAGTATATTTTTAAGCATAAAAATTATGATTAGGATAAAATTATAAATATTTTTGATTTTCATGACATAAATTGGTTTATTATAAAATAAATTAGTTTTATGTGTCTTCCAAAGTAATCCAAACACTAATTTTACCAAAATAAATTTTAATTCAAATAAAAGATGAAAAAAATTTCTTTTATTGAAAAATATCACTTAAGTTCATAAAATTTTAAACATAAGTTTTATAAATATATAATAATATTTAAAAATTTATAATTTTACTCCTTAAATACATATTTAATCAATTAATTTTTTTATAAACTTATAGGAATTTATTATATAGTAATAAAGTTATAAAAGTTACAATTTTAGTAAAAACTATATTTTCACTATTCACTTACAAATCAACTATTTCAAAAAAAATCTAAAAATTAATCTTAGGATAATATTAACATTATGAATCAAAAAAATGAATCTAATTTTGTTAAATTTAGATTCAAATTTTATTTTTAAATAGATACTTTAATGAAAACTCTTTAGAGTGCATATTATGTAATAGTTTTAGGATGTAGTGTTTACCTGCTAGAGTAAGGTCTCAAGTATTACATCCCCCGGTTAAATAATTTCATACTTGAAATTGGGATAAATTTTATCTACTAAAAAAATGTGGGTAATTATTCATCATTTCCTCTTCTGGTTCACACGTCGCCTACTCTAACTTGTGATTTCTCCAAAGCACTTTCACTAGTCGAGCTACCCAATTCTAAAATAATTTATCTATAATTTCAATAATTTGGATATTATCTTCAATATAAGAAAAATTAGGTTCCAATTACACCCCTAAGTGGTGATTATTTATGTTAGGTTTGACAAGTACTTCCTCAATAATGAAACGTGAAAAATGTCATGCACTTTAGAGAGGTTGGGTTGTAAAGTGAGATGGTAAGCCACAACTCTAATTCTATCCAAAATTTAGAAAAGGACTGATGTACCTAGGATTTATTTTCCCTATATTTCCAAAAATTATAACTCCCTTCCATGGAGATAACTTTAAGATGACATGATACCCCTATTGAAATTATAGATCCTTTCTCAAATTATCTACATAAATCTTCTGTCTTCTTTGAGATTCTTTTATATGAATATGAATAATCCATAATTCCCCAATTTCATCCTCCACAAGTTTTGGGCATGCTATCTTCCTTTATTAAACTTCCCCCATTAAGTTATAGTATGAAATCTCATCCCCTACAATGTCTCATATGGTTCCATCTGGATAGACGAATGGAAACTATTATTGTAAGAGAATTAAACCAGAGGTAGATACTAATCCCATATACCTTGGAAGTGAAGATAACATGAAATTATCATATATTATAATTTATGAATAGTCCTTTCAGACTTTGCATCAGTTTGAAGGCGATCGATGGTGCTTAAATGTTCCTTGGTGTCAAGTTACTTTTAAAATTCTTATTGAATTTTGATGTGAACTAAGGGTCATGATCAAATAGAATTTATAGAGGTGCCTCATGAAGTCTCACAATATCATTAACATAGAGTTGTACATGGCACTCAATGGGTAGTTATTCCCTTACTTCTAAGAAATATGTAGACTTAGTTAGATGATATAAATAACCATTTGATTTATTGATGATGTTGTAATTGTTTTCAAAAAACATTTGTGAAATTAATTATAATGAGTTTTGAACTAGTTTTAAATCCCAAGACATGTGCTAACTGTGTTTGTAGTTTTCACAATGTTTTCAAAAAGAAAATACTTAAAAATAAAGACATGAAAAATTCTATTATTATATGATTAGTTTTAATTTTTAAGGCTATAAAAAATATATTTATATTTTTCATGAAGAATATTTGAAGAAGAATACCATACTTACTTTTTACTAAGTATTTTGAGTGGTCCTTTCCAAAAAATTATCCAGCCATTAGCCAACCAAAGACCCAACTCAACCACATATGAGGCCTAGGCCAATAATGTGGGTGATAGGTTAACTGAGTCAACCTAGGAAATATGTTATATGCATAGCACCCACACAGGTAGGCAGAGAATGCACACAAAACACATAAGAGTAGTGGCACTATTATGTAGCGAGGTAGGATGATGATGGGGTGCAGAGATGGGTTTGTGCTAGTGGAATCCAGGAGAGGACCTTATTACTCACTGCCAAGCCGAAAAGAGAGAAAATTTCCTTATTAAGTGGATGGAATATGATTCAAAGTTTTATGTTGGATACATTGATCTGTAGGAAATTATCTCTCTTCCTTAAATGATATTCATATAATATGGGACATCAGATGTGATGAATCTAATCCATCTGATCCTAGAAATTATCTTATTAATCCTCCCGATATCCAAAGATTTTACATGTGAGGGTTTCATCTGATCAAATAAAAGCTTAGGTGCCATGAGATATCATTCAAATTTTGACTAAACCTTATAAATTGACTAATTATGGATTTACACAAACTATAAAAATAGTTTGTAAAGATGAGTTTATGAAAAAAATGATTTTTGAGAAAATGCATTATATTGGACATGAAAGCTACCATGTGAAGATGAATGTTCAAATTCCATGAATATGGATATACTTTATGAACAAGACTCCATGAGAAAAAGAGTTTACAACATGAGTTAATGATAAACTATTTATATACTATAGTTCCATACAAATGAGAGTTTATAGTTTTCAAATATGCATATTATGTAGAATTTTTTTACGATAATGATATACAATGCCTGAAGTGTGTGGGCCATGAAGTATGCGATGCGTGTTGATTTTTTAGTTCTCAAGTCATGAAAAAATACTATACAAAGTATAGTATGAAAATTTCATGCTCCTTGTGGACTAAGGTGACATGTTTTTTTGGTGTCACATACAGTTGAATGACTTACCATATTTTATAGGATTATCATGTGTTAAATACATGCTATTTTTCCTATAAGTACTAGATTAAAAATTAATTAATGTAGGTTTAATTATTTGGAAAATATATTATCGAGTGAAAATTATTTCTTTCTCTAATTGAGTTATTCAAAGCAAGATAACCACTATGTGAAGCATTCTATTTGAGAAATTATTTTCATTCACAAAGAATTCGATCTATGTAAAGTGCATTCTATATGTCATTACTATGAAAGTTAAGTTTTATGTGAGGTTTCATTAAGAATAATTAAATTCCTTGAGTTTATTTGTGAAGAAATAGTTTTCAAATAGTCAAATAATTATTGAAACAGTACGCAATAGGATACATATACTATGTGGTGATCATATGATGTCCATAATGATAATTTAGAATATTATTTGAGCAACATATAGTTGATAATTAAAGAATTTATATACTTTAAGGAAGAATCTATTCAGTGATATTCTTTAGATAGTGAGAAAGGACGAAATTATCTCTTGTTAGGAATCTTGAAGAAGCGATCACATGATACTCAGTTCATATTGGAGGCTCAAAAATAATGATCCTTTTCAACTATTGAGAGAGAAACCAATATTCCAAAGTGATATTTCTTATTTTATTTGAAACATTTTTATATCAGGTAGTGTAAATATTTTATTCTAGTGGGACTCTATAAATCACAGTATTACTCTATGCTATTAAAGATTTTATGATGTAACCACTTGGGATTATAGTGTAGAATATGTGATTGGGATGTCTAACCAATCACAATAAAGAGTAGGCTCACATTGAGAACGAACCTTGTAACAATATCGAGTCACTTTGATATTTATTTTTACTATGTTCATGTAAGTTTGAGTAATCATAAGAGTGGATTAGATCTTAACTGGTTAACAACGATTAATTTCAAAATAAATAAAAATTATAAAAATCACCACTGATTTAACCCCCCTTCTTAGTAGTGCAACACCTCCCTAGTCTCTTCAATTGGTATTATAGAACACAAGTTCCCTCTGTCAAGATCCACTACGTGCTGAATATATATAATCTGAACTATATCAAAACAGGGGTTTCCTACATTTAATGGAAGGAACTATCATAGATATAAGAATATTATATTTTTCTATCTCATGTCTCATTTCCTAGAAGTTAAATATGAAGAAATAGTTGGATTCCCACCTATTATCGAGGAATCTCCTCTGACATTTTTTGATAAAATAAATATGGTTTTTGATGGAAAATCTCAAAATTCCATTTAATGTATTTTTCAGAGAAAGTTTACACAAAGGTTACAGGACTCAAAAAATGCTAAGGAAATTTGGAATAAATTAAAAAGCATTTATAAGGACAATGTGAAAGTCAAGGAGGATAAAGTATATATTTTTAGAAGAAAATATGAAGATATCAAGATAGATAAAGTAGAAAACATTGATGAATACCTCATAACATTCAATGAAATTATTAGTAATATTTGGGGTTTCGGAGAAAATATGGACGATTAAACTACTTTTAAAAATTTAATGTGATTTTTTTAATATTTTTGATCCTAAAGTTTCAACTTTGGAATATAGAGAATATCCTACTCTTGATGAATTTCATAACATTCTCATTGCTTACAAAATGTAAAAGATATCAAATTTCAATAATAAGATCAAATATGTGATGGATTTTGAGGCCATGAGAAAGATAAAAATCAAAGAAAGTGAAAATAAATAATCAAGTGAATCTGATTATAAAGATAAAGATGAATATTATAACAAAGTCGTTTCTCTTGTATCAAATAAATTCAAGAAGGGAAAGTTTAAGGGTAAATGAAAACTTACACCAAGGTGATACAACTATAATGACACTGAACACTTCACCATAAATTTCCCTAATAATAATTCTATTGAACCTAATATAGATTATGAGAAACCTCATAAAAATAAATGGGGAAAAAGCTCAAAATATTCAACTAGATTTTATGGAAGAAAGAATATGTTCAAAGTAAAAGGATATTCTTGATCAGCAAAGAAGAAGAAGTTGACTTTACATTTGGTCTCCAATAAAAAGATGAAAATAATTTCGTGGATCATGTAGAAAAATGGATGGATACCTCTAGAAGTGAAGATGATTGAAATAAACAAATAGAGCTACAGAACATGTTGAATAATTCTTAAGAAAAAAAATCTCAATAAGGAGAAGAGGATTATATTGAAATAAAAAAAATATCTTAAGGAAAGGATGAATGTAAAAAGGAAGAGGCTATTTACATAGATGAGATCAAGTGATAAAAATAGAAAGTTTCTAAAATGGAAAATATAATAAAATATATTGATGATAAAATTACTCTCAAAGAAGAAGAATAGTCCAAGACATAGTTAGAATGTATCAAAACTTGGAGTAATTTGAAGAATGTTATAGAATATTTCAACAAGGTTGTTGAGGTCAAGGAAGAATCATCAAAATCCAGTGAAAAAGAGTTATAAAGAATAAGGTTAATTCATATCTCCATGAATATAAAAATAAACCTATTATCTCTAACTATAAAGGTTATAAAATAAATTCTATATCAACATAGTCCATGAAGACTCATGAGAAACCTTCTTCTAAATCAAAGGAAGGAAGGGATTCTTTAAGAACATAATTTCCTCCAGAGCAGAGACAAACAAAATATATGTAAATAAAACATCAAAAATATTTAGAACATAACTATCAATAGTATGAAAGATCAATGTTTAGAGGATATTGCTGGAATTATAGAGTGTTTTGGAACAAATAATATTTATGATGGTATAACATGTCACTACTAGAGATGAGACATAAACCGTGGGGGATATTATGAGAAAATTAGAAATTATTTTCAAAGAAATCAAGTAGTGACCAAGAATTCATAATATATTCTAACATATAAAAAATTTGGATGCTTATAAGAATGTTTTGGTATATGTGATCAACAAGGTCATATTGCTAAAACTTTAATGACTATTCTTACTAAAAAATACCCAATGTTGATAAATAAAAGTTAATTCAAAAGGTTAATGACGAAAAATCATGTTTTTCTAAAGTTACTTTGAAGGCTAGAAGAAAAACCAAGTCATGGATATATGAGAGTGGATCTTCCTCACACATGACCAGTGACACAATTTTTTTGAGAAACATTGGCAAGCATGAAGGGTGTGTGGTGAATTTTATAAATTATTGTTCCCTAAATATTAAATGATTTATATCAACAAGTATTGAAGCCCAAAATATGAAGTTTAATGATGTATTATTTTTGGAAGCGATGAAGCACTATTTACTTAGCTTCAGTAAACTTTGTGATGATTTACATGGAGTGGTATTCAAGAAAGATATACATATCAAAAAAATCCAAAGGATTTAAGGATAATTACTATAGGAATAAAAAACAATGATAATTTATTCCAAATTTTTGATCCTACCAATTCTTGTTACCTAAGTACCAAAGATGAAAAAAAATTATGGCATAAATGTCTTTTTTATTTTAGCCAAAGAAATATGAGTAAAATTTTGAAGTATGATATTGTGATAGATCTTCAAAAGTTTAATAGAGACATAGGTGGAGTTTTTAAAACCTGGAAAAAAGGGTAAAATTGCTTAAGGTTTATAAAAATGAATGGACAATCTATCTTATAGACCACTTAATCTTATACATATTAACTTATGTAGTTTAACAAGATATAAGACTACAAAATATGATATGAAATTCATTAAATTCATTGATGATTATACTAATTTGGATAATGTTATGTTTATCAAACACAATTTAGAGTCAATGAAAATTTTGAAAATATTTAGAAGGAAATATGATAAGGATTTGGGTCTCTACATCAAGAAATTGAATCAGATAAAAACAAAGAGTTTATATGTGTTGATTTTTAAATCTATATTTCAAAACATGGAATCAAGAATTAGTATATCACACCATACGCTCTATAGAAAAATCATACAGATGAAAGGCATAACATAAGCATAGTTAAGATGGGTAAGACTATGTTAGGGCCACCCTAAGGCCTTCGGGACACTCGAATTCAGATGTACAAGTTTGACTATAAGGAACAAGGATTCAGATGAGGATTCAGGGTAGGCACATTCACTAGAGCAGAGCTAACTGGATTTGGAAGAATGAGAGACTATGACTTTTCCATCGGTACCAGGCCTATGCAGCTTTGCATAGGACAACTAGCCGACCAACCCTACGAAGGTGGAGTGCTACTATCATGAAATATTCTAGGGAGTAGCAGTTCCAAGTTGTCTTTTCTAGGTGATTCCCTCTAAGACCTACAGGTCATGTAATTTTCGCTAAGCCTTCGGGCCTTGTAAGGGTTCCACCTCACCCCTTGAAAGGTGGATTATCAAAATAATAAAAAAATGAAGGCCTTCGGGCCATTCCGACTGACCAAATTGATTCTTATTTAAAATATTTAGTAGAAAATGGCTTGAAGATGTTAGAGAATAATAATGACTAAGTTACTGAGAAGGAACCAATCACCACTGATATTGATTTTGAACAAATCAGTGACAAAGATAAAGCTTTTGAAAATGAGATAAACTGCTACAACAGATTTAAGAAACATATTAAAACTAAAAATATAATTGGTAATCAAAAGACTCCAGTTAAAACTAGAATAATATTTATATTTTAAGATAAAAATGTTCATATATCCCAAATCGAACCTCATATACTGATAGAATTAGTGGAGCATGAGGAATTGATACAATATATGAATGAAGAACTTGATCATATTGAGATGAAATCCACTTGGGATCTTACTCCAAGGCCTAAAAATAAAAATATAATCGGCACCAAGTGGATTTTAAAAAATAAGCTGAATGAGAAAGGTAATGTATCAAGGAAAAAATCTAGGCTGTTTTTCAAAGTCTATTATCAAATGGAAGGTATTGAATTTGAAGAAACTTTTCCCCAGTAGAAAGACTGAAGACTATCAGAATTTTCTTAGTAGAGGTAGAACACAAACATTAAAAATTATATCAAATGGATGTGAAATCTTCCTTTTAAATTTTTATCTTGAGGAAGAAGCCTATATTTAATAACCCAAGGGTTTTATCATAGATAAATATGGAAAAATTGTATAAATATTTAATAAAGTTTTGTATGGTTTAAAAAAGGATATAGAGAATGATATTCTAAATTGGTTGGTTGTTTAATGAATTTGAAGTTTATAAAAGTAAATGTTGATAGTAACCTTTATGTGAAAGATAATTCCAAATGTAATCTCATTGAAATTATCTATGTAGATGATATCATATTTTTTAGTGATAAAGAGTGTCTCTATAAATATTTTTTTTGAGCAGATGGTTTTTTTTGAGATGTCCATCCTTGGTGAGATGACATAATTTCTAGGATTTAATATTGAGAAGAATCCTAATTACATATTTCTATCTCAAGAAAAGTATTATGGAGAATTACTAAAAAAATTTGAAATATAAAATTCAAAAGGAGTTTCAAATCCCATTTCAGTTGGTACCAAATTGGGCAAGGATGAAGTTGGAAGCAATATTAACCAGAAATAATTTAGAAGATTCATTAGAAGTCTATTTTATCTAACATCATCAAGGAAAAATATAACCTATAAAGTGAATTTATGTGCAAGGTTTAAGAGTGATCCTAAAGAGTCTCACTTGGTATCATTTAATATAATTTTGATATATATGAAAATAACTCTAAAATATGGGATACTATACAGACACAGTGCATATTTGAACTTTCTGGGCTTTACAGATATAGATTTGGTGGGTTATTATACTTTCAGAAGATCAACTTCAGGTATAAAATTATTTCTAATTGAGGGTTGTGTTAGTTGAAAAAAATAAGAATAATCTAGTGAAATTGAGCATAACTGATGTGGAATATGTAGCTACTACACATGCTTATACACAATTGATATAGATGCAAATGCAACTAGCAGATTTAAAGACTAATATTGAGATACCACTATAAATTTCCCGTGAAAATAAAATTTATATAAGGCTTTGTAAAAACCCAAAACAATATTAAATATCAAAGCATATTGATATCAGATATTATTTTATTAAAGAACATGAGGTAGTTGAAGATATCAAGATGAAATACATTTCTACAAAAGAATAGGTTTCCTATATTTTCACCCAAGCTATTTATTGATATAGGTTTGTTGAATTGAGGTTGAAAATTAATGTTTTGTCTTCTCCTATCACTTAATGAATTGAGCGTAATTCCCCCACTTGGGTTTGGATTATGTTATCAAAGGGGTAGAAAAAGTATACTCTTTTTTATCTAATGGGAGTGGTTCTTTCAGTTTTTGTGAATACAAAGTTGTGGTTATTTCAAAAAGGGGGAGAAAAGTGAATAATAAGTGAGTTGGGTTATCTAAGTCACCTTTCCAAAAATTAATTTTCATCAAGATATGAAATTCTCTTAAAAACATTACCTTATCATGTAGTGTGGTGTCAAAATATTTCCTTTTGAGGAAGGCAGTGCATTGATGACTCATGATAAGTTTTGATGAAAGTGAAGTATTGATTGACAAGAAATACAAAGGGAGAGATTTAAAAACCACTTAATTTAATGATTATGTTGTAATTTATTTCGACCAATAGTTGTGAAATGAGTTATGATTATTTTTGAACCATTATTAATGCCTAAGACATGTGTTAATTGTGTTTCAAGTATGCACGATATCTTTAACAAGTGAATAATTAAAATTATCCCATACAAAAATTTTATTATTATATGAGGAGTTTTAATTATGGAGGCCATTAAAAATATATTTATATTTTTAATGAATAATAATTTAAGAAGAATACCATACCTAGTTTTTACTAAGTATTTTGAGTGGGCATTTGAAAAAAATTGGCCAGCCCTTGGCATACCAAGGATCCACCTCAACCACATATGGGACCTAAGTTGACCACCTGGGAGGATGATAAACTTGGTAATCCTAGGATATAGGGTTGAGGAAGAACCCCTACATTGTAAGGTAGAGTATGAGCACACTTTTCATAGGAGTAGTCACACCACCGTGTGGGGCAACATGATAGTGGAGGGGTCCTGACATGAGTTAGTGCTAATAGAAGCTGGGAGTAAACCTAATTACTCGTAGTTGAGACCCAAAGAGAATATATTTACTTATTAAGAGAAGGGAAACCAATTCTATGTTTGATATGGGATAAATAACTATGCGAGAGACTCTAGCTCCACCTTAAATGATACAAATATAAAATGGGTCTTTAGATGTGATGACTCCGAGCTATCCGGTCATAGAAACAATATTCTTCTTCCTCCCAATGTCTAAAGATTCTAAGTATGAGGATTTTTCTTACAGAAAATCTCATATGAGCTCCAGTTCTGTGTGACATCATCCAAAGCTCAAGATAACCTTGTAAATCAGATATGTATAGATTTACTCAAATCATAAAAATAGTTTGTGAAGTTGAGTTTGTAAATGAAATGATAGCATGTAAATGCACTATATATTCCATGGAAGATGATATGTGAATATGAATGTTCAAATTCCATTCATATGGGTTTATTTTTTGAATTATAATCCATGGGAAAAATATTTTTAGCATGAGTTAATGATAAACAGTTTATATAGATGAGTTCTATGAAAATGAGAGTTTATGGTTTGTGAATATTTGTGCTATATAGAATGGTTTTTTGACAATTATATAAGGTTCATGTAGTATTATTTCCATGTAGTATGTGATGTATATTAAGGTTGTGGTTTTGGGTCTTGTATAAATACTGTGAAAAGTGAAGTATGCAAAGGCCATTTCATTTACAAAGATAGGTAATGTATTTTTTAGAACCACATAAAGTTGAATGGATTACCATATTTTATGGGATTATTATGTTTTAATCACATGTTATCTTACCTATAAATACTATACTAACACTAAATTAATGTGTATTTAAGGAATCTAAAAAAAATATTATCAAGAGATAATTATTTCATTCTCCAATTGAGTTTTAGAAACCAAGTGTAGCACTACGAGAAGCATTCAATTTGAGAAATTATCTTCCTTCTAAAATAATTATATATATTCAAAGTGTATGATACATGTCATTTATATATGAGTGAAGTTATATTTTAGGTTTAATTAATAATAATTATATTATATGATTTTATTAATGAAGTAACATTTTAAAAAGCATCAAATAATTGAAGAAAAAAATACACAATAGGATACATATTCTATGTGGTGATCATATGATGTTCATAAGGATAATTTCATGTACTATAAGAGTAACATATAGTTAATAAGTCAAGAATTGATAAAATTTTATGAAGAACTCGTTTAGTGATATTATTCAGATAGTGAGAAAGACTAACATTATCTCTTTTCGAGAATCTTGAAGAAGTGAGAACATGCTACTCAGTTTATCTTAGAGGCTCAAAAGGAAAGATATTTATCAACTGTTATAGGAGAAACCAACACTCTAAAGTGATATTTATTTTTTTATTTGAAATAATTTTGTATCATATAATGTGAAGTTTTTTTTGTAGTGGGACTCTATAAATCATAGTGTACCTCTATGCTATTGAAAATTTTATGGTGTAGCTGATTGCGATTATAATGGAGAATATGTAATTAGGGTGTCTAACCAATCACAGTAAGGAGAAACCTCACATTGAGACCAAACCTTGTAAAAATATTCTATGTTTATGTTATTTATTTTTAATGCATTTGGGGAAGGTTGGGTAATCATATTAGTGGATCATATCCTAATAGGTCAACATAGATTACTTTCAAAATAAAGAAAAATTATAAAAATCACCACTGATTCAACCTCTTATTCTCAGTGGTGAAACACCTCCCTGGGATCTTCATGAATAATAATGAACCATATAGAATTATTATTCCCTAGATTCTTTGCAAGTTCATTGAAAAAGTACATTTTAATATTTTCTCAGTTCCATATAGGTATAATCATAGGTTGCATGACTTTCATCCTTCACCTGTCAGTATAATAAGAATTTAGACACATAGTCAAGAATTTCCCACATCATAACATACCACCAAAAATATTATCTAAAATCCTTTTACATAATTATACTACTGGGGAATATATATAAATTTGAGCTATGTTCTTTATCAAGTATCCCTCTTTTTAGTTTAGGTATGGATAAAACACATAACCTCTTTACAAAATTGAAAAATTCATCTTTATAGATGAAGTATTTCAATTTACCTTCATTCAATACTTTAATAATCCTTTGTATATATTTATCATATTATTGGGACTTATAAATCTTTTCTAGTAAATATGCTTTAGCAATTTATAGGAAAAGGAATGATGACTCCTCTTTCATAAAAATTTTCATATCAGTTTTAACTAGATACATGAATATAGGATCGTTATTAATCCTCATCTTTGTCGGAACTCTAAGGACCCTACTACTTAATGCATCAACCACCTTTTTTTCCTTCCCATGGTGGTATTGTATTGAGAAATCATATTTCATGAGTTGTTACAACCATCTTCGTTACCTCATGTTGATCTCTTTTTGAGTGAAAATATACTTCAAACTTTTTATATTCATATATATATTGTATATTTATCCATAGAGACAGTGCCTCTATATATTCAAAGAAAATATTACTATTCACAACTCAAGGTCATGTGTTAGATAATTCTATTCAAAAATCATAAATTTTCTTGATTCATAAGAAGCTACTCTATTATTATATATAAGGACACAACCTATTACTTTATTTTATGTATCAATATATATTACAAATCCTTCCTTTCATAATGGTAAAGTCAATAATAGTGAATTAATCAAACTCCTCTTTATCTCTTTAAAAATTTCTTTAAATTATCTATAAAATGTTAATTTAAACCCTTTACATTCCAACTTGGTTAACGGGTAGTCTAATCGAGAAAAATTTTGAACAAACCACCGATAATAACTTGCTAAACCAAAGAAACTATATATCAGTTATATTCATCAATGTAGGACATTATTTTAATACCTTTGTCTTAAAAGTATCAATATATATTCCATCCTTAGAGATAATATAGACAAGAAAAGAAAATCCATGGATCCAAAATTCATACTTACTAAATTTCCTATATAATTCCTTTTCTTTGTGGGTCTCAAGAATTATTCATTGATGGTTCTCATGATCTTCACATATTTTTAAGTATATTAATATATCATTAATTAATACCACCAAAAACTTATTATAATAATACTTTAATACTCTATTAATCAGATCTATAAAAATATATGGTGTATTAGTTAATTCTAAGGGAATTACAGTAAACTCATAATGTTCATATCATGTATGAAATACTATTTTTTAGTATACCCTCCTTCTTCATCCTCAACTTATGATAACCAGAGTGAAGATTGATCTTTGAAAAATATTTATATCGTTGAAGTTGATAAAATAATTCACCAACTAATGGTAAAAGATATTTATTTTTCATTTTAATGGAATTTTCTCCCTGTAATTAATGCACAATCTTATAGACCTATCATTCTTTTCATATAATAAAATAGGTTTTCCCCATGGAGAAACACTACGGAATATAAATTCCTCATAAAAAAAACTCTTGTATATGTTTATTCGACTCTAAAATATCCACTATTTACATTCAATAAAGAGTTTTAGATATAGGCTTTGCATCATAAATGGGTTCAATGAAAAACTCAACTTCACACTCAGGTGGTTGACTAGGTAATTCCTCTAGAAATACATCAATACAATTTTATACAATGTATATATCCTCAATACTTAAGATGTACTTCTAATACATAAATATTGATTTCTATTCCTCTTCTCACATAATCTCATTTAAGTGAACTACTCTTGGAGGTTCTAGGAAATATTTTTTAGGTGAAGTCTCTCCATTGAAAAAAGGGATCCTATTCCCCTTTCAAAAATAATAATATCCTTATCTCAGTGATAAATTCTTGCATTATAATTTAATATCTGATCTATAATAAGGATTTGGTCAAAATCAACCATAGGTATAACAGTAAAGTTTTCCACTGGGGAATATCTATGTATATTAATAAAGACCACTTGGTAAATATTCCTTTAAAGAATAATGAAATTAGGTGTATTAACTGACAACTCCTTTATTAGAGGACTAGGGGACAATTAAATGTTCTAAAAAAATGCACGAAATAATGGAGTTCATATATCTAGAGTCAAATAAATAATTCACAAACTTTGAGTTTAGGATAAATGTACCTACAATCACACCATTTGGTACTTTCACCTAAGCTGTATTGATTACATAAGCTAATTCATGCTCCCCTAGCCTTTTCTTAGGAAAATTATCTTATTGTTTTCTGAATTGGTTTTCTTAATAACCAATCTCCTTATAGTTATTTAACATAAAAAACTTTTCCATTTAATTTTCATTTATGATATTTATGGCCTTTTTCTCCACACTTGAAACAAACTCCAATTCCCTTCAATAAAGTTCCCAAGTGTTTCTTTCCATAGTTATTACATATGTAGAATTACAATATTCTTTTCTTCCAATTTGGCATTATTTTAATTATGTGGCGATTAGTAGAAATCTTCTTCTCTATATTTTTTTTTGAATCTATAAGTCTCAGAGATCCCCTTCTATATCTTAATAAAACTTGAGACTATGTGAAAATATAATGAAAATGTCTGAGAGACTATTTTCCTTTGAAGTATCAACTTTAGAGAATCAATTAAATGGTAAATAATTATTTATAATCAACATATATAGTCTAAAACATGTCCAAATAACCTTATAAATATATCCTCATAATCAAAAAAAATTTACTCTCCCTTTTGTTTAATATTTCAGAATTTCCATTCTATTCTATAACTTTTCTCAGAAGGAAAATATTTTTTCATAGAATATCTCCTTAAAAGTTATCTATTCCATGTACTATATCTTTACTTCCTCTTTATTGTTATGAATTAGCAAACACTATTGATCTTTATTCACCTTTAGATGATATACATCCATGAAAATGTTTTCCCATTCACAACTTCCAAAAGTGAGAAATATATTTTATAGGGACTTGATCCACTAAACAAATTCCAATATATTAGTAGTTCCATTGACTGGTAGAGTTTATTGTCACATTAATTAGTCCAAAATAGTTAGACCACATTGTGGATCAACATGTTACTTTATGCGAGTGAGGTTATTTTTCATAACCCGAGTCACCTTCCCTAATATGGTTATGATCTGATTAGCTCCAACTTTAGCCTCATTGAATTTCTCAAGGGGATCATCCCTAAATTTACTATGAGCATTGATACAGTTTTCATTACTTACATTAGTTACCATCTCTAAATAATGGAATAAACATAATTAGCACATGATATTATACTGTAAAACACAATTCCTAATAGGTTTACTAGGAAAAATTACATAAAATCTTAAGAGTTTTCCATAATATTTGTGATCTCTAACTAGGTTCCTATAAATCAAGTCCACAAGTTTTCTACTAAACTTTCTCTGATATCAAATAAGAAAACCTAGTCTCTAAAAACCAACATTTAATAGTTATATTACATTATTGGTATTGAACATAAGTTTTCCCAAAAGATCCAATAAATTAGTAGTTCTTTAATACTAGATACATATACAATTTTAACATTTCACTTGAGAATATAAAATATAGAATAAAATCTCCATGAGAACATTATTATCCCTTCTAGTGAATCCTTGAAAAATACATATAGTTATCTTATAGGTTTCTTGGAAAAATGAAAAAAATATGGCTGATATTAAATTCTCAGTAAGAGGTAGCTTATAAAAAAATCTATCATAATATAATCATGGAATACATAGTATGGAAAAAGGAAATAAATCATCAAATAAAGTCCATAATCAAAGGAATATGAGGGAATAATATATCCATGACAATAGATAAAAAATGGATAATAATTACAAATATTATACTGATGGAATTCATAATGCTAGAAATCATAAAAATACCATTAAGGCATTGTTCCAAGACACCATATATAAATAGGTAAGACATATTCCAATACCCTAGATAGTTTTGTCTCACGAGACCTACCAATTCATCAAGGGGATGTCTATAAATGAGACCCAACCATCATTAATTATGTCCAATGCACTCATTATATGAGATAATGAATAAACAACACATAATAAAAATTTGTAATAATCATCCATATTGGAATAAAAAATTTCAGAATGCTAATACTTTTCCTCGTGTCAATTAAATGGCTAACATAATCATAACCCATCAAGAGAAAGGTGTATGGGTAAAAAATTCGTAATCAAATTTTCCTGAGTAATCAATAAACATCTACAACAGAATAAAAAAAATATATATTTTCAATATTCACCCAATCAATAATTAGAATAGTTTTCTATGTAATATTCCCTTAACTAACACCTTATAGAGAAAGGGGTATATGGTTAATTCAATAATTTCCCTAATCAATAATTATATGGAATCTTGATGAACGCCCTTCAATCAAAGGAATGAAAAATATGGAACTCACAAAGAAAAGGCATTGGAATAAAATCTATTCCTATTCACAGTGGATGGTTAAATAAGGAGAAGGAAATGATGGATCATATATTTTATAGAAAAGAATGTTCTATAATCTATTCAGATAAAGATGGTGGATGATGAAACAATACACAATTAACATAGTAACAATGTGTTATTCTCAATGTAAATGGAATTATCCTTATTAAAGAAATAAAGATATGGTAGTGGATAAGGGCACTTTCATAGTGTTGGGTTACCAATATATGATAGTAATTGAGTTCCATAGTTTTTATTGGTATAAGACCACAGAAATTGTAGGAAAATCCTTTATTATGTTTTGTAAAGAGCATACGAATTATTCAAAGTAAATCCCTAAATAATTTTTACCCAGGTGTAAAGTATTGGGCCTACTATCGTTCATTAGAGTGAAGTTTGAGTTGAAACTCAACCAACCTTTTTCAAGTTGATTACCCCTAAGTGCAACTGTACTAAAACTTCATCCATTTTATAGTATCCAGACAAGTATTTCATTTCTAGTAAAAAGATAAACTATTTAATTTCTAAAATTTAGGATTTTTTTTGTATATTATGATTTATTTGGAAAAGGATTTAATGAGAGGAAATCTCATTGTATTTATATAAAATGAGTGATAATTCTATAAAATTACAAGCATGATTACATTACAATAAAGGTTTTTAATTGAAAATGGAAGGGGTGGAATTAGAGCCCTTATAAAGGTATAATAACAACATATGAAAAATAATATAATGAGAGGGGATAATTAGTATCCCATTAGAAACATATCAAATTAGAGATAATAACATGAAATTAAAATTGAGAAAATATGTGTAAATTTTATTATAACAAAAAAAATTCAATTTAAAAGGAAATAGAAGGAATGAAATCCCTTACTTTTCTAAATAGATTCTTTAAACATGGGAGGAATCCTTATAACCATAGTAAATCATTGGGAGTTATTTAAAGAAGGAAAGGGAAGGGAAATTTCAGATCAATGCCTTTTATAACGGCCCGACCCCAGAAGCCCAGAGTCGGTGCATTATTACGTATCATTGGTATGATAAAAAAATATCAAGTATAGAAATACTGATTATTTCAATAGCCTTGGAAGTACTAGATACATTCATAAGGTTTACATTACATCATAAAATGGAAAACTACAACAAAATTGTTTCCATAGACAACACTGAAATCCCATAGACTATCCCTACAGGTCAGTCATAAAACACTTCTTGGGATCCTAGGAAAATAAAATATAAGAAAGGGGTGATCTCAAATGCTCAGTAAGGATAAGAATATAGCAGAAACTTTCATAAATAAGCATAAACATTTAAGGAAATGTATAAAACTAAAACAAAAGCCTTTTCAACATAAAATTCATCATAATATAGTAAATATAAATCAAAATAATGCCATTTACTTACTCACATGGATATTATACTAGTTGAATAATCACATGCAATATCAATAGCCACTTTCATAATGATGGAATGCATAATGATAGACTTTCATAACCACATAGTCAAGGCCTTGTGCCAAGACTAAAAATTTGATTTTATCAAGGCCTTGTGCCAAGACACTATCTTGTCTCATGAGACCTACTGATGCATCGAGGAGCTATAGCAGGCTCTACCCGTCACTTACTAAGTCCAATGCATTCCTCATATGAAAAATTTTAAACATAACATAAACATTCATATTAAAACTAGCATACGAAATGTCAATAATTTATCTATAAACCATGAATGGTATAAAAATAACACATCCCCATTCAAACATACCACCAAACCTTCAATATAATATGGAAGATTTGTATCATAATAAATCAACTTCAAACAAGTTTAAAATCCATCAAGGGATGTTGACATAAATGAAAATGATTTGTAAAACTCTTTGAGAGAAATATCCATTTTTCATGAAAAAATTTAAAAGTCAAAAAATTTAAAAAGTAATACATTTAAAGAAATTTTTGAATCAAAGTTTCCCTAACACTTTGAAACTTTTTAAAGGAATTAAAATTTTAAAAACATTCATGTCCATATAGATAAATCCTTAAAAACCATTTTGGAAACATGGAAATTAATGAGAATGATTTAGAGGAATAAATATTTAAAACATTTAAAATTATGTTTTAGTAAAAAAAGTCCCTTAAAATAATACCTTTTAAAAATCTTTCATGAAACATGTACATGAATAATAAATATGTCCCAGTAGATACTTACGTAAAAATAACCTCGGATAATAAACAAATTGTGAAATTAACCCCTACCTTGCACTTTCCTTTGGCCGAGGGTATGTTTAACCTCCTGTATAATGACCATTTTATGTTACTGGATTATACCATAATCATATTCATATTTATTATATCATGCATGATTCATTTATGACTTTATACTACCCATTTAATAATGATTTTCATGTTAAATTAACATTTCGGGTAATAATCGCTTTCTTTATCATACGTATTTTAACATGTTATTCCTGACCGTATCATTTAGATCATGATTTAAATACATCCAGAATAAAAAGCTTGATTCATATATCATATATATTTAGAATATAAATATTTATAATAGATAGATATATGAAATGGAAAACACCATTTATGGAGATGGTAGGCCGTACGTACACATAAATGCTGTTTCTGTTTTCATATCGTATTGAACGGAAGTAAGTGAATAAGATATATGTAAGTACATAAATACATATATATATATCTCCAGTAGAATTATTATTTCATATATTACATACTTATTAGTAATATATATTTTTATAATCGTCGATGAATAGTGAACATGGAAATGAATCTCATCGTGTCGTGAGACGGTAATCCGTACGTACGCACGAGCGAAAATATAATTTCCTTAAAGGTGTAGAGTTAGAAGGTATATTAATTTTACAGAGACATTATCATGTTATTTTCATTATTTATATACATATTACTCATCATTATATCCATCCAAATAACATAGTGTTGAATAACAAATTACACCATGGCGTGGAGACGGTAAGCCGTACATGCACACGCATGGTGACATTATCATTCATAGGATGGATAGAATAATGAATATGGTTATGCCATATTTATAATAACATCACAGTATATATAAGGTACTGGAGTTATTATTTTTCATGGTAATAACAAAGAAAGATTAAGTGGAAGAATAAAAGAACTTGAAAGAGGGTGGTGAAATCCTTACCTCTTCTTCGGGTTCTTCCTTTTGATTTGATCAAAAGGTCTCCATAGGTTGGATTTCTGAGCAAAGGAAGGCCTCTAGTATGAAGTTAGGATAGTTGAGAGGGTATTTCGGCAGATTTTGGCCAAGCCAAAAGGCTTTGGATGTGTGAATTTGAGAGAAGGGTAAGTGTCCTTTTATAAGAGGGGTGAGGGGCACCTTTGGAAAAACATAAAATATTATTTTATAATAAAATCATTTTAGGTTATAATGGCTAAAAAATGAATTATTTAAAGTATAAGGGGGGTATGGGTCTAAAACCAATCAACCAATAGGTTTTAGACAGGTTTGGGTCACTATATTAACCTTATCTTTTATATTTAACTCTTAGTTAAATAGTTTGACATTTACCATGTCTCTTTGTATTTTTATATTATATGTTTAATAAACTTACTATAAACTTCAAAGAGAACCCAAATTGGTTTATTAATGACATATATAATATTATTTAATCCCTTTGGACAAACCTTATATTTTTAGGAATAGAATACCAATTAATAATATAATATTTTTTTTAAAACTCTTTTATGTCAATTTTGACGCAATTTGGTATTTTGTTTTTGATAAATTCATAACAACATTATTACTTAGAAAAAAATTAATTTAATCAACACTAAAATGTCATATTAACCTATAAAATTATTGGAATCCATAAAAAGTCTCAAATTACATTTATTTGGGTATTTATAATATCAATTATTTTAATATTTCATTAATAAGGTAATTATTGCATCATTATTGTGTCATAATTAAATTCAATTATTTAATGTATAAAAAATAAAATAAATTACCACTATGTAGGAAATATTTATATCTTTCTAATTAATATTTATAATCTAATTTATCTTATGTTTAACCCAATATTAAAAATGGTTTAGTTATTAAACTTTGAATTTAACACTTTTAACTCTTCATTGAATTTAATAACAATAAATGTACTAATCTAATCCAAGTGAACCTAAAGATCATATTGTATTCCTAAGGTTTTTTTGGTCTAATTACACTTATCCAATAGAATTAGGACATGTTTTAGAGTAATAATAATATCATTTTTACCTTTAATTACCCTATTTACTTTTAATCGTGGTAAATAAAAGTCAAAAGTTACTATTCAACAAAAATTATTTTTATCTTATTGAAACACATTTTAATTACTGATATCAATAGTTTCTCTCAGATTTTGGAAATTCAATTCACAAAAGTAGTAAAATTAAGTTTTATGTAAATTTGCAAATGCTCCTAGGAGGTGGGTAAAAGACGGTAAAATTTTAATAAATTTTTTATATAACTAAACTTATTATAAAATGACTCCAATGAATTACATAGAACATATATAGGTATTATGTATCCATTTTTACCTAAATAAAATTTAAATGAAATAAATAATTATTTAAATGAAAAGTTGGTTTTAACCAATACGGGAGTGTTTTTCACTATTCATCAAAATTTGAAAGTTTTCGAAAACATACCAAAAATTCAACCTAAGCTAATTTTGATATTCTGAATTAAAAAATTAAGTCTATTTTACCAAATTCCAAAAATAGAAATTGAATTTATTAATTTAAAATTAATTCCCATTATCAAAACCAAAAAGCATATTTTTAAGAAATAATAACTATCAAAAGATTGACACTTGTTTATATTCAATTTCAAAGTGAAATTACTTACAATGACCAGAAATGGATTAAATGGTAAAAATATAATATATTTATATTTACAAATCATTAAAATGTATAATTTAACACTATAAATTATTTTTATTAAAAAAGTTGTTTTCAGTTAAAATATAGTATTTTTCACTATTCATCAAAATATGAAAGTTATCAGAAAAGTACCAAAAATTTATCCAAATTAAATTTTTATGTCCCGATTATAAAGAATAATTTAATCTCATTAAATTGAATATATAACATTATTAAATATTGGTTTTAAAAAAAGGTTCTCTATTAAAAGGTGGTAAAATTGCATTTTTTTTGAAAAATACTTCTTTTATTTGAAAAAAATAAATTTGTTCTTACATTATGTCTAAGAAACTCACAATATGGATTCTAAAATTATAAGGATTATATAAAGTTCAAAATTCAGTTAATACTTTTCATAACCACTTTTGAACGGATAGTTTGGTAAGTCATGGTGCACTAGAACTCGGTGTTGCGTGTAGTGCAAGTTATTGAATTACTTTGAAGAAACAACGTACTATGAAATATTAGGGTGTTACACCTTTTGGGTTGTGATGAACCTAACCCAATTAACCTCTCAATAATGATGCAACAACATGAAATATATACATAAACTAAAAGAAACAATGGAAGAAAAAATGAATATATATGTCATAACATATAGAGAAAAAATAAATGATATAACTAAAAAGGTAGTAAAACAATATCTAAGAGACAAGTCCAAGGATAAATGACGAAAAAAATAAAACTGCTACTCTAATATTCTCCATGTGATAGAGTGGGAAAACCCCCACCATCTCACCATCTAGCTACCCAAACCCAGTTGAAAGAAAACCTCCCTACCTCACTAAAACACCTTACCTTTCCCTCCATCGAAATATATAACAAGGTATATGAATCGCTGAAGGAGTGTGTGGGGTGTGAGATAACATGATCCATAGGTTCCAACCTAGGTGTTCCATAACAAGTCTCTATACAAATAATCTCAACATTCTCAAATTTATAGAAAAAAGGCATGATAAACATTTTAATAGTTTTATATCAAAATCATGGAAAAAAAATTTAATTTCCCCATTTCTACATTTCTAATTAATGCAGGTAAATTAGTTCAAAGCATTTTCTATACAAAAAAGTAGTCATATCAAAATAAAGAAGGCATCACATATCATATCAAATCCATGATAGTACAACCAAAATAGTATAAGATAAAGCACAAGTAACATCACTCCAAGGATCACACTAGGTCAGGATAGATAGGACACCCATACCTATCATATACAATCACACATGCATCAAGCCTCTAGAAATATGAATCAAGTCTAGAGGGTAGAGGAACACCACATAAAGTGAACCTCGAAATAGGTTTAACATGTCCCTATAACAATAGGACTATAAAGTAGATGAACACCCCATGAATGAACCCCCTAATAGTGGATGGGTCCTATTACTACACCTTCCACCTAAGTACCCAAAGCTTCCCATGTGCTCCATTTTTCCAAACTATTTGATCAAAGATATACTTTTAAAACCATTTCACAAATCCATTTTATAATGTTTTAAAAACCATTTCATTTACCAAAACTAGGGGAAAACCATATTTTATCAAAAAAACCATTTTGATACACACAAATAAATCATTCTAATTCATTTATAAAAGAGTCTATAAATTCCAAAACAATACAGTTCATCCATCATAGGCTATATATGGAACCACCTACCTCAAACTCGAGTTGCACATGCCCACAATGGAATCCACTAAAATAAAGAACAAAAAATGAAAAAGAGGACCTAGAATAAATATAGACATCTCAACATTGATTCAATTTTATAAAAGGGTCGTCAAAGAAGAAAAATCACAAAATACCTTAATAACTCACACCCACAACAAAGTAACCAATAATGGATTGACCCTCAAAAAAAGATCACATGATAGATCTAGAAAGTAATTAGAAGAGACGCCATCTACGATAAAAAAAATTCAATAACACCGCACAATGGAGCTACCGTGATCAAATTAAATGAAGAATAAAAAAGTAACACTCACCTAGAGATATGAAACCCACCTGAAATGAATATTAATCACTGAATAAAATGACTAAATTGGAGTAGAGGTTCCGAAAATCATCTAAGATAGCTCCAAGGTCGGTATTAAAGAGGATGTGGATGAATGAAAATAAAAATAAACCTTTTAGTTCCCTAAAATCCCAACTTGTGAAGATTACATGACATTTATTCCCTTTACACATTGTGCAATCATTGTGGTCTATATATTCCAAAAAAAACCATCACCTTTTTATTAAAAACTGATATTTAACATTACATAGTGTGTAACCATTCACACTATATACCTAGATCATGAATTTTTCTCGAAAAAAAATTCATGGAATGTAATACCTTTACAAAATGTGTAACTTCCTAGTAGACAATGAAAATAACAGTTTTCAGTAGAAAACTCAAAACCACCTCAAGCATTCTATATACTCAGGGAGAACCCCATTAATCCATTACACATTTATACTCAGATTCCATTAATTAAAACAAAAATACTTCCCTAAACTTTAGTTCATTTCCCCCAAAAAATATCTCCATCATCAGGAGTCCTAAGACACACTAAAACAAAGATAAAAATGAATAAATAGAACTAAATTATTTGAAAATAGGTAACAATATTTTACAAAATCCCCACTATAAGACTTTCCATCCCTAGGAAATCATGTAGAAGAATGAAGTTCAATAAATAGGTGAGCCCATTACTCCCTAATTAGTGATTTTATCTCCCTTGTCTCATATGAATTTGAACCATGTATCCATAACACTCTAACCAATAGAATCAACTTATCAGACAAGACTTTTAATTGAGATTCAACGATCTCTATTGGATGCTCCACAACAGAAAAGTCTAGATCTAACTCAATATCTTCCCATATTAGAATTTAAGAGGGATTAGGATAGTATTTCTCGAGCTGTGATATGTATAAAACATCATGAATTCTCATCAAATGAACTGGAAATCCCAATTGAAAATAAAAAAAATCATAATCTACTCAGTGACCTCAATAGTCCAATATATCTTGGAGATGACTTTCCCTATTTTCTAAGCTGATAATGAATTAACCAAGATGAAACATTCAAGAAAACCCACTCACCTAATTAAAAATACAAATAAAAACACCACTAATCCATATAATATTTCTTCCAAATCTAAGCTGTAACCAAACACCAATGTATATCTTGAATACTTATAGATGTATCCCAAATCAAACTCAGTCCAACCAAATAAGCTTCACCCATCTCTACCCAAAAAAGAGGTGACCTGCATGAGTGAGCATACATATCCTCAAAAGGATCCATTCTAATAAAAAAATTATAACTTTTTTTATAATATAACTCAATCATTCACATATGGATATCCCAAGATCTACCAGAATTCAAGACACAAACACATATCATATCCTCTAGGGTCTGAATAACATGTTTTGTATGACCATCTATCAGTGGATGATAAACTGTAATCAACCTGACCTGAGTCCCCATTGCCTCTTGGAGACTCCTCCAAAACCTCAAAGTAAATCTTAGATCCCTTTACAAAAAAATAGCAGAAGGAACTCTATGTTACCTCAAAATCTCCTACACATACAAATTACCCTGATATTTAACTTTAGTGGTGTCCTTGATTGGAATGAAATGATATGACTTTATAAACTGATCAATCACCATCCAGATCAAATTAATTCCTCAAGAAGTACATGGTAATCAAACAAAAAAAAATCCATGGATACCTCATCCCATTTCCAAATTGGTATCGTAAGAGACTGGATAAAACTAGAAGGTTTCTGATGATCTACCTTTATCTGTTGGTAGGTGTAACAGTGGGACACATAATCAGAAATGTTATGCTTCATACCCAACCACTAGAATCACTGTCTCGTTTCATAATACATCTTTATAGTGCCTAGATGAACGAACCATGAAAAACTATGATAATGAAACAAAACTAAGATCTTCATAGATGCTGGGATGATACAATAATTCCCAAAATAGTGTATACCATTTGAAGAGAGAGACCAACTAGAAATAGTCTCCTCACCTTACATGGTTTCTATAATTCCTCTAAACTTGTCTTCATTATATTGAATCTACAGAATAAACTCAAGGAGAGATGATGATAATTTAACACAAAAAAACCATACCTAAAACATCATCCTGAGTATCTAGATGCAATTGTGAAATAATTCCCATAAGGTTATACTCTTCCTTTGATTCCTGAAAAACATGTGTTGACACTTTCCTGCCACAACAATATTCCCCTTTCCCAGGGTGTAGGTGATGTCGAAGTCAAATGTCTAAAGGTATTCCTCCTACCACCTCTTTCTAAGATTCAAGTATTTCTATGAAAAGATATATCTCAGAAAATACTATAAACCTCTCCTCAAAAGGATAGTGTCACCAACACTTAAGTGCATACATAACTGTGTAAAGCTCTAAATTATGATTTGGATAATTCTTCTCATGCATTTGAAGCTGATGAGAGTTTCAAGCTACCATGTGAGTATTAGTTAGACCAAACATCATTACAAGATATTCATAATGGTCATACCTTCTCCTAAAAACCATCTTCGATATATCAGACTCCAAAACCATGATATGATGATAACCCAACCAAAGATCAATCTTTGAAAACCACTTTATCCCTTTAAATGATCAAAAAAATATTCCACATGATGAAAAAGATTATTATTCTTAACTGTTACATGATTAAACTTCTGATAGTGCATGTAAAACCAGAGTGAACCATAAACCTTCTTTGAAAAGAGAAATGGGTATTCCGAAGTTGAAATTATAGGGCAGAAAAACCCTTCTCAGTAGACCATCCAACTAAATCTTGAGATACTTCAGCTCTATTGGTGCCATACGATTAGAAGGTTTTAAAATCAGCTGCATACCTAGCACCAAGTCAATTTTAAACTCCACCTACCTATATAGAGGAATACTAGAGAAATAATATGGGAAAACGTCAGTAATTTCCTAAATAACAGCACTAAGATCAAAAATAGAATAAAAATTATCATGCTCAACTTCTACAGTAGATAACAAACTCATGAGCTCTGGGTGGGAAGGTCCTCCATAACTAGATATCAGATCCCACTCCACCTAAAACAACCATGAGATCCCATCAGCCAAAAGAAATGATACATGTCAATAAAAAAACAAACCTCATGATGATGAGAAATAATACAATCCATATTGATAATGATGTCAAACAAATCCAAACTGAGAATGAGGAAATCCCAGAATAACTCTACATCAATTATAAATAGCACACAAGGACACCAAAACCCATATTTTTCCCCTTTCAAAGATATGTATATAACTCCATAACAAAGTACATGAGCTATATTGGAAGGTTAATCATATCAACAAAACAATGATATATAAACCACTGGCAAGCACCAATATCAAATAAAGAAATCCCTAATGAGGATTCAATAAATATGGTACCTCTCACTTTCATTAGACCCGCATCTACCTACAATAAATATTCATCTACTACATGAAGGTTCCTCACTCCTGAGGCATATATCTAGAGCCCTATAGTCTTTGAAACATCTGACTATGCCATAATATCCTTTGGATTTGATGATCACTGGGCATATTGAGGTGTAGAAATAGCCTAATAGAAATTCTTCAGATGACCAAAACGTCCACAAATGATGAAAATATTTGTCGGCGAAGGAAAATAATGCTATGTATGTATAAACTTTCCACAATGATAGAAATTTAAAGGAATACTATCAGCTATAACTAAAGGTGAAAAAGAGGTCTAACACTAAGAACCACCCCCACCACTTCTGCAATGATCTTTCAACTTCCTCTTTTTTCCATAGCATGCCACTAAAGCTTCCCTAGGTGGAAGGAAAGGGTCATAATATCCAACCTTTACTTCCATATTAATTTCTACTATCATATCCCTCTTCACTATCTCTTCACGGGTTGAAAGATTCAAAATAAATACCTAAGATCTGATATTCGGCCGCAAACCTTGTAGGCACTTCTGATATTTTATCTATTCATTCTTTACCACCTCTATTGAAAAATGAACCAACTTACAAAACTGAATGGCGTATGTTTACACTAAACACTCTCCCTACTATAAAGAGAGAAACTCCAGAGACTTCTCTATTTTCAAACCCTAATTTCTATTTTTGACCATTGATCCAGTTTATCTTTTGGCCTTGGGTTTATCCCTCAGGATTTGAGTGTTTTATGTTGAAATTTGGAGTTTTGGAGTGTTTTTTTCATGTTTCATGGTTTAGGTGCATGATTAGAGGAATCTCTGTGACCTTCTCTAGGAAATTGTGTGGGTAAGGATTGGTGACAGAGGAATGGCTTATGACTTGCGCACGATTTTTCAAACTGTATGGAAAGTGCACGGGTAGATTTTATATTGAGACAGAACCATTTCTCATGGTTGGAAAATGGTTTTCAAACTATGTGGCCAAATCATGTTGGTTCCCAGGTGTGTCCAGTAAGGGGTGCACAATTTTTGCATGGTTTTCTAAACCGTGTGGCCAAACCATGTACAGTGCCAATATCATTAAAATTGTGAAATTTCCATTCCACCCTCTTAATATTTTTAGCTTCAATCCACCCATTTCTTCCTCCACTTGGTTATTATAGCCCTAGGGGAGCTTCTAATTGGTTCTTAAATCCTATCATTCATCTCTTGTTGTATATCTAAGGTGATTCTTCAAGTTTGGTGCAAGATTTTTCAAGATAATCTCCTCTATTTTTCTCCATATTCATTATCCTTCCATTTTCTCTTGAGTTCCTCTTCTCCCATGGTCATGTGGATCTAGGGTTTGTGTTTTCCTTAGTTTATTTTGAGGGTTTTTATTTTTTAGGGCTCCTCTTCTTCATTCTCGGCTCTTAGAACCTCTTCGAGGTGGTTTAGAGTTGGTGTTGTTGAACCGTATGTGATTTGAGGTAGATTTCCCTTTGCACTTTCCTTTAAATTTAATATTCATTAGTTTCTTTATTTTTGAAACTAACATGGATATGAAATAGTTATTTTTTATCTTTGTAATATTTTTTTTGGTGTGAAAAGTGGTTATTTCTTCCTTGTTTTTTTGATAAATGGAATTGTTTTGTTAAATGTTTCACACCAAGTGTTCGATGAAATGCCCAATTGAATTTTGTGAGTAATTTTTGGTAGGTAAAGCATGGTTTGTATTTATAAATGTGTAGTGGAATATGAAATTATGGTATAGTTTTTTAAAGTGTTTTCCAAGTGGTTTTGGATTGGAAAAAAGTGTGTATTTAGACTTTGAAAATGGTTTGGCATGTGTTGGTGACGCGTGGCCTATTTGGAAATTTTTATTAAAGTGGATTAAGATTGAAAATGGGATGTGAGTGTTTAAATTAAATTCATTCTAAATGTTTGTGAATGGAAAATGGCGTTTTTTACCTTTTTGGAAAGATGTTTTTTATTCTTTGAGAAAGTATTCTTGAGTCCCATTAGGTACTTTTGTGAAAGTGGTGAAAATGTTTATTATGAAAACCCTCATTGGATAATCTTCTTGACTTATTTATATTTAATGGATGGGATGTCCTCATGGTGGAATACTCATGATAAATTACATTAATGGGTGGGGCATCCTCACTGTGGACTCCTCATGACCCATTTACCTTGAGTGGAATGGGAGATCCTCAGTGTGGACTCCTTTGAGATCTATTTATATATGGAAAGTGATTGATTCTTGGGGTGATTCAGGGTGGTTCCTTTTGTGTGATTTTTTATATATGATATATGTGATTATGATTGGATTCTAGGTTGGAATTTGTTGGCTCACCCCCTTTTTACTCTCGACATGGAGACCTGGAATAACTAGCAATTTTTTTGAGAATGATTGTTGCACTAGTTAGGATTACACTCTGAATAGTGGCCCATAGCAATGTGATATATTTTGTTTATTATTGCTAGGGGATAGTTCCCCTTAGTTTGTACTAGGTAGGGTGTGGATGAGTGTGTGGTAGAATTTGATGACATCAAGTGAGGGATGCTTTTTGGGATGATTCAATATGTATAAGTATGTTCGGGATTATTCACGAGATCCTAGGTTTCCCCCATGTCTATTAGCACTTAGTTTTTTACAGCGAATGATTATGAGGTATTGTTGGTCAGGTACTATTGTGTGATATTTTTCCATTTCCCTTGTTGTATTATTTTTGTTCTTACTTCTTAAGTATTGTATCTTTATACCAAAAATGCTAAAATGTTTTCAAGTGTTTATGGTAGAAGGCTTTGTAAATGTTTTACAATATTTATCTCCATTTTAAATGAAATGTTATCATTATTCTTCAAAATGATTATGGTTTCTTGGAAAATAATGTGGTTTCAAATGGTAAAAAGGGCAATGGACTGTGTTTAGTTTTATAGTGGAAAAATGTGTGGAAATCGTACTTTTATATATTTTATTTCAAACCTAATGTTTATGTTTTCTTTTATTTTAAAAGAAGTGCATTGGGAATAGATTTTTTCAGGAATGCCTACTGAGTTTTAATACTCACACCTATAGTTCTCTCTTGTTTTTATCTTGTGGTGTAGGTTTCAGCTTGGTTTCGATCTCCATGGGTGATGATTGGTTTTTTTATCAGAGAGTGACCCTTGGGGTCACATGACGGGGTTGTTGTTGTTGTTTTCATGTTCAGTTGGGTTTTGTTGTATAGCCCTATAGGATTCCTTTTAGTTAATATGAAAACGATGTTTAGTTTGAATATTTATTTATATTGGGTTACTCTCTTTATTTCCACTGTTCAGTTTATTTATTCTTATTGGGAGAAATAATTCCCATTGGTTACTCTATTAGTGCCCAACACTAGTTGTCAGCCCATGGGGATTGGGGACACCATTCGGTCCATGTCACAGATCGGCTTAGGTGATTACTTTGGGGTCGAATTAGGTTGGTTAATGATAAAATGGTATCAAATTAGGCTAGTTATTTAGGGGACCTAGCTTTTAGAGTGCCCTTTATTATTTGGGATGTCAAGGTAGATGGAGTAGGACTTTCGGAACTTGGGGTGAAAGTCTAGGTGAGTGTCTGACCAATACTTTCTGGACCAAACCTTGAGTTTCCATGGAAAGTCGGGTTTCTTTTTGTCTCTTTGGATCTTTTGGTTTGTTTTGTGATTGAGATACAAAAAGGGAGTTGGGATAGAGGTATTAGTGAGCTCGTAGGTCCTGGAAAGCCATGTTGAGCTTGAGACATGGTCCTAGAAGACTCTCTGTGATGGTGGTGTGTTCGGTATATGGATACCAACTATATGGTCAAGTCACCCATCGACACTAGTTTCCCTTTGTGAATTGTTTTGGATTTTCTTTAATTATGATTTTTTAAAACTCTTGTTTTGGGATTGTGTAAAACAATTTTTTTAGTGGAAATGGTTTTATCTTGGAAAGATGTAAAATGGTTTTCTAGAATCATTTTGAAGGAGTCTTTGGAAAATAGATTTTTCTATAAAGTGAATTTTTTGTTAATATGGGAATGAGTTTATAAATATTTTATTTTTATAAACAAAACCTATAATTTTTCAAATTTTTCTATTTAATTGGAATTTTATTTTAAGAATGTTTTGGAAATTTATTCTAAATGAGAGGTAATCTTTGATAACATGGGTTTTTAATCAAATTATTTTTTATGGAATGGGATTTATTGAACTACTGAAAAAGTTTTGAATGGAATGAATTGGATTTTTTATGGGATCCATAGGATTTTATTTTGAGTATGATGAAATGGATTAAAGTTTAGAGTTTGATAATGGTATTTGATTTGGTGGTTATTTAGGTTTTGAAAAAGTTTTGTAAAGGTCTAAATGGGAAGTGGATTGAAAATGTGAAAATTGGTTTGATTGTTTCTTTTAAAAGTTGGAATGTTTTGTTTTGACCATTTTTATTCTGATGAGTGATAACATTCATGTATATGTGTGAGAATTTAGATGTTTGATGGAATGGGTGGATGAGTGCCTGGATTGGCATGAGTGGACGGGTGCCTGGGTTGGCATAGAAATGTGCACGTGTGTGAGGCTCTAAGGGATACCATTGGTAATTGTGAAACCCACCAAGTTTGATTTATTTAAAAATTATTTTCAATAGGAAATTGTGGTGTATTTGTAACCATTGGTTGTGTGTTGTGTTCCCTTTTTATGTGGGAAGGTTTTTTATGTGGTGTCTTAAGTTTGATAATTCTTATTGATGATCTAGTTTTGATCAAGCTCTTGGTTTTCTTGTCACCTATTGTCTACCCCTATAAATATTTGATGGATGTTCAAAGTGTGTATATGGTTGGTTTACCTTTATCAAACCTTTTATTTGATCAACCTAAGGATTTCATTATTGAGTTTTGAAAGTTGAATCCTCCTATCTTTTATGGTCAAGTGAATCCTATCGTAGTGGAAGAGTGGATGTAGAAAATAGAAAGTATCTTCAGTATCCTTGATTTTTATAAGTCATTAAAGGTAAATTTTTCTACCTTTATGCTTGAAGGGCCGACCTCAAAGTGGTGGAAGTCGATCTCTCAGAACAAGCCTCAGAAATATCTTACTTGGTAATTCTTCAAGGCTTCATTCCTCCGTCAGTTTTTCTTTCAGATAGTGAAGGAGAGGAAGGGGATGGAGATGTTCTATTTACAGTATAGTGATAGATCTGTGTTATAATTATTAATTCATTTCATAGATCTCATTCCATACCTTATGGAGTTGTATGTAGAAAATTCCCTGAAAGATCGACATTTTGAGTATGGGATTTATCCTGATATGCAGTTGAAGGTGTAAGAGTTTTATTTAACCACTTTTTCTGATACAGTGAAGAAAGCTGTTCATGTTGAGGATATGCTAGTGGGAGTACTTGAGGTAGATAGTCTTACTCAGATCTCTATAAGTGGTGAAGATAATTCTAGTAAAGAGACAAGGAAGTGACTTGGAGATGGTGTTAGTGGCCACTATTGGTGCTAAATTTCATTTGAGGCCATAAATGGGCATATTTTAGAAAACTGAAAGAATATTTTGAATCATAAGATGATCATGAGGTGAAAAAGGGAGTTTTGCACAAGAATTAAATCTACATGAAAGATTCTTGCATGCCCAATGCAAAGTAAAATGGGCTCTTCCACACTGTGATCCTAAAAAACGAAAAAGTCAGGTGTGCAAAAGAAATCAGGCCGTCACACAAAGAAATGGTCCTGTACACAATATTCTTTCACGCCAAATGTGATGTCAAATCCCATCTTCCACACCTACATCCTTGTGAGCCACCATCGAGGGTTTTCCTATAAATATAAGCGTACCCCCTCACTTCGAGGTTCCATTCCAAAAGTCAAACTGTTGCTCCCGTGCATATAAGAAGACCCCTTTCACAACTGCGTGAAAGATATGGCTTCAAAGTACAAGATCTTATGAGATAGGTCTCATATGGGTCCCCTTTAGGGTGGTCCCACTAGGTATTGACCCTCTCCCATTTCATTTTACTCTAAGGCAGTTGCGTGAAAAAGATCCTTCTTGCACACAAGATTTCCCTTATCTCATGCCAATCCTGCTTGCAGGTTTTCTTCTTTCGTGAAACCCCTCATCTTACGTGAAAAACCTCATATTGGATGAAAACCTTCAATCTTGTTTGAACCCCTCCCTATGAGCTTCATGTGTTATCCTTGCCCTAAGGAACCATATCTTACCTCCTCTTACGTGCAACACCCCTATCTTGTGAGTACCTCCTCTGTGTGACCCTCAAGGCTTGCACGCTGTGATTTCCTAGTACTTAGAGTGGTGTTTATTGTTGTGTTTCCCTACCTAATTATTCTCCACATAGGTATGATAATAACTATCATTTCTTCACATATCTATGCTTAAGTGGAACCATCGATGGACTACTCCACCACCCCATTAATAGTTGGCATTACTGGTGCCATCCCTTCACTAAGGGTTAAAGGGTACTGATTATGTAAGTCCAAGGGGTGATGAGTGAGTCATCATCATCCAAGATATAGTAAATTAAACTTCCAAGCACCCAAATCCTCAACACACGATGTTAAATTGTAACCACCACATAAGTGACAGGCCCAAGAGGACCAAGAAGGGGATGAACACCAGCTCCCTCTCACTCCACCTCTCCCTCTGCACTTTGTCTCCATGTGCATTGATGTTATTAATATTTTCATAACTTTTTATATACTCCATTTATTGATTTTATAGGAAATGTGCATAATTTGAGTGAAATGTTAATGTATAAATATTAAATATAATTTTTGAGCACTATTTGAATTCATCCAGATTCAAGTCTGTTTAATGTTTTAATAATAAATATCACCCTAATGATCCAAATTGAATGTTTTTTTTTCAGATTCCTATTTTAATATAAAACATTTCATTATAAGGAATCATGGGCCAATTATTCAATTTTAAGGGTCATATGGTCTACACAAGAAGACCCAAATAAACTATGAAGAAACTAAACCAGCTATGAAGATTGAATTACTGGACTCAATCCAGAATTCCAAATTCTTGTATTCTTTGAAAATGTTCTGAGGACAATTTAAGGAGTCTTGGATAAAAATTTCAATTCCCAAATCCAAAGAAAAGGGGCCCAAATGATTCATTTAAACGCAGCCCACCATTCTGGTCGGGAATTGAAATTAATACATTATTCATGATATGTCTCCTGATCTAATCATCAAATCATGTTGAGATTTTGCAGTGTGAAATAGTAGATATAGGAATCCAACATTTTTTAATAAATCATTTGGATTTGAAGGTATCTTCTTATTGATAAACCCATTCACATTTTGGCCTTCTAAAAAGTCTGGATTGAAATGGACAGATTAAAATTGTTTAATCAAACAACCATAACCTTGGATCCCTAAATCCAAATTCCTCCAATTTTTTATAGTATTCATCCAACATTATTATATACAACTTTTAAGAAGAATATATCTTGATATTCAGCTATAGGAATAATCAAAATGGTGATTCAAGTGGAGGGACAGATTGGGAATGTAAACAATCCAATTCCTTAGGCTATAAATACATCCCTGTAACACCTCGAGATTTTATGAAAAATATTATTTTAATTTCATTAATATATTGTGTTGTATTCTACACCAAGATTACCTTGCGCTATACGCAACACCGTATTAGCTTGCAGTATACGCAACACTAGTCTTGGACCATGTTACACACAATTTTGATAATAGTTATTCTACGCAACATTGAGTATATATATATATATATTAAATGTATAAATGAAATGTGGTTGGATTCTGTTATTATAAGTATGAAACAATCCTAATTCACCATCTATCCATCCTACGGAAAACGAAATCACCGTGCGTGCGTACGTACGGAATATCGTCTCCACGCCGTGGTGTAATCTGTTTTTCCACCAACACCATACATGGATGGGTATTATGGTGTAAATAATAAATATACATAGTTATTATAACATCATAATGATTTTGATATATTGTATCATACACTCCAATTCAATTCAATAAATATGGAAATGATATCATCGCTCGTGCATACGTACGGACTATCGTCTCCACGACGCGATGAGATTCATTCTCCATGTTAACCATTTAAGAATGATTATAAAGTATATATAAGCAATAATAATGAAATATATGACATTATAAAGCTACTGTATTTATGTGTATATATATGTATGTCATCTACTTAATTCCACTCAATTCAATAAGGAAACGAAAACAGCGTTCATGCGTACGTACGGCCTACCGTCTCCATGAACGGTGTATTTCTTTCCATTTATCCATCCATTATATATATGTATATTATGAATATATATTATATATAAATCATGTTTTATATTCTATAATTAAGTAATAATTATCTAAGTAATCATATGAATAATTACAAGTTAAAACACGAACGACAAATGAGACGATTTTACCCAAAACGCTACTTTAACATGAATTTACAAAAGAACGGGTAATATAAAGTCATAAGTGAACCATATATGATATAATAACAATGAATATGATTCTTTAATAAGTCAATTACATTATTTAAATCATTATACAGGAGGTTCGGACACTTACGAAGCAAATCGGACCTAAGGTAAGGGAAATATCACAATCTCATTTTTATCCGAGATTGTTTATACTTTAGTATTTACTGGGGTGTATTTTATCATCCAAATCCATGTTTCCTGAATATGTAATATTATTTCCATCCACCTAAAAATTTTTAAATCCAATTTTACCCTTCGGTGAGTTTTTAGTAAAGAATATGAAAGGAATCCTTTGTCGTTTTTCGTACGAGGTACTTTTTGACTTTTCCGACAAAGGTACGAAGAATGTTTTTTTAACTTATACGGAAAGAATGTATTTTTAAAGCATTATTTCCAAGAATCTTCCTTTATAAGTTTTCATTTTTATTTTTAATCAACTTCTTTTAGTTTATAATTGTATGACATGTTAATAAAAGAAAAGTGTTTTTGAAGAAGAAAGGATATTTTCCTCAAGAATGGAGTTCAAATGTTTTATCAAAATTATTTTCCATCTAAGATAATATAGGGTTCTGTTTTATCCCTATTATTACAATGATTTGATTATGTTTTGAGGTAATTATTTTTATGAAGTCATTTACCTTATATGATTTGTTTTATGATGTCATGATGTTTCAAGAATCCCATTTTTGTTACATGTGTTATGCGATGATGTATGATTTATGATTATGTGGCACACATAAGAAAGGATTCATTATAAGATGGGTGGGACCTATATCTACCTCCAATGAATTGGGTAAAGATTTTATATCTCATGAGATAGACATGGCTGGAATGGTAGGTTATACCGGTTCAGTGAAACAGGACTGAAACGAGGGTGACTCGGTTCAGAAAGGGACTTTGTCCACTAAGATAGTCTTGGCAACGAGTCTTGACTAATAAGATACAATTCTCTATGATTATGTGTGTATGCCACAAAGTTTCATGTTTTATGTTATGATTATTGGGATTTCATTTCACTACTATGATTTATCCCATGTTATGAAATTATGCTCTCTTTTGCAGGTTAAGTTTTCCAAAATGTTACATTCTTATGAAAATTATGTGATTGATATTTCTTTTGTTTACCCTTACTGAGCATTTGAGCTCACACTTTTATGTTTTCTTTTCCCCAGGATATAAAGAAAGGTTTTAGGTTAAAAAAAAGGAAGATCTTTATGGGAGATGTTGAAGATCTTTCACCACGATTTGAAGATTATATTCCGAGTTTCCAAAGACACTAAACTATTACGATCCTTGTGTGTGTGTTTTTGTTATGTACTAAGTATTCCGCAAAAGTAATGTAATGTCCATGTACGTCAGCTTCGGGTCTCTATAGTTGGCATCAGAGGAAAGGTTTAGTCAACCTTTGGAAACTAGGACGTGAAAACGTTAGTGAGATCCCTAGAGATATTTCTAAGGTATGTCTAGGAATGTCCCTAAGGATAAGTATACATATAGGATATAGTCCTAGAACTACGGTAACAATATTAGAATTTAACCTAAGATGTTATATATTGAAGTTACTCCCCCTTTATTATGATTTTTTCATCTCACACTATTCTTTTTGGGTTTTAGAAAATGGCTGGAAACAAGATGATTCAAGATAATGGAGGATATTATGGACAATGGAATGATATTCTTCATAAGCAATCAAATGAAATGGGATTTGGAAGTCCAAACATCATTATTATGCCGAATCAGCAATATGATAATATGATCAATAAATTAAAATTTGGTAAGTTTCCTGACTCGGCTAATAAGAGAAAGATGGAGTTTCATGATGATCATAGAGGAAAGAAAGTTCAATTTCCCCTATGTAAATCATGTGGGAAGAGGCATCAAGGAGAATGTTTCAATGGAACTGGAAGATGCTTTGGGTGTGGAAAAGAAGGACACAAAGCCAGTAAGTGCAATGAAAAAGTTTCAGTTAACACCATGGATGTAACAGCCCAAGATTTTATAAAAAAATATTCTTTTTAATTTTATTAATGTCTTGTGTTGTACGCTACACCAAAAGGAGCTTGCACAACACACATCCTTGACTTGACTTGCATTACACGCAATCGCGACCTTCCTCGATAGCGTGTGTAGTACGCAATACCGAGTTTCACTAAACAACGATATGCTATAAAAATATTATTAAAACTAGCCGTTATGAATAGTAATAACCACTTTTTGGAATCCAGTAAATCTTATTTTTCAAAATGAACTTTATTTTTGGATTCGGAGTATCGAATTTAGCCTAAGGTGAAATTTTGGTACTTTTCGGATAACTTTCATATTCTGATGAATAGTGAAAATTACTAAATTATAATTAAAAACAACTTTTTTTAATCAAAATAATTAATAGTGATAAATCATTAATTTGAGTGGTTTTAAAGTATATTTAGAATATATTTTTACAATTTAATACAATGTTGGTCATTGGATGTAATTTCACATTTAAACTAGACATAAACAAGTGTCAATCTTTTGATAGATATTGTTTCTTAAAAACACGCTATTTGTTTTAACAGCGGGATTTAATTATAAAATTAATTAATGCAACTCTTATGTTATGAATTTGGTAAAATAGACTTAATTTTTGAATTTGGAATATGAAATATAGCTTGGGATGAAATTTTGGCATTGTTCTGAAAAACATCAATTTTTTTATGAATAGTGAAACCACTAAGTGGTAGGTTAAAAACTGAATTTTGCATAAAACTTAATTTTACCGCTTCTGTGAATGGAATTTCGAAAATCCGAGAGACACGGTTAATATCAAGGACTAAAATGTGGTTCAATGAGATGAAAATAATTTTTGGTGAATAGTAACTTTTTACTTTTTTTACTGCGGTTAATAGTAAATAGGGTAACTAAGGGTAAATATGATTTTAATATTACCCTAACACATGTCCTAATTCTATTGGACAAGTGTAATTCGACCAAAAACAAACTTAGGAATAAAATATGACCATTTAGGCCCACTTGGATTAGATTAGGACATTTATTATTAATTTATTTTAAGAAAGGTTAAAATAGTTAAAATCAAAGTTTAATAAGTAAATCATTTTTAATATGGGGTTATACATAAGATAAATTCGATTGTAAATATTCATTAGAAATCTAAAAAGATTTCCTACATGATGGTATTTTATTTGTAATTTTTAGACATAAGATAATTTAATTTATTTATGACACAACGATGATGCAGTAATTATCTTATTAATGAAATATTGACATAATTGATGTTATAAACACCAAAATAAATGTAATTTGAGATTTTTTATGAATTCCACTAATTTTCTAGGTTACTATGATATATTAATGTTGATTTAATCAACTTGGTTCGAACATTTAATTCTGTTATGACTTTCAAAAAAATCATATATCAAATAGTGTCAAAATTGACACAAAATAGTTTTTAAATCAAATATTATATTATTAATTGTTATTGTATTCCTAAAAATCTAAGGTTCGACCAAATGACTTAGATAAGGATATATATATTAATAATAAACAATTTGGGGTTCGTTTGGCATGTTATAGTAAGTTTATTAACCATATAGTGAAAGAAAACAAAAAGACATGGTAAAAGTTAAATTATTTTACTTAGAGTTAAATCTAATTGATAAGGTTAAAATAATATCCTAAACTTGTCTAAATTCTATTGGTTGATAGGATTTCGACCCATCCCCACTTTAGCTTCGAAATAAGACCCTTTGGAACCATTATGAACCGATTTTTACTTTAATATAAAATAATATTTTGAGATATTCCTAAGGTGCCCCTCTCCTCCCCTATAAAAGGACACCTCCTCCCCCTCCTCCTCACACCAATTTGAGCACTCAAGCTCGGCAAAACCCTGCCATTTTCTCCTCTCCACTTCCATAGTATCATCCTAGAGGTCCTGGTCTTCTTAAAAGACCAATTTTAGTTCCCTAAAAGGAGGTCTCAAAGAAGCACTTCAAAGAAGAGGTAATATCCATTACCGATCTTTTTCAATTTCTTTCTTCTTCAACTTATTCTTCTTTAGTTGTTTCATGATAAAGTAATAACATCAGTATTTATTATATACTGATATGTTATTATAAATATGAAACAACTCTAATTAACCTTCTAACCATCCTACGGAAAAAGGAAATCACCGCGCGTGCGTACGTACGGAATACCGTCTCCACGCCGTGGTGTAATCTATTTTCCGCCACCACCTTAATAGGATGGGTATAAAGGTGTAATGAGTAACTATATATGATTATTATAAAGTGATATTGATACTGAAATAGTATACATACACTTAAACACAATTCCACGACCATGGGAACGATATCATCGCTCGTGCGTACGTACAGACTACCGTCTCCACGACGCGATGAGATTCATTCTCCATGTTAACCATTTAAGAATGATTATAATGTATATATAAGAAATAATAATGAAATATATGACATTATAAAGCTACTGGATTTATGTATATATATATATATGTATGTTATCTACTTACTTCCATTTCAAGACAATAAGGAAAGAAAAACATCGTTCATGCGTACGTACGGACTACCGTCTCCATGAACGGTGTTTTTCATTTTATTTATCTATCTATTATATATATATATATATACTGAATATATATGATATATAAATCATATTTTATATTCTGGAAGTAAGTAAATCATGATATAAGTAATAATGATGTCAAGAACAACAAGTCAAAACACCCACGATAAATGAAACGATTTTACCCAAAACGCTTCTTTAACATGGAATTTACAAAAGAACGGGTAATATAATGTCATAAGTGAACCATATATGATATCATAACCATGAATATGATTCTGTAATAAGTCAATAACATTATTTAAATCATTATACAGGAGGTTCGGACACATACGAAGCAAATTGGACCTAAGGTAAGGGAAAATATCACAATCTCATTTTTATCCGAGATTATTTATTCGTAAGTATTTACTGGGGTGTATTTTATCATCCACATCCATGTTCCCTCAATATGTAATATTGTTTCCATCCACTTTAAATAGTTGAAATCCAATTTTACCCTTAGGTGAGTTTTTAGTAAAGAATATGAAAGGAATCTTTTGTCGTTTTTTCGTACGAGGTACTTTTTGACTTTTCCGACAAAAGTACGAAGAATGTTTTTTTTAACTTATACGGCACGAACGGATTTATACTGTTTTATAAAGCCTTATTTTCATGAAGCTTCCTCTAAAAGATTTCATGACTATTTTCAATAAAATATCTTTCTTTTAAAATTGCATGATGTTTTGAGAAAAGAAATTGATTTTGAAGAAGAAAGGATATTTTCCTCAAGAATTCAATTCAAGTGTTTTATCAAAATTATTTTCCATATAAGATAATAAAGGGTTCTGTTTCTATCCATTTTTTTACATTTATTTGACTATGTTGTGATGGAATTATGTTTATGAATTCCTTTATCTTATATGAATGGTTTTATGATGTCATGTTGTCTAAGAATCCCCTTTTTATTACATGGGTTATGCAATAATGTATGATTTATGATTTTGTGGCACACATAAGAAAGGATTCATTAAGAGATGGGTGGGACCTATATCTCCCTCCAATGCATTGGGTAAAGATTTCATATCTCATGAGATAGACATGGCTGGAATGGTAGGTTATACCGGTTCAGTGAAACAGGACTGAAACGAGGATTACTCGATTCAGAAAGGGACTTTGTCCACTAAGATAGTCTTGGCAATGAGTCTTGACTAACAAGAAATGATTCTCTATGATTATGTGTGTATGCCACAATGAGTAATGTTTTAAGTTATGATTTCATTTTCACTTCTATGATTTGTTCCATGTTAAGATATTATGATCTCTTTTGCAGGTTATGATTTTCAAAAAGATATGATATGATTTTTATTTCTTTTGTTTACCCTTACTGAGCATTTGAGCTCACCCTTTTATGTTTTCTTTTCCCCAGGATATAAAGAAAGGTTTTAGGTAAAAAAAAAGGAAGATCTTTATGGGAGATGTTGAAGATCTTTCCCCACGATTAGAAGATTTTATTCCGAGTTTCCAAAGACACTAAACTATTACGATCCTTGTGTGTGTGTTTTTGTTATGTACTAAGTATTCCGCAAAAGTAATGTAATGTCCATGTACGATAAGCTACGGGTCTCTACAATGGATGAGGTTAATGGTATTGCTACGACATCAACAATGGTTAAATGTTTTAAATGTGGAATGTACGGGCATTATGCAAACCAATTCCCTAAGGGAATGTCTCATAAAGAGAATCGGTATGGTCTTATGGGTAGTATTTTTGTTGATGATGATGAAGAGACTACAAATGATATGTGAGATGAAAGGATTTTGAAGCTCGGTCAATGGTTTAAGAAGGTAGTGGAATGATTACATGTTTATCAAGTGTAATGTTGTAATATAGAATAAAAAGACATCTAAGGATTGTTACACTGTTGTCTTTCCTTAAGTTTTGAAAGTTTATGATGAATGGTATGAGTAACAATGAAAGGTTATTCAGATATTTTTTGGAAAGTGGATGATATGCGCATAATGAAGTGATAAAGAGAAAATGAAATGTTTGACAGTATTCATGAGCTCATGATTGATATAAGGACTAAGTGATATCGTGGTTTGATTATAAAGAATTTTGAGGATTTTGGTTTGTGGAAAGTGTTAACTTTTAACTGCATTCATGTTTTCACTAAGGTTCAATGGAATACATGATTAAGGCCTTCAAATGATTGGAATGAGACCAACAAGATAGGAATGCAGTATTACGATATATGGAGATCAAAGATGGTATTAAATCTCTGGTAATCGTTTTCACTATGTTATGAGAGTGGACCGAAGTATTTTAAATAAGCCTAAAGATTGGAATGGATTATGTTGGACATAAGTTAGTATTGTTTAAGGATAGAACTTTTTTTTGATATTATTGATGGGATGTTATAGTAATGTAGTTTCAGAAAAAGGACAACCTGCAGGACAGGCGACAACCCATCGCATCAGACAAGGCTGTGGGAATCGAACCCAAAACCGAAGTGCGACTGGCCTTTATCGCCTACCACTGGCCTACAGGAAGTCCCTGGTTAGTAGAAACTAGTTTTATTTTATTAAGAGGTATGATATATGAAGTATAAGTTCATTTTTGGAACCATATACGATTAAACATAAGATGGACTTATAACTTTTGTTAACCTTTTGTTTGAAAGAGATGGAATGACCCAT